>JARFIW010001025.1:0-2830000 GCA_036346225.1 Platerodrilus igneus | reverse complement strand
TGTATCTCGGTACATATTTTTCATATTTTGTGGTTTATAGATTTATTTTGTTCAAAACCTAGGTATTTATACGTTTCCTCACTGGATAAAGATTTAATTCCTTCAAAATTGTTTTCCGTACCGGTAATTTTGCCCTTTATTATACTCAATGTTGCACATTTTTTGATTCCAAAACGCATATTTATTGAATCACTAAATATTTTCATAGTGGCAATCATTGATTGTAGCATGGTTTTGATTCAGCATATATTTTTATGTCGTCTATAAAAGTAAGTGTGTTAATTTAAATTGATCTTTTTTGTATTCCATTCTAAATCCCCCTCCTGTATTTTTCAAAATTGCGGACAAGGGATTTATTGCTAGACAGAACCACAATGGACTTAGAGAATCTCCCTGAAATATTCCCCGTTTAATATTTATATTACCAATATCTTCATTTTGTACATATAATTTAGTGTTCCATTGGTTCATTAAGTGTATCAGTAATTCAATTATATTTGGTGAGATTTTATAGATTTTGAGAATTGATATTAGCCAATCGTGAGGTACAGAATCATAGGCTTTATTGAAATCTATGTATCCCACATTTAAATTTCGCTTTTTCGTTTTCGCGTGATTTATGACTATTGCATCAATTGTAAGTTGTTCTTTACAGCCCATTGCATGTCTAGTACATCCTTTTTGTTCGGTTGCAATGACAGTGTCATTACAATGTTCATATATTTTAGCTCTTATGATTGAGGTTAGCAATTTATATGTTGTGCATAGGCATGTTATTGGTCTATAGCTATTGGGAGACTCAGGGTCGCCATTCTTATAAATCAATGAGGTTCTACCGGTTACGAAAAACTTGGGTACACTTTCGGGGTTTTTTAACAAATTGTTAAAACATATTGCTAAATATTTATGTGTAGAGACAAATTTCTTTAACCAAAAATTTTGTATTCCGTCTAAACCAGGGGCTTTCCAGTTTGCCGTATTATGTATTGCATTAGTAATATCAATTATAGTTATATTTGTATTTTCCATTGATTTAATACTCTTAGCCGATTCATTAATTGTTTCTAATAGATCTGGCATAAGTTTTGATTTTGATTTATTTTCCCATAAACTTTTCCAGAAATCTAAAATCCGATTGTATTAATTTTTTGGTTTGTATTGGTGTTATCATTTTCTAAGGACCTATAAAATTTTGATTGCGAATGCACAAAGCTAGAATTTTGCTGCTTTCTTTTTGTAGTTTTATTGTATCTGCGTAAACGTGCTCCTTTTACTTTAACTTTCTGTTTTAAGGTATCACAATATTCTATTAAATATTCCGTTAAGTTCTTTTTTTTAAATAATTTAGCTTCATGGATTATATGATTAATTTTATAACTTACTTTAGGACTGTTATTTCCTTTAATATACTCGTTTATAATATCAATTTTACCACGCAGCAAATCTATTTCTCTAGTTAAACGTATTTTCCATGAAGGCTCCTTATTATAATTAGGCGATTTTTTCGTTTCATTGCATACTTCTTGTCCATTTAACTGTATACATGTCATTATTGCACTGTAAATTATCACGTTAATTGAAGTTAGGTCTTTTCCAAATTTTTGTAGTACTTTTTCCAATGTAGTGTTTACTTGTGTCATTATTTCTTCTGTCTGAATCTTAAATTTCAGTTTTGGAATCCTTGGGCGATTAATTAGATCTAAACTTTCATAAAATTTGAAAGTGCTTACAATTGTATCATAAATTGAGTTTTCTTTCAATATCGCACTGTCATTCATGATTTGATTAGCTTCCAGGTCGTTACTATAGCACTCCTCTCTTATTTGATCATTATATAGCATGTTGCCTACTTCACGTTTGATTTCTTGAAGCTCTGTTTCACTTAAATATTTTTTCTTTACAATTACGTTCCTTCTATCTACAATATTTTGTTCTGATAAAGCTAGATTAGGATATTTGTTTGAAAATTCATTATGCAGTAGTGTTCTCCATCCAGGAAGCGGCAAGTCATTACATTTGTTAATATAGTAAAATGAACGCATTACATCTATATTCATATTTCTTGACCATTTAATGCGCTTTCGTCTATTTCCGTTAGCAGCACAAATTGAAATGTTTGGCGAGCTAACAGTATTAATAGGCATTGGATTATTATTATTTATGCCTAGATAATTTACCGTTTCTGTTTGTATTGTATGCATATGTATTATTCCATTATAAGGTTCATTGCAAGAGTCTAGAATTTTTTATCTCGTTGAATTGAAAACGTCCAGATGGTTTGAGAAAATTCTAGTCTACATTTGATACATACTACTGAAACGTAAAATGTTGGTTATACTAAGAAAACTTTTGTTAACGATTACGCAGTTAGTAGTATCTATGGAAAGTTGTACGGGAATTTTTCAAAATGAGCAGTAAGGCCGTCAGCAATTTTTAATTCCGGTAAATACAATTAAGCATTACTTGTATTAGGGAAAACAAAATTTCACTTTCAAACAAATTAAATTATTTCTAGGTTAGTGAACAATGTTAATAGGCTTATGAGTGGTTTGCGTTTAAAAAGATTATACAAATTTTTCAAACTAATGAGTCGGCAATAGTGAATCATTGAATTTAGTAAGTATTCGATTTTTTATTTAAAACAAATTAGATTTTAAATAATAATTAACCGGGCTTGTAAAATAGAAACTAATGGTTAAATTTAATAACACTAAGCATGTACTTTCGCTTGGTGATTCATTTAGAAAATATAAAGTCTGTCATTTCCAAAAATATGACGTAGAAGTTATTTAAAATTAAATTGCTTTATGTAAACCGAGCAATAACATAATATACCCTTAGTAAAAGTTTGAATTTTATTAAGTTTCCTCAAAAGGCTTAAATTGATTTACAAAAACCTAGTGGCGAAAAAGAATTTAAAGATCGAGTTAAAATTAAATAAACGGAAACGAGTTAAAATTAAATAAACAAATAATTTAAAGGTACGGGTCTTTAACAGGGTGTAACTTTGTAAGGGATAGTCCGATTTTAAAAATTCAAACGGGGTTAGATTGCCCGGGAAATTAGGGATCATGTCCAATTAACAGATCGCCCGTTTAACACAAAAAATATGATAATAACATCTTCTAGTAATCTGGAAAATATGTACAAGTTCTTAAGCGAAACCATGAGAACAAAATCAAAGGAATGTGAAGCACGTGGGTCCGGTTGCTCTTTGAAAAAAGCGCTCCATTTAGAAACAAATATTAATAAGTATAAGCCGATGTGAGAGTCCAGTGGAATGAAGAAAAGAACCCTGCAATACCAAAATAAAAATTTTAATTTTATACTTAAATTACGTCAGAAAATTTCGGTCTGTAAAAATATATATGTATGAAAAAAGATGGTATGTGTACACTGTATATTTATAATTAAATAAAATTGTTTTAAAGGAATGTGTACTACATTACCATAAGGTGGATCTGAATATGGCTAGTCGAAGAAATTCTTACCTAGGTTGGATACGAATCGGGTGAATTGGGTGGATCCAATGGGTGGATCCCATAAGGTGGATTTGAATATGGCTAGTCGAAGAAAACTCTTACTTAGGTTAGATATGAATCGGGTGGATCGGGTGGATCCAATGGGTGGATCCCATAAGGTGGATCTAAATATGGCTAGTCGAAGAAAACTCTTTTTAATGTGAAAACCCATTAAAAAACGATTAGTATTAATGGATTTTGAGAAAATCCATAAAAAACGATCAGTGCTAAAGGGTTTTTAATGAGAAAACCCATTAAAAACGATTAGAGGAGGGAAGAGTGAGGAGTGAGGCGAATCTGTCCCAGAATGCTCCCCATCATCTACTTCTTCCTGATGATATTAAGTTTAATGGAACTTCAAATAGAACTGGGTTTAAAATCAAAATGTTATATCAATAGTCCCGAAACAAATGTCCTTGATTTAGACTTTTTCGATGCAATCCAGTCAATGCAGCAACAGTCGGTTTGCAAAACTAGACGAATTGATGCGTGCTGTTGAAAATGCTTTTTCTATATTGAATTAGTATATTTTGCATAAAGTTTTTCTTTCTCACCAGCAGTGTATGGTAGAAGCTAAGAAAGTAAATGGAGGTAACACCTATAAAATGCGTGATACGAAAAAAACATTTACCAAGATTTGATAGGCTTTCGATTTCTATAAATTTTGATCGTGGTCTGTGTGAATATGTACAAGATATCATGAACATTTAAAAGTTTTTTATAAACCATATTTATAGTTAAATTTCAATGCAATATAATTTTATATGGGACACTTTGTAACATCTCATATATAGGCAATTATTAAACTGCTATATGTTCGAAGGATTGCCGTGATTCAGGCGCGAAAATGTAGTCGACCCGTTTATCAATCCGTGCTGTCATGCGCGTGAGCTTGGAAGAAGCTGCTTGACGTACTTGATCGACCATTATTGTAGCAGGTGTAGTCCGTTCATTTACATTTCCAATGCTCCACCAGAAGGTACTACATTGGCCAGGAGGCGAGTTTTTTGTTGCCTGGAAATTTAGAATTTTGCCGAACCCTTGCCGTTCCAGGCAAAGTAGGGATCTTTAACGTGCGTTACAACACTCACACACGGGACCTCCATTTAACCTCTCATCCGAACGAGGGCGTAATTTTTTGTGAAAAATGCTCACCTGTCATTTTTCAAGCAGTCGTGGTAAGAAGTTCCCTATCAAGATGAAGAATCCAAAGTTGGATTCGTGGCAGAGGCATGTCGCCTGGTGTTTGAAAAACAGATAAGTAGAATAAATCGAAGACAATCCGCAGCAAAAAGAAGGTCGAAATAAAACGCAAGCAGTTCCGCATATAGTTCCACATGTAATTCCAGCTATAAATTTCATATACAAGTTTCACCTTTAATTCGTATGGAAGTCAATAAATTTTCAACATTGCATTGCATTTCTTTGTATGGTGGTTGAGTTGCACGTGCCTGTAATCTGCAGGGGTAGTAAGTGTTTGAACTCTTTCCTTGGTGAGTACATTATAATTTGTTATATCAAACACTGACCCGAACAAGAATTAATCTTACGAGAAGGATAGATAATTCTCTAAATGATTTGTTTGAGAAAATTCAATAGATTTCTAATGTTTAAATGTATAAAAGTTTCCTGAGAAACGATCTTAAAGTTGTAGCATAGTTTCATACCCGAACATGTAAAAGCTTTTCTATTAATATAAATTATGTGCCACAGAAAATAAGTAAAACAATTGGCTTGACGATTTCTGAATAGTTTTAGTGTTTTGAATACAAGAATAGAAGTTTTGGTAAACAAATAAAATCACTATTTAAAATATGTTAAATAGTTTGGCTAAATTTTTTTGTATTATTTGTTAAATTTATATAGAGTCGATTAAGGCACATGTTGGTTTAACATCTGTCAGGTAAACACCTGGACTTGCATGTTTACTTAAACAAGTACATGTATGTAGCACAAATGAGTTGTATGATAAGCTAATCTTTAACTTATCCTTGTGAGCCGAGAACAAAGATCTTTGCTTGAAGCATTTGTGTGATGTTATGAAATATTAATTGTATGGTGGGCTTCACCCACTAGTAACTGCCTCTTTTCTTAATGCAACATCGATACGACCTTTTTACTTCATGTCCGATAATTTTAATTGTCTTTAATTTATTTGATTAATTTGTTTGATTAATTTATTTGACAAATTTTTTGTATATACAAGAGCTTAAAATAACGTTATTACATATCTGCAAACAAGGTAATAGTTTTATTTCTGAAAATTCTAGCTACAAGGTTTAAGTGCATAAGAAACACTGTTGTTGAGTATCTATCTTCAGGTATAAGTTGATTCCCTTAAGGTTTATCTACGTCTTTTCTTAAGAAGAATATTTTTGGTGTTTATGTCTGTGACGTAGTGTATAAAGACAAGTTAATTAATAAAAGACCCCCCATCTCATGCCTCCGCAGGAATAGACCCCGAGACTAGTCCGCGTGCTTACATAATTCTTTTTGGTAACACTGTTTAACTCTATGTCACCTTAACTGAAGCCACTCTCTGCATAATTAACCAGAAAGTCGAAATTTTATAACAACTTATTTCTGAACAGGAAGAAATCAAAATCTGACAGAAATAGTATCAAATTTTTACAAAATAGTCATTAAAACTGGCAAACAGTGTTGATATTTAAAGATTTCAGCGATAGCTTTTATACTTCTATTGTTAAAACATACATAAAAAAGGTCCAGTATCCTAAGATGTTAAAAAGTTTATCAAGTGTTTTGGTAAGAACATTCAGAATATTTAAATAATATTGGCCCGTTGATATAATAAGGATTAATTTTACACAGCTTGTTATTTTGCTGTTTTTAGGTTTTACAATCGAATTCTATTTCCTGTTCAAACTCTACAAGAAACAATAGTACAATTTTTTCCAAAATGAAGGAATATGCGAAAAGACCACTTGCACGCACTTAACTGAGAAAACCCATCAACAAATATGTTATCACCAGACGTTCTCATGTTATACCTGTAAACTATTATACCGCCTCATGTTACAATTTATGTGAAAGGACTGGAAAAGCAACGTATCGTATCCAAGTATACGCAGTGCAAGAATGTTATGAATATTGAAAATTTAATGTTTTGAATTTGAAAACGTTAAAGATGGGTTGTGGAGAATTTGGTCATTGTCGTTATGCATATAGCACTAACTCTTATTTGATCATTCACCATAGCAAAATGTTGCCTACTTCACGTTTGATTTCTTGAAGCAATGTTTCACTTAAATATATATTTCTTTACAGATTACGTACATGTCTATCTACAATATGTTTGCTTCTGATAATTCTAGTTTAGTCCTATTTGTTTGAAAATTCTTATGCAGTAGTGTTCTCCATCCAGGAAGCGGCAAGTCATTACATTTGTTAATATAGTAACAATGAACGCGTTACGTGTATGATTCATATTTCTTGACCATTTAATGCGCTATTTCTATTTCCGTTAGCAGCACAAATTGAAATGTATTGGCGAGCTAACAGTATTAATTAGGCATTGGATTATTATTATTTATGCCTAGATAAACAGTTTCCTGTGTTGTAGTTGTAGTGCAATATGCTAAATTTTCCATTATCAAGGTTATTGCAAGGTCCTAAAACCTGTCATTCTATCTTTGATGAAAATCGTCCTAGTGGTTGGTCAATACTACTATAGGTACATACTACTGGAACGTAAGAATTGTTGGTTATACTAAGAAAACTTTTGTTAAACGATTACGCGGTTAGTACTATCTATGGAAAGTTGTACGGGAATTTTTCAAAATGAGCAGTAAGGCTGTCGGCAATTTTTAATTCTGGTAAATACAATTAAACATTATTTGTATTAGGGAAAACCAAATTGCACTTTCAAACAAATCAACTGACCTCGTATCAATCATTATTCCTAGGTTAGTAAACAATGTTAATAGGTTTATAAGTGGTTTGCGTTTAAAAAACATTATACAAATTGTTCAAACTAATGAGTCGGCAATAAGTGAATCATTGAATCTAGTAAGTATTCGATTTTCTTATTTAAAACAAATTAGATTTTAAATAATAATTAACCGCGCTCCTAAAATAAGAAACTAATGGTTAAATTTAATAACACTAAGCATGTACTTTGCTTGGTGATTCATTTAGAAAATATATAAGTCTGTCATTTCCAAAAATATGACGTAGAAGTTATTTAAAATTAAATTGCTTTATTAGTAAATATCCTGTAGACAATAACATAATATACCCTTAGTAAAAGTTTGAAGTGCTTTATTAAGTTTCCCCTCAAAAGGCTTAAATTGATTTACAAAAACCTAGTGGCGAAAAAGAATTTAAAGATCGAGTTAAAATTAAATAAACGGAAACGAGTTAAAATTAAATAAACAAAAAATTTAAAGGTACGAGGCTTTAACAGAGTGTAACTTTGTAAGGGATAGTCCGATTTTAAAAATTAAAACAAAGTTAGATTGCCCGGTAAATTGGGGATCAGGTCCAATTAACAGATCGCCCCTTTAACACAAAAATGTGGTAATAACATCTTCTAGTAATCTGGAAGATATGTACGAGTTCTTAAGCGAAACCATGAGAACAAAATCAGAAGAATTTAAAGCACGTGGGTCCGGTTGCTCTTTGAAAAAAGCGCTCTATTTAGAAATAAATATTAATAAGTATAAGCCGATGTGAGAGTCCAGTGGAATGAAGAAAAGAACCCTGCAATACCAAAATAAAAATTTTAATTTTATACTTTAATTACGTCAGAAAATTTCGGTCTGTAAAAATATATATGTATGAAAAAAGATGGTATGTGTACACTGTATATTTATAATTAAATAAAATTGTTTTAAAGGAATGTGTACTACATTCTCATAAGGTGGATCTAAATATGGCTAGTCGAAAAAAATTCTTACCTAGATTGGATACGAATCGGGTGGATCGGGTGGATCCAATGGGTGGATCCCATAAGGTGGATCTGAATATGGCTAGTCGAAAAAAATTCTTACCTAGATTGGATACGAATCGGGTGGATCGGGTGGATCCAATGGGTGGATCCCATAAGGTGGATCTGAATATGGCTAGTCGAAGAAAACTCTTTTTAATGTGAAAACCCATTAAAAAACGATTAGTGTTAATGGATTTTTAATGAGAAAATCCATAAAAAACGATCAGTGCTAAAGGGTTTTTAATGAGAAAACCCATTAAAAACGATTAGAGGAGGGAGGAGTGAGGAGTGAGGAGGATCTGTCCGAGAATGCTCCCCATCATCTACTTCTTCCTGATGATATTAAGTTTAATGTAACTTCAAATAAAACTGGGTTCAAAATCAAAATGTTAATAGTCCCGAAACAAATGTTCTTGATTTAGACTTTTTCGATGCAACCCAGTCAATGCAGCAACAGTCGGTTTGCAAAACTAGACAAATTGATGCGTGCTGTTGAAAATGCTTTTTCTATATTGAATTAGTATATTTTGCATAAAGTTTTCTTTCTCACCAGCAGTGTATGGTAGAAGCCAAGAAAATAAATGGAGGTAACACCTATAAAATGCGTGATACGAAAAAAACATTTACCAAGATTTGATAGGCTTTCGATTTCTATAAATTTTGATCGTGGTCTGTGTGAATATGTACAAGATATCATGAACCTTTAAAAGTTTTATATCAACCATATTTATAGTTAAATTTCAATGAAATATAATTTTATATGAGACACTTTGTAACATCTCATATAGGCAATTATTAAACTGCTATATGTTCGAAGGATTGCCGTGATTCAGGCGCGAAAATGTAGTCGATCCGTTTATCAATCCGTGCTGTCATGCGCGTGAGCTTGGAAGAAGTTGCTTGACGTACTTGATCGACCATTATTGTAGCAGGTGTAGTCCGTTCATTTACATTTCCAATGCTCCACCAGAAGGTACTACATTGGCCAGGAGGCGAGTTTTTTGTTGCCTGGAAATTTAGAATTTTGCCGAACCCTTGCCGTTCCAGGCAAGGTAGGGATCTTTAACGTGCGTGACAACACTCACACACGGGACCTCCATTTAACCTCTCATCCGAACGAGGGCGTAATTTTTTGTGAAAAATGCTCACCTGTCATTTTTCAAGCAGTCGTGGTAAGAAGTTCCCTACCAAGATGAAGAATCCAAAGTTGGATTCGTGGCAGAGGCATGTCGCCTGGTGTTTGGAAAACAGATAAGTAGAATAAATCGAAGACAATCCGCAGCAAAAAGAAGGTCGAAATAAAACGCAAGCAGTTCCGCATATAGTTCCACATGTAATTCCAGCTATAAATTTCATATACAAGTTTCACCTTTAATTCGTATGGAAGTCAATAAATTTTCAACATTGCATTGCATTTCTTTGTATGGTGGTTGAGTTGCACGTGCCTGTAATCTGCAGGGGTAGTAAGTGTTTGAACTCTTTCCTTGGTGAGTACATTATAATTTGTTATATCAAACACTGACCCGAACAAGAATTAATCTTACGAGAAGGATAGATAATTCTCTAAATGATTTGTTTTGAGAAAATTCAATAGATTTCTAATGTTTAAATGTATAAAAGTTTCCTGAGAAACGATCTTAAAGTTGTAGCATAGTTTCATACCCGAACATGTAAAAGCTTTTCTATTAATATAAATTATGTGCCACAGAAAATAAGTAAAACAATTGGCTTGACGATTTCTGAATAGTTTTAGTGTTTTGAATACAAGAATAGAAGTTTTGGTAAACAAATAAAATCACTATTTAAAATATGTTAAATAGTTTGGCTAAATTTTTTTGTATTATTTGTTAAATTTATATAGAGTCAATTAAGGCACATGTTGGTTCAACATCTGTCAGGTAAACACCTAGACTTGCATGTTTACATAAACAAGTACATGTATGTAGCACAAATGAGTTGTATGATAAGCTAATCTTTGACTTATTTTTGTGAGCCGAGAACAAAGATCTTTGCTTGAAGCATTTGTGTGATGTTATGAAATATTAATTGTATGGTGGGCTTCACCCACTAGTAACTGCCTCTTTTCCTAATGCAACATCGATACGATCTTTTTACTTCATGTCTGATAATTTTGATTGTCTTTAATTTATTTGATTAATTTATTCGATTAATTTATTTGACAAATTTTTTGTATATACAAGAGCTTAAAATAACGTTATTACATATCTGCAAACAAGGTAATAGTTCTATTTCTGAAAATTCTAGCTACAAGGTTTAAGTGCATAAGAAACACTGTTGTTGAGTATCTATCTTCAGGTATAAGTTGATTCCCTTAAAGTTTATCTACGTCTTTCCTTAAGAAGATTATTTTTGGTGTTTATGTCTGTGACGTAGTGGCGCCCTAAAATTGTATAAAGACAAGTTAATTAATAAAAGACCCCCCCCCCCCATCTCATGCCTCAACAGCAATAGACCGAGATTAGTCCGCGTGCTTATATAATTCTTTTTGGTAACACTGTTTGGCTCTATGTCACCTTAACTGAAGCCACTCTCTGCATAATTAACCAGAAAGTCGAAATTTTATAACAACTTATTTCTGAACAGGAAGAAATCAAAATCTGACAGAAATAGTATTAAATTTTTACAAAGTTGTCATTAAAACTGGCAAACAGTATTGATATTTAAAGATTTCACCGATAGTTCTTATACTTCTATTGTTAAAAGATACATAAAAAAGGTCCAGTATCCTAAGATGTTAAAAAGTTTATCAAGTGTTTTGGTAAGAACATTCAGAATATTTAAATAATATTGGCCCGTTGATATAATAAGGATTAATTTTACACAGCTTGTTATTTTGCTGTTTTTAGGTTTTACAATCGAATTCTATTTCCTGTTCAAACTCTACAAGAAACAATAGTACAATTTTTTCCAAAAATGAAGGAATATGCGAAAAGACCACTTACGCAGATGTATGTATATTTCACAACATTTCTACATCCCGTAAATTTACAATTTGTAGTATATTTTATTGTTAGTAATCCTTTCAATGACGGCCTGTGCTGTTTATCAAGTGTTGATTGCGCTCTTGAAGACAATTATTATTTTTGCTATTATAGGAGGCTATTTTTTAATATGTTCTTCCTTTGGTGGAAAAAGTAGCAGTTTTTTTAAGGACAAATCAGGGTAGGACTAAATTTGTTATTTTAGAATTTTTATGTATAGTGATTTGTAGGTTGTCAACAGAATATACAATCACCAGTCAATATATTAATGTAATAGTACTATTAGCATTTGGGATAGCGTTAATTATACATGGTCAGCAAATCGAGGCTATGTACAGGCTTGATTTTGTATGGAAGCTGCAAGCAACAGGTAAGTTGTAATATTACTATAGATTTGCCGGTAACCGGAAAACAGCCCGGAAATATTTCACCGAACGAAAATTGCCTGACAATAAATGACCGATAAGAAAATTACCTTAATGGAAAATTGTCCGAAAAGATAATTCCCCAAAGAACAATTAACCGAAATTAAGTTTCCCTAAAAAGGAAGTATTTACAT
This sequence comes from Platerodrilus igneus, assembly GCA_036346225.1. Classification (NCBI taxonomy): domain Eukaryota; kingdom Metazoa; phylum Arthropoda; class Insecta; order Coleoptera; family Lycidae; genus Platerodrilus; species Platerodrilus igneus. The sequence goes on along the minus strand of JARFIW010001025.1, from coordinate 2,817,967 downwards.
ACTTATTATCGGTTTTTAATAAACAAGAATATAGTCATCACGTTGTTTGCCTATTAACACGTTGGCTACCAGGGGGTAAATAAAGATTGTTCAATCCAGACCACACATTGTTTTGATAAATATGACGTGATATAATTTATGCTCTTTACTAGGAATATATTTCTAAGTATAAAAATTTATAGTAGCTGCTGTTTCAGCCTACGTCACATCAGTGTGGCGCTGGTCTATAAGAAAAATTTCACTCTCATAGACCAAGTGTCACATTTTTGTGACACGAAGTTTGCAACTCACTTGTGACAATATTTTCTTTGTATTGAGATAAACGAAATGAAATATAAATGAAAATTAATTTTTATTATAGAGATAGTTCAAAAACTTACAAAATTTACTTTTTATCATGATAACATTTGAAACAATAACCAATACAAAGTCCTATTGGCTTATTGTCGGCTATACATGTATGGCAAATGTAAAATGTTGCAGATCCTTTCTTCTTTGCAGAGCAGACCCGACACCTGAGTCTATTAGAATTTTTTATTGGAAAACGATTTGTTGTACTTTGACTTTGATTCAGTGCGTTACCCGGTGCGTTATTTATCATCAATAAGCTTTTCACTATTTCTTCTCTGAATTCGAGATACTATAATTTCTTAAAATGTACTTTATTGTATATATAACAAGCATTCCAAATACAAATGTCCAACAAATGAAAAAATACTTTCAGATACCAGCGCACATATTTTCGATGTGTGGAGTAATACAAAACTATTTGGTCAGATCTGGCAATGCCTGACATATTACTGTTATAGTCGATGATACTCAAAGGCTTGAATTTCATGTTGCCTTTTCTATTTATTACTTCTTTTAGTTCAGCTGTGTGTTTTGTGGAAATTGAAAGAACATCTCGTTTATCCATCCATTTTTGCACGAGCACCATTTTCCTCCTAAAAAACAGATTCTCTTTTCTTCACTTTTGTAGATAGTACTTTAGCAGGATTGTGCTTTCTATTTTTGCGGAGAGTACCTACAATGTGCGCGTTTTTCTTGTACAGAAATTCCGCTAGCTCTACACTATTGTAGTAGTTATCCATAAACAGCGTGTATCCCTTTCCCAAATATTTTTTAGCTACTTCGCAAACAACAGAAGCAGCGTGTCCATTCTCATTGTTTAATGTCCACTTTCCACAATAGACAAGAAGATTCAGCTAAATAACCATTAGGTGTGCACAATTCATATAACTTTATACCATATTTTGCCTTGTTATTGGGAATATATTGCGTAAAACTGAGTCTTCCTCTAAACAAAAGCAGTGCCTCATCAAGTGACAAATTATTACCAGGATAATATAAACCCTGAATATTTTCCAAAACATGATTCAGTAGCTGGTCAATTTTATACATTTTTTAAGAAGTAAAAGTCGGATAAGTTGATCTTTAATTTCTCGGGCCGATTGTATAGAATCTCCACCGGCGACGAAATCGTCAATATATAGATTTGACCGTATAGCCTCAGCGGCTAACGGAAACCTTTTGCCTTCGTCAATGGCTAATTGCTGAAGGGTTTTTAATGAAAGATAAGGCGATGACTTAATACCATAGGTCACTGTATTAAGCTGATAAGTCTGAATGGGTTCTTCTGCGGAGAACCGCCAAACAATTAATTGAAACTTTCGATGTTTTTCGGTAACCAAAATTTGTCGATACATTTGGCGAACATCACAAGTAAAACGAAACGATGAGAGCGAAATTTAAGTAAAATTGACGAAATGTCATTTTGGAGACTAGGTCCAGCCAATTGAGTGTCATTAAGTGACACGTTGTTTTAGCCTTTGCAGAGGCGTCAAAACCACACGAATTTTAGAAGTATGACCTTCCTCTTTAAACACAGGGTGATGGGGTAAAAATAATTATCGTTCCCAACGGGCGGAGAATCGAGTAATGCCATGTGACCCGCATCAAGATAGTCCTGCATGAAATTGTTGTATTGGGCGCGTAGCTCCGGTTGAGCATGCAATTTGCGCTCCAACGAAAATAGTCTTTTTTTAGCCATCTCAAAGCAATTATCAAAACGGGCAAAGTATCGTTGAACGGTAACGCAACAATAAAACGACCGCTAGGGTCACGAGAAAACGTGTTTTCAAAAATCAAATCTGCCTTTTCTTCTTCTGGAGAAGTATAAGGCTTGGATGGCAGTTCTTCTATCTCCCAAAACCGCGTTAGGGTCTGGTCGATAGGATCTTCTACAGAAGTAAAAAATGCTTGGACAGTATCAGACTGCAAGCTTTTGTGGGACCAATAATAGTCCAACCAAAATTGTATTTATGGCGGCAGGCTGAAGAAATTTGCCATGTATAACACCGCCATTGATGATGAACGGATAAACATCTGCTCCAAGGAGCATGTCAATAGTTCCTGGAGAGTTCCAGGTCGGGTCTTCAAAGTGCAGGCCGCATAAGTGTTCCCAATTATAAGGAACTTCAACGCTAGGTAATTTGCCAGATATTGACGGAAGCACAAAAGTTGTGACTTCTAGGGATTTTTCAGAGTCTAACATAGAGCGAATGGTGCAGCTGATGGCACCCCTATTGACTGCTGAAGTTGTCTGTCCAAGTCCATAAATCGGAACTTGAGAACGTATGCGTGGAAGCCAAAGTTTGCTCACGCAATCGTCTCGAATAAAGCTAGCTTGGGAGCCAGGGTCTAAGAGTACCCTGATCGGTTTGTATCTACCAGACCGGTCTTGAACTTCCACAACAGCAGTGGAGAGTAAGACAGTAACCCCAGGATTTAAATTCGTCTGTGAAGACAAAACATTTGCCGGAATAGGAGAGGCTGACTGCGTCCTATTGGCATTTTTATGCATAGGTGTAGCGGTCGATTCAGCTGAACGGCTAGAAGCAGGTTGCGCTTCAAAATGTAGCAAGGTATGATGCGGCTTGGCGCAAGTTCGACAGGAATTATAAGATTTGCATTGCATGGACGCATGGTCTGTTCGTAAGCAATTTAAACAAAGGCGTAAGCGTTTGACAATGTCGAAACGTTCCGTCGGAGTTTTCTTTAGAAACGATTGACATCTGTAAATTAAGTGATTGCCCTTGCAAGAAGGACAATGGTGCGAAAATGAATTCTTTGAGTCACTGGAGCTACTCGGTGTATCCAGTGAAACTACGTTAGAAGAAACCTTTGGTTTAAATTGAAACGCTGAGGATTTCTTAGGCACTGATGTGTGAGCTGTATGGACAGTCGTCGAATAAGAAACAGGTGCGGTTGAAGAAAAGGTTTCCAACGCTGCACTTTGTTGAGTTAAAAAATATCTCAAATCATCGAAATTGGGTATTTGCTTCGAATCCGATTGGAGTTCGAAGCGTTTTCTAGTGAACGGATCGAGTTTTCTAAAGAAAATCGACTAGAATAAAGTTCCAATGTTCAGTGGGAAACTTTAAGTTAGTTAGAACAGCAAGGTTCTCTGAAAAACAATCAACAAGTGCCCTAAGTTTCTTAGGGTCTTCTGATTTTAAAGGTGGGAAGTCTTTCATAGCCTTCCAATGCAAAGTTGCTAATAAACGCGGATTGCTAAATCGCTCACGCAAGGCGTTATAGGAAATAATAAAATTATCTCCCGAAATGGGTACCGATTTAATAATTTTCAAAGACTCCCCGCTACAGCAATTGATAAGGTAATTTAGCTTTTCGATATTGGACAGCGACGCGTTATTATAAACCAGACTGTCAAATAAATCGATAAAGGATGTGAATTCCGTTACTTCATTATTAAAATGTGGGAGCTTTAACGGTAACAATTTTGATCCCGTGCTGCTTGGAGCATTTTCCGTAATTTGTGCCCGCATTTCTGGCATCGTTTCAAGATGCAGTAGTATGCAATAATAAGTGGAATCTACTTCCTTCCGTAAAGCGTTGTAATTCAATAATTCTACCTCGTCACAGGATGCTAAGACATCAACTAAAACCCAATTTTAATTGGAGTAAATGTCATTGACTCCCCTTGTTTGAATATGGAACAACGTTTTTAAACTTGAATTACTTTGTATAGCGTTACCAAGTTCCAACATTTCCATAATGCGTATTTTCAGTAATTCGAGCTCTGATACATGTGTTTTCTTCGGATCCATAGTGACTGTTATTCTGAAAGACCTACAATAATTGCTGTAAAACGGTAACCGCTCAGATGTGCGCTGAGAAATATTAAAATATTATGAGTTGTTCAAGGCACGAAAAATGTAAAATAGCGCATAAATCGATAAATCACGTTTATGACTATTAGCCTGCAATGGGGTCTTAAGCAACACGTCGAAAACCTAACGGTTTGTCAAACAAAGCGTTACGATAAAATTTACAGTTTACGGTTACGGTCGGCCTTTACATCAAAGCTCACAGGAACATGATGCAGCTTTACAACTTTATTACCCTGCAAATATGTTCAATATTTTACTGCAAACCGACTGAAAGGTTGTATGTGATACAAAACGTGCAATGGCTTTTACACAAAGCAAATCCTTTACCTTGCTGTGTGTTTTATATGCCGCTAAAATAAATTTAAGACTGAAAACTAACAAATTTGATGCTAAAGTATTTGTTTGTAACTAAACGCTTGTTGGTTTAATTACGGCGAAATCGCTTAATTTAATTTACGAAAGTATGTAGCTAATATTGTACATATTTTAACCCGCTAAATATGGGGTTTGAACACAAATTTAAAGCTAAATCATTAATTAAAAACGCTCGCTGAAATGCAAAATAATATTTAATTTAGGACATGCGTATAAAACCATAGAACTAGTACAATTCGGATCGTTTGTACCAATGAATGTATTGGGATGAATGAGGTGATATAGATATGTTAATTATAGGGAAGGACCAATTGCTTTTTGTAACAATACCGATGGCAGTGGAGCGGTTATGTAATAACTAAAACAACTACAACAAACTACTTAATAAAGGGTATAAATACCTTAAAGCCTGTGCCGCTGTGGGCAATAAACGTCACACACAAAAAGGTTTAACGGACAACCAAGAACACGCACGTTCGGGTGATGGTGTCGCTTCCAAAAGCTCTCATACAACTCTCTTCGGTAACGGTTCGAGCACGACTGTCACTTCACGCACTCCCACTGTCGGCATAAAATGTTTCACTAAAAACTGTAGGATACCCGCACTAATAGTATTTATTGTCACCAATACCAATAAATGTTCGATGATGACGTAACAGTACGAAATCGGTTTTATTGGAGTTAAGGCGGTCTAAACTCTGTTGGCAAATTTTCTTCCTCTAAAGGTTTTGATCAATTGTCAATATGCGCGGCACCCATCTTGCTGAAAGCTTTGTCATACTTAATTCCGCAGTTAAGATAATGAAATGTTCTTTCATTTGAGATACCTGCATCCTTAGCAATTTCGGAGACCTTTAATCGACGATCCCGCGTAGCCATATCATTAACTTTTTGGACGATTTTAGTCGTGGTGGCAGTTTTTGGTCTCCGCTGCGCGGGTCATCTTCTAGGCTCTCACGACTACGTTTAAATTCCGTCACCCAATTGTGCGCAGTTGTAAATGATGGAGCGGAGTCTCCTAATGTATCCTGCATATTTTTATGTATTTCTGTTGCTTTCCAACCCTTTTTTACAAAATATTTGATAACACGCGCGTTTCAGTTTAATCCATTTTGAAAAACTCACAAAACTAACTTTACTTCTTATAGCATCAAATTAATACTACTTGACAAAATAATGTCAAATTTAACATATGCGCACTAGATAGTTGGAACCATCAATTGCATATATTTTATTCGAACTGATGCTGCCATCTGTGCTCCATTTCGCGAACTTTTCAAATCACCCTCGTATAATATTCTATATTTTAATCCCATTTGTATTGCTGCATTCGAGTGCATAGGAGTGTAAATACATAAAATGGCAGTGGAATTTGTGTTTAGTGAAAAGGGTAAACGAAAAGTGTTACTTAACGGTTATTTATATTAAAACAACAAGGGCAAAGAAAAAAATTGAAAATGTAATTATTCAAAAAAACATAAATACAACGATAGTATAATAACGCTGGATAGTAATATTACCAAAGAACATGGCACACACCCAACATACTGCTGATACAAGAAAAGTCGATAAAAAAAATTTCATGAACACTATACATGTCAATGCTAAAGCGACACAAGATTCCCCTCATTATCTCATTCGAGTACATCTGCTGGATTGAGTCAAACAACGGTAGCTGCTCTACCAAAGTTGAACAGTATTAAAAGGTCAATCCGAAATATTAGAACAGTACAACCAGCTCCAGTTTTGCCTCTTCACCAAAAAAATATTGTTTTCTCTGAAGGATACAAGACCATAAAAAGAGGAGAGAATTTCTTAATGTACGATTCAGGGTCAAACGACAACAGTATGCTTATTTTTAGTACCGAAAGAAATTTATCGTTTTTGCACGAAGCTATCCACTGGTACGTCGATGAAACGTTTGAAACCGTGCCGCATCTCTTCTGCCAGTTGTGCACATTCCACGGAGTGAAAAGCAATATCGCTATTCCATTACTTATGCGTTGCCACCAAACGAAGGCGAAGAAACCTATACCAAGTTGCTACAGCACTTGAAAGAACTTCTACCTAGTGTTTCTCCTCAGTCAATTATAACAGGTTTCGAACCTAGGATAGCCAATTTATTAAAGAAATTTACGCGGTCAAGAAACTGCGGATGCAGTTTTCATTTTACATAATGTATTTTCCAAAAAATCCAGGCTAGCGGTTTAAAGAGACAATATGAAACTGATGCAGATATTGCTATGATACTACGGTTACTGCCTACAATAGCATTGATGCTTCCAAATGTTATTGAAACATTTGAAGCTCTTTGTGACGAACATATTGCTATATTCGTTGCCGGCTCTACTCTGTGCCTCTAAATCCTATACCTCTTTTTATATCTACCTCGGCTAGCTCAGTTTAATCGACCCAGAGTGCCCGACGACACGACAATAAAGAATGTTTAACCCCCTTTATATCTAGCTCCTATCTGTTACAATAATGTAAAGGAGAATAACCAAAATTTGTATAATAATCCAGAATATGTACACTGTGTATTTTAATAACTTTTTACTTTGATTTTTGTATTCAAAAATTAACCCCTGAATGAAATATCGATATTTATCTGATTACACCAAAATCCTATTCCTTTAAAGTCGGCAAAAATACCACGGTAATTTATTTGAAGCACTTTTGAACGTTCAAATGACCTTCTTTCTGTTTACATAAATTCTCAAAAGATTTTTGATGACCCTTGCAAATACTTCGCTATAGCAAATGTTAAAATTGAAATACAGTCTTATGTTAATAAAACATAATATATCTCTGTCCTGCGTTTTTCTTGTTTGTTTCTTAGAACTGTGTCTGCATGTGGATTGTCAGCACCCCTGGATTGTTTCCAATTTGATTCTCTGGTACAGCTTCTCCCTCCAATTTGATTCTTAGCGTAGTTACCTCAATTCGTTGACCAGAATGATTAATTAAATTTACTTAAATTTTTCCCTTTTGGATTTATCTTAAATTTTGCTTAGTTTTATTTTAGTTAATAGAATTACTTGAAGTTTCTTAGAGTTACTTGGATGACTTGAAGTTATTTGGAGCCGTTTTTGAAAGTAAACGGCCACTTATGTGGTATTTATTGGCACTTGAATTTTTACTTTAATGTTTAATATTTCATTTTGAGTAAGTTCACTTTGCGTAATATTCTACTTTTAACTTAAGTGGTTGGTGCCTTCGTTACAGAGATCCTGGTTGTTTACCAAGTCCGCGTTAATTTATAAAGATTCCACCTCCTATTTGTCCCATTGGTTTTATTCGCGTGTTTGTTGATTAAGGCGTTGCACTTTGCGCTTATCATTGCAGGTCTTGGATTTTCTACAAATTTCCTGTCAAGACTCTTGTTAAATCGTTTTTATTTCACATGTAGGCGTTTATTTTATTCAGCATATTCCTCAGCAAATCCAAGTTTACATTGTATTTTGCCATGTCCTCATATTTGTATTTGCTGTTATTCAAATTTTTATCATGTTACCAAACGTCTGTTGTTTGTTATTTAAAAATCCAAGTATGTGGGATTTTATGTGGGTTTGCAAAGTTGAAGATCACGTAGCCTATTTTCCATTATGATGTATTTGAATGCGTTTATGTGTTAATATTTTAAATGAGATTATACTGTAGCTGCCAGGTTGTTTGCCTTCACCGATTGCGTGTTTATTTTAATAAAACTTGTTGTGTTTAAAACGTTATTTTTACGTATTTCTTTTCAATTTTGGACATATATTTACTTTGAAACACATTATACAATATGCACGTTATTATTCTTGCTAAAAAAAAATAAAAGTGTGAAGAAAAGTTCGGGGAATTTTAATTTAAATTAATAGCAATTTCGGACAACTATCTTTTCGAGCAATTTTCCTTTCGAGCATTTGTAGTCGGGAAATTTTCTTGCGGTAAATTGTTTTCGGGCAATTGTCCCAGAGATTTGCCTAGTTTTAAGTCCGGGCAATCCATGTGTTCCTCAACTACTGTGCATTAGATTTGCATCATACTTTCACCGTATCCAAACATTTGTAGTGTAACTTTTATTGCGACACTATATTCAAACTAATTAAACAGGGACTATTGAAAATATATATGAACTATCAATGTCACATTTAATTATATCATTACTCAAAGCTACTATCTAGGCAGTTAAGTATATATTGTCGAATAATGAAAATAAGAGATCAGATCAGCACGAACACATGCCAAAGTATTTATCTATTGCTATAACGATAAATTTAACTAAAGAGGATGTGAAAAAATTATTATACGTAGTATGCCTCAGCGTGAATCTTGTTTTCGAATGCGAAATTTCCAATAAAAAAATTTTTTATTAAAAAGTGAAGGTGACTACAATTCGTATAACTACTATTACAACTAATCATCATTAGGTCTTCAGTTCTGGAACTGGTTAGACGCGTACCCTCATTGTTTTCTATTCTGAACTAACCTGCACATTTTTCTGAAATTTGTACAGTCTGCATCTATCACTATCCGATCTATGTCTACATCTACCTCCTTTTTCCTATCTCTGCTTGTAATATATTGTTGCAAGCTACTATTAGGTAACCCGTCAAACACACAAGCGTTGTAGGGTCTGCATAGTCTCCAGGATTCTAGAATGCTTCTAGCAATCAAACACACAAAACGCCGCCAGCAGTGTTCATTCTCGCCAGACCAGGAAGCTTCTCGTAATTACCAGAAGATGAGTCATATCTTTAAATCTGAGTATATATAAGACCGCTAAGAAATGCAAGAGTCAGTCTATACTAGAATGTCTAATATAAATTATAACGTTGTAAAGTAATAGTAGTTTGAGCTTTTAGAAGTATACAGAAATGTTACATGCTGTGTCTAATGTACATGCAGCTTGTAGTATACATAAATAAATAGAAGTGTATAAACAAATAGTTGTGTTAGTGTTGTTAATGGACCTATGGTAAAGAAGTTAGTTTAAGAAGAAATTAGTGCTTGTAAATTCATTAGTGTAATAGTGCTTCATTGTTAAGTGGACTGAAAACATCTATAAATAAGGCATATACTGTTAATTAGACTTGTGAACAGTGAGTAATAAAGACCTTTATTATTACTTGTTTTAAATTAAAGAAACGCGGTAGCAGTAGCTCGTTTCAATATCCCATACTATTCCCCAAAAATTCTTTAGAAGGTATTCTGCCCTTCTATTTCTCCTATTTTTTCTACAGATATCCTTGTTCTTCAAAAATGCCTTAGAACGTATTCTCCCCTACTATTTCTCCTATTTTTTTATTCCACAGACATTTTTATTCTCTTACTATTTCTATAACCCATTTGCTATTAACTTTGTCTGTCCATGCTATCATCCTCAACATCTGAAGCACAACATTCCAAAAGGTTGCTGCCGTTTTCTGTCTGCTTTTCCTACTGCCCGTATTTCATAGGCATACTGTGCTGTGCTCGACATATATGCTTTCAACAATTTTCTTCTTGTTTCCATGTTTGTTGTCTTTGATCATGGGCGCTGTTCTCTCTTGTTAGATGCAGTTCGGACCCCTTCTATTGTTTTACAATTATATACCCTATTCCTGCCAAGATCCCCCAACACTAATACATTTGCCGAATTAATAGTTTTCCAGTATATCCATTCGCACAATTAACATTATTCGAGAATATTGCACAACCAATACCTGTAGTTTCTTATAATAATCATTAGTTTATCCATCTTGGGACTGGTTGGATGCATACCTCCATTGACTTCTATTCTGAGCTAGCCTACACATTTCCCTGAAATTCCTACAGCCCACATCTTTCACTATCTGTGTGCAATAGTCCAACCTAGGTCTACTTCTACTTCTCTTTTTTCTATCGCTGCTTCTAATATATTCCGCATTATTTCCTCATGCCGTAGTATGTGGCCTATCATCCTATCTCTCCTATTTTTGACCGTTTTCCACATATTTCTTTCTTCCCCCACCATTTTAGTACCTCTTTGTTCTTAACTTTATCTGTCCATAATATCTTCATCATTCGTTTATAGTGCCATATTTCAAAGGTTTCTACCTTTATCTTATTCGCTTCTCCTACTATCCAGGCTTCACAGCCGTACAGTGTTGTGCTCCACACATATGTTTTAAGCAATCTTTTCCTTGTTTCTATGTTTGTTGTGTTTGAACACAGTAGTTGCATTTTCTTGTTAAATGTAGTACGACCTTGTGCTAATCTTTGTTTTATATCTTTTGCGCTTTTCTCATCTTGCGTTATTTGGCTTCCTAGGTAGCAGAAATTCTTAACCTCTTGTTAGTTCTTGTTACCTATTTGTGTTTTTGGTTTTGATTTATTTCCCCTCCTTTGCATACTAGTACTTTAGTTTTATTTTTGTTAATTTTCATACCGTATCTCATATTAATTTTTTGTCCCTGCATAGTAATTTCAAATGTTTTCCTGCATTTGACAGTATACATTGCTTCTTCAATGTACAAGTTAAAAGTATGTACTATTCGTCTATCCCTATAACTCATTCCAATCTTTTGAGTATTTCGAACATTTTTTTCCATTTTACATTGTCGAATGCTTTTTCGAGATCTACAAACCCTATATACATGCTTTCCCCTTTTTCTGCTGTTTTCTCTATTTTCACTTTCAGAGCTAAAATAGCCTCTCGTGCTTCCCTGTTTCGCCTAAACCTTAATTAATGTTCTTCTAGTATTTCTTCAGCTCGTTTTTCTATCCGTCTTGGTATAATTCTAGTTAATACTTTTGATACGTCTGCTGTCAAACTTATTGTTCGGAAATTTTCACATCTATCCATGCCTTTCTTTTTTAGTATAGTTACTATGATGTTACGTTTGAAATCTTTGGGTATCTCGCTGTCTCATACATATAGCTTACAAGTTGGAAGAGACGTTCTGTTACTGCTTGTCCAGCGGCTTTTAGAGTTTCTGCTTGCATCTTATCTGTACCCTCTAATGCTAATTCAAATTCATCTCTAAGTATAGGATATCCCAAGTCATCATTTCAATGTCTGCTTCCTGTTCTAATGCTGTTAGTTCCTTTCCTGCATATAAATTCCCTATATATTCTTGATATCTAGCCGATTTCTCTACATTTTCTATAATGACGTTTCCTCCCGCGCCTTTTATATTTTTGCTATACGGTTTTATATCCTTAAAATTAATTCTAATTAGTTTCTCTGCTTCATCTGTCTTTCCTATTTCCATCTTAGTTTGTACCTCTTTGCACTTTTCATTAATTCATTGTTCTTTAGCTTTCCTGCATTTGCGAATGATTTCCCATGTTATGACTTTGTATCTCTGTTTTTCTGTTTCGTTTGATTTATTTTTGTATTTTTGTCTTTCTTCTGTTAAATTCAGGATATCCTTTGTTATTCATGGTTTCTTTGTTTTGTGTATACCCCAGAATATCTCCGGCCGCCATGTCTAAGCTGGATTTAATGTTATTCCATTCTCTTTTTACTTCCTTAGTATCAGATATTTGCTCGATATCTTTCAGCAATTCATTTATCTTTTTCTCGAATCTTTCTTGAATATCTTTATCTTTTAGTTTCTCAAAGTCAAAGTGCCTTTTCCCGTTTCTTTTTTCAAATTTTTAAATTTAAGTGAGGCCTTTATAATTACGATGTTGTGGTCAGTGTCTATATCTGCTTGTGGGTAACTTTTACAGTCTTACTACTTTTACAACTAAAGTTCGGTAATTCAGCTATAACGTTCAGGAATGACTAGTTAATTGTTACTATTTAATATCCGCTTTTATACAATTTTACCTGCGTACACGTCAAAGTGATTGCTGCATTAGCATCTTTCCCCTATTTATTTATTAACAAAATTAATAATAATGATTTTATAACAATTGAAATACAGTTGATAATGTTGTTTTATGTATACAACCAGGATCTGAATAATCACTCCTTCTTACCTATGCTCGAAAATAGAGTACTTCTATTTGGAGTTAAAGCTACATTTTTCTTAAGTCTAGGTTTAATAAATTTAATATAAATTAGAATAGAAATAATGCTTGAAATGAAAATTACTAAAAATGATGGGCTGATCCAAGAAAGCGAAATTTTTTATAGGATCTTCAAGGTTTATACATTATAGAATTTTTGCCATTATTTTTAGATGTTTTTCCTCACTGTTAACTTCTTGCAATTGAAGCGGATGGTGATTTCTTGTGTTTCTTCAAGCATCGTATTGAATTTAGGTAATTGGTGGATGAATTCTTCATGTATGGTGTCTTCAGGGTAGAATGTTTTTCCTTTTATTTTCATGGGGCTTTTTTCTATTGAGACAATACTAAGTGTTTTGATTTCGTTTCGTTGTTACATTGTGATTGCCTAATAATATATTTTGCAGGGACTACTAGAATATTTTCACTACCGCAATGTGGAAGGCAACGGGAAACCACCACATTATCTCCCAAGTACACAGCGTGCTTAAATTGTTACAAACATGATGGTATTCTCTGGGGTAAAAGATTCCGGAGTTAAAATAGTCCCCCATTCGGATCTCCGGGAGGGGACTACTTCGGAGGATGTGATTAGAAAGTTAAAAATAAGAGTCGGGAACATTCTGCGAGTCGGAGCGTGGAATGTTAGAAGTATGAAGCTAGTTGGTAAGCTAGAGAACCTAAAAATCGAAATGAATAGGTTATCACTAGACATAGTAGGGATCAGCAAAGTTCGGTGGCCAGAGGCGGGGGATTTTTGGAGTGGAGACTTCAGGGTAATTCATACAGGAGCAGAGGAAGGAAATTTGGGTGTGGGGATAGTTATGCGGAAAAAGATAGGATACTGTGTAGAAAATTACTTACAAAAGAACGAAAGAGTACTCATGGTTAGATTAGAATCTAAACCGGTAAACACAGTAATAATACAAGTATACATGCCCACCTCTAGTTACAGTGACGAAGAGGTAGAAGCCATCTACAAAGATATCGAGGACATATTAAGATACGTAAAAGAACATGAAAATTTAATAATTACGGGGGATTTTAATGCCATGGTAGGTGAGGGTAGGGAAGAAGCGGTAGTAGGTTTATTTGGTTTAGGTACGAGAAACGACAGGGGAAATAGGCTAGTAGAATTTTGCGACAAGAACAATTTAATCATCACAAACACCTTATTTCAACATCATGCTAGAAGGCGATATACGTGGAAGATGCCAGGAGATATATGAAGATATCAAATAGATTACATTCTTGTTAGACAACGGTTTAGGAATCAAGTAAAAGACTGTAGAAGCTACCCAGAAGCAGATATAGATACTGACCACAACATTGTAATTATGAAGGCCGCACTTAAATTTAAAAATCTGAAAAAAAGGAACGTAAAAAGGCACTTGGACTTAGAGAAATTAAAAGATAAACATATTCAAGAAAGGTTCGAAAAAAAGTCAAATGAATTGCTGAATGATATCGGGAAAATATCTGATACTAAGGAAGTCGAACAGAATGGCGGCCAGAGATATTCTGGGGTATACACAAAAAGAAAATAAGAAACCATGGATAACAAAGGATATCCTGAATTTAATAGAAGAAAGACGAAAATACAAAAATAAATCAGACGAAACAGGTAAACAGAGATACAAAACTATAAATAAGGCATATACTGTTAATTAGACTTGTGAACAGTGAGTAATAAAGACCTTTATTATTACTTGTTTTAAATTAAAGAAACGCGGTAGCAGTAGCTCGTTTCAATATCCCATACTATTCCCCAAAAATTCTTTAGAAGGTATTCTGCCCTTCTATTTCTCCTATTTTTTCTACAGATATCCTTGTTCTTCAAAAATGCCTTAGAACGTATTCTCCCCTACTATTTCTCCTATTTTTTTATTCCACAGACATTTTTATTCTCTTACTATTTCTATAACCCATTTGCTATTAACTTTGTCTGTCCATGCTATCATCCTCAACATCTGAAGCACAACATTCCAAAAGGTTGCTGCCGTTTTCTGTCTGCTTTTCCTACTGCCCGTATTTCATAGGCATACTGTGCTGTGCTCGACATATATGCTTTCAACAATTTTCTTCTTGTTTCCATGTTTGTTGTCTTTGATCATGGGCGCTGTTCTCTCTTGTTAGATGCAGTTCGGACCCCTTCTATTGTTTTACAATTATATACCCTATTCCTGCCAAGATCCCCCAACACTAATACATTTGCCGAATTAATAGTTTTCCAGTATATCCATTCGCACAATTAACATTATTCGAGAATATTGCACAACCAATACCTGTAGTTTCTTATAATAATCATTAGTTTATCCATCTTGGGACTGGTTGGATGCATACCTCCATTGACTTCTATTCTGAGCTAGCCTACACATTTCCCTGAAATTCCTACAGCCCACATCTTTCACTATCTGTGTGCAATAGTCCAACCTAGGTCTACTTCTACTTCTCTTTTTTCTATCGCTGCTTCTAATATATTCCGCATTATTTCCTCATGCCGTAGTATGTGGCCTATCATCCTATCTCTCCTATTTTTGACCGTTTTCCACATATTTCTTTCTTCCCCCACCATTTTAGTACCTCTTTGTTCTTAACTTTATCTGTCCATAATATCTTCATCATTCGTTTATAGTGCCATATTTCAAAGGTTTCTACCTTTATCTTATTCGCTTCTCCTACTATCCAGGCTTCACAGCCGTACAGTGTTGTGCTCCACACATATGTTTTAAGCAATCTTTTCCTTGTTTCTATGTTTGTTGTGTTTGAACACAGTAGTTGCATTTTCTTGTTAAATGTAGTACGACCTTGTGCTAATCTTTGTTTTATATCTTTTGCGCTTTTCTCATCTTGCGTTATTTGGCTTCCTAGGTAGCAGAAATTCTTAACCTCTTGTTAGTTCTTGTTAACTATTTGTGTTTTTGGTTTTGATTTATTTCCCCTCCTTTGCATACTAGTACTTTAGTTTTATTTTTGTTAATTTTCATACCGTATCTCATATTAATTTTTTGTCCCTGCATAGTAATTTCAAATGTTTTCCTGCATTTGACAGTATACATTGCTTCTTCAATGTACAAGTTAAAAGTATGTACTATTCGTCTATCCCTATAACTCATTCCAATCTTTTTGAGTATTTCGAACATTTTTTTTCCATTTTACATTGTCGAATGCTTTTTCGAGATCTACAAACCCTATATACATGCTTTCCCCTTTTTCTGCTGTTTTCTCTATTTTCACTTTCAGAGCTAAAATAGCCTCTCGTGCTTCCCTGTTTCGCCTAAACCTTAATTAATGTTCTTCTAGTATTTCTTCAGCTCGTTTTTCTATCCGTCTTGGTATAATTCTAGTTAATACTTTTGATACGTCTGCTGTCAAACTTATTGTTCGGAAATTTTCACATCTATCCATGCCTTTCTTTTTTAGTATAGTTACTATGATGTTACGTTTGAAATCTTTGGGTATCTCGCTGTCTCATACATATAGCTTACAAGTTGGAAGAGACGTTCTGTTACTGCTTGTCCAGCGGCTTTTAGAGTTTCTGCTTGCATCTTATCTGTACCCTCTAATGCTAATTCAAATTCATCTCTAAGTATAGGATATCCCAAGTCATCATTTCAATGTCTGCTTCCTGTTCTAATGCTGTTAGTTCCTTTCCTGCATATAAATTCCCTATATATTCTTGATATCTAGCCGATTTCTCTACATTTTCTATAATGACGTTTCCTCCCGCGCCTTTTATATTTTTGCTATACGGTTTTATATCCTTAAAATTAATTCTAATTAGTTTCTCTGCTTCATCTGTCTTTCCTATTTCCATCTTAGTTTGTACCTCTTTGCACTTTTCATTAATTCATTGTTCTTTAGCTTTCCTGCATTTGCGAATGATTTCCCATGTTATGACTTTGTATCTCTGTTTTTCTGTTTCGTTTGATTTATTTTTGTATTTTTGTCTTTCTTCTGTTAAATTCAGGATATCCTTTGTTATTCATGGTTTCTTTGTTTTGTGTATACCCCAGAATATCTCCGGCCGCCATGTCTAAGCTGGATTTAATGTTATTCCATTCTCTTTTTACTTCCTTAGTATCAGATATTTGCTCGATATCTTTCAGCAATTCATTTATCTTTTTCTCGAATCTTTCTTGAATATCTTTATCTTTTAGTTTCTCAAAGTCAAAGTGCCTTTTCCCGTTTCTTTTTTCAAATTTTTAAATTTAAGTGAGGCCTTTATAATTACGATGTTGTGGTCAGTGTCTATATCTGCTTGTGGGTAACTTTTACAGTCTTACTACTTTTACAACTAAAGTTCGGTAATTCAGCTATAACGTTCAGGAATGACTAGTTAATTGTTACTATTTAATATCCGCTTTTATACAATTTTACCTGCGTACACGTCAAAGTGATTGCTGCATTAGCATCTTTCCCCTATTTATTTATTAACAAAATTAATAATAATGATTTTATAACAATTGAAATACAGTTGATAATGTTGTTTTATGTATACAACCAGGATCTGAATAATCACTCCTTCTTACCTATGCTCGAAAATAGAGTACTTCTATTTGGAGTTAAAGCTACATTTTTCTTAAGTCTAGGTTTAATAAATTTAATATAAATTAGAATAGAAATAATGCTTGAAATGAAAATTACTAAAAATGATGGGCTGATCCAAGAAAGCGAAATTTTTTATAGGATCTTCAAGGTTTATACATTATAGAATTTTTGCCATTATTTTTAGATGTTTTTCCTCACTGTTAACTTCTTGCAATTGAAGCGGATGGTGATTTCTTGTGTTTCTTCAAGCATCGTATTGAATTTAGGTAATTGGTGGATGAATTCTTCATGTATGGTGTCTTCAGGGTAGAATGTTTTTCCTTTTATTTTCATGGGGCTTTTTTCTATTGAGACAATACTAAGTGTTTTGATTTCGTTTCGTTGTTACATTGTGATTGCCTAATAATATATTTTGCAGGGACTACTAGAATATTTTCACTACCGCAATGTGGAAGGCAACGGGAAACCACCACATTATCTCCCAAGTACACAGCGTGCTTAAATTGTTACAAACATGATGGTATTCTCTGGGGTAAAAGATTCCGGAGTTAAAATAGTCCCCCATTCGGATCTCCGGGAGGGGACTACTTCGGAGGATGTGATTAGAAAGTTAAAAATAAGAGTCGGGAACATTCTGCGAGTCGGAGCGTGGAATGTTAGAAGTATGAAGCTAGTTGGTAAGCTAGAGAACCTAAAATCGAAATGAATAGGTTATCACTAGACATAGTAGGGATCAGCAAAGTTCGGTGGCCAGAGGCGGGGATTTTGGAGTGGAGACTTCAGGGTAATTCATACAGGAGCAGAGGAAGGAAATTTGGGTGTGGGGATAGTTATGCGGAAAAAGATAGGATACTGTGTAGAAAATTACTTACAAAAGAACGAAAGAGTACTCATGGTTAGATTAGAATCTAAACCGGTAAACACAGTAATAATACAAGTATACATGCCCACCTCTAGTTACAGTGACGAAGAGGTAGAAGCCATCTACAAAGATATCGAGGACATATTAAGATACGTAAAAGAACATGAAAATTTAATAATTACGGGGGATTTTAATGCCATGGTAGGTGAGGGGAGGGAAGAAGCGGTAGTAGGTTTATTTGGTTTAGGTACGAGAAACGACAGGGGAAATAGGCTAGTAGAATTTTGCGACAAGAACAATTTAATCATCACAAACACCTTATTTCAACATCATGCTAGAAGGCGATATACGTGGAAGATGCCAGGAGATATATGAAGATATCAAATAGATTACATTCTTGTTAGACAACGGTTTAGGAATCAAGTAAAAGACTGTAGAAGCTACCCAGAAGCAGATATAGATACTGACCACAACATTGTAATTATGAAGGCCGCACTTAAATTTAAAAATCTGAAAAAAGGAACGTAAAAGGCACTTGGACTTAGAGAAATTAAAAGATAAACATATTCAAGAAAGGTTCGAAAAAAAGTCAAATGAATTGCTGAATGATATCGGGAAAATATCTGATACTAAGGAAGTCGAACAGAATGGCGGCCAGAGATATTCTGGGGTATACACAAAAAGAAAATAAGAAACCATGGATAACAAAGGATATCCTGAATTTAATAGAAGAAAGACGAAAATACAAAAATAAATCAGACGAAACAGGTAAACAGAGATACAAAACTATAAAATGGGAAATTATTCGAAAATGCAGGAAAGCTAAAGAACAATGGATTGATGAAAAGTGCAAAGAGGTACAAACAAAGATGGAAATAGGAAAGACAGACGAAACATACACATTAATTAGAATGAATTTTAGAAAAAGGTAGAAGTCTTTGAAATGTGGTGCTACAGACGTTTGATAAAGATATCATGGACAGACAAAGTTAAGAACAAAAAGGTACTAAAAATGGTAGGGGAAAAACGAAGTATGTGGAAAACGGTAAAAAATAGGAGAGATAGGATGATAGGCCACATACTACGGCATGAGGGAATGGTGCGGAATATATTAGAAGCAGAGATAGGAAAAAAGAGAAAAAGAGGCAGACCTAGGTTAGACTACTGCACACAGATAGTAAAAGATGTATGCTGTAGAGGTTTCAGGGAGATGTGTAGGCTAGCCCAGAATAGAAATCAATGGAGGTACGCATCCAATCAATCCCAAGATGGATAAACTAATGACGAAAAGATAACTGTGCTTAAACATGATGATTATTATAAGTAACTACAAGAATTGGTTGGGCAATATTCTCGAATAATGTTAAGTGTGTGAAAGGATTTACTGGAAAACCATTATTTCGGCAAATGTTTAAGTGTTGGGGGATCTTGGTAGCCACAGGTTGCTTAACCTCCTTCACTGAATCTCGGTAAAAGAGGGCATAAAATTGAAAAACAATAGAAGGGGAACGAGCTGAATACATATGCTGTGTAAGAATTTCAGGGAACTATGTAGGCTAGCTCAGAATATAAATAAGTGCAGGCACGTGTCCAACCAGTTTTGAGACGGAAAACTTAATGACGAAAAAATAAGCGCAGATAAATCTGATGATTAGTATAAACAACTAGTTGGTTGTGAAATATCTCCAACTATTGTTGGCTGTGCGAAAAGATAAATTGGAAAATATATTAAATCGTTAAATGGTTAAGTGTTGGGGGACTTGGCAGCCACAGGTTGCTTACCTCCCTTCACAATCACTAAAGGTCGGAGAAATAGGGCGTATAACTGCAAAACAATAGAAGTTCATCGAACTGCATCTAACAAGAAAGAACAGCGCCTATGAGGAAAGGCAACAAACATAGAACAAGAAGAAAATTGTTGAAAGCATATGTGTGGAGCAAATCACAGTATGCCTATGAAATACGGGCAGTTGAAACGCAGACAGAAAAACGGTAGCAGCCTTTTGAAATGCTGTGCTTCAGATGTATGAGGACGATAGCATGGACAGACAAAGATAATAACAAATAAGTTATAGAAATAGTAGGGGAACAAGGATATCTGGGGAAAAAGAGAAATAGAAGGGCGGAATACGTTTTAAGGCATTTTGGAAATAGTATGGGATATATTACAAGCAGAGATAGGAAAAAAGGGGTAGATGTAGACCTAGATGAGATAGTTATAGATGCAAATTGTGCAAATTTCAGGGAAATCTGTAGGTTAGTTCAGAATAGGAAACAATGATGGTATGCGTCTAACCAGTTCTAGGACTGAAGACCTAATGATGATGACTAGAATATTTCCAGCGTTTACTTGTATTATTGTAGACTCGAAGAATTAAATGGGAGTAGGTTGGCATGTGTTTTTTCCGGTTCTCATTAATTCTGCGACGAAGGGCTGATTTTTGTGCAAGTTATACTGCTGACATTAGTAAAAGGTTTCTGCTTTACGACATCTCTCAATAGTGGTCCAGTAATCTTCATCATTGATTAACAAATAAGGTTGCCCAGATTAGATTGAAAATAGGTATTGGATATAGTTGTAGGTATATAAATTGTGCAGAAATGACGAGTATGAATTTTAAACAATATGAAACTATCACGGATTGATACTTGCGTAGAAAATAAAAAGCAATAATTAATAAAATTTTGTAAGTACGGTATTTGATCGTTCTCGTACACTTTGTTTAATTTTAATATGATTCCGTTTAGTTGATTTGATTCAATTATCGAACTGTGTAGAGTATTGAAACGTGCAAATAATATTGCTATAGTCCATTCGCTTTAACTTTAAAATGATGTAAAATGTAGTAATGAAGTGTTGACAACTGTATACAATTGAATACCTAGAATTACGCTTGAACGATATTGTCACTTAACACAATAAAGGTTGGCAGTTCTGTAAGATGTTGCCACCAATTCCTCTTACTAATGAGAACATTCGTATATCTATCATTAAATACATTAGAGTTTAAACTAACATTGGCAAAGTAGCATTTCATCCAGTTGTGATGTTATCCTAAAGTTAAAACGAATGGACTATAGCTCTAAATTATTGATCAAATTTTGGATTGAGTTGTTAAACTATCAATAATACTCGAAAGAAAAAATGCTTTTCTAAAACAATGGTTTCAGTTAATCCTACGGTTAAATTATCTAGCCGTTTTCGTAAAAGTAAGATTCTCATGTAAGGTTTTGAAATTGTGCTCGTAGGTCTTAGTCAATTTTTGTAGTAACGTTTGCAATTTAATTCGTTATGTACTTTTTTGATGTCGCTTACTAGCAAATTAAAATAAGAATTCATATCTTGTTCATCATCGAAGTCTAATGTACCGAATAGCCATTTTGATAATTTTCTTACACAGTTTATTACTCCTCTTTTTACTCTAAGATTATGAGAAAAAACATCTAATTCAATTGCGGATATTGATGGCAAGGATGAGTTAAAAATTTTATTTTTTAATTAAATCGGAAATTGATTTTGGGTATCTTTTTTGGTTACGATATTTTCCAAAGTATTTAAATCGGTTTAATTATTTTTAGTGATTTTTTTGGGTACGTCAAATTAACATGATATAGAAAAGTGTGTTTGGAGATAATGATTTTACTTCGTCCGATTTGAACAGGAAGGATAGCATTCTGTATCTCCTCTATCTTCACTGTCGCTAATATTTTCGCATTCAAACATATGAATAGGATGGCGACCTTCATTGCTCTCTGAAATAAAGCAGGGTTTTAGAAGATTTCTGTGATATGTTTTACTTTTGGTCGAGATTATATTATCATTGATTTAAATAGTTTTCTACTTTTTGGTATGCACTAAACAGTTTCCTTTGTTAAGCGTCCTTTATACGTATCTTGTCGCATTGTGTGTATCTTCTATATTTATTACTGCCTGTCGAGTTTTATTTCATTTATCTATAGTTTGTTAATTGTGATGTAGTCTTTTGGATATTAATTCGTTCATAACTTTTAGATTTTCTAACTGGTCTTATAAGTATTGGTTCAGTTTAGTTTTCTCGTTTATTTCGAAAGGGTTTTTGTAATTTAGCTTTCCTCTAGTTATTTGGAAGGGTGTATATTCTGTGGAACTGTGTGTAGCGTTGCTATAAGATAATAATACCTAGTTTATTAGCTCATTACGGTTTCAAGATCTTTGCGAGGTTTTGCATTTTTTTAATGTAAGGATTGTTTCATCTAAAGTAGAATGAAATTGTTCTATTGGGCTGTTACTATTTGGGTTTTATTGTGTAGTATAGGATAGTGTAGTATTCCTACATTATGCGTTTGACACAATCCTTGATTACCTCATTTTTTAATTCTGTTCCGTTGTCTGTGGTTATTTTCCTAGGAATACCGAAGTGGTTAAAAATGTGTATCTTTTTGCTTGCAATTTCTACAGAGGTTAAGGATTTAATTGGGTATGCTTGTCTAAGTTTAGAAAAGCTGCCTACTACTGTCACAAAATATTGTCCGTGACTTTTATATGACTCAATATATAAGTGACCGAAGTGACCAATCTGGGTTGGTTTGAATACTAATTTATTAGGTCTCTCATATGGACAAATTTCGCATGCGTTTATGTAATTTCTTACATGTTCATCTAATTTGGGCCAATAAAAGGTTTTTTAATAGATTTTAAATTTTCTTGGATCCTGTGATGTGAAGTTCTCGTCTCATGATATCGTTTAGTAATTCTTTTTGTCTTTCGGTAGCTATGATATCGGTAAGTATCGTGTTTGTTATAAAAGGTTTTTTTAATAGATTTTGAATTTTCTTGGATTCGGCAATGTGAAGTTTTCATCTCGTGATATCGTTTAAGTAATTCTTTTTATCTATCGGTATCCATGATATCGGTAAGTTCGTATTTGTTATAAAAAGGGTAAATGCATTGTTATTGAAATAATTTTTTAATACTGTAACGCCCCGGAGTAACTATCTGCATTCTTAGTTAAATTATCTATGTTGTGGTATCTCGCGAATATAAACTACCCGTCTACAGCAAAACACTATTATCTGGACCCGAAAGTATTTATTTTACTGTTAGAATAGGTATACAACTTTTTGTGACCTATCACCGTATTTCTTCTTTGACACTGCTTTTTCATGGCAAACTTAACAAAGCAATATAAACATGACAAAACGACAATACATTCTACAACTAATCAATAGAACATTGCATATTTAAGCCCTTTCCAACATTCTCCTACCTGAGAAACTATTCTCTTAGTTTCTCACAAACATAACGCAAAGAAACATCAACAATAAAATTTACGCACTGGTAAGTAGACCTGTCGGCCACTACGTGTAAATTACACAGTTGATACCCCGGTTTTAACAGTTTCTGCAGCTTCTGTAGTTGGTTTAACCAAAACCCCATCTACTTCGTTCTGGACCGATTGTCGGTTTTGATCTAAAGATTAATCAATAAATGCCCCGCTCTCTTAGAGCGGGTACAATTTCTGGACAGGACGCATGACTTGACCCCTCGCAATTGCGACTCGTACTAACCGCACTTGTTTATCTTTCCCTAGCAAAGTTCAGATACACGCCCAATAGACCAATCTAAACGTTTGCATTTATCATTGCTGACCACCACTACCTCTCCGATGGTTACCCGCCGCGACGTCTTTCAAGTAGACTGTAATTCCAATTGTCCAAGATACTCGTTTCGAAGTCTTTGTCGAAGATCGATACGTAGTTTTTGCATCCGTCTAATTTTTCTGCAAACTGAAGATTGTTCTAATGCGTCACACTCCGGTAAACCATTTTCTGCTTGTTCCCGTAGAAACATGATTGGTGTCAATGCCACCAAATCACCCGAGTCGTTAGACATGTACGTCAAAGGCCGTGAATTAATAATCGCCCAACAGTCACACAAAAGGATCAATAAATTTTCATAATGAAGGGACGTTCGTCCCAACACCGGAGCAATACCTTCAAGGATCTAATTAGCTTTTTCCAAAAACTACAACACCACGACGGAGTTGGCGGGTTAAAACGCTAAGCTATACGATCTATGGCAGATCTTGCAACGATTTGATTCCAATCAAGTATATTCCACGAATTTTCGAGCCTTACAAAATTTGTCCCGTTGTCACTGTACATCACGTTGGTCTTCCTCGACAAGCGACGAATCTTCTCAGAGCATTCATGAAACACTGTGATGACAAAGAGGTAGCGAGTTCCAAATGGACAGCTCGGTACACAGCGCACCTGAATAGACACATCCACACTTTGTTACCGGACTTCAAATATAACAGTCCCGTAAATTCCATCCCCGTTACTTCAAACGCAACTGCATCGCGCACGAGATCAGCAGATAAGAGTGAGGTTTTGACTATAAAATGTTTTGCAGTGTGTCTTCGACAAACAACACATTTAGATATAACACTTTTAACATATCGCCGCCCCTTAAAATTCAATATTTTTCTCGTAGTAAACTTAAAAAGCCATGTACGCCTACGTGACATAACTTTTCATGAAATTCAAAGATCAATTTGTCAACTGCCGTATGTTTGGATGGCAAGACAATTGGTAGTCGAAAATGTTTGGTATCCGTTCGATTTATGATGCGTGATTTCAACCAAATAACATCAGACTCATCCTTAAAGACATCAAGCGTTTTAAGTCGCGCCTCCTCATTTGTGAACACTTCGCTTTGAACAATTTTGAAAACTGCTAATTCTGCAAAATCGAGTTCTTCGGCTAACAAACTACCACAACGTTTTAAATTCGGCGCTAGAACATTGTTGATAAAACTGAATACTCACGCCATCATTCTAATTATCTTGGTATAGCGAGAAAAATAATTAAAATACAGCTGTCTCTTCTTTTTTAAAGAGAAATCTGCGACTTTTGTACAATTTGAACTGCCATGCCCATTATCATAAAAAATACGTTTGAGAACTTTACTGTCGTCTACCAAATCCGCTGCCGTTGGTAAGTATGATTTGAAGTCTGACTATTTCGTTTCAACACGGCCATCGTTTTTGTTTTATGTAACCCAAAACCTTCAGATGCCATTACTTCCTGTTGTAGAAACTGCATCACTGATATTAGACGATTTTCTAAAGTAATAGCCATACCTCCTTTCACTGAAATCACTGTTTCAGGGGTAGTGACATCTGATTTCAACCCCCACTGAACTTCGTTGCCACATACATAAAAGTTCTTCGGGTAGACAAGATTGGCGTCGCCGTGGATCAATGTAGTAAGCGTAAGACTACGGATCCCAAGGTCCCGGGTTCAAATCCCGACACGGCCGACTGCTTGAAAAATGACAAGCCAGCATTTTTCACAAAAATTACGCCCTTGTTCGGATGAGAGGTTAAATGGAGGTCCCGTGTGTGAGTGTTGTCACGCACGTTAAAGATCCCTACCTTGCCTGCAACGGCAAGGGTTCGGCAAAATTCTAAATTTCCAGGCAACAAAAAACTCACCTCCTGGCCAATGTAGTACCTACGGGTGGAGCATTGGAAATGTAAATGAACGGGCAGACAAGATTCAATTAATAGAACAAACATCGCGGCGTATTTATCAGATGTTATACCCAGGGTTTCGAGCGCCCGTAACTATGTTTCGATATTGTCGTAAAGCTTAAAACTGTTTAATTTACCTTTTGAAACGACATTGTTCAAAACTAATTTCAAAAGTTCACGTACGTACACCTCAATTTGCAGGTCTTCGCTCTCGAAGCACGACTTCAAACTGGCTATCATTTTCGTATAATTTTCACCAGTCGCAGGATAACTGTGTACGAGATGACTCGCCCTATTACCTGGTATAGTAGCTTGAATTAAATATTCCACTTTATTGGCAGGATAGATATGTCCACCTTCTTGAACTGCGCCCAAAATGAAAGCCAGCCTCGCACGTCAATCGAACCTCTTGAATTGGATGACTGGCAGCTTAAACGCACGTTTACCTGTAACTAGCGACATGTCTGTCTCATTGCTTCGAATCGCAGCTGTCTCAGGCTCGTTCTGACAAAACTTATTACAACGAATGTTAAGCTCTTTATATCGTTTAGCATATGCATCAGACTCCACTTTGTCCAATAATAAATCATCTTCGCCGGTATCTGCATCTACAAGCAAATCAAAAATATCCCAACTAACAATTTATAGTTCATCATATTTTTTTTAACTGTCCCTGACACACCTGCATCTGCTATAGATCAAAACCAGGTCGCAATAGGAAGGATTCCAGCTCGGTAGCGTATTTCGTAAACGCTTTCCAAACAACTTTACGTACTTTCTTCTTCTTGTTGAGTTTCATATTCCCAAGTGTGATATAATTTGAATTTGGTCAATAACAGTCACGTGCTCCAAAGTTTACGGCTTAACGTGGCAAAACTCAATATATCTATAAACAATCTTTCAAGTCCTGTCACGGTCGCCAAAATGTGGTATTTCGCGAATATAAACTGTCTACAGCAAAACACCCTAGTCTGGACTGGAAAGTATTTATTTTACTGTTTTTAAAATATGAATACAACTTTTTATTACTTGTTTTTAATACTGTAACGACCCGGAGTAACTGTCTGCATTCTTAGTTAAATTATCTACGTTGTGGTATCTCGCGAATATAAACTACCCGTCTACAGCAAAACACTCTTGTCTGGATCCGAACGTATATATTTTACTGTTGTTAGAATAGGAATACAACTTTTTGTGACCTGTCACCGTATTTCTTCTTTGACACTACTCTTTCGTGGCAAACTTAACAAAACTATATAAACATGACAAAACGACAAACCTGCGTAAACAATACATTCTACTACAACTACCCAATAGAACATTGCATATTTAAGCCCTTTCCAACATATGTTCATACTGGTAGTTGCATTGATTCTCTACTTTGGTTAAATATTCTACTGTCATGTCAATTCAATTTGAGAGAGTAGTGATGTTGAACTTTAAACTAACCTACACATCATTCTTGCAATTGTTGTTTTTAAGTTTGGTTATAAAAGTTGTTATGTGTGTTTGTCCTGCGATGTTGTCATCGCCTGTTTTAATAATGAGTGCGGTGTTACTTGAGATTTTGGTGCCAAGAAGAACGACGCATCAGTGGAAGCATGTTGTTAGACACGCTCTATGGAACGAATTTTGCATTCACCTTGGATATTTTAATTGTCTTATTGGTGTATGTTATGAAGATAATTATTTGCATTTTTAGCAGAATTATGGTCGTTTTACCTAAGATTTTGATGCCTAGAAGAACGACGCATCAGTGGAAGCATTTTGTTAGACAAGCTTTAGGAAGCGAATTTTGCATTCACCTTGGATATTTTAATTGTCTTATTGATGTATGTTATGAAGATAATTATTTGCGTTTTCAGCGGAATTATGGTCGTACTTCAGCTAAGATTTCGATTTTCGAACATCTGCTGATTACTCCACTTGTGTTACTTTGCATTAAACCCACATTTTGTGGTATCGTTTCTGTAGCAATTTTCTCCTAATTGTTGTGTGTTATTTCTAGGGTGCAACTTTAGAGTTATTTTTCTTCAATTTCTAGTGCATGTGTGTGCGTGTGTGCTGTGTGTGCGTGCGTGCGTGTGTGTAAACATAAGCAGTTAGGTTTGCTTTTAGGCCCATCAGGCCGATTAGGAATGTTAATTGTTTATTAGGATTGTTTATTGTTCATACCTAATTTTTTATTTTTTATTTTTGTTTCTATCTACTTATTTCTTTTTTCTCTGTTGTTTTTATATTACATATCTACATTGGCAAGTTTCCTTTCAACTCGCGAAAGTGCGTCTGCGTTTGTATTTGTTTTGCCTTTTTCATAAACAAGTCGTATTCATATTCTTCTAGTTTGAGTCCCCAACGAACCAGTTTAGAATTTTATTCCATAACCCTTGTGTCAACAGGTAGGTACATTTGTACGTTTTCGGACATTTAAATAAAAAGGACAACAAATTGCGTTTTCAGGAATTCCTTTACCTCACTTTTTACACATTTTTGTCAAAGTAAACAGTATTCAAAACACTAGTTTACAAAAATATATTGTTTTCAAGTAAATAGTTGCGTTTGTCAACGAATGGTTACATTTGTACCTTACTATAAAACACAATGCGTATCAAGAAAACCATCAGACTTGTATTGAATGTCCCCGACTTTAAATATGTGTATCTACACAATATTTATGCGAAAACTTATATTATGTATAAAAGCCTTTCTATGTGACTGGTGCACCCTTTAGTCCAAATGGTAATCGGAGGTACTCGTAGTGCTCGTTTTCTACATTAAACGCTGTTTTAGGAATATAGTTAAGGTGTAGTTGAAATTGAAATATCCTTGACAACGGTCGATCGTAGAAAATTATTGTCCTCTTCCTAGACGATCTAGGATGTCGGTGATGTTCGGCTTTGGGTAATTATCATGTATAGTTTTTTCATTTAAATTACGGCAGTCCGTAACAATACGCCATTTTTGTTTTCCGTTATGGCCGATTTTTTGGAGCAATCAATATTGGACCACTCCATGGGCTTTGGGATGGTTGTATTATTCCATCTTCTAGCATTTTGGTTATTTGCCTCTGTACTTCAGTTTTGTGTACGTGCGGGTATCTATACGATTTCATATGAATTGTAATTTCGTAGGTCGTTTTAATCTCGTGTTTTATTTTATTAGTGAAAGTTAATTTCTGATTAGGAGCATGCATTATGTCTTTAGATTTAACCAAAAGATTTTTTTTAAATGTTCTTTTTCTTATAAATTTAGACGATCGGTTCTGATTTTCTCGATGTCGAAATCAGAATTATTTGATTTGTTTGTAGAAATAATCGAATCTATATTATAACATTTAACAGCTGTTTGAAAATATTTAGATTAACGTGAATTTAGAAAGTTAAGGTATATTTCCAATAGTTCCATTTCTTCAGAGTTATTAATAGATTCTAAAGTGGTTACACTGTTTTGTATTGTTAAAGGTCCGGTTGGAATTATGATTAGGTCCGCTAGTTAAGTTCGGTATAATTATTTGTTCGATTGGTAAATTTACTTTTATTGGCTTAATTGTTCTTGTACACGGTAGTATTCCAGTTTTCTGTGATGCAAAAGCTTCTCTGAATTTCAAAGGGATTCTGATTTCACTATTAAACAGTATTTTATCCTATAGGTTAATGTTGAGGTTTAGTCTTCCTAGATCAAGGATCCCGATTATTCCGTCAAAGTAATCACAAATTTGGATAATACGAATTCTAACACTCCTTTTAAGGGAGTAAATTCCTGAAATATAGGGGTATGTACTTTAAATTTGACTTCAAGTTCTTCCGTACACGTAATTATTGATGTATTGGATTTAAATATTTACTCTGAAAAATAGTAACAAATAATTTTGTCCGGTTCAGAAAAGTAATTCAAGCATAGCGAACGAAAATTAAATTGTAGGTTGTTTAGCAAAGAGAAAAACCAAAGACCGATTTTGCTTTGTTTGCAGCTCATCAGATTGGTACATTTCTTTTTGCAAGCAAAACCGATTATTGGTTTTTCTCTTCGTAAAACAACCAACAATTTAATTTTCGTTCACTATGCTTGAATTACTTTTCCAAACCAGACAAAAATAATTTGTTACTATTAAGCAAGAAACGCATTAGTTTCTGTCGATCAACTTCCCGATTAACTTAGGTGTAGTACTTTCTTAGAAAGTCCGCTAGTGATATAATGGGTAATCGGTCATTCTTTTTCATTTCCATCTGAAAAATAAGTTTCCGCAAAATAGGGTTTGCTTAGCAAGGAATGACACCCTGTTTCAATTAGTAATTTCATCGGAGGGTGTTGTATTTCAATGTATGGTAATGAATTAGAAATTACATTATTTAGGTCGATTACGTTCTGTCAGGTGAGAGGCTTCTTACTGGAAAATTTTCACTAAAGTAATTTCCCTTATTTAGTTGCTTGTAAAAGATGTTTACATTTATTGTTACATTAGTGTTTTGTTCTTCACTGTAACTACTCTCTGTTTCTATATATATGTCATTTCTTGAGAATGAAGTTGAAATGGATTTTTCCGCTGAAATTCTTTGATGTTTGTATTGAACTTATTGATATTGGTTTCAATGCGTTTAGGGTTTTATTTGAATTTTTGGTGCAAACACATTCGTGGAATTTTCGAATACTTGTTTATTTGTAGGAAATCTTTGGGGAATTGGCCTACTCTGAATGTTGATGGGTTGACTTGGGAATTGTGTTTTACCAGGGTTGTTATTGTTATAAAAATAGGGATTGTGAGATCTTTGAGAGGTTTGTTGAAAGTGATTTAAATAATTATTATAGTTAGGATTATTCATTAGTTGTGGGAATTGTCGGTGTTGGTGTCTGCGATCATTCTGAAAGTTTTGGAATCGTTTGCTATTGCTGTCATATTTCTGATTTTTATTGCCTTGTGCATTATGCGAAATTGATATCTACTGTTAATTTGTTGTTCCACAAAAACATGACTAATAACTAATGATGTTGTTTCGTCCATTGTAATGGGTCTCTGCATCATTAGGAGAGTTTTTAGTTCTGCGTTTGTATTTGATATTAAAACCGTGACGGTTGTTGCGTTCTTTTGCAAAATAAATGCTGTTTTTGTGTGTTCACATAATGAACTGTCGGAGTTTATATTTAAATTTAATCGCTTTTTTATTACTTTTAGCTTGTCTAAGAGGTCTATTACGTTTTCTTCCTTTTGTTTTGTTCTTGTCAAACGTGCCTATCTAACCTGTCTCCAAACTTTTGTCTTGAAACGTATTTATTTTCCCGCCAAATCACTAAATGTGGACGATATAAAATGAAATCACTTGCTTCATCGACTATTTTTACGCATAATGAAGCAAAAACTAGTTCTCTCAAGCTACTATCGGTAGTTCCTCTGTACCTATTATAATATTTATCTACTGCGTTAATAAACGATTCGAGATGGTCACTACGTCCGAAAAAATGTCTAAGTGTACTAGCGATTTCCTTTGTGTCAACTGACATAAAATATTTGAAATATAAAAAAACACAGGAAAATTGTCATAAAGAATCAGAAAAACAAAAAAACTCCACACTTACCTATTATGGTATGTCCCAAAGCTGCTTTCCCCTGTGATTGTAGTGTTCAAAGTTAATGGTTGAAACAAATAGTTTTCAGGTGCGTTTTTCTTTATCGCAACTAGTGCCCTTTGTATCCTACCGCCTGCGCCAATTTTGTTTTTGACTACGAAAACTCCAATAAATTTTTTTTTTCCTATTGAAAAGTGCACAAGTATTACAATTCGTAAAACTATTATTACAACTAAAGTTCAGTAATTTCGCTATAACGTTCATTAATGACTGGTTAATTTGTAACAAGTTTATTTTCCCGCAATATTGTGACAAATATTTATGTTATTATTTTTATAGAAGGTCAATTCAAGCCTAATATCTCTACACATTTTTACGTAATATTTATTACATGTTGTTTAATCTAACATAAGCTTTAAAACCGCGAACATAAATTACAAGTTGAGCAGTGACATAAAATACCATTTACAAGCGTCATTATAGGAGCTCCCTCCAATAATTATAAAGATCGTTGTAACTGTTGTCAAGCGGTAGGATACGTCAGAATATAGCATTTTCACCTGGGCTGTTGCTTAAGTAAGTCGTTCTTGTGAAAGAACATGGCATCAAGTGGTTATACTTGGTGTTGGAACCATGTGAAATAGAAATTGATTTAAAATGAAATCGTCTTTGTTAGTGCACTCTATATCAACGTTTTACAGACTATGTTTGCACTAAACTTGGCGTAAATGAAAATAATTGGCATTTGAACAGCAGTAAGTATTATCGAGTTTCAGGGCCCTTGTTAATTTAAATTTGCAGTGCAAATTATTTGACGTGGATACACGTGATGTTCGTTTGATATTTTGTAGCAAGATTATTTAATTTATGTGGTTTTGGAGAATTCTAACAATATTAATGTAACAAGAAGATTTTAATTATCATTAAATATTCTGAAAATGGTTCAAGTACATCACAATTATTCTTTTGATGGATAAACATCTGGTATGTAATTAGTGCTTTTTAAGTACGTCAAGTTGTAACAACATGTGGAATGACAAACAAGTAAGTTT
The DNA here is from genome assembly GCA_036346225.1 of Platerodrilus igneus. Lineage (NCBI taxonomy): Eukaryota > Metazoa > Arthropoda > Insecta > Coleoptera > Lycidae > Platerodrilus > Platerodrilus igneus. Next base: position 2,785,890 of record JARFIW010001025.1, on the reverse strand, counting down.
TTTTAATTTGTTCGACGTGGAAATTTTCTAGTTCGTTATGTTGTTGACCCCTAGATAACTTTGTTATTTGTGAAGAGAACCTAATAAACTTCACTTTTATTTTTCATTAATACAAATGTAAAGATTACAGAGGGCATTATATATGTATATTAAGGGTTAACTTTCAGGACTAACAAAATTGAAGCTATCATTTGAATATAAAATTATCTAAGTTCAGATAACTAAATTGTTTCATTTTGCTTTACAATATTTATTAATTGAAATATTTTAAAATACAATTTAAATGTGAAGTCTCTAAGTAGTACTACCGAAGGCTAATAAAATTCTGTAGTATACCTTTAGTCATTCCTAATAATCAAGTTTGAACATCAACAAAATAATCATTGCTAAATTTTTATAATGTAAAAATAATTACACTATCTAATTTTAGTGAGATATAGGTGTTGAGAAGATTATTGTGTATATAAGTACATATTTTTCCTAACTACAACTATAACTTAGTCGAATCTTTTGAAGTAAATTTGTTATGTGAAATCATTGTAAATAATTTTCAACTGATACTTGAGAGAATAGAAATTCATTTCGGTCATTTCTATGATTATTAGTTGGAATGCATGATGTTTGATTCTTAATAATTATAAACTTTTTTTAATTAATTAACAGAATGCACAAACTGTGCTAGTCTTGATTTAATTTGATTACAGGTGTAGCAGTGCATCTTAAACAATCAATATCGAGCCAGAAGGTTGTAACATGCCTTTTTGCGTATATTTTAGCATGTTACATTTGTGCTTAGCACTATTAACATATAAATGTTTATATCTACATTTAAATATAAAATTACTCTCTTTATTATATAATAATATTTTCTATAAGAATTTATCTCGCACAATCCTGGATTATTAGTTTTAATCCACAAGTTCCTAATTTGTTACATAAGTGCAAATAATTATATCTATATCAAATTTTCCTATTGGTTATTTCTGAAGTGTTTATTCCAAAAGCACAACTGGTGTGGTTCTAAATTCTGTATTATTGAGAATAATCGCTAGAGATCATCCATCCCGAAGATGGCCGAAAATAATTTATTTGAAGTGTCAAATTTTTATTTTGTCTTATGATATCTGATTGCTTATCTGTCACTATTAGGCATTTGTGATTTGAACTTCTACCTTGCCTCATGTGCTTACCTGGTATGTAAATTTTCTAATCATAAATCCTAAATTAACATTTAAATATAATTCTAGATGTGTTGTATAATGGATAAAGAAGTTCTTTATTCGTTAAGCCCATCAAATATTTATACAGATGGTAAGATATTAATGGATTTAATTTTCCTTTGCACCTCGTGTTAAATTTTCACTTTTGTAACACAACTGAATTTTCTAGGGTGCTCCGGTTAGCTACGGCTCCGGTTATCTATGCCTCGGGTTACATTATGTTCTGACTACCTGTGTTTTGGTTACCGATGTTACGGGCGACGTGTTTCTCTCATTCAGATTTCTACATGGAAAAGTTGCTCGTGTTTTCGCACAACCAGATGATGTAAAATAAATACTTTCATCACAAGAATTCTAATTTCGTTTCATTCTACCTTACGTATTGCAGCTCATTTATTACGTTATTGAAAAATATCTACAAGTTTAATTTATGGAACAGAAGTCTGTTAAAGACGACATTTGAAGTCGACCACATGCTGTTTTGTACCTACATCCTACAATGCAGGATGTCTCAGTTTCCTGGACATGAAGGATTCCTATAAATTAAGTAACTTAGTGTTAGTTCAGTTACTGATACTACAGGTATGAGATTAAAACTTTTACCTTACCGTTTTTCTGTTGAAATAAAGAGGCCTAACTTCAACTTAAATTTGTCTTTGTCACTACGAATATTTTGTTTTGATTATTAATTACATTTTACTTATCTTAAATGATTTCAAATATAATTATCTAATACATAACCTAAAAATATGTAAACATTCGGATCTTCATGAAGCTTCTTATGGTAAAAAGGTTTATTATTTGAACTTTCATTTCATGTGCATTTGTTACATGACATTATTACAATTATGATCACTTTTTGATTTACTCCCGCATTAAGTAAAATTTTGAGTTTCTAAACAGAGATTATTTATTTTGATTTCTCTATAGAAATTTTCTCGTGTTCATTTATTAAATATGTGAATTATATCATGTTAAAATATATAGCCATGTCTACAATGTTAATGACACAAGCGTATACCTTATACATGCCTTTGGAATTGTAATAACTGAGTATTAATATACATATTTAGTCAAATTTCTCTTATCGTGTTTTAACTTGTGTTTCTCTAAGTTATTTTACAGTTGTGTAAACCAGTGTCTTGATATTTAAAATTTAACATTTAGATATTCTCTAAACATTCCCCTTACCCTGTGATTTCAAGTCTTATGCAGCTTCCGCAACCTTAAACGGTCGATGCAAGCTGTGCCGAAGTATTTATTATACTTCGTCGTGCAATTACTCTTTTTGGTGCACGTTTTGTCGATGTAATAAAAAGAGTGATTGCACGACGAAGTATAATAACTCGGCACAGCTTCATCAATCGTTTAGGTTGCGGAGCTATGATTTGAAATCACAGGAATGTTTAGAGAATATCTGAATGTTAAATTTTAAATATCAAAACACTGGTTTACACAACTATAAAATAACTTAGAGAAACAAAAGTTAAAACACGATAAGAGAAATTTGACTACATATGAACAGAGACTATTTATTTCGATTTCTCTATAGAAATTTTCTCGAGTACATTTATTAAATATTTGACTTATATCATGTTAAAATATATAGCGAGGTCTACAATGTTAATGACACAAGCGTATATCTTATACATGCCTTTGGAATTGTAATGAGTATTAATATACATATTTAGTCAAATTTCTCTTATTGTGTTTTAACTTTTGTTTCTGTAAGTTATTTTACAGTTGTGTAAACCAGTATCTTAATATATAAATTTTTATCATTCAGATATTCTCTAAACATTCCCCTTACCCTGTGATTTCAAGTCTCATGCAGCTTCCGCAACCTTAAACGGACGATGCAAGCTGTGCGGAAGTATTTCTTATACTTCGTCATGCAATTACTCTTTTTATTACATCAAGAAAAGAGTAAGGTGCACGTGGCGCCCAACGTTATTGATAGGCGCACGTGGCGCCCCACCATTCTTTTTTTTATACCTGCCCACGTTTACACGTGGTGCCCAACCATTCTTTTTTTTCTATACCTGCCCACGTTTACACGTGGCGCCCAACGCTTATTTTTTTTACATATTTCTACCCTAACGTTCACCCATTTGCCGCCCAACGATTATTTTTTTTCTAGTTTTTTTACCAACGTCCCTACATGACACCCAACGTGGTTATCTTTTCTAAATCTTTACCTCAATGGACACCACGTGGCGCCCAACGATTCCTTTTTTTTTCCATACTTGCTTACGTTTGCACGTGGCGCCCAACGATTTCTTTTTCTCTATACCTGCTTACGTTTACACGTGACACCCAACGCTTATTTTTTTACATATTTTTACCTTAACGTTCACCACTTTGCCGCCCAACCAATTCTTTTTTTTCTATACCTGCCTACGTTTATACGTGACACCAAAATTTTCTTGAACGTTGTTTTTGATTTACAAACGCCCACGCTTACACGTGGCATTCAACCTGTTTTTTTAATATTTCTATTCGTCCACGATTACACGGGGCAATTTTTTTTTACAATTCTCTATTTCAAAAACAAACAAAAATTTTTATTGATAAGTACAAAAAAAAAATTGACATTGTTTAAAATTTATTGTCGAAATACGTTTCGCACAAGGACCACATTTTGTCCAAATTTTTTTTCCTACACGACCATGTTTGCACGTGGCACAAAATTATAAAACTTTATCTTCCCGTAATTTAGTTATTTTAAAAAAAAACACACATCTAATCGTATCTTAACGTAAATTTTTTGAAATAAATATATAAACATAAATTAAATAATTATTTCCTTAAAAATAATAAATAAAAATGGATCAATATTTAAAAGCGGGATATTTATGAATAGATGAACTTGAATATGAACTCAATATAAGGTCAATAAATACAAAAAAGATGTCCATTTCCCATTTCATACAATAGCAATAGATCTCATAGGTCCTCTACCTCGTTCAAAACAAGGCCACAAATGGATACTTGTTGTTGGAGACTGGTTTTCCAAATTTACTTTGCCCTTTCCTTTACGTAGTGTTAAAGCACAACACATTGAAAAACATGTAGAAATAATATATTTTTAACTTTTGGCGTGCCTAAATTTATAATTTGCGATAATGGTTCTCAATTATCTGGCAATATTGTTAAAAGCTTAAGTAAAAAATATAATATTGAAAAGATCTGGTATACTGCAGTATATTCTCCTCGGTGCAATTTTGTAGAAAGAATAAACAAAACTGTTGGTACCGCAATAAGATCTTACGTTGAAACACACAATATGTGGGATGAAAACTTGGCAAAAATACAGTATGCTATAAACTCTGCTAAGCATGAAGTAACCGGTTTTTCTCCAAATTTTCTCGTCTTTGGTAGACATGTTCCTATCTCAGGAAAAATTTATAGTTCGTCATATAAACCTTCTGAAGACGTCGATATACAGCCTGAAGATAGAGTTGCATATTCCACAGATCAACAGGGTCTCTTTAACTTATTCAAAGATGTTAAAAATAGGCTGCATTCAGCATATAAAAAAATGTCTAGTCGATATAACCTTCGACGTAGACCAATTTCATTTAATATCGGTGACTTTGTTTGGAGAACGAACAAAGTGTTATCTAAAGCAGGAGAAGCTTTTACCTCAAAATTAGCTCCAAAATATATTTTATGCACCGTGAACAAAAAATTGTCTCCCTTGGTGTATAATTTAACTAATCCTGTTGGAACCAAAACAAATAATTGGCACATCAAGGATCTTAAGTCATATACTGGTATCGAAATAAATTAAATATTTAATAATTTGTCAAATTTCTCTTATCGTGTTTTAACTTTTGTTTCTCTAAGTTATTTTACAGTTGTGTAAACTAGTGTCTTGATATTTAAAATTTAGCATTCAGATATTCTCTAAACATTCCCCTTACCTTGTGATTTCAAGTCTCATGCAGCCTCCGCAACCTTAAACGGTCGATGCAAGCTGTGCCGAAGTATTTATTATACTTCGTCGTGCAATTACTCTTTTTATAACATCGAGAAAAGAGTAAGGTGCAAGGTAAGCATTTGTAAGGGTTATGTTCACGTGATATTTTTAGTACAGCGGTATTTGAGCATAGGTTTCCGCATTCCCTTATACAAACAGACTAAAATTAGGTCTTCATTGTATTCAAAAATTTGGTGGCGCCATATTCACTATATTTTTGGTCGTAATCCAACCCCGATCCCAACTCATGTTCTACCCAGAGCAAAGCACTCGACTAGCCGCTTAGCCTTTGAAGGTTTCCTTATCTATGAGCCGTTTTCCATCTAAACTAACCTTGGGCTCTTTACATATCAGGAAATTCTTGTTAATTATCCTTGTACCTTTCAGTTGGCAACATAGGAGAAACCCATTAGTGAGGCAAAACGTAACAAATTGTTATTATTTAATAACTACTTTTATACAATTTTATCTGGGTAAAAGTCAAAGTGATTGTTACATTCAGACCTTTCCGTTATTTACTTGTGATTAACAATATTAGTAATAATGAGGTTTTAATAATGGAAATACAGTTGATGATGTTGTTTGATGTATACAACTGGGATCTAAATAATATCACTCATGCTACCTCAATTAAAAATCGTTTATTGTTGACTGAGTAAAAAATGATAACAAAAAATAAAGCGGTATTTATTATAGTTCAATGCTCTGTAACGTGCATTTTTGTCGTTTAACCTTTTTACGCTATACTCAATTCTTAAAATACATCGTTTTTGGATCGCTGTTTGTATCAAGTAAATACTTCAGAATAATTCAAAATTGTATGCAATTTAACTGGTGTGTATTAATTAAAGATAGATAAATTGAAGATTGATTCTCATTAATAAATAAATTCCAAGGAATGAATGTTAAACAGCTTGTAATTAATTATAGATTGCATCGTTCTTGTCTTGCCGTAAATATAAATTTTGTTCCTTATGTGGATATACAAGTCTAGATAAGGGACGATAAGCGGTTGTAATAACGACGAATTGATATAAACAGACGAGGAGTTGAGTTCTGTTCTGTGTTCCGATATATTAAGTACGTTGAAAATACTACTTCTTTCTGCTTTGAGAGGAGTTTTGTTCTTGGTTCCTATATATTAATTACCTGGAAAAGACTGTTTCTTCTTTACTTTGACAATAAACGTAACAAAGTGTCGCAGTTGACGGATTGGAGTCCCAGAATGACTCTGATAGTGGTAAATAGCAAATAATAGCGTATTAACCTTCATTGTTTATGTTTACAGTGACTATTGTAATTGAACCAGGCCCAACCTTCATCCTCAAGGCTAGCTAGGACTGAGGCATCTGTTGAATATCTAATGGTGAACTAATTTTGAAAGAAGAAACTGTTATGCCTATTGAATTGACCACAGCAAGCCTCAATTACAAAAATAAGCGCAAACGAAAAAACTGTTTGACTGAAGATGCAAGAGTAAAATACGTAGGAGTGGCAAATGAAAAACTAAAAGTACTAAAGCTACAACAAGGACTTTTAAAGACACAAATTGATTGCATGAAATTAGAGTCGGAAGCAAAGATCGAGGCAATTAGACAAAAATCTAAAAAAGATCTAAAAATAACAAAACAGTAAATGGATAGGGAAGAGGAGCTCCGTCCATTAAATGTTCAATATTTAAAAAACAATCAGTTGGGTGGAAATTTTAAAAACAAAATTGAAACGTAACAACTAATTTGATAGGTTACACGATGGGTTTATCTCAAAAGACAGAACAAAACTGTTTAGAAATAGATTAAAGACGAACACCATATGGTTTGTAAAAGGTAGATCCGTAAATCAGTAAGGGATATTCAATTTGAAAAAAATCCAAACGATTTGAGAACCTGAGGAAAACACAATAATAATTGATATCTTACACGACGGAGTTATATTAAAAATACCGCTAAGAGTAATTTTTATAAAGAAATCTAAAATGGCGTTGGTGGTTAAATACAAACAGGTAAAACCCACTATAAAACAATTATAAGCGTCACTTTTCCAGTCAAGATTTGCATATAACACAGATTAACATAATAAGGAGCTGCGCACGCTCGACCGTCAGCATAAAAAGTGAGGGAGCCACGTTCCAGAGCATTAGTTATCAAAGTATCTTCGAGTTGATCAAAATTACAAGTTAAAGATGGATTGTTTTTGGTGTTGACGTTACAAATGATATAAGAGTGTCATTAGGTATCGACAAACTAGTAGGTAAGACCACCTATGCGCTAGGTGAATTTACACCAAATTTTCATCAGAAACATATATTTTAGATATCCAGGGCTTAAAGTACAGGTTAAGCGATTTTTGTATTAGGAATAGCTGTACTGCATGTTGGAACGGATGAGTTATGGCACGAAATTCTGCATATACCGTAAAGAAGTGAAAATTTGGATGTGAATTTCCGAAGGCATAACGATTTTTTATAAAAATCACCTACACGGGTTAGACAGGGACATCCCTGCGACAAATAAATTATCAGATCAACGTTTAAGGTTATTTTTGCAAGAAAGAGTACCTGTTCATGGGGCTGTTTATGTAAAAGAGTTGTTATAGAAAAACATCATCACCCGCTACCTCTCGGATAACATAGTTGTGAATCTTAAACAGTTTGGTATTGCAAATTTGAAGCAGTTACGAAGAGACAGTCAATCTAATCATTGTTTATTGCATTCGAAAAATTTTCTGAACTGCGTCAAGCAGAACGTTTGTATTTTAAAGAATACTATTTTTTGGAATTTTTATATTAATTTGATTCTTTGTCTAAAATGGTTTTATAATATCTTTTTAAATAAATTTTTCATATTGATCTGATTGATTTAAATAAATGTTTTTACTGAATTGCGTAATCAACATTCATATTGAGGAATTTAACGTTTCGAATTTGAAAACGTTAAGAATGGACCGTGGATGATTTGGTCATTGTCTTATTCATACGGATAACCATTTAGCATGCACCAAACAAAATGTTTTACTTAGGATAATTACATTCCTTTTAGAGTCAACAAATATGCAGTTAATAGTATCTATGTAAAGTTGTACGGAATTTCTTTCAAATGGGGCGTAGTGTGATGGCTGGGATTAGTGTGTAACAATTTTATTTTCGAATTGATAATTCTCTTCATTAAAGGTACGACAATAGTTAAACACCTTTATTAAGTAAAGTCGTAATACGTTTAACAATTAAAATATTACATTGTAACAGCATCTTGACTCGTTAGTCTAGTTGTTTTGGATGTCGGTGTATTCCACACCCAGTCGCAAGCGCGTTGAGAGGAATGACAACTCCCCCCCCTTGGGATCCTCCCATCGTCCGAGAGCGCGGGATAAGCACTCGGCCATAGGTAAAAGAAGCAGCAAGATGTTTACGAGAACAATGGCCAGTGACCTGCGGGTCGGTTTGATTGAGTGAGACATTTTCTGAATAACGGTTGGTAATGTATACTCGTTATTATAGTATTTAATTTGAAAATTTGTTTAGCGCAACCAAGATTAGACGACGAAAGATTACGCTACAAAATTTAGTTGATGAGAATTTAAACGACAAGAACTTAGAACTTTGAATCAACATTAAGAAAACCACTTCACTTTAACACGTGTATTTAGAGGATGGAAAGCAGATCTAAGTAATAGATCGTTTGTTGCTCCCGAGCCAAGATACTACTTTGATAGGATGTAAGCAGTTAGTACCGCATGGCGATGCACGTCCTAATCCAGTCTAGGAAAGCAGTTTTGTTTGGTTCCTAGTAGCATTAAGAAATTCTTTTGTGTTCCATTCAGGAAGCACGCTATTTTGTTTCGATACGTAGAAATACGGTTTTGTTATTCACTTTATCTGTTACTAAGCTGGATTTCCCAGCACCAAACTTAAAATTTACTCAGTTTATTTTGTCAGAAACAACACGTTGCTTCAGTATAAAATAACAGGTGTAACTACGTCACTTGTTTGTTTGAAATATGCTGCTGACACTTGTATCTTTGAAAGCAGATGCTTAGTATTATATTACTACCACCTTTGAAAACGAGAATATCTTTGTGAACATTTTCATTTTAAACTGAAATTAGCACATTTAACTAAATGAGAAAATTTTGTATTTCAATTTTGATAATGTAATCGACCTAAACAGATCTGAATGGGTTAGAAAATGTTAGTGTAACAAGTTACACTTTGTTGTAATATATTTGATCATGAATCAGGTTGATAAACCTTACCTTAAATTTACAAACTAATTCAAGTAATTATTTAATTTTGTTGCATTAAATTTTATTTAAAGATAAAGGAATTCTTTCTAGTAAATTATTAACCCAAGCTTGAAGTTTTTTATTTTGATCAAGTGTGATCAAACCTAACAACCGAAAAGCAATAAGAGTTGAATTTTGATGCCACCATTATGTAGAAAATGTGCTTTTTATTTTTTTTAGGCATATTTGAAAGACACAAACAGTGTTCCCATTTTCTATGTTGACTTAATTATTATTCTTTCTTACAGGAACAGCGTCTTATTCTGTTAAGACAGGTTTTTGTCACCGAAGGCGATCTTTCTTTCTTTGGGTCTCCACGTCCGCCCTTAGAAATATGCTATGCTATTAATATAAATTTTGTTCCTTATGTGGATATACAAGTCTAGATAAGGGACGATAAGCGGTTGTAATAACGACGAATTGATATAAACAGACGAGGAGTTGAGTTCTGTTCTGTGTTCCGATATATTAAGTACGTTGAAAATACTACTTCTTTCTGCTTTGAGAGGAGTTTTGTTCTTGGTTCCTATATATTAATTACCTGGAAAAGACTGTTTCTTCTTTACTTTGACAATAGTGAGAATTAATGCGGGATCAATTTCGAATTGTTCATGAACGGGCACGGCGCGTTTTTGGTTGTTTTCTTGTGAAATGGAAATTGTATATTAACTGTAGAAAGTGTAGTTCTTATTGCTTTGAAGGAAAGATGCCTTATAGGCAAACGTGTTTTACTCGACCGCACGTGCGTGTTTTACGGAACATTGACTTAGTGATACGCGTTGCTTTATTGATTGTGTTTTTTTAGTTGATTTGTCTTTTTATATTTGAACTGTGTGTGCGTTACTAATTGTTTTTAGTTGTTTTTCTTGTGAGACAAATGCTTTAAGGAACATTGATGGACTTACTTTAGTGACACGCGTACTTTACTAATTTGTGGTTTTAGTTGTTTGTCTTGTGAAATAATAGTCGTAGAACTTGCTAAACTGACCGATTCTTTCTTTAGGATTAATGTGTGTGCGATCTAGTCTAGTGTCCCTTTGTTTTATCAGATTAGTGCAAACTTTGGATTATTTAAATACATTGGATACTGTAGTTTCTGCATTTTTCTAACACCAAAGAATCTAAAATAGATCATTGCTTGCGCGAATTTCGTTATTTGCGAAATATAACCGATTACCGGTTTACAAAGGTATTGGTTGAAGTTTCTCACTGCTTTTTGGGATGTTTATGAAAATAATATACATTTGATCCCAGTTGAAATTAAACTAGTGCTACAAAATATTTCGAAATTATTGTCTCAGGAAACAGAATTAACAAGAAATTTATCAATGCTACATAGTTCCGTCGCGTGATGGTGTCTGTTGCTAACCCCAGCGAAATACGTAGGTGTGATTAGTGTAACGTGTGATAAGTTCCATCAACACCCTCACAGTCAAGGTTGAAGTGCTTCGTTAGTGCAGGACATCGTGAGTCCCACACTTCAATTGCAAGGAAGCGTTACTGAAGGACTTTTTGTAAGTTGAACTATTTCCTACTTGTTTTTACTTTAAATACCTGTCCGTTGCTTTGCAATATTCTTCGTCGTTCTGATACCTTTTACAATAGACTTGCCTGCCATTCAGAAAAAAAAAGAAAGAAAAAAAAACAATCAATACTACTGAATTACTCATATCAATTGTGTCTTATCTATTTATCTTTTGTCAACATTTTATTTGATTTATGCTTAATTGGCGTGTGAGGAAACGTTTCTGCTACTCCCCAATATTACCTCACTTTGTACTAAAGATTTGTTATATTGCTTTTAACGTTGTTATATTATATAGATTATCCCAACAGTTTTTTTTATTCTACAAAGTACTGAACAATTTATACTTGATCCGTATGCTATGTTTTTTCTTTGTTTCAGGTTTGCAGGACTAATTTGTTTTTTTTTCCAGGTTTACTATTCTAATTTTTCTATTGCAGGTACTGTTACTAATTCCTTACAGCCGCGTACCTTATATGTTGGTCTGCTTTCTACAACCCCCTACTCTCCGATTGAGCCCGGTCCTTTCTTTGTTTTTCTTTGTGCTACGTACGGCCACGAGCCAACGTAGCATAAATTTGACGAACCAACGTGGCTGCCCCGATAATAACGTCACAGCTCTAACAATGTATATGACAGTAAATAATTTGTTAGGTTCCAAACCGTTCTAATATGTATTAGTGTTTTAAGTTCTTGCGAAAATTCGTGGCTTACCAGGTAAACGCCCGTTTATTATTCCATAATCAAAAAGGTGTACTAGACGACAAACTTTTCATTGTTCATACGCCCATATGTCCAAACTTATGGCTCATGATATATTAATTAATTCATTAATTCTTCCATCGGATGTAGATGCTGTCATTTACTTTCAACTCCTCCTTGCGTTCAGGAGAGTCATACCATTGTCTTCTCTGTTATCTCATCCCACAAAAGTCATGACGTACCCATGACGTACATTTTTTAATTAATCTAAATAAATATATTGAAAACATTCCTATTTTGTATGGAATAATATAACTACATATCGGTAATCTAATATTCGTGAAGCCAACAAAGCGTCTATGGTTTTCTACATTGTATGAACATTAAAATGTGTCTGATCTTTTCTTTGTCTTGCAACAATTTAACTAAAATTTCAAAAAAAAAATTATATTTGGAATAATTATGATATGAAACATTGCTATAAGTTGGTGTATAGTTATTTGCTTCATAACGCCAAACCTTTCTTTGAATGGCGCAATTTTGCTGTGAAACTTGACCGAAATAAGTATTTGGTTTACCGTTTTGTGGTTTAAATTAATTTTTGAATCGAAGTTCCTTTATAATATGTATTATAATATACATTAATTAATATAGACTATTCGTGAAATTCATTATGCAGGGTGCATCAATAATAATTTAGTGTGTTTGATTAATTGGTTTTTATTTCCCGTAATGCCATGCCGTTTCACATTCTATCTTTTACTTTGTAAATAAATGTAATTACAATGTTCCTGTTAGTATAGGTGATCTACACTGTTTTATCACAATTTATACAACAATTACAAGAATTATTGAAGATACTTTTCCGAAAAATAAATAATAAGTCAAGATCTTTAACCACACATTTTTCAATAATGGTATTATCATGTCATCACACCATTTGGCAACTTTATCTCTAAGAACAATATTCCTTTCCATTCAAATTAAACCATAAAGTTAGTTACTTCAAATATCTTTTCTTAAATCGTTTAACGCTAAAGCCATTTTGTTTTTGTAGAAGAAAAGGAAGATATGGAAAACTTAGAAGCGTATAATAAAAAATTGTTAGCAAATATTTTGCCTGTACATGTCGCTGAACATTTCTTGAACAGTGAAAACAATGATGTAAGTAAAACAATGCATGCTATCTTTTTTAATATATTATAATTTACAGGAGTTGTATCATGAACAATGTGATTTTGTATGCATTATGTTTGCATCAATACCTAATTTTTCAGAGTTCTATGTTGAACTAGAAGGAAACAACGAAGGAGTAGAATGCTTACGATTACTTAATGAAATAATAGCTGATTTTGATGAACTTCTTTCTGAAGAGCAGTTTCGTTTCATTGAAAAGATTAAGTCAACAGGCGCTACATATATGGCAGCGTCAGGTAAATATTACTTGACGGTATCGATAACTTTCTTAGAATGAAAAAAAAATGTTATAAATAATCCAAAATATCTTAAATATATGGTATAAAGTAATTCAAAATGATAGTTTAACAATTTAAGTAAAGTGCCAAAGTGTATTCATTTTTGAACTAGAGTGCAAGAGAATAAATCATCGCAATCTGTTTGTATAACAGCATCAAAATGGGTGGAGGTGAAACTTTAATTTCACAGTAATGCTACATATAATTATTAACAAATTTTCCCGGTGTGGCGAATGTCTTAGAAATTCTAAAGATACGTTTACCCCGTGGTGTCCTGATTCAGCTGGGTCATTAATCTCGGCTTGAGTAGCATCCAGATTGCCTCTTCTTTGTTTGGCTTTAGCTCTCTTCAACGAAACGTCGGTATGTTGTGCAACAATAACAGGAAAAAGGTAAGCAGAAAAATGGGTCACTTCACCGATTGTCAGAACACCACAGATACGCCTACCCTCGAAGAAGGTCGGTAGTAAAGTTTCTTTGTTTTGACACATCCGCTCTCACGAATCATCGCCCGCCTCCCAGATAGGTTAATCTTTGATGCACATTGGTGGGCACAGCTGCCTTGTTAAGCATGGGAAATGTTCTGCGGTTTTCCAAACCACAAATCATAAATAAATGTCCGGATTTACATGAGTAACAAAACTTTGTGTGGATTCCACGTATCGCTTATATTAGATCTAATAATACTGGGGAATTCTCAGTTCGTGGTTAAAACAATCCTAAACCTAAATAATATAATAAAAGGTTAAGTTTCTAAAAAAGCGCAATAGTCGCCTTAAAGTTTCAAAAAAAAAAAAAATACACGATAGCATTCTGGAACCCTCTTCAAATACCTACATTACCCACCGCACTGAATTACTCGACAACGATTTTGTTAGTACGTCGAGGTTTTCGGTATTTTATCGAATCAGGATTTTTAGCGGAGTACTTCACAGAGTTTTTTGTAAATTATGGGCTCGATATTCTGGGTCTAAATTGTACGTAACAAGATTATCGATAACAGAATTACTCCTTATAAAGCTATTTAAAAAGTTCCCGTTATATTAGCAGGTAATCAACTCTCAAACCTTATGCTTAACAGAGTAAAGTGCTACGTGGAGTCCTTTATCTCTCGAATTGTGCAATGTTATAACTCTCTTTTATGGACACGTATCTTCTTAGTGCAAAATGTCTGAAAGAAAATGTAAAAAGTGCGACAAATTGATCCATAATGATGGCGAAGATTGTATTAATTAACATTGTTGCATTAGATGTAAGTATAATACGCACAGCCCCACTTCACGTATTTGCCCTTATTCTGAACAGCAATTAAATATTAATTCAATAATGATGAAAAATAGTTTGTTTAAGAAGGCAGAACTTGTTTCCTAAGGTATGGATCTAATGCGTTAATTAAGCATACAAACGTAAATAAAAAAGCATTTATCAGGTTTAGTTAGTAAGAAGAGTTTTAGTGCAAAAATATCCATAAAATTTTATAGTAGCTTGGTCAGTTAGCAGTTTATAAAGAGGCTATTCAATTATAATATTAAAATAAGATATGAAAATAAATAGGTAAGTACTCTGTACATTCTTGTACAACCAGCAATAAAAGGGACTTATCGTGTTGAATATTAAATTAGAAAAATACCAACATTTTCTTCCAATAATAATCAAACTACGAACGTGTGTTTATAAGCAATCTCACGCAATACAAGGAACCTAAATTATTGTAAATTACTCAAATCGACAGAAACCTATACAAATAATTTAATATTTAAGACGTTTTGACCCATTCAATGATGCAGATGCCTATATTAAATAGCTACTGTGGAATACATAATTTTCGCATGCACCGAAAAACCCTTGACCTCAACTTTAAGTTCAGAAGATTCGAAGAATTAAGGAATCTCGTAAAATAAAATAGCTTGTAAATACCGCCATAGCATAATGGAATGGAGGCATTCAAATCCATTCGAATATTCCAATACAAGCTTTTGTGTTACGTCGAGTGACAAATACGATCGTCGGAAGGACGAACCGGTTTACTGTAGTTCGTATAACGGTAACTTGAATTTGGGTTTGCAAGAAATAAATCCACAAACGCAAAAGTTTTCGAGGATTCAATAAAGGCGTCGTTAAATTGTGAAAGTCCCTGCAGTAAATACTTTCCATCAACTGAAATTGAATACAAAGATTGCGGACACCCTTGTGTAGCATAATTTTAGACGCGGGTTGAGCCTATTTTATATAAGCAGCTCCTTAATGTTCTAATTCACGTTAGTGAATATTACTTTTGTAAAAATAATAACCTCATAAATTGTAAAGGTTTCTATTAACTTAAATTCTTTCTTTTTCAGAGCATGAACAAAGGTATCTACACTTCTTTTATAAAAAATTTAATCATAAGAACATTCTCTTGTTTAAACAGAATATTACGTTTACATGAGTTATAACCACAACTGTAATAGATCTATTATAAATATGTTACACTAAAGTGCCATGAAGTATTTTTAGATAATCACAGGAACTAGATATACATATACAAGGTAACCAATTCTCAAATGTGTACACCAAAATTAGCAATACTAAGATTTTAATCTTGTCTTTCTCTGAACGTTATAATAAAATTAATCTATATATTAATACAGTCTCGTAATGAAAATTTAAAAAAAATACTGTTAGTTCTTATGACAGTGCGTAATAAACTTTATAAAAAGTATTACCTTTAGATATTATCACAGAAAACATAGTGTGGTCAGTTGAACTGGAATCAACCCTTAAAAAGTTTAAATACGGTATGAAAGTGACACTTAGCGAAAATGCTGCGAAAATGGAAGAAAAGTTGAATGAAAATACAGACACGCTAGAGCAAAGAGTTATGGAAGGATCTATTGCATTGAAAGAAGATTTCACTGAATAGGTAAAAACAGTTGAGCAAAAGTTGGACAGCAAATTGGTAAAAATGGAAAAAGATGTGATGAGGTTACAAGAACAAATGATTTCACTAACAACACGGCCACTTGAAATAGCAAACCAATTTGTAAATCAGAAAAAATTGGGAATTAGTATTTTAAGTAGGAGTCTGAAAGCATACTGGGCACAGTAGGACTACTTGGTGATTGAAAATGGAATTTTGAAACGACGCCTGGAATGTGAAGACGACACTGAGAGACGACTTTAAGTGATAGTGCCAAGAAGCAGAGTGCCGGAAGTGTTGCAGCACTTGCACGATGGTATTTCCGGAGGGCACTTTGGCGTGAAAAGAACTCTCGAAAGAGTGAGAGAAAGATTCTATTGGGTGAACTGCAAAGAAGATGTGAAGGAGTGGTGCCGGAAATGCGAGTTGTGTGCCTCTGGAAATAGCCCGGTTACAAAACGGAAAGCCCCGATGAGACAGTATAACGTGGGGAATCCTTTTGAGAGGGTGGTCATTGATATAGCTGGCCCGTTTCCTGAATCAGAGAAAGGAAATAAATACATCTTGGTTGCAATGGATTATTTTACCAAATGGCCGGAGGCGTATGCTATACCTAACCAAGAAGCCGAGACGGTTGCAGATGTACTAGTGAGAGAATTGTTTTGCCGCTTTGGAGTTCCGTTGGAATTACACTCCGATCAAGGTCAGAACATCGAATCAGCGTTGTTTCAAAACGTCTGCAAGCATCTTGGAATCAGGAAGACTAGAACCACGCCACTTCATCCTCGATCGGATGGAATGGTTGAAAGAATGAACAGGACGTTAGAAAAGTATCTAGCCAAAGTTGTCTCTGAACATCAACGAGACTGGAATCAATATTTACATTTGTTCCTACTGGCGTACCGATCTACGGTACATAACAGCGAAGGATACTCTCCCGCTTGCGTGATGTTAGGACGTGAATTGCGGCTACCATGTGATCCTCAGTTTGGATTTAAACCTGGAAAAAAGATCGCAGGTGAAGATTACGTTAGTAAGCTTCGTAAAAAATCAAATAGCATTCACGAAAACGTCCGAAAGAATATCCAGGCAGCAAGCGATCGAATGAAATCACAATATGACACGAGAGCACAAGAAGGTGGTTATCAATCTGGAGATTTAGTGTGGTTGTATAATCCACAAAGAAAGCGAGGGTTGTCGCCAAAATTACAAAGACAATGGAAAGGCCCGTACGACGTGTTAACAAGATCAGAAGATAAGAAGATCAGAAGATCTCCCCGTGGTAAACCGAAAGTGGTACACTTTGACCGTTTAACATTCTACGCTGGCAACAACCAGGAAGGCTTGAATAATGAGAATGGTGTTCGATAAGTTATTAATCATGAGCCAAATGTAGATTTTGAGAGTTTTATGGCGGCGTATGGTGGTTCCGTTAAGGCGAGATTTGGCGTTGTGGTTGGAAAACAGCAAGATGTTTAGAGCGCCAGAAGAGTATTCCCTTGCACATTGCGTAGCTCAAGATTTGCAAATGTCAAAAGGAATAGCTGTCGTTTTTAAGAAAACGTTTGAATGTGTGGATAAATTAGTACAACAGCAGCCAACTGTAGGAAAAGCTTTGATTCTTCAGAATGGAAGGCGGTATGTTTACTATCCGGTCACTAAAAGTTCTTCATGCCGAAGACCTAGTTATGGACATGTATGGGAAGCTTTGCTGAACCTTAGGGCTCAGATGATGGAGAACGGAGTAACGAGCTCAAGATTTGCTAATGTCAAGAGGAATAGCTGTTGTTTTCAAGAAAGGTTTGGATGTGTGGATGAATTAGTACAACAGCAGCCAACTGTAGGAAAAGCTTTGGTTCTTCAGGATAAAAATCGTTATGTTTACTATCTGGTCACCAAAATTCTTCATGGCAGAGACCTAGTTATGGACATCTATGGGAGGCATTGCTGAATCTGAAGGCTCAGATGATGGAAAATGGAGTAACGAGACAAGCGGTGCCCAAGTTAGGCTGTGGACTGGATCGCTTAGATTGGAGAATAGTCCGAAATATGCTACAAGTAATTTTCCAGGACACCAACGTCCAGGTCCTTGTTTGTTGCTATCAACCGGTTGCCTACCAAGACCAGAAAAAGAGTGCGTTGACTGTTATTTCCAACGAAGCGGTGGATACACCAGGGAAGATAGCTGCCGATACCGTCATCAGTCATCTAATTGGCGTCAAAATGTATTTACAGTTACGAGACGTAACGGTTTTAAAGAGGGGGCAGTGTTACGAGCTACTATTAGGCAACCCGTCAAACACACACAAGCTCCGTAAGCAACGTATATACTACAGAAGCCTAGAATTTTGTAAGATTTACTGGAGTATGAATCATCCTTTTAATTCAGGGTATATATAAGATCGCTGATAAATGTAAGAGTTTTTCTATCAGAATGTCGAATATAAATTATATCGTGTAAAGTTAAGTGGGTTAAGCTTTTGTAAGTCCAAGAATAAACATTAATTTGTATTATGTGAAGGTGTATATTGTATCGACAGCTGTACATAAATAGACAAAAGTGTAATAAATAAATAATAGTAGTGTTGGTGTTGTTAATAGACCTATGGTTAAGAATTTAGTTTAAGAAGATATTAGTGCTTGTAAATAGCATTAGTGTGATAGTGCTTCATTATTAATTGGACTGAAAACATCTATAAATAAGGCCTATACTGTTAATTAGACTTGTGAACAGAGAGTAATAAAGCCTTTTGTTATTACTTGTTTTAAATTAGTAAAACGCGGTAGTAGTAGCCCGCTACATTATCTATTTTATTATTATTTCGAGACGAAAATTGCTGTCTCTCTTTGTATTATAATAACTTGTTTATATTTCAGGCATACCCGGTTTATAGTCAATTTTTTGTTATTAGGGATATTTACCGTATGGTTCCTACACTATCTCTCTGGTCATAACAACTAACTAGTACAAAATGTGCGACGAAAAAGCCTAAATTATGTTTTAGACTAAAAATAATATGGTTCTCAGTCCACATGTTCCATATTCACTAGATTTAGCACCCTGTAATTTTGCTCCGTTTCTGAAAGTAAAAATCCACACGACACATTAGATGTTCAGGAAAAGGATTTTTTTAACACTTTTCATGCTTGGAACAAATGCTATATGTGTTATTTCGATTTGCAGGAAGACTATTTTGGAGGGGATGAAAGTCCTTAGTGTACTAGGCAAGCAAAAAGAAATAATTAGACTTAGTGTGTGAATTTTTTGATATCACCTCGTATATTTATTACAGTTTACCAGCTCTAATAGGATATCAGATACAAATTAAACAATTTTGACTATATGAAACTTTGCTAGATATTATCGTTATAGCAAAACACTTTTAAGTAGTCTTTCACTTGATGTTTATTGTACCGAATCGTGTCATTTCTTTACTGTACATTTTAATATATTAATTCTGAAGATTTCCGAGTGACATTATTGACAATTTAAATATTTTACAGGTTTAACACAAAATACATGTGATACAGTTTCATTCGAACATGTAACTGCAATGGCCGATTATGCCCTACGTATTCGTGAGCAATTAGCTGTAGTAAACGAACATTCCTTTAACAACTTCCGAATGCGTATTGGCATAAACTTTGGACCTGTTGTAGCTGGTGTAATTGGTGCTAGAAAACCACAGTATGATATATGGGGCAACGCTGTAAATGTTGCTAGTCGTATGGATAGTACAGGAATTGTTGACAAGATCCAGGTACCCTACTAGTTAAAACAATATTTTGTATTATATGTTGTTTCAGGTAACAAAAGAAGTTTATCAGATTTTAAATGCAAGGGGATACCCACTTACCTGTAGAGGGACCATAAAAGTTAAAGGAAAGGGTGATATGGTTACTTATTTCCTTGATGGCTATAGGGAAAAGCCTCCACAACTAGAAGCTAACATCATTACTAATCCTTTATGTGGTGTTAATCTTTTAAGTAAACATATTTTACATTCTACTGCTTACGAAAGTACATGCGAAGATAGTTTTCTGTAAATGTTCTACAAGTTAAGGAAAAAAATAAAGCCAAAGATTAAAAATACTCGTTTTGATTTGAGTAACTTCCAGCTATTAAAAGACTTTAATTTTGTAAAGTGCTACCGTTATTGTACACATTTATAATAAATATTTTCTTAGAGAATTACATTATTTGAATATTTTAACGTTGAAGGTAAGTAAGGAAATTTTTGTGTTAGTTTTAATGTATACCTTCCGACGTTAGCATATTTTTGAAAAGACCTACTGAAAAGAGGTATAATTTCAGTTGTACAATGATATATACGCACACACATAATTCCCCTTGGGGTATACTCTGTTTATAGTTTTTAATAAATGAAGTCCAATGATAGGACTAACAGACGCGAGATGCAACACGTCACTATTTCTAGATCCGACGATCACATTATATGTAGGTATAATGATTTAAACATGGCAGGTTGCAGATTCAATAAATGTACCCCAGTTACAGGGGTTCCTCAAGGAAGTGCGTTACGTTTACTTTTTGTGGCTATGTTGAGGATGACTTTCAGTATCGATTGATTTTGCTTGTGGAAACAGATACGTTACTCTTGTGTCGAATAGTTTTCGTGGATGGTTTTTCATAGAAGTGGTTCGGTACAAAATCTGTGAATGAATATTTGAGAGGCACAAATTATGATGCTTGGAGTGTCGCAGTACCGGTTGATTCTGCTCGTGCTAGCGGGTACTTTACTCTTGAACCTAATCGTTGTTTCAAGCGGAATGAATCTATTTAGCTGCTTGTTTCGGACGGCACAAATTCTGGCCGTTGTATTTATACCTTTTTTTTGTTTCTCTTTTTTTGCATGTGGTCTGCTAGCTTAATAGTAAGCTAGCAGCGCCACAATTGTTTTCAAGACGGCACGTAACACAAAATTTTTATTAATGGCACAAATTAGCACAAAATGAGCACTAAATAATGCAATATGTCTGAATCGATTCTGCTAATTTGGTCTTCTCAGCTTAACAGAGGTTAAAATAAGTCTACTTTCGCGTTGCTTTCTTTCCTAAATACCAACCAATTTACATAAAATTCACATATACGTTATCACATTGATAGTTATCCGAAGCCGGTGGAGTGGAAAGTTTTTATAGCCAAAGAGTGAGACTTTCCAAGCGACATACCCACTAAAACCACTCCCTCTGGCGGGTGCGGCTGCCAACGGCTCCGCCGCACTGCAGCCTAAAAGGATTATTGTGCTTACCCTGATTAAGTATTATACCCAATTTGCAAAGCCCGCACCCGAATCATAAAGTACAGGTCCCTTGATGAAAGGGTAACTTCCTTTGGGTGAAACTTTGGTCGCCCAAATAGGCGCTGTCTCGTTCTATCCAATGCTTCGCATCGTCATAGTACATGCATTGCAGTCTCCGGTTCCTCTAAGCAGACTCTGCATTCGAGGTCAACGTTATATTTATACATCCTCTGGAGGTAAACCTTGACAGAAGTGTGTCCTGCCAGAAACCCCACTGAGCTATTCTCTCCTTAAACATAGCAGTTCCTGGGTTTTGTTTTTGCTAGGCCCCTTTAAAAGCGCCTTGCTATATGTTAGTCCTGGTCTGTTCTGCCAGTCTCTTTGGTGTTGGTTGTACATCCATTCGCTGATATAGATACGGATAGCAACTTTGGTGACTCCCAAGGCAGGTTCGGGACCGATAAATGGCCCTTGCACCCCCTGTCTTGCAAGCCCATATGCAATTTCATTTCCCTTAAGCCCTTGATGGCGTGGCACCCACTGTAACGTAACAGAGTTTTGTTGTGCCAATCCATTAAGTGCCTCAATACATTCTCACACCAGTCTTGATGACACTTTCTGACTTGCTAGAGCCCTGAGTGCTGCCTGGGTGTCAGACACAATATAGATATGTCTTTTAATAAAGGCACCTCTTATATTTCCTCGCACATTTTGCAGTATGGCGTAAATTTCCGTTTAAAAACGGTAGAGTTTGCTCCGAAGGGAACGCTTAAACGTATCTCCGGACTCTCCCTAAAGAGTCCAGATCAGGACCCGGTCCCGTCCTTAGAGCCATCCGTGTACCAGACCATGCTGCCCGGAAGTAATCTACCCTTCATTTTTCCCACACCACACCCTGGGTAACAGTCTTGAAAAGTGTATCCGGTGGATGCTGGGGAGTCATTTGGTCCGAACGCATCTCAAACAGATGCCCCCAATTTTTCCCAAGCAAATCTCGTATGCTCCGCACCTTCAATCATCCTAAATGGTAGGTTTTTAAGTGGAAACTTAGAAATTTTTGCGGAAAACTTAGAAATTTTCATGGAAAACTTAGAAATTTTCGTCAAAACCTTAAAAATTTTCGTGAAAAACTTGAAATTTTCGTCGGAAATTTTTGTCGAAAACTTAGAAATTTTTATCGGAAAACCTAGACATTTTCCTCGGAAATTTAGAAATTTCCCTCGCAAAACCTAGAAATTTTCCTGAAAACCTAGAAGTTTTCCTCGGAGAACCTAAAAATTTTCCTTGAAAATTTAGAAATTTCCTTTGAAAACAGAAATTCTCCTTGAAAACCTAGAAATTGTTCTTGGAAATCTAAGAAATTTTTTTTGAAAACTCAAAAAAAAGTTTTTAAAAACTTAAAAATTTTCTTTGAAAACCTAAACATTATTCTTGAAAACTTAGAAATTTTCCTTGGAAACTTAGAAATTTCCCTTAAAAGCTTAGAAATTTTCCTTGGAAACTTAGAAATTTTCCTCGAAAACTTAGAAATTTTCCTTGAAAACTTAAAAATTTTCCTTCAAATCTAGAAATTTTGCTAGAAAACCTAGATATTCACTCTTGAAAGCCTAAAAGTTCTCCTTGAAAACTTAGAACTTTTCCTTGAAAACTTAGAAATTTCCCTTAAAACTTAGAAATTTCTCTCGAACACCTAGAAGTTTTCCTTGAAAACCTAGAAATTTCCCTTGAAAACCTAGGAATTTTTGAAAACCTAAAAATTTTCCTTAAAAACCTAGATTTTTTCCTTGAAAACCTAGACATTTTCCTCGAAAACCCAAAAATCTTCTTTGAAACCTAGAAATCTTCCTTGAAAACTTAGAAATCGTTCTTCAAAACTTAGAAATATCCGCCGGAAACTTAGAAATTTCCGCCGAAAACTTAGAAATTTTCGTCGAAAACTTATAAGGTTTCGTGGGAAACTTAAAAATTTCCGTGGAGAACTTATAAATTTTAGTGGGAACCTACAAATTTTCGTGGAAAACTTACAAGTTTCTGCGGAAAGCTTAGAAATTTCCGCCGAAAACTTAAAAATTTCCGTCGAAAACTACTTGTTTCGGATAACACAAATTCTGGCTGTTGTATTTATACCTTTTTTGCATGAGGTCTGCTAGCTTAATATTAAGCTAGCAGCGCCACGATTTTTTTCAAAACGGCACGTAGCACAAAATGTTTATTAATGGCACAAATTAGCACAAAATAAGCACTAAATAATACAACAGGTCTGAATCGATTCTGCCAATTTGGTCTTATCAGCTTAACAGAGGTTGAAATAAGTCTACTTTCGCGTTGCTTCCTTTCCTAAATACCAACCAATTTACATAAAATTCACATGTACGTTATCATATTGATAGTTATCCGAACCCGGTGGAGTGGAAAGTTTTTATAGCCAAAGTGTGAGACTCTCCAAGCGGCATACCCACTAAAACCACTCCCTCTGGCGGGTACGTCTGCCAACGGCTTCGCCGCACTGCAGCCTAAAAGGATTATTGTGCTAACCCTGATTAAGTATTATACCCAATTTGCAAAGCCTGCACCCGAATCATAGAGTACAGGTCCTTTGATGAAAAGGTATCGACTTCCTTTGGGTCTAACTTTGGTCGCTCGAATAGGCGCTGTCTCGTTCTACCCAACGCCTCGCATCTGCATAGTACATGCATTGCAGTCTCCGGTTCCTCTAAGCAGAGCATGCATTGGAGGCCTCCGTTATATTTATGCATCCTTTGGAGGTAAACCTTGACAGAAGTGTGTCCTACCAGGAACCCCACTGAGCTGTTCCCTGCTTAAACAAAGCAGTTCCTGGGTTCTGTTTTTGGTAGGCCCTTTACCAGCGCCTTGCTATATGTTAGTCCTGGTGTGTTCTGCCAGCCTCTTAGGTGTTGGTTGCACATCCATTCGCTAATATAGCTACGGATAGCAGCTTTGGTGACTTTCAAGGCAGGTTCGGGACCGATAAATGGCCCTTGCGCCTCCTGTCTTGCAAGCTCATCTGCAATTTTATTTCCCTTGAGTCCTTAGAAAGTTTTTAAGTGGAAAATTTAGAAATTTTTGTGGAAAGTTAGAAATTTCCGCCGAAAACGTAGAAATTTCAGTCGAAAACTGCTTGTTTCGGACGGTACAAATTAGCACAAATTCTGGCTGTTGTATTTATATTTTTTATGTTTTTTCTTTTTTTGGCATGTGGTCTGCTAGCTTAAGATTAAGCTAGCAGCGCCATGATTTTTTTCAAAACGGCACGTAGCACAAAATTTTTATTAATGACACAAATTAGCACAAAATAAGCACTAAATAATACAATAGGTCTGAATCGATTCTTCCAATTTGGTCTTATCAGCTTAACAGAGGTTAAAATAAGTTTACTTTCGCGTTGCTTCCTCTCCTAAATACCAACCAATTTACATAAAATTCACATATACGTTATCATATTGATAATTATCCGAACCCGGTGGAGTGGAAAGTTTTTATAGCCAAAGTGTGAGATTCTCCAAGCGGCATACCCACTAAAACCACTCCCCTGGCCGGTGCGTCTGCCAACAACTCCGCCGCACTGCAACCTATATGGATTATTGTGCTAACCCTGATTAAGTATTATACCCAATCTGCAAAGCCTGCACCCGAATCATAAAGTACAGGTCCCTTGATGAAAGGGTAACTTCCTTTGGGTGAAGCTTTGGTCGCCCGAATAGGCGCTGTCTCGTTCTATCCAATGCTTCGCATCGGCATAGTACATGCATAGCAGTTTCCTCTGGAGGTAAACCTTGACAGAAGTGTGTCCTGCCAGGAACCCCACTGAGCTGTTCTCTCCTTAAACAAAGCAGTTCCTGGGTTTTGTTTTTGCTAGGCCCCTTTACCAGCGCCTTGCTATATGTTAGTCCTGGTCTGTTCTGCCAGTCTCTTTGGTGTTGGTTGTACATCCATTCGCTGATATAGATACGGATAGCAGCTTTGGTGACTCCCAAGGCAGGTTCGGGACCGATAAATGGCCCTTGCGCCCCCTGTCTTGCAAGCCCATCTGCAATTTCATTTCCCTTAAGCCCTTGATGGCGTGGCACCCACTGTAACGTAACAGAGTTTTGTTGTGCCAATCCATTAAGTGCCTCAATACATTCCCACACCAGTCTTGATGACACTTTCTGACTTGTTAGAGCCCTGAGTGCTGCCTGGGTGTCAGACACAATATAGATATGTCTTTTAATAAAGGCATCTCTTATATTTCCTCGCACATTTTGCAGTATGGCGTAAATTTCCGTTTAAAAACGGTAGAGTTTTCTCCCTTCATTTTTCCCACACCATATTACACTATATTTTTTTAATCACAATTTATCGTGCTTTTATTACGCTATAATATTTAAATATAGACATGAGACTCAGTAACGTAATTTAATTCTTTATACACTTTGTATAGGGGATAAGACTTAACATGCCACCACAGAGTATGTAACTGAATCCAGCAAACTTACCCGTTGCGTTATACCTGAATGAATGTTACCTCAAATAGCCAATATACTCAACCAGTAAATATAACAATGTATTCACAACCCTAAGTGTACGCTAATTAATGGCAAAAGATAATCTACAAATAAGTCAATCTAACTCAATGATCTCTATTGTAAAATATTCCCAATTACTGTTTGTACATTGATAAAAATGAAATAAATGCATGACATAATTAAACGTAATTTGGTTTACGGGTCTTAACACAAATTTTAAGGAAGCCTTTTCTTGTTCCACTTTAAGCAATTGCTCGAAGCTCACAATTGACATATAAATCACATATAATATATAGATTAATTCGTTTCCGTTTTAACTGAACAAGAACTAATTAATACACCCTGAGTCCCAATTTAACTTCCACAAAAATAAGTCATTTACGGGTTAGAGATCCAGACTTTAACTACTAATCCTAATTAGTTATACTCATCTAGATACACATGACATGGAACGGCACGCCATCAGCATCCTTAACCTTTCTGCAACCATCACTTGCAGCTTTTAAACTCCAGTCCAAAATGATTTCTTATTGTACAACATATACCCAAGACAAAGACAAGACTCCAAACAAAAATGAAATAAAAATAAGAATAAAAATCTGTAATAATAATTGTGTTTAATTTGTCTAATTTACTTAAGGATTTACTTACCCTGGAAACCAGGATGAAAGAAATATATAACAAATAATGCACGCGACCATGTGATACCAAGCAAGCAAGATTGAAATATAAAATCCAGTTCAACTGTTCCAAAAATATTCTACTCTTCAGCAATATTCTTTTTCGTTATGCTAGGCGATAAATCCCAATATTTTGGATGACTTTCTTACTCTGATATAGTCAGAAAATTCGCACTAGCATACACCATGCTTTAACCAAGCTGTTCACAAAACAATCAGAAAGGAAATACCTTCTTCTCAGATAATCCAAATCAAAACAGGAATGCAATATAAAGAGATTTAATTTCAATAATTAAAAATCAATAAGACAGGGCAGCATTTCACCTGCTAAACAATTATAACATTGAGTAACTCTCTTTTTAAAAACAAAAGAATTCTTGTTAGGTACATGTAACAATTCCATAACATTTAAAATTAATTTCATGATACATCCTTTTTTATTTTGAGATATATTTATTAAAATGTAATGCATTCAAGTTCTAAATAACTATCAATTCTCTGAATGCAGACCTGTGTTTATTCTTTCAAATCAATCACATCAAAACTGTCAACTTAGTTTCTTAATAAACAATAATCAATAATAGATATTGTTTCAATTAAGATGAAGTTTCAAAACAACAAATTACTAGATGAATTCAATTGGTCAGAATAAAAGTTATTGTAATTAATGCTGTTTATATTTTCAAATAAGAAATAGACAATTAAAAATTTATAATACCAAAGCCAAAATGAATTAAGTTCTTGTAAATAACATGTATGTAAGATAAGTGTTTGCAATAAAATTAATTTGAAGTGTAATGAAAATTTAAACCGTAACAACCACACCCTGGGTAACAGTCTTGAAAAGTGTATCCGGCGGATGCTGGGGAGTCATTTGGTCCGAACGCATCTCAAACAGATGCCCCCAATTTTTCCCAAGCAAATCTCGTATGCTCCGCACCTTCAATCATCCTAAATGGTAGGTTTTTAAGTGGAAACTTAGAAATTTTCGCGGAAAACTTACAATTTTCGTGGAAAACTTAGAAATTTTCGTCAAAAACTTAAAAATTTTCGTGAAAAACTTGAAATTTTCGTCGGAAACTTAGGAACTTTTGTCGAAAACTTAGAAATTTTTATCGGAAATCCTAGACATTTTCCTCGGAAATTTAGAAATTTCCCTCGCAAAACCTAGAAATTTTCCTGAAAACCTAGAAATTTTCCTCGGAGAACCTAGAAATTTTCCTTGAAAATTTAGAAATTTCCTTTGAAAACAGAAATTCTCCTTGAAAACCTAGAAATTGTTCTTGGAAATCTAAGAAATTTTTTTTGAAAACTTAAAAAAAATTTTTAAAAACTTAAAAATTTTCCTTGAAAACTTAAAAATTTCTCTTGGAAACTTAGAAATTTCCCTTAAAAGCTTAGAAATTTTCCTTGAAAACTTAAAAATTTTCCTTCAAATCTAGAAATTTTGCTATAAAACCTAGATATTCTCTCTTGAAAACCTAAAAGTTCTTAAAAACTTAGAACTTTTCCTTGAAAACTTAGAAATTTCCCTTAAAACTTAGAAATTTCTCTCTAACACCTACAAGTTTTCCTTGAAAACCTAGAAATTTCCCTTGAAAACCTAGGAATTTCTGAAAACCTAAAAATTATACGTAAAAACCTAGATATTTTCCTTGAAAACCTAAAAATCTTCTTTGAAACCCAGAAATCTTTCTTGAAAACTTAGAAATCGTTTTTCAAAACTTAGAAATATCCGCCGGAAACTTAGAAATTTCCGCCGAAAACTTAGAAATTTTCGTCGAAAACTTATAAGATTTCGTGGGAAACTTAAAAATTTCCGTGGAGAACTTATAAATTTTTGTGAAAACCTACAAATTTTTGTGAAAAACTTACAAGTTTTCGCGGAAAGCTTAGAAATTTCCGCCGAAAACTTAAAAATTTCCGTCGAAAACTACTTGTTTCGGACAACACAAATTCTGGCTGTTGTATTTATACCTTTTTTTTGTTTTTCCTTTTTTTGCATGTGGCGTGCTAGCTTAATATTAAGCTAGCAGCGTCACGATTTTTTTCAAAACGGCACGTAGCACAAAATGTTTATTAATGGCACAAATTAGCACAAAATAAGCACTAAATAATACAACAGGTCTGAATCGATTCTGCCAATTTGGTCGTATCAGCTTAACAGAGGTTAAAATAAGTCTACTTTCGCGTTGATTCCTTTCCTAAATACCAACCAATTTACATAAAATTCACATGTACGTTATCATATTGATAGTTGTCCGAACCCGGTGGAATGGAAGGTTTTTATAGCCAAAGTGTGAGACTCTCCAAGCGGCATACCCACTAAAACCACTCCCCTGGCGGGTGCGTCTGCCAATGGCTCCACCGCACTGCAGCCTAAAAGGATTATTGTGCTAACCCTGATTAAGTATTATACCCAATCTGCAAAGCCTGCATCCCGAATCATAGAGTACAGGTCCCTTGATGAAAGAGTATCGACATACTTTGGGTGTAACTTTGGTCGCCCGAATAGGCGCTGTCTCGTTCTGCCCAACGCCTCGCATCTGCATAGTACATGCATTGCAGTCTCCGGTTCCTCTAAGCAGACTCTGCATTCGAAGCCTCCGTTATATTTATGAATCCAATGGTAAACCTTGACAGAAGTGTGTCCTGCCAGGAACTCCACTGAGCTGTTCCCTGCTTAAACAAAGCAAATCCTGGGCTCTGTTTTTGCTAGGCCCCTTTACCAGCGCCATGCAGTACAAACCAATGGAAAAAACGAGAGAAAAAATGAAAAAAAAGTGTGTCGCGCAGCTCGTACATGCAGTACAAACAAATGGAAAAAGGAGAGAAAAAAATTCGCAAATAAATAAAAAAAAGTATGTCACGTTGCTCGAACGTGCAGTACAAACCAATGGGGAAAATGAGAGAAAAAATCGCGAAAAAATGAAACAAAGTATGTCACGCTTCTCGTACATGCAGTACAAACCAATGGGGAAAAAATTCGCTAAAAAAAATAAGTGCGTCACGCTGCTCGTACATGCAGTACAAACAAATGAAAAAACAAGAGAAAAAAATTTGCGTAAAAATGAAAAAAAGTATGTCAAGCTACTCGTACATGCAGTACAAACCAATGGGAAAAACGAGAAAAAATTCGCGAAGAAACGGAAAAAAAGTATGTCACGCTGCTCGTACATGCAGTACAAACCAATGGGGAAAACGAGAGAAGAAAATTCGAGAAAAAATGAAAAAAAGTATGTCACGCTGTGCTCGTACATTCAGTACAAGCCAATAGGAAAAACAAGAGAAAAAATTTGCGAAAAAATGAAAAAAAGTATGTCACCCTGCTCGTACATGCAGTATATACAAATGGGAAAAACGACAGAAAAATATTGGCAAAAAAATGAGAAAAAAGTATGTTATCCTGCCCGTACATGCAGTATATACAAATAATAATAAATAATATAAGATCAGTGTGGGCACATTTTTTACATTTCAAACATAAATTATGCTGAGAATTAACAGTTTTAAAATTTATACACAGGCTATTACACTACATACTGGTTTAAATCGCATTTAAAGAAAATCTCAAGGAAGTGAACAGACTGAGATAAAATTAATTTGGCTTTTCAAGGGACAGTTTAACAAAATGTAAATCGCAAGTGTCAAACTATTTATACAATTAACATTTTTATCTTTACAATAATGCTTTCTTTTTGATACCAGATGTTGGGCGACGAGTATTAGAATCTGAATTTGTTCTTTTTATCGCTTATAACTTGTGGTTTATGTGAAACGGCTGGTACATAACCATTTGTGCTACTGCCACCACTAGAATAACCCTCTATGCCAAGAATTTAAAGTAACTTTACTTTAGCCCTGGGTTTATATACAGAACCCTCACTAGTACTAAATTACTCATAGAAATCATTATTTTCAAACTGATAATCAATTCTATGATCATTTGCTGTTGTTGCTCCATTAGGGATTTTATCTTCACCAGAGAACGACTCAATGCCACTTTCCTTAAAACACTATATTTTGAGTAGTTTCTTTCTTTCTATTCGGAGACAGAGTTCTTCTACGTTTTACCATGTTCCAATGGTGCACAATTTTCTTCATATGTGCTTCAAACATTGCAGAAAGATGTACTGTTATTGCATAAATCCTAGATCATTTAGTAGTGTTATTTTTCGAATTTTGGAATATCAGTCTCATATCATTACAAAGTTCTTGAAACATTTCATAATTACCCCCCAAATCTTCTTGAACGGTTCCCAAGTCTATTGGAGTGTCGATAACTAGGTAATGATCAGAATGCTTTAAGTGATCTACAGGTATTCTAAATGGTTCTGAAACATCACAAAAAATGCCTGTGCTTCATGTTTCCCCCTTAAAGCCACCAATGTGAAACAAATGGATTGAACATCGACATTGCAGAAAATTGAATTTTGTAATAATTCAGTCAATCGATCGACTAGTAAAACCCCATCGATGTTATTATTTGATAAAAACCAATTAAGTGTAATTGACAATAAATTAAGATAGGCGTTCATCATCATTAGGTCTTCAGTCCTAGAACTGGTTAGACGCGTACCATCATTGTTCCCTATTCTGAACTAACCTACAGATTTCCCTGAAATATGCACAGTTTGCATCTATAACTGTCTGATCTAGGTCTACATCTACCTCTTTTTCCTATCTCTGCTGGTAATATATCACATTCTATTCCCCAAAATGCCTTAGAACGTATTCCGCCCTACTATTTCTCTTTTCCCCAGATATCCTTGTTCCCATACTATTTCTGTAACTTATTTGTTATTATCTTTGTCTGTCCATGCTATCGTCCTCATACATCTGGGCATTTCAAAGACTGCTACCGTTTTTGTGTCTGCATTTCAGCCAACATTTTTAACATGTTTCTATTTATACAATTGAGAGGATGGTTATTAAAGAAGTGTGCGATTGCATTATTGAAAGGCTTAAGTAGTCGTTTTTTATATTTATTTTGAGGGGAAAATTCATTATGATTTAAGTTACCTCTTTGGTAGTTTTAACATGGTTCTGAGGCGACTCTATGGCGGGTTTACACTTGTCAGATACCAGTGTTGTTCTATGAAGATTGTATATGGATCTGAGGCGACCCTATGGCGGGTTTACACTTGTCGATACCAATGTTGTTCTATGAAGATTGTATATGGATCTGAGGCGACCCTATGGTGGGTTTACACTTGTCAGATACCAATGTTGTTCTATGAAGATTGTATATGGATCTGAGGCGACCCTATGGCGGGTTTACACTCGTCAGATACCAATGTTGTTCTATGAAGATTGTATATGGATCTGAGGCGACCCTATGGCGGGTTTACACTCGTCAGATACCAATGTTGTTCTATGAAGATTGTATATGGATCTGAGGCGACCCTATGGCGGGTTTACACTTGTCAGATACCAATGTTGTTCTATGAAGATTGTATATGGATCTGAGGCGACCCTATGGTGGGTTTTACTTGTCAGATACCAATGTTGTTCTATGAAGATTGTATATGGATCTGAGGCGACCCTATGGTGGGTTTACGTTTGTCAGATACCAATGTTGTAAATGGGAAAGGGGATAAGAAGATGCGTTACCCAAGGCGGGGTATCTTGATACTACGGTGGTTGTTCTACCCAAATTTATCGAAATCATGTACACCCAAGCGGATAGTTCTGATGTCGGATACCTGTTATCTTTAAGATAGAACCTGGCAACAGGTGATGAAAACGTTTTGGCTTATGAGTCGTAGATTACGTGTTGCTGAAATGCGATATACGATCACTGAGAAAGACCCTTTGGCAATCGTTTATGCATTGAAATTATGGCGGGTATTGTATGGAAGTTCAATAGTGGTTGAGGCGGACCCTAGGGGGTTTCTTTATTACCAATTCTTCATTGAATAACCCAGGTTGATACGTTGGGTTTGTTTATGGTGGGGTACGATTTTCGTATTCAATGTTAGTTCTAGAAAGACGTTGTGTAGATGGATTATGCGACGGCCTATGGGGTTTACGACTCTCGAATACCAATTTTCAGTAATTGTATAGGGCTGTATATGCAACTTAAAGGGGTTTAAACTGTTAGAACCAATGTTAACCTCAGGGACGACCAATGTAATATGATTCTTGGGTTGGACCAATTTTATTGCAGTTAAAACCAATTGATAGTGACTAAATGGTATAAAATGGATGAAGGATTGTGTTTACGATTGTCAGGAAAATGGATTTTCTATTATGTGTTTCGAAGAATCAGGAAACCCTAATTGCGCGTTTACATTGTGATATTGCCAATTTGTTCTAAAGATTGTATTGGCATCTGCGGAAAACGTTTTGTGGCTTAAAATGTTGAGGAATACCAAATGTTCGTTCGAAGTTTGTCAGAAATGTGAGGTATCGGAGTTAGAGGTCCGTTTAATTTTTATTATTAATGGATCCTGGGGACCTAATTGGTCTGGATTTGAGGCTTTGTCTACGTCTAGGTTCTATGTACGGTGTTATTGGTAGTAGGATTCCTATAGGCGGTTTTACAAAACTATCCGATTCAAACGTGGGACTGGTAGGATTATAGTCAATAATTAGGTAACCTTTATTTTAATGACGTTTTAGTTCTGGAAGCTGTTTTAAACGGATAATGGTTACG
Organism: Platerodrilus igneus; assembly: GCA_036346225.1. Taxonomy (NCBI): domain Eukaryota; kingdom Metazoa; phylum Arthropoda; class Insecta; order Coleoptera; family Lycidae; genus Platerodrilus; species Platerodrilus igneus. The sequence goes on along the minus strand of JARFIW010001025.1, from coordinate 2,752,678 downwards.
CAGTTATTTTTATGAATTTGGGTAATTCCTTACACAAAGAAACGTAAAATATGCTTATTTCCGTCTAATTTTGCACAAGGAAAATCCCACGGAACTTGTAAATAAGGAATATGTAGATTGATTCGAACGTAGAATTTAAAATCACGAAATGGGCTTATGAGGTAGTAAAATTGAGTTGTGTTTGAATTCGTAATACATGATTTAACAGTCAATTAGTATTAAATAATATTTGCAGAGATAATTGCCAAAATATAAGGTGGGACTTAATTTTCCAATAATAAAAACTTAATAAACAAAATTTAGAATATTTTTGGGAGTTGCAATATGAACGGGCTCGTTCAAAGTACGCGAAAACCGTGAAAAGTTTAATAGTAGGATGATCGTGGTAGAGTTTAAGGAAGGTATAAGTTTAGTGAAAAGTTATCCAAAATCTTGCGCAGAGAGGTAGAGATTGACAATTTTAACTTTTATATGAAGGCCCATATGAGGTCATAAAACAAGTAATGCATATTTGTTAAAGGATTCAAATGGGGACGTTTTGGGCCCTCACAATATTGCAAATTTAAAGAGGTTCCATGTAATGCCTGACGTTGTTTAATCACTTTACAATGTGTTAGGTTAAGTTAGTTAAGTGCGTTGTTAGTTGTTAGTGAGATTAATCTCTCCAACATTTTATGTTATCGATTTTAATTGGAGGGGTATTGTGGTGCGTTTTAGTGGTGCCGCCCTTAACTAAGCGGTATGTGCGCGGAGTACTGATTCGGCAGTCTGCCTTGAGTGCTTGTGAGGGTAAGACGTGACCCTAAAATAGAGGCAAGTCGCGACAGTGATAGTTCGTTCATTGTGACCAGTGTAATAAATGCTCTGGGACAATTATTATTAAAGTAGTATCACTCTGTATTTTGTTTCCAGTTGTTTATTGAGTTATTATTGTTTGTTTGATATACCGTAGTGGCATGGTATATCTAATTGTATTTGTAACAGCCATTAATTTAAATACTGCTAGTTGCATTTGGTTTAACATTAACATTGGATACGATTCCTTTCAATATTTCTACGCGCCCTGAGAGGAGGAGTTTGTGTGTTTATAATTGCAATAAATAAGTAGTTTCCATGTTTTTTTTGTTTTGTTTATTGAATGACTGGCTAGTCCGAGGCACAATTAACCATCAAAATAGTGAAATAAATTCAGGTGTGAAAAAAAGGAGCATTTCAAAGTATATGACAATGAATAACCTTTAGAAAAAACCCTCTCAAACATATCCATTTATTTAATGTGAATTTTTGTTGTGACCAGGTTTTGAATATTAGTTATACTCAAGGTAGATAAAGAGTAGAGGCAGCATTATGAGTTTTATTATTGATATTATTTTTGTAGTTTAGGATCCGGGGCGAACACCTGTCAGGATAGACGAGTTGTAGTCAACTTTTATTTATTTTTGAATCCACTAGCAACCCTGGCTGGTTTGGAACACTTAATGCCTTTAATTTATATATAGTGGTGGCACTGTTGGGGATTTTTGATAGGTTAGAGAAGAATTAAGATAGATTATTATGTTAAGTTGATCAATAAAGGTGATTCTTATGAATCTCATTTTTTATGCCAATCCAATCATTTTATGTCTACAGGTTTAAATGGTTATTGGTGATTGGAGACTGGTTCTCTGAATATATCTTTTGCACTCCATGCGAGTTAAGGTTCGGGCCTTTGGAGCGGTGTTTTTAAAAACAATTCCGAAGACTTAACAAATTTATTTTAACTTGAAACAGAAATTACAATGGAATTTTGAATAACTTGTAAAATAATAACTTTAATAAAAAAAATAATAATTGTACTGGGCGAGTAGTCTAGGTAGACAACAATGCAAAAGCTGTAATACTCAGACTGACTGCCTTAATTGAGTAGCTTGAACAACGAAGTATGGAGTTCGAAGACTGACTGCCGGGCCTTGAGCTCCCGGGCTTTTTATAATAACCTGCCCCTCACACGGCTGTGGAAACTTGCAGATCTCATGTCTGCGTTTCTCTTAATTGCACACTTTATTACAATGTAACAATCTTAATTCTAAGTAATTGCGGTATGTTAACCGCCTGTGACCTGCCACCTGCAGTATCACTATCCTCTCGGATGCAAAGTTGCATGTCCGTTCTCATGAACTGTCGATAACCTCTCTGGGTTATCCTTGTATTACAATGTTGCAATGAACTTATAATTTATTTAACAATTTCTAATAATTCCTATTAGATTCAATATATTCAATACATATAGGTAATTGGGGGATATATAACTTGCGTAGTGCGAAAGCTCACATCATTCAACATTTTTAGAGGAAAAATATTTTTGATGTTTGGTGTACTGCAGTGCATAAAATGTGATAATAGTCCACAGTTGTCCGGACGAATTTTCAAGTCTTTATTCTGAAAATTATGAAATTGAGAAAATATGATGTAACACCGTCTATTTGTGGAGAGGATCAATAAGGTTGTAAGTATTGCGATTCTTTGTTAATTAGAATAACATGACTTTGGATGTTGAGTTGTTTGCGATCAACTTAGCAAAACATTAATCGTGTTTGTAAAAAATTGCATTCAGCATATCATTGTTCGTCTAATCAGTATAATTTTAGAAGGAATATTTCGTCTGATGTTCGAGATAGTGTAGAGGGTTAACAAAGTGTTATCAGTGCAGGTGATAAGTTCGATGTAAAATTGGATCCAAAATTCGTTTTGTGTAAAGTTCAGAAGATCTTAAGTTTGGTGTATCAGTTGATCAATATGGATAGCTCCAGAGCATGTGAATGGCATGTGAAAGATCTTAACTCCCTACTCTGCTTTGGATGAGGAAGATAATGTGTCTGATGGTGATTGAGGTTGAGCTAACAGCAATTCTGCTGTTAAAGTTGTTTGCTTCAAATTATGTATGATGCGATAGCTGCTTTTGTGCACTACATATTTTGTTAATGGTTTGTGTTTTATAATAATTCAGGGGAGAAGAAATTACCAAGTGGTTGAAGCTTTTTTTTGTTGAATAGACGTGCAGAATGTTTGTCCATGCAATAGTCTTTGCAAAGTGGACATTTTGTCTAAATGTTCATGAAAACGTTGCAAGAGAGACTCTTCTTAAGTTGGTCATCTTCAGGTTTATGCTCCGCTGAGTACAAAATACTAGTGTTGAGATACAGTGGTTATGTTGCGTGTGTTTTAGCCGCTTCATAGTTACGATTGATGGGTAGCATATTGCGGTTAGGAGTTTAAGTTTTGTTCATAGTGGATAGATAGGCTATGTGGTACGTAGTAATATGTGTTGGTGACAGTAGTAGTTTCGATAGAGTATAAAGTGAAGCATGGTGCGTCATAATAGTGAAGTAGCTAATCACTGTATCTTGTTTGATGCTTGTGTTAGTGTGGATATTGGGTGCTTCACGTTTCCAAATGTTGTTCATGTGAGATATCGCACGGTATGGGTTGTTGTTCGGGAATGGACAATTTTGGTATATATTTGTGGATGGTGTTTTGTAAAATTAATTTTGATAAGAGTTCACGTTTGAGTTCCTTAGTTCAAGATGTATGAGTGGCAGATAGTAAGAGGAAGAGAATTTTTGATGTGGATGATTTGGTCACTCTGTATTGCAAAAACATTATGTTTTGGTATCTTTTTAATACTGTTTTGTTCAATGATACTAGCGTTGGTTAGTTGTACATATCTAGTGTTAAATTTTAAAAAAAATGTTTTAGAGATAGTCAGAATTCTAGAGTACATTGTTTTTTGTTGTAATAGTGAAACATTGTTGCAAAAATTGAGTAGTCCTTAATATTATTTGTTTTCCCCATGATAATTTTTGCATAAAATGGTATATCGTTTTCAATTTTGAATTGGATTGAGTGACACTAGGCTCTACTGGTTATGTTCCTCTTGATATGTGCCTTCCCAGATGTGTGTCTTTATAGGAAGTATGGTACGCATGGTTACTTGTAGTTGTTACGTGCCAAATTGGCACTTAAACATTTTGTAGCTTGATTTTGATGTGCGGAGGTTTTCGCGCTTTAAAATTTAAAAGACTTGGCGTGTATTTCCGTCACGTCTGAGTGCGTTTGCGCCAGATCGCGCGACGCGAGTAGAGTAGGGACAAAAGTGGGAGAAGTTTTCCGTGAGACTCTGTAATGTGGCTTTTTGCCTCTGACCTTCAGGAAGAGCGATTTTGTCAGGTATCGTATCGGGCCTTATCTTTATTTATGTAGATCTCCTTGCCTGATTATCTTTGTTTGTCGCCCTTATACCTGTTCCTGCCCCTTCCCTACATAGGTAGAGGTAATTTGTAGCCGTTGGCCGAACCGCATTCCACGCCGGAGCACCATCTTTAATCACTCCGGAGTGGAGTCCTGAGATCGAGTCGAAGCCATTTGGATGGACGTTAGGTGTACCCTCCGTTAACTGCCTTAAAAGGGCAATCAGTAGCCCTGATGGACTTCAACAGAAGCCAACTTTAATTCAGGGACATATTCATGTGAGTATTTCGCTGTTATAACTATTGTCTTAAATTTATATTTTCCGTTAATTGAGTATTAAATTTGTGCATTGGTGACGTCATTGTCAGATGGCCGCGCTAAAGCCTGTGTAAAGCTTGGAGCTACCACCTGCCGTGGCGTCGCTTATTCCGCGCTTGCGCGATGTATTTATGAACTTTTAAACTGTAAGAATTTGGCGCCCAACGTGGGACTCGATATCGCTGGGGATAGGATCTATTCTATTTATTATACCAGTTATATCGTCTAAAGACAAGTTAATTTCAGATACGTAATGAGGCCAATCGGAAACGATTTTCTTTAAAATAGGGACGCCTTTCATTTCCTGGGCTAAAATGGCTTTAAGTTGTGATCGTCTATCATTTTGATTAGGGGCAGGGGTAATATTTCTACACTCAATCTCGTAAATGAGCTCCAAGGACTTAAGGTGTGAAATATTCATCTTGAATTTATATTTGAAACACGATATATATGAGATGTACAATACTGAGGTAATTCAGAAGGTAAAAAACGGTACAGCTACTTCAAGTCAGTACGGTAAAGATATTTAAGGGTAAAAACTTCCTATAAAAGGCATTAGTAAGGTATAATATTCAAATTTAATCACGCTAAGTATCCAAAACCCTAAAGAAACACGTTTAGAACTGTACGAGGGCAAGGTTAGTGATTAATAAAAGGGATATATCATTGATAAACTGCAAAAAGACACTCCAAATTATAAAAACACGTAGGTAATGTGTTATTTAACAAATGCAACAACCCGTAGTTTAACGTTTCTTAAAAAGATATTGAAAAAAGGCAATTTATTATTATTTATTTATTTATTATTTATTATTATTTTATAACAACAGCTAAATTTTAGTTTTAAAATGGCGGTATACCTCTAATTGCCATAACAATTGTTTTTGACATCTATGGAATGTGGTGTGTTCCAAAACACGAATATAAGATTTCAAGGTCAACAGATATTAGATAATTCATTTTTTTTAGTGAAAAAGCTATAAATAACATTGGGTAATACATTGTATGTTTATAAAAACAAAAGAAAAACTCTTATCGCCATTTTCACACGTTGAGGGCGCCAAATTCTTACAGTTTAAAAGTTCATAAATACATCGCGCAAGCGCGGAATAAGCGACGCCGCGGCAGGTGGTAGCTCCAAGCTTTACACAGGCTTTAGCGCGGCCATCTGACAATGACGTCACCAATGCACAAATTTAATACGCAATTAACGGAAAATATAAATTTAAGACAATAGTTATAACAGCGAAATACTCACATGAATATGTCCCTGAATTAAAATTGGCTTCTGTTGAAGTCCATCAGGGCTACTGATGGCCCTTTTAAGGCAGTTAACGGAGGGTACGCCTAACGTCCATCCAAATGGCTTCGACTCGATCTCAGGGCTCCACTCCGGAGTTATTAAAGATGGTGCTCTGACGTGGAATGCGGTTCGGCCAACGGCTACAAATTACCTCTACCTATGTAGGGAAGGGGCAGGAACAGGTATAAGGGCGACAAACAAAGATAATCAGGCAAGGAGATCTACATAAATAAAGATAAGGCACGATACGCTACCTGACAATACGCTCTTCCTGAAGGTTAGAGGCAAAAAGCCACGTTACAGAGTCTCACGGAAAAACTTCTCCCACTTTTGTCCCTACTCCACTCGCGTCGCGCGATCTGGCGCAAACGCACTCAGACGTGACGGAAATACACGCCATGTCTTTTAAATTTTAAGGCGCGAAAACCTCCGCACATTAAAATCAAGCTACAAAATGTTTAAGTGCCAATTTGGCACGTAACATCGTCCATTCAGTCTTTTTTGGTTCGCGTAACATTGTATTTTAGTTTTAGTAATATGATATCCTGTATTTCATTTTTTTTGTTTGCTTAGTGGCTCATGGAGTTGGAGGCTTTTGCTTTATATTAGCATACTAAGGTCATGTTTAAAAAAAACAATTCCTACTCTTCACTAGTTTTATTTAATGCATGATTTTTTCTTTTTTAGAGAAAGGCACTGAAGTATGTTGAAAACTCTCAGAGTAATCTCAAAGAGTTTGTTGTTTTCGCGAATAATAATCATACAGTTTTCATAATTCAAGAATTTAAGAATGTGGTTTTGTTTATGCAATATTTTCTACACACCTAAGTCACAAGCTCTGTGTGCACTTTAGGCACTATAGTTCTCATAGTTCACATCTCTCTGGTTCAGTTTCATTTGCGTTCATGTGCAAAAGGGTGTTCGTTAGTTTAGTGATCCTAGTTATGGCAGATGGTTGTACAACTTGTTGATGACAAGATGGTTTGATAAGCAACATGGCATTATTAATATCAAGGGTGATCCAAATAGCAAATAATTTTGATACTAAGTGTGTACCTCGTAGTGTTCATTGATTTTAACACACTGAGAATTATTTAAAGTAGTCAGTATACAATTATTAAATCTTTGGTTTTTGCAATTTGTTATTTTTTAGCAAGCTTACTTAGTCGGTAAATTATGGATCTTCAAGATACACTGTTATTGAATAATCGATTTTTAATGTCTATAATAAAGAATTTCTATTTGAAAGTAAATGTAATATAGTTTGAAGTGCACGATTATTCAGTAGGATGACATCTATCAGAAAATGATTTTATAAGCATATTGAAACGTTTTTCCTTATTATTTCTTGCACCACGTTGTGTGCCAGTGAAACTAATTTTTCTTATAATTATCTGGCCTCACGTTGTGAGCAAGTATAACGATGTCTTCCGACATAACTAGGGGTCTATTCCTTGGGCAGAGCTATGAGAAATGGGGGAGTAAGTCGAAATCTGTTTGTAGATCAAACTTAATCTAAACCAAATAAGCGCCACCAAGTCCTGACTTAATTATGATAATTGCATGGCATATTTCTAAGGGCGGACGTGGAGACCCAAAGAAAAAAAGATCGCCTTCGATGACAAAAACCTGTCTTAATAAAATAAGACGCTGCTCCTGTAAAAAATTGCAATAGTTAAATACATAAAAAAAAGTAGTAAAAAAGTATTTCCAATATAAGGTTGGCATCAAAGACCTACTCATAAGGATGTTAGCTTTATGTGATTAGATTTGATCATACTTGATCAAAATAAAAAACTTTAATCCTGAACCAATTGTTTACTAAAAAGAACCTCTTTTAAAATAATATGATTTATAACAAAAATTTAATCAATAACTGTATCAATCCATAGTTTTCAACTTCAGGTTTATCTTAATTATTTTTAATCAAATACTTTACAGTATAATATGAGCTTGTTATACAAATAGGGCTCCGACCTGTGCAGATCTGTTCAGGCAGATGACAAATTAATAACTTCTAAAAATGTTAGTATTCAAGTTTTCTTTAAATTACATATGCAAGTTTTAATTTATATAAAGCAGATTACAAAAATAGTCGTGTTTACATCACTTGTACTAAAGCTGTTTGAGGCATTTGCTTTCAAAAATACATCTGTCAGCAGGATACTGCAGAAAAATATATGACGTCAGTAACACCTGTTGACGTGACTAACAATTCATAATGAACCACGCGTGTTGTTTTCTCAAAACATCAAATCAGTAAACTTTAATTTTAATACTGGAAAATCCAGCTCAACAAACAGTTGAAACTTTTACAATATTCATGCTTTTACGCATTAAAACAAATTAACGTGTTCCTAGTGTGAAACACATAAAAAGAACTTAAAGCTATCTACGAACCAAAACTGCATTTGTCGCCTTGTTGCAGAGAAGGATGAGATCCTCGTTATTTCATGCAACGATCACAGCGTTGTAGTGCGAACCAAATTCATCCAAAACAACTTCTACTATGAATTCGTCCCACGTGTCGAATCAAATACGGTTACGATACATTCTGCAGCCGTTGTAATCCTGTAGTTGAATTACGCCGCCTTACTAAGGTAGCATCTTTACATTGTCCTTGTGTGTTTTAAAAGTTTGCATAACAAGTGTCGTCCTCTTAAAATTGCCTCCTAAATTTTGTATTCTAAAATTTGCATCGTAAGTTGTAGCATTATAAGTCGTCGCGCTAAATAAATTATCTCAAATTAAACAAGTTAATAAACTTTATACGTTACCGACCGTTATTCGAAGATGTGCTTACTCATTGAAGTGGATTCGCAAATTTTCGGCCTGCAATCTAGGGTACATGTTATTGCTTCTTCCACATATGGCCGACTGACTACAAAACTAGCTCGGGCGGCCGAGGCGTCCGGGGGGGACCATCAAACAGAGATGTGTTTGTAAATAGCTGTAGATGACACAGATATTTAACCACAAGTAGAATACCAAAGGACGATGCGGGCTTAACGTATTACTATTGTTGTTGAATGTAATTTACTATTGTTGTTAATAAAATTCTTATATTATTCTCGCAATTTTATGGAGAGATTTATTATCAAAAATAAAATCGTTACAATATGGTGACCTTTAACAAAATTCACACAGTTTGTCAAAATCAATCATGTTGGAATAAATATGGTTCCATGTCCAGATGTTACTTTGTTTTTGTGTTGTTTGCCGGTTTGTGAGACAGTAACTTGCTGCCATATGGAATATTAGTAAGACAAATTTTCACTTACTTTTCTACGAGATGGGTTAATAAGTTTTGCATATAAGCATGTAACGTTTGTTTCTGCGAATATTAGCTTCGGTAGTGGTATTCTTGCATCATTAGTGAAATATATACAGGGTGGCATTAGTTTTGTCATTAAATTTAGGAGGTGATAGAGATTGATTAGCTAAGCAAAAAAAAACTATGAGGCATTTTACTTTTGGACCGCTTTTTAAATGTCCGACCTTGGTCAACTTAAGTAAAAGTTTTAGGACTGCTGTTTTGTGATGTTTTTTAAGAAACAACTTACGTATGCAAGTGCTATCCTGAGTCACACAATTCACATGAAATGGTTTCAAAATAAGTGTTTGAAATTTCGTATCTACAAGTTCGTTGTTGGTATAATTCTTGGGTTTTCGTATTTTCAAAAAAAACTCAATAATATACTAACGCGACAAAAAACTCTAATTACCTAGATCTAATTACAATTAAGTCCCAACACTGCATTTAAGTGTATTACATAAGCACATAGCGGAACAGGTGAAAGACGCATCTAACCTCGGCTACGAGTTATGTAATGAAAAAGTACATTCAATTTATTGTATTCTGCATGAACGCTGAATTGTAACAAACGCAAAACTACATCAGACACCTAATACAGTCGACCACATCAGCATTATGGAATATTAATTTTTGTTGTGATTATTATCTAAACATGCGAATTTAAAAAAAAAGTTTAAACTTATTTCACTAGCAGCTACAGAGCATTGAGTTATTTTGTTTGGCAACAAAACTGCACTCTATTTCACTAATTTAAATTTGCTGAAGGTCACAACTTAATTGGTTGACTTTAAAGCGTAATTGTAGATTTTATTTGTGACCTAGTTAACATTGCAGTGGTTTTAAAACAATTTTAATACTTTTTTGTGTGTCTATTTGTAGCTAAACTGTTCGTTTTAGACATCAGGTTTATTAACAATTTTTGTTTGGCTTATCGTTTTCTACGCTCCCTTTAAATTAATGACAAAACTAATTCCACCCTGTAGAATGAACTTATGAACTTTGTACGAGCTAAATTAAAAATGCATTAATCTATATAAATTGATAAAGTGTATTTATTTGTCTGATTTAATTGTTATGAATGCTTTTCAAGTTTGTTTGATTAATCTTTTAATGGTTCATATATATAAATTGAAGTTTCTTCAGAACAAAACAAAGTCAGTAAATTACATCAAACCGCTTTAAATAAACCTCTGGGCAAGTAAATAACGTTATACAACACTTATCTTGACATTTGAGTAGGCGCGGACGTCCTCGGTCCTTGTTGTTGTTGTTGTCGGTAGCTGCTGCAAGTGTTCCTGCTGGTGCCTCTCTGGCCGATACGGTAAAGATAGATAGAAGGGTGGGGACGATAACAAAGCACTCACAACAGCGCTACATGACAGGCGGTAGTTAGATGTCTCTTCTGCGTAAGTCTGTACGGTAATCGAGCTATGCGGCTTAAAGGTCTTAAACGCATTAAACGTTTCTTTCCTCTAACCAAGGTTGACCCCCTTCTGTTTGCATTGATGCTTCACATGTATGAAAAACATTATGTCATCATGCTTACAACCGCAATGATAAGCCAATGACGTCAATAGCTGTGCGAACACTAATAAATTATGATTTCCACAGTGTCAACAAAAATTGCAGTAACCAGCAGGATTTTTCAACGCCAAATTCTATAAGTTGCTAAATTAATGAACCCATGCTTTGGCTTTACACAATAAAGCGTAACAAGTATTTTAAATCGATAAAAGTTTCATTTAATGACATATTAATTTATAGCCATGTATTATAGATACAACCACAGACCTAAGGTTGCTATTTGGGGAATATGTTAGTAGTATTATAATATGAATTATGAGTTATTGAGGTTCAGTTTTAGTATCATTTGAAGACTGTGTTGAACTGTAAAAACTGTTATTTTTGAAGAATTGCAAATATTGTAACTTATAACTTTATCTAAAAGAAAGTGAATAGGGGAGATCTAATTGTTTTCAATGATAAACTTAATATAATCTATTCTTTTATGTGATGAACATTTTGATATGAGGTTAACTTACAGAAGCGTACATAATAAGTGAGCATAAGGGCTGAAGTCTCTGATTTTGAAAATTGAAGTAATATTTTGTAAAATATTTTGTTGGTGAATTTTTGGGATACAAGCAGTGCTCCCTTTGACATAACACTATTTATATTATACATGTTTTATTTCAGATGGCGTTTATGAGTTTTATGATTTTGTTACAGAAGAAGCTTTGTACAGCGTTTTCAGCATTTCCCCTAAATGAAGTTTGTTTAAAGTAGACGTTGTGGTGCCTTGGTTACTTTTAATGTATAAAAAAAAGGTATAGTTTTGATTGTAGACCCACCCCTGCAGTCTCTAGGTCCCACAGGAATAGACCCCGTGTTAGTCCAGAAGAAATCTCTTTTTCCTCACCTTCAGCCACAGAAAGGGTTACAGCCCATTCTGTTCCACTCCATTTCAATGGTAGAATTCAGTTCAATACTTTAAGTAGAAGAGTCTAAAGAAGTTACTGTCGTTAACGAAAGTCTGTCTCTTCAATATTCTTTACTGTATAATAGACATACTGAAGTGCATAGACATGTGGTTGAGTAATGAGCAAAAATATACACCATTTTCAAAATACGAATGTACAAAAGTTTAAAACGGATTCTGTTTGAAATATTTTTTGTAGTTTGTTGCTGCACTCACTCGTTGTATCTTCACTATAGTGCATTTTATTAGTTTTCTGTTTATGTGTTAGCTCTCTGCAATGTTATTCACTTACCCAGTACATATGTTTTGGCCTAAAGATAAATCTACAATGCCACTTTACGGACTAAGAATTGTTTATTGTTCTTATGGGCATGCAATAACATTTCCATACAAAATACACACCACCGAATAGTAAGTGTAGCAATTCCTTGCTTCAACAATTCTTCTTTCGTGAGATGCCAAGGTAACACTTCGTAGTCATAAAATAAACATCAGCGAGAGCCACATGTACATCACACTGCAGCTATCATGTTAAAATGAATAAAAAGTGTAGTTAATTAGTAAAACTGCTAAAAAACCAGCCAAGAAAAATGTCTACTAAGAACTTCATGCATAATACCCCACCTAGAGCTTTGCAAAGACTATGACCACAACTCTCAGGAGTAAAAGTAAGATCTTTATTAGAATTTCATATTCTGAATTTGATGGCAAACATTTTTTTTATTACTCTATTATAATTGATCTTTTAGATTAGTAAATAATTAAGTAATTGAGTTAAATTCTATTAATCTAATAGTCCACTTTATATCAGTATTTAGCTATCATTTAAAATATAATTTGTTTGAAGGGCTTTAATGATGCTGTTATTATCAAAAATAGCTAACTAATTATAGTACAAAAGTGAAAATGACACTAATTGGTTGGAAATTGCATTAATAGCAATAATTGTTGCCTTTTTAGATCTTTGCATTTAGCCAAGAAATCAGTTATGTACAAAATGGAAAGATATGACATTACAGACACATTCAGAGTTCAATATTGGGTGTGGAAATTTGCTGGAATGTGGCCTTTACAAAAATCTTCAATTTGGTACAAGACGAAAGGGATTTTTTGTTATGGTATTCATTTTTTACTTATTGTTTCTATGTTAATAGAGGCTTATAGCAGTAGATCAGATTTTATAAGACTCAGTGAAATATTGTATGTGATGATTACACAAATATCAAACACATGTAAACTAACTAGTATATTTATTCAACGAAAAGTCTTTGTACGAATGGTGAATAGCTTAAAGAATCCAATATTTTCATCACATCCATTGAAACTCCAAATAATCATGGAGCAACGGCTAAAAAAGTTAAAGATTATGTCGCTAATTTATCAATGTATGATACAGTTTGTTACTATTGGAGTAACCCTCACGCCTATATTTAATAGTCAGACACTTCCGTTTCTATTTCCGTATGATTTTGGATCATACAATTGGCTTATGTATTTGTTTCAAACAATTTCGATACATATAGGTGCATGGATACTTCCATCTGTAGATTCCCTATTTGCTTGTTTTCTGGGAATTGCATCTGCTCAACTAAAAATAGTACAACATAAAATCGTCTATTTGGAGCACTCTGCAAATGAATCACACATTACTGTTGAAAAACAAATTAAAAAGTCTATTCAACACCACTTGGCTATTATCACGTAAGTTTGAGATTTAGTACCTTAGAGAATAATAACTGAAAAGATATAGTTCACTACTGCATCTATTGCTTTCTTCCTACTAGTGGTTCTAAAACCTATGGAGGTATAACTCATTTATATTTATAAAATTTATTGGTGCTTTAAAGATGATTTGAGATCATTTTTTAAACATTTTATTGTTAATAGAATTAAGTTCAAATGAACTTTAATACAAATGGGAGACCAAGCCTTTTACATTGATAAATAATAATAAATAATACATGATTAGTATGTGCACATTATTTACGTTTCAAATATAAATTCTACTGAGAATTAACACAGTTTTAAAGTTTATACACAGACTATTACACTACATACTGGTTTAAATCGCATCTAAAGAAAACCTCAAGGAAGTGTACAGACCGATATAAAATTAATTTAGCTTTTGAAAAGCGACAGTTTGACAAAATGTAAATCACAAGTTTCGAACTATTTATACAATTAACATTTTATCTTTGCAATTATGCTTTCTTTTTGATACCAGATGTTGGGCGAAGAGTATTAGAATCTAAATTTGTTCTTTTTATCGTTTTTCGTATAACTTGTGGTTTATGTGAAAGGGCTGGTACATCACCATTTGTGCTACTGCCACCATTAGAATACCTTCTATGCCGAGAATTTGAAGTAACTTTTACTTTAGCCCTGGGTTTATATACAGAATCCTTACTAGTACTTAATTACCCATGGGAATCATTATTTTCAAACTGTTAATCACTTACATTGTAACGTATTTTTTTTCTAGTTACACTTCGTTCTTTAACATAAAAAATTAAACAACTATAATTTAAAATATTTAATTTGTGAATTTCCGTCCAATAGAAATTAATGCATAGTATTGATAATAACACATAGATTCTTTTACCTTTATGCTCTAAGGTTCGTTACTAAGCTCTGTCGAGTTGTCAATTTGTTCACTTCATTATCAACGTTCAAACGGGCAAGCTGCTCTACAAGATAGTGGAGTCAAGATGGTCGTGTGTAGGCACGTGGCCTCTAACAGAGTAAGAAAAATAATTTATAATTGATTGATTCTTGGTGTCTGGAGGTCGAACCTAACAGCTATAGCGTGAGCATGTCTTTCTATAAGTCCCACCTAGAGCGGTTCAGTTGATCCCTGCAGGCCTGAGGAGATGGAAGCCCCTTTGACATCATTAATACAGTTGGTATAAATTAATTAAATAGATTATACTAATATTTTTTCTCATAGTGCAATATCTTATATTATATCCTAATCCAATATCTTATATAACATCTTGAAGCAATATCATAAATGGCTATATCTTATATAATATCTTCATGCAGTATCATGGAAGGCAATTTCATATAGGTTCTAAATTTTGTTGGAGTATTAAATTCAATCAAGCATAAGTTAGTTTCGTCAAATAATAGTTGTATTCAGAAGAACTTTGATAATCAATGGTTAATGAAATTTCCATACAGCTGAGGTCAAGGTCCTAATTCTTTCGTTCAGCGCAATATCATAACACGTGAGTGTACTTTAGAATTTAATCACTTTGAATATTAATTAAGTTGCAATAAGAAAGTAGAACATTAAAAATTTCGTAACGTAAAAAGCTTTTAAGGAAACAGCAAATTAAATAACAAATCTATTGTTGTCAGAATGTTTGCACGTGCACACAAAGTGTACATTTAAAAAGTTGTGAATGACATTTTATGTCAGATATATAAAAACATCGATTCAGTTGTCCTATTTAAACCTCACATGTCGTCTTACGTTAATTTAAAGCATGTTTGAATATTTTGAGGTCATGAACTTTCATTTTTTATCGACATGTGGAATTCGAGTATTAACTGTTAAATAAATGTAACTTAGAGTAACTATATAATATTTCAACAACGCTTTGATAATTAAATTTTACTGTGAAGGTCGAGGAAGTACTTCATTGGCTTAAAGAAAATTATGTATTATGAATAACTTAGAAAATTTCAAGTCAGCATATTTAAATTTTGTAGAAAGATCCATTCAGAGATCTTTAGATTATTAAATGCAATTCTTTACTAGTATATTTCTGTTCCATAAAAATTATTAAAAGAAAATTTTATAAAGATACGAATTTAAATATTATAGTTACATGAATCCAGAAATTTATTCAAATAGAATCTATTTTGTTTTTGAATGACTTTTTATTATTTAGAATTCAAGTAAAAAATTACAAGTCATCCCTGATTAGAAATTGTGTGTAATGAAAACAAATTCCCTGGGTGTATATTTTAGAAACCTAAATTCTATTATTTTATTTTTGGCAAATATTTTTGAGGACACAAATGGTGTCCATGTTGTACCTTTGTTTGTTCACAGGTCAAGCCGAGACATCTGTATGACATCTGGTTTTTGAGGTCTTGGTAAGTGTGTTTAAAAGAGTGAAATTCAGGTTTTATGGCTGTTAGTGGTGTTGACATAAGGTTTCCGCATTCCCCTAATACAAGCACAGTTAAATTTTGTTGGTTATAGTATTGAAAAATACGGTGGCGCTCATTAAATATATTTTTGGTCTTTTGACAACCCATGACCCAAGCTCATGATCTACCCAGAGCTAACACTCGACTAGCCGTTTATGTCTTAAGAGTTTTCTTTATCTCAAGCCATTCTCCATCCAATTTTACCTTGGGCTTACATTAATAAGAAGAAATTCTCGACCTTGTGATATCAGGTTAGGGTTTAGGAAATTTAAAGTTATAATTTTATAGCTGATAGTCACGAGGATATAATAAAAAAAAGTTAGAAACAATTTTTTATTACAACATGACCATTTGCTGTTGTTACCCCATTAGGGATTTTATATTCACCAGAAAACGGCTCAATGCCACTTTCTTTAAAACATTGTTTTTTGAGTAGTTTCTTTCTTTGGCCTCTTTTTATATTTTTTTTTCGGAGACAGTTTTTTTACGTTTTACCATATTTCAATGGTGCACAATTTTCTTCATATGTGCTTCAAATATTGCACAAAGGTGAACTGCCATTGCATAAATCCTAGATCATATATTAGTGTTATGATTTTTCAAATTTTGAAATATCATTCTCATATCTATACAAAGATCTTGAAACGTTTCATAATTACCACCCAATAAATCTTCTTGAACAGTTCCCAATTCTATTGGGGTGTCAATAACTTTGTAATAATCAGAATAATTTAAGTGATCTACAGGCATTCTAAGTGGTTCTGAAACAACACAACTCCAAAGTGCTTGAGCTTCATATTTCCAATCATTTGAATGTTTCAAACATTGTGTTAAAAAGGATGATAAATGATAGTAATCTACTACCAGATGGACCTGCTTGAACTGGATCTGTTTCAACAACAGTAAACTGATACGTATCCATTAGCTGATGATACACCGCTTCAACATCAATTGTATCTGACACTAATAATTCCTAAACATAATTCACTTATGATGCGAGCTTGTTTTACCGTTTACAGTTCGTTAAACTTTTCTGCATTTGTTGCTAAGCAACATACATCAAACTAATTGTGCAGCAGTAATTCTACTATAGAATTTGTTTTGCAGTTTAGTTTTAATAGTAGATAAAATCAATTGGATACTCGATTGGATATGCAGATCATCATCATTAGGTCTTCAGTCCTAGAACTGGTTGGATGCATACCCTCATTGTTTCCTAGTCTGAACCAACCTACACATTTCCCTGAAATTTTCACAGTCTACGTCTATCCCTATTTGTGTGCGAAAGTTTGATCTCGGTCTACTGCTACTTATCTTTTCCTATCTCTGCTTGTAATATATCCCGTACTATTCTCCAGAAATGCCCTAGACATATCCTGTTCTTCTATTTCTCTCTCCTATTTCTTCTTTTTTCACAGATATATTTATTCCTCTACTATTTCTACAACCAATTTGTTATTAACCTTGTCTGTCCCTGCTACCATCCTCATACATCTGAAGCACAACATTCCAGAAGGCTTCTATCTCTTTCTGTCTACTTTTTCTATTGCACCTATTTCATAGATGTACTGTACTGTGCTCCGCACTATGCTTTGAACAGTTTTCTTCTCGTATCTATGTTTATTGTCTTTGAACGTAGCTGCTGTTCTTACTTGTTTGATGCAGTTCGATCACTTTCTTTTGTTTTGCAGTTTATATCCTATTTCCCTGATATTCAGTGGTATGTGAAGGGGGGTAAGCAGCCTTTGACTGCCAAGTTCCCTCAGCACTTGAACCTGTGTCGAATTAATAGGTATTCTAATTTATCCTTCCTCACAATCAACATTAGTTGAAAATATTTCACAACCAACACCTGTAGTTGTTTATAATAATCATCAGATTTAAGAGCACTTATTTTTTAGTCATTGAGTTTTACATCTTGAAACTGGTTGGACTTGTACCTCAGCTTATTTATGTTCTGAGCTAGCCTACCCAGTTCCCTGCAATTCTCACAACACCCTATATACAGCTCGATTTCTTTCTACTGTTTTCCAATTATATGCCCTATTTTACTGAGATTCAGTGGTATGTGAAGGGGGTTAAGCAGCCTGTGGCTGCCAAGGATCCCCCAACACTTAAACATTTGCCGTATTAATAGTTTTCCATTAATTTCTATTCTTAGCTAGCCTACACATTTCCCTGAAATTTTCACAGCCTACATCTTTCACTATCTGTGTGCAGTAGGCTAACCTAGGTCTACCTCTACTTCTCTTTTTTCCTATCTCTGCTTCTAATGTATTACGCACTATTCCCTCATGTCTTAGTATGTGGCATATTATCCTATCTCTCCTATTTTTAACTCTTTTCCACATACTTCTTTCCTCCCCTACCATTTCTAGTACCTCTTTGTTCTTAACT
The DNA here is from genome assembly GCA_036346225.1 of Platerodrilus igneus. Lineage (NCBI taxonomy): Eukaryota > Metazoa > Arthropoda > Insecta > Coleoptera > Lycidae > Platerodrilus > Platerodrilus igneus. Next base: position 2,734,477 of record JARFIW010001025.1, on the reverse strand, counting down.
TTGTCTGACCATGATATCTTCATCATACGTCTGTAGCACCATATTTCAAAGACTTCTATTTTTTTCTTATCTGCTTCTCCTACTGTCCAGGCTTCACAGCTATACTGTGCTGTGCTCCACACATATGTTTTAAGCAACCTTTTCCTTGTTTCTATGTTTGTGGTCTTTGAGCACAGTAGTTGCTTTTTCTTGTTAATTGTAGCACGACCTTGTGCTAATCTTTGTTTTATATTTTTTGTGCTTTTCCCATCTTGCGTCATTTGACTTCCTAGGTAGTAGAAATCCTTAACCTCATGTAAGTTCTCGTTACCTACTTGTATTCTTGTTTTCGATTTATTTTCCCCTCTTTTACATACTAGAGCTTTAGTTTTATTTTTATTAATTTTCATACCATATCTCTCCATTAGAACTGTTTCCATTTCATTAAGAGCAGCTTCTAACTCTTCTTTGCTAGATGCTAATACCGCTATATCATCTGCAAATCTAAGCATATCAATCCTTTGTCCCTGCATATTAATTTCAAATGTCTTCCTCCATTTGACAGTATTCATTGTCTCTTCTATGTACAAGTTAAAAATTAATGGAAATGAGGCACATCCCTGCCTCACCTCTTTCCTAATATTTACTTCTCTATTTTCTTGCTCTAATTCTATTACCGCCGTTTGCTCTTTGTATAAGCTATGTACTATCCGTCTACCCCTAAAACTCATTCCAATCTTTTTGAGTATTTCAAACATTTTTTCCATTTTACAGTATCGAATGCTTTTTCCAGATCTACAAAACCTATACATACGCGTTCCCCCTTCTCTATTGTTTTCTCCATTAGCACCCTCATAGCTAAAATAGCCTCCCGTGTTCCCTTGTTGCGCCAAAACCCAAATGGATCTTTTTCCAGTATTTCTTCAGCTCGTTTTTCCATTCGTTTTTCTACAATTCTAGTTAATATTTTTGAAACGGGTGCTGTCAAACTTATTGTTCGAAAATTTTCACATCTATCCGCGCCTTCTTTTCTGGTATAGTTACTATGACGTTACGTTTGAAATCTTTGGGTATCACGTCTGTCTCATACATATAGCTTACGAGTCGGAAGAGACGTTCTGTTACTGCTTGCCCATCGGCTTTTAGGGTTTCTACTTGCACCTTATGTGTACCCGGTGCCTTACCATTTTTCAGACTCTTTAATGCTAATTCAAACTCATCTCTAAGTATAGGATATCCCAGGTCATCATTTTCAATGTCTGATTCCTGTTCTAATGCTGATAGTTCCTCTCCTGAATATAAATTCCTTATATATTCCTGCCATCTAGCTACTTTCTCTACATTTTCTATAATGATGTTTCCTTCCGCGTCCCTTATATTTTTAACTATATGGTTTTATATCCCTAAAATTCATTCTAATTAATTTGTATACTTCGTCTGTCTTTCCTATTTCCATCTTAGTTTGTACCTCTCTGCACTTTTCATCAATCCATTGTTCTTTAGCTTTCCTGCATTTGCGAATAATTTCCCATTTTATGGCTTTGTATTTCTGTTTTCCAGTTTCGTCTGATCTATTTTTGTATTTTCGTCTTTCTTCTATTAAATTCAGGATATCCTTTGTTATCCATGGTTTCTTATTTTCCTTTTTTTGTGTATACCCCAGAATATCTTTGGCCGCCATGTCTAGGCTAGATTTAATGTTATTCCATTCTGTTTCTACTTCCTTAGTATCAGAAATTTTCCCGATATCTTTCAGCAATTCATTTGACTTTTTTTCAAATCTTTCATGGATACCTTTATCGCTTCTACAGTTTTCTACTTGATTTCTAAACCGTTGTCTAACAATAATGTAATCTATTTGATATCTTCCTATATCTCCTGGCATCTTCCACGTATATCGTCTTCTAGCATGATGTTGAAATAATGTGTTTGTGATGATTAAATTGTTCTTTTCGCAAAATTCTACCAGCCTATTTCCCTTGTCGTTTCTCGTGCCTAAACCAAATAAACCTACTACCGCTCCTTCCCTACCCTCACCTATCACGGCATTAAAATCCCCCGTAATTATTAAATTTTCATGTCCTTTTACGTATTTTAATATGTCTTCGATATCTTTGTAGATGGCTTCTACCTCTTCATCACTGTAGCTAGAGGTGGGCATGTATACTTGTATTATTACTGTGTTTACCGGTTTAGATTCTAGTCTAACCGTAAGTACTCTTTCGTTCTTTTGTAAGCAATTTTCTACACAGTATCCTATCTTTTTCCGCATAACTATCCTCACACCCAAATTTCCGTCCTCTGCTCCTGTATGAATTACCGTGAAGTCTCCACTCCAAAAATCCCCCGCCTCTGGCCACCGAACTTCGCTGATCCCTACTATGTCTAGTGATAACCTATTCATTTCGATTTTTAGGTTCTCTAGCTTACCTACTTGCTTCAGACTTCTAACATTCCACGCTCCGACTTGCAGAATGTTTTCGACTCTTATTTTTAACTTTCCAATCGCATTCTCCGAAGTAGTCCCCTCCCGGAGATCTGAATGGGGGACTATTTAAACTCCGGAATCTTTTACCCCAGAGAATGCCATCATTTTATTATAATTTAGGTACGCTGGGTACTTGGGAGGTAATGTGGTGGTTTCCCGTTGCCATCCACATCGCGGTAGTGTGTCTTAGACTGCCATACCGACCCCTATGGTATCTGCCAATCTAAGTACCGAAAGAGCCGCTGCCCTCTTTCGGGGACCTGTCTTAGTCTGGTTTCTCACTAACGAACCTACTACTTTGGTTGGACCTGTAGTTTGGCTCTTTAGCTCATTAGAACATGCAAGCTATTTCACCTGTTCTAGTAATTTAGAGCTTCGGCAAGGTGCAGGTTAGGGATGTACTCGGGCTCGGGCTTTCGGGCCGGCGCGGCCCGGGCCCGGCCCGATTTCGAGCCCGAAATCGGGCCGGGCCGTTGACTACTTTATTCGGGCCGGGCCCGGGTCGGGCCGGGCCAAATGATTCGGGCCGGGCCAAATTTTTCGGGCCGAAAAACGCATGAGTAGATACTCCACTGTCCTTTCACTTCTATCTCACATTGAGTACGTAAACGTTCTTAATTATAATTTCACGAAGTGTCTTCATGGACCCATTAATAATCAGTTTTTCGTCTTGTTTAGTGTAAAGGAGACATGATATTATAACTCACTTCTTATCCCGAATATTTATTTCTAGTGCTATTTAATATACCTCATGTTGTACTTTAGGCAAGTTAAAAATGCCCAGGAACATCGAACTAGGTGATTTATTCATAATTCAAAAGTTTGCACGATCTATATTATGTATATGTACGAGGGCCATTTTTTTTCAACCTCCGATAGGCTATAAATAAAAGACAAGTTCATATAAAACAATAATTTTATTACCAAAAGATTGGTACACTTACGGTTACTTTTCGACATAATCACCTAAGAGATTAAGACATTTGTCATATCTGTGGACAAGCTTTTCAATACCCTGTTCAAAGAAAGTTGCCGCCAATGAATTCAGGTAGTTCTTGACGTTGGTTTAAAGGTCCTCATTGGTTTGAAAGCGCTTTCCACCAAACCACGTCTTCAGGTCAAGAAAAAGATAAAAATCGCTTGGTGCTAAGTCAGGACTGTATGGCGGATGATCGAAAATATCCCACCCAAATTGTTCGAGAAGCCGTTGAGTTGCTCCAGCAGTGTGTGGACGGGCATTGTCGTGGATCAGAACAACTCCAGCGGTCAGCCTTTCTCTTCGTTTGTTCTGAATGGCTATACGCAACCGTCGTAAAGTTTCACAATAAACAACTGCAGTGATTGTGGTTCCGGGCTCCATAAACTCCACAAGCAACACACCTTGTTGGTCCCAAAATACAGTAGCCATGGTCTTTCTGTTGTTGAAGGTTTGTTTGAATTTCCTTGGTTTGTTTGGTGAAGTTGAATGCATCCATTGTTGTGATTGTCGTTTTGTTTCCGGTGGGTCGTATTGAATCCAGGTTTCATCCCCAGTCACGATTGATTTCAAAAAGTTATCTCCTTCATCATGATAATGCTCAAGGAACTCCAACGCTAACGCCATTCTTCAAGTTTTGTGGCCGTCCGTCAGCATTTTTGGGACCCAACGTGCACAAAGTTTTTTGTAGTCTAACCGTTCAGTAACAATAGGGTACAAAACAGACCTTGAAACTTGTGGAAATTCCGTAGACAAAGCAGTAACGGTGAATCTGCGGTTTTCTTGACCATTCTGTCAACATGTTAAACCAGGTCATCTGAAACGACAGATTTGCGCCCTTGGCCCCCTTCATCATGCACATCATTACGGCCATCTTTAAACTTTCGACACCATTCACGCACAACACCATCACTCATGAAGTTTTACCTATACCCACGACTCATTCTTCGATGAATTTCTGCAGCACTATGGCCTTTAGCCTGTAGAAAACGAATCACATTTCGCAATTTACACTTGGCGGGAGCATCAATAATAGCGGACATGTTTACTTGGCTGTAGCACAACGCCGACTGACGCCTGAATACCAACAATGGCGGAGTGTGTAGTGCACGAGCTGCGCAGTCGCCTACAGCGCATGCCCGCTTTCTGCTACCCGCGTAGCGTCTGCACGGAGCGATCGGAGGTTGAAAAAAATGGCCCTTGTATATACTTAAAATTTCAATCATGCGGCAAATGCCGATATTATCAATCGCGTGTATAGTATATGTATACTGCCTAAAACACCAGAGAGTTATTGCAACGTTCATTTTACCAATTTTTTAATTAAGTTTTCCCTTATTTGACATTTACACATGCGCAATTAACACACCTTTAGTGTTTGTACTGTATTAAAATACAGGACATCTTTATTTAATTTAAATACAGGCAAGGAATGCTTTTATTTAAGGCGCCTTAATTTTGACATATACCAAATGCCTAACGTACAAACTTACATTTAATTGTCTGCTTTCTGTATAGATATTGCGAAATTAAATGGCTTTTTGTAGTGTTGTTCCGTAATTAAATTTAGAGATATAATGTCCAAGTTTATAACACGAAAAAGATATAAAACGTCAACGTTCTAAATACGAGGATGCTGTTTTGTGATGCTTTCCGTAGAAGTAAAGTGTAAAAATCCTTTTGAAAACAGATATGCTATAGGCTTGGGAAGAAGTAAAAAACAGTGTCTTGAAGTAAACTCGAAGAGTATTCCGTGAAAATACTTTGACAACACATACAAATGTTATAGAATCAGTGGGAAATGAAAGACTCAAATAATAAAAAAATTTTGTGTGAATAGAATTTTTTTGATCTTTTCCAATATAGTTAAACATGTATTATAGGCCACCTTAACACAAAAGATATTAATTCTTTATTCATTTTTAAAACATAACATATAGATAAAGAATAAACATAGATGTCAAAATAAGGAGTAAAGGAAAAAACACTTGCTCTGAAATAGTGTAGGAAATTGAATTATGTAGTACTAGCGCACCCTCACATTCTTAAGGAATTTTTTTAAAATACCGTCGGTGCTTTAAACGTATCATTTCCGTTGCAACATTAGATGTAAAGTCACTATATAAACATATAAATTCTAGCTATAGCTTGATCAGTTAAGTGAAAATTTTTTTTAATAAAACTATGGAAACGGCTGCACCAGACCACGAAATTATTTTAGCGACCTCGAGATTATATTGCTTCTGTTAAAAGCGATCTATGCGATAAACTTTCTCTTGGTACGCTAAAAAACAATTTTGCGGCCTTGATATACAAATTTTTTTGTTACATATTTCTACGACTTTTCAAAGAAACAAAAATCAAATAATATACTACGGTATGTTCCACAAGTAACTTGATTGTAACTCAAAATCATTATACTCTTGAATCAAACAAAAGAGTGATAGTTACTTGTTGAACACAACTGAAAAAAATATCTTCCTATTCACTGAATGAAAGTCAGGCCGGCCCGAAATTTCGAGCCGGCCCGGCCCGGCCCGCCGGGCCGGACTGTCATTTTTTATTTCGGGTCGGGACTCGGGTCGGGCCAGTCACTTTTCTGCGTCGGGCCGGGCCAGGCTTATTAAAAGCCCGGCCCGGCCCGAGTCCATCCCTAGTGCAGGTCCATTCGAAATGGAATTATAATTAAAGTTGCAAGTTATTTGGTTTAGTTCCATGTCGAACACTTTCTGTTAATAACACAGTTTACAATGTCAATTATGAGTCGTTATGGCACACTAATTTAATTGATTTAACTGTACAGACCTTATATGATAAACGAATTTGACTACGAATTGTCGGTTTGAATATTCTCATGGTGTATCTTGCTTGGGTGGGATGTGATATTAGCGATGCAGTGCGAAGGTAGGTATAATGCATCTGCTAACGAGCAAAAAATTAAGCCTAGGTCAAAAATTTTGCTGGAAATAAAATTTATACACACAGCTTTTGAGAATTTTAGAATTTTACAAGAAATTCGGGATTTTTAGCTTGAGAAATAATACATCAGATGTCCAAAAAGTTTTGAGGTTAGGTTTTCTGATTTTAGGATGAGGAGAATGGTTCATCCCAATTTAAAAATTCCATGAACAAAGCAAAAACCAGAAAAATACTTGACACTTTTAATCCACCAAAAATCATAAAAATTAAAAAATGTTAAACTTCTAGAAGGTTTAGAACCCGTAGGAGAAAGGAAGTGTATAAAATGTGGAAATTCTACCCATCTCTCTTATTAATTATATGTTTCAGGTACCTCCAAAGTTTGGAACAAGTATTTACATTTTCTGCCCTTTGTCAAATGCTTGGATATGTAATTGTTGTGTGCAACACCTTGCTTTGCATTATATTGGTAAATATTTTGTTAACTATGCAAAATAATTATAAATAACTTAGGTGCCCATATTTTCCGTACAATTTTTTGTTTATTTTGTTTACTTAACAATAATGATAATGCAAATGTTCTTGTACTGTTGGTTTGGGGAAGATGTTATTTATATGGTAAGAAATATTACATAAAACAGTGTCAACGTTAAATAATTAAAATCGTTTTAGAGCACAAGGATTCAATATGCATGTTATTGTACTTGCTGGTATAAATGGAGCACAAGATTGAGACAATATTTATTTATAATGATGGAATGTTCAAGAAGACCTTTAGTAATAACCGCTTTCAAATTTACTAATATTTCTTTGATTTCTTTTGCAATGGTAGATATCCGTAAGTTAAAATGTTATAATTAACTTAATTTTGTTTATCACTAGGCAGTAAAATGGACTTATTCCTACTATGCTCTGCTAATGAACTTATACAAGAATCGAAATTAAAGGGCAGATTTTATTTTTGATTTAATAAAATATTATATTACTATGCACAGTTACGATTCAGTCACTAATAAATTATATTGTTGCTGTTTTGTTTATAATTATATATAATTAACCGCTTGCCTTATTTTAAACATTTAGAATTTGTTAATTATTTACCTCCGCTCGGTATATTCAAATGTCATTGTATGTACCGTGAAATTATTTCAAACACCGCGCCTGTGTATTTTAAGTGCCGGGAATACTGATAAACTATGCTGTGTCTTCGCATGTGCAAAAACTATCTTATCACCTGCCAGAGACAGGACGCGACCTATTTTACTATCGCTTCCCGTCCTGGACGGCCGCAATAAATAAATGTTCCACGCTTCGCTATATTTACAAGGTAAGTGCTATGAAGTAATCGTTGTTTATTATCATCATTTGCATTTACAATGTCCACTTTTCTCTACCACTGTTAGTTATCGAAATACCGCCGCACCATTATTTTACATTGGTCTTCGAGCCGGATGTATATATTAAAGTACAAATTCTAAATGATAATAAATTCCTATAGTATCATACCGCCCAGCCTGTAAATGATTAAATACAATTACATTTACGGTGGGTTACAGCTCATCTAAGCATTGTACGTGCCTTTGTATTTATCTTTATTCTATTGCCTGATAGTTGATTAGCTTTTTTACACTTTCATTCAGTGTAGTAAGATACTAAATTTTGAAGAAATTGCAAACTTCATTTTTGGAATTTTACTACATTAGTGATTAACCTTTCGCATCTTTCGAATTTGGAATTACCGGCTTAACTACTTTCTGTTAATCAGGTGTAGAATATGGCGCATGTTATTAATCATTGCAAGTTTACTAACCTCATTTGTTTTTTGAGTTGTTTACTAGCATTTCCTGATATCCGGTTTGGTACCAGAATTTTGTACGAGGTTTACATATTTATTAACTCTGAAGTTACATATCCCCCAAATTAGTATATAAGTATAATCAAGTGGAACTATTAAATTTAAAGAATTATTGTTACATTGTATAATTGAAGAACATAATAAAGGGTTAATAAAAGTTCACAAACTAGATATGAGAACGGAAACAGTTACATTGTATTTCAGACGTAATATGACACTGCAAGTTCAGGTCACAGTAGACAATAAGATAGCAATTATTAGAATTAAGATTATTAAAATGTAATACTTTGTATTGCATAAAGAAACAGCAGACATGAGATCTGTGTTTCCCACAAGTGACTTAAGAGCAGAGATAGCATAAATACCTTGAGAACCACAGAAAGGTCAGTCAGTCTCGAGCTTCACAACCTTAACATTGTTGGTTGTTCAGCTACTCACCCTAATTTTAGTTAAATTAAATAGTGATTGTCAACTTAGAATATTTTTTATTTCAATACGTTACTGCATATAACGTACCTGTTATTAAAATTAATATTGTAGTTTCTATATAAAATAAATTGATAGAAGAGTTTTTTGGAAGAAGCCTTTTTAAAAAATTGATCCAAGGGGCCCAAGACCTATCTCGCATTTGTCTTTAATTTAAACACCAAAGTATCGATTTCATTTCGTCTGTCCTTTCTTTTATCTGCTTAATTTTAATTATGGCAAAGAAATTAAAACGTAGTTATTTCTTGCGTAATATTTCGATCAACTCTCTGCATGAAATGTATGAAATCGCGCAAAAATCTGCAGTTGAACCAACTTTTTTAGATTTGTTTCGCGCGCAATATCAATCTCTTGAAACAGTACGAGAAAGTTTCTTTGTTCAATATAATTTCATAGTCCGTATAATTGCTGCTTGTTATTAGACGGTCGCATCCATGGTGCTAGCAATCAACCTGTTGCTATTAATACTATTTTTGGATATGTATTTATGGGAAGCATACCTTCCTCGCCCGCTTCTAAAGTAACTAGCTAGTTTTATTTGACAACTTCCCCATTGAAAGATATTGTCGCTAAATTCTGGGAAGTCGAAGCTGTCTCTGTCGCTCAACTTTTAACGCCTGAAGAAACTCTAGGTGAAAAACATTTTGTTTTACGTTTCGCCGCAATGAACAAGGTCGATATGTCGTCTCACTGTCATTTAGAGATCAAGAACCATTTTTTCCAGGTGGTCGTGATCTTACCTTACAACGATTTGTTTCTTTAGAAAATCGTCTACTTAAGTGCGTTGCGTTTATGCATGAGTATGTGAATTCTCAACATATGCAATCTGTTGTTAGTGGGTCTTATTCGGACTTTTCTTATTACATCACGCATCATTGCGTTCTGAAACCAGAAAGCAAAAGTAGGAAGTTACGAGTTGTTTTCAATGCCTCCATTAAAACTCTGTCTCGATCGTCCTTAAACAATCACTTGTTTGTTGGGCCGATGCTGCAACAAGATATTACCGCAATTTTGTTGCAATTTCGTTTACATCCTTATATTGGTACTGCCGATATTCGTCAGATATACAGACAAATTCTTGTTAATCCCGCTCAGTGTGATTACCGACGAATTGTTTGACGTTTCTCCCCTGAGGAGCCCATTCGGGACTTTAAATTAAATAGAGTTACTTATGGAATGAATTGTGCTCCTTTTCTTGCCATACGCACGCTTCTACAATTGGCCGTAGACGAAGGGAATTTTTATCCGTTAGCTGGTTTCGCTCTTCGTCACCATACTTACATCGATGATGTCGTTACTGGTGGAGATTCTATGGAATCACACCTTGCTCTACGAAATCAATCAACTGCTCTTTTAAAACTTGATGGTTTTGAACTTCCTAAATGGTCGAGTAACCATCCCGAATTATTAAAAGAATATTTCCGCTACGCAGCAATTGGCGAGCAAGTGTTAACTTCTGAGTAATTGACCAGTCTTTATCCAAATTGAGGCCATCTTGAACTCACGACCTCTCACCTCTTTGAGCAATAATCCCTATGATTTGAGCTATCTTACGCCAGGTCATTTTTTAACTTTAACCCCTTTAACTGCCATTCCGAAGCCCGCCCTTTCTCACCTTCCGCTTAACCGCCACTCTCGTTGGCAATTGCTCCAGCGAATTCATCAATATTTTTGGTTCCGTTGGTCCAAGGAGTATTTACACTCACTACAACAGCGCTCTAAGTGGCAGACATCGTCTCCTCAAGTTGAGTTGGGCACCTTGGCGCTGATTAAAGTCGCTATTAATCCTCTCTTTTGTTCGTCCCTCGGCCGTGTTGTGTCTGTGCATCCTGGGAGAGATGGTGTCGATAGGGTGGTTACACTTAAAACTGCTTATGACGACCTGAAGCGTCCTGTATCAAAGCTTTGTCCTTCGCCCTCACTGTTTTTTTTTGTTTTTGTAAATCTTTTTCTTCGCTTTTTCATTCCGCCCCACTCCTTTTAATTATTTTTTTTAAATGCCTTTCATTTGGTAGGCGGTATGTTCCGTTTATAATTATTTATAATTAACCGCGTGTCTTATTTTAAACATTTAGAATTTGATAATTATTTACCTCCGCTCGGTATATTCAAATGTCATTGTATGTACCGTGAAATTACTTCAAGCACCGCGCCTGTGTATTTTAAGTGCCGCGAATACCGATAAACTATGCTGTGTCTTCGCATGTGCAGGAACTATCTTATCACCTGTAAGGGAGAGGACACGACCTATTATACTATCGCTTCCCATCCTGGACGACCGCAATAAATAAATGTGCTACGCTTCGCTATAGTTACAAGGTAAGTGCTTTGAAGTAATCCTTGTTTATTATCATTTGCGTATACAATGTCCACTTTTTTCTACCACTTTTAGTTATCAAAATACCACCGCACCATTATTTTACAGTTGCAATCGTTAATTTCATATAATTATAGTGTTAGAAAAATACACGAAACCTTAACATACTTTACCTAGATGAAACATTTTAATTTTTCTATTATAATTTTCTCCAAGAATTAATTCCATAAAAAATTACATTATAAGCAATGAAAACAATTAAACTCTTATTCAAATAGGAAAGAATTATATAAAAATATTCTCATGAAATGCATCAAAAACAAGCTTTACTTTGTCTAGTAACAGGAAGGTCCTGTGTAGTGATTTTAAAGTAAATTAGAATTTCATTTAATTTATGTCAAAGTAGACTATTCGTTTTTCATTATCTTGAAATGATTTAATAAGTCAATACGATAGATTGAATTTCATACAGAATTTACATTCAAACTATGCTACCCAACTACGTTTCCGGAACAGTTCGTAAAATCGATTACGATTAAGACAATACTGAGAATAAGGTTTTATATATTGATATGACAATGGCCACTTTGAGCGTCGCTAAAAGAGTGCTGTGATACAGATTCAGCAGATTGTAAAATTTGAAATTGTTGACTTACCTTCTTTTCTAAGCCTGACTAGCTCAACGGAAATAATGGAATATACAAAATGAAATCAAACACAGCAATATCAAAAAGCATCTATACAGTCAAAATATTTTCTCTCATACCAAGGAATATAGAACACTTACATCGTAGTTTCTTTCAAACATAAAAATATTCCTAGCAAGTACTTACTTAATTATCAAAATGTTCCTTACCTTATCTAGGTTAAATTTACAGAACTCAAATTTCTTCTCTTGTGAATAGTTTACATGGTTTTGATTCCGACGCTTGTAAGATTTGTTTTGGCCAAAAAAATCCTTGACAGACAGTCTATTTAAAAAGTCCAAGTGTTTTGAACTCTGACCACAAATTTTTCAGGTAAATACGCATACAAAAAAATATTATATGATTAAGACTTATTCTATCTTAAATTAAATGACAAACACTCAATTATCAGTTACAAACACAAAAAAATCTAAAAGTAATACTTACAAAAATCCAAAAAGTACTTATCCAATTCGTAATTAACAGTATTAAATATCTTCTGCTTCTATTTTTAAATTGACGTTTATAATCAGCTCACAAGATTTTCCATATTATTTAAATCTCCATTTAGAAACATCAGTTACCAAAATGCATCCTCAGTTTACTTACTTAATTCAATTTTAAAGTAGCTTTTAATCCTGAAAAATTTTCCATCTTCATTGTATATTACAAAATCAAATAATTGCATTTAACAACTTCCATATTTATGCAAGTTACGTTTTAAGATTGACTTCTTTCTTCACTGTTACATCGTAATTATTAATTACAGTATGCATACTGCATACTTTAAAACAACTATTCGCGATTTAATCAAATCGAATGAATGACATCGAATCCATTCTTTGAATTCTTCTTATGTCGAGTGCTCCTGCTTATATATAAAAATTATCTCTATTCTTCTAAAGTTTTCGAGCTCCGTATGGAACATAAAACATCTACACCGTAATGATGCAAGATTTATTAGAATTTCTCATTAGCCTCGAATGGCGTGATTGATTTATAATAGTGACGCGCACCGCTCCGTCTTTCTCTAACACATAAGGTTAATGATCCGCGATCTCTTTTACTAATACGTAAGGCTATTAAACTGCGTTCTTATCGATTCTATGCATATTTAATGTCCCTGAGGCTTCGTAAAATAAACGTTTGTTTTATTTAATGAGTTTATATCATATTTCTTATTAATTAACGTATTTTCTTTATTCCTCTCGAAATTCGAGAACATGTTTTACTTAAAATTTAAGTAGTCCTTAATTCAAATTGCATTGCACCAGTACTTGAATGTCAAACTCTTTACTAAGTAGGTGATATTATTGGCAACGTTGTAATTTAAGTGGTCATTTAGGAACTTTTTAGTAAAGATTGGCATTAAAAATCAATCATAAATTGTCAAATGTCACTTAACTTGTAATTTTCCTTGATTTATGTTGATGGTTATTTCATTCTTTATAATTTTGACGTAATTGATTTGTTCAATGGAGAACAAAAAGAGATTGAAAGTGGCATAAAAGCGCAGAGTTGTTAGCACCTGATTTATCAGAGTAACGCCGTTATTCTTACAAAAATAGTTTTTACTACTGAATATAATGTATTTTTTAAATTCTATACATTTTAAAGTTAGCACATATTTAACACGGCAACTTATCTTCATCAAATTCTAACATATGCTCTATTTGAGCCAAATCTTGTAAAACAGTACTTTTGGTTAATCTAAATCTTTGAAAAAATGTCAACTCATCCATTTCATCAAAATAATTGGATCCGTCTAGGAAAGTCGTTGTCCACAATATCCAAAGTATCTAAATATTCATTTAAAAACTGCATAATGTTACAAAAACAGTAAAACTAGGGAAGAAATCGTTACTAATAAATTATGAAGGGAAAATAGCATTTGTTTGCATTAAGTGTGAGGTTAGAAATCGCTCCTTAACATATTTAAAAGACGAAATTTGGCTACTTAGTTTAAGTAATCCTTAAGAACACTTATTTGTGTGGTGCAAACGAAAAGTACATGATATTCTTCTCTTAACGCTAAGGAACCCTTAAATCAAAAATTATGAGTGTGGTGCAAACGGCCATAAGGCAGATAAAGGTGCTGTCACAGTTATGATATTCATTGAAGGTAAGCTGAAGTTGGTGACTTCTAAAAAAGTTGTGTGAGGTATTATCAGAACCAGTGAGCAAGAATATCTTTGAGGTTCTGTTAGCATTGGCCTACTATATCTATACCCGCTGAGGGTGATATTGTTGCTCTCTCTCTCTAATTATTTGTTTAATTTTAAAATTTATACAATTTTAAGATCACTTTGTGCTCATTTTGTTTAACTAAATGTAATTCCTTTATTTCAGAAGCTGTCCTTTATTTAGAGAGACAGGTTTTTATTCAGCAAAGGCCATTCTTTTTTGTGAGGGTCTCTACGTCCACCTTCAGAGTGTACTATGCCTAAATGGATTTTATTCCAGGATATGGTGGCGCCTTGTTTGTTATTTTTATTTTGGTTTATGGTTTTTATTCAATAGATTCATATGAATTCATGACCACGTCTCAGATGCCTTCGTAGAGGTTAGAGCTGTAGCTAATCGGAAGAAATCCCCTTTCATTGGCTTTTAGTCTTTTCTCCTAGATTTTAGCTTGGAGAGTAAAAAGAAAAAGCATAATAAAATTCAATCATTTCATCAACTCAATGCTTAAACTAAAAGAAGATGATGAGCTTTTATCACACTATAGTCACAATGTTAATGAGTCTGTTAAAATAAAACTCTAATCTACACCAGTCTGAAGGTTTAATTTTTATAATATTATTAGAAGCATACACAGTAAATGTGCCGGGCATGATGATATAAAAGTCTTCATAATTAACCTTTGCATACTATATATTTTATCATACATAACTCATACTATAAACTTTTGCTTAGTGCACTCTAAATTTCCTAGAGCATAGAAACAAGCCATAGTAATACCAATTCCTTAAACTACAAACCCGTTCAACTATAACGACATCAACCAGTAAGCATACTACCAACTTTATCAAACGTTCTTGAAAAATTCATAGATTTACAACTACAGAATCACTTAAATAAATATAATATCTTACCTCCCACTCAATCAGAGTTTATATATGGTTACTGTTGTTGTACTGCCCTCATTAACGTAATCGATGATATTGTAGCAGGATATTATCAGGGTCAAGTTAACTTGTCTAATACTCCTGGACTTTTCCAAAGCATTTAATACTTTAAATCACATAGTCCTATTAGTCATATTACATTGCATAGACTTAACCCCATTTGTAATTGCTCTATTTGAGGACTATTTATGTGGCAGTTGTAGGCTGCTAAATATTTGAATAAGTGTTTATCATATACTCAAGTAGCAATAGGAGTCCGGCAGAGGTCGATCTTGGGTTCCCTATTATTTATAATTTATACACCAAGATTAACAATTTAATTATTATCCTGAATCTCTCATGTTTATGCGGGAGATACACAATTAAGCTTTGCACCTAGTAAGGTACAGCAAGCTGTAGTAGCAATTAACTTTGACTTATGTAGGATACTTGATTTCTTCCCAAAGCACTGTCTTACTATCAACACTAAAAAATCTGCTGTACTAATTTTGTTACATTTACGCACATTACAATTTAGGCGTGACTTTAACGCCGTTATAAAACCTATACTGACCACGTTTTTACCGGATGATGCATCGCTGTCTAAGTCAATTTACATGCACATTCTAGGTAAAATTCAAATTACTTACGTGATGTGTATATCTCGGAACTTCATCTCAGTGTCCAGCACGTGGGATGTTTTTTTCATGATTACGCCGTGTTGAACCTCAAATTATTATCCGCTGCTGAACTTCGTATTGCATCTCCTAGGGGTTGGAAGGGAAAGAGGTAGCGGAACGATAAAGGGAAGTAAAGCAAAACTGCATACCTTTTTTTTTCTTTAAAAACTACACCGCACTTCGGCACTTGCTGCTTCGTCCATCTCCCGTTGCTTAATATCCTTCCTCGACTCGAGCACATCTGCATTCCTTCTGCGCAGACTCGACCGTCACCAATGGCGGAAGTTAGCGTATCATTTCAAAAATACGCGGCAATTAACCTACAAAATATTTCTAAATCTAAAACATGATACATGACCAGTTGGCATGTAACAATTTTTGGAAGGAACAATTATAGGGCATCTATTTTGAATGTTATAACCTTGAGTACTAATCAAATTGTAGTTCCCGTTCTATACTGTACTAAAAATCTGAGAGTTTTAAAATGTCCTCAAAAATGTTACTACAATCTCAAACTATAATTTGTCAGAATAGGCAGTTGTTTATCCACCGTGTAAGTATTACTATGTAATTCTCTAGTGTTGTCTCATGTAGATTTTGCTGATACTGTATATGGTCCATACATAGATAGCACATCTCGTAATCGAATCCAAAAGTTAGACAACTCATATACGAGATTAGTTTTTGGCATAAAAAAGTTTGAGCGTATCTCTAAATGACGGAAACTGCAGAGGCTAAAAATGTCTAATCGTCATTTCCGGTATTCTGCAGGTCTATATCTTAAAATAATTACAAATAAAACACGGCCTATTTGTGTAAAGAATAAGGTTTCGCACAGATGTGCTTAACGTTGATTGTTAAATTTGAGGAAACTTTGACACCACCATAGCACACTACTCAATTTTGTAAACGTTCATTTACGTATAGCATTACAAAATGTTATAATTCTCTTCCTAACTACATGAAGGCATATCATTTATCTCAATTTAAAATGACCCTCAAAAACAAACTGCTAGTGGAAGTCTGAGAAATATTCCTGAACATGTTTGTTGGATCAAAGGATGTATCATGCATTACTTAACATAAACACTTACTTTGAATTCCTCTAATGATGATGTGGAATGTAATTAGGTTAACTGTATAGCGAGTTTAACGGCACTATTTTATTTTGAATGAGCACTCACGATACGAAACTAATTTGTCACTTCCGGTGGTTCAAACATAACAACCCACAACCCTCGTCGGCTGCTGGTTTTAAGTCCTTTCATGATTTTTAAAGGGAGGGGTTAGCAAGGATCAAGAAGACAGGGACAGGAGCCCGAACATCCCGCCCACTAAAATAAATACAAATTTATTTTTAAACAAAGCAAACAACTAATATGTTCGATACTAAATAAAATTTATACGGAACTAGACTAAATAGCTATATAATATCTAACCCTATGAGCTTGTTGCACAAAAACGCCAACAACAGCAAGCAAACAATTACTGTTCTAAGGTTAAAGGGCAAAGCTTTAGCACAGGTCTTTTAAGAATCCCATGTGCCGTTCTCACAGTTGCAACGCGAACAACGTTATCTTTACCGGTATGCAGTTGAATGATTCTGCCCAATCTCCATTGAAGAGGCGGGGAATTGGGCTCTTGAATCAACACTAAGGTATTAAGCTTTAGCGATTCCCTGAAGCAAACCATTTAGATTTTTGTTGGAGCGTATGAAGGTGCTCTGATTGCCATCGCTTCCAGAAACTTTGCTGTAACTGCTGGACTAGTTGCCAACGACTTAAGCGATTAATCGCTACCTCAGTAACGTCCGTATATGGAATGACAGAAATAGGTTCGATGGTTAAAAAATGATTTGGGGTCAAACAAGATAAATCGTTAGGATCATAATTAAGCGGACCTAATGGACCGGATTTCAAAAGTGCTTCAATTTGCACTATAACAGTATTCAATTCTTCGTAAGTCAATTTTTACTCACCAACTATCCGAGATAGGTGACTTTTGACAGATTTAATTCCCGCCTCCCATAGCCCACCGAAGTGGGGAGCAGAAGGGGGATTGAACGACCACTCAATGTTTTCTGCGTGTGCGGATTGTTCTAACAGTTCGCGTATTTTGGCTTCAGCACCTAAAAAGCTGGTACCACAGTCGCTGTACATGTGGATACACCTTCCGCGTCTAGAAATGAATCGACGGAAAGCGGCTAAAAATGCTTCTGACGACAAATCTGAAACTAATTCTAAATGCACTGCCTTAGAGACAAACAAAGAATCAAATGTATGCCTTTAACGGTTTGACTCCTCGAACCCGACCCAGTGTTATGGAAAAAGGGTCCCCAAAATCTACGCCAGTAAGATGAAATGCTTTTCCAGGAGTCACTCGCGGAGTAGGTAAATCTCCCATAGAAGGCACAATAGAAGTAGAATTAACCTTAAAACAAGGAATACATGCACGTAGACACTGTCTTATGGCTCTCCTAGCAGACAAAATTCAAAAATGCTGTTGCAATAATGACTGGGTTGAACGATTACCGCAATATAAATTTTTAATGTGGCAATCCTGGTTAATAAGAGTTGTTAGACGATGGAGCCGAGGGAGAAGTAAAGGATATTTTACATCATGTGAGATGTCCGAATGTTTTAACCGACCGCCCACCCTTAGGAGTCCCCGGTAATCTACGAATGGAGTTGTTTGCTAACTAAATGTCCCTTGTTCAATTTTTCCAAAGCTTCCGCAAATGCACCGTTTTGAAAATGTTTAACTAAGAATTCTAACGCTGATGTCCTTTTTCGAAGTGTAATCGCACCAGTTAATTTTCTATTAGGTGATTTGAGGTTGAACACAAAACGGCGGCAGTGAACAATTATTTTCAAAATCTTTTGCAAATCGAAGAATGTATTTAACAAAGAAGTCAAAACGTGATCCTAGGGTTCGATGGCAACCAACACGACTCTTGCTTCGGCAAAACTTTGTGATAATTCTGATGCTGAATTATCAAGAAATGGTTGTTCAAGCCATTCTTCCAAAGATAATTTTAACCACACAGAACCCGCCAACCATAGCAGGTGATCGATAAGTTCAGTTGCAGAAAGGCCTCTAGAGGCACAATCGGCAGGGTTGTCTTGTGATTTGACGTGATTCGGATTAGAAGGTGCAACTAGCGATTGAACTTGTGCAATTCTATTTGCAACAAAGCTTTTCCATTTATTAGATGGCGATTTTAACCATGAAAGTGTTATTGTAGAATCTGACCAAGCAAAGATACTGGTAAATTCTAACTTGAAATATGTTTTCTTCACATACTCTACGAGATTTGCACGTAGAACTGCTGCGCACAACTCTAACCGTGGTAACGAAACTTTGTTTATGGTCGCAACTTTACTTTTTGCACAAACAAAATACACGAAAACATTATCATTTTTGTCAAAACAGCGAAAATAAACAACAGATGCATAACCTGCTTCAGAGGCATCGCAAAAGGCGTGTAACTCGATGCTCTTTAAGTCTTTACAAATCAACTGACGAGGAATTATCAATTCGGATAAGAATGGAAGTTGCAACAAATACTTGTCCCATTGACGAATAAGTTTTTCGGAAGGCTGAACTTCCCAATTGATTCCCAAAGTCCATAAACGCTGAACGAAATGTTTAATAAAAAATGTAACAAGAGTTAAGAAACCTAGGGGATCGAAAATTCTAGCTAATGTCGAGAAAACGTTCCTTTTTGTACAAGGACGCTCACTAATTCGTATATCGTATAAAAAAACATCTGAATCGGAACACCATTTGAGCCCTAGCACCTTTACTAGCGAAATTTGTTCTTGACTAAACGTCAGCGATGGTTGTTCGATTTGTGAATTGGATATATTTGGCAAGCCAAGTGTGGAATTACTATTCCATTTTCTAAGTTCAAAACCACCAAGCTTACATAATTCAATCAGTTCTTGAACTAACAAGTTGGCTTCTTCAACAGTTTCACAACCACTGATGATGCCATCTACATATGAGTTGGACGATAAAACAAGTGAAGCGCGGTGGTAACAAACCGCTTCCAATCTTGCTAATTCTTGGATCGTACGAAGAGCAAAAAAAGGAGAAGCTTTTATCCCATAAGTAGCGGTGTTCAAGTTCAATCGATAATCAACAAGAGGATCAGGTGAATCAAATCTCCACAAAATACGTTGGAAATCTCGATGTTCTGGTATAAGCTCGATCGGACGATACATTTGTTTGATATCCTCAGTGAAAGCAATGTTGTGAATCCGAAACTGCAATAGAAGTTCAAAAATATCTTTTTGTAGTGACTTTCCCTGTAACAACGTGTCATTTAGTGAAATACCGTCTGAGGTTTTTGCACTTGCATCGAACACAACTCTTAATTTAGTTGTTGTGCTCTCCGGCTTTATTAGCGCATGATGCGGAATGTAATAAACAGGACTACTATCCAACGAAAGAAGAGGTACAGGACTCATGTGCCCTGTGTTTATGTAATCTTGCATGAAAAGATTGTACGACGCTCGTAAATCCGAGTCATTCTGCAAACGTCTTTCCAACCACAAAAAGCGATTGCACGATAATCAGTAAAAATTAGTTCTGGTCCATTAAAAGGCAATGAAACCATAAACCGACCTGCATCGTTTCTAGAATAAGATCCAACAGACGTCTTTTCACACAATACGTTTTCTGCATTTTCCTGTACGTGATCAGGAACACTTTCCAGCTCCCAAAAACGAATTAGCGTTTCTTCTATTGGCTCCACATATGCACACAACGAAGTAGAAATAGTTTCTGAACAACTACTTTTCCAGTAACAATCCAACCAAATTTGGTGCGAATGGCTACCGGTTCGTCTCGTTGGCCGATCTGAGATTCATTCAACAAAATTTGTACGAAAATGTCTGCTCTTAACAACAAATCAATTTTCGCAGGTTCAAAAAACTTTTGATCAGTTAATTTTAATCCATCGATATGATCCCAATGGCGTTTCGATAAAGGTGTGGCCGGCAGTTGACCACATATTTCCTGTAAAACAAAAAATTCTAAATTGAAATTGGATTGAGTTTCAGCCTGATTACAAGAATGAATACGACATAATAAACTACCACTGATAGTAGACGCATTCAATCCCAAACCTTGAACTTTTGCCAAGCTTTTATGCTTCTGCAAAAAAACGCCTTTGACGACACCTTTCTGTTATGAAATTTGACATACTTCCAATATCTAAGAGTATCCTAACAGTTTGTAGTTTCTAAAACCATCGATAATCGCTACCTGAGCAGTAGCTAACAAAGTTGTTGCATTAGAAACTGAACGAGAAAAGAATGAACTAACTTCAGGCCTTTGCATCGAAAACAAAGAAGCTTCACTAGTTTCATTCCCTTCAACAATTTTTTTGTATGATCCGCTGTTTTAGTAGGAGAGGTATTTGCAATCTCAAAATGCAACAATGTGTGGTGTGGTTTATGACATTTTTTACAAACAACCTTTGATTGGCAAATTTTGACACGATGCGAACTACACAAACAATTTAAACAGAGTTTATTCTTTTTAACGAAATCAAATCGTTCCTGACTGGATTTACCAACGAACGTTTTGCAACCATAAATTAAGTGCGGATCATTACACACTATGCATTTGTTAGGTGACGTCGTAGATACAAACGTTCCACGAGTTGAATTTTATTTATTCCAATTTGGAGGCTCACTTGTACTTTTAGTCGCAAAGTTGACGGTTTTCAGTGCTTTTTGAGATATCAAATAGTTTATCTCTAAAGCCTTACACGATTGATCTAAGAACGCTCTTAATTCTTCAAAACGTGGTATTTCACTTGTATTTTGCATTTCGCAACGTTTGGCGGTGTCTGAATCTAACCTTTGTAATAACCAATTGAAAAGAACAAAATCAAACAGATCGACATTTTCAAAAGTTTTTAAAGCGCTAGAGCTTTCAACGAATACGTTTAATAAGAACCGTAAACTTTCCGACGTAGCAGAATTCAATTTGAGAGCCTTTTCCATGCAATTTAAATAATTTGTAACAATTAATCTTTTATCTTCATAGCCATCTATAATAATTTTTATGGAAATACCATAATTTGCGTCACATACCGATAAATGTTTAGCGAGTTGTTTAGATTTGTCATCTAAACTGTTTAACAAAAATAGAACTTTTCAATAGGAGAAAGTTTCTGATTTGAATCGCTAAAAGTACGAAACGAATTGTAATATGATCCAAAATCTTCAATTTTCCATTAAAATTTATTAATGAAATTGTCGGCAAGCGTATGTTGTTTGTGGCTGACTGTGAATTATTCATCAATGATGCTAGAGGCACTTTAGTTTCAAACTGCCTTTGACATTGAATGAACCGTGTTCTAATGTGCAAGAGGTATTTATCTAAATTAATTTGAATACCCGAAATTTCTTCGATACAATCATCGTCGAAGATGCATTCTGTATACAATTTGTCAAAATCTGATATAATCTGCGAAGTTAGTTGCAATTAGTTTCAATTTCAGCATAAGTATCACCGGTCCCGTCTACATTAGACAATGCATTTTGTAATGTTATCAATCTACTTAACGCAGCTTTACCTTGAAAAATCGACCTTTCTGTGGTAACTACCATGGTGAAATGGTTCAATACCATCTAAAGCAACAAAGCTGCAACTACAAGTTTTAACATTCTATAGGAAAAGGTCGTTATTCTGACCACGCAAAGAAGTGATGTCTGAGTAATAAATGTCAAGTACCGTTTTTACAAACAATACAATGCCACTGTAAAATACATGTGCACGAAATTAAAATTAAAAAATGTCTATATCTTCTAAAAAAAATAACAACAACAACACCTGTAAAGACACCGCACAGGCAAAAATAACAATAAATAACGACGCCGCAACCATAAACCACGTCTTTTTAACCCTAAACGTTTAACAATTCGCTACCCGACCGTATACCTGTTCCACAAACTCACACAAAATGCTATTCAGTACCGTTACTATTTATTTTAATTAAATTCCCGAATAGAACTTCAACATAAAATAAATAGTATTCAAAACGAAAATTTATTTAGATTGCAAAACAAACCAAACAAATTGTTCTAAAAACTTTTAAGCAAATGTCTATACAATTTAAAACAACAATAAATTTATAGCACCCTCCCAATCAAAAACAAAGGAATTCAAGGAATTAGGGCGTGAAATTCAATTTAGCAAAAGGAATTCAATCCGGATCGAAGAACCAAAATGTTGGATCAAAGGATGTATCATGCATTACTTAATATAAACACTTACTTTGAATTCCTCTAATGATTATGTGGACTGTAATTAGGTTAACTGTATAACGAGCTTTACGGCACTATTTTATTTTGAATGAGCACTCAAGATACGAAACTAATTTGTCACTTCCGGTGGTTTAAACACAACAACTCACAACCCTTGCCGGCTGCTGGTTTTAAGTCCTTTTATGATTTTTAAAGGGAGGGGTTAACAAGGATCAAGAAGAGAGGGACAGGAGTCCGAACTGTCATAGACTTACTACTACGTAATCACTTAAATAAATATAATATTTCACCTCCCACTCGATCAGGGTTTAGATTTGGTTACTGTTGTTGTACTGTTCTCATCAACGTAATCGATGATATTGTAGCAGGATATAATCAGGGTAAGTTAACTTATCTAATACTCCTGGCCTTTTCCAAAGCATTTAATACTTTAAATCACATAGTCCATTAGTCATATTGTATTGCATAGACTTAACCCCACTTGTAATTGCTCTAGTTGAGGACTATTTATGTGGCAGGGACAAGCTGTTAAATATTTGAATAAGTGTTTATCATATACTATAACAATTTTTTTTGACGACTGCAAATCACCTAAAGTTGTTCGTTAAATACGTCATTTTGTCTATTTAAATAAACACGGAAATATCGTTATGCAAATAAATATTCGTATTGGGCTCGTGTAGCCCAATCATAATGCAAAGATTATTCTCTAGTGCTAGTTTAGTTGCTATCAACAGGCGTTGGCTGTTTGAATAAATACTTCAATGTCAAGCGACTTTGAAGTGCTTGTGCGCAGTGGACAAACTAGTCAGTCTGGCATGGGCATTTGAGAAAGACACACAATGCAGAAGTGCAATTTTCTAGCCAGCAATTTGCGTGTGGCCTTAGGCCTAGCCGTTTAAGTCAAGTGCAACATGCACTTGAATAAGTGTTTCTTAATAATGGTAAGCACATAGATTTAATTTCTAAGACAAACTAAATAAATTTGTTGTAGCGCTCTTCAGTTAATCATAACTCTTTTGAATTTATCTGAACGTTCTTCAATTAGTAATAATTATTTCCAGTATAACATAATTTTCTTCAGTTTGCTATAATTTACTCAAGTTTACGATAATCTTTTAATTGCCATGATGTTTTATTCGAAAGGAATTGCAGTTGAAAAGATAACGAGAGAAGTCTAATGATAACCCTTCATGTGTTTAATGTAGAACTTTTAATAAAATAGCGTTTATACGGTCAATAGTTTTCCGATAACAAGATATACGACTTTGTTAATTTTTGTTTTCCCAAAAATGATAAAACGTACTCCAAGAAATTTTAATTTTGATCTCGTAACTTGTTAATATTGATTTCAATTAGTTTGTAAAATTAACCGCAATGGTTGGCGAATTTCCGGTATTTGCAATTAATAGAGTGGATAATTACGGTCAACATAATTGTTTTGTAACGGATGGAATGCCGTAAAAAAACAAAACATTTTGGATTGCTGGTGGATTGGATTTGTTTGTTTCATTTTGCAAGGAAGAAATACACTTCAAGTTCGTATAATTGATTCCAAGAAACGTACAGTTGGCTACATCACAACATGTGGACATGACGTCCGCATTAGGCCAACATTGATACAAAGCAACATATTAAGTACAACATTGTGATGACCTACGATACTTATTTTGCTTAGCAACTATAAAAGACTTTTGATGTTAAAAATTTATCACCATTTAAATCCAGGGTTGTACCTGTTATAATTACGAATCAACTTAAACACCCTAATTGAGTCCTGATTAAAGTTTTTATTTAAGTATATATATATATATATATATATATATATATATATATATACTTAAAGCAAATATGAAAGTTAAATTATTAGATTTTTGAAATTTCCATATACACCTGTAAACCAAATAACAGAGCTGATATTTTGGGTACTGATTTGAAATAGCTTTGTTACAAAAAAGGAAATGCTTAACATGTTTTGATATTTTGTTTGATTTTATTATTCTACAATTGCGTAGAAGAAATTGAAGTACAATTTAGATGTATATATTTTGTACATACAACCTTTTATCATAGAGAAAGCAATATTTGATTAAAGAACCATCATTTAATTCATTTAAGTAATTGTTTTATTTTGAACAAGTGAGTTCAAGAATAGGGTAATTGAATCAAGGAGAAAGAGACATAAATACCTTTTCTCTTTTGTATGAGGTAACAAGAGTACACCTCTTGTGTCCTCCTTTGCTAATTTAATCCAATTTTCTTTACAGCTCCTGCTTAAGCAGTAAATACAATATTCCTCTTTAAGGACTCCCAAGTCCCCCTTAAAAAAACTGTGTTTAAAACTTAATAACTTGGTGGCGCACCCATCATACTCCTATTTTGGTATAAGTTGAGTCAGTAAGTAAAGAATGTTTTGTAAAAAGAACCACGACCAATCCTCATAAGCTCTATCCGAGGAATAGACCCCTAGCATAGTCGAAAGATAGTTGAGTTCCATCATCTTAAGGAAATAGTTCACTGGTTTCATCAAACAATATTAAAGAACCCAGGAATAACTTTAATTAATTGATTAATTAATTAAGTAAAGTAAAAATACTAACAATACTCCAGTAGCAATGGGAGTCCGGCAGAGGTCGATCCTGGGTTCCCTATTGTTTATAATTTATACATCAAGATTTACAATTTAATTATTATTCTGTAACTCTTATGTTTATGTGAGAGATACACAATTATACTTAAGCTTTGCACCTAGTGAGGTACAGCAAGCTGTAGTAGCAATCAACTTTGACTTATGTATGTAGGATACTTGATTTCTGTCCAAAGCACTGCCTTACTTATCAACACTAAAAAATCTGCTATACTAATTTTTGGAAGGAAAAATGAAAGGGCATCTATTTTGAATGTTATAACTAACAAAATGTCTTCAAAAATGCTACTACAATCTCAAACTAATTTGTCTGAACAGGCAGTTGTTTATCCACCATGTAAGTATTACTGTGTAATTCTCTAGTGTTGTCTCATCTAGATTTCGTTGATACTGTATATGGTCTATTCATAAGATAGCACATCTCGTAATCGAATCTAAAAGTTACATAACTCGTGTACAAGATTAGTTTTTGGCATAAAAAAAGTTTGAGCGTATCTCTTATAAGTGACAGAAACTGCAGAGGCTAAATATGTCTAATCGTCGTTACCGGTATTCTGCAAGTCTATATCATAAAATAATAACAAATAAAAGACGGCCTACTTGTATAAAAAAAATAAGGTTTGTCACAGATGTGCTTAACGTTGATGTTAAATTTGAGGGAACTTTGACACCACCCTAGCACACTACTCGATTTTGTAAACGTTCATTTAGGTACAGCATTCTCTTCCTAACTACATGAAGGCATATAACTTATCTTAATTTAAAATGACCCTCAAAAACAAACTTAGTGGAAGTCTGAGAAATATTCCTGAACATGACAGTCTGTACTTAAATTGTACATTTAGTACATGAAAAATCCTTTAAAGTTTTCCTTTTTCCTTTTATTTGCAATAATTATCTTACTTTAATTTTGGTTGTATATCTGTAATTAATTTAAGTCAATAGGAATTCTCGATTACTCATTAAATTTCAATTTATGGTCATTGCGAATTGTAAGCTGTGTTAATTTGAAAAACAGCAGATGGTTTCCTATTGCGCCAAATTTAATTAAATATTAACATTTTTATTTTGTAAAAATAATCTTGTCCATAAAGGTCATTATTATTATTATCATGAAAACAAATTCACTAACTGGCGGTTCTTTACGACTATTTGAATCACAGCTATGATCAAAAATCAATTTATGCAAATTACGAATAGTAGGGTAGCTATGCCGCTTTGAGGAACAAAGCGCGCAGCAAGATATGTGTTATGGGATGATAAGGTGATATAGATATGTTAGTTATAGGGAAGGACCAATTGCTTTTGTAGCAATACCGATGGCAGTGGAGCGGTTATGTAATAACTAAAACAACTACAACAAACTACTTAAAGAAGAGTATAAATACCTTGAAGCCTGGGCCGCTGTGGGCAATAAAAATCACACACAAAAAGTTCGCGGACAACCAAGAACACGCACGTTGGGTGATGGTGTCACTTCCAAAAGCTCTCATACAACTCTCTTCGGTAACGGTTCGAGTACGACTGTCTTCACGCACTTCCACTGCCGGTATAAATGTTTCACTAAAACTGTAGGATACCCGCACTAATAGTATTTATTGTCACCAATACCAATAAATGTTCGATGATGACGTAACAATATGTATACGCCGGTTTGAGAACAAAATTGTCTTTGTATGTAAGTTTGCTAGAAGTCGCACAGCAAGATATGTAAACGCCGTTTTGAAAACAGAATTGTCTTTGTATGTAAATTTGGTACGCCGGGGGGTCGTTAGGCCTTTGTCCTCGGGGGATGCGCGACCGGGGGGTGTTAGTCCTTTGTCCTGGGGAGTGCGCGCGCAACGCCGGCTGGACGTCTTTGTTGTTAGATAGTATGGAGGGTGTGCAATAAACGTGGTGAATGTCGTTAAACAATGTCAAATGATAAATGAACACCCTCCGCGTACTCCTCTAGGTGATTGACTACTTCGGAGATATTTTTTTAAGAACATTTTTTAGCAGTGTTCCCGTGTTAAATATTAAATAGCATGGGGAAAGTGTTATACATTTTTCAAAATGATGTGTGTAGAACGGAGTCCACGTTCTAAAGGAAATAGTACTCCTGTGGGTTCTTGGCCGCTTCGGAGATTTTTTTGGTAGGTTAAGCTAAAAATTAAAACGCGGTGAAGAATTTTGTTATGTTAAGCAAACACGTGCAAATGGTAAAGAATTTTTTTAGAACTCCTCAAGAGCTGTATTTTGTATGAAGTAGCAAATAACATTTAGAAAATATACGAAATACGATATAATGGATCAAATTTTTTAACGTCTGCATGTAAAATCTTGTAAAAAAAGTTGTTCATTTCTCACGATTTCAATACCAAGATAAAATAACAAGAATTTGCAGTCGAAATCTAGAATATAACCTCGTGTTTTCTTATTGTAATTATAGCTCTCTGGTAATATATATGCAAATCATAACGACATTCAACTTGTAATATAATGGATTTAATTAACATAAGGTGTGTTGCAAAAACATGTTAAGACAGGTATGCCGTATATTTGCTTCTTGGTTACATCACCCCAAAATAATTTACACACTTACACTGAACTTGCAGTCGATTCTAACATATAATCTTTTAATTATACCCGTATGAATTTAAAATATATGCAAATTATATCATCTTTCATCATATAGGTAAAATCACCACTTCGCTATGCTTTCGGCTACCTAGTTTCAGCTACTTTTCCAAGGTCGTTGTGACGTCATAGCCTTTCATAAATATAGAGCAATATAATACTATTCTAAAATTCTAAAAAGAGGCTTTCTTACTAACCACAAATACATACAGCTTGTAGAACGCGGATGTATCTAAGTCACTCCATCGGCACATAAAATAATCTTTTAATCCTTTTCTCTTTCTCTAATAAGATATTCTTTGTCTAACACATCTTTGTATTGTTCGCGTATTGTCGCAGTGTCTTCCATTTAGTCCAACTTTCGCCTTTTTGCATCCATTTCCTCTAATTCCAGCTGTCTTTTTCCAGCGGCTCCGTGGCGTAGTGGTATGTGTGTGACTACTACGCCCAAGGTCCCGGGTTCGAATCCCGACACGGTCCGCTTGAAAAATGTTAGGCGAGCATTTTTCACAAAAATACACCCTCGTTCGGATGAGAGGTAAAATTGAGGTCCCGTGTGTGAGTGTTGTCACGCACGTTCAAGATCCCTACCTTGCTTGAAACAGCAAGGGTTCGGCAAAATTCCAAATTTTCCAGGTAAAAAAAAACTCGCTTCCTGGCCAATGTAGTACCTTCGGGTGGAGCATTGGAAAATCAAATGTAATGTCTTTTTTTCCACTTACAGCGTATGACGTGCATAATGGGGCAATTTCCTGCAGCGTCAACGGAGGGAGTTTACTGCCAATATTTACGCGTTGTCGTACAACCTCTGGGCGAATGTTAGCCGTACTTTTCAACCCCGATACCGAATTGATTATTTCTTTTGGAATTGTAGAATATGCTGTTACAGATTGTGTAAAATATGATACCTGCTTTAATGTAGCACTTGTGTAAGATTTTTATTTTATCTTGGCTGCCTTCCTCCTCTACTATCTCCAAATAATTTACAGGTAAATAGTTAAAACTAAAAGCCGAAAGCACATACTTTATCAATTTTTCCCTTTCCTCTGGTTTTTCTGACAACTTAATTTGCAAGCCCGTCAATTTCTTTGTATTGCCATTTCCCCAATACACGTACTGTAGTAGGTTATTATACACTAAACAGCAGCTATTTTCTAGCTTGTCCTATAACTTACTTCACATTTTGGCAAGTAGTACCGAGTACATTGGCGCTTTTAGGAAGTATAACTTACTATCTTCCAATAAGGTTAAACAGTCTTTTAAGGGATTATACACCCGTTCCGCACTGACATAGCTTCCAATTGTACAGTTGTATATTATCGCTTCCAATCGCGTAATACCATGTTCTTTGGCCAAACTAGACGCGAATGTTTCTCTCTAATCGTGCATCTGGACAACGTAAAAAAACTAGTACATGATTTCCAAGTTGTTTATTAACACCAGGACTTGTTATTTGACACACAAATTTGTTGTATATCTTAATTCTTGCATTGGTTGTTAGCCATGTTAAACAATCGACTTTATATTAAAATTAAGTTTAAGTGGCTCCATGCTTGGCATTAAATATTTTTAAATTTTGTTATGTATAATGCCAGAATAAAAATTTTAGAATAGTATTACATTGCTCTTTATTAATAAAAGGCTATGACGTCACAACGACTTTGGAAAAGTAGCCGAAACTAGGTAGCCGAGAGCATTGCGAAGTGGTGATTTTACCTATATGAAGAATTTTGTTATGTTAAAAAACGTGCAAGTGGTAAAGAATTTTTTAGCTCCCTCAAAAGCTGTATTTTGTATGGAGTGGCGAATAACATTTAGAAAATATACAAAATGTGATATAATGGATCTAATTATAAAGTCTGCATGTAAAATCTTGTAAAAACAAGTTGTTTATTTCTCACGATTTCATTACCAAGATAAAATAACAAGAATTCGCAGTCGAAATCTAGAATATATCTCGTGTTTTTCTATTGTAATTATAGCTCTCTTGTAATATATATGCAAATAATATCGACATTCAACTTGTAATATAATGGATTTAATTAACATAAGATGTGTTGCAAAAACATGCTAAGACAGGTATGTCGTATATTTTGTTCTTGATTACACCACCCCAAAATAATTTATACAATTACACTGAACTTGCAGTCGGATCTAACATATAACCTTTAGCTTTTATTATATTTAATTATACCCATATGAATTTAAAATATATGCAAACTATATCACCTGTCATCACGATTTATTTGCCTCTCGAATAAAAAAATTAATTTGATCTTATATCAAGGTGTTCTTGCTTACATTTAGCAATTTCAATATATTTAAATATTTATTGTGTGTGTGTATATGTAAAAAACATGTTAAGACAGATCACTCGTTATTTTATTCATGATTGCATCACCAAAATAATTTATACAATTACATTGAACTCGTACCCGGATATAACATATAACCTTAAAATGTATGCATATCAATGTCGTTATTTAGAACGTAGTGAAGAATTTGGATGGCGATGTAATCATTCTCAAGTGCAGCTTTGCACCCATTAGGTGATTGAATATTTCAGAGATTTTATAGTTAAGCAAAAACATGCACGTGCTGAAGAATCGCCCGAGAATTTCAAAAAATTATTTTTGTATTAAATATATAATGTTAAAAAAACACACACACAATATCTTAATGTTTTATTTACAAAAAATTACATTCTTTAATTGTCTCTATCTTTTTGTGGGTGGCGGTAGCAAATTCTTATTTGAATAAAATATAGATAAGACTTCCACATTAAGAAAAATGCATCTTAGTTAAATGTACGGGGATTTTATTAATTATAGTTTAGTAAAGTGCATGGTAGTTAATGACTTCGGGGTTGTGATATTTATAACAACATATCGATATATGTAAATTATATATGGCAACTGCATAACTTCAAATCATTTTAGCATAATTGTTAATTACCAAAATTCACAATTTCTATTTCCGTTAAAAACACATTAAGAAAGTGCATCTTAGAGATTTTAATAACTATAGTAAGTAAGTAAGTTTATTCATACCCATAATACAATGGTAAAAATTCTTCTACAACACATTAAACAGCGTTTTTATATTTGCTACCTTAAATGTCCTAATATAACAACTATGCGGAGTGCATATAAATGTCAGAGGAAGATTTCTTATCTTCCCCTTCCAATCTTAAAATTTATATCGTCAATAAAATAATAAACAGATGACTAATAATAGATCGTCAATGTAACTAAAACAACATATACAAAATGTGTAGAAATTAATAGATTACTTATTAATTAATCATGACTTTTTGAAGTTATCGTCTAGAAACTCATCTAATGTTCAGTAACGCAGCAAAGACAATAGAGCAGATTTAAATTCTGTAAATTTTTTTAAAGATTTGATATTAATAAGTAGCTTATTAAACAATGTTGGGGTTATGTAAATAAACGACTTTTTGATGAGCATAGTTTAAATTAAAATAACACCGAGATTTCTGTAAATTTAATAGTTCTGGTTTATAGTTTGTTAATCTTTAAAGAATAAATTTTATAAAACTTAGGTTTAAGAAAGTAATTATTTTACAGTTGGGATTAATTAAAAATGTACTACTTTGATGATAAAAAAAACTTATCCAATGCCTTTTTTGTTTACACAACTATAACATACTATAAAATTTAATACCTCGGTAGTGGAATATAATTTTTTAATTGTATTATTGTAACATAAAGTTTGCATAAAAAATGCAAAATGCATATCGGTTAAGAAGAATTTTTCAATATGATACTTACAGATTCGTTAGTAAGTTTTACAATTAAACTTATTGCGATACATTTTTTGAGAAACATCTTACTAGTATCAAGGAATATGTATGTATGTAGGTATAAAATATACAAATAAAAGCACTACTTAGTGTAAACATTATTCTTTATTAAAATGAATAATTGGTTATATGTACAAACCAGTTTTTGAGTACAATTACATTTGTGGTTGCGCAATTGAATGACGAATGTCGTGTGCTATGGTAGAAACACTTCGGTGGATTGATGTAATGCTTTAATTTATGTAGAGGAGTACACCCTAAATCTTCTAGGTTAATAACATTTAGGTGTGGAAATTCATTGTAAATTGCCATCATCCCAAGATATACCGTGAAAGTTTCTGCTTAACCATACGTTTTGGTATTTGAAGCGAGCTGATAGTCACTTCCAAGAATATGGTGGTTTCAGCACATATGTTATTGCAACTCCATTCGATAAGGATAGTTGTATAACAGCCATTTCTTTAAACACAAAGTTATTATGTGCAATTTTAAAACCTTCAACGTCGACAACTAATGGACTATTCATTTTATACTTCACTCACAATATTGGTTGCAGGATTGTAGCGGACCAAACGATCGTGTAGAATGAGGCAGTACGCTGTAGTGTGAGCTTTAAGCGCTTCTTTCATTTGAAATTCTAATCGTACGTCAACCGCACCCACTTTCACTATTTCGTTTTGATGGGAACAATCGATGACTACAAGTGGAGCGTGCGTTTAAAATTCATTGGGTGTTAATATCGGTTCGCTGATACCCCCGTAGTACGATTGTTGAAACTGTGCATACATTTCATATAGTATAGAATAGCGATTGGTATCGAAATCAATGTTAAGATTATCGTAAGTATACATAGATGAACCCAGATGTAATTTACATGTAACTTACAGTGGTCGAACTGACTGCGTCCCTTTTTGCGCGATGTATCGATTTGAAAGCAGACAATAACAAAACGTGATTTTTCCACTTGAGAAGCCGTCTTCACAGCCACGTATGCGTGTGTGTTGTATGTAATTCTAGATATTCGTGTAGTTCCCAACTGCAAAAACTTATGTCCATGGTGAAATTGCGTTGAATATGTTTGAGTAGTTTTAAGCGCTCTGCATCTGCAACGGTTATATGTGGAATCCGCCATAATATATGTGTAATAGTAATTTTGATTGACTCTTTGTTATCAGAATTCGATATAGCTGCATCGTCAGCACTACTTCTAATAAAAATAAGCTCCTGTTTGATATTCAAAAGAATTTTTCGGTAGTCCTCCGCAAATCCTAAAACCATGCGCAAGGGAATGCATACGTTGAAATGACCATTAGCATCAACGAGATCAAGCTTATCGATGGGGGACCAACCGGCGTTTCTAAAGCGACGGCTTTCGCTATCATCGTAGGATAGGAAATTTTTAATAGTCGTAGTTATACCTGGATTACGAACGCGGTCAATAACCTTTCCACCAAGTTCATAACGAATTTCATCAAATAAAAATAAAACTCCGTTGTTGACAAAATCGGCTGTAGGCGAAACGCCACCATCTGACTTATTCATTGTACCCTCAATATAAATTACGCTGTCCCATGGTAATGTATAGACATCTTCGTTTTCTATTGGAATCCGTATAACATCGTTCTTCTCATACGTGATATTGAAGTACGGAGTATGCATATGTTTGTCGGCATTGACGTTTGTTGTATCAAATATAGCACGTTGCGTAACATTTAAAATATTACTATCCATTTTAGCAATGTAGCACTTTGAGTCCTAATGTTTGCAGAAATTTAACGTTTTCCGGTGTTAGTCGGTGCACTGGTGTCATGTAACTGGTAAAGGTGCTGACAATGCGTCTATTAATAGGCTTTGGTGGTTTATGCTCATAGCGCAGAACCATTGTTTAAAGACGCTTTAGATAAGGTCTAATCGTGATGGTTTCCCGACGAAAAGTGATGAGATTACCGTTTTGATCAACTATTTTAACAATGATGCGATCGATGATTCGTGTATTAAGTGGCATATAGGTGACGTTCACGGGGTTTTCAATAATCTTGTACCCTGCAGCAACTGCAGGAAAGAATTGATGCAAAATGTGTACAGGTTTGCTATTGCGAGACGATCCGACCACAAGATTACATTCAATACATATAGAATTGATTGGAAAGACCTGTGCCGTATGGTCCGAAATAGCAGTAGTGAGAGCTAGCAGTTTACGTTTCTCAAAACCCAGCAATGACGCAAGTGAATTTGGTTGTGTAAAATCCACTATACCTGATGCTTTGATTTCTGTATGTAAACTGTTATTATTGGCTTGAATATCAATAAGATAACGTTTGGATGAAGTGCGTTCACGGGGATCGTTCAGATTACGTCGTACAAACTTATTAATTTCTACCACTTCATAAGTTCTTTCTGGTAAAGTAAGCACGATGTCATCAATGTAAAATTTATTGTTCGCTTCCGTTACATTGGGAATTGAAAAATATGTATCAAATTTTGTAAGACCAATAACGTATTCATGGTCATCATCGAGAACAATTGGTGGGTTGATGATTGCGGTGAGCGTAGATTCAGTTCCAGTTAAAGTATATGTATACATGTTTGGTGGTTGACGATAAACTAACAACTAGTCGTATTCGTAGTTGGGATGGGGTGTTAAAAAGCAAATTCCTGAAACACTTGCAATATATGGTTTTAAACACTTTTTTATACAAAACAGTTAAAAAATACACTAAAAATCAAATAATATATAGCGTTGTTAGAAACTTAACGGAGGACTTTTTTACAGTAAAAATTTCAATACGAAGTGTTCACAGGTAACAGTGTTAAGCGGTTGAAATTGTTTATAATTATAATAGAGAGTGCATGGTCCTGATGAAGTTAAGTATTCGACAAGTTTCCTCGGAGGTCGTAGATTACCAATGCTATCATAATAGACTGCCCTTAAACCATCTGTTTTGTACGCGGTTCAATGAGTTCCCACGCCACGTGTAGTATCATGATTAAGAATACCGCATTCTCGCCAACGAATTGTGTTTGGAAGTGAATTGCGCATGAATATTCCACGAAAGTGGGATATTGGTAAACGTTTTATGTATTTGTTCAAGTTAACATTGGTCAACGCTCGCATAGGTAAGTTTAACGAATGCGTTGAGTTTTTTTTTCATTGTCTTTGTTTACGCAAACCTTGTCCGTGTGTAAGAAAAGGCTTTAGGTACAGTCCATGTCCACGGCGATAAGGTTTCAAATAGAGACCCTTTCCAAGTGTCACTGCCTCTTGTACCATATTATGTCGTTTCGCTTCATCTAATTGTTGTTGTCCAAGTTTAGCATTGTTGACAGCTTTTGCAATCCTAGCTGCTCCACCCGACAACGCTCTAATTGCGGAAAGGGCTGCAAAAATAGGTATCAAAGGCAGGAAACCACCAGTTTTGGGTACAGGGATTACACGTGGGATGCCACGAACCTCATCTGCTATATCTTTAATCGGTGTCACTGCAAGTTTAGCAGTTTTAATAAGATCGGTCGGACGAACGTTTTTAATGCGTTCCCAAATGGTGCAATTTAAACGCTTGAATGGTATACCACTTTCTGTACGTAGACGCTGACCACGTCGTTTTCCTTTACACCTTATCGTTTTCTTGCGACAACCCATACCAAATTTAACTTTGGCATTCATTGCAGCACCAACTGCAAACGCAGCAAGTTTTCACCTAACGAAGCGTCGGGTGCAATACGACGTCTTTTTGCTGTTTCGGCAAGACGTCGATCAGCTTGGTGTCGGGTTGTTAAGTCTGTAGAAAGATCGTAGGCGATGTCGTGTAGTTTGCAGGCTTCGTCTAAGGGATTACGACCTATATCACCATGCTCGAGGCGCTTCTGAAGCTTAGTACTCGGTCCACAGAAGCGATAGCCTGGTAAATGTAATTCTACCGGTAAACGATTGATAGTACTATTAAGTAACCCGTAGCCACGATAGGATCTCATTAATCTTGTCAGTCGAAAGGTTTAAAGGAGACTGGACATGCGTGTAGAATTATTCGCTTAAATGCTTACCATACTGCAATTACGTTTTAGTATATGGATAGAATGCATCTGGTAAAGCAACAATTAGCGATGCCAATTACGGACCACAACTGTAGCAACACCACTAACGTGCAAAAGCATGAACTACTATTACCGTCAACAATACGGTGTATCATTAAAGGTCCATCCAATTGTGGTAAAACTAATGTAGTCATCGGTCTCTTGAAACATCCGAATAGTGTACGCTTTGAAAACGTTTATCTCTACTCAAAATCCTTGTATCAACCAAAGTATCAGTACCTAGACAGGTTATTACAACCAATAAAAGGAATAGGATATTTTGCGTTTAACAAATGGGATGCAATTGTTACTCCAGCGGATGCAAAACCTAATTCGATATTTATTTTCGATGACGTGTCGTGCGATAAACAAAATATAATGCGAGAATATTTTTCTTTGGGTCGACATAAGGCCATTGATTGTTTTTACCTATGTCAGACCTATTCCAAAATACCTAAACAATTGATTAGAGACAATGCTAACGTCCTAGTGCTATTCAAACAAGACGAACTCAATTTAAAACACGTATACGCTGACCATGTAAACACGGATATGTCGTTCAACCGGTTTAAAGAATTGTGCATTTTTTTTATAATTTGAATAAGAGGCGCTATACTTGCGGCCACGTCCCCAATGCTCCACCCGAAGGTACTACATTGGGTTTAAACGCGAAAAATAAACGTGCTTCTAATTTATTCTAACTTCATAATTAATCCACTCTAAATAAAAATCTAACAGGCTGAAACAAAAACTAAAAACAGGGTTTAAATAATTGTGCAGCGTATGCTGGCAAGATCGGTATGGGTTCCTGGTGATCAATAAAGATGGCGATTTGCAGAACGGTCGCTACCGAAAAGGTTTTGACACCTATATATACTTATAAAGCACATAAATAACATATCACTTAATACCCGTTTATAGACGATGGCAGACGACGTGAAAACCAAACGAGAACTCATAAAAGTACGAAAGGCAGTCAAGAGGAAATTACAAGCTTTAAAAGCAGGTATGGTTGAAAAGGAGCTTGCATTAAGTAAAGCTTATGCACCTATTACAAAACGTTTACAAACGCTTCAGACCGGTCTGCTGAAAGATATTAAACAGGAGTTCAAGATCGAAAGCCAGCACTGGTCACCACCACAACATGACGTACAATCTACTCTTAAAAGACGCCCTACATTTCTCGATCGGGTGCGCATTTCCACACCAATACCGCACCACCAATAGAGGAGGCATGGGAACACAATCCTCATAGCCCAGTCCAGCCTGTGGAGTCCACTTTCGAAGAATCGGAGAGTAGCGGCAACACTCCAGAGACCCATACAGAGTACGAACGGTACCTAAACAGCGAAGAACATCAGACTTATTTACAACGATTTTTACCATCGGTAAGATACTATGTGGATAATCTGTTTTCCAACTTTACTGGTAATTATAACAATGACACGGAGCATTTGCCCAGGGATAAATTACGTTTTAATCCGGAGACAGGAAAATTAATGATTGGTGATTCGGACATTATCTTCGGGATTGGTGAAAAGGTGTGTGTAGAACGATGTTGCTACAACGGTAGCAAAGGGATGTATGAGCAACTGTTCCTTCTCAATCCTTTGGGTAAATTCTCACTTAAAGAAATTAACGATTATGCAGACATTAAAAAAAGAAGTAATGCAATGTCTAGCTTACGACAGCAAACTATGAATCCGAGTGGTCGTGGTCTACTCAAGAATTATAACGAGAAGCCACTAGAGTATGTATACTTTGAAGATCCCAACGAACTGTGTGAACGGCTCAAGCTTCTGGTCGCCTCGCAAGATGCAGGTAACACCGGTCACACCAACGAAATTACATCGATTATGGAAGAATTACGCGAATTGCGTATAATAGCGTAGATCGTGCGGCTTGTTATTCATTATCACGATGGTTATCGACAAGTTTGGACATGCGTCTGACTGTGCTTCATATATTTCTTATGATGATTACTACGATTTTGACAACATGAGATTAGCGCGCGTCGCTACACCACAAGAAGATAATGATGCAGTCACGAAAGCGTACTTAGAATCGCGGTTAGCAACGCATCACCAGCAAGAGGGCGAACCAACGCTTGGAAGTGGTTCCACTATTCAGCAGTATATAGACACGCTTGTGAAGGAAACAACAAACAGTATGATAACACAATTCTCGCGCGAGTATGTTACAAGAGCAGACTAACCATTTTGAAGAGATGATGAGTAACCTTGTTCCAGTCACTGTGAACACTATTGTTGCACAAATCGTAACCAAACGGGTAGATGATTCTATGAATAGCATATATAAGACATTAGACGTGCGATTCAACAAGTGAAGGCACAATTTAGAATAGACATTGCACGAATACAAGCAGATATTCAACAGTTGCAAGAGAAACTTAAAAACGCACGCATATAGTCGTCAGCCATACACACACACACATATTAGCAATATGTCTGTAAAGGAGCAAATCGTCCACGAGTTATATAAGCCTGCTCGGATTAACTTTCCTAGAAGACATGTAATCACAAAAGGATTAAACAAGCTGTTTCAAGCCGATTTGGTGGAAATGATCCCATATGCAAAGATGAATAAAGGATTTAGATACATTCTAGTTGTTATCGATGTATTTTCTAAATACTTATGGGCCGTACCGGTTAAGCGCAAGACGGATAAGACTGTTTCAAACGCTTTTCAATCAATTTTCAATAAAGACCATCGTATTCTACGGTACATTCAAACGGATTTGGGAAAAAAAATTTATAATTCAACATTTAAGGCTTTAATGAAAAAATACGATATTATACATTATAGTGTGTACAGCAATAAAAAAGCTTGCGTAGTAGAATGCGTCAATCGTACCTTAAAGTCAAAAATGTGGAAACAATTCAGTTTGAATGGTTCGTATCGATGGCTGAATATACTATCCTCACTCGTGGCTGCATAAAACAACACCAAACATCGAACAATCGGCATGCGACCTGTAGATGTGTCAAAACGCAATGAACGCAAACTTTTCAATACAGTATACAGTATAAAACTAACAGCAAAACATCAAATATAGCACATGTACAATAGGGCATAGAACGGTATGGTTTAAAATGTTAGGCGCCATACCAAATAAGCTGTTTTGGGAAATAAATAAATAAAAATAAGTATACAGTACGATCAAAACAGTTAACTTAAAGAGTAAAAAATTTTCTGTTGGGGAGCATGTTCGCATTAGTAAACATAGAGATCAATTTACTAAGGGATACACACCAAATTGGTCTAACGAAATTTTTACGGTGTACAAAGTGCATTTGACTAATCCTTTAACGTACCTATTGCGCGATAGTCGAGAAGAACCAATATTAGGCGGCTTCTATGCAGAAGAACTTCAACGAACACACTATCCGGATGTATATTTAGTGTAAAAAGTACTGAAGAGAGTTAAGAATCAAGTATATGTAAAATGGTTAAATTTAGATTCTAGCCATAATAGTTGGATATCCAAAAATCATATTTTGTAGATCTGCTGTTATGTGTTTGTTTACCATCATATGTCCTTCATCAATAAAACATTTTTACTGTTACATGCTTTATTATAGCCACACACACACAACACACACGCGCGCGCGCACACACACACACGCGCGCACACACACACACACACAAACTACATCTATGTACTACTAATTACTACACTAGTTCTACGTCAGCAAAGTTGTTTATAATACCTCATGCCCGAAGCGCATAACGATGATGTAGGATGATTTTCGCTGTTTTGGTTGAACTCGAGTATTTCAATGTTCGTGAATATATATAAATAACAAGCAGGTAAAAACACACTACCTTCTCAGCTAACAATTTCTCCCCGTACTTGACCAACACTGGAGGTATATATTTTTATTGTAAAATGTATGCGATACGTACAATAGCATCCTCCATTATATCTAATAAGTGCTATCTACGCTTCAGCTAAAACTACCAAGATGACATGATTTACATACAAAAAATAGTATTAAACTAAAACAATAACTTTAATAGCATATACACTTTTTTATAATAATCTATATTATTTAATGGTCATTTTCCTGAATCCGGACCACACGTCCATCCTGGTTGCTGTTTTAAGCCCTCCATTGCGAAATTCTTGAGGAGCCAGTTATACGTTGATCTATGAGGGCCAACTACATTAGGTTGGTACTTGTAATTTACCTTATACTTTAAAATTAACTTCAATAGTTTTTCCAATACCATAGGTTGTGCAAAATATACAACATCTACAATCATATCGTCAATCGCTGTTACCAGTGATTTATAGTTGCATTTTATAT
This sequence comes from Platerodrilus igneus, assembly GCA_036346225.1. Classification (NCBI taxonomy): domain Eukaryota; kingdom Metazoa; phylum Arthropoda; class Insecta; order Coleoptera; family Lycidae; genus Platerodrilus; species Platerodrilus igneus. The sequence continues at coordinate 2,694,207 of JARFIW010001025.1, read as the reverse complement.
TTACGATAGGATATACCTTCGTACTCAATACAGCTCGGTTGGTTAGTAATTCTTCAAGGAAATATACATCGCTCAAACTATAATTACTCTCTATTGCGTCTAGTACACCACGCACCTGATGACATTTTAACTCTGTTCTGCCGTTGCAAGCATCAATGAAGTTTGATACAAATTGATCGCACCTACTCTGTTGATTAAACAGCATGTTCATTACATCAATGGATGTATCATTGGTCAGCGTTAGCCATTTGAAGGCTTTAACGGGAACATGAACACCTACTCTGAACAGTATACGTTTGATTTTGTCCACATCATTCAATACTATGGCATGTTTCAGATGTTGGTATAAAATGCGTTGTTCACTCTCGAACAAATCGTACAGTACATTGTCCATGTTAACTTGAAAACTTCGCACCACTATCATCACTATCGTTGTTGTTCCACTCACTGCGAGAACTGTCCAAGTAACTAGCTTTTATGGTACATTCATCAAAATAGGTAATGATAAAGTGTTGTGACACTGAGCATCACCTAGTTATTCGTCTGATAAACCCCCCACTAGTTTTTGTAACAGCATCAACAAATCAACAACCTCGAGATGATCCCGGCAAGGCGACTCTGTTGAATTTGACCAATATATTTAAGGAAAATCCAATCAGAGGTGTGTGTTGGTGGTAATAGATTGTTATTCAAATTATCTATGGGAATATCCTTCACTTTTAACGAAGGATGCATGGCCGGTAAATTGCAAATTAATCAAAAAAGCATAACTTTAATCATTACTCTACATACAGCACAAAAAGCTGTCATAGCCATGCGAGAAATATGTTGCCTGATAAATACTCCCGTATGTTTGTTGTGGTTTTGACAATTTTGACAACGATCCTAGGTCAAGGATCGAAACGTAAAAAAAGATGATTTTAAAAACTATGAGTGGTTTAATTCCCAACGAAGATTAAGAAAAATGTTGCCTGATGTCACTAAATCTATATGTTCGGGTGGTAATGTTGATTCGGTCATTGATACCTACTGCAAGTTAAAACAAGTCGTATATAATGATGAAAAGTTTTTTGAAACTAACTAAATGTGATCTTGAATACATGCTTTGTAAAAGCGATATAGTTCAGATTCTGCTACGATTTTTCAACAGACGGCGATAACAATAAAAAATCTGTGTAAATTATTTTTAATAACGACTTAACATTGGGTATTTCTATTAAAATGATTTGAAATATAACCGTATTATTTTTATTGTTTAGCATCAATTTAATAACATTTGTTGATATAAGATGAAAATTGTGAATTTTGGTAATTGACAATTATGCTAAAATGTTTTGAAGTTACGCAGTTGCCATATGTTCTATTTAACAGAATTAAAACTCAGATATATTATAGACATCCTTGCAATTATTTACCATATGTGTATATCTTTCTCTTGACAATAATTAATTTAGGAATAACTTATTAAATTAAAGTAGGTTATTTATAAGCACTAAATTCTACAATAATTGAAACGAGTTTGAAAATAAAAATGTATTGACAATGTAGCTATACTTATAATTAATTCTGCCAGGATCAACAAAATATAATGCAAAATAGTTGTTTTTAGGTATAAACCAGAACCATATAATTTACATATAACGGTATGTTGTTATAATTACACTATAAATAGCACAATCCCCGAGGTCATTAACTACCATGCACTTTACTGAACGCGGTTGTTAAAGGGCGTTATATGAACGTCTTTTGCAAAAGAAATAAGTAATATTTATCTCAGTTTGCGAAATGTTGAAATCTTTAGATCCGTAAGTTATTCATGACTTTTAGAAAACATATTTGCTTTTATGGACAAATTTTTGCTTTACATTCCTTAATTTTAATAATTTCACTAATCATGTTTACAGAGTCTTTTTAAATAATAATAATATCCCTTGAACATACTATCATCTGGAATACTAATTTTGTTATACCTATATTTAGTACTAATAATAATTAGTGTCTCTAGCACTGTAAAATTTAACTAGAATAAATAATTCACAATCTTTTTATTGTGTTTTATTAAATCGGTCTTTTATCAACAAAAAAAGATATTTTGCACATTGCAAATTATTATTATCATGCTTGTAGCAATAAATATTACATAATAAATGGCTGGTTATTCACCTAACAATAAAATTTTACACTAAGAATATATAATTGGTGTATACTGGGTTGCCTGCCATAGATATGCATATATTTTTTAGAATTCAATTAAATTTAAGTACACGTAGGTAAATGTGTGAAAGTTACTTTACATTTCAGTATTCAGCTGTATTGTAAATAGTTACTGATATTGTATTGAAAAAACGACACCCAGTATTGCCAGCTGTGTAAAAAATGTTTTATTCGGCAGTGAATCAATCAAACTGTATGAAAATATATGAACTCATTAGCATGTAATTAAAATATGCCGGTAAGTAAAACTAATATAAATAAAACATTCAAATTTTGTGTGTTTCTTTTTAACATTATATATTTAATACAAAAATAATTTTTTTAAAATCTCGGGAGATTCTTCAGCACGTGCACGTTTTTGTTTAACCTAAAATTCTCCGAAGTATTCAATCACCTAATGCGTGCAAAATCTCCGTTCAGAACGCCTCATGGAGTCCCATTCCGCATTTGAGAATGATTATATCACCATCCAAATTCTTCACCACGTTTTAAATATCGACATGATTTACATACATTTTAAGGTTATATTTTAGATCCGGGTATGAGTTCAGTGTAGTTGTATAAATTATTTGGGTGATGCAATCATGAACAAAATAACGAGTGCCCTGTCTTAACATATCTTTTTACACACACACACACCTATGTTTAAAATTAAAACCATTATAAAATACAAGTCGAATAATTTTTCCTATTCTTTTTGATATTTAATACAAAAATAATGGGGCACAGCCCCGTTTAGGACACGTTTAGGAGCCTTCCGCCATTCATCATTTTGAGAGTGATTATTTCATCCACCACATTTCCTATTTTTGCTTAACCTAAAAATCTCTCTTTAATTAACTAAAGCAACGCGAATAAAAACAAAGACGAAGCTCTAAAAATCACCGCTAAATTCTTCACTACATGCACGTTTTTGCATTACTTATAAATTTTTCATCCCGTTTGTGAAATTAAACAAGCTAGATATACATACAATGTCTAATACGTCATCTACATACAATCACCAAACCACTAAAAGTAAAAGAATTTTTATTGCTACCTTATAAATTGAATGTATAATTACATTAAATATTTAAATATATTCAAATTGCTAAAATGTAAGCAAGAAATCCTTGATATAAGATCAAATTAATTTTTTTATTCGAGAGTCAAATAAATCGTGATGGAAGATGATATAATTTGCATATATTTTAAATTCATATGGGTATAATTAAAAGATTATATGTTAGAACCGACTGCAAGTTCAGTGTAATTGTATAAATTATTTTAGGGTGATGTAACCAAGAAGCAAATATACGGCATACCTGTCTTAACATGTTTTTGCAACACACCTTATGTTAATTAAATCCATTATATTACAAGTTGAATGTCGTTATGATTTGCATATATATTACCAGAGAGCTATAATTACAATAAGAAAACACGAGGTTATATTTTAGATTTCGACTGCGAATTCTTGTTATTTTATCTTGGTATTGAAATCGTGAGAAATGAACAACTTTTTTTTACAAGATTTTACATGCAGACGTTTAAAAATTTGATCCATTATATCGTATTTCGTATATTTTCTAAATGTTATTTGCTACTTCATACAAAATACAGCTCTTGAGGAGTTCTAAAAAAATTCTTTACCATTTGCACGTGTTTGCTTAACATAACAAAATTCTTCACCGCGTTTTAATTTTTAGCTTAACCTACCAAAAAAATTTCCGAAGCGGCCAAGAACCCACAGGAGTACTATCTCCCTCAGAACGTGGACTCCGTTCTACACACATCATTTTGAAAGATGTATAACACTTTCCCCATCCTATTTAATATGTTTTTAAAAACAATATTTCCAAAGTAGTCAATCACCTAGAGGGGTACGCGGGGGTGTCCATTTATCATTTGACATTGTTAAACGCCATTCACCACGTTTATTGCACACCCTCCATACTATCTAACAACAAAGACGTCCGGCAGGCGTTGCGCGCGCATCCCCCGAGGACAAAGGCCTAACGACCCCCCGGGCGCGCATCCCCCGAGGACAAAGGCCTAACGACCCCCCGGCGTACCAAACTTACATACAAAGACAATTTTGGTCTCAAACCGGCGTATACATATCTTGCTGGGCGCTTTGTTCCTCAAAGCGGCATAGCTACCCTACTTCGAATTATGCTTATTTAATATAAGCGATACCAGTCCAACGTCATTTTAAAGCGCTCTACGAGAGTTGAATCAAAACCATTTCAGAAAAAATGTATACTAGAACGTCGTGCGCCTTAAAATCCAATCAACGTTCATAATCGTAACCAAACACAAAAACTGAAATTTCAAACTAAATGACGAGCGTCTCGCAGCAGTAATGCCGTGGCTGCAATGACAGGTTAGGTTACTGTTAGAAATAGATATTATTATTAAACAAGTTGAAAATTCAAGGCATTGTCGCAACGAACTTCCAAATGTAGACTTACTTTAAAACAATTTAAAAAATTAAAATTATTATGTTGTAATAATTATAAGTATTCAGATAAAATACAAAAATTTATAAACAACAAAAGAGACATTTTAATATATTTTATTTTATTGAATAAATATTTTAAAAGCTATATATTAGTTCTCATCAATAAGATAAGATTTTTTTTTTATATGAATCTAATTATTTTCGGCAATCAAAATTTAAGTTTAAACAATGTCTATAATATTGGAATAATTGGCATGAAATGCCATAAATTGTTCAAATATGTGTCGCATATTGATTTTAAACTTATTAAAAATTTTAATTATCCCTGTAGATTTTCCCGCGGGCTCGGCGTCCCCGTGGCCCGATTTTAACTGACATCAAAACTTAAGCTCTGGACACCGAGCTGAATCGATTGATGTATCACACATTGATGTCCGACCATTAGAAAGGCCTCGGACGGACAGACGGACGACAAATCGATTTCATAAACGAACGAAGTTCGTTGAAAACACAAATCACTTAACATGCATATCAGAACAGTTGTTGCTAAAACTATTACAGACTGTTCTGATATGCGTGTTAAGTGATTTGTGTTTTGTGTTTTTTTAATAATAATATCTAATTTGTGTTGTTTAATAATAATATCTATTTCTAACAGTAACCTAACCTGTCATTGCAGCCACGGCATTACTGCCGTGAGACGCTCGTACTATATGAAGTATCAAGGTCGTCTGCGAAAATCAATCAGTTTAACTTCCTGCTAATTCGAATATTCATTTATACTCATTGTATATCTCCTAAATACCTCGTTCCAAAAATTAAGTCATCTATCAAAAATTTACACTTGTCTATAATAATAAAATCAATAGTCACTTACCTAATGGGTCCATTATAAACGTTACCGTATGCTTTGTATTTGCGAATTCGTCCGAACTGCCTCGTCTTTCTTCGTCTTCAAATACCATTTTTATCAACAGGTTGTTTTTTATATTAGATTGTTGGATTTATAACACATTCTGTTCACATATCGGTACACAAATTACTAAACACATTTTTTAGAATCATAACATATAACATATCTGTCGTATTTATTCAACATGGTATCTGTCTATTATTTGCTAAATAATCCACTTTGTTAACTGTTATTGGTACAGAAGGTGAATTCATCACGCATAATGATATGATAACATTTTCAAGCAGTAACCGCGGATCAAGCTCCTAGATTTTGTTTAATACTAAGTGAAAACTTTATATTTAAGGGATACTATTGAAACAATTTATTCATTATACCTTAACACGTTAATAATTCAAGATAAAACACATAGCCTTTTATTTAACACCGGCAGCAAAGAGGTAATGAGGGAACTTTGTCGGCGGTTACATTATCCCAGACAAACGCACAATCCGCCATGGAACACTGGAACGTACAAACGCTGGTAGTAAAAACATTTTCATAACTACATCGTTCACTTGTTTCTTGCTTGAATTAAAAGAACACACGAAATTCTAAGAATTGTTATAAATGTTTGACCATCTAACATTTTCAATAAACAATAGTACCGCTTTTATTTTCTTGTTTTATTTACAGTTTCCATTAAAACATAAATTTTAAGCATGTTTTTTTAGCGTTGAAACTTGTTTTTGAAACATATTTCGTGTGACGTCACAATATTGCATGTTTGCAAAAAAATGTTATATTCGAAACAATTACAGAGCCATCTGATAGTGATTTATCGAAGCTATCATTATACACGATGAAACAAGTCTTAGGGTTTATATTTAACAACAATGATATAGAGCAGAATATATTCAGATATTATCAGCGATTTATGGAAGTTATTGAAGGTGATATTGCAATAATAATGATAACCTGCATTATAATTTGAATAAGGACCGCTATACTTGCGGCCACGTCCCCAATGCTCCACCCGAAGGTACTACATTGGGTTTAAACGCAAAAATAAACGTGCTTCTAATTTATTCTAACTCCATAATCAATCCACGCTAAATAAAAATGTAACAGACTGAAACGAAAACTAAAAACGGGGTTTAAATAATGGTATCCCTAGTGTTGACTTTGGAGTGTGCCCGATCAACAAGTCGAGCAAAAATGAGAGGGGGAGGGATCCGTAATACCGGATAGCAGACGCCGGTTCTGCTTACCAGTACGACCTGAAGGGTCGACTTAAAACTATCCAAAGCTAGCTAGCTAATTTAAAATAGATTCAAATTTCAAAGCATTTGCCAAATGTATTAATGGTGAATCCAGCTATTTTGCCTGCTTTATAAATTTACAAAATCGTTCTCCCTGATCTAAGTATTTTATCCTAAATTTGTCCCTAACGTTCCCTATCATTCCCTAACTGACGTATTATATATACAATCTTCCATTCTATATATACTGCGACCAAAAATTGGCGACAGAACGTCAAACGAATTAAATCAAGCCACAAAATAATGCAGGCAAAAATATAAGTGTAAAAATAAATATAAATATAATATAAATATATAAATAAACAAATAATAAATATATAAATAAATATCTGAATAAGCAAAAGCATGTAACAGTGCATATATTAGCAAAAGCAAATACATTATCAGGTGCACTCGCATGAGCATTATATCGACTAGCGTCATTACACAAAAACGTGCTTGTTAAATTATTTCAAAATCTGTTTAAAATCACAAATCAATGTTCATGAGAGTACAGCCGCCACAATTTTATTCTTACCTCCAATATAAATTTCTCCAGCATCCGAAGATCTGGTCGTCTACCTACATCTATCGGTTTTCTACTTTTATGGGGGAGTGGAATATGCACTATTAAAGTCCTGTTGGATATGCACTAAACGTTCTGGGAGGGATCACAATCACTATCACTTCACTTTTAAGTCCTAGGGGGATGCGCGGTTTCACTCTATTTTATTATTTCTTTATTTATTACACTTATTTAAATTAATGAGGTTTTCTGATTTAGTTTGTTGTTATTGATTTGTTTCGTTTATTCCCGATTTTCTGCGCGTAGAAGGTGCGACAGTGATTATTTTAGTGGTGTGTTCATCGTACATATTAGAGTTTTGGGTATACTTATTTAATTATTATTATTATTGGTATTCTTTCTTTTTTTTCTTTCTTTCTTTTTGTTTTTTTTTGGTTTTTTTTTGCAGGTTTTGGTTATAATGTTCATATCATGTCAAAATCACGCCAGGTCGATATCTATAATTTTTCAATCCTCCCACCATCCCCTCCCGACTTACACAGGATAATCACCTTCTAATCTTGCAACCTGCAGCAGCTTTCATCCACATCCACAAATTTCTTAAGAAGACTGGGTGGAAAAATACAGTGCAGTAGATTTTTTTAGTATATTTAGAATGAGCAGATAAGCTACCTTCGTACGAGATCAAAAAACCGGCTTTCTTATGGAATTTAACGTGGGAAATTCTAAGGTCCAAAAAGACCATTTTTTGTTAGATGCAAAATAAATAGGTAAAATTACCACAACGCTAGCTTTCAGCTACTTTTCCAAGATCGTGGTGACGTCATACCAAAATTTTAGAACAGTATTACATAGTAGCATGTTTATGGGGCTGCTGCCGCCTCATTTCCAACAGCATCCTCATTTCCACACACATCTGGACCAAATAGTTTTCTTCGACTAATCATTTTTCATCTTTCGAGATAAACCTATCTTGTTTGGTATCAATTAATATTAGATTTTTCTCAGCTATCCGAATCTTTAGGAATTTTTTTAATTGCATCATCCCCCAGAAAGCTACCCTCATTTTAAGATTTTTTGCTGGTAGCAATTTCTGGCCGTTCTTATAAATTTTTTTAGACATGCAACACATCAAATTAGTCTAGAATTTTAAGCAGAATCCGAATCTGTAACAGATTTAAAATAGGACCACCCCCTGCAAAGTTATACCCCTTTAAAGTCTTGAACCTCTAAATTTTGCTCTTTGTCTATAAGCTAACCTAACAAATAGTTTTCTTCGCTAATCATTTCCACCCACAAGATAAATGTACCTTGTTTGGTATCAATTAACATTAGAATTTTCTCAGCTACCCGAATTTTTAAGAATGTTTTTAGATTGCATCATCCCCAAGGAAACTACCCTCATTTTAAGATTTTTGCTGGTAGCGATTTCTGACCGACCTTATAGATTTTTAGCCATGCGACACATCAAATTAGTCTAGATTTTTACGCAGAATTCGAATCTGCAAACAGATTTAAAATCCGACCACCCCTTACAAAGTTACACTTTTAAAAGCTCCGAGGCTCTAAATTTCTGCTCATCTATATTTAAGTCCATTTTTAAAACCTTTTTCGCTACCCAAAACATATGCTTTAACCAACCCTCTCTGAAAATCTAAAACCGCGGGAATTTTAGAAATGAACCCTTTATAAGCCATAAGTGTTTAATATTTAAAACCATTTTCAAACGGTAATGTACTGTTTTTAGAATATTCAAAACCATGACTTTTAAAATTTTAAACAGTTATCAATTTTCTGGTTTAACATTTTTTTAATTACTAAGCACGTCATAACATAATTATGTAGTCAATGCTAAATATGTTTGGAAAATACAATTCGTTTCCGAACTAATTTCTTGACGATTAAGGATTATCCAAACTACATGTGAGAACGCTGTATAATTTCTTTTTAAAAGTGTATATTTTCTCCAAACAAATGCGTTAATTACAGAAGGAAAGTACGCTGAATGCAAGCCAATTAATAGCAATTTAATACGGCTTACTGACCTACCTTAATTGTTTGTACAAGGAAACACAATAAAATATATACAAATATAGCAACTATCTTATATATTTATGCCCCTCATGCATAGGTTGCTGTACTATTAGGAATAATGTACCTTTTGTCGTCCTCGCCCGACAAACTAATTTTATTAATTAATTGGGTATAAAGTTGGTATTTACGTGGTTTCGTTTAAGACTTCGTACATATTTTCCAGATTACTAGAAGATGTTATAACCATATTTTTTGTGTTAAAAGAAACTCGGATACTCCATTATCGACAGTGGTGTTCTTTATGCGATAGCTAGCCATACGGTTGTTAAACGCTATGCTAACCATTTCTACACCATCTTCGCCAAGAGCAGTAACTGTTGCATTTTTATATCTGTTGCTTCTCAAGTGTGCGGCATAGGTAGTCTTTTCCATTTCGAAATCGCATACTTTACACATAATTCGTGGTTGTTTCGTACAAGATCCATTAAGAGCTGTCGGAGCTAAACGTTTACAGCTTAATGGCATACCGTGCTGTTTTCCTTGTATCGCAGTAAGTTGTCCATTCTCGTAAAAGCGATACCGCAAGACACGCAGTTCAAGTACTTTGCTGCTGACGGATGTATAAGCTTAACCGTGAACTATGTTACACCACAACATTTGTTCTGCTGCCGTTTGAGAGCATTTTTCCAGGTATAGGAAGCATCACAAGAGTTGCATTTAAAACGTTTGCAGCTACCATTTTAGTACAAAACAAAATCCGCATTATAAGACTTTGGTTAAACTTGTAAGCGAACTAACTTATAACTAAAAAGTTTACTCTTGCGTACCTGCTTTATGTTCCCTATAGAATGCAAATCGAAGGTTTCCGAAGACAGCCGAACGAAATTAAGGATTCAGCGGAGAACTAAATGACGTCATCTTTTGCCAATCCTTGCTACTCGTCCAGTACATTTAGCACCAATGCATGCGCCCGGTTCGCATCGTCCAAGCTGCGAATGCAGTTAGTAGAACCACTGGAAACGTCTTCCATGTTATACGGATCAACAATCGCATCGCGTGCATATTAAAAACCCAAAAGAGTGGTAGCTCACGCACACAAATTGGCTGCAAGTCGTGCGGTGGAAGATGCAGTGCTACTATAAACAAAAACTTAATAAAACACTTTAAACCTTTACCAAGGAAATACCAAATTTGTTGTCTACAGCATACTTACTAATAAAGCAATTTAATTTTAAATAACTTCTACGTCATATTTTTGGAAATGGTAGGCTTGAATATTTTCTTTGGAAACAATCGAAGATTGTCGAAGACACTCGAAGAGTGCACAAGTGCGGTCACTAAACCAATTAGCATTAATACCTAGTATTCCGTACTTTCGTAGGTTGCTCATTTCCTAGAACTAAATCTTCCGCATAGCGGTCGGTAGCACGTAATTATTGCTAGAACCGGTAAGTACTCGATATCGCCCAAATAGAGAATTAGATGCTCGATGTCTGTCAACTTCCGATTCCCTCGTAAAAGGTAGAAAAAATTGATAGGTTAAAACAGCGTCGTCGCGCTGACCTAACCTATCAATTTTTCCTTTTATCTAATCTAAGTTCACACAAGTCCAACTAACCTAACCTAACTTCGGACAACACTAGCTAATCTAATTCCTGACAAGTCCACATCCAACCTAGGTCGGAGGCAATTTCACCCTATGGGGTAATTTCACCCTATGGGGCAATTTCACCCTATGGGGCAATTTCACCCTATGGAGTAATTTCACCCTATGGGGCAATTTCACCCTAACCTAACATCCTACATATATCCGACATATATCCGGACATACGTCGATGCGCATCCCTGCCGACCTAGATCGGATAACAAAACAGTTCCTAAACAAGAGAATGTAAGCGGTATGGCGGTGTCCGACATATTCGACTATCTTCGGCAATATACGCCCCCACACTGTATGATACATAAGGGGACAATTTTTTCGTATTAAATTTAGTATTCGACAGTAGTTAGAACGGTAAACATGAGCGTCTCCAAGATGATTAACGTTTCTCAACTTCTTGGGAATAAAGTGAAACCGACAAATGAGCGATTTGGATTATGGCTGTTGGCAATAAATATGTGCAACAATAATCTGGTGACAGATATTGGTAATATTTGTTATATCAAAGGCGAACAGATGCTGACTGGCGGACTACACACACCAATTACAGAACCATTTTGTGACAATTTAATGTTGGTTAAAATTTGCGACCTTTCTGACGCCGAACAAACAAAAGGATAATTATCTTAAAAAAAGAAATTTGTGGTGCATTTAACATCTATCTACGAAGAAAGTTCGATCGATTTGTTTCCGCTAGGCATGGTGTTAAAGCTAAGCTTCCGTTTTCTCTGGTAAGCACTAACAAGATGGGCCAGAGAGTAAAAGAAATTATTGAAAAAGAAGACCTCGAATGCATTAATAAAAAATTTCAAAATCCTATATGTGCTCCATACAAAGTGGAACTAGCAGATGTTAAGTTGGAAACTTTATTGGAGGAACTGCCAGATATATTAAACAAACTCGAAAAAGATTATTACTATCATTTTGACATGGATGTAACCCAAGATTTTGCTGGAATATTTAGAAAGATGGTGATGTGTAATTATTTAACTACAAACCATAATGTTTGCTATAAGGGCGAATACGAAGAAAAGTGTAATATTATAGTTGACAACGATAAAACTGCGATTGTTTAACATGGCTAACAACCAATGCAAGAATTAAGATATACAACAAATTTGTGTGTCAAATAACAAGTCCGGGTGTTAATAAACAACTTGGCAATCATATACTAGATTTTTTACGTTATCCAGATGTACGTTTAAGGGAAACATTTGCGTCTACTTTGGCCAAAGAACATGGTATTACGCGATTGGAAGCGACAATATACAACTGTGCAATTGGAAGCTATGTCAGTGCGGAACGGGTGTATAATCCCTTAAAAGACTGTTTAACCTTATTGGAAGATAGTAAGTTATACTTCCTAAAGGCGCCAATGTACTCGGTACCACTTGCCAAAATGTGAAGTAAGTTATCGGACAAGCAAGAAAATAGCTGCTGTTTAGTGTATAATCACCTACTACAGTACGTGTATTGGGGGAATGGCAATACAAAGAAATTGACGGGCTTGCAAATTAAGTTGTCCGAAAAACCAAAAGAAAAGGAAACATTGATAAAGTATGTGCTTTCGGTTTTAACTATTTACCTGTAAATTATTTGGAGATAGTAGAGGAGGAAGACAGCCAAGAAAAAATAAAAATCTTACACAAGTGCTACATTAAAGCAGGTAGTACATATTTTACGCAATCTGCAACACCATATTCTACAATTCCAAAAGAAATAGTCATTTCGGAATTGGGATTGATAAATACACCTAACATTTGCTCAGAGGTTGTACGACAACGCGTAAATATTGGCAGAAAACTCTATCAGTTTACGCTAAAGGAAATTGCCCCATTATGCACGCCATACGCTGTAAGTGGAAGAAAAAGACAACTGTAATTAGAGGACTACATGGAAAACACTGCGACAATACGCGAACAATACAAAGATGTGTTAGACAAAGAACATCTTATTAGAGAAAATGAGGGAGAATTAAAAAATTATTTTATGTGCCGATGGACTGACTTAGATATATCCGGTTTCTACAAGCTGTATGCATTTGTGGTTAGTAAAAAAGACTCTTTTAGTTATGTAGGCGTCCTTGCAGGAGAGAGTGGTACTAAATCCGTATACTTTTTAAAAGGTTATTCTAAAAACGTATTTATCGAAATGGCAAATAACATAGACGAACTAAAGAATGCGGGTTTCGTAACCTTTGCGACACCACACGCAAAGGGGTTCCGTTAAACATTATATATTTGCCTAGTAAAGAACCTTTCGGATCATTTAAAACCGAGTGTCTTACAACCTATAACAACCATATATTTCCAATAGTGGTGGACATGCAACTACGCAATAGTGAGTGGGACAATAAGGATTTCCTCCAATACCAACAAGAAGAAGTCGATCAAGCTAACAAGATACGTATGCAGGATATAGTGGAAGAGCCGCGATTAAAAGATTGTCACAAGTTGCAAGAATTACACGAAGGAATGGATCTGGTTGTCGGTGGAATCAAAGGCTTTATATATAGAGGCAAACTTCGGTACAATTCGAAAACCTAGACGGTCTCTATGTATCAAACTATTGGCTAGAAAAGGAGATAGTCGACTTGAGTGTCGATTTAAATTTTAAGCTGCGAATAAAATTAGATAAAATTAAAACCACTCCAAACAAAAATAAAGAAAAGACTGTTTTCTGCTTTATTAAAATTAAGTTTAAATGACTCCATGCTTGGTATTAAATATTTTTAAATTTTGTTGTGTATGTCAGAATAAAAACTTTAGAATAGTATTACATTGCTCTTTATTTACAAAAGGCTGTGACGTTACCACGCAATAGCAGTCGCACAGAGAAGGGTGCGCATGTGTAGGGGCGCATGGGTTGGAATGCGCATGGGCAGGGGTACGCACGGGCAGTGGTGCGCATGATCAAGGTACGCATGGGTTGGGATGCGCATGGGCAAAAGTGCGCATGGTCAGGGGTGCGCATGGTCTGTGATGTGTCTGGACGTCCACGAGGGAAGCGGATGTTAACAGTCACCAAGCATCTAATTCTTTATTTGGTATGGAGTACTTGCCGGCGTATGAATGTATCCGGAATAAAAAACACGTTTTTGTACATGCAGCTTATTAATAAAATTAGTTTATCGAGCGAAGATGACTAGTGTAACGTCATCCTAGAAACAAATCAATCTACGCATGGGGGGTATAAAGATATAGGTCTAAGATAGTTGTATAGATTTTGTAAATCTATTGTATATATTAGTATTAAGATTCTATCATTTTTAAGTTCTTCTCCAACCTCCCCTTCTTCCAAATCCTTCCTGCTTCTATCCTGGTTGACAGAGTATACGTGTTATCTCCACGTGGTGTTCGCGGAACACAGCGGTTTTAGATTTCTCGAGAAATGGATGGTTAAAGCATATGTCTTGGGTAGCGAAAAAAGGTTCTAAAAATGTAGTTAAATAAAGATGGGCAAAAATTAGAGGTTTGTGACTTTAAAAGGCGTAACTTTGTAAGGGGCGGTTCTATTTAAAATCTATTTACAGGTTTGGGCTTCCTAGATAAATCTAATATTAGTTGATACCAATCTTGTGGGTGGAAATTATTAGTTGAAGAAAACTATTTGTTAGGTTAGCTTATAGAGCAAAGAGCAAAATTTAAAGATTCAGGACTTTAAAGGGGTATAACTTTGCAGGGGGTGGTCCTATTTTAAATCTGTTTACAGATTCGGATTCTGCGTAAAATTCTAGACTAAATTGATGTGTCGCATGTCTAAAAAAATTTATAAGAACGGTCAGAAATCGCTACCAGCAAAAAATCTTAAAATGAGGGTAGCTCTCTGGGAAGGTGCAATCTAAAAAATTCCAAGAGATTCGGTAGCTGAGAAAAATCTAATATTAATTAATACCAAACAAGATAGGTTTATTTCGCAAGATGAAAAATGGTTAGTCGAAGAAAGCTATTTGGTCCAGATGTGTGTGGAAATGAGGATGCTGGTGGAAATGAGGCGGCAGCGGCCCCATAAACATGCTACTATGTAACACTGTTCTAAAATTTGGTATGACGTCACCACGATCTTGAAAAAGTAGCCGAAAGCTAGCGTTGTGATGATTTTACCTATTTACTTTTGCATCTGACAAAAATGGTCTTTTTGGACCTTAGAATTTCCCATGTTAAATTCCATAAGAAAACCGGTTTTTTGATCTTGTACTAAGGTAGCTTATCTACTAGAATGACAAAAACAACTTTCTACACACTTATATATATATATATATAGTTTCTAGAATGTTCATTATTATTAGATCATAGGTTCCTGATGTCGCTCCAATTAATTAATGTTGTCATATTTATTTTTAGCTGATGTATGTCCTATAGTTATAATAAATACATTATTATTGATAACTATTCATTTTATATACTAAACATAACATGGTGTCTGGTGAAAAAATATATAATTTCTAAAATATCTGTAAGTTTCCACAAAATTGCGAAACAATCAGATTTGTGTTTGTGAGGTTCTAAAGGTGAAAATGAAATTTAAACTTAGCTTAGTAGGTGATGCCGAAAATTGGAAAAATTTTAAACAAAAATTCAATATTTTCCTTGAAGCAAATGAATATACGAAGAAATCAGATGTGGTCAAAATTGCTATGTTACTGAATGCAGTTGGTGATGAAGGACTACAACTGTATCACACACTTACATTTAGCAAAGAACGTAAATCCTTAAAAAGAGTTGAAAATGCTTTTGGAAAGTACTGCACCCCGCGAAAGTCCGCTGTATTTAATAGATTTAAATTCTTCAATCGACAACAGCTCAAAAGTGAAACTTTCGATCTTTTTAAACTGAGCTTACTAAACTTGCTCAAACATGTGGATTTGATACACAGAAGCAATCACTAATTAGAGACAAAATTATAATCGCTGTACGAATGCAGGGTTGCAAGAAAGATTACTGCAGGAATCCAGTTTAGAACTAGATAATACAATTCGTATTTGTAGAGCACAGGAGGCTAGCAAATATGAAGCTAAAACATTACAACAGTATTCAACAAGTAAAGAAATCAGCATTGTAAGAAAAGTTCCTGGTACAAATACAAATATTAAACACTTTAAATGTACAAATTGTAATACAGAACATGGAATAAATGAATGTCCAGCTTATGGTAAAAAGTGTAATTATTGCAACAAGTTAAACCACTTTAGTTGGGCATGCAGAGCTAGGAACAAAAATACAATCGGGAAAAAAGTCAAATCAAAGTTTGGCAAAAGAAATGTAAGAAAGTTAACTGAGATGCTAACGCAAGAAAATTCATCAGCGGATTGATTAAATCTTGTAATTAATGAAATTACTGGAAGTCAGTCTAGTTGATAACCACCAGTGGGCACACAATATCATAATTAATGGTGTTTCAATTCATTTTACTTTGAATACAGCAACTGACATAACTGTATTGCCATATAGCATATATTTAAAAGTTTGTCCAGAAGTTCAATTAAGACCGAGTCATTATAAAATTCTGACTTATGGAGGCTAAGTTCAAACAAAAGGTATAAGTAATATGGGAGTCTGAAAACAGAAATCAAAAATTAATAAAGTTTACTGTTATCGATACCAATACAAATCCAATCCTAAGTTTAAATACATGTGTTTCTTTAAATTTAATTAATCGAATTGAAGTAGTTAACAGCCAAGGGGAGGATTGTTTTGAAAACAACATCCAAGATAAGCAAGAATTTATTAATAAAAATTGGCACATTTTTGAAGGTTTAGGAAAATTACCCTATGAATATAAAATAAGACTAAAAGAAAATGCAGTACCGTTAGTGAAACGAATGCGAAGATTTCCCGAAGTAATTAAACGAAATTAAGAATTGTCTTAAACGGGTTGGAAAATTAAAAGTAATTTCTAAAGTGACTAGTCCGACAGATTGGGTTAACGACATAGTAATTGTTGAAAAAGGTAATGGTTCTTTAAGGATTTGTCTTAGTCCTCTAGAGCTAAATAAATTTGTAAAACGTGAAACTTTTCAAATACCAACTTTATAGAGGATCTAATGGCCAATTTAGCAGGGAAATGTCTATTTACAGTTATGAATATGAAAGATGGATTTCTACAAGTGCCCATGGATTCGTCATCATCTTATCTATGTACCTTCAACACTCCATTTGGACGATACAAGTTCAATAGACTTCCTTTTGGTTTGTGTTCAAGTCCAGAAGTATTTCAAAGAGAAAATATTAAAATATTTGGTGGCATAGATAACGTGAAGTGTACTTCGATGATTTAATCATTGCAGCAAATACTGAACAGGAGCACGATGAAATACTCCAAAAAGTTGTAAACAGAGCAGTGGAATGCAATGTAAAATTTAATGCTGCCAAAATGCT
The DNA here is from genome assembly GCA_036346225.1 of Platerodrilus igneus. Taxonomy (NCBI): domain Eukaryota; kingdom Metazoa; phylum Arthropoda; class Insecta; order Coleoptera; family Lycidae; genus Platerodrilus; species Platerodrilus igneus. The sequence goes on along the minus strand of JARFIW010001025.1, from coordinate 2,676,760 downwards.
TTTGTATTGTCAAAAGATGGATTAAAGCCGAGTTCCAAACAAGTGGAAGCAATTCAAAAGATTTGTGAACCTAGAAATAAAAAAGAATTACAGAAATTTTTAGGTGTAATTACGTTTTTGCATAAATTTATTCCAAATATGCCAAACATTGCTGGCCCTTTGAGAAAGTTATTAAAAAATAAAGTTGTTTGGCATTAGTCTTCTGAACATCAGAATGCTTTCAATAGATTAAAACTACTTGATTCGAATTCACCAACTCTCAAATTCTTTGATCCATCAGAAGAAATTGTTGTTCAGTGTGATGCAAGCAAAGATGCATTCCAGGTAAATTTATGTATTTTTCTGATTATTTATCTAGGAATTTTATAAAAAAATCTAGAGATGATGATTCAGACATGACGGATATTGTTCATAGCATTAAGTTAGAAGAATATCTACCAATTTCAAAAGAAAAATTATGTAAACTACAGGTAGAAACACAAAATGATCTTGTCCTTAGTAAGGTGACCAATTTTATAAACAATGGTTGGCCTGAAAAGTGCGACTTAGATTGCAATTTAAAATATTTTTTCAAAATACAAAATGATTTGTTTGTGAAGGATCATATCCTGTTTCATAATGATAAAGTAGTAATACCTTCTGCATTGTATCAAGATATGCTTCAACAAATTCATGGCGAGGCACATTTTGGTATTTCTGAAAGCAAGAAACGAGCACGATCATTATTATACCGGCCTAAAATGTCTGAAATGATCAAAAATTTTGTTACTCAATGTCGTACTTGTGAAAGATATAAAAAATCAAACATAAAACAACCATTAATTCCACATAAGATTTATGATATACCATTTCATAGAATATCTCTTGATTTATTAGCATTAAAAATAAGTCTGCTGTGGAAATCATTATAAAACTTAAATGTTTATTTGCCACACATGGTATTCCTAGATATATTGTAGTGATAATAATCAATTTTAAAGTTATTTCTTTCAAGAGTTTGCCAGTAATTTTAACTTTGAAATTATTTCTACAAGTCCGTACCATCATCAGAGCTACGTTCTTTGCGAAAAATCTGTTGACATTGCAAAAAATATAATTAAAAAATCTTAAAACAGTGATGATGTTTATAATGCCTTATTAGAATACCGCACTACTCCTATTGCTGGTACTAACTTCTCACCATCTCAAATTTTAATGGGAAGACTTTTGCGATCAAAAATTCCAAAGACTAGTGAAGTACTCAAGCCAAAGTTAGTCATTGACGATGCATTTAGGCAACTCCAGCACAAGCAAAATAGTACAAAGTATTATTATGATTGGTCAGTTAGACCAGAAAAACATTTTTGTTTGGTGAAAATATAACTTTGCAAAATCCTATTACCAAGATATAGGAACCGGGCAAGGTAGTTGGTGTTAACGCTACACCTCGTTCAAATAAGGTTCAGAATGAGAAAAATGCAGTTTTTGATAGGAATAGACTTCTAATTAGAAAATCTCCCAACAGTCCTGTTGTTATTGGTGACTGTTTGGATAATGATGATATAGTGAAAAGTGCTGAGGGTCAACCCAGTGTATCTGTTAGTCCACATACTAGTAGAGAAGTGGTAATTGTAAGATGTTCAGGTAGACAGTTTTCAAACCTCAAAAACTTGAAGATTATGTTTGCTGAAATGGGGAAATGTTATATATAGTTTCTAGAATGTTTATTATTATTAGATCATAGGTTGCTGATGTCGTCCCAATTAATTAATGTTGTCATATTTATTCTTAGCTGATGTGTCTCCTTATTCTGTATATTTTAATATACATAATAAAAAACAAATGAAGAATCCAAAATAAATGTTAATGGGATTATACGACAATACCAAGACACCTACATAAAAACAAATGTTCCTTACAATCTTTTTTGAACCTTTTCTTTGAATGCGACTTGCTGACTGATAATAATAACGTAAGCTGCGATATATTCACCAAAAAAAAATGAAGAATCTAAACAACTTCTAGTCTGAAATCAACCCGCTGTTCTGATTTTACACTTTAATCGATTTAAAATTTTAGATCTGGATCTGCAAAAATGTTTCTTTCCCAACATTATTAGACTTTACGACATTCTGTTCAAAACAATGTCAAAACCTTCCAACGCTCAATTTTAACCAAAATATTGTATGCACTTTACGGTGTTATAGAACATAGAGGTTCAATTCATGGCAGACATTATGTTACATACGTAAAAGTGAGAACTCCCATAAGAAATAACAGCTACCGCTGACATTTTGTACTTAAAAACCAAGAAACCCCTTCACAACATAAAGCTACGGAAGCCAACACTGAAACACCATTGTGAAAATGGTTCTATGTTAACGATCTTCAGGTCTCTGAAATACCAAAAAAAAAGTACTTGAAACACAAGCATTCTTATTATTTTACGAACGAATATTATAAGGACCATTAATCGAAGAGGGATCACTTATCCTAACACCTCTACCTAATCCATAAAGCAAGAACATATCAACTATGTTTATAATGTGATATGTTCTTAAATTCACAGATTGCTTATCTTATTTTATAATTCCTATAGTTATAATAAATACATAATTATTGATAACTATTCATTTTATATACTAAACATAACACACACTGCATCGGGGGTTAAACTTAAATCAAAAGGAATATTGTGGTGGTGAAATTCCTGTTTCGCCTGTGAAATGCCTGTTGATGACTTTGTGGTGGTTAGACAAAGGAGAAACTTTGCTATCAATAGTCGACAAGTTCTGTGTGGTAATCTTTACTGTGCATAGGTGTACGTGCAGAGTATGTAGTATCAAAAATTATAGGTTTGTTACATAAGTGTATAGTATTGCCCGATAAACAGGAGTCTACAAAAATAGAAATTGACTTTCGTGCTTGAGATGGTTATCCTGGTACGACTTTTAAAGCATAAAACTTTTGTATTTGTAGGTATTCAATAATTTGCGGGTATAGTTGGTGCCGTTGATGGGTGTAACATAAAAATTAAATGTCCCGTTCACCTAAAAGAGATATATATATATATATATATATATATATATATATATATATTCTTATATCAGCCCTTAATTACTATTACTTTCTCTTTGGGCTAATACCTTCTTTATTTATTATACTTTAACTTTAAACAAAATTTGTTACACGACTTTTGTCGTCGTCACAAATTTACTATTTAATGTATGACTTCAAATCGAGGTGCTTTAGCAAACGTTTGGTTGGTTCTTTTTTTACTAATTACTATATTTTATATGCCTCGACTATTTGAAACTTTAATCTCAGGGTTTTCTCACTTACTCACCGTGAGTTCAATCGTGAGTAGATGTGCACTACCCAACCAAACTGCACCCTCGTTTGTTTTACCACTTTTTTAATGTACTGAATTTACTATGTATGCCAAATTTTAATATATCAAAGTTGCCTGATGCCAAATTAATTTATGTAACTGTTTATGACTTTAATTTTTGACGTTATGATATATTTACGGTACTTACCAGAAATATACCGCGCTGAAGGCCTTCTTTTGACTGCTGGCTCAAGTTCGAAAACGCCGTACGCACTTTCACAAAAGATTCTCCAATGTTGTCCGCTTGCGTACTGCCTCCAGGTGTTCTCAAAAACAAATTTCGTTGACCCAAACCTGAAATAAATTTACCCCAATTTAGAATTTAGCAAAAACCGTTGTCTACTTCCCCTGCGTTAATTCTTCCTCGCCGTATCTTGATCTCCTGTTCCTCTGCTCCGTACCCCAATTAATCCTCTCTTCGCACAATCCAATTCAAACCCGCTGTCCTATTATAATTCACTCCTAGTCCTGCTGTTCCAATTATCCATACGATGTCCTTACTGCCGTTTAATCTTCTCAAATCAATCCAAAATTACTTATGTCGTCGATGCCTTCTTTATCCACTCCTGTCTCCTACTGCCGTTATACCAAATCTATCCCAAAACCAACACAAATCTTCTCAATCAAATAACCGTCGCTTTCCCCTTTGCACTAATAACCACTTCCAAAATCTTCTTTAAATACTCGTTGCCTTTCCCGTTGCACTATTAACCACTTTTAAAAACTCCTTTTATATATTCGTCGCCTTTATTTACTCGATGTTTCTTATTTCTCTCACACTTTACTAAATAATACTCGATGATACACATATAACTTTTTATTTTATTAATATTTTACAACTTAACGCAGGTTTCATAAAATAGGTCTTTATCTGAACAAATTCGAAAAGTAAGTCCCTTATTTATTTTGCTTAGTTATTAAATCAACAAACTTAGCTTACTAGAATAACATTTTTAAACATATAACATCCAATAACAAATCATCTTTCTTTGAGTGTCCAACATACTTTCGCTACAGTCTTTATAATAATTTTAAATTTCTACTATTGGTCCAAAACACTTCACTAAACTCCAATAACCTTTTACATTTTGATTCACTTTAAATTTTGATTTACAATTCGTCTAAAAGTTTGATTCTATAAAAAGGAAAAGCCAAATAATTTTATACACGACCTGGACGCTTTGTTATATTGCAGATATCCATAAATGCGTTCGGCTTTCCGACGGCAAATGTACTCTCAACTGGCTCATGAAATATCAACTCAGTATAAAACCTCAAGTACCGTGCATTATATCAACGTCATAAAGTCATGTTATCTACCTTTTGGCATATAAGTTTCAATCTGAAATGGTACATACTTTAACGTATGTAAAGTATAGCAAAATTTATAGTTTTTAAATTATTAAATCTGAAATATTGATCCTATCGTTTGGCATACACCCCTATTAATACAAATATACCTTTAGAAACCTTATACCCCCCCCCCCTACATAATAATATATATCGATAAAAATGCAAACCACACTATAAAATTACAGAGAATTGTAACCACAGATAAAACATTTACAAATATTGTTGTAGGTTTTCCAAGTTCTGTTCACAATAGTAGGGTATTGTATTATAGTTATTAATAGACAATATTTTCTATACATATTTTGTTTCAGATATTTAAGAATTCTGCAGTTTATGTAGATGTACAACAGGGCAATTATCAACGATGAAGATTACCATATAATTGGCGACAAAGCTTACCCTCTACAACTTCCATTAATATCAGAAGTACTTGGTTCAGAAAAATCCTCTCGAGTTAAATTTGATGAAGATTCCTTTATTACCACCTTTTCTGTAGCTGAATCGATTATCATACATGGACTGCCTTTTTCTTTGTCACCCAGAATGTCATCTCATCATTAGGTCTTCAGTCCTAGAACTGGTTAAACGCGTACCCTCATTGTTGCCTATTCTGAACTAACCTACACATTTTTTCGAACTTTGTACAGTTTGCATCTATCAGTATCTGATAATAGCCCATACTGGTATTGCTAATTGGACGCTAGTGTCTCATTTTAGACTGTTGTTGATTGTGTAACATATGCATTCAGCATTCACAATGCTGACTTCTGCTCTCTTCTTTTTTGAGCGTCAAATCGACCACCGATCTAACATAAAATAGACGTACAGACGGACTTCTATCAATGATCAGAAGTCCGTCTGTACTGGAAATAATTTTTTATACTGTTTGTTTCAGGCTCGCCTATACATAAGTATTATTAAAATACGCAGTTTTATCAAGCCTACAATTGACTGGTTATTCAATCAACGTTTTCCAAGTGGCAATTTTCCATCGTCAATGGGTAGCGGTTCTGGGGACAGATTTTTTGAAGATTGTCGGTACACTTTGTAATTTTATTGACCATTTTTATCTTCACAGAACGGTCAAGGTGCAATTCATGTTGTGTGTAGTCTTGTCTTCTAAGTAATATGTTGAAGTTGCACAACATGACATTTGAATACATCTGATTAATTTCTGGGGAATTCTGTTTCATAAATTTTGATGTTAAGATAATGATTATCGATTATCATATCTTGGCGGCACTGTGAGTAGAATTACATTGTTCTTCAATTGGTAAGTGAAAATAATACAATTCACCAAGCTAGTTATCTTAAAGATATTTCAAGTAGAAGAGTTTAATAAAACCACGGTTATTAACAAAAGTCTGTCTTTTCAACATTATTTTTGGACAACGGACGTACTGCAAGCATAGGCATGTGGTTGAGTAATGAATATGGCCATAGCCATGCTCAAAAATATACACCATTTTCAAAATACAACTGTATATAAAATTCCGTTTGAAATATTTTTTGCAGTTTATTGTTATATGTACTAGTTGTATCTTCAGTAGAGTGAATTTTCTTAGTTTTCCTGTTTATGTGTATGCTCTTTACAATAATAAACATATAAATGTAACCCACTTACCCCCAATACATCTTTTGCCTTGTTAAATCTATGATGCCACCCATTTTACAGAGTAAGAACTGTTTATTGTTTCATGCATATGCAATAACACTTCCATATAGAATGCCCACCACCGTATAGTGAATGTAGAAACTCCTGGCTACAACAATTCATTTTTCATGAAATACCAAGATACCATCACCTCATGGCCATAAAATAAACATCAGTGAGAGCCACATGTACATCACACTGCAGCTAGCATGTTAAAATGTATAAAAAGTGTAGTTAATTAATAAAACTGCTAGAAAACCAACCAAGAAAAATGTCTGCTAAGGACTTCATGCATAATACCCCACCTAGAGCTTTGCAAAGACTACGACCACAACTCTCAGGAGCAAAAGTAAGACCCTTTATTAGAATTTTATATTCTAAATTTGATGGCGAATATTTTTTTTATTGCTTTATTATAATTGATCTTTTAAATTAGTAAATAATTAAGTAATTGAGTTAAATTCTATTAATCTAATAGTCCACTTTTTATCAGTATTTAGCTATCCTTTAAAATATAATTTGTTTGAAGGGCTTTAATGATGCTGTTATTATCAAAAATAGCTGACTAATTTTAGTACAAAAGTGAAAACGACACTAATTGGTTGTATAATTGCATTAATAGCAATAATTGTTACTATTTAGATCTTTGCATTTAGCCAAGAAATCAGTTATGTACAAAATGGAAAGATATGACATTACAGACACCTTCAGGGTTCAATATTGGGTGTGGAAATTTGCTGGAATGTGGCCCTTACAAAAATCTTCAGTTTGGTACAAGATGAAAGGGATTTTTTGTTACGGTATTCATTTTTTGCTTATTGTTTCTATGTTAATAGAAGCTTATAGCAGTAGATCAGATTTTGTACGACTCAGTGAAATATTGTATGTGATGATTACACAAATATCAAATACGTGTAAACTAACTAGTATCTTTATTCAACGAAAAGTCTTTGTACGAATGGTGGATAGCTTAAAGAATCCAATGTTTTCATCACATCCATTGAGTCTCCAAATAATCATGGAACAACGGCTAAAAAAGTTAAAGATGCTGTCACTTACTTATCAATGTATGATACAGTTTGTTACTATTGGAGCCACCCTCACACCTTTATTTAATAGCCAGACACTTCCGTTTCCATTTCCGTATAATTTTGGGCCATACAATTGGCTTATGTATTTGTTTCAAACAATTTCAATAAATATAGGTGCATGGATACTTCCATCTGTAGATTCCCTATTTGCTTGTTTTCTTGGAATTGCATCTGCTCAACTAGAAATAGTACAACATAAAATTATCTATTTGGAGCACTCTACAAACGAATTACACAGTACTGTTGAAAAACAAATTAAAAAGTCTATTCAACACCACTTGGCTATTATCACGTAAGTTTTGATATTTATTACTTTAGAGAATAATAATTGAACAGATACAGATAGCTACTGCGACTAATCAGCTTTTTTCCTACTTGCGATTCTAAACGTATGGAGGTTTAACTCATTTTTATTTTTATAACTTATTGGTGCTTTAAAGATATTTGAAATCATTTTTTAACATTTTATTGTCGATATTAAGTTGAATTGAACTTTATTACAAATAGGAAACAAAACGTTTGACATTGGTAAATAATATTAGTAAAAGATGCTTAAAAAATTCGTAATATGAGACACAAAAATACCTATTCAATCTGTGTGCTTGTTAATTATTTATATTAATATTTTTTTATAGTGTATCTTAAAATAATGTAGCATCTGTTTTAATATATTGCACTAGTTCATATTCAAAAATTTAATAATAGAACATGACGTAGTATATTGTATTGAATTAAGGAATAATGAATTCATAGTTGTTTTATAAATATAATTTTCATCATTCTGATAAATAATTAAACATGAAAATACCACGACCCTAAATCTTTTATATTTCTGTATATAACGATCGATGTTGAATAAAATAGTCTGCATAAAATGTAAAACCATTGCAATGTGCTTAACGAATCTTTTATTGATGTATGACAATTGCAGAATAGAATAATGCAGATAGTACAAATCTGTAGTTTTTAAAACTTAACTTTTGGTTAAGGTTTAACAAATATAACACCTATAAGCTAATCAAATTAAAACTATCAGAATTCTGGTTTCTAGTAATAGACTGCATGTATATCTAAAGAAAAAGTAGAACTTTTTGATCAAATTGCTATATACATGGTCAAGGTGATCATCGCCACTATGTCTTCAGTCCTGGAACTGGTTAGACGCATATCTTCATTGTTTCCTATTCTAAGCTAACCTACACATTTCCCTAAAATTTCCACAGCCTATATCTTTCACTATCTACGTGCAATAGTCTAATTTAGATTTACCTTTACCTCTCTTTTTTCTCTCATTGCTTGTAATATAGCCCGCACTAATTTCAATGCCTTAGAACGTGTATCCTTCTATTTCTCCTATTTATTTCTTTTTCACAGATATTTCTTTCTCTATTTGTAGAATTCTTTTCTTATTAACTTTGTCTGTTCATGCTATCATCATCATATATCTGAAAGCACCACACTCCAAAAGACTTCTACCTTTCTCCTGGCTGCTTTTCCTGCTGTCCCCATTTCTTAACCGTACACTGTTGTGCTCCACACATATGCTTTCAACAATTTTTACCTTGTTTCTATGTTTTTGTCTTTGAACACAGCAGCCGCTCCCCTTGTTAGATAAAGCAGGGCTCCTCCTATTGTTTTCTAAATATTTACCCTATTTCACCAATATTTAGTGGTATGCAAAAGGGGTTAAGCAACTTGAGCCTATCAAAATCTCCCAACATTTGAACATTTGCTGAATTAATAGTTTCCGATTCATTCTTTCGCACAATCAACATTTGTTGAGAATATGCAAAACCAGTACTTGTAGTTGCTTACAGTAATCATTAAGTTTAAGTACAATTTTTTTTTATTGTTAGGTTTCCATCTTGGAACTGGTTGGACGCATACCTCAATTGATTTCTATTCTGAACTAACCTACACATTTCCCTAAAATTCTCACAGCCTAGGTCTACCTCTATCTCTCTTTTTTTCTATCTGTGGTTCTAATATATTCCGCACTATTTTCTCGTGCCTTAGCATGTGTCCTATCATCCCGACATGGTCCGCTTGAAAAATGTTAGGCAAGCACTTTCACAAAAATACACCCTTCTTCGGATGAGAGGTAAAATGGAGGTCCCGTGTATGAGTGTTATCACGCACGTTAAAGAACCCTATCTTGCTTGGAACAGCAAAGGTTCGGCAAAATTCCAAATTTTTCAGGTAAAAAAAACTTGCTTCATGGTCGATGTAGTACCTTTGGGTGGAGCATTGGAAAGTCACATGTAAGGTCCTATCATCCTATCTCTACTGTATTTTACTGTTTCCACATATTTCTTTCTTCCCCTACCATTTCTAGAACCACTTTGTTCCTAACTTTGTCTGTCCATGATATCCTCATCATATGTCTGTAGCATCACATTTCAAAGGCTTCTATTTTCTGTCCGCTTCTACTACTGTCCAAGTTTCACAGCCGTACAGTGCTGTGCACCACACATATGCTTTCAGTAATCTTTTCCTTGTTTCTATGTTTGTTGTCTTTGAACATAGTAGTTGCTTTTTCTTGTTAAATGCAGCACGACATTGGACTAATTTTTGTTTTATATCTTTTGCACTTTTCCCATCTTGCGTTATTTGACTTTTTAGGTAGCATAAGTCCTTCACCTCTTGTAAGTTTTCATTTTCTATCTGTATTCTAGCTTTTTATTTAGTTTTCCCTCCTTTATATACTAGTACTTTAGTTTTATTTTGTTAATTTTCATACCTTATCTCTATGTTAGTGCTGCTTCCATTTCATTAAAAGCTGCTTCTAACTCTTTCTTGCTAGATGCTAATTCCGCTATATCATCTGGAAATCTCAGCATGTCAATTGTTTGTCCCTGCACAGTAATTCCAAATGTCTTTCTGCATTGTCTCTTCGATATACAAGTTAAAAATTAATAAGGATAGGGCACATCCCTGTTTTGCCCCTTTCCTAATATTTACTTCTCTGCATTTCTGCTCTAATTCTTTTACAGCTGTTTGCTCTTTGTATAAACTATGCACCATCTTTATATCCCTATCCATTTCACATTGTCGAATGTTTTTACCAGTTCTACAAACCCTATATACACTCTTTCTCCTTTTTCTGTTATTTTAACCATAATCACCCGCAAAGCCAAAGTAGTTTCCCATGTTAACCCGTTTCACCTATACTCAAATTGATCTTCTCCTAGTACTTCTTCAGTCTGTTTTTGCATGTCTTTGTACAATTCTAGTTCATATTTTTGTCAATTGTAATAGTTTTTTTTATTTATAGAATACGCGTTTCGAGGGAGGAGATAAACTAAATTTGGGCTTCATGATGCGAGCACCATTGTAACGGTTCTAAAATTTTAATTATAATAAGGAACACGTTTAAATTAATTGAGGCGGGTTTGATTATTGTTAATGTACACGTAATCCAGAATTTCAAAGGGACTTAAAACTTTTACGCGTATGAGATGGAAAGATAATTACACTGCTGTGCCGACGGCCGACTTGGCTATTACCCCAAGGGAAAGTTTGAAGTGGTCTGGGTTGAAATATTATTTGCTAAACTGAAGACAAAATAAATTGAAATTGGACGCCACTGTATCTAGTATGTATTATAAAAATTATAATTTTAGGATAGATAAAGAATCCCTTTTGAAGTAGATAATTCTAAAATTTTAGATCTAACCTTTTGGAAAATTAATTAAACTAGACTCAGAATTCTTCTATTCTATACTAAATAATCTGTTTCCAATGTGTTCGCGCCATTTCGCTCTCCCAACGTGGTATTCGTTATCAAGCCAGGCGAGATAAGGAATACCATAATTTAAAAGAGTCGATTAACAACCATCCGCGAACGCGAACGTGTTCATTCAATTTCTAAATATTACTCTCTAATCTCTTTCCTAAAACAACCATTTCCTGACTCCGTTCCTATTTACCTCTGGCCAGAAACAGTACTGAAAGGTGCCGCGTTAGTGCTCCAGATGTCTGTGCTTCGGTAAGTGCTTTAAGTATTTATGTGACTTGTATTCCAATTCTATGTTTATTTCCTTCTAATCTATACAGTCCACTGTCTACCTTACAAACCCTGGTTTACTGCCTACTGCACTCCAGGCAATTTCTATTTGCGCCCCCTGTCGTTCCAGGAGGCGTGTACATAACCTTTTTGATCCGTACGAGCCGAATTAAGAACTACGTTATATCTCGTTCTTCGTCTCACATCCTCAATTCAAGCACATAAATACGTATGTCCAACATTAATTGTAATTTCGAATAATCATAACACTTTAATTCTAAAGATAATTAAATTGCTATAAAAGTTTCCAGTTTGAATTGCACGTGTGTACTTTTAAAATACTGCATTTATACTTTAGTCAGATAACTTCGTTATCGCGTTGCCATTCAACACGTTTAAAGCAATGATATTTGTATTTGTATACAAACAATAAACTCTGCTTCGGAAGTAATCTTAATCTCAGATTCGTGCAAGTATTATTTGTGCGTAACAAACGTTTAATCATGACTACCAGAAACATTCTACAAAAGAAATTAGAGGATTATGTTTCTCGTTTAACGGAAATCCAAGACTATATCAAAACGGCTACGCGCTTTTCAGCAGTTGAAGCGAGATATGTTCGAATGGAAAGTATTGAGCAACAACTTGATACTTTGTACGATAAAATTTTAAGTTATAATTCCACTGTAGAAGAAAAGGATGAGATAAATTCTCAAAGATCTTCCTTCGACAATTTAATAGATGTTATTCGTTCTCGGTTTTCGATATGAAGCAAAAGGCTTCTACTTCTGCCGGCGATACAGCAGTTATCGCAAGTGCATCTCAACCTGTTATCAGTTTCTTAAAACCTCTTAGTATAAATCCGTTTGATGGTTGTTTAGACAATTGGCAAAATTTCATTACGTTATACAAAAGTTTAGTCCATGAGAACGATCACATTCCCGTAATCCAGAAGTATCATTACATGCGCATGCTTCTTCGGGGAAGCATTGGCATTAATTTCGGATTTAGCTCTAGATGCCAATTTATATGAACAAGCGTTCACTAAACTTCAGGATCGCTACAATTCACCTCGTAGAATTACGAGCTACTACTTAAATAAAATACTTCAATTTAAAAACTCTGGATCGCTCTCAAGCTTTATTAATATTCATGTTCATGCTGTTAACACGTTAAAGGTAGCGAATAAAGTTGAAGATTTGGCTGATTTTTTATTGTTTTCTTTATGCTATCGCAACCTAGAATTCAAAACTCAAAACGCATTTGATTCAAACATAGGTTCGGCAGTTCCTACTTGTACTCAACTGTTCGATTTCTTAACTTTGCAAAGCAAAACTTCAGAGCTTTATGAAGACATTAAAAAAGAAAGAGCGCCAAGGCCAGGTGCACCCCTTCGCTATAAATCTAGTTTAAACCAATCCTTCTTGGTTAAAAACTCGCAGACTTCAGTGGCGACTAAAACCGCTAGTATAATTTGTCCCTATTGTGGGAAGTCCATAAAATCTATGGATGTTTGGCATTTAAAAAGCTTAGCGTTGACGATCGTCAAGTTGCTATTAAATCTTTAAATCGATGTTTTAAATGCCTCGGCAGTCATACTCCTCGTGATTGTAATTCTGATGGTAAATGTAAGTTGTGCCATTCCTCTTTTCATCATACTCTGTTGCATAAATCACTTGTTAGGGAACACATTAATGAATCTAACGATTCGAAAGCCGCACTCACAACTGAAGTTGTTTCGACATGCAACGTCACAAATTCACTAGAAAATTACACTGTTTTATTAGGTACTGTAGAAGCTCGTGTTTTAGATATAAACAATAAGTTACAATCTGTGAGATGCATTTTAGATTCCGGATCTCAAATCAACGCAATTTCAAGTTCTTGTGTCCAACGCTTAGGGTTGGAGCGTCAACATGATTTTCGCCAAGTTGGTGGCATTTCAGGTTCTGCAATTAAATCCAAAGGAGCTGTAATATGCACTTTGTTTTCTAATCACTCGAAGCATCAATTTCAATTTTGTGCTTCAATCTTTCCTAAAATAACGGGAAACGTTCCCGGTTGCTCACTGCCTTCTCGTATTTACCATAAATTTAAATGTTTGCAGCTTGCTGATGAAAATTTTCATAAATCATTGCCCGTAGATATACTACTGGGTGCTGAAATATGTTCCGAAGTGCTATTTTCTGATCGCACTAGAATCATTCCTGGCCAACCAGTAGCTATTGAAACAATATTCGGTTACGTGCTATTGGGACAGGTTCCTAGTGTTAACACCGCAGTTAATGCAACTTCTCTTTTTATTTCTGATTCAGTAGATAATGATATAAGGAATTTCTGGGAATTAGAAGAAGTCAAAATGCCCAAAGTTCCCTCTCAAGAAGATGTTATTTGTGAATCTCATTTTCTAGAAAATTATTCTCGAAACGCCTCTGGTCGTTTTACTGTCGCTCTCCCTTTCAATAATAATATTAAACCTCTCGGTAGCAATCGACATATTGCTTATAAATGTTATCTAAATTTAGAAAACGTCTTTCATGTTCTCTTGAAAACAAAATTCTTATAATATGTTTTTACAAGAATATTTTGATCTTGGTCATATGATTTTAGCCGAAAATCCATCCGATTATATTTTACCACATCATGCCATCTCGAAAATAACAAGTAGTACTACCAAACTACGCGTTGTTTTAATGGATCTGCCGTGGATTCACTAGGTCTTTCTCTCAACAATAGATTATATGCTGGTCCCAAATTACAGTGCAATTTACCAGATATAATAAATACATTTAGATCGCATAAAATTGCTGTTTGTGCGGACATTCGCATGATGTACCGGCAGATCTTACTCGTAAGCAAGATTGTCAATTTCAGCATATATTTTGGAGACCAACTCCACAAGACAACATTTCTGAGTACGAGCTTAGAACTCTTACATATGGTTTAGCTCCTTCCGCTTTCTTAGCTCAAAGAGTTCTTCGGCAATTAGTTATAGACGAAGGAACTCTTACCCCTGGCTTCTGAAGCTATTATGTATCATACCTATATGGATGACGTAATTAGCGGTGCTGAAAGTATTGCTGAAGCGAAGCAACTACAGCACGAGCTAGTAAAACTTCTTTCTCTAGGCCAGTTTGATTTACGCAAATGGTCTAGTAACTCTGAGGAATTGTTACAGGATTTCGAACAAACTGAATTAGAAACTCTAATTCCTTTCTCTGATGACGTTAGTGGTATAAAGATACTAGGTTTAGTCTGGAACCCTGGAATAGACGTGTTCACTTATAACGTGATACCCTTTAAAGGTGAATTTACAAAACGCTCTGTACTTTCTTATATGGCCCGCATATTCGACCCTTTAGGGTGGTTAACTCCGTAATATTTGTAGTAAAGCATATGTTACAACGACTGTGGGTTCAACAAATTGATTGGGATGATACCCTGATCATAAGTGGTGTCAGGAATGGCAAGGCTTTTGTAACCAAATTACTATGTTATCCCAGCTAAAAATTCCTCGTATTTTGTCTCATTTTCACGGCACTTATCGATTGCTAGGATTTTGCGATGCAAGCGAAAGGATACGGCGCTTGTGTCTACTTGTATGTTGTTAATGATAAATCTGTAGATTGTAATCTTTTACAAGCGAAGAGCAAGGTTGCTCCTCTAAAGCATCTTACTATCCCACGCTTAGAACTTTCTGGAGCTCTTTATTATCCAAATTAATTCATTCTATGCGTTCAAATAAATTTCCATACCCTATTTTGGAAACTAAACTTTATTCAGACTCTCAAGTCGTACTTTCATGGTTGCGTACGTCTACATATTTGTTAAAACCTTTTATGGGAAATCGAGTAAGCCAAATTCTAGAATATACCTCCATTGATCAATGGAGCCATGTTTCCGGAGAACTTAACCCCGCTGACGTCGCTTCTCGTGGACTCAATCCCTCTTCAATTATTACGCCACGATTTGTGGTGGAAAGGTGCATCTAATTTAAAGGATGTTTGTTTTAACCTCAACTATTCTTTTGTTCCTTTGAGTGAAGTACCTGAATTAAAATCAATTACTACACTACTGGTTGCATTAGAACAGTGCGATTTTGCTGAATTCATGGGAAATTTTTCTTCTTTAAGTCGCTTGCAATATGCAACGGCATATATTATTCGTTTTACTTATAATTGCCGTCACCCCATGGGAAAAATTCTAGGTCCTATTTCTCGTGATGAATTACATAATGCATCACAAACATGCGTGAAACTTGTTCAACAACAATTTTTTGCAGTAGAATTGTTGCAAATAAAAATAAAAACCTCTCTCCGCCTCTTTAGAAAATTATCGCCGTTTATCGATGCTCTAGGTTTGCTTAGGGTGGGCGGTCGCTTACAGCATTCACAATTGAACTATGATAGCAAACATCCTCTGTTATTGCCTAAAAGGGCAGCTTTATCTAAACTTATTTGCGACCACTATCATGCTTTATCTTTGCATTCCGGACCTCTTACCACACAAGCTCTTATTCTAAGAAAATACTGGATTTTAGGATCACGATCGTTAATACGACAACGAATACATCAATGCATACCATGTTTCCGATTTAATTCCAAGCCTTCTCAACCCATTATGTCTAATTTGCCTCCGTCCCGTGTACAATTAACTCGCGCCTTTACTCATGTTGGAGTTGACTTTGCAGGACCGTTGCTTGTTAAGTCTTCCATTCGGCGTAATGCTTCTTCTTTCAAATTATATCTTTGTGTTTTCGTATGCATGTGCACGAGAGCAGTTCACTTGGAATTAGTTTCCGAACTTACTACTAATGCTTTTATGGCGTGTTTTGATCGATTTGCTTCTCGAAGAGGTGCTCCTGACACTATCTATTCAGATTGTGGAAAGAATTTTATTGGTGCAGCCCGTATGTTAAAGGAAGCTAGTGCGTTTCTTCATCAAAACCAAGATGAAATATTTTCCGCATTGGTTTCCCGCCAAGTTAAATGGCAGTTTAATCCGCCATATGCTCCTAATTTTGGGGGTATGTGGGAAGCATCGGTAAAATCTCTATTGCTACGCACTCTTGGCAAACAACCTCTTACTTTTGAAGAGTTGTCTACTGTTTTCACTCGCATAGAGGCCGTATTGAATAGCCGACCTTTGTGTTTCTTTTACTTGGACACTAAAGACAACCCCGATTATTTGACTCCCGGTCATTTCCTTATTGGAGGCCCTATATTAGGTATGCCAGAGATAACTCTGCCAGAAAATATAAACTTGCATTCGCGCTGGCTACGACTGCGCCAAATTACCCAGTCGTTCTGGCGGCGATGGTCCAATGAATATTTGCTCACACTATCTCAACGACCCAAATGGAATCGTTCCTCCGATGTACCCAAAGTGGGTCAAGTTGTTTTTCTTCCCGGGATTAAAACTTCTCCTCTATCGTGGCCGTTAGGACGAGTCGAGCAATTATTTCCCGGTAGCGATGGTGTTGTTCGCGTGGTATCGGTAAAAACCATCCACGGTTCCCTCACTCGGCCGGTAAATAAAATAATACCTCTTCCTTTAGAAAACTAATTTTTTTTCTTGTTTCTTTCTCCAACTTAGATTTAGTTTTTTTTTAAAAAAAAATCGCGTTTTATTTTGCTTTTTTTCTATCCCGAGCATCGGCGGGTAAACCGTAGCCCACTACTGGGAGGAAATGCCCAGTTCTAATACAATTTTCTTTTCAAGTTTCTAATATATTTCTTTTCAAAAAATGTTCATTTTTGGTGGGCGGTTATGTTCGCGCCATTTCGCTCTCCCAACGTGGTATTCGTTATCAAGCCAGGCGAGATAAGGAATACCATAATTTAAAAGAGTCGATTAACAACCATCCGCGAACGCGAACGTGTTCATTCAATTTCTAAATATTACTCTCTAATCTCTTTCCTAAAACAACCATTTCCTGACTCCGTTCCTATTTACCTCTGGCCAGAAACAGTACTGAAAGGTGCCGCGTTAGTGCTCCAGATGTCTGTGCTTCGGTAAGTGCTTTAAGTATTTATGTGACTTGTATTCCAATTCTATGTTTATTTCCTTCTAATCTATACAGTCCACTGTCTACCTTACAAACCCTGGTTTACTGCCTACTGCACTCCAGGCAATTTCTATTTGCGCCCCCTGTCGTTCCAGGAGGCGTGTACACAATGACAATATTTAACAAAAGAAATAAATAATTTCACATATTTTAGTTATAAAAAAAAATTAGTTGAACAATATTTAAATGACCATCAGATCTGAAAATCCCATACAAATTTAATCAAAAACAGTAATTCAAGTAATCTTAAAATAATTATGAGTGAGAGTTTCAAATATAACAAAGTATGAATGAAAATAATGCTTTCCAGAAAATATACGGTCATAGTAAAAAAATTAATTAATCAACCAAAGTCGATTCAGTTGGGGGTATCGGGTCTAACAGACTGGAACGCTAGAGGTTTTCATGCATATGAAACACGTTGAAATCCTTGAAGTATACTGTAAACAATAAGAAGTTTACACAGACTTTTGAAAGATTATATTGCTATTTACGACTTTCCAAACCAGGTTTCAAAACACCTGAACTGTTTTCTATATGGTTGTGGGTACAAACTGTTAAACAGCCTTACAATTTAACCAGACAAGGAAATAACAGATCGTATAGTGTTTTCCATATGGCATCAAGGACTTATTAAGAATTCGAAAATCCATAAAAATCTGCAAAAATACTTGATGTATTTTTCTTTTTTCCTATTGCTTTAATATTTCTATGTTGTTCAGAAAAGAAATTGTGTAATACAACTAAAACAATTGTTACAACGTGTGCTATCAAACTTATTGTTCGAAAATTTTCACATCTATCCGTGCCTCTTTTTTTTGGTATAGTGTTATGTTTGAAATCATTGGGTATCTCGCCTGTCTCATACACATAGCTTACAAAATGGAAGAGACTTTCTGATACTGCTTTCCAGTGGCTTTTAGAGTTTCTGCTTCAACCTTATCTATACCCAATGCCTTACCATTTTTCAACCCTTTAATGCTAATTCAAACTCATGTATAAGTATAGGATATCCCAGGTCATCCA
The DNA here is from genome assembly GCA_036346225.1 of Platerodrilus igneus. Lineage (NCBI taxonomy): Eukaryota > Metazoa > Arthropoda > Insecta > Coleoptera > Lycidae > Platerodrilus > Platerodrilus igneus. Next base: position 2,658,193 of record JARFIW010001025.1, on the reverse strand, counting down.
CTTCAATGTCTGATTCCTGTTCTAGTGCATCTAGTTCCTGGTCTGCATATAAATCCCTGTATATACTTGGTATCTAAGCATTTTCTCTATATTTTCTATAATTGTATTTCCTTTCGCAACCCTTATATTTTTTGCTATATGACCTTATATCTCTAAAATTCATTATAATAAGTTTGTATGTTTCGTTTGTCTTTCCGATTTCCATCTTAGTTTGTACTTCTTTGTACTTTTCATCAATCCATTGTTCTTTAGCTTTTCTGCATTTGTGAATAATTTTCCATTTTATGGTTTTGTATCTCTGTTTTCCTGCTTTATCTATTCTGTTTTTGTATTTTCGCCTTTCTTCTATTAAATTCAGAATATTCTTTGTTAACCATGGTTTCTTATGTTCTTGTTGTTTATACCCCAAAATATCTCTGTTTGCAATGTCTAAGTTGCATTTAATATTATTCCATTCTAGTTCTATTTCCTTAGTATTAGAACTTTCCCAGAAGACTTTCAGCAACTCATTGGGCTCTTTGTGGATATCTTTATCTTTTAGTTTCTTAAACTCAAAGTGCCTTTTTCCATTCCTTTTTCAAATTTTTAAATTTAAGCACGGCCTTCATAATTACGATGTGGTCAGGATCTTTATCTGCTTCTGGGTAGCTTTTACAGTCTACTTGATTCCTAAATCATTGTCTAACAAGAGTGTAATCTATTTAATATCTTCCTATATCTCCTGGCATCTTCAAGGTGTATCGTCTTCTAACATGATATTGAAATAATGTGTTTGTGATGGTTAAATGGTTTTTGTCACAATTCAGCCTATTTCCCCTGTTGTTTCTCGTCCCTAAACCAAATAGACCTACTACTGCTCCTTTCCTACCCTAACCTACCACTGCATTAAAATTTTCCATCATTATTAAACTCCATGTCTTTTTATGAATCTTAGTATGTCTTTGATATCTTTGTAGACTGCTTCTACCGCTTCCGCACTGTAGCTAGAGATGGGCATGTATACTTGTATTATTACTGTATTTACCTGATTAGATTCTGATCTAACCTTTTGTAAGTTATTTTCTACACAATGTCCTATCCTTTTCTGCATAACTATTCCCACATTCGAATGTCCTTCTTCTGACCCTATATGAATTGCTCTAAAATCTCCGCTTCAAAAATCACCCAACTCTGGCCAACTAAGTTCGCTAACCTCTACTATGTCTAATACTAACCTATGCATTTCATTTTTTCAAATTCTCTAGCTTGCCTAGTTGTTTCATGCTTCTGGTAATCCACGCTCTGACTAACAAATATTCCCTGCTCATCTTATAAACTTTCTAATCACATCCTCCGAGACACCCCCCTCCACCCCCGAGATTCAAATGGTGGATTATTTTATCTCCGGAATCTTTTACCGTAGAGGATGCAATCATCTTAAATAGCAATTGAAATGTGCTGTGTATTTGAGAGGTAATGTAGTGGTTTCCCATTGCTCTCCACATTGCAGTAGTGTGTTTTAGAATAACATATCAACCCTATGGCTTGTGCCACTCTAAGTACATAAAGAGCTGCTGCCCTCTTTCGGAAACCTGCCTTAGTCTTGTTTCTCACTAATTTGATTAAACCTATAGTTCTGTTTTTTAGGTTACTGAAACACACAAGCAATTCTACACGTTCTAGTATTCTAAAACTTCATGGTGCAGATTCATTCAGAATGGTCGAAGTGATCGTAAAAAGCTGAAGTATTATCTCATTTAAACCCTAAGTGCTGTACTACTGTTACATTTTTTAGTTTCCGGATTACTAAATGTATACTATTTAATTTATTTGTACGTATTGTTTTTGTAAGTAGACTGATGTATCTGTGAAAAATATTTGTAGCTTACTTTTTTCTAAGTGTTGTAACTGATTTAAAAATGGCATCTAAGATAGAAAATCCATTCATCTGTGTACCCTTATTTGCTTTGGTCAGTGACGGGCGTGAACCAATGGTAATTTATAAGAGAATGAAAGCTATGTACAGTGGCTATAGTTATTCTCATATGGCAGTGGTTGAATTGTGCAATAAATTTAAACATGGAAGAGAAACTACTAAAGATTTGGCCCATATCGATCTACACATATTGCAGCATAGATGAAAATCTGAGACAGCTGGAAAATGCATTGCATGCAAATAGACGCACCACAGTTAGAAAATTTTTTTAAATGTTGAACATCATTTACAGTCTTGACTATCCCAAAATTACCACTCAATGGATCCTACGATTGCTTACTGTTGACCAGAAGAATATGTGTTTGACGTTATCAATACAACATTTGTTAGACAATAAACAACAAGGTAATGCTTTTCTACACCAAATTGTTGTTGGTGTGAGTCTTAGTTTTATCACTACAAACCTGAATCCAAACATCAGCATATGCAGTAGACGCATGCATAATACCTGAAGGCAAAAAATTTCAATCCTAACCTTCACACTACATTTGATTTTCCAATGTTCCATCCGAAGCTACTACATTGGCCAAGAAGCGAGTTTTTTACCTGAAAAATTTTGAATTTTGCCAAACCCTCCGCTGTTCCAAGCAAGGTAGGGATCTTTAACGTGCGTGACAACACTCACACACGGGACCTCCATTTTACCTCTCATCTGAACAAGGGCGTATTTTTGTGAAAAATGCTCGCCTAACATTTTTCAAGCGGACCGTGTCAAGATTCGAACCCGTGACCTTGGGCATAGTAGACACACGCATACCAACTGTCACGTAGCTGTCTTGATCCTAACCTTCATTATAAATTGAATAAGGGGGCCGCTATACTTGCGGCCACGTCTCCAATGCTCCATCCGAAGGTACTACATTGTATCCTAATCTTCAGCTGGAAAAGTAATGATGACTGTATTTTTCTTACCATGGTGTGTTGTTCTTGTATTTTAAAAACCCAGTATCATTGTTAACGCTGAGCACTATGCAGTCACCTTAAAAGGTTTGCATACTAGAATCACGAATAAACATATCTGGATGCTCGCAAATTGTGAATGTCATTCTTCTGCATGATAATACTCGATCCCATGCAACACACACGATTCAAGATCTACTTTGTCATATAGAATAAGAAGTTTTAAAACATTTAGCTTACAGTCGCAATTTATCCCCATGCAATTTTCAGGTGTTTGGGCCATTAAAATAATCGTTAAAAGGATGGCAGTTCAATTCGCATGCTGATGTAGAGACTGCTGTTAGAGAGTGGTTTCAAACCAAACTCGCAAACTGGAGCACTATCTTCCAGTGCGAATTGGTAGCCATACGAGAGGCTATCGATTACGTAATAAACCGTATGGGCAGAAACGAGTATTATATAATCAGTGATAGTAAATCGGCGCTGACGGCTTTAACAAACATGAACACCTTGACAAACCTCTAGGCGGACGTCTGGAGGATAGCGCATACGGCGCTCGAGTTTTGACGTTTAAAGTTCTGTGGGGTTAGGTCGCACGAAGGTAACGTAGAGAACGGTAGGACTGATAAATTAGCTAAAGAAGCCGCGACGGGCGACTTTCGGATATCACATTCGTCGATACCGAGGTCTCTAATTAAAAGAAAGTTGCGCGAAAAGTCAATCAGACAATGGGAAGAGAGGTGGAACAACACTGCCATTGGCAGGTTGACCCACAAATTCATACCGCACTTAGAAGCTAGAGGTAATATCGAGGTAAAACTCGATCATAAAATGGCGCAACTGATAACAGGGCACGGCGCCCTAAAAGCGTATTTACAACGATTCGGTTTAACCGACAACAACCGCTACAAATGGGGCGAGGGTGCTGAAAGCACACAGCACGTGCTTTTCGACTGCCCACTTGAGGCGGGAAATCGAGGGTTAGCTGATAGCAGACTAGCTATCCTAGGTCAAGCATGGCCAAAGAGCCTAGAGGAAGTTGGGGAAGTGGCTAACCAGAAGACGTTCTAGACAGCCTTTAAAGAGTTTGCAAGAAGGGTCGCGAGATTAGACGGCGATAACCGTGCGTAAATCGGAAGGGAGTGGGGAGTGGAGGGGAGATTGGAAATTTTAGATCTGACCTGGCAATAAATGATATGAGTTTGGTAACCAAAACCTGTATTTAAATAACAATAATAATAATTTAAAAAAAAACCTATATAAAATAAATAAAAAAAACAATATACAATATTAAAAAAAAAATTATCATAATATTTATACAAGTTCATATGCACGAAACCCCCGCACCACTAAAACAATCACTATCTAACCTTATACACTCGGAAATCGGGAATAAATAAAAAACTTAAAGCTTAATCCAAGGAAATAAATAAATAAGAACATATAAATCAAACCTCATTAAATTAAATCAATGTAATAAACAAAGGAATAAAATAATAAATAAAATAGAGTGAAACCGTGCATCCCTCCAGGACTTAAAAGCAAAGTGAGAGCGATTGTGTGCCCCCGACAATTAGTGCATACCCACCAGAACTTTAGCAGTGCATATTTATTTCCCTCTAGCAGTAAGTTCAAATGTATGCAGATGACCAGATCTTCGCATGCTGAAGAAATATATTAACGAGGTAAGAACAAAATTGTGGCGGGGTTGTGCTCGCATAGGCATTGATGTATGATAATTAGTAGATTTGAAATAATTAACAAATACTTTGGTGCGTAATGGTGCTAGCCGGTATAATGCTTATGCAAGTTCACCTGATAATTTGGGTTATGCTTTTTGCAATTTAATGCACTGCTCAACGCTTAATGCTTATAGATGTATATTTATATATTTACATAAATATTTATATTTATTTTTATATTTATATTTTTGCTTGCTTTTATTGTTTGTGGCTTGATGTTATTTGTTTGCGTCTGCCGCCATTTTTGGTGGCATTACATTTGATTTTCCAATGCTCCACCCGAAGGTACTACATTGGCCAGGAAGCGAGTTTTTTTTTACCTGGAAAATTTGGAATTTTGCCGAACCCTTGCTGTTCCAAGCAAGGTAGGGATCTTTAACGTGCGTGACAACACTCACACACGGGACCTCCATGTTACCTCTCATCCGAACGAGGGTGTATTTTTGTGAAAAATGCTCGCCTAACATTTTTCAAGCGGACCGTGTCGGGATTCGAACCCGGGACCTTGGGCGTAGTAGTCACACACATACCACTACGCCACGGAGCCGCCTCATTTTTGGTGGCAGCTTATATGTAGTAAGGAAGATTGTTTGAGAAGATTGTAATTACAATATAGATCAGTTAGGGAATGACAGGGAAAGCTAGGGACGGACTTAGGCTAACAAATTACTTGGACCAGGGAAGACGAATTTATAAATTTATAGAGCAGGTAAAATAGCTGGATTCACTATTAATATATTTGGCGTATTCTTAGAAAATTCTTATCAAATTTCATAAAGTCTACATGGTTAGTATAGTATAGGCTAATAAAAACACAGAACACTTTACTAATAATTAACAATTAATATTTATGTTACGGTAAATGTACACTCTTGGGAAATGTACACTTTTACCGTAAAATGTGTACATTTCCCAAAAAGTTAGGTATATGTGAACTGAATATAATGTATATGTACATTTCCCGGCAAATGTATACTCTTACCTTCATGTTTTAAGAAAAGTTGGAATACAAATAAATTAAAAATGTTGTTGCGGTAAAAAAATATTTATTTAAATAAACATAATACAAAAGACTTTAATAACGAAAATTATTTTAATTAAAAAATGTAAATGACAAACAAAACATACATAGGTTATGATTCCAATATTCATAAATACAATTTTCGTCCTAGTTTTTCAGGACCAATACGATGGGAATCAAACAAATAATAATAACAACATACTTTTCTTTATTATAACAGTTAAATTTTATAAAACTATAAAGGAACATCTAGAAATTTCATAATGAAAGAAGTTTTATTTATTTGAGCAAGAATTGTTATTGTGGCACTTGGAATTACATAATATTCCAGCATTTTTACAACTGCATTTTTTTGAGGTACATGTTCCTTTACAGATGCATCTTTTAAAACCTTGTCCACCAGTAAGGGACTGCATTCCTATAATTTCTCCTATCGATTTCTCAACATCTTGAGGAACATCTTCGTATGATATAAACTTTTGTTCGCAAATGGCGAATTCATGCCTAGAATAAGATTGTTCTAAAACTCCCTGTTTAGTTCCTAATTTATATAAATTTTTATCGTCATCTCTAGACAAAACAACGCAAATCAAATTTTTTGGATCCGTTTTACCACGATCTACGTCTGGAATGGAAACTCTAACATTGTCACCAATCACAGCAGCAGGAAATTTTTCTTTCGAAAGATTACACATTTTGATAGCTTGATTTTCTAAATTTTTCCTTGCTTTCTTTCGAGCATTATCAATTAAAATTTTTTTCTCGTTTAAAACAGAATTTAACTCAAAATTTCCATCTTTGTCTTCAATTTGGTTGCATAATAAACCATCATCCAAAATTATGCCTAACGTTTCAATAGAAAATTCATCGTTTTCTGCGACTTTGCTATGTGGTGAATTGCTGTGTGTACTCATTCTAGTAATTGTTCTAACTCTTCTTCTGTTTCCAGTTGTTGAACAGATTCCATAGGTAAATTTGATGTTTTCAAACCTAATTTCATTCTTGTTCCGAATAAAGCTTCATAGGGAGTTTGCTTTATACCCTCTTGAAAAGCTCTATTTTTCATCAGTTGAACATATTTTAAACCTTCTGACCACTTGGTTGTTTGGTTAGTGATAAGCCAGGTTGTAAGCATATTTTGAACATCTTGATTCGCTCGCTCTATCGAGCCCTGGCTTTGGGAATGGCGAGGCTTCCCGTGTATTATTTTCACGCCATCCCACATATTTGCTAATTCTTGGATAATTTTATTTGCAAACTCCCTACCATTATCACATTGGAGAATGGATGGGGCTCCCAAAAGAGTGAAAATGTCCATAAGTTGTTTTGCTACTTCTGACGCAGTTTTTGTTTTTAGTGGGCGCAGTACAACAAATTTGGTTAAATGATCTTGATAATTTAAAATAAATTTAAATTCATTATCTGGTTATGTCTGTAAATCTATAAGATCCACTTGACACCTAGAATTCATTTCACTCGTCAAAATTGGTTTTATCACAATTCCTTTTTTCTTGCCCTTTGCCTTTTTTTGACATGCTTCACATAAAGATAAATACAACATAACTGCTTCAGTAGTAATGTTGTTATATTTGTTATTAATTTCTTTCACTAATTTGTTTCGGCCACCATGGCCAGTTGCCAAATGAGCATCGTGTATAATTCCATAAGTTTCTTCAATTGTTGCAAAACATTTTATGCTACCCCCTTCTTTTAATGGACTTATTAATTTTTCTTCCTTCCCTACCACTATTATATCGTATCTTTTCAGCCGGCGGTAATCTACATCACTTTTATTCTTTTCTTTTAATTTTGCTGCTTTTACTTCCAATAATATTTTTTCATACTAATGTTGGTTTAAATAAATATTATTTTTGTTTTTGTGCGATACAATCTGTTCTAGTTGGTTTTTAAATTTTTCTTTTTGTTCCATTGTTTTTCAAAAATTCTAACTAAAAAAATATTTTTTTGTAGAAAAATTAAAATTTTAAATCTATAATTATGATAATTTTAACTTACCTGAGTCTTATTTCTCTAAATATCTTAAATTATATCCAGAAATCTTCAGTACTATGACATTAATTTGTAATGTAGTTATTGTAGGGTGCACAAACATAATAACATTAATATTATAGATGGAGCACTTGCACGAAATGTGTAACGTGAAATAGCAGCGCTTACTGAACTAGCCGAAACGGTAGTTTGCGTACCACTACAAGTGCGCATGCACACCACATTACTAGCACTTGCGATTTCGTATTTTGTATGCTCACATTTACCAATACGACATGGTCATTGTGAATTCAATGTACATTTCCCTTATTTGAAGTTGTAAATGTTAGTTGAATGAACATTACCCAAACGAGGAGGCAAATGTGCACATTTACCGGAAAATGTGTACATTTGCCGCAATATCTACTTTTACCGTAACATATACAATTTATACAGATCAAATTTTGACTCATTAAGTTTATATTACACCAAAACAAAGTTTATTTAAATATTACAATTATCTTTATAAATACCTGGTTATCTAGAGTTCAATTGAGTAGAAGGATCGTCAACCTCGATCAGCTGGATAACATGTAGCGGTAGCCCTGAACGTTAACAGCATGATGTTGAACTGGACTTTTCTAACCGATGTGCTTATGGTGATAAGAAACTACATTTAAGACAAATGCTAATTTAAAGACAATAAACTTAATTTAATTTTATATACAGAAATAACTTTTGGATTATTTCTTAGCGCTAGTTACTGACCTTGTGCTGAACTATTTAAATTATACGTGTTACCCTCCGTGAATTCCAACGGCGGTGACTTCGGACATCCAAAATGCAGTGGAACGCCATTAAATTCTTAAGAACAACTACCATTAGAAAGCGGATAAAATGAAACGATACTAAGCTCTTGCAAACGATCTTGAAGGGCGTAATCGCTTTCAAATAAATTTTATCCATACCTAGTTTATTCGTTCGTAGCTTCTGTATAAAATGGATTGAAATTTAAAAAACGTCTTTTATTAATTCTCCAAAATCTTACCCCGTACAGGAATATAAACGAAGCACTTAAAATCACTAAGATTTTTAGTTGAGCTCACCTTACTGCGAGTTTAGTTGCGAAAGAATAACTTGGGCAGCTCGACACATTTTGATTGTTCGATTTCTTAAATTAAAAAGGAAGAGGGAAAGTGTGTCCGCCCGAACCACTCTATTTGAACCCCTACTACATGACCTAGCGCGATGCTGGAAATGTCCACCATGCTCGCGATCAAATCATGTATTTAAAGTTGCCTAAATCTTAATTAATTCGTAATGGATATTGATTATGTTACAAGGTTTCCTTTTTCTTTCTTTGTGACCCATCCCACTTTATGACTTTTTAGCTAGCACGGTCTTCCTTGGATTCCTCCTTTTCTTTCTTGTCTGCATAGAATACTGTAACACAGTGGGACTCATGCCTTAATGTTAATGGAGACTTGTTTTTAATTAAATATATCAAAACTAACTCAACCCTAACACTAGCAAGAAATATCTATGCATAAAAAATTTATATCAACCTAGAAGAGATTCCATATACCTATATCATATCACCAGTAATATCATTAACATTGAAGCATTCAAAAAAAGATCCAGATCAAAATTGGATTCAACCTAATGCATATTTTAAACAAACACCTCTAATAGTTAAAATTCCCAAACGTTCATGCAAAACGTTCGTCCTTTCAAAAAATTTTGGAATAAATATAAATCATATAGATATCATTCCATCTGTATATAAAATATAAACAATTTAATTATAATTATAGCTGAAAGTTATTGTTTTAATTCCATGTCGAACACTTTCTGTTAATTATGAGACCTTATTGCAAACCAGTTTGATTTGGCAGTACAAAATGTATGTGATCGACGATTTTTATTTATAAAGAGTTGTGGGTGTGAATCTTCTCATAGTGGGTCTTTTTGGAGAGCTGTGATATCGGCGATTCAGTGTAAAGATAAGTATCACACATCTGCTAACAAGTAAAAAATGAAGCCTAGATTAAAAATTTTGGTAAAAATAAAATCTATACATGCAGCTTTTGAGAAATGATATTGTCACATTTCCGAAAAATTTTAGAAGTAAAAGTTTCTGATTTTGTACAGTGTGTCCCAAATTGGATGTATTAAATGGGTAACTTAGTTGTTATTAAAGATACAATAAAACTGTGTGCACAGTCATGTGCCAACTTTTTGAGATCAATTCAATGGTGAAATCACAAATGAGCGATCTTCTTTTGTTTTCGAGTTATGGCCAAAAATTGATATTTTTTACAATTCTATTAATTCTCATAACTCGTTTGTTTGCAAAAATATCCAAAAATACTGTAGAAGTCTTTTATACGGTTTTTTACGTAGAATACAGTGGCGTACGCAAATATTTAATATTTATAATACTTTTGAGGTTATAATATAAACTTGCATTTTTTTAAATGGAAACCACAATCGGTTGTCACTTTATTTAAAAGCTCTTTTTGACAGCTTTTCAAAAATATATAGTTTAGTATAATTATTTTTTCAAATGGCCGATTTATTCCATGTTTTGGTATAATAAAATAATTTATTGTATTGGTAATTTATAGTTGGCCGTGAAACAAAAGGTAAACACAAAACAATAGTTTATTATTGTACCACACCACTCTAAACAACAAAGTTTGAAAGCTAGAAGAATACAATATCATAACTACATATATTACAAAAATTAATACAACTACATCTTAAATTGAAAATTATATTTACCTATCCACATTTAAACAGTCTATAATCCATATATGGATACACAAATACACACATACTCACACACCTCATACCCTCACAAACACACACACACACACACACACAAGCACGCGCCCACGCATGCACGCACGCATGCGCACACAACCACACACACCCTCACACAAAAACACTCTCACACATAATATATATAAAACACTAGAACACAGATGAGAATACTACAATAGTTTTATTTACTGATAATTCAGAGATATTGTTCAAACAGGCCTCCATTCTCTCTTAAACAAAGTTCGCATCGTTTTATTAAAAACTTTAATAAATTTAATAAATAAACTGCCTTAACTTTACGAAATGCTGCTTCAATTGAATTCCGCAACTCTTTAATACTATGGTTCTGGGTTTTATAGATTTCCTTTTCAAAAATTCCACAAGAAATAGTCCAATATCGACAAGTCAGGAGATCTAGGCGGCCACTGAACAGGTCCAAACGTACCCATCCATTTATTGAGATATTCTCTATTTAAATAATCACGAGTAATTATAGCGTTGTGCGAGGGTGCACCATCTTGTTGGAACCACATTTTTTGTCTTTTTCGAGAGGCATGTCCTCCAGTAATTCGTGCAAGTTGGTATACAAAATTTCAATATAGCGACAAGCTGAATGATTGTTTTCAAAAATATGGTATTGAAATTTGCCACCAACAATGTAGCAACAAATATTCATACCATAACGACCTTGCTGACACCTCGTATGTTTAATAGGTATTTTCATTCGACCAGCAAGTGCTTCATCAGACCATATAATGTTATTTCCAAAATTGTGAGTAGCAGAACATTTACGGGGATACCATTGACAAAATCGCCTTCTTTTTTGAAAATCGTCGGAAACAAACTATGTATAATTTTATTTTATAGGGTCGATATTTATTACGCTTCAATATTCTAGAAGCTGCTGATTTAGAAACACCCATTTCCCTTTCAATTTTCCTACATGATGTTCTTGGGTTTGTTTCCACACATGCTATGGTTGAAACAGTAGTTTGCTCTTAATTAAAAACTGCATACTGTTTCGTTCTGGTTTTTCAAAGCAGCCAAACTGTTGTAAATTACTATCTATCCTTTTAAACATGTTAATATTAGGTTGTTGTCTTTCAGGGTATCTGTATTGTTTACAAACGACATAGTAATATTATTTGCTATTAGTTACACAATTACCTGTTAAAATATAAAGTTTTTACTGATAGAGGAATTCTCGCAGACTCAATAAATGCAACTAGCATATCGTATTTTTTGTAATTTTCCAATTTTGCCATTTAGTAACAGACTGATGCTTCACTTACAAACTAACAATACAATTTATTGCATGTGCAATAGATATGATTGAAGCTCGTTGACGTTTGTTATACAAACAATTGTCGTTTTTGTTTACCTTTTGTTTCGGCCAACTATTTATTACCAATATAATAAATTATTTTATTATACCAAAAACATGGAATAATTCGGCCATTTGAAAAAATAATTATATTAAACTATATATTTTTGAAAAGCTGTCAAAAAGAGCTTTTAAATAAAGTGACAACCAATTGTGGTTTCCATTTAAAAAAATGCAAGTTTATATTATAACTTCAAAAGTATTATAAATATTAAATATTTGCGTACGCCACTGTATTCTACGTAAAAACCGTATAAAAACTATTACAGTATTTTTGGATATTTTTGCAACCAAACGAGTTATACGAATTAATAGAATTGTTAAAAATATCAATTTTTGGCCATAACTCGAAAACAAAAGAAGATCGCTCATTTGTGATTTCACCATTGAATTGATCTCAAAAAGTTGGCACATGACTGTGCACACAGTTTTATTGTATCTTTAATAACAGCTAAGTTACCCATTTAATACATCCAATTTGGGACACACTGTACAGTAAAGATTGGTGCAGGAAAAAATTTTTACAAGATATTCCAGGTTTTCAGTTTGACAAATAATACATCCCATATCTAAAAAGTTTTGATGATTAGACTTCTGATTTTAGTGTCAGAAGAATGACTGATCCCAGGTTAAAAAAAAAAAAACACCGCATGTACGACTCACAACCAAACTTACGAATATTCTATTATTAAATATAGTTCAGATTTACAATAAAAATTGAATTTAAGTTATAATTATTTGTATTAACAAAAACTCGAAAAGTAAATGAGATATCGAATAGTGTATAACATATTCGTAATCAGCGTAAAATACTGAATAAGATTCATATATTATATATATTATAAAATCACGGGAACCCTGCGACTGACGACAGCGCCGATGACAGCAGCAACAGACATTGAGATCCCATTAACCAAACTAAGTTTGGTTGAAATTCCTTGAACAATAAAATAGCCACAAAAAATCACTTTTTAAACCACCAAAAATCTTAAAAATAAAATAATGCTCAACTTCTGGAAGATTTAGAACCAGTAGTAGAAAAGTATATAGAATGTGGACTTATTAATGATATGTTACAGGTACCTCCAAAATTTAGAACAAGTGTTTACATTTTCTGCCCTTTGTCAAATGCTTGGATACGTAATTGTTGTGTGCAACACTTTGCTTTGCATTATATTGGTAAATATTTTGTGAACTATACAAAATAATTATAAATAGCTTAGGTGCCCTTATTTTCCTTGCAATTTTTTGTTTATTTTGTTTACTTAACAATAATGATGATGCAAATGTTCCTGTACTGTTGGTTTGGAGAAGACATTATTTATATGGTAAGAAGTATTATACAAAACAGTGTCAACGTTAAATAATTAAAATCGTTTTAGAGCACAAGGATTCAATATGCATGTTACTGTACTTCCTGGTATAAATGGAGCACAAGCATGAAACAATATCTATTTATAATGATGGAATGTTCAAAAAGACCTTTAGTAATAACCGCTTTCAAATTTACTAATATTTCTTTGATTTCTTTTGCAATGGTAGATATCAGTAATTTAAAATATTAAAATTAACTTAATTTTGTTTATTACTAGGCAGTAAAATGGACTTATTCCTATTATGCTCTGCTAATGAACTTATACAAGGGTCGAAATTAAAAGGCAGCATTTATTTTAAATTTAAAAAATTTATTTTACTATGCACATTTATGATTCAGTCACTAATAAATTATATTGTTGCAATCGTTAATTTTCATATAATTATAGTTTTAAAAAATACAAGAAACTTTTTAAATACTTTGTCTAGATAAAATATATATTTTTCTATTATAATTTTCTCTTGTTACGTTATGTGTAAAATGAGTGTTATGGTATAAATTTAGATTTACCCTGAAAGGTCAAGGATTCCGTAACAAGTTAAGGGTGCACCAGCTAACTACCGTGGTGTGGGAGTGGGTTCCTATGAAAGAAATAATAAAAAATTAAAAGTGAACATTTGAAATGACTGAAACACAAACAAATATTCTCTTACCCTGAAAGTAATTTTTTCTTATCATAACCAGGGGCACCAGACTGTCTTGTCTCAGCAATTCTCCATGTTTTTTGTTGTAGTACACTTTTAACAATTTCAAAATTTGGCGGCACACTAACAATAAAATAAGTTTAAAAGAATTTTATTTACCTATAATACACTGTGTAAAAATGGTATGTTTGATTTGGCTGTGCAGAATAATTGAGTTGGCATAACAATAATTTGGACGATGCGCTGTAATGATTGCGGCATAATTCATTGGATATCTTTTTCTGGTTGCATTGTGGTTCTAATAAATTGCTTAAAAAGGTACATACAAAATAATTTTTATTGTTTGCATTTTTAAAATTTGGCATCATACTTCAAGAATTTGGCTTTATAATATGGTTGAGAATCACTGCTTTAGATAATATGCCTACACAGAAGACGGTTATTCCAAATAGGTCACCTTTGTGTTTGGTTTTCTAAATTTATCACGTTATATGTTACCTTTTTCTACATTCCCTTAAAATAAATTATTAAATTTTTATTCAAATTAAGCCTCTCCTAAATACGATATCATCACTGGGGTTACTGGATATCCTTTTACAATGTCATAATTTCCCTCTAGTTCATAAATAAATGCAAATAAAATTCAACCTACTTAAATTGCAGTATAAAAATAAATATACTTAAAAACTCTAAATTTCTTAACTTAGAGCTGACCAGTTGTTACTAGCAACAATCCTAAAAGAAGTACAATCTCTCGTAGATTAGAGTCTAATCAGCCACCTATTCCTGGTTTAGATTAGATTGTAGTCACGTAATTCAATGTAAAAATTCTGTAAATTTCTATATCATTACTTAAGTTGTAAAATTTATGTCTTTATCGGACAATAATCATCAAATACATTAAGAACTAATTAAAAAAAAAAATCCTAAAATAAACATTAAAAATCAAATACATCAATAGTACTATCACTCTAATTTTGTTGTTCCCATATTGAATAACATGTCATTCTAAATTCAATTTCTGGAAATGCACTTAAAACAAACATAGAAAGCGGTTAACTACCAACTCTTTCTTTATCATTTCATTGTCCATTCAAAACACTAAAGTTTTATGCTTTAGCTAATTAAATTCTACCAATAAAACACGCATTTAAAATCAATATGTACATATTTCTGAATACTTTGAAATGATCAAAACTTCCTTTCATGATAACATGATGCTTAAATTTAACTAACACTAGTTCCGTCGCTAATTTATCGTCCAATAAAACAATTACTTTCATGTTTGATTAATTTTCTACTACATGATTTCAAACCGTTTAAATTTAAAATTCACATATAAATAACTAAAAAGTAAAAACCAGAAAATATTACTCGCTGTTTAATATATCGTTCAACTCAATGTCTGGAAACTATCAGTATTTCTCTTTTCTGTCTTTCCACCTAACATAGCTCCTTTAATACAACATACACAATTCCAAATTACTGGAAAAGTGAACTCTTCAAATCCTAACCTCTTTTTAACAAATCACAATGACATTAATTTTATAAACCATGAATTAAAATGTACCCTAGCAGTGTAGTGTAGTTAAAAAAAAATAAGTCACACACCGCATATTCTCCCTATGGAGAAATCTATATTCACACCTTAAAGTTGCCTTTCATTTCAACTTATAAACTCTTCTCATGCCGACCCTCCCACCTTATTATTTGCTTGCTTAATTACATTTCAGCCTTTCTAATTACCTACTCACAAATAATTAATAAATTTTTTTCCGTCGGGTATCTAACTACTATCAGCGGCTCCGTGACTCAGTTAGTATGCGTGTGACTATTAAGTGCAAGGTCCCAGGTTCGAATCTTGACACGGTCCGCTTAAAATGTTGGGTGAGCATTTTTCACAAAAATATACCGTCGTTCGGCTGATAGGTAAAATGTAGGTCCCGTGTGTGTGTGTGTGTGTGAGTGTTGTCATGCACATTAAAGACACCTACCTAGCTTGTACGAAATGATTAAATTATCTGTAACCTGATATTTGTGAGTTTCACTAAATAAGTGTCACTATTTCCTAATTCGAACCGCTTTAAAATGTTTGTATCAAATTTTTTTGATAACAGATTAAACAACATGAAATCTAATAAATCTATTTTCATCTGCTTTAACGCGAATATATTTTCATCAAAACAACTAATTAATTGCCGGAGTTCCGTGTGCAAATCTGAGAAACTGACCTTAGGGCATTTTTCGAGAGCATTAAAATATGTCAAAAGTAATAACCTCTTGGACTGAAAACGATTAGTAATGATTTTATAGGCTTCATCGTATGCACAATCGTTTAATGACAAATGTTTTATTAACGCACGCGACGACTCATCTAGTGTATCAACGAGATAGCAAAATTTTTCAACGGGTGACAAACTGACATTATCATGAATCAATCGCTTATAAATTGCATGATAACTCTCAAAATCCGAAATACGTCCAGAAAACCACGGGACAGAAAGATGTTTCAAGCGAATTGCACCTTTTACCGTTAAAGCATTATTCAAATTTTCCACCTGCGGCTTATTTTCTACGCGATCTAATTCACATTGTTCCATGATAATACGAATATCTAATAGATAATCATCGATTTTCACCCTAAGGGCCGAGAATTCATCCAATTGTTCACTCTCTTCATCAAAGAAAATATTCTTGCAAAAAGACTTGAAATGTGTTTCAATTTGCTCGACACTTTTAATCGATGCTCTAATTAAACCAATCGATACATTTTCCGGTTGATTAATCTTACTGTATATATGATCCAACCTTTTAACTACAAATCTAGCTTCAAGAATAGCTTTCTCAATTGATATAACCATATTTGATTAATGATTAATGAACGACAATAAAAATTAATGTAAAAACAATGTGTACCTCAAATACGCTACAACTAATTAATCTACGAAATTAAATTATTAATGGACAAATGCAACTAATTACAGTGCTCACCCGACAAAACGTTTAACGTTTCAAATAAATACCAACAACCCTTTTGTTATACAAGTTGGATGAATCCGATGGTTCCTCGAACTTGAGGACGAAAAATAAGGTAAGGATTTAACAATACAATAATTCTCATAAATTTAGTTTACATAAAGAAAACTGACCGACCATTAATCTTTGCGACAAAGGACAAAGGATATATTGTAAAATCTACCGTTATGAGCAAATTTTTCTACCATTAAATATGTAAGCACGATGTTAATCTCTTTGTAACACGTTCAATCATAATCAAAAACTACGACAATTATCAAACCAAAGTTTAAATAAGGATCGAATGGAATAGGAACAAATTAATTATTTAAATAATCCGGCGTACGAAGGCCATGTTAAATGCGCAGGGCATCATAAATTTGTATATCGACTTACCACCGTGCTTGTTTTCTTGTTCTAAGTATCGTTCCTGTTCTTCAACTAAGTGGACTGTATACGAATTATAGTATGTGTTACTTTTGTACTTTCACTGTGTTTTTAGGGGTTTATCGACAAATTTACATTCAGCGGCACTAATGACTAACTCACGTACCGAACGAACGACCGTTTCACTCCGATATCGATGAGAGAGTGTTTTTGTCACTACCCTTAGTCCAACTTAATTTCCACAAACACAAAGGACGTTTTATGACAGGATATAACAGGACAATGGATGACAGCTTCACTATTTGATTTACAATTATGAATTTACGACTTAAAATTAAACACGCCAACGTGCGACAAAGAGATCAACATAGTTATTGTATGTATAAATAGAAATTACGTGTGTAGGCTGAAATTTAATTATCTATTTAGAAAAATAACATGCAAACTAAAACGTTAGAAAACAGTACCATACTAAACACCGTTATACATTTATGAAACAGAACCATTAACGATACAGAAAAACTAATTCTATCAAAAAGGCTGAACTTTGCAGTAACACCAAAATCAATACCGACATTTGAAATAATCAGTTGTATTGAGAAAACAGCAAACCAACTTGAAGAAGATCAAGCAAACGAATTTAAAGTACGATGCAAAATCGAAATAGTAAAGAATCACAAAACAAAACCAAATGTAAGTAGTAACGAAATAAAAGCAATTCGCAATCTAAAAAACGATAATTATGGCCTGATGGCAAAGGCAATGCAACAGTGGTAATTGAAAAATGATTACACTGCACAAGTCAATGAACTGTAGAACACTGAGAATTACACTAGTTTAGAAACGAACCCATTTATACGTAAAGAATTAAGGTATATAATAATTTTAACAAATTGCCATTTTCAACTTCTAACATTAGTGGATCCGGCAGACCCACTAAAAATAAAGCGATTGAAACAAAAATTGGAATGAGTAATATGTGACCATAAAGACAACTTTTTGTAACTATTACATCAAAGGAATAAAAAAAAAAATTTTTCACTCCAGCCTACTGTTTATGTATGTAACCCTACATAAAAATAACTGCGTAGCAAACGAATCCGTGACTTTCAGTAAACAATGAATCCCATTACTAAAAGAAATAACAAATGAAAATCAAATGCCCCCAATATCTAGGTAGCATTGCAAGTTTTTCCTGGGAAACGATATTAACACGAAATACAGCATACATACATTATTCCGATTTATACATACAATAACTAATTACATAACAATAAGCATGTTAGCAGCCCCCGTAAAACAGCATTGGTATTTGACAAGTGTAATAAACCCACCTCAGTGTTGCCGCAGATCCATATACAATCTTTTGAACAGTATTGGTATCTGACAAGTGTAAACTCGCATTAGTGTCACCTCAGGACCACATAAAATATTCGTAGAACAACATAGGTATCTGACAAGTGTAAACCCACCATAGGGTCGCCTTAGAACCATGTTAAAATCTACCAAAGAGGTAGTCTAAATCATAATAAGTTTTCCTCTTCAAGATAACTATAAAAAAGGTGCTTAAGTTTTAAGGTAACGTAATCGCACACTTCTTTAATAACCATCCTCTCAATTGCATAAATAGAAACATGTTAAAAATGTTTTCCAATCCTCAAGTTATTGAATTTATATGAAATTTAACTATAAAAATTAATCAGCTGATATCACGTTACCTCAAGGTCGCTCCCAGGGCGCAACACAAATTGAAGACACTCATTTTTATAAACTTTAAAATTTTCACCTAATGTATTCAAACCAAATATAGCAAACATTAATAAATCAAAGTCGCCTTCAATTTATGTATGAGGGCCATTTTTTTTCAACCTCCGATAGGCTATAAATAAAAGACAAGTTCATATAAAACAATAATTTTATTACCAAAA
This sequence comes from Platerodrilus igneus, assembly GCA_036346225.1. NCBI lineage: Eukaryota > Metazoa > Arthropoda > Insecta > Coleoptera > Lycidae > Platerodrilus > Platerodrilus igneus. Next base: position 2,639,007 of record JARFIW010001025.1, on the reverse strand, counting down.
GATTGGTACACTTACGGTTACTTTTCGACATATTCACCGAAGAGATTAAGACATTTGTCATATCTGTTGACAAGCTTTTCAATACCCTGTTCAAAGAAAGTTGCCGCCAATGAATTCAAGTAGTCCTTGACGTTGGTTTGAAGGTCCTCATTGGTTTGAAAGCGCTTCCCACCAAGCCACGTCTTCAGGTCAGGAAAAAGATGAAAATCACTTGGTGCTAAGTCAGGACTGTATGGCGGATAATCGAAAATGTCCCATCCAAATAGTTCGAGAAGCCGTTGAGTTGCTCCAGCAGTGTGTGGACAGGCATTGTCGTGGATCAAAACAACTCCAGCGGTCAGCTTTCCTCTTTGTTTGTTCTGAATGGCTTTACGCAATTGTCGTAAAGTTTCACAATAAACAGCTGCAGTGATTGTGGTTCCGGGCTCCATAAACTCCACAAGCAACACACCTTGTTGGTCCTAAAACACAGTAGCCATGGTTTTTCTGTTGTTGAAGGTTTGTTTGAAGTTCTTTGGTTTGTTTGGTGAAGTTGAATGCATCCATTGTTGTGATTGTCGTTTTGTTTCCGGTGTGTCGTATTGAATCCAGGTTTCATCCCCAGTCACGATTGATTTCAAAAAGTTGTCTTCTTCATCATGATAATGCTCAAAGAACTCCAACACTGACGCCATTCATCGAGCTTTGTGACCGTCCGTCAGCACAAAGTTTTTTGTAGCCTAACCGTTCAGTAACAATAGAGTACAAAACACACCTTGAAACTTCTGGAAATTTCGTAGACAAAGCAGTAATGGTGAATCTGCGGTTTTCTTTAACCATTCTGTCAACACGTTGAACCAGGTCATCTGAAACGACAGATTTGCGCCCTTGGCCCCCTTCATCATGCGCATCATTACGGCCATCTTTAAACTTTCGACACCATTCACGCACAACACCATCACTCATGAAGTTTTCCCCATCCACACGACTCATTCTTCGATGGATTTCTGCCACACTATGGCCTTCAGCCTGTAAAAAACGAATCACACTTCACACTTGGCAGGAGCATTAATAATAGCGGACATGTTTACGTGGCTGTAGCACAACGCCGACTGACGCCTGAATGTCAACAATGGTGGAGTGTGTAGTGCAAGAGCTGCGCAGTCGCCTACAGTGCATGCCCACTTTCTGCTACCTGCGTGGTGTCTGTACGGAGCAATCGGAGGTTGAAAAAAATGGTCCTCGTAATAAATGTCAAACTTGAAATTTTTATTATTTTGACAACGATCCTAGGTCATGGATCGAAATGCAAATAAAGACGATTTTAACAACTATGAGTTATTTAATTCCCAAAGAAGATTTAAAAAAATGTAATAGTCTAATTAGACATAAATGAAATTCTAATTTGCTTTAAAGTGAGTACACAGATTTTTCTTTTAACTCGAAAAATTTTCTGAACTAAAACTGTACATAAGTTGAGATTTATAAGCTGCAAATTTGTTACTAACTGCATATCAAACGTTTTTCACGAAACAATACTGTTATTAAAATAAAATAATCTCAAGTTTCTAATCAAAAATCTCAATAAACTTTTATTTTTATAACAAAACAAAAACAAATTTCTAAACTAAAACAATATTAGCAACAGATCCTGTACAATCAATAATATCATCATACCCCTCATCCCTACCATTTTCCTCGCCATTCATAATGTTATTTTCGCTAGTAATGTCAATAGTGCTAATAGTAATTGCAGACTCTGAAAATGATCGCTTTTTATAAACTTTTAGAGAGCTGAAATCTGCATGACTTTCTCCAACAGGTATTAGAGAAACTTCGTCATTTAAAATATTCGCACAATATTTTCGTAAATCTAAATTCGATAGTCGATCGATACCTGATACACGGGGTGACACACTTGCTCCTACTTTAAAAGCACATTCAATTGCTTCATTTTCAGCTTCGTGTATTGTTTCATCTTCGCTTTGAGTTACTGTGTTGGCTGCACTGTGTTCTTGATCTGATGTTACTGTGCTTGCAGATTCACAACCACTTGACAAAGATCCTTCATCACTATCTAAAGGTATCACATCTGCACAGTTCACTAAATTGTTAAACCAATTGGACTCTGTATTTTCATCTAAATTTAAGTTATCTTCAACTAGAGCTTCGAGTATTAGAGTACTTTTTTCATCTATGCTTAATTCTACATTATCACTAAACCTAACTCTACTTATACTGTCACAAGGTTTACTTTTATCTTTTGTTTCAATATCACAGGTATTTTGATCATTACCATCAGGTACTAAACATTTATTTTCATTAGTGACTAACCTCATATATCGTTGTTTATCTATAAGAACGCTGGCACTGTCGTGATGTCTCAAAATACGTCGTTTCACATCAATACACGGCTTACCTTCAAATACCTCATCATTCTCCTCTAGATTTTCTTCAATGCTCATTAGTTTAGGTGCAGATTTTGATCGCTCCAAAGGTGGTCGATAGTTGTGTGAACCAGTGCTTAATAAAATTTTTCGTCTTGGCATTGAAGGATTTTCATATATACAATTCACTAATGATAATCTTGCATTTTGTCTTGAAATTTTATCACGTTTAAATTCTGCAAGTGCTAAACTTATGGAATATTTAAGAGCTGACTCAACTTGTCTTGCTACAGCAGCTGATGTACACAAAACAGCATGACAACGTAATTCATGTTTTAGCCTTCGTCCCTCATGACGATAGACCCAACAAAATACTCTCGGAAATTGTTGTGGGGCTGCACAACAAGTTAATCGATTTGCCCAATACTCAGTTAAACCATGATCCCTTGTTGTTGCTTTTAAACCACCACCACTTACTGTTACTTGCATTGTTACTTCAGGACGTGATGACTGAGTATAGTTGCGCCAAAGTGTTGCTAAAGGTTTTTCCATGCAGCCATCCCCTAAAGCAAAAAGAAAGTATTAAAAAAATACTTCAAAGCTTCAGCTTAAAGAATTAATGCAATCTGCCCTAAATGTTTGTCTTATTTAATTACAGTTAAAAATATCGAAAAATTAGATTTAAACATCTTTAAAAAACCACTAAAAATGTTTGCTCAAAAAACAATAGTGGTGTATCAGTTTGGTACCTTGTGAAATGAATAACCTATTAATTGTATTACTTTCCATTACTGAACTCAAGAACAACATAAACACTGAGAGTCAATGGTTATAATGTTGACGAGGGAATTATGTTAGCAGAACTTTGCATTACATGCTGTGCAATTTACATACTATGCAACTTTTTTTGAAACAAGTTCAGAATATGGGTGAAACTCAAAATAATAATATAGATTATTCTTTATTGCAATGTTAGGATGATTTTCTTGCAATGGATACCGATAATGAACACTCTTTCCTGGATAAACCAAAATTCTAAATATGAACTTTATTTAAATGAAATCACAAATTGTCTATCAATTAAAACTTTAGATAAATCAGAGAACGTTATAGATTGGTGAAAGAAGAAGTTCATCAAATATGCTTTACTTCCAAAAATAACCAAGAAATTTCTTTGTTTTCAACCTTCAAGCATAGAAAGCGCAAAAGAAGCTTTTCAGAAATGGGTAATGTTTTCAACAACCATCACTCCAGACTGTCACCAAAAAATGGAAAAGTGTTAGTTTTCCTCCACTACAAAATGCCAAGGTTGAACTTTGTTTTTTGTGATTATTGAGACATTAACTTAAATCCTCGAAACAATGCAAGATTCGTTTTTCTTATTGTAATTTTTACACGAAAACCACAAAATAAATAGCTAGTATATTTTATTTTGATTTGTATTTTCTTACTTTTTTTTATAATTTCAAATTTTTAATTGAAATATTAGGAAGCAGATATACTGCCGAATATTCGGCATCAAAAATCACTATTCAACATTCAATCAAATGTTAAAATGTCAGACGAATTGTTACATGCCGAAAATCAGCTATATATCATATTTAGTTTAAGTTTGAAAATGTGTCTAAATTTCCGCCATTATTTCAAATAAACTTGTGCATTTCCGCCATCCCGGACAGTTGCGTCGGCGCAAAAGAATGCGCAAGCGCGGAGTGGGTAAGTGCGCGGTTTGGACAGGACGTGAAATTATTAGCCAACGGGACGTCAAACAGTGACGTTTACCTGTGTCGTGTTTTTTCTTATCTTTTCTCTTTTACGATGTAGGTTTCCCTTTATCTCTTGCCCTATCGTATCTCTACCTTCACCTTATTCCTCCGTCCTGCCTACAAACAGAAGAAGAGGGATGACGTTAAATCTGGATTGAACGATGGCCTAACGAAACCCACGCCCAAACAACGCCAAACGAGATACATGGAAATCAGCACGGCTCCTGCGCAAGGATGACCGCAAAGTCGTAAAGCGTTCCACATTTTTAAGTGAGTACATTTTATCTTTTTAAGGTGCATCTTGTATTACTGTAAACATATTTGGCATGTGATACAATTTGAGACGCAATTATGTCGTAATATCTTTATTGCGCAATATTGTGAACGTGGATAGTATCCGTGTTGCCAACTGTAGTAGAGACTCATAACAGTTGCGCGGGGCTATAACAGTGGCGCCTAAACTTTTGTTGAAAAATTTGTCTTCACCTCCGATTTATCTTATAAAGGTTAGTTTTGAATATTTTTGTAAAAATTGGGTTTTTGTTCACTCAAATAATAATAAAAAATAATTTTTAAAATTTTTAATGGCTTTTAAATAGAAGAAATATAATCTGGCAACATTGCATTTGGCAACATCTATTTTATGTTGGCATGACATTGAATGCAGCTGAAATGCCAATCAAAGCATTTAGTCGGCCATGTTTAAACAGTGTTTGTTTACTTCATATATGTTATTTCAAATTTAGTTAATTGACATTTTCCCTTATAAAAACAGTGTATTTATATTTTAAATTTTCTCAAATAATTACTTAATCTAATTTGGGATGAAACTAAAGCATATAGCTTTCAAATGTGTTTAGCAAATTACATAACCTCACTTTAACCATGTGCTTTGGATTAATAATTCTTTCTGTAAGTATTTTTAGCCATAAACAGCTTTATTTAACATTCATTATGATTAAAAAAAAAGAGGAAAAAATCCCTTAAAATGACACTAAGAGTAGGGTAGCTAAGCCGGTTTGGCAACAGAGATCCACAGCAAGATATGTATACGCCGGTTCGAGAACAATATGAACAGCTAAGCCGCTTTGGGAAACAAAACGTGCAGCAAGATATGTATACGCCGCTTTGAGAACAAAATTGTCTTTGTGTGTAAATTTGTTGCGTCGTGGGGTCGTTAGGTCTTTGGGGTGTGCGTTCGGCGGGGTCGTTAGATTTTTGTTGTGGGGTGGTGCGCGTGCGCTGGGGTGGAGATATTTTCTTAGGAAATTTTTTAGCAGCGTTCCCGACGTTAAATATTAAATATTAAATTTTAAAAAAATGTTGTGTGTGTAGAAAATGGAGTTCACGTGTTGGTTCGTATTTTCTGGGGTAGGTTAAGCTAAAATTAAAACGCCGCTGTGAAGAATTTTTAATATTAGGCAAACGCGTGCAAGTGATAAAGAGTGTTTTAGCTCTCCTCATAAGCTGCGTTTTGTACGAAGTAGCAAATAAAATTGAGAAAATATACGAAATGTTATATGATGGAGGTCAAATTTTAAACGTTTGCAGGTAAAATCTTGTAAAAAAGAAGTCGTTCACATCTCGCAATTTCAATGTCGCGATAAAATACTAAGAATTTGCATGCAGTCGAATATAACAACGTGTTTGGAATTATAAATCTATGGTAATATATGTAAATCACGTCGACATTCGACTTTTAATATAATGTATTTAATTAACATAAGGTGTGTGTGTGTTTGCAAAACATGTCAAGACAGGTATGCCGTATATTTCCTTATTGGTATGCAAATTATACCACCTTGCATCACGATTTATTTGACTTTTAAATAAAAATTAATTTAATCTTATATCAAGGATGTCTTGCTTACATTTTAGCAATTTGAATATATTTAAATATTTAAATGTAATTATACATTTAATTTATGTGGCAATAAAATTCTTTTACTTTTAGCGGTTTGGTGATTGAATGTAGATGACGCATTAGACATTGTATATATATATAACTCGTTTAATTTCACCATTATTTGAACCTGCGTTTTGAAGTGCTCAGTATACGTGCAGCGTTAGTATAAAAAGTAAGTTACATTTTTCTTTATTTGTAAAAGAATATTTTACTTTATAATATTTGCAAGTTTGTAACAGCATTGCTGTTGTTTGTAGATGGATCAAGTAATACAAAACAATAATAAACAGTCCGTTGTAGGCCCTAGAAAAGAGGCAAAGAGGTTAGCCGAATTGCCACTAAACGTTCCACAAAGAATCTACAGAGCAAGAATAGTACATTCCAAATATGGTGATTGTGTACTGATTGAGTTAGCGGACAATATTTCATTTCTACCACAACGCAACACGGAATTGTGGAGAAAAACATTGAGGAATTGGGTTCTGGAAAATACGCAATAACCGTATTAGAACTAATAGATATTAAAAGACCCAATCATCTTGTTTCCTACAGAATAGAACACATTTAGAAAAACAAAAAATAATTGGTATGTTTTATAATTATTGCTTGTTTTGAATAATGACTGAACATATTAATACTTTAAGTAGCGAAATTGTTTTAAAGTTAATAACGCATGCAATATTTTATTTAAAAGGTATACAATTAAAGAAGCTGAAATTTTGTTAAAATATATCAAACGATACTTAAGGTTATTTGTAAAGGCGGTTAGACATGGCGACTTAAATTTAGGTCAGTTAAGGCAAATTCAAACCAATATGGGATTGTTAAAAGCATCCAATCATCAATTAAAAATTTTCATGTAGGAAGCGGCATTCAATCGGTTTCACAACCATCACGTTTGGGGTCAAATGGATTGATTTGGTTTCCGCTTTTGCAAGAAGAATTAGAACAGGCGTTATAATAAACATGCATCATAAGGACTTAATGGCATTTTTAATGATTGCTTTAAGGTAATTAAAATTAAAATAAAAATAGTTTAAAAAAATTAAATTTAATAAAAATTAATATTACACTTTGCGGAGAATTCATTAAAACATCTAATATTGATGAAAATAATATAACGGATTTTAAACATTTTAATACGAAAAATGTGGCGATTGACGTAGCGACGGATTTAACATCATGGTTTCGTGATGATGTGGTTGATAAACTAAGAACAAAACTATCGGAGTTTCAGGAATCAAAATCAGGCTGGGCTTTGAAAAAATTGTATCGATGGAAGTTAATATTAATAAATACGAAATGGGCAATGGACGTGTTTCATCTTTTATTCCGCTTCCAAAGCAAATTTCAAATAAATATGCATGCATCAACGTGAAAAATTCAGATGAGTGTTGCTTTTTTTGGGCAATTGTTTCAGCATTATTTCCTCTAAAATAAGAAGTAATCTCACATCCTCATATCCACACTACAGATTAGTTTTGAATGTTGAAGGATTGGAAATGCCGATGTCGATTAAAAATATTTCAAAATTTGAAAATATGAATAAAATTTCCATAAATGTATACAGTTTAGAATTAAATTGCGCTAAAGAAAAATCGTTCTATAGTGTGGTGCCAACAAGGCTTACTATGCAGAAAGCTGAGAAGCATGTAAATTTACTCATAATTCAAAATCAATATTTTCCAAACGTAAACAATTATAATACTCCAAGTGAGGATTTTGAAAATGTTGAAATAAAATACCATTATGTTTGGATAAAAAGTTTATCGCGGCTTATTGGCAGTCAACTAAATAAACATAATCATAAAAAATATATTTGCGATCGTTGTCTGAATTACTTTAACACCCTCGATAAATTAAATGATCACTCTAAATATTGCGAACAAGTAAATATCTGTAGAATTTCATATCCTAGGCATCGTCATGTTGAATTTAAGAATTATGTTTATAAGCAAAAAGTACCTTTTATAATTTATTCCGATTTTGAGACTATTTTAAAACCTGTTAAAAATCATAGTTATCAAAATATTCCAAGCACTTTAAAGTATCAACATCATAAAGCTTTTAGTGCTGGTTATTATTTAAAATGTGACTATGATGAATCGTTATCATTTTTTAAAAATTATTTGGGGGAAGATTGTATAGATTGGTTTGCAAACGAAATGGTGGAAGTTGCAAAATTTGTTCAAGTAAATTCAAACATATTGAACCAATGATTGAACCTCATAATAACATTATTGCAACACATTGCTCTATATGTGAAAATGCATTTTCTGAAAACGCTATCATCGTTAGAGACCACTGCCACTTTACTGGCAACTTCAGAGGTTTTGCACACCAACATTGTAACCTCAACTTTAGAAATAGTTTTGTTGTACCGGTTGTGTTTCATAATATGAGTGGATACGATTCCCATTTCATGATACGAGAATTATCAAAAAAGGGTAATATTAGTTTATTGCCATTAAACAAAGAGAAATACATTTCATTTACTCTGAACGATCTAGATGCTGATGATGATGGTGATGCTAAGATAAAGTTTCGTTTCATTGATTCTTTGAGATTTTTAAATTCATCTTTAGACAGTTTAGTGGCCACATTGCAACCTTCAGATTTCAAATATTTATCAAAAGAATTTTCAAATGTCTGTTCAAATAAATTGAACTTATTAACAAGAAAAGGTGTATTTCCATACGACTACATTGATTCATTGTCTAAACTGGATGAATTTGAACTTCCAAAATTGAAAACTTCTATAGCATGTTGACTGGTGAACATGTCACTGAGGATATGTATAACCATGCTCTAAAAGTTTGGAATGCATTTCAAATAAAAACATTTCGGAGTATGCCTTACTTTATATGAAAACCGATATAATGTTGTTAACGTGTGTTTTGAACAATTTCGCGAAAAGTCGTTTGCCACATATGGGCTCGATCCTGCTTGGTACTTCACCTTACCAGGGTATGCTTGGGATTGCATGCTTAAGCATACAAAATATAAGTTAGAGTTGCTTATGGACATTGATAAAATTATGTTTATTGAAAACGCTATTAGAGGTGGTATTAGTCAGGTGAGCAACCGATATTCCGAAGCTAACAATAGATACATGCATAATTATGATGCATCTAAACAATCCAAATATCTTTTATATTTGGATGCTAACAATCTTTACGGGTGGGCAATGTCGCAAGCATTACCATACGGAGACTTTGAATGGGTTGACATTAATCTCGATATTATTTCAATTCCAGATGATGCTCCAGATGGATATATTTTGGAGGTTGATTTGGAGTATCCTGAATATTTACATGATTTACACCGCGATATGCCGTTTTGTGCAGAACATCAGATCCCTCCAGGATCAAAATTGCCTAAATTAATGACCACCTTATCCAATAAAACTAAGTACATTTTACATTACAGGAATCTTAAACAGGCGTTGTTAAACGGACTTAAATTGACAAAATCCATCGAGTTCTAAAATTTAAACAAAGTTGTTGGTTAAAACCCTATATTGATTTGAATACTGAGCTTGAAACTTGCAAAGAATGAGTTCGAGAAAAATTTATTCAAATTAATGAACAATGCGGTATTTGGAAAAACAATGGAAAATATTCAAGCACCGTGTTGTAAAGCTAGTTAAACGTTGGGAGGGCCGTTATGGAGCAAAAATTGGATGGCAAGCCCCATGTTTCATAGTTACACAATTTTCGATGATGAGTTAATGGCTATTGAGCTAAACAAAACCGAATTAATCTTTAATAAACCATTATATGTTGGTATGTCCATATTAGATATTTCTAGAATTTGTATGTACAATTTTCACTACAATTTTATGCTTCCAATCATGAAGGTGGAAAATTGCAAGCTCATGTATAGCGATACCGATTCGTTTATTTATGAGTTAACTTGTGACGATGTATATAACGAACTTATTAAAAATCTCTCAAAGTTTGACACTTCTGGGTATGATGTAAATAATCGCTATGAAATACCTCGGGTTAACAACAAAGCTTTGGGGCTCATGAAGGATAACACATTTTGCTGGGTTACGATCGAAAATGTATAGTTACAAGTTGGAATGCAATCCAAATGAGAAGGAAAATAAAACACGTAATCATGGTGTTATAAAAAATCCAAAGGTATCAAATATAATGTAGTAAAAATGAAATAACTTTTGAAGACTATGTTTCATGTTTAAAAGATTTTAAAGAAAAGAAACTTAAGCAAACGTTCCGTTCCTACGCTCATGATGTATTTACAATAATTCAGGAAAAATTGCATTAAGTCCATATGATGATAAACGTAGTCTAATACCACATTCAATGATACATTACCGTGGGGACATTATAGTATCGCGATGATGGAATAAATATATTTTTAGAAGTTTAAAACAAGCAATTATTAAGAAAAACTTACTAAAATTTTATTTGTTTTACAGATAACCGCTTCCCATTATAGTTAACAGTATGGATGTTGAACAATTAGTAGAAAATCAAAAAGAAATTGAAGTGCCTAGTTTACTGACAATTAGCATAAAACAATACTGAATCAAATTGGGTTAACCAACCAGAGTCATATTGGTATGTTAAAATCAATACTTCCAAAAACAGTATACAAAGACATAAAAGAACCGTTATTGGAATGTTTAATAGTGCAGATATTTATGAAGTTAACCTCAAATTTCTTAAGTCTGTGCTACTACAAAATGATTTTGAAAAGCATGCGTCGTATTTGGAGAAGTTGGTCAACTGCCACAACGATCCAACTAGAATCAATATAATGTATATAAAAGAACACATCAATCCAATAATGTATTCCAATTTTCTGGCAGAATACCTATACATATTTGAGGAAATTGGATGGGATCATTTTTGGCTACTGTTTTAACAACAGGTGAAGAGGACATACTTCATAAGTGGGATTTTACAAAACCTTTGTCTGAAGAGCAATACATGTGTTTAATGTATATTCCAACAAATCGCATGCCTCAATTTGCAGAGCGATACAATCGTGTAGTTGTACATTCTTGGGAAAAATTAAGTACTATCACAGCTTCTACTGAGAGTTATTCATGTTGCAAGGAATGTATGAGAGGTGTTAAGGGTGTAATTAAAAATACAAAATTTATGGTATTTGAAGATGCTTGTATAGTACCAGATCTTATATGGAACATGAGTTATTGGTGTTGCAGATGTGAAAGAATGCCTTTATTTCAAGTAATCGATGAGTCAGAATATTATACTCATATTGATTATATTACACAAGTTTAAATGTTGTATAATGGATTGCGGGTTGTATATGTAATAATAGAAATAAAAATGTTTTTCTCAATTTGTATATTATTGAACTGAATACACTATTTTAAATCATTCAAATCGCATAAAATTCTATCATAATAGTAAAAGATGCATTGCTTTAGACCAATACACAAACTGCATAAACTGCATAAATTATTAAAAGTCTCCAAAGTCTGAAACATGCAATATTCATCATTATTAGAATAATTTTTCACTAAATCTAAAACATTTCTATAGTATGCATAAAAGTTCATTTCTTTTAAGAGGTTTACTTGATCAACCACTATACATTGATTTGCTTCCAAAATCTGAACTACATCATTTTCACAAAGCATATATTCAACATCATGTTTAGTAAGTTTTAAAAACTTTTCATCATTGTATACGACTTGTTGTAACTTGCACGTGTCAATGATTGAATCATCGTCATTACCATTGCCATCCAATGGTTGTTGCATAGTAAAGAAGTTAACTTTGTTATTAAGCAATTCCATAAGGTGATTCCACTCAACATCGCTTAAACTAATTTTATTGTTACCATCATCATTTAAGTAGCTATGTCGATTTAAATCAATTGCAGGTGTAAACTGTCGAGCTGGAGATAAACCTACTTTGATGTTATAGTATGAGAGTGGAAATGTGGTTTGTAGCAGTAAATAATGTTCACTTTTGCTAGCATGTTCAACTTTATCTAGATATTGATTGATTGCAGCATCATAATCAACATCTTCGGATGATGATGATACATCAAAATCATAATAATCACTTTCAACACTACTTTCTTCAACCATGATTGCAAAGACCTTTTGCGATACTGAAATCACGTGAGAAAAATGTTCATTATATTTTTTGAAACCCCACTTCCCCGCCATTACAAATTGGATTTTTTTATCCATGAATTGTGAGAATTATCAAACCCCAACCATTTTACAAATAGACGATCTCCTTTTTGGCGTAACACTTTTTCAACAAGAAAAACATCAGGATGTGAGGTTTTCTGCAGTTCTTCTGCATAAAATTGCCCCAAAATCGGTTCACCTTTGTAATCTTGAAGTAGATAGGTAGCAGGATTGCCAACTACTATTTTAACAATTTTAAAGATTTCTGTGGAATAATTTGGCATGTAACCTTTGGGAAAATCAGACTTATATTTCGAAATTCGAACATGGTCGCCAACTTTAAGTTTTATCACCCCCATTACTTTCAAGGCATTAAACTGTGGTAAATATGTGAATTCGGTGACATCTTTAGGCTTCATTTTAATTTTCGAATGTTTTTTGTTATTATACTGTTGAGTAATATTAGGCAATGCATCCAACCATTTACATTTACGTCTAAGGCTAAATTGTTTGAATAATTCATTCTTTAACGTTCTAATTACTCGTATAACTATGGCAGCCTTTTTTGTACTGAATGTAGAGTAATGATTAATGTTATGCATCTTCATTAATTTTTCATATCTGCTGTTGTAAAATTCTTTACCATTATCGGTTTGTAAATTATCAGGCACACGACCTTCGTTAAAAATGGATGTCATTGCCCGGCAAACATCAATTGCATTTTTTGATTTTAAAGGACGTGTCCATAGATATTTTGAATAACAATCTATCACCACTAACACATACCTATAATTGGCATTTTCCTTAAAATATTGATCAAATTCGATAAAGTCGGCTTGCCAGAGATCGTCTCTGTGTTTAATAATGGTACGTTTTCTAGGAAAATTTTTCTGGCTGCTTTATACAATTCTTCAACAACGGTAAGCTTTGACATTATAAGGAAAGTGCACAATACTGGGTAACTATTATTTTTTCTCTTGATGTGCAATCGACAGTCGAAACCGTTGACATCAATAATAATACTAACGATTAGAACCTTGCAACGTTGGAGATGACAAAGCTGGTGTTGTAGTTAGTGAGATTGACGAGGTTATAGAGGTTGATGCTGGTGAAGTTGTTATTGTCGAGATCGGTGATGTTGTTGAAGTTGATGTTGTTTGCACATTACACTTTTCCTCAATTGTATTCAGCAGCTGTTTGTGTAAATTACTAATACAGGTATCCACGTATCGCTTATTGGCAGCATCATAATCAGCTTGTGGTTCTATAACATTACAAAGTTTTTGTATTGCATATCATATTGATCATCAAATGTATAATGAAGCCGATATTTTGTGGATGAATGTGTACCAAACTTATCGATACTCATCTTTCAAAATGCTATTATGCAATGATCCCTTCTTCTCTGAGCTCTTCTTCAATACTAATTATTTCATTATTGTGACCAGTATGACCTGCCGATTTTGATGCGTGTAACAATCTAAGTCGCTCAACTAGTTCGTGAGGTGTGTTCCAGTACACATACTCCTTTGTTTTAGCGTTGACTTCTTTCAACAGACCATATCCTACTGGTGCATCTAGTATTGGTTTAATAATTTTGATGTACTTATACGATCTGGAGCCAATAATTTTGTTTTGAGGATCATAGTTCCGTTTAAGAGCGTTAGTAGCTTCTAAAATCTTTCTGTACTCCTTTTGATCATTCTTGGTATACTTTTCAGGTTTTTTAAGTATTAAAAGTTCATATAATCCTGGAGTGCCTTTATAAGTTTTACCATTTATAACTAAATCAGCTGATTTAGGTGTTATGGTAACTAAAGCATTTCCATACTCCAGTGATCTGTACTAGCATCGTATCGGAGGGCACTATGACCATAATCGATTTCATCTTCTGAATTTTGAATGATTAGTTCTATATATTTTCTAGGTAAAGGATGCTCATATCGCTCTAGAAATTCACCAGTAACAACATGAATCATCATCATCATCATCATCCTTTACTTCAACTTTAGGCAAAATGCCAAGAGCAGCAACATCAGCAGAACTATCTGCAACTGCCAACTTTGATTTCAATTTATGGTTAACAGATGCATATTTTTTGTTTTAGCAATCTGCAGTAATGGTTCAATTATTGGTTTATATGCTGTTTCAACCATTCGCTGAGTATCAAGTTCACCCTCTTAAGAGCTTTAAGTTTACGATTAATTGAACGTCTAGTTTTCGTTAATCTTTCTTTAATCGTTCTATCAGTGACATCCATCTTGTTGGCTTGCAGAGTAGAAACTGAGCTGCAGTAAAGTGGTTATAGAAAGTTTATATTGTTATATAACAATCAAATCCCTTTCGATATCGTCCATAATTAAAGTCTTTTGCAATGCATAGAAAATCATATTTTTCCAGCCAACATCGCGAGCACATTAATTTAAAATGATCAAAAGTCATATCGGTACCAACATGTTCATCATATATGTGTTTTAAATTTAAATGATCTTGTTTAAATAGGACAACTATGTTAACATTATCACGTATTAATTGTTTTGGTACTTTAGAATACGTTTGACACAGATAAAATGAATCTACACCCGAATGTCGACCCCTGCTAAAATATTCGCGAATTATATCCTGATTTAAGCATGAAATATCGTCAAATATCATTATCGTATTTTTACTGATTGCTTCTGGAGGGGTGACATTCTCTTTATCGCTATAGGCGTAGTACTTAATGCCCTTTATAGATTTAAAAGTTGCTCTAAATATTTGTATTTAGCTTGTTCCAATGATTTGGAATACACGCACACATTTTCAAACCTTAATCCGTGTGGTGCCTCCAATAAACTAATCATTACATTGGTCTTTCCACATCCTGATGGTCCGCATATTATCGCCCTGATTGATGTTGGAAATAAAGGTCCATGCTTTCCCACGACTTCAGATTTTAAAAATTATGATCGTCTATACTTAATTGTTGAGGCTGCCGTATAAACTTCATATTAAGTCGAATGTTTTAATAATACTAATCAGTTGATGGCTAAACGTTGTAAAGGAAGGGTGTTCTAAACACCTTGATAAACAAATTACCGGTAGAGCTTCATGTACCGGGATACCAATTTTGTGGGCCAGGCACCAAGTTACAAGAACGATTAGTACGAGGTGATTCCGGCATTAACGATCTAGATAGATTGTGTCGCGATCACGATATTGCTTATGCTCAAAACCCTGACGACTTGACCGCACGACACAGAGCTGATAAAGTTCTAGCAGAAGGCGCTTGGAACCGAGTGAAATCGAACAACGCTCAGTTTGAGAGAAAGCAGCCGCTGGGCCGTAACCAATGCAATGAAAATTAAAACCAAACTGGGTATGGGGTTACATCAAGAAGGATAAAGAGGAAGAAAAAGACAGTGTTGTTCATTTAAAGGGGCATATTGACACCAATTAGAACTGCTGTAAAGCATATTGTCAAAGATTCAAATGTGAAGAAATTTATCAATATGAGTTTACTTGCTGCAAGAAAAGCAGTTAAAACCGCAGGTGGAAAAAAGAGAGTGCGATTTCCTCGAATTATTCCCATACCCAAAGCAGGAGGCTTTCTTCCATTTCTAGTGCCACTATTTGCAGGTCTTTCAGCTGCAGGAGCACTAGCTGGCGGTGTTGCAGGGTCGCTAAAGCTGTCAACGATGCTTCGGCAGCTAAAAACAATTGGAGGAAAATCAACGTCATAATGTCACCTTAGAGGATATAGCTTTAGGTAAAAAGGTGAAGGGTTATATCTTTCATCGCGCAATAAAAAGGATTTGCCTTATACTTAAAACCCAATCGAAAAAACTTGTAAACTTGCCACGTAGAGCACTATTTGATTCAGATCTAAAGAAATATGCTAAAGGTTTACCTTTCTTTAGAGGAGTATTTATGCGTGATGCACTGCCAGCAAAGCCTCATGTTAACGAATCTGCTATTGTAAACTTAGATGACAACGTTGGAAATGGAACGCACTGGGTTGCATACAAAAACGTGGCAAGAAAGTTATTTACTATGATAGTTTTGGAGATTTAACACCACCGCTTGAAATAGTGAGATACTTAAGAGACTGTAATCTTACTTATAATTACAATCGGGAGCAAAATTTTAATACCTCAATATGTGGACATTTATGTTTGAACTTCTTATACAATAAATAATTTTATGGTATATAGTTGTTTGATTTTTAAATTTAATGGTAGTCATGACACAAACGTTTACGTTGACAGGTGTGGGAAACGTGCTTTCTGCCAACTATTTCCTCCAATTGAACTTGATTCAGAATATAAATATGGGTTAGGTTTGGTGGGGTTTTACGGATGCAACTCTATACGCAATATTCATGCAGGTAATAACAAGTTTTATTATTTGGATGATAAAAGGATAATAATAATAATGTTATTGATAACGATGATGATAATAATGCTAAAATAAAATGATTACAATTCCACCTGGAGCATATGAAATTTCTGAACTTGGAAAATATATAAACAATGCAATAGATAGCCCCCAAGTAGTGCATTGAAGTTTATTCTAAAGGCTAACAATAACACATTGCAATGCGAAATGAAATCCATGTACACAGTGATTTTAAACGCAATGATGCTATTGGTCAAATGCTTGGGTTCACTCCTGGCACATATCAGGCAAATAAAATCATTTCTCTCAACAATCAGTACAAATATTTGATGCGACCAATATACATGTGGAGTGTAATCTTACTGGTGGAGCGTATAGGAATAGCGAGCAGTCACATACAATTTTGAATTTGATGTACACGTAGAGCCTGGATATAAATTAATTAAAGAACCTGTATCCATCACATACTTGCCTGTGATCGTTCAACAAATAGATAACATTACGCTACGGTTGGTCAATCAAGAGGGTAAATTGGTGGACTTTGGTGCAGAGAAAGTATCTATTAGATTAGAACTTAAAAATATGGGGCTTAATATTTTGGTGCTAGAGTATACTCAATCAGTTCACCTCAACCTGCAGGTCAGCAAACACCTGGTGCATTAACAGATCAGGACGTTCAATTTTAGAATATCTCGGTTATAAAGTGCTTAATAAACATGGAAGGCGCAATAAGAGGGCTATTCAACAGTGTAGCGTCCGAAGATACGATTACAGAATATGATCGTCGAACATATCACCCATATACGACAAACGCCTATGGAAACTCGGATGAAATCAATATTGTTATCCAAAAGCTGATCTTATGACTGCAACTTATGACAGCATTATATACTTGGAAGGTACTCTTAGTCCAACAGAAGCTCAAATTAAGGATTATGCTTTCACGAATAATGCCATGTTGTTTCTTTTGAAGAAATTAGATTTACGCTGGGTGATCAGGTTATCGAAACGGTTAGATTGCCCGGAATTAACAGCACAATCAAAGGCGTTTGTTCGTATACACGCGAGCAAAGTCGTTGTATGATGCATGCAGGATGGAGTGTGGAAAATAAACCCTTACCTTTGCTTAATGAAGCTAAAGATTCTTTTGCGCTTCAATACCATTAAAGCACGTGCTTGGATTTGCCGAAGGATACAAAACACCGTTGCTCAACGTTCGACAAGAATTAACGTTGGTACGTTCAAAGTCTGATATTGATTGTTGTAAGGGTACTTCTATACCAAAATTACTCTCACAAAAGTAGTATGGAAAGTACCACACGTAATGCTCAACGATGCCACAAAATTGTCTATTTACAAAGAAATTAACAAAAATTCGCGAATACAAGTAGCTTTTCATGCACGTGACTTGTATACCTATCCAAGCCTACCGTCCACTACATCTTTGGTTTGGCCTGTTAAGAGTAGTACGGGTTTTCAGCGCCCTCAATGGATATTCATCACCTTTCAAACCAAAAAGCGCAACCATAAGGATGCAGATGCGTCTACATTTAATCATGCAAACGCTACAAATATAAAGGCTAATATCAACAATAGAAGATACCCGTATGAGCAGCAAAACCTTTCTTTACCGACAACAAGTACATGGATGCTTATAATGAATATTTGAATTATCGATCTCAATATTATGAACCGTTCGAGAGTTCGGTATGTTCTCTTCTCAGTTATGAGGAGTTTAAACAGCAGCCAATTTTGTAATCAACTGCACCAGACAAAATGAAAGCATCCATAATATAGTAGCAGATTTAAAATTGAAATTGAAGCATCAAAAGCATTTGAAGTTGAAACTGTTGCTTACTGCATGATTATGCATGACGTACTTATTGAATATGAACCATTTACTGGCATTATACGTAAACTTTAAAATCGTTATTTCTTATAAAAGATGATTGAAATACATATGTAATATATTATTTAAATAACAGTGTTTTTGTTAGTATATTATTGATAGTCATGGAGGTTGTTGCTGTTCCACTGCAGTGCTTTTAATCTTCCTTAATTTCCCCATCGGCAGGGAAGTGAGGTGTGAAGATGAAATTTACACAAACAGTGAATTTGGCTTAGAAATGGCAAACGTTTATCTAAACAAATATGGATATATTGAAACTCATAATGTTAGTGGGGCCTCTATTGAAAATCGCAAATCGATAATTAAAATGCCTTAAAAGCATTTCAAACATATTACCAACTGCCGGTTGATGGTGAACTAAATAAAGAAACTTTAAAGTTAATGTCAAAACCTAGATGTACAAATAAAGACAATATTTCTGAAGCATACAATGTACATCAAACCAAATTGACAAAGCGTGTTTTAAATTACACAGTATTAACGAATGATTTTCGCATCTTAGCTCGGACGGTTGAAGCATTTAAAGTTTGGGCAAAACACACAAATCTTGTATTTATATACAATCCACAGAGTTATGATATATTAATAACATTCCAACAACAAAATCATTACATGAGGGCTTCAACAAACCCTAATGAGCGGTGTAAGGATGATTTTGATGGACCTGGTGGTGGGTTAGCACATGCTTTCTTTCCATCCAGCGACGATGTTGTGTCTGAAATACACATGGATTATGATGAGTCTTGGTATATGGAACACTCAAATTCACCACCCAGTGGATATATAAGTTATTATGAGGTGCTACTTCATGAAATTGGTCATACATTAGGGTTAAGACATTCAAATAATGTTAATGCAGTTATGTATTCATATTTAGAAAATCATCATCTTGATTTACATGAGGATGATATTGCAGGAATACAGTCCCTGTACCCACCACCATCATCAGCATCTACCACCGTTAAATCAACTACCGCTGCTTTTAAACCTAACTCCCCCAATAAGCCGACCTCACCGAACAAACTACCGCCAGACCTATGTAACATTGAAATTGAACATTTTCTAATTCTAAATAAACGCATATATATGTTTTATGAAAAATGGGTTTGGATATCAGCTCTAAATAGCACTTACATTGAACCGGCTAAGAACATAATAGATTGGCTACCTTTTCTTCCACACACGTTTAAACGTTTAGATGCCGTATATCAGAAACCAAATGGTGATGTGGTTTTCTTTAGCAACAATCAAGTATATCTGTTGCAATTTCCTAGCATGCAGCTAGTCAATGGATGGCCTAGAGCATACACTCACTTTTACATTCCTAATCGTGTTCGGGTCAATGCGGCTGTAAATACCTATACTGGACGTACATTGATATTTTATGGCGAAAATCAACTCATGGAATACGATGAATGTACTAAGCAACCCAAAGCACATTTTTACAATCACATGCATTTCCAGATATTCCTTCGCATATTACAACCATTTTCGATATACCAATGGTCATCTATATTTTATCAATAAAACAAATTTCACGAATATAGTGAATTTCTAGGCAAAGTAGTTCAATCTGGCCACTTTGATCTATCCATATTTAACATTTATTGTGCAAACAAAGGATTAATGCAACAACTTTACGATGTATTGACAAAGTTATTAAAATTGGACAAACTAGTGAATTCGTACTTACAATCTAGCAGTATGTATGATAATTATGATGATGAAAGTTTATCGTAATGTTAAAAATGTACAAAATATAATAAAAAATTAATTTTTAGTTCATTTTATTTTTACATCACATAAAAATTTATTTGGAAAAGCAACAATAATTTCATATAAAAACTTAAATTCTAAAGAATGTTGAATAAAGTAGCTGGTTCTTGATAATTTCGTAAGTGCTTGCATATTTTCCGCAACCAATTTACCTGTAGATATAATACAATCATCGTTGATTGCACCACACTGTTTGGTAAAAGAGGACGCTATGTTATCTATAAATTGATTATAGATGTAATCAATTGAAGAATCATTAATTGTAAATAAACAATCGTTAACTATGAATGCCATTGAAAATAATTTATTAATTGCTTCCTCAGAAAACACGAGCGTAGCACTACCATTATGACTTATTCCAATATATGGAAAGTTGCTGCAGATATCGTAAATGGCATGCAGCTTTATTCCATAACCAATGGATATTTCTTGATCTCTATATTCAGGTTCCTTTTGTAGAATTAGCATATTACGAAGGAAATGTTCGCTTCTTAAACTTGAAATTTCATTCCATTCCTTAACATTAAAACATAGAAAGCTTTGTGGAGCAATAACATTAGATATTTGCACTACTGCATTTAGTTCATACCGCGTTGAAATACCAACTTCCAGTAATAAACCCAATTCCACATGTAAAAATGTTGACCATGTTGATACTAATTCCTCGCGATACTTATTAAATGCTGTAGGACGTGTTGATTTTAGTGATAATTCTGCGTTTGCATCAGCCCATGAAAAATTTGCATTATCATTTTGAATTGCATCGACCGATAAACAATTTGCATTACCACCATTCTTATTCAAGTTTTTATTAACTGTTGCAGCATACATGTTTCTACTTTGAACGCAAAACTCTAACTATTTACGATGGTGGATTTTACCGGTTGAATTATTGACTATAATTATTCATCCAATACTTCAGTACAATCGCATTTTCCGCTGCACAACTGAATGATGTGCAATGTCTTGCGTGATATGAACATTTTGAAGTGTTGGGGCAATTCCACTCCTTTAACTCTTGTAAAGAAGGTGGACACCCCAAAGCTTCAACATTGATGATGTTGAGGTTAGAAAATTCGGACATTACCCATGCCCGTTTTTCTAACCCCTTTACATATACATTCGTCGCTTCATTTAATATTGGACTTAATACATGTTGCAAGCATCCATAGGGCAACTCACCACACTCCCACTTAATACCATGAAAATGTTCTATTAGCCATGCATTTTGACGTTTATGGTCTAGCAATAATTCACCCCATGGATGCGGTGGTTTTAGTATGTAGTACTTACATCATTTGATGATGCCAATAATGGAACAATAGCGACTTCTTTATATATGAACTTATTGTTTACAGTTTTGAACCCTTGAACATCTAACACTATTGAAGTATTCATTTTGCAATATTGACGCTGGCTGTTCAATAACAAACAGAAACTAACATCTTAACTCAATGTCTCCATATATATATATGCTTTGCAACAAGATTCCCCACATAGAAACGACGTGATTACTTTAAATTTATGCGATTGTATAATTATATACAATCCCATTATATTTAATGTATGCATTAAAACATTCCAATGTGGTTATAAAATTATTCACGTTTTGTAGAAAACCATTAAAATTTACATTTTAATCTCATTGCAACTTTGTAACCTTGATGCTAATGAACGCTATTATTAACTTCTATTGTTTGAGAATGACGCAAAGAAAGAATACCTGATGCTACACCTTGAATTATAAAAAGTTAATACATGTAAATTCTTCAAAAATTAGTATGCTAAATACAGTGTTGATGTTTCATCATGACCAAATAACTACATCAATTGAATATATATCAAACAGGATTCTGAATAGTACACGGTTGATGTGGATATAAAATTATTCATGGTTTTAGCAATAAAAATTTAAAATATAACCTTGCTTATAAGTTTATTACATTTCTAAGTATATATAATACAGTAAATTTAACCATTAACTAACAAAATGAAACCAACTGCAATTATATCGCCAACAAATAGAACTGGGGTGCCCTGGTTCGCAAAGCCGACAGTGAAGCGTCAAATGCTTAGACTCTTAAACCCGTAAGTAACAAATATTTATTTGTATAAACTAATTTTCAATTTATATTTACTACTGAAAAAATTGTTATATAATAAAACTTAGGTTTATTTTTCTTATTGTTACAGTAATATGCGATATACGGAGGTGGCAGACCGACATACGCCAGCACAAATGTCACCACCACCACCACAACCACCACAACCATGGTCCCCAGATGATGGCGAAGATTTACTTACTTTGCTAAATGAATTTATAGAAAGAAGTATTCATTAAATAAATATTAAAGAAACACATATTTTCTAAATGATATTGGTGCTAAGGAAAGCTATTATTATTAAGTTATATAGTTTGAGAGTGATGTTAAAACCTTGATGCTACACCCTGAGTTGTAAAAGTTAATCCATAAGCAAGAAATCCTTGATAATAGCAAGTTCAGTGTACTTGTATAAATTATTTTGGGATGATGTAACCAAAAGGATATACGACATACCTGCCTTGAAATGTTTTTGCAAACACACACACACCTTATGTTAATTAAATACATTATATTAAAAGTCGAATGTCGGTGCGATTTACATATATATTACCAGAGATTTATAATTCCAAACACGTTGTTATATTCGACTGCATGCAGATTCTTAGTATTTTATCGTGACATTGAAATTGCGAGAAGTGAACGACTTCTTTTTTACAAGATTTTACCTGCAGACGTTTAAAAATTTGACCTCCATCATATAACCATAGATTTATAATTCCAAACACGTTGTTATATTCGACTACATGCAAATTCTTAGTATTTTATCGCGACATTGAAATTGCGAGATGTGAACGACTTCTTTTTTACAAGATTTTACCTGCAAACGTTTAAAATTTGACCTCCATCATATAACATTTCGTATATTTTCTCAATTTTATTTGCTACTTCGTACAAAACGCAGCTTATGAGGAGAGCTAAAACACTCTTTATCACTTGCACGCGTTTGCCTAATATTAAAAATTCTTCACAGCGGCGTTTTAATTTTAGCTTAACCTACCCCAGAAAAATACGAACCAACACGTGAACTCCATTTTCTACACACACAACATTTTTTAAAATTTAATATTTAATATTTAACGTCGGGAACGCTGCTAAAAATTTCCTAAGAAAATATCTCCACCCCAGCGCACGCGCACCACCCCACGACAAAAATCTAACGACCCCGCCGAACGCACACCCCAAAGACCTAACGACCCCACGACGCAACAAATTTACACACAAAGACAATTTTGTTCTCAAAGCGGCGTATACATATCTTGCTGCACGTTTTGTTTCCCAAAGCGGCTTAGCTGTTCATATTGTTCTCGAACCGGCGTATACATATCTTGCTGTGGATCTCTGTTGCCAAACCGGCTTAGCTACCCTACTACTAAGTTTAGTTAAATAATTATTCTAAACCTCAAATTTCTTTTAGTTTATTGAAATCTGTTTTTAGCTTAAATTTTACCTATTTTATCTTAATTTACTATAATTCTAAAGTGATCCCTTACAATCTAGATAATCAACTGTAAGTTACGAAATCCTTCTTAAAGAAAATTTTGTCCCTAAATACAGCTAACGCAATTAACTGAATTCTTAGTATACCTATACCTTCTAAAATACTGTAGTAAACTTGATTTCGTTATATCTGCTTTCTTAAACATTACAATAATGAGACTGTTGATAATGTTTTGTATTTAAGCTCATTTACGATCCCCTTTAGCTACGATGGTTGTTGATAAATTCCTCGATACAAAAGCAATATTTTAATAATTTGGAATACTGTTTTTTCTATACATGTATCGCTAAAATAGTGTTTTGTGTAACGAGCATGATTTTGTTTTGATAGCATATTTTTTAGATATATCGATATTCCAACGCATTTTAAAATCTATTTGGTCTAGGCGAGACTTATCGTCAAAGTTGGTCGCTCAGCAGTATGTTAGTCTAGACAAGACTCATGAAGAGTTGACCGCTCAGCATTACATAAGTCTAGACGAGACTCGTGGTAAGTTTGTCGCTCTAGCAATTTTTGAATCATTTTTTTTTGAGGAGGATGTTAAAGTTTTTCTTTATTAGTCTAGGTGAAGCTCAAAGGAGGGCTTGTCACCCTAGCAATTACATGCGTTGTAGGATATATTTTTTCTTGTTCTTCAACAGCTTTGTTATGAGTAAATCAAGTCTTAATTACTGCTATCTCTCCATATATTGATTCAGACCACACTAGGTGGAATGAAAATATCTTTAAAATCTCTCAAGCTTTGCGTACATCCACAAATTTTCACGTTTTATTTCTTTAACGATTTACCTCATGTTTCTGTCCCTACTATGAATTAGTTAACTTTATTTAGCCATTTCTTTTCTTATACAGCACCTACCTTCTATACGTTTGGCTCATTTACATTAAACTAGCTTTTTGCCGCCCGTTAACTTTTCCTTGAATTTATTGCTAGTCACATATCGGTTTATTATCTAGGTCCCCCAGTATAACTTTGTCGCTTCATTTAATTAATCCTCGCACCTTTTCTACAACAGATTATTTTGTTTTCGGCATTTATCTTACATTGTTTAATTTTGTGGTGATTGTCATAACTTTGGTTGCAATAACTCATTGAATTTTTACGATTGGTTTTAGCTGATGTTTTGAGTGGATGCTTTTTTCTTTGGGCTCACATAGGAGACGCGGCCTATGCCATTGTTAGAAATAGTCCTTATTCGCAGTTGCAAAAAACTAGGAGTTTCTATTCCATGCGTTTTTCTTCTAAATTATTACAGTCGCCCACCTTATCTTTTATCATTACTTGTTTTCTTTTTCTATTAAGTTATCAGAACATATAAACATTTTATTGTTGATTTTTTATTGAACTTTGTGGTGAGGTGCCTATCGCTTTTTATTGATATCTTATCGAATTCTCGGTTGTTTTAGCATATCGGGACAGTATGTCTGTATTTAACTGTTTATAGTTAGGCATTCTTGTGTGTTTATGGCGTTACCGTTTCTAACAATTACCTTAAAACAGTTGGTTTTTGTGTGAAAGTATCTGTAGTGATACTTTTAAGTTGTTGTTTCAACTCTTGTCTGATTTTCTTATCGTTGTGGATGCACTCGTTAGAGCCTAGAAATTTTTTTTAACTTATACGTGTTATCTTACCTATATAACGGCTTCAAGGAGCCATTCTATCTTGTATCTTTGGGATGGATGACAAAACGCTTGGTGAGCTGGGGAATTCTACGCTATATCTTTAATGTATGTAGTCGTAGTGTGCCTTAGCATGCTGGGACGTTTCGGATCCACCTATTGTTATCTAGTTTTATCTTAATATCTGTATCTTACTTATTATCTTTGATAATAACTTGAGCTTAATACCTCTATCTTACCTATTATCATTGATAATAACTTGAGCTTAATATCGTTATCTTACCTATTATCTTTGATAATAACTTGAGATTTTGCCTTATCTTTTTTTATCTTCCTAACGTTTGGTATTTACGATCAGACGTTTTGAATATTGAGTGAAGAAGCTAACCTGATGGTAGCAATGTAATTTGTTAGGTTAGTAATGTAAGAAATTAGTAAGATGGTACTGTTGGTAAATTTGTTAATCCACAACCATGTTATGAAAAAGTTTTGATGTGTATTGTTTATTGAGCCAGAGTACCAGTACATAAAAATTTGCTAAAGTGCAGAGTAACTTTTACTCTTTTGGACATTTTGAAATTTGGGCATTTTCTTGCCAAAGAAAAAACAGTTTAGATGCAATGCTTATGTGTGAATGCACTTAAAAACTGTAATGTTAGATTTAGTTATAGTATATATGTTAGGCGACTTGTCGCATTTGTTTTAGTTTTCGTAGTGTTTCGTGCGCTCCGACAAATTTGTGCTGTCGATTATAACTGCGTTGCACCAAAGACACGTGTGTGCATTTATAAATGTAGTTCAAAAACAATGGAGCTACATATTCCGTTTCCTGGTTAATCGTAAGACGTGTTATCGGTTGAAAAACCCAGGTGGCGCCTAAAATAAACATTTTCTAGAATTTAAGTTAGGGTATATGTAGGTTAGTTAGGATTTAAACTTTAAGCTCTTCCCGTACTAACAGCATTTTCTTTTTTTAAGATTTTTTTCTTCTATGGCTTTGTCGCAATTGTTACATGCCGAAAATCGGCTATGTATCATATTTAGTTCAAGTTTAAATTTGTGACTAAATTCCCGCCATTATTTCAAATAAACTTGTGCATTTCCGCCAACCCGGACAGTTGCGTCGGCGCAAAAGAATGCGCAAGCGCGGAATTGGTAAGTGCGCGGTTTGGACAGGACGTGAGATTGTTAGCCAACGAGACGTCAAACAGTGACGTTTACCTGTGTCGTGTTTTCTCTTGTCTTTTCTCTTTTAGAATGTAGGTTTCCCTTTTTCTCTTGCCCTATCGTATCTATACCTTCACATTATTCCTTCGTCCTGCCTACAAACAGAAGAAGAGAGAAGACGTTAAATCTAGATTCAACGATGGTTTAACGAAACCCACGCTCAAACAACGCCAAACGAGATACATGGAAATCAGCACGGCTCCTGCACAAGAATGACTGCAAAGTCGTGAAGCGTTCCACATTTTTAAGTGAGTACATTTTATCTTTTTAAAGTGCATCTTGTCTCACTGTAAACATATTTGGTATGTGATACAATTTGAGACGCAATTATGTCATAATATGTTTATTGCGCAATATTGTGAACGTGGAAAGTATCCGTGTTGCTAACTGTAGTAGTGGCTCATAACAGTTGCGCGGGACTATAACAGAATATTCGATAAACCAAATAGTTGTCAAATATTCAGTGCATATCTATCCTTAATTCGCCTTGAAGAAAAATTTTTTACTATAATTTTTCTAAATCACAGAGGAAGACAAGAACTGTGCTATATAAAATTTATTTTAAAGTGGAGATATCAAGCAAAATGGAATTAACATAGCTATGAAAGACATTTATGCTTTAAAGACAGAAACTTAGTACTCTTTTATTTCTGTAATTATCAGAAGGGTTATAGTAAATTATATAAAGATTTAATCTGATTAAATCTGTAGAAATTATATTACTATTTTAATTAATTTAAATTTTATACTGGATATCTTAATGAACATAGAATGTAGGGATTATAGATAAAATGAAACAATTTAACATATAGTGTTATTATTGTTGGTTAGTGTTAGAACAAGACAATTATAAACAAAACGGCATATCTAAGAATGTGATCTGTTGTGAATTAAATAAAATATTGTAGTTACAGTAATTAAATTAATTTGAATAGATGAGCAGCGATTCCAAAGTACACCGAAACTATGAAAATTTTCCTATTGGTGATGTTAAATGATTCCATAGTGCATTCAGAACATGTATTTTTATTAAAAGAACATAAACAGTAAATTATATAATATTCGTTTTTTGAGGTACTTATTCTTGGTTTTTTAAGGGAATTCTGGTGTTTCATTTCACTGATGACAAACTATATTTTTTAGAAAATTATATTAAAGGCTACCTTATTTCCATTTATATTTGAATTGTATTAACTGAAATTTCAAATGTGATGAAGGAATTCAAAATCATTCAAGCAAGCGTCTAAATCGTACTTGCCCATGTATTCGTTTGTAGTTTTATATTAATTAAAGATATTTAAAAAACAAAAAAGAATAAGAACTGGGCTTTTTGATTTTTAAGCTGTACACAGTTTAGAAAAAATTTAAACAATTACAACTATTCATAGCTATGAAAACTTCAAGATGAAAGTTTTACACCAAAGTAAGTGTTGTATTTTAAATACTGAATCTTTTTGAAATAAATTCAATATGAACAATCTAATTCTAGAACAATAAGTTAAAGTAGAATTGTGATAATAATTATTAGCCACGATAGAAATTCATGCTTGTAGATAATGTTCCATACAGAAAACAATCTCGACAAAAATATAAGTTAAAACCAGATTTGTGAATCCTGATTTTAAGTTTATTACAAACATTTGTCTCAAACACACAATAAGCTTCTTACTTATACCAGGAACTTCTACCACCTGATTATATATGATGAGTGCAATTTTGTCAATTTTTCCTCCAAAATCCCAACAATAATAGCATGTTAAACTGTATTTTCTTCATGGACGAGGTATGGTTTCATGTAAATGGTTAGGTGAATTCACAAAATACACTAATGCTATCTGCAAACAACCCACATGATTATTCGAAAGCTAACCTAGCATCCTGCTATACCCTGCAAAAAAATAATTAGTCCAATATTCTTTCATAGAGAAAAATTGATACAGAATTATTTCATCAAAATATTCTAAACCTTTAGAAACAACCTATATGACATAACTTTCAGATGAATTTTTCCAGCAAGATTTTGCATACTTCTATGAGTTGTATGAATATTTTGATGATCGGTTAATAAGCGTGGATTTTTTAAAAAGCACAATTTTTAAAATTCCACCAGTGTACATCTTACAAGATTTAAGAGACAATATTATTAGGCAATGCAGAGTAGTTGGTAAAAAATGGTAATACATATGTTTGGTAACTTAAAAAGTATGTTAATCTTAATGTTTAGATACTAATGGAAAACACTTCCAGCAATTACTATAAATGTTTGAAATATAGAAAATTTCTGTATTTTCCAATTTTTATTTTACAATTCCCGAGTTAAATTTTTATTTAAAATCAAAATAGAATAATTACTCAAAAATTAGCATTTCTCTGAAATTGATTTTGATTTTATTCTGCCGAGATGTAATATTTTAAGTAAAGTAAGAAAGGGCATTCGTGTTGGATTCCACCCATCTCAAACTACAATAATTGTTGGACACCCATTAGATCAAACATCATATTAAATAACATATAATGATAATTTTTTCAAAATATCAACTTGCCTATCTTAACTACCATCAACAATAAATTAGTCATATATCAAAAATGATATATAATTCAATCAAGAACAGACAAAGCAAACGAACCAGACGTTTCCTTTTTGTGTCACTAAAAATTGTTTATTTCAATAACAGTTCATTAATATTACATAAGCATATTATCGTTAAAGCTTTCAGTAATTTTAGAAATCTCTTAATAAATTGCATATCAAATTTATGTTGGTATTCATACACGATACTTTAATTTGAATTTATGTTTGCATGAATTTGTTTTTTTTTTAGTTAAAATACAATGTTCATAATTGGTTCTGTACAAAGAATTCAATATTTAACTAAAAGTAATTCCTGTTTCTTAGAAAATATATTTCAAAAATCAGCTATAGCAACTAAGAGTATTTATCAAATATATTTTATCAACAATTACGTATCTTCATACAAACAAGATACTCATCTAAAAATATATCTAGCCACACTATTTATGAATTATATTTACACCCATACCCTAATAATTCTATTGTATAATATATTCACTGTTTAAAATGCTTTTAAAGTGTTTAAGATTGTAAATATAACACTATTAATTAGATTTGAAGCAATCAAACATTATTATTAGCAAATCTTATACACTTAAGTGAACAAATTTCACTTTTAAGTACTGTTTGATTACCTAATAGAATGCTAATTAGTTATTAAAATAGTACAGAAATAGTTCGAGTTAGTTCCTTTCCATTTGTAAGTAAAAACGTAAATATTAAGCAATGCATTGCAATCAATATAATTTTGAACCCTAATTCTTTTTATCCGGCATAAAACTTAAGCATTTGGTTCCAAAGAAATACTATAACAACTATTGTTTTCTTATTTGTCAATAGATCTATAACTAAATCAATCAAGCAATTCGAAACAAAATTCCATGTTCTATTTATAAGATGAAGAATTCACTAATATATGAGGTAGAAGAAGCAACTTCAAAATCGACACCCCAAAGTATGTGAACAATCCAATGTCGTAAACTGCATTCTTGATGTACTGATTTATTTTTGGTTGATTATTTGAAAGTTCTATCAAAATTATCAATTTTTGTAAAAGAAAGTATTAAATTGGTTTTTAATAGAAGGCATTGACATAATTAGTCTCTTTTAACTTTGAAATATTTTATAACTTTCTATATGTTAACATTGATGGTGGCGACATACAATGTGCAACTCTGCATCTTTTGTTTGTATGTTTGCTATGTGTTTGCGACAGATGTCATGATATACTCAAAATCAGAATGCAGTAAATCACAAACCTGGTTATAACTGTTATATTTTTGTTGGGATTGTTTTCTGTATATCACATTATCTACAAGCATGAATTTCTATCGTGGATAATAATAAGTATTATCAAAATTTTACATTAAATTATAGGTCCTAGAATTAGATTGTTCATACTCAATTTATAAAAATGCTCAGTATCTAAAACGCAACACTTACTTTGGTGTAAAATTTTCATCTTGTAGTTTTCATAAGTTTATAAAGATATTCAAGAAAGATTCGAAAAAAAAGTCAAATAAATTGCTCAAAGATATCGGGAAAATATCTGATACTAAGGAAGTTGAAATAGAATGGAATAACATTAAATCCAGCCTCGACATGGCGGCTAGAGATATCCTGGGGTATACACAAAAAGAAAATAAGAAACCATGGATAACAAAGGATATCCTGAATTTAATAGAAGAAAGACGAAAATACAAAAATAAATCAGACGAAACAGGAAAACAGAGATACAAATCCATAAAATGGGAAATTATTCGAAAATGCAGGAAAGCTAAAGAACAATGGATTGATGAAAAGTGCAAAGAGGTACAAACGAAGATGGAAATAGGAAAGACAGACGAAGCATACAAATTAATTAGAATGAATTTTAGGGATATAAAACCGTATAGCAAAAATATAAGGGACGCACAAGGAAACGTCATCATAGAAAATGTAGAGAAAGTGGGTAGATGGCAAGAATATATAGGGAATTTATATGCAGGAGAGGAACTAACTGCATTAGAAGAAGAATCAGACATTGAAAATGATGACTTGGGATATCCTATACTTAGAGAGGAGTTTGAATTAGCATTAAAGAGTCTGAAAAATGGTAAGGCGCCGGGTACAGATAAGGTGCAAGCAGAAATTCTAAAAGCCGCTGGACAAGCAATAACAAAACGTCTCTTCAAACTTGTAAGCTATATGTATGAGACAGGCGAGATACCCAAAGATTTCAAACGTAGCATCATAGTAACTATACCAAAAAAGAAAGGCGCGGATAGATGTGAAAATTTTCGAACAATAAGTTTGACAGCACACGTGTCAAAAATATTAACTAGAATTGTGCAAAGACAAATGGAAAAACGGGCGGAAGAAATACTAGGAGAAGACCAATTTGGGTTTAGGCGAAATAGGGGAACACGGGAGGCTATTTTAGCTCTGAGAGTGATAATAGAGAAAACAATAGAAAAAGGAAAGCGTGTATATAGGGTTTGTAGATCTGGAAAAAGTATTCGACAATGTAAAATGGAAAAAAATGTTTGAAATACTCAAAAAGATTGGAATGAGTTATAGGGATAGACGAATAGTACATAGTTTATACAAAGAGCAAACAGCAGTAATAGAATTAGAGCAGGAACGTAGAGAAGTAAACATTAGGAAAGGGGTGAGACAGGGATGTGCCCTATCTCCATTGATTTTTAACTTGTACATAGAAGAGGCAATGAATACTGTCAAATGCAGGAAGACATTTGCAATTACTATGCAGGGACAAAAAATTGATATGCTTAGATTTGCAGATGATATAGCGGTATTAGCATCTAGCAAGGAAGAGTTAGAAACTGCTCTTAATGAAATGGAAACGGTTCTAACAGAGAGATATGGTATGAAAATTAACAAAACTAAAACTAAAGTTCTAGTATGCAAAGGTGGGGAAAATAAATCAAAAACAAGAATACAAGTATGTAACACGAACTTACAAGAGGTTAAGGATTTCTGCTACCTAGGACGCCAAATAACGCAAGATGGGAAAAGCACAAAAGATATAAAACAAAAATTAGCACAAGGCCGTGCTACATTTAACAAGAAAAAGCAACTACTGTGCTCAAAGACCACAAACATAGAAACTAGGAAAAGATTGCTTAAAACATATGTGTGGAGCACAGCACTGTACGGCTGTGAAGCCTGGACAGTAGGAGAAGCAGACAAGAAAAGGGTAGAAGCGTTTGAAATGTGGTGCTACAGACGTATGATGAAGATATCATGGACAGACAAAGTTAAGAACGAAGGGGTACTAAAAATGGTAGAGGAAGAAAGAAATATGTGGAAAACGGTAAAAAAAAAGGAGAGATAGGATGATAGGCCACATACTATGGCATGAGGGAATAGTGCGGATTATATTAGAAGCAGAGATAGGAAAAAAGAGAAGAAGAGGCAGACCTAGGTTAGACTACTGCACACAGATAGTAAAAGATGTAGGCTGTAGGGGTTTCAGGGAGATGTGTAGGCTAGCCCAGAATAGAAATCAATGGAGGTACGCATCCAACCAATACCAAGATGGATAAACTAATGATGAAAAAATAACTGTGCTTAAACATGATGATTATTATAAGTAACTACAAGAATTGGTTGGGCAATATTCTCGAATAATGTTAAGTGTGTGAAATAATTTACTGGAAAACCATTACTTTGGCAAATGTCTAAGTGTTGGGGGATCTTGGTAGCCTCAGGTTGCTAACCCCCTTCACTGAATCGCGGTGAAATAGGGCATAAAATTAGAAAACAATAGAAGGGGAACGAGCTGTATACACATGCTGTGTGAGAATTTCAGGGAACTATGTAGGCTAGCTCGGAATATAAATAAGTGCAGGTACGTGTGCAACCAATTTTGAGACGGAAAACCTAATGACGAAAAAATAAGCGCAGATAAATCTGATGATTAGTATAAACAACTAGTTGTTGGTTGCGAAATATCTGCAACTAATGATAACTGTGCAAAAAGATATATTGGAAAATATATTAAATCGGTAAATGGTTAAGTGTTGGGGGAACTTGGCAGCCACAGGCTGCTTACCTCCCTTCACAACCGTTCATTTACATTTCCAATGCTCCACCCGAAGGTACTACATTGGCCAGGAGGCGAGTTTTTTGTTGCCTGGAAATTTAGAATTTTGCCGAACCCTTGCCGTTTCAGGCAAGGTAGGGATCTTTAACGTGCGTGACAACACTCACACACGGGACCTCCATTTAACCTCTTATCCGAACGAGGGCGTAATATTTGTGAAAAATGCTCACCTGTCATTTTTCAAGCAGTCGGCCGTGTCGGGATTTGAACCCGGGACCTTAAAATCCGTATCCCTTCACAACCACTGAAGGTCGGAGAAATAGGGTATATAATTGTAAAACAATAGAAGTTGACCGAACTGCATCTAACAAGAAAGAACAGCGCCTATGAGGAAAGACAACAAACAGAACAAGAAGAAAATTGTTGAAAGCATATGTGTGGAGCACAGCACAGTATGCCTATGAAATACGGGCAGTCTGAAACGCAGGCAGAAAAACGGTAGCAGCCTTTTGAAATGCTGTGCTTCAGATGTATGAGGACGATAGCATGGACAGACAAAGATAATAACAAATAGGTTATAGAAATAGTAGGGAACAAGGACATCTGGGGAAAAAAATAAGAGAAGTAGAAGGGCAGAATACGTTCTAAGGCATTTTTGGGGAATAGTATGGGATATATTACAAACAGAGATAGGAAAAAGAGGTAGATGTAGACCTAGATCAAATAGTTATAGATGCAGACTGTGCAAATTTCAGGGAAATCTGTAGGTTAATTCAGAATAGGAAACAATGATGGTACGCGTCCAACCAGTTCCAGGACTGAAGACCTAATGATGATGAGTTTTCATGGCTATATGCAGTCGTAATGGTTTAAATGTTCTCTAAACTGTGTACAGCTTAAAAACAAAAAGGTCCAGTTCTTTTTCTTTTTGTTCTTTAAATATCTTTAATTAATATAAAAAATGCAACTAAATACATGGACAAGTACGATTTATCAAATTTCTTCGTCACATGTGAAGTTTCAGGTTAATGCAATTCATATATGGATGGATATTAGGTAGCCATCACAATATTTTTTTAAATATATTTTAAGTTATCAGTAAAATGAAACACCAGAGTTCCCATAAAATGCCAAAAATAGATATCTCAAAAAGAAACACTATATAAGTTATTGTTTATGTTCTTTTAATACAAGTACATGTTCTAAATTCACTATGCAATCTTCTAATATCAATAATTGGGAAGTTTTCCACAGATACAGTGTTCTTTGTAATCGCTGCCCGTCTATTAAAATTATTTTAATTAATATAACTACAACATATTATTTAATTCACAACAGATCACATTCTTAGATATGCCATTTTGTTTATAATTGTCTTGTTCCAACACCGACCAACAATAATAATACTATCGTTTGAATTGTTCTGTTTTATCTATAATTCTTATATTCTATGTTCCATAAAATATTCAGTATAAAATTTAAATTAATTTAAATAGTATTTCCATAATTTCTGCAAAGTTATTTAAATCTTTATATAATTTTACCATAACTCCCCTGACAGTTACAGAAATAAAAGAGTACTAATGCTTTAACATGTAATGCATAAATATCTTTCATAACTATGTTAATTCCATTTTGCTTGATTTGTCTCTACTTTAAAACGATTTTATATAGCACAGTTCTTGTCTTCCACTGTAATTAAAAAAGATTATAATAAAAAATTCTTCAAGGTGAATTAAAGATAGAAGGTGCACGGAATATTCGTAAACTATTCGGTTTACCGGATATTTGTCCAACATTTTAACATTCAGCCAAATGCTGAATAACAATTTGGATGACGAATATTCTGCGGGATACCTGCTTATAAGATTTCAATTTAAAATTTTAAATTATAGAAAAATGTAAGGATATACAAAACAAAACAAAATAAAAAATACTAGCTATTTATTTCCTGGTTTTTGTGTTACACTGCAAAAGAAAATACGAATTTTGCACTGTTTTGAGGGTTTAAGTTAAGCACTTTAAACAAATTTAATGTCAATAATCACAAATCAAAGTTCAACCTTAATATATTGTGGCAGAGAAATACTAACATTTCTCCATTTTTTGGCGACAGTCTAGAATGATAATGGCTGAAAGCATTTCCAAAACCCTTCTTTCTCTTTCTTTGCTTGAACAAAGACAGCAAAGAAATTTCTTGGCTATTTTTGGAAGTAAAGCAAATTTGATGACTTTCTTCTTCCGCCAATATATGACACCCTCTGCTTTATCTAAAGTTTTAGTGACAATTCCACTCCCGTATAAAACGCTCATATGAGAATTGTCAAAAATGACGTTTGCTATCGAATAAATAGGGAGGAAGAGAAACTTAATAAGTGGCTAAAAAATCGGAAATATTTTTATTTACCATCACCATGGCAATGCCATATAAGTAGCTGTCTATAGATGCTATTTTGACGTTACTAAAATTAATTTGAGTTGTCATCCCTTATGTTAAATAATATATTGATATGGCAAGGTTTGGAAGTAGTTCTAATGAAGATATAATTTTGGAAGTCGAAAATTCAGCGCCTCCAAACACCAGAAAATGCAGAAATTCTTTTTGGAATCAATTTAGTGTTTTTAGCAAGGAACGATGTTTCAATTTAAGTGAAGCCCAGCCATTGGAAAATGTGGCGGATATACTCATGAACTGGGCATTCAAAATTGCATCTTTCCTTTTTATAGGTAAGAATGGGTGTACAACAGATTCTATACAAAACTCTGGCGGGACTAGCGTCGACCGTTTGTGGCTGCGTTAGATTGCAAGAGACTATCTCAGGGTTTAGAGAACAAAGTTAAATTTTACCCAGACAAGTTATAGGGATGCAATTTAGAACATGACAAAAGAAAATACCTTAATACAACTTATATATTGACGTTTAGCTAATAACATTAATAAAAAACTAAATATATACCCTTATTTTCTTACAACCAAATTTTCGTACGATAAAATCACTAAGTGTAGTTTATATATCTACACTCTCATAATTTTAAAATTTGTCTCAATCTCTATCAGATAAGATATTAGAAAATCTAAATTTATTATTGTACTTAGACACAATTTCTAGTTAAACGTTCTAAGTAAAAAGAAATCAAAAAGACGCTTTGTTGTATTTAACATTAGTTAAGAGAGTTTTAATTAAACATTTAAATTGAACATAACCTCAATACGCACAAAAAAAGTTTCATAAAGCTTTTATGTTTAGAACTTATAAGGTTATACCAGGAAAGCAAAGGTAAATATTAAATTAGTTAAGATATGGGTAAGTAAAAGTATGACTATATTTTACATGCATTATTTTTCTAGATATTTCACATTTAAAATGTAACACATGCACATTGTTCCTTCACAAAATAAATAAGATAAACTCATACCTGTATTCAAGATATATGAAAGAAATGTATACTTAAGCTTTGAGCTCCGGCTTGTACAGAACTATAGAGGTTTCTTCTTACTGCTTGTTAAGACAAACACCATCCATATTTAGTTTGGTGTTAACCTCAAACTTCAAATTTGTAAGAGCCAAACCTTGTTTGTTCCACGGCCATATGTTTCATCAACGAAGATTTAATTTATTGCAGAAGGTACATAAAACGGCAAATTCAAATTTTTGTACGATAATAGATAATATTTGTAAGATAGTAAAATTAATGTATTAGGCTTAGATAGCCTAGCATGCATAAGTAAATACTCCATCAGAGAATAAAACAGCAGAAAATATATTACTGGAGGATATGTTGCCGGAGGATATGCCACCAGAAAACCCTAGAAAATAAACATGTTACAAAAACGAAGTATTGTAATACGCCACGAGGAACCGTCTGAAAGTTTATCTATTATCAGTTTACCATTCATGCACATTATCAATGGGTAATTCAGGTAGGCTTTCTCAATAATTATTTTGCTAGTATTCTAAAACGATATTTATGTATGTTAAGAAGAATAAAAGAAAAAACACCTTTTACATACCAGGTACGACATTATGGCCTTAGAAAGGACGCCTTTATCGGGAGACGGCATATGCTCAAAAGACCGTTAGATATCAAGACAAACGAAAATTTATTCTGGTTTAAAGATAACCACACATTTTGAGAGAGAGACAAACAAGAAAACCAACCTAAATGACAGATTCATTTATACAGCAGTTGTGTATTTATGGACATTATTCAGAGGTTTACCAATTAGAAAATTACATATGATCATAATTATTTATATTATTTATACTAAAGGGAACATTAAATTATAACTAAAGATCAACGTATTTAGTGTATTATTTTATAATACTAAAGGGAAATGTTACACAAATCAAAACTAACTTGTTAACGGTATTCATATAAAATTAAAATAAAGAAATACTTGTATATTGAAGGAAGTGGGACCACAATGTTACATGGCAAGGCAATGGCAAATTGACATGTTACAACATGAAAAAGGTTAATGGGGATGATTATAAAGAATACGTTGTGAAGATGATATGGAACAGTAAAGCTAAAATGATACAGAATTTGTATTTTGAAAATTTTAATATCAATTTTAATCCATTCTCAGACTTAATTTTTAAATGAGCTCGTAATACCAGAGATGCTATGCATAAGTTGCTACAATCTGATATAGACAAAAGGAGAGAAAGTTCAGTTGCTTTAACCAAATCAGAAATTTATCAAATGGCAAATTTATGGGATGAAGATATGCCAATTGGACTTTTGAAGAAATTTTTTCATATAGCTGCATTTGAACTAGCATGGAAAGGAGGGGAAGCCTCAAATTGCAAAATATACTATTTTAAAGAAGAGAAAGCGAACGATGGAACCTTAATTGATCGCATTGAGTACAATTCCATACTTTCTAAAACTTGCCAAGGAGGTAATAGAAAATGTTGCAATAGTAAATGGTTAATTGAAAACGAAGAAAATGAAGCTTTATGCCCAGTCACATTGTTTAAAAAAATACAAATGCATAGAGCAACGCACATTACAACAGACAGATTATTCCTAACGCCCAATCCACTTTGGATGAATAATAATTCAGAAGGATGGTACAAAAATATACCTATAGGCATTAATGAAATAAAAAAATGGACAAAAATATCAGCAGGCAAAAAAAAAAGGGTTAAACGTCAAGGAGAAGAAAGTTCCAAATCATACTCATTGTTCAAGTGCGGTAACGAGTTTAGCTAAAGCGGGAGTATGTGATCAAGAACTGATTAAAATAACAGACCATACTGCCTCCACTTCAATTAAGCCATATCTACAACTTGACACGGACCACCATTCAAGTATGATCGCAAACTTGAGGCAGCAAACAAAACATCAAATTACAACACAATCGGAATCAAAACAGATAATAACAACTATGGAAACAGCAAAGCCCGGGCAGAAGATTTTCAATAACTGTACTTTCAATAACTGTTCATTTTGAATATTGTTTATTTGTTTTTTGTTTGCGGTGAGCAAATAATAAAATTCATTAAATTTTACTAATTGCATCGAACTTTTGTACTGGATTTTTCTCAAAAAATATCACTCAAGATTCGATTTTTAGCAGGATATTTTTTTAGTTTGAAAAATCCCACTTGGGTTCATTAGGCAATTTGATTCAAGGATTTGCTTCGACAAATTTCCATGGAAACCAAGTGTTCGTACAAACTATAAAAATATCCGGCTAAATCAAAGCACTTGTGGTATTACCTTTGATAAACAATTTGTGATTTCATTCATTTAAAATTCATATTTAATATTTTGGTATGCGAGGAAATAGTTCATAAATTGGTATCAATTGCAAGAAGATTATCGGAACAGTATAATAATGAGATATTTTTATTATTATTTTGTGTTTCGCCCATATTCTGACTGCAAAATACAGATATGATGGATATATTTGCTTCATTATAACTTGTTTCAAAATACATTCAACACCTGATAGTAATATAAATTTGAATTCAGATTTATTAGAAAAGAAAAGATTTTTAAATCTAGAGATTAACATGGTGGCAAACACATAAACTGGATCTTTTTTCAACCTTATTTTTAGTCCTTTTAAAAATGCGTCTTTCATAGAACCAATGCAGGGAAATCCAAGTAAAATTATTTTTTCAAAACAGCTATTCCTGGTATGACTTCAGATATATTTACATGAATTGTACTTAAGTCCCACAGAATTTCCTCCAATGGTTGCAATAATTTAATGGCTACTTCCATAACATCTCATTGATTCGAATTTAAACAATTAATGTCGTTTTCACCCACAAAATATAATAATCGCTCAATTTAAATCTATCACTCTCTTTAATAAATCGAATGTCGAATCCCACTTTGTTGGTGTATATTGCACCAATTTTAATGGAGGTAAATCCAAATCGGTTTGTTTTAATTTCAGTTTTTGACATGCTTGAGAGGAGTGCTTACAGAGACAGACTGCGTTTTTTGTTCATTTAATGTGTCGTTTATTATTAATTGAATAGTATGTAAACTGCATGACACAGAATGCGAAAATTCTGCCAACATAATCCCTTTGACAAAATTACAACCATTGTCACTTACTACAGAATGATTTTGTTCAGTTTTTAAATCCCATTCGAAAAGTATTTAAAGAAGCAATTGTTTAATGTTTTCGTTATTCCAGAAAATATTTGATACGCAACACTATATGGCAAAGGGAAAAATCTGAATTAAATCAATGCCCTGTCGCTTTATACACTGTCCTACATATCCGTTGTTATAGATACACAAAGCCTGCAGTACTTAGGTTTCTTTTCACAGCTATGCGGCACTTTTGATGGAACTTTGAAATAATATTATCAGTAAAAAGATGTCATTGATGATAATTCATATTTTAGTGCCAGGTGTTCCATACACCTTTTAAACCCCACATCAGCTACAATCGAGTAAGGCTGATTGTCAAAACCTACCATTTCACCCACTTGTTTATGTATCGCAATTGCTTTTTTATCATAAATGGTACATTTTTTATTTTTATTGATTACATCTTCTAACAACATTTATTTAAGCTTGTTATTACTGGAGCTGGTTAAGTTTATTAGTTTTATCCACAACAAACTCACCATGCTCATGAAGGTGCTTTGCTTTTAAAAGATTAATCAAGCTTGTCATTGTTATAAATTTTCTGTTTCCACTACATCATATAAATCTATTGCAACTCGGGCATGTTGCTTTAATCTTCTAACATTTAGAAACATGCATAGTGTGTAACTATGGCACACACAGTGCCTGAGTGGCAACGATTAAATTACACACAAAGCGAACCTACTCGTCGTTCCTACACATAAAACATCTGACCCATCACGTTGCTAAAGTATCATGTTAATTTTATGTGCAGAAGAAGTGTTGATATAGTGAAGATGAGTTTAATAATAAATCAAAAAGTAAGTAAGCAAGAAATACAATTCTTAAAAATAAATTAATATTTTACTTGAAGGACGCGTAGTCTTATTAATCAATTGCGTTCAGC
Source organism: Platerodrilus igneus (assembly GCA_036346225.1). Lineage (NCBI taxonomy): Eukaryota > Metazoa > Arthropoda > Insecta > Coleoptera > Lycidae > Platerodrilus > Platerodrilus igneus. Next base: position 2,598,181 of record JARFIW010001025.1, on the reverse strand, counting down.
AACATTAGTTAAAGAATTCAAAATAAAGGCTGAGCAAGTGACAGTATAATTTGTAAAAAAGTGAAAATAAATTTGCATTTTGCTTAAGGACTGCGTATTATTTCTATTTCGTAATAAAATAGGTGCTTTGGCAATTATAGAATTGGAAAAAAACGGTCGAATGTTTAGCCAAATACTCAGTATTTAGTTCAGCAGGAAGCCGAGTTTTCAGTATTTGGTCAAACTGCTATTCAATGCACATCTAATTGAGAATATTAATAATTGTTTGATAAGTGACATAAAAAGATGGTTATTAGTGTTGCACTTTTAACCTTTATAAAAATGCCTTTGTGTTACAATATTTTTAAAAATAAACAAAAAATAATAATTTCAAAAAGCAAATTTTTAGCTGTGTGATAGCTTTTTTAAAACATTCAGCATGTTTGCGTAGCATCTTAGTATGCCAACAATAGCTTGACAGCATGTTAGGAAGATATTAATTAAGTTAACATTTTCTGCAGATTTTGGTTCCAAAACTGCCGTAAAATGGCTCTACGTTGTGCTAATACTTCAAGAACATATCTCTAATCATCCAACTATCGCTAATGCTGCTCCCAAGCATGCTCAATGTAGTTTCAGTCCTGTGATAATTGGGATAGCCTTACATGGAATTATATGAAGTTCTATGAAATAATAAATGTAGTAGATGTATGCAGCCTTGCATTAATGTCCAAAAACTGAAATGTTGAACTAACAGCAGTAACAAATAGTAAGTAGATGTTATTGGTAGCATGCCATCTATACTGTAAAGTTTCTGTCACAGGCGCTCAGATCATTAAGGGCCTCAAAATGTATTCCGCCCCAAACCATTACTTCAGTCATTGATCAAACTTATACTGTGCCATAGGAATGTGACATTCTAATTAAGTCATTATTATTAAATAAAGAATGTAAACTTTTTTTGGAAATGCGATGACCCCCACAATACAACCCACATAAGATACCATACTAGACAAAATAAATGCACAACCTGTAATAGGAGATAACTTTGGAAAACATCGAGTGCAACACCCCTCACTCCGTAGTGTTTGAGGGCTTCTAATAACCCTTTTGTGTGGTACCGCATCAAAAGCTTTAGCCAAATCAAGAAATACATCAATGCATTTACTATGATGTTCTAGTTTATCCTTTACAATACTCACCAACTCAAATACTGCATCATTTACACTTAATCCAGGTTTGAATCCAAATTTGCGAGGGCTTATGTTATGCTTAACAAGATAGCCAATTAATCTTTTAACTAAACATTTTTCAAAATTTTTTTAAAAAACAATAGTTAAAATGATAGGTCATGAGTTACATCCTGTATAGTTTTATATAGTTTTTTATGTTACCGACGTTTTTGTTAATTTTATTACTATAATATAGGCATTTTGCTTCCTTAATAACTTTATGAAGTAGATTTCTGTATGCTGTATAGTTTTTCAAAAGTAAAACATTATTTTGTCGAGCAATGACAATCTTCTTGATTTATTTGGTCCTTCCTTTTTATAGATCTGATAATTGCATACGATATCCAGCGCTTGAGCTATTTATATTTCATATTTTTGGTTACATTAACTAGACTGTTTTTGTATATTTTGTTAAAAATATCAGGAACTGCAGACCAAGCTATATTTGGAGAATTACTTGAGAGAACAGGCTACCAGCTTGCTCGACGGATTTGACGAGAGAAATTTGCAAAATCCATTTTGTAAATACTCCCTGTATGTTTGTTGTGGTTTGTTTAGCATTTTTCTTAATCTTCATAGCGAATTAAACCACTCATAGTTTTTAAAATCATCTTTATCGTTGTCAAAATAATACAAAAATTTAAGTTTGACATTTATGACACAAATTGAAGGAGACTTTGATTTATTAATCTTTGATTTGAATACATTAGATGAAAATTTTAAAGTTTAAAAGAATGAGTACTTTTAATTTGTGTTGCACCCTGTTGGTTACCTTAAAAAGCCATTCCCAGGGCGCAACACAAATTGAAAGTACTCATTCTTCTAAACTTTAAAATTTTCATCTAATGTATTCAAATCAGAGATTAATAAATCAAAGTCACCTTCAATTTGTGTCATAAATGTCAAACTTAAATTTTTTTATTATTTTGACAACGATCCTAGGTCATGGATCGAAACTAAATAAAGATGATTTTAAAAACTATGAGTGGTTTAATTCCCAACGAAGATTAAGAAAAAAACCATTTTGTTATTATTTACTGTTAAGGACTTAGAGAAATTAATAGTATTCTCGCTCTTGAGCTTGAACTAGACTCAGGGGTTCGCTAACTCGTTTCGTATGGGTTCTCTTCGAGGGTTCTTTAGGATCATGAAACCTACCACCAAAACAAACTCGATTTCATCTTAATTTACTTTTAATTTAGTAACCAAAATTAGGACAGATTACACAAAGATAAAAACAAATGCCGCCCAGCTAATGTTTCTCAACTAAACTAACACTAGAATTAAACTTAATATTAATTTCGATAAGATAACCAAAACAGTTACTAAACGCGCTTTGTATTTATAGCCTAATAACTCCTATATATAATTTCTACTAACGCAAGATCGCAATGACAAGAAAGGATTCATTAATCCTGCGATTTCAGAAGGCAGCCTTAAAAGTAAATAATACCTAAGCTTCCCACTCCACTAAATCAACCGTTCATACCAAACACGTGCCTTGGGGCCGAGAACGTTTTATTCGCCGAGGGCCCATTAAGCCGACACAAAATCTTGTAAACAAAATGTACAAGCGTTACCTCCAACACAGCTTACATTGTGGTAACAAACAAAAGCACAATCGCGCGTCAATTTGCGTGTCTACGTTCTAGACAAACACTCTACTTAATAAGCAAATGCTTCGTAACCAACGCAGATTCAAACTTATCAACTATAAAAAAAAGATAGATATACCTGCATTCGCGTTGCTTTGAAATTGCTGCTTACTTATTCCAAGTGGCGCTGCTTCCTTTATAAATTCTCAACCCCTTGTTGAGAATCAGTACTAATTCTTGAACACGGTACTTTCACGAATACACTTTAGAACTCAAAACTAAAAGTAGACGGCACTACTTTATCCCAAATCGTTACAACTCAACATTTTTACACGCTACACTAGTGATCATTTTAACATCGTATGCTCTCAACCCACTAAATGTGACTACCCCGTACCCTCGTGCCAATCCTGAAAGCTGACCAACCCTCCACGTTAAAACTGCTAGCCCGGACTTTCGGCATAAACTATAACGTATTATCTATAACAAGCCTGCAAATTCCAATGTTAGGACTCGAGGGAAAGCAATACAAAGTAATAAAAATATAATATTAAATAACTAGATTAAAATCCAGGGTCGGAACTGGCTCAAGCTGTAAATAAATAGAATAATGATAAATTATATTATGGTTTATCACCGACGAGTTTATTTTGAATTGAACTTGGTCTTTAAAAAAATATGATCAATACAACTTCTTGATGAGTTAGTTACCCTAGTTAGTTACGATAATATCGATATATAAGAGTTTGGAAGTATTGTTTATATCTATATTAATATCCCCTATAAGGATATTTTTATTTGGAACACTTGATACAAAATTTTTCCAAATATATCTAGAAACTGTTGTCAGAAGTAGACGGAGACCTACAACACGGCATAATGTTATAGTAAATCTACTATTAATTAAGAATATTAACCATTATTTTGATTTAAGCAACTATTATTATAGAACGTATTAAAACCAGGTATTGCAATTTGTTCGAAACTAAAATTTACTCTAGTTTCACCAAGCACAATAATATCAACGACTGCAAGTTACAGGATTCCCGAAAACTACAAGTTCGTAAAAATGCCGATAAGCTTCCCTAATATTTAAATGAAGAATATGAAACATATGCACTACAGTTAGCATCTTACTTTTAAATTCATCAATGTCATCCATGTGTGCTTGAATACCTGAAAGTATGTTCTTGTCTATTTCCATTACATACTGATAACTCTGAATTAGCCATTAGTTTATATAAGAATATTATTGATAGGAAATTATTGTAATAAATTATTGTAATTGAATAAACACTGTTAAATAACAACCTTAGAATAAAATAAACAATTAAAAAAGCAAAAAAAAAAACCTTTATAGGAGAGAAACATAACAATACTTAACTATAGTAATTAATTCTACTCATTAATTTAATGATTTGATATTTGTATGTGGGGCACTCACTACTGTTTGCTTTATGATGGATATCGTATTATAGGTAATACTTAGTTACTGCATTTAAACAGTTCATCATCATTAGGTCTTCAGTCCTGGAACTAGTTAGATGCGTACCCTCATTGTTTCCTATTTTTTCTTGTTTTTGATTTATTTTCCGCTCCTTTGCAAACTAGTACTTTAGTTTTACTTTTGTTAATTTTCATACCGTATCTCTCTATTAGAACCGTTTCCGTTCCATTAAGAGCACCTTCTAACTCTTCTTTGCTAGATGCTAATACCGCTATATCATCTGCAAATATAAGCATATTAATCTTTTGTCCATGCATAATAAATCCAAATGTCTTCCTGCATTTGACAGTATTAATTGCCGCTTCAATGTACAAGTTAAAAATTAATGGGAATAGGGCACATCCCTGTCTCACCCCTTCCCTAATATTTACTTCTGTACGTTTCTGCTCTGTACTATCCGTCTATTCCTAAAACTCATTCCAATCTTTTTGAGTATTTAGAACATTTTTTCCATTTTACATTGTCGAATGCTTTTCCAAATCTACAAACCCTATATACACGCTTTCCCCTTTTTCTATTGTTTTCTCCATTATCACCCATAGAGCTAAAATAGCCACCCATGTTCCCCTGTTTCGCCTAAACCCAAATTGATCTTTTCCTAGTATTTCTTCAGCTCGTGTTTCCCTTCGTTTTTGTACAATTCTAGTTAATATTTTTGACACTTATTGTTCGAAAATTTCCACATCTATCTGGTCCTCTTTTTTGTATAGTTACTGTGATGTTATGTTTGAAATCTTTGGGTATCTTGCCTGTCTCTCATATATATATATATATATATATATATATATATATATATATATATATATATATATATATTATACTGTCAAGAAGGGGTGGGCTTATAAAATGTTTAAATAGGGCTTGAAACGAACTTTGCTAGAATGGGGTATATTTGGTTTTGTTTGAGTATTTTCTTTCAGGTATTTTTGGTTTATAAATTAACAACAACTATTCCACGTTTATAAATTTATAAAGTTTTTGAAACTGCATTGCATTCAACAACATATACCGCCATAGACCAGGCTAAGCTAGTTATAAGTTTGCATTGTATATGTATTTTAATTGTTATGGTTGCACGTATATGAAATTTAATTTGGAGTTAGCGTTTTCAGAACCATTTGAATGTAAAACAAATATCAAAATTGCTTGGTATACTGCACGCTTTTAAAATTTTAAGGAGTTAAGTGATACTCCCGTAAAATTTGTAAATCAATTTCAGTTTGAATATGTTTTAACAATTAAAGATTGGTTATGTAATGACAGGACGTTTACCGAATAAGACATAAATGTCTGTTGCGTACAATTTAAAAGCTGAACCATCAAAGTTTGTTAGCTATTTTCAATATTGTAAAAGTTCAATATACATAAATCACTGGATTACAAACCATCTAGAAAATGAATGTATCTAGAGAAACAACTGTATTATAAATCAATTATTAATAATTATAAATTACATAGTGTGCGTAGAGATAGTTGCTATGGCAACGGAAACAAAAGAAGACGGATTTTATTTATAAGGGACTCCAAAATTTATATTACTGAAAAATAGACGTGTTTTGTACTGTTATGAGTTTTATTACATTTAAAAAGTTACGAGAAAGTTTTGAAAGTCAAGTTGTACCTGGAGATAGCAAATAGTAGCAGTTTTATGGCGAATAAAAGTTAATTAAAAGAGGAGTGCTGGTCTGTACCGTTATTGTTTGAAGACGAAAGCATAGTGGAATTGGAGTTATCTGAGTATTTGTATAACATAAAATTTGTAGAAATATTAGTAGTTTTATAGTCTGGAGATTACCAGTTGCTCGAGTTACTTATTATTTACAGGAGGTGCCTGCAGTTGGTCACTTGGCTTCAGGACGGCTGGAAGGCGGCGCTTGTATCTGGATTCCAGGTATTAGTATTTAATATCTACGCAGTGCTTTAATCAAATTTATAAAAGTGGAACTAGTGTTTGGGTATACTTATGGCATTTACAATTATTTGAAGAATGCTTGTGTATTCGGTTGCAATTGTCATAATTGTCCTAAGATAAAAAAAAGAAAGATCAATCCTGTAATCACGAATAAACAATACAAAATAGGTGGTAATTGATTATAAAAGGGTTCTCTATAACTCAATATATACCAAAATATAACAGATGGCGCTAACAACGTGAGGCAGAGTAGATTTGTTAGTTGTACGTTGCATATATTCTATTTAAAAGTGAAAATTAATATTTGATTGACGTTTCATATATATTTATTTGACAGTTGTTGAAGGTTTTGAATTTATTGTAGTAGGCTAAGACGTAATTTGATATTCACACTTTGGTCAATTTTAGCGGCGGTAAAACATTAGGTGGGGCTCGAATAGGTAAATAACTTCGCAACAAAATATTTGTTCGCCTAAAGGGGGCTCGATAGGGCTGATTCAGATTTGCAGAGGTTGTGTAGCTTAGTGGGGCACATCATTGAAGTTTATTTTGAAAATTAAAGGGACATGTCTGATGAGGAGAGAATCACGAGGTCAGGGAAAGTTTATGGAGTTGAGACTGGTGTGAGAGGGCAACCGGTGGTTAAGACTGTAGCAGCAGGGGATGCTAGGGATGAAGCTGGAGGATATGTGGAGCCGGAGGTGATTATTGTGAATTCAGGGATACATCGGAGAAAATGAAATTGATAAGGAAAAGAGAATATGCAGATCCAAGATGTGATGATGGTTTTGTTGGAATTAAAAGGGTCGTTAACTAAGTCGCATGAAGAATTGAGAGGATCATTGTTGGCCGAGGTTAGAAATTCACAAGCGGAAGTTAAGGAAAAATTTGATATGATGGAAATGAAAATTGAAGGAATTAATGTATCAATACAGAGCAGTTTGTGTTCATTTAAGGATGAAGTTCTGAAGGACGTAGAGGATAGAGTCCAGGTTGTAGAAGGAAGGTAACAACAGGTTTAAATGAATTAAGGGAAGAGCTGTACATGGTCGAAGTTAGACAGACAGAAAAATTGCAGAATTTAGGTGAAATAGTTCGGATTCAGACGGAGGACAATATTAACTCTAAAAACGAAATTATAGGCAAATTGCGGGCGAGTCAGGAGGTGGCAGAGAAGCTGAGAAGGGATACGACGGTTCTGGGGAATACGGTAAATGGATTGTCTGGTCTTGAAGGAATGTTAGACAGATGAGAGAACAGTTGGTTGAATTGGAAAGGGAAGAGTTGTTTGTGATGCAGGATACCAGTATAGGCTAGGAAAGAGACCTTGCCGAGGTTTGAAGGCAGAAAGAATGAGCAGCCGATGGTCTATCTTAGCAAGTTGGACGAGATGGTAGAGAGTGAGCCTGAGAGGGTGAAGATGCAGATGGTGAGCGTGACATTGGGGGTTGTGCAGAGAAATGGCACTGTATCGTGAGGAGGCAATATAGTTCGTACGAGGAATTTCGAAGGCTATTCATAGAACAATATTGGGGAAACACGCATCAGGCTAATATTCGAACGGATTTAAACACTGGGAACTATAGGTCATACCAAGGATCGAGAGAAAATTATGTGATTGAAAAGTATAACCAGGCGCAGCACCTGATTCCTAAATTAAGAGAAGATGAAATTATATTATTGTTGTCAAGGCATATGGAGGCGGAAATAACTAGGGCCGTAGCGATACAAAACGTTCGGACTTTAAGAGACTTTTGGAAATGATGCGAAATTATGACGTAGCTAGGACGTTTGAAACGAATACCAGGAAAATAGTGATAATAGGAATTGGGATAGGAATAGGAATAGCACAGACTACCAGAGGACTGGGGTGCAAGGATACAATTATAGGGAGAATGGACAGGACAACTACAGAAAGCAATATCAGGGAAATCAAAGGAGAACGAATAATAATTGGGAACAACGTTTTAATAGAGACGATAAATATAGGGGGAACAATGACTGGAACAGGACGGATAGGAATGACAGAGGTTTTGGACAGCAAAGGACGGGTTTTGGGCAGAGATGGCAGAGAGAAAGGGAGCAGACATCAACGGATCAGGGGGAAATACCGACAGGGATTAGAGACCGAGAACGGGAGACAGATAGAAACTTGACGATCCAACACGTAACAACAAGAGACACGCGACAGAGATCGGAGGATAGGATAGAGAAAGTGGAGGTCCACGATGAACCCACGGTACAAAAAAACGTCGATTTATTAGTGTTAGGAAAATCAGATTTAGGGACACAGCATAGTATTAGTTTAGTAGATAAGTTGTTAGATAATAAGTTTGAAAGAAGGCGGGAGTTACCATTTATTCATATTAGTTTAGGGATTCTGTTTACACGGCATTGATAGATACAGGGTCGCAGTTATCGCTGGTGAGAGAGGAAATAGTTTTGAAACATGCAGAATTATTCAAAGGGAAAATTTGTAGGGTTAAGAGTATTAATTTATGGTCTGCGATTAAGAGGAAGTTAACTACGATAGACAAAGTTGTACAGTATCGATTGTATTAGGAAGTACCAGACTAGGTGAAGTAGAGTTTTGGATAGCAAGAGGATTATATTTAGATTTTATTGTAGGGATAGATGTAATTGAGGAATTTGGACTGGTTATAGATGGTAAAGCACGAATGGTAAAGGTATTAAATTTAGAGAAGAAATGGGTGGTGCCTAAGGATAATCGGGATACTAGGGATGAGATAAATACAGATAGTATAGGATCAGGAAAGACTAAGAATAGAATTTATGATGGAATTGATGAGTTACGGTTATGTAATATATTTGAGAAGGTATTTGATGAGGAACAGATAGGATTAATAGGGGTGGATATGAAGGAAATGTTATATGAGGTGTTTAATAGACATGCAGGAGTTTTTAGTAATGAGCCTAGGTTTGCGAAGGAGTATACGCATAAGTTAGAGGTCACAGACGAGGAAGTTTTCGTACTAGGGTATATCCAATACCATTTGCATTAAGGGGTCGAGTGAAAATGAGATTAAAAGATGTTAAAAGAGGGAATTATTGAATCAGCGAGAACACCCTATATCAATCCGGTAGTGGTTGTGCCTAAATCTGATAATTTAGAATTAAGAATATGTTTAGATGCTAGGAGATTGAATGCGATTACTAAACCACAATTTGAACAACCAAAATCACTAGATAATTTGTTATACAAGGTAAGCGAGATGAAAATTTTAGCAAACTGGACTTAAAGAATTCTTTTGGCTAATTCCTTTGCATGAGGAAAGTCGGAAGTATACTGGATTTAGCATTGAAGGGAGATTTATCAGTACAGAGTTGTTCCATTTGGTCTTTCAACGTCATCCGCTGCATTAGTTCGAGCCATGCAGAAGTTATTAGATGAGTACGAAGACTTCTGTACGCACTATGTCGATGATATTTTGATTTTTCTAAGAATGAGTTAGAACATTTAGAACATTTAAGAAAAGTGATCCGAAGGTTAGACGAGGGAGGTTTGAGGTTGAATTCGAAGAAGTGTGAGTTTTTTAAGGACCAGGTAAAGTATTTGGGGTTTGTCGTTGGCAGCGAAGGAATTAGAATTTGTGAAAAACGCTTGGACGAGTTGAAGAATTTGAAACAGCCAAGAAATTTGAAAGGTTTAAGAGGATTTTAGGTGTATTAAATTATTATCGTCGATTCATACCAAAATATTCGGAGTTGTGCATTCCATTGTTGGAGTTGTTAAAAAAGAACGAAAGGTGGAAATGGAACGAGCAAAGGGAGCAGGCATTTCGGGAGTTGAAGGCGGTATTTTATAGGAAGTGTCATTAAAATATCCCAATTTTACGGATCCATTTATTTTAAGGACGGACGCTTCGAGTTTTGCAATAGGGGCTGAGTTGGTGCAGGTTCAAGAAGGAGAGAAGTGCCAATTTGTTTTATTTCGAGGGCTCTGAAAGACTGCGAGACTAGGTATTCGACAGCGGAAAAGAGATGCTGGCAATCATATATGCTGTGAAGAAGTTAAGATTTTATTTATTGGGTAATAAATTTCTGGTTGAATCGGATAACACAGTGGTCACGTTTCTGAAGAAGAAAGAGTTTTTGAACAGTCGATTGTATAGATGGGCGTTAGTATTGCAGGAATATGATTTTGAGATTAGACATAAACCTGGTAAAGAAAATGTTACGGCTGATTTCTTTAGTAGGAAGGATGAAGGGTTGCTAACGGATAGTAGGAATGGATTTTGATTGCATTGCAAGTGTTTGAAGATCTGGGAAGATGGTCGAATGCCAGATTTCATCGGATGCAAGCACACGAAGAAATAAGGGTGATCAGAGAAAAATTATTCAGAGAGAATTTAGAACAAGACAGAGGTTTTTATATGGTCGAGGGAGTTTTGGTGAAAAGGTTATGGGATGATGAATTATTAGTGTTAACGACACAGGTAGCCGTTGAGCTGATCCAGGAAATTCATACTACGTTTGGTCATATAGGGATTTGTAAGACGTTCTTGATATTTAGGGAAGCTTTCTATGCACGAAACGATAGAAAATTGGTGAAAAATTGCATAAATCTGTGTGAGACGTGTTTGTTAGGAAAGGATAAGAATTGGGTGTTGCAGAATCAAGTTAGATGTATAAGAGCGGAAGGTCCATTAGATATTGTGGCAATGGATTACTTGAGTAATTTGATACCGAGTAGGAACGGATATCAGCATATTTTAGTTGTAGTTGATATTTTACAAAGTTTGTGCAGCTTTATCCAGCGAGGAGATGTAATTCTAGGCATGTATTGAGTTCTGTAAGAAAGTTTGTAGAACGAATAGGTAAGATGAATAGGGTATTGTTGGACAATGCAACGTATTTCCATACGAAGGTCCTTATCGAGTGAGAAGAATTTTTGCAGAAGGGAATACTTACGAATTGGAGAATGACAGGGGTGAATGTCGGGGACGTTTTCATATAGAAAATTTGTATCCATATTTCCATGTGGAAAGTAAAGTATCGCAAGAATAAAATTAACACTGTAAATAATACTAACAAGCTTAAAACTATACAGAATATACAGAAACTAACACTTAATCCTCATACATAAAGAAAAAAAAAACTATAGTGATTTTAACTAAAATTTAAAATTTCTCAACCATTAAAAGAATTACTTATATCCAGGAAGCAAATTTTCATTTTATTTAAAATCAGTGGGGCCTTATATACTGTCAAGAAGGGGTGGGCTTATAAAATGTTTAAATAGGGCTTCAAACGACTTTGCTAGAATGGGGTATATTTGGTTTTGTTTGAGTATTTTCTTTCAGGTATTTTTGGTTTATAAATTAACAACAACTATTCCACGTTTATAAATTTATAAAGTTTTGAAACTGCATTGCATTCAACAACATATACCGGCCATAGACCAGGCTAAGCTAGTTATAAGTTTGCATTGTATACGTATTTTAATTGTTATGGTTGCACGTATATGAAATTTAATTTGAGTTAGCGTTTTCAGAACCATTTGAATGTAAAACAAATATCAAAATTGCTTGGTATACTGCACGCTTTTAAAATTTTAAGGAGTTAAGTGATACTCCCGTAAAATTTGTAAATCAATTTCAGTTTGAATATGTTTTAACAATTAAAGATTGGTTATGTAATGACAGGACGTTTACCGAATAAGACATAAATGTCTGTTGCGTACAATTTAAAAGCTGAACCATCAAAGTTTGTTAGCTATTTTCAATATTGTAAAAAGTTCAATATACATAAATCACTGGATTACAAACCATCTAGAAAATGAATGTATCTAGAGAAAACAACTGTATTATAAATCAATTATTAATAATTATAAATTACATAGTGTGCATAGAGATAGTTGCTATGGCAACGGAAACAAAAGAAGACGGATTTTATTTATAAGGGACTCCAAAAATTTATATTACTGAAAAATAGACGTGTTTTTGTACTGTTATGAGTTTTATTACATTTAAAAAGTTACGAGAAAGTTTTGAAAGTCAAGTTGTACCTGGAGATAGCAAATAGTAGCAGTTTTACGGCGAATAAAAGTTAATTAAAAGAGGAGTGCTGGTCTGTACCGTTATTGTTTGAAGACGAAAGCATAGTGGAATTGGAGTTATCTGAGTATTTGTATAACATAAAATTTGTAGAAATATTAGTAGTTTTATAGTCTGGAGATTATCAGTTGCTCGAGTTACTTATTATTTACAGGAGGTGCCTGCAGTTGGTCACTTGGCTTCAGGACGGCTGGAAGGCGGCGCTTGTATCTGGATTCCAGGTATTAGTATTTAATATCTACGCAGTGCTTTAATCAAATTTATAAAAGTGGAACTAGTGTTTGGGAATACTTTTGGTTTTTAAAATTATTTTGAAAACTCCTTGGATATTTGTTTGGGTGTCTAGTTGAGAGGTGTTTGCTTAGGACGGACCCACCCTAGGTAGATTCCGCTACGTGTTTGACGGCCCTGTAAAATATTTAAGTGCAGCAGCCGTGTAAAATATTTAAAGATAAATTGTGTGGCATAACTCAACAAGGCTCTAAAATAAGACAAGGAGTGACAGATAGATATATTACGCCTATCTCTAATAAGGTAGGATCACAGTATATATAACAATATATATATAATTAGCTACCTTGTGGTCATAAGCACAGCAGTTTACACATCTGGGGATAGCCAAGTCCTCAAAGACTGCACAACGTTCCCACTGAATATATACCTTTTTGTGGCCATAAATTTACTAAACAGCTCTCCACAACATTCTGCAAATATGATGTGTTTCTTGGTATTAACCACTTTAATGTAAGTAATATTATGATTATTTTCTGGAGAAATATAATCATTTTGATTTCTTAAACAATCTATAATCTCTTCTCAATTTAATGTTTCACTATTGTTGACAATTATTTTTATACGAAGTCTTCTTAGTTGAGACAAACGAACATCATATTTAACAGAAAATTGCTTTTGCTTCACCTCACTTTTGAGCTATTTAGCTTGTTCTTCAGTGCTACATTTAATTAATACTACCCATTATTGATATCTTTAACAGAACGTATAGACACATTTATTACATTAGGAAATATATTTTTCTGAATCTCATCTCTAGTTTTCAACGAGGTCTGCTGGCCAACTGGTTTAATTATAACTGTAGGTATATTGTGTATATGTAAAATATTTACTTGTAGGCTTTCTGGCTTTTTACTCAAAACATTTGCATATGTTTGCTTACAACTGAAATAAAAAGGAAGACCTGTAGTAAAAAATGATTATTCATAAATCTATTTAAATTCTTTTAAAACTAATTGCTAAAACTGAATGAATGTATTAATTTTTATCCACAAATAAATCTTTATAAATATGCAATTTTCATAAATAATATTATCTAAAATAAACACCCAAAATTTAAGCTCTAATATTTGGAAGGATGTTGATAGAGCACATTTAATTTGAATTGAACCTTTATTAATTTTATGCAAAAATTAACATATTAGTATGAGTAATAGTTGATAATGCAATTGGCATATTTAAATATTTACTACAGGCATGAGAAGTTTCATTCTTGCTTGAAGTACTAAATATGAAAGTATTATATGATTGATATGTTGAATAGCATTACATAAACCTAGTTTAATACACAAATTAGACACAATGAATTTTTAAGAAAGTATTTACAAATTATGGCTACTTCATCTTAAATGTTTATCTCCTTAACTATGCAAAGAATAATTTTGTTGCTAAATTACAGTTTTACCACTTTGCACTAGTAAATAAGTAAACAATGCTATAATCAAATTAAATAGTCTTATCTCGTGTGTTAGTTTGTTTACAATAGTATATACAATGTGTAGCAAATTTCCCACCTATTGACTAATTAAAAAGGATGACACATAAATTAAAATAAGGGTGAGTATTGCTCACAACGATTATCAGATTTTTGTTCAGAAAAAGGTATTAAAATTTCTTATGCTTCATTCTATACACATCAGTTTAATTGAATAGCTGAACGAATGAACGAAAGACATGTATGATAAGGCAAGCAAAAATGGATAAAAGTTTCTAGATTGGATGTCGTAATTATGGCCGCATATATTTGAAATAGAACACAGTTGTATTTGGTTAAGCACAAAACTCATGAGTTGTGGTTAGATAAAAACCCCAATGTGTTGAATATGCAAATGTTTGATTGTATAAGATATGCAAGAATACTTGATGTAACACGAACAAAGTTAGATGATATGGGATTAAAGTGTGTACTTATCGGTTACACAGAAAATGATTAAAGATTGTAGAATGAAGAAGAGAATAAAATGATTCATAATCAAAATGTTATCTTTGATGAACAGATTTTTAAGTATGTGATAAGAAATAAAGAAAGAAGATTTAATAAAAAAGTTTTTATCGAAAATGATGTTTGAACAAGACAATGAAAAGTTGAACAGATTGAACCAGAAAACCAAGAAATAAAGAAGAATACAAATGAAACTATAAAAGGAACAAGACCAGGAAAAGAAACAAAATTAGGAGAAAGGTTTAATGATTGAGTTTCTTCAGGTGAACCGCTAACCTATTTAAAAGCAAAGAACAGTAACGGAATAATTGAAATCATGCTATAAACGATGAGTTAAAAGTATTAAAAGACAATAGTACATGGGAGTTATTAAAAGTTAAATAATAACTTATCGATGGTTGTTTAAAGATAACAAAAGCTTTGAAGGTGAACCTGCATATAAGGCATGATTAGAAGCAAGAGGTTTTGAGCAGAACAAGTGAAACCATTAGTTTTGTTATTACTTTATTTTCCTTATGGTTTATAGTAATTTCATATTATTACCAAATAAGATTTTCATGGTGTTATTTGTAATTTTGTTTGATCAAGTTGACAACTTTGATCTGAAAATGATCACTAAGAACCTGCTATTGCACTTGATTTCATCTTTCAACGACCACCACTTTGAAAAGTAATATTGATACATCTATTTTAATCTCACCTTATAAAGGTTTTGAATGTGTTCGATATTATTGTTGAATAGATTTTGGTATTTCATCAGTTTACACGTTTATTTTCTACTCCCAATACTGCTTTGTGAATATTTTCTTCTTTTCCTCATCGTAGGTAAGCGATGTTTTTAGGCAATTCACTAACTAGTGATTGCAGCATCCAGATAAGCTTAGTTTACGTCTTTTTACGGCGAGTGACCATTTATATTAACCAGTAGACAAAAAGTCATTTATTTCTATTATTGTAAAGCTTTTTCCTGCTTGAATTTTAAGAATTACATACTGGCAAGAAACGATTTGTGGCTACATTTGTCGTTATTTTGAATTCGACAACTGGTAAGAGATACTTTAAATATATCGCTTGTTGTAGGATACCGATTTATATTACTATATACTTTAATTTCCTAAAGCGTTTGTTGTTTAATTTTGTTTGTGTTTGCATAGCTAACACTCTGCTTATTTCATTCGGAATAAGTTGCTTAAGCTTGCAATGGAGCTATTTTGAAATATAGTTTATTACTGTTAGCTTTGACGTTTGCTACAGTACTTTTTGCTCTTTAGGTGTGATATTATCCGAGACTCTTGGAACAGTGGTTTCATAGGCTTTTGGTGATATAATCAAGTTCCTGATGTCTTTTATAAGTAATTTCCTTATAGGTCCGTTCGGGTTCTTAGCGACCTACTTGCAGGATCCTCAATCTAGCCCTGCAGAAGAGTCTTTATTAGCCGAGATGCTTTATGTCAGTGTATCTATTTTAGTGATATAAAATGTTTGAGAGTATTGTTCAGCGCAGGGGGTCTTATAAATTTATATATCGTGCGACAAAGAGACCGAACAAGTATAATGATTAACTTAAAAGGTCTATATAATTTTTAAAGAACAAGAACATGCTTGAAGAAATATTGTTTCAGATTCTATCGACACATTTCTATGCTCCGTGGAATGTATTTCGAGGTTAAAAATATACCGTTAAGTGGTAAAAGCTAATATAGAGAACAACAAAGCTGAACTATTGCTAAATCACTTTTAAGTCACATTAAAATGGTAGAACCTATACGTTTCATTTAATTAACATATCAGAGCTATAATTTTCAATTTTTCATCGTCATCTGATGCAAAATCTTCAACAGTTAAAACTTTGAAATTTTTGTTTGGAGAATGGAACTCTTATTTAAAATATATGTAACTTTTAGCAGTATTCACATATTAGCTGTTTTACATAATTATTGGATGAAAAATGGTTGTGAATATGAGATTGTGCCACTATCTGTCTACAAGTTATTATGACTACTCATATAGACACACCCTATTCAAAAGCATAAATTTAGTTCGCAGGTAGTGATCTAAAATTGCAGTTTGTGTCGTTTTATGTCCCAAACTTTTTAATTAGTCAGTAGATGGGAAACGTGCTACGCATTATGCTTTTGTAAACACTAAGACATACGATAAAACTGTATTTAATTTGATTATGATATTGTTTACTCATTTATTAGAATGGAGTGGTAAAAACTTTAATTTAGCAACAATATTATTCTTTGCATTAGTTAAGGAAATAAATATTTACAGTAAAGAAGTAATAATTTGTAAATACTTTCTTGGAAATTCAGTTTGTCTAATTTGTGTATTAAATTAGGTTTACGTAATACTATTTAACGTATCAATCACATAATACTTTCATATTTAGTACTTCTTCAAGCAAGAATTAAACTTTTCACGTCTCTAGCAAGTATTTAAATATGCTAATTACATTAAGAACTATTACTCATGCCGAAATGTTAATTATTGCACAAAATTAATAAAGGTTCGCTTCAAATTAAATGTGCATTATCAACATCCTTGCAAATATTAGACCTTAAATTTTGGGTGTTTATTTTATATAATATAATTTATGAAAATTGTAAGATTTGCATTAATAACTTAGGTGTTTAATTTCATTTAATAATTAATTATTATTGTTATTACATTAGTTGACACCTAAGAACAAAGTTCTATTTATGCCTAATACAGATCACCAAAAAAAAGATTGTAACATAAATACAAACTTGGGTATAATTTAAAAAAATCTAATAGCAGCTTAAATGTATGCTAGATAGCTGTGTAGAATACTACAAACACAATAGTGGTGGATTTTCTTTTTGCAAGATTTAGTTTTCTTTTTTGCCACGATCGGTTCAATACTGCAATACAAATTATTAAAGTATACAGTCATAATGAGCAATAATGAACTTTGCAATTACTTAAGTGCAGAATATTTGGTGAAAATATTAGTTAGAGGAATGTTAATTATATGCATGAAAGAAAGCATCTGCTCAAAAACTACATATGTTTATTCTTAGTCTGAATAGCTTGAGTATTAAAGTCCTTTATAAGCAAGCAGGGCTATAAGGGGTTTTAAGTGCATACCCAGCACGTGGGTAAATAAAAATTTGGACAATACTGTATATTTGCCAAAAAGCCTACATTTACCTGAAGTGAGGGTAATATTGATTTTTTTTTTATTTAATTAATTTTACAGGACATGAAAAATAAATAGATAAAAGTAAGTAGTTTAAGGTTCAAGAATTAAAGGAAATATTTAGAGAGTGTTTTAGTTTTACATTTGCAGTATGCAACTGCAGCATTTTGCTACTTTTAAGCTATGCGTTATTCTATTAGTCATTGGGTGCTGATTTATTAAGTCATTGTGTAATGTTAATGTGTTGTGATATAATCAGACAGTACTTGTTACTTGTTGTTTACTTTCAATGTGTTATTCAGTTGTGCCGGTTCTTTAATTTACTTTGTTTACACTACAAAATGGAAAGATAAAACGTGGGAATAGTTTAACATAAAAAATGATACCTCTTTAGATTACGCACATTTTGTTGAGAAAAATATATGGCCAATGTAAATTAAAATAAAAATCATAAATTTTGGACTGCTCCGTTAAATATTTGTTTTTGTGTTCTTGTTTAAATTGTTTATTTTTTATTAAATATTTTTGTTTCTTTCGCATCAATGCTGTGAAATGAAATTTCTTTGTGTTTAAAATTTTCCACCAACTCCATAACATTGTGTATTATCCTTTTTTGGTAAAAGTGTATATTATATAATTTGAATGAAATAAAATATTTACACCGTTTGGTTTAGATTATCTGTCAAATACACACTACCTGCTAGTTGGTGTTGCAGAGTATTGCATATGTTTCAAAATTAATTAATCGTACGCCACTTTGTAAGTTTAGTTGCTGAGCGTTGAGTTTAACAGAATTCTAATAGTAATAACAACATTATGTGATACAATTGGAAACATATTTAGCTTCTGTAAGAAATTGTTCCTTGACGATCAAAACAATGTCTAACGATAAAGGTTAAACGGTAGTAATTGCAAATTTGCATCTGCTACAGATAAACATTATATTTAAATGTTGTTATTATTGTACTATTCTCGTACTAGAGTTTTTGTTTCTGCTTTGTGAATACTTTATTAAATTAGTTTTTAGTAGCTTAGTAAGTTTTAACTTGATGGAAAAAAAATTAAGGGTGTTTGTATCTCGAAACTTATTATACAATATACCTCCTAAAAGTACAAACTTTTGAAAATATTTCAAAAACTAGATGTTCAAACAACCTTTGTTGTAAGAGTCATCGCTTGTAACATTTGCAAATCTTCTAATAAAAGAATTATAGGTACGGTAACTTTTAATGTTTGATTTTTAAATGCCACATCGTTCCTTATTGAATCTATAAAATTCTGTTGGATTTAATTTGCAGTGATATGGCAGTAATCAACGTAGTTTTATTCTGAACTTTGTATTGATTCGTATGAATTCTTATTAACTTAATAAGTTTAGATCATACCATGTCTGAATCACATGCAGTATTTATGTTAACCATTGTTGAATTTGTGTCATTGATGATGCAGGTAGCTTGAGTTATTAATTACAACAACATCATTATTAGGTAATTTATTTAATATATTAATAAACCACTCTCTTAAACACATGTGCATTCATTTCTTCATTGTTATTAATGTTTTCTTACTTCGAAAATTAGCATTGCATCTTAGATGAAAACATACAAGACAAAAACAGTCTCTGTGTAGTTATATGAGTTGCCATCCCTTTCAAGAAGAGTTTTTAACCCCATACTTAAACTATCGATAAAGATTTGCCCTGTTAGTTATAGCTTCACCTACCGATACTTTGAATGTTATTCAAACTCATTGAGCCAGGTATAATCTAAATAAAATATTGGTCAAAAACTGAGGATTTCCTAAATACATGTGCCTCCGGCAAATAATATCATCCTGTCCTACTAAAATGCTATTCCTGTTTTTATTCAGGTACCTATAATAATGAAATCTGTTAAAGATTGAATAACTTATACTATAGGTAACAATCACACTTAAAATGAATTTGTTTCGTTGATTTATATAATGTTGATTGGCTCGTTTGCAGTACACGATAACACACTTTTATTAAAATCTTAATTTTTACAGTGTTGGTAACTTACTCAATCGGTTACTAGATGGAAAACTTAGTGGTGAAAAAAGTAATTGTACTTAAATCTGATGATTATTGTAAACAACTACAGATGTTGATTTCATAATATTCGGCGGCTCCGTGGCATAGTGGTATGTGTGTGACTACTACGCCCAAGGTCCCGGGTTCAAATCCCGACATGACCCTCTTGAAAAATGTTAGGCGAGCATTTTTCACAAACATACACCCTCGTTCGGATGAGAGGTAAAATGGAGGTCCCGTGTGTGAGTGTTGTCACGCACGTTAAAGATCCCTACCTTGCTTGGAACAGCAAGGGTTTGGCAAAATTCCAAATTTTCCAGGTAAAAAAAACTCGCTTTCTGGCCAATGTAATACCTTCGGGTGGAGCATTGGAAAATCACATGTAAGGTTTCATAATATTCTCACAAATGTTGATTATGCGAAAGGATTGATTGAAAAACTATTAATTAGGCAAGTATTGAGGGATTTTGGTAGCCGTCAAGTTGCTTAATCCCCTCCGCGTACCAGTCAGTGAATATTGGTGAAATAGAGTATATATTTAGAAAACACTAGAAGGGGAGCCATGCTGTATCTAACAAGAAAGAGCAGCTGCTATGTTTGAAAACAACAAACATAAAAACTAGGAAAAAATGGTTGAAAGCGTATGCGTGGAGTACAGCACTGTACACCTATCAAATTGGGACAGTAAGAGAAGCAGAGAGGAAAAAGGTAGAAGTCTTTGGAATGTGGTGCTTCGAATGAATGATGATGATAGCATGGACAGACAAAGTTAAGAACAAACAGGTTCTAGAAATAGTAGGGGAAGAAAAATATCCGTGGAAAACAGTAAAAATAGAAGAGATAGGTTGATAGGATATGTTCTAAGGCATGAGAGAATAGTGCGAGATAAATTAGAAGCACAGAACGGAAAAAGGAGAAACAGGTATACCTAGATTAGACTATTACAAGCAGATAGTGAAAGATGTAGGCTGTGAGAATTTCAGGGAAATGTGTAGAGTAGCTCAGAATAGGAAACAATGGAGGTGCACCTCTAACCAGTTCCAGGACTAATGATGATGATAACTAATCTTTGTAAAAAAATAAGTGTACTACCTATCGCACAGCTGTTCTAATACTTTCATTTTATGCAAAGAATTTCTTCCTGGGATGCATCTTAAACTATTGATACAATAAACTATTAATTCAACAATTTTAAAAACATTTAAAAATTCATCATCATTAGGTCTTCAGTCCTGGAACTGGTTAGACGTGTACCATCATTGTTTCCTATTCTGAACTATCCTACAGATTTCCCTGAAATTTGCACAGTCTGCATCTATCACTATCTGATCTAGGTCTACATCTACATCTTTTTTCCTATCTCTGCTTGTAATATATCCCATACTATTCCCCAAAAATGCCTTAGAACGTATTCCGCCCTTCTATTTCTCTTTTTCCCCAGATATCCTTGTTCCCCTT
The DNA here is from genome assembly GCA_036346225.1 of Platerodrilus igneus. NCBI lineage: Eukaryota > Metazoa > Arthropoda > Insecta > Coleoptera > Lycidae > Platerodrilus > Platerodrilus igneus. The sequence continues at coordinate 2,576,972 of JARFIW010001025.1, read as the reverse complement.
CTATTTCTATAACCTATTTGTTATTATCTTTGTCTGTCCCTGCTATCGTCCTCATACATCTGAAGCACAGCATTTCAAAAGGCTGCTACCGTTTTTCTGTCTGCGTTTCAGACTGCCCGTATTTCATAGGCATACTGTGTTGTGCTCCACACATATGCTTTCAACAATTTTCTTCTTGTTTCTATGTTTGTTGTCTTTCCTCATAGGCGCTGTTCTTTCTTGTTAGATGCAGTTTGGTCACCTTTTTTTGTTTCACAGTTATATACCCTATTTCTCCGACCTTCAGTAGTTGTGAAGTGAGGTTAGCAGCCTGTGGCTGCCAAGTTCCCCCAACACTTAACCATTTACCAATTTAATATATTTTCCAATTATCTTTTCGCACAGTCATCATTAATTGCAGATATTTCACAACCAACAACTAGTTGTTTATACTAATCATCAGATTTATCTGCGCTTATTTTTTCGTCATCATGTTTTCCATCACAAAACTGGTTGGACACGTACCTGCACTTATTTATATTCTGAGCTAGCCTACATAGTTCCCTGAAATTTTCACACAGCGTGTGTATACACAGTAATACAGCTCGGTTCCCCTTATATTGTTTTCTAATTTTATGTCCTATTTCACCGAGATTCAGTGAAGGGGATAAAGCAACTTGTGGTTACCAAGATCCCCCAACACTTAGACATTTGCCGAAATAATGGTTTTCCAGTAAATCCTTTCACACACCTAACATTATTCGAGAATATTGCCCAACCAATTCTTGTAGTTACTTATAATAATCATCATGTTTAAGCACAGTTTGTATGTTTTGAGCAATCTTTTCCTTGTTTCTACGTTTGTGGTCTTTGAGCACAGTAGTTGCTTTTTCTTGTTAAATGTAGCACGACCTTGTGCTAATCTTTGTTTTATATCTTTTGTGCTTTTCCCATCTTGCGTTATTTGGCTTCCTAGGTAGCAGAAATCCTTAACCTCTTGTAAGTTCATGTTACATACTTGTATTCTTGTTTTTGATTTATTTTCCCCACCTTTGCATACTAGAACTTTAGTTTTACTTTTGTTAATTTTCATACCGTATCTCTCTGTTAGAACCGTTCCCATTTCATTAAGAGCAGCTTCTAACTCTTCCTTGCTTGACATTAATACCGCTATATCATCTGCAAATCTAAGCATATCGATTTTTGTCCCTGCATAGTAATTCCAAATGTCTTCCTGCATTTGACAGTATTCATTGCCTCTTCTATGTACAAGTTAAAAATCAATGGGGATAGGGCACATCCCTGTCTCACCTTTCCTAATGTTTACTTCTCTATGTTCCTGCTCTAATTCTATTACTGCTGTTTGCTCTTTGTATAAGCTATGTACAATTCGTCTATCTTTATAACTCATTCCAATCTTTTTGAGTATTTCAAACATTTTTTTCCAATTTACGTTGTCGAATGCTTTTTCCAAATCTACAAACCCTATATACACGCTTTCCCCTTTTTCTATTGTTTTCTCCATTATCACTCTCAGAGCTAAAATAGCCTCCCGTGTTCCCCAGTTTCGCCTAAACCCAAATTGGTCTTCTCCTAGTGTTTCTTCCGCCCGTTTTTCCATTCGTCTTTGTACAATTCTAGTTAATATGTTTGACACGTGTGCTGTCAAACTTATTGTTCGAAAATTTTCACATCTATTCGCGCCTTTCTTTTTGGATATAGTTACTATGATGCTACGTTTGAAATCTTTGGGTAGCTCGCCTGTCTCATACATATAGTTTGCAAGTTGGAAGAGACGTTCTGTTACTGCTTGTCCAGCGACTTTTAGAGTTTCTGCTTGCACCTTATCTGTACCCGGCACCTTACCATTTTTCAGACTCTTTAATGCTAATTCAAACTCATCTCTAAGTATAGGATATCCCAAGTCATCATTTCCAATGTCTGATTCCTGTTCTAATGCAGTTAGTTCCTCTCCTGCATATAAATTACCTATATATTCTTGCCATCTACCCGCTTTCTCTACGTTTTCTATAATGACGTTTCCTTGTGCGTCCCTTATATTTTTGCTATACGGTTTTATATCCCTAAAATTCATTCTAATTAATTTATATGCTTCGTCTGTCTTTCCTATTTCCATCTTCGTTTGTACCTCTTTGCACTTTTCATCAATCCATTGTTCTTTAGCTTTCCTGCATTTTCGAATAATTTCCCATTTTATGGCTTTGTATCTGTTTTCCTGTTTCGTCTGATTTATTTTTGTATTTTCGTCTTTCTTTTATTAAATTCAGGATATCCTTTGTTATCCATGGTTTCTTATTTTCTTTTTGTGTATACCCCAGAATATCTCTGGCCGCCATGTCTAGGCTGGATTTAATGTTATTCCATTCTGTTTCTACTTCCTTAGTATCAGATATTTTCACGATATCATTCAGCAATTCATTTGACTTTTTTTCGAATTTTTCTTGAATATCTTTATCTTTTAGTTTCTCTAAGTCCAAGTGACTTTTTCCGTTTCTTTTTTCACATTCTTAAATTTAAGTGCGGCCTTCATAATTACGATGTTGTGGTCAGTGTCTATATCTGCTTCTGGGTAGCTTCTACAGTCTTTTGCTTGATTGCTAAAACGTTGTCTAACAAGAATGTAATCTATTTGTTATTTTCTTATATCTCCGGGCATCTTCCACGTATATTGTCTTCTAGCATGATGTTGAAATAATGTGTTTGTGATGATTAAATTGTTCTTGTTGCAAAATTCTACCAGCCTATTTCCCCTGTCGTTTCTCGTGCCTAAACCAAATAAACCTACTACCGCTCCTTCCCTACCCTCACCTACCACGGCATTAAAATCCCCCGTAATTATTAAATTTTCACGTCCTTCTACGTATCTTAATATGTCTTCGATATTTTTGTAGATCGCTTCTACCTCTTCGTCACTGTAGCTAGAGGTGGACATGTATACTTGTATTATTACTGTGTTTACCGGTTTAGATTCTAATCTAACCATGAGTACTCTTTCGTTCTTTTGTAAGTAGTTTTCTACACAGTATCCTATCTTTTTCTGCACAACTATCCCCACACCCAAATTTCCTTCCTCTGGCCACCGAACTTCGCTGATCCCTACCATGTCTAGTGATAACCTATTCATTTCAATTTTTAGGTTCTCTAGCTTACCTACTTGCTTCATACTTTTAACATTCCACGCTCCAACTCGCAGAATGTTCCCAACTCTTATTTCTAACTTTCTGATCGCATCCTCCGAAGTAGTCCCCTCCCGGAGATCCGAATGGGGGACTATTTTAACTCCGGAATCTTTTACCCCAGAGAATGCCGTCATATTTGTTACAATTTAAGTACGCTGTGTACTTGGGAGATAATGTGGTGGTTTCCCGTTGCCTTCCAAATCGCAGTAGTGTGTCTTTGACTGCCATATCGACCCCTTTGGTCTCTGCTAATCTAAGTACCGAAAGAGCCGCTGTCCTCTTTCGGGGACCTGTATTAGTCTGGTTCCTCACTAACGACACTACTACTTTGGTTGGACCTGTAGTTTGGCTCTTTAGCTCATTAGAACACGCAAGCCATTTCACCTGTTCTAGTAATTTAGAACTTCGGCAAGGTGCAGGTCCATTCGAAATGGATTTAAAAATTAATCAAAATAAATTTTTGTTTTTACGTATCATAAGTAATATACATTTTGTTTTAAGTAAATTAGCGATAGTGTTCATTTAGGAAAACTAAGCCTTAATTTCTTAAACGTATTTGACAGTTTACTTTTTAAATAGACACATGTTTCTAAGAGGAGAGAATAAACCACTCGTAATTGGCATTTAAAATAAACAACAATAAATAATTTGTTCAGACAAGAACTGTATTCTATAGTTAATGAAAACTAAGAAAAACACAATTTATACTGGTGTAGGAATATGCTATCTATCACGCTCCTAACTAACTGACTAATAAACATACAGCATGCAAATAAATAGTATACATGCTTAAAATGCCCCTCAAACTATAATGGATTCATCTGACATCCCTCAAATACAAAATAGAACCATCCGATCGTACAATCCAAACAAACCCACAATATAAAAGGAGCTCCAAACGCTAAAGCAAATTATTTCTTAATTGTTCTCTCTTTAAGGCAGTCACCAAACTTCTTAAAACGAACTTAAGAATAGTGCAAGATGCAAGTCACCAAGCTTCTCGGGCATTAAGGATTTTCCTCCAGATTATCTCATTGTGATCATCAAATCTAATGGGCTAAAATGAAGTAAACTCTAATAACGCTATGGCCCGGATCCCATCATAACTTGTACCAATCCACCTCCAAGACATTAGGACCATCTCCTAGAACACGTGACGTCAATATGCCATTGCCTTGCTCTAATTTCTATCAACCATGTGCGGTTCTGTCCACATGCAACTAGGTATTGAAGCATGGAAATTCAAGCTGCAACATCCCCAGAAAGTGTCAGCCGCATTGCATTCAGCACAACAATAAACATTATCTCCTACATGACACCAGATCCTAGTCTTCGTTGTGAAGCCACAACATTCAAATCTTCAACTTAGAAACGCTTCTTGCAACGTTACAAGCAAGTGTTTTCAGTATCATGGACATTTGTAATTATGCACACAAAAATTTTTGTAAATATTTTCTTTATGCATCATATGTCTTTAATGTATGTTCGTATTTTTAACTTATAATAAGTGTTATTTCTGTTGTTACAAGCATTAACAAGGTGGCCTTAGACAGACCAGAACACCACAATAGCAAACATGCACCGAACATGCCATGCATGATAGTACTTGTGAATTTTGTAAACTCTTCTGGCTAGAAACCAATCTATGATGTATATTTTTATATTTTTAGCCAATACTAATAATTTTGGTGTTATACTTAGTATTATGAAACGACAGATCTATAGATTTGGCAAAAATAATCAAGTAGAAATGGTTAAATCCAAGCACATGAATCAAATTCTTATCTACTGTAACTATGAATCTCGAAAGTGATTTATAATGTTTCATATAATTACTATAAAATATTTATTGCAGAGATGCAATGATTATCCAGGATGATTTGAAAAGAGTATCATATTTCCTGTATATTCATACAGACAGACAAGGTTTCACAACAACCTTGAGTATAAAGGGCATATCTTTATGGATTTTATTAATTTACATGAAATGCTTACTACATATGCAATTTGATAATAATACAGTATACTGTTATTAATCTCTTTCTCGGTTCAACTTTTGTGGTACATTTTGATGGCCATTCATCATTTCAAACCAGTAAGATGCTCGTTTTAATCAAGCTTATAACTACTTATTGGAAAATCTGTATTCTTGTTTAAAACTTAACATTTGTCACTACCTAGAACTATTTAGTCATCAATAATTAAAGAAAAGTACAAGATATAGTTAATTAATTTTTTTATGAAATTTATTTAATGAATTGATTAATGAAAATTTAAGGTCTAATCGGCATATCTGTTTTTTCTGTACTTAAAATTGTATAATTATTTATTAGAATTTTTAGTACTAACATCGAGGTTAAACTTAATTTGCATAGTTTAATATTAATGTCATCGTGCAATGCATATACTTGATTTTTAATAACTTTACTTTGACGCTATTCAACCTGCTTTATGAATGGTGATGTATGGAAATATGTTTTTTATAGGGGCAAAGTAAAAACCATTCAATTATGAACCTAGTTATGTCGTTTAATATATGCTAGATACGCAAGGCCCCTACAGATGCAAAATAAAAGAGTAGGGTTAACTAACTTTTAAAAATTCTATAAACTGACTCATATAAGTTATAGATATTGGTTTGATACTGCGGTAAAAATGTTCTAATAAATTTACCATGTAGTTATCTGGATTACTGTTTGTTATCTTGCCAGTTCTCATATTATGTAAAGTTTTATGCAATTAAAACCTATAAAGGGTAGCATTTCATTACAAAGTCGATCAAGAATGTTTTTAATGACCCAAACCATCTGATAATTGCCGTTACTTGTTTGCCTAAATCGATCATTATAATAAAAATTAATGGCTGGAACGTTGAAGCATTGGTGGACACTGGAAGTTCAAAATTGTATATCCATGAAAAGCCCATCTCACAGATTTCAAATGCATTCCAGGTCAGGTCGAATATCTATGGCATCAACTACTACAATTCAAGGCAAAGGGCTTTTGCTTTATAAATCTGTCAATTAACGATCAGTTCTACAAAAGAACTAAACTGGTTATTTTTCTTAACTATGTACAAATGTTGTAATTGATCACAGCATTGCTAAATAACATTCTTCGATGGAAGTGTTTTTCGAAAGAACAAAACCAAATCACATTAATATACTTTCGAGGATACTAACTTTATTGATGAAAAATTTAAACCGCTCCTGCAAGACGAACTCATTGAACTCAACCGTTCTGTTTAGCGAACACAAACCCTAGTAATTAAGAACAAGCATCATAGGAAGAGAATGGTAATACATTACTAACAAATCATAAATCATTTTACATATCTCAAAGCATATCTTTTGCCAAATATCAAAAAACTAGTTTCTAAAGTGCCAAAATTTAAGATCTTTAGTATGATAAATTTACAATATGCATATCATCAAATTCTAATAAGCGAAGATGAAAAAGCAGATACCGCTTTTAAAGCTGACGGTAAGATTTATCAATTTGTAGAATTCCATTCAGACCAACGGTGTGGCATGTTTTGAAAGGATGTTAGATACTATTACTGCAGCTAAAAAATTAAATGTAGTTTAGGCCCACCTTAACAATGTAACAGTAGATAGGGAGAATTAAGCCAAACACAACGAACTCAAAATTAAATTGTTTTATAGAAAAGTCAATGGACATGACAAATTGCTTAAATCTAGGTATTTCTTTAGAGTAAATAGCATACCTGATATATTTTCCAACAAATAATATATGAAATAGCACTTTCCTTTTATGTACTGCAATGACAGCATCATATAAAGCTTCTCAATTATCTAGCGACTGGAAAAAGTCATTAATAATATTCATCCTTAAAAAAGGTTACATGCCGTGTAAACAACTACAAAGGTATCTATCTCACACAAACTGCTTGTTACGTTGATAGAAAAATAGTAGTAGTAATTAATATGATAAATGTTTAAATTTGACACGAAGTCGATCACAGAAACGGTATAGGTATTATTTTTCAAGAAATCTTTCCACTGCATTCTAGTACAGCCTATATTAAACTCACATTCAGTTGTTCATATCTAATCTTTCTTAAAAAGTATGGTAAAGCTAATGATAAATCTGCCAACTGTACATTTCAACAGCATATGTTTTGTTTTTTTTCATATAAAGTATAAACAAACCTACTTCAGAATTATTTATACTCATATAAGGCCACAGAATACATTATTTTTATATATGAATTATGTATGCAACGTTCTACTTCAGAACAGTATTTAGATGAAAAAATTGCACATATTCACAACCGCAAAACAATTAATTTCCTAAATAATCTATACTTTTTTCTAACAAACTTACGACTTACAGTAAAAAAAAACGTTAACCAACATCAATTTCTGTAGCTATGTCAAATTATATTTATTGCGGTAACCAGAAAAAACATTAATATCCTGCTGTGTATATTTAAATTTAAAGATAAAAATGTACACACAACAGGTTTTTGTGAAAATGTTTCCCAGTATATCTATTTAATCTTCGACTTAGTCATTTAATATTTTTACTACCATTAATGGCACATAATAGTTAATATGTATGATGTTTAATGGCAAATTAAATTTAATGTACAGCTTTCATGCACTTAATAGATATGCATACTTCGTCCTTTATTACAATGAACAATAACAATACTTACCATCTAAGTATCTGATATTATGTTGATATATCATTAACAACTACTTTTAGACAGCAACCTTTTTTAATATCGACATAAGAATTCTCAACACAGTATTTTTCTCTTCAATTTAAACTATTTAAGGTTTACTTTTGTAAATGATGCTTAAAATGATTTTGTCAATTACTATACTCATATGGTCTACTCAGTAATAAGATTATAATTTTACATGATTGTTTCATGGGAGCATAACCCTAATTTGGTAGATAGAACAAACAGGTATACGTTGTTGATATGAATTGTGAGTGATTTAAATATGTAGTTTATTGGAGTCTAATAATTATGTAACAATTAACAAATTAAGATCATGGAAGGTGAACAACATATGTCCTCAGCACAAGTGGCAATCCTATCCTCACACTAATCTACACTGAACGTTATTCAATATGCAACATTTCTTTTCTCAAATGAACATAAAATAAATTGTATGCAACATTGGTAACTAATGCCAGATTGAGCCTACTCGCCATTTTAGTAACCCTACCATTTCTAGTTATGTGATTATAATGATTCATAAAAATTACTCTCCCATCTTAGTATCTAGTAAGGATTTACTATCTTGGTTTGAATTTAGATTTCGATTAATCTCATTACAACCCATAGGATTATTTGGTTCATTGGATTCGATTGTGTGTTCTACTATGACAAAACACATTACTACTGATATTGACCATTTCATATGAAAGCGGAAAAGGATCTTTTGCTACAATATCTCCAGGTATCTAAATTATATTTTCTACTTTCTTTGTGAACACAGTGGATTTATTATCTTCAATCTCACTAAACTTTGAGTGTGCATGTCATAATGCAATTTAATTCTTGGATATCCTTTAAAACCTTGGAATTATTCCTTCTATATAATCAAAGTTGTAGATATTTTTGGACACTAGAGATTTTACTATTTAAATTTCTATTAAATAAAAAATTAGTTACAATTCCCAAAATTTAGTAGAGCTAATAATGGATCTGTATTATACAATTTGAGAAAGTTTTTAATAATTGTAACATTAGATTGTGCTAGTACATTAGATTGAGGAGAAATCACTGATAAATTGGTTTAAAAATATATAATTTCAAAAATTCTTTAAATTTCAAAATTGTAAATTGATTAGCATTATAGTCCATTTGCTTAACTTTAGTTTGACATCACAACTGGATAAAATGCTACAATGCTAATGTTAATTTAACAGTTGCCAACACTTCGCTACTACATTTAATGTAATCCTAAAGTTAGAGCAAATGGACTGTGTCAAGTATCTCTTCCAGAAGAATGTAATGTCAAGCAATGATTGACTGAAAATGTAAAATCACACTTAGAAGATAAATTCATCCCATTTTGCTATTTCAATACACTTACAGTAATAGTTTACAACAATTAAATAGTGGCATTTGTTAAATTCAAACAAATCAGTGGTCAACGTTAGCCAATAAAGCGACGTAGCATTGTGAAATATAATGAGCGTTTTTGCATTATTAGCTTTAAATATAGTACAATTTGGAAATTTGTACATTTTTCTTTAGTTTGCGCAATAATTCCAGGTCAATACATGTTTGGAAACCAAGTGACAAATCTGCAAAAATCAACTTCCCTCTTTTACAGTTGTAACTAGACAGCAATTGTCATTTTATACAATTATGTCATTAATAATGTGCAAATCATGATTAACATTTTAGAATGGTTTAACAAAGTCTTCCAACTTAATCTTATTTTCAGATCCAAACTTTTGGATTTGGCATGTTAATGTGCATAACAAAAAATCTGCTAATGCTTTATGTCTAATTAATTTGTATTTTTCTTGTGAATCGCAATTATTAATGAACAATAGTATTACATAACAAATAATTTCATTTCATTTCAACAAGTTAACTGCCAAGCATATTTTTCAAAAACTGAAAATTTTGAACCTGTCAACCCAAATGAGTTGGCACAGAAACTCCATTGTTGCAACTATCCACCTAAGTGGATAGACAAAACATTTGCCTTTTTATGTATACTGGCGCCATCTGTATCTTACTGGTAAAAAATTATTACACCAGGCAGGACAGAAGTCACTTTATGTGGAAATCTTTGTATTTGATTCTATGGAATAGTTTTCTGTAAATAGTAACACTACATTGGATTTTCCAATGCTCCACCCGAAGGTACTAAATTGACCAAGAAGCAAGTGTTTTTTACCTGGAAATTTTGAATGTTGACAGACCTTTGCTGTCCCAAGCAAGGTAGGGATCTTTAATGTGTGTAACAACATACGCACGGAACCTACATTTTACCTCACATCCGAACGAAGGTGTATTTTTGTGAAAAATGCCCATCTAACATTTTTCAGGCAAACCATGTAGAGATTCAAACCCAGGATCTTGAGTTTAGTAGCTCTGTAAATAAAAGGAACTTTTGACGTATACCTGCCCAAATGAGTTACGACAGTTATTTTGATATTTATCACATGAAACTGATAGGACTATGAAGGTGTAGTGCATTTGCTTTAACTTTAGGATAAAATAAAATACTATATACTATATTGGCAATGTTAGCTTAAATTCTAATATGATTAATGAAAAATACATGAATATTCCCATTGGCAAAAAGAATGGTGGCAACACTGTAGAGAACTGCCAATCTTTATTGTGTTAAATGACAGAATCCTTCAAGCGCAAATCTAAAGTTAAATCGAATGGACTATAGAAGGAGTAGTTACCACAATGCTTCTCTTCATGCGAAAAAGGCATCAAGAGATGTGGTTAAGTGGGTATTCAGTATGGAGATTTGAAGTCATATTCAATTAATTCTATTGAGGAACTCAATCGTAGTTGTAATGTATCAGCTAATTTTAGCTAGTGGTGGCGATAATAGCGATGACATAAGTTCCGTCACTACGGATCCTTCGGAAACTTAAAAATATAAAAAATAAATAATTCATTCTATTTTCAAGCAACTGGAATTTATGTTATCGTACTAACAATTTCATACGATTCTTCCCTGATCACTGTTTACACACTTATGAAAAGTTATTCTAGTAGCTTTCTTCTTATCAACGGCATCTCTACTGTTACAAGTGCGAGTGGCACACAACAGCATAGTTATTTCACAATTAACAACTTCAAATATAATTTCCACACACATTAAATTTTTGAAATGTACTAGCAACTGAAACGTGTATGCAAGTGACAACAACGGTGACTCAACATGGCTGACATGATACCACTTTTAACATATATCAGCGTCGCCCTACTATACTACCTCCATAGTTAGAACTAGGAAATTATATTGTGATTGTAATATTATTTAATTAGAAAATGGAAGAAATGAACTATAGTAAATGCAGACCAAAAAGATTTGACAGCTAAAGAACAGTAAGAATAGTGAAAAATTTTGGTAGTGATATTTCAGATGACGCATTTGAAGATTTTGGTAGCGAATATGTAGTTAATGACTAATCTGAAGAGAATAATTCAACAGATGGTGAAAAAGTATACGAGGCTAGCTCAGGCAAAGGTGATAGTAATGCTCTTGAAAATCATAGGTGTACAGAGTGACAACAATAATAATAATTTACCTGCTTGGAGTGTCTGTACAAACCAAAAAGATTTTTACACTAGTATGCCCCTTATTCACGAACTTCTAGATCTAAGAACATATTTCATAGGTAGTTACCATCAAAACAGGAAATGCTTTTCTTAAGAAGTTACTGGGGCAAAGCTGAAACGAGGTGAATGCAAAGCTCTTGAAAGTTCAAAAAGACCAGTGGCTCTGAAGTGGAAAGATAAATAAGACTTTTTTTACAAATCTCATTTCAACAGGTAGTAAGAACAGAAATGGCAAACAGGTTATTAAATGTACAATGATTATTGAATATAATAACATGAAGAGTGGTATTGATATGGTAGCCCAATTATCGTCATATCATTCAGTTTTCAGAAAATCTAATCAATAGCACCACAGTGGTTAATGCATACCTTATTTATTCTTCTAAGCAAGACATGCCAAAACTGACACTCCAGTTTCGAACAAAATTAGTTTATTCTTTATTGAATGTATCTGAAGAAGAAGAAAGATGCCAAATGCCGAGATTGGCTAAATCCACAAATCACTATTTGGATAAAACGGAAGTTGTTAGTAGTGGTTAAACAAAACGGTAAGTCATACTATTATTCACTATATTACTTTTAACTACTTTCAGAACTGTTTTAGAGCATTAAGACGGAATTTTAAACATTGTTATGAAAAAATAGCAACTACATCAGACAAAAAGTAAGATGAAGAAAGTTAGCAGCTTTTGCAAGTCATGTCTGGACAGGACGTTTTTATGTTTACCATGCTTTGAAAATGTTCATAATCCTAATAAATAGGTTTCAATGATTTGTAGCTGTAATTCTAATAGTTAGGGACATTAGTAGTCAATTCTTCTGTCTACCCACCAAGGAAGACATCACCAGAAGATTACCTTCTGAAAAGGCACCCATTTAGATGGACTAGTTTAAACTTTTCTAAGGTTTCTTGTTTATATAAGGAACATGAAAATAGTTATACAGTTATTGAACAATAAATAAAAACAAAGTTATAGCTTTGGCAATCAGAGAAAGTTTCGATGTTTTTATCTTGGCACCAGTGGGAAGTAATTGTGTCTACCCGATTGGGTGGACATGGCAATTAACCTGTTAAATCCATAATCATTTGAATAATGATTATCGTTAACTATGGGTGAATATTGATCTACTTAAGAAATTTGAAATACAACTTTTTAAACCAGAATATATTTTACATAAATGTCATATCTTTGAACTTTAGGCTTCATCTTTTGAATGCAAGTAGAAACTTCGTTTAAGAGTTTCATAAATAAAACTGTATGTACTGAATGGTCAGTTTCAAAATTAACTCTTTTGCCCACAAATATTTATGATATTTTGTGCAACTATAACTAATTGAGAATAAAATTTTCTACAAATCAATAAATTTTTTAGCAGCATAAATAATGTGATTACCATGCTGCATTAAACATGCACCTACTTTTTCCAAATGCTCTCAGAGAAGATAATATCGTTAAACAGTTTACAATAAATTTGAGTATAGTCAGGACCAAATATACCTGGTTATGACTCATCAATGTTCGGAACCTGAAAACACAACTTACTCATATTTTGTCTTGCTTTATTTAAATACTATAAAACTAGATGTAAACATGCACATATATCTCCCATATAAAATATAGAAGGAAATAAAACATTTGTCATGGATGAATATTGTAAAATTCACAATGGTAGTGTATAGCCAATATATGCCGTTACTATTATATTTAGAACTTCCCATTAAAAGCAAATAATAATAACGATCAATTATAACACCTTACACTTACAATATAATTACAGACCACATCGAAGTATGGAGAAAAACCAAAGCTACATGTAGATATCAGAAATTGAAGCCAAATAATATAAAGGGTCAGCTACAGGCAACCTGTTAAGTATGCAAATAAAGCAGTTTTGTTGAAATACATTCTTTGACTACTTTTAACAAGATCTTATTTGTGTTAGTTATACCAGCTATTGTATAATGCAAAAATTTACAAGTATAATATCGAAAGGTAAATGGCAGGAGCAATTCTGTTATATAAAAACCTCACAGTAAAACCATTAGCAAATCGTATCAAATCGGAGTAAATATATTACTTGTAAATTTTTGCATTATGGAATCATGAAATTATAACTTCCAATATACTTGTTAATGCTAATTAAACTGTAAATATTCTTTGCTTTCTCACATACATATATTACATACAAACGACAAACTGTAGTTCAAACCAGAATCTATTATAACTTATAACGTGATGGTACAAGAATGTGATCTTGCGGTTAGAAACATTTTTGGTACTTTTGTACTAATTGCCCTTTTTCTTTTGCTTCACTTTTGGAAAAGTCTTCCAAATAAAATAGTTTTTTAAAGCTATATCTAATTTAAAATGTTCACTGTGCATTTATATAACCATGCTTTAAAATAAACGTTTAAAATATCAAGCACAGTTGGTGATTGTAAAAGCTTTTCGTTACTTTAAATGAGAACGTGACGATCATAGCACTTTTGCACTCTTTGGATCGGTTATACATGTATAAATAAACGTGCTACGTACAATGACGTAGTCAAACAAAAGAAACAAGGAAGAAGAAAGAAAGAGAAATTGACCGGGCTCAATCGGTGAGTGGGCGGGGCAAAAAACCTACACAAATTAAATCAGGCCTGAAATAAAAGTAAACAAATAACAGACTCCTAACCATAAACATACAATTTCTAATTAACAAAAATATAAAAATTAATTAGGTACAAGCATAATGGTACCACCAAATAAACCATCCGTAATTACAAGTTACACATATTTACAAGATCAACAGAAATCATCCCTAACATGGAGAGCTGCCGTTTTAGGTGCCTACCCTTTACGTTATTTCGCAACACAACAAAACCCAAAAAGAACACTAAAAATCACAGCTCTTAATGGTTGTAAATATAAAACGTACACATGCTTCATTGGCAGGACAAAATCGTAACTAATAAAAATTTAGCACAAAAAATTAAAGCAAATGGTAACCCAGCAGTTATAACTCATCCTCGTACGCCTACGAATACTTACAGTAATCTGTTTAAAGTCACCAAGTGTGGTTACCAAATGGTGTCAATTAGTACTAACGCATTCACCCTTGGGTTGCTGCCGTCAGACCGGATCCTACCGTATCTAACGACGGGGCAAAGGAGAGAGGCGCGCGATCCCACCTTGGGGTTGTCATCCCATTACAACAAAGGGCGACCATCCATTGTGGCTTTAAGGGCCACTGGAAGAAGCTATAGTAAGTACAAGTAAAATTAATTTATTGATGTCGAAAAGTACAATTTTACTAAACCATAAATACTCACCACGCTGTAAGGAGTGCGCGTAATTTTCATAAGGAAAATGAAACGAAGAAAACCAGAACGAATGTTTTCGTTGTGTGAGTTGAAAGGCAAATGAATATTAATTTCGTTTAACTAATGACCAGAGCTCAACGTAATATTGTTGCTAAGGATTAAAACTGGAAAACGCGGTTTTATTGGGTAGTACGCCGTTTCAGTTCGACGAATTTTCCGATGGAAAACACATAAGAATCAATTATCGGATACCTAGAATAAGTTATTGACTAGTGAATCATAGCGTAAACTTTACGTTGAGGAATTCTGAGAAAGAGTATTTATTATGAATTAGGCGGTAGGATTTAACAATAGAAATAGAATTTATACAAACAGAGAATGCATTAATAAGGAAAAGGGTTATTTTAATTTACCAAATTAATTTTCATTCTTAAAGCAAAAAGAGATTTTAGTTGAAAATCATTAGACAGCGTATTTATTATTAATTATGAATTAACGATTTTATTTAACGGTAGAAACGGAATTTAGTCGAACGGATAATAAATTAACAAGAGTGAAAAAGGGTAATTAATTTGTGCTGAAAATAAACGTAACAAACGTTATTCGTTCAAAATCAACTATAAATTATTTGTTTTGGCATATGGCTGAGGTGTGTAGATTAAAAAACATGTATTGAAAGCTGAAGAAGAAAGCAAACTAACACAGTCCCTAAGTAAAACCAGAAAACATACCAAACCAAAGTCAGTCGATGTAGACAAATTTGTCAAGGATGATATTAAATAAAAAATTTATAAAATGCATCCCAAAAGTAATATATTTCAATTGAACATAATGGAAATCTAATATTGCAACCCTATATTTTTTAGAACTTCATGTAACTATGAAATCATTAAAACAAGAACTAAGTCGTGTGGAATATTTGACTTTAGTGCGGCAAGTTTAAAGAGATTATTACAGACAATTAGTTTTATGTTTAAAGTGGATACCGGCAGGCATGGTTTGTTTGAGTTGGAGTATGTAACAGCAACACATGTTAAGCTTTTGAGATATTAGTACTCAAAAAAGAAAATTGAGCTCTACGATCTTATATTTTTAGACAAAATTTGGCTTTTTAATCATGGTTCTACGAAGAAAAATTGGCATTACAAATCCAAGCAAAGAATTAAAAAATAAGCCATTTGGAGGGGGGAATAGGTTGGTTTTAATAGTACAATTACTGTTCTTAATTACGTTTTAGACTTATTGTACTACATACAAGAAATAAAGATGGCTTTATTCCACGTGCTTCACTTTTATTCTCAGCATATTCACTACTTGCAGATTATCATAGAGATATGAATGCAGAGTTGTTTACTAAATGGTTTGAAGAATCTTTAACGACGAATCTGGAAAGATCTAATATAATTGTACTTGATAGTGCATTGTACCATTCTAATTTGTTAGAAAAAGTGCCAAATACATATTCTAATAAACAAGAAATGATTGATTACCTGCACAAACGCAATATTGCTTATGAACCTTTACATTGAAGAGAGAATAGCGTAAGTAAGACAAAACATCAAACCGAAAATCTATAAGATAAATAAGATTGCTGCAAAATATGGTCATAGGGTTAAAAGACGCACACGCACACATGCATGCACCACATACACACAGCACACGTGTTCGCACACTCACTCATGCATGTCCATGATCGCATGCACACATGTGTGTGCACATTGCTACGTACATTTACATAGCCTAAAAGTAAAAAAAAAGAAATTGACATGGCTCATTCGGTGAGTGGGCGAGGTATAATACATACAAAAATTAAAGAAAGCCCTGAAATAAAAAAAAATTACACACTCATAAAAATAATCATACAACCTCTAATTACAAAAAAAAAATATGTATACATATTACACCAGAACAGTAGTGCCAAAAATGAACGTAACCTAAAAGAATCACTACTTACAATGGCGAGTTACCGTTTTTAGGTCCCCCCCACATTAATTACAAAAAAAAAGAAATTACGACCCTAAAAACAACAGCTCTAAATCATTATCTTAAATACAACTATTAAGCATATAAAAATCATTAGCACTACACTGGCTTAATTAACAAAATTTTACAACCCAAAAAAAATACAAAAAAAAGAGAAACCCTCTCCTTGTAGACAATAAGTAGTTTGGGTGTTAAATTGAAAATTAATATTAAAAATTTGTAAGCACAAAAAAATAAACCCTCCTCTTGTAAACATTACCACCATAAATATATACCATCTCACCCAACGATGCTCATGTTCACAACTACCAAGTGTGGGCTTCGAGTCGAACCCGGCAAACAGGTGGGCGTGACCCTTTCCCAGGAGCAGTGCCAACAAAGAAACGAAAAAAGAAATCGGGCTAAAGCCTCGCCCGCATCCAAGTTGTAGGCTGGCTTCAGCCTCTAAAGACGGAGTGGACCAGCTGTGTGCGTGTTCTCTCGTGCCAATAGAAGCGATGGTTTGACCTGATCGTTAGGCCCACCGGAGGAAGCTAGAATAATTACAGGTAAATTAATTTAGTGCCGCCGAAACGTACATGTTTGTAAAACCACAATTACTTACCACGCAGTACTGCGTGCACGAAATTCCATAAAAACGGGAACGAAGAATCTAACAATCACGAGTGCTTTTCGAAAATTCAGAAAAGAAAGTGAATATTAATTCGTTTAACTAATAACTAGAGTTCAAAGTAATATTGGTGTTATCAAACAAGATTAGAAAACTTGAAAACACGGTTTTATCGGATAGTTCAATACCTCATTTCAACGAGTCTTTAGCTGGAAATCACATAAGAATCAATTATACGCGTTGTAATGTATAACAAGTTAATGGATACCTAAAACAAGGTATTGACTATTTAATTTTAGCATAAACTTTACGTTTCGAAATAAATAAGTTGCTACGTACAATGACGTAACCTGAAGAAAACGTAAATATACCAGGCTAACTACCAATGCGAAGAGGGTAAGGGTTCCTAGCAACACAAAAATAATACATCGCCAACGATTTTCTATTTACAATAAAAAAACACAAATATAGAAATTTTTATCAAAACAGCAGAACAAAATTAACTAAGGTTAGTATTTAATAAAACAATTTTACTCTATGGACAAATTCACTAATTGTTCCATGAAGTGCGCAATTCGTAGCTAACATGCAATAAATCTAATCAGTACCAAAAAGAATAACGCTGATACTTTCATATAAGCGGATGGGTTAATTTAAAAAAAACAATAAATTTAGAAACTTTTCTAGTAAGGATTTTACCATACAAAGCATTTGTTATAACTCTAAACAGTAAGAAAAAGAATACTGCTGATACTTTCGTATAAGTAGATGGGTTAAGTACAAAAAGCAAAAACATTAAAGTTCAAAACTTTTCTAGTAAGGATTTTACCAGAACAAACATTAGCGTCTCTAAATTCAAATTGGGTTAATCCCTGGGTATATTAGAAAAAGAAAACAAGTCACATACATGTGTCGGGATACTTATCTTGTCAGGCCTCGGACGCGAATTGACACAGCATCGCCGCGGTAGTCGCAACAACCATGCTACTACCGTAATTGCAACGGCGGTCTACATGCAAGAGCAGTTGATCTACATCAAGGAATAATCGGGCTAGCAACAAGCAATTTAGTTTCCAGCTAAGAGCAATACACATTTGATAGACGAGAAACGTGCATCGCTCTTGGAGTAACAGAACGAGTAGTTTTTACAAGTGCATCAACGCACAAGCTGCAGAATCAAAGTTTAAAATAACAAGAACTCAAAAAACAAACATCCACGTTATCGAAACGCGATTGAAACTGGAAAACACGGTTTTACCGGAGAATAGTAGGATATATTATTTCGACAAATCTTTAGATGGGCAACCCACTAGAACGCAATTATACGTTATCGGAAGGTACAACGCGCTCACGGATACCTAACAGGATCTTGACTAATTAATTGTAGCATAAACTTGTCGTTTCAAAACAACTAGATTTACATAGAGAAATTCTTAGAAAGAGTATCTATTATTCATTATGCGAAAGGATTTAACAATAGACAGGGAATTTATACGAACGGATAATGAATTAGCAAGGGATTTGAGTTGAAAATTATGGTAATGCGAGCTTATCTGAACAGGTACAATATATCGGGTATGGTTGGAGAATTTAATCTTAGAAAAGGAATTTATGTAAATAAAATAACCAATTATTGCCAAAATGAACGTAACAAAGTTTAAAATGAAAATTAGTAGGAAGAGTGCTTATTGTAAACAGGATGTTGTCGACGTATGAAAGACTAGAAACGGAATCGATGTAAATAAAATAACCAAATACCTTACATGTGATTTTCCAATGCTCCACCATAAGGTACTACATTGGCCAGGAAGCAAGTTTTTTTACCTGGAAAATTTGGAATTTTGCCAAACCATTGCTGTTCCAAGCAAGGTAGGGATTTTTAACGTGCGTGACAATACTCACACGTGGGACCTCCATTTTACCTCCCATCCGAACGAGGGCACATTTTTGTGAAAATTGCTCGCCTAACATTTTTCAAGCGGACCGTGTCTGGATACGAACCCGGGACCTTGGGCGTAATAGTCACACACATAGTAACTACGCCACGGAGCCGCCTAATAACCAAATACCGCCGAAAATGAACGTAACAACAGTGCACACAAACACACATACACACACACACAGGCTCACATGACTGCATATAAGTGCTTAGTTTGTTGTATTATATGTATAGAATGTTCAAAAAAGTGTGTACTAGCTGCACTAAAGATACATAAACTGTAATTCTTGTGATTGTTTTTAATTTCTAGGTGATAATTTGTAAAACTCTATGTATTTCTTTTATATTTGCCATTTATTTACTAATAAAGATTGCCTTTAAAATTAGTATTTCACTAAAATTTGGAGACAAATGCCAATACAGACTATAAGATTGATGATACCTATAAGAACAAAAAAGATGTAACTATGTATGGGTTAAAATCCTTCAGTACACAAAATATTTAAAAACCTATGTGGTCATCTTCAGTAGACAAATTCGATAAATAAGTACAAAGTACTTTACTTATTTGTTGAATTTCTCTACCGATGATTAACCACATACTGGTCGAAATACGTATTTAGTTTTTTTAATCTTTTTTGTGGTAAATGGTTTAATTATTGTTTATTTAAAATGCACTACAAAGTTATTAATAATACGGCAACATTAAATTAAGGAGTAACCCATAAAAATGCAAATATGAATAAACACAAAAATTGAGTAGAGCAAAAATTAAAAATGTAAACGTACATCTAAGAAAGTAATAAAAACAAATAGGACACATATAATTATAAAAACAAAACTAATTGTAAAATCAATATAGAAAAAACAAAATAGACTAATGTTAAAAATTAAAGAAAGTACAATAGTTGACTATTATAAAGACCATAATATCCAAAAAATTATAGAATTAATTAAAAGTACACACGTCTCCTAATAATTTAAGGCCTTATACAAATCGATATTCTACATTATAAAATTTTGAAGTTTAATTACTTTTTTTGAGATTGAAAAGTCGTTTATCAAATAACACTTACTTTTTCCTAAACAATACAGAGTTATTATTATTTCAAATTAAACTTGGGCAAGATAATGTATTAAGAACCGACTTTTTGAGTTTGTTGGAAGAATATGCGAGAATAAATTCAAATTAAATAAAAACCGGCTGAAACATCAACAAAAATTGCCAGTCAAATTTTATAACTTTGAGATTTAAAAAGGCTAGAGGTAGCCCACCTAACACAATATTTTGAAATTATGCAATACGTAATTATTTAAATGAATGAGCATGTAGTGATGTGTCCAAAATGATAAAAGACGTTAAAAATGGTAATTATATGTAATGAGATGAGATAATAGCATATCAGAATAGATTAAAAACAAACAAAAAGATAGTACAGAAATTTTTGAATAAACAATGAAATCCCAGGAAAGTTTCATGCATTTCAAACTAGAAGTGAAAAACCAAAACCAAGGTCACACGTTCCCTTGAGGTCTAATTTGTTTAATATATACTAGTTTGTGAAATCCATACAATAAACCTGACAGACAATGAAACTGAATATAACTAATAAATCAGAAACAAAAACAAGCCTAAGAAAATGCATTAGAAAACGAATTAAATAATTAACTTGTTACTCAAATTTTGATTATATTAAAGATATTTTATTTCGGATTGTATCTTATTAAATATGATATAATTTCAGGTAAGGTAATTCAACAACATTATTTCTAATTATCATGACTTACTTTCATACTGATTTTTTAGCAACAGTTTAGATAGCAATTTTCAAGAAAACATTGAAGAAAAAAAAGGATATTCTAAGGACTACTAAATTAAGAATTACAAAAAGAACAATTAAATATAGATGTAACGGATATCCAGATATCCGATAATTTTTAATATTTAAAATTCACTAATTATAAATTGTGATGTATGAAAACAAGTTTTTCTGCATTAACAGGCAATAAACGATTACATTTGTTTTCATACACGTTTCCAGTCTCTGAAAAAAGTGTTTTACTGTAGATGCTGCTACATGCGGCCAAAAGGAATATTTGTGCAACCCTTAATAAAGTCGGATACTGTTTAGCGTTAGCAAACTACCACACATGAGATTGCTTTGTCTGTGAATCCGTGCAGATTTTAAATAAATGTCAAGTTCATTAGCACTTTCTCCATTTTCTTCTGCCAGAGCATCGAGGCAGTTCAAAAATGCACTATGAACTTCGTCACTTCTAATATGTTTTGTACTTATTTTGCGTTTAGAAACAGTGAAGATTCGTCCTCACTTTCACTGCTAGAAGAATCATAACAACTTTTTAATGTTTCCTTCAAAATCATTTGACGAGCGTTCTCAGCTTGAAGTTTAGTTATAAAATTTGTTTTATATCACAGATCTAAAACAGTTGCTATTAAATAATTTCTATTTTCTTTTTCATTAAAGTCAAACCATTTAAATAGTTGTGTTTTTAACGAAAACTTCATATTTAATAGTTCATTATAAGTACTATCTAATGTTTCTTCTTTTTTTAAATATTGGAATAATGTTGCAACATATGGTATCACTTCAGATATGCATAAAGAATCGGAACTGGCAATCTTGGTAAGTTCTTCAAATGGTTTCAATAGTCTCAAACATAAGTTCCCATTGCTGAGCTGTCACATTTATCCACTGTGGTATGACCAGTCATGTAGAGCGAAACACTACTTTTTTATTCCATCGACCTTTCTTGCATGTAGTAAGTAGAATTCCACCTGGTACTGACATCTTGAACTAGTTGATGTTCAGTAGATGAAGATCTCTTAGAATATTTTTTAGTTTTTCTTGAGCTACACCTGAATGGTTAAAATGTGTATCAATCCATTTTATAGAAGCTATCACATCTAACACTTCAAGCTGGGACTTCAACAAGTCGCCAACAACCACCTGAAGTGAATGACTAAAAGATTTAACGGATTCGTATGCTGCAACTTTAACACCGTTCACCATATTAATTTCACCATCATGAACTAGTAGTGAATTTTCGATTGAGAAATATTCCACTTAAATTTAGTTTTTTTGATATGCTTTCTCCAATATGAGCATCGGTAAAAAATTATTGTGCATATAGGTTCATATGTCTGAAGTTACTGAGATTGCAGAGACTTGTGAGATATTTGCGTGAATTTTATTGTGTATATTGTGTATATCAAGAATAATCATTAGCATGATATTGTGCTCGATGACTACTGTCTTTCAAGCAGAGGTTGTTGTCATCATGCACAATGCATGTGCCATTTTGGAACGTGGAATCCAAAATAAAACAATACAAGCTCCTCTCAGGGATGGTACTACAGTGTCCCCACATGTTAGAGCTTGCTTCCTGTACCAAGGTTCTCAAGCTAGTCTGGATCAAAGGACACTCGAGAGCACAGTGATGGGCAAGCAGATGATTTGGCAAAATGGGGCTCAGCTCAGAGCTTTATTGACCCCGAGCAGTCTGTTGCCATTACACTCTTCCTTTTACAGATAGGAATAGGTGTACAACAGAGTCTATACAAAACTCTGGCAGGACTAGCATCAACCATTTGTGGCTGCGGTAGATTGTAAAAGACTATATCTCAGGGATTTTTACTCTTAGATATTTTGAGAACAAAGTTAAATTTTACCCAGACAAGTTATAGAGATGCAATATAGAACATGCAAAAGAAAATACCTTAATACAACTTATATATTGACGTTTAGTTAATAACATTAATAAAAAAACTAAATATATACCCTTATTTTCTTATAACCATTTCATGCGATAAAATCACTAAGTGTAGTATATATAGCTAGGTTCTCATAATTTTAAAATTGTCTTAAACACTACCAGATATGATATTAGAAAATCTAAAATTATTATTGTACTTAGACACAATTTCTAGTTAACGTGCTAAGTAAAAAGAAATCATAAATACGCTTTGTTGTATTTAACATTAGTTAAGAGAATTTGAACTAAACATTTAAATTGAACATAACCTTCAAAATCCACAAAAAGTTTCATGAAAGCTTTTATGTTTACACTTGTAAGGTTATCAAGTAATATTAAATTAGTTAAGATAATAGGTACGTAAAATTATGACTTTATATTTTACATACATTATTTTTCTTGATATTTGAGATTTAAAATGTAACACATGCACATTGTTCCGTCACAAAAGTAAATAAGACATAACTCATACCTGTATTCATAATGTATAAAAGAAACGTATACTTAAGTATTCAGCTCCGGCTTGTACAGAGCTATTGGACATTTAGTTTCTTCTTACGGCTTGTAAGGCAAACACCATTCCTATTTAGTTTAGTGGTTAACCTCAAACTCAAATTTGTAAGAAGCAGTCCTTTTGTTCAACAATCATACGTTTTTGCTAACGGACATTTAATTTATTTTAGAAGGTAAATAACAGCAACATGAAATTCTTGTACGATAATAGATAATATTTGTAAGGTAGTAGAATTAATGCATAGGTTTAGCTAGCCTAGCATATGTAATTAGATACTCACTCCACCAGAGAATATTTTACCGGAGGATGCTTCTCCTGAGAACAACGCAGCAGAGAACAACCCAACAGAGAACCCTAGAAAATAAGCGTGTTACAAAAACCAAGTATTGTAATACGCCACGAGAAACCGTCTGAAAGTTTTATCTGTAATCAACTTACCATTCTTAAATATTTTGAATGGCTTATTCGGGCCAGCTTTCTTCGTATACATTAAACTAATATTCCAAAACGATATTTTTGCGTTTTAACAAGAATAAAAGACAAAGACACCTTTTACATACCAGGTACGACATCTTGGCCTTTGAAAGAACTTCTTTATCGGGAAACGGCATGTGCAGTAGAAGACGGTCTGATATCAAAAGCACGAAAATTTATTCTGGTTTGAAGATAACCACACATTTTGAGAGAGTGACAAACAAGAAAACCATCCTAAATAACAGATTTATGTATACATCAGTTGTTTATTTATGGACATTATTCAGAGGTTTACCAATTAAAAAATTACATCTGATCATAATTATTTATATTATTTATACCAAAGAAAGAATATGAAATTAAAACTAAAGATCGACGTATATAGTGTATTATTTTATAATACTAAAGGGAAATGTTACACAAATCAAAACTAACTTATGATTGTAAACGGTACAATATAAAATTAAGATGAAGAAATACTTGTATAAGGAAGAAAGTGGGACCTCAATGTAACATGGCGAGGCAACGGCAAATTGACATGTTACACCATATCGTCATTTGTAGTGGCTTCCATGCTAAAACTAACAACCCTCAGGCGTCACATAGACAGGAAGCTCTCGACAGGCAAAATTGTGTCCCCTGCGACCAAATATGGAAAATATTGCATTAACCTGCCGAGACAGAAACTGCGGTTACTCGTGGGAATTCTGACTGGGTATGGTAATTTCAACAAACACTTGCACAGAATGGGCCTGTCTGGTGACTTGCCGGGGGAGTCAACAAGATGACGAGACGGCGGCACACATTCTGTGTTCCTGTCCAGCACTCGCCATACTTCGAGGTTTCATGCTAAGAGACTTCTGGCCCTATACGGCTAGATCCGACATCCTCAAGTTCACCTGCAAAGTGGGGTGGCTGAGTGCAAGGAAGACAGCACAACGGGCCCACTTTCTGGACTAAGTGCGTGGGGCGCAGACCATCCTTCAAAATTCAATAGATAGAAAGATGATGGTATTTCGACTTCCAGTTTGGTTAACGAGTGTATTGACGTCTCAAGCTTTTAAGGAAAATTGTTTAATACAAGCGGTTTTTCATAAATTCTCTAACGAATTCAACAACAGAATAAATCACTACCTCTTTAATAGCGAGTTGTTCCCTGATGGAACTACTCGGCATTGGTGCAGGTTTTTAACTAAATAGAATCATTAAAGTTTATGGACATCAACGGCCCATTTTTGTGTAATAGAACAAACTACTTCGGACCATATATCTAACGGAAAAAGTGGTATCAGAATCCTTAAGTTTTGCGCATCAACAACCCCATTACAAGTTTCTCGGAAGACGAAGTTGGAATGATAAAATTATCAAGGCGGCTCATAACAACGATTCGTTCCGGAAAACCCTATCTGCATCGAACTAAGCTTAAGAAGACATATGTTTAACCATCGTGTTCATAAAACAACTTGGAAAACCTTAAAATATTTAAGAATAACAACATATTTACTTACAATTCCTAATGCAAAAGTGTAATTTAAACGATTATCTCGAGGTTTTGATGACATTTACAATAAGATTTCAAACACGTGAAGTAAATAATTTGTTATTACAACGAAGTATGGATTTGAACCTTGCAATCGAATTAATATGAAATAACGGATTGTTTATCGTTTTCCATATGGAACTAAACATTTGCTATGAATATGAAAACTTATTTGGGATTTGGGATAAGTAATTTGACGATTTTTTTTCATTTTTTCTTCTATAAAAAAATTGTTACAATATAAACTGATAATTGCTCATCAAATTTAGTTGTTTAATAAATAAAATCAATGAAATAGCAGTAAAATTGTTCTGCAAAGTATCATAAACAATAAAATGTAATAATGTGATAAAAGATTAAAAGGCAAAAAAATTCATGATAACGAAGTAAAAACTTTTGGGTAGAAAATATTCATTTAATGGCTCGACTTGTCCGTATTATTAACATCTCTGAGATGCAATTTAGAAAACTAAACGATTTTGATGGTATTTGCGGAAAAACAACTTGTAATGAATATTTAAACACTTATTTCTGCAATGTTGTACATTTTACTATATTATATGCTAATTATATGTACTGATTATAGTATATCCTAAATATGCATAGTTAAAAATCCCTTGTACTATTTCTACTACGTTTTAAATTGTTGTAAAGTGAGAAAAAATTAAAAAGTGTGTATAATTTCTATACCCTAATTTTAATAACTTACCTTTAGCCCATCCGGTAACTACATTTCCAAGATATGCCACTTTAAAAGTTGGATCTGGATCCGAAATATTTACACTTGCGCATCTTTTCAGTCGCAATTTATTAATTATATTCTTCAGAAAACGTTTCCCTCGGTCTTTTTGATGGTGATCGGGCATTTCCGAATTTAATACATCCAAACTCCTTTTTATATCCACATCCTTGCACTGCACAACTGCATCCACAGTATCTTGCGCCATTTTACACGTTTTCAATGACTAATAAATTCTTATATCATTCTGATGCATCACAGTTTAAAACACTAGTTAACTAACCACAGGAAACGGTTTCTTCTAGATTCACTTCCGTCGTAACCACTGAGCGGATAAAACTGCAACCGCTGTTCGAAACCGTCAACGTCGTTCTCTTCACAAATTTAACATTTTTAAACCGACTTCAGGTGATTACTAGCATTATATCAGATTAATTATACTACGCAGTTCACAAGCAAGTAGCGTCGAAAAGTAACATTGGAGCTAGATGTGACGCAAATTTGGCTGGTTTGGCGAGTTTACCTGCAAAAAAAAAAACGAGTCTTCTAAGTGAATAATTATCAAAACTCAATCAGTTGTTACCACTAATTATATGTACATATTTATCATAAAATGTATTACATAAATGCGAAAGGATGTCCTACTTCTTAATGAAATTATAAACGCATTTTGGCACAGAAAATACACTAAGAAACTCCTACTGAACTTTTGTTACAAAAATATATCTATGAGGTCTATATTATTTACGACAACGTCCTTGCCAAATCCACTGCTTGCCAAAATGCTTTTATTCAAGTACCTTCCAAGTTCAAAATTAATAGCAACTATTTAAGAAGCAACAGGTTTTAAAATATATAAGACATTCTTAAAATATATAATTAATGAAATGGTATACAACATCGATGTGTATATCCCAGGAAATTTTAATCTAGAATGCTAATCCACATCCCGGGGGATGGGTCTACCACATTATGTATTTATAGTTCCTAAAAACACACAATTTTAGGTTATCGCTTACAAGTATGTTTATGTTTTAATTCACAAAATAATAGAAGTCGCAACAAAATTGTTGTTATACTCAAGTCTCTAATCACACGGACGTTTGCCAAAGGCGTGTGAAGAGCTCCGTCACGTGCATTCTATGAAGTTATTTACGGTTTTCCAAAAACGGTTTTGTAAAACCTAAAATTATAATTTCTACGAATTTAACAAATATTTACATACCGGATGTAACAAAAATATCAAATTTTGGTTCTAAGTTTTAGTTCAAGAAGTTATTAAGACATGATGTACCAAAGTTGTTAGGTTTGTTATCGTGCATGTTTTGACGTGTTCGGTATGCATATATCTGCTTTTATTTTGTTGCTATGGCAACCATTTTTGTCTTTATAAATGACCCCCTAGTTTTTTTGCACTTTTGAAATAAACGTAAATTTCTCTATTGCCCTTACCCTATTTCATCCTCTCTTGTTACTACCCCCTTTGAGAATAACAGTAGTTTTGTGTGTGAGAAGACTCGGACATAGTTCAGTGAGTAACTTTACAGACTGCACCGTTAAAAGGACTTGTCGGTAATTGCGTGTCGAACTCATGTTGTGCTGTCGAAGAATGCAGACAAAGTAAGTGTTTATACGAGGGCCATTTTTTTCAACCTCCGATCGCTCCGTGCAGACGCTACGCGGGTAGCAGAAAGCGGGCATGCGCTGTAGGCGACTGCGCAGCTCTTGTACTACACACTCCGCCATTGTTGACATTCAGGCGTCAGTCGGCGTTGTGCTACAGCCACGTAAACATGTCCGCTATTATTGATGCTCCCGCCAAGTGTGAAGTGCGAAGTGTGATTCGTTTTCTACAGGCTGAAGACCCTAGTGCTGCAGTAATCCATCGAAGAATGAGTCGTGTGTATGGGGAAAACTTCACGAGTGATGGTGTTATGCGTGAATGGTGTCGAAAGTTTAAAGATGGCCGTAATGATGTGCATGATGAAGGGGGCCAAGGGCGCAAATCTGTCGTTTCAGATGACCTGCTTCAACGTGTTGACAGAATAGTTAAGGAAAACCGCAAATTCACCATTACTGCTTTGTCTACGGAATTTCCAGAACTTTCAAGGTCTGTTTTGTACTCTATTGTTATTGAACTGTTAGTCTACAAAAAACTTTGTGCACGTTGGGTCCTGCTGACGGACGGCCACAAAACTCGACGAATGGCGTCAGCGTTTAAGTTCCTTGAGCATTATTATGATGAAGGAGCCAACTTTTTGAAATCAATCATGACTGGGGATGAAACCTGGATTCAATACGACACACCGGAAACAAAACGACAATCACAACAATGGATGCATTCAACTTCACCAAACAAACCAAAAAAATTCAAACAAACCTTCAACAACAGAAAGACCATGGCTACTGTGTTTTGGAACCAACAAGGTGTGTTGCTTGTGGAGTTTATGGAGCCCGGAACCACAATCACTGCAGCTGTTTATTGTGAAACTTTACGACGGTTGCGTAGAGACATTCAGAACAAACGAAGGGAAAAGCTGAACGCTGGAGTTGTTCTGATCCACAACAATGCCCGTCCAAACACTTCTGGAGAAACTCAACGGCTTCTCGAACAATTTGGATGAGACATTTTCGATCATCCGCCATACAGTCCTGACTTAGCACCAAGCGATTTTCATCTTTTTCCTGACCTGAAGACGTGGCTTGGTGGGAAGCGCTTTCAAACCAATGAGGACCTTCAAACCAACGTCAAGGACTACTTGAATTCATTGGCGGCAACTTTCTTTGAACAGGGTATTGAAAAGCTTGTCCACAGATATGACAAATGTCTTAATCTCTTCGGTGATTATGTCGAAAAGTAACCGTAAGTGTGCCAATCTTTTGGTAATAAAATTATTATTTTATATGAACTTGTCTTTTATTTATAGCCTATAGGAAGTTGAAAAAAATGGCCCTCGTATATTTGTTTATATACGACATACTCCTCTGTCCCAAAAATTGATCCTTCGCCGGATAATTGCATAGTTCTTATTCTAAATGCTTATACGAGGTTTGGGGTGGATCGACTTCTAATCATTTTTTTTTACTCTGTCGTTGAGTGGAACATTTATTTCGAGTTGCTATCCACACCGTGTTGATAATAGTTTGTTTAATTTAAATGTTCATTCAATACTTATTTTTGTTAAAAATTCTTTACGAAATTACGATTAAAATAAAATAAATTCCCGTATTTAGAGCATACAAGGATTCGTTCAAAATACAGGTGCAAAAGAAAACTTAAAACTTTCGAAATTTAATCAGCACGTGCAGCTTTAATTAATGACACAGGGTTGCTCGAACCGAAGTTCATACTTGTTTGAACGCAGACGGTGAACTCGAGATGAATTATCATTCATTTTGGCTTTATCTGCATTGCTTGCCAATGCTACTTATTTTCGGTATTGGGGTTAAAGAACTTCCCCTTTAGAATTTGGTAGTTTTGGATAGTTATTAAATTACTTGTTTTGTTGGATTTTGCTTCGAGGACAATATATTGCTACGTACCATGACGTAGCCGGAAGAAAACGTAAATATACCAGGCTAACTACCAATGCGGAGAGAGGAGGGGTTCCTAGCAACACAAAAATAATACATCGCCAACGATTTTCTATTTACAATTAAAAAAAACACAAATATAGATATTTCTGTCGAAACAGCAAAAAACAAAATTAACTAAGGTTACTATTTAATAAAACAATTTTACTGTATGGACAAATTCAATAATTGTTCCACGAAGTGCGCAATTCGGAGATAACATGCAATAAATCTAATCAGTACCAAAAAGAATAATGCTGATACTTTCGTATAAGCGGATGGGTCAATTAAAAAAACATTAAATTTAGAAACCTTTCTAGTAAGAATTTTACTATACGAAGCATTTGTTATAACTCTAATCAGTAAATAAAAGAATACTGCTGATACTTTAGTATAAGCAGATGGGTTAAGTACAAAAAGCAAAAGCATTAAAGTTCGAAACTTTTCTAGTAAAGATTTTACCAGAACAAACATTAGCGTATCTAATTTCAAATTGGGTTTATCCCTGGGTATGTTAGAAAAGGAAAACAAGTCACATAAATGTGTCGGGATACTTATCTTGTCATCACTCGTAAGCGAATTGACACAGCATCGTCGGGGTATTCAGCAACAACCATGCTACTACCGTAATTGCAACGGCGGTCTACATGCAAAAGCAGTCGATCTACATCAAGAAATAATCGGGCTACGCAACAAGCAATTTAGCCTCCAGCTAAGAGCCAAAAAAAGGAAAATCTTACTAATATTAACAACTCAGGAGCGCTTACCGATACACACCAAATTTACACATTTGATAGAGGAGAAACGTGCATAGCTCTTGGTGTAACAAAACAAGTAGTTTTTACAAGTGTATCAACGTACAAGCTGCAGAATCAAAGTTTAAAAGAAGTTCAAAATAACACGAACTCAAAAAGCAGACATACGCGTTATCGAAACGCGATTGAAACTGGAAAACACGATTTTACCGGAGAATAGTAGGATATATTATTTCGACAAATCTTTAAATGGGAAACCCACTAGAACGCAATTATACGTTATCGGAAGGTATAACGCGCTCACGGATACCTAAACAGGATCTTGACTAATTAATTGTAGTATA
This sequence comes from Platerodrilus igneus, assembly GCA_036346225.1. Lineage (NCBI taxonomy): Eukaryota > Metazoa > Arthropoda > Insecta > Coleoptera > Lycidae > Platerodrilus > Platerodrilus igneus. The sequence continues at coordinate 2,545,936 of JARFIW010001025.1, read as the reverse complement.
AACTTGTCGTTTCAAAACAACTACATTTACGTTGAAAAATTCTTAGGAAGAGTATTTGTTATTAATTATGCGGAAGGATTTAACAATAGACATGAAATTTATACGAACGGATAATGAATTAACAAGGGATTTGAGTTGAAAATTATGGTAAAGCGAACTTATCTGAACAAGTACAATATATCGGGTATTGTTGGAGAATTTAATACTAGAAAAGGACTATATGTAAATAAAATAACCAATTATTGCCGAAAATCAACGTAACAATATTTTGAACGCAATGTCTCTGTCCGAGAAAAGGTTAATTTTTGAAGGACATTTATGTTTAAATCGCACAAAAATGCAATTTCGCTTTTGGATAAAACTGTAGAGAATTTTACCGAAGTGGACGCAACGCTTCAGCTAACATCTGATATGTTATTTCTGAATATAAAGAATTATACCGCAATTGTTTGAGAGATGAAAAATATGAGAGCATCTGAGAAATATCACGTAACCGATTAGAGTTAAGTAAACACATGTTGCAAATTAAAACTATTTTCATTCAACTTCAAAAGCGTTTTGAAACTAAACCATCAATTGTCGCGATAAATGAACAATCTCCTGTTATTGGTACAGCGTCGTCAACACCGTCTACGTAGACGCAGAACAGGCATTGAGGCGCAGAGTCAGCATCTCCACCTCCACAACTAACACTTTGACATTTTTTCTTACGTTACTTTAACAATCCATCATACTTTTCTTAAGTCGCGGTTTTTGACTTACTCTGTATATACCCACTTTTATTCCATCCTGTATGTACATTTCCATATTGCTATGTCACACAGTTCTTGGAGAAAATTTTTTATTTGAAGCGACATGCAAAGCGAATGCCCTATTTACTAGACCACCGGATCAAGCGATATATCTACTTGTACATCTCTTAGTATTTTTAAATATACAGATTCCATTTTAATTTAAAGATTAACTTAAAATTGCATTTAAATATGAAAAAATTCAGGATGATTGAGAAACAGCCTACAGATTCCATTTTAATTTAGAGATTAATTTAACAACACCTAACTACAAATGTTATATAGACTTACTCTGTATATTTTTATTAACACCTCCACTAAATCACGTAATTTTAAAAAGGTAGGCTCTAGAGGTTTGCATCGGCCAACAGACACTTTTGGACTAAACAATTTGAAGTTTAACGTTATAATGATATAACGCACAAGCCACAAAGAAACAGAAGCAAAGCAAAGTAAGGACCTGTACGAATCACGATCACGTATTAAAAGATAAAAGAAACGTAGAAATTCCGGGCTAACTACAGAAGCGGAGAGTTGGATGGTTCAAAAAGACAAAGAAAAGTTATATCGCCAACGAATTTTTATTGGCATACAATACAAGGAAAAGATATTCTATTTAAGATAGGCAAAAGTATTATATTCTACTGGCAATTTTTTATTTTGGGTACGAAGTACGCATTTTGTCATTTAACATATAAAGAAAACTAATCAGTTAAAAAAATGTGATACTTAAATTGTCTAAATAGCAAATACGTTAAATTAAAGGAATTCACAAACATTTCTAATAGTATTTTAAGACATAATATGAAACGTTCGCGAAGCTAACTTTCAAACGGATTGGAATTTAGTTCCGTCCGTCGGGGCAAACTTCAAATCATCACCCAGAATTTCAATCACCACCTAGAATTCCATAGTACCCCCCCTCTCAATTTTAAATAATAATGCAAAATCATTTCTTCAAAAGCTAATGCGTTCACTGGAAGTTATTGTTTTGATAGGTTTAGAGCTACTTAAATAGGATTTTTGTTTTGGATTTAAACTGGATGAAGCGTCTATATTGAGAAACCGTTTATTTGGATATCACTTTAGTCTACTGTAATCAAGGTTAGATTAGTTTATAAGTTGTTTGTTCTGTGTAAAGAACAACTGGAAATGTGCGTTGTGAATAGAATAATTTTAAGGATACTATTTTCTAGTTGTTAGATTTCACAACTACAATATCAATTAAGGGAATAATTTGTAACTAAAAGTAATGTACACGAGTTTTTGGTTCAAATCTATTTTTGTTAAGAAATAATCGTAGTTAAGAGTGCTGTAACCCTGTGAGGTATTTATTAGCATATACGTAGTATGAGTTTTGAATATTTTATGTGATCTGATTTGTTGTGCTTACTGATTTTGCTTTATTACAGATATTTATTGTGAATATTAGTATTTATAAAACTTTTGTGAAATTTAATATACCAATTGAGTTGGAAAGAGTCTGTGTTCTACTCACTGAATAGCCCAGGTAGTTGTTTCTTTTATTCAGGAAGAAGGTTCTGCGACTGTTGGATGGAGGAGGTGACTACAAGTTCAGAAGCAGATCAAAACTGCCGTTGCAGGAAAGGGATATATTTTTAGGACTTCTAACATTCGTCAGACATCGATATCACTTAATATTTATTGGGATTGACAACGTAGGGGCTCGAGGCACTTCGAATACCACAGCATTGTTATTAGGGACCCAATCTTGGGGCTTAATCCAATAGGTCTCAAAATTTCATCTTATTAACTATACTATGTTAGTGTTTATCAACTTACCTTGTGAAATTAACTACCTAATATATATATATATATATATATATATATATATATATACACACACATATTGCTACGATATCGCCGTACTCGTCAGGTGCGCTACGACCAATTGCATGTTGATCGCCACCTCTCTGTACCTTTAAAATAATTTAAAATTAACACAATCAAATTTATGTTTCGACTAGTTCAGTGATACCATGCACAGAGTGAAAAGACGATATGATAACAAAGAATGTTTACTCACTCCTCTCCAACCCTCAATACACCTGAATAGACAAACAAAATTCACCAAAATTTGTATAATGAACTAAACAAAATTTTTGTCATATTATAATTACAAATCTACGCTCTTTTTAATATCGTTTACTTTTTTTATAGAACTTTTAAATTAAAATTAAAATAAATATTCCTATAGAATTAGCTCTTTACCAAGACTATAAATTTTTACACCTTTTTAAAGCAGTTAAAGCCAGCAAAAAATTTGTATCTTTCCACGAGTAGTTTCGTTAAACCTCCAAAGAAATATCCCCTTTTTTAAACATAATTTTACGTAACAATCAAATTTTTGTTAACCTTTTACACACTACATCTTAATCACATGCAAATTTTAGGCTCACTTCCGCATACACAAATTATGTAAAATTGCAAATGCAACTGCTATAAATTGAATAAATAGTTCTGACCTTATAGTTCTCCTGTTTTTCTCTTGCTGGAGATTGTTAACCCAAATTACCGCTTGTTCTGGAACTTCCAACAATTCGGCTTAGAAATCGCTCTTAATTGAATAACGGTCGTTTTTTCAGCAGCTTAGAGTCGTTGACCAGTACCTTGGAGTGTTAATCCAGTAATTTGAAGCCTTTACCCAATAACTTAGAGTCGTTTATCCAATAACTTAGAATCGTTTACCCAGTAATTTAGCGTATATTACCAGTGACTTAGAGTATTTTCAATAATCTATAGTGTTAAGCAGCAGCTTAGAGCCCTACATTAATAAAATTGCAAAGATTTTTATTTAAATTAATTATTTCTATACTTACTATATTCTATATAGATTTATTACAGCACGCGCTCTACTGCTTATATCACTTGAAATTATAAATTTTTGTTAAGTTTTAACTTTTAAAATTATTAACTTTCACTAAATTCTATTCACTTAACAATTTTCTTTCAAAATAGCACAGTTGGCGCGTGAATTATAAAATGATCATCCTTTATCTGCTTAGTTAGTTTTATAGAATCAAATTCTTTCTCGAATATTCCACGCGTTCTCATTAGTTGACAGAACGCCATCAGTTGTTCATATGTGGAAAAGGTGTTTCAATTATGGGTTATATCTGCAACCTGTTGGGTTTCGTTAAATATTGGATTTTATATACGTTCTAAATCGCACATATTAACGTCGTCTCTAATACCCATACTTCATTTAAATATGCTGGTTTTATTAAATATTATATTTTATGTACATTGTAAATTGCAATTATTTATTAACTTCTTTACGCAAATACGTTAGGATTGAAAGATATTTCATTTCACGGTTGTCCTTCGAATATGTCGAATTTGTATTTGTTTTGAGCTAAAGAATGTTTTTAAATGTTCTAAGATGATTGAATTGCTTCCGCAATTATTTATTTTAATGAATGTAGTGAAGTTATTACGGAATGAGCTTCCTTTAATTAATTGTAGCTTGTTATTGATTTTATACAGGATGATTTGTTTTTGCTGCTCTATAATGAATGAATTAAGTACATTGTTGGGTTTTATAGTTTGGTTTTTGTGATTTTTATTATATTTACATGAGATATTCCTCCTTCGTGACCTTATATGACCTTAAATACCCTTGTAACCATAGTAATATATATATATATATATATATATATATATATATAAGGCAGCCGCCATGATTCATTCCGGTATTGACTAACTCATCTTTAACTGCTTGTGCGGAAGTGGTGCGTTATAAACTATGTAGTGGAGTACTTATCTGTGGTTTTTCCTTATATATATATATATATACTAGCGTGCTCCACTGCGGACATTTGGACTGAAATGGCAATTCGCATCCACGAAGTGCCCCCTGAGATAAAAGAACAATTATCTGTTACCAGCTTGCTAATATGCATTAATTTAGAAGGTAAGCAAAATTATGAATTAATTTACATTGTTACTTTGAAACGTGAATTATGCCATCTTATTTGTAAAATCTGTGTTAGCTAGTACGCTACGTACGCAAGCAGCCGACTAGCTAATAGCTTAAACCATAAGTTTGAATTGTCGTATACGTTCATAAATTTCAGTTTTTCTAACGTCTTTTAATCTTGCGAAAGATTTAGTACGAAAAATAACCTGACAACCTACCATTTAAAATCTTTCGCACTTGTTTTCCAGTTAGACGTAAATGTATAAACGAGTTTTTTAGGTTTCACCTTGAAGTTTTATACTGCCAAATCTTCAATCCAATTTTCATTATTACATAACGATCGTTATTAAGAAGTAATTATATGATAGCAATGAAATATGAAATTCGATTATTGCGCTAGATCACATACTACTACTACTCCACATACAGATATTTTCATTATGAAATAGCCTCTATGTCAATATTTCCTAATGATAATAATAAGTTTGTTTTTAAGCACTATAAGTAATCTTTCAATCACAAATAAACAATCAATTTAGTATCGCAGTTAGAGGTCACAGTTTTCTATCGCATAAACATAAACATTCTACTTAACGTTGATACAGTTAACATTAAACAATTTAATTTAGAGATGTTAAACGTTATCATGAATTATTGCATAAATTACAGTTTCTAGAAACACTTAGCCCAGAAAATGCATAGTCCTCAAAGAAGACTTTAAATAATAACATAAAAACAATTTAAACAAAGCATTACTAAATATTTCTATCAACTTGTTTTCTGTATAACATAAGTATTATTATTATTATTACCAGCTGCAGAAGCCGGCTTCGCCGAACACTTTTTCTGTGTTGTGTTTAAAATCGAATTCTTTTTGTATCGTATTCCTAGAGGTGTGCGGATGAGAATAGACAGGTTGAATTTTTAAAAATGATTCCTTGGCAGCCAAAATACTGTTCTACCCAGAAGAAAGCATTCTTAAAAAATAATAAAGAACAATATTGTAGCACCTTTCGGTCTGGCGTTCATCGGAATAATACATGCAATGATAAGTGAGGATTTGAATACACAAAAATAATTGGTATGCACCCTATGGCGTAACATCTTCAAATAACACATGATTGACGACTCCCCGCTACGTTACAACTTTTGGGATTTGTTAATTGACAGGTACAAGGCTTTTACATTTAAAGGTTATCAAGATTACAATAGGTATATTCGAAAGTCATTTAAAGTACATTAGGAAATCTTGAGAAGGTATTGCATAATGCTTGTACATACTGGAGTTTGTGACAACAATTAAAATGTGTAGAGATTTGCGGCTGTATGTGTTATAAATTTAGTTTCTAATTGCAGCTTCAGTTATAATAAATCACAATGTTAGTTGAAGTTAAGTTCTAATGTGAAGCTTTTATTACTATATGCTTTAGTTTAAAACTTTAAAAGATGTAATATAAATTTTTGTATACTGTCTATATAAATTAGCTTGAATATACATTATTGTATCGATAAATTAATTATTAGTGCTTCGTAAATAAATTAATTATAGTGCTTCAAGATTAAGTTAATTAAGAAGATAGAATCGTATTTACAGACGATTATACTTGTCTTGTTAGTGACTAGTTCAAAAAGCGAGTTATTGTGTGAGCTTTTAGAAAATTTATATTACTACGAGTTGCTGAAGGAGACTTGTATAACCAGTTTGAAAATAAAGAATTTGTTATTGCAAATAGCGTTTTCGTTACGTGTTGGTTTCAAGTTGAGGATTAAAGAATTTTGAACAATTTCTATTTGCATGCCGGTCACTCGTACTCAAGGAAAATTGATACTAAAATTCTTTTGTTATTGCAGGAGTTCAAGTCAAGCGTTAACGAGAGTTGACTGGTCACTTTGATGCGTTTTTTTTATAGTATACGTTGTGGCGTCAATGTTACTTATTTTTCCAAATGGGCGCCAGTGAACAAAAATCTTCCGACATAGCTCGGGGTCTATTCCTGGGTAGAGCAATAAGAAGTGGGGGGTAAGTCGAATTTTGTTTGCAAACCAAAGCTAAACTAAGTTAAATAGGCGCCACCAAGTCCTGAGATAATCACGATAATAGCAAAGCACAATTCTAAGGGCGGACGTGGAAACCCAAAGATAAAACGATCGCCTTCGTTAACAAAAACCTGTCTTATGAAAATAAGACACAGCTCCTGTAAGAAATTACAAAGATTAAATAAATAAAAATGTAGAACACCATTTGTGTCCTATAAAAGTATCAAAAAATTAAAAAAACTGCATATCCAATATAATATTGGCACAAAATTATTACTCAAAAATTCAACCTTTATGTTATCAGATTTGATCGCATTTGACCAAAATAAAAGTCTCAAAGTTTAACTAACTGTTTACTAAAAAAACTCTTAATATTTCAAAACTTTTTAACAAGTAAAAAAATTTCATCATTAACATCTATAACAAAGTCAAGGTTTTGGCTTTTTAAAACGAACAACTGCTCCTCAAACATAAACTTGATTTAAACATTTGATTAAAAATAATTTGTAGCCACAATACACTGAATTAACGTTTCTAACCTGGGCAGATCTTTTCAGATAGATTACAGTTTCTAAATTCTTACGCATCGTGTATTTAAATTTTCATATTTAGATTTTATAATTTATCTGTAGATAAAAGCTAATCACAAAAATAGGAATGTTTAGTTTAAATTCTATGACAGCTGCACGAAGCATCTGCTTTCATGACAACATCTGTCAACTGTGCAACACAAAAAAAGTATGACGTCGAAAACATACCTTGAAATTATCTAAGGTTCAAATGGAACAAAGCTTGTAATTATATAAAACTAACTTGACGAAATTTCGTTCTACGGCTTGTAAAACCAGTTCAACAATAATTGAGAATTAAACAGATTACATGTTCGAAAACATAATAGCAACTTTTCGTGCTTTATATGATAGTCTGTTTATCAAATTTTTACGACATTCAAAACACATGCAAGAAATTTCTTATATTTAATAACAAACCGAACTGCCTCTGTTGCTCCAAGACAAATCTGGACGGAAATTCATAATCTCCAAACAATGTTACTAGCCATTTCTAATTTGGGACGACTGAAATCAAAACCAACATCATCACTCGTACTTAATCTATCATTTTTCGATGACGAATTCTTCGTTGACGAATTCTTAGTTGACAAATTCTTAGTTGACAAATTCTTAGTTGACAAATTCTTAGTTGACGCGCTAAATAAATGAAATCAAATTAAATTAGTTCGTAAAATGTATAATTTACCAACCGTTAGTAGAAGGTATCAAAATGGTTACAGGTCTAGCATGACCTGACTTGCTTACATAAGTAATTTAGCCGAAGGTCGCATGACTCTAGCCGGGAGTACATCTTGATAAGACGGTTGCTAGCGAGCGACTAACTCGACGAAACGAGAACCGAATGATAGCGACGTTAGAGGTGAAGAAACAGCAAGGAAGCAGCTAGAGATGCTTGACGAAGTAACTTTATGTCACACAAATATTTTAATATAAGAAGATTAATAAAGAATAAGGCACGCTTAGCGCATTACCTCGTAATTCAATGCGAATAATTATTGCTCAAATTAAACATGTTACAACTTCGCGGAACTCACGGAAAAATTAAATAAAAATTTCGCTAGCCTGACAGAGAAACAAAACCAAGCTTTGCTAGCTTGGCTGTGGATTTAGAAGAATTTTCGAGAAAATTACATGAAAATGCGGAAAACAAGAACGAATTAATTTCCTAACAGTACAAGTGCCAAAACCCACTATTCCAGTGATACAACAGCACGTAACAAAATTTAAAATATTGGGGAATGCGAACCGACGTCAAGTTCAGAATAAAACCACCTACATTTGATGGAAAGTCACCTTGGCAGATATTTTAATTAAATCGAGCTACCGTAAGAGCTAACGACTGGAACGATGATGAAAGAACAACCGCGTTGATTGTCGTGTTACGAGGTGCGGGCTTTAGTATTCTGCGGACCATGCCCGACCATGACCAAAGAAGCTACAGATCTCTTAACGTCAAGGATGGAAATGAGGCACGGTGACTCTCATTTGCAACAAGTGTACCACAATCAAGTGAAGAACCGTTACCAAAATAGCCAACGAGAATTTGTAAAGAGTGTGAAGCAGATATTGCTCGCCTGATGAGACGAACCTACCCAGTAGCACCGGATAGCTTTCTAGAGCTTGGTGGCAGGGCAGACATTCACTGATGAAATATGTGACGAGGAAATCGAGCAAGCACTACGGCTGGCCCGGCCAAAGACTTCACGCGATGCGTTGGCTCGTGCTTTAAACTTTGTAGCCTCTGTACAGCGGCACATGCAAAGCAAGATTTAGAGTCACAGAAGAGATTCAAGGTGATCTGTTTGATGTGCCATCGGAATACTCCCTGACGCATTGCGTAGCGACATATCTTAATATATCTTGCGGACTCGCCGGCCGTTTAAAACTAAATTTGGTGTCTCGATCAAGTTCACGGACAACAACCAGAGGTTAGAAAAACGATACGGTTAAAGGACCGACATCGGAGCATCTACTATTTAATGACTAAGAGGCAGCCGTCTGGTAAACCGAATTACTAGAATCTGTGGAAGGCGTTAGTAGACCTCAAGGACCAAATGATCAAATTTGTTGTGGGTTGGACTGGAGGGTGGTACGAAGTATGCTAGAGGTACTGTTCCAGAATATCGGGGTACATTAATAATTAGTGCTTCGTGAATAAATTAATTGTAGTGATTCGAGATTAAACGTGTAAACTGTTAGTGACTAGTTCGGAAAGCGAATTATTGTGTGAGCTTTTAGAAATTTTATAGTACTACGAGTAGCTGAAGAATGCTTGTTAACCATTTTGAAAATAAAAAACTGCTGTTATTGGAAAGAGAGTTCTCCTTACAATATTTTAGCTACCAAAAACATTTTCAAAAATTTAGTCTGTCAATTCAAATCTACACGCACAGGAACACGATACAAAAGGAATTAAAACAATAAACAATATACAAAACAGTTATAACGCCCGCGCGGAAGAAAATATATCTCAAAAACTTGTCCAACATGTAAAAATACACACACCAAAATAAAACATTTTTAAACAATTTAGCCTGTCCTTTTTCACTACACACACAAAAAGTATCAGAACAAAGAACAGTATACAAAAAAGTTACAGAATCCGTACGGAAGAAATCAGTCTTATAAAGGATGTTTTCTCCTTTGCGGCCGCTATAACTTTTTTGTGTTTTGTTTTTTGTTCTAATTGTCTCAGTATAGTATTCCTACATGTATATGTATGAAAATAAACAGGTTGAATTTTTGAAAATACCCCCTTGGCAGTCATAATATTATTCAACACAGAAGCAAGCATTCTTAAAAAATAATAAAAGGGACAATATTTTAGCTATCAAGAGCATTTTTAAAAATTCAGCGTATACATGCTCACCTACACATTATTCTAGGTTCCCAGATTAATTTATACGACATTTTAAATCCCATTTATTTGGAAGTTGCTCTTAGCAACAATACATAAAAAAACATGGCAGAATACCAACTTATGCTTTCGTCATTCCAATCTCCTTTAATAATATTTAATTTTCACAAAGAAATTTACTAGTGAAAACATTCCACAAATAAATCTTGCGTTTAAATTAATACGTACATCTTTCTTAACGAATCAAATTCACTTTTCAATAATATTAGGCTTAGATGTAAACAAAACTAATTTTGTCGCTCTACGACCAATTACAATTTATATTTATAAGTTCACGTGTACATATTTATTAAGCGCAAACAAAAGAAAAACAAGAAGAGCTCAAACAATACTTACAGTTTAAATTACACTTCTTGAATTTTTAAATTAAAAAGCACCTCCAGGAACACCGATGATTCACTTGTTTACCTCTTCGACGAATTAGATCCCACATTCCATATATTTAAACTCCAGAGTGAAACCCGCTTATTAACTTTGATACACCACAGACAGGATTTAAATTCTTTGCTTAACACCCGCCAAAGACTCGTCCGCTATCACTCAAACATTATTTCTTTCTTCACTTTACATTTTCGAACTTAGTCCTATATTTTAATCTCCCTCCCCTCTTTAAAAATTCTATTCTTACATGTTGTACGTCTAAAGCTGTCTTAGGATTGAGTTCTATGTCATCAGTCCATGTGAATGCATTAATTTTGACATTTTATGATTCTGTGGTAATTTGACCTCCATATGAATTTATACAAATATGTTTGTGAACAGTGATGTCTCCAGTTTTTATAGGTAATTTTTCTAATTTAATTCGAAGAGTGTATTGCTGGTTGTACATAATATACCTTAGGTGCTTTTTGGTTTCTTTATTTGTCCTCATATTGAAATAGTCCCTTTATAAAATACAAATTACCCAAGCGTCTCTAAATTTTTCAGGTTGATTTTTTACTAAATTATATAATTTTTTTAAGAACCTAATGTGTACTTAATTAACGCGCGAGCGTTGGCTTCTCGGTTGAATTTTTTGAGCATCTCCTTATATGAAATAACACGAACTACCTTTTGAGTTTCGATCAAATTATACGAAATTTATCGAGAGAATATTTTTTTCCCAACTAAATGTTCGTGCAAAATAGAATGCACTGCGGTGGTCAAAATGTCCCCGGATGTCTCTATCTTGCTGTAAGTCGCATACCGATCTTCTTGAATTATTTTGCTCACGGCATCGATGTTTTTTGGAATAACAACAGATTTTGATCTACCTTTTCGCGAAATTCATCACTGACGAATGTACGACCACGACAAAGTTTACAAACTAATTGTAGATATTTTTCTCAAATGGTGCTTTGTTACGAAAACTTAAATGAATAGATTCTGTGCATTATTTTTGAGGTACGTCTTTACTAAAAAACGTAAAAGTTTCACAGCGAAATTTTCAATTTTTTCACAAAATTGCTTTGAATAAACGCTCACTCTAAACCAACTATTCCTTCAGTTTCTAAGCTGTAACGGTTTTCACAATAACAAATATTAAAGTGTAAAGACTTAAAAAAGGTGGCTCTGCTACGAAGAACATTCTGTCGCTGAAGGATTCTACTTTCAAAATTAAAAAAGTATATAAACAAAACCACCCCCCACCCCCACTTCTCATTCTTTTTTTGTTGGTCATTACCTATAGGATGGTCTGATACAACTCTTTACTGCTTCCTATCCTGAACTATACCCCTTCTTAGCTGTTCATCCTAAGTCTTTCCAACTAACATATGTTAGTCACATTTACGTTACTACACAGAACTCTTTTTATATTTTGACAACACTTGTTTCCGTACCATCTCTTCCAACCCCTTGTATCTTTTTCTTCCCATCAATTACCTATTTTCATACTTAATTTTCATTTGAGTGGATTAATCCCCAAACACTTTAAGGGTTGGACTTTGGGGTCGAGACTCTATCAAGCGTCACGATAGCAGTTCAGCCCATCGCCACCGCGACAGTCCTTCTTGTGAGAGGTCCTAAAGAGTCTTAATGCTAGATCTCCCAGAGGGGTTTCAATTGTAAGAGGTATTTTTTTAGGGGTGGCATAACAAAAGAAAAAGGACCGAGAGAGGAGAGGAGAGGAGAGGAGAGGAGAGGAGAGGAGAGGAGAGGAGAGGAGAGGAGAGGAGAGGAGAGGAGAGTTAGCCGGAGCTGTTTTGCGAATGGATTTTTTTGTCCAACCATCCAATAATAAACTATGCCCACAGGATTATGCTAATACTTGACTGGGTAATGAAGCTGACTTCAATTCTCAAGGGGTATTACTCTAGCAATATAGCACCAGGGGATGTAGTATGCTATGACCCCTGTAGATGTCCTATTCCCTCAAAGATTAGAGAAGGCCGCTTCATGACCTTTCACATTCACCGGCACTTGCAGAGTTGGAGACAAAACCCCTAGACCTTTTTTAGGATTAAGGTACGACTGGAGACTTATCACTCGAACAAAACTGACGAAATGTTTAGTGGTTTAAGGTAACAGATTTTGGGAAAAATCTTGATTGCAAGAGAGGTGTAACGCTCGCGCATTCCTTAATTACACATTCGGTTGTAAAAATAAATTTATATAATTTAGTTAGATCAATAAAAAATCGCTCTAAAAAATTTATAGAAGCTTGAATAGTTTATATTTTATAAAAGGCTATTTCTACATGATATTAAATTAGGACAACCAAATAAACCGAAAAGCACCTAATGTATATTAAATACAACCAGCAATAAAGACGGAGACTTTACACTCTTCGTATTAAATTAGAAAAACTGCCCATAAAACCTGGAGGTATCACCGTTCACAATAATATTTGTATAAATTCATATGGAGTCCAAAATACCACAGAATAATAAAACGTCATAAAATAATGCGTTACGCGGACTGATGACATTGAACTAGACCATAAGACAGTTTTAGACACACAACGTATAAGAAGGAATTATTAAAAAGAAGAGAGATTAAAAAATAGAAATAACTGCGAAAAGGATGGTATAAGTTAAGTGACAAATGAAATGATGTTTGAGTGACAGCGGACGTATCGTAGCGGTAGGCCGTAAGCCCTCGATAAGGTGTCGAATTATTTTGAGCTTTGCTGGATAATTAGGCCGGAAAGCTCAAGCACACGTGTTAAGCGATGAATTCAAATCGAGTCGGTGGTGCATCAAAGGGGGTTAAACGAGTTTCCCTTTATAACTAAATGTTGGAGTTTAAAAAACTTGAATGGGGGACCTAATGTGTCGAGGAAGTAAACATATGAATAATTAGTATTCTTGAATGTGCTTAATTAATTTAAAAATTTAAGAAGTGGAATTTAAACTGTGAGTGCTGTTTGAGCTTTTCTTGTTGTTTTTTTTTTGTTTACACTTGGTAAATATGTACACGTGAACTTGTAAATATAAATGGTAATTGGTTCAAGAGCGACGGAATTAGTTTTGTTAACGTATAAGCCTAATATTATTGGAAAGGAATTTTGAAACTTTTGAAAGGTTAAGAAATGCATATTAATTTAAACGCAAACCTTATTTGAGGAATGTATTTGCTAGTAAATTTCTTTGTGAAAACTTAGTATTCTAATGGACATTGAAATGGCAAAAGTAGAAGCTGGTATTGCGCTGTTTTTCTATGTATTGTTGTTAAAAGCATTCCCATATAAATTGGATTTAAAATATATAAATCAATTTAGAAAACTAAAACAATGGAATGGTAGTATTATTTACGGATGTTTTCTTAAAGAGTTCTGTTAAGAATACCGTGTTATAGGTTTGTTTTCTTTAGGTTAATGTACGTATATTTCAGAAAATTACTGTTGATAGAGTTTAAGCGTAAATGGAATTTTATTTGGAGATATTTATAAGATAGGTAAAGGTAATTATTGTGAGAGGGTAATCAGCTACCCCAGTGACGAAGTCATATTTGGGAGGTCGTTATTTTCAAAAATTGTATTAAAATGACAGAAAGTTAAGTAGTATTTCTAAGGTATGGGTAAGAACGGTTAAGAATGAGGTGACGAGATTTAAAACATCGAAAGCAAGAGGGCCCCATCTGGAATAATCGTCTTCTGAGTAAAATAATTTCGAAAGAAATGCTGGACAAAATGATTTCGCGCCCCTCATTTTTGATAACTAGTAAACCTTTCAAGGTAAGCGGTAAAGTAGTTTTGTATTTCAACTAATTTTACATATTAATATTCTTATTATTCTCATAATTTTTTCAATAGAAATTGTAATTAATCGGTGCATCCTTAAAATTGTTACGAGGATCCAGCTCCTTCTGGGCAAATCGAAATTTGTAACGTTATGCCATTTTTGCTCATAACAAAATAGCAAAATTCGTATACCTTATAACAGGTGACGAAACTTAAATATGTTATTATCAACCGAAAAATAAGCAACGATCCATAGTTTGGATGTTCTAATATGAACCGAAATCCACAGAAATTGTCCGTTCACGTCTCATTGTCCGGAGTTGTAGGATTTATCGCTTGACGTCTTCGGTGTGTTCCCGAATGTCAGACAAAAGATGCATGGACAGTGATTTTCATCACTCAAGAAACTGTCGAAGTCTTCAAAAACGATGCTTGGAAGATACCAACTTCTAAGAAAAAAAAATGTTCGAAAATTGGTTTGAATGCATACAAAAGTGTACAAATGTTCAAGGTGAATATTTTAAAAACAATAAAACGGTTTTTCTAGAAAATTTTTTTCTTTCCTAGTTTTTGTAAAAGATTTAAGAGGTGGGCCTCATATCTAGAGACTATTATAATTACAGATAATATTACACATCAGTGTTGCAGCACAACTAAATTGCAAATAGTTTAAACGTAATAAAAACTATGAAAAAGAAATACAATGTTAAAATAAATTGTTTCTATTTGCCTTCGAAAAGGTTTTGGAGAGTCGCTTGATTTCTACCCCTTTTGCAAGTGTATTCTGTATCGCAATGTTTGTGATGTTTTATCGTTCACTTCGGTTGTGGCAAGGATAAATCTAAGTAAATCGGATGGCAATTCTTAGACTTCATTTCCTTATTTGAAACAAACTGCAGAACTCGACTTCACCGACAATTTTTTTTGTGTTTTGTTTTTGTTCTAATTCTTTTGTATCGTATTCCTAGGTGCGGATGAGAATGAATACGCTGAATTTTTAAAAATGCCCCCTTGGCAGTCAAAATACTATTCCGCATACAAGAAGGCAATCAAAAAATTATAAAAGGGTAAAATTCTGGCTGCCAAAAGCATTTTCAAAAATTCAACCCGTCGATTCTCTCCTACACACGCACATGAACACGATAACAAAATAATTAGAACGATCAACAATATACAAAAAACGATACAGCGCCTGCACGGAAGAAAATATAAAACATATCCAACATGCAAAAATACACAGACACCAAAATAAAGCATTTTTCAAAAATTTAGTCTGTCGATTTTCATCTGCACACTTGGGAACCCAATACAAAAAGTATCAGAACAAAGAATAGTATACAAAACAGCTACAGTGCACGCACGGAAGAAATCAGTCTGATAGAGAACATTTTCTTCTTTGCGGACGCTGTAACGCTTTTTGTGTTTTATTTTGGTTCTAATTCTTTTTGTATTATATTCTTTGGTATATGTGGATGAAAATAGAGGGGCTGAATTTTCTAAAATACCCCCTTGGCAGTCATAATACTGTTCCTCACAGAGGAAAGCATTCTTAAAAAATAATAAAAAGTGTGACGTGTCGATAGAGCGTTTGAGTTAGTTTATCATCCCGGCTAGTTACAATTTTACCCAGGGCAAGAAACTTCGTCCACTTATAAAAGAAAGTACACATTTTGTAACTATTTTAATGAAAGTAGTAACTAAACCGTACACCACATAACTAGGTAAATTTTACAGATTAACAAATTATGTATCTACATGGGTAGTGAATAATAACAGTTTTTAAGTATACTATACGCGAAAATGGCTCCTTCCGGAACACGTGAGAGCGTTAGTGGTTTTCTAATGCCTTCACGCCACAATGGCTTAAATAATACTGCTTGTCGGTCATCGAACTGCACGAAAACCAACGGCCCTATCAATAAAAAATATCTTACAAAGGACAATATTTTAGCTGCCAAGAATATTTTCAAAAATCCAACCTGACCATTCTCATCTACACTTACGCAGGAACACGATACAACAAAATAGAATAAACAATACAGGAAAAAGTTACGCGCCCGCGCGGAAGAAAACATTTCTCAAAAACTTGTCCAATTTGCAAAAATACACACAAACACGAAAATAAAATATTAAAAAAAATGTAGCCTGTCTATTTTCATCTAAACACACACTCTGGAGCAATACAAAAAGTAACAGAACAAAGAACAGTATGAGAAAAAGTTACAGCGTCCGCACAGAAGAATTCAGTGTTATAAAAAATGTTTTCTCCCTTGCGGGCGCTGTTACTTTTTGTGTTTTGTTCTAATTTCTAGGTATATGTGAATGAAAAGAAACTGGTTGAATTTTTGAAAATACCCCTTGGTAGCCACAAAATTCGTCGCAGAAGAAACCGTTCTCAAAAAATAACAAAAGGACCACTGCCAAGTGCATTTGAAACAATTCAGCCTTTCCATTCTCATCTAATTACGCACAGGAACAGAAGACAAAAAGAATTAGAACAATAAACAATACACAACAAAGTTAAGCGTCCATTTAGAAAACATTCGAAAATATATTGTAAGTTGATACTTGTTCGGTCTCTTTGTCGCACGTTTGCGTGTTTAATTTTAAGTCGTAAATTTTGTAGTCGTAAATCTAATAGTAAAACTGTCATCCCTTGTTCCCTTATATCTTGCCATAAAAATTCGTTGGGCATGTGTGAATAAGTGGACAGAGTAGTGAACAAACACTTGCTTATGGATATTGAAGCAGAACGGTCGTCGGTTTCTTCGTTCAGTGTACCGTAAGTTAGTCAAGTGCCCCAGACTTTCGTTGTTAAACCCTAAAAAACATAGTGCAAGTGTTACGTAACATATAAACTCAATTCGCATACAGTCCACTTGGTTGAAAGAATAGGAACTGCAGCATAGAAAAACAAAACACCGCGGAGGTAAGTCGATTTATAAATTTATAAGACCCCCCGCGCGTGTACAAAATTGGCCTTCATCGCTGGATCTTTAATTAAATAATTAGTTCCTATCCTTTAAACTCCTTATATTTAAATTTAAATTTATAAAATTGTCGTAGTTTTTATTATGGTTAAACGTGTTACACAGAAAAGAACATCTTGCTTACACATTTAATGCTAAATACATCTGGTTATAACGGTAGATTTTACAATACATTCCTTATCCTTTGTGGCAAAAATTAGGGTCCTCGTCGTCGGTATCCTTTTATGTAAACTATTTATGAAGGGTTATTGTATTGTAAAGCTTTACCTTATTTGTCAGTTCAAGTTGGAGGAACCATTCGGGTTCATGCAACTTGTATAACAAAGGGGTTATTGGTATTTATTTGAAACCTTAAAAGCTTTGTCGGGCAAGCACTGTAGTTAGTTGCACTTTTCTATTAATAATTTAATTTCGTAGATGAATTAGTAATTTAGCGTATTCGAGTCACGCATTGTTTTTACATTAATTTTTATTGTCGTTCATTAATCATTAATTAAATATGGTTATATCAATTGATAAAGCTATTCTTGAAGCTAAATTTGTAGTTAAAAGGTTGGATCACATTTACAGTAAGATCAACCAATCGGAAGACGTATCGATTGCTTTAATTAGAGCGTCGATTAAAACTGTCGAACAGATTGAAACGCTTTTCAAATCCTTTTGCAAGGATATTTTCTTTGATGAGGAAAGTGAACAATTGGATGAATTTTCGGCTCTTAGGGTGAAAATCGATGATTATCTATTAGATATTCGTATTATCGCTGAACAATGCGAATTAGATCGGGTAGAAAATAAGCCAAAGGTGGAAAATATGAATAATTCCTTTTCGTCAAACTGTGGAATTCGCTTGAAACATCTTTCCGTTCCCCGCTTCTCCGGACGCATATCAGATTTTGAGAGTTACAATGCAATCTATAAGCGGTTGATTCATGATAATGTCAGTTTGTCACCCGTTGAAAAATTTTGCCATCTCGTTGAGACATTAGATGAGTCGTCGCGTGCGTTGATAAAACACTTGCCATTAAATGATTATGCATACGTGGAAGCCTATAAAATCATTACTAATCGTTTTCAGTCCAAGAGGTTATTACTTTCAACATATTTTAATGCTCTCGAAAAATGCCCTAAGGTCAGTTCCTCAGACTCGCATGCGGAACTCCGGCAATTAATTAGTTGTTTTGATGAAAATATATTCGCGTTAAGGCAGATGGAAATAGATTTATTAGATTTCATGTTGTTTAATCTGTTATCGAAAAATTAGATACAAACATTTTAAAGCGTTTCGAATTAGGAAATAATGACGAAATTCCCTCGTTCAAAGATTTAAGGTCGTACATTGAAAAACAATGTAAGGTGTTGGAAATAAATGACATTGCTTCAGGAACATGCTTAAAATCTCGAGATTCCGTAAAAGAAAGAGAAAAGGAAGGTTCGTTAGCACTTCGACTAAAACTTCTTTAGTTGGTACCACCAATGATGTTAAAATTGTAGTTTCTGTCAAGCTGTGCATCCTATTTATAGATGTAAGCAGTTTCTCGATAAAACCCCTCAAGAAAGATTTGAGGTGGTAAAGCTTAAAAATCTTTGCATTAAATGTTTAAATCCTTCACATTCGATGAAAAATTGTACGTTAGATTGGTCGTGTAGAAAATGTCATCAGTCGCACAATTCGTTGCTTCACTTCGATAAACAAGAAAATCGGTGTCGCCACGCCGACAAACCCATCGTCAAAGGTCAGCGTCTCCTTGGAGAGCAGCGCCTAGACTTACTTCTACTAGTAGACCTAGTGAAGACAATCTGTCGTCGTCGGTTGTGCATGAACAACCTGCCACTAGCTCGTTGATTTCGACGTCATTAGAACACACAACCACGCTGTTAGCTTCGGCAATAGTGTCGGTGCTTGATTATACAGGAACATTGCAATCTGTTCGTGTAATATTAGACAACGGATCCATGGAAAGTTTTATGACTGAAAGGTGCCGTCAGAAATTAGGTTTAAGAAACGGAGAGCCAATGTCACTGTTCAAGGACTTGGCTTGAATTCGTCGGAGGTGTCTGGTGCACTATCGTGTGTAGTCAGTCCCTCGGGAGCACGGTCTCCAGCATATGGAATTGATTGTTATATTTTACCGAACATTTGTAATCAATTACCTTCGTCGTCGATAGGGGTCAAGGAATGGTCGCATACTCGAGGTTTGGCCTTAGCTGATCCTAATTTTAATGTTCCTGGTAAAATTGACATGCTACTCGGAGCGGAAATCTTTGCTCAGGTTTTGTTGAACGAGTCTCGTTGGGGTGTCGCTAACGAGCCAGTTGCTATTAACACAACCTTTGGTTGGGTTTTAACGGAAAGGTCGTTTCTCCGAATAGTTCTATTACGTCGTTGTGTACTTTCGTTGAACCCTTAGACAGTGACATTCGTCGATTTTGGGAATTAGAAAATATTCCCTTCAAAAAACACATTTATCCTGAAGAAGAAAGGTGTGAAAATCAATTTGTGGAAGGTTATAGACGTAACAAGGACGGTCGTTTTGTAGTGTCCTTGCCCTTTAAAATTTCGGAACCCTCATTTGTGGGTATGAGATCAATTTGTATTAAAAGATTTTTGTCGTTAGAACGTCGTTTGCTAAAAAATCCTGAATTGTATTCAGATTATAAAAAATTTATGGAGGATTATTTGACAAGCGGTCACATGGTTCAAGTGAAATCGCCTGAAAATTCGTCAGGTTATGAAAAATGTATTACATTCCCCATCATGCTGTACATAAGCGGGATAGCACTACCACCAAATTGCGTGTGGTTTTCGATGCTTCGTGTCAGGATCAATCTGGAAAGTCGTTAAATGATAGCTTGGCTATTGGCCCTGCTTTGCAAAAGGACATTGCAATTTTGTTATTGCACTTTCGTGTACATCCTATCGTAATTACGGCTGACATTAAACAAATGTATCGGCAGATTTTGGTTAAAGATACTCATCGTGATTATCAACGTATCGTCTGGAGATTTTCTCCGTCAGATCCTATTATGGACTTTAAATTAAATACTGTGACTTATGGAGTTTCGTCGTCGCCTTTTTTGGCCTTGCGTACTGTTCAAGAATTGGCAAGGTTAGAATCAATTAATTTTCCTTTCGCGTCATCCGTATTGGCGAGCGATACCTATGTTGATGACTTAGTCACTGGATGTAATTCGATTGAAGCTGCTAATCAATTAATTGGTGAATTGAATAGTATTTGCTCTAGTGGTGGTTTTCAATTAAGAAAATGGAGTAGTAATTGCCCGGAAGTGATGTCCAACTTGAGGGAGTCCCTGTCCAGTTCGGACGCAATTACATTTCAAGATAAAGATAGTGGTTCAATAAAAATTTTGGGCCTTTCGTGGCGTGCTCTTACAGATGCATTTTATACAACTTAGACGTTGAAGAGCGCACTTGCACTAAGCGTAATATTTTGTCGGCTATCGCAAAATTTTGATCCTCTCGGTTTGATAGCACCTGTAGTACTGTTCGCTAAACGTTTAGTTCAAGATCTTTGGCTATTAGGTCTCGGTGGGACCAAGAGCCTCCATTGAAGTCATACAAAAATGGAAACATTTTTGGGTGAATTGCCAGCGGTTTCGAATATTGAGATTTCGCGTCACATCGTATGTCATAATTTTAAAAGGTGGAGTTGCATGGATTCTGTGATGCTTCTGAAGCCGGGTATGCAGCTGTCATCTATTTCCGTTCGTTCGATTTAGAAGATAATATTACCATATCATTAGTATGCGCAAAATCGAAGGTTGCTCCTACTAATCGCGTTTCATTGCCCCGTCTCGAATTGTGTGCTGCCGTACTCTTGGCAGATTTAGTAGATTTCGTCAAAAATACTTATACAGATATTTTATCATTTAGTAATATTTTCGCGTGGTCAGATTCTACTGTTGTTTTGTCTTGGATTCGCTCTTCCTCGCATAAGTGGAAGACATTCGTTAGCAATCGTATTTCGCATATTCAAGAACGTATTCCTCCATCTTCGTGGTTTCATGTTAAGTCCCAGGATAACCTTGCGGATTGTGCCTCACGTGGACTTTTGGCTTCAGAGTTGGTTCATCATCCATTATGGTGGACAGGACCTTCTTGGTTAGTGCGTCGTAATGAAGAATGGCCAGTAACATCGCTGCCAAAACTTATCGACTCATCTCAGATGGACGTCGAATATCGTACTCTGTCGTTAACAGTCGTTATGTCTGACAATTTCTTAGATATGTTGTTGGATAAATTTTCAAACCTGCAGAAAATTTGTAGGATTATTACCTGTATTCGTCATTTCATTCGTAATGTTCAATGTCCCGATTTGCGTTCAAAATATTCTGATGGTTTGTCTCTAGCTCAGCAGCAAGAGGCTATACATTTATTGATTAAAGAGTTCAAACAAATGTTTTGCTCAAGACATTGTAAATATTAAAACTGGAAAACTTGTTAGTAAACAACTTCGTAGCCTTAGTCCGTTTCTAGATAGTCATGATTTGTTGAGGGTGGGCGGTCGCCTACGTAACTCAGAGTTGTCGCATGATGCAAAATTTCCAATTTTGCTTCCTCGGTCGCATCGGTTGACTGAACTTATTATATTAGATTGTCATGAAAGACATTTACATCCTGGAAATCGAACAACTCAATTTTACTAACTCAAAATTATTGGATCTTGTGCGCCAAGAGGGCTATTCGGCAATGTCTGAAATCCTGCATTCGCTGTTTTCGTGTAAACCCTGTGGCTTTATGCCCCTATGGGGGATTTACCAGCTTCTAGGTTAACTCCAGGTAAGGCGTTTTTACATACGGGAGTCGACTTTGGTGGACCTTTCTCTGTCACGATGAATCGATGTCGTGGCGCAAAATCATTGAAAGCGTACATTTGCTTATTTATTTGTTTCAGCACTAAAACCATCCATTTGGAACTAGTGTCTAACTTGTCGACAGACGCTTTCTTGGGTGCTTTACGTCGATTTATTGCTCGAAGAGGCAAATGTATTCAAATCCATTGTGATAATGGTACTAATTTTGTTGGGGCCTCTCGTGAAATCTCTCAATTGATGCGCCATTCGGCAGGCGTTGAGGGAATCGAATTTGTGTTTAATCCTCCTGCTGCTCCTCATTTTGGTGGGTTGTGGGAGACCGGGATTAAATCAGTAAAATCCCATTTAAAGAGAATTATCGGTGAACAAATTTTGTCGTTTGAAGAATTCTCGACGGTATTGATTCAAATCGAAGCGATTCTCAACTCACGTCCACTATGCGCACTGAGTTGCGAACCGCATGATTTCTCGTATTTGACCCCGGGTCATTTTCTTAATGTTGAACCAGTTTCGGTGTTACCAGATCCAGATTTGTTGTCCATAAACCTCTCTCGTTTGAATCGCTGGCAATTGTTGCAGCAAATGCAACAAGGGTTTTGGAAGAAATAAAGTGCTGAATACCTGCAGCAGAAAGGTAAGTGGTTGAAAAATTCCGCTACCCTACCTATTGATTCGCTTGTCCTCTTAAAGGAAGAAAATAACCCCCCCCTCTACAGTGGCGTTTAGGAAGAGTCGTAGATGTTCACCCTGGTAGAGACGGTATCGTTCGGGTAGCTACAGTCAAGACATCCCAAGGGTTAGTTAAACGCCCTCTAGTGAAACTATGTTTACTACCAGTTACTTGATATTTAATGGTATGTACACATATATTCACTTATATAAGTTTGTCGGTTAGGTTTCTTAGTTAAAAGCTCTAATTAGTTTTTAAATATAAAATAAGTTAGTTCATACTTATTTTGGTGGGCGGGATGTTCGGTCTCTTTGTCGCACGTTTGCGTGTTTAATTTTAAGTCGTAAATTTTGTAGTCGTAAATCTAATAGTAAAACTGTCATCCCTTGTTCCCTTATATCCTGCCATAAAAATTCGTTGGGCATGTGTGAATAAGTGGACAGAGTAGTGAACAAACACTTGCTTATGGATATTGAAGCAGAACGGTCGTCGGTTTCTTCGTTCAGTGTACCGTAAGTTAGTCAAGTGCCCCAGACTTTCGTTGTTAAACCCTAAAAACCATAGTGCAAGTGTTACGTAACATATAAACTCAATTCGCATACAGTCCACTTGGTTGAAAGAATAGGAACTGCAGCATAGAAAAACAAAACACCGCGGAGGTAAGTCGATTTATAAATTTATAAGACCCCCCGCGCGTGTACAATACTAAATATAAAATATTTAAATACAGGAAAAATAATTATAAATTTGATTAAAAATCTAATCAAGACAATTATTTTATTTTTAACTATTACCATGTTTAAAATATACACACTTGGAGCCTAATCAGTATAGAAAAGTTAATTGTGTTAATCCTTATAACAATTGAACTGCACTAAATAAGTACTTACATAATTATAGATTGTTTTAATTAACCTTGTTAACACGGAAACAGTGTTTTCAAATTTAATCAATTTATAAGCACGGATTGAGAAATGATTTCTCATTTAATACAGCACTTTACCAACATCATAACACAACTAAAAGTCACTAAATATAAACATAGATAACAAGTAACAACTACGCTGTTAACAGATCACGTGCTGCAAGTAGCATGAATATTTTCAATAGCCAAGAAAGAACACGAGCTCGGGATTTCTTTCATTCTTCATACCACTGTAACTAGTCATACTTATTACAATAATCACAAGCTGCTGTGAATAACTAGAGATAAAGAAAACGTTAGGTGCAAATAAATGTCCAACGTTACTATAATTATGTTAAAAACACAATTTCCATGGATTGGAACCAGCACACGTTTAATTATAGAGCAATAAAATTAAATTAAGCGATATTTATTTAATACCCAGGAATGTAAACTTGCATGACCTTAACACCCAACTTGAAAAATTCGAGATTATATTTCGCTTGGTTTGTTCAGAACCCGTTCATCACAAACATCCCCGTTTTATTAGAACATCAATAATTAATACAATAAAAAGAGGTAAAAAATAACCAGCACCACCAAAACTAGATAATTCAACACGGTCAGTGACATTTGAAAGGGCTTACTATATCACGTTTTTCCGGTAGAATAATAAAAAAACATTTATTATTACAATACGCTCCTGATTAAGAAGATATCTACATTTAGAGCATCCATTTTCCGACGGTAAATGTGTTGCAGTTTACTGACCAAAATCAAATAGGTTATTATAATCTGCTCAGCAACGATTCAAAAATTACAAAAGTCCAACAATACACAATACTGTAACGAAACCTCGATTGCAAAAATCAACAGTTTTTTATTTTCAAACTGATTATGCAAGCCTTTTCAGCAACCTTGAAAGTGTACTTAGAGTGTCGCTAATTCTTAGAAGTGGGTAGCTATCCTTCATGGTCACGTCATTCAATCACCTGTAGTCCATACAACGTGTTAATCCCTCCTCCTTAACAAGCACAAGAGATGCCTAGGGCTATCAGAATGCTAGGTCCCTCCATATTTCCAATAACTTTTTCGGCTTCCTCGAGTTTGGGCTGCTCTTATAGGCCGTGCATCTACTGTATCGATTATACACTTGACTACTGCGGTTTTTACCAATTAAGGGGACTTCGTGGTTTAGTTGGTTCGCGTGAGACTACTAAGCCCAAGGTCCCGGGTTCATTTCCCGACACGGACCGTTTGAAAAATGTTGGGCCAGCATTTTTCATTAAAATACAACCTCGTGCGGATGAGAGGTAAAATGTAGGTCCCGTGTGTGAATTTCCAGATAAAAAAAATAGCTTCCTGCCCAACGTAGTATTTTCGGACGGAGCATTGGAAAATCAAATCTAGGGTCCTTCCTAATCGACAGCCAACAACCGAAAACACGTCCAGGTACCGTCGAGCAAGTTTTAAGTCCTGCTATTTGTTGTAGTTGAAGATCCTGCACGGTTTGGTCAACCGGTCCAATAATTTCGCAGAACACTCTTTGAAGGGTGGTTCTTTCTCAAACCCGTCACACCCTGCCACATGAACGACCGCAAGAACATCACCCTACCGTTGCGTTCTTTTTAAACGTAATATCGTAGTCATTGGCGTTTAAAATCCTAACAGATACACCATCCATCACTTGGTCGGTCGCTTCCTCACAAACACGCCCTTTCCAACCAGTCCATTACTAATCTGTTCAATAGCGCGCACAGAGTTTCCTCGGAGAGCACTATCCAAGCGTCCCATCACCACATTATATCCTTCCCAGTAGGATAACGTCGTCCGTCAAACAAACTCGCACAGACACGCTGCCCGCTTTGCAAAACGGTTCATTCTTGTTCCATACTCTCAAGACATCCTTTTTCATATCTATATAGAATCCACACATCTTCAAGATATCTATTCCCAAGATAGCTTTGGCGATGTTCGGTATACTACTTGATGGTCAAATATGCTCCCAACTCGTATGTATATATCTAGCATTCCGTGTGTTTGAATTTCCTCATCAGTCACGGTTCGAAGACCCACCGTCGTGGTTGGTGCTTTACCACTGTCGCGTACTACATCCGGATTAGCAGTTGTCCTGGTAGCTCCGGTATCAACCAAGAACTTCACAGTCTTGCCGTTAAACTGTCCATACATATAAGTGCTGTTTTCATGCTTAGATTTTGCGATGCAGATGATGGTCTCCGAAGTAGAATCCGTTCAGGTCAACTTTCACCTTCTCCTGTCAACTTCTTTTAGCTTTTCGGATTCTCTGCTTCCTTCTTGGGCTGTTTACATTTAGACTGTATATGCCCAAACTCGCTACAATATCAGCCTCTGGGTCCGTTCCTCTTCGATTTGTGTTCACGAAATACTAGTCGAATTACCTCCTGTTTACCTTCTAGTGTTCCTCTACAGAGCTTCTTACCTTGCTACTACTAGCAAGCAAAGCTTGCTTAGTTTGCTTCAAATTCCAAAGCATGAGCTACCGCATCATCTAGGGTCCTTGGTCGAGCCAGCTGTACAGCTTGCTGGATCCCTCCGTTGCGTATCCCGTCAACAAAGGTTTGTATTGCCGGTGTTGTTCGGTAGACTAACTCACCAAACGAGCAACATCTGCTTCAAACTCCTGTAAATTGTCATTTACCTTTTGGTAACGGTTCTTCACTTGACCGTGGTACACTTGTTGCAGTCGAAAGTCGCCGTGCTTCATTTCCAGCCTTAATGTCAAATGTACGTAACTTCTTTGGTCAAAGTCTGGTATGGTTTGCAGAATATTCAACCCCTCACCTCGTCACGCAACAATCAATGCAGTTGCCCTTTCACCATCATTCTGGTCGTTAGCTTTTGCGGCAAGCTCAAATTGTTTAAAATATGTCTGCTAAGATGACTTTCAATCAAATGTGGGTGGCTTTGCCTTGAACCTTGAGGTCAGTTCGCACTCCACGACATCCTTAAATTATGGGCCGCGTTGTTGTATCACGGCACAGAAGACGCTAGTGCGTGCACTGTTATGGAATTAATCCATTCTTCCATCCTCGGTACATCTTCTTCCATTTTACGCGACGTCTTTAACAACTTTGCTACTAGTTTTGCGAGTTGTCCACTACCTGCGCTTTCAACTTCTGTAAGACGTCCGAAAACTTGGTTTCCAGTTTTTACGCGGTTTTTGTAGTTACCTGTATAAATTCTCTCTATTAATTTTTGCTCAACTACTTCTGCGTTCTGATCTAGTTTCTCTTCGGTTGTAGTAGCATCCTGTATAAACTCCTCTCTCAATTGACTGTCGTTTGCTTATAGATTTATGGTGCTCTCGTTCAGTTTTCTGCGAGGCATTAGGAATTTTCCTGTAATTTTTCTGTAAACCGCGAGTTAGTTTCTTTTAATTTCGCTGCCAAGCTAGCAGAGTTGTGGTCTTGTTTCTCTGCGCGTTCTTGTAATTTCTCTGAGAAACTCGTGTTACTTTCTTCTAATTTCGCTGCCAGGCTTGCAGCGTTTCGGTCCTGTTTCTTAGTATTTTCCTGTAAATTAGCAGTAGTCTGGTTCAGTTTTCTGTAAAATTTTCCTGTAGTTTTAAGGAATTTTCAGTCAAGCTCTCCGTAACGCTTCACTTGAACCCCAAGAGAAAAAGAATTTCGCTGTCCATTTACTTTTTTATGAGTTACAGGCATGCAAATAGAAATCGTTCAAGTCTTTAATTCCATTGATTGACACCAGTGTAACGATAACAATGGACTGTCATGAAAAAGTATGTATTAAGAGAAACAAAATTGACTTACCTATCAACTGCAGCTCGCTTTACTTATATGTTGGAGGGTCCAATTTTTAGAAAGACAATAATGGGAATTAAGGATCGCCAATTTAAAGCGTCATGGACACTATAAACCGCTGTTAACTGCGGATTGAAGAAGGTTACGTTTATCGTATATGTCAATATTTACCAGCCACGGAATAATTCTGTCGTTTACTTGTTAGTTTTCACCACCATTCATCGCTTATTTCAGTTATTGCTTCATTTAGTGATTTAGTACATGCTTCAATTTATCGTTTGTTCATTTAAATTATATAAATTGTGCTAGGAGCGACCCCCAGCAATAATTTAGTAAAGCATAATTAATTTAGGTTTTAAACAAAATATATTTCTTGCCAGCGTCAATAGACAGAATATATTAAAGAGCTGTATAGAGGCGATGCGTTAAAAATTGACGTACTCGAAAAAGAAAAAGACGTTTAGATGAATGAAATAGAAAACCCGATTTTAAGATCGAAATTCGAAAGTTTTAAAAGATTTAAATATCGGTCACAGTATGAGCGCATGATATGCCTGCAGAATTAGTTAAACTTTCAGGAAAAACAGCACAAGATAAAACTCTTGAGACTTAGAGCCCACAACAGAAAGATTTGACAAAAAATATAAAAATATTAAACAGGGAATAACTGGCTTGCCAATCTTCAATTCCATAATTTTACGTATAAGTTACTTGCTGTTATTCAATATCATAGTGCAGTGGATGCAAAAGATGGACATTATGTTGCATATATAGATTAACAAAAAGATACTATATCTCTGACGACGCACGCAGAAGCAAAAACGATACTTACATTACAAAGAATAATACTGCAAAAAAGCAAATTGCTTTATTCGTGTAAATATACAAAAATAGATAATTAATAAAATGAATAAGATGAACAGACCAAATATGAACGGACCCTGCATAGTAGATTTCACGGGTAGTCAATGTTAATTAGATATGATGTTTCAAAATTTTGTTTCTTAAAAGTAATTCAGATAATAAAGTACGTAACTTTTAGGTAATTAACGTGACAATAAACTTTTATTCAGCATAGATAAATATCTTACATTGTGTGAAGGAAAATTTGACCACGATTAGCATGTATTACAAACGGGGAAAATGTTACATGATGATTATACCCAAAAAGATAGCGCAGATGAAAGTAATACAACTTCAAGATGTAAATATACTTCCCACTAAGAGGAGATAATCAGTGCGCGAGCTTTTAATTAACTTCACTTGCAAATTTTGGCAAGGAATGTTAGTCCGTGCGCGGGAACTTGGAAACTCGTGTGCACACCGGCAACAAAAATTTGCACCTACGGGTCAGCTCAAAGAATGGTTCGTTTTATGTTAAAAGGGTTGCTGTTAGAAAAAAACAGTGAAAAACCGGTGTTTATAGATTCCTTAAATTTTAAATATAAACTGGAAATTAAACCGTAGGTAAAATGTAAACTATTTTGTTTGTAATTTATATTTATGTACGTGTAGATTTTAAATGTAGATGATTTGTATCTATGTAATAGCAATTACCAGAACGTGAAAATGATTGTTTTGATGGACTATGGAATAGCGACAGAACTCGTTGGTTTTAAATTTAAGTGTAATATTATACAAAAATAAAGTTTGAACATTTGGAGAAATTAGGAAATATGTGTGTATTAACTTAAAGTATTTTTAATGAACAATTGAATGATGAAAAAGAAAAGTTGGTATTGAAATATATTTTCTTTGTATTGTTATTTATGGAATTTCCAGAAATGAGGTTTAGAATGTCATATACATCAGTATTAGAAACTGGAACAATGGTGCGGTAGTATTATTGATTGATTTAATGTTTTTTCTTTAGGATTCCTTTTAGTAATACCTGGCTAGTTCGATGTTAGGAAATTGGGTCTTTTTTAAAGAAAATATATTTGTATTCACATTGCAATGACGTGGTCGAAGTTGAATTTAGGTTGAATTTTATTTGGACTTAATTATCAACTAGGTAAATAGATAAACTTGTTCAAGGACATTCAACCACCCCATGATAAAGTCGTATTTGGAAGAGGTCCTTTATTTTTTAATAAGTGTTTTTAAGGTATTGTAGAAGGTCGAGTATGATGTGACGAGATTTACAAAACCAAAAGCATAGGAGACCTATTCGGAATAACCGTCTTCGTGTAGGAAACATATCGAATAGGATTGCTGAGACAAGAGGGTTTGACATCCTTTAATTATGACAACGGAATAAGCCTATCAAACTACGTGGTTATAGAAATGTAGTTTTTTTATGTACTGGAGCCATTTCCAATGTTTATGTTTATTATTTTTCCATAGGAACCCACTCCCGCACCACTGTAGTTAATCGATGCACCCTTAAAATTGTTACGGAGTTCTCGTCCATTCAGAGCAAATCTAAAATTGTAACATAACGCTCATTCTATCCATAATAAATTGTGTTGGGTTATAATACTTTAATGACATAATCTTTTTGTTATTATTTTAAATTCATTTTACCTACTAAATCATAAAAAAAAGATTACAAATTATAATAAAGTAAAGAATTAGCAAGAAAAACAAAAAAGTTATATAAATAAAATAAAAAATATCAAGAGAAGTTTATAAATTATTATAACAGAGCTCCATGTAAATTTTAGATATTTTTAATTATGTAAAAATATGAATGTCTCAAATGTTTCAGTTATCTGCGGGTGCGAAGGAAATCGAATGCCTATGGTACACAGGGGTACAACCAAGATTACTTCAAACGGCATTGGCCACATCTAACTAACTTGTTTTAAGATGCTCGATATTTTGTGTCTTTTTATTTTATAAACTATTGAGGTGCAAACAAAAGTAAGAGGTATACATAGATACTTCATTATTCAGTCCTGCAACTGGTTGGACGCGTACCGTCATTGTTTCCTATTCTGAACTGCCCTACACATTTCCCTAAAATTTCTAGTCTGCATCTTTCACTATCTACGTGCAATGGTCTGATCTAGGTATACCTCTACCTCTTTTTTTTTCCTATCTCTGCTTGTGATATATCCGGCACTATTCCCCAAAGTGCCTTAGAACGTACCATGTCATAGCATTTCTACTTTTTGTTTGTTTTCCACAGATTCTTTATTTCACTACTATTTCTATAACCTCTTAGTTACTAACTTTCTGTCCATGCTATCATCCTCATACATCTGAAACACAACATTCCAAAAGGCCTCTATCGTTTTTCCATCTGCTTCTTCTACTGCCCCTATTTCATAGACGTACTGTGTTGTGCTTCACACATATGCTTTCAATAATTTATTTTTTACTTGTTTCTATGTTTGTTGTCTTCAAACATAGCCGCTGTTCTTTCTTGTTAGATACAGTTCGGTCCCCCTTCTATTGTTTTACAAATATATGCCCTATTTCCACGATATTCAGTGGTATGTGAAGGGGGTTAAGCAGTCTGCGGCTACCAAGATCCCTCAACACTTGAACATTTGCCAAATTAATAGTTTTCCAATATATTCTTTCGCACAATCAACTTAGTTGAAAATATTTCAAAACCAACACCTACAGTTGTTTATAATAATCATCAAATTTAAGTGCAATTACTTTTTCGTCATTAGGTTTCCGTCTTGAAACTGGTTGGACGCGTACCTTCACCTATTCCTATTTTGAGTTAGTCTACACAGTTCCCTGAAATTCCCATAGCCTAGATACAGCTCGGTTCCCCTTCTGTTATTTCCTAATTATATGGCCTATTTCACCGAGACTCAGTGATATGTGAAGGGCGCTAATCAGCCTGTAGCTACCAAGATCCCCCAACATTTAGACATTTGCCGAATTAAGTGTTCCAGTAAATCCTTTCGCGCAATTAACATTAATTGTGAATATTGCAAAACCAATACATGTAGTTGCTTATAATAATCATCAGGCTTAAGTACAGTTATTTTTTTCGTCATTAGGTTTTCCATCATGGAACTGGTTGGACGCGTATCTCCATTGATTTCAATTCTGAGTTAGCCTACACATTTTCCTGAAATTCACAGAGCCTACGCTTTTCACTATCTATGTGCAATAGTCTAACCTAGGTCTACCTCTATCTCTTTTTCATCCTATCTCTGCTTTGTCTGTCCATGATATCTCTATCATACGTCTGTAGCACCACATTTCAAAGACTTCTATCTTTTACCTGTCCGCTTCTCCTACTGTCCAGGTTCCACAGCCGTACAGTGCTGTGCGCCACACATATGTTTTAAGCAACCTTTTCCTTGTTTCTATGTTTGTTGTCTTTGATTAAGTAGTTGTTTTTTCTTGTTAAATGTAGCTAGACCTTGTGCTAATCTTTGTTTTACATCTTTTGCACTCTTCCCATCTTGCGTTATTTGGTAGCAGAAATCCTTAACCTCCTGTAATTTCTGGTTACCTATTTGTATTCTTGTTTTTGATTTATTTTCACCTCCTTTGCTTACTAGTATTTTAGTTTTATTTTTGTTAATTTTCATACCGTATATGTCTTTTAGAACTGTTTCCATTTCATTAAGAGCAGCTTCTAACGCTTCCTTGCTAGAAGTTAATACCGCTAGATCATCTGCAAATCTAAGCATTTCAATCTTTTGTCCCTACATAACAATTCCAAATGTCTTCCTGCATTTGACAGTATTCATTGCCTCTTCGATATACAAGTTAAAAATTAAAGGGGATTAAGGCACATCGCTGTCTCACCCCTTTCCTAATACTTACTTCTGTACGTTCCTGCTATGATTCTACTACCGCTGTTTGCTCTTTGTATAAGCTATGTACTATCCGTCTATCCCTAAAACTCATCCCAATCTTTTTGAGTATTTAGAATTTTTTTTTCCATTTTACACTGTCGAATGCTTTTCCAAGATCTACAAACCCTTTTCTATTGTTTTCTCTATTATCACCCTCAGAGCTAAAATAGCCTTCCGTGTTCTCCTGTTTCGCCTAAACCCAAATTGATCTTCTCCTAGTACTTCTTCAGTTTGTTTTTCCATTCGTCTTTGTACAATTCTAGTTAATATTTTTGACACATGTACTGTCAAACTTATTGTTGAAAATTTTCACATCTATCCGGGCCTCTCTTTCTTGGTATTGTGACTATGATTGGGTATCTAGCCTGTCTCAAACATATAGCTTACAAGTTGGAAAAGACGTTCTGTTTCTGCTTGTCCAGCGGCTTTTAGAGTTTCTGCTTGCACCTAATCTGTACCCGGCGCCTTACCATTTTCAGACTCTTTAAAGCTAATTCAAAGTTATCTCTAAGTATAGGATATCCTAAGTCAACATTTTCAATGTCTGATTCATGTTCTAAAGCTGTTAGTAAGAAATGTTCCTGATATCTTTCAGCAATTCGTTTTACTTTTTTTTTCAAATCTTTCGTGGATATCTTTATCTTTTAGTTTCTCAAAGTCAAAAAGTGCCTTTGTCCATTTCTTTTTGTCAATTTTTTAAATTTAAGCGCCACCTTCGTAATTACGATGTTGGGGTCAGTATCTATATCTGCTTCTGGGTAGCTTCTACAGTCTTTTACTTGATTCCTAAACCGTTGTATAACAAGAATGTAATCTATATCACCTGGCGTCTTCCACGTGTATCGTCTTCTAGCATGATACAAATATAAATTCATATAAGTGTCCTGAAAACGTGCCACTTATGTTCTAAGATGAAAGTCATTGTTGATGGGATGTGAAAGCTTACTTTTAATCAATAGGTTATATGAGGAACCTATTGTTAAGTGCATTCCTTGAAGGGATTGTGTTTCTCATAAGATATTGATTTTTATAACAATATTTGCTTCGTTCTATTACATGTCGCTGAAATTTGTTACATGTATAACTAAAATACCACAGATATAACAAATAACAAAAAAAGGTATTCGCATAGTTAAAAGTGTACACACGTTTATCTACTTAACTTTCATTCTTTATCGCATCAAATACGATACATATCATTCGCCCGGCTAGCTCAGTCGGTAGAGCATGAGACTCTTAATCTCAGGGTCGTGGGTTCGAGCCCCACGTTGGGCGACTTATTTTTTATTCAATTCCTCAATACAGCTTTTTCAGGATCGCGATATATTTTCCGTTGGAGTTTTCAATCGCGACGCTGACGAAAGCAGACGCTCTTGATTATCGTTAACACATGCGATAGTAGCCATTGCAAAATTAAGCTCTTAATATAAAAAATAGTTTTCAAGTCTAGAGAATATAAACCGCTGGCGCATTTGTTATAGTATTATCGAACTAAATATGATAAACTCCAAAATTCTGTTGTGAAGACTAAAAATGCATATACAAGGTGCTTAGAATATCGATGCTAATCCTTATGGAGCTGACGAATTAATTTAGAATCGAAATAGACATACTTACCTTTGTTTGTGAAAATAATTAGAGCAGGTAGGACTGTATACTTAATAAGTTTTATTGAGAAATTACAAGGAGTAGAGTTTAATATACATTGAGTAAAAATAAAATATCGCGTCTTCACAGAACGAAGGTTCTTCAGTGAATGCTGAAGATAATTCCATTTACACCTAGAGATGTGCATTTGAACCCTTCAGGAGCTTGTAGTATGAGTACGTATTAATCGACGTAATTAGTAAAACGTATTTAACAATATAAAAACTATGAGAAATATCGAAATATCCACTAAGATTAAACATGTAGGTCATTATAGATAAAACAAGTAACAAAAAGAACATTAAGTTCGCTTAAAAAATGAAAAAAAACTTATTAACACTGAGACTTATTCATCCTCAGGCAGAGGACAAGTTTTTGAAAATTCACGACACACAACACCATGAGACGTCTCGATTTCAGTAAACCAGCTGCTGTCATCAGAATCACTGAAAACCTCCAGGATACGACCAAATGGTTCTTATAATTATGCAAAGCCTGTACCTATATCGCTAGAAATTAAATCAAAGTCTAAAAACTGTCTGCGTGAACAGTATTCTGATTTTATTCATGAATATAAAACTTTGTCTCACATGTCTTCAGTGCCTCCCGGTGATTCAGAAAGTTCTTACTATATACCGCATCATGCCGTTGTAAAGGAAGTTATACTAAACTATATGTTATCTTGAGTAATTCTGCTACAACAACTACGAGATATTCTCATAATGATTTGGAAATGGTCGGTCCCGTAATACAACGTGACTTATTTTCAATACTTTTTAGTTTTCGTTCTCATTGATTTGCTATTTCAAGTGACATACAAAAGATGTATTGTCAAGTTCTGATCAACCCCTTTTAGCGACATCTTTAAAAAATATTATGGAGAGATAACCCAGCAGACGAAATTCGCATTTATGATTTAAATACTGTGACCTATGATACAGCTTCTGCATCATTCCTTGCTATACATTGTGTACAGCAATTAGGCATTGAATGCAACAACAGTGATCCTCAAATCTCAAAAATAATATAAGAAAATTTCTACGTAGATGACCTATTTACCGCTACCGACAATCTTGAAGAAGTTCAACAATCTGTAATATTCTACCTTGCAACAATTTAAATATAAGTAGAACTAATTAGGTGTGTTGCAGTTAAATTTCAAAAAGGTTATGATAACAATTTCAAATTTTTAAATGGCGCACTTTTTAAGTCCACTTGTTACGTGCCAAATTTACAGAACGATGGAAGGGGGGGGATTGACACGAACAAACACGGTGAATCAACCTGAAAGGTAAGTCCAGCCGTGGCTCGCTAGCTACAGTCGCGACGGGGTGGGGTCGGATCGGGGGAATACTGTGACGGTATTGTCGTAAATTAAGGTTGTGGGCACCACCCTTATTTTTAATTAGGTTTCGTCTCAAAAGGACGCGGATTCCTTGCCTGGATGGGGGTACGACCAAATAAGGGAAACTTCGCACCTTGTGGGCAAGAACCCGTATGACTAAATATTAGGACAATTTTATATAAGTTCACTGACCAAGCTGATATGTGTCCCCTGGTTTCTGAAAATAATGTATAATTATCAGCTAATGTTAGCACTTCTATTTAGGTTATACAAACTTTTCTGAATTCTTGCTAACAATGATCGGTGATTCTTAAACTTCTAATTTTAATTAACTCAAGTTGTCTAGGTATCTTAAAATAATACCTTGTATCGTGACAATTACCTAGTATTAATTGCACCTTGAAATTATACACCACTACAATAAAAATGTTCTATATTAATTACGGCAAATCAGATATAACCAACATATATATATATATATATATATATATATATATATATATATATATATATATATATATATATATATATATATACACACACACAAAGTCGTTTTATAACTCGCCCTAAGGATCCTCCTACCACTATGTTTAAAGTGACTTACTAGATTCGTAAATTAGAATAATTACTTTGATCAGTCATAAAATATACAAAGATGTAAGCAAAACTGTAAACAGTAAAAGCTCATAAAGGATAACAATGACTTACAGTACTGATGTTTACTTTCACAGGAATTCAGCATACTTGGCAACCCTGCGCTGCATGTTGGACGGGACACCAGGTGGGCACCATCAGCAAACGGTTTATTTGAGAAGTGAAACTCGAAGAATCCCACGGAATTATGAAACGTTCCTGATTGTATCGGGAGTGAGAAACAATTGCTGTACGTATAGAAAATACATATACGTAAATGTACTTTGACAACACTGAACCGGTAACTTTATAATAGAAGCGGCATTTACCTCGCGGCCCCTTAGGGTAATAATTGTAGAAAACAAGCGAAACAAATATTCGCACTAACCGTACTCAATCGATGTATTTCTAATAACTTATCGTTAATTTATGTAACGATGATTACTTATCCTACCGTATAACTACTATACAAGTTCATTAGGTGAGGGTTTACTCTTAACAAGGTTCTTTCACTATCACTACCGCCTGCGAATGCAAATAAATAATCCGTAATATGATTGTAAATAGAACGTCGTAGTATGACCAATACTTTAATCCACGTGCTTTGAAAATCCTCCAAATATAGGAATAAGGAGCTACTTCGTTCAAAGAACCGATAATCGACTTCGACACGACCCGATAAATTACTCGCACGTGATTGTTGCACCCTCGCGTCTTGCGGTTTGCCAAACTATCCACGTGTTAACCCTCTACATAGCTAAGGCCAACTGACTTAAAAACTATAGAGATGAACCTTTGTACCCCGTTCCTCGCGATCTTAGGTAAGTGACGCCAATCCTTTAGCACTGTAACTAAGAAAGATAGCTAATAGCCAAAACATTCGAACGACATGCGGTTGTGGCATGATATCTTAGAACTCCGGCCACCTGCCTTTACCAAGAATAAGATAAGAACGTGTTGAAACTCGAACTTAGGTTTTTAGGAATTTACATTGTAACATTATTGTATTAAAATATGGAATTTTAAATATGAAAATATGTACGATGACTAAAATGTACTCGTAAACTAAACCGAAGGTTACACACTTGTATGAAGTTACCACCCAGTTTGAAAATTTGAGATAATTTTTCGCTTGCACCTATTTGTACCGCTTAGTTTCGTTTATATCTCAGTAGTTAATAAAATAAAAAGAGAAAAAATAGCGGGCACACTAAAAAAATAAAATCACTTAGATATGGTCAACGCCATTCAAATAAACCTTGGTTGTACCTCTTTGTACTATAGGTATCGATTTCCTTCGCACCCGCAGATGGGCGGAACATTTGTGATCATATTTTGACATAATTAAAAATAACTAACATTTATATGAAGCTCTGTTATAATAATTCAAAACTTCTATTGATATTTTTATTGTTTTATTATTTGTTTTTTCTTGGTGATTATTTTTTTTATATTTTCTAATAATTTTTTTGTAATGCAGTAAATGAATATAAAATAATAATATTATCAAACTATTCTAGCCCACGACAACTATAAACTAAAATAATTTTATTAATGTATCTATTTTTATATATTTACACGAATAAGGTAGTTTGATTTTTGCTATAAATTTCTTTGCGATGCAAATAACGTTTTTGCTCTTGTTTATGTCGTCACAGATTTCCCATCTATACAGGTTGTCTAGGAACTCTTTTATCAAACGAAAGCCACACGTACTAGACCATGTCGATTTAACCCGAATTACCTTAACACATAAATGTTTTCTAACGTAGCTAGAGCTCTTTGAAGATGGCGCCTTTAAGTGGGTTTTAAAAACATCTTAAAAATGTCATCAGTCGAATATGTGTTTCATTTCAGCCTGCAGTGCTGCATGGTATACAAGGACAGTTTATTGTTTCACCTTATGATAAATACCAAAAGCTTCATGAAGCTGCACAGCCACATGTTACAAGTAAGTAGCATTGTAACGCACTGGCTTCCTCAAACTATTTTGAAAGGACCGTAGACGGAAGGGATTTGGGTGTTCATGAATCCTTAAACAGGGCATCTCATAAAGAAGTTGAAGAAAACCGTGTAAAACTTAGATTAATTATATCAACAATTTTATTTTGCGCATAGCACGATCTTCCACTTCGCGGAAAAATCGATGAAGGTTCTGTTTCACACATATCTGTTATATTTTCGAGTTATCTGGGGGAAAAGATATTAAAAAATCATTTAGAGTCGGTAGCAAACACCTCTTTGTACATATAGCATCAAATTCAAAATTAATTGATTGAAACTTTTTCTGATGTTCTGAAAGGCACAATGATTGAGGTGTTGGCTAATGAGACTACCGATATGTGATACAGAGCAATTATCGATTGGAGTTCGGTATCTGAGTTATGATCAAGATACTAAAAAGCCAATAATTTGTGAAGAATTCTTAGGATATGTGCCGCTGCAAGAGATGATCCCTATATGTGATTTTCCAATGCTCCACCCGAAGGTACTACATTGGCCAGGAAGCGAGTTCTTTTATCTAAAGAATTTTGAATTTTGCCGAACTCTTGCTGTTCCAAGCAAGTTAGGGATCTTTAACGCGCATGACAATACACACACGGGAGCTCCATTTTACTTATCTCCGAACGAGGACGTATTTTTGTGAAAAATGCTCTCCTAACCCGAGACCTTGAACGTAGTAGTCACACACATACCAACAACGCCACGGAGTCGCTGCAAGAGATGACCTACATGTGATTTTCCAATGCTCCACCCGAAGGTACTACATTGGCCAAGAAGCGAGTTTTTTTTACCTGGAAAATTTGGAATTTTACCGAACCCTTGCTGTTCCAAGCAAGGTAGGGATATTTAATGTGCGTGACAACACTCACACACGGGACCTCCATTTTACCTCTCATCCGAACGAGGGTGTATTTTTATGAAAAATACTCGCCTAACATTTTTAAGCGGACCGTGTCGTGATTCGAACCCGGGACCTTGGGCGTAGTAATCATACACATACCAACTACGCCACGCAGCCGCCTGCAAGAGATGACCGCGAAAACCATTTCGGAAACTATTTACTTTCTAGAAGATTGCAATTTGGATTTAAACAAACTTGTTGGTCAAAGATATGACGGCCGTACTGCAATAGCTGCTCACATAAATGGCGTTCAGAAAATTATTTATGACAAATATCGTGCATCCCTATTCTTTCACTGCGCCAGTCACATAATGAATCTTGTCATCAATGACCTAAACGATGTCAGTGAAGTTAGAAATGATGCTGACACGACAGAGGAAATTATACATTTTTTTAGAGAAAGTACATTGCGGTAAAATAAAGTTCCTGATATACTTCCCTTTTGCAAAACGCGTTGGACAGCAAAGCACAAGAATTGTTCGAATTTTGAAAAAACTTTCAGGTAATGCACCAAACTCGAAAACGAAAACCAAAGCATATCAGCTGCACACGACTGCAACAACTCCAATATGCATTGTGACAGTTTTAGTGATTGTTGTTTATTCCGCCAAATTCGAACCCGTGTGCAACCAATTACAACAATTGAATATGAACATAGAGGCAATATACGATCATATAATTAAATTTACATAAGTGCTTTAATCTTACCGCGATAATGCCTTGACAGAATTCAATGTGTTTTTCCAGAAAGCTCTAAATATTTGCTAAGAACTGAATGTTGAATTTAAATATCCTCGAGCGGCGGCAATAGGCAGATCCACAGATCAAAGTCATCTGAAAATGTAGAGGAATTCTTCAGAATATCAATCTTTATCCCATATGTACACTCAATCATTTCATCTATGAAAGATCGATTTTCTTCTACACACAAGAAAGCATTTTTCTCAGGAAATATAAGAAAACTAGACAAATCTTCATTCTTAGCCCTTGCAGAAGATATATAGAACCTGTACGGAAATGTTTTGCAGAATTTTGTTGCCGAAGCTACCACGTGGTATGAAATGTGGGGGCGGCTCCGTGGCGTAGTTGATGTGTGTGTGTGTGACTACTACGCCCAAGGTCCCGGGTTCAAATCCCGACACGGTCCGCATGAAAAATGTTAGGCGGGCATTTTTCTCAAAAATGCACCTTCGTTCGGATGAGAGGTAAAATGGAGGGCCCGTGTGTAAGTGTTGTCACGCACGTTAAAGATCCCTACCTTGCTTGGAACAGCAAGGGTTCGTCAAAATTCCAAATTTTCCAGGTAAAAAAAACTCGCTTCCTGGCCAATGTAGTACCTTTGGGTGGAGCATTGAAAAATCACATGTAAGGTATGAGATGTGGAAGACGAATGATGCGAGTGATGCAACCTTAAATGAATCTGTTGAGTACGCATACTTAAGTGCTCAAACCACACCATTTAACCAGCTCTTTGTGAGACAATTAAAATTGACGAGTATTCCAGCAACAACATGCAGTATTAAACGTTTATTTAGTACATTACTGCGTGTCAAGATATGGAATCGGTCTACATGGAAGATGCGAGGCTAAGTGGCCTGTGCATGCTCACTATTGATCAAAAAAAAGTAAAACAGAGCACTAATTTCGTCGACAAGGTGTTAAAAAATTTTGAATAACAACGTATGCGCCTCAAATTTTTATTTACGCAATGTTTTTCCCCAAAGCATATTGTATAAAATACCAAACCATTTATTTACTTATGTTATGTATAACAAATAACAATAAACATATTATATCAACCTTTTATTTAATTAATTAAATTGTGTATTTTCCTCAAGCGAGAGGGGTGCAAGTACACCCCCTTGCACCTCTTTCCCGGCGCCTCTGAATACCGTTATATAAATTGTTCAAACTTGACAATATGATTAGGCCCCTATTGACAATTTGTCCAATGTTTATATATTAAGATCACAAGCGTCTCGTTTGAGGGGATTTAATAAAAATGCAAGTGCTCTACATGACGACCATCTGTTTGAATATATAAATCTATTCTTTTCTCTAAAGTTACTCTAATTCTTGCAAATACATGAATAATTCTAATTTCACTGCAAGCATCTCCAATTCCTTACCACAGCTGAATAGGAGTTTTATTGAAATACAGAAATCACATGGGTTCAGACCTGGCGAGCTTGGAGGCCAACTGATTGGACCACCTCTTCCAATCCATTGGTTTCCGTAAGTGTTGTCAAAAAATTAACGAATGTCTCTACTATAATGGGATAGGCAACTATCGTGTACAAATTATAAATTCTGTCTAATTATTAGAGAAACATCTTCAAGTAAGTGAGGTAAAACATTTTTAAAAAAATTAAGAGAATCCTGTCCCGTTAAACTACCAGATAACTCTACAAGTCCCAGCCGCTGGTCATTAAAGACGCAATCCAGACCTTTACTGACGCGTAGTTTATTTAATTACGCAATATTACAAATAATGAAGAGCATTATGTAAATTAATAACCCCATCTCTGATAAATGTAGTTGCAGCACAAAATAAAATATGAGAAAAGAAATTAGGATCTTAAATATTTTT
This sequence comes from Platerodrilus igneus, assembly GCA_036346225.1. NCBI lineage: Eukaryota > Metazoa > Arthropoda > Insecta > Coleoptera > Lycidae > Platerodrilus > Platerodrilus igneus. The sequence continues at coordinate 2,504,422 of JARFIW010001025.1, read as the reverse complement.
GTTCCGCAATGAAAAATCTACGCAAGCAGGGAAATCACCATCTAACATCGCATTAATTTTCTTAAAATAAAAAGGATAAAGGTTTTCTTTATGAATGATGTTTCACATGAAAGATTTGAAAATGTGTTGCTGGGTGTGTGTAGATGAGTATCGACAAGCTAAATTTTTGAATAATATTTTAATTTGGTGTATGCGTGTATTTTTTGCATGTTGGAATAGTTTTTGAAGAATTCTCTTCCGTAAGGACGCTGTGACTTTTTTCTGTATTGTTTATTGTTCTAATTCTTTTCGTATCACGTTCCTGTGCGTGTGTACATGAGAATGAACAGGTTGAATTTTTAAAAATGTTGTTGGCAGCCAAAACATTGTCCTTTGGTTATTTTTTAAGACTGTGCGGAATAATATTTTGGCTGCCAAAAATTCAGCCTGACCATTCTCATACACGCACGCACGCACACGCGCAAGCCCCCACGCACGTACGCCCCCCGACCGTTCGTCCGCCCACCCGCCAGCCCAGGAAAACGATACAAAAATAATTAAAACAAAAACAAAAAACAAAAAGTTGTCAATGAAGCCGACCTTTACAGCTGGTCTAGTATTTTGGTGACATACTTTTACGACGTATCGAAGTCGTAAAAACCCTACAATAATTTAAAAAAAAGATGGGATCTAAGTGTTGTCTAGAATCATTATTATGGCAATTCACTAAATACAAAAACAAGGTTCATTTAGCAGAGACCCCATGTTAAACTTTTCAATTATGGAAAACTTAATTTTTGTTAAATGACCACCTAGTATATTATTTTATCGTTCCGTAGAATTGTTTTATTCCCATGTACTCCCATGTACTTCCCATGTATTCCCTTTAACTTTAAAAGTTTCTAGAAAGATCTTATACTAGTTTTCGAAAGAGTCGATGAAAACAGTCAAGACTGAAGAAGCAAATAATAAATTTTATTGTTGATTTACTCATACAGCAACTGGTTACTGTTTAGCATTTTACATTTATAATTTTTACGAAAACGAAATTATCATCAAGATAATAAATTTTGTTGCACTTATAAAAGAAAATTTCTAATATAAGTTGCAGTGAGCTATTTCACAAACGTTTCATACGGTAACACCCCTATAAAAATATATACATTTAATCCATAGATTTTTAGCCAGAAGGTGTCATTTGAGATCAGAAGCATCAAACGTGAACAAAATTTTCAAAAATTGTGGTATCTATCTATCTAGGTATTATAGTTTAAAATATATCTATGAAATTTGTCGTACTACGTCTAAATTAATGTTTGTTTTTTGCCTAAACATATAACTTCTATCTTTTTCTCCTGTATTTATTTATTATTCAAAAAATATTTTAGACTCTTTCGTCTGTCAAATTTTCCCAGTTCGTTTCTAAACATTACAAAATCTTAATTGGAAACCGTAAAATACTTAACGAAGAACTAATTTTAAGTTTCTTGAAATTATTGTTTCAGCATTTCTTTATACTTACTACATAAATAAAAATAATGGTTACAGAATCCAACGGAAGTCTGCAAATACAATATCAAGAAGAAGGAGTGATGTTATACTAGAAAATTATAAATATGTAATATATGCGGACAATTTCAGAAAATCTGATAAAAAATACAGTTTTGATAGAATATCTCTGGCTACTGAAACAAAATTTTATTTTAGACCGCCTACTTAACTGAGGGTCTAACTGGTGCTAAGAATTTTGTTAATTGGCATGATTTTAAAAAACGACCAAATAGTTGAAAGTATAATATAATCCTAATTTTAAACTTAACAATTTCAACTCTCTACCTATCTTACAAGCCCCATCAACGGTTTTAGTATCATACGCGTATTCATTAAAATCAAATAATTTTGATTTTTCCCCATTGTATGCAATTTTGAAGATTTTTTCAAAACAAAACACGGGTATTCTTTATAACACTCTTGAAATCGCTTTCATTGCATTTGGCTAGGCGAATTTTTTTCTACAAGTAGACTTGTAAAAATAATACGAATTATCCTGAAAAAATTTGGAATAATTATGTATGTTTATTTCAAGTTGAAAAATAGAAGTAAAGTAGTTTAGCAATGAAGTTTCCCTAGACAAGAAGCCCACTGTTACAGACGCAAAATAGCAGTACAGTATGTGTAATTTTAATCAAAAATTATATGAAAAATTAAATAGTGTGCTTCCAGACTTTGAGTTATATTTGAACACACTTTTACAAGTATAATCTTTGGACATTTGCATCACTGTAATTTTAATCTATAGTGTTACTGAACGTTTAAGCCTAACTAGACCGGATACTAATTGTTCAACTTCCTATATTTAAAGTAACAAACATAAGTATTTGATTGCAAGATAGATTTTTCTGAACTTGGTCGACAATTTCATCAAGGAGACGTATTAACCTATCATGCGTTTTCATATGGTATTGAGAATTCTATAATTATCCAAATTTGTTTTAATAAGAAATTTGTTTGCAATAATACTTACATAATTACGTGAAAAACATCCCTCTTAAGACTGACGACAAATATTTTTAAAAGCAAATTAGAAGCACAGATTGATGAAATGCTTTCTCAAATTAAAATGCTACTTCGCGGACAGTTCAAACACAACTAAATGTTAACTAAAAATAAACATAGATAACAAGTAACAACGCTAATAGCATATTACGTGGTACTATATAGTAGTGCATGTATATTTTCAATAGTACAGTGTGAACACGAGTAAGGAGTTTGTCGTTCCTACTACCATTATAAATAATAATACTTAATTACAATAATCACAAACTTCTAAGAATAGCCAGAGGAAGTATTTAGCGAAAATATATGACCAATTTGTTATGGTTATGTTAAAAATGTAATTTGTCAGGAAACCGAAATGGCATGCCTTTAATTACCGCAACCAAAATTAATCAAACTGCTACAGATATTTAGTTGTTGTGCACAATTAGGAAAACAGAAGGCAGTGAGACTATAAACATAATTAAGGGTGTAAATCTTGAGACTAGCTGACAATAGTCGCAGATTCTTCATTCGTTAATTTTTACTACTGGTAGGGTCAAAAAATATGATAAAACAAATTAATAACCAGATATATGATGATGATGATAGTATGAACAGATAAAGTTAATAACAAGGAGGTTTCAGAAATAGTAGGGAAGAAAGAAATCTGTGGAAAATAAATAAAATAGAAGAAAGAAAAGAACAGGACACGTTCTAAGGCATTTGGGGGAATAGTGGGGGATATATTACAAACAGAAATAAGAAAAAGGAGAGATAGAGGTAAACCTAGATCAGATATTGCACGCAGTTAGTGAAAGTGTAGGCTGTGGGAATTTCAGGGAAATGTGCAGGTTGGCTTGGAATAGGAAACAATGGAGGTACGCGTTTAATCAGTTACAGGACTGAAGACCTAATAAGGATGAAAAAATATAAAGTATATTGGGCGAGCCATGAGGAATTTTACCTACTTTTACTATACATAGAGTCCCTTAAAGGGAATGTCATATGACCATTAAAAACTCCCCTGCCTTATTAATGTACAAGATAATTTATGAATTAAAGCGTTCTCAAAACTTATAAATGCTGAGACCGGTTCTAGAAAATTTAATTGGACATTCCTATTAAACAGTTCAGTCTGTATACGATTTTTTAGATTGCAATAAGTGATTTCACAAGTACATAAATAGACAACGAAAACTAAGTATGTGACATTTTTGTCACACCTCATTGAATCAAAAAATTATCCAATATCGCCCTGTACAATAGACAAATAACAGTTACGATGTAGTTGATGAAATATGTTGTTCTTATTTGAATTAAAATATCTGCAACTAACCATGTTTGTTTTAAATAATTACATTACTTGCGCAGAAGAAATATGTTGTTCTTATTTGAATTAAAATATCTGCAACTAACCATGTTTGTTTTAAATAATTACATTACTTGCGCAGAAGTCTGCTTCGCAGACAACTTTTTTGAATTTTGTTTTTGTTCGAATTTTTTTGTATCCATTCCTAGATGTATGCGGATGAGAGTGCGAAGACTGAATTTTTGAGAATGCCCTACTAGCAGCCAAAATCTGTTCTTCACAGAATAAAGCATTTCTAAAAAAAATAATAAAAAGACACTATTTTGACTGCCAAAGGCATTTTCAAAAATTCAGCCTGCCCATTCTCATCTACACACGCACGTAAACACGATACAGAAAGAATCAGAACAAAAAAGTAACAGAACCAAAGGGAATACAATATTCCTTAAAGACTTGCCCGACGTTCAAAAATGCACACTTGCCAAAATAAAACATTTTTCAAAAATTTAGCCTAAATAAACAAAAACGAGAAAATAATCAAGCTATTCTAAAATTAGGACAATTCATTTTCATCTACGCACCCAGGAACACTATACAAAAAGCATCAGAGCAAAAAACAGTATAACTTGTGATTCATTTATTGTGATAGATATACTAAAAAGTTGTAGATGTTTTTACACTATTTCAAAAGAAGAATAAGACGATTTTATTTGTTTTTAAATGGTTTTGGTCTTCCTCGATTATATAGGTGAGATTATGTTTCAGTACATTACTTTCATTGATTCATAGGGGTTATAAACTAATCTATTCTGACGAAGTCCAAAAGGGCGAAACCAGGTTAATAGATGTTTCTTCCCCTTATAAAACAATCGAGTATTAGTTTGTTAATGGCTACGCAAATATTAGTTCGATTTGTATAGGTAACTTTATCTTTGTGATTTTCATAAATGAAGATTTACAAATACATCTTAATACTGTATTTTATATCAAATTGCGAAATTGCAGGAAAACATTTGCCCTTATTATACAGGGTGTATGGAAAATACTTATACAACTTAAGAACAGAGATTCCTTGGCTCAAAATAGATCGATTTGGGTTAACTTACCCTATATAGAAGTTGCTTCATTTAGCCGCTAGAAAGCTTCAAAATTCATGAAAAATTTTTGATATTTTAAAATAACTCGAAAATGGGTCCATATATTTTGAACATTTTTGGGGTGTGAGTTTCCATTTTGGATTGACATTTTGTGGTGCTGTACACAATGGTTTTAAAACCACACGAGTGTCCCATGATGATGTATTCTATAAATATGTCCATGATCTTTTTGCTGCTTATGCAAGGACTACCAATTTTTTTTATGAGTAGTCGCCTTAATTTGGAAACTTCTTTGTCTCTTGTAACATTTTGATTAGATGAACGGTTTTCTAGAAGAAAAAATTCAAATGTCTGCATACTTGCATCATCATTACTGCATTAAGTGTAAAACGATGCAAATAAAAGAACATAGTTTAGTAGTTGGCTTTGCTTTTTATTTGTTATTTAATTTAACTGTCATTTAACCTCAATTTGTCTGTCAAGTCGTAAATTTCTGCTTAATTCAATAAAATTTTGCATCTTTCATATTTCGTCATGGGTAATTACACAAACACCAAAAACGCTTTTGGTTTTCGGATTTTGTCAAGGCAATAGTCATGAAAGCGCCAGACTCTACAGAGAAATATTTCCTAATTGCCAAGTGCCAAACCACCAAACATTCGCAAATATTGAAAGATGTCTTTGCGAAATTGGTAGCTTTCAATCAAGAAATGCGGATCGAGGACGTCAACGTACCACAAGAACTGCAAATCTGGATGACCAAATTTTGGATAGAGTTGAAGAAGACCTAAAAATAAGCACCAGACGCTTAAGACTTGAACTACAAGTTCCTAAGGTATTGTTCACGACGTTTAAAGGAACAGTTATTGCACACATATGATTAAATATTTACAACCTTTTTAAAATCTTCCTCTTTTTCAGAATATTTACATATACCAAATTTAAGAAATTGAAGCCAGCAAAACGAGCCTTTTGTTTATATTTAGAGACCTTTCGAAACGTTTCAAGATGCCTATTACCTTTCATAAATTGATCAATGAAACTAAGCTTTTGTTGACTCTTACATGTACCAAAAATATTGAATTAAGACAGTTTTCAGTAATAAATTATATCAATATGGCTATCCTGGAATGGTCCCATAGTTCCTCTGCATCTTCTAAGAGTTTTCGTGCCCAGTCTGAATATTTAGAGTCGAATTTGGAAGTCGACATCAAAACCAAAATGCTATCCAAATCGTTATTCAAAATCCCATAAGTTAATCCAATTTAAGATTTAATTTGTATATCAGTAAATAAAAGGTTTTCCATTTCCATACTTAATAAGATAGTAATAGAACATTTACCATGTCAGTGATTACCAGAGTAATTTACAGGAGAATTCACCAGAGTAATTTACAGGAGAATTTACCAGAGAATTCACCAGAGTATTCTCCAGAGTAATAACCAGAGTATTCTCCAGAGTAATAACCAGAGTCCTGTTTTATTTATGTTAGAAATTGTATTTTTTTATTAAATTGTTGTTTACTTACGTCTATAATAAATCGGCTCACTTGCACAATTTTTACACTTTTTAAAATGATTTTCATTTACTTTCGTATGACTAGTTACGTAAATAATTTAGCACTTCTGAGTATCGTGGATGCCCAGTTTAAAATGTATACTAAACTAGTCGCTCAATTGTTATCGTATTTATAGGCCCTACCTCTTGTTTTCTATTTGTTTATTCCCGTGTTGGGTCGACACCTTCTGTGTTTATCTTTTGTGTACTCCGGGAAGTTTTACCAATTGTATCGTTCAAATACTTGGATGAATGCTTAAATTGTCACGTATTCATTTACATACTATGCTATTTAATTGAGAAATCCCACGAATTTTCGTTTATTAAGTCACGTATTCATTGTTGATTGCTTATTCTAATCTAAACCGAAATAAATTTTATGTTTGTTTATTTCCTAGTTAAATTGGATTTTTGAACAAATGTAATACTTTATGTCACGTACGATTTATTCAAATAATACATAATTTAGCCTGCGTATACGATGATATATTTAACGCACTTGTTAAATATTTATCAAGCCAATTCATATAAGTTTCCCGTTGATTTAATTTTGATGCATTTCGTTACGTTTTAAAATCTTATCTTAACTTGTAACTACTCTTGGATATTTCTAATTCTTATGCGTTTAATCTCTTGTACTTTTATATACAGTGTGCTCTCAACTAACAATATGTATAGTGACCTATTTACTCTTATAATATCTGTAATTATGTGCTTTTGTTAACTGGAAGTTTCTTTTATTTATTCTACAACCTCTATGACTTAACCTACCCCTAAACTACCCTGTAATTATAGCAATATATATATATATATACATATATATACAGTGCGTCCCAAAAGTAACGGATATATTCGATTAAATGATTATTGATAATTTCTGAGTAAAAAGCTCTGACACGTCGATTTTTATTTTTAAATTGTCATTTAATTATGTAGTTTTTAACCCACCACCCTTCAACCCCTAAGCGCTAGCATGCCCTATTTAAAAATTTTAAATAGCAATGTACCCCATTGTGATACCTCAATTAATAGCATTTTTCATGAAGAAATAGAATTTTACAAAAAATTCTAAATCCGTTGATAAACAACTGCTTTATTCAATAAAAACTTATTCACTTAAAGTGCCAATTATCGGATAGGCTTTGACAAACAAAATGTTTGTAAAGTGTCAAATAAGTTTAGTGAATGTACGTTAGTTAAGTGCGTGCTGCTTGTTTAATAATAAGTCAGCAAAAATGAGACTTAACGAAGCCGAAAGGATTGAAATTTTAATGATGATTGGCTTTGGAGATAGAATTCGAACGCACAAAGAAGTTCGAATTTTATTCAATGTAATTCATCCCGACCTCCCCCCAATCTCGCAATCAACAATAAGCCTAATTGAAAATAAATTTCGGAATATTGGACGCGTACGAGATAAATCTAAAAATGGACGTCCATCAGCTTTAGATGAAGATTCAGAATTGGATGACTTGCTATTTGTGCAGAAAAATCCACATTCAAGCGTCACAGTTAAATGCATCAAAAAGTGCAGTCATAGTTTTCTCTGTAAGCAAAAGTTTCACCGTAAGAGTTATTAGATGATGATTTTGATAGGCGAGCGCAATTTTGTGAGACAATGATGGAACTTTGCAATGATAATCCTGGATTTGAAGGAAACACGTTTTCTGGTGAAGCAACATTTTATTTAAATGGCACCGTTAATAAGCAGAATTGCCGTTATTGAGCTAATTAAAATCCGCATTGGATGATGGAAGCAAATACACAATTTCCACAAAAGATTAATGTTTGGGCGGGAATAGTGGGTAATAAAGTTATTGGACCGTACTTTTTTGAGAGAACACTCAATGGAGAACAGTATCTAAATTTTCTCCAATTTGAATTAATTCGGGCTTTAGCGGTACTACATCCCAATGTAGAAGATCCTGATTTACCTCATCCCAGTATTTGTCTACAGCAAGATGGTGCGCCTCCCCACTATGCACGTCCAGTACGGGAATATTTTGACCATGTATTTCCTATGAGGTGGATTGGTAGACGAGGACAAATTGAATGGACCGCTAGGCCTCCCGAATTAACCCGTTTGGATTATTTCCTCTGGGGTTATTTAAAAACTAAATTGTATCTGAATAGGCCTCAAAACATAAACGAGATAAAGCAGAGAATCCGGAATGAAATTCGCTTAATTTCCCCTCAGACAGTAAACAAAGTTCAACAAGATTTTGTTTCTAGATTAGGATACTGCCTAGCGACTAACGGACAGCAGTTTGAACATTTAATTTAAATTGGGTTTGTTTTTGTTTTTTATTCAAGTTTTGTTTATTGAATAAAACTGACTTATTATTAAACAAACAACACGCACTTAACTAACGTACTTTCACTAAACTTATTTGACACTTTACAAACATTTTGTTTGTCAATGCATACCCGATAATTGGCACTTTAAGCGAATAAGTTTTTATTGAATAAAACAGTTATTTATCAACCGATTTAGAATTTTTTGTAAAATTTTATTTCTGCATGAAAAATGCTATTAATTGAGGTATCACAAGGGGTACATTGCCATTTAAAATTTTTAAGTAGGGGATGCTAGCGCTTAGGGGTTGAAGGGTGGGGGGTTAAAAGTTATATAATTAAATGACAATTTAAAAATAAAAATCGACGTGTCAGAGCTTTTTACTCAGAAATTGCCAATAATCATTTAATCGAATTTATCCGTTACTTTTGGGAAGCACTGTATATATATATATATATATATATATATATATATATATGTATATATATATATATGTATATATATATTGCTATGATAATAGGGTTATTTAAAGGTATATAAGGTCACAAGGGAGGTATACTGCATGCAAACAACCCAAAAATCAAGAAAACTAAACATTTGAATCATAAAAAGTATATAATCGTTAATTATGCGAAAAGCAAATATTAAACACCCTGTAAAAAATCAACAACTAACTACAGTCAATGGAATCTGTCGTTAGCATAAAACGTAAGTTTAAATTTAATTTAGTAATAAACAAATTTTTACAATTTATTAATTACGGCTCTAAGCAATTCAATAAGAAATCGAACTAAATAAATTAATAAGAAATCTAGCTAAGAAAGCTCTAAATCAGGACGTTAAGCTCAAAGCAACACGAAGCCACTAGTTAACAACACGCTGCGGCAGTTGGAGGTATTGGGGTGCATGCAAAGCTACGTGTTCACTACTTGGAATCCACTAATCTAACAACTTATTCAAACCAGGAGGCTCATGTAGGAAATCAATCGGAAAAACATCAGATTAGCAATTATATTAAATTAACAGCATAAATCTTATTTTTTTGAATATTTGAAACTTACATATACTTTGATATCTGTGTAAAGGGTTATCAAAAATTTGGTTGATACGTAGAAAATACGTTCTTGAACGTTCAAAGAAGCATTCGAGATAATACATAATTATTTTTGCTGGCTTTTAGTGCTTAATTAGGGTTATAATTTTATGATAAACAGATTTACTTGAATTTTTATTCAGAGGTTTTAAAATAGCAAATGACATTACGAAGGTTGTAGAGTTGTAAATTGTACATATTTCTCAGTTCATCATGTAAATTTCGGTTAAATTCGTTTATCTTATTCAGGTATGAAGTGTTAGAAGGAAAGCGGAAAATTCTTTGTTATCATATCGTCGTTCACTCTGTGCGGGATAAAACTGAGCTAGTCTAAACATAAATTTTATTGTGTGGATTTTAATATTATTCTAGATTAGAGGCACAGAGAGGTGGCAGAGCGTTATAAATACACCGAGAGTTACGGCAATATCGTAGCAATATATATATTTCTGTAATTATAGGGTTAATTTAGGGGTAAGTTAAGTCATAGGGGTCGTAGAATAAACAAAAGAAACTCCCAAGTAACAAAAGCACATAATTACAGATATTAGAAGAGTAAATAGGTCATTATAAATATTATTAGTTGAGAGCACACTGTATATAGCAGTACAAGCGATTAAAACACATATCCAAGAGTAGCTACAAGCAAAGATAAGAATTTAAAAATGTAACAAAACGCATTGAAATTAAATCATTGAAAAACCTGCATGAATTGGCTAGATAAATATTCAAAAAGTGCGTTAATATATCATCTTAAACGCAAGCAGAAATTATGCATTATTTTAAAAGCGTACGTGATCTAAAAGTATCACATTTGTTCAAAAATCCAATTTATTAGGAAATAAACAAACACCAAATTGATTCCATTCAGATTAGAATAAGGCCAACAACAATAATACGTGATTTGCTGGACGAAAATTCCTGGGATTTCTGAATCAAATGTGAGGTATTATAAAGAATTGCGTGACATTCTTAGCATCGCTTCATGCAACTGAACTAAACAATTGGTAAAGTTTCCCAAAATAACAAGAGATAAGACACTTGGTCTCGCCCAGCACGTGAAGTCAACAAATCGCAAACAAAAGGGGCCGATCCTATAAATATCATGACAATTGAATATCGAGTTAGTATACTTTAGAAACTGGGCAGTCACTATACTTGAAAGTGCTAAATATTTACGTGAACAATAAATTAAATTAAAGCGAAAATTAAAGATTGTGTAATTGTGCAAGCTAGCCGTACTTCTAAAGACGTAAGTAGATCAGATTTAGTAAAATTATACCATTTCTAATAATAAATAAAACAGGGCTCTTAATTACCATTTTAATTACCATCTTAATAACCATCTTAATTACCATCTTAATTACAATCTTAAATTACAATCGATATAACGATCCTAATTAAGATCTTGTTACGATTCCTGTCAATTACGATCTTAAATACAATTTTGGATACGAGACTCTGGAGAATGCTACCTGTTCAAGCAATTTGATAATCTCTAAAAATGGTAAATATTCTATTACGGAAATGAAAAACCTTTCATTGGAATAAACTCACCAATAACGATTTGGATACTAATTTGGTTGGATGTTGACTTCAATTCTGGGAAATGCAGAGCACCTACTGAACCACTTCAGGTTAGATATTTTGATTTGATTTATTTCTAAAAACTGTTTTTATCTCAATAATAATTCAAAGTGTAAGGAGCCGACAAATTGGGGTTTCTTGTATAAATTTATAAAAAGTAATAGACATCTTGAAACGTTTCAAAAGGTCTCTAAATGTAATAAAATCTCGTATTGCTGGCTTGATTTTCTAAAAATCTGACAGATGTAAATCATTTAAAAAGGGAGAAGATATTTTAGAAGGTTGTAAATATTTAATCATTATACTGTGTATTGTAGAATTGCTTTATTTAATTGAATCAGATAGTCGAGGCAAAGAAAATTATAAATTAACATTTCTACAAGTGCTTGAGTAATAAAAGAATAAATCACGACATAAATATATTTGCCCAAGCGTAGGGGCTAACAGGGGTTATCACAGCATAAATATGACAAGCCCAAATCGTGGGACTCGATTATCATAGCATAAATATGGTCTGCCCAATCGTGGGGCGAGAATAACAAGGGTTTTATTTTTCCTACAGGAAGATAACACTACATAAATATGTACGCCCAAGCCGTGGGGCAAATATCACAGTAATATATATATATATATATATATATATATATATATATATATTGCACATGTTGCACACATTTTTCTACGATCGAATATATATATATATATATATATATATATATATATATGTGTGCTATTTGAATCTACAATGATGCGCCTTTTACGTTAAGCGCCAATTTTTCCTCTGATCTCGTATTCACTTCCGCTATCCAACAGTCGCAGAATCTTTCACCTATATAAAAGAAACCACTCCCACGGCTATTCAATGGGTTGAACATAAACTCTCTCCTACTCAATTGGTATACTAAACCCCACAAAAATTTTAGAAGTACATATATTTACAGTTAATACCAATAATAAATAAAAATTAGGTAGCAGAGCAAAGCAAATCACATACAATTTTCAAAAAGTTCACCAAAGTATCAATTTACATTTGGCATATATTGATAATGACCTTTCAGGGTTAGAGTACTCTCATATCAGACCATTACTTTAAATATATTACCCTTGAATCAAAAATTCGTGTAAATTGCTTTGTTATAAATTATTTCCTAAATAAATATTGAATTAATAAAATCCTACAACTACAAGATTTTACTTTAAAATTATTAAATACACTGCACATTTGCAATTGTCCTTTATAGAAAAACATAAAACTTAAAAACTAATCTGACCTTGATTGCAGTAGTCTAGAATTAGGTCCAGTTAACAACATACGGACGTATATCCCAAGGATTATTCTCCAGATAAATTGACACAAAATTGACATCTGGTTTAAATTCAAAATTGAAATCGCAACAAATTTTATTTCAACAACATCAAACCAATTACATTAGAACAAATATTCTCAGTGAAAGCATTAATTCTCGAAAAAGAGTTTGTAGTACTATTTCAAATTTTCTATTGTAACGATTGTAAAATTTAAGAGTCGTATTTAAATTATCCTCAGAATGCTACTCGGAGCAATGCTTAGAAGCTACTTAAGGTGGGCTGTTAAGCTACACTTTTATTTTACTTTTCAACATAAAATATTTTTAATTCTTACTAATCGTAGCACTTTGTTTATTTTAACTCTTTACTGGTTCACTAAAAATCAACAATCCTCCTTTCTAAGTGAATCTACAGTTATGTCTAATACTTAATTCAGATTACGGAGCATTTGTTCCACGAATTTTCATTGCACGACTAATGCTAAACTTTGTAAACAGCACATACACCGTATCCGATGATCGGAGTGCTTTTTAAAAACAGAATCCTATTCGCTTAATGTTTTAGTTTTCGTTAGTTCGATGTCATTATCATATGTAAATTTCACTGGTTTTTATTTTCTGTTAAGTGTAAATAACAAATCTATTTTAATAACACCTTTTATTCTTGGCAAATGTTTGTTTTATACGACGAAAATTAGCTAGTGTACGTAATCAATTAAAAGTAGTGGGTTTATAATAAGAACGTGAGGTTCCCAATTGAACATTTGCGAGACTTTTGCTTCATTAACGCAATTTTCAAGACTTTTTCTTCGTTAACGCAATTTCCTACTTAAATAAATATGTTTATCCCATTAATAACTTTCGATGCTAAATAAATGAAAAATATGTATAAACGTTCCATCAATATCTCCAAAATAAAGCGCGCTTTAAATAAAAATTTTGCTCCTTCATACTCTTTAATAACTTTCAATGCTAAATGAATAAGAGAATGTGCATAAAATGTTCCTGAATTTTACTTATATAAATCGCATTTTCAAATACCAAACTACACAATTCTTCATCAAATAGTAATTTACAATGAAAGAAATCACACATTTTGAAAGTGGCTTTCTTTTGTTATGTATATGTTCCTAGATTTACTCATTATTGCAAAAGAAATCACACATTTTGAAAGTGGCTTATTTTTGTTATGTATATGTTCCTAGATTTACTCATTATTGCAAAAGAAATCACACATTTTGAAAGTGGCTTATTTTTGTTATGTATATGTTCCTAGATTTACTCATTATTGCAAAAGAAAATGGTAATTTTTTGCTTTATTTCGGTTTTATGAAAAACTTTGCATGTTTTTCACGAAGAAATTACTCACAAAAGTATTGGCATCAAAAAGTGCATAATTAATTGGTCCATGTCATTTGTTGAGAACCACCGCTTGCAACAATAACTTTTTTATTAAAACGTTCAACTAATAATTAACTTATAATTTTTGTAAAATATTAGTCCAAAATAATAGAAGGTATTTTTAAATTAGCTTAGTTTTGTCATTAAATGTGTAACATGCTCTAAAAAAACATTTTTTATTTACTTTTGCTATAGAGACAAGTTTAATAAGGCAACTTTCTCTAAAGAAAGCAATAAATCATAATTAGAGTTAAATACATTCAAGAAATATTAGGTAAATTAGGTAGAACTTAAATCAACTACGAACAATGGCATGCAATTAAACGCGTTCTTGGCGGTAATATGATATAAATTGCATTTTCACTATAGTAGACATTCTGCACCAAAATTCCAAGTATCTCTACAATAACAACTCTGTTGAACCGTGTGCTTGTTTGTCTAGAAATCTTATATTTTGTAGTTGTGGATTTCTATTGTGTGATTGTTGGTATTATCGTTCAATTTTCGAAAATTCATTTTTAAAAACGGATTGCACTGCTCGTGAACATACTGAAACAATGTTATTTACGGGCTATGCAATTGTTAAAACTCCGCAAACGGCTAGGAAATGCAATATTCATCTTAACTCGAGTTAATTTTTTCGATCGCAGGGCATTTAAAACAGTGCACCGTGCTTAAGTTCAAGGTAAACGACCAAGTGCTTAACCTAAACGAGAAAAAAAGGCCTAGAATTGAAGGCAAAGACAAAGTCGTCGCAATGACGTTAAATAGCTCCACAACGAGCGTTAGAAATATTTATAAACAGTCTGGAGTTTCACGAAGTACGGCACGTACCATGTAGAAGCGCATACACAAGCTTTTTTCTCCAGGAATTATTCACAGAGTAGCACTTTACCGAGAAATGCTCCGCAAACATCGATATAATTCAGAGTCCTTCAAAAAAAACGTATGGAATGTTAAATCGTGCCGATTTCACAATCTTCAATCCTTTGAGAAAACAAGGATTGCACGGTACAACCGATTTCAACGATGTTCTGGTATTAATTTCTGGGTAGGGTTAATCGTTGGGGAATTAGTCGGGACATTTGAAATACCACGCAGACTTTCAACAGGAATTAAGAAATCTTCCAGATAAAGTCTCTGGACTTACAATACTGTTGTAACACAATGGCGCTACAGCTTGTGATGTTAGACGACTTCGAAAACTTGCATATCTCAATTGATGAATAGGAAAAAGGAGGCACTATCCACTAACCACCACGTTCATCCAATCTCAATCCCATCGAACACTTCTTGTGAGGTTATCTCTTATCAATTAAGCCACAGAGAGCGGTAACTGTATGGGAAACATCGACAAATTTTAACCGCGTATAGAGGTGCGTGATGCTAGCCGTTACTCTGTAAACACTTATAGGTGTCAAAACTTAGTGCTTTGTCAGTGATCTTTAGTGCTTTATAAAAGAATGTCACCGAATAATCGTATCGCCGAAAATGGCAATTTAAAATTTTCCAGCAGAACTTTACATTTAGTCGGGGTATTCTTAAATTAAAAATTTTTTTACAGTCGAAAGATGGTGCGTCTTTGTGCTCTTTAGTGCTTCATATCTCAGCGGCGCAGGACTACTAATAAAAAAGTTGTGGCGACTTACATTTTTGTGGCTAACTTCACAACAGGTCGCGGTTTGTTTTAAATTCAAAAATTCGTTTCCGTCGAAAGATAGTGCTTCCTTAGTGCTATTCAGTACTTAATTTTTCAGTGACGTACGACTTTTGATAAAAAAGTTGTGGTTATTTATATTTCTAACTCTAGCCGCAGTTAGTTTCAATTTCAAAAAACTTTTACAATCGAGAGTTAGCGCTTCGGTAGTGCTTCATATCTCGACGGTGTGCAATTACTAATAAAAGAAGTCACGATTACTTACATTTTTACAGCCAGCCACAACTTGCTTCAATTTAAAAATTTTGTACACACTAGTCGTAATTATAGGGCAAATCTTAACGTTATCTGGTCATTTAATTATATTATATGAAATTAAAAATACGCATATTGTTTTCGGAAATTTTTACTTGGGACTTATTATGCTGTAAAGATAGAAGTAGCGGTACATTCAAAATTAAGCTTTGAAAATAAGCATAATTGAGCTGGCGTTGAGTAGAATTAATACAAGGATCCCATAACAACCATGTAGCCTCATGAAGTTGGATACGTAAAGCACAAAAGATGTCATATAACAATATGCTTAGTGCCATGTTAGTTCTTTATTATGCTTCGAAACTCCAACGCAGTTGCGCTTCCGGTTTCATAAATGTTCAACTTCAGATTTCAGATCTGGAAGTTGGTTACAACTTTTTCGTTACGGAAGCACTAACGATCATATGTAGCATAACTTTTAGTGTTTCTTAGATCTGGTTCTAACCCTAGCGTAGCTGTACGTCCGGATTCGGATATATGCGACTTCAAATTACAATGTTGAAAGCTGGAAGTTGGCTACAGCTTTTTGTTATAGAAGCACTACTGATCTCGTGCAACGAAACTTTTAGTGTTTCGTTGTGCTTTAAACCGCATCATAGCTACGCATGCGACTTAAGAAATATTCAAATCCAAAGCTCACGTCAGTACGTTGGCTACAACTTATTGTTATGGTAGCACTAACGACCATATGTCGCACATTCTTTAGTGCCTCGATCTACTACATTCCCCAACGCAGCCGCAGATCCGGTTTCGGAAATATTCGTTTTCAAATTGCAGAGTTGGGAGCCAGAAGTTAGCTACAGATTTTTTGTTATGAAAGCACTATTGATCTCATGTAGCAAAATCTTTAGTACATCGTTGGTGCATCATTATGCTTTAAACCCCGCGGCCGCACTTCCGGTTTCAAAACTATTCAACTGTAAAGTTCAGATCTGGATGTTGGCTACAATTTTTGTTATGGAAGCACTAACGATAATATGTAACACACTATTTAGTGCTTTTTAGTACTTCATTGCGCTTGAAACCTCAACAAAGCTGATTTTCCTGTTTCGGAAATATTTGACTTCAGATTTCAGATCCGGTAGTTGGTTACAACTTTTTTGTTACGGAAGCACTAATGATTATAGGTAGCATAATTCTTAGTGCTTCGTTAGTACTTCATTTCGTTACATTCTCCAACGCAGCCGTACCTTCAATTTCGGAAGTGTTTGTCTTCAAAGTGCAAAGTTGGAAGCCAGAAGATAGCTAAAGATTTTTTGTTGTGGAAGCACTAATTACCTCATGCGGCAAAATATTTAGTGTTGCATCATTGCTTCAACCGCCAACGCGGCAGAGCTTCCGGTTTCGGATATTAAACTCCAAAGTTCAGATCTGGAAGTTGGTTACTACTTTCTTGTTATGGAATCTCTAACAATCACATGTAGCACAATCTTTGGTGCTTCGTTAGGGCTTCATTGCGCGTTCAACCCCAACGCAACCTCTATTCTAGTTTTGAAAATATTCAACTCCAAAATTCAGATCGGGGAGTTGGCTACAACCTGTTTTTGTTATGGATGCGCTAAAGATAATATGGAGCACAATCTTTAAGGCTTCATTGTGCGTTAAATTTCATCACAGCTGCCCTTAAGGTTTTCAAAACACTAGATCTTACAGTGCAGATCTGGAGGTTTATTACACCCATTTTTATTACAGTACCATACATAATCTGACGTCACTAGCCTTTAGTGCTTGATTGTGCTTCAACCTCATTTGTCTTCTCGAAAATGATACAGTCCAAGAGACAACGATTGATGAGATTTTAAGTTAAGAAAATTAGAGCTTGTTGTGACATAGTAAAAAATATGGTTTTGTGCTTCCATAACAAAAAAGCTGCAACAATCTTCCTGATGTGCACTTTGAAGTCAAATATTCCAATATCTGGCAAAGCTCTGGAAATTATTAAATACTTTATTGCGTCTTTTCTGGTTGGCAGACACAGGGAAGTTCATGTGGTTATCGTTCCTTCATGCAAAAATCATTCACATGTTTCAGAGTAAGCATCCAAAATATGCCCATGTAGGTACCATTTTTATTTAAAAGTTTTTCATGAAACCATTTCAGGTATATTTGGCCGTCCTAAACTAGACATGCTAAATCTTAAAATAAATAGTAAATCTCTAAACGTACGCACACGCGTTGCAGCGGTAGAGAAAATGGTGTAGTTGAGAAGAGCACAAAAATTCTATACAAAACTAGAACAAGTTTTAAACTTGGAAAAACATGTTAAGTATGGTCAACGTGCATTAAATTAAAAACAGAGCGCTTTCGAGTATAAACCAGTCATCTTCAGTGTTGTTTCTTGCAGGAAAGAAATCTACCATCAACAATATTAAAACAAGTTGAAAATGCAAGGCATTGTCGCAACGAACTTCCAAATGTAGACTTACTTTAAAACAATTTATGTATCGCACATTAATTTTGGACCTATTTGAAATTTTGATAAAATTAATTCCGGGGGTATCCGTGGTCAGATTTTGTGGGGCGTACCATATTTCGACTCAGCTATGTTAGGGGAGTCCAAATATGTATCGCACATTAATTTTGGACCTATTTGAAATTTTGATAAAATTAATTCCCGGGTGGGGGTCGGGTATCCGTGGTCAGATTTTGTGGGGTACCATATTTCGACTCAGCTATGTTAGGGGAGTCCAAATATGTATCGCACATTAATTTTGGACCTATTTGAAATTTTGATAAAATTAATTCCCCGGGGGTCGGGTATCCGTGGTCAGATTTTGTGGGGGGTACCATATTTCGACTCAGCTATGTTAGGGGAGTCCAAATATGTATCGCACATTAATTTTGGACCTATTTGAAATTTTTTTTTTCCCGATGGAATATCGCGGGGGCACGGCGCCCCCGTGGCCCGATTTTAACTGACATCAAAACTTAAGCTCTGGACACCGAGCTGAATCGATTGATGTATCACACATTGATGTCCGACCATTAGAAAGGCCTCGGACGGACGGACAGACGGACGACAAATCGATTTCATAAACGAACGAAGTTCGTTGATTATTAATATATCTATTTCAATATTGTTGATGGTATATTTCTTTCCTGCAAGAAACAACACTGAAGATGACTAGTTTGTACTCGAAAGCGCTCTGTTTTTAATTTAATGCACGTTGACCATATTCTTTTCAAACTGTTTCAAAAACATGTTACACCGTTTTAGGAATTTGCATTGATCATGTGCAAAACCATTAATTCTCAAATATCTTATTCAAAAAGCGTCTTATTTGGGGCAACGTGTAAATGTAATCTAGGAGACAACTTAGATACATTTAATCTGTTAGTAAAGGACCCAATGCAATTGGATTTTTCATTGAATATTTGAAAACATTCCCGATTATGATGTTTAGCTCAAAATAAATGGTTTAGCAGTTTAAACAATTAATTTAAAAATTTTTAAACCTATTATAAGATGGATCAGACATTCAATTCTATTCAATTTTACAAAACAAAATCTTGGTAAAAAAACTTACGACACTTGTTTCTTTGGAAAAGTTTATTAACCAATACTTTCGAATACCATGACACCCATTCATATGTTGTAAAAAGAGACTAAAAAACATGATCATACGTATACTTTTTTAGAATATAGGGAACGCGTATCTAAGTGTTTTCGAGAGTCCAACGTTTGTTGTGGAGGTTTCAAAAACAGGAAATATTTTCAATTTTAAACAATGGTGGCCAGATCAAAACGTATTCAAAAATAAATCAGTTCATGCACTTTTCCTATTCACCTAATACACATATTAAAGTAAACGCTAAGAATTTTATATAAAGGTTGTCATCCCATGCTTCTGCAAATATCAAAAGAAGAACATTGACGTTTGCCAGAAGCAAATGCATATACAGATCCTTTTGCCCATAAGTTAAAAGAAAAACGATCGATAATCTGAAAATGTTGCAGATGATCCACATGATAAAAATTTCTGAGACAGAATGTAAGCATAGCTTACAAAGGACAATGGTGACGAAAATAGAAATATGTCTTAATTGCAGTATATTCTAAACTAAACAAAAGTCACATTTTATGTTAAAATAAATAAAAGCTTTTGTTTACAGACCTGTTTACGAAAACGCTTATTTATTTTCAAAAACTTTCCTGTCCCTCGATGATTTTAAATCGATAAATTTAGCAAAAATTTGTAGGTGATAATGACTTTACGGAAATATAAAATTTCAAATAAAATACAGTTTTTAATACTATTATCAAAACTTGACATGAAAAGAAGTTTCTCAAATAAGTGATTTAAATTTTTTTACATCTGTTATAGAAACAATTTGTTTACAATGAGTACTTACGTAATTAACAGTGAAAAACGGCTTTCCAACTAAAACTAATTTATAAGTACTGAAATGCTTTCTCAATTAATACAGTACTTAGCCAACAGCTTACCACAACTTAATGTTAACTAAATATAAATATAGATAACAAGTAATAACATCGCTAATAACAGGTCCCGTGGTGCCACATTAATGCGTATATAATTTCAATAGCATAGAGTGAGTACGAGTATGGAATACCATCCTTTTTGTATGGTACTGAATTATAATAATCACAAAACTGCCATGAATAATCAAAGGAAACATTAAGCGCAAATAAATGACCATTATTATAATTATGTTAATGAACGGAATTCATCGGGGTTTGAATTGGTGTATGTTCGTATAATGCAAAGAATATGAAAATAGATGAAAAAATGTACTTCATACGAAGAGTTGTAAAACTCTTCAGACTCGGAATTCGTTTATTTTTAGGCTTACCCCATCCTAGTTGTACATGCTACATTATTACAATTTAAATAAAAATATATTCGATCATTTAATCAATATATCAAATAATTTAATTTCAATTAATGGTTTCTTTAGATCCAGATGTGAAGTAAAGTGCCCACCGTTGTCGTCGAAGATGCATTCGCCCAGGGCTGATGGGAACAAGTGCACAGATGAGTGTATAAATAGTCCAACATCTACAAGGGGTTGGGCATGCACTTAAAGAACTTTGTTTAGAGGATTTTTGCAATTTTTTTAACACTTACAGTACGAGCAGCACGATAAATGTCGGGAAAAACAGCGACAGTTTTCTTTGAACAGTTTCAACAAGTGCAAGGTTCAATTAGCGCACCGGGTGTAGCAGGTAGTGTCGTATCATTAGTAGTGAACGCAGTTTACTGTTTTCATTTTTGTAGTATCCAAACTTTGTTAAATCCAAAGGCTCGATGAAAGCATTTAGAGAATTTTCCTAAAAGTATAACTGTGCAGCACACCTTAGTACATACAATCGATAACTATTGGATGTGCATGACATCTTACTAATATCATTAATGACAGATTGAGTCTTAGAAATTTGTATGTAGCGACTTGTATCGCAAATACCTCCTTTTTTGTTCATACTCAAATACAAAGTTTCCAACTTCCGTGCAGTTTCTTCACAGACAGGTCGGACACTTAGTAGCTTCAATACCTCAAATACTTCACTATTTTTCCCTGGCATACTTATGTTCAAAGACAACAAACATAGAAACAAGGAAAAGATTGCTTAAAACATATGTGCGGAGCACATCACTGTACGGCTGTGAAGCCTGGACAATAGGAGAAGCGGACAAGAAAAAGATAGAAAGAAGCCTTTGAAATGTGGTGTTACAGACGTATGATAGAGAAGAAAGAAATATGTGGAAAACGATAAAAAATAGAAGAGATAGGATGATAGGCCACATACTACGACACGAGGGAATAGTGCGGAATATATTAGAGGCAGAGATAGGAAAAAAGAGAAGTAGAGGTAGACCTAGGTTAAACTATTGCACACAGATAATGAAAGATGTAGGCTGTAGGAATTTAGGGAAATGTGTAGGCTAGCTCAGAATAGAAATCAATGGAGCTACGCATCCAACCAGTCCCAAGATGGATAAACTAATGACGAAAATATAACCGTACTTAAACATGATGATTATTATAAGAAACTACAGGTATTGGTTGTGCAAAATTCTCAAATAATGTTAATAGTGTTTAAGGATTTACTGGAAAACTATTAATTCGGCAAATGTCTAGGGAGTAACAAGCTGCTTAACCCCCTTCACATACCACTGAATCTCGGTAAAATAGGGCATAAAGTTAGAGAACAATAGAAGGGTATCCGAGCTGTATATAGGCTGTGTGGGAATCGCAAAGAACTGTGTAGGCTAGCTCAGACTATAAATAAGTGTAGTTTACTTGTCCAACCAGTTTTTAAACAGAAAACCTAATGACGAAAAAATACGCGCAGATAAATCTGATGATTATTATAAACAACATCAAGGGTTGGTTGCGAAATATCTGCAACTAATGTTGACTGTGCGAAAAGGTTTATTGAAAAAATTTTTAAATCGGTAAATGTTCAAGTTCTGGTGAACTAGGCAGCCACAGGCTGCTTACCCTACTTCACAACCATTGAATGTTGGAGCAATAGGGTATATAATTGTAAAACAATAGAAGGGGACCGAACTGCATCCAACAAGAGAGAACAATGCCTATGATCAAAGACAACAAAGATAGAAACAAGAAGAAAATTGTTGAAAGCATATGTGTAGAGCACAGCACAGTATGCTTACGAAATACGAGCAGTAGGAAAAGCACACAGAAAAACGGTAGCAGATTTTTGGAATGTTGTGCTTCAGATGTATGAAGATTATAACATGGACAGACAAAGTTAATAACAAATAGGTTATAGAAATAGTAGGGGAATAAAGATATCTGTGGAAAAAAATAGGAGAAATAGAAGAGCAGAATACGTTCTAAGGCATTTTTGGGGATTAGTATGGGGTACATTACAAGCAGAGTTTGGAAAAAGGAGGTAGATATAGACCTAGACCAGATAGTGATAGATGCAGACTGTACAAATTTCAGGGAAATGTGTAGGTTAGTTCAGAATAAGAAACAATGAGGGTACGCGTCTAACCAGTTCCAGGACTTAAGATCTAATGATGATGATGACTTATACGCATCTTTTTTCATTTCTATCTTACTTGTTGTATCACAACCGGTTAAAGAATGCAGTGCTGACAGCATTTTACACAACTTAGTAACTACGGCTTCTGCAATTATATTACAACCTAAACCTATTTTTTATAGCTTACTCCAACTATGAACCATACTCCTTCATACCCAATTAGCTTAAAAACGTCTGCTTAAACATCTTCTGAGGCTAAAGCAGCTGCTTTCAGCTTACTACCCTTCAGAAATATGGTCTTTAATTTATAATTATACTTCAATGAAATTGTGAATAATATGTACACAACAACAAACGAATTCAGTTTTTAGGAAGTCTTAAGAAGTTTCGAGAAGTTCAATTAATTCCCGAGAAGTTTCGGGAAGTTCACAGAAGTCCCAAGACTCCTAGAAATTACTACTAATTGTTGCGACAACTCTTGGTTAATTTCAGGAAGTCCTGAAATTTCCAAGGAAGTCCGGGAAGTTTCGCCAAGTTTTGGGAAGATTGAACCATATTAAATTACTTCTTGTTTAGTATTATTGCTTTGCATCTATTCTATTTCCCAGGGTGCAAATTAAAAAAAAAATTGTGGAGCAAAACTGCTCTACATATTGCACTATCTGGAGCAATAATGATTATGGAGCAACTTTTACGCAACGCAACTGCCTTTCTCCCCATTTGCATATGTTGAACTAAAACTACGCAGTGCTTTTAAGAAATTGCCATTTTTTCTACATAATTCGCAATCTAAAAATTCTACAGGCACGCAAAGTTGGTCCTCCCCAGTTCAAAAAATAACAAAAAAAAAAGATGTTAATTGATAGTGCTTCGTTAGTGCTCATTAGTGCCGCGAAATTATTGTTAATGCCTACATGATTTCCGAAAAACGGAAACTAACACGTGTGGCCAACCTCATGATTTGTTTTCAGGATCTTGAAAACGAAAGTGCTTATATATAGTGCTTTGTTAGTGCTTTTAATGCCGTAAAAGGGTCGTTAGTGCTTTTACTGTTTCGAAAAACCGGAAAGACAACGCGGGGCAACTTATAAGTCGATTTTCAGGTTTTCAAAAACAAAATTGCCTATACAGTGCTTTGTTAGTGCTCTTTAGTGCCGTAAAAATTGTTAATGGTCTCATGGTTTCCAAAAAGGAAAAACCGGGGAGGGGGACCTAACCATCGCCTTCGCGCTTCCAAAAAACAAAAACGCTTATAAACAGTGCTTCGTTAGTACATTAGTGCCCAAAGAATTATCGTTAGTGTTCTCATGGTTTCCCCAAAAAGACAAAGAACAGGAGCGAAAAATCGTAACGGTCAATTTTTAATTTTTAAAAGTAAATACCTATAGATATTGCTTCGTTAGTAGCCTAAAGCTTATCATTAAGTCTCTCATGATTTCTGAAAAGAAACTAAAGAAACCATAGAGGTGCCAGCTAAAGGGTCGGTTTTGTGATTTTTAAAAACAAAAATGCCCGTAAAGCAGGCTTCGTTAGTGCTCTTTAGTACTGCTAAATTATCACTAGTGTTGTCATGATTACCGCAAGAACGAGAAAAACCACGTAGGGCCAACTTTGTTAGTGTTTGTTAGCGCCGCAAAAACTATTGTTGGTATACTCACGATTACCAAAAAGAAAGAAAAATCATAAGGGAAAAGCAATTTAACGATCGACTTTCGGATTGGTGGAATAAATTGGCCATTTGAAAAAATAAATACATTGAACTTAATATCTTTGAGAAGCACTTGAAAAGAGCTTTTAAACTGCGACTTCCATTTAAAATATAAACTTGTTTTTTAAAAAAACAAGTTTATATTATAACTTCAAACATGTAATAATATTAAATATTGGCGTACGCCCCAGCAATCTACGTACAAACCTATATAAAAACTTCCACAGTATTTTTGAATATTTTTCTAACAAACGAGTTATACGAATTAATAAAATTGTTATAAATATCATTCTTTGTGTATAATTTGAAAAAAAGATCATTTTTAATTTCGCCATTGAATTGGTCTCAAAAAGTTGACCAATAAATGCGCAAACAGTTTTATTGTATCTAGGATAATAACAAAGTTATTAGTTACCCATTAACCGCATCCAATTTCGGACACTGTACTTAGATATATGAAATTAACTTTTAGGATAACACATTCTGTATATTTCCTCAAGGTCGCTTGACATTATGCTATGCAATAGACATTAAATCGAATCTTGTCTAGTTTTAAATCAAAGGAATTCTGTTGTAGTGTGAAGTCTAGGGAATTCCTTAGAAGTGCGAGGGTCTGAAAAACGCTGAAATGTGTCAAACAGCGCTATTAAATCTGGGAAGTGCGAATAAGTGCCGAGAAGTAGGAGGAAGTCCCGAGAAGTTCGAGAAAGTTGCGAGAAGTCCAAGAAGGCCCCGGGAAGTCTAGGGAAGTCTGGGGAAATCCTAAGAAGCCCGAGGAAGTCCGGGAATCCGAGAAATTCCGTGGAAGTCCGAAGAAGTTTTGGGTGGAAGAAATCTGGTGTACATAAGTTTCTTTAGCAAATAACTCCTCACCGCGGTCTTACGAATACTGCTTTCATTTTGGATTTGTCGAGACGATACGTGGGATTTGTCACAGCTCCCGCTAGGGAATCACTTTCTTTAATTTCGTGTAGTCGTTTACTTCTTTTTTGAACACATATTAAAAGATCCATTCTGCCGTAGTTATCATTAAGTTTCGCAAATAATATACGTCTTCTCTTTGGGTAGAGACGTACATAGTCATTTAAAGCTACCAAGGGATTTCTATGATTTCTAATGTACAGGACAAACAGGTTTGTTTTTCTTCATTCGTTGAATTGAATTATTATTGTAATAGTAATTATACGACATAACAGCGATAATAAACTGATAGACACATCTATGAATAATTATAATACG
This sequence comes from Platerodrilus igneus, assembly GCA_036346225.1. Taxonomy (NCBI): domain Eukaryota; kingdom Metazoa; phylum Arthropoda; class Insecta; order Coleoptera; family Lycidae; genus Platerodrilus; species Platerodrilus igneus. Next base: position 2,478,360 of record JARFIW010001025.1, on the reverse strand, counting down.
AAATAACACACGTATTAAACTGACAATAAAAGTTTACCTATTTTCACACTTCGTTACTGATCAAAATAGTTTGCTAATTTATTGTCTTCATTTATTTCCATGGCCTACTGTAAAAAATATTCAGATTGCTTGCAACTTTTTTATTTACAGGATTTCAAAAATTGAAAATGCGTAATATAATGATTTGAAAATGTCATTCAGTAATAAAAAAATCCAATATAGCGTCTATAAAAAGAAAACAGTGAACTACCGTATATTAAAATCTAAAAGCGTTATGTGAAGTTTAATTTCAGTTTTGAATTCTGCACAGGCTGACACCTCCATACGATTTTCAATTGAATAAGTACAAGAATAAATAAAGTACTTATAAAAAATGACTTTTTAAGTGATTTTCATATTTCAGGAACTATTATCAATATCACTATTCCAAAAAGTGTAATAAAAGGATTTGAAAAGACGCAACTTCTTTGTAATTTAATCGAATTTGTATCTCTGATGGTTTCTAAAATATCAATAGTGAAAAAGTAAGGCACGCTGTATATGCCAGGTGAGTGAAAATTTAACATGTTCAGACTAGTGTTATCAAAAACTCTAAGAATCAGCCCCCACAACGTTCTACTCGGGTAAGAAAGTCGTGGAGCTCGATAGTAAGAATTTGAATAACTAATGGCTACTCAACAATGTCTTAAATATGAAGATGATACCTGTGTTAGGTATTGAAACTAGCAGTTATTAGCATAATTTTATTAAACATAGTTATATGGGGAGGCTCTGAGTTTTTATACCTTTTAAGGTTTAATTTTGAAGAAAATAACCCCATTTTGAGCAACTACGACGAATAGATTTATTTATGTTTTAAATATGTTGGCCGTTATGGTGCCACCAAGCAAACATATCCTTGGTGTCACTGCCTGCTAAGAAGTACACTCAAAGTGGAAAGTTTTATTTGTCAAATTGAAATATGTGTAAGGTTAGGTTATTAATATTCAACATTGATAGCATTATTCTATTTTCTATCTTTAATAATTTTATAAGATTTAATTAACAATGACATGACATAACACACACCATGAAGTATTAAATTTGCTTTAAAATGCTTTTTTTCCCGCAGTGTACCTTGGAACAAATCGCTTTCTGATTGGTTCCATATGTTGTTGTTGGAAATTAGTTCACATATTTTCAGGGTCCCATGTTTGCTTGATGGCACTGTACCAATCACAAATAAGGATGTTCTTCTATGGAGGGTATGCGAAAGAGAATGCGTGCGTCAAGTCAAAGACCCATGCAAAGCTCAAAGAAAATAGTTGTATCAAAATACCAGATTAATCACATACTTTGACAAAAATAATTGAAAATTGTTTAAGAAACTTCTGAATCTGAGGATATCCCGTGTGCGTTTAGCTAACGTAATTTTTCAAATAAATTATTACTACAGGGTCAGGCAATATGTACTGGCAGTTTTTATCGTGTAATTATCAGCTAAGTAATTGAAACACAGAGATTAAAATGAAAAATATTTATTCTCTGCATAATACAATTTTCATATATGCTAATTTTTTTAAAATACGTTAGACAAATGTCTTCCTTCATGTCTGTCGCATTCTTGGAGCCGACTGCAAAAAGATTGCATGGTACGGTGCAAAACATTTTGAAAAATCGCTCTAATATCGTTGGTTATGTTGTTTTTCAACTACTGTAATGTGTGCCGTTCAGGAAGCATCCGTCTTAAAAGTGTCATACACATACGAGCTGTATGGAACCATAACTAATTACTGTATATGTCCTTTCCATGGCGATGAAATACAACAGGTAAAAAATTTCGATCATACCCAAATAGCGTTGTGGATTGACAGTAACTAACCACCGAGTGCATCTTAACAAACTTCGTAGATACGATCGTAAGTACCTACAGAACACGACATGACACATCTCACCGAAGGAAGTAAAAGAGGCACTGAAGTACATTACTAGAAAAACGCTGATGTCTGGTACAAAAATCTTTAATATCATCATCAACTTCAAATACAGTATTGCCCGAAATAAACAGTACTGAAACTAAGTTGGCGGTGTTTTTATGCGTGCGCTGTCACACTCAAGTTAGCTAGTATAGACCTGTCAAGTAAACCTCAAACAAGTAATTAGTAGGGTCTAATTGTTAAAAATGGTGTTAAGTACAGAGGAGAAAGTGTTTCTGGTAGAGCATTATTTTCGTTCATACGGAATCGGCCGACGTAATGGTGCAAGTTTGCTATACGTGTCTGATCAATTCACACAAAGGTTTAATAAACGTTCTCCAAGTAATGCTGTAATTTTGAAGGTTATTGAAAAGTTTAGAAATACAGGTAGTGTATTGTGCCAACGAAAAGGAAACTCAGGGCGTCCCAGGACAGTTAACAACAACAATAACCATGAACGTGTTTTTGAGCAAATCTTAGAAAATCCGAAAGTCAGCCAGGCAAGGACAGCGTTACAACTTGATTTAAAAGAACTTCCTTTCAAAGAATCCTGAAGGAGCTGGGTACATTTTCGTATGTGATTCAGGTACATCAACAACTACATCCTCGGATTATCGCAGTAGAGTGGAATATTGCGCCAGAATTCTCGCGTTACAGTATGAAAATCCTGAATTTTTGAAAATGTTTGGTTTTCAGACGAAGCACATTTTCACTTGTCAGGCTATGTGAATCGTCGCACAAATCGATTTCTGGGCTTTGCCAGACCCGATGAGGTTCAAGAGGTTCCTTTACATAGTGAAAAAGTGAATGTCTGGTGTGCTGTTTCCGGACACGGAATCATTGGTCCGTACTTTATCGAAGAGAATGGTAGGCAAGTCACACTTAATCAACAGAGGTACAGACAAATTTTAACACGATTTATCCCTGATCTACGTCAATTCTGTCGTGCACGTAACTTGGCATTTCGAAACCAATTTTTTCAGCAGGACGGGGCAACTTGCCATACTGCTGCCGCAATTCGTCAATTTCTTCAAGAACATTTTCCAAGCAAATTCATATCACGATTTACTGACTTCCCTTATCCTTCACATTCTCCAGACCTCACACCTCCAGACGCATACATTTGGGGCATGGCTAAAAATGCCGTTTTCAAACGGGCACCACAAACCATCGATGAATTAAAGGATGCCGTTAGAGTCTTCTTCGCAGCCCTGAGACAACCCTTATTCAATAACATGACCAGAAACTTAGAACATCGTTATGAAGTCTGTCTCGAACGAGGAGGTGCACATTTAGAACATATAATAAAGTGTCAATAATATGTATTTTTTAAATATACAAAACAATTACAATTTCAGTACTGTTTATTTCGGGCAATACTGTACTTCCCCAAAGCCTGGAAAACAGTCATAGTCGTGATGATTCTAAAACCAGGAAAAACAAAAACGAAAGCGGAAAACCACAGATCGATTTCGCTTCTAAGCACGATGTCAAAAATCTTTGAACGACGTTTACTGCCATTGCTACAGGACCGGACAGAAGAGTTTAGGTTCAAAAAACAACACTCAACCACACTACAAATGATCAGAGGTCTAGACAAGATTTCTAACAACTACAACTAGACGAAACCCAAAACATTCAATCACGAAAATAAGACGCCAACTCGACCTACTGCCAGACTGGTTTCAGCAGTGAAAGATAAAGCTAAACACTCACAAGACAGAGGTAATAATCTTCACAAAACGAAAAACTGACGAATAAGTCCATCGACCATCGAACGCGAACAACTAACTTGAAATCCTCCCATCAAATACCTAGGCGTGCACATGGACAAACGACTCACGTTCGACAAACTCGCCACCGAGACAACTAGCAAGGCCCGAAGAACGAAAGGATACCATCACGGAATTTTATACCACGGGAACAACTTACCTACGGAAATCAAACTCAAGACTTACAAGACCTACATAAAACCAATGCTGAACTATGCATCAACAGCTTGGTATACTTACACATCGAACAGATAAAACCAAAATAAAGACCTTCCAAAACAAGATATGGGGATAATCACCGGCGTCCGCTGGTTTGTCAGAAATGAGACGCTACGACATGACCTGAAGCTACCAACACTGAAAGAATATTTTAAGACGTTGGCCGTAAAAACTTATAACAAAGTAGACAACTCAGGTATCCAACTCCTTCGCAGCATTGCACCGTCGCTGGACCGAAACTTAAGCAGAAAAAGAAAACACCATATATATATATATATATATATATATATATATATATATCGGATGGCTGAAAATGGAACATAAGGTTAGAGACCCACCCGCGAGCAAAACTAGCGAGAAGCTACATATGTAAATAGACACCTTCTGCGAGCAAAAAATAAAAACATTTAAAATGCAGTAACAATAGATAGCAACGAAGCAGCCGAAATCACCAAGATTAATGCTGTATAAGGGAGGTCCACGACCATTCGAGACAATGCTAACCGCCGTGGACTTCGCACTACCGTGTCGTACCGTTTCAATATTTTCTGGCGTACACACACTTCTCTGGGTTCCGCGGTAAATTTTGTTCACATTTCCACCTTCATTAAACCATCGATTCCATTATAAATTTGTGTTTCGTGTAGGTATCCTACCACGCCTAGGAACATCATATTCTCGATGAAAATGACACTGAACCTCGATTAAGGATGCCGTTCGAATGAACACCGAAACACAGATAACTCGTGATTATACAAGCCAAGAATTCGTGGCTACTGAAAATGCATAATACAGCAAACTTATTGCGCACTATAGTATCCCCCATTCAGTGTCCGTCTTTCCACCACACCCCTAGCAAATGCGTCAGTACCTATTGCCGGACCCTTTAGTGACTAATGGACCACTGTGTATTTATTTTCAGATCTCAACGCCAATTCATATAAATTCAAGCTTACATAATACATAAATGCAAATTCTTATTTATTGTTACAGTGTTAGTGTATGTGATCTGAAAATAATTATCGACTCTCTACTATTAATTATAAAATGTATCATTTATGCTTGTTATATGATTAAATTTAAATAAATTTGCACATTTCTTAAAATTTAATTTCCGTGTATATAGCAATAACTTCTAAACGCCCGGCTAGCTCAGTCGGTAGAGCATGAGACTCTTAATCTCAGGGTCGTGGGTTCGAGCCCCACGTTGGGCGATTTTCTTTTTTTAATCATTTCATTAACTAATCTAATAACTATTGACCTATAGCACTTAGTTACCTTTCAAAAATTATAGACAAGATTTTAAACAAAATAGTAAAAGTAGAAACAATTGATAAAACAACACGAGATCTTGTTCACCTAGTAAATAAAATTCAATACTCAGAAGCATCAGAACAACTTTACTGGAAGTTTAATAACTTTAGATAGAGTTTGAGTTAATAATCGCATACGGTGTGCTTTTAAAGTGGTAAGTTACTTGTATTTAGAGTACTACCTCGCATCAAATTTGAACACTAGAGCGATCAAAGTTACTACACTAGAATATTTTCAAAATGTAGTATTTCCGTTTATACTGAATGTGGCCTTTAATATCATTGCTTTCAATAAATCCCCTTGTATATTTCTGTAATTTTGAAATCTACTTTAAATTGTAAGTAACCTTGTATAAAAAAACATGTCTACTTCGTGCCGTTTCCGACTTTCTTTTTATTTTTAAAAATTTTAAATCGGATATAACCGTCTAAAAAATCGCAATACTGAGAAACTGAATATACATGGTGTTCGCTGAGAAGGTATACTACTTTGTTTGAGTATAAATTTTGGTTAAATGAAAGAGAATGTATCTAATGTTGAAAAATGATTCATTTAATGCTGGCAAATATGTATAGAATACCACACCACATAAATGTCGGCCTCTGTTAGCCTTACAAATAGGGGCTCTTTTCACATTTTTCATTACATTTTGAGACATTTCACTCGGTATTTCATTAATTTATTACGTTCCATTTCATATTTGTAAATTTATTACCTTCTTAATTTAAAAACCATTTCAATTTCTACTTATTTGAAGATACGGGTTTGTTACACTTTTATTATGTCAAGTTAATTCAGTTGGGCAACCAACGTTACTCGTCCTTTATTTAATTCACAAGTCCACATGTTTATATCACACTTTCTGGTTTCTTAGCTAGGCATGTGGTTTGATAAGAATTTCCCGAATGTTGCTAGTTTAATTGCAAGAAGATAAAGTGACTGTGAAAGATAGAAATATGCTCAAACGTATTTCTATTTTATATGCAATTTCGTGATTATTCGTTGGAAAACAATTTTATAAATATATTGGTTGCATGAGTTCGCCTTCTTTTTAGCGCTAGTTCGCGTTGTTTCTTCTATGATAAATAATATAACCACCAATCGGGCAGTTACAAAATCCATAGGATAAAAAAGTGCTTTCTCTTTTTACAGGACTGGTAGATAATTGAACGACGATATTCTTTTAAGAGACATATTATTTTCTGTCCGGTTTGTAACTAATGTTCTTCGAATTTTACGCTCCATTTAAGTTCTTTGAACTAATGCTTAATTGGTCATACTACAAAAATTTCACATTGTCGTTGCCACACATTTTCTTTGTATACCGTTGTTTGCAGATGAAGTTATGATTAGATAAGGACCTTGAAGTTACGTAATACACTCAAAAGCCTACGTGGACGAACATCATTAAATGCAAACAGGTACAATGGCATCATTTACTTAAGATACGTGGATTTTCCAATAGTAGGTAAATGTTTAGATATAATGAGCAACACAATGTTGTATAATTAATACTGCCATAAGGATTTAGTGTAGTTTAGTGCAATAATGTTTTCATATTAATGGGTAATTGTGTTAATTGGTTTCAAAATTATATATAGATTTGATAATTATCCATCAGCTGTTGTATTTGATTAACTGTTAATGTCGATTGCGCGTGAAGTATTATAGATGTGTACTTTATTTCTTAGGTATTAGTAGGTTCTGTTTGGGGCGTGCTCGTCATAGTCAAAGTAGGTAAGATTCTTGGCATATTTATATATGTTAATTTTTATTGTTATTAATTACAGTGCTTAAATGCCGCTTTGTTTTGATATCCTAAATTATGCGGTACTATTTAAGGGGTGTATAATGGGGTAGTTCTTTTATTTACAAAACACCCTTCAGCTTGATAGTTACTAGAAATAATTAATATTTTATATTAGTACGTGTGTAGTAAAGAATTAGGATGTTCGTTTTTACACCAGGAATTTAATATTGTTTGTCATCCAAAATCATAGTTGCTTATTAGGGTTATATTTTACATGTGTTTTTATGTTTAATTATCCTTTCGAGTACATATGTTCCACAAAAGGCGAATTGAGTCGTGCATGCTGTTATTTCGTTCTTTAGGACAACCCCTCCCCCATCTCCGACTGTTCAGCGTAGTCATCGTTTTCTTTCTCTTCTCCCCCGTCCTTTGTTACGCCTAATTCGGGGGGAAGATTCCGTTACCAATTTCATTCTGGCGACCATTTCGCAAGATAACTTGTTATGCAAAGAAGTCTCGAAGTAACTCCATTTTGCCCGTATGCGATGTGGCCTATCTTGTTAGAACCACATGTTAATCAATCCTAAAGTATGCAGTTCTGGGGTCAAAAAGTTTTCACCCAAGTCACGATGTTGTTCTCCAGTGACAGTTGCCCATAAAACGTTTTCATTTTCAAAGAATTAATATCCAATGATTCCTCGTGACTAAATTGCACACCAGACTGTCACTTTTAATAGATGTAAAGGTGACTCAGGCATAATTTGTGGGTTGTACATTGCCTAAAGCCAACTATTCTTTTTATTCACATACCCATTCAAATGAAAATGCGCCTCGTCAGTCATTACGAGTTTTTCACGAAAATCGGGTTTGTCATGGGCGAGCTATAACATCCTATTAGCAGATGTAAGACGGCGTAATTTTTCTTGTTGAAGAAGCTCTTGTGTTAGTTGAATCTTAAATGGAAACAAATCCAAATTCTTTTGCAAACTTGTGATCAAAGATGTTCTTCGTAACCCAAGTTCCTAAGCACGGTGTCGAATTGAACACCTTCTCGAACATCAGCAATGTTCTCGCCGATCTTGCAGCACGCTGTAGTCCATGCTTGCACGTATCAGCTACAAACCATTTTTCTTCGAAATCATTCACTACACAATAAATAGTACGTTTTGTGGGTTCGTTATTGATCCCAAAAATTTCATGTAACTTTCTCATCGTCACAGTAATCGATGACTGATTTGCTTAAAATGTTTTAACAGTTAAAACGAGTTGGTTTATAGAATATTTTTTCCTAATAAATTTACCACGTTCTTTTTCCACGACTGCCAAATATAAACTGTCGAAGCTAGTACTTACCAAAATGGCAACAAAATAAACCTTCGCAACGGACACCGTTACGTGCAAAATTTATTTTTGCGTATTTGCCACTAAGATTTGGAATATTTAAAAACGCTAAACGTATCAAAAGAAATGTATAAAATGATACAAAATTCATTTTACAGTTCAACAAAAACAAATTTTTAAATGTTGCTTCTAAAAACACTTCTGTCATATTATATCAAACCAAAAGTACATCATCATTATCAATCACTCAGATAACAAAAGTATTCGGCAAGTCGCTAAAATAACAAATTAATTATTAAAATAGCGTGCCTCTGATTTCTCAACAAAGCTTTATAAATCAATGATTGCCTTGTAATAAAGATTTAGGATGAACGCAATACGATTTTTTAAAGATCTTAAAATATGTTTTCCATAGAGTAATCTATGTCAGTTGATCGTTTATTTCAATAAATAATAAGAAATATGCAGATTATGAATCCTTTATCACCAACCAGTAGCATTTCTTTTCAGGAATAAAAAAGTACTAGAGATATTGTAACGCTTTGGCGTTACGTTTTGATGTCATAGGAATGTCACCTTATTTTGCAAATTATGACAGAGAAATATTAGAAGGCACTTCTTTTGGAGAAAGCTTAGACTCAGATATTCAATTTACAGATAAAAATCGTTAAGTAATCGTAGTCCCGAGTTAGAACACGTTTAGCAAGACAATTTGAAAAAAATAAAAATAGCATATGAAAAATCAAAAAATAATTATAATTTAGGACGACGTGAAGTAACTTATTTAGTTGGAGATAATGTCTGGGGAAGGAATTTTGCTATCGCAGAGGCAACAAAATATTCTAACGCGAAATTAGCACCAAATTATAAGTCCAATTAGAATTATTGACAAAATTTCTACCCATACATATGAATTAGTTGATGATACAGGTCAATCTGGAGTGATTTTGCATGTAAAAGATTTGAAACCGAATACGACGTACCATCATGAGGGAGAAAATTAGAGAGAGCAATGTTAAGATATTTTTTTTAAATATACATTAGGTTAGAACTAGTTTTGATTCTTTTAGACCTAAGAACGTAAACGTACCTTTTTAGTTTTAATCTATTTGTTTTAAGAATGGACAAAAAATTTTTTTTGGACGTAGTACTGAGACCAAACTAACGTCAAGGATGTTAGGGTAGTAGATTTTTGGCCTTACGTTAGTTACATATCCCCCATATCAATATGTATAAAAATTTAAATGCACTTAGTATGTCTTAGTAATAGTATGTTACATTGTATTAATTGAAGGTAACAATATTAAAGGTTAATCAGAGTTCATATCAGACATGAGAACGGAAGCAACTACTTTGTATTCCAGACGCAACCTGATACTGCAGGTGCAGATACAAGGAACTCCAATTAAGCAGTCTTAAAACATTACTTAGAACAAGACATTGCATGTTATCAAGAAATAGTAGACAGCACTTTCCCACAAGATGATGTGAGAGCGGGGATTACATAAATACCCTAAAAAGCCCCTGATAGCCAGTCAGTCTCGAACTTTCTAACTTTAACATTGTTGGTAGTTCAAGCTACTCATTGGTAATTATTATAATATTAACTTTGGTTAATTTGCTAAATTAAAAGTGACGTTAATGAATATAGCGTACAAGTTGTTAAACCATTTTGGAATTACTGTATTAAAATAAATTTGATAGAAGTGTTTTCGGGAAGTAAATGTTTTTAAAAAAGAAGCTCCTAAAGGCCCACAACCTATCTCGTTAAATAAAAAAAGAGGAAAATTAATCTTAAACGGACAAAATTAATATTGATGTACCCTGTATAACTTTGATTTCATAAATAGCAGAGTATAATGTGTAGTGTATTATTAAAATCGTAACCTTAAAAATCATAAAAACATGTCTATATTTCTGATAAAAACATATTTGAACGTAATTCAAGTCCATAAATTATTTCAAAGTACAAAAGCATGAACAAAATATTTATAACAGTAAATTTTCATAGTGTGGTAACGTCATCTTAAGAAAGCTTTAAGTGAAATGACTAATATACATATTCCATATCATAATTATCCCAAATATAGAAAAGCTTTTTACAAATTTTGGCAAAATGGAGTCAAATTAATGTAACATAGTTGAATGCCAAGTAAACTCCGTACTAATTATTTAAAACACAGACGCTCGTTAGTAAAATTCACGAATATCAGGTTGCAGATAATCTAATTCTTGCATACAATGTATTCATTTATATTGTTGAAGATATTTACACGCGATGTTAACTTAAATATATCATATCACAGCAAGCATCTTTCACGTGCAATAGGAATGCTGTACAGTGGCATAACCCTCCTCTAAACCCAAGAAAGAGTAAAGGACGAAACCTAGGCAGTAGACAAAGAAAACTGAAACTAATTATTCGTTATCAACAAGAACAGATGTGAGAGCGGTACGTGGTCATATTAGTCGAGTATACCCCATAAGTTAAGAAGTAATAATAGGGTGTTAACGTGGTGAGATCCCACGGATTTTCGACAGACCCACAACCTCAACAGATTTAGACGATTTGGTGCCAAGCAATAAACATACTGAATATAAGCACCCTCTCACAAATGAATTTACTCTAGGCTCAACTGGATTCTTTGTTCACCTAAAAAGCGTAAACTGTAAGTTATTAGCTTACTAGAATTGATTCTTTTGTATTGTGGCATTTATGCACGATGTTTTGTTTCATAAACTATTGATAAACTTATACAACGCCCGTTTTTGGTTGAAAATTAGAAATGTGTTGTAAATTCTTATAATTGAATCATCAAATTTTACCATTCTATGTGTGTATTTATTTACAAGAATATCGTTATGTCGTTGATGTTTACATTGATGTAACATTAAAATTGTAGTATTTATACCTGTTTAAAGGAAAATGGAATGTTGTATTAAAACAGATTTAGGTGACACAGTAGGTTGAAATTTGTTGTTTTATTTGTTTAAACATACCGATATCACTCACTCACATCTTTTGGGTTGATTGGGATAACGAGTCTGCTAATCCAGGTAACTTTTGTTGCAATGAAACTCTCACCTTAATTAATAATATGTGCTTGGAGTTTGAACCGTGTCATATTAAGTAATAATAGAATCAATGTTTTGTCGTCTTTTTTGGGAGACATGGTTACAACAAAATATGAACGTGTAGACTCACGCACCGAATTCAGTCCAAAGGTATTTTACCGCAAAACTAGTGCATGAAAAGCATTATCACTATTCATATTGACGTGTTCCTTCCGCCCCACGGTTGGGCTTGTCATAAAATGCTGTGATATTTCCCTTATATTAAGCCACACGACTTAGGCAGACCATAAAATGCTGTGTTATTCTCGCCCCACGGCTTGGGCGTACATAAATGCTATGTTAATCGAGCCCCATGATTGGGTCGTGCATAAAATGCTGTGATACTTCACCAGCCCCTACGATGCGCGTTCTAAAATGCTGTGTTATTTTCTTTATATTAATCAAGCACTTGTAAAAATGTTAATTTATAAATCTCTTTGCCTCAACTAGCTGATTCAATTAAATAAAGCAATTCTACAATACACAGTATAATGATTAAATATTTACAACCTTTTTAAATATCTTCCCCGTTTCAAATTATTTACATCTGTCAGATTTTGAGAAAATGAAGCCAGCAAAACGAGCTTTTTATTGTTACATTTAGAGACCTTTTGAAATGTTTCACGATGCCTATTGCCTTTCATAAATTTATCTAAGAAATCCCAGTTTTGTCGACTCTTACATTTTTTTGAATTATTATTGAATTAAAACAGTTTACAGAAATAAATCATATCAAAATATCTAACCTGGAGTGGTTCAGTAGCTTCTCTGCATCCCCAAGAGTTTTCGTGTCCAGTCTGAATGTTTTGAGTCGAATTTGAAAGTCGACATCCAACCAGAATACTATCCAAATCGTTATTAGTGAGTTTATTCCAATAAAAAGTTTTTCATCTCCGTAATTAACGAAACAGTAATAGAATATTTACCATTGTCAGAGATTACCAAATTAATTTAACAGGCAATAATCTCCAGGGTCTTCCTGACTTGAAGACTCGTACCCAGGATCGTATCTAAGATCGTATCTAAGAGTCGTACCCAAGAGCCCTGTTTTATTTATTTTTAGAAATTGTATAATTTCACTAAATCTGGTTTACTTACGTCTGTAGTAGAGCGGCTCGCTTGCACAATTTTTACACTCTTATAAAATGATTTTCACTTTAATTTTAATTAACTGTTTGCGTGAATAATTTAGCACTTTCGAGTATAGTGACTGCCCAGTTTCAAATGTATACTAACTCGTTGTTCAATTGTTATCATATTTATAGTCTTGCCCCTTTGTTTGCGATTCGTTGATTCCACATGCTGGGCGACACCAATTCTCTTATCTCTTGTGTTATTTCGAAAACTTTACTAAATTTGTCACGTAATTCATTCCATACATCACATTTAATTCAGAAATTCCAGAAACCTTCGATCATCAAATCACGTATTATTATTGTTTGCTTTATTCTAATCTAAATAGAAATAAATTTGGTGTTTGTTTATTTCCTAGTTAAATTGGACTATTGAACAAATGTAATACTTTTCTAGCACGTACGCTTTTCAAATAATACATAATTTCTGCCTGCGTGTATGATGATACATTAACGCACTTGTTGAATATTTATCTAGCCAATTCATACAGGTTTTCCCTTGATTTAATTTCGATGCATTTCGTTACATTTTTAAATTCTTATCTTTGCTCGTAGCTACTCTTGGGTATGCGTTTAATCGCTTGTACTGTTATATACAGTGTGCTCTCAACTAACAATATTCATAACGACCTATTTACTCTTCTAATATCTGTAATTATGTGCTTTTGTTACTTGGGAGTTTCTTTTGTTTATTCTACGACCCCTATGACTTAACCTACCCCTAAATTAACTCTATAATTACAGCAATATAGAGTGACACTTATTAACGCTATTGCAATTCTTGCTAATTCCTACAGTACCCTGATTTTTCTATTGTAGTAAAAAAGCACTTCGGTTATCAATCTTGTTTAAATGAAATTAAAAGTTTCGTGTTGACGTTGGGCACCGCCAAATAGCCGACTTTGAGGCACCGTTTATGTTCATTCGTTCTGGTGTATACTGATTGCAGTGGTTCTGAATGAATACCATACCGTATATTTGAATTATTTAATGCTCCATCCCAATTTAGAATTTAACCAAATTTTTGTCTTGTCAAATAAGGCAAGAGATCTCTAACGTGCGTGACAACACTCGCTCACAAGACCTACATTTAATCTCACATTCAAGCAAAGGCGTATTTTTGAAAAATATTCCGCTAATATTTTTCAAGCGGTTCGGATTAGGAATTGAACTCAATACTTCGATATTAGAAGTCATACGCGAACCACCTAATATACGGAGCTAGCTAATGTATCACAATTGCAAAGTATACTATATGTACCTACTGCTTTAAGGGTGTTTTTAGAATATATAGGAACGGTAAAAGGTGAGAAATTGATTGCGAAAGAACTGCTCTACCACAATAATTGGATACTATTTGGTCAGATTAGATATGAACACACTTTAAAAAGTCTAAACCTAATCAAACTTAATTTAAAGCTTTGCACAGCTTCATAACAACGCCCAATAACCTACAAAATTGCGTGGAAAAAACACAGAAAATACCATCGGGAAAAATAAGATCCGTAGAATCATCGGTTCGATCTTTACCTAAAAGAAACCCTTAACTATTGCACTTTAAAACAAAATGTCTACGGTACATCAAGATACCTAACAAAACAGTATCTTATTACAAGCTAAGTGTCAACAAATCCTGTTGTAAATTAAACGTTATGATATAAAAATCTTGATTTTGATAACAATCCGATTTCTATTGCCTTTAGAAAAACAAATCCAGCTTGTTACGCGTTTAGTGAATCAACGCGTATCACGACTTTTCATTTATTGGATAACCAGTTTACATTTTTATATATTTAATAAATCTATGGTATTTCATTTAAAAGTAAAGTAACCTCCCCCTGTTTCCTGAATCCGATCCTGTTTATTTTATAAACTGGTAGTTAAATTGTAGGTTTAAAATGATTTATTATGTTTAAATATGCTAAGATATTCTCGGGATTTTTTTTATTATTCTTGGGAATGCACTGTGAACACGTACTATCCAGGTGTAAAAGTTCTCTCTTCCAATTGGTTATAGGACATCAGCCAATTCGAAAAAACCAATTCCAAGAGGAAGGATTATAGTGTTGGAATGAGTGAGGGTTTTACACAAAGAAAAAGTGATCCTTCCGTACCGAAAATCAAACAGAACAGATATGTTTGTCGGGGTGCCGTTATCGTGAGTGCATCTATGCAGTGTTCAGTATAGTTCCACCTTTCCCATTAGGGCACAACAACAGCCATCGGCCAGCACTACCTCCAACCCAATCTACAGGAATTCGATCTCCACTGCAACCCCTGAGAAGAGCAGAAAAGCTCATCACCGCGAGATAAAACGGTGAGTGTGTAAATTTTAAGACGTGTATAAAATTTGCGCCTACAATAACCTTAACATTTAACAAGTAAAAGGGTTACATGAAGTTTGGCATTTACGCCCAATATGTATAAATTACTTTTAAAACGTTATGTGCTTTATCAAGATGGGAGTTCAGTTTCTATAGTGAATTTTGTTAAACTGTCTTTCTGTTTGGTCTTTTACCTCGATGATTTTAATGCTGAGCTCTTCACAAGTAGCACATGTGTTAATTTTACGCCCTTTAAAGCACATTAAATTCGTTAAAGAATACAAAAAACCTGTTCCTTCTTAATTGCATCGTTCTGTATATCCAGTGTGATTAATGTGAATTTTGCCATAATTATTTTACATTTCTTACATTTCATATGTAACGGTGCAGCTACGCATAGCATTTCTTTCATCAGTTCTTTGTTTTCTGTGAACTAGTTTTAAGGCTCCAAACAAGTATGCATTTTTCGTGTCATAATTATTTAAAGCCCAAAAAAATACGAAAATATTTGGTTTCTTATATTTTCTGGGACTTTGCTGAAACGTTTTAATTCATAAATACAGAAGAGTCCAAGGATTTTATTATGAATTTCCTGTCTCTTGTGGCGGCATTTTGTATTCTTGTCCACGGTCTTCTTTTTTTTTAAATTTTAGTAATGCCTGATCAACTATAACAAGTTGTTATACAATGCAGATTTGGAATCTGAGTTTTAACATTAGTAGCTAGTATGGGCCTATCTAGAGCAATAGGTTCTTTAACATTACATAGCTATTTATTGTGAGTGACACATATTATTTGTTGCAGATAATAATATTTAGTACGTTGTGTACTTCCTCTTCAGCCTGGTATGGATGTTAGGACGGCCTAGGTTAAAAAGTTCTGTGCTGAGACATTGTTCCAGTTTCCGGTAGTGATTAGTTGTCAGCTTTTTAATGAACTCTGACACTGTTGACAATCTGAGTTCTTGGTGTAGTTGTTTATTTGTAATATACCACTCCGTGTTTATTGTTATTACTGTTATACGTAGGATTTTATTTTGTAGCACTTGTAATTTATTTATATTAGTCGCTGAAGAGTTTCCCCAAATAACACAGGCGTAGGTTACTAAGGGACGAATTAGTGCTTTATAGAGAAGTATTGTACATTTAGTTTTTAGTGATGACTTCCTGTTTATAATTGGATATAGTTGTGTTAATCTAGTGTAACCTTCATTGAGTTTCTTTATAATGTGCATTCGCCAGGTTAGTCTAGTGTCCAAATATACTCCTAGGTATTTAACACACTCGTCTTTGGCTTTCCAATTTATCGTATTGTAGTTTATGTTGATAGTTGGTGGGTTGTTTACTCGTCGTAGAGTAAAGATTTTAGCTACACATTTATCGTTGTTGATGGTAAGATTTCATTTGTTAAAATAATTTATTACTATGTTGGTTGCCTGTTGTAGTTTAGTTATTGCATTGTGTGGGTTTTGTCCCCTTGCTAAGATTGCTGTATCGTCAGCGAACCTGTATGGTTGGGATGTCGTAAGTGAAGATGTTAAAAAGTAATGGTTCCAGAACTCTTCCTTGAGGAATTCCCGTTTCTATTTTTCTGATTGTTGAGATCGAGTTGTTTATGGTGATCTGAAAATTTCCATCGTCGAGAAATGAGAATAATGTGGCTTTGAGATATTCAGGTATGTTAAGATTAGTTATTTTGTACTTTAGACCATAATGCCGCACGCTATCAAAAGCCTGGGCTAGATCAAGGAACAGGGTCACAGCATATTCTTTCTTTTCAAAGCTATCTTCAATGGTCTCGGTTAGTCGTTGTAGCTGGTGGCAAGTCGAGTGTTGTTGTCTGAAACCAAACTGGAAGGTTTGAATTATATTTTGACTTGCGATTTCTTCAGACAGTCTAGTATGAATAATCTTGTCCAGAAGTTTACCCATCATGGGAAGAAGGCTAATAGGTCTGAATCCTGTAACTAATGTGTGATTTTTGCTGGGCTTTGGAAACGTAAGTAGGGATGAACTCGGGCCGGGCCGGGCTTTTAATAAGCCCGGCACGGTCCGACGTAGAAAAGTGACCGGCCCGGCCCGAGACCCGGCTCGAAATGAAAACTGACGGCCCGGCCGTCAGTAAATGAGAAGATATTTTGTTCAGTTGTGTTCAACAAGTAGCTATTACACAATGAATTTTAGTGGCAGCCAACATAAAAACTGTAACTCTATTGATGTTTATTTAATCTAATATAAACCAATGGCTATATAGAAGATATATTTAAAGCATTGTTGGTATCGGGGATGAATCTCTACAAATTCTAATTTTGAATCAGTTGTAAGCAGGAGTTTTTTAGCTTTTATTTTTAATGGTATTCAAATTCTCTTAATCATCTTGTATAATTCTGCAAAAAATTTCAAAGAATTCTAAAATATAATTTTGAGAGGTTTAAAATTTTATTTCAGGATTGACAGGGAAAACCGTAACAAAACTTAATCAAAATTAATTAAAAGTTTTTAGTTTTTTTAATAAGAGTTCTCTAAAACAAACTGGAAACTGTTCAAGCAAGTAAATTAGAATAAGTAGTAAATCACTTTCTGACGGTTGAATAGCGTGAGCGATTGGAACAAATGTGCGGGTACAAATTGGTATAGGTAAGGTATCTATTTGACATTTTGAAGGGGTAACTTTTCACTTTCGTTTACATACAATTGAGAAAGTTCAACGAACAAACATAGTACCACCACCTGCATCATAATCCCTGTGACGTTATATGGAAGAAATACTATTATCTACCGGAGACCTGAAGTGTTGAATACCTCGGAGAAGCTATAACAGATGTTGCTTTTATTCTAAATTTGTGTCATTGAATAGGTGTGAGCACACATATTATTTTTGGCATATATGCCAACAAAAATTACTTTCTTAAATTTTTCAAGCAATAAAAAGTATATGCCTACGGTTAATTTGCAAAGAATAAAATATGTAATTAACCCCAATAAACTAATTATGATAATGCAATTTTTCTTCTTCATTGATGTCGATATAAAGTTTACTTTACTCAAAAAATTGTTTAAATTTGCTGCTGGATATCGACCCGGTCGTAGGTTTGTTTGACTATCAGCAGCACTATTACCACTTTTATAGGGATTATAATTAGAGGCTTTCACGCTATCAAAGTCTAACATGATAGTTATTATATCAAACAACACTATCATATATGAAATAGATAAATATTATTTTATTTCTTATATTTTTGTTATACTCGGTAGTGTATATACCATACTGGAAATAAGTATTATTATTAAATTCAAATAAAAGCAGTCTTGAGTATAAAGTTATCATCGACGAACTGAGATTGGGAGACCTGAGCAAAATTTTTGAAAATCTAAGGCAAACTACCAATTTAGTGAAGATACGCGATGTTTTTAAACAACCTTACCACATTTTTAACTTATAGCTATAAAACTATAAATTTAAACTACGAAAGCTATTAAAGACAACATGTGGCTGTAAAATTTACGCATATAAAAATATAAAACAGGCGTATGATTTTATGGGGTCAGTAAATCAACTGGTAATTTTTGAAACAAGGTCGACAGTAAATCCTACAATAAATTGAAAATAGAAATTTGTTGCAAGAACGCATTGACATCGATTGGACTTTTATGTAATTAGTGTACGCTTAGCGTACCTTATAACCTTATCATAAATTTGCGTCCGCTTTATCTTCTCGTTCCTACTTCAAAAGATTTTACTAAAATTACCTACTTGATATTAGAGAGTTATTGCAAACTCATTCCAAGTAGACTTTATTAAAAGAATCTTCAAATAAAGTATCCTTTATTAAAAGTTTGCATCCAATTTAAAGAAGTGTTATTGCAAGTGTTTTTTCCTTTACTCTTTATTTTGACATATATGTTTAGAATTTTATATCTGTAGGTTATGTTTTAAAAATGAATAAAGAATTAATCTATTTTGTGATAAGGTGACCTATAATACATGTTTAACTATATTGGAAAAGATCAAAAAAATTGTATTGACACAAAGATAAACCTTTTTTTATTATTTGAGCTTTTCATTTTCCACTGATTCGATAACATTTGTATGTGTTGTCAAAGTGTTTTCACGGAATACTCTTCGAGTTTACTTCAAGACAGTTTTTTACTTCTTCCCAAACATGTAGCATATCTGTTTTCAAAATGATTTTTTCACCTTACTTCTAGGAAAAGCATTACAAAACAGCATCCTCGTATTTAGCGCGTTGACGTTTTATATCTTTTTCGTGTTATAAACTTGGACATTATATCTCTAAATTTAATTACGGAAACAACATTGCAAGAAACCATTTAATTTCACAATATTTATTCAGAAAGCAGACAATTAAATGTAAGTTTGTAGGTTAGGCATTTGGTATATGTCAAAATAAAGGCGCCTTAAATAAAAGCATTCCTTGCTTGTATTTAAATTAAATAAAGGTGTCCTGTATTTTAATAAAGTACAAACATTAAAGGTGTGTTAATTGCGCATGTGTAAATGTCAAATAAGGGAAAACTTTATTAAAAAAATTGGTAAAATGAACGTTCAATAACTCTCTTAGACATAAATTATGCACGCGATTGATAATATCGACGTTCGCCGCATGATTGAAATTTGAAGTATATACATATACATAATATAAATGATGCAAGCTTTTTAATTATGAATAAATCACCTAGTTTGATATTCCTGGGCATTTTAAACTTGCCGAAAGTACAACAAGAGGAACATTAAATAGGACTAGAAAAAATATTCGGCATAAGAAGTGAGTTATAATATCACGTTCCCTTTATACTAAACAAGACGAAAAACTAATTATTAATGGGTTCATGAAGACACTACGTGAAAATATAATTAAGAACGTTTACTTACTCAATGTGAGATAGAAGTGAAACGACGGTGAAGTATCCAGTTGTGCGTTTTTCGGCCCGAAAACTTCGGGCCGGCCGAATTGTTTGGCCCGGCCCGGCCCGAAAAAAGATCGGCCCGGCCCGAATAAAGTAGTCAACGGCCCGGCCCGGATTCGAGCCCGAAATCAGGCCGGGCCGGCCCGAAAGCCCGAGCCCGAGTCCATCCCTAAAAGTAAGTACAAGAGAGTGCTTCCAAGTTTGTGGGAAATATCCCATTCTTAGACAGGCAGTGAATAAGGTTCCTAGATAGGCGTGCAATTTTTTGCTCGAGTTTTTCAGTATTAGATTTGTTATTTTATCATGGCCTGGTGCCTTCTTTATAGACAGCATTTTTATTAGAGCGGCTATTTTTTTGGGTGACGTCGATAAAATTTCTGAATTTATTTGTAGAATGTGAGATTCTACATGATTTAGAATTATATTTGAGAACATAAGTTGTGGATGTTTTTGTAGTTCAAATGTTGTTTCGAGATATTCAGCAAATGCAGTACATTCGTCTTCATCTGTGTGGAGTTTTACATTATTAACATGCAGTGAAGGAATTTGTTCTGTTTTATGCAGTATTTTTTTGGTTGTTTTCCATAGTCTAGGGTCTTGTGTTTCTAATTCTCGTATGTATTTCTGGTATTGGTTAATTCTATGTTCATCTAATTCTCGTCTGATTCGATACGATAGATTGTTCATGAGATTTTTTGTGATAGGATCTCTAGTCTTATGCCACTCGCGTTTAGCTCTGTTCTTTTGATGAATTAATTGAGTAATAGAATTAGGAATTATGTGTATCTTTAAAGCGTCTTCAGTTGACTATTCCGTTAATTGATCTTGCTTTGTAAACGTTTTTTATTGACTCGGCTTGGAGTGAGATTATAACCGGCACGTGATCTGAGTCCAGCTCTATATGGACTGTTTGGTTAATTGGCTGTTGGACGTTTTTATGCATAATTATATTTAGTATGTCAGGGTTGTGGTCATTTCTGTATGTGTAGTGTGTTCGTCTGGTGGGAGAAATTGTATCTTATATTTGACAGCAATTTCGTTTAGTTTGATACCATTTGGGTTGGTTTAGCTGCATTCCCATACGGTGTTCTTGCTATTAAGATCACCAATTGGTAAAGTTGGCTTGTTTGTATTAAAGATTGTTCGGATATCATCTTCCAATAGTTTTTTGTTAGGCTGTTTGTATACGCTATTCAGATTAACTTTTGGTTCCTAGTAAGGTTTAGTTCTATTGTTACTATTTCTAAGTTTTTAGTATTAGGTACATCGGCGGGTTGATGAGAGATTTGATTTTTGACTAGGACAGCTACTCCACCTGTTGACACTCTGGCTTGTCTGTCCTGTCTGTATATTTGATAACCGGCTATTTTAAATTTTTCTTGGTTAGCTAAGTGGGTTACACTGATGCAGGCTATATCAATATTGTGTCGAGCTAGGAAGGCTATTAAGAGTGAGCGTTGAGCTTGCACTTCATTGGCATTCCAATTAAATATTTTAATGTTGTTAAGGGTTTGTGAGCTATTGGCCATTGACGAAGATTTGTTATAAGAAAGTTTTTGATTTGAGTGATGAAGGGTTTAAGAAGATCTAGGATGGTTAAAAAATGTTGTTAATAGTGCATGTGTTTGGGTTTTCGGTTGTAGGCTGTCTCGTTCGTTCTGCATAATTTTACGCGGTGCTTGTGTTTGATTGTTTGGTGGTGTTGGTTGATTTACTGTTGAATATGTATTTCTGCTTGATCTTTTTCAGTTTGCATGTATTGTTGTTGATAGGTGCATTTCCTGTAGTTAACCGAGTGGTGTTTACCGCAATTTATACAGGTTGGTGGGTCTTCTTGTTTCTTGTTACACTCAGTGTAATAGCGGATCCCTGCGCATTTAACGCACTTAAGGTTAAGTGAGCAGTAGTTTTTGTGTTTTCTAGTTGTTGAACAGCGGTGGCATTGGGGCGTATATTTGGCTAATCTTCTAGATTCAACTGTGATAATGAAGTTTTCTAACTTATTAGCTTTGAAAATTTCCTCTGCTTTTTCGTTGTATGTTAATTCTACAATGACTACTGGCATTGGTGTTCTATATTTGTAATATAGCCTGTTTATCTTTTTAATAGGTAGCTCATGTTGTTGTAGCTCCTTTATAATGTCCTGTACTTCGAGGGAGGGCAGGACATTTTTTAGCGCAACTAAGAGTGGTTTACTTGCAGGATCTTGATAGATATGGATTGAAATTTTATTGTTTAAATAGTGTTTAGCCAATGCTCTATAGTCATTTTCGGAGGTAAGATTTATTTTTAGCGACTTACTTGTGTATGTAGTTGTGTATTCACTGCTGGCTAGTTTTATAATGTCACTGAAGACTTCCTTATGTTTGTGCTCTCGTTGAAGAAATATTGATGGTATTTTGTTAGTTTTCTTGACTTCGGTGCTTGGATTACTTTGCTGGTTAATATTTTCGGGCTCATCCGGTTGTTGCAGTAATTGATATCGATTTTGTGTTAAAAGAGTTTTTGGTTCCCATAGATAACGTTTTTGAACTTCGTTAATAGGTGGCGTTAAATGATCACTAGATGGTTTTTGTGTTCCCATTATTTACATTGCCATCCCTGACGGATGGCGGCGTTGTATTGTTAACATTCACTTATCTTTATAGTACAGTCCTATTTCGTAACGAACATGATATAAAGGTTATTTTATATTGTACTTATCTGTTAAAACTGATAATACTGATATGGAGCACAAAATGCGTCCGCACTGCTTGACTACACATGTAAGACGGTCTTCTAAGTTCTTGACTTGTTCCCGTGAACAATTTTGTTTTTAGGCTCTCTTATTTACTAATATATTGTATATCAGCGTTTAAATGCTGGGGAGAGATGGCAAGTCGAACTAGTATATATTATATCAAAGGTGCAGAAAAATCTAGAATCGAAAGTCATTGAACCAACATTGGATTGATTGACAGCTACAAGAATGCATTCAAAGAATCAATATAAAACAAAAGCAAACAAAAGCGAAAATCCAGAAAAGCTTCAAAATTTCTGGTAATATCTGTTTAAATTACGTATATAAATCGCCGGTTAGGCAGAGCTTTCAGTTTCAGTCGAAGTATAAATCAGCGAGTATTATGATATAAATTACTGGATAAATTGTTAAAATAAATAGGTTTAAAGTGTATATGAATTAAATGTAGTCGTCGTGTTAAGACGAAAATTAATAGTAAACATGGTTAGTAAGAAACATAAGTTATTTCTGTAGCGCCATCTCAGTAAATTAAGGTTTCTAGATTTTTGTAACTAGACTTGCACTAAACCGAATAAAAAACAGTGAAAAGAAGTTCATTACAATATTATAGCTGAACTTTAGTGGGATCATGCTAAACTTCTGCAAAATTCGCTTACAAACATCAAAAGTTATCAAAATGCGTTAAGCGTGTCCGTTCGTGCATGTGTGCGTGCGTGCGTATGTCTGTACGTGCGTACACGTGCATGTGCGTCATTAGCATAATATAGCTTAGATGATAGATTAAGTCAGTTAATGTATTTGTGTAATAATTTAATATGTACAGGTCTTAATGCAAGGAGTGTCCTTAGTAGGTGTAAAAATGGACTTTAAAGTCTATAGTTCCCTTGCATTATTTCGTCTATCTAAGTCGTGCATGCTTCGTTAAATAAAATATAAAAACAATTATGGTGGTTACTCAACCAACAACAGTGGATATTCCGTATCAAAATTTGCAAATCGTTTTTGAAAACCCAAGCAGGATTTTCAGAATTGAATTCCACGTTGATTCTTGCGAATGATAAAAAGTGGTTATCTAACACAAAACAACAAACAAGTAACAAAAGTGTCACTGAAGTGGTTTCGCAACCTACTCTAAATTATCATCAACCACAAAGGAAAATCCAAATTAGTCATACAAGTACTGTATCTATTATCAAGTATGTCAAATTCATAAATTTGCACTATACCGAATGCTACGTACATGTAACACTTAATAAGTGGAGGTTTATCATAATTAAAAACAGTTATGCAATAACCAGTTTAATTATTATTAACAATATTCTAAAGATTACCTCTGCTTGACATTAATTACCATGACAATTGCCGATAGAATCAAAGTGTCTCCATAATAATAATCATAGAACATCAAACAAACATTTAGGAAACAATTGACGAGTACCATAGAATTTTACTTGACTATTATACAAGTTCAAGGACTTTACGACTTCCCAAATAGTACTTATCACCTTGATTTTTAAAAGGATGTTATTTGACGTACATGTTCAAACAGGTACATGGGAGAAATAATTACTTAGCTACACGCACAGAAAAATAATAAAAATTGCTGTTTTGAAGATTGATTAATTATATTTGTCCAAACGAAATTACCAGGTAAAAAATGCGGGGGGGAGTAAGTAAAACTGGTATTTTGCAAGTTAAAATAATTATGCAAACTGTTTTTGTACAGTAGCTTATGTAAACAAAAGCTTGACTGAAAATCTAACCATAAAAATTAGTTTTTTACAGAGACTTCGAAGCTTGTGTTTAATATTGTTAATTTAGATGATTGTTCAAATTTCACAAACATCCAAAACACTTTCATTTCACAAATTCTAATCGTAATTCACTTATCAAGGAACTATTTCAGGTTTTACAAAAATTATTTCGTATATTACTATAGGGTACTTAACAATAATGTTCACCTCTTTTATCGATACATTGAAAACTTAGAGCCTAGAAATTCCTTTTTACAACTATTACGTGGTTCATCTATCCTGAGGGTATCCGGGCTATACGGACTACTTGCAAAAAATAGTTGGATCAAGGACCATCTAGCTGAAATTGGGGTATAAAATAAAAAAATATAGTGTCCTAGTAATAAAAAATCTAATTTCATGTAGGCCACATTAATAGCAATATAAAAAGGAATTTTAGTTAAGGGTATAATGGTTACAAATCATTTTTACATTATCACTTTCCACGGTAATCACACAGGTTATTAAATCTTGTGAGGCCTTTATGAGTCCAACGGGAGCATCTTATGCACTTAACCCAATCGTCATCTTTTTTAGTTTCGGTATAATATTCGCCACAATAAACACATTTATTTTTATCCTAGTCCAAATGACTTTCATAAAGAAGATGTAATTCTTTCTTTTTCTTTACTTTCTTAATGTGAACAATCTTTTTTTCATGCTTTTTATTGATATTATCATTTTTCTTTCTTTCTTTCTTTTTTCTCTTCTTTAATCCTAATTTTCTCATCTTTTTCGGCGTTTTTCTTTTCCATGGTTTGGATGTTTTCTGGGGAGCTTAAAACAGTTAATACAGTTTGAGATATTCTCTTTAATGCTTGCACCATAATGGCACAAAACATTGGATGTATTTCATCCAATAGCTTCGAGGGAGTGTCCTTTTCCGGTCCATCAGACACTAAAACCATATCACTCCTTGAACTAGGTCCAGGAACAGCAAGTACATCATTTAACAAATTACTACGCTCAGCGTTAGGTAGTTGATCGTTTGCTGATAGGTTGTTTATTTCAACATGGGTTCGGGTCTTGCAGATAATGGGATACTTTGACTGGAAATAGTCTCAGAGGAGTCAGTTTCAGATAGAAAAGCAGTCCGATATCGCTTTGGACTCGAAAGGAATAATGCCACATATTTTAAATCCATTAACACCATAATCAATGTTTGCTGACTTCATCCAAGTCAAGCTAAGTAATGTTTCGACAGGTGTTATTTGTGATGTAACAGTTGGGGATAGAGTAGCAGTTACTCTTCAAAGACTCGAAGAAAGCGCGATCTAATGGCTGTAGTCAATTACTTGTATGAGAGGGATACTCATTAAAATTATGTCATTGCTTTGCAAACTTCAGCATTTCAATATAACTAGTATGCGATGTATACTGTCAAGTAGGAAAAGAACGGCTACTTTTTTTGGAATAAAATGATTATCTTAACCAATCAAAAATAGATCAGCATTAACGTACGCAGATTCTTTATTCATTCTTACTTCAACGCCAGGTGGCTACCGTCACAAAACTCTAGCTTCAGATATTTTTCCTTTCATTATAGAATAGGGCGGCAAAAATGTACCCTCCCCACTTACCCATGATAATACAGAAATAGTTTCAACACTCTTGCCAGAGGTAACAGATGTTACATTCTTCGGGATCGGACAACTCGCCGCCGTCGACTCGCCGCCGTCGCCTCGCCACCGTCATCTCGCCGCGGGGACAACTCGCCACCGCCATCTCGCCGCCACGACAACTCGCCGCCCATAGCTACACCAAGAAGAATGTTTGAAAAAAGTATTTATGCTACTCTGCCTTTTTGAATTTCTGATAATATTACCGAAGAATTATAAACACGGTACAAATCAAATCGTCTATTTTTAATGAAGCACAGAAATAGAAAGTGTTAAGTAGAAAACCAGATTTATTTTTATGAAATGTGTTTTATCTAATTTGAAAGTATAAACTGACAATAGCCAAAAATACCAAGATATTTATTCAGAACAATACTTTACCATAGGCGTTTCATCGAATGAGTAAAGGAATATGTAATTGACGAACACAAAAAATATTTAAGTTCAGAAACGCAACGTCTAACTTCATCTTTTTAAATACCATGGCCAGTTCACCGGCGGCGAGTTATCCTCGCGGCGAGATGGCGGCAACGAGTTGTGCTCGCGACGAGTCGACGGCGGCGGCTTGTCCTAGACCGCACATTCTTAGGCCCTTTAATTGCAACAACTTTGTCCATGTTAAACACATTCCCATATATGTCAAATAGGCTATGTTCCTTTAAAACGCCCCCTTACAACTTAAAATAATGTTTAACTACTTTTTTATTTAGCCTTTTAGCTCGCGATTGATACCCCATTCACATTGACGAATACCAAGTTCTGGATGTCATGCAAGAAATAAAGTAAGCCAGTCATAACGGGCTTGGTTGGATCCTTGTTAAAATTATGTTTCAGGTTCAGAACGTTTGCCAAATAATAAGCTATGGAACAAATAAGTCTCTGGAAGGAGTAAACTCACGTGACTGCAGTTTTCTACATACATAACTATTTTTTCTAATTTCAGTGCCCAATAGTGAACATATACCCAATAAGCCCTTTAATAGTTTTTAGATTTAAGACGCCTTTTCAAAATAGTTTTTGGCATCCAAAAGCTTTGACATCAGCATTTATACCCATTATCTTTTCTTCTATATTTTTTACAGCATTTTTCAGAGCATCTTCCAACCAGTCCTCTCGCCCTGTTGTCCCTTTCCGTTAGGAAACTCCGTGGCGTAGTTGGTATGCGTGTGATTACTATGCCCAAGGTACCAGGTTCGAAACCTGACACGGACCGCTTAAAAAATGTTAGGCGAGCATTTTTCACACGAATACGTCCTCGTTCGAATGAGAAGTAAAAATAGAGGTCCTGTGTGTGAATGTTATCACGCGCATTAAAAATCCTTACCTTCCTTAGAACAGCAAGGGTTCGACAAAATTCAAAATTTTCCAGGTAAAAAATCGCTTCCTGACCAATGTAGCACCTTCAGGTGGAGCATTGAAAAATCAAATCCAGTCTTCATTTTTCTGCCAACTTTAAAAATAACTTACTAATTTCTTTAACGGAATGTGAATCTACTTAATAGAAACTTAATAATTTACAGGTCCAGCTATCTCTAAAACAAGCTGGTCCATCTATCCCAAATGTCAGAGATTAACAGACCACTTCCCGTTCTCGAGGACCTGACTTGCAACGCACTCTTTTAGGTTATTTTTTATATCTAAACACTTACTTAGGTAATCCCATCGATATCACGTCGAAATAGCGCAAACCAACTACACACTGTAAAATACTAGTTTAGTGTAATAAATTTATCAACTTACCCAAAGTTATCAATTCACCTTTTTAAAGAACTACGTAAAATATCAAGGATATGATTAGGACACGATTATGATGGAGTACTCAACTGTAAACACTGTTTGCGCCACTGCTGTGGTAAATCTCTGAACTATCGAAGGGGTTCGTCTACCCCGGTGTTCCATCTATTCCGGACTTTGTTACGTGCCAATCAAATTGGCCTTTAAACATTGTTATCAGTTTAATTTTGATGTGCGGAAGTTTCGCGCCACAATTTCAAAAGACTTGGGGCGCGTACTTCCGTTACGTCACAGTGCGTTGCGCCAGATCGCGCGACGCGAGTGGAGTAGGGAAAAAGTGGTGAGAGGTTTCGGTTAGACGCTTGAACGTGGCTGTTTGCCTTTGATCTTCGAGTGGAGTGGACGCTTAGAGGCATCGTATCGTGCTTATCTTATCTATGTAGATTTCCTTTGCCTAATTGTTTTTGTTGTCGACCTTTACCTGGTTTTTCCCGTCATTCCCTGCATAGGTAGGTAATCTGGAGCCGTAGACGAACCGTACTCCACGACCCTGGACGACGAACTCATGATTGCCGTAGCTGGCCGGAGCGCTTGAAGGAGCGTGGCAGGAGTCACCATCTTTAATTACCGCAAAAGGGCTTCGAGTAGCCTGATGGACTTTAATAGAGGCCTACCTTAGCGCGACTCCGTCGAACGCCGGACATCTTATGTGAGTATTCTATCTGCTAAATTGTTCGCTTTTATCATTTATTGTTTTAAATATGTAAACTTCCGAAGTATTGCGCAATATAAATTGTGCATCGGTGACGTCATGGGCAGTTGGCTGCGCGGAATCTGTAATAAGGTTAGTGCTGCCATCCGCGAGTGGCGTCGCTTGCTTTTTCAGCGCGCTTGCGCAATGTATTATCGACTTTGTAACTGTATTTATCGACGTACTTTTTAACTGTATTTATGGAATTTTTGAATCATAAGAACTTAATCTATAGAAATTAGTAACAGCATTGGCGGCTCCTTACTGAAAACCTTATTTATAAATTAATTTATATACAAAAACTCAGAATTGGTAAAATATTAATAAATAATCAAATCATTGATCCTACATCATTCATTTCCCAATTTTCTTTACTCTCGCTGCATATTACTACATTTATTCAATGACCAATCCCTTTTTGCCTCCGGACTTGTAGGATTCTAAAAACACGACTTGCACTGCTCTTGCTATGATCGTTCATAGAAAATAACACTCAGAACGACAAGGTTGGTAGTATAGAGGAGGTAAATGATGCACGTTCTGGATTCTTTTTACCTGTAGATTAGTAGAGCCAGGATTGAATTAATGTGCTATCGAGTTCTTATTTCCGATCTTTACTGCTTTGTAAACCAAACCATCCCAATCTATTAGTATTGTGGGTTCTGCCGAAAGTCCGCGGGCCTCACCACATTAACGTTGTTAATTAATAATCAAAGGGGTGTACTCGACTAACCTCTCAACAATCACCCTCACATGTTGTCGTTTATGGCCCACAAATGATTAATTCATGGTTTGGCGTTCACTGTCTGGAATCCGTTATTTTCTCCACCCTTTTTCATGCATTGGGGGGGGGGAGGTTTGGTTCTTGATCCAGTCTCCTTATTGAATCTATGGAACAAACCAGCGTGTCCTTTAGTCTAGTCTTAGTTCTAAATAAGCGCCTATGTTGTTAAGTAAATAACTACATTGTAAGAATATGCTTATTATATTATCCGGGATTTACTTTGTACTATAATTACACGTGTGTTCCTGAAACATTAATTCTACTTCATTTGTATAAAATCTCCTATATTTGAGATAATTATGGAATGAAACGTGCATAATTATTCACGGTTATATCTTTATATTCGACCTCCTAATACGCAATATTAAAATTTGTTTCCCTCTTTTGCGGTTTTTGGAGTAATTTATAGACCTGAGTTACGTTCCAATAAACTCTGCTTTTGTGTTAAGTTTATTATCCTTCAGAAAATGAACACTACTATTTGTCAATCAGAATATACAGGGTTCATCAATATTAATTTGTCCGTTTAAGATTAATTTTCTCCTTTTCCATCCGGTTTCTATTTAGCGTAACGCTAACGTGTTGTATTACAAATAATGTATTTAAAATTAAGTCGGTTTAAATAATTGCACAATTAACTTTTCGTATTTAGTTCTTTCAACCCGCTCAGTAAACAATATGATCGAAAGCTTATTTTGGAGGAAAAAGTACCCTCTAAATTCCAATGTATTAGTAACAAAAAATGTGTGATATTTAAAAAAATGCCTTTATAATCTTTCAATTAAGTCGATGCAAAAGTAGATTATTGGAATTTTATTTGTACCTATGGACAAACAGTTCATGTAATTATTGTGCATCACCAATAATTGACCTATTAGAACATAAGTGGTCTCATCTCAAAGACTGTTTATTTGTGTGCAATTTGTGTGCTTTTTGCACCATAAAAAAGGAATTTACATGCATAACATGGTCACATACTAAGGAATATCCGTTTGCATGCAATTTATATAATTGTTCTGCATCATGTAAAAGTGTCTCTATGATCCAGATGTCTTCATATACTAACAAATGACTATTTCTCATGAAGTTATGTAATTGTTTTTTTGCAGCTCATAAAAATAACCGGAAAATTCATATTCGATCTTATACTTAACGAACCTCCACTGGTATGCAATTTACACGAAGAAGTCATTTGCAAAAACATATGCAATCGCATACCAACAAATGTTCAGCCGTATGCAGCTTCTGTGATTATTTCGCATCACAAAAATGTACTTTAAAAACATTTTCTATCGCAGACTAAGAAACGTTTATTTCTATGCAATTTGTGTCATTATTCTGCATCACGAAAAAGGTGACATAAAAACACATACGAATTTATACTAACGAACGCCCATTTCCATGCAATTTGTGTAATTATACCGCATCACAAAGAAATCATTTACAAAGACATATACAGTCACATACTAACGAACCTCCATTCGCATGCAATTTGTGCTATCATGCAGGCTCGCAAACAAGTCATTTACAAATACATATGCAGTCAAATACAAACGCACGTCCATACTATACAATTTGTGTGATTATACGGCATCACAAAAAAGTTGTATACTGACTCTTTTGAAGCCGCATACTAACAAACGTCCATGTGCATGCAACTTGAGATTATACCCCGCCTCACGAACGTCCATTCGCATGAAATTTGTGCGGTTATTCTGCATCACAAAAAGTGTTTTAAAGACGCATATATGAACACATACTAGCGAACGGCCATTTGCGTGCAATTTGTGTGATTGTACCGCAACACGAAAAAGTCACCTACAAGTACATTTGTAGTCGGATACTGGTAACAAACGTCCATTCGCATACAACTTGTGAGTATGCCGCCAGTTACATATCCCCCAATTAATATGTATATAAATTTAAATGCAATTATTATGTCTTATGAAATAGAATGTTACATTTAATTAAAGGTAATAATATAAACGGTTAACGAAAGTACATATCAGACATGAGAACGGAAGCAACTACTTTGTATTCCAGACCTGATACTGCAGGTGCAGGACACAATGAACTGCAATAAAAGCCGAATTCATTAAGATTACTAAGACGTAAAACATGGTATATTATCAAGAAATAGCAGACGGTGAGATCTGCATTTCCCACAAGATGATGTGAGAGTAGGGATTACATAAATATCCTGAGGAGCCCCTGGTGGCCAGTCAGTCACGAACTTCATGACTTTAACATTGTTGGTGGTTCAAGCTACTCACCATAATTTTTAATTATTAATTATTGATTATTAACTTCAAGTATTTTGTCAATTTCAATTAGTTTATTGAATATAAACGTTTAAGTTGATTGTAACAGAAAGTATTCATTTTTGTAATTGTATAACTGAGAACAAAATCGATAGAGGAGTTTTTTAGGAAATAAATGTTTTTAAAAAGAAGCTCCCAAAGGCCCAAAACCTATCTCGCCTAGCAAAAAAAGTCATTTACAAAGACATGTGCAGTAACATTCCAACAAACACCGATTTGTTTGCAATATGTGATTATTTCGCATTAGAAAAAATAATCTAAAGGCACATATGTGTTTCCATACTAATACAAGCGCCAATGCGCATCCGATTTCAGTGATTATTTCGCATCAGGAAAATGTACGGTACATCATAGCATACTAAAGAATATACATTTGCATGCAATTTGTGTAATTATTCTGTAACATATATGTCATTCTATTTCAATTTAAACTAGCTTCTATGCATTCTATCTATTTTACTTTATTTATTTTAAACATTTTATTTTTCATTTATACGTCTTATTAATTTTACCCGTTTTCGTTTATTCACTTTATTTGTTTTATTTTTACTCGCTTTATTCACATCATTTAGTTTCCTCGTTTTACACGCTTTATTTATTTTATTAACTTTACTTTTTTTATTCCATTATTTATATATCCATTGATTCAATATACTTATTTTATCAATTTAAACTTTTATTCGCGTCTTATTTATTTTGTAACGTTAAATCGATTAAATATTTTATGTGACTTTATTTTTATGTATGTTGCATTTTTTGCTTAAAATATGATAAAATTGAGATGGTTTTTAGTTATCTACGACAGTAAAAAAATTTAAAATAATCTTAAGTTATTTTTCTGAAAAAATTTTTTTTGTGGGAAAATAGTTAATATACAGTTATACTATATTGTAACACTTCAATAATCCACAGTACACAGTGTTAGTTGAGTCATCGAAATAGCACACGCTTCTATTACGAATGCAACTAAATGTTGTATATGATTTCTTAACGATATTTAGACAAATTTGTAGTTGAAGATTTCTAGTAAACAAACACCTTAAAAATTGTTTTTAGCCGAAAAATTCAAATGTTAATATTTAAAGACAAGGACATGTAGTAAACAAGTTCTAGAATATCTAGGACAAAAATAGTTTATCAACAGCCTTTGTTCAATGTTTGCTCATATAAGCTTCCCATTGCTAAAAATGTATTTAACTAGTGACTTCTACAAGTTATTTATAATGAATATATACAAATTATTTTGTTTTTTTATTAATTTTGTTCGCTGTTGTATTTGTTTGTTTCTTTTACTCGTCTTATTCACTTTATATATACACTTTGCATGTTATTCGCTTTATTTATTTTGTTCAAATTATTGCCTATATTAATTTTATTCATACATTCATTTGTTCATTTTATTGGTTTTATTAATTTTTATCATTTCATTCACTTTATTTATTGGTATATTTTATTTGCTTATGCGCACCTGTTTCGTTTCATATCTACAACTACATTATGAGTAAGCATTAATACTGATTTATGTTTACTTATTTATACATTTAAGCTTTTTTATTATCAATGCAAGTGTTATTTCTGTTGGGTATCAGATTTACTTCATCAATTTTTGTTTACTAATTCTGCCTATGAAGTGTATTTAGTTAATCCAGATTATGTAGTTTGTTTAATTTAATTCTTTTATTCGGTTTTTCATTTTACTATTCACTTTATTTAATTAATTCATTTTACTTTGTTTTTGATCATTTTATTAATTTTACTATTCCTTTTATTTCTTTTATTTATATTGTCATCGCTACATTCACTTTATTCATTCTATTCAGTTAATCAATTTATTTACATTGCCCACTTAATGCGATTTATTCGGTTTATTTATTTTATATACTTTGTTTTTTTAAGCTGTGCCATACATTTCATTTACTGTAGCTTCTTTGCTTATTTTATTTACTTTTTCATGTTATTCATTTATTTATTTTGTTCTGAGTACTGTATTTATTAATTTAATTTATTTGTTCATTTTATCAATTTTGATCATGCTTGAAACAAACTTTATATTATATTTGTGGACTCCACAGCAACTGTTTTTACTATTCAAGTATTTGGTTTTTCTATAGCGGTTTAAATATATCAAATATTAATATTATTCCTCAACTTTTTCATACTGTAAGTTATGCTGTATTCACGTACGATATATACATTAAAAACTGCTCGTTTAATCATTTTTAAAAATGGTTTGCACTTGCACTTTGCCTGAAGTCTTAAAATCGAAAGCTAGAGCTAAAAAGCAAAAACCCGATTTTATAAATTCTTAGCTATTTATACAATAAATTATAGCATAACAATCTTAAATAAAAAGAGACAAGTCATCAACCGAACAATACATTGATTGACAGTTACAAGAGTGAAGCAAACGGAATTACTATGTTAAAATTACCACCTTATCACCCACAATCAAATGGAACTGCCGAAAAAGACATACAAACTATAAAACCAGCTATAAAGTTTTT
Organism: Platerodrilus igneus; assembly: GCA_036346225.1. Classification (NCBI taxonomy): domain Eukaryota; kingdom Metazoa; phylum Arthropoda; class Insecta; order Coleoptera; family Lycidae; genus Platerodrilus; species Platerodrilus igneus. The sequence continues at coordinate 2,444,264 of JARFIW010001025.1, read as the reverse complement.
GTTGCAAGTCTTATAATAGAGCAACTGGTCATAAGTCCACATATAACCCACATCGATATCACGAATGTGTCGACTGTGCATAAAAAAGGATATTAAGAAAAGGATTTAATTTTGATCATTGGTGTTAACAAACTTTATAAAATAATATTAAAAAAACGTTTCTTCTATCGGACCACAAATTGAAAACATTGTCATTTATGTAACAATTTCCTACCCTGTGTGTTGTACGAACTGTTCAACCATCTAGAAATACAATATTGACTATCATGTAAGCAGTTTTGAACTTTTATCAGATCACAAGTCCATGACAATAACAATAAACCAAGATCTCTACAAAACCTTATAGAATGGACTTTAATTAAAGGTATAAGTTAGAGAAAAATTCGCAAAACCGTAGATCCCAGCTCAAAAGTGAACTGCAAAATTGGCATAGTGCATAAAATTAAAAAATTTAGGAAAGAGGAAAACATAGATTGACGCAGAGAATGTATGAGAAGTAGTATTGAATTACTTACGTATTGTAACGCCGATCGGTTTGTCTCTGACTAGAATAACTACATTGGAATGTAAGCGAAGCGTTTGTACTAAAAAGCTGATTGATATGTCCCGGCAGCACCTCATCTTTCAGATGGTTTTGATTGACAGGTATGAGTTTTGCATTTAAGAGTTATTTAGATTACAATAGGTACATTCGGGATGTTATTCACATAATTTCTGGTACGTTTTAGAATAGTCTAGAAGTTTTGAATATGTATATAAATTGCCATCGTAAATATTGCAGTTCACTTCTGATTAAAGGTTTGATTACAATATTTTCTAGAATCAATTTTGAAAGGTGTGATATAAATGTTGATATAAATTATTGTAGTGATAATATAAACTAATAATTAGTACTTGGATAGTTAATTATAGTGCTTTGATAATAAATAATTAGGAAGATAGCATTGTAGTTTCAGAAGCTAGTAACTCCACTGGTAGTGATTAGCTGAAAGTATAGCACTGGGAGAGCTTTGAGCAAATTTCATTGCAACTAAGAGTTGTTGAAAAGGTTTATATAATCAGTTTGAAAATAAGAACTGTTGTTTGTGCAAATACAGTTTTTATTACACTGGTGTCAAGTAGTGGAATTAAAGACTTTTGAACGATTTCTATTTGCTTACCTGTCACTCGCATTCAGAAAAAGAAAATGGAGAGCCAAATTCTTTTGTTTTCGAAAAGTTCAAGTCAAACATTGCGGAAAGTTTGGTTGAAACTTGCGTAAAGCTAAAGAAAAGTTTTACACAAAAATTGAACGAGACCACCCCCAATTTACAGGAAAGTGCTGAGAAACAGGACCAAACGCTGCAAGCGTGACCGCGAAATGAGATGAATATTCCACGAAATGAAATGAAAATGCTGAAAACTTAAGCAAATTGCAGCAAAAATGGAAACACGTAACGTGGGTTTTACAGAGACATTACCAGGAACCGCTGCAAAACTTGGAGAAAAACTGAACAAGACCGCCGAAAATCTATAAGAAAATTACAGTCAACTGACAGGAGAGTTTATACAGCAAACTACTAAAAACGCCATTGCGGTTGAACAACTAAACGACGAATTTAAAAAAAAACGGATAAAATTCGCAGAAAATCAGGAAGCTAAATCATCCGGCGGCTTACAAAAATTGGTAAACAAGTTTTAAGATAATTCGCATGAACTGGAAGCGAGACTTTCCAAACAACTGTCAGAAAACTCGCGTAAAAATTCCCTAACAATACAGGCACAAAGAGCCTTCAGTCGGTATCGCTGATTTAACAGCACGGTCCAGAATTTAAGAATGTCGAGGAATGCGAACTGACGTCAAGCTTCACAGTAAAATCACCCACATTTGATGAAAAGTTGCCTTGGCAGACAGTTTAAACAATTTGAGACTGCTGCGAAAGCTAATGGCTGGAGCGATGGTGAAGAAGCAACTACCTTAATTGTCGTATTATGAAGTAAGGCGTTAAATATTCTGCAGACCATACCAGACCATGACCAAAGAAGCTATGGGGCCTTAACATCAAAGCCGGAAATGAGGTACAGCGACTCTCATATGCAACAAATGTACCACGCCCAAAAGAATAACGAAAATTTGCAAGAATTAGAAGTAGATGTTTCTCACTTGGTAAGACTGGCCCATGCAACAGCAATGGTTAGTTTTCTAGTGTTGGTGACAGTGATGCGCTGGCTCGCGCCTTAGAGTTTGAAGCGACAAAGCAAACGACGCATTAAGAGGTGCCAAGGAGATGGCTCTGGAGAACAGCAAAGCCAAGATAATGTGGAAGAGGTGATTCGACGCGTACAGCGTGACCAACAATAGGAGAAAAAGGTCACGACACTAGAGCCGTGGATTTAGGCAGAGACAGAATCGCTGTAAACGGCTTAAGAAGTACACGAGGAGCCAAATTTAGGCGGGGAGGGGTCACCGGAACAGGGCAAAAGTCGATCTGCACAGATTCTGTCCCGAAAACGGTGTCCCGCGGGTAAAATATGATCTTGCTAACCGCAGTATAGTGATCAACGATGATTGGCAGCCAGTACATTTGCGAACGAAACAGGAGAGTGACAAAGACCTAGGCGTCATTCTGGGTTGCAAATCCAGAGGGGAACGTCCATACTGACAGGACAGTAAAGAATCGGATTTTGGTGCGATCTTTGAAGAATGGTGATGGATCAGTGAGTACGCTTCAGGTAATGGTTTCTATAAGCCGAGTGGCGGAGATTTTAGGACATCTGCATAATGAAACTCGGGATGACACTTCGACGTTAAGAAAACTCTGAAGAAAATCCAAGTAAGATTTTACAGTGTAGGTTGCAAGGACGATGTGAAATAATGGTGCCGCAAATGCCAGCTGTGGTCATCATTGTAAAGCCGTAGGGCTCCAATGATGTAAAACAGCGTGAGGGGCCTCTTGGAAAGAGTGGCAATCGATAAGGTCCGGTTCAATTCTCAAGACCGACACAGGGGAAAAGTACATCGTGGTAGTCATGAACTATTTTACGAAGTAAACCGAAGCATATGCTATACAAATCAAGAAGCTGCAACGTCGCTAATGTGCTGCTAAAGGAGCTGTTCTTCTGTTTTGGAGCTCATATGGAGTTTCACGCCAATCAGGGCAGAAATTTTGAGTCAGCGTTATATCAAGAAGTTTGCCGGTTGCCCGCACTACAAGAAAACGACTAATATTTTTCTTAAGGTTTTGTTGTTGTGTTTGAATGTTTTAGGATTTCTTGCATTGTGAAATAATAGTTAAAAAAGAAATATTCCGTAGTATCTTGTGAGTTACGTTTTGCATATTTTTATTATTTCTTCAATGTTGAGGTTATATTTTGCTTTCCTTTGTTCAATGTTCAAAGAAGTAGTTCGCTGATAACTTTGGTAAGCAGTCAGTATGTTTTCTTTTGAAACAACCTTTTAATGCTTGACGTTCTCGGTCAAATGACGTCTTCACTTTGAGAAATTTTTGGATAACCTGTTTCTTTATTTCTTTGTATTATGCATTCTGTGGCAAGTACCTCTTAAGAAATATCTTACTCAATTCCTCTTTCATTTCTTTGCGTTTCTAGATCACTATTTTCTCGTGTTATTGTAGGACGTTATCATTTATAACGTTCTTTGTCCTGTTTATTTTCAGTTTTTTAGTTACGGTGAATGCTGCAAATACGTCATACGGCAATAATATTGGTGTGAAATCGTGCACTGCCATTGATTCAAAGACAGTTCAAAGATATTTTCGGGAACGTAATCCGGTTTTCTAAAGTTGCATGGGTAGATCTAGGTCAAACATTCCTTAGACATTCAAACATCCAATAAAAGATTGTCTATCTTTTGGCTTTGCACAAAATGAGAATCTTAAAGAACACAAACTTGGTGTTGAACCGGGAGAAAAATTACGAAAAAAGGAAAGGGTGAAGAAGTAAGTTCTTGGTACATCAGTGCCTCAAAATGCTTTACTTGTGTCAACTTTGGGTCAGTATTTTTAAAGTTACTGAAAAGAAATTGACGAAAAAAATCTTAAGATAGAACCTGAAAAAATTTTTCGATTCGATTATACTGTCGTAACAACTTCTTAGTTTTCTCTAACCTCACAACTTATTTTCCGTTTTGAATTATTTCGTGTTTTTGTTTTTTGGATATCTTGATATATATTAGGGAACAACTTTTTCTATTTACTTAAATAATCTTAACGTGATTCAGTTTCCAGAAAATTGAGCATTGTATATAGGGTCAAACTTTTGAAAGATTATACGAAAACGATGTTTTTAAGTAATCAACACAAAATCACTTCCAATTTTCTGATAAAACCGCAGTTGCGTCAAAAACTGATATAAATCAAAGCTAGTATTAATGATAAGTTTATTAGAATTAAAAAAACAGGTTCTTCAGAGTTCAAAGACAACGAGATGAATAGTTAAATGTGAAAAATTCATATAGAAGATAGCTGCCTAGTTTATTGCAACATGCAGCTCTTATTTATGTATATAAAAGGTCGACCATAAATTTAATTATTAATTTTCAATAATTAATATAATATTAATAGCTAGTGTTTAAACTCCCATTCGTAACCTTCTGTTAACGGAATTATACGTCAATTCATTTCATTACCATTTTAATAGGTACCTATAATTAACATTAATTTGAAAACCATGAATTGATAATAAGAAATCTGACACGATTCAAATTAAACAAAAAAAAACATTTTAACCGCAAAATAATTTTAAAATTTATATTCGTATTTCGAGCAGCAAGTGATTTTCATCACTAACAAGGCCGTTTAAGAATAATTAAAATAAAGCGATTGTTGAAAAATGCTTCTGAAAATATTCACTTCACGTATGGGGAGTACTGCACTACCTACTGATTAAAAAACTTACGATTAAACAAACATTACACATTGTTTTAATTAACTCTAGAAAAAAGAAAAAATAACAACATTCATCTGTCTATTATTAATTTTGAATACTCCTTAACTATAAAAGTAAAATAGAAATCTCACATTTTGTTCATTATTATAGTGTACAAAAATAGGCAATTATATATTTACAATGTCTTGATTTTAGCTTAAAATTAAAAAGACAAATCATACAAGAGTTTCTCTCCGGCGGGACACAATTTGGTCAATACCTTTTTGGTTATTGCCTAATAATGGCGTTTAGAAAGGCTATCAAGTTTGACAGGTTTACAACATTCTCGTACATGTAAATGTAGCATCAGTGGCGTACTGAGCAGTGTTCCGTGGGTTCCGCGAAACTCGGGTGCGGACCTCAAAGAGATACCCTTTTGACTATTGCTTAAAGATGGCGTTTAGAAAAGCTATCAAATTTGACATCTTTACTACATTAGCGTAAATGTACATGAAAGTATCAGTGCTGTACTGAGCAGTGTTTCGTGGGTTCCGTGGAACATGAGCTCATACCTCAAGGAGGCCCGACGCTGCATATAAAATCAATAAACTAAATTTCAACATCAATAAACTATTGTTGTTTATAAAATATTTTCTATAAAAAATAAAAATACTTAGTAACCAATTCAGTGTTTATGGCTTTTATGCCAAGAGCACACAATGGTTGAATTGACAAACATCAAGGAATACTTCATACTACATCCATACTTCATACAAATTTATTATTTGAAAATTGTGTAACGCTGCGTCATCGGTCTGCCTTTGAATAGAGTGATGCATCGTAACGTGAACGAGGCACCTTACACAAAGGATGATTGATGGGCTCCTGTAGAGCACCCTCTTCAGATGGACTTGATTGATAGGTCTAAAACAACAACAACTGGCAGGACTTAAAAGTTGATCCGACAGTACTGAGATGAGGACGGCGACGTGCGTGATACTGTGGGCCAGACAAGCTCGCGTATGACTGCTGATCCCACGGTCCCGTCTTCATTCCTAAAACGGACCGCTTGAAAAATGTTAGGCGAGCACTTTTCCCAAAAATACGCCCTCGTTCGGATGAAAGCTAAAATGTAGGTCCGGTTTGTAAATATTGTTTCGCACGGTAAAGATTCCTATCTTGCTTGGAACTGCATGGATTCGGAACAAAATTTCCAGGATAAAAAATCGCTTCTTGGCCAATATAGAATCTTCGTGTGGAGCATTGACAAGTTAAATGTAGGAGGCACTTATACGTATTCGCTATCGTGGGCGGTCGATTAGGAAAGACCTCTCCATTTGATATTTTAATGCTCCAGTCGAAGGTACTACATTGGCCAGGGAACGAGTTTTTCTTTACCTGGACATTTTTATTTCGCAAAATCTTTGCTATTCTAAGCAAGATTGGGAGTTTTAACGTGCATGACAACACTCGCGGGACCTCCATTTTACCTCTCATCCGAACGAGGGCGTATTTTTGTGAAAAATGCACGCCTAACATAAAACCTTACATGTGATTTTCCAATGCTCCACCCGAAGGTACTACATTGGCCAGGAAGCGAGTTTTTTTTACCTAGAAAATTTTTGAATTTTGCCGAACCCTTGCTGTTTCAAGCAAGGTAGGGATCTTTAACGTGCGTGACAGCACTCACACACGGGACCTCCATTTTACCTCTCATCCGAACGAGGGTGTATTTTTGTGAAAAATGTCCGCCTAACATTTTTCAAGTGGACCGTGTCGGGATTCGAACCCGGGACCTTGGGCGTAGTAGTCACACACATACCAACTACGCCACGGAGCCGCCTCTTATTAGGAAAGACCGTAGAAATCAAGCGTAGAATCGATAGAAGGGATGCCCGGCCAATAAGACAGCAGCCGAGAAGATTTCCATTGGCCAAACGCGAGGAGGTCGAGAAAATGATTAGAAATGTGGAGATGCAAGGAATGATTGAGCAATCTGATGGCCCTTGAGCGTCGCCTGTTGTGCTTGTAGAGAATGACGAGTCGACAAGATTTTGTGTGCACTACAGGCGATTGAATGACAACCAAAAAGAACAGCTTCCCGCTTGCAAGAGTTTACGGCACCCTAGATACAATACAACGTGGAATGCTCCTGTGAGGGAGAAGTAGCAATCGATATTGCCGGTCCATTCCCTGAGACCGACTTCGGAAATAAGTACATCTTAGGGTCATGGACTATTATACAAAGTGGACCGAAGCGTATACTATACCAAACCAAGAAGTGTTGCAACCGTGGCTGTCGCTCTGGTTAAAGCACTGTTTTGCCGTTTTAAAATTCCTATAAAGGTGTACGCCGATCAGGGCCGAAATTTCGAGTCAGCTTTATTCCAAGAAGTTTGTCGGTTGCTGGGTATAAGAAATACGAGAACAACACCTTTGAGTTCACAATCGGATCGTATGGTAGAGAACAAAAGCTACCAAAGAAAAAAACAATAGTGGTGCACGTTAACCAGTTAGCAACCTACAATAGTGATGAGGTCGGTAATGCCAAAGAATGACAAGCAGTGAGACGAACAAACAGTTACACTCGTGGGGATGGATGAAAGTCTAGACCGAGCTATAATTGGTTCATGTTTTTGTACAGCGACACAAGCAAAGCGTAGTTTGGGTTGATGAAGGAAATCCTTGACACTTACGCAGCGGTGTACCTTAATATGTTCCGAGGGTTTATTCAGGTGGTTAAAAATAAATTTGGTGGCCTGGATGGACTTTGCCGATAACAAGAGATTGGAAAGACCATGCAGATAAAGGACCGACATCGTGACATGGTGAGTAAGCAACGGTCTTCTAAAAAATCGAATTACCAGGATCTGTAGAAGGCGTTACTGATCTCATGGGCGAAAAGATCATATATGGAAACAACAAGTTGGCCTCACCGAAGATCGGTTGCGGATTCGATGGGTTGGACTGGACGGTGGTACGAAATATGCTAAAGGTATTGTTCCAGAAAACCGCGGTCCAGATTTTGATGTGTGGTAATAATGCAAATGGTACGACGCCTGCTATGAAGAGTGTTGATTGCTATTTCTATCAACAAGGAACTGCGGAGATGGTTCCGACTGTGTTTACTGCTACAGGAACTACCAACTTCCAGATCACAGAGTGTTCTGGGACAGAACAGTTTTAAGAGGGCAGCAATGTAACGCCGCGCCGTTTGGTCTACCTTTGAATAGAATAATGCGTCAGAATGTGAACGATACAATCATACACAAATAATGATTGATGAACCAATGTAGTGCGACATCTTCAGATGGGTTTGATTGGCAGGTGACAAGGGTTTGCATTTAAGAGTCTTATTATCCATACAATAAAAAACCTCTAGAATGTTATTTGCATAATTTCTGGTATGATCTCGAAATAATCTAGAACAATTACCGTGATGAGCGCTCTAATTGAATTTTTGATTACAATTTTGCTTTTATTCGAGCTATAAAGTTGTGATAAAAACTAGCGGTACATACTGTTAATATAAATTGCTCTATGTAAGATAAATAATTGCAGTGATCGATATAAATTTAGTAAAGTGATCGATATAAGTTAATTGTAGTGCATCAATATAGGTTAATTAGTGCTTCGATACTAAGTAAGTAAGAAAATAGCATGTAGTTTTAAGAAGTTAATACTTGTACTGTTATTAGCTGCAAATAAATTGTTGGGTGCTTTTAGAATTTCGCTATGGCTACGAGTTGTTGAAAAGGCTTATGTAATCAGATGATAATAAAAAACTGTTGTTTGTGCAAATAGTTTACGTTACAATATAATAGTGGACAAATAAAAAAACGACATTTACAAAAAAGTACAGTAATGAAATGAGAAAAGCTAAAGATTATCAAGAAGCTAATTTGATTTTAAATTATTTAAATTTTTTAATATTTGTATTGAGAAAGGTAAAAGAAATGAGAATTAAAAATATTTCCTTTGCTTTCGCTTAAAGGGTCGTTACAGCAAGGTAACCTACTGCCTACACACGGTCACTAAAACGAATATAAAAATGATGGGCGGACGACAACAGATATAATTCTCGTTGCTATTGTTGGGTAACTCAAATTGTAATAGTTTTCTATGCAAACAGCTCGAATTTGGAGATGGAGACTGGTGGAGGAAGTTTTTGCAGTTCAATTTATTTTATAATGTCCTTAGTTATTTTTATGAAAAATAACCTCCCAAGTATCTAGTTATACAAAGTATCACCAAAAAGTAATAATGCGTACCCTAACTTTATACACAAATACTAAAAAAAATAATAAAAACTACTACACACCACAGAGTTAAAAATTGATAACTTATTGTTTACATAAACACTAAATTATTACTGTTGTCGAATAGTTACATTTTATCTAGCCATAAATATTATTTATAGGTATTACACACCCTTAATTTTCTCACCTTAATGCTGATTAGGTATATTATAAACGATACAAACTACCTGCAACAGTTAACAACAGCCTTCAATTTTCCAGTTTTGTCCAGCTAGATTTGTCAAATCGACCATTGTAGGAAACGCCTAGAGGTTATAAATATTTTTAATGGTGACTCTATTTTCATAGTTTATTTAAAGAGTTCAAGCAATATTGGCATTGGACCTAGAACTTGCCTATCCAACAGCACCAGACAGTTTTTTGAAACAGCTGGAAGTACAGACTTTGTCGATGAAATACAGGATGATGGGAGTTTCAACCAGCATTCGACTGGTACAGTTTAAAACCCTGGCTGGCTCATACTTTGAATTTGAAAGCGCAAAGCAAGATGACATCGTAGTAGTGGCAAAATTAGAAGCTCTAGAGAAGAACAAGGAAAAAGAGCATGGAGAAAGATTCGACGGGTGACCAGAAAGAAAGTACCGAAATGCTGGAATTGTGGAGATTTAGGCATATTCAGCGGCAGTGCAAACAACCAAGAGAGAACAAGGAAAGCTGATAAAACTAGAGGAAGTATGATGGAGGGCAAAGCCGACCTGTACGGATTTTGCCCCACAGAACATCATCCGCATCGCGCGATCTAAGAGCGAGGACAGTATTTGCGTATAAGACAGTATAACGATAAGATTATTAGGCTTTTAGTTAACACCGGTGCCGCTAAGACAATTGTGAACCCCGCCATAATGAGCAATTACGCGTCTGCGGAATAGTAGCCGTAAAGACATTCAAACACACGCAAATTCAAATGCAAAGATCGGGATTGGTAGCAAAATTTCGACCATGATGTGATAATAGCATCTAGAAAGCTAATTAGGAATAGACATCTTGAAAATTACAGTTTGTTAAGCTATGAAAGAGAATGTCCTAAGAGTGGGAGGTTATGCCGTTTTGTAATGCAAGCGACGGATCTGTACGGTTTATTTTGGGAGACGTTCTCCTACCGAGAAGGACAGGAAGCTTGGTGATAGGGCGATTAGATGGTGCATTCCGGGAGGGCTTTGTCGCATTATAGAACGGGTTTGTGCTGAATCTCATGGGAAGGGCGTACTAGTGAGAAAAACGTTGACAAAAGTGTTGGGCGTCGCACCTGTTAGGATCCAAAACACCAATAACTATGGCATCGCATTGAAAAGGAATGCCGCAGTTGGGTGGTGCTCTTTGATTGTTTTCGTGGTAGGGAGTACCAGCATTCAAAAAATCCTGGCATGCTTTTGACTATTATCAAATTACTTTCAAAATATGACCTAAAATTAAAACACTTGCTACTAAGCTTCGCTTTTTAAAAGTATTAACAGTAGAGAAAAATTAATTTGCTGGTTGCTGGTCTAGTCAGCTGCTTGCATTAGCTGCACTATACAACCGCAAGAAATTAAGAAAGTATTCCAGTGCGTTTTGCTCTAAATTGCTGGTGGTGATACAGGAAGTCTTTCATATTGAAACGTAAGTATTTATATAACTATTTTTTATTAAACTACTACTGATTTGTTCATAGTTTAATTCTTATAGAGCAGTGCATACAAATAAATCTTTAAGCGCTTAATTTAAATTTAGAAACTTGCCTATCCAACAGCACCAGACAGTTTTTTGAAACAGCTGGAAGTACAGACTTTGTCGATGAAATACAGGATGATGGGGAGTTTCAACCAGCATTACGACTGGTACGGTTTAAGACCCTGGCTGGCTCATACTTTGGAGTTTAAAGCAGCAAAGCAAGCATGACATCGTAGTAGTGGCCAAAATTAGAAGCTCTAGAGAAGAACAAGGAAAAGAGAGCATGGAGGAAAAGATTCGACGGGTGACCAGAAAGAAAGTACCGAAATGCTGGAATTGTGGAGAATTTAGGCATATTCAGCGGCAGTGCAAACAACCCAAGAGAGAACAAGGAAAGCTGAAAAAACTAGAGGGAAGTAGATGATGGAGGGCAAAAGCCGACCTGTACGGATTTTGCCCCACAGAACATCATCCGCATCGCGCGATCTAAGAGCGAGGACAGTATTTGCGTATATAGACAGTATAACGATAAGATTATTAAGCTTTTAGTTGACACCGGTGCCGCTAAGACAATTGTGAACCCCGCCATAATGAGCAATTACGCGTCTGCGGATAGTAGCCGGCAAAGACATTCAAACACACGCAAATTCAAATGCAAAGATCGGGATTGGTAGCAAAATATTCGACCATGATGTGATAATAGCATCTAGAAAGCTAACTTAGGAATAGACATCTTGAAAAATTACAGTTTTTGTTATGCTATGAAAGAGAATGTCCTAAGAGTAGGGAACGAAGAAATACCGTTTTGTAATGCAAGCGACGGATCTGTACGGTTTATTTGAGGGACGACGTTCTCCTACCGAGAAGGACAGGAAGCTTGGTGATAGGGCGATTAGATGGTGCATTCCGGGAGGGCTTTGTGCGCATTATAGAACGGGTTTGTGCTGAATCTCATGGGAAGGGCGTACTAGTGAGAAAAACGTTGACAAAAGTGTTGGGCGTCGCACCTGTTAGGATCCAAAACACCAATAACTATGGCATTGCATTGAAAAGGAATGCCGCAGTTAGGTGGTGCTCTTTGCTTGTTTTCGTGGTGGGGAGTACCAGCATTCAAAAAATCCTGGCATGCTGTTGACTATTATCAAATTACTTTCAAAATATGACCTAAAATTAAAACACTTGCTACTAAGTTTCGCTTTTTAAAAGTATTAACAGTAGAGAAAAATTAATTTGCTGGTTGCTGGTCTAGTCAGCTGCTTGCATTAGCTGCACTATACAACCGCAAGAAATTAAGAAAGTATTCCAGTGCGTTTTGCTCTAAATTGCTGGTGGTGTTACAGGAGGTCTTTCATATTGAAACGTAAGTATTTATATAACTATTTTTTATTAAACTACTATTGATTTGATCATAGTTTAATTCTTATAGAGCAGTGCATACAAATAAATCTTTAAGCGCTTAATTTAAATTTAGAAATTTTTTCCAATTAAAGCATTGTATGTATATGTGTTTTGTAATTTCAAAAAGTTATTAAATAGTAATTACTTATTTAATTACCTTTTACCTAATTTCATTAAAAATTACAGGAAATAATATTATCCCATACAATGAGTTCCACAAACGGTGCTGCAGAAAACGAAACAGAAAACTATTGCAAGAATCAAACAGCAAGATTCCAAAAATAAATTCCTTTTTTACTTCTAAAGGGTTCAAAACACAAGATCAAGAACCGCGTGCGGAAGAAACTGGGTTTTCGTCCGCAGCATCTACTAGTTCCGCTTCAGACGGATAGCAGTCGCGAATAATTTCAAAACATTTCACCCAAGGCGCAAAAACATCACAAAGTGATAATTGCGATAGAAATTTGGAACTCAACGCCACTACAAATACGGCGGTAAAAGTGAGTAGTGCTTTTTTACTTAGTGAACCATCTTTGGATCTGACAAAAGAATATCCTACCGATTTTGCGCATTTTTTAAAAATTAATCTTTTACAACATGATAATTTAAGAAAAGAAATAATTATTTACGGACTGTGTAGACCAAGTGGTGCATTTCCTAAAAATAATAAAAATAGACGTTTTTCTGCTCACTATTATAACTTAGTACGCGCAGGTGAAAATAAATGCAATGCTTTAAACATGCCACACAATTCAAATGGCTGGTGGTGTTATTCTACATTAAAATATTGTGTTTGTTGTCAAAAAAGTTGGCTGTTTGCTTCAATAAGTCAAGTTGGACGACTGAAATTAAAGATTGACGGGGTTTATCGAAAAAATTAAAGAGCATTTGCTTGCACAATTCCATTTAACTTGTTTTATTTATGATATGTGGAAAAAAATTATAGCCTAGATTTAATTATATATTCATTAAAACAAGAAACTGAGTTTTGAAAAAATATTTTCTTTTCAACATTACTTTAACACTATCCCGGCGCATGTTGTCATTTCGAGGACACAGAGAAGGTTGTTCTGATTCAAAGAACAATTACAACGGCCATTTCTTAAGTTATTAATACTTTAAGCACGCACTTGAAAATACTTTATTAGATAAAATCTGCAGAAGGACTATTATCTAATACTATATTAAGCAATTTATCCCACATGCAATTAGATATAAATAAATGTAGGGGGCACGGCTGCGATGGGGCTAACGTTATGAGCGGCACTTATTCTGGTGTGCAAAAGAGAATATTAAACATAGAATCTGCAGTTCTATATATGCACTGTTATGCACATAACTTAAATATAGTCATAAATGATGTCACTAAAGGTATAAAAGAAACTGAATTTCTTTTCAACTTTTACAAAACACTTTTTGCTAATAGAATAAGATGGGATTAGTTTTCTATTTTTAAAGAAAGTATGATACAATTAAAACGGTTAAATCCTACACGTTGGGCCGACACATTAAAATCTTTAACTGCCATAATATTTCGGTATAAAGCTATAGTAATGTCTCTTAATAAAATTATTCTGCCATAAAAATGAACAGATGAACAAAATTAGACAAAACAAACATTAACCAGCATAGAAAATTTCGATTTCATCTTTTGAAGTGTTTTTCTTAGTCAAATATTAGAATAGCTTAACAGTCTTTCACAAACTGCACAGAGTGAAAATGCAAATATTAATCAGATAACTCTTTTAATTCAAAAAACGTTAACACTTATCAAGGAAACAAGAAAAAACTATTCCAACATAAGGAGGAATCAGAGAAAGTTGCAGGACAACGGAATATTAAACCGGAATTTGTAAAAAAAAGCACGCAAAAATAAAAAACATGACGCATTATCCTGAGATTATCTATTTACTGATGAAGAAATCAAATTTAAAATAAATGTGTTTTATCACGTAATCGATAGTATAATTTCACAACTGTCGAATCGTTTTAAATCGCTTTTCCATGTAAACCAAAAATTTAATTTCCTGGAACCTAATGTTTTTTAACTTTAACTGCAAACGTCATTTCAGCTAAAGCGAAACATTTGCAAAATTTTTTTCACAAATATTTAAATGATGCTATAGGTTTAGAGCTTGCTACATTCGGAAAAAATACTCATTTGTGATGATTTTAAAAATGTCAAGGGTATTTTACATTTTTTAGAATATTCCGTACTTTCCAAATCTACAGATTCTAGCAGTTTTCCAAACGCAATCACAGCCTTAATGTTGTACCTAACTTTACCCGTTAGCACTGCAAGTGCGGAGATATCTTTTTCAAAATTAAAAATTATTAAAAATTATCTTAGGAACCGCACTTCACAATTCAGATTAGAAGATTTATCCCTCTTGGCAATAGAACACGACACTGCCAAAAATATGAATATAAATGATTCAATAAATGAATTTGCAGCAAAACGCAAGAAAAAAGAATTTTTAAATTTGATTTTGAGTGTCTGCTATTTCATGTTTTTTGCTGAATCAAATTTTAAGGTGTAAATAATTTTCTACGGCGTATGAATATGTAGTATTGATGACAAATAATTAATAAGTTTTGAATTTGTCATTTGGTTATAAAATAAAGCACTTGATTAATATACAATGTATCAGGTTATCATAAAGTAAGGGATATATTTTAAATTATGATAACTTTTAACAAATTAAGTTAATAACAAGAAATAAATGAAATCTAATTGCTTATGAAATGGGATTTAGTATGCCCAAAACAGGTTACGGCAATTGCTCAATATGACCTCCATTTTGTTGTTGTAAGATCACCATCCTTACCTCCAAATTGTACACAGCATTCCGTAACATTTCTGGTTGAATTGTACCAATTTGCTCCGTAATACTGTCTTTTAATTCTTGTAGCGTAGTTGGTCGTCTTCTAAACACTAAACTTTTTAAATAACCCCACAGCCAGTAATCCGCTGGGTTTAGATCAGGTGATCTTGGTGGCCATGAATTTACGAAATGTCTGCTTAACACGCGATCTTGAAAACGTTGGTTAACAATTCTTTGACTGGTCGAAAATGTACGGGGTGCTCCATCCTGCATAAAAATGATGTTTTCAATTCCGTAATGCTCGTTTTGCAGCTGTGGAATAACATAATTTTGTAACATTTGCAAGTATCGTTCACCATTTACAGTTACAGATACGGCGTGTCCATTCTGCATTTCCTCGTAGAAATACGGACCAATAATAAAATCAGCTGTAAAACCGCACCAAACGGTGACTTTCTTGTCATGAAGACCTTTTGAACGATTTGTTGCGGATTTTCTGCAGACCAGATTCTACAGTTTTGAGTATTGACTCCACCATTCAGAGTAAAATGTGCCTCATCTGTCCATAAAATACGGGATAACCATTCGGGTTCAATTTCCATCTGAGCCATTACTCGCAAAGAAAAATCGTACCTAGTAGCCAAATCTGCGTCCTTTAATTCAAACAGCATTTTCAGTTTATATGGATACATGTTTAGAATTTTGCGTAAAATTTTCCAAACCGTGGTATACGGCATTTGCAATCGCTTGGATATCGCATTTGCACTGCTGATTGCGAGTGAATTGCTTCTGGCTATGTCTTGATTTTCATGAAGAACCTCTGCAACTTGGACATCACTAATTATTGGTCTTCCTGATCTTGGTAAGTCAGTTACAGACCCTGTTCTTTCAAATTTTTGTATCAAATTGCGGTACGCTTTCATTTGACAGGGTCCCGCTCTCAAACCCATTCTCGTGCGAAATCTTCGTAATCCAGCGGTGTAATTTCTGCCGGATTCATAATAGCACTGAACTAAACCAATTCTTGTTTGTAAATCCATGTTATTACAGTTGAGTCGTTTGAACTCAACGTTTACTTGAGTTTTAATTTCAAAATAAAACTTCAAATTGAATAATTTCGTTTTGACACTAGTGTCAACAATTGTTATGACAACGCTTTTGTTTCTCATAGATACGGTAAAATCCCATTCATTAAGCAACTAGATTTCGTTTATTTTATGTTACTAACTTAATTTATTAAAAAGTTGTAATGATTTAAAATATATCCCTTACTTTATGATAACCTAGTATTTGATTATATACTGTTTTCTTTTCCATAGGTGCTATAATTAAAAAATACGTAAAAATATAGGCCAATAACAAATCTTTAAAAAGTTCACTTTAAAAATTTTGTGGTTGGGGGCAAATCGTAGTTACACCACTGATTAATATTATCAATAATCTTATTAATACATATTTTGTTGATAAGTACGGAATAAAAAAAAGCATAGTATTCTTTAAAGTTTTGGGTATTTTACAGTATTATTACCGACATATTGAATTGAAATATAAGCTGATAAACACCTACAATATTTGGGACTTGATCACGGCCACTTTATGTCAGTACGCTACTGGATAGTATACACGAGATAAATCTCTGTACCTTGTTTTAAAAATTACTTTTGTGAGTTAAAATTTAATCTCAGTAAATGTAGAATATATAAGTATCTGTACCCTCAGCACGTGAAATAGCATCGTGTCTTTCAAGTTCTAATGAAATGACCCAAAGACGAAGAGTTCAGAGGTCACAACCCACATGATTACATTAAATTAGCTGTTATTTTATTACCATCGTAGGTCAAAGAGATGCTGAATGAAATGTGTAGGATGTATACGTTCGCTTCGTCTTAAGGCGATGCATATAACTGCATTACAACTACTGACGTACATAATAAAAAAATGTAAGATTGCAACACAGCAACGCTAAACAGATTTTATTATTCCCCGTGGTACTTGTAAGTAGCAAAATTTGATGTTACTGACAAATATCTTAATTGTTTAAACTTTCTCTTCCTATGCAGGTATTTTTTAAATTAGCCTTAGAAAGTTATGGTGCGAAATATCTGGTTTCGAAAATATGGGTGTGTTTTTAATTTTATGTACTAAATGTTGAATGAATACTAAATTGATACTCACGGGGATAGTGATTTAGTAACACGTACATGTATAAACTATAATTAAGAATAAGAAATCAGAATGTTCATATTTACTTTTATTGCACCTACAAAAGTTTAAGGATGTCCGTAGAAATCGTACAGAAGTTTGACCAAAAAAAACTGGTGTCTTTCTTTAAGAAAAATTTATGATAGTATAAATTTAATTAAAATGGTCAATTTATTCTTAACTTTATTGTTATTTTTAACTTTGGAATGTAGCCCAGTAAAATGACAAAATTTGGAGGAAATAAAACTGACTGGGCTGAAACTTTGTATAAACAGGCTAGTTTTAGAGTAACTATTTAACATATTACAAGTCCCCGTGTCTAGACGCTACGTTGCGGGCAGCAGTAGAGGGTACAAAAGGTTCAAAAAATCAGTTTTTCGCAAATTACTCGGAAAATATCAACTTTACAGAAATTTATGTAGATATCAAAATTGTAGCTTACAAAATTCCGCATATTTTGGTTTTCTATTCAAGTCTTTATGACCAAATGGAGCAGAGATATAATTTTTTTAAACATCGGTAGTTTTGCGACGCAACGAAAACACATACGCGTGTCACGCATTTTTCACTAATATCTCGAAAATGGACTCTCGAATCGAAAAATGCTTTTTAATAAAAGTTGTAGAGAATCTAATTACAAACAATTTCGTTTTCATTCATTTCTGTACGGCCCAAATTCGCCGAGTTATTAATTAAAAGACCTTTTTTATGTTGATAGTGGATGTTTTGCATGTAAAAATCAGTATTAACTCTGAAAGTATAGGTCGTACACGTATAGCGTATAGTATGTATAATGAAAGTAGAAGAGAATAAAATTTTGAATATGTTAAAGTATGCATGAATCCATTTTTGAGTGCATTTTGGAAAAAAAAATTCTGATTGGTTGAAGGCAGTAATGTTATATATGTTTCTTGAAGATATTTTAATTATCTTTAAAATGAGACGTCGTAGAGCTTTTTCAATGAAACGTTGATGAGTTACAGGCGTTTAAATATTTAAGGAAAAAATCAATTTTTGTTAAATTAACATTTTAGTCCAAAAATATGTGAATAATAATTTTTCAAAAATTTATTTTATCTTGTTTTCATTACTTCACATATGTATATAAACGTGCTAGAATAGTATAAGTCCTTCACAAAGTGTTTTATTAAAAAAAAGTTTATAAATATTGCTGTATTTTTAATAAATTATGGAAAAATTGCATTAGCATTCGTTTTTTTTTTATAAATATTTTCGTTTCTATTAACTTTACGAAAACACTTCAAGAGACCGAAATTAAAGCTGATAAAATTTCCTATAAAATAGAGTTGGTAGCATGAGTAGGAGATGTGGATGGGTCGAGCACAGCGCCACCGCCACCGCCACCGCCACCGCCGCTATCTAACCTAGGTTTTACATGTAAATTCTTACTATAAAGTCTTATTTTTTAGGAATCTTCTCCTTGCTTCTCCTTGCTCTACTCCTTGCTCGAACCACCCCTTACCATTTTGATAACGTCACACCCGCATTCTTTCCACCCGCGAGATAAATCTTTCTCCACATTGCCACCCACGAGATAAATGTACATTGTTTGGTATCAATTAATATTAGAATTTTCTCAGCTACTCGAATCTCTAAGAATTTTTTAGATTGCATCACCCCCCAGGGAGCTACCCTCATTTTAAGATTTTTTTACCGCTAACATTCTGAACCAAAATAGTTTTCTTTGTCTAACCAATGCATCTTTCGAGATAAACCTATCTTGTTTGGTATTAATTAACATTAGATTTTTCTCAGCTACCCGAATCTCTAGGAATTTTTCAGATTGCATCATCCCCCAGAGAGCTACCCTGATTTTAAGATTTCTTACCTGTTACGATTTTTGACCGTCCTTAATCATTTTTTTAGTCATGCGATACATTAAATTAGCTTAGAATTTTACGCAGAATTAGAATCTGCAAACAGATTTAAAATCGGACCACGCCCTGCAAAATTACACATATACCCTCTGCGAGATAAATCTTTCTCCACATTTCCACCCACGAGATAAACCTACCTTGTTTGGTATCAATTAATATTAGATTTTCTCAGCTACCCAATCTCTTTAAATTTTTAGATAGCTCCATCCCCAGAGAGCTACCCCATTTTAAGATTTTTTGCTGGTAGCGATTTCTGACGGTCCTTATAAATTTTTATACATGCAATACATCTTGTTAGTCTAGAATTTTATGTAGAATCCGAATCTGTAAAGAGATTTAAAATAGGGCCACCCTTACCATTTTACACACACCTCTAAATTATAAATTTCCTGCGGCTCATACCTAAAAGAAAATCTAAAACTATTCTTAAAACTTTTATTACAGACAATTTTACTAATACAGTTTAAATTTTGTAAACCACATTTCTAAATACATATTTACAATTTTTATTCTTAACCTAGAACTTCTCATATCGACTTGTACTTATTAATATTTATTTCTAAATAGAGCACCTTTTCCAAAGACCAACCGGACCCGCATGTTTCAAATTCCTCTGATTTTGTTCTTATGGTTTCGCTTAAGACCTCGTACATATTTTCCAGATTACTAGAAGACGTTATAACCACATTTTTGTGTTAAAGGATTTCACATCGGTAGTCTCTTCCCCATTTTGGTGTAAACGCCGTAGAGTTCGCAATAGACTTTTATTGCTGTATGTTGTATTCTTTTTTCATTTATTAATCGAATAAATCGCTCTTTCTGCTTCCAAAGAAACTCGGACACTCCATCGTCGACACTGGCGTTCTTTATGCGATAGCTAGCCATACGGTTGTTAAACGCTGTACTAACCATTTCTACACCATCGTCGTTAGTAGCGGTAACTGATGCATTTTATGTCTGTTGCTTCTCAAGTGTGCGGCATAGGTAGTCTTTTCCATTTCGAAATCGCATACTTTACACATAATTCGTGGTTGTTTCGTACAAGGCCCTTTAACAGCTGGCGGAGCTGAACGTTTACGGCTTAATGACATACCGTGCTGTTTTTCCTTGTGTCGCTGTAAGTTGCCCATTCTCGTAAAAGCGATACCGCAAGACCCACAGTTTAAGTACTTTGCTGCGGACGGATGTATAAGCTTAACCGTAGATGATGTTACACCACGACATTTGTTCTGGTGCCGTTTGAGGTATTTTCCAGGTATAGGAAGCACCGCAAGAGTTGCACTTAAAAACGTTTGCAGATACCATTTTAGTACAACACAATATCCGCACTATAGCACTTTGGTTAAACTTGTAAGCGAACTAACTTATAACTAAAGAGTTTACTCTTGCGCACCTGCTTTATGTACCCTATAGAATGCAAACCGAAGGTTTCGAAGACACCGAACGAAGCTGAGGATTCGGCGGGGAACTAAATGATGTCATATTCCTTGCTGCTCGTCCAATACATTTAGCGCTAATGCATGCACCTGGTTCGCTTCGTCGATGGTGCGAATGCCGTTAGTAGAAACACCGGAAAACGTCTTCCATGTTATACGGATCGCGTGCATATTAAAAATCCAAAAGGGTGGTAGCACACGCACACAAGTTGTGTGCAAGTCGTGCTGTAGAAGATGCAATGCTACTATAACCAAAAACACTTTAAACCATTACTAAGAAAATACCAACTTGTTGTCTACAGGATACTTACAACAATTTAATTTTAAATAACTTCTACGTCATATTTTAGAGCAACAATGCGCTGTATAATACATGCATACCCTTCGCCGCGCTACTGCTATTCTTGTAATTGCTAGAAAAAGTCACTCTCCTTTTACTGTTAGGAGCGATGCAAAGCACCATTTTTATACTTTCTATAGCACATCGCACACTTTTTCGTCTGATAATTAAATTTTGCTTCTGTAGGCTTTTACACTTTCGCATAGCGGTCGGCCGCACGTATTGATTTCTAGAACCGGGAAGTACTCGATATCCTCCAAATAGAGAATTAGATGCTCGATGTCTGTCAACTTCCAAGTCCCTCGTAAAAGGTAGAAAACTCGGTCAATCATCCATTAAACTTCGACCCGCTACCGTTTTGATAATTTCCAAACATTTTTCGAACGACAATGGGCTGAGAATTTTAAACCTCCGAGGATCTTTAAGTCGTGATCAATTACACATCCGAGCTACGCGTAAACTAACATATTTTGCAGCAACTGTATAATACATGCATACCCTTCTCTGCGCTACTGCTATTCTTGTAGTTGCTTGGAAAAGTCAGTCGCCGAGGATCTTTAAGTCGTGATCAATTACACATCCGAGCTACGCGTAAACCAACATATTTTGCAGCAACTGTATAATACATGCATACCCTTCTCTGCGCTACTGCTATTCTTGTAGTTGCTTGGAAAAGTCAGTCGCCCTTTTACTGCTAGGGTTGCTAAAAGCACCATTCCATACTTTATTTATAAGTGTAGCACATCGCACACTTTTTGTCGAATAATTAAATTTTTGTTTATGTAGGCCTTTACACTTTCGCTTATTTAAACATCTAATACAATTGATTAACCACTTTCGATTATTCTAACGGGAACCACCATACATCCCGCCGCACCGTTCTTTTTGAATTCTATGGGCTTCCACGCACTAACACCTGACGTATCTTTCCTACTATTTGTTAAACAAAACTACCGGTATCGCCATCGTGGACGTAAACAGATGTTTGTGGATGTGTACGAGTATGTTATACATTAACCAGTCTGAGCTATTTTATTTAGTCCACGAAAACTAATATTTTCTAAACCGCAATTAATAATTGCCTTTATAGGTTCCACATTTCGACCATTACCCAATGACTGGTGCTACGTACATGGAAACTTTAATTTCTTATTGGAGAATTCTTATTCTCCACGCACTGCTGCGTAGTTGCATGTCCATTCCTTTTGAGGTATATGCTCGTTATAGGTTGTAAGACCCTCGGTTTTACTTAACTACACTTCGTGAGACCCTTTAATCTTTTAATCGTATCTTTCTCGCCTACAATACAGTAGGACTTAACATTACTACCAACAAATTCTAATACTGGATCCCCATTAAATACGTCTTTAAATTTCCTACAACTTTTTGTTGACAAGTGTTATATTGTATTTATTATACGCAGGGTAGTCACTCTTTTAAGATAAATATATTTTGCTAGGTATCAACTAATATTAAATTTTCTAGGGACCCCAAATCTGTAAATAGATTTTAAATAGGACCACTCCATACAAAGTTATGCGTTTTAAAGATCCAAATCACTAATTTTGCTCATCTTTATTTAACACCATTTTAAAACCTTTTCGCTACCCAAGACATATGCCTTAGCCAACCATCTCCCGAGAAATCTAAAACCGCCGTGTCCCGCGAATACCACGTGGAGATAACACGTATACTCTGTCAACCAGGATAGAAGCCGGAAGGATTTGGAAGGTGGGAGAAGAACTTAAAATTATGGAGTCTTAAAACTAATATATACAATAGATTTACAAAATCCATACAAATATAAACAACTATCTTATATCTTTACACCCCATGCGTAGATTGTTGTACTATTAGGAATGATGTACCTTTTGTCATCTTCCCTCGATAAACTAATTTTATTAATAAGCTGCGTATGCAAATCGTGTTTTTACTCCGGGTACATACGCAGGCAAGTACTCCACACCAAATAAAGAATTGGATGCTTGGTGACTGTTAATATCCGCTTCCCTCGTGTACGCCCAGACACAAACCCAGCCCATGAGCACCCCTGCGCATGCACACCCTGCCCATGCGCACCCTGCGCGTACGCACCCCTACCCATGCTCGCTGCCCATGCGCACCCCTCTCTATGCGAGTGCTATTTCGGGGTAACGTCACAGCCTTTTATAAATAAAGAACAATGTTATATACTATTATAAAATGTTTATTCTGACATTATACATAACAAATTTAAAAATATTTAATGCCAAGCATGGAGTCATTTAAACTTAATTTTAATACAAAGTTATACACAGAAGACAGTCCTTTCTTTATGTTTGTGTGCAGTGGTTTTAATTTTATCTAATTTTATTCGCAGCTTAAAATTTAAATCGACACCCAAGTCTTCTATCTCCTTTTCTAACCAATAGTTTGATACATAAAGACCGTCTAGGTTTTCGAATTGTAAAATGTACCGAAGTTTGCCTCTATATTTAAAGTCTTTGATTCCGCCGAGAACCAGATCCATTCCTTCGTGTAATTCTTGCAGCTTGTGACAATCTTTTAATCGCAGCTTTCCCACTATATCCTGCATACGTATCTTGTTAGCTTGATCGACTTCTTCTTGTCGGTATTGGAGGAAATTCTTATTCTCCCACAGACTGTTGCGTAGTTGCATGTCCACCACTTTTGGGAATATATGGTTGTTATAGGTTGTAAGACCCTCGGTTTTAAATGATCCAAAAGGTTCTTTACTAGGCAAATATACAATGTTTAGCGCAACCTCTTTGCGTGTCGTGTACGCAAAGATTACGAAACCCGCTTTCCTTAGTTCGTCTTTGTTATCTGCCATTTTGATAAATACGTTTTAGAATAACCTTTTAAAAAGTATACGGATTTAGTACCATCCTTTTCTGCAAGAACACCTACATAACTAAAAGAGTCTTTCTTACTAAACGCAAATGCATACAGCTTGTACAACCCGGATGTATCTAAGTCAGTCCATCGACACATAAAATAATCTTTTAATTCTTCCTCATTTTCTCTAATAAGATGTTCTTTGTCTAACACATCTTTGTATTGTTCGCGTATCGTCGCAGTGTTTTCCATGTAGTCCAATTTTCGCCTTTTTGCATCCATTTCCTCTAATTCCTGTTGTCTTTTCCTTCCACTTACAGCGTATGGCATGCATAATGGGGCAATTTCCTTTAGCGTAAACGGATAGAGTTTACTACCAATATTTGCGCGTTGTCGTACAACCTCTGGGCGAATGTTAGGTGTATTTATCAATCCCAATTCCGAAATGGCTATTTCTTTTGGAATTGTAGAATATGGTGTTGCAGATTGTGTAAAATATGTACTACCTGCTTTAATGTAGCACTTGTGTAAGATTTTATTTTATCTTGGCTGTCTTCCTCCTCTACTATCTCCAAATAATTTACAGGTAAATAGTTAAAACTAAAAGCCGAAAGCACATACTTTATCAATTTTTCCTTTCTTTTGGTTTTCGGACAACTTAATCTGCAAGCCCGTCAATTTCTTTGTATTACCATTCCCCAATACACGTACTGTAGCAGGTTATTAAACACTAAACAGCAGCTATTTTGTAGCTTGTCCGATAGCTTACTCCACATTTTGGCAAGTGGTACCGAGTACATTGGCGCCTTTAGGAAGTATAACTTACTATCTTCCAATAACGTTAAACAGTCTTTTAAGGGATTATACACCCGTTCCGCACTGACATTGCTTCCAATTGCACAATTGTATATTGTCGCTTCCAATCGCGTAATACCATGTTCTTTAGCCAAAGTAGACGCAAATGTTTCCTTAAACGCACATCTGGACAACGTAAAAATCTAGTATATGATTGCCAAGTTGTTTATTAACACCAGGACTTGTTATCTGACACACAAATTTGTTGTATATCTTAATTCTTGCATTGGTTGTTAGCCATGTTAAACAATCAATTCCTACAGTTTTATCGTTGTCAACTATAATATTACACTTTTCTTCGTATTCGCCCTTATAGCAAAAGTTATGGTTTGTAGTTAAATAATTACACATCTCCATCTTGCTAAATATACCCGCAAAATCTTGGGTTACATCCATGTCAAAAGATAGAAATAATCTTTTCGAGTTCGTCTAATATATCTGGTAGTTCCTCCAATAAAGTTTCCAACTTAACATCTGCTAGTTCCACTTTGTATGGAACACATATAGGATTTTGGAATTTTTATTAATGCATTCGAGGTCTTCTTTTCCGATAATTTCTTTTACTCTCTGGCCCATCTTGTTAGTGCTTTCCAGAGAAAACGGAAGCTTAGCTTTAACACCATGTCTAGCGGAAACAAATCGGTCAAACTTTCTTCGTAGATAGCTGTTAAATGCACCACAAATTTCTTTTTAGGATAAACATCCTTTGCTTGCAGAGGTTTGTTCGGCGTCAGAAAAGTCGCAAATTTTAACCAACATTATATTGTCACAAAATGGTTCTGTAATTGGTGTGTGTAGTCCACCAGTCAGCATCTGCTCGCCTTCGACATAACAAATATTACCAATATCTGTTACCAGATTATTGTTGCACATATTTTCTACCAAAAGCCATAATCCAAATCGCTCATTTGTCGGTTTCACTTTATTCCCAAGAAGTTGAGAAACGTTAATCACCTTGGAGACGCTCATGTTTACCGTTCTAGCTACTATCGAATACTAAATTAAATACGAAAAATTGTTCTCTTATGTATTCTACAGAGTGGGGCGTATATTGCCGAAGATAGTCGAATATGTTGTTATCCGACCTAAGCCGACAGGGATGCGCATCGACATATATCCGGATGGACCTAGGTTAGATAAAAGGAAAAATTAATAGGTTAGGTCAGCGCCGCGGCGCGACCCAACCTATTAATTTTCCTTTATCTAACCTAGGTCCACTTAGGTTAGGTCAGCGCCGCGGCGCTGACCCAACCTATTAATTTTCCTTTATCTAACCTAGGTCCACACTTGTTTTTAATGAAAACTCATTAAAAGCAATTAGTGCTAATGGGTTTTAATGAGAAAACTCATTAAAAGCAATTAGTGTTAACGAGTTTTAATGAGAAAACTCATTAAAAACAATTAGTGCTAATGGGTTTTAATGAGAAAACTCATTAAAACAGCCTAACCTATCAATTTTTCATGTGGTCATGTGATCATATGGTCATGTGGTCATGTGGTCATGTGGTCATGGGGCAATTTCACCATAACTTAACATCCTACATATATCCGGATATATGTCGATGCGCATCCCTGTCGGCTTAGGTCGGATAACAACATATTCGACTATCTTCGGCAATATACGCCCCACTCTGTAGAATACATAAGAGAACAATTTTTCGTATTTAATTTAGTATTCGATAGTAGCTAGAACGGTAAACATGAGCGTCTCCAAGGTGATTAACGTTTCTCAACTTCTTGGGAATAAAGTGAAACCGACAAATGAGCGATTTGGATTATGGCTTTTGGTAGAAAATATGTGCAACAATAATCTGGTAACAGATATTGGTAATATTTGTTATGTCGAAGGCGAGCAGATGCTGACTGGTGGACTACACACACCAATTACAGAACCATTTTGTGACAATATAATGTTGGTTAAAATTTGCGACTTTTCTGACGCCGAACAAACCTCTGCAAGCAAAAGGATGTTTATCCTAAAAAGAAATTTGTGGTGCATTTAACAGCTATCTACGAAGAAAGTTTGACCGATTTGTTTCCGCTAGACATGGTGTTAAAGCTAAGCTTCCGTTTTCTCTGGAAAGCACTAACAAGATGGGCCAGAGAGTAAAAGAAATTATCGGAAAAGAAGACCTCGAATGCATTAATAAAAATTCCAAAATCCTATATGTGTTCCATACAAAGTGGAACTAGCAGATGTTAAGTTGGAAACTTTATTGGAGGAACTACCAGATATATTAGACGAACTCGAAAAGATTATTTCTATCTTTTGACATGGATGTAACCCAAGATTTTGCGGGTATATTTAGCAAGATGGAGATGTGTAATTATTTAACTACAAACCATAACTTTTGCTATAAGGGCGAATACGAAGAAAAGTGTAATATTATAGTTGACAACGATAAAACTGTAGGAATTGATTGTTTAACATGGCTAACAACCAATGCAAGAATTAAGATATACAACAAATTTGTGTGTCAGATAACAAGTCCTGGTGTTAATAAACAACTTGGCAATCATATACTAGATTTTTTACGTTGTCCAGATGTGCGTTTAAGGAAACATTTGCGTCTACTTTGGCTAAAGAACATGGTATTACGCGATTGGAAGCGACAATATACAATTGTGCAATTGGAAGCAATGTCAGTGCGGAACGGGTGTATAATCCCTTAAAAGACTGTTTAACGTTATTGGAAGATAGTAAGTTATACTTCCTAAAGGCGCCAATGTACTCGGTACCACTTGCCAAAATGTGGAGTAAGCTATCGGACAAGCTACAAAATAGCTGCTGTTTAGTGTTTAATAACCTGCTACAGTACGTGTATTGGGGAATGGTAATACAAAGAAATTGACGGGCTTGCAGATTAAGTTGTCCGAAAACCAAAAGAAAGGGAAAATTGATAAAGTATGTGCTGGCTTTAGTTTTAACTATTTACCTGTAAATTATTTGGAGATAGTAGAGGAGGAAGACAGCCAAGATAAAATAAAATCTTACACAAGTGCTACATTAAAGCAGGTAGTACATATTTTACACAATCTGCAACACCATATTCTACAATTCCAAAAGAAATAGCCATTTCGGAATTGGGATTGATAAATACACCTAACATTCGCCCAGAGGTTGTACGACAACGCGCAAATATTGGTAGTAAACTCTATCCGTTTACGCTAAAGGAAATTGCCCCATTATGCATGCCATACGCTGTAAGTGGAAGGAAAAGACAACAGGAATTAGAGGAAATGGATGCAAAAGGCGAAAATTGGACTACATGGAAAACACTGCGACGATACGCGAACAATACAAAGATGTGTTAGACAAAGAACATCTTATTAGAGAAAATGAGGAAGAATTAAAAGATTATTTTATGTGTCGATGGACTGACTTAGATACATCCGGGTTGTACAAGCTGTATGCATTTGCGTTTAGTAAGAAAGACTCTTTAGTTATGTAGGTGTTCTTGCAGAAAAGGATGGTACTAAATCCGTATACTTTTTAAAAGGTTATTCTAAAACGTATTTATCAAAATGGCAGATAACAAAGACGAACTAAGGAAAGCGGGTTTCGTAATCTTTGCGTACACGACACGCAAAGAGGTTGCGCTAAACATTGTATATTTGCCTAGTAAAGAACCTTTTGGATCATTTAAAACCGAGGGTCTTACAACCTATAACAACCATATATTCCCAAAAGTGGTGGACATGCAACTACGCAACAGTCTGTGGGAGAATAAGAATTTCCTCCAATACCGACAAGAAGAAGTCGATCAAGCTAACAAGATACGTATGCAGGATATAGTGGAAAGCTGCGATTAAAAGATTGTCACAAGCTGCAAGAATTACACGAAGGAATGGATCTGGTTCTCGGCGGAATCAAAGACTTTAAATATAGAGGCAAACTTCGGTACATTTTACAATTCGAAAACCTAGACGGTCTTTATGTATCAAACTATTGGTTAGAAAAGGAGATAGAAGACTTGGGTGTCGATTTAAATTTTAAGCTGCGAATAAAATTAGATAAAATTAAAACCACTGCACACAAACATAAAGAAAGGACTGTCTTCTGTGTATAACTTTGTATTAAAATTAAGTTTAAATGACTCCATGCTTGGCATTAAATATTTTTAAATTTGTTATGTATAATGTCAGAATAAACATTTTATAATAGTATATAACATTGTTCTTTATTTATAAAAGGCTGTGACGTTACCCCGAAATAGCACTCGCATAGAGAGGGGTGCGCATGGGCAGCGAGCATGGGTAGGGGTGCGTACGCGCAGGGGTGCGCATGGGCAGGGGTGTGCATGCGCAGGGTGCTCATGGGCTGGGTTTGTGTCTGGGCGTACACGAGGGAAGCGGATGTTAACAGTCACCAAGCATCCAATTCTTTATTTGGTGTGGAGTACTTGCCTGCGTATGTACCCGGAGTAAAACACGATTTGCATACGCAGCTTATTAATAAAATTAGTTTATCGAGGGAAG
Source organism: Platerodrilus igneus (assembly GCA_036346225.1). Classification (NCBI taxonomy): domain Eukaryota; kingdom Metazoa; phylum Arthropoda; class Insecta; order Coleoptera; family Lycidae; genus Platerodrilus; species Platerodrilus igneus. Next base: position 2,415,158 of record JARFIW010001025.1, on the reverse strand, counting down.
ATGACAAAGGTACATCATTCCTAATAGTACAACAATCTACGCATGGGGTGTAAAGATATAAGATAGTTGTTTATATTTGTATGGATTTTGTAAATCTATTGTATATATTAGTTTTAAGACTCCATAATTTTTAAGTTCTTCTCCACCTTCCAAATCCTTCCGGCTTCTATCCTGGTTGACAGAGTATACGTGTTATCTCCACGTGGTATTCGCGGGACACGGCGGTTTTAGATTTCTCGGGAGATGGTTGGCTAAGGCATATGTCTTGGGTAGCGAAAAGGTTTTAAAAATGGTGTTAAATAAAGATGAGCAAAATTAGTGATTTGGATCTTTAAAACGCATAACTTTGTATGGAGTGGTCCTATTTAAAATCTATTTACAGATTTGGGGTCCCTAGAAAATTTAATATTAGTTGATACCTAGCAAAATATATTTATCTTAAAAGAGTGACTACCCTGCGTATAATAAATACAATATAACACTTGTCAACAAAAAGTTGTAGGAAATTTAAAGACGTATTTAATGGGGATCCAGTATTAGAATTTGTTGGTAGTAATGTTAAGTCCTACTGTATTGTAGGCGAGAAAGATACGATTAAAAAGATTAAAGGGGTCTCACGAAGTGTAGTTAAGTAAAACCGAGGGTCTTACAACCTATAACGAGCATATACCTCCAAAAGGAATGGACATGCAACTACGCAGCAGTGCGTGGGAGAATAAGAATTCTCTCCAATAAGAAATTAAAGTTTCCATGTACGTAGCACCAGTCATTGGGTAATGGTCGAAATGTGGAACCTATAAAGGCAATTATTAATTGCGGTTTAGAAAATATTAGTTTTCGTGGACTAAATAAAATAGCTCAGACTGGTTAATGTATAACATACTCTCGTACACATCCACAAACATCTGTTTACGTCCACGATGGCGATACCGGTAGTTTTTGTTTAACAAATAGTAGGAAAGATACGTCAGGTGTTAGTGCGTGGAAGCCCATAGAATTCAAAAAAGAACGGTGCGGCGGGATGTATGGTGGTTCCCCGTTAGAATAATCGAAAGTGGTTAATCAATTGTATTAGATGTTTAAATAAGCGAAAGTGTAAAGGCCTACATAAACAAAAATTTAATTATTCGACAAAAAAAGTGTGCGATGTGCTACACTTATAAATAAAGTATGGAATGGTGCTTTTTAGCAACCCTAGCAGTAAAAAGGGCGACTGACTTTTCCAAGCAACTACAAGAATAGCAGTAGCGCAGAGAAGGGGTATGCATGTATTATACAGTTGCTGCAAAATATGTTAGTTTACGCGTAGCTCGGATGTGTAATTGATCACGACTTAAAGATCCCTCGGCGACTGACTTTTCCAAGCAACTACAAGAATAGCAGTAGCGCAGAGAAGGGGTATGCATGTATTATACAGTTGCTGCAAAATATGTTAGTTTACGCGTAGCTCGGATGTGTAATTGATCACGACTTAAAGATCCCTCGGAGGTTTAAAATTCTCAGCCCATTGTCGTTCGAAAATGTTTGGAAATTATCAAAACGGTAGCGGGTCGAAGTTTAATGGATGATTGACCGAGTTTTTCTACCTTTTACGAGGGAATTGGAAGTTGACAGACATCGAGCATCTAATTCTCTATTTGGAGGATATCGAGTACTTACCGGTTCTAGAAATCAATACGTGCGGCCGACCGCTATGCGAAAGTGTAAAAGCCTACAGAAGCAAAATTTAATTATCAGACGAAAAAGTGTGCGATGTGCTATAGAAAGTATAAAAAATGGTGCTTTGCATCGCTCCTAACAGTAAAAAGGAGAGTGACTTTTTCTAGCAATTACAAGAATAGCAGTAGCGCGGCGAAGGGGTATGCATGTATTATACAGCGCATTGTTGCTCTAAAATATGACGTAGAAGTTATTTAAAATTAAATTGTTGTAAGTATCCTGTAGACAACAAGTTGGTATTTTCTTAGTAATGGTTTAAAGTGTTTTTGGTTATAGTAGCATTGCATCTTCTACAGCACGACTTGCACACAACTTGTGTGCGTGTGCTACCACCCTTTTGGATTTTTAATATGCACGCGATCCGTATAACATGGAAGACGTTTTCCGGTGTTTCTACTAACGGCATTCGCACCATCGACGAAGCGAACCAGGTGCATGCATTAGCGCTAAATGTATTGGACGAGCAGCAAGGAATATGACATCATTTAGTTCCCCGCCGAATCCTCAGCTTCGTTCGGTGTCTTCGAAACCTTCGGTTTGCATTCTATAGGGTACATAAAGCAGGTGCGCAAGAGTAAACTCTTTAGTTATAAGTTAGTTCGATTACAAGTTTAACCAAAGTGCTATAGTGCGGATATTGTGTTGTACTAAAATGGTATCTGCAAACGTTTTAAGTGCAACTCTTGCGGTGCTTCCTATACCTGGAAAAATACCTCAAACGGCACCAGAACAAATGTCGTGGTGTAACATCATCTACGGTTAAGCTTATACATCCGTCCGCAGCAAAGTACTTAAACTGTGGGTCTTGCGGTATCGCTTTTACGAGAATGGGCAACTTACAGCGACACAAGGAAAAACAGCACGGTATGTCATTAAGCCGTAAACGTTCAGCTCCGCCAGCTGTTAAAGGGCCTTGTACGAAACAACCACGAATTATGTGTAAAGTATGCGATTTCGAAATGGAAAAGACTACCTATGCCGCACACTTGAGAAGCAACAGACATAAAAATGCATCAGTTACCGCTACTAACGACGATGGTGTAGAAATGGTTAGTACAGCGTTTAACAACCGTATGGCTAGCTATCGCATAAAGAACGCCAGTGTCGACGATGGAGTGTCCGAGTTTCTTTGGAAGCAGAAAGAGCGATTTATTCGATTAATAAATGAAAAAAGAATACAACATACAGCAATAAAAGTCTATTGCGAACTCTACGGCGTTTACACCAAAATGGGGGAAGAGACTACCGATGTGAAATCCTTTAACACAAAAAATGTGGTTATAACGTCTTCTAGTAATCTGGAAAATATGTACGAGGTCTTAAGCGAAACCATAAGAACAAAATCAGAGGAATTTGAAACATGCGGGTCCGGTTGGTCTTTGGAAAAGGTGCTCTATTTAGAAATAAATATTAATAAGTACAAGTCGATATGAGAAGTTCTAGGTTAAGAATAAAAAATTGTAAATATGTATTTAGAAATGTGGTTTACAAAATTTAAACTGTATTAGTAAAAATTGTCTGTAATAAAAAGTTTTAAGAATAGTTTTTAGATTTTCTTTTAGGTATGAGCCGCAGGAAATTTATAATTTAGAGGGTGTGTGTAAAATGGTAAGGGGTGGCCCTATTTTAAATCTCTTTACAGATTCGGATTCTACATAAAATTCTAGACTAACAAGATGTATTGCATGTATAAAAAATTTATAAGGACCGTCAGAAATCGCTACCAGCAAAAAAATCTTAAAATGGGGGTAGCTCTCTGGGGGATGGAGCTATCTAAAAAATTTAAAGAGATTGGGTAGCTGAGAAAAATCTAATATTAATTGATACCAAACAAGGTAGGTTTATCTCGTGGGTGGAAATGTGGAGAAAGATTTATCTCGCAGAGGGTATATGTGTAATTTTGCAGGGCGTGGTCCGATTTTAAATCTGTTTGCAGATTCTAATTCTGCGTAAAATTCTAAGCTAATTTAATGTATCGCATGACTAAAAAATGATTAAGGACGGTCAAAATCGTAACAGGTAAGAAATCTTAAAATCAGGGTAGCTCTCTGGGGGATGATGCAATCTGAAAAATTCCTAGAGATTCGGGTAGCTGAGAAAAATCTAATGTTAATTAATACCAAACAAGATAGGTTTATCTCGAAAGATGCATTGGTTAGACAAAGAAAACTATTTTGGTTCAGAATGTTAGCGGTAAAAAAATCTTAAAATGAGGGTAGCTCCCTGGGGGGGGTGATGCAATCTAAAAAATTCTTAGAGATTCGAGTAGCTGAGAAAATTCTAATATTAATTGATACCAAACAATGTACATTTATCTCGTGGGTGGCAATGTGGAGAAAGATTTATCTCGCGGGTGGAAAGAATGCGGGTGTGACGTTATCAAAATGGTAAGGGGTGGTTCGAGCAAGGAGTAGAGCAAGGAGAAGCAAGGAGAAGATTCCTAAAAAATAAGACTTTATAGTAAGAATTTACATGTAAAACCTAGGTTAGATAGCGGCGGTGGCGGTGGCGGTGGCGGTGGCGCTGTGCTCGACCCATCCACATCCCCTACTAGCATGTAATTTTGAATGTATCGTGATGGGAAACTGGCGTTTCAAAAGACAGTTAAGTTTACGTATGTAGAAGATCATCACTATGAGTCGCCTGAAATGATGAAAATACGTGTCCTTAAACATTTTTCTGTTCTTAGTGAAGTTTCAGAAGTTATTCTTGGGGCCTTTCTGAATCATTTGATACTAGGCCAATATTTTTAGGACCGATAGTACTGTACGTAGGTACTAAAGATTGAGAAGGGTCGGAAGCAATAAAATAGCATTTTAAATATTTGTGGCTCCGGGTTGGGACCGTGTCATTTTATAAATTAAGGTCGACGTTTCGCCCACTTTTGTAAGGGGCTACATCAGGGCAAGAAAAGAAATAAGTAATAAAATAAAAAATAATATAAAATATAAAAAAGATAATATTAAGTAGACAAGTTAAAGTGTAAAGAGAAGAGTTACTCCTGAACTAGCAGACTCACTATCCCATTCAAAGCCAAAAGGTATCTTGTGGCGAAGTAACTGGTGAAAGTAGCGAAAGTGGTAGTTTATATAGGGCGAGAACTTGATGCATGGGCGATCATGAATAGAGAGAAGTGTCGTAGCGGATCAGTGAACGTCACGGTTCCGCTGTTGTGAACATAGGCTTGTTTTCCAAATAGGGGAAAGGTAGTAGCCATCGTCTTTGTTTAGGTTATTAGAATTTTTATTGATTTCTATGGATTCTCTCATTTTCTATTGTAGAAAAATAGAATTCTGGCAATTAGTTTTGTCTTGTCGAAGTTAATGGTATGACCTGTTTCATGTTGGTGTTCGCCCACCGGTGAGCGATTGTACTGGCTTGCTCTTAAGCATCGCTTATGCTCGTTTAGTCTAGTCTGTACTGACCGTCCTGTTTCTCCTATGTATACTAAACAGCAACTGCAAGGTATACTATATACGCCTGGGGCTTTAAGACTATTTTCGGAATCTTTTGGAGTTGGTAATATTTGTGAAATTTTATTGGTGGATTTATAGATTGTTTTGATGTTGTGTTTACGTAGAATTTTGCCAATTCGGTCTGTTACTCTGTGTATATATAAAAGGATTGCTAAAGAACGTGTATCGGGATTACAGCGTGGTTTGGGGGTTCGTGTAGGATGCAGATGTCGGTTTATTACTCTGCCGATATCTGAGTTACGATAGCCGTTTTTTATAAGACTGGTTTTAAGATGGGTCAGTTCATTAGATAAGTGTTCTGGTTGTGAAATCTTAATTGCACAGTGGACTAGAGAGTTGATTACCGATGATTTTTGTAAGAGATGATGATGTGACAACGCATGTAGGTATCTGTCTGTGTGTGTGTGTGTGGGTTTTTGATGTACAGAATGACCTAGTTGTCAGTTAGGTTGCCGCTCCACCAGAACGTCAAGGAATGGCAGAGTTCCGTTTTTCAATTTCTATAGTGAACTTAATATCTTTATGTTGATTGTTTATGTGATCTAGAAAATTATTGAGCGTTTGATGTTTATGGGACCAGATTACAAAAGTGTCATCTACATAACGGAGCCAAGTTTACGGTCTGTGTATTCTAGAGCCATGAATTCCAAAGACTCCATGAATATATTGGCCACAATAGGAGATAGAGGTGAGTTCATTGGTGTGTCGAAAGTTTGTTTGTAAAATTGTCCGTCGAAGACAAAATAGGTAGAAGTTAAGCATTTTTCAATGAGCGTGGCCAGATACTCAAATTCGTTTTCTTAAGGTAAGAGTTGTTTAATAATGGAGACAGTGTCTATAACAGGTATGTTTGTAAATAGGGATGTTACGTCAAAACTGACTAGTATATCATTAGGGCCTAGCTCAATATTTGCAATTAGTTCTATGAAATGAGTGGAGTATAAAACATTAGTAGGGGTGTTACCGGAATAAGGTTTTAAGAAATTTGCCAGGTATTTTGCCAGATGGTAGGTTGGCGAGTCAATTGTGCTAACTATCGGACGCAGAGAGACATCAGGTTTATGTACTTTAGGAAGGCCGTACAAGCGAGGTGACATGTGGGGATTTGTTACTTCCAGTAATAAACGCTAAGATGCAATTGCTGAAAACTAATGTTTTAACAGATACTTGATTATGATGAGCTGTGTTAGTGAGGAATTCTTTGAAAAGATTTTAGAAAGGGACCCCAAAATTCCGTGATTGCTTGTGTAAGGTGTTACAAATAGTAAAACAACAAGTTTATTTAGATTTTGAAATCAGTGGGGCGGTGTTTGGGTTTGCGTGTGCCGTCATTCCGAAATTAATAAGAGATGTGATACTGGATTGCGATTGGATGACGAAGTATGTGGTTTGTACGGATTTTGAAAAATATTTGTTGACCAGTGAATTTAATGGAAAGGAATGTAGAACAAAATTGAATAAAACTGGTTTTGGGGAAGATTTAAAGGTAAGTGTGTACGAAATAAAGATAAAGAGCGAGGACGTGGTAAGAAGTGGTCAGAGGCAGAGATATTTTGAAGAACTGTGAAAAGTGGTCCAGAAGGTCGAAATGTTTAATCAGACTAAAAATAAAAAATTGTTTGGGTTATCAAAGAATTATAGTGTCGTATTTTCAAAACAACTGGGTCTCATGCGCGGATACGAGCATTCGATAATCATGAAAGGCGACATCCCTTTTTATTTGAAAAGTTATCCAGTACTATCCGCGTACAAACAGGAAGTAAGAAATCAGATTGAGGAATTGATGTCATGGGAATGTTATTGAGAAAAGTCAGACTGAATATGTCAGCTCCGTGGTTACCGTTAAAAAAGCGGATTCGTCGGTGCGTGCGAGCATGGACGCACGCCCTTTGAACACTATGATAGAAGAAAATCATGTTGCCTCACCTATTCCAAACGAATTTATGTTTCGATTTGTAGCGCATCGGTTCCTATCTAACCTTGATTTTAACGGTATTAAAGTAGATCCTGAAAGAGAGGAAGCGGTTTAAAAATTTAGACGACCCAAGAATGTAAATTAAAGAGGTAGATAAGAAAAAGATAGAAGCCTTTGAAACTTGGTGTTAGTTGGACATATAGAATTATAGAGTAACAAATGAGGAAGTTTATAGAAGGATAGGTGAGGAACTCTGTATGTGGAAACAATTAAAGGTCAGGAGAGATAGAATGATAGGGCACCAGTTAAGACATGAGGAACTATTTAGTAAGGTCTTAGATTATTGACTACCAAAGAAAAATAGAGTAGGAAGGCCTAGACAAAGCTATATTAGTTAAATTATTAGAGATTTAGGTTGTGAAGGGTATGTAGACCTTTTTAGACTAGCTCAGAATAGAAAAGAATTTAGAGCTGCGTCAAACGGACCTTAAGTAAATTCGAAAACAAAACAAAAAATATAAATAAATAAAAATCAGTTAACTAAATGTCAACATGACATAACCCACAATTAGTTAACGGCCTGCAGGCCAATTCTTGGCATCCTTCGTTAAGATACGTATTCGCTACGTAGCGAATGCTGTTTAGCGACGATTTTATTAGGAACATATTCTTGACGGGTATTCGTTGAAGCATTCGCAACACCTTAAAGTAAGCGATTAAGAAATATTGCAACACCGCAGATAAGGAACATTTTTATAATTTTGTACTTTTCGCATACAACATTTGACGTTAATAGCGAGTTGACATTAAGTTTACATTTTTATTCTTCTTGAATTTTGAAACAATAATGTAGAGGAAGAAGACCCGTGGCCAAAAAATTTAAAAAAGTCAAAGGAAAATGATGGTAGACTATTTATCAAAGAAGCCGGAATTAATTAGCGGGTCATATACGTCTCCAAAACATCAGATAAGTAAGTAACTAACTCTTTTGGTAGCCAAAACGTCTTAAGGAATGCATCATCATTCATACTTAAGAATAGATTTATAGGATTTCGCGGAATTCTATAGGTATCTACATTTCCTTCTGCCAATTCTAAATGTTCTATTAACATTACGTTTGCGTTAAACAAATTGTCCATATTATTCAAACGTCAAACAATGACAGTGATTACATTACACAACATTCATTTTATAAGTTACCATCTGTAACAGCTTATAAAGCCCTCTCGCTGTGTAGCGAATAGAAAATAGCGAGTTCGCTTGTCAACGAATGACCAAGAATAATATTTGGTTGCGTTCGCTAGTAAGCGTGTAACCTTAGCGTTAGCGAACGGTCAAGAATTGACCCCCTGGCATGTTGGTAGCGATTCGTTACTTAAGCCTTATCATAACATATAATTTAATAAACGTCACCATGGCACAAATCACAATTAGTTAGCGGTCTGACATGTTGGTAGCGATTCGTTGCTTAAGCCTTGCCATAACATATAATTTAACACTTTTCCTTTTTTGGAGGATATAACCAGGTAATATTTCATTTCCTTATAAATGGGAATCATGTAAACCTGTTGGAGTTTTTTAACAACCATCAGGTTGCTAATATCTATATAGAGCCAGGTAGATAAGAAAAAGATAGAAGAGTATAGGAAGACCTAGACCAAGCTATATTAGTCAAATTATTAGACATTTAGGTTATGAAGGGTATGTAGAACTTTTTACATTAGCACATAATAGAAAAAAGTTAGAGCTGCGTCAAACCGACCTTAAGTAAGGTCGAAAACAAAATGATGATGAGGAACGTAAAAGAATTACGATCGTTTTTGGAACTAATTAATGTTGAAAGGAGATACGTGGAGAATTTTTCAAAGCTGACGTATCCTCTCCTTCAGTTGTTGAAAAGAGGGATCGTGCCATCACATTCCGACCCCACTAAGGCATTTATTAACACACATTTATTAACACTTTATTGACACTACTTATAATTCTAAGGTCTGGCGTTTTAAAACAATGTAAAACATCGAGCGCTTTAAGGTAAATAGATATGTGGGTCATGTTATGACCACAAACGGAATTGTTCCAATAAATCAAGTATGCGAGCGTGACCTTACCATAGTGTCTTCGTTTGTACTTGTTAAGAAAATGTTGTCATCTGCGAATGCCGGGAATGGTATTAAAATATTTGAATTTGTTAAAATAATTTGAAAAAGTTTTTTATGTATAAAAATATTGCGTAAAATGTAGCCGATGGTAAAGAACTAGAAACAAGAAAGTGTACTGTTTTCTCTCAATTAAGGTGGTCAAAAGCTACCATCGACACATTTTCTAATAGATTAACTTACTTAACCTATCTTTTGTATGTATGCATTTACATGTTTACTGGGAATTACACAAAATATGACTATGTTTAATCCAGAGACATCATTCTTAGTTAAATAACTACTTTTAATTAAATTATTGAGTTACCAAATAAAATAAATACAACGGATTTGATTTCTGGTCATTGTGTTTTTGCAATGTAACGAAATAGTAACAAATCTGTTCTGTCAAAGTTGTTTTGAGTTTATTCCACTAAATAAAAACCGCTTACAATTTAATTATCAACGTCGTAACCCTAACCTTACGAGAAATAACTGGCGAGTGGCGTAGCCAAAGAGGTACGAGGGGTGGCAATCCTCCCCCCATCCGTTTAGCGCCATTCCGCTTTGAAAATGCAACAAAAAATTTAAGGAATAAAACCCATTTGTATTTATAACTATAGCAGGCCAGTCACCTCATTGAGCCAGTAAAAACCATTACCTGGCCTTGGAGTATATTTTACAAAATTTTGTTTTTTAATCATTCGTAAATTATTCTTACATTTTATGACGTATCCTATATGAACATCAAATAATACCTCGCAATTTTATAAGCAAAACCTCTGTGATTTCGTACGCAACTATAGTTATAGCAACAAAAGTTTACTGTGAACTCAAACGGATTCTTTCAAGTTTACGACTGCCATGCTTATTTTACTGAGTAGGGAGATTTAAGCAGGTAAATACTATTAATTAAAAAAAATAATAATGAACGTGGCCGAAAGCAGACCTTTGACCTTGCAAAAGCTTCATTATCCGGTATTATAATTTACCATTTTTGGAAATCAAAACTACTTTTATTTACAACATGACAGCCAACAAAAATGAATTGTCATCTGTTAATCATGCTACTAACTTGTAAAGTATCGTTTTAAAAGATAGCTGCTTTTAAAGTTGAAGCTCGAAACGGTTTGTTTCTCAGCCCCGAACGACGAGATAATCTCTTGGCTTCAATTGACTTTTTGTCACTCGAAGATGAAACTTTAAGTTAATTTTTTTGTAGAATTAGATGTGTAATTGGGACTGTATTTATGTTTGATGGCATTTATAAAATATTTTCACGCGGGGTGAAAGAAAAAGAAAGAAAGTAGAACCAAGTAAAACAAAGAAGTAAAACGAAAACGTAACGTCCAAAAATCAAAACCCTAATGTCCTTGATCTCGTTTCGTTTTCCTTCTGGCGACGTAAACGCCTTAAGCCCAATATCTAGTCCTCGTGCCCCAGATTCATATGCCGACTTTGCTCTCCTTAGGTATTGATTTTTGGACGTTACGATTTCGTTTTACTTCCCTGTTTTACTTGGTTCTCCTTTCTTTTTTTCTTTCACCCCGAGTGGGTTCGGAAATAGAATAGTCACATAGTACGACCTGCCTGTCGTAAGAGGCGACTACAGCGGTCAAACACATACACACACGCACACTTTATACACGCATAACACATACACACCCTTCTTACACCCCCACACACACGCATACACACACACGCACGCACACGCTCACACCTACTCATGCATAACTACACTGGGATTCTGTTTTATTTTCTTTTGTACGATTTTAGTTTTTTTGGGTTTTGTACTTGGTGTTATTCTTTTTGGTTTTTTTTCTTTTTTCTCGTTCCTTTCGTTCCACTTTCCTTTCCCTATCCTTTTGCTGGTCTACTTTGCTGTCGGTCCATGGTCCGATTGTGTTTCGTCCATCCGCTCCTATGGTAGGCGCTTTTAGTCCGTCTTTCGTTCTTCGGAAACCACGACTTAGTCGACTTTAGGACTAGTTAGCATTTCTTTTCTTTGGTCCTTCGTTTATTGAGATTTTTGGTTACCACAGTTTGTAGTACACCGTTTCTTTTTACCAGCGTTCCTCCTCTCTTTCTCTTTCTCTCGTTCTCCCTTGTTGTTCCTTTACATCCTTGGGGCTTGACCTTTGGGTCCTGTTTTGGTTAGCACTGTAGGTTTTCTTCCTCGTTCCTTTTCTTCTTTGGATGTTGATAACCTTACTGTTTCTTTTGAGAAACATCCGTCCGTGGACGACTCTGCAATGCCTAGGCTGTTCCACCTTAGTCCTCCTTGATTACTTAGTACCCGTCTTCCCTTCTTTTTCTCTTCTTCTTTTTTCCTTTCTATTGTTGGCTTTTCGAGCCGGATAAAAATTCTTTTTTTGTTGCTTTTGGAGTGTTTTCCTTTGTTTTTTCTTTTAAGCAAATTTTCTTTTTGTTTGTTTGGGTTTTTTGTTTGGTCCTGGCCACTGCCATTACTTTTGTTTTCCTATCCTAATCTGTTAATTTTGCTGTGGGGGGGATTTGTTACGTTCCAATTTTGCTTTAAAAATTTCCCTTGTTAATTCATAAGTCCGCTTTACAATAATTTTGTTAAATCAACTACGTTGCTATTCTCACATCCGTCAACTTAAATAATAATACATACGCTGCCTAATACTTTTCAACTCAAATCTCTTTTGCTTTAAAAACGACAAGGTTATGCTACAATTAAATAGTTTATATCCTGTATATTTTATTTTTCTGCAATAAATATGCTTTCGAATAATTTCTCAACTTAAATCTATTTGCTTAGAAACGACAAGTTTATGATAAAATTTAAATAAGTTAATATCCTATTCAGGTATCCGTGAGCGCGTTATACATTCCGATAACGTATAATTGCGTTATAGTAAGTTTCCCATCTAAATATTTGTCGAAATAATATATCCTACTATTCACCGGTAAAACCGTGTTTTCCAGTTTCAATCGCGTGTCGAAAACGCGGATGTTTGCTTGGCGAGTTCGTGATATTTTGAACTCCTTTTAAAACTTCTATTCCTCTATCAAATGTGTAGATTTGGTGCGAATCGTTAAGCGCTCCTGAATTGTTAATATTAGTAAGATTTTCCTTTTTTTTGGCTCTTAGCTGGAGGCTAAATTGCTTGTTGCATAGCCCGATTATTCCTTGATGTAGATCGGCTGCTCTTGCATGTAGACCGCCGTTGCAATTACGGTAGTAGCATGGTGCTGACTACCGCGGCGATGCTGTGTCCAGTCGCTTCCGATGGCTGATAAGATAAGTATCCCGACACATGTATGTGACTTGTTTTCCTTTTCTAGCATACCCAGGGATAAACCCAATTTGAAATTAGATACGCTAATGTTTGTTCTGGTAAAATCCTTACTAGACAAGTTTCCAACCTTAATGCTTTTGCTTTTTGTACTTAACCCATCTGCTTATACGAAAGTATTCTTTTTGGTACTGGATTAGATTTATTGCATGTTAGCTACGAATTGCGCACTTCGTGGAACAATTGGTGAATTTGTTCATATAGTAAAATTGTTTTATTAAGTAGTAACCTTAGTTAATTTTGTTTTGCTGTTTCGATAGAAATTTCTATATTTGTGTTTTTTTATTGTAAATAGGAAATCGTTGGCGATGTACTATTTTTGTGTTGCAAGGAACCCCTCCCCTCTCCGCCAAAGTAGTTAGCCTGGTATATTTATGTTTTCTTCCGGCTACGTCATGGTACGTAGCACATTATTAAGAAAATAAGGTCTGGACATTGCGAGTGTAATTGAAATTGATTGTGATGTTTAACCATAAAAGTTAGATGCATTAAGAATGAACTGATAATGAATTTTACTAATCTTGTTTATTGCATGTATTTTGTTATACAAATATCTGTAGGTCACTAACCCGAATAAGTACCTTTAGAGATTATTTTATGCCTGTTTGTTCACAGAAATGCTGAAATAACGTTATTTTAGAATAGATTTAAGCAAGGTGAGTTGAAATTTGTTTTATTTGTTTAAACATACAGGTGGTCTTTTGTAAGGAAATCTATTTCACTAAAAAAATACCCCGTAATTACAATCCCCTGGGATCACACGTCGTTCATAAGAAATCTTAATACACTAGATGTAGTTGGCGCTCATGAACTTAACGGAGTAAAAATCTTATAAGGTAGCTGCTGGTAATAACGTAACCGCACCTGGGTAAAATTTTGATTATTACTCAATTTTGTTCCATTTTCTGCCATTTATTGCTACAAGGACCCGCTCTCGCGCTACTGTAGTTAACAAGTGTATTTTTATTTTGTTACGTAATTCCCGCCCCTTTTTGGCAATTCCAAACTTAAAACTTAATGCTTCAAACACCCGTAACAATATTTGGGAAATGTAGTAAAGACAATAGATAAGTGATAGCCCATCAACAACGAGGTAAGGAAAGGTAAATGAGAAACACTGTCTAACAACTTGAACATCTTAAACAAATTATAAATGCATACAAGTTGTGTCAAATATGTTGACATGAAACAACTGGCAAAGAAAAGGAAATTTGGAAAGTTGCACCAAACGAGCCAATTAGCTGATGACAAAAAAAGGACAATTTGCTTGGACTATTACACTGTTTTGAAATATTTATTGTTTGACAATTATTAGATATTCGATATTAAGAAATCAATATTGTTGTCCGCTGTCAAAATCCATTATAAATAACAGAAACCCCAGTAAGTACCATCCCAAAACAAAATGATTAATGTTCGTTATTCATTCAAGCTCGTTGAAAAATGTCTGTTAACCATAAAATGGCGAAAGGAAAGTACACTATGTATGTAATTAACACAAATCTAAATACTAAATGACAAATGAAGGCTGAAACTAATCGCATTCTATCAATATTAATTTTTTATGTAAGGTTAACAAACGGAGCTTACGGAAATAGCCTTAAATATTTAAATTTAAATAATGCGTGACAAAATCATTAACATTTATAAAAATCTCTTTATAGTTTACACGTTTCGTGATGGCACTGAACAATTTACCACTTCAATGTAACAAATAAGAAATATAAAAGTTTTTCTAAAAATATTTTACGTGCAGTCATTAGTTTATACTCTAAATAGTTGTTTGCCTATTATAAGGTCGATAGTAAAATTTGCGAATGCTAACATTTGCCTTGAACCTAAATGTTTTATGGAAGTAGCGATGACTTTCCCATATTCAACTAAATTAACTATAAACTACTTTAATTCCTATACATACCTGTATCACTATCGTAGTTCAATACACCGATCTTTAATAAAAGATTTAAATAAATTACTTCAGTTACATACACGAATAAAATATATAAGCGCATAACACTTGACATCAATCGAAAACAGTGGGCAATAATAAAAACATAATTGGTGTGATCATAAATATAAACAAATATTTGACATTTTAATCAGAAATGGCTCAAGGATCAATTCTAGAGCCTATTTTGTCATTGCTGTATTAATGTTTTCTAAGTATGTACTTTATTATCAACATAAATAAAACAACTGTTTCAATGTCAAAATACTAAATCAGGTTTTTTATTTAAAATCAAAAAATACTAACAACGAAAAAACACCATCAATTTCACAAAATTAATCTAACTATGTGGAGCTGGCCCCGTTGCCATTTCTAAACATTCTAATAAAAAGGACATCCCTTCAATTACAATAATAATTATAACCAAATTACACGACATCTTCCCACCTCACCCTAATAATTATTCCACGATATAATCATTAAACTTTGATAGCATTTTAACATCCCTACGTGGTTTGTGGAGAGAAGAAGTGATGCCATCATTGCTACCAGTGTCTGTCATAATCCGTTCGGTATCTGGAATATTATGAGGTTATTCTTCGACAACACCAGGTTTTGGGTTTTGATTGGAAGCTGACTTTCTGAGGCGTACTTTATTTCTCCTAACAGTTTGTACTTCAATTCTTGAGAAAAACATTTGTTTTGGGATACTGCTAACTGGATATAATACAAGACTACTGTAATTAAGGTCAGATTAGTTTTTAAGTTTTATGTTTTTTTATAAAGAGCAATTGGAAATATACATAGTGTATTTATTAATGTTAGAGTAAAATTAGGTAGTTATATGATCTAATTAATTCAATTTCTATTTAAGAAATAATTTGTAGTGAAGAGCAATTAACACGAGTTTGTGGTTCAAAAGTATTTTTTCTTAAGTAATAGACGGTGATAAGAGTACCCTAACCCTGAGAGGTAATTATGTAGTGTAAATAGGCGAATTTTGAATATTTTATGTGATTTGATTTGCTTGTTAATTTTGCTTTGGTTTTGTCATTAATTGTGAACAGTTGCATTTCTGAAATTTTTGTGAGGTTTAATATACCAATTGAGTTAAAGAGTTTATGCTCTACTCACTGAGTAGCCGTGGAAGTAATTTCTTTTGTGTAGGTAGTAGATTTTGTGACTGTTGGATAGAGGAAGTGACTACGAGTTGAGAAACAAAAGAAAATTGGTGCTCGACATATATTCAAGGCGTCTATAACACGCCAGATAAATTGAGGCCCGCAACGTAGGGACTCGACGCACTTCTAATATCACAGCTATATATATATATATATATATATATATATATATATATATTGCTGTAGTATCCCCTTACTTGAGCAGTCGGATGTAATAAACGTCCAGCTGAACGCCACCGCTCTGTGTTTCTCCTCAAATCTTCTAATTTTATTATGCCACGGCTAGCCCTTTAATTTACACAGAGTGCACAACGTTACGATGATCAATTTTCATTTACTCCTTTTACTCTAACCTGTGTGAATTGATAAAACGAAGTAAATCAATATTCCTATAATGAAAGGAAATAATATTTACACTTCACAACTTTTGTAATCCTTTAAATACACCCTTCAATCAATTAATGTTATATGTATTATTTATCCCAAAATTTATATCCTTTTAATTTAATTTAAAGTCACCAAAAACAACACCTTTTACAACAAAAATCTGGAACGCTCAAGACCTTTTTAAGATTATTACGTAAGTTTCAACGTATTCAATTATTCTTGTTGACTCCTTACAAGTTTTAGAGAAAATTAATATCTTCAGTGTTAAAATTTAGATTTGAAAAGATTCCTTAAAACTAGGCAGCCCTGACCTGTGATCTCCTGATGAGTTGTTTCGTGTTGTGGATCAACCTGCCTTATTATCTTCAATCGAAAACCAATGCTCTGCTTTGTACTCCTTAACGTATGAACCAATAATTCAATACGGTTACCCCTTGTTTCCAAAATTCACTTCGTCCTTTATTTTATATTTCTCTGTATACCACTTGGAATTTGTAGGTTTCTTCGTATTATGAATTTCTGAATACCAGAATTAGTATCATGAATTAGAATTGTATTGGAAGTATTCGTGAATTCGAGGTGTCCCAGAATTAGAATTTAACTGGAATTGTCCCAGAAGCCCTATATCATTATAAATATTTAATTTAAATTAATTATTCAATTACTACTCACGTTTTCTGCAAAAACGGCAAAAGCTTTTCATATATTCTTAACGCAATTCTTACACAACACTATATTTCACTATAATATAAATTTTGATTAAATATTTGATTAAAAGTATTGTGGATTCGACGTGCTTCAAATTGAGACTGACTGCTTCTTATCATCTCTGGGCGTTATATAGTTTTTCCCTCTACATTTGGATTGGTTTTTCAAGCAGCCTGGCAAATTGTTGCGACCAACCATATTTGTTCTGGACATTCCTAGTATATTTTCAAGCTGATTTCTGATGAAACTATTTTGGAGTTCCGTGTCATGCTGTTATTTACTATTATTCTACGATCTTTGACCGCCTTGTTATTTGTTATCGTTGCCGGACTTTTAGCTTATGTCTGTTGTTTTGTGTAGATGAAGCTTTTGGAGAATTGTACAAAATAAATGATGTAACACGAATGCTATTTTCGTTTGTGTATTTACTTAAACTTATCTTTGAAAGTGCGTTTTCTTATCACAGCGCTTATTGTTCCTTCTTTATTACAAGCGTAATTGCATGAAGATTTACCAAGTGTTATCTTATCTTCTGCGTATCTGTTTTATAAACTTGTTGAACACTTCTCAATGTAGTTTAATTACATGTATGATTATTTCTCTGCTGAATACGCGTTCTATTATTGAAAGATATGCTTGCTGGCATTGATTAAAGTTAATTACGGTCCATATACAGGGTGTTAAATGCTTGCTATTTACATAATGTGCAAATTATTTATTTTCCTGCTAAATAAATGCAGTTTTCTGATTCCCATTGCTATTTACAGTTACTACGTGACCCTTAATACTCAATATACCCCTAAACAACCCCTTATCCAAGCAATATATATATATATATGTACATACACACACACACACACACACACACACACACACACACACACACACACACACACACACACACACACACACATATATATATATATATATATATATATATATTGTAATTGATTTTACATGTCTTTGCAAATATCTGGGTTATTAAGGTAGATCCAAAAAAAATGTTAAAGAAAATACATAGTTAGTGTATACTAAGAGGTTATTATAATTGTTCAATCAAAAAAACAATTGATGAAAATCAAAAGAGCAACATAAAAAACTTTAATTTCTTTAAACAGTAAAATATCTTTTTTTTTTCAAAATTGTAAAAGAGCTTTAATTCTCTTTACAATGATACCAAATTGTGTTGATTACTTAAAAGCATACAACAAAAATGTTGAAACTGTAGCAGATGTCGTAGAAAATAAATGAAAGGTATTTAGTTGTTTTATCAAACAATTTGTCGTCCTTAACGTCAAAGTTTATTCCGTTTTTTGTCTGCTGCTTCAACAATGCAACAAAATACTTACACATATAGTGAAAAACTGATATGTTGAGGTCATTCATACGGTGTAATGACAACGCACGAGAAGCAAGCGCAAATTATTTAATGACATTAAACATCCACTATTCCGCTTCCTTTCTGATCCAGGAATCAGACATCATAAACTGAGTGGCGCTTCGTTTGTTACCCTACATCAAAGTACACGTGCTGAACACAGAACAAACTAATGTAAAACCAAAATCTCCAACTTATTTTTTGTGCTACACTAAAACTAGCAAACCCATTGGTCAACAGCACGTGTACATATTTTACATACGAAAACTGAACCACACAATTCTATTTGTTAAACACATCATTAACGTTTTTCAACATACCATAGGGAAAGAAAGCATATAAATACAATTGCAAATCCATCAGAAATCAGTACACTTAGCGCTCACCACAGCCTAAGAAACTCAACTGGCAGTGCTCACCATAACCTGCTAACACTTCAGCAGTGCTCACCATAGCCTGCTTATTTTCCGCCAGTAATGCTACCCAAGGGCCGGCCGCTTGCCGCCGCACTTGGGTCACGTCGCTGTAGTTCAGTACCGTAAACCACGTATGGGCAGGACGCTCCTGTCGTCCAGCTATCCATATAGTAATTTTTTACATCCTCACGTTGTCGCACAAGCAAATCACCAAGTCTTTCGAAGCGTTCCGAGGACCGCCGAAGACTTCTGAGCCTCTTAACACTGTATATACGTTCAATTTATGGTACATATGTCCATACCATAATTCTTTACATTCTTACTTTGTCCCACAAGTAAATCACGAAGCTTTCCGAAGAGTTTCGAAGACCGCCGAAGCCGTCAGGACCTCTTAAAACTGTATATATTTTTCATCTATCGTTATTCAAGTTCTTACTTGGCCTCACAAGTAAATCACGAAGCTTTCCGAAGAGTTCCGAAGACTACCGAAGACTTCTAAACCTTTCAACACTATTTATATGTTCAATTTATAGTTCTTACGTTCATATCATTATTCTTTACGTTCTTACGTTGTCCCACAAGTAAATCACAAAACCTTCCGAAGAGCTCTGAAGACTACCGAAGACTTTTGGACCTCTTTAACTGTATATAAATATATATATATATATATATATATATATATATATATATCATTTAATTAGTATTTAAGTTCTTACTTGGTTCCATGAGCAACCACGAAGCCTTCCGAAGATTCCAAAGACTTCCGAACTGCTTCAAACTGTATAAACTGTTCGTTTTAATTATTTAACTTTCATATCTATGTATTCATGCACTTTTTAATTGTTTTTGTTTGTACATATTAAACATAATAGAGCCAAGTCTACATACATTGTCAAAGAAGCCAGACGCCGTCCACTCGAACGGTAACACGTTACGCTTCTTATATAAAAGTTTGGGAAATCTTTCGAATTGGCTATGCATTAATTGTGTTACATATTGATCGTCCAATTTTTTTAAAGCGCTACTAAGTGGACGATAGTAATATATAATATTTAAGCACTTCACCTACTTGATATTTCGGTATAATAACTGCAGTTCGTTTGCCGTAGGAAAGTTCATGTGACAAATTTTTATTTAAAAGAGATGTATAGTAGTGATGAAGGTTTATTTATTGTCTTACGGAAAAAGCGTGCTACACCATCAAGCTTCTGCACTTAAGTGAATTTTTTGACGATAGGTTAAGTGTAGATCGGTTTCCTATGCGATCTTTAGATTGACTACTCCGAACATTTTTTTATTTCTATATTTAAACACGATTTTTAAAACTCGGTGTACACGTTAAAGAAACGCTATTACTAGGCGATGCAGATTAGTTAATAGGAGTATGTTAATAAATGTTTGATAACTTAAACAAACGTGTTAAGTGATGTTTAGATGTTAATGACGAGCATTTACTTCTAATAATTATTATAAATGTTTAAATGTGTAAAATTTTCTGTATTTTGTGTTGACAAAATGTATTTCAATCTATTATTGTACAATTCGTAAGTTAATTTTTATTTAAAATTGAAATAAAATAATTACTCAAAAATAAGTCTTCCTTTGGTTTCGTTTATACAAATGTTAGGTTCAATAATTTTAAATGAAATAAGTGTTTAATTCCACACTACATTTGATTTTCTAATGCTCCACACGAAAATACTACATTGGCCAAGGGGCGAGTTTTTTCTACCCGGAAAATATTTTGAATTTTGGCGAACCCTTGCTGTTCCAAGCAAGGTAGGGATCTTTAACGTGCGAGACAACATTCACACACGGGACCTACATTTTACCTCTCATTCGAACGAGGGCGTATTTTTGTGAAAAATGCTCACCTAACATTTTTCAAGCGGACCATGTCGGGATTCGAACCCGGAGCCTTGGAAATAGTAGTCACACGCATACCAACTACGCCACGGAGCCGTCGTTTAATTTTACGGCCATTCAGGAAGAACTACAATAATTGTTAAATAATTGTAACATATGTACGTCTTTCTTAACTTTCTTCTTAGTGCGTATGCAAGAAACACGCATTACCCGAAAATGTTCCAAACCACCTACAGGCACTCCATCTTACACAAACTGCTCCTGCATTTAGCGTCCTCATGATCATCCTGTCACCAGCCTTGACTGCCCCGTCTATAAATAAATGTTAACAATGACAAACTTACGTATTGATTACGGATACTAGACACTCTATCTAAAGACATTCGCTCTATCGTTTTTCAAAATCCGTACCCTACAAATCAATATACAACATTCCCGCTCCACAACCTTGGAATTCACAAACATCATTAAAAAAATCTATCAATCTCCCTTATCCAAGAACCATATCTAATCAGCAACAAAATCTCCAATCTTCTGTCAAACTCCCGCACTTATGCACATCCGAATTCTACTGATACAAACTTAACCGCGGCCATAGTAATTTCAGATCCCTCAATGGACGCCATCTACATCGCCTCATTATCCACTCCTCAGATAACACTCCTAGAAGCACACAAATAAGCAGGTACCATCTTTCTTATCTCTGCCTACTTCCAATATCGAATTAACATAAACACTTACCTACACTAGCTAAACCACATTATCACGAAGATTGGTAATAAACCAATCTTGATATGCGCAGATGCGAATGTAAAATCAGTCCTACGGTTTAACGAAGACGCGAAACTGGAGCCATTTTGGAAGACTTCACCCTTCAGCATCACCTAAATATCCTAAATTTCTCCTCACATATTCCAACCCGAGAATTCTTATACCATAAATGCAATATTGACCTAACTTTAGTCACTCGCACAGCCACAAATTTTACCATCTCCCGGACAACCTCTTACACCCTTCAAACAAGTGATCACCACCCCATCACATTCGACGTACACCCAAATCATCCACCAAGACAACTTCTCTGAACTTTCTCCTATAACATTCGACATGCAAACTAACTATCCAAACTGACTCCCAAAATTCCCTCCATAACATACGCAAATGCAAATCCTGAAACACTGACTACACTCATAATTAACAACATACACTCTCCACCAGCAAAACCATACCGCACATCCATATGTCCACTAGAACTATCCAGTGGTGGTCGCAAGAACTTTCTTCAGCAAGGCGATCCCTGTCAAACACCAGGCACAGATTGCATAGAGCGAGAAGCTATACCATCCTAATAGCAACATTATTAGCCGATTACTCAAAGAAAAGTAAATGCTCTGAAGAAATGATAAATGCAGCCAAAAAGAACATTATTCCACGATCAGAAAAAAACCCACACAGACCACTGGAAATTATACCGCAGATTAGTGAAATCAAAACATCCGCAAATCCTAATCTTTCCCCCTTGCATACAACTTTTCACCTTCCACGACACACTTTCCATCCAACTAGACGCAACCAGCCCCTCCATTGCCTATAACGTCCCATTACTTCTTATACACAAGCGAGTCCCATGTTACAGCTAATGCGCTTTCTCTAAGCACTGCAGTTTAAAGGCGATAACAAGATAGCGTGAAGTGATAGCGTTTGAAGTGTGTAGAATTTGGTAAAAAGGAAGGAAGCGTTTCTACAAAACGTGGAAGTGCGTTTTCTCTTTAATAAAAGTAAAGTTGTATGGGGCATTTATTTAGCCAAAAAAATGTATCTTAACCGTATTGCTTAGAATTAGAAAAATCTCAAGAATGACATATGTATTATACTGAAATGTTGCACTGATGTTTAAGACATCTGCTTTAACTTCATTGTTCAATTACGCAACCTCAAATTCCATCCCCGATCTACCCGTGCGACAAAACCCGTACCTACGATAACTACCGTACCCAACTCCTTACAGACACCAAATCCATAATACATAACTAGACAATCCACACATGGCAGGAGCACTGGACCCTATCCAACTCCAGCAGACACGCCTTCAAAATATTTCCTCAACATATCCTTCTAACCACCAGCACAATACTCCACTTTCTGGCAGGCCACGAAAATTTCCGCACAAAATTACATTCCTTCAACCTCACTTCTTTGTCCTTCTGCCCGTGCGCTCGGCTATCCAAACTCAAAACTTCTGTACATCTCATATACTCCGGTCCAAACACAATCAACTTCCAAGCTCGCTTCAAAACATTAATTAACCACAAACTATACCTTTCTCCTGAATATTACGCTAGAACTACACCACTTTTTCAATCAGCACGAAGCAATAGACCATGGAAGGCTACAAAAGATCATGGAAAAAAAGAAGAGCAAAAGAATAAACGCACATGACAAGAAATTTATTTATGGTTATTTACAATGGACAAAATAGGATAAGCTTTGGCCATGATATAGTTTAAAACAATATACGAACAAAAAAATATTTAATGAATAAAAAATATCTTACTACGTTGTACAGTTTCATGCAGTACCCTTAATCGATAAAAGAACCAAAACAACTAATTTATTTTTCATATTCACTTCTGAGCATTGTGTTTTTGGCTAAATGTTTGGTACTAGATATTCTCCAAGGGTTTCGCATTTTATACGGTGTAAGAACTCATTACGATGCGCAAACAAAAATTAACCAAGACCTATGTTTGGTTTCTATCGTATTCATAGTAGAAAACGTTGTTTTGCAGAGTTAAGTGGATCCAGAAAACACTGCCGAGTTGATGACGATACCTTTGCTAAATTAGAAAAAAACATTCAAAAGCAATACCAATTCCCACATCTACAAACTAATTCATCAGTGTTAAGAGTTACAAAAGAAGAAGTATTAATATATGTGAATTTCTTCAGGACTAGTTTTGTTGGTGATTCCTTTCGTCCGTCACACTTCCAAGACTTATTGAGCTTATTAGCAGGCATTGGTAGTGAACATCTATTATTATCTTTTACTTCACTTTGCAAATTGATGCTGTCTGGTTCGGTCATTACAGAAATTTGTCCTATCTTGTATGGAGCTACTTTATGCGCTTTGAAAAAGAAAGATGCGGATGTTCGCCCTATTGCGGTTGGTTCTTTTTTCAATGCTCGCATTTAATTGATTATCTCCTCTTCGACCGCAATAGATTCAGTATGAAATAATTGGTATATTTTAAGACACTTTGTCGTTAAAAGGGAACGTCATGAAACTAGTTACTTCTTCCAGAGTTTTGAAATCCGCAAAGCTTCTTTTGAATTCCTCGCGTAAATTATTCAATTATTCGGCGGAATTTTGGAACTCTGAGTTGTGAGTACATTATTCCTCTATAACGTTGTAACTGTTTAATTCGCCTCTTCGTAATTGGAATGCATGCATTTGAATCTGAAACGTTTTGTCACAATAATCTCCTTGTATGTTTGTTGTGGTTTGTTTTGTATTTTTCTTGATCCTATTTGGGAATTAAACCACTCATAGTTGTTAAAATCGTCTTTATTTACGTTTCGATCCAAGGCCTAGGATCGTTGTCAAAATAATAAAAATTTCTTAGGTTGCAACGAAAATCTAGCTTCATAAGCCATTTTTCGTCTTCTAACACGGGTCTTCATTATATCATCTGCCCCGAAAATTTTGAAGCACAAAACCTGCCAGTGTACGATGTAGTGGTAGTTAGAAAAACTTGCAATTTCACCATCAGCTTTACACCAAGTTTCAAAACCAATTCTTAGTCCAAACCTAGTTGGAGATTCATTTGTCGTGATATCTACCAATTCTTGATTTGAAAATTCAAGTTTTCCGATAAAATTCTTGAAGCATTTTTAGATATCTAACCTTCACCTTTCATATACAGGCAATAAATTTTGTTTTGTTGTTAAATCCTCAAAAACTATCACAAAAAAATATAATTTAACAACGCTCACACCTGTAGATTTATAGACTAGAGAGGCAGGAAACTACATTTTTGCAAGTTCTCATTGAGTAATTTTTCCAACTTCTTACTCACAAAATATTTACGTGTATTAACCGTGCTTTCCTTAAGTGGAGTATATAGACTGAAAAACACGAGAAGAGCAATGTGCTTTTCATGTTATTTGCCAAGATATACCTAGTTATAAAATAATTCTAGAAAGATCATTAATCAAATTACAAATTTACTTTCATTCATTTCGTTCATGTGTAATTTACTGGTCGTTATACATAGATCCAGGCCCAACCTCGTTGTACATTCTTATAATATATTGTAACGTCGCTTAGTTTAGAAATGATACACTGGAACCCAGCGAGGCTGTTGTGCAAAAAAAAATGATTGATGGCTCCCCGAGGCGTTATACATTTCAGATGAATTTTGAGTGGTAGGTATAAGGACGTCATTTGCATATTCCGGGTTGTTGTAGATCAATCTAGAACAATTGGATAAGTCATAAATTAGCATTAAAGTGTTCAGCAGTTCAGTTCCGATTAAAGATTTGATTTCGAGATGTTCTAACGAAAAGCTTTGCTACATACGTGATATAAATCACCGCCAGTTGATATAAAACACTGTAGTGAACATATAAAAAAGTAGTTAATGCTTCGTATATAAAGTAATTGTAGTGCTTCGAGATTAAATTAATTAGGAAGATAGAATCGTAATTTAAGAAGATCATATTTGTTAGCGACTAGCTGAAAGTAAATTAGTGAAAGTTTGAAAATAAAGAACTGTTGTTATTGCAAGTAGAGTTTTCGTTACAATATATAGTATTACTGGTTGTTGGTTAGAGATGTCAATTGGTTGGTATATCATGTCCTTCACTTGTCGCCGCTGCCTTGGTGTTATGGGTGTATGGTTTAATTTAGTGTCTATGTCCCAAGTTTGATTTTATCAGGTGTGGGTGGATGTCTCTAATTTGGGGTACATTTAGTGTAGTGTTTGCTGTGTAAGTGTAAGATTTGTGTTGATGTTATAGAAGTTATGGGTGTTATTGCCGCTGCATGGGAGATTTAGTAGATACGATATCGATACGGAATAATTTTAATTCGTGATAGTAGGAATAGGAGGTTTGCTAATGGTGTACATGGGTGGAGGTTGAGTTTAGTGTGGAGGCGTAATTGGTAGGTAGATGCCAGTGTGCAGAAGTAAATTAGGTGTTAGAGGGTTTCTGGGAAATGATCATCACAGGGACAGTAGGGAAAAGGAACTAGTTGAAGTTGTTGGAGTTTACTACGATAGAAGTCGTGTCCGGTGAGGAATTGAATGGTTTTGGATATGAGAATGCAATGTGAGGTTAGAAGTTTGAGATTGTAGGGAAGATGTCATGAGTAAATCTGTCGATTTGAGACATGGTCCAGAATTCTTACCAGGAGTTGAGTTTGGAGCAGAAGATAATGAATTTTAATATCTGTCGTGGATAGGGTACGATATTCATCAGGGAGCAGAGTCCCACCGTATAAGACAAGTACGTTGAGTAGAATTAGTTTAATTTTGTTACGAAGTTTGAATAGGTGAGTGTTGGTTTTGAATCTGGTGTGGAAGTGTAGGCCAAAGTATAATATGGAATGGGAAAAGGTTGTTGCGTCTTTTTTTTCTTAAAGAATTCACGTTCTATTTTACTACTACTAATTTTAGGGGATTTTTAAATCCCGCATGAGAAAGTTTTACTTTATCATTTTTTATTTAAGCTTTTACGTTAAGTCCCGCGAATATTAGATTCTCACGCATTTCAGGATACTAGCCTATAATTTGTAGTGTAAAAACTAAATATGTTGTGTTCCCAGGCCATGAAAATGCAGCTTCGTTTAGCGGTTTTAGCCATGGGAGAATGAAAACTGCGGAGAGAACTATAGATGGTGAGAACTAAGCTTGTAAGGACGGGATTTGACTATCAACCGTGGACGATCATTAACGTTGCGTCTTAGTTCGAGTGGACGAAGTGATTCCTTATTATCTTCTCCTCTATCTAAATACATGTGCTTAGAAACCTCCGCCGAAGAATCCACGAGCCCATGAGTTACACCTGAGACGCAAAACCAATTCAGTGATCCGCCCGGTAAGTTTTTGTTATTAATTTGTGTACCACCTGCCGCACCAGTTATGCAACCCGATTTGTGGGCGGAATATTTTACGTCTAGGTTATGCAGAACTAACGACGTGGGAGGACTTTAATGTTATAGAAATTTGTAAGTATTATTTAAATATATTATAAGGTAAAGTGGGGAATTTAGAATATAGACTTTAGGACTGCGCTGGAGGTCTAGGCATCCTTTCAGGTACAGCATCTTGGATTTAGAAGGAAAAAAAGATAGATGAGTAATGAAGGGCCATGTTTCGACAGATTTCGTTAGGATGGCGGCTTGGCATTCAAGGAATACATGGCAGTAACCGTGTATTAAGAATGCAAGATCGTCTACATAGGCGTAGGTGAATGTGTTTGTGATGCTGAGATCAAGAAGTGGATTAATATCGATAGGTTTTAAAGAGTGGGGATAGGGATTTAGTTATGGTGGTGACTGTAGTTTGGTAGTAGTTGGTGGATATAGTGGCATTTCAGGATGTGAGGAATGACTGTATTATATGGAAGAGGTTCTTTGGGAAATTTGCAAGGCGTATTTGGTTGAGGAAGTTTGGCTACCAGAGGACGTCGAAGGCTGATTGTAAGTCTAGAAACATGGCAATTACGTATTTATGGTTGCAGGATTGGACTTTGGTGACTAAGGAGCGGATAGTATGTTCGACGCTGCGTCCTAATCTGTATTCGTTGGGGAGTATTGTTCAATGTGGGAGTTAAATTTGTGAAGGATTATCCGCTCGAGTAGTTTACTGAGAGCAGGTAGGGGTACGATAGGTCTGTAACATTTGGAATCGTCAAGAGGTCTGTTAGATTTGAGGATCAGAGTGATTTTGGAAGATTTAAATATGTTCGGGAATATTCCTTGAGATAGGATTTTTTTAAAGAGGAGGTGGATGAATCTTCTAACAAGGGCCAGGATTTTTTGATAATGTGGTTGGTAATATGGTTTGGACCAGGAACTTTGTTAGGTTTGTGTTTAGTTACTAGAAAATCTAGGAATGCGATATTTAGTTCGAGGTCAGATAGAGTTTCAAGTGGGATATAGGAGATAGTAATGAGGAACTGTTGCGGTTCGGATGAAATGTCTATTATAGCAGACGAGATGACCGTGTTCATCAGTGAAGTTATTAGATTGTTGAAGGAAATGAACACATGATGTTTTGATGCAGGGAGGATTTGTGGGGACGGTGATTTTATTAATTGCCGATATGTAGTCTATGGGTCAGTTTGTTGTTCGTTAATGATTGTGTTATAGTATCGTTTCCTGGCGATAATAATTAGTTGTTTCCGGCCTAGGTGCACGTGGCACTGGCCACCCTTCCAAATATAATAGATAGATCAGTTGTTTGTATTCTCTCCTGTTTGTGGAGTATATGCGCGTGAGAGTTTTAATTAGGTCTTGATCAGAGTTGGTTCGTTTAGCTTTTCGTAGTCTGTTTCGAGTTCTGTGGAGTGCAGTCCTGGCACCTGTAAATTCATGGGTCCATCATGGTGTAGATCGTGTAGAGTGATGTTTTTGGGAGTGCTTGTTGATGCGGCAATGTGAAAGTGTTAGCGTTTCTTAGTAGTTAATATTGAACGGAGCACAGAAATATAATCGTTTTGTTTAATAGACGCCAGTACGCGGGTGGTGTGTAATATAGTTCTAATTGAATTGAGATGATTTTAGAACGAACTGCTAGCTATGTAAACGCACTTATTTAATGCGCGATGGCAATTGTTTTGATTTTTTATTCAATTGATGTCACTAGCGCCTCCCGCTCTCGCGGACTACCGAAAACGTGCACGCCGTTGGCGTGTTGGCCATCCCTACTATAAAGGATAAAAAAATCCCACGCTACGGTACTGAAATTTTGAGAAATAATCAGAGATGCATGAATAATAATCGTATGTAAATAATAATCGTGTTATATGGGTAAAAACCTACGTAACCTGCGTCATTTACACGATCTAACAATCCGTTTCAACTCATTTATATACACAATTTGTTTTGGTCGATAAAAAATTTTAGAAACGATTTTTACTTACAGTTAATGCGTATTTAACAAATGTCCCTGTACGCTATCAAGAGGCATTAAAAATAAAATAAAAAATGAAAGTACTTGTCCCAGCTCGGACAAAACAGCCGTTGGTCACTTTTGCACCTTAAAATGGCATTCATTGTAAAACGGTGAAAGGTAATTTAACTAATTATATACGAAAATAAAATTTAACTTTGGACTTTTTCACGTAAAGGTTAAAACCGCATTCCTTCATCAATATTAAAATTTTTAGTAAGGTTAACAAACGGAGCTTGCAGAAATAATCTTAAATTTAAATATTATGTGCCAACGGTGTTAACATTCATGAAAATGTTTTTGTTGAGTCTACTGAAAGGATTTAATAATTAGCTGCTAGTATTATAAGTAATCATAAACACAGCTATTTTATTACTACTACTATTTACTACCTGTAGCCGTTAGTTAAGGTAATTATTTGCTTAGAGTAAGGCCATAGAGGAGAAGACTACATGAGAATCTTACTTCTTTGCCTTGAACTTAGGATCTTACGGAAGTGACGTTCAAACAAGAAACAATTTACGTATACTTTATAATAATTACATTCCATCAAATGCTATCCTCAATTTATTTACACTTTTTAATAATTTTTAAATATCGAAAGCACTAAATTAAATGTGTCAATATCGAAGTGAAAGGCGACGAGTTTTTAAACAAGATTTATCCATTAACCTTACACATATCTATACTAAAATTATGCTCCAGTTACATATCAATAATATAAAAAAATATGAATTAGTTATAAATGCTAATTTTAATGAACAGGTACTTTTTACTAGAGGCGAAAATTATGAACCTAAAACACCTTAAGATACGCTTTTGAGAACACCAGATGTGACAATTCAACTTTTTAAACGAACCAAGTTACTAGCTTCCACCGCCCTCAAAATATTCGACTTGTGCGTCTATACACTGACACAGAGCGTTCCGATTTTTGGGAGGAGCTGTGAAACTGGAATACCGTTGGGAGAAATATCAAATTCCAGAAACGAAGAGGTAATACCAAACGTCGTAAAGCTGCTAAGAAGAATCGGATAAAACAAAAATAATATAGTCCAACAAGATTTTTGTTTCCTGATATCTGATGGACGTCTTTTGTGTATTTTGGTCACTGAAACCGAATATACACTCTGAATTTTTGTATTACCCTCAGGTATTAAGAAATTCGTTCAAGACAGTTTACATTATATTATAACGAACGTAATCCTGTGGGTAACTCATCCTTGGAATGTAAACAACGTCACAATGCCTGGCGAATGTTATAGAAATCGCTGGAAATGCAGATTTAAGATACATGCACGCCGCGGACCAGATGAACAGCAGTTGATATCATAAACGCGCCTTTAAATAGACATAAAATATAAATACAGAAATAATATTTTACTATACAGTATATGTTACTGATACACTATAGATGGCCACGAGAGTGTGTATATCAAATAGCTGCGTTTTGCTACGTATGTGGCAAGTTTACGATTAAGTCTCACAAAAAAACAAGTACGTTAATCAAAATAGCTTATGAGCTTTATTTTAGATTCAAAATAGGACATCAGGATAAACCTTGAGCATCACATGTCATTTGCGCAACGTGCGCTATGAATTTAAGAGAATGGCTCAACGGTACCCATAAGTCGATGCCTTTTGCAGTACCTATAGTGCGGAGAGAACCTAACGATCATGTTACAGATTGCTATTTTTGCATGACAAATCTATCTAGAATTTCACTGAAGTCGAAGCACACTGTACAATACCCAAACCTGCAATCAGCTCTCAGGCTAGTTCTTCACATCCAAAATTTACCAGTCCCCAAACTTCCAGAATCATATACACTTGACGATGATGTGAATGCTGCTCAAAATAATATTCTTTAAGTCATGGAAGAAAACACGGATCTTGATTTCTAACCATTTGATTTAAGTACTCCACATTTAGTTTCCCAAAACGAGCTTAACGACTTAGTATGGGATTGAAATTTGCCAAAAGCCCAAGCCGAACGTGGGGTTCCAGTTTGCAAGGTTGGAATCTATCACAGAATGGTACGCATATTATCACATATCGGAGACATGAATAAGATTTTCTTAATTTTTTTACATCGTGTGATCAGTTGGTGTACTGTATAGATGTTCCTAGACTAATGGATGCATTAGAATGTAAATACTAAACTATTTATTGATTCATCTACTCTATGCTTGAAAGGAATTCTCCGCAATGGAAATCCGTATCTCTCGAATCTTAATGGCCACGCAGTACATATGAAAAGAATTTTCACAATATGAAAGCTTTACTTGAAAAAATTAAATATACGGAACAGGGTGGAAGCATATGTGGTGATCTACAAGATATAGCACTTTTGTTAGGAATGAAATTACATGTTACGGCATTCCGTGCAGACAATACAAAGTAAATAAAGAAAATCGCCAACACCGAATACTGCAACAAAACACAGGAACAGAATGGTAGAATCCAAATCCAAAAGGATCAGAATTCAGGCTAGCTCAAAAACGTCGTAGAGTGGGGTGGGCGACCTAGAAAGAAAAGAATTTGAAACCTTAGTAACAATTTTATATTGCGAAGTTGTAGGAAAACATATAATCCCAAAAGAATATTTACAAAACGTCGAAAACACATTTATGTAATCGTTCGTTATAACGTGATGTACATAAAGCGCCAATTTACATATAATACAGCATAAACTAAACGTTTAAAAATGTCGGCAATAAAATCTTAGTATCTAAATATAATACTTAGAACCCTTAATATGTACAAGAAATCAAGTAATAAAACAGTAACAGTAACATCTGCTTTAACAAGCGCACCTCGTAACATTAAATATTTAAACAACCAGTTGTTGACGTTAATATTAATTTATAGAAAAGTAAACACTAGAAATTATACCTGGAGGTATCTTCTTTTTAGTACCATCTTAGAATGAGGAAATGCGGCTGTATTCGTCTACGGTTGGGTGCTGGAACAATTTAACTATATGTACTAGCACAAACGCATTTTAAAAACCCGACTTTACAACGCTCATAGGCCGTTGTATAACAAAAAAATCGTATAAGTAGGACGGAATAGGTAAGAGATTTTTTAAAAGTTGGACTTGTTATACCGCCTTGGAATCATGGAAGAAAACAGAAAACCATTCCCAGCACTACAATGTTACATGTTCTACGAAAGAAAGCAAAGATATATACTCCAAACAACATCGGCGAAACCATTTGTAGAATGCAAACAATAAAGGAGGCCAAAATACGATAATTAATTCCATTGAATTTCGTTGTTCGCATGAGAGCGCAATAGTACATTACATACCGAGCAGGGAAGTAGATCGTTAAAGCCGAGTGCTGGTTAGATGCCCGAGGCGCGTAGCGCCGAGGGTAAATATAGGCACGAGGCTGTAATGATCCTTCCCGTGAGGTATGTATACTATTTTACTCACAATCGGTTAGTAAATATAAATAAGTGTCAAATCAATTTAATTTTTATATAATTTGATAAATTATTTCAACAAAGGTTGCTAGGGTACATTATGTTTGTTGATTTTGACACAATATTGTATGAGTTACATCTATACCGCATTGTTAAAAGTTGTCTTTGTACTTTGACACAAAATGTTAGATAGTGACATTTTTAGCATCAGCATGGTCTTACTTTAACAGTTAACAATACTCAGAATTCTAATGTAACAATTAATATATACAATTCCAAATAGATTTTGCTTTTATACTAAATAAGTACAGAGTTGTTTGTTGTTAATTAACTTTAAAAATCATGATTTAATGCAATAAGAAAATGACACTTGCTAGCCGGGAAAGTGACACTTGCAAGCCAGGAAAGTACTTTCCCAGTTAGCCGGGAAAGTAATTTCCCGGGTAGCCGGGAAAGTGAAGTAAGTAATGAGTCGCTTCCCAACTGTATTGATGGATATAAATGCACAAATTACTAACCGATTGTGAGTAAAATATATTTTAAAGCATCCCTGCGAGTTATGCAGCTAGACAGCTAGACTTACAGTCAAACAAAGACAGTTTCCTGACTTTTTAGAAAAGAATAGAGGTTTGTATGATTATCAATCCACGCTACAAATATACTCGGAATGACTTTATTACAAGGAACGATTTTATTGCCCATAAAGTTTGAGCAACCGAACACGTGCAGATAACAAAATAGAATTTTACAGAACACGAGCAGATAACAACGCTTTTAAAGTATTTAATGAGGGAGAAAGAAGCTTTAATCTTTCGACGAATAACTATTTAAAATAACAAGCTAACTAGCACGTATTTCAAGAAACAGTGTTAAGGATAACCCAATGCTCGTTTGTTTTAACGAATTTCTAAACTGTTATAAAATATATTCCACGTACTCAGGAACATTTTTATACAGGACGGTTTGAATGCGTATTTGTTAAGTTTGGGTTATTTGAGAATAGCAAAAAGGGTTTAGATTAGCGTTTTTAATTAAGATCGTTTAATTTAATACAGAATCGCTCTATTTCAAAAAGTTATCGTAACATAAGTTACAGTAAGTACTGTAGAGCAAAGGGTGAACACTGCTTTGTAAGATTGAAAAATACGAGAAACCCTTGTTGCTGGAGAAAAAATGGTACAAATCATCCTCTCGTTAATACAAAGAAAGTTTTGCTACCACCTCTGCACATAAGACTGAGAATGATAAAAAACGTACTCAAAGCTTTAAATAAAGTTAGCGAGAGAAAAGCTTACCAGGCTAAATAGGGCAAAAATAAAAGAAACAATTTTTTTCGAGTCACACATTCGTCACATCATAAAGTACGGTGTATTCGATTCAAAACTGACCGAGATTGACGCTGCTGCATATGGGTATCATTTAAGGTGCGTTAATTTCTTGGGAAATAAAAAGGCAAAAAATTAACAAATTACGAGTCTTTTAATTTCCACGTATAGCAAAATGGGTTGCAACATGTCTTTGAAGATTGATTTTCTCCAATCGCATTTAGACCTTTTCCCAGCAAATCTAGGGTCAGTAGTGACGAACATGATGAAAGGTTTCACCAAAACGTTATGATAGTGAAAACCGATACCAAGGAAAGTGGAGCCTCACAATGCTCGCAGATTATAGTTGAAACCTAATCAGGGATGTTCCAGAGGTGACCCCCTACACGCGAAAATCACGTGCCAAAAAATATTTTAGAATTTCGCACAATGGGAAACAAAAAATTTACAATTTGTTGTTTAGTGTAAATATAGAAGAAACTTCAATACGAGGGCTGCTCAAAGTTCCAAAAAAGACATTAAGGCAACGCAAATCGCGAACCTGCACTTACTGCGTCTAATTAAGCGTGATAAACGACAATACATTACTTACTTAGAACAGGGGCATAACATAATTGCAGCTAATTATGCTATAGTTGTAAATATTCATAATTGAAGACAACTTGAACTACAGGTTATCCGATCACAAACTTATAATGTGAACACGGAAATTAACGCAAAACAATGAACATTTAATTAACGTTGTTTCTGTAATAAAAAGCGAACTGGAAGGAATATGAAAAAATATTCAAGGAAAAGATTATCATGAATCACAATTCAACTCGATAACTGTTAGAACGCTCTTGGCGTAAAGAACTTGGTAAAATGTTAAAGAGGCCTGTGGTTGAGATCTTCATCCGTACTACTCCAAACAAAAAGTGTTCATGAACAGTAATAAGCACTTTCGTACGGCCTCGGAAAAACGGTTTGCTTATGGGATTTAACATGGGAAAAATCTAAGATACATTCTGGTCATTTTTGTACCCTACAAGGTCATTCGTGGAAAAGTCGAGCCCATTACTTTCACTTTTACTTTTTCGTGATCAAAGTTCAAACTTACACCACACAAAAATTAACGACTAACAAGTCCAAATTTTGCAAAGGAAGCAATTTCGATTAGCTAATGGAGATATAAGGGAGTAGAGAAAAACAGATTACAAAGAGTGAAATCAAAAATATTTTTATATTTTACAGCGTCTCAATCTTAAGGTTCGGCACTGTTTCCGATTTCGAGCTATCTCATTCACTGCTCTGCATCTATCTCCACCTACATGTTTCAAACCTATTTTATAAATTTGGGTGTTTCCCAAACAATACAATTTTGTCTCCTGTCTTGACTACTTAATTTTTCAAAATGTTATCTACTTTTCTACCAGACCTTCTTTTAACTACACTACAAATCTTTATAATTACACGGATCATTTCCAAGAGTCTAACATTACTCAACTGTCCAGCTGGTCTTAAACATTCTACAAAACACCACATCTCAAAATCTTTTAATATCAATGTGTTTTTGTCGGATATCCACGCACCATAATTATACAGTGCTATGTTCCAAACAGAATTGCAATAGTGTATTCCTAACACATTGAGTCATTCGATATTGTGGTATCATGCTTTCAGTCTCAAAGGCTTTCCTTATTTTAGCAAGTCTACTTTTTACATTCCATTCTACCTCATTTTCACTGGTAAATCCAACATCCTATACAGCAGAACAAACTATCAATTTTGATCAAACATGTCAGTAAAAATACCAATTTTCTACAGTATGAAAATCAGATAAATTGTAGAAATCACTAAGAATTGCAACATCATTAGCAAAGATTAGGGTTATCAACTACCTAGTTACATGTTAGTGAATTAATCCGCAACATGCCTTTTATTTATTGGATTACCAGTTTCCATTTTCTTTCATTTAATAAAACCATTGTTTTTTTTATTAAAAGTAAAAGTAATTCTTCTTGTTTCTTGGATCTGGCCTTGAGTAGGTTATAAATTATTAGTAACAACCACTTTAGCATCAGGATACAACTAGAGCGGTTATGTTTTGGTCGGAGTGCTGTTTGATGCATGTTTTTCGATGTAGTGACCTAATTAACGCTCCTCTCCCTTTCTTTACCTTTTGCTCTTGGGACACTACGACAATTGGAAGGTTTGTGTAATGAACATTTGATGAGAGGCCGGACCACGATTCTCTAAGACTCAACGTAAATGTAAGTAAAAACCTGTTATAATCTTGACATGGAAATTTGTATGCGCGAATCATAAAATTTATTATGTAAGAGTTAAGGAGTGTTACCATGTAGTAATTGACGCCCGAACAAAGGTTGTAATAATTTGCGC
The DNA here is from genome assembly GCA_036346225.1 of Platerodrilus igneus. Classification (NCBI taxonomy): domain Eukaryota; kingdom Metazoa; phylum Arthropoda; class Insecta; order Coleoptera; family Lycidae; genus Platerodrilus; species Platerodrilus igneus. The sequence goes on along the minus strand of JARFIW010001025.1, from coordinate 2,379,393 downwards.
CCACATTTGGGACTTAATAATTTACGCTAGTTGGTTAAAACGTAATAGTTGAGAATGATGTAATAAGTGTAAACATGCTACACTTGTCTCGGGAATTTTTTTATCGCGCTCGAGAAGATGATATGGAATTTTATTGTGCCTCGAACTATTTCTGCCCGGAATTGCAGATTGCACTTTAGTACCAGGTAGGTCGGAGTGCCTGTTTGTCGATGTAGTGACCTAATGATCTTCCCCGCATCTGTTTACGTTATCCGTTTATAGTACTATTAGAATTGGAAGATTCGTGTGATGAAAATCTAATGAGAACCCCGACCATGGCTCCTTGAGAACTCGACTCCGTCGTCGGAAAACGAAAGTGTAAGTAAAAACGTGTTAGAACTTTGGCATAGAAATTTGCATGCCTAAATCATAAAATTTATTATGTAAATGTTAATGAGTATTTAAAGAGTAGGAACCTTTATATGGAAAGTTGCTTATTAACATGATCTAACGTGTAACAAAATTATTAATTTGATAAAACTTGAGCAAAATGCCTACCTGCCTGCCTGCCTACCCGCCCGCCTGCCTACTTATCTGCCGGCCTGCCTGCCTGCATGCTTGCCTGTCTGCCTGTGGGTCTGAGTGCCTGCCTGCCTGCTTGCCTACCTGCCTGCCTGCCTTTCAATGATTATATATATGCAGGGTGGTCCTGTTTTCATTAGCCAGCGTATATCTTCCGAAATACGGAAGATATGGAAAAATTTCATGGGAAAAAGTTTTTTAGATGTATTTTCTCTACAAATATAAGGCATTAAGTATTTTTCATGGCCTACTATATTTGAGCAATACTATGTCACTTTGGTTTTTTAATTAGAACACCCTGTATATTTTTTTGAAAAATATTCTACTTCAAATTGTCTTTATGACAATATGCCACAATCAATTTTTTTATTCCATGTATCTAATCAGCTACGTTTGAATTCGTTATAAGAAGTATTATTAAAAATTATCCATTATCATTTCTAGAAATTTGTACATAATGTGATCCACATAAGGAAAAGGTTTGTGAAATTCTAGTTAGGAATAGAAATTTTGTGGACTCCATTCTAGTATCTAGCAGTAATCAATTTTTTTAGACTTAAGATATACTGAGCTCTATTTGTAGATTTATGTAATTTTATTTTGGATAATGTATGTTGAAGAAAGATGTAGCAATGTAACATTTGTTATTTGAAAGATTGTTTGTTGACGAATATTTTGATGTCATTATAAGTTTGGTGTTGGATTCTTGTCGTTTCATTTAGACTGAGCTAGCAAGGTAGTTCGGGCATCTTTAGGCTATCATTCAAAGCATTTTTATTGACGCCCAATCTAGGGGTTCATTTCATGTTTTAAACACTACAAGCCACGGCATTTTTATTGACGCATTGACGCCTAACGTGAGCCCCATCAACTACACAACACAGCAATATATATATATATATATATATATATATATATATATATATATATATATATATGATTTCCACATTTGTACATATTAACTACTTATAAATTTCTAAAATAATGTATGTAATTGTATGTAAATTGTATGTACTTAACCTGAGGTGATCAAGTCAATATTCTTTATTTCAGAAGTGCTAAAGTGAATTTAAATGAGGTCACGGCATTCGATTAAGAATAAACAAAAGTTGTTCATGTTGGTTATTATTAGTGTGAAAAACATACTTTTTATGCTGAGGTACAAACGTTCAAAAGCTCAAATTATGCGGTATTATGTTGTGATATTATATTTTCAAATACAGTTCAATAATGCAGTTTTAAAAAAATGGTTCTATAGGTTCAAAGTAAGTAAAGTATGATCTATTAATTTTGGGTATCGTTTACCTCGTTGACATTAATGCGTTCCAGGAGTTTCCGCGCTTTCCCTGGGGATAGTTTCCTATGGTTAGTTAGTTAATTAGATGCGGTAGAGCTACCTCTTTTGTATTTTTTTACTCTCGACTGTTTCAGGCTCCCACGGAGAGCTGGCTGTCGTATTTCGGAGGTGTCCTTCTTTATAAAGCCTATTGTCATCAATGTTTTACCCTGGGTTCGTTTATATCCACAGAAAATCCTCGCAAAATTTAAGAGTTAATTTTTTATTATCCTCAATCTTTCGTTAAACTTTATTTACTTTTTCGCGCTAGCCAAGAGTTTCTGTGCTCGGTCAAATCTTTTCATTACAATTTACAAGGTTTAATAGGTTAAACTAGGTATTTTTGAGATTTCTCGCAACAAAGATTTCAAATCAGAGATCAACTTTATCGGATGGTTCCAGAATGCTGAGCTTTACGCAAGCCTCGTTTTATTAGAGTCCCATTAAACAAAATGTAGTATTTAAATTTTCTTCTCTAGTAGTTAAAAAAATATTTCAAAAATAAAAGAAAAATATTGAAATTTTAAGATATATGCGAACTCTGTTATTTTTGATCACGCAATAAACAAAGCGGATTTCAACTCTTATAGTAAACAACATTTTTAGTCGCTTGTTTATTTAAGTAGCCTGCAATTGAAACTAATAGCAGTCGTTATCCTTAATACAAGAGCATATTATCAAATTAGGAGGTCCATTGTACTTACACAGGAAACAAACAATTCCATTAACATTCGAATAATAAACATCACCTGAATACCAAACAAAGAAAACCATTTTCTCACAAAACTATGTTTGCATTAACCGCCCAACGCTAAAAAAAATGCACTTTGGCATTTTATGCAGCTCTATAAAATTGTGATCATTGCAAAAAGTAACTTTCTTTTCTCTTTCAAGGTTTTTATAAATTTATTATTTAATTAACACTTGTTTATTTTTTGATTAAAAACATACATTAAAAATGTCGATTTTGTCAGTAGTGATCAGTTAGGACACAATATTTGATCATATTTTTACTAATAATTGAATATTTAAAAAAACAAATAAGGTTTGTTAAACCATTTTGATAAATAATAAAACCAACACGGGAGCAAAAATACATGATTATAAAATTATAAACACATCACAGAAGCTAATAAAACGAAAATATCCTTATAATTTGTTAAATACATATTTAGTTTTTAACCGATTTAATTGGTTGAGCAAATAAATGCTTTATAGTTTGAATTTTCAGTAGTAAATAATCTCAGGTTCTCAATATTTAGTCTGAAGATATGATACTAATATCATTCTGAATTATTTCAAAAATCACATTTTCCTCATTTGAGTTGTCAAAGTTTGTATTTCGATCACTTCGTCGTTGAAATAGTTCTGTGAAATGCACACATAATTATGACCTCTATTATTTTCATGGAATTGCAACAACTATATATTTGCTCTCATTTTTCAGTACTAAATTCTTCTGAAATGTCATTTCCACTGGATACGCTTTCCACGCATTTATCTTTGTACAGTATGCCGTGCAGATTAAAAAGAAATAACTTACACTGGTTAATACTCACAATCACGCTGGTGTGCTTCCAAAGGTCTGCTGTTGATATCTTCTAGTTTTCAATGTGGACTGTAGTTAAATAGGTTGATAATGATGTGAAGCACTAATGTTTTAATGCCGATACTAGATATTGTTAACAACGAAAAACGACACACACTTGGGCGAATTGTTACCTTAATGTAGGTTCTGACTGGTCGTCTGTACCACACGACGTGTAGCGCACAAAGTTCGAGAATGACTCTGGTAAAGTTACGGCAGGAATCAAAAGGAAATAAAGTTCGGGTTGGTTCGTATTGGATCGTGAATGATGGGGTTACCTATGTACAAGTCAAGGAGGTACAAGTCAAGGACCTTTTGAATACCTTTTCCTTTTTTCATTGTTGAAGTTTGTCTATTTTCTTCGTATATCGTTTTTCTTCCAGCTGCTTTAAGTTCTTTACGCCTTCTTGTTGTTTTATATTTTCTCCTTGTTCTCGTGGTATTTTAGCCATTTCTATGTAGTTGTATATGGTAGTCGTTCTTCTTTCTATTGCCGTTAATCTTTTCCGGAGACTTTTGGCCAAAAAATATGATCCAGAGCTTCTAACTAAATTCGATTCATTTAAATTCACTGAGCTTTTTCCCGACTTCTTCTAGTGTTCAGAAAGACGTTTAGATGAGCTTGGTTTTATACTGCCTGAAATATCTTTCATTTAAATGCTTTATTTTCCATGAAATTTTTACAGTTGGTATTTTTGTTATCAGATTTTTACTGGACGTATGGGACATTGTGTCTGTTATTTAAACTCTATTTTTATTGAGATTTTTTTAGTGGTTGTGTTTCATCCGCTGTTGGCGATTAAATTTCTTCTGCAGGTGCCGCTTCTTCATGGGAATTACTTTCAATTTCATACATGCTTAAACGTAACCTTTTCCACGAAAAAAAGGTACATTTGTTGAATTACTTCCCTTCTAATCCTCATCTTAACAAAGTGCATTTCAGAATTGAATTGCTGTTCTCTGCTGTTCACTCCAGGTAAAGCAACTTGGTTGTTTTAATTTTGTCGGTATAATATATATTCTCGATGGCTGGGGAAGGCAAAATACGTTGAGGTTCTTCTATGTCTTCGTAGGCGTTCTTATTACGACTTCCTAAGACCCTAACAGATTGTCTGTACCATCCGGTCGAAAATTGCATAATACGATTCGGATATATAAATTGTAGTTGCTTACCGCCTCAAAGTTATTGTTTTATTTGTCGTCGGTCGAAGAGGATTCGAGCTAGTAAAACTTACTTTGTTAAGATAAGGAATGTTTGTTTTATTCTATTTTCAAACCAACAATGGGTAAAATTTATAGTAATGATGCAAGTAGTAACGTAATCAATATTATTATTTTAGTTTTCTTATTTTGTTTATTATTGTTCGTCAGATAACTCAAAACAAGAAAAAGTTGTCGGCGAACCAATGTTTTCTGAATGAAAGAAAAAGAAAAAAGAACTTGGACGGAATTGCAAAACAGCAAAGTTTCTGTTTCAATACCAATCTTCTTCAAATTATAGATAAGAAATTGATGCAAGGGAATGCAGACCTTCAATATCTTCAATTGTTGAAAAAACTTCATTCATTATAAAAACGAAGTGTAACAGAAATTAAACAATCTTTAGAAATTTCTAAGCATTCAGTACTGTGGAAAATTTTACACCCAAGTTGTGTTCAAGAATTAATACAGCATGGCTCTGGCACCTATCAAAAGAAAAATGACGTTTATTCAAAAGATTCGTCGGGACCTAAGTTCTCTAATCATTTTTTCTTTAGAAGTCTACCAAATAAAGAAAAAATTGAACACTTTTGGCTATAACATTCTAAAACTTGTTCGTTTCATTGACGAAGGGGTTTTAAGGACTGGCAGCATCTAAATAAACGTTTAGATTTTCATAAAATACAAAAAACACCTTGACGATTATCTAAATACTGGTAGGTTGTTATTGAAACAATCTTCTACGTGATTCAGTTTTTAAGTGAGTAGAATTTACTATCTCGTGGTAGTAATACGAGATGGTTTGAAAGAAAATAGGTAATTTTTTAAAGTGCATAGAAATGATTTTTAAATCTACTCTAGTATGTTAAAACATACAAAACGGTGCCAAATAAAAACAAAAAGAATATGTATGATAAAAATTGAAAATGAACTAACCAACCGATACACAACGATATTAAATCTAGAATATTAAAGCTAACTAGAAGGCTATATATTTTTCAATAATTTTAGATTGTACACCTGATTCTCACCACGCCAAATTTCAGTTTGTGTAAGATATGTTAATATAAATATCACAAAATTAATATAAAAAATCATGGTTCATGTTATCTCCCTCTTAAAGATACGGTAGGTGAAAGTTTAACAAAATTTCTTTGTGATGACTAAAAAAAAAGCTTTAAATATCAATCTGCGAGTTTGGGCATCAACATTGAAACAAATATAGTGGTAAGCATATTGGTATACAAAAATCAATTTTAGATTTAAATTTGAGAGCTTCTGTTGTATGTTGGAATCATAACTTAATTCAAATAAATATTTTGTACACATGTTCTTTTCCTTAACAGAAGAACTGTTCGAATATTTTTCATCTCTTACTAAACGTTGTTCGGTTTTAAAAAATTATATAACTACTGCATCTTTGAAAGCATTGTAAGCTACAAGATGGAACAGTACACTCGATGCTATAACACCTTAAAGTTACAAAATTTGAGAAGTATACGATGCCCTATTTGAAATAAGTACACTAAATTTTGTTAATGATACAAAGAATACACTCACATCATTAGCTAAAAAATTTAAAACTTTGATTTCGTTTGGTTTCTGACTTTGGTATAGTTATTTTAAATAATGCCAATTTCGTAAGCAAAACTATGCAAACTCTAAATTTAAAAAATTGAGAAAATGTTGGAAATACTGTAGTGATAATAAACAACGTCTTAATAACAATTAGTTTATACGTTGAAGATAAATTCAAAATCAAAGTGGAACTAAGAGCACGCAACAGAAAAAAGCAATTTGATTATAAGCGTACCAATGAATCTATCGAAGATACATTACATGTGATTTTCCAATGCTCCACCCGAAGGTACTACACTGGCCAGGAAGCGAGTTTTTGTTACCTGGAAAATTTTGAATTTTGCCGAACCCTTGCTGTTCCAAGCAAGGTAGGGATCTTTAACGTGCGTGACAACACTCACACACGGGACCTCCATTTTACCTCTCATCCGAACGAGGGTGTATTTTTGTGAAAAATGCTCGCCTAACATTTTTCAAGCGGACCGTGTCGGGATTCGAACCCGGGACCTTGGGCGTAGTAGTCACACACATACTACTACGCCACGGAGCCGCCTCTATCGAAGATACAACTAGGAAGTTCAAGGTTGAGTCATCATCATTAGGTTTTCAGTCCTGGAACTGATTGGATGGATATCTTCATTGTTTCCTATTTTGAGCTAACCTACACATTTCCCTAAAATTCACACAACCGACATATTTCACTATCTGTGTGCAATAGTCTAATCTAGGCCTACCTCTACATCTCTTTTCCTTTCTCTACTTCTAATATATTTCGCACTAATCCTTCATGCCTTAGAACAAGTCCTACCATTCTATTTCTCCTATTTTTTTTACCGTTTTCTACATATTTCTTTCTTCTTCTACCTTTTCTAGTACCTTTTTTTTCTTAACTTTGTATATCCATGATATCTTCTATAGTGAAACTTTGTATATATGTGGTGTGGCAATTAAATAACGAGAATTTGTTTCTAGCTCAGATAGAGGTAACACCGATATCATGAAAATTTATAGACGTAAAGTTAACGAGCTTATACACAAGTCTGCCAAGTTTGACAGTAATCGGTGTTAGATTTTGTGCTCTGCGATTTTATAAGTTAGTAGTGTAGTATCGTGACGTACAAAAATGTGTGACGTTAAAAACAAGCAACCGGCCGAAATTTTTCGTAAATTGCAACGTGTGTTTGGTAATGACTGCTTATCAAAGCTACCTGTGTACGAATGGGTTGCACGTTTTGCAGCAGGTTGAGAATTGACGCAAGACGATGCAAGGTCAGGTGCCCCTAAAATCATGCACACTAGGCCAAACATCGAACGTTTGAGAGTGTTGGTGTGGACAGATCGACGCCTCACACTCCGAATGATGTCAAATAAACTCGGTATTAATAAAGCAACCATTCGCCAGATGTTACACAATGATTTATTGATGCATAAGCTCTGTGCAAAGCTTGTTCCGAAAGTGCTGACGGCGGAGCAAAAAGAATTGTGACGGTCGACTTGCGAGGACTTTCTTGAACGAATTCAGAGTGAGGGGCGTGACTGGATGAATTCGATTATCACGGCAGATAAAGGCTGGGTATATCAATATGACCCTGAGACTCGTCGACAGAACAAACAGTGGGTTGAAGAGGGGTAACAGCGTCCGACGAAAGCGCGTATGTCTCGAAGCCAAATCAAAACAATGCTCATCTGTTTCTTCGATATTATGGGGTATTGTGCATCGAGAATTTCTTCCTAATGGTCAAACGGTGACTTCAATATTTTATATTAAAGTTCTTAAGCGATTATGTCATAGAATGTCTAGTGTGAGGCCGGAATTAGCCAAAAATGGTTAGATCCTTCACCATGACAATGCGCCTGCTCACACATCATTAAAAGTTAAACAGTTTTTGACCAGTAGGAACATAACAACGCTTTCTCCCCTCCGTACAGCCATGATAAGTCTCCACTAGACTTCTGGATATTTCCAAAGTTGAAGGAACCAATGAAAGAATATCTCTATGGGGATTTGGAGTACATTCAACGTGCTGTAACGTCGGTGTTGAAGAGTTTAACTTCTGGAGACTTACAGGGGTGCTTTCAGAAATGGGAAGAACGTGGACCAAGTGTGTTAGACTCGGAGGAGAGTACCGTGAAGGCATGGGTGCATAAGTCATTGTAAATACTAAATAAATGTTTTAAAATTAAAAATTCTCGTTATTTAATTGCCACACCTCGTATAAAAACTTAATTAATGGGTAGATAGGGTCATAAAACACTTACAAGACGTAAGCTATAGGTAGGCACGTTGATATGAAAAATGAAGCATTTGTGATTCTACCACTAAGTATATCAAGTACGAACCTTCGTCTGGTAGATGGATAAGTAGGTGTAGGTGCATTATAGGGCATGATCTTGTGCTATAAAATGCATACACACGAATAAGGAATAGAAATCGGGTGAGAAAATTTTAAATATCAAACAAATAGTAAATTTTATGTGTACATAAATTGGTTGCATCCTTTGTGGTCTTATCATTTGGTCAATTAATTGATAGCAATCCGTGATCCAAGTTTGTAAGATTTTGGGTGACAAAGAGACTCCACGACACCCCCTCCCTCAAAAGTTAATAAGGCGCAATAAACAAATAGAAGAAAAAAACGAGCTAGTAAGATTATCAATAAACGATCATATTTAAATCAAAAGGTGGTATCTAATGACAAAGCTTGAAATAATTATAAAAAGAAAAGGGTAACTTAGCAGATCGAAGTGTACATAACAAGAAAGAAATTTTTTGTGTTTTTTTAACAACCGTTTGTGAATATATTACTAAGTAATCATGTACACAAATATATCGCTACAATTAGACATTGAAAGCAAGCAATTATTTATTATTACAAAGCATTGTTGAAGAGATGAAAGTATCCCTCAATTTGGGTGCAAAATCTTCAACTGAATTTCTAAACACCTAATCCTTCAATTTTGCCATAAATTGAGAAAGATCATACTCCTTATCATTTTGTTTCTACCTGGTAAAAACTCGAATTGGAGCGCACGCTGACATTTCCTTTATCATTGGTAACTGAAGCGGAATTGCTAAAAGGTTTATTTGAAAACAAATCAAGTAATTGATCTGTACTCATTGATTCAAAACGAATATTTTCACCAATACCAGCTGTAGTTGCAGTTTGTACTTTGAACTTTTGTAATCCCATAATTTTCTCTTCCAGTTATAAGTTTACATACACTAAGAACCTTATTTTGTCCAATCCTGTATGCTCAATCCATATCCTGCAAATTTTTCATCGGATGCTCAACAAATATAACTGTATCTGCTCCAGTCAAAAGTAAGTCCCAAACCACCTACTTGTGCGGTCAATAGAAAAATATCAACAGATGGATCACTATTAAATCTAGTAACAACTTGTTAAGTTCCAATTTTGCTTTTAAAAAGTTCCCTGGTTAACTCAAATCCCTTTTGCTTTTAAAACGAAAATTGATTCGATAAATTAAATAGTCTATGCCTTGTTTTAGATATTCGGTAATCTGTTAAATCCTTCAACATAATTAATATTAAATACGCTTTCTACAAATTTTCATTGTGAACTTATTTATTTCGAAATGACAAGTTTATGCTACAATTAAATAGTTTATATCATGTTTAGGTACCCATTATCTTGGTATGCATTACGACTATAATGGGTTTCTCTATTGTTCCAATGTAAAGACTTGTTGAAATAAGGCCGTGCACTATCCGATAAAATCCGGGTTTTCCAGGTTCAATCGCGCTTCGATAAGCGAAGATTTGCAGTTCGAATTCGTGTTATTTGAACTATTTGTTGAATTTGATTCTACAGTTTGTGCGTAGAAGTGTTTTCTACATTTTTCGTCGCCGTATTTCAAAAGCAATGCACGTTTGTTTTTTCTCTTTGACAACTAGGAGGTGTCTTACGTGTATTGCTTTTTTTTCTGGAGGCCGAATTGGTTCTTTCTTTATGTAGACCAACTGCTTTTGTCTGTAGACTAACTGCTTTTGTCTGTAGATCGCAGCTGCAGTTACGATGGCAGGGTGAATGGATCCTGACTCCCATGGTGTTGCTGTGCTGACTCACCCCCGACGGTTTGCAAGCTAAGTATCCGGACACCTACAGGTATGCAACTCGTTTTCTTTTGTGTGTATCAATGGCATATTCCGCATCAACGTTTGATGCAGTTACGTGATAAGAACCGTGAGACTGTAGGACTATTGTTTGTTGCCGAGATTCGATGGTATCGCTCTACAGGTGCGAGGTACTATTTTTAAACGTGCTTGTCAAAAGAACGCACACGTTTATTCGCTTTACTGACTAGTTTATTTTACAAAAAGTATTAGGTAAAATTTTAAAAACGCTTGACAAAAGCTCACATGTTTTATTTACTACTGAGTAATTTTATTTTGTATGAAATACGAGATGTGCACTTCGTATCTAAATTCCTAAATTGTCCATACAATATAATTGTTTGCTGTGAAATAATCACACTTAATTTCTTTTCTTTTTGCTTGTTTGTACAGAATCCTTTATTTATTTTTGTGTGTTAATAGATAATCGTGGGCAATGCGTCTTTTTCTTTTTTGGTATATGAGCGAATCCTCCACTCTCCGCGTTTGATAGTTAGCCTGGTATTAATTTTTCTTCCGGCTAAGTCTAGGTACTTAGCAAGCTTCATGTCTCTGTGCAGGCACAATGAAACCATCTAAGTGAAGATAAGTAGCACTGTATGAAAACGAATAGCTAGAATTCCGCTTGAAATATACTATCACTTAACAGAAAAAGGTTGGCAGTTCTGTACGGTATTGCCACCAATTCCTCTTGCCAATGAGAATATTACAGTATCTTACATTAAATATATTAGAATTTAAATAACATTGGTAATGTAGCATTTTATCCAGTGTGACGTTATCCTAAAGTTAAAGCGAATGGACTATAATAATGCTTATTTCAAAACTAAACTTTGAAATTTTGAGGAACTCGTGAGGGAACGGGAAGCATGTTACATCATTCTAGTATTAAGGTTTTCGATTCAAAAATTTGCAAAAAATACCACTACCTGCAGCTTTTGCGCCAATTTCTATACACCCTGCATACTACACCGCATCATTAAAATACCGTTTAATGATGTATTAACAATGTCGCTATTTTTGAAATATTAAAATTGTTTGTCCTTTCTTTTCTGGTAATGTTGATAACAAATCTAGTTCGTTGTACTTTAAACTGTTTAAAACAGGATGTGTTTATATAATTTCGTGTCTTGGTTATCAGTATTATAATAGGTATTAAGTTTTTGCGTTGTAAATATTTATTCTAGTGAAAATATTCATGGTATGTGGAATTCTGAAAACTTTATGAGCCATTGCAGATACATTATGTAAATATAAATTTTTTATCAGTTTTCTATACAGTTAGTACTCTAAGTTGTAAATTGAAAGAAAATTCTGCTTGCAAATTACAATTCTTTGTCATACCATAAATTTTTGTTTTATTTTCCTTATTTATATATTATTGGACATACAGTGCTGCCTTGGTTTAGTATAATTTAAAATGTAGTAATAATTTTTTATTTCAGCGGGATTTTCGTTTGAATTATTCTTCAGGTTTTTGTTTGTTCCCCACCCTAATCTACGATTGTGTTAGGCGGCATCCTTTTAGTAAGCTACGGTGAATTACCGTAACCTGCTTTTAATTTTTTGAAAATATGTGAGAATATATTGAGTAACAAATGGGCAAAATTTATTAAAAATAAAATTGTCAATAAGTTCTATTTGAAATATTTTTCTTCAAAATTTATATTAGGTTTATGACCTGTAATTGAAAACTTAACACGATAAATTCCGAATCGGAACATACGGTATAAAATAGTAATTAGTTAGGGATTGTTAACAGACATAAAACCTTGTTTACCAGAGTTAAAAATCCAGACGGCCGTAATTCATTTTGTTCCTATCACGATAACCACGCCTGTAATCAGAAAAGGGAAAACATATATAAACAGCTCCGAATCGATTCGAAATTCAGTTCTTATCGATTTTTATCCAAAGAACAGTACCTACTAGCACACTTATGATTGTTATTCAAGCATCTAGTATTATGCTACATAGAAGCTTACGCTAATTAAAACACACTACACCCAACCAGAGATTGTTATGCTGTTTAACACACATTAATTTCTCATTACGCCGTGAGTGATTTTTATCCAGATTCAAACACTACAACGTCGGTGATTTCTATTTCGGCAGCACGCCATTACACCATCATTACACAGCCAGTAATTGGTATTCTGGTAGCACAAAATCATTCTACACTTTTACACGGTCAGTAATTGCAATCTGACCCCCACCTTTCTCGCTTACATCTGGAAACATAGAGCACCACCCCGCCCACGCCGTCAGTCAGCTAGGTATTTGCAGCGGATCCACTCCGTACTACAATAAACGGTGGAAGCTTCATTAAGGATTTATCGATTGAACGATGGGTGATTATGTAAGGAGAGAGAGTTATTAGTATTGAAATATTTAGAAATATGTAAATTTTAAGTATTTTGGAAAGGACAATGTTGTAGTACAAAGTTGGTATTGAACTGTTTTCTTGTTTGATGAATAGCATTACTAATAATGTAATAATTAATTAGAAGACGAAAATGTGGCGCTTCGAATAGTTTTGTTGAAGGTTTAGGTTTACTTTTTTCTTCAAGATTTTCTTTAGGATTTAGTTCAGCAACACCTGGCCATTTTTCCGATAAGAATTTGTTAGATACAGTTTCTGCATTTGAATTTTTATTAACGATTTCAACTGCTTTTTCAATTTGAAAGATTGCTTATTCATCACCCTGTAGGATTTATTAAAATACTTAGTTGTAATTTAAACATGCTTCAATCCACTTTATTTTAAAAATACTTAGCGCTTAATGTGATATTCGATTATCAGAACATTTGTTTTCAGACATATTACTCGAGGTATCCACGTGTTTTCTACAAGGTTGTTTACGAACACAGGTTTCGATCCATTAAACAATTCCACTTCTTTATCTTTACACCATTTTAAAAATAAATTATGCATTGGTTTATGCTACATCTTCTACAATTTTATGCTGACAGTTAGGCAACACATCCTACTGGTATTGGATATCTCCTTGAGTTTAAAGTATATTCCTTGTCGCGAACTTTAGACACGTGTTGTTTTGAAACGCTACGAGTGATTATACTAACAAACGTTAACCGAGATTTTCCATTATCGATTGGGGTTTCGTTTGTTAGAATGAAACCATAAATTGATTGTATGGCATATATCTCGGACGATTCCTTTTTAAGAAACAGTTAATTTCGTTTGAGTAAAATTAGAAATATGCTGTCAGCTTTAATAAGGTAAAAATGCAATTTGTGGAATGTTTTTAGTAAAACAGTGACGTAAGATCGTAAAAATCATAGGACTATTGGATTCGTTTTCCTGCTTACTTCCTTAGACGGCAATTCTAATACCTAGAAGTGAACACTTAATACATTTTGGTTGATGATAAATAAACTCCTGAGATATTTTCAAGTCAATCAAGCGGTACTAAAGTTAATTTTGCCCCATTTAGTGTTACTACCAATGTAAAATGTGATTCAGCAGATGTCGACTACATGAATTATCAGAACCTTCAAGACAGCGCTTTAATAAGCTTAAAACGGGAACGTCATGCCAAGCTGTACTGTTTGCTGTTTCTTCTCTACATCGTTCTGATGATTTCCCCTCAAGAAAAATAGGGCCTGAATTTTCTTTGTTAAGTTTTTTAAGTTAAGGTTACTCATCGCACAGCTGAAAATATTCCGGTGTGAAAATTGAACTTACTTCGCTCAAATCGTCGTAATATATAATGCAACAGCTGTTATTGGTTGAGGGTAAATTAGAAAATAAGATTAACAATTACTGCTCATAAAATTTTCTATATGAAAGAATTTAGAGTTACACCATTGTTTATGTGTGACGTTATTACCACAATTTTTGTTACAGCTGCTGCGAAATGCATTTCGGCCAGTAGATGGTTCTTTTCCTTTTATTGCAATTGTCTACTATTATTTTTTTGCCTTTATTTAGCGTTTGTGGATATTATGTAAGTATGTATATTATGTTTTATTAGTATTTAAAAATTGTGGTAAACAAGTGTCTGAAAATAATCCACTATATAATGTTTTGTTTTATGTAAATATTAGGATTGCGGTTAAAAATTAGTTTGAGGTAATTAAGGAGTGTATTAATAATGCGAAAATTTTTGTACTGTGTAAATCTTTCGGGATATGTTGGATAAATATTGTTTTCTTCGCAGGTTGGTTTTCCTTTTTGTAACATGTTTTTTTAATTAAAGGTTTTGTAAATAAATTTTCTCTTGAGGTTTTCTTTTTTCTTTCTTTGTAACTCTCGCCACTCTACCACTTTCTAGCTGCCATGGCATTCTTTGAATTTTTTTTTGTTGAGGTACTCGGTGCGGGCTGTTTTCTTTGCTTACTTTACTATTCTTTCTTGTCCGCACGAAATACCGTAACAAATTTATTTTTAGAAAAGTGTGCATGTGTGATACAATATTTTTATGTTAATAGAGGCTAAATTTAGGTAGATATTTATTTTAATTATTTAAAAATTAGGTAGTCGCTATTTGTAAAGAATATCCAGCTACTCCAGTGCTAGTAAAATTTGAAAGAATTATTTTATTTTGACAGAGAAACTTAATGATGACAAACTTTTGGAAACCAAAGCAAGGATGTTCTATACGAAATAACAATCTTTCACATAGAGATGACATCACAAGCTTGCTGTGACAGACTGTTTGGCGCCTCTCGATTTTGACTAAAAAAAGCCATTCAAAGTAAGTGTTAAGGTATTGTAGAATTTGTAAAGTTAAACCTTGTTAATTGTTAATTTTGAATTTCTTTATTTTTCTTTATTTTCTTCTTTCACTTATCCATAGGAACCCACTTCCGCGCCACTGCAGTTAGCCGAAGCACCCTTTTGTGGTTACGAGCTCCCTGTCCCTTCATACATTATAATTTGAGAAAGGGCCGCTATACTTGCGGCCACGTCCCCAATGCTCCACCCGAAGGTACTACATTGGGTTTAAACGCGAAAATATAAACGTGCATCAAATTAAATCTAACTTCAAAATTACTCTTTCCTAAATAAAAATCTAACAAACTGAAACAAAAACTAGAAATAGGGTTTGAATAATGGTATCCCTAGCGTTGATTTTGAAGTGTGGCCATTCAACAAGACACACACGAAAGTAAAAGAGGGAGGGATCCATAATACCGGATAGCAGTCGCCTGCTCTGCTTACCGGTGCGACCTGAAGGGTCGACTTAAAACTATCCAAAGCTAGCTAACTAATTTTAAAAATAGATTCAAATTTTCTAAGCATTCGTCAAATATTTTAGTAGTGAATCCAGATATTTTACCTGCTCTTTAAATTTACAAATTAATCCTCCCTGGTCTAAGTATTTATTCTAATTTCATCCTAAATTTGTCCCTAACGTTCCCTGTCATTTCTTAAGTGACATATTACAAGCACAGTCTTCTTTCCTATATATACACTGTCACCAAAATTGGCAGCAATACGTCAAACAAATAAAATCAAGCCACATAACAAAAATACAGGCAAAAATATAAATATAAAATATGTATTAATATAATGTAAGTATATAAATAAACATAAAATAATATATAAGTAAATAAATATCTAAATAAGCAAAAGCATGTAACAGTGCATAAATTGACAAAAGCATCACCCAAATTATCAGTTGCACTCGCATAAGCATTATGATGGTTAACGCCATTACACGCAAAAAAGTGCTCGTTAAATTATTTCAAAATCTTCTTATTAATACAAGTCAATGCTTATGTAAGTACAGCCGCCACAATTTTATTCCTACCTCGTATATAAATTTCTCCAGCATCCGAATATGTGGTCGTCTTCTTACGTCTATTGATATCTTACAGCTAAGGAGAGATGGATATGCACTGTTAAAGTGCATTTTCCGCGCATATAAGGTGGGGCAGTGATTGTTTTAGTGGTGTTAGGGGTTAGTCGTGCATATTAGACTTTTGGTTAACTATTATTATAATTTTTTTTTATTATTAATATACAGGTTTCGGTTAAATCATGCTCATCATATCATTTTTCACGCCAAATCGAAATAAATTTTTCAAACCTCCCCCCCAACCCCCTTAACCTCCTATTTACACGCGGTTATCACCGTCCAATTTTGCGACACTTCCCGCAAATTCTTTAAAGGCTGTCCAGAACGCCTTATGGTTTAGTCACTTCCCCGACTTTCTCTAGGCTCTTTGGCCATGCTAGTCCTACGATAGCTAATTTCACATCAGTTAACCCTCGATTTGCCACCTCGAATGGACAGTAGAAGAGCACGTGCTCTGCGCCCTCACCGCATTCGCAGCAGTCGTTGTCGCTTAAGCCGAATATTTGCAAATACGCTTTCAGAGCGCCGTGCCCTGTAATCAGCTGGACCATTTTATGGCCGAGCTTCACCTCCATCTTATCTCTAGCTACAATGCTCGGTATAAATTTGTGGGTCAACCTGCTCGTGTCAGCGTTGTTCCACCTCTCTTCTTTTAATCAAACACCTCGGTATCGACAAATGTGATATTCGAAAGTCACCCGTCGCGGCTTCCTTAGCTAATTCATCAGCCCTATCGTTTTCTACGTTACCATCGTGCGAACTAACCCAACAGAACTTTAAACGTCGAAACTCGAGCGCTGCATGCGCTATCCTCCAGACGTCCGCTTGGAGGTCCGTCGAGCTGTTCATATTTGTTAAAGCCGTCAGCGCCGATTGACTATCACTGATTATATGATACTCGTCTCTGCCCGTATGGTTTATTACGTAATCGAAAGCCTTTCGTATAGCTACCAATTCGCACTGGAAGATAGTGCTCCAGTTCGCGAGTTTGGTTTGAAACCGAAACACCTCCCTTTCCTGCTTATATACTACAAACGCCGCGCCTGCTTGCCTATCGTCCATGCGTGAACCATCCTCCATGTATTTTCGAATACCCGTCGCATCTCTATCACCTTCGATAAACTCGACTCCTCTAATATCGGCTGGGTGCCCTAACCCTGATACAATCATCTTTCTCGCAACCTCCCTATTACCAAGATTAATATCTTCGATTATTTCGCGCCCTTTCCCTATATCTATTAATCTGCTATTCCTAATCTCCCTAACCACATAATCGATAGGGAGAGTCCTATTGATCACCAGGACCGCCTTCGTGGAGGTGGTCCTGTACGCCCTCACCGCCTTTACAGCGGTTATTCGTTGTACGCTCGTCAATTGACGCATCTCCCGGACTTTACAACCTTCCGCCCATAAGATGCTGCGTACAGCATTGTCGGCTCAATAGCTCCGGCATAAATCGTCCTCAGCGATTCGCCCCTGAAACCCCAGTTTATTTTCGCCGCCGCCATCATTTTGTTTGATATTTCGCTGGATTTGCTTTTAACGTATTGCACGTGAGTTTTCCATTTAACTTATCGTCAATCTTTACGCTGAGGTATGTAATTGCTTCCTTAAACGGTATTTTTTCCCCTCCGAGTTCTAGCCTAGGGGGTCGCTGTCCCGGTCTCTTTCCGAAATAAACAGCCTCTGACTTCGCCGCGAGTTTATTATATATATAAAAAACTAATAATTAAGAAGTTATTAGGAAATGCGCAACAATGTATTTGAAGGACAATTCATTTCAGTTTATTAACGTTCATGGGAACGGAAACGCTACTTTGTAGCACAAAGATAAGTGACACTGCATAGATGTCAGGTCATAGGCGGTCACAGACAGTCACGTACCGAGATTACCTGGAAAGGAAGCTCGCAACAAATTAGTTATGAATAGATTTAAGATTACAACAATGTATTATGAATAGAGTCCAGTGTAAGCAGACATTAGGTCTGCAAGTTCCCACAGACTTGTGTGGGGGTAGGGATATTATAAAAGGCCCAGGAGCTCCACTCACAGGCAGTTAATCCATCGTTCAGCTTTAGCAATGCAGTTCGTTAGATAACTCACTTTGTACAATTAGTAATTAATTTCGACTTAGAATAATAATTCAAGATTGTCAAAATTCAATGTTCAAATCTGTTTAAAACAAATAAAAGTGTTAAGAAGTTCAAGAAGTCTTTTAAAAAAGGACCGCTCAAAGCCACGAACCTTAACTCGCGTTAAATTTTAATTTTAGCGCCTGCTACCATTCGTGTAGTTTATTAAGCGCCTCGTTCGGTTTTGTGCGCATATCCATTAACAATCGCGATCTGACAATTAAAAGCGTATCATCTGCAAATCCAACGATTGAGCATCCTGTGGGCAACTTGACCCTAAAGATGCTCTCATACAACAACTTCCAAATTGTGGGACCAGAGCATGAGCCCTGCGGGCATCCTATTTCCACCTCGCGCGACAAAACATTACCCGGAATTTCAACCTGTGCCAATCGCCCCGAGAAATAACTCTTGACCGAAGACATCAAGTTTCGCGGACAACCCCTATCTTCCAACTCGCAAACAATCAATGGCCACCAAGCAGCATCAAATGCTCCTGAAATGTCCAAAGCAACAATGACACAATACTCCTTTGCATCTCTCGCCTGCTTAATTTCCCCGACAACAAACTCTAATGCGTCGATAGTCGACTTTGCCTCCATAAAACTGAACTGTCCGAGGTATGAATTTCACGTTCTGGACTTTCCAGCAACGCGGAAAGACGCCCCTTTCTAGACAAAGATTAAACAACCCGACAAAGACACGCGGGGCTAACCGGCACGCTTTCAGAGCTGCGTCTGAAGTGATTCCGTCATGCCCCGGTGCCTTCTTAGGATTCATCCTCCTAAGCCCTGACGACCTCGTGAACTAGGATTGCCTTATCGGCACCTGTTCCTTGCGCCTCTGTAGCTTCCCGACGTACTAAATCGTGCGACCCCTCATCCTCCTCGGGATTATCCGAAGTGAAGAATTTCTCTAATAAATATTCCGCCGTGGTTTTAAAGCCTTCCATATATTCGACATTTGTCTTTCTTATGTTGCCAAGCGCGATTTTCCGTTGTTTACCCCTTATTGCGCGGTATGCGGTTCCCCAAGGTTCTTTCTCTGAGTTTCGCGTGCAGAATTCTTTCAATTTATTTGTTCGGGTTTCTTCTATTAATATCTTATATTCGCGGTAACTTTATTTGTATTCTATTCTCCGTTGTTCTCTTATATCTCCCGAGGCGCGTTGATAGCGGCGCCTTAGGTTACGCGTTTCTGCCCGCTTGGTGGTTAGTTCACGGGTCCACCAGGGTACGCTGTCTTTAAATGTTTTCTTTCGCGGCATGGAGTACGACGGCGCGTCTACCACCGCGTCGTTTAAATTTTCCGCAAGTGTTTCTATTTCGCCTGCCTCTCGGCAGTTAAATAGTTCGTCTTCGAGAGCAAGGATACTTTCGCCAAATTTTGTTTAAACCGCTCCCAATTACAGAATCGCGGAAATATAGTTAGCTGCTCGTTTGCGCTTGTTTTGGTCTCAACGTCCCATGTAATTAATTTATGGTCAGAGAGCGTTTTCTCCTCCGACCTTAATTTCCAATTACAAATCGTTTCTAACATCTCATGTGAGGCTGCAGTAATATCTATAAAACTGCTGCCTCTATGTCCCTCAAACGTAGGTGAATCATTAGTGTTTATCACACTAAGGTCCCATTCAGTCAATAGATCGGCAACCTGTGAGCCCCTATCGTCTTCGATAGGGCTACCCCAAAAAGGTGACTTGTCATTAAAGTCTCCTCCCTGTCCCTTCAGTGCAAATCAAATTGTTTTAACGCCTATTTTATTTGTAACAAGTTGTCAAATCTCAGCATCTTGATAAGACTAGGGAACATCTTAGACATTTTAAATCTGCCCAATAAAAATCAAGATCAAAAAATGGCTTGAACTTTCTAAAAAAACTTATGAAATTGTGAATAATCTTAATTTAAAAGTATCCGAAAGCTAATGTATTCAAAATGTACTACACCTACCTATTACTGATAAAACACCACAGTTGTTCAAGGTATAAAAATCTAGTTAACATTATATCCGTTCGTTGTCAGTTTTCGGTAACACAAACATAAATGAAATGTAGTACACCGTAGTATAATTTTATATTGTAATTTCAAGCAAGGTCACATTATTTTATAAACGTATTTCGAGTAAAAGTTAATCCTTTAATTTATTTAAGCCATTGTACATTGAGTTGAACGACAATCACGTTCAATATTTAAATTGCAAATTTTAATTAAGTTGGTTAAAGCAGACGGTAGCTCAAATTTTGAAGGTTGTAGTGTTGCACAAGATTTTAACGTTTATTGAAAATTGGTGGATTTACACATTTTTACAACACCCTCATCTGCATAAAAGTCTGAAGGATGTTAATTTTAAGACACTCCTTACCCTTATTGGTCATTGAATGTGAATTTTTTCAGACATAATAGGAGTTCAAAGTTTGCCCTTGTATCCTATGCATAAAATATCATTTGAATACTGAACGCAGAGGCTCAACAAATTCTGTTATTAATAAAATTTGAAAATATTATGTAAGCGATACAAAAATTAATCATTTATGAGATATATTGAGGTTTAGTTAATAAACTACATAATTAACTAATTTAAAAGACGATGA
This sequence comes from Platerodrilus igneus, assembly GCA_036346225.1. Lineage (NCBI taxonomy): Eukaryota > Metazoa > Arthropoda > Insecta > Coleoptera > Lycidae > Platerodrilus > Platerodrilus igneus. Next base: position 2,358,447 of record JARFIW010001025.1, on the reverse strand, counting down.
AGATCAATCTCTGTATATTGACATAAATACCTGTTCCATTAAAATGTTTGACTTACAAGGTTAAAGATAAAACTGTATTTCAATAAATTTGATGTAAAAGATTACACTATCTCGTTGAAGAAGAACAAAAGAAGTCTGGTTTTTTAAGAAAGTTGAGTGTTTATATAGGTGTTTGCCACAAAAAAAGACAAACACCTCAAAAGGTAGCGGACACAAAATAAAGACTCATTTAAAGTAAGTAAAAAAAGCTCATCCATCTTAATTTTGTCAGCAGTTATCCTTGATCCCTCGTCAAATTGTCAATGGCAAAACACGCACTTTACTTGCTAAATTCAAGTGTAACCACGCCCTTCAATGCTTGCAATTTTTCGGAAACATAACAAATAATGAAGTAGTACTTGTAAATTAGGGGGGATGAACTAGTTCGGAAAATAGGACCTTTGGCCCTTTTTATTAACTCCTATGACCACCTCCCTAATCCCACTATCAGGTTCCTGTATTTCAGCCCTATTCTGTCCTCCCGTTGCAAACCTGCCAGTTTCTCTAATTAAAGCCATCACGTCTGGCCAGGGAAGGGAGATCAACTCCGCCTGAGTCAAACTGCATGAACCCAGAACCTTGTGTCTTAACCTACCTACCTCTTGCACTTCCCTATGCAGTGGGGAACAGTTCCTCCTGTTTTTCACAGGTTGGGCACCAACACTCTGCCTCGATATCCAGCAGCGCCAAATGTTACCGTAACCTGCAATGGCCAGTGAGGTCGCTCATCAACACCTTAAGTGTTTTCCTATCTTTATTTAATAACAATGCTGTTCATAACTCATCCGAGCTGGCTATCATTATCTTTGACTGTCTACAATCCCCTCCTTTTTTCAATTTTGATTCCATCTCTTCCGCAATCAAAATTTTAATTCGCACGCCACCGATGTCCTCGTTAAATCTATGCACTGTTGAGGCGCTAAATAAGATGTCCTTGCCCCCTGCTTAGCTTATCTATCGGTTTCCTCGTTTCTTTGCACACCGTGGTGTCGCGGAACCCAGAAGAACTGAATTAACTTCTGGCTGGCTAATTCCTCCAATGTGTCTCCGCACTCCTGAACCAGTGGGCATCTGGTCTTGAGGGAACAGATTGTTTAAAGTGCTGTTTTACTATCTGAACAGATAATAACCCCCGCTCTTCTACCTCTCTTATCACTTGACTTTCAATCACTTCTAATATTGCGTATATCTCTGCCTAGAAGATAGTTATATTTCGACCTAAACAAAAGCTCCATTGAGCTCCAATATTCTCTAGAAGTACCCTTGTCCCGGCAAGTCCCGTATCCCCTATTCGTGACCCGTTAGTATACTGCACCACTGAGTCCTGAGGGGGGGGGGGGTGTAACTTTATTTTGTTCCAATTTTTTCCTCTAAGGAATTGTGAGAATGAATTGCTTCAGTAATCTTAATATATCCTCTGCTTCCTTCATTTTGATAGTGAAAATGATAAGTTCCTTTTTCGCTATAACGGTGACTTAGACATGCCCTACTACTTCCCCTTGCTCCGCCACCCGCACGTATATCAAATTCCTAGATATATCGCCAGAGTTTCCCTCTGAATTCAGATGGTGAGAGTTGGGTGCCGTTGTAAAACTTCTAGAGCTTTGGTAGGTGTTGTCTTCATTGCTCCTGAGATTCCCTGATAAGCTGGCAGTTGAATTCAGGATAGTCTGAGGGATACACTGACAACTTGAATTCGAGGCCATCATACCATTGACTCATATTAGACCTTAGGCCTTACGACTACCGTGTACAGCCAGTATAGAATTTGGGGAGCTATGCCCTCAGCTTTTTTAACCACACGGCGTAAATGTCAGAGAGTGACTGTCGCCTTCTCTATTGCATTTTCCACGCGTTTCCTCCAATATAATCTATTGTCAAGGATCACACCTAAGTTCTTAACCTCTGTTTCAAAAACAAGTGATTCACCATACAGGAGTGGAGCCCTGAATCATCTATTGTTTTTCTTCTAGTGAAGAGCATAATCTGTTATTTATGGATTTACCTAGAGACTTGCCTCCTCGCACCACCTTTCTATTAAGGACCGTGCCAACTGCATTCGTTCGCAAATTATGCTCACAAACCAGCCACATACCAAGACAAACCCGTTTTCTGCGTCGGCCTGCGCATAAAAGCCTTTCGTGACTAGACGTTCCAAAAGTACGTCCATCACCAGGTACCACAAGTGTTGCGACAAGAAGCTTCCCTGTGAGTAACCCTCTTCAACCATCATCCGTACCTGGGCATCACCTAGGTTCGTCCCAACCCTTGTGCCTTAGCTCTGACCGTACCCACCGTCAGGTGACGAACAGTTTGGGCACGGAATCATTCCTCAATGGCCCAGTACGAGTTCAAGAATTGCCAGAAGGTAGTCCCCTGTTGTGAATGACAGAGTGAGCAGTGGAGCGAAAGTCGATACTCGCCACGACGTCAGTCGAGTAGATGCCTCACAATGCTACGCCTGAAGAACATTATCACGCATAACATTGACTATGGATTTTAAATACCAAATAAAATCGAAAAAAAAAGAAAGAATAAATTCGCGCAATTAAATCTCAGTAAAGGCAAAGGCGAACTAACTTCCTAAAGTTATACAACGGCAACAAGATCGACATCGAGCTTATACAGGAATATATAACATATAACATATACAGCACATGTATAACCATAAAATAGGGAGTTTTAGAAAGGGGGTTAACATTTTAAGCACAAACAGCGAACAGTTACGTAGTGGTATAGTAATAAATAATGAGACGTGCACGGGAATAACATTAAATAATTTATCGAACAAACTTTTAACGACGGTCGAAATAAAAACAGGGTTAATCACTTTCTATGTAATAAGCGTGTACTTTCCGCCGGTCGACTACCGGCACAAAAATCCCAAAACCGAAGACTTAGTAAATCAAATCGAGAACATCATCCACAAAATTGGCAGAAATAAAAAAAGATAATAATCGGGAAGACTTCAATGTCAAATGGTCGTTAAGGGCCAACCTAATTGAAGATGACAGAGCTCGCAGGTCGCCGATCTTTTGACGAAATGGGATCTTAACGGGGTCAATAATAACGATTCATCGACGTTCGAAGGGCACCTGGGCAGTAGTTTTATCGACGTTATGGCACTTTCCCACGAGATATTAGAAGTCGTCTCTAATTGGGATATGAGGTCGGACGAGATCACTCTCTCCGATCTCAAACTAATAACATGGGATGTTGCAGTAGGGCACGCATAAACGAGGCAATAACTATTTTCCCGCGGCTCTGTAATAAAAAGGCAAATCGGCAACGGTTCAAACAAAAATTTAGCGAAAGCATCTCCGCGCTCGAAACGAATTAGTAAACTGCCGAGAGACCGCCCAAATAGAAACGCTCGTGCAAAATTAAACGACGCGGCGTTGGCGTACTCCATGCCACGAAAGAAGACCGTTAACGACATAACATTAATCGAAGAGACGCAAACAAATAAATTTAGAGAATTCTGCACGCAGAACCCTAAGAGAAAACACTGGGAACCGTATCCGCATAATAAAAGGCAAACACAAATAATCGCGCTCGGCAATATAAGAAAATAAATTGCGAACCTGTGTATGGTGCCAAAAACTACGGCGGAATGTTTGTAGGATAAGAGGTTGCACGACATAATACGTCGTGGAATTGCAGAGGCGCAAAAGATAGCTGCCGATAATGCAATTCGCAGTGATGAAATCGTAAGGATTTTTAAAAGAATGAACTCAAAAGGGCATGCTGGAATCCCCTCCGACGCAGCTCCGTAGGAGTGGCTATTAGCCCTGTGTGACCTTATTCAATTTTTGTATGGAGATGGGCGTGTTTCCCCGTTGCTAAAAAGTTAAAAAAAAACTGAAGTTTATCCCTAAACCGAAAAAGGCAGCTATCATCCAATTAACCTGTTACCGGTATTGGGAAAAGCTTTGTACCAAGTCATGACCAAGCGAATTGAGCATGCCGTGCGAAACAGCGGAGGTTTTAATAGGAGACAATTTGGATTCGCCGAGGGTAAGTCGACTGTAGACGCGTTAGAGTCGATAGTCAAAGAAATTAAGCAAGCGAGGGAGGCAAAAGAGCATCACGTCGTTGTGGCTTTGAACATTTCATGAGCATTTGATGCTCTCTGGCGGTCATCTATTGGGGGGCTCGCCGTGGATCAATGTAGTAAGCGGAAGACTACGGATCCCAAGGTCCTGGGTTCAAATCTCGACACGGCCGACTGCTTGAAAAATGGCAGGTGAGCATTTTTCACAAAAATTACGCCCTCGTTCGGATGAGAGGTTAAATGGAGGTCCCGTGTGTGAGTGTGTCACGCACGTTAAAGATCCATACCTTGCCTGAAACGGCAAGGGTTCGGCAAAATTCTAAATTTCCAGGCAACAAAAAACTCACCTCCTGGCGAATGTAGTACCTTCGCGTGGAGCATTGGAAATGTAAATAAACGGTCATCTATTGGGGCGACTCCGTGGTGTAGTAGTATGTGTGTGGCTATTACGCCCAAGGTCCCGGGTTCGAATCCCGACACGGTTCGATTGGAAAATGTTAGGCGAGCATTTTTCACAAAAATACACCCTCGTTCGGATGAGAGATAAAATGGAGGTCACGTGTGTGAGTGTTGTCACGCACGTTAAAGATCCCTACCTTGCTTAGAACAGCAAGGGATCGGCAAAATTCCAAATTTTCCAGGTAAAAACAACTCCCTTCCTGGCCAATGTAGTACTTTCGGGTGGAGCATTGGAAAATCACATGTAAGGTCATCTATTTGGGGGCGGCTCCGTGGCGTAGTGGTATGTGTGTGACTACTACGCCCAAGGTCCCGGGTTCGAATCCCAACACGGTCCGCTTGAAAAATGTTAGGCGAGCATTTTTCACAATAATACACCCTCGTTCGGATGAAAGGTAAAATGGAGGTCCCGTGTGTGAGTGTTGTCATGCACGTTAAAGATCCCTACCTTGCTCGGAACAGTAAGGGTTCGGCAAAATTCCAAATTTTTCAGATAAAAAAAAAACTCGCTTCCTGGCCAATGTAGTACCTTCAGGTGGAGCATTGGAAAATCACATGTACGGTCATTTATTGGGGGAAAGGCGATTCCGTGGCGTAGTTGGTATGCGTGTGACTACTACGCCCAAGGTACCGGGTTCGAATCCCAAAAAATGTTAGGTGAGCATTTTTCACAAAAATACACCCTCGTTCGGATGAGAGGTAAAATGGAGGTCCCGTGTGTGAGTGTTGTCATGCACGTTAAAGATCCCTACCTTGCTCCGAACAGTAAGGGTTCGGCAAAATTCCAAATTTTTCAGATAAAAAAAAACTCGCTTCCTGGCCAATGTAGTACCTTCAGGTGGAGCATTGGAAAATCACATGTACGGTCATTTATTGGGGGAAAGGCGATTCCGTGGCGTAGTTGGTATGCGTGTGACTACTACGCCCAAGGTACCGGGTTCGAATCCCGAAAAATGTTAGGTGAGCATTTTTCACAAAAATACACCCTCGTTGGGATGAGAGGTAAAATGGAGGTCCCGTGTGTGAGTGTTGTCACGCACGTTAAAGATCCCTCTGCCTTGCTTGGAACAGCAAAGGTTCGGCAAAATTCAAATTTTTTCAGGTAAAAAAAACTCGCTTCCTGGCCAATGTAGTACCTTCGGGTGGAGCATTGGAAAATCGCATGTAAGGTCAACTGAGCACAATGTAGTACCTTCGGGTGGAGCATTGGAAAATCACATGTAAGGTTATCTATTGGTAATCCCGACACGGTCCGCTTGAAAAATGTTAGGCGAGCATTTTTCACAAAATACGCCCTCGTCCGGATGAGAGGTAAAATGTAGGTCCCGTGTCTGGGTGTTGTCACGCACATTAAAGATCCCTACCTTGCTTGGAACAGCAAGGGTTCGGTAAAATTAAAAATTTTTCAGGTAAAAAAAAACTCGCCTCCTGGCCAATGTAGTATCTTCGGGTGGAGCATTGGAAAATCACATGTAAGGTCATCTATTGGTGAAGCAAGAATAAATTACTGAGACTAGGGAGGACGATCTTGTAAATTAATACAGTAGAAACAAATAACTGGATAAGCTATTAATGAATTTGGCGAATTCTTAGAAAATCGAATCCATTAATAAATACTAATTTTGCAAGATTTGGATAGTTTTAAGTCGATCCTTCAAGTCGCACCAGTTAGCAGAACCGGCGGTTACTATCCGGTATTACGGACCACCTCCCCTACTAGTGCCATGTTGGTCGGACACACTCTAAAATCAACGCGATGGGTACAATTATATAAACACTAACTTAAATTTTCGTTTATAAATTATATTAACAATTAATTAATTTTGAAGTCGGATTTATATAAAGCACGTAATTATTCGTGTTTAAACCCAATGTAGTATCTTCGGGTGGAGCATTGGGGACGTGGTCGCAAGTGTAGAGGTTTTTACTCAAATTATACGGCCATCTATTGGTTGGGAGTTGGAACGCAAGGATTGTCCGCAAAACCTGACGTCATTGGTTAAAAGTTATCTGTCGGGGCGATTGACACAGGTCGGGAATTCCAAGCGAAGTTGTGTTGCGAGAAGTGAATAGGAAATATCCGGAGAGGTCATGCTCTGGTCCCACGTTCTAGAAGTTGTTGTATGAAAGCATCGTTATGGTGAAACTGTCCCAAAGGATGCATTATTATTAGGCTCGCGGATGATATTCTGTTTATCAAATCGAGATAGTTAATAAAGGTGCGAACGAAACCGAACGAAGTGTTGAATAGGTTGTACGAATGGTCGTATAATTTGAGCAAGATAGCTACACTTGCGGTGACGTCCCGAATGCTCCACCCGAAGCCACTACATTGGGCGGTACGAATGGTCGCAGGAGGTCAAGTTGAAATTCATCTTCAAATTAGACAGGAAATTGAATTGGAAGGCGCATGTGCAATATGTCAAAAGTAAAAGTAACGAAATATCTAATAGAATGTTGGCGGTAGCCAAAGTAAGCTTGATATTCAAAGACGAATCGTTGAGGACAGTCTACGCCGAAGCAATTAGAATTGGCGATGCTGTATGCGGCATCTGTTTGAGCGGAGAGTTGTAAGATCAGGTTCGGCAATTGACGAGGTGGTCAAGGTGGCGAGGGCGGACAAGAGTACTTCCGCGTAGGCGGTCGTTGTGATTAGTGGTGGTGCTCCCAATCGAATTTGTAGTTAAAAAGATTAGAGATTCGAGACTTGTAGGCATAGGAAAAGGGCAGGAAGTTATCGAAGGTCTTGGTCTTGACAGTAGGAAAGTTCAGAGGAAAATCGTTTTTTCTAAGCTAAAGCATTCAGCTAATGTCAAGGGGCTCGTGTTTGTTGAAGGAGATAAAAACGAGGTGGGGATCAAGATTTATGCGGATGTCTCGCGAATGGACAATGGGCAATCAGTAGCGGCGTTCGTTGTGTATAAGGAGGTAAGAGAAGTGACCCGATTCCAAACTAAACTTCCGAATTGGTAGCTATACGGGAAGCTATAGAGTACGTCATCAACCACTCGGGCACAATTGAATACTCTATCCTTAGCGATAGCAAATCGGCCCTTACTTTTCTGGCAAATATGAACACCTCAACAAATATTCAAGGGAACATCTGAAGAATAGCGCACACGGCACTTAAGTTTCGAGATTTGAGGTTTAAAGGTTAGGTCGTATGACGGCAATCGAAAAAACGACAGAGCAGATTAGCTAGCCAAAGAGCTCCCAGCAGGGGAGTTTCCTACATCGTATTCTTTGGTACAGAGGTCGCTAATTAAGAAAAAGTTGTAGGTAAGATTAATCCGACGGTGGAAAATAGAGGTGGAACAACGCTGCCACGGACAGGTCAAAACTCAAATTTATACCGAACATAGGAGCTAGAGACAAGATGGAGGTGAAATTCGATTATAAGATGGTGCATCTAGTAACAGGGCACGGGACTCTGAAAGCCTACCTGCAAAAATTCGGATTGACTGGGGATGCGATCGAGGAAGCAAAATTGGAAATTGTGCAGGCGACCGCCCACCTTCAACAAATCACGATTAACTAAAAACGGACTAAGGCTAAGCAGTTGTTTACTAACAGGTTTTCCAGTTTTAATATTTGCAATGTCTTGAGCAAAAACATTTGAGTGAACTCTTTTGATCAATAAATGTATAGACTCTTGCTGCTGAGCTAGAGACAAACGATCAGAATATTTTGAACGCAAACCCGCCGGACATTGAACATTACGAATGAAATAACGAATACATGTAATAATCTTACAAATTTTCTGCAGTTTTGAAAATTTATCCAATAACAAATCTAAAAAATTCAAAGGCATAACGACTGTTAACGACATAGTACGATAGTCGACGTCCATCTAAGATGAGTCGATATGTTTTGACAGCGACGTTACTGGCCATTCTTCGCTACGACGCACTAACCAGGAAGGCCGTCCACCATAATGGACGATGAACCAACTCTGAAGTCAAAAGTCCACATAAGGCACAATCCGCAGGGTTGTTCTGGGACTTAACATGGAAAGCACGAGGATGGAGGAAAACGTTCTTGAATATGCGAAAAGCGATTGCTAACAAATGTCTTCCACTTATGCGAGGAAGACCGAATCCAAGACAAAACAACAGTGGAATCTGACCAGGCGAAAATACTACTAAATGATAAACTATCTGTATAAATATTTTTGATGATTCTACTAAATCTGCCAAGAGTACAGCAGCACACAATTCGAGACGGGGCAATTAGTAGAAGCAATATTACCTAACCAATATTACCTTCTAAATCGAAAGAACGAAAATAGACGACAGCTGCATACCCGGCTTCAGAAGCATCACAGAACCCATGCAAATCCACCTTTTTAAAATTATTACATACGATGCGACGCGAAATCTCATATTCGAATCTGCTGGCGCAATTTACCCAAGAAATGTTTCCATTTTTCTAAGACTTCCAAAAGCGGCTCTTGGTCCCAACCGAGGCGTAAAAGCCAAAGACCTTGAACTAAACGTTTAGCGAAAAATACTAAAGGCGCTATCACACCGAGAGGATCAAAAATTTTGCAATAGCTGACAAAATATTACGCTTAGTGCAAGTGCGCTCTTCAGCGTTTAAGCTGTATATAAATTCATCTTCAAGAGCGCGTCACGAAAGGCCCAAAATTTTGATTGAACCACAATCTTTATCTTGAAATGTAATTGCTTTCGAACTGGACAGGAACACTTTCAAATTGGACATCACTTCCGGGAAATTACTATTCCATTTTCTTAATTGAAAACCACCACCAGTGCAAATACTATTCAACTCACCAATTAATTGATTAGCACCTTCAATCGAATTGCCACCAGTGTCTAAATCATCAACATAGGTATCGTTCGCCAATACTGATAACGCGAAAGGAAACTAAATCGATTATAACCTTGCCTATTCTTGAACAATACGCAAGGCCAAAAAAGGCGACGACAAAACTCCATAAGTCACAGTATTTAATTTAAAGTCCATAATTGTGATTTATGATAATTCTCAGGGTTCCTACTAGATGGTGTCAAATTCCTTCATGTCTAGTCTGTATAATCGAATAGACGCAACGCGCGAAGTTGGCTCTGTACGAGCCTGATACGACGAAATGCAAGGTTCATTATTATTATTGAGGTAAGGCTACTTGACAAATTTAAATAAATTTTTCTCACGTTTTCAAATTGAAATTGAATTAAGTAAAATTAGCATTAAATACGATGAATTCTGATAGTGAAGATGAATTAATATGTACACCTCCAGAGTTGAGACAGGTAGCTAGTGCTACAGTACAGAATCTATTACCCGAAAAATCGCAAGCCAAATATAAAGAAGTGTATAAAAACTTTCTAGATTGGTGTAGCAGTAAGAATGTCAACTGCTCGTTTTCAGAAAATGTTCTTTTGGCATACTTTGCGCAATCATATTCAGTTTACGGGTTGTTCAAACTTTACTGTTAATTTTGTTAATAAGCAAAATGAGTAATTAGACAAAAAATTTTGAATCATTATTATACCTGTCAAGATTTCTAAATATAGTAAATATAGTGTTCTTTATCTGTGTACTTACATCTTAGTGTTCACTGTTGTAGTCGTAGATAAAGTATAGTATTCAACATACGGTAATGGCAATACTCACTTGATGAATTACTTCATCTGCGTGAGTTATTGCCTACATTACCGTACGTTGAATAATATACTATTAATATCAGCTGTAATTACGATAGGATGTACACAAAAGTGCAATAACAAAACTGCAATGTCTTTTTGCAGAGCGGGGCCAATAGCCAAGCTATCATTTAACGAATTTCCAGATTGATCCTGACACGAAGTATCCAACACCACATGCAATTTGGTGGTAGTGCTATCACGCTTATGTACAGCATGATGGGGATTGTAATACATCCTCTCATGAACCGACGAATTTTCAGGCGACTCCACTTGAGCCACGTGACTGCTTTTCAAATAATCCTCCATAAACTTTTTATAATCCGAGTACAATTCAGGATTTTTTAGCAAGCGACGTTCTAATGACAAAATCTTTTAATAGCAATCGATCTCGTAGCCACAAATGAGGGTTCAAACATTTTAAAGGGCAAGGACACTACAAAATGGCCGTCTTTGTTACGTCTATAATTTTCCACAAATTCCTTTTCACACTTTTCTTCTTAAGGAGAAACGTGTTTCTTGAAGGGAACATTTTCTAATTCCTATCTGCCCACCAAGTTTCAAGAGTGCCGGTATTACAGAAGCTAAGAAACAAATTTTTTAATTTGCTTAAGTTGTCCTTACGCAAATTCCAAAAAATTTGTGAACCAGCGCGAACAAGTTTCTGTAAAAGGTATGTGTTATTTTAGTACCCAACCATAGCTGACTATCAAGTTTCAAGAGCGCAGGTCTAGCAAAGACTAAGAAATTAATTTTTAAAGTTTTTTAAGATATCCCTAGATAAAGTCGGAACAATTTGTGAACCGGGGAGAACACGTTTCTGTAAAAGGTATGTGTTGCTTTGGTGCACCTATACTAGCTTTCTACCAAGTTTCAAGAGCGCAGGTCATACAGAAGCTAAGATAAATTTTTTTTAATTTTCTTATGGTGTCATTACGCAAATTCCAAAAAATTTGTGAACGGATGCGAACAAGTTTCTGTAAAAGATATGTGTTATTTTAGTACACCTACCATAGCTGACTACCAAGTTTCAAAAGCGCCGGTCTTATAGAAGCTAAGAAAAAAACTTAAATTTTCTTATGGTGTCATTCCACAAATTCCAAAAAATTATTGAACCAGGGGCGCAAGTCATACAGAAGCTAAGAAAAAATTTTTAATATTCTTATGGTGTCATTACGCAAATTCCAAAAAATTTGTGAACGGATGCGAATAAGTTTCTGTAAAAGATATGTGTTATTTTAGTACACCTACCATAGCTGACTACTAAGTTTCAAAAGCGCCGGTCTTATAGTAGCTAAGAAAAAAACTTAAATTTTCTTATGGTGTCATTCCACAAATTCCAAAAAATTATTGAACCAGGGGCGCAAGTCATACAGAAGCTAAGAACAAAATTTTTAATTTTCTTATGGTGTCATTACGCAAATTCCAAAAAATTTGTGAACCGGGTCGAACACGTTTCTGTAAATGGCATGTGTTGTGTTGGTACATTTACACTAGCTGCCCGCCAAGTTTCAAGAGCGCAGGTATTACAGAAGCTAAGGAAAAATATTTTAATTTGCTTAAGTTGTCCTTACGCAAATTCCAAAAAATTTGTGAACCGGCGCGAACAAGCTTCTGTACAATGTATTTGTCGTATTAGTATACCTACACTAGCTGCCTACAAAGTTTCAAGAGTGCAGTTCTTAAAGAAACGAAGAAAAAAATTTTAATATTCTTATAGTGTCATTACGCAAATTCCAAAAAATTTGTGAACCGGGTTGAACACGTTTCTGTAAATGGCATGTGTTGTGTTGGTACACTTACACTAGCTGCCCGCCAAGTTTCAAGAGTGCAGGTATTACAGAAGCTAAGGAAAAATATTTTAATTTGATTAAGTTGTCCTTACGCAAATTCCAAAAAATTTGTGAACCGGCGCGAACAAGCTTCCGTACAATGTATTTGTCGTATTAGTATACCTACACTAGCTGCCTACAAAGTTTCAAGAGCGCAGTTCTTACAGAAACGAAGAAAAAAAATTTTTAATATTCTTATGGTGTCATTACGCAAATTCCAAAAAATTTGTGAACCGGGTTGAACACGTTTCTGTAAATGGCATGTGTTGTGTTGGTACACTTACACTAGCTGCCCACCAAGTTTCAAGAGCGCAGGTATTACAGAAGCTAAGGAAAAATATTTTAATTTGCTTAAGTTGTCTTTATGCAAATTCCAAAAAATTTGTGGACCGGGAGAACACGTTTCTGTAAAGTATGTGTTGTTTAGTACACCTACACTAGCTGCCACAAAGTTTCAAAAGCACAGGTTCATTACAGAAAGCGAAGAAACAAATATTTTAATTTCTTATGGTGTCATTACGCAAATTCCAAAAATTTGTGAACCGGGTCGAACAGTTTCTGTAAATGGTATGTGTTGTTTAGTACACCTTACACTAGCTGCCTACCAAGTTTCAAGAGCGCAGGTACTTACAGAAGCTAAGGAAAAAATTTTAATTTCTTAGTTGTCATTACGCAAATTCCAAAAATTTGTGAACCGGGGAACAAGTTCGTCAATGTATTTGTGTATTACCTACACTAGCTGCCCAAAGTTTCAAGAGGCAGTTCTTACAGAAACAAGAAAAAATTTTTAATTTCTTATGGTGTCATTACGCAAATTCCAAAAATTTGTGAACCGGGTTGAACACGTTTCTGTAAATGGCATGTGTTGTGTTGGTACACTTACACTAGCTGCCCGCCAAGTTTCAAGAGTGCAGGTATTACAGAAGCTAAGGAAAAATATTTTAATTTGTTAAGTTGTCCTTACGCAAATTCCAAAAATTTGTGAACCGGGCGAACAAGTTTCTGTACAATGTATTTGTCGTATTAGTATACCTACACTAGCTGCCTACAAAGTTTCAAAGCGCAGTTCTTACAGAAACGAAGAAAAAATTTTAATATTCTTATGGTGTCATTACGCAAATTCCAAAAATTTGTGAACCGGGTTGAACACGTTTCTGTAAATGGCATGTTTGTGTTGGTAACTTACACTAGCTGCCCCCAAGTTTCAAGAGGCAGGTATTACAGAAGCTAAGGAAAAATATTTTAATTTGCTTAAGTTGTCTTTATGCAAATTCCAAAAAATTTGTGGACCGGGAGAACACGTTTCTGTAAACGGCATGTGTTGTGTTGGTACAGTTACACTAGCTGCCCACCAAGTTTCAAAAGCACAGGTATTACAGAAGCTAAGAAACAAATTTTTTAATTTGCTTAAGTTGTCCTTACGCAAATTCCAAAAAATTTGTGAACCGATGCGAACGAGTTTCTGTAAAAGATATGTGTTATTTTAGTACACCTACCATAGCTGACTACTAAGTTTCAAAAGCGCCGGTCTTATAGTAGCTAAGAAAAAAACTTAAATTTTCTTATGGTGTCATTCCACAAATTCCAAAAATTATTGAACCAGGGGACAGCTTAAGTTTTTCATACAGCCAAGTTCAGGTTAAGAAAGAAAATTTTTAATTTTCTTATGGTGTCATTACGCAAATTCCAAAAAATTTGTGAACCGGGTCGAACACGTTTCTGTAAATGGAATGTGTTGTGTTGGTACACTTACACTAGCTGCCCGCCAAGTTTCAAGAGCGCAGGTATTACAGAAGCTAAGGAAAAATATTTTAATTTGTTTAAGTTGTCCTTACGCAAATTCCAAAAAATTTGTGAACCAATGCGAACAAGTTTCTGTAAAAGATATGTGTTATTTTAGTACACCTACCATAGCTGACTACTAAGTTTCAAAAGCGCCGGTCTTATAGTAGCTAAGAAAAAACTTAAATATTTCTTATGGTGTCATTACGCAAATTCCAAAAATTTGTGAACCGGGTGAACACGTTTCTGTAAATGGATGTGTTGTGTTGGTACACTTACACTAGCTGCCCCCAAGTTTCAAGAGCGCAGGTATTACAGAAGCTAAGGAAAAATATTTTAATTTGTCTTAGTTGTCTTACGCAAATTCCAAAAATTTGTGAACCGGGTCGAACACGTTTCTGTAAAGGAATGTGTTGTGTTGGTACACTTTACACTAGCTGCCCGCCAAGTTTCAAGAAGCGCAGGTATTACAGAAGCTAAGAAAAAATTTTTAATTTGCTTAAGTTGTCCTTACGCAAATTCCAAAAATTTGTGAACCGGGCGAACAGTTTCTGTAAATGATATGTGTTGTTTAGTACACCTACACTAGCTGCCTAGCAAAGTTTCAAGAGCTGCAGGTTCATTACAAGAAAGCGAAGAAAAATATTTTAATTTTCTTATGGTGTCATTACGCAAATTCCAAAAATTTGTGAACCGGGTCGAACACGTTTCTGTAAATGGATGTGTTGTGTTGGTACACTTACACTAGCTGCCCGCCAAGTTTCAAGAGCTTTTGCAGGTATTACAGAAGCTAAGGAAAAATATTTTAATTTGCTTAAGTTGTCCTTACGCAAATTCCAAAAATTTGTGAACCGGGCGAACAAGTTTCTGTAAATGATATGTGTTGTTTAGTACACCTACACTAGCTGCCTAGCAAAAGTTTCAAGAGCTGCAGGTTCATTACAGAAAGCGAAGAAAAATAATTTTTAATTTCTTATGGTGTCATTACGCAAATTCCAAAAATTTGTGAACCGGGTCGAACACGTTTCTGTAAATGGATGTGTTGTGTTGGTACACTTACACTAGCTGCCCGCCAAGTTTCAAGAGTGCAGGTATTACAGAAGCTAAGGAAAAATATTTTAATTTGTTAAGTTGTCCTTACGCAAATTCCAAAAATTTGTGAACCGGGCGAACAAGTTTCTGTAAATGTATGTGTTGTTTAGTACACCTACACTAGCTGCCTAGCAAAAGTTTCAAGAGCTGCAGGTTCATTACAGAAAGCGAAGGAAAAAAAATTTTTAATTTCTTATGGTGTCATTACGCAAATTCCAAAAATTTGTGAACCGGGTCGAACACGTTTCTGTAAATGGATGTTTGTGTTGGTACACTTACACTAGCTGCCCGCCAAGTTTCAAGAGTGCAGGTATTACAGAAGCTAAGGAAAAATATTTTAATTTGCTTAAGTTGTCCTTACGCAAATTCCAAAAATTTGTGAACCGGGCGAACAAGTTTCTGTAAATGGTATTTGTTCGTGATTAGTTACCTTACACTAGCTGCCTCCACAAAGTTTCAAGAAGTGCAGTCTTACAGAAGCTAAGAAAAAATTTTTAATTTCTTATGGTGTCATTACGCAAATTCCAAAAATTTGTGAACCGGGTCGAACACGTTTCTGTAAATGGATGTGTTGTGTTGGTACACTTACACTAGCTGCCCGCCAAGTTTCAAGAGCGCAGGTATTACAGAAGCTAAGGAAAAATATTTTAATTTGCTTAAGTTGTCCTTACGCAAATTCCAAAAATTTGTGAACCGGCGCGAACAAGCTTTCTGTATCAATGTATTTGTCGTATTAGTATACCTACACTAGCTGCCTACAAAGTTTCAAGAGTGCAGTTCTTACAGAAACGAAGAAAAAAATTATTTTTTAATATTCTTATGGTGTCATTACGCAAATTCCAAAAAATTTGTGAACCGGGTTGAACACGTTTCTGTAAATGGCATGTGTTGTGTTGGTACACTTACACTAGCTGCCCGCCAAGTTTCAAGAGTGCAGGTATTACAGAAGCTAAGGAAAAATATTTTAATTTGCTTAAGTTGTCCTTACGCAAATTCCAAAAAATTTGTGAACCGGCGCGAACAAGCTTTCTGTACAATGTATTTGTCGTATTAGTATACCTACACTAGCTGCCTACAAAGTTTCAAAAGTGCAGTTCTTACAGAAACGAAGAAAAAAATTTTTTAATATTCTTATGGTGTCATTACGCAAATTCCAAAAAATTTGTGAACCGGGTTGAACACGTTTCTGTAAATGGCATGTGTTGTGTTGGTACACTTACACTAGCTGCCCGCCAAGTTTCAAGAGTGCAGGTATTACAGAAGCTAAGGAAAAATATTTTAATTTGCTTAAGTTGTCCTTACGCAAATTCCAAAAATTTGTGAACCGGCGCGAACAAGCTTTCCGTACAATGTATTTGTCGTATTAGTATACCTACACTAGCTGCCTACAAAGTTTCAAGAGTGCAGTTCTTACAGAAACGAAGAAAAAAATTTTTTAATATTCTTATGGTGTCATTACGCAAATTCCAAAAAATTTGTGAACCGGGTTGAACACGTTTCTGTAAATGGCATGTGTTGTGTTGGTACACTTACACTAGCTGCCCGCCAAGTTTCAAGAGTGCAGGTATTACAGAAGCTAAGGAAAAATATTTTAATTTGCTTAAGTTGTCCTTACGCAAATTCCAAAAAATTTGTGAACCGGCGCGAACAAGCTTCCGTACAATGTATTTGTCGTATTAGTATACCTACACTAGCTGCCTACAAAGTTTCAAAAGTGCAGTTCTTACAGAAACGAAGAAAAAAATTTTTTAATATTCTTATGGTGTCATTACGCAAATTCCAAAAAATTTGTGAACCGGGTTGAACACGTTTCTGTAAATGGCATGTGTTGTGTTGGTACACTTACACTAGCTGCCCGCCAAGTTTCAAGAGTGCAGGTATTACAGAAGCTAAGGAAAAATATTTTAATTTGTTAAGTTGTCCTTACGCAAATTCCAAAAATTTGTGAACCGGGCGAACAAGTTTCTGTAAATGTATGTGTTGTTTAGTACACCTACACTAGCTGCCTACAAAGTTTCAAGAGCGCAGGTCTTACAGAAGCTAAGAAAAATTTTTAATTTCTTATGGTGTCATTACGCAAATTCCAAAAATTTGTGAACCGGGTGAACAGTTCTGTAAATGTGCATTAGTTTACCTACACTAGCTGCCCCCAAGTTTCAAGAGTGCAGGTTTACAGAACAAGGAAAAATTTTTAATTTCTTATGGTGTCATTACGCAAATTCCAAAAATTTGTGAACCGGGTCGAACACGTTTCTGTAAATGGATGTGTTGTGTTGGTACACTTACACTAGCTGCCCGCCAAGTTTCAAGAGGCAGGTATTACAGAAGCTAAGGAAAAATATTTTAATTTGTTTGTTGTCCTTACGCAAATTCCAAAAATTTGTGAACCAATGCGAACAAGTTTCTGTAAATGATATGTGTTTGTTAGTACACCTACCACTAGCTGCCTACTAAGTTTCAAAAGTGCAGGTCTTATAGTAGCTAAGAAAAAATTTAATTTATTTTGTCTTACGCAAATGTCCAAAAATTTGTGAACCGGCGGAACAAGTTCCGTAATGAATTGTGTATTGTAACCTACACTAGGCTGCCAAGTTTCATAGGCAGTTTACAGAACTAAGAAAAAATTTTTAATTTTCTTATGGTGTCATTACGCAAATTCCAAAAATTTGTGAACCGGGTTGAACACGTTTCTGTAAATGGAATGTGTTGTGTTGGTACACTTACACTAGCTGCCCGCCAAGTTTCAAGAGCGCAGGTATTACAGAAGCTAAGGAAAAATATTTTAATTTGTTTAAGTTGTCCTTACGCAAATTCCAAAAATTTGTGAACCAATGCGAACAAGTTTCTGTAAAGATATGTGTTATTTTAGTACACCTACCATAGCTGACTACTAAGTTTCAAAAGCGCCGGTCTTATAGTAGCGTAAGAAAAAACTTAATTAATTTTCTTATGGTGTCATTACGCAAATTCCAAAAATTATGTGAACCAGGGAACAGTTCGTAATGATTGTGTGTACACTACACTAGCTGCCCAAGTTTCAAGAGGCAGTATTACAGAACAAGAAAATTTTTAATTTTCTTATGTTGTCATTACGCAAATTCCAAAAATTTGTGAACCGGGTCGAACACGTTTCTGTAAATGGAATGTGTTGTGTTGGTACATCTTACACTAGCTGCCCGCCAAGTTTCAAGAGCGCAGGTATTACAGAAGCTAAGGAAAAATATTTTAATTTGCTTAAGTTGTCCTTACGCAAATTCCAAAAATTTGTGAACCGGGTCGAACACGCTTCTGTACAATGTCAATGTGTCGTTTAGTACTACTTACACTAGCTGCCTCCACAAAGTTTCAAGAGCGCAGTCTTACAGAAGCTAAGAAAAATATTTTAATTTCTTATGGTGTCATTACGCAAATTCCAAAAATTTGTGAACCGGGTCGAACACGTTTCTGTAAATGGAATGTGTTGTGTTGGTACACTTACACTAGCTGCCCGCCAAGTTTCAAGAGTGCAGGTATTACAGAAGCTAAGGAAAAATATTTTAATTTGCTTAGTTGTCCTTACGCAAATTCCAAAAATTTGTGAACCGGGCGAACAAGTTTCTGTAAATGGATTGTTGTATTAGTACACCTACACTAGCTGCCTACCAAGTTTCAAGAGCGCAGGTCTTACAGAAGCTAAGAAAAATTTTTAATATTTTAAGGTGTCCATTACGCAAATTCCAAAAATTTGTGAACCGGGTCGAACACGTTTCTGTAAATGAATGTGTTGTGTTGGTACACTTACACTAGCTGCCCGCCAAGTTTCAAGAGCTGCAGGTATTACAGAAGCTAAGGAAAAATATTTTAATTTCTTAGTTGTCCTTACGCAAATTCCAAAAATTTGTGAACCGGGCGAACAAGTTTCTGTAAATGATTTGTCGTATTAGTACACCTACACTAGCTGCCTACAAAGTTTCAAGAGCGCAGGTTCTTACAGAAGCTAAGGAAAAAATTTTTAATATTCTTATGGTGTCATTACGCAAATTCCAAAAATTTGTGAACCGGGTTGAACACGTTTCTGTAAATGGCATGTATTGTGTTGGTACACTTACACTAGCTGCCCGCCAAGTTTCAAGAGTGCAGGTATTACAGAAGCTAAGGAAAAATATTTTAATTTGATTAAGTTGTCACTTACGCAAATTCCAAAAATTTGTGAACCGGCGCGAACAAGCTTTCTGTACAATGTATTTGTCGTATTAGTATACCTACACTAGCTGCCTACAAAGTTTCAAGAGTGCAGTTCTTACAGAAACGAAGAAAAATATTTTAATATTCTTATGGTGTCATTACGCAAATTCCAAAAATTTGTGAACCGGGTTGAACACGTTTCTGTAAATGGATGTGTTGTGTTGGTACACTTACACTAGCTGCCCGCCAAGTTTCAAGAGTGCAGGTATTACAGAAGCTAAGGAAAAATATTTTAATTTGCTTAAGTTGTCCTTACGCAAATTCCAAAAAATTTGTGAACCGGCGCGAACAAGCTTCTGTACAATGTATTTGTCGTATTAGTATACCTACACTAGCTGCCTACAAAGTTTCAAGAGTGCAGTTCTTACAGAAACGAAGAAAAAATTTTTAATATTCTTATGGTGTCATTACGCAAATTCCAAAAATTTGTGAACCGGGTTGAACACGTTTCTGTAAATGGCATGTGTTGTGTTGGTACACTTACACTAGCTGCCGCCAAGTTTCAAGAGTGCAGGTATTACAGAAGCTAAGGAAAAATATTTTAATTTGCTTAAGTTGTCCTTACGCAAATTCCAAAAAATTTGTGAACCGGCGCGAACAAGCTTCCGTTCAATGTATTTGTCGTATTAGTATACCTACACTAGCTGCCTACAAAGTTTCAAGAGCGCAGTTCTTACAGAAACGAAGAAAAAAATTTTTTAATATTCTTATGGTGTCATTACGCAAATTCCAAAAAATTTGTGAACCGGGTTGAACACGTTTCTGTAAATGGCATGTATTGTGTTGGTACACTTACACTAGCTGCCTCAAGTTTCAAGAGTGCAGGTATTACAGAAGCTAAGGAAAAATATTTTAATTTGATTAAGTTGTCCTTACGCAAATTCCAAAAAATTTGTGAACCGGCGCGAACAAGCTTCTGTACAATGTATTTGTCGTATTAGTATACCTACACTAGCTGCCTACAAAGTTTCAAGAGTGCAGTTCTTACAGAAACGAAGAAAAAAATTTTTTAATATTCTTATGGTGTCATTACGCAAATTCCAAAAAATTTGTGAACCGGGTTGAACACGTTTCTGTAAATGGCATGTGTTGTGTTGGTACACTTACACTAGCTGCCCCCAAGTTTCAAGAGTGCAGGTATTACAGAAGCTAAGGAAAAATATTTTAATTTGCTTAAGTTGTCCTTACGCAAATTCCAAAAAATTTGTGAACCGGCGCGAACAAGCTTCCGTACAATGTATTTGTCGTATTAGTATACCTACACTAGCTGCCTACAAAGTTTCAAAAGTGCAGTTCTTACAGAAACGAAGAAAAAAATTTTTTAATATTCTTATGGTGTCATTACGCAAATTCCAAAAAATTTGTGAACCGGGTTGAACACGTTTCTGTAAATGGCATGTGTTGTGTTGGTACACTTACACTAGCTGCCCGCCAAGTTTCAAGAGTGCAGGTATTACAGAAGCTAAGGAAAAATATTTTAATTTGATTAAGTTGTCCTTACGCAAATTCCAAAAAATTTGTGAACCGGCGCGAACAAGCTTCGTACAATGTATTTGTCGTATTAGTATACCTACACTAGCTGCCTACAAAGTTTCAAGAGCGCAGTTCTTACAGAAACGAAGAAAAAAATTTTTTAATATTCTTATGGTGTCATTACGCAAATTCCAAAAAATTTGTGAACCGGGTTGAACACGTTTCTGTAAATGGCATGTATTGTGTTGGTACACTTACACTAGCTGCCCGCCAAGTTTCAAGAGTGCAGGTATTACAGAAGCTAAGGAAAAATATTTTAATTTGATTAAGTTGTCCTTACGCAAATTCCAAAAAATTTGTGAACCGGCGCGAACAAGCTTCTGTACAATGTATTTGTCGTATTAGTATACCTACACTAGCTGCCTACAAAGTTTCAAGAGTGCAGTTCTTACAGAAACGAAGAAAAAAATTTTTTAATATTCTTATGGTGTCATTACGCAAATTCCAAAAAATTTGTGAACCGGGTTGAACACGTTTCTGTAAATGGCATGTGTTGTGTTGGTACACTTACACTAGCTGCCCGCCAAGTTTCAAGAGTGCAGGTATTACAGAAGCTAAGGAAAAATATTTTAATTTGATTAAGTTGTCCTTACGCAAATTCCAAAAAATTTGTGAACCGGCGCGAACAAGCTTCCGTTCAATGTATTTGTCGTATTAGTATACCTACACTAGCTGCCTACAAAGTTTCAAGAGCGCAGTTCTTACAGAAACGAAGAAAAAAATTTTTTAATATTCTTATGGTGTCATTACGCAAATTCCAAAAAATTTGTGAACCGGGTTGAACACGTTTCTGTAAATGGCATGTATTGTGTTGGTACACTTACACTAGCTGCCCGCCAAGTTTCAAGAGTGCAGGTATTACAGAAGCTAAGGAAAAATATTTTAATTTGCTTAGTTGTCCTTACGCAAATTCCAAAAATTTGTGAACCGGCGCGAACAAGCTTCCTGTACAATGTATTTGTCGTATTAGTATACCTACACTAGCTGCCTACAAAGTTTCAAGAGTGCAGTTCTTACAGAAACGAAGAAAAAAATTTTTTAATATTCTTATGGTGTCATTACGCAAATTCCAAAAAATTTGTGAACCGGGTTGAACACGTTTCTGTAAATGGCATGTTTGTGTTGGTACACTACACTAGCTGCCCGCCAAGTTTCAAGAGTGCAGGTATTACAGAAGCTAAGGAAAAATATTTTAATTTGATTAAGTTGTCCTTACGCAAATTCCAAAAAATTTGTGAACCGGCGCGAACAAGCTTCCGTTCAATGTATTTGTCGTATTAGTATACCTACACTAGCTGCCTACAAAGTTTCAAGAGCGCAGTTCTTACAGAAACGAAGAAAAATTTTTAATATTCTTATGGTGTCATTACGCAAATTCCAAAAAATTTGTGAACCGGGTTGAACACGTTTCTGTAAATGGCATGTATTGTGTTGGTACACTTACACTAGCTGCCCGCCAAGTTTCAAGAGTGCAGGTATTACAGAAGCTAAGGAAAAATATTTTAATTTGATTAAGTTGTCCTTACGCAAATTCCAAAAAATTTGTGAACCGGCGCGAACAAGCTTCCGTACAATGTATTTGTCGTATTAGTATACCTACACTAGCTGCCTACAAAGTTTCAAGAGCGCAGTTCTTACAGAAACGAAGAAAAAAAATTTTTAATATTCTTATGGTGTCATTACGCAAATTCCAAAAAATTTGTGAACCGGGTTGAACACGTTTCTGTAAATGGCATGTGTTGTGTTGGTACACTTACACTAGCTGCCCACCAAGTTTCAAAAGCACAGGTATTACAGAAGCTAAGAAAAAATTTTTAATTTGCTTAAGTTGTCCTTACGCAAATTCCAAAAATTTGTGAACCGGGCGAACAGTTTCTGTAAATGTATGTGTTGTGTTTAGTACACCTACACTAGCTGCCTACAAGTTTCAAGAGCGCAGGTCTTACAGAAGCTAAGAAAAAATTTTAATTTCTTATGGTGTCATTACGCAAATTCCAAAAATTTGTGAACCGGGGAACAGTTTCTGTAAATGATTGTTGTTTGTACACCTACACTAGCTGCCCAAGTTTCAAGAGGCAGGTTTACAGAACTAAGAAAAATTTTTAATTTCTTATGGTGTCATTACGCAAATTCCAAAAATTTGTGAACCGGGTCGAACACGTTTCTGTATTTGTGTTTGTAACTACACTAGCTGCCCGAAGTTTCAAGAGGCAGTGTTTACAGACAAGAAAATTTTGTATCTTATGTGTCTTACGCAAATTCCAAAAATTTGTGAACCGGGTCGAACACGCTCGTAAATGTTTGTCGTTGGTAACTACACTAGCTGCCCAAGTTTCAAGAGCGCAGGTATTACAGAAGCTAAGGAAAAATATTTTAATTTGTTTGTTGTCCTTACGCAAATTCCAAAAAATTTGTGAACCAATGCGAACAAGTTTCTGTAAAAGATATGTGTTATTTTAGTACACCTACCATAGCTGACTACTAAGTTTCAAAAGCGCCGGTCTTATAGTAGCTAAGAAAAAAACTTAAATTTTCTTATGGTGTCATTCCACAAATTCCAAAAAATTATTGAACCAGGGGCGCAAGTCATACAGAAGCTAAGAAAAAAATTTTTAATTTTCTTATGGTGTCATTACGCAAATTCCAAAAAATTTGTGAACCGGGTCGAACACGTTTCTGTAAATGGAATGTGTTGTGTTGGTACACTTACACTAGCTGCCCGCCAAGTTTCAAGAGCGCAGGTATTACAGAAGCTAAGGAAAAATATTTTAATTTGTTTAAGTTGTCCTTACGCAAATTCCAAAAAATTTGTGAACCAATGCGAACAAGTTTCTGTAAAAGATATGTGTTATTTTAGTACACCTACCATAGCTGACTACTAAGTTTCAAAAGCGCCGGTCTTATAGTAGCTAAGAAAAAAACTTAAATTTTCTTATGGTGTCATTCCACAAATTCCAAAAAATTATTGAACCAGGGGCGCAAGTCATACAGAAGCTAAGAACAAAATTTTTAATTTTCTTATGGTGTCATTACGTAAATTCCAAAAAATTTGTGAACCGGGTCGAACACGTTTCTGTAAATGGCATGTGTTGTGTTGGTACACTTACACTAGCTGCCCACCAAGTTTCAAGAGCACAGGTATTACAGAAGCTAAGGAAAAATATTTTAATTTGTTTAAGTTGTCCTTACGCAAATTCCAAAAAATTTGTGAACAGGCGCGAACAAGTTTCTGTAAAAGGTATGTATCGTTTTAGTATACCTACACTAGCTGCCTACAAAGTTTCAAGAGCGCAGGTCTTACAGAAACTAAGAAAAAATATTTTAATTTGCTTAAATTGTCCTTACGCAAATTCCAAAAAATTTGTGAACCGGGCGAACACGTTTCTGTAAATGGTATGTGTTGTGTTGGTACACTTATACTAGCTGCCCACCAAGTTTCAAGAGCGCAGGTATTACAGAAGCTAAGGAAAAATATTTTAATTTGCTTAAGTTGTCCTTGCGTAAATTCCAAAAAATTTGTGAACCGGCCCGAACAAGTTTCTGTAAAAGGTATGTGTCGTATTAGTATACCTACACTAGCTGCCTACAAAGTTTCAAGAGCGCAGTTCTTACAGAAACTAAGAAAAAAATTTTTAATTTTCTTATGGTGTCATTACGCAAATTCCAAAAAATTTGTGAACCGGGCGAACACGTTTCTGTAAATGGTATGTGTTGTGTTGGTACACTTATACTAGCTGCCCACCAAGTTTCAAGAGCACAGGTATTACAGAAGCTAAGGAAAAATATTTTAATTTGATTAAGTTGTCCTTACGTAAATTCCAAAAAATTTGTGAACCGGCGCGAACAAGTTTCTGTAAAAGGTATGTGTCGTATTAGTATACCTACACTAGCTGCCTACAAAGTTTCAAGAGCGCAGTTCTTACAGAAACTAAGAAAAAAATTTTTTAATTTTCTTATGGTGTCATTACGCAAATTCCAAAAAATTTGTGAACCGGGCGAACACGTTTCTGTAAATAGTATGTGTTGTGTTGGTACCCTTACACTAGCTGCCCACCAAGTGTCAAGAGCGTAGGTATTACAGGTCATACAGAAGCTAAGAAAAATTTTTCTTAATTTTCTTATGGTGTCGCTACGCAAATTCCAAAAAATTTGTGAACCGGGTCGAACACGTTTTTGTAAAAGGTATGTGTTGTTTTAGTATACCTAAACTAGCTGTCTAACAAGTTTCAAGAGTGCAGGTTTTACACAAGTTAAGAAAATTACATATATTTCAATTAAGAAGAGCAACTGCTTAAAGTATACACGTAGGAATAATATAGGAATCTCAAAGTTATTTAGTTTCAATCTCCCTTAGATTTAAAGCGCGTAAAGATAATTGGGTCAATATAAGAAACATAATTGAATAATAGGAATGCTTGTTCAGTTCAGTAGGCGTGGTTTTGTAGTGATGGAGATTGGTAGGTGTATCCATATTTAGTGGCTGGTAGATAGTGGCCGCTAGCTTCACTAACGTAGTATTTAAACATTTAATACAAAGATTTTTAACCTTTACCACCTCAAATCTTTCTTGAGGGGTTTTATCGAGAACCTGCTTACATTTATAAATAGGATGCACAGCTTTACACAAACTACAATTTTTACCACCATTGGTGGTACCAACTAAAGTAGTTTTAGCCGAAGTGCTAACAAGCTTTCCTTCTTCCCTTTGTTTCACGGAATCTCGAGATTTTAAGCATATTCCTGAAGCAATGCCATTTATTTCAATACTTTACATTGTTTTTCAATGTACGACCTTAAATCATTGAACGAGGGAATCTCGTCACTATTTTCTAATTCGAAAAGCTTTAAAACGTTTGTATCTAATTTATTTGATAACAGGTTAAACATTACATGTGATTTTCCAATGCTCCACCCGAAGGTACTACACTGGCCAGGAAGCGAGTTTTTGTTACCTGAAAAATTTTTGCCGAACCCTTGCTGTTCCAAGCAAAGTAGGGATCTTTAACGTGCGTGACAACACTCAC
The DNA here is from genome assembly GCA_036346225.1 of Platerodrilus igneus. Lineage (NCBI taxonomy): Eukaryota > Metazoa > Arthropoda > Insecta > Coleoptera > Lycidae > Platerodrilus > Platerodrilus igneus. Next base: position 2,332,742 of record JARFIW010001025.1, on the reverse strand, counting down.
ACACGGGACCTCCATTTTACCTCTCATCCGAACGAGGGTGTATTTTTGTGAAAAATGCTCGCCTAACATTTGTCAAGCGGACCGTGTCGGGATACGAACCCGGGACCTTGGGCGTAGTAGTCACACACATACCACTACGCCACGGAGCCGCCAACAGGTTAAACAACATGAAGTCTAATAAATCTATTTCTATCTGCTTTAACGCGAATATATTTTTATCAAAACAACTAATTTATTGCAGGAGTTCGGTGTGCGAGTCTGAGGAACTTACCTTAGGGCATTTTTCAAGAGCATTAAAATATGTCGAAAGTAATAACCTCTTGAACTGAAAACGATTAGTAATGATTTTATAGGCTTCATCGTATGCACAATCGTTTAATGGCAAATGTTTTATTAACGCACGCTACGATTCATCTAGTGTATCTACGAGATAGCAAAATTTTTCCACAGAGGACAAACTGATATTATCATGAACCAATCGCTTATTTATTGCATGATAACTTTCAAAGTCTGAAATACAACCTGAGAACCGCGGGACTGATAGGTGTTTCAAGCGAACACCACTATTTAACGGCAAAGGATTATTAATATTTTCCACCTGCGGCTGACTTTCTACGCGATCTAATTCACATTGTATATATCTAATAAATAATCTTCGATTTTCACCCTAAGAGCCGAGAATTCGTCCAATGTTCACTTTCCTCATCAAAGAAATTATCCTTGCAAAAAGACTTGAAATGAGTTTCAATTTGCTCTACACTTTTCATCGATGCTTTAATTAAAGCAATCGATACATTTTCCGGTTTATTAATCTTACTGTATATATTATCCAACCGTTCCAATACAAATTTAGCTTCAAGAATAGCTTTATCAATTGATATAACCATATCTGTTAACGAACAACCATAAAATTAATATAAAAACAATGCGTACGTCAAATACGCTACAACGAATTAATCTACGAAATTAAATTATTAATCGACAAATGCAACTAGTTACAATGCTCCCCTGACAAAACGTTTAATGTTTCAAATAATTACGAGCAAACAACCCTTTTGTTATGGATGACCCGAGTGGTTCATCAAACTTGACGACGAAAAATAAGGTAAGGATTTAAAATACAACCTCATAAATTTAGTTTACATAAAGTAAACCGACCGACCACTAATCCTTGCAACAAAGAAAAGGGGATGTATTGTAAATCTACCGTTATACCCAAATGTTTCTATACTATTAAATGTGCGAACAAGATGTTAGCCTCTTTGTAACACGCCCAAATATATCAAAACTACAACAATTATTAAATTAAAAGTATTAATGAGAAACAACAGAAATAGGAACTAATTAATTAATTAAATAATCCGGCGTAAGAAGGCCATGTTTAATTTAACGCGCGAAGTCTTATAATTTTATATATCGACTTACCTGCGCGTTATTCTATTGTTCTAAGTGTTGTTCCAACTTTTCAACGAAGTAGACTGTAAAGCGGTTTATTGGACGTGTTACGCATGCACTATCACTGTTTTTTAGGGGTTTATCGATAAATTCACATTCGGCGACACTAATGACTTAACTCACTTTACCGAACCAACACAACCGTTCGTCTTCGATATCCATGAGCAAGTGTCTCTCACTACCCCTTTTTTCAACTTAATTTCACAGGCTCAAAGGAGGTTTTATGACAGGATATAAGGGGATAAGGGTTGAAAGCTTTACTATTTGATTTACAACTGCGAATTTACAGTAACTTAAAATTAACCACGAAAACGTGCGACAAAAAGACCAAACAATTAGTCTTACGCAAATTTTATGTAAGGCCTTATTATGGAAAATAGAACAATAAATAATTTTCATAATGACCTCATTTAACGTAGAACCAATATTTACGAAATATTTACGAAAAACTTATTTACGCGACTATTGACCATTCATATTTCTTTTGCACAAGTGCGATTTTGTATAGACTTTTTAGACAATGCTAAAATGAAGATAATCCCGGTGAAAAATTTTCGTGTTTTTTTTTTAGTAGATTGGAGTTTTTGTATATTTTCCTGGGCCAACCAGTGTGTTAAACTATGCCATGTCCGTCAAATATTACCTCTGCTCTGTAAATTAGAAGTGCCCCGTATAGTTACAACTATGTTCTACATTTAAATGGGCAGCATTAACAGTTAACCTGAAATTAACCGCATTGGCTAATCTTACATTTTTAACTAAAAGTACCTGTTATGGAAAACTGCGTTGGTGATAGTAATATTTAACTTTTATACAAATCCTTTTCCAAAACATAATCTTGCATTTGTTTATAACAAATCTATGCAACACTACACGATTAACCTTCCATAAAAATGTATACACTGTTATAAAACTGCTTGAATAATACGCATGGATTTATGAATTCATACAATGATTCATTTTCGTACCGCATATTGTTATGCTCTGAATGCCTCATAAAAAAATAATTACTTGAACGCTCACCCACGACTTTTGTTACAGGTATAATTCTAAGAAAGAATAATCAATAAAGCTTTGCATAAAATTGCCGGATCGAATAAGAAACAAAAACGCATCGCGGACTCAATGACAACAGTAAATCAAACCTAAATTAAACACAATAATTTAAATTGTAATCATAGTACGTGTATAAACATCTACTTACGACTTCATACAAGCTCCTTTCACAATCCATTGCCTACTAATTCCAGTTATAGCATACTTTTAAAATTCTCTGCATACAATAATTCAATATTATTCACTTCCGGTAACAAACACAAAAATTATACTCAAAATTAAGTATTTTCTTGGAATGCACTAATAAAATGTATTTCGTACCACACTGTTAGCCCGTATCAACGTAAAACTACAAACAACCTGCAATACCATAAAAACACAAAGTTAAAAACTTGTCTAAAAAGTAATTAATACCTGAAGTTATTTATGAGGTATTGCACTAACCAACTGTCATACAAGTACACGCGTTTGTTTCTAACCGTACGTCGTCACTTGTTTGTTAAAGATATTATGAAAGGTAGTCGTAGGTGAACAGGTAACTATTTCAAATTCCTAAGGATGCGTGTATTCTGATTGGTTGAACATGTGCTACATTCAACAAGACAATTTGCAGTTGTACACGTATGCGTGTTAACATTCCCTACTTTGTTTCGTGCAATCCAATAAAACTGATATGCAAGTCAACCATTTTTAACCAATCAACTAATAATTTAAAAGAACTCTGTTATAAATCTCAAAGCTCAATTCTACGCACTTCTGTAACGGTCTGTAACACAATCTATAGTGTAACGGGCTACTACCACTGAGTTTCACTAATTTAAAACAAGTAATAGCAAGAGATTTTATTACTCACTGTTCACAAGTCTAATTAACAGTACATGCTTTATTTATAGATGTATTCAGTCCACTTAACAATGAAGCACTATTACACTAATGAATTTACAAGCACTAATTTCTTCTTAAACTAACTTCTTTACCATACGTCCATTAACAACACTAATACAACTACCATAATTTATTTATTGCACTTTTGTCTATTTAAGTATTCTACAAGCTGCATGTACTTTAGACGCGTTCATATAATTTAACATTTATGTATACTCTTGAACTTCCAAAAGCTCAACTATTTATTTTACACGATATCATTTATATTCGACATTCTGATATAGACTAACCCTGAACTTCATCATCGGTCTTATTTATAACGTGAATTAAAAAGGATGACTGATCCTCCAGTAATTGCCAGAAGCTTCTCGGTCCATGGAGAATATACAGTGCTTGCGGCGTTTTGTGTGTTTGATGGGTTGCCTAATAGTAGCTTGCAACACTGTCCCCTCTTTAAAACCGTTATGTCTCGTAACTGTAAATACATTTTGACGCCAATTAGATGACTGATGACGGTATCGGCAGCTATCTCCTTTGGTGCATCCACCACGTCGTTGGAAGTAACAGTCAACACTCTTTTCTTGGTCTTGGTAGGCATCCGGTTAATAACAACAAACAAGGACCTGCACGTTGGTTCCCTGGAAAACTACTTCTAACATATTTCCGACTATCCTCCAATCTAAGCGATCCAGTCCACAGCCTAGCTCAAGCACCGCTAGTTTCGTTACTCCATTTTCCATCATCTGAGCCTTAAGATTTAGCAAAACCTCCCATAGATGTTCATAACTAGGTCTCTGCGATGAAGAATTTTTGGTGACCAGGTAGTATACATAACGATTTTTATCCTGAAGAACCAAAGCTTTTCCTACAGTTGGCTGCTGTTGTACTAATTCATCTACACATCCAAACTTAAACAACAGCTATTCTCCTTGACATTTCCAAATCTTGAGCTATGCAATGTGCAAGGGAATACTCTTCTGGTGCTCTAAACAGATCTTGCTGTTTTTCAACAACAACGCCAAATCTCGCCTTAACGGAACCACCATACGCCGCCATAAAACTCTCAAAATCTACATTTGGCTCATGATTAATAACTTGTCCAACACCATTCTAATTATTCGAGCCTTCCTGGTTATTGCCAACGTAGGATGTTAAACAGTCAAAGTCTACCACTTTCGGTTTACCACGGCAAGATCTTCTCATCCAGTACACTACATCATTAATTCTTTTCAACACTTCGTTCGGGCCTTCCCATTGTCGTTGTAATTTTGGCGACAACCCACGCTGTCTTTGTGGATTATACAACCACACTAAATCTCCAGGTTGATAACCTTCTTTCGTAAATGCTATTTGATCTTTCACCAAGCTTACTAACGTAAACTTTACCTGCGATCTCTTCTCCATGCTTAAATCAAACTGAAGATCACATGGTAACCGCAATTCACGTTCTAACATTACGCAAGCGGGCGAGTATCCTGTGGTATCACATGTACCGAAGATCGGTACGCCAGTAGGAACAAATGTAAATATTGATCCCAGTCTCGTTGATGTTCAACGACAACTTTGGCTAGATACTTTCCTAACGTCCTGTTCATTCTTTCAACCATTCCATCTGATTGGGGATGAAGTGGCGTGGTTCTAGTCTTGCTGATTCCAAATAACTGTGTTACTGGCATCGGTATCCAACACAAATTTCCCCTCCATCCGTGGATAACTCAAAATTGGTGCTGTAACTATAATAGTAGCCGTTTCAGTTGTTCAAATGCACTGTAGCAGTCGTCATTCCAATCATATTCTTGTCCATCTTCGCTTAATTTCGTTAACGGTTTGGCAATGTTTGCAAATCCAAGTATAAAACGTCGGTAATTTGTGCACAATCCTAGAAAACTGCGTAGTTGGTGTATATCTGCTGGTGTAGGCCACTCTTGTACCGTTTTTATTTTGTCAGGGTCAGCTCTTATTCCGGTCTCCGAAACGACATGTCCTAGGTATTTCACCTCTTTTCCAAATAGGTGAAACTTCTTGGGGCTCAATGTAAGGTTTGCCCCGCGTAATTTTTGAAATATCTCCTCTAGGTTCTTAAGACGTTCTTCAAAAGACCGGCCTAACACTATCACGTCGTCTAGGTACACCGTACACCAGACATGTTCTTCAGGACAGTCCACCCAGTATCGACTTCATCAATCGTTCAAAAGTAGCAAGGGCATTGCATAATACAAATGGGATGACCTTGAACTGCCATAATCCAGTTCCAATTGTAAACGCAGTTTTTTCTTTATCGTTTGGCCCCAAGTCTACCTGCCAGTATCCGCTTTTCAAGACCAAGGTCGAAAACCATTTGGATCCGGATAGAGTATCCAAGGTGTCATCAATTCTGAGCAAAGGATAGCTGTCTTTCTTTGTCACATTGTTAAGCCGCCGGTAGTCTACACAAAACCTTGTCGACCCGTCCTTTTTCTTGACAAGCACTACCGCGGACGCCCATGGACTATTCGAGGGTTCAATCACTCCCTGTTCTTCCATATCAGTGATAATTTGCTCGGCTTCCTTACGTTTTGCCAAAGGAAGCCGCCTGGGGTGTTGTCTTATCGGTTGCGCATCTCCAGTATTGATCTTGTGTTGCACAACATTCGTCCTTCCTTTCTCACTATCATCCAGTGCAAACACACTTCGATATCGTCCGACCAGTTCTTTTGCCTTGCCCAGCTGGTCGTCGTTTAATCCTTGACACGAAGGTATCAACATATCCAGCAATTTCTGTGAGCAACCGTTGGCTGGTTTATCCTTCGTGTCGTTCACACGACGTTTAATATGGCATACTGGAATGCAAATTCCCACAATCATGTCTTTCTTCAGGGTCACCGTATGCGGATTAATGTTCGGCACCCTTACTGGTATCATATTTTGAAACTTTACCAGCGTTCTTCCACTCAGTAATCCCTCCTGACCCATTCCCGACTCAGTTGCTTCCATCATGTATACTTGTCCTTCCCAGAGCGCACCATCCGAGCATCCCATCACTATCATTTCCGTCTTCTCAGGTATTTTCATATCACAAATCATTCGAACTTGCATCGTCTGGTTACTCGTACCTTGAAATGGAATCTCATCATCATCCATCCGGAGCACATTTTCTTTCATGTTCACATGAAACCCATATTCTCTCATGAGATCCATTCCCAAGATCACTTCTTCTGTGATTTCAGCTACCAACACCCAATGATTAATTAGTTTGTCTCCAATTCCCAACGTAACGGCAGTCTCTCCGTGAGTAGAAATTTTCTCACCACTTGCCGTTCGGAGACATACCGATACAAGTAGCACTTTTCCACAACCAACCAAATCTGGTCTCACAATAGTTCTTGTCGCTCCTGTATCCACGAGTTATAGGACAACCTTACCATTAGTTCTACCTTCAATATAGATGCTGTCCAGACTTCCCATCGACGATGCAGCGCGGATGATAATCTCCGGGGCACTACGTTGTGCTGTCGACGTTCGCCCCCTTACGTCGACTTGCTTTAGTTTTCCTGCTGCTCAACCGGTTGTTTATTTGGTTGAGTATTGCGTCTCTGTATATGACCAACTTCACCGCAGTTCCAGCATCGCAGACCCCATCTCCGCGGTCGTTGTCTTTCGGCGTCGCCGTGGATCAATGTAGTAAGCGTAAGACTACGGATCCCAAGGTCCTGGGTTCAAATCCCGACACGGCCGACTGCTTGAAAAATGGCAGGTGAGCATTTTTCACAAAAATTACGCCCTGTTTCGGATGAGAGGTAAAATGGAGATCCCGTGTGTGAGTGTTGTCACGCACGTTAAAGATCCCTACCTTGCTTGGAACGGCAAGGGTTCGGCAAAATTCTAAATTTCCAGGCAATAAAAAACTCGCCTCCTGTCCAATGTAGTACCTTTGGGTAGAGCATTGGAAATGTAAATGAACGGTCGTTGTCTTTCAAGCTTTTCCACACGGTTGGTTATTTCTTATATGCTGTTCTGCGATTGGCCAGGTTCTTCTAAGGCAGACCGAACTTTGTGACTCATCCTGTGTGATGTCTGCTTAGCTGCTTCAAATTCAAGCGCATGAGCCAGTGCGTCATCTAACATTTTTGGCCGTGCTAGTCTTAGCGCTTGCTGTATTTCGCCATCTTTAACGCCATCCACAAATGTTTGAACAGCCAATTGTTCGAGGAAGCTAACTATTGCCGTTGAGTGTTCTAATCTAACTAATCTGGCAATGTCAGCTTCGAATTCTTGCAGACTTTCATTTGTCTTTTGCGAGCGGTTCTTAACTTGTGCATGATAAACCTGTTGAAGGTGAGCGTCTCCATATCTCATTTCAAGCTTCGATGTTAAGAGGCCGTAATCATTCTGCTGGTAATCGGGAATCGTTTGTAAGATGTTAAAAGCTTCCCCCCGTAGGGCCACTATTAAGGAGATAGCCTTCTCTTTGTTGCACCAACCGTTGGCTATCGCAGGAGCTTCAAATTGTTTCAGATATGTAGGCCAACGTGTTTTACCATCGAATGTGGGTGGTTTCACTTTAAATTTTGACGGTATTGACTCGCCTCCTTCCATGCTTCTTATTTCTGGAATGTTCTGATTTGCAACTTGGTTTGCTAATTCAAGTGGCCGCGTTGTTAGTAAAATCATCTGTTCTTGCAGCCTCATCACATGTTCTTCCATCTTTACCAATTTACTGTCCAACTTTTGCTCAACTGTTTTTACCTGTTCAGTAACATCTTCTTTCAATGCAATGGAGCTTTTCATTAATCTTTGCTCTAACGTGGCTGTCTTTTCATTCAACTTTTCTTTCATTTTTGCAGCATTTTCACTTAACTTGTCTCCCATTTTCTTAGCACTTTTACTTAACCTTTCGGTAAGGTTTGATTCCAGTTCAACTGACCTCACTACGTTTTCATTTAGTGTCACTTCCAGTTTAGCCCACCTCTCATCCATTTTCTCAGCATTTTCACTAAGGGTCAATTCTAGTTTAGCCGACCTCTCCTCCATACTGGATTTAAAATCTTTGAGGAAATTCATTAAGTTTCTGCCTCCATTTTACTTTTACTTCTTGTAATTGGCATATACAAACTACTTAAATATCTTTAGACTTGAGTGTTCTGCTTTTAAATTAATCACTATATATCCCACACAGACTTCATTAGTGTAGCGGGCTACTACTACCGCGTTTCACTAATTTAAAACAAGTAATAACAAGAGTCCTTATTACTCACTGTTTACAAATCTAATTAACAGTATATGATATTTTCAGTCCAATTAATAATGAAGCACTATCACACTAAGGAATTTACAAGCACTAATATTTTCTTAAACTAACTTCTTAACCATAGGTCCATTAGCAACATTAACACAACTACTATAATTTATTTATTGCACTTTTGTCTATTTATGTATTCTACAAGCCGCATGTACTTTAGACACATTCACAGAATTTAACATTTATGTATACTCTTGAACTTCCAAAAGTTCAACTATTTATTTTACACGATATCATTTATATTCGACATTCTGATATAGACTAACCCCGTACTTTATCATCGGTCTTATTTATACCGTGAATTGAAAAGGATGACTCATCCTCCAGTAATTGCCAGAAGCTTCTCAGTCCATGGAGAATATATAGTGTTTGCGGCGTTTTGTGTGTTTGATGGGTTGCCTAACAGTAGCTCGCAACAATAGCTTCACAGAGTAATTGCCATTCTATACACGACTGTAGCTTACAAAATGTCTTACAATTTGTTAAATATTTACGTGTGTAGTAGCGGCTGTCAATTGTTACAGGTGATTGTTCTACCATTTATTGTTTATTGTTAAAAATACTAAAAATAAACAATCAAGCAACGGCAATATTCATTGGTATGTAAATAGAAGAGGAAAACGATAAGTAGTAGGTATAAAGTAAATCTCTTGTTATTGTATAAACAACTCAACCTCTCCTTTAGGAATTTTATGAGAATTCAACGAAAAACGCTTGAGAGATGAAATGAATCCTTTTGATACGACGTATTCAAATATTTAGGCTTAACAACAAATGTAACATTGGTTTGATCAAACGATCACTTTTGAGGATTGGAAACATTTCAATTACATTTTTCTTAACCCTAGGATAGTCAACCAGGTCTGCACAGACCTTTTCGAAATTCATTTCTAAAAATTTGTTCGTCGCGCATACATAGAGAGCTGAGATTTTATGACTTTGTCAAACAATCTGCTGAACGTAACGAAACCGGTTTTCGGTCGATTTAGGGAGTTTTACATTGAATAAAATAGTTCAGAATGGTGAAACGTCCGATATTATCAGTAAGGTCTGTGTAGACCTAGGTAACGCTATCTTGAAGCTGCTTCAAATATGAGCGTATTTATTGGTGGAAAGTGGCGAAATATGTATTGTATGTTGAATGTACAGTCATTCAGAGGTTGCGTGCTCAGTATGACAGTAGTCTTTGGTTAGAGAACACGTATTGTTGCCGCGTAAACTCTTTTAGTTTACATTTTTTATTGTGAAAATTTTTTTCTTTGTTCTCGGTTGATTGATTGTTTTGGTAATTATTTACATATTTATTTTGTAATTTTGATGCTGTTTATTATGCTGCCTAAATGTGACAAAAAGTGTGTAAATACCATTCATTTGTGTTGGGGTTTGTTTTGATTGTATTTGCCTTTTTCCTCATATTCGAGATGCCATGGCCATATTCAATGTTGTGAGTATAATATAACATTTTTTCACAAATAATATTCATTTGTTACTTATTTTTAGGTACAACCAACACCACCAACTGGACAAGCACGCAAACCACCGGCTTATCCTCTTTACGCTGCATCTTCTGCCACTCGTCCATCTTGCAAAATTTGCCGTGTACGAGACAAGAGACAACGCAAAACCCAATTTACCTGTGTTCGTTGTTCGGATCCGGTTTGTGCTGTACACGGCCAAGTCGGCTATACGTGCAGAACATGCTCCACAGGAAATGTTGAGGCTGAATAAAACACAAACAGAATAAACATTATGTAAAAAAATTTTATATTATTTTCCCTATCTGGCTAAATAAAAGATTATATGCATTATAAAAAAAAGACTGCACACCTTGTTTTATTTTATAAAATTTTTCCTTCCCGGGTCCTTTTTTGGAAACTACAAATACCCACACACATATGTACTATACTCCCTGTATGTTTGTTGTGGTTTGTTTAACATTCTTCTTAATCTTCTTTGGGAATGAAACCACTCATAGTTTTTAAAATCTATTTTATTTACGTTTCGATCCATGACCTAGGATCGTTGTCAAAAATTATTTGGTGGTTTCATTCCCAAAGAAGATTAAGAAGAACATATGTACTAGTTTACACGCTACAAACATATAAACATAGCCATTTTGCAAACCTGCCTAGATGATCTACCATTCTAACAGGCCACGCTTTTAAATGTAAAATGTTAGGTCTGTGCAGGCCTTATAGTATGATTTACCACCTTTTTGGTCACTGCTAATCCGAGGGTTAATCTTTCTTGGGTATTAAACTACTCGGAGTTTTTAAAATTGTCTTTATTTACGATTCGATCCATGACCTAGGAACGTTTGTTACGTGCCGAAATTGGCACTAAATATTTTTTATTTAGTTTTAATTTGTAACAATTTCGCGCCAAGGATTTAAAAAGACGTGCGCGTATTTCCGTCACTTTAGACAGTGCGTTGCGCGAGATTGCGCCGACGCGGTGCGCGAATAAAGGTGGTGGTGATTTCCGGCAGACGGGTTGGGACTGGTGATCGAGACGCGAAGAGGAGAGTTATTTTGTAGCAGTGTAAAATCCTGCTAATATCCTTATAGGTAGGCAATCCTAATTACGGAGCGTATACATCTATGGTAGTATATAGTTCTAGTGCGGGTAAAACAAGTTAGAACGGAGTAGGGATTCGAGATCCGACGGCGATACTCGAGGCCATCGCGGTTTTCTGGTTCTTGTTGAGTTGAACTTGCAAGCATGATGGTGATTCGAGGAATCGGCTTCTTAGTAAGAATTCTTGCAAAGAAGCGAGTTCGATTTAAAAAGTTTTACTTAACGAAACTTACAGCAGGCTAGTGGTAGGTGAGATTTCTTTTAAATAAAATTTTGCTAATGAAGTATTACAAATTTTAGCTGTCAGTTACGGTTGAAATAAATAACTATAGTTATTTTAAAAATTAGATTACCAAGGTACCGTCTTGAACGAAAGAGGTTTCCCAGTTATCTAATGGCGTTGGCATAAATTTGGACTTGATTAACGGAATTTCATATGAAGATGTACCATTCGAATTTAAACAAATAACAGGTGACGAATCCCCAAGTGCGAGTGTGGAGAGCAAAGGTTGTTGATACTTTACAATTCCATGTTCATCGCAAGGGTCAAGTCGAGTCAAGGACGCAGCTGGCGGTTAGGTTTGGCTGTTTGCAGGCAGATGGTATTGTTTTCTTACAAATCATGTAACTAGGTAATTATGACTTTCTTATCTGATCGGGTTTGGAACAAAATTTATTTAAACAAAGTGTAAACTACAATAATTTTTATTCGTAACTTACCTCATGATGTTGTAAACATTCCTGGACGTTTTAAATTAATTCTATTTTAAAATTGTTAGTAAGTTACCTGATGCCTGCTAGATAATTTCAATACCGGTATCAGTCCACATTTACTTGAAATTAAATTTGAACTATAATGACCGTTACCTAAATTTAACTTCACTTTGAAAATATAGCAACTTTGCATAAAGTGCTTTGTACACATATTTTGTATTAACAAACAGTGTAACACTGATGAGGTTATGAGCTCAGACACTTATCGGCGCATTTAATTTAATTGTAAATGATTTAACGTAATTTAATTTTTTTATTAATTGTATATAAAATTTTGACTTATGAAAGTTTAAGTCGGTTTGTATATAGTTTTGCTGTTTGAATCTTTTCTTAAGGAATTAAGGCGAATCATGCTTATTTGTACATACCTTTTCTTGTACATATATTACTAAAACCATTAGAAATACTGTAACGCGCTACTACTACCGCGTTTCTTTAATTTAAAACAAGTAATAATAATGGTCTTTATTACTCACTGTTCACAAGTCTAATTAACAGTATATGCCTTATTTATAGATGTTTTCAGTCCACTTAACAATGAAGCACTATTACACTAATGAATTTACAAGCACTAATATCTTCTTAAACTAACTTCTTTACCCTAGGTCCAATAACCACACTAACACAACTATTTGTTTATACACTTCTATTTATTTATGTATACTGCAAGCTGCATGCACATTAGACACAGCATATCATTTATGTATATATTCTAAAAACTCAACTACGTTTACTTTACAACGATATAATTTATATTAGACATTCAAGAATAGACTAAGACTTACATTCATAAGCGGCCTTATATATACCCTGCATTAAGATATGACTCATTATCTAGAACTTTGTAGAAGGATTCTCGAATGCTGAAGAATACGCTGTGCCCCGGGCGTTTGTATGTTTGACGGGTTGCCTAATAGTGGATCGCAACACTGCCCCCTCTTTAAAACCGTTACGTCTCGTAACTGTAAATCCATCTTGACGCCAATTCGATGACTGGTGACGGTATCGGCAGCTATCTCCTCTGGTGCATCCACCGCGTCGTTGGAAGTAACAGTCAACACTCTTTTCCTGGTCTTGGTAGGCAACCGGTTGATAACAACAAACAAGAACCTGGACGTTGGTTCCTGGAAAACTACTTCTAGCATATTTCGGACTATCCTCCAGTCTAAGCGATCCAGTCCACAGCCCAGCTTGGGCACCGCTAGTCTCGTTACTCCATTTTCCATCATCTGCGCCTTAAGATTTAGCAAAGCCTCCCATAGATGTCCATAACTAGGTCTCTGCCATGAAGAATTTTTGGTGACCAGATAGTAAACATAACGATTTTTATCTTGAAGGACCAAAGATTGTCCTACAGTTGGCTGCTGTTGTACTAATTCATCCACACATCCAAACTTTTCTTGAAAACAACAGCTATTCCCTTGACATTGCCAAATCTTGAGCTACGCAATGTGCAAGGAATACTCTTCTGGTGCTCTAAACAGATCTTGCTGTTTTCAACAACAACGCCAAATCTCGCTTTAGCGGAACCACCATACGCCGCCATAAAGCTCTCAAAATCTACATTTGGCTCATGATTAATAACTTGCCGAACACCATTATCATTATTCGAGTCTTCCTGGTTGTTGCCAGCGTAGGATGTTAAACGGTCAAAGTGTACCACTTTCGGTTTACCACGAGGGATCTTCTGATCCGGTACACTACATCATTAATCCTTTTAACACTTCGTACGGCCCTTCCCATTGTCTTTGTAGTTTTGGCGACAATCCACGTTTTCTTTGTGGATTGTACAACCACACTAAATCTCCAGGTTGATAACCACCTTCTTGTGCTCTCGTGTCATATTGTGATTTCATTCGATCGCTTGCTGCCTGTATATTCTTTCGGACGTTTTCGTGAATACTATTTGATCTTTCACGAAGCTTACTAACGTAATCTTCACCTGCGATCTCTTCTCCAGGTTTAAATCCAAACTGAAGATCACATGGTAGCCGCAATTCACGTCCTAGCATTACGCAAGCGGAGAGTACCCTGTGCTGTCATGTACCGAAGATCGGTACGCCAGTAGGAACAAATGCAGATATTGGTCCCAGTCTCGTTGATGTTCAGAGACAACTTTGGCCAGGTACTTCCTAACGTCCTGTTCATTCTTTCAACCATTCCATCCGATTGGGGATGAAGTGGCGTGGTCCTAGTCTTCCTGATTCCAAGATGCTTGCAGACATTTTGAAACAATACTGATTCGAAGTTTCGACCTTGATCGGAGTGTAATTCCAACGGAACTCCAAAACGACAAAACAACTCCTGACTAGTACATCTGCAACCGTCTCGGCTTCTTGGTTAGGTATAGCATATGCCTCCGGCCATTTGGTAAAATAATCCATTGCAACCAAGATGTATTTATTTCCTTTCTCTGATTCAGGAAATGGACCAGCTATATCAATGGCTACCCTCTCAAAAGGATTCCCCACGTTATACTGTCTCATTGGGGCTTTCCGTTTTGAGACCGGGCCATTTGCAGAGGCACACAATTCACATTTCCGGCACCACTCCTTCACATCATCTTTGCAGTTCAGCCAATAGAATCTTTCTCTCACTCTCTCGAGAGTTCTTTTCACGCCAAAGTGCCCTCCGGAAATACCATCGTGCAAGTGCTGCAACACTTCCGGCACTCTGCTTCTCGGCACTATCACTTGAAGTCTCTCAGTGCCCTCTTCAAATTCCAGGCGTCGTTTCAAGATTCTATTTTCTATCATCAAGGAGTCCCACTGTGCCCAGTATGCCTTCAGGCTCCTACTTAAAATACTAATTTCTTCCCAAGCTGGCCGTTGTCCTCTATTTTTCCACTCAATAATACGTCCCAATTCGGCGTCATTCTCCTGGTCTTCTCGTATTCTTTCGAGTTGCCAAGTATCATCGGTTACCGTCATTCTATGGATGACACTTATTTTCTCTTCCATCTTGGAGCAATGATTGCAGTCCATCGGACAAGGTCTCTTTGATAGAGCGTCTGCATTCCGATGGCTAGTTCCTACACGATGTTCTGTATCAAAGTCATATTCCTGCAGCCGCTCTATCCACCTTGCCACTTGCCCTTCAGGATTTCGAAACTGCAATAACCATTTCAGTGCAGCATGGTCTGTTCTCAACAGGAATTTACGGCCGTATAAGTACTTATAAAAGTGCTCTACGGATTTGACGACGGCCAACAGCTCCTTCTTGTCACACAATAGTTCCTTTCTGGCCGCGACAAGACCTTGCTGAAATACCCAATAACTTTTTCTTGTCCGTCCTGCACTTGAGAAAGAACGCCTCCTATAGCTGTGTTACTGGCATCGGTATCCAACACAAATTTTCCCTCCATCCGTGGATAACTCAAAATTGGTGCTGTAACTAGTAGCCGTTTCAGTTGTTCGAATGCACTGTGGCAGTCGTCATTCCAATCATATTCTTGTCCATCTTCGGTTAATTTTGTTAACGGTTTGGCAATGTTCGCAAACCCAAGTATAAAACGTCGGTAATATGTGCACAATCCTAGAAAACTGCGTAGTTGGTGTATATCTGCTGGTGTAGGCCACTCTTGTACCGTTTTTATTTTGTCAGGGTCAGCTCTTATTCCGGTCTCTGAAACGACATGTCCTAGGTATTTCACCTCTTTTCCAAATAGGTGACACTTCTTGGGGCTCAATGTAAGGTTTGCCCCGCGTAATCTTTGGAATATCTCCTCTAAGTTTTTAAGGTGTTCTTCAAAAGACCGGCCTAACACTATCACGTCGTCTAGGTACACCAGACATGTTTTCCAGGACAGTCCACGCAGTATCGACTCCATCAATCGTTCAAAAGTAGCAGGAGCATTGCATAATCCAAATGGCATGACCTTGAACTGCCATAATCCAGTTCCAATTGTAAACGCAGTCTTTTCTTTATCGTTTGGCTCCAAGCCTACCTGCCAGTATCCGCTTTTCAAGTCCAAGGTCGAAAACCATTTAGATCCGGATAGAGTATCTAAGGTGTCATCAATTCTGGGCAAAGGATAGCTGTCTTTCTTTGTCACATTGTTAAGCCGCCGGTAGTCTACACAAAACCTTGTCGACCCGTCCTTTTTCTTGACAAGCACTACCGGGGATGCCCATGGACTATTCGAGGTTCAATCACTCCCTGTTCTTCCATATCGGTGATAATTTGCTCAGCTTCCTTACGTTTTGCCAAAGGAAGCCGCCTGGGGTGTTGTCTTATCGGTTGCGCATCTCCAGTATTGATCTTGTGTTGCACAACATTCGTCCTTCCTTCTCACTATCATCCAGTGCAAACACACCTCGATATCGTCCGACCAGTTCTTTTACCTTGCCCAGTTGATCGCCATTTAATCCTTGACACGAGGGTATCAACATATCCAGCAATTTCTGTGAGCAACCGTTGGTTGGTTTATTTTCGTGTCGTCAATACAACGTTTAATATGACATACTGGAATGCAACTTCCCACAATCATGCCTTTCTTCAGGGTCACTGTATGAGGGTTAATGTTCAGCACCCTTACTGGTACCATATTTCGAGACTTTACCAGCGTTCTTCCAATCAGAAGTCCTCCTGACCCATCCCCGATTCAGTTGCTTCCATCATGCATACTTGTCCTTCCCGGAGCGTACCATCCGGGCGTCCCATTACTATCATCTCCGCCTTCTCGGGTATTTTCATATCGCAAATCATTCGAACTTGCATCGTCTGGTTACTCGTCCCTTGAAATGGAATCTCATCATCATCTATCCGAAGCACATTTTCTTTCATGTTTACATGAAACCCATATTCTCTCATGAGATCCATTCCCAAGATCACTTCTTCTGTAATTTCAGCCACCAACACTCGATGATTAATTAATTTGTCCCCAATTGTCAACATAACGGCAGTCTCTCCATGAGTACCAATCTTCTCACCACTTGCCGTTCGAAGACACACCGATACAGGTAGCACTTTTCCACGACCAACCAAATCTGGTCTCACAATAGTTCTTGTCGCTCCTGTATCCACAAGTAATCGGACAATCCTACCATTAATTCTACCATCGATATAAATGCTGTCCAGACTTTCCACCGACGATGCAGCACGGATGATAATCTCCGGGGCATTACGCTGTGCTGTCGAAGTTCGCCCTCTTACATGGACCAGCTTTGGCACAACCGGTTGTTTCTTTGGTTGAGTACAGCGTCTCTGCATATGGCCAACTTCACCGCAGCTCCAGCATCGTAGACGCCATCTCCGCGGTCGTAGTCTTTTCAGCCTTTCCGCCTTTCGCTTTTCAAACACACGGTTGATTATTTCATCTATGCTGTTCTGAGCTTGACCAGGTTCCTCTAAGGCAGACCGAACTTTGTGACTCACCCTATGTGATGTCTGCTTAGCTGCTTCAAATTCAAGCGCATGGGCCAGTGCATCATCTAACATTTTGGCCGTGCTAGTCTTAGCGCTTGCTGTATTTCGCCATCCTTAACGCCATCCACAAATGTTTTGACAGCAAGTTGTTCGAGGAAGCTGTCTGGTGCCGTTGGGTATGCCAATCTAACTAACCTGGCAATGTCAGCTTCGAATTCTTGCAGGCTTTCACTTGTCTTTTGCGAGCGGTTCTTAACTTGTGCGTGGTAAACCTGTTGAAGGTGAGCATCTCCATATCTCATCTCAAGCTTTGATGTTAAGAGGCCGTAATCATTCTGCTGGTGATCGGGAATCGTTTGTAAGATGTTAAGAGCCTCCCCCCGTAGGGCCACTATTAAGGAGATAGCCTTCTCTTTGTTGCACCAACCGTTGGCTATTGCAGCAGCTTCAAATTGTTTCAAATATGTGGGCCAAGGTGTTTTACCATCGAATGTAGGTGGTTTTACTTTAAATTTAGACGGAATTGACTCGCTTCTTTCCGTGGTTCTTATTTCTGGAATGTTCTGATTAACAACTTGGCTTGGCAATTCAAGTGGCCGCGTTGTTAGTGAAATTACTTGTTCTTGCAGCCTCATCACATCTTCTTCCATTTTTATCAATTTACTGTCCAACTTTTGCTCAACTGTTTTACCTGTTCAGTGAAATCTTCTTTCAATGCAATGGAACTTTCCATTAATCTTCGTTCTAACGTGGCTGTATTTTCACTTAACTTTTCCTCTATTTTCTCAGCATTTTCACTAAGTGTCAATTCTAGTTTAGCCGACCTTTCCTCCATACCGGATTTAAAATCCTTGAGGAAATTCATTAAAGTGTCTGCCTCCATTTTACTTTGATTTCTTGTCACTGGCATATACAAACTACTTAAATGTCTTTAGACTTGTGTTTTAAATTAATCACTATATACCCCACAAATGCCTGACACCAGTGTAACGCGCTACTACTACCGCGTTTCTTTAATTTAAAACAAGTAATAATAATGGTCTTTATTACTCACTGTTCACAAGTCTAATTAACAGTATATGCCTTATTTATAGATGTTTTCAGTCCACTTAACAATGAAGCACTATTACACTAATGAATTTACAAGCACTAATATCTTCTTAAACTAACTTCTTTACCCTAGGTCCAATAACCACACTAACACAACTATTTGTTTATACACTTCTATTTATTTATGTATACTGCAAGCTGCATGCACATTAGACACAGCATATCATTTATGTATATATTCTAAAAACTCAACTACGTTTACTTTACAACGATATAATTTATATTAGACATTCAAGAATAGACTAAGACTTACATTCATAAGCGGCCTTATATATACCCTGCATTAAGATATGACTCATTATCTAGAACTTTGTAGAAGGATTCTCGAATGCTGAAGAATACGCTGTGCCCCGGGCGTTTGTATGTTTGACGGGTTGCCTAATAGTGGATCGCAACAATACTTTACCTTCCAATTGTTTATTTATTGAACTGGTGTGTCTGTGATTTAGTGCATTAAATGGTACACTACTGTGTTAAGCTATACAGGTCATCCCACCCCTGAAGAAGTTATTAGACGTTTTATGCTCTTAAATTATTATAGCTTAGGCTATGTTTCTTTTGTAAGCAAAATTAGTGTTTTGTTTAGATTCTACCATACTTAGGGAGACGGAGTTTGCAGCCAGTGCAGCAGTCCCGAGGTATTAGATATATTTTTACTCCCTTACAGATAGGTGTACCAAAGAGTAGACAATTTTTGTGCCTTATCGTATCGTGTCTTTTTTGTTATGTAGGTTCCTTGCCTTATTTTTGAGTATCGTTCTTTAAACCAGTTCCTTGTCGTTCCTCTACATACAAATAGGAAGAAGACAAATTTGAATCCCGATTCGACCAGGGCCGACGAATCACCCACGCCCGAGAAGGATCAACGGCGGAGCCCCGCTGTAGCCATCACGGAGTAGTGCTGCGAGAAGCCCTGCAATTTATGTAAGTAGCGTTTTCGTTCCTTGTTTATGTGATGGAGTAATTTTATATAATTGCGTGACGTAATATTTTATTTGCGCGTCATATCGCAATTATTTAACATTGCTACAACTGACTGTAGTGGCCCGCGTACCCGACCGGCGGGGGTATAATAGTGGCGTCCAACGTGGGGCTCGAGAAATTCCCATATAACGGCTCCAAGGAACCACTCTATCGTTATCTTACCTATTGTCTTTGATAATAACTTGAGTTAATATCTTTATCTTATTTATTATCTTTGATAATAACCTTAGCTTAATATCTTTATCTTACCTATTACCGTTAATAATAACTTTAGTTTAATATCGCGTTATCTTACCTATTACTGTTAATAATAACTTTAGCTTAATATCGTTATCTTACCTATTATCTTTGATAATAACTTAAGCTCAATATCGTTATCTTATCTATTATCTTTGATAATAACTTGAGATTTTGTTTTATCTTTTTATCTTCCTAACGTTTGGTATTTATGACCAGACGTGGGAATTATTTTTCTTGAATATTAGGTGAAAAAGCTAACTTGATGGTAAAAATGTAATTTGTTAGGTTAGCAATGTAAGGATTTAGTAAGGTGGTACGTTTGGTAAATTTGTTGATCACAAGCATGTCATGGACAAGTTTTGATGTGTATTGTTTATTAAACCAGAGTACCAGTAATTCAAAATTTGCTAGAGTGTAGAGTGACTCACTACTATGAACATTTTTAAATTTGGGCACTTTTTGCCAACAAGAAAACAGTCTAGATGCAACGCTCATGTGCGTCTGCACTTAGGAAACTGTAATGTTAGCTTTAGGTTAGTATATAGGTTAGGCGACTTGTCGCATTTGTTTTAGTTTAAGTAGTGTTTCATGCTCCCCGAGAAATTTGTGCTGTCGATTATAACTGCGCCACACCCAAGACTCGTGTGTGCACTTTTCCGTTTTCTGGTAATCCGGAAAACGTGTTATCGGTCGGAAAAAACAGGTGGCGCCTCAAATAAACATTTTGTAGGATTTAAGTTAGGATTTATGTAGGTTAGTTAGGATTTAGATTTTAAGACGTTACTGTGCTAACAGTCATTTTCTTTTTTTAAGTTTTTTCTTTTATGGCTTTGTCGCGATTGTTACGTGCCGAAATCGGCACTATACATTTTTTATTTAGTTTTAATTTGTAAGAATTTCGCGCTAAGGATTTAAAAAGACGTGCGCGTATTTCCGTCACTTTAGACTGCGTTGCGCGAGATTGCGCCGACGCGGTGTGCGAATATGGGTGGTGGTGATTTCCGGCAGACGGGTTGGGACTGGTGATCGAGACGCGAAGAAGAGAGTTATCTTTGTGCCTTATCGTATCGTTTCTTTTTGGTATGTAGGTTCCTTGCCTTATTTTTGAGTATCGTTCCTTAAACCAGTTCCTTGTCGTTCCTCTACATACAAATAGGAAGAAGACAAATTTGAATCTGGATTCGACCAGGGCCGACTAATCACCCACGCCCGAGAAGGATCAATGGCAGAGCCCCGTTGTAGCCAGCACGGAGTAGTGCTGCGAGAGGCCCTGCAATTTATGTAAGTAGCGTTTTCTATTCTTTTTTATGTGATGGAGTAATTTTATATAATTGCGTGACGTAATATTTTATTTGCGCGTCATATCGCAATTATTTAACATTGCTACCAACTGACTGTAGTGGCTCGCGTACCCGACCAGCGGGAGTATAATACGTTGTCAAAAGAAAGATTAAGAAAAATACAAAACAAACCACAGTAAACATACAGGGAGTATTTCAATCCTAGTTGCAACTAAAGTTTGTTTACATACTCTACTTATATTTTAAATTTTTGATATGCATTCTGAATCTTTCAGATAGATACAACTCAGAATTTCTTAGATGTAGGATCATTTCAAAATTTAATTGGAACACAAGCGTCACGCGCCACATCTGATCTTGGTTGCCGCCAAGGCCATAGCTTCCTTGTCATTACGTTGTCATTTGCCTGGATAGGTTTATGTATGAAAGGTTATGTTTACAGATGTTATGTTTGTTGATGGTTTTAATTTAATAATTATAATTCTGTAAATGAACAAGTAGAAACTATATCTTCATTACATTATAGGAAAAAGTAAACCACTTATTGTTTCAGTAGTGTATCTCACAGAAAGCAGAATAAATCAATAAATCGAATTTTGGAAACTGCTTAGCAAAATAGTGCATTTCAAATATTGTAGTGTAACCGACCTGAAGGCTGACCCAAACGCCCTCCGTAAACCACACACCGGGCTCCATGATCTAACATTTAGTAGCAGTGGCTCGACGACTCCTAAGTTGTGTTATTATAATGTAACCCAAATTCACACTGTTATATCCCAGGGCTATTTCGTGTAGATCACATGACACCATTGTTAAGTCCAAATTCGTATTCGTCCATCCTCCTGTGTTCGTCGTAGGTAGGGCGGGAAGGATACAGGTAGAGGTACGATAAAGCAAGATAAGATACGGGAACCTACATTCTAAAAAAGAGGAAAGACACCACGACACAGGTAGCTGTTCTTGGCCTTAGGCTTCGTAGTCTAAATGCTAATGGTCTCGTATCACATACCGGGCACTTGCGCCATTCACTCTGCGCCTGCGCATTCTTTTGCGCAAACGCAACTGTCCGTAATGACGGAAATTGACAAGTTTATTTGAAAATATTCGCGGGAACTACCTTATAATTTATACTTAATCTAAAGGTGATACATAGCCGATTTTTGGCATGTAACACGTTAAGGCGGGAAGGTTTGAAATAAAACTACAAAATTTACCTAACTTGACTTTTAATCAAAACAATAACCACTAAATAGGTCATTCGCATGAAAGCATAGAAAAATGACATTTAAAGCAAACAGTGCCGTACTCAACCTGGGCGATTGGGGGAAGAGCACGGCAGACAAAATCTCCAACTGCCCTCATACTTCCAACTGCATTTGGCACATCTCTACAAGGACGGGTAACGTACAAGTACCCAGATCACCAACACTGAAATTGACGGGATGTCAACTGTTACCCAAACATACCACACATGACAACTGAAAAAACGTTAGTGTAAACCAGCTAGTCTTTTCTGGTAGGTACTGAGGTCGTCTAGGCCAATACTACCCAGCTAAAGTTGAAGAGGAGGGACACCAGGAAGATAGCCTGCACCTTGACTACCAATGTTCCTCCCCGCACGGACATAATATTCAACAAGGTCGATCACACGTGTTACAAAATATTTCACAAAGGCTAGCCGACTTCTTATTATTTGCAAGAGTACCATTACAAGTACATTGACAAGACGACATGAACTGCTGAAATAAACTTATAGTATGATTGCGCATAGTTCAAAAGGCGCATATTATTTAATAGACTATCTCCAACATAGTCATAAATGCAAACGCGAAAGGCACGAGGATGGTTGGTCATACCAGAGGTTCAATTTAATTACATCACAACAACTATCACAAACGTTGAATGCTAGTTATTTATATAGGAGCATCTGCTAGATAAGGATAAACAAAACAACAAACATATCATTAAGTTAAACTCAGATGTGAGCAGGCAGTTGGAAATGTGATTAATATGCTGAAATAAAACAATTACACATAAATAAAATGTCAAATGTATCACAAATATCAAACAAATACAAAATATGTTGGCAGCAAATACATATACAAAATTCTACAGCATAAAAACAAGCCCAGAATCAGGTGTTAAATCTTTATATAAGTGCATGTTAGTTAAATATAATAAATCTCGTAAGCAAACTTTAAAAATTATTCATTATGATTGCATCAGTTAAACATACTTTTTAAAAATTAAACACATCGTGGTATTACAAGTTACAACCAAAAAAATATACACAACTTTGTGGTTAAATCAATAAAACCCAAAACAAATACAACATTGAAATATAATACTGTTTATATGCACACTTGTCTAAAAATTTGATTTAATATTATGTCAGTGCTTTTCATTGTTTGTCGTAAAATTACAGTAATGGTACCTCTGCTATTGATTCTGCAATAAGTACAACGCAATTGGAGTTACACCTTGGTATTAAATACTAAATAAACATTATTCCAAATAAATAAATATTAGTTTTACTCTGATTTAGATATTAAATAAACAATTTAAATAAATAAATATTAGTTTTCGGTTGTTAAACCAAACAACACACCTTTACACAGAAAACGTGCAATAAAATCGTAAATCACCAATATTAAGCATACGTAAAACAACCGGCAACAAATCCTAAGCCAAAAGCAACAGGTAACTCATAAATATTTCCTTCAATGATTAAATAACTAACGGTTTTACAATAAGTACCAACATTACACTCAAAACAACGCTCTAATTACAAAGATGTAATCAGATTACCTTAAACAACTACCACGTTACAAACTTAAAAACATTACCTTTAATAAAAAAAAACCGCCAAATGACATGTTTTCAACCATCCATTTTAACATCTCAAAACAAAGTCGTCTAAACCTGTCGACTCGATCGATCGTCTTTACACATGCGCGCATTATGACATAAATTCTGATATAACGGAATGCGTCAAGAACCTTGCAAGTGGTTACCGAGCTATTCTAATAAATACCTTCAAATATCGAAATTTACACTATAATATTTTCAATAATTATCAACCAATGAGAAATCGACTTAGAAACGCTACGAATCACTTCAATATTGACACCAAATGGGCAATAATATCACTATAGCATATTGGAAAGCTGCGAGTATGTAAATGATATCACTGTGGACTTTATTGAAAGGACTGTTGTGAAAATTATTATTTTATGTTTATATTTCATTTTCTTTTGTCCTGATGAGCCCCTTACAAAAGTAGGCGAAACGTCGACCTTATAAAATGACACGGTCCCAACCCGGAACCATAAATATTTATAATGACTCCGGCCGTAAAAGCCTCTGACAAGCTCATCCTTTATATATCATATTTCAGCATTGCAACATTACAGATTCTGTAAAATTTACTTTACAAATCTTTCGTTAAATACAGATCTGTAGATTTTACGAAAACGCAGAATAAACCAGCAATTATTGAAAAGCAATAGAAAATCAAATTTTGATGGTAAATCAGCATTGTCAACTTAATTGAAATAGATCGAACCCGTTGTTCAAAAGAACATTTTAGCAAATCTTCTCTAACAATCTAGAAGAGACTGATTTGTTAACTTCAAATTTAAAAATAAGATAGAGAGACGCTCACCTCCAGTAGGTATGTCAGCTTTAATTAAAAACCTTTAGTAAACGTTAAATATAAGCTGTAGCATTCCTTTAGAAACATAATCTAATTTTAATTAATAGCTTCCTTATTGGGAGAATTCCAAATATTGGTATATTGTTGCTTATTTTATTAGAACTATTTAATGTTAAAGTCGGTATTTAACATAGGAGCGGTTTTGAGATATTTATTCAACTAATTTTAATAAGGTTGCTTTTAAAGAATGATCGTGATTAAAAAGTTACATTTAGAAGAATATTTGTAACCGAGTTGCTCTATTTTAATGTAGGCATAATTACAGACCAGAGATAAAAACCAATTAAAAAATTATTCTATACTTTTGCAAATGTATTTAAATAGATTTTATTGTTTGACATTACGATACTTCACGCAAATAAGGTATACAAAATTTTAGTATTTGACATAATCAGATACATGTTTTTCATCGATTATGTGTTAACCACGTGATATAATTGGACAGTATTTCTCTTGAATAAGTAATGATTTTGCGATACGGTTTAAACCTATTATCGAATGCGATATTTCTTGTTGCATGTGGTTAATATTGCAGACGATTTTAAGCTAATATTTATCCATTGATTATTATACTTTCTGATAATAATCAACGGTTTAACTAATTCAGAAATTTACTTTATGGAAATTCATCTGAAAATAGCGTATTTAGTCTTTTGTGGGGTTATTTAAGTTACTCCGTTGTCGTTCTGTTGCGAACGTTAAATGCTGAACAGCAGGGCTCGCAACATTCTTTCTTTAGTGATTATTCCTTTGACATTAACCTAGTAAGTGTGTATTTGCTACTTATTTTTAATTTTCATCTGGTTTTTCAATTTATAATTTAAAAAATAATGCTATAGAGCCTTTTTTTGTGTATTTAATTAATAATTTTCACGTTCAATTTCAAATATATGTTCTTGTTTTCGAAGATGTTTTAAGATAACCTATAGATTTCATATTTTTAGAAATGGCAGACGCCGCAGCAAAACCTACAAAATCAAAGCCCGAGAAGAAAGAAAAGGTGAAGAAAGCGCCAGCCGCAACAGATAAACCGCGAATAAAGAAGCGCCCTTTCAAACGCCATGGTCGTTTATATGCGAAAGCTATTTTTACGGGTTATAAGAGAGGTCTTCGCAATCAACACGAAAACACCGCTTTATTAAAAGTTGAAGGGTCCGGTACGAAAGACGATAGTTGGTTTTATGTGGGAAAAAAGTGCGTTTATGTATATAAAGCTAAAAACAAAACCTGTATTCCTGGTAAACCAAAAAATAAGAAGTCAAAAGTACGAGCTATATGGGGTAATGTAACTAGACCACATGGATGCACTGGTGCTGTACGAGCCAAGTTTAAGAGGAATTTACCTGCTAAAGCAATGGGTCATCGAATTCGTATTGTAAGTATCTTGTACGAACAAATTAAATTATGCCAATCGTAGTAGTTCAAATTTGATATTTGTATATTATATGTTCATACATATCGCTGAAAGTGATAAGGTTTGTGTAATTGATTCTTTTAGAGAAAGCTTTAACTAAACTAGTCTAATTTTAAAAACAGAAATCTATTCTAACGTACTAAGTGCAATGAACCATATAACCTCTTTGCAAATAAAACGCTTTTTAGTATGTCTAAATTGTAACTCCAATAATTGAGGATTTTGGTAATATTCCTATAAAAATATTTTGTCGAATTGAGGTTATGTAACTCATCCATGTTGGATTAACTTCATTCATTGTGTTTGCAATGTTTATTTTTGTTGGTAGTGTGGATTGTATTAATGGATACAACCAATAAATTAAGAAAGATTTTTTGCAAATATCTTAAATTTCATTTAGATGAATAGCTATATTAAACATGCCATGTTTTAAAGAAACAAAATTGGTTGATTTTTAAAAACGAAATTAACACTATGTATCTATTTTTTGGACGGCCGATATAGAAATGTGTTTCCAATCATTTTTCGGCTCAGAAAGTACATTATTGTCGAGCTAGATGGGTAAAGTGACACAAGAGCTCTGTAAAACAATTGCCGGGTTCATATGCGACAATTACATTAAACACAAAGTAGGTATGTTACATCAATTGCCATGACTACTGTTTTTATCTGCCGGTAAGTTCTTGTGAATTAATTGTTACGTTTGCAAATTATTTAAATATTGTTGTAGTTCTATTATTGTCAAAGCATTGTTGCATTATTTTGCAGGAACTTTAGTTACCCGTTTTAATTGATCCTTTTCAGGTCAAAGTGAGGTTATGTTAGTTTTTTTTAGCACTTTTTGTATAAACTTTTTTTTAATAAAAATGGAATTAGAATTATTTAATAGAAACTAGCAAACAAAAACCATAACTTTTTAATCAAGAATGTTTTTTAGAGCTTATAATTGACTATAAGATTTGCTGTTCATACATCTACTTTTATGATTGGCGCAAGCATAATACCAATTATATTGGTCGACAGGATAATGTGATCCACATATGGGTGATGCTTTTTTTTCGTGTTGGCTCGAATTTGCCAATTTTAAAACTTGTCGCATATTAACCCGGTCTCGATAGGATTTTTCGAAAACAAAAGGAGGGGATGAATGATTGTTTTCGCAGAAAAAAGTGTATTAAAAAATGGCACAAGAATCTCGGATAAAACATGTCTTCAGCCAATGTACAAATTTATTTTGTCGTTTTGCGGTCTCGACTGATGTGTGATTGCCGTAGTCTCGTTTCATTGGCATTTATTAATAATAAAGCATTCCTAACGGTAGCCTATTGTATTTTCACCCATATACCCATTTAACTATTCATTCTTGTTATTTGTAATATAACTCAACTCTATTCTCGCACGAGTACCCGTTCGGTATCATTCTTTAGTAATAAAACGTTCCACGGTAATCCATCTTCAATACTGATTTCTCACAAGTATCCGGTAAGTATCATTCTAGGCAGCTCTGTGGCATAGTTGGTATGCATGTGACTACTACGCCCAAGGTTCCGGGTTTGAACCCCAACGGTTGAAAAATGGTAGGCGAGCATTTTTCACAAAACATACGCCCTTGTTTGGAGAGAGGTACAATGGAGGTCTCATGTATGTGTGTGGTGGCACGCACGTAAAAGATCCCTACCTTGCTTGGAACAGCAAGGGTTCGGCAAAATTCAAAATTTTTTAGGTTAAAAAAAACTTGCTTCCTGGCCAATGTAGTACCTTCGGGTGGAACATTGGAAAACATCACATGTAAGGTCAGTATCATTCTATAGTAGTTATATTCCTAACGGTAACCTAACCTCATCGCTATTTTAGCAATACTACTCGTTCGGTATGATTTTTTAGAAGTAAAGCATTACTAACAGTGACCTAACTTTAACTCTATTTTCACACATGCACCCGTTTGAAAATCATTTATTTGTAGGTATACTTATGCTAAAATAACATACCATTTCTGTTTCCCAAAAAAAAATTTTGTTGAAAATTTTAGATTATTCTTAACATGCTACAATTTATGTTTTTGTGATATTTGATAAACAAGATTCCTCATGCGTGTAACAAATTCCTCAGGGTAGGTTCGGCCTGTGCTTGGTCGACAATAGTGTATAATTGGCTGCAAGTTAGATGTTTTTTGTTTTTCAATCAATTTACCAATTAAAAAACCAATAGACTTCAGTAAACAATATTGTATTCATCAACGCCACATCCATGTATCGCAATATTCCTTGCAAATTTCCAAAAACCTTAATACTAGAATGATGTACCATGCTTCCTGTGCCCTCGGGTCCATGTGAAAGAAGCGTCATCTAGCCACATTGAATCCATCCCACAAATTGTATTTATAATTAATGAATGGTAACCTATGATATGGCGTTAGATTTATTAAAACTAAATTTTTGTCATTTTACTCATTGGTAATAACAGATGGGTAGGCATAAGACCTTCAATTGGAGGTGCCACTAGAGAGATAGAATTTAGTTAATAAATTATTTTTCTTAATCTTTTTTGGGAATTAAACCACTCATACTTTTTAAAATTATCTTTATTTACGTTTCGATCCATGACCTAGGATCATTGTCAAAATAATAAAAACTTCAAGTTTGACATGTATGACATAAATTGAAGGTGACTTTGATTTATTGATGTTCGAAATATTTGGTTTGAGTATACTAAGGAAAAATTTTTAAAGTGTAAAAGAATGATTGCCTTCAATTTGTGTTGCGACCTGGGACCGACTTTCTTTAGGTAGCCAATATGCTTAACGTGAAATCAGCTGATTAATTTTTATTGGTGAATTTTATATAAATTCAATAACTTGGGAATTGGAAAACATTTTTTTAACATGTTCCTATTTATACAATTGAGAGGATGGTTATTAAAGAAGTGTGCGATTGCATTATTGAAAGGCTTAAGCAGTCGTTTTTTTTTATATTTATTTTGAAGGGGAAAATCATTATGATTTAGGCTACCTCTTTGGTAGATTTTAACATGGTTCTGAGGCGACCTTATGGCGGGTTTACACTTGTCAGATACCAATGTTGTTCTATGAAGGTTGTATATGGATCTGAGGTGACCCGATTGCCGGTTTAACACTGTCAGATACCAATACTGTTTAACGGAGATTGTATATGGTTGTGAGGTAACCCTATTGCGGGTTTACACTTGTCAGATACCAATGCTGTTTTACAGGGGTTGTTAATATGCTTCATCATCATCATCATTAGGTATTCATCTCAAAACTGGTTGGATACGTATCTGCACTTATTTATATTCTGAGCTAGTCTACATAGTTCTCTAAAATTCTCACACAGCATGTATATAGCTCATTTCCCTTCTATTGTTTTCTAATTTTATGCCTTATTTCACCGAGATTCAGTGAAGGGGGTTAAGCAACCTGTGGCTACCAAGATCACCCAACACTTAAGACATTTGCCGAAATAATGGTTTTTTAGTTAATATGCTTATTGTTATGTAATTAGTTATTGTATGTATAAATAGAAATCATGTATGTAGGCTGTATTTCATGTTAATATCTCAAGGAAAACCCAGGAGAAACGTACAATGCTACCTAGATATTGTGGGCATTTGATCTTCTTTTGTTATTTCTTTTAGTAATGGAATCCATTGTTTACTGAAAGTTACGGATTCGTTTGCAACGCAGTTATTTTTATGTAGGGTTATATAAGCAGCTTCTTTGATTTTACGTTTTTGGTGGTTTTCTTCTTTGTCGATAATTTTTGCGTCCTCCCATTTTATTTTATGACTGGAGTCCCATGCATGTTGGCAAATCATGGATTTTTCAAATTTTCTATTTTTTATATATGATTTATGTTCTTTTAATCGAACTTCAAATGGTCTGGAACTTTCCCCTATATCAAACTTATTACATTCGCACAGTATTTTGTAGATACATTTTTTTGAACGTTGCATTGCGTTTTTGGTTTTTGTTTTCGTTAATTGTGCTCTTAGTGTATTGTTGGTTCTAAATACTGTTTTAATTCTAAATTTGTTTCCTATTCTTTGAATTTTTTCGGAGAATCCTTTTATGTATGGTATTGAGAGCATTTTTTGGTGTGTATCGTTGTTTTTGTTTTCTTTATTTTTAGGGTTTTTATTCATTTCTTTCTCTATTATTCTTTTAGGATATTTGTTTTCTATTAGTGTACATCTGATTAGGTCTTTCTCTTTCTTTAAAATTTCTTCGTTTGATGATATTAATTTTGCTCTATCATACATGGTTTTGATAATTCTTCGTTTGACACAGTGTGGGTGGTTTGAATCGAAGTTTAAGTATCTGTTTGTGTGCATTGGTTTTCTATATACCGATGTATTAATTGTTGTATCGTTTTTGCTAACTAGAATATCTAAAAACTGAAGTTTTCCATGTTCTAATTCATATGTGAATTTAATAGTTGGTTCTATTTCGTTAATTGGCTGTACAAAGTTTTTAATTAGTTCTGTATTATGAGGCCAAATAGCATAGACATCATCTACGTATCTCTACCAGATTAGTGGTTTCAATTCTTGTGTGAATATTACATCTTTTTCGAATTCCTCCAGGAATATATTACTAAAGATTGGCGATAGTGGACTTCCCATTGTCATTCCGAAGCTTTGTTTGTAGAATTGATCATTTATTTGAAAATATGTGGTATTGACACATAAACCAAGTAATTCCATAATCGATGATATACTTAGTTTTGTTCTTTCTTTAAAATTGCCATCTTTTTCTAGTTTGTTTTTTATAATATTAAAAGAACATAAATCATAATAAAAAATAGAACATTTGAAAAATCCATGATTTGCCAACATGCATGGGACTCCAGTCATAAAATAAAATGGGAGGACGCAAAAATTATCGACAAAGAAGAAAACCACCAAAAACGCAAAATCAAAGAAGCTGCTTATATAACCCTACATAAAAATAACTGCGTTGCAAACGAATCCGTAACTTTCAGTAAACAATGGATTCCATTACTAAAAGAAATAACAAATGAAGATCAAATGCCCACAATATCTAGGTAGCATTGCAAGTTTTTCCTGGGTTTTCCTTGCGATATTAACATGAAATACAGCCTACATACATGATTTCTATTTATACATACAATAACTAGTTACATAACAATATGGATATTAACTAAAAAACCATTATTTCGGCAAATGTCTTAAGTGTTGGGTGATCTTGGTAGCCACAGGTTGCTTAACCCCCTTCACTGAATCTCGGTGAAATAAGGCATAAAATTAGAATACAATAGAAGGGAAACGAGCTATATACATGCTGTGTGTGAATTTCAGAGAACTATGTAGACTAGAATATAAATATGTAGACAGAATATAAATAAGTGCAGGTACGTATCCAACCAGTTTTGAGATGAATACCTAATGATGATGATGATGATGATGAAGCATATTAACAACCCCTGTAAAACAACATTGGTATCTGACAAGTGTAAACCCTCAATAGGGTTACCTCACAACCATATACAATCTCCGTTAAACAGTATTGGTATCTGACAGTGTAAACCGGTAATAGGGTCACCTCAGATCCATATACAACCTTCATAGAACAACATTTGTATCTGACAAGTATAAACCCGCCATAAGGTCGCCTCAGAACCATGTTAAAATCTACCAAAGAGGTAGCCTAAATCATAATGATTTTCCCCTTCAAAATAAGTATAAAAAACGACTGCTTAAGCCTTTCAATAATGCAATCGCACACTTCTTTAATAACCACCCTCTCAATTGTATAAATAGAAACATGTTAAAAAGTGTTTTCCAATTCCCAAGTTATTGAATTTATATAAAATTCACCAATAAAAATTAATCAGTCGATTTCACGTTAAGCGTATTGGCTACCTAAAGAAAGTCGGTCCCAGGCCGTAACATAAATTGAAGGCAATCATTCATTTAAACTTTAAAAATTTCTTGCCTAGCGTACTCAAACGAAATATTTCGAACATCAATAAATCAAAGTCACCTTCAATGTATGTCATAAATGTCAAACTTGAAGTTTTTATTATTTTGACATCGATAAGATAATTTTAAGAACTGAGTGGTTTAATAACCCAAAGAAGATTAAGAAGAATGCTAAACAAACCACAACAAACATACAGGGAGTATTAATAAATTATTTATTTTAAACCTAATTAAATTACAATATGAGAACATAAGGCAATTAGCTGTACAGTGTTGTCATACATTTTTATTTCACAGACAACCTAAAGGAAGACATGTTAAGATTGAGTCTTCAGGGTTGAACAACAATTATCTGCCACAATTAATTTTAAAACGTTCTTTTATTTGTAATCTTGTAACCAACAGATTATTATATAATAATGTTTATTTCAAACTAAGCCTTGAAACTTTGAGGACTTTGTGAGGGTGTGGGAAGCATGGAACATTATTATAGTATTAAGGTTTTTGATTAAGAATTTTGCAAAGAATATCGTTACCTGGAATTTGTTTGATCCAATAATTGACAGCTGGCGACTTGGTGCTTTATTAATTAGTAATACCGTAATACATTTAAAGTTGCAAGTGTATAAAAAATGGTAACCGATTCCAGTAAAGGAGCTCATGTACTAAACATGAGGTTACGTTACATCTAATTGAATTCATGAAATAAATAATAGCATCGCTTGAGGGTTGACATTAAATAAATTGATTCTCGATATTCAGGTAAATAACAAACACTTTCTTGTATAATTTTCAACAGGTACAATGCTAATTAATTTGTTTTGTTTTCTAACAAAAGCTTAGTGTACTTTACAAGATAAACTGTATATAACAAAAAATTACGATCAGCGAAGTTTAACAATCTCGACCCTTGATCGAATTCTTGAAGACGGATTACTAATGTAATCACTAAACTGTTTCGTTTACTATCAAAATATACGAGGGGTGCTCAATATGTATCAGGAACTGACAACAATAGTGTTAAATATTTTTCCAATCCAATGTTTATATTTATTGTTTAGTATTGCGCTTGTGCACCACTTCCATGTTTTGTATTTAAAACCGTTTAACCTCACTTTTACTTTGTATGTTCACGTCAACACGTCAAGCCGTGTTGAAGCTTGTTATCTTTAAATATACTTTACATCTCAAATAGTTGCTCTCTTATGGTAATTTTCTACAAATAGTGTTGCTAGGTGCGATTTGACGTTTATAACTTAGAGTTTAACATTTTTGACTGCATATATACTTATAACATTTTGCCATATGAACACTATTTGTTTTGTTTAGATTGAATTGAAAATTTCGTCTCGGTCAAAAATGGAATTAACTGGTGAACATTTTCGTGTGATAATTTTTTTACGATTTCCAACGTGGATTATCTCCACAACAGTGCCTGAATCAACTTACTTCGACTTAACTAAAACCACTGTATATCGTTGGAATAATGAAATCAATCGTGGTCTTAGTTAGCTAGTAGATGAATTTAAAGAAGGTCGTCCGAAATCGGCATTTGTGCCAGAAAATATCGATGCTGTGTGAATTTATATTGCAAGATCGTCATGTTACATCGTGAGATTCAGGCATCCCCAAGCATTAGTGTGACAAGTATACATTCGATATTACATGAAAATTTAGCTGTGAAAAGGCCGTGTGTGCATTGGATCCCACATAATTTGACAATCGCTCAAAAACGACTTGTGTCGATTGGTGCAAAGAAATGCTCAAAAAAAAGATTGCAATGCATCAAACGCAGTGTATACATCTACACAGGTGATGAATTTTAGATTTATTCGTATGAACCCGCAAGTAAACACCAGTCGACTGTATGGGTCTTCAAAAATTGTCCGCACTCGAAGCACTTTGAAGAAAATGGTTGCCTGTTTTTTTCGGAATAAATGGACATGTCACAACCGTTGCTTTAGCGTATTGTAGAACAGTTAATTCCGCTTTGTATACAATCGTTTGTTTTCCACAAGTTTCAGGAGAAATAAAAAACAAACTGACGTTGCCAAATCATTCTCCATCATGACAATGCGAGCTCTCACAAATCGGCTTAAACAAGCGACTAATTGAGCACCCAAAACATCGAATTGATGGGCCATCCTTTATATGTTCCTGATTTGGCACCTAATGATATCTTTTTGTTCCTACAGGTGAAGAACAAACTGTGTGGACAACGATTTTCGAGATGGTTGATGCATTTAAAACCCATGTTTTGGAGATACCGAAATGGAAATGGAAAAAATGCTATGAAAATTGGTTTCAACGTATGCAAAAGTGCATCAATCATCGCGGAGAATATTTTGAAAAACAGTAAAAAAGTTTTCACACCTTAAGTTTTGTTTTTGTTACTTATTCCCGATATATATTGAGCACCCCTCGTACGTTATGTTAAAATTGTGAACTGTCACTGTAGATTAAATTTGAGAATGATTCGGCCCATTGTCCCGACCCACTTAACGTTATGATAAATACATGTATTACACATACCGACAACATCACCTGGCTTCAACAACTAGCACGACACTACTTGAATCTTCTGGGGCCCCAAGATGGATGTTCATAAATCTAATTTTACTAAGGTTGTTGGCGTCCTTAAAGGGATGTTGACCCATCAAGTTGCCACTGGTATTCATGAACACAAAACGTGTAGAATTTGGTGTTTTAAGAATTCTGCGTTGATCGAGCCTCCTGTCGTTATCAAACAATCGCGATCGAACAATTACTAAATAGATTCATAACCACTAATTTGAAACTAAAACATTGTAGCATGTTCTTAACAATTTTTAAATATAATCTTTATTTGCCATTAACCTGCATAGAAAAACAATTCTACTCAAGTAAAAATTACTTGAATCACATCCATTTCTTCTCAAATACAAAATTATAAAGACTGAGCCCTTGAATCTCTATTTTGATTAATGGCTTGTTCCACAAAGAGATCGAGAGCCCTAGATGATGGCAGGAATGCATTAAAATTCTGACTCGTCACCATTGATTCGATCTATCACAGCTACCTTCTGATTCATAACCACCATAGGTACGTTCTGATCTGCAACTATAGTTATATAACTTTATTATTTGTACCAGTAATTCATACTGTTACAGAAGTCTAAAACACAATAATGATGTTTTAAAACCTTTCTTAAAAACTTGGTTACATTTATTTCCATCAAAATTGTTTAAAAAATATTTTCAGAATTTCTACAACAATAGTTTTATGCAAAAACCTGGTTTCAATAAATAAGTAAGCAAATTCCCAATAAATAAATTAATAACACTAAGATTTTTGTCCATTTCGAATGGACCTGCACCTTGCCGAAGTTCTAAATTACTAGAACAGGTGAAATGGCTTGCGTGTTCTAATGAGCTAAAGAGCCAAACTACAGGTCCAACCAAAGTAGTAGGGTCGTTAGTGAGGAACCAGACTAAGACAGGTCCCCGAAAGAGGGCAGCGGCTCTTTCGGTACTTAGATTGGCAGAGACCATAGGGGTCGGTATGGCAGTCTAAGACACACTACCGCGATGTGGAAGGCAACGGGAAACCACCACATTATCTCCCAAGTACACAGCGTACTTAAATTGTTACAAACATGATGGCATTCTCTGGGGTAAAAGATTCCGAGTTAAAATAGTCCCCATTCGGATCTCCGGGAGGGACTACTTGGAGGATGCGATTAGAAAGTTAAAAATAAGAGTCGGGAACATTCTGCAAGTCGGAGCGTGGAATGTTAGAAGTATGAAGCAAGTAGGTAAGCTAGAGAACCTAAAAATCGAAATGAATAGGTTATCACTAGACATAGTAGGGATCAGCGAAGTTCGGTGGCCAGAGGCGGGGGATTTTTGGAGTGGAGACTTCAGGGTAATTCATACAGGAGCAGAGGAAGGAAATTTGGGTGTGGGGATAGTTATGCGGAAAAAGATCGGATACTGTGTAGAAAATTACTTACAAAAGAACGAAAGAGTTCTCATGGTTAGATTAGAATCTAAACCGGTAAACACAGAAATAATTCAAGTATACATGCCCACCTCTAGCTACAGTGACGAAGAGGTCGAAGCGATCTACAAAGATATCGAAGACATATTAAGACACGTAAAAGGACATGAAAATTTAATAATTACGGGGGATTTTAATGCCGTGGTAGGTGAGGGTAGAGAACGAGCGGTAGTAGGTTTATTTGGTTTAGGCACGAGAAATGACAGGGGAAATAGGCTGGTAGAATTTTGCGACAAGAACAATTTAATCATCACAAACACATTATTTCAACATCATGCCAGAAGACGATATACGTGGAAGATGCCAGGAGATATAGGAAGATATCAAATAGATTACATTCTTGTTAGACAACGGTTTAGGAATCAAGTAAAAGACTGTAGAAGCTACCCAGAAGCAGATATAGACACTGACCACAACATCGTAATTATGAAGGCCGCACTTAAATTTAAAAATCTGAAAAAGGAACGGAAAAGGCACTTGGACTTAGAGAAACTAAAAGATAAAGATATTCAAGAAAGATTCAAAAAAGTCAAATGAATTGCTAAATGATATGGGAAAATATCTGATACTAAGGAAGTAGAAACAGAATGGAATAACATTAAATCCAGCCTAGACATGGCGGCCAGAGATATTCTGGGGTATACACAAAAAGAAAATAAGAAACCATGGATAACAAAGGATATCCTGAATTTAATAGAAGAAAGACGAAAATACAAAAATAAATCAGACGAAACAGGAAAACAGAGATACAAAACCATAACATGGGAAATTATTCGAAAATGCAGGAAAGCTAAAGAACAATGGATTGATGAAAAGTGCAAAGAGGTACAAACAAAGATGGAAATAGGAAAGACAGACGAAGCATACAAATTAATTAGAATGAATTTTAGGGCTATAAAACCGTATAGCAAAAATATAAGGGACGACAAGGAAACGTCATCATAGAAAACGTAGAAAGTGGGTAGATGGCAAGAATATATAGGAATTTATATGCAGGAGAGGAACTAACTGCATTAGAACAGGAATCAGACATTGAAAATGATGACTTGGGATATCCTATACTTAGAGACAAGTTTGAATTAGCATTAAAGAGTCTGAAAATGGTAAGGCGCGGGGTACAGATAAGGTGCAAGCAGAAACTCTAAAAGCAGCTGGACAAGCAGTAACAGAACGTCTCTTCCAACTTGTAAGCTATATGTATGAGACAGGCGAGATACCCAAAGATTTCAAACGTAGCATCATAGTAACTATACCAAAAAAGAAAGGCGCGGATAGATGTGAAAATTTTCGAACAATAAGTTTGACAGCACTGTGTCAAAAATATTAACTAGAATTGTGCAAAGACGAATGGAAAAACGGGCGGAAGAAATACTAGGAGAAGACCAATTTGGGTTTAGGCGAAACAGGGGAACATGGGAGGCTATTTTAGCTCTGAGAGTGATAATGGAGAAAACAATAGAAAAAGGGGAAAGCGTGTATATAGGGTTTGTAGATCTGGAAAAAGCATTCGACAATGTAGAATGGAAAAAAATGTTTGATATACTCAAAAAGATTGGAATGAGTTATAGAGATAAACGAATAGTACATAGCTTATACAAAGAGCAAACAGCAGTAATAGAATTAGAGCAGGAACATAGAGAAGTAAACATTAGGAAAGGAGTGAGACAGGGATGTACCCTATCCCCATTGATTTTTAACTTGTACATAGAAGAGGCAATGAGAACAGTCAAATGCAGGAAAACATTTGGAATTACTATGCAGGGACAAAAAATTGATATGCTTAGATTTGCAGATGATATAGCGGTATTAGCGTCTAGCAAGGAAGAGTTAGAAGCTGCTCTTAATGAAATGGAAACGGTTCTAACAGAGAGATACGGTATGAAAATTAACAAAACTAAAACTAAAGTTTTAGTATGCAAAGGTGGGGAAAATAAATCAAAAACAAGAATACAAGTATGTAACACGAACTTACTAGAGGTTAAAGATTTCTGCTACCTAGGAAGCCAAATAACACAAGATGGGAAAAGCACAAAAGATATAAAACAAAGATTAGCACAAGGTCGTACATTTAACAAGAAAAGCAACTACTGTGCTCAAAGACCACAAACATAGAAACAAGGAAAAGATTGCTTAAAACATGTGTGGAGCACAGCACTGTCTGGCTGTGAAGCCTGGACAGTAGGAGAAGCGGACAAGAAAAAGGTAGAAGCCTTTGAAATGTGGTGCTACAGACGTATGATGAAGATATCATGGACAGACGAAGTTAAGAACGAAGAGGTGCTAAATATGGTAGGGGAAGAAAGAAATATGTGGAAAACGGTAAAAAATAGGAGAGATAGGATGATAGGCCACATACTACGGCATGAGGGAATAGTGCGGAATATATTAGAAGCAGAGATATGAAAAAAGAGAAGAAGAGGCAGACCTAGGTTAGACTACTGCACACAGATAGTAAAAGATGTAGGCTGTAGGAGTTTCAGGGAGATGTGTAGACTAGCCCAGAATAGAAATCAATGGAGGAACGCATCCAACCAATCCCAAGATGGATAAACTAATGACGAAAAGATAACTGTGCTTAAACATGATGATTATTATAAGTAACTACAAGAATTGGTTGGGCAATATTCTCGAATAATGTTAAGTGTGTGAAAGGATTTACTGGAAAACCATTATTTCGGCAAATGTCTAAGTGTTGGGGGATCTTGGTAGCCACAGGTTGCTTAACCTCCTTCACTGAATCCCGGTAAAATAGGGCATAAAATAAGAAAACAATAGAAGGGGAACGAGCTGAATACGCATGCTGTTTACGAATTTCAGGGAACTATGTAGGCTAGCTCAGATTATAAATAAGTGCAGGCACCTGTCCAACCAGTTTTGAGACGGAAAACCTAATGACGAAAAAATAAGCGCAGATAAATCTGATGATTAGTATAAACAACTAGTTGTTGGTTGCGAAATATCTCCAACTAATGTTGGCTGTGCAAAAAGATAAATTGGAAAATATATTAAATCGTTAAATAGTTAAGTGTTGGGGGAACTTGGCAGCCACAGGTTGCTTACCTCCCTTCACATCCACTAAAGGTCGGAGAAATAGGGCGTATAACTGTAAAACAATAGAAGGTGATCGAACTGCATCTAACAGGAAAGAACAGCGCCTATGAGGAAAGGCAACAAACATAGAACAAGAAGAAAATTGTTGAAAGCATATGTGTGGAGCAAACCACAATATGCCTATGAAATACGGGCAGTCTGAAACGCAGACAGACAAACGGTAGCAGCCTTTTGAAATGCTGTGCTTCAGATGTATGAGGACGATAGCATGGACACACAAAAATAATAATAAATAAGTTATAGAAATAGTAGGGAAACAAAGATATCTGGGGAAAAAGAGAAATAGAAGGGCAGAATACGTTCTAAGACATTTTGGGGAATAGTATGGGATATATTACAAGCAGAGATAGGAAAAAAGAGGTAGATGTAGACCTAGATGAGATAGTTATAGATGCAAACTGTGCAAATTTCAGGGAAATCTGTAGGTTAGTTCAGAATAGGAAACAATGATGGTACGCGTCTAACCAGTTCTAGGACTGAAGACCTAATGATGATGAAGATTTTTGTATATTGTGTAAACAAAACTAAATATCTTAAGTGACACATTTTTGCATATTTTACAAAAAAAGCTACAAACAGCAATGAATTAATTATGCATGTACCTGATGGTGGCGACAGTTCATCATCTAAAGCTGACTCTGAAGCTGCATTATTTCTACTAGCTTGTTGCCCTAAAACAATGTCGTACAAATTAATACTTTAGAAATTTTATTTATGGTTTCTTATTTATAAATCCAAAACTTACCTGTATTGGCAAGAGCTAATCAATAATTATATGTGTTCTATCATTCTCCGAACACTTAATTATTACACTGTAATAAACTGCAAAACCAAAGCATGTAAATTCAAGTAACCACGTTAATTTTGATGCTGGCACCAACATTAATTATAATACTTGCAAATAACAAACAAGGCAAATAATCTGTTTTTGAATTGAAGCCAATGAACATTAACTTTGAAGTTTATTATGTTGAGGGTACACATCATATACATCTTGGTAATCTAGAACTAGCGGTAACATCTTTTTTGAATAAAACAAAAGTAAAACCCTATTCATATATATAGTGCTTTTTCAAAGTATTAAGATAAAATGTAAGTTTAATAAAATCTTATAAGTCAAAGTACATTGATCAGCTTCTAGACACATCTCTAAAAAACTCATTAAAAACCACTATATAATTTTATCTGGTTTGTGCTTTAACTTTTCTCGCTTGAAGAGAAAAGCTTGCAAAGATACAATGCTATCAAACACAGTGCAGTCTTTTGCTTGTTAAAACAATTGAATACTCCATATTATTTAAACAAGAATCACATTTATGGTATATCTGTTTTTTGCACCATACTTTTTGTGTGAAATGGCGATACAGGTTTCTCAAGTTGTTGTTTACAATAACTTGGAGAGCGAAAATAATATATCTAAGTATACCATGGTGAGATGGCCAGATTGTAATGACTTTTGGAAAGATAATTATGGAATAATTACAAGTTGTTCAACTAATGGACAGGCAGGGATATGAATAGTGTTAGGTAAAAGATTAGGGTGTAAAGTTAAAGAGTACTTACAATTTAGTGATAGAATAATGATGGTTAGATTGAGTACAAAACACACAGACACTGTTTTAGTACAGGTTTATATGCCAACAACACAGTACGAGAATGTGGAAGTAGAAAAGGTATACGAGGATATAAATAATATAGTGTAAATAGTAAAGGGAGATGGGAATTTAATAGTTATGGGCGATTTTAATGCGTCAGTGGCAGAAGGTAGTGAAGAAAAAATGGTAGGAAAATTTGGGTATGGTAGACGAAATGATATAGGAGAAAGATTAGTTGGGTTTTACCATGAACATAGATTAGTAACTGCAAACACCCTATTCGAACAACATGTTAGAAGATTTACCTAGAAAGTGCCAGGTGATATGGCTAGATACCAAATAGATTATATTTTAATTAAACAAAGATTTAGAAACCAAGTTAAAAACTGACATGGATGGTTATCCAGGAGCTGACATAGATAGCAATCATAACTTAGTTAAAATGAAGGGTAATCTAAAATGCAAAAAATTGAGAAAAGCAAAAGAGAGGGATGGGATCTAGCTAAGTTTAATGATAGTGAGGTAAAAAGTATTAGATAATATGATCAAACAGATTGCTATAGGAGGGAACGTAGAAAATAGACAGAAAGAAATAAAAAGGCCTGTACATGATACAGCAACACAGACTATAGGTAAGAAAAAATAGAAGCGAGAAAACCCTGGGTAACAAAAGAGATATTACATTTAATAGAGTATAGAAGAAAGCTTCAAGTTTTCAGAGAATTGGATAGTAAAAGTAAGCACAAATATAATAGAGTTAGAAATAAGATAGTACATGAGTGTAGAAAAACTAGAAATAAATGGATGAAGGAGAATTGTAAGAGAAGACAAGATGATTTGAGAGTAGGTAAGAAAGATAGGGCTTACAGGGCAGTTAAAAAGTTTTTCGGTGAAGATAGGAAAAAATTTAATGGCATTAAAAATTAAAGTAATGAGCTTCTAATAAACAAAGTTGAGGTAGCAGATAGATGGAAAAGATATATAGAAGATTTATATAAGGGAGACGATATGGATGAGTTAGAGAACGACCAAGAATAGGATGTAGAAATAGGGTTCTCAATGCTAAGAGAGGAATTTGATAGAATTGTTAGGGATCTTAAACTAAATAAAGCGCCGGGGATAGACGATATACCCGCAGAATTAATAAAATATGCAAGTCGTAAAACTTTAGACAGATTATATGAACTAGTAAAAGTAAGATATGACTCAGGTGAGGTCCCAATAGATTTTGAAAAAAATATCCCAATCCCAAAAAGTCAGAAGCTGATAGGTGTGAGAATTTTAGAACCCTTCCAAAATACTAACAATAATAATTAAAAATAGAGTAGAAGCTTTGACTGAGAATTATTTAGGCGAAGGCCAATATGGTTTTCGTAGACAGAGGGACTAGAGAACCGATACCAATGATTAGGGTAATTATCGAAAAAAGGTTACAAAAAAATAAAAACTCATTTCGTGTTTGTAGATTTAGAAAAGGTATTTGATAGGGTTGATTGGATTGTTATGTTCAGGGTTTTGCGAAAAATAGGAATCTCTCATAGCGATAGAAAAATTATTTACAGTCTATGTAAAAAACCAAAGCGTAGTAATTAGATTTGATGAAATAGAAAAGGAAGCTAAGATTACAAATGGTGTTAGATAGGGTTGTATACTATCTGCCTGGATTTTTAATGTTTATATTGAGGAAGCTTTAAACTAAGCTAGAGAGAGGAAAGAGTGTTAGTGTACAGGGATAGACAATAGACATGTTACGTTTTGCAGATCATATAGCAATTATAGCAGAGTCTAGAAAAGCATTAGGAGAGTTTTTAAATATTTTAGATGAGATACTACAGAGTAACTATAGTATGAGAATTCTCTCTGGAAAGACAAAGATAATGACAAGTGTGTTACAGACTAGTTCTAAACCAAAGTTAAAAATAGGTAATACCGAGTTGGAGGAGGTAGATGAATTTTGCTATTTAGGTAGTATAATTACAAAGGACGGACGTAGCAGAAGGGATATAGTAGCTAGAATAGCTCAAGCTAGAAAAATGTTTTTAAAAAAGAAAGACTTACTAATAGCTAATAGTATTAGTTTAGATAATAGAAAGCTTCTTAAAGTCGTACGTATGGAGCGTTCTATTATACAGTGGTGAGACTTGGACAATTAAAGTGGTAGATAAGAAAAAGATAGAAGCTTTTGAAACATGGTGTTATAGGAGAATGTTAAACATTAGTTGGACAGAGTAACAAATGAGGAAGTTTATTGAAGAATAGGCAAGGAACCCTGTATGTGGAAACAATTAAAAGGTCAGGACAGATAGAATGATAGGGCATCGTTTAAAGCATGAGGGACTATTTAGTAAGGTCTTAGATTATAGACTACCAAATAAAAATAGAGTAGGAAGACCTAGACAAAGCTATATCAGTCAAATTATTAGAGATTTAGGTTGTGAAGGGTATGTAGACCTTTTTAGACTAGCTCAGAATAGAAAAGAAGTTAGAACTGCGTCAAACCGACCATAAGTAAGGTCGAATACAAAATGATGATGATGATTAACTATGCCATTTGAAAGAGCATGATTAACTGCATATTGTACTATATTTAACATGTTTTTGTTATTTTATTGTTACTGGGTGTTTCTCTCTATACCCATAATATTGTTTTCCGTTATAAAATTTATTTATTATCCATAAAAAATGCATCAAATAGACATTGCTATGGCCACGTGACCATAAGTTATTCATTCTTATTCAAAGAAGTGTTGACTCCATATTTCATATGTTATTTGCATTTAAAATGATTGAACTCTAGTTGTATTGCCTATATTGAAGTTTTTAATATTTTCTATGATGTTATAAGACATTTGAAACCTGAAAACAAATGTAGAAAATCATTTCCTGAGAAATTTTATATCATAATTGTTTACCGTTATTTTATTCTACGTGTACTGATTTGTCTCATTGTTTCAGATGATGTATCCATCCAGGATTTAAGTAAGTTTAATTTTTACCTGATAACTAAAATTCAAAATTTTCAATAAATAAATTTTTATTGTTTGTTTTTTTTAATTAGTTAATCTTTTTTACAACAGGATCATTAAATGTGGTATTCTTCACATTCCCATTTTCCGAGATGTAATAAATGAGTGGCATAGTAAAACTGCATTTATTTTCTGCAGAACAGATAATGGTTCAAACAGTAACGTAACTAATTAACTAAAAATGGCATTTGCCACCAGCAAAGTTTTCTCGTCAAAATTAGCATTTGAATGCACTATATTTGTAGAATAATGTCATTATTCAGGGTTGGGCTATGGTGTAACCTGGAAAAAGTCAGG
This sequence comes from Platerodrilus igneus, assembly GCA_036346225.1. Classification (NCBI taxonomy): domain Eukaryota; kingdom Metazoa; phylum Arthropoda; class Insecta; order Coleoptera; family Lycidae; genus Platerodrilus; species Platerodrilus igneus. The sequence goes on along the minus strand of JARFIW010001025.1, from coordinate 2,288,560 downwards.
AATTTTTATATTTTTTGTAAAGTAAGGGAAATGTTGGAGTTTTATCAGCAGTGAATTTTACTTAGAAAATAATTTAGAACCCGTTTCCATTTGCAACGTTCTGTACAGACCTACATCTTCAAGAAGTTCTATAATACTAGAACGTGTAGAATGGCTTGCGTGTTTCAAGGAACTAATGAGCTGAACTATAGTTTAATTAAATTAGTGGGGTCTAGTGAGGAACCCTACTGGACGGGTCCCCAAAACAGGACAGCAGCTTTTTTGGTATTTAGTTTGGCAGAGACTATTGGGGTAGGTATGACATTCTAAGACACACTATTGTGATGTGGAATGCAACGGGTCAAAATCACATTACCTCCCAAGTACACAGTGTACCTAAAACGTTTTAAAAATGATTGCACTCTCTGGGATACAAGATTCTGTACCCAATAGGATCTCGGCGAGTGGACTACTTTAGAGAATGTGCTCGACAACATCGATAAGAAGAGAAAAGAAATGGAAACTTCTTGTGAGTTGGGGCATGAAATGTTTGAAGCAAGTAGGCAAGCTGGAGAATTTAAAAATTGAAATGGTTAGGCGAGCATTAGATGCAATAGGGATTAGTGAAGTAGGGTAGCCAGACATGTGAGATTTTTGGAACGGAAATTTTTGGGTAATACATAGAGGATCAAGGAAATGAAATTAGGGTATGGGAACAAAAGTAGGACACTGAAGAAAACTACCTGCAAAAGAACAAAAGAGTATACATGGTTAGATTAGAATCTAAACTACTAAAAGTTAAAAAAAATTATGCTTTTTTTTTGATTATGTTACAGTTCACCTTGTCAATAAGTGACAAGTTAATGAGTAATAAAATAAAATATACTCTACATAAATTAAAAATAAACTTCTAAACCACTGTAAATCTTGGACATGAAGGGATGAAAGCAATTTTTCTTGGTGGTAAAACACAAGTTTAGTTTTCATTTAACTACATATAACTTTTGTTACATCTGTGTGTCAGTTTCTGCACCTCTTTTTTTTCACCAGCAACTGGAAAAGACCAACCTTATCTAGCGGTATTGGTTTGACAAGAGTGTTTATTTTATTGTTTACAGAGGGTGTCATTAATCGTCTAACTCTTCGATTTATGTTATAAATGACATTACCAATTCTCAACCTAAATTCTGTTAGAAATTTTTGTATTAAACCTAGATCTTGCCGATAAAGTAACCAGTTGTTATTTCCACAAATGTCAAGTAGTTGACAAAACATCCACATAATGTTTTTTGTTTGTATGCTGTGCAATCAGTTGCTACAAGCATATCTGTGAGGTCAACTCCCCATAGACTGATAATACTCTTTGATTTGTGAGCACTGAATGTCAATTTTCTGCTTAACTTTTTTGGCATATTGTTTTACTGTACTTATAGGTTTTGCACCAAAATGTGAACTAGCTATAGTAGCACATTTCCTGTGCAAATTTTACTATAACTACATTGTTTGATTGTACCTCGAATGACCGCCGTTTATGCATCAGTGCCCATTCTGGACTAATTTGCATCCACTAAGCTGATTATATCTGAATATTCCCAATGGTAGGATTCCATGATTGTCTCAAATATTATATATCAGCCAATGAAAAAAGATCAAAATAGACTACACTCACTGGTTTGAGTTAGGTCTGGCAAAGGCTAAAACTACTTTTGTGGATATTTCGAATGCTTGTTCATCATCAGAAAAATAATATAAAGAAATGTTTTTTCACCCTGGTTATACAAAAAATCAAAAAAAATCTGACAAAAGTTTTTATACCCCCATTTGTTTGGTTTCTTAGAGATGCACTGTGTGAGCCAACCATTGTCGCTTTGTATGGCGCCATTATTTCATCTTTGTTTGTTTGTTTGCTCTTTTTCCACTTTCAAAAATTAAATCTAACAATTTCTAAGAGAAATTTTACTTTAAAAAGTCTCACTCCCGTCATCATCTAAATTATTAGCTTTTCTAGTGGGTACTTGCACGGTTCTTCTCCAGTAAATCTGAAGGTGTAATTTTTATAACACCTATATACAATTCAATTGAAATGAACGCCTTTTACTTACTTTTATTTGTATTCACATATTTTCGAGACATTTGTACCAAATAATTATTTGTTTTTCCAACTATTTGACCATAAATTTCTTCTGTAAGAAATACTTGTGGAGATCTAATTTTTACATTTTTAGAAAAATTATTATTTAGTTTATTGTCTACACCATGCAAACATTTTTCCTTTTCCTATTTATAATCGACTAAAATTCTATTTTTTATAAATGTATGTTGGCTTGATTATTGGTTAAATAGCAGTCTTCTTCTTTGACTTCCTACGAGTTCCTCGCGAATCCTCAAAAACTATAGGAATATTTTCAATATTATTTTCTCTTAAAATAATTGGTGCCGTTTGACTGGTTTCTTGTCATTTTCTTTATCCTGATCCATAAAATAATGTTATTTAGAAACTGCAACAGCTTCATCTTCCTTGGAAAAATTATGTAATTTTAAGACTCACATTATCCATGCCATCATACTCGGAAGTTTAACATAGCTCGGAAAGTAACGGAAATGCATCATCTGGAATTGATACAGCCTTTGACAGGCCATCTGTAAATTCTTCACCATCATCTGACTTGGCAGTTTCAGATTACAACACATGATACTGAATCTCGGTAAAATAAAACAAAATTAGAAATCTCTCAATTGTATAAATAGAAACATGTTAAAAAATGTTTTCCAATTCCCAAATTATTGAATTTATATAAAATTCACCAATAAAAATTAATCGGTTGATTTCACGTTAAGCGTATTGGCTACCTTAGGAAAGTCGATCCCATGTCGCAACACAAATTGAAGGCAATCGTTCTTTTAAACTTTAAAAATTTTTGCTTAGTGTACTCAAACCAAATATTTCAAACATCAATAAATCAAAGTCGCCTTCAATTTATGTCATAAACGTCAAACTTGAAGTTTTTATTATTTTGACAACGATCCTAGGTCATGGATCGAAACTTAAATAAAGATCATTTTAAAAACTATGAGTGGTTTAATTCCCAAAGAAGCTTAAGAAGAAACATGATACTGTTTTCGATCTTTTGACCGTTGAAAATTCTGTTAGAAATTCGGAACAATTTATTACTTATAAGGAGATAGATTGAATATAGATTTATTTATAGAAATAAAAATAAATAAAAACCAATAGGCTGCATTTTCAAAAGAGCAAGTTTGCATCTAGGCTAGATTAATTTCATTTCTTTACTTAGCAATGTGAACTGTAGGTAACATGATTTTCTAGGCCTAAATTTTTTTTTATTACAAATTCGGATTTTGATTATTTACAAGCTACATGCGTACATTTGACTTGAGTTAGTTGTAGCAAAATGTATGTATTTTTTATGTTTAAAATTCTATTTGTCTCTGGAGCACATGTATCTGCAATAATATGACGATTCAGCCAACACTGATTGAATAGCACAAAGTTCTATCACTCACTATATGTTGGAATACTCCCCATGTTTGTTGTTGGGTATTAAACTACTCTGTTTTTTTAAAATTGTCGTGATCCATGATTTAGGATCGTTGTCAAAATAATAAAAAAATTTGACATTTATGACACACATTGAAGGTGACTTTGATTTATTATTTTTGATTTGAATACATTAATAAATCAAAATCACCTTCAATTTGTTTCATAAATGTCAAACTTCAAAATTTTTTATTTTGACAATGATCCTAGGTCATAGATCGAAACGTAAATAAAGACAATTTTAAAAACTTTGAGTGGTTTAATACCCAAGAAAGATTAAGAAAAATATATGCTTGAATATTTTATATTTATTTTCAATTGAAGTGTATGTGAACATTGATTAACATTGCTAATATTTAAATGCATGTAAAACTATAGTTTACAAAACTAAATAAAGGTTTAAGTTATTAAATTTATAAAGAATGATCAGACTTGTTCACTTTTACTAGAGATTTAGCATATTCTGGAGTTTAAACAAAAAGAAAATAAACCATGCGCAACAATTCTAAATTTAATAGATGAAATAGGAAATTATTCGCAAATGCATTAAAGCTAAAGAAAAATGGATTAATAAAAAGTGCTAAGATGTACAAACTAAAATGGAAATAGGAAAGACGATGAAGCATACGAACTTATTAGAATGAATTTTAAGGATATTAAACCATATAACAAAAATGTGTGGTAGAGGAAATACAGTTATAGAAAATGTAGAGAAAGTGGTTAGTTAGATGGCAAGCATATAAGGGAATTTATATGTAGGGCAGGAACGTAAAGCCCCAGAACAGGAATTTGACTTTGGATATGAGATGTTAGATATGAGTTTAAACTAACATTAAAGAGTGAAAAATAAGGCACTGCATATAGATAAGGTGCAAGCAGAAACTCTTAAAGCCACTGGACAAGCACTAACTGAGCGTCTTTTCCAACTGGTGAGGTTCCAAAGATTTCAAACGTAACAATGTAGTCACTATACAAAAGAAGAGGTGCATATAGATGTGAGAATTTTTGGACAATAAGTTGAACGTGTCAAAAATATTAATTAAAATTGTACAAGGAGCGATGGAAAACAGTCTGAAAAAATATTGGGAGATCAATTTATGTTTAGGCGAATCGAGGAAATGCGAGACCATTTTAGTCTTAAGGGTGATAATTGAAAATACCTCAGAAAAAGAAGGCATGAATATAGTATTTGTAGATCTGTAAAGAGCATTTGAGTGTAAAAGATTAGAATGAGTTATCTGTATAGAAGAATAGTACATGCTTAAAAAATGGGCAAACAGCAATAATAGAATTAAAACAGGAACATGTACAATTGAATATTAGGAAAAAGGTGTGAAAGGGGTGTGCATGATCCTTTTTAATGTTTAACTTGTATGTCTGTAGGTATTGAGTACTGTTAGAAGCTTAAAACCTGTTGTTGCGCTGAAGCGGATTTTTATACAGATTTCTCAGGTACGGGGCATTCTTGTGTGTAGAGCTTGCATGTGACTGGGCAAGTTGTTAATATACGTAAATGTACAAGTATTATTCTTTTCTAATTAATAAGTAACGGTTCTAAAGTCACGTCAATTGGTGACGAGGATAAACCTGTTTAATAAAAATCGGGCGACTTATTAGATCACGTGATTAAATTATGGCATTAATCCGTGCGATGATATAATTCGACCCTATCAGAGACGATTGGATAATTTATCAAGAAAGATTGGAACAATATTTCGCAGCCAATTCAATCAAAGACGGTAAGGATCTCAATAGCCGAGCGGCAACCTTACTCAGTTTAATTGGTGCAGATACTTATAAACTTTTGCGTGATCTTTGTTTTCCAGATTTGCCAAAAACAAAATCGTATTAAAAATTGTGTGTTTATTTAGCAAAGTATTTTAGCCCTAAAGTGTCAGTTTATAGAGAAAGAATAAAATTTTATTCAGCTACACATGAGAAGCAAGAAACTATTGGCGAATGGCATGCACGTGTAAAGAAATTGGCGGTAAACTGTGCATTCGGTGAAACATTAGACAGCATCTTGAGGGACAAGTTTGTTACGGGCATCAGCAACGCTTTTGTTCTCGATAAAATTTGCGAGAGCTTGTCTGCCGAGACGAAGAGCTTATCAAAAACAGTGGACATAGCATTATCTGCAGAATCTAGTAAACAAGAAAGGCGCATGGACAACGCTGTGGATATCAACTGGGCAGGTAAGACAATGAGGGGTCGAGGTAAAGCAACGGGAAGTAACAAAGGATAAACGCAGGTCAACAATACTGGAACCGGACATCAGCCATCCGTAGAACGGCAAGAAATACAAAGTGTAGGTAACAAGTAATATACCTCTAATTCTTGTGGCAATAAGCACCAAAAAAGGTCAAACCTGTAAATTTAGGAATGCCAAATGTTATAAATGTAGGATAGTAGGGCATATTGCTAATGTATGTTCAAGAAATCAATTTTGTAAAAACAACAAATATGTTGATACGTTAGAAATCGATTCAGAAGTACAAATATTTAATTGCGAATTAGTTGTGGATAGGAAAATTAAACCTATTTTTGTAGGGGTATTAATTGAAGGTATTAATACAGCAATGGAAATTGATAGTGGGGCGGCGATAACGCTAATATCTAAAGCTGAATATGATAGTCAATTTAACTTTTGTAAATTATAGCCGAGTAATGTGGTGTTAACGGAATTTACGCGGACCACGAGTCGACCACTGGGTTATTTTTCAGCCAATGTTTAGTATAAGGGCGAAACAAAGAAAATTAATATTTATGTGATCGGAAAAGGCGTTACGGCATTATTAGCTAGAGATTGCTTGCAACAGTTTAATTTAGGTTTTGCTAAATTAGAAGACCAGTGATTGATTGTGAATGTAAAGCAGGTAGACCAGATATCTTTGGATAGTTTAATTGAGAATTGTAAAGTATTGTTTGAGAGTAACTTAGGACAATACAAGTACGACGTCATTAAACTTAAATTAAAACCAAATTTTTAACCAATTTTTTGTAAACCACATACCGTACCCTTAGCGTATAAAACGAAAGTGGAAGCGGAGCTTGAACGGTTACAAAAAGGAAATGCCCTGTCGATTGAAACAAGCGAGTGGGGCACACCGCTGGTACTTGTAATAAAGCAAGATGGGACGGTCAGACTGTGTGCGGATTATAAAATTACGCTGAACAAGTTTTTAGAAGACGTTGGCTACCCCTTGCCGCGAATAGAACAAATTTACGTGTCACTGCAAGGAGGGCAGCAATTTTAGAAAATTGACCTCAGTCGGGTCTATAATCAATTCATGTTAAACGAAGAGTGCAAAATTAGTAACTTGGAGTACGCATAAAGGACTATTTAGAGTTAATCGGTTACCATACTGTATATCGCCAGCAGTGGCAATTTTTCAGAAACATTGAACAATTGACCCAAGGAATTGACGGCATATGCAATTTTTTAGACGACTATAATCACAGTGAGGAATAGAGAAGAACATTTAGTAAATTTAAAGAAAGTTTTTGAAAAGCTTGCAGACGCCGGGTTAAAAATAAAACTAGAAAAATGCTCTTTCTTTCAACCTGAAGTATGTTATTTGGGACATACTATTAACAAAGACGGGATTAAAAAATCGCAAGATAAAGTTGAAGCAATTTTACAAGCACCCGAACCAGCCACAGTAACGCAGGTTAAAGCTCTAGCGGGAATGATTAACTACTATGCAACATTTGTACCTAAGTTATCGCAAATTATGTAATTACGAAACATTTAAGTGTACAGAAAAATGTAAGGAATCTTTCAAACAAATCAGAGATTATCGCGGCGGATACAGTATTGGTACACTAATCCAAAGCTACCTGTAATGTTATACACGGATGCATCACAAGACTATTTCAGGATGGTTCAGAACGACCGATAGGTTTTGTTTCGAAAACGCTTCACGTTGTAACATGTCATTTTACCTATGGCAAATGCCACGTTCCAGCTTCAGTTATTTCTCTCTTTAAACCTCACATTTTACCTAGAAAAGTCCATCGAACCCTAATTTACACTTTACTTCTAATAGATAAGTTATAATCACAGAACATAGGAAGGTATGAGTATTTCGTAAAGTACCGTGTGTGTTTCAAATATTTATACCTGTTAGTTAAGTTGCCTATAATCCAGTGTTCTTGATATTTATTTTCATAGTTTAACTTTGCTAAAGAATTCTGTGGTCTTTCCTTTCCTTATAACTTCAAATTCCCCTCTCTGATAATTAAAACAGATGTTTGCATTCAAAGCGTACTGGCAAAAGTTTTCATTTCTGGTCTGGGTTCTGGTGCACAACAGGTCGTCTTAAACTCAAGGTGACAAAAATTGACCATGAGGTCGAAACAAGTATGTATTCCTTTATTAAATAATTAACTAATAGTCATCTAAATATTATTACAGATGTCTAGCTTAGCGTTTTCCTTACCTCAATAAACTACAAATCCCACCGGATTACTTTTCCGATGGTAAGAATTAAATAGATACATTTTAAATTCCTTTACATTTGTTATAGCATGTTTAATTAATGCACGTGTTATATTTCAGGGTCGTTCTCTACCCTCATGTCTTCATACCTATATTTAAGTTCTGCTATGATGCAAATTAGCTTTGCTGTCGTTTTTTAAAGGAGATGACAATGCCGTTGTATTTTTGATTTACATTACCTCAACATACAAATTTTAGTTTGGTTAAATATTTCTCTTAAAATAATGGATCTATGAAGTTACACACAAAATTCTACCTCATCATTTGCCGTTGATGCTACCTGGGACTCCTACAGTTTATACACCTTTAATTGGGATTTCCACAGATGGTCAGTTCAAGGAATTTTACGGTAACAACACATGTTTTACAATGCACGTGTCAGGTATGACAAACTAAAGTAATATTTATCCACGCTAAATTAAAGTGAACTGATTTCTACAAATATTAAATTTTCTTTTCATTTTCATTTGTAAAACGTACTAATATTACAGACATTTTATCTACTATTTGCAACATTTAATTCCTAATTATACATAGTCGTACTGGACGATACTGTCCATATGTAAGCCACATGTTTCATGAAACTTATGGTAGTCAAGTTCATTCGTTAACTTATTTACGCTTTTAAAAGCACAGTTACATTTTTTAGTTACATAAAAACAAGTTTCATTATTTTTACTGATTTATTCTATTTCAAATGACTTCATAGAACTTTTATGATATTTTTGTTCAAAATTCAATATCTAACAAAATTTAATAAATACGCTAATTAATTTGTCTATAGTTTTCTCTCAGTTATTGATGTTACAGTTATTAGTTCACCAATTCTCTTCCCTCGAGATTTTAAGTTTCATGCAGCCTCACGCAACCACGACGGTCGATGCTAGCTGTGCCAGAGCATAATTTTTATGCTCTGTCGCACCTATCCTTTAATAAAGCCTGAAAAGGGTAGGGTGCACGTGGCGCCCAACGATTTCTATTTTTTCTATACCTGCCTCGTTTCCACGTACCGCCCAACCTACCTTCTTTTTTTTTCTTTCTCTTACGCACGTTTCCACGTAACGCCCAACTACCAATTTTTATATTTTTTTTCTCGTGCACGTTTCCACGTGGCGCCAAACCTATTTTTTTTCTCTTACGCACGTTTACGTCCTTTTTTTCCCCTATAATATTTTTTTCCATACTTGCCCATGCTTACACGTGGCACCCAAATTCCTAATATTTTTCTCTATATCTGGCACACGCATACATGTTGCGCCCAACGTAATTTTTTTTTAAATTTTTGATACAACACAACCCTACGATATTTTTTCTTTAAATTTTCTATACAACGCGCTTTGTTCTTTAATACTTTATACAGTACATGGCCACGCTTCACGTGACGTCTAACCTGTCTCTTTTTTTCCTCTTGCGTACGTTTACACGTGACATCCAACGATCTTTCTTTTTTCTAGTGCATGCTTGCACGTGTCGCTCAACGTATCTCGCTTTTTCTTGCACACACTGTCACGTGAAGCCAACGTTTATTTTATACATATTTCTACCTTAACGTTAACTACTTTACCGCCCAACGATATTTTTTATATACTGGCCTACGTACACACGTAATGCTCAACTTACTTGGTTTATATACCACATAGTTCAAAATAAAAGTGAATTAATTTTTGATAATATATTACATTTATATAATGTACCACTAAATCTTTCCTTCATATTATTTTTTTCAATTAGTTATATTTATAACTGACCTTAAAATATCTTGAGTAATTGCTTTAAATATATAAAGAATTCCAATTTACGTAAATAATTTTTTTTCTTAAAATATAAATAAATATTCTATCTTAAAATATAAAAAACTAAAATGGAAGCATACTTAAAAGCAGGTTATTTACTAATAGAGGAGCTTGAGTATGAACTTTACATAAGGTCCATTAGTTCAAAAAAGAGAACTATGGAGGATAAAAGAAAACTTTTGGCTCGTCAATTAAGAATTGAATTAAATAAACCACCCCCACATAAAGAACTATCTCAATATACTATAACTTTTGAGCAAGATAGTGAGCAAATAACTAATACTATAAATTCAATTACGAATTTGATAGAAGAATTTGATGGTGATGTTAAAGATTCACTTTATAAAAGAATAATGTCTCGTCTGGCGCATGTATGTGGCAGAATAAACCGATTAACTATTCCTGATAATGATAATGAAGTTGTAACAACTTTTAAAAATGAAAGTTATTCAACTGCACTTTTGTTAGATGCAGAACTTCATGAAAAAATAGACAAATATGAAATTACTACCGGTAAAATTAATGTACCTTTAACGAATACTACCCCCACAATAAATGTTCATCCACCAACAGTAACTTATATATCTAATCCTACTCCAATTTCTTCTTGGTCAATAAAGTTTAATGGTAAACCAGACACAGTCTTTGAATTTTTAGAAAGAGTATCTGAATTAGCTGAAACCAGAAATGTTTCACTACAAGATCTGTTTTCGTCTGCGATGGAATTGTTTGACGGAGATGCAATTGTGTGGTATAGGAAATAAAACACTCTGTAGCAGATTGGAACTCCTTAATAACTCGTTTAAAACAAGATTTTCTACCTCTAACATAGAAACTATTTTATGGGACGAAATAAGACTTAGAAAACAAAAGACGAATGAAGCAGTGACTATCTATATAATGAAAATGCAGAATTTATTCCAGATTTCAAAAATTACCTTTAGAATCAACAAGAATACAAATTATTTCACAAAACCTATTACCTGATTTTATTACACCACTTTCTATAATTTTACCTACAATTAATACTATCTCAGATCTCGTTACAGCTACAAAAAGATTAGAAGAATCTTTTCGTATAAAAAATCAACTTATATCTAATAATAACTCATTTAAACCAATTACCTGTTTTACTACAAAACAAAAATTCTTTTCCACAAAATCTTTATACACAAAAATTTCAAGAAAGTAAACCGAAAACTTGGACATACAACAATAAACCTAAAATACAAAATTCTTCGTCTCAATTAAATGCCATACAATATAATACGATTCCAAAAATTCAAACACAACCACATACCACAATAAATAAAAATATAAATACAAATTTACCTACTTTTCCTTCAACTCAAAATACACGTTATTTCTCAAATACCTATAGATAGACATACCACAAGTAAATGTTGGAACTGTTTAAAATCAGATCACACATACCCGAATTGTAATATTAAAAGAAAAATTTTCTGCTACAGATGTGGCATTCCTAATGTAAAAATATCCACATGTCCCGTTTGCTCAAAAAACGAATAAAAAAGTACAGGACATATAGCCAACCCTGTACTGATATATCTATGGCTACTCAAAATTATCTTAAACCAAATAAAATTGTCTCTACCTCTATTTTTCTAAAAACAAATGACTACACTACCTTATACAAATCTTACTTTACCTTATACAAAACCTACCTTACCTCAAAAATAAATCAATGTTATAAAAATAAAAATTATAACATTACAAGTTTGTCTAAGAAAATTACCTTAACTTACATAAAATTTCTCAAAACAATGATAACTGGTCAAAATGGTTGACTACTGTTAGAAATTTCTATAAATCAAAAACACATTCAATAGAAACTTATAATTTAATTACAAAACATTTAGATACTAGACCATATCTTAAAGTAAAATTATTAGACATTTTTATAACTGCACTTTTCGATTCGGAAGTAACATTTCTGTTATAGGATCTCTAGGCATACCTATAATAAAAACCTTAAATCTAAAAATATTTCCTTTAACTACACATAAATTACTAACTGCAGATGGCACTCCACAAAATATTTCTGGTACTTTAGACTTGCCTATTTTCATTGGTGACACATGTTGTTTCATTACTTGTTTAGTCGTTCCTGCACTACCTCACTCATTTATTTTTGGTTCAGATTTTGCGAAAAGTTTGAACTATCTATTAATTTTAAAATAATTCATGGGATGTTCACACATCTACAAATATACCTATACCTGTGGAAAAAATTTAGATAAACATAAACTTTGCACGTTAGACGATTTACTTCCTACACAATTACCTAAAGCAAAACAAATAGTAGATTCCTTTAATTTAATTGCAAGCACTGATACAAATATAGGTCGCACTGATAAAATTTATATGAACATTGACACTAGTGACCACAAACCTATCAGAAAGCGTCCGACCCAATGTCCCCATATATGTCAAAAATATTGAATGAAAAATTAGATGAAATGTTAGAGCTGGGTGTAATTGAAAATGTACCTCACCTTGGTGTTCTCCCATCTTACTAGTTAAAAATCTTCTGGTGACTATAGAGTTTGTTTTGATGGAAGAGCTCTAAATGAAATAACTACCCACGATAGCTACCCCATGCCTAATGTAGACCGAATTTTGAATTTGCTAAGAGGTGCTACATACATTTCTAGTCTTGATTTAAGACATAGCTTTTGGCAGCTACCTTTAACTACAGAGTCTAAGGACAAAACAGCCTTTAGTGTAATCTCCAGAGGCCAATTTAGGTTCGTTACAGTTCCCTTCAGTTTAAGAAACTCTGCTCAAACACAACAACGTCTCGTTGATACTATTTTTGGACCGGAGTTGGAACCCCATATTTTCTGTTACCTCGACGATATTATAGTCATATCTTCAACATTTTCTGAACACATTAAATTTTTAGAAACAGTTCGTGACCGTCTAAAAGAAGCAAATTTAACTATAAATCTCAAAAAATGTGAATTTTTTAAAAAAACATTAAAATTCCTAGGATACATTGTTGGTTCAAATTCTATTAGAACAGATCCAGAAAAATTTCAGCAATGACTAACTATCCAAGACCTAAAACAACCACACAAATTAAACGTTTTGTTGGCATGGTTAGTTGGTATAGAAGGTTTATAAAATCATTTTCTACCCTTATGTCTCCTATTAATGATCTGTTAAAAGGCAAAAGAAAAACAACCAATAGTTTGGAATTCCGAGGCTGAGTCAGCTTTTCTAAAAATAAAACAAATCCTAGTATCTGAGCCTATCTTATCTCAACCTGATTTCAGTCAACCATTCACGATAGAAGCTGATGCATCAAATACTGGTTTAGGAGGAGTTCTATTACAAAATCTAAATGGTGAAGATCACATTATCTCTTACGTAAGCAGATCACTTACACGTTCTGAACGCAATTACTCCGTTACAGAACGCGAATGTCTCTCAGTTATTTTTCTATAGAAAAATTCCGTCCGTGGATAGAAGGAACAAAATTCACAGTCATAACAGATCATCACAGTCTGTTATGGCTCAATAATATCCAAAATCCTTCTGGGAAACTGGCAAGATGGGTCACCCGTTTAAGACAACATACCTTGATTTAATTCACCGTAAAGGCAAGTTACATGTAATACCTGATTCCTTAGTCGATCAACACAAGAAAACACAGTAAATTTAAATACCTTAGAAATAGATTTAGCTAACATAGATGATTACTATGTATCTTTAAAAATAAAATTACAATTTCTCCAGATACCTATCCGCAATGGAAAATAGAAAACGGTTTGTTATACAAATTCCTACCTTCAAATTTACCGTTAACTACGAATATAAATAATTGGAAAATCCTAGTACCTATTAAACAAAGAAATGAAGTAATTTCTACTTGTCATGATCCACCTACTGCTGGACATTTTGGATTTTATAAGACACTAGCTAGACTTCAAGAAAATTACTACTGGCCTAAAATGAAATATGATGTCATGAGGTATTGTAAAATTGTTTAATATGTGGAGCACAAAAGCATCGAATATGAAACCATTGGGTTTAGCAGGTAAAGAAAAGATGTTACATTTCCGTTTCACACAATTGCTTTAGACCTCATAGGACCCCTTCCTAGGTCAAAACAAGGACACAAGTGGTTACTTGTAGTAGGAGACTGGTTTTCTAAATTCACTTTATTATTTCCTTTACGAGTGCTACCGCAACAAATATCGAAAAACATATCGAAAATAAAGTATTTCTGACCTACGGGTACCTAAATTTATAATATGTGATAATGGATCACAACTATCTGGAAACATTTTTAAAAATTTAATTGCCAAATATAATGTTGAAAAAATATGGTACACTGCAGTATATTCCCCACAATGTAATTTTGTAGAACGAATAAATAAAACTGTAGGTACGGCGATTAGATCATATGTCGAAAAACACAACATGTGGAATGAGAATATAGCAAAAATTCAGTATGCTATAAATTCAGCAAAACATGAGGTGACAGGTTTTTCGCCAATTTTTTTAAATTTTGGTAGACATGTACCTATTTCAGGGAAGTTTTATTATTCGTCTTATAAACCCTTTGATGACGTAGATATAATTCCTGAAGATAGGATCGCATATTCTACCGACCGACAAGGTCTTTTTAATCTCTTCAAAGATGTAAAAAATAGATTATATCTTGCCTATAAAAAAATGTCGAGTCGTTACAATTTACGACGTAGACCATTTACTTTCAATGTAGGTGATACAGTTTGGAGGACAAACAAAGTATTGTCTAGTGCCACTGATGCATTTACTGCAAAACTTGCACCTAAATATATTTTATGTACAGTTAATAAAAAAATTTCTAACCTAATTTATAATCTTACTAACCCAGATGGGTCAAAGACAAATAACTGGCACCTAAAAGATTTAAAGCCGTATACAGGCACTAATATAAATTTAGTAAATTTTCCAAATATACCTACCTTAACTTAAATATTACTAAACATAAATTTTCTTAACAAATTTTTTTTTGTAACATTACACATATTTGATGTAAATTTTTTCTTATGATGACATATCATATCTAGCCCCCCACACTTACATACATAACTGATTTACAACAGCTATGCCCTCCTTATACCCCCCCATTGTTTTTTTTCCTACAAATTTTTTGTTTTATTTCTAATCCTTTTTACCCATGTTGAGTGGTTTAGTCCTTACCAATTTTGACTTCACTGATTTTTTACTTTACCAATTTTACTTCCCTTTGGGACGTGTGATACGCGTTAGATATCCCACCACTCAAACATAATCCTTTTCACTCAAACACAAGTTTTTTCCTCAAACAAAATTTTTTTCTCAAACGTAATTTTTTTCTCAAACATACATTTTCTCTCAAATTTTTTTTCTCCTTTCCAATTACCTTTTTATTTTCTTTTAATGAGTCTTTGATTTTAATCCATTTTTGATTTCATAAAAAATATATCTTCATATATTTTTTTCTTTTTGTTCGGGCAGTGTAACATGTCATTTTACCTATGGCAAATGCCACGTTCCAGCTTCAGTTATTTCTCTCTTTAAACCTCACATTTTACCTAGAAAAGTCCATCGAACCCTAATTTACACTTTACTTCTAATAGATAAGTTATAATCACAGAACATAGGAAGGTATGAGTATTTCGTAAAGTACCGTGTGTGTTTCAAATATTTATACCTGTTAGTTAAGTTGCCTATAATCCAGTGTTCTTGATATTTATTTTCATAGTTTAACTTTGCTAAAGAATTCTGTGGTCTTTCCTTTCCTTATAACTTCAAATTCCTCTCTGATAATTAAAACAGATGTTTGCATTCAAAGCGTACTGGCAAAAGTTTTCATTTCTGGTCTGGGTTCTGGTGCACAACAGGTCGTCTTAAACTCAAGGTGACAAAATTGACCATGAGGTCGAAACAAGTATGTATTCCTTTATTAAATAATTAACTAATAGTCATCTAAATATTATTACAGATGTCTAGCTTAGCGTTTTCCTTACCTCAATAAACTACAAATCCCACGGATTACTTTTCCGATGGTAAGAATTAAATAGATACATTTTAAATTCCTTTACATTTGTTATAGCATGTTTAATTAATGCACGTGTTATATTTCAGGGTCGTTCTCTACCCTCATGTCTTCATACCTATATTTAAGTTCCGCTATGATGCAAATTAGCTTTGCTGTCGTTTTTAAAGGAGATGACAATGCCGTTGTATTTTTGATTTACATTACCTCAACATACAAATTTTAGTTTGGTTAAATATTTCTCTTAAAATAATGGATCTATGAAGTTACACACAAAATTCTACCTCATCATTTGCCGTTGATGCTACCTGGGACTCCTACAGTTTATACACCTTTAATTGGGATTTCCACAGATGGTCAGTTCAAGGAATTTTACGGTAACAACACATGTTTTACAATGCACGTGTCAGGTATGACAAACTAAAGTAATATTTATCCACGCTAAATTAAAGTGAACTGATTTCTACAAATATTAAATTTTCTTTTCATTTTCATTTGTAAACGTACTAATATTACAGACAATGTATCTACTATTTGCAACATTTAATTCCTAATTATACATAGTCGTACTGGACGATACTGTCCATATGTAAGCCACATGTTTCATGAAACTTATGGTAGTCAAGTTCATTCGTTAACTTATTTACGCTTTTTAAAAGCACAGTTACATTTTTTTAGTTACATAAAAACAAGTTTCATTATTTTTACTGATTTATTCTATTTCAAATGACTTCATAGAACTTTTATGATATTTTTGTTCAAAATTCAATATCTAACAAAATTTAATAAATACGCTAATTAATTTGTCTATAGTTTTCTCTCAGTTATTGATGTTACAGTTATTAGTTCACCAATTCTCTTCCCCTCGAGATTTTAAGTTTCATGCAGCCTACGCAACCACGACAGTCGATGCTAGCTGTGCCAGAGCATAATTTTTTATGCTCTGTCGCGCACCTATCCTTTAATAACGCCTGAAAAAGGGTAGGGTGCAACGTCAGCAGAAAAAAATTATTCAATGATCGACAAGGAAGCTTTAGCGATTTATTTCGAAGTAAAACATTTCAGCAATATCTGTTAGGCCAAAAATTTCTTTTAAAAACAGACCATAAACCACTTATGACAATATTCGGTGAAAATAAAGGAATTCCGTAAATGGCAGCAAGTCGTTTACAAAGGTGGGTGATCTTTTTTTCAGGTTTCCATTGTAAAATCGAATATGTGAAAGGAGTCTAAAATTTAGTGGCTGACTATTTATCGCGTTCCCCAGTAAAGACCGATGATTTGGTAACTAAAGCGAATAAAGCAACCTATTTGCATTTTATTGAGTCAGAACGTACACCGATAGACGCAAATAAGGTAAAAGAACTCACACACCAAGATCCGATGTTAACAAAAGTTTTTTTTTAATTTCACTTCCATCCGCTTCCACTTTTACAGTTATTAGCAGAGGTTGGAAGTATTATTTATAATCTATGCTACAATATATGTTTATCTTTGTATGTTTTATATACGGTGTAGGATTTCTATGTCTTTAAGATAGTTCAGCAGTGGTTCAATATTGGGTGTGTCTCTCAGGATAGTTTGTGCATCTTGTTGTATGTTGTATTTGTCTATTTTGTTGATATTTTTCACAATTCGTTACGATATGCTCTACCGTTAGGTTTGTTTTACATTGTTCGCATATAGGTTGAGCTTCTTTTGTCATCAAGTAGTTGTGTATATGCAGTGTGTCCTATTCTTAATCTTAATATTATTTGTTGTCTTCTTAATTTTGGGATATGTGCATATGGTTCGGTTTTTGGTTTTATTTTTCTAAGCTTGTTATTTTGGATGTTCTTTCAGGTTTCTTCCCATTTTTTGTCGATTTTGCTTGAGATAATTGTATAGATATCTGTTATTGGAGTTTTGAGTTGGATGTTGGTATTAGTTATTTGTTGTTTAGCTAGTTTATCTACTGCTTCATTTCCTTGGATTCCAACGTGGGCTGGATACCAAATCAGTATTATTTCAGTTACGGTTTTTTCTGTTGTTTTGTGTATAGCATTATGTATGTTGTTCGTTATTGGATCTGTTGTGTGCCATTTTTCGAGTGATTTAATAGTGCTTAAAAAGTCTGTGCATATTGTATATTTGGTGTGTTGGGTTTGATGTTATGTCCTGAATGGCTGTTAAAATTGTTACTTTTTCGGCTATATAACTGCTGCTATATGGATGTAGTGTTATTTGGATTTGTTTATCTTGACTGAGTACAGCCGCAGTTACTTGTTGGTAGTTTTTCGACCCATCTGTGTAGATAAATTCATGCATCTTGTATTGTTGCTTTAGTTCTTTAAATCGTTGATGATACTTTGCTTGTATGTTTTTTTGAATAATTTGATAGTGATACATTTGTCGTTATATGTTTTCTAGTCCATGGTGGGAATGTAGGTAAATATTGTGTAAGGATTTCAGGTAGGGATAGTTTTAGTTGTTTCATTATGTTTTTTATGTGTATGGCTGTTGGAGTACTGGTATCTAATCTTGTGTTACATGGTTTAATTTTGAAGATGTCGTGGTTTGCTTCTATTTTCTGGTTTGATGCTAGTTTTGCAATATATTTTAGGTTCAATTTATTTCTTCTTATATATAAAGGTGGTATATTTGCTATACAGTGTAGACTATTGACTGGACTTGTTCTGTAGGCACCTGTTGCTAATCTGAAGACTGTTTTGAATTGTGTCTAATTGGTTTATATTAGAAGGTTTGGCAATGTTGTATGTGGTACAACTGTAATCAAGTCTTGATCCGATGGTAGTTTATATCTTTAATAGCTGTTTTGTGTGCACTCCCCAATCTGTATTTGAGAGCATTTTTAAGATATTGAGTTTTTTGTTGCAGTCCTTTTTTAATTCTGTTACGTGCTTTCTCCATGTTAATTTTTTTTATCAAAGTAGATGCCTAAAAATTTGATGTAATCTGTATATTCTATTTGGGGTTTGTTTATTAGAAGTTTTGGATGATCCATATGTTGTTGTCTTTTTCTGCACAAATGTATTGCTTTTGTTTTTGAGGTTGAGAATGTGAAATCTATTTCTTTTTCCCATTTTTCTATTTCTGTTATGTTTTGTTGTAGATTTGTTTGTATTGTGTTGATGTTTTTGCTTTTGTGGTATAATACTATGTCATCAGCAAAAAGCAGTATTTGTGTTGCTTTCTTCACGATTTTTGTTATTTTGTTTATTATTAGCAGAAATAGTGTGGGACTAAGTACTTCCCCTTGTGGAACTCCATTTTCTTGCTTTCTTGGTTCTGATAGTCATCCATTTGTCGAATGAGATAATGTATTTGGCTGGATCACTTTCTATGATTTCCTTTATTGTATTGTGTTTTGAGGATTCAGTTTGTTCCAAGTTCTTCTTTTTAATGGTACGATCCATTTTTGTTTGTCCGTTTGGTTTGTGATAAATTTGACAGTGTTGATTCTTGGCTGGTTTCTTGTTTTTTCTTTTGTGTTGCTTCTTTTATTTGATGTTCAATGTAAGTTTCATTTAGTTCTTCTGTAGGTGTATTTTCGGATGACTGATTTGGTTTTTTATTTCTTATTGTTTCATTTGGTTGTTTGCTATTCTTGATGCAAAGGTTATATTTTTAGGATCTATTATTTTCCTTACTGCATTTACATAATCTTCTAATTTCGTGTTTGGCAATGAATTTAATATAATCGCATTTTCTTTTGAAGGAAAACTGTTTGCAGATGTTTGTTTGTTTGGTGCATTGCCTTTTACTGCATTCGAATATGTCCCTTCTTTTATTGTCTGATGGGTGAGTGGGTTTTTTGTTTGGCTGATTGAATTATTTATGGTTGGGGGTGTTATTGTTGGTAAAGGATACATTTCAGGTAGTTTTGGTAAGTGGTTTGGGTTAGGTTTATTTAATGGGGTTGTAATAAAAAGATGAGGAATGTTTAGAAAACAATACCTGTTTTGATTTTATCACTTGCTAATATTATTATTTCCCAGATCGTATTTTATGTCAAGGAATTCACTTATAAACTGTACTGTTGAACATATGGTTGTGGAATGAACAAAAATTTTAAAAGTGGTACAACTGGGATGACCCGATAGGCGTCGAGGGAGAAATTAAATCATATGCTATCAGAAAAAATGAGTTAACGATTGAGGAAGGATGCTTGATGTGGGGTCATAGAATAGTGATTCCACAACAGCTGAGAACAAATATGTTAGCTGAACTACATGTCGGACACCAGGGGACAGTGAAGATGAAAGCATTAGCCAGATCTTTCATATGGTGACCAAATATGAACGTGGATATATCGGAAGTAACTAGGTCATGCATACCATGTTTGAAAACACGAGAATCACCGCAGAATGTTCCTACAAACAATACTTGCCCGAAGTAACTAAGGCTTGGCAAAGAATATACCTGGATTTTTTGGACCTAATTTGGACATGCAATTATTTAATTATTTTGGATGCCTATTCAAAGTGGACAGAAGTATTTAAGATGAATAGAACCACTTCTGAGGAAACAATTGCAAAACTACAAGAAACATTTGTGCGTTTTGGATTACCACAGATTTTAGTTAGTGACAACGGATCACAATTGGTTTCATTAGAAGTAGAAAACTTTTCAACAAAAAATGGAATTAAACATCTAACATCGCCAACTTTTTATCCAGCATCAAATTGAGCAGCTGAGAATGCAGTAAAAACGTTTAAACGAGCAATGGAAAGAGCTTTGTTAGATACCAGAAATAGAAATACGGGTATCGACACAATGAGGCACAGATTCTTAATGGCATATAGGAATACACCACACTGCAGTACATAAGAAAGCCCAGCAAAACTGTTGTTTGGACAACAGCTTAATACTAAACTGAGCAATATTGATAAACAAATAATTATGACACCGGTTAAATCAGATACTAAAAAAGATTTCAATGTCAATGACACTGTGATGGTAAGGGATTATAGATCCTTAAATAAGAAAGGTTGGGTTGAAGCAACAATAAAAAAGAAGTTATAAAGACACGTCAATGTCGAAGACACATTGAATATTTTCAAATGCAGGAATACATTTGGCATTATTGTGCAGAAACAAATGATCGATGTGTTTATATTTGTAGGGGATATAATGGTGTTACCATCTAGTAAGGAAGAGTTGGAAGCAGCTCTTATTTAAATGGAAACTGCTAAAGTAATGCTATATAAAAAGGGAAAAATAAGTCAATACTCGAATAAAAAACAGGAAAATTTTGATTTACAAGGGGTTAAGAATTTCTGCTACCTAAAAAGCCAAGGAACACGTGAGGGGAAAAGTGCAAAAGATATAAAAAGAAAAATTAACACAAGGCCGTGCTGCATAACTAGAAAAAGCAACTGCAATGTTAGGAGACAACAAACAGAAGAAAGTTGTTGAAAGCGTGTGGAGTACAGCACTGTATGGCTGTGAATTGTGGATTATAGGATAAGCGGACAGGAAAAAGATACAAGTCTGTGCAACAGACATAAGATTGACAGAATAAAGAACAACTAGAAATGGTATGGGAAGAAAGAAATATGTGGACAACAGTAAAAAATAGGAGAGATAGAATGATATGCCACATACTAAGGCATGAGGGAATAGTGCGGAATATATTAGAAGCAGAAATAGAAAAAAGGAGAAGTGCAGGTAGACCTAGGTTAGATTATTGCACAAAGAGAGTGAAAGATAGGCTGTGAGAATTTCAGGAAAATGTACATTAGTTCAGAACGGGCAACAATGGAGGTATGCGTCCAATCAGTTCCAGGCCTGAAGACCTAATGATGACCCATTTGCACTAAAAATCAGTATATATAATAATTTCAAGAATTCCAATTCCTTGATGTTTTATGAGTATGAGACCCTCAAAATGTTATTTTGCAGGATGCACTCTATAGCATGATTTAGACTTGTGGCCACTGGACTTTCAAAGTAGCAACGCTTTTTTAAAGGCTCAATAAACTTTTGAAGGGCAGTTACATTAATATATTAAATTTCATTTTTTCAAAATGTTGTTGGCTTGAAAATACCGAGGTAGTGAAATGTGTTCTATATGAATGCAAACTAGAACTTTGTAGAAGAAAATAAAACCAAGACACATTGGATATTGATGTTTTAGCATCACTTACACAGTTTTCTTCAAAAGTGATGGCTGTTGGCATGCAACTTTTTCTGTGGCAGTATTAGAGTGACTTTCCTAAGGCTATTTTATTTACATATTTTCATAAACCATGCAATTTATAGCAGGCGTATGTAGAATGTGAAATGCATTTTTTCTATCATGCTATACTTTTTGCCCATTTTTTTATTCTTTTGTTAGTTTTAGAAGCAATCCCCAAAACGCAAACAATTAAGATGTAATATAAATACAGCAATATTTGCTAATTTACCAACTAACATCTGTTAAAATAATAAATAGATGCAATCACATTACATTGTTGCTTCTTTATGTTAAATGGTAATAATGTTCAAGTGCTGTAATATTCTGAATGTTTGGTATTTTGGTTTTATTTTTAAATAACACCTAGTTGAATTTGTTAAATATTGTCGTTAGTGCCCTTTAGTGCTTCATATTTCAGTGGCGTACGACTTTTAATAACAAAGTTATGGCCAGGGCCAGTGAGATAAATAGCATGTCAAATTTATGGTTTTAATTCCTTGTTTACATTAGTGGTATAATTATAATAATTTATCACATGTAACCTTGAGAATCTTCAAGATGCTTGTATTTGTACTTCAAATTAATTGGACTTGCTTATAGCTTTTGTTTAAGTGAATTGAAAGTACTTATTTTGTCTTTTAGAAACCTTGAAAAGATTATTCGAAGCTACCGGGTAAAATGTTCTCGAGCAGTGCTGAAAGATGAAATTTAATCACATTTTATATTCGGTGGATGTTTGGTACTTTTTAATGCCGAGTTCAGCCATGAAGAGATAATTAACATATAGGGTGTAGCAAAAGCGTTTTACCAAAATAACGAAATTTTGATCTTTATTGTTTTGCTTCGTGGTTCATTTATTGTGATAGATACAGTAAAGCGGTGTAGATGTTTTTTACATTATTTTAAAAGGAGAATAAGATAAACTTATTTGCTTGTACATGACTTTGGTCATGTTCGAGTAAATAAGTGAGGTTATGTTATTTTAAATGGAAACCATAATTGGCAGTAGTTCTGATAGAAAGGCATTTTTTTCTCTTTTCAGTGATACACTACAGTGTACATGTTCAACATAAAAAATTTTGAAAAATTTTGTTTTTATGAAATACAAAACTTGGTATTGAATAATAAAATACTTATGCATGACGTAACAAAAATATCAAAAACAAATTATGTTAAATTTTTAAATATAATATCATTTCATAAGGTGTTCAAAGTGCCCACCATTTTGTTGAAGGCACAGCTCACATCGTTTTTTAACATTATGAAGTGCTTTTACTATTGTTCGTGCATCAATGCTTGCAATTGCTGTTTGGAATCTAGCTATTAAATCCTCAAGCGTTTGAGGAGTAGTAAAATACACTTCATTTTTTAAATCACCCCGCAAATAAAAATCTAATGGCATAAGTTGTGGTGAACGAGCAGGCTAATCAATTTCCATTTTGTTACCAATCACGTGCTCAAAACGATCAGTTAAATATTGCTTCACTGATGTACAACTGTGTGCAGGGGCACCATCGTGTTGGAAATATTTTAGTCTGTAATGGATGTTAAAAGATAATTCATCCAAATATTCTTCCAGTTGGCATTTTAAGAAATTTAAGTAGAAATTGTCGTTATAAAAAAAAGTCCAATAATTTTTCCACAAAATATTCCACACCAACAATTAATACCAAATTGATCTTGATCTCTGGATTCATGCACAAGTTTATCATTTTCTTGAAAATAAAATACTTTGTTATGCCGATTAAATATTTCGCTATTTGTAAATTTAGTTTCGTCAGTAAACATAATGGTTCTCCAAAAATATGAATCCTCTTCACATTTATTAAGGTACCAACGACAAAATGTTATCCGTCTTTGATTATCGACTGGTTCCAATGTATTCGAAATAGAATACTGATAGGGATGATATTTCCGACTTTTCAGAATACACCTCACAGTTTCCTTAGTAGTTGCACAGTGGTTTGCAATTTCGGCAGTAGAAGATTCTGGTTTATAGTTAACAAATGCCAACACATTCGTTGCAACAGTTTCTTCATTTTTTCGTAAGAATTTAGGTTTGGTAAATGCACCATATGCCTTAAGATTATTTTCAAGTTTGCTAAATATCCGACAGTGTGGTTGCTTACGTTTCATGTATCTTTCAAAGTACAAATCCACTGCTGCACGTGAGTTACGATTCGAAGAATAGTAGCAAAAGAGCATATCATTTTTTCTTCATTTGTATAGGACATTCTAACTATTAGAAGAAAATAATGTACGTATAAACACAAAATAACAGTACTATCTAATTTCTGTTATTCAAACAAGTGAAATCTATTGTGTCATATGGCCACTTGGTTCTTAAAATCAGCTCAAATATTCACATATTATTTAATACAAAGTTTCGTATTTTAGAAAAACAAAATTTTTTTGAAAAATTTTTATGTTGAACATGTACACTGTAGTACGTCACTGAAAAGAGAAAAAAATGCCTTTCTATCAGAACTACCGCCAATTATGGTTTCCATTTAAAAAACATAACCTCACTTATTTACTCGAACATGACCAAAGCCATGTAAAAACAAATAAGTTTATCTTATTCTCCTTTTAAAATAATGTAAAAAACATCTACAACGTTTTACTGTAACTATCACAATAAATGAACCACGAAGCAAAACAAAAAAAGATCAAAATTTCGTTATTTTGGTATAACGCTTTTGCTACACTCTGTATGTTAATTATGTCTTCATGGCTGACTCGGCATTAAAAACTGCACTATTTTCCCTATGTAACCTTTTCTCTAATATCACAAATAACAGAGTTTCCCATACAACGTGTAAGAAATAGGGCACCCTGTATGTGTAACATAAGTTTTGATTTTACATGGTTACAGTTATTTGCTGTAATTTAAATATTTCATTACTGATATTCAGTAAAGCATACAAAATATAAGGTTTTGATAATCCAATTACTCTAGTGTTAAGCATACAAGCATTTTATGTAACGTATAGGTATTTGAATGATGGATATGTTTGTAGTGATAGTGGTACAATTATTATTGTCACGCCATAATACAGAGCTGCTGATTAGAACGCGCTTCTTGTAAGCATATACAGCCCCTTATTGTTGGTGTTGAATTTTGCGTGTATTTTTTGCTACATTCAACTTCAAAAGTTCAGTATTGTATTAAAAAATACTATATTTTAACAGTTACATTTCTTAGTATTTCTATGTATATATAGAAAATATTTTGATGTTTCATTACAAAACCATTAGGGTGTACCTGGCCTACCCTGCCTGTCTTCAAAAACCGCCACTGAACAATATATTTACAAGCTGTTAAGTTGTTGCCACAACTACACCATGTACGACTTGAAAGTTTGAAATGTTACGTGTTATTGGTTTTCTAAAAATGACAATACTCTACTAAAGCTGTCTACTTGCACCATAAACTCTTTGGAAGACAACTGCATAACTTCATCAAAAACTCTTGTTGTCCATGTATTTTGATGGTTGTTGCTATTACCAAAACCGCAATAATGTACTGGCCAATGCGCTGTTAAATTTTTCAATGAAACGGTGTTTCAGAAATACCTCGTTCCAGGTCATACTTAAATGGAGTCTGACCCAGTTTGCAGTATTATTGAAAGAGCTAAAATATAGAGAAATTCACTTGCCGAGTGATTATGTATCATTAGCAAACGAAGTTCGAAAAACTTCCATATGGGACCAAAATATTCGAATCCTCATTTTTCAAGAACTTTTCTTCCTCGCAGCATTTGAGGTGCTCATCAATAAGATCAGGAAGGAAACCTACTGACACAGTCATCTATTATATAAAATGTCTTAAATATTATCTGTGTGGTACAATAGAAGTTAAAACTATCACAATGAAAGTTTACAGTCAGCTACCTTGCAGACCCAATATAACAACTCCTATCTTAAGTTATCATCGACTATTACAAGGTCATCAAAAATTAAAGCGCAGAAATGGCAACATCTGCAAGAATGGAATCTGTTCATCCAAACAACACCAAGCATTTTATGATAGTATTTTATGCAAGTGAAGAATTAATAATTGTTATGAAAAAATCTCTATCTTGACCATTGGTTTAGAATCCATCTTTTGTGTCTATAATGAAAATTTTCAGAAAATTATTTGATTTTATTAAATGACATTTTTTTCTGTTTGATTCTTACTTACGATATCTCCTAAGTGATAACCTATACATACTTCTTCTTCTTCAGTTACCAATGGCCTCTTGCCTTGCGGCATACAGCCAGATATAAACCGTTAAGTCTCACTATTACACTGTGAAGGGTACTAAGCTGTGCCTGGGATAATACCCATCCCCTCCACTGCTTGCTTGGGTATATTTTGAGCAGGGTTGACATATATAGACAATCTTCTCACTCTGTGGCGTATCAGAGCATTAACACAAAGGATTGCGCCAGGAGACAGGATGTGGGTAAATTAGCCTAAAAAACCACTATTTTTACTACATTCTAAATTAATGTTAAATTAAAAGCAGTAGCACTACCATGTGCAAAAGCTAGCAGTTATATTTATTATTGTTAATTACTAATTTACTACCTTTTTTTTATATATAACTTTAATTAAAGTGTTAGATTATTTATATCAATGTATTCTAGTATGAGTTGCACGACTTTACTGTTGGGGTCAGCCAGTAGGTTATGTGTGTCTATAGGGGTTGGCTTTAGTATTGCGAGTTTCTTGTACAGATTCATATTTTGTTCTTCTCTGCTACTGCATCCAAGGAGTATATGGTTTAGGTCCCCAATATCTCCACACTCATCACATAAAGGGGTTTCTTTGACCCCTATCCTATGCAAATGTTGAGGTGTACAGCAGTGTAGTGTTCTCATTCTGCTCACTATACTCATATGTCTTCTTTCCTTAACAATGTATCATAAAACCATGGTTTAAGGGTTGGTTCTGGTACAATTTCCAAGTATCTTTTCCCTTTATAAGTCGCAATCTCTTTATACTGAGTACACCATTGTTTCCATAATCGATTTTTAATCCTTGGGATTATTTCACTATAATGATTTGCTTTATTTAAGAATGGTTCCTTCTTTACACCCTGTTTCGCTAACTTATCTGCTATTTCATTCCCCTCGATACCAACATGACTAGGCACCCATACCAATTTAATGTTTATGTTTTGCCCCTTAGCCTTTATAATAGCTTCACGTATCTCAAGTATGATTTTGTTGTTGTCCTTTACCAAGCCGTTCCTAGCTATCTTTTGCATTGCACTCTTGGAGTCTGTAATAATTAGTATGTTATCTTCTTCCTCGGTCAGAGTAGCCAAATCTATAGCAACTTTAATGGCATTAATTTCTGCTTCACATATGGATGTTTCATTGAATAACTTAGTTGAGTAGCAGTAGTTGTTTTGGGACTATATATTCCGATGCCACATTTATTATCCCCTGGTACTTTCGATGCGTCGGTGTAGTATTGCGATAATTAGGGTAGGAGCAACAAAATTCTTTAAATTCTATATTGGCTTGGTAATTTTTCCTTATTGTAGTGTAGATTGCTTCGATTGGTAGAACTTGACTATCATATTTTGCTTCGTAGCATGGGCAGTTCTGAGTTTTTTCTATGGTGTTGTTAAACTCTAGTGCTAGGTCTATGCCGTCCATTAAAGCTGGTGTTGGTTTGCCTCTCCAATATATTGGCTTTTCATTATATATGGCATACATGTGTATCAGTAGATTGCCAATCTCAGTTTTAGTTTTTGCTAATTGTTTTAAACAATATTTGGCACAAAGCCAGATCCTCCTAGTTGCTAGCGGGGTCTCCCCTGCTTCTGCTAGTAGAGCATTTGTTGGAGTAGATCTCATGCATCCCGTTACGACTCTTAAAGCTTGGAATTGTATTTTATCTAATTTACTCCAGTTAATCTTCGAATTCTTATATATTGCTTGTGATCCATATTCTAGATGTGTTCTTACAATTCCTTTATAAATGTTTAGCAATATTTTAGGGTCTGCTCCCCACCATGTCCTAGCAACTGCTCTCATTATGTTAATTCCTCTTTCCGCTTTCTTTTTGCAGTTAATGGTATGTTCAGTCCATTTCATGTTTTTGTCAAAAATCACACCTAAATATTTGTAGCTTGTAACCCACTCTACTTTTTGGTATTTGTATGTGACTTCAGGAAATTGTGTTTTTTGTCTCTTTTTGTGAATAGGATAGCTTTGGTTTTTTCTGTTGATATGCTTAATTCGTGCATATCCATCCACTCGCCTATATCCGAAAGGGCTAAGTCCATTTCTATTACTGCCTTGTTTGGATCTGGTGCGAACATATCAAAGCAATGTCATCTGCATATTGTAAAACTTGAATGTTTTGCTTGACGCACGATCTCAATGTTAAAGAGTAAATATTAAATAAGACTGGACTTAGTGGAGAGCCTTGTGCCAGTCCTTTGTGGGCTTGTTGGGGGACCTGTCATTTCACCAGTATTAGGAGATTGAATACTTATACTTCTATTTGTTAGGCTTTTGACTATTGTTTGTATTATGTCTGTGTCTACTCCTATCTTTTTGCATTTCTGTTGTAGTATATTAATGTTTACGTTGTCATATGCTCCTTTAATGTCGATAAATACACATATAGTTACCCAGTTCCTGGTGAAGGCTTTGTATATTGCTGTTGATAAATATACAATGTTATCCATTGTGCCTCTTCCTTTTCTAAATCCATTTTGTAATTCCGGATACATAATATTCTAGCCGGGTTTTGATTATGCCTTCGAATATTTTGCCGATACATGATTCCAGAACGATCGGTCTGTAGCTATCATACTCCATCAGGTCTTTTCCTATTTTTAGAACTGGAATTATTGTTTGTGTTTTCCAGTCTTCCGGGATGCCGCTTTTGCCTTCTAATATTTGATTGAACATGTTTATCAGCTGCTCTTTAATGTTTAGTGGAGTATGACTTATCATTGAGTACGTAAACTGATCTTCACCTGGTGTAGTGTCTTTCTTTCCTTTAAGTTGCAGTTCCAGCTCATGTATGGTAATTTTATTTAATGGTACTTTTCCAAACCCCTTATCCATATCTACTTCCGCACTATTAGGTATCAGCAGGGTAGTCATTTTATCTAATAATCTTTGGATCCATTCTTCTTTTTTTGTCTTATGTATTTTATCCTTTGCTTGCTGTGCATCTGCAAATTTTCTAATTACCTTCCAAATTTGGCTAATAGAAGTATTTCGATTTAAGCTTTCTGTAAATTCTATAAATCCCATTTTTTCCCTCTGTGTTAGTGCTCTACGAGCTCGGGCTGCTATTGATCTATATTTAAGGAAATTTTCTTCAGAAGTATCGTTTTTATATTCCTTTAAAGCTGCACTTCTACGCTTGCATGCTACATTACATTCTTCATTCCACCACGTTGGTTTCTTAGGATATTTACCTTTTCCGTCCCCCTTTGTTTGTGGAATTGCTAGTTCCGCAGCATTTCTTATGTTCTCAGTCCATGTTCCATATTCTTCTGTTTGCGAGCTTTCTGTTAGTGTTTGTGTGTAAATCGGCCAATTGGCCTGGTTGGTTTTATATCTTAACCTTGGTTTACACGTAATTCTCTCGATGCTATTGTGAACTATCCTGCACATGGTGATATAATGATCGCTCATTCCAACGGGATCCAATACTTCCCATTCTACATTGGTGCCAATATCGTCTGTGCATATAGTAATATCCACGCAGCTTTTCCTTTGTTCTGGTCTGCTAATTCTGGTGGGTCTTCCATCGTTGGCAAAAATTAGGTTGTTTGCCTCTAATGCTTCCATAAGATTTTTTCCGTTGGTATTAACCATTCCAGATCCCCATACTTGATTCTGTGCATTAAAATCTCCCATGACAATGTATGGTCTCTTAAGCTTTTTAAAAATTTTGTTATACGCCTTTCTTGAAGGATGTATATCTGGCGGGCAGTATATATTTATTACTGTAATGTCATATATTTTAAGTGCCATCATTTCAAATCTTGCGGGTAACTCAGGGTCATAATTTTGTATTGCAAACGGGATATCTTTGTGAATTAAGCATGCTATACTTCCACGTCCATCTCCCCTATCCTTTCTGACACATGTGTAGTATGGCATCTTAAAAATCAGTGTCTCTTTTAAACATGTTTCATTTATTTATTTCATTCATAAAAACTGTACCTGAACTTAACAGCAAGGTCAACTTGTTTAACGAAACTATCAACAACTTATATGATGTACATGCACCGATGCGTACTGTTAACATAAAAAAGAATATTCCACTATATATTACTGCAACAATTCGACAAATGATAAAACTATGTGATGTGGCTTATAACAGATACAGAAAACAAAGGACCGATGCAAAGTACAACTATTATAAGACTTTGAGGAATTATATTAGCCAGGCCATTAAAAATGAGAAAAAAGCTTATCTCGAACATCAATGCAGACAAAACATCAATGCTCCAAAAAAACTTTGGAAGGCATTTGATAGATGCAAAAAAATTCATTCTACGGTAAAACACCAGATATCTCCAGAAATTAATAATCCTGATGTTATAAATGATTAGGCGGCTCCGTGGCGTAGTGGTATGTGTGTGACTACTGCGCCCTAGGTCCCGGGTTCGAATCCCGACACGGTCCGCTTGAAAAATGTTAGGCGAGCATTTTTCGCAAAAATACACCCTCGTTCGGATGAGAGGTAAAATGGAGGTCCCGTGTGTGAGTGTTGTCACGCACGTTAAAGATCCCTACCTTGCTTGGAACAGCAAGGATTCGGCAAAATTCAAAATTTTCCAGGTAAAAAAAAACTCGCTTCCTGGCCAATGTAGTACCTTCGGGTGGAGCATTGGAAAATCACATGTAATGTTATAAATGATTATTTTGTTAATTCCATATCGCATCAAAAGGTGGAAAAAGCCGAGATCAATCAGTATATGCATAATTGTCTACCCAGCATAAATAAGTTTACTCGTTTCGCAACTGTAAATGATGAAGTAGTTAAAGCATCTATAAAACGCATAAAATCCAATGCCTGTGGTGTTGACGGTATCAATCTTAAGATGTTATTACTAATAATGCCCTACTGTATTGAAATAATTACATATCTGGTGAATTTATCATTGCAAGAAGGCATATTTCCAAATTCTTGGAAACGATCTGTCATTGTACCTATCGGGAAAAAACCATTATCCTGCTCGCCTTCCGATTTACGGCCTATTAGTATACTGCCAGTGATGTCAAAAGTCATTGAGCATATAGTATATACACAAACGTTGGAACATATTAATAGATGTGGCATCCTACCTGAACTCCAGTCTGGATTTAGAAGCGGGCACAGCACAGCTACTGCATTGACCAAGGTATTAAATGATCTATCACATTCAGCAGACAAATCAGAGGTTACATATCTCGCATTCATAGACTTCAGTAAGGCATTTGACATTATCGTGCATGACCTACTAATTGCGAAACTGCACTACTTTGGATTTTATAAAACTACTCTTGAATGGTTCACTAGCTATTTAAATGGCAGATATCAGAATGTCATACTAAATAATAAAACCTCACAATCGCTACATGTAACTCAAGGTGTTCCTCAAGGAAGTAACCTTGGACCTTTGTTATTTGTGATTTACACAGCAGATTTACCGCAGGTCTTAACGCTGACTTGTAGATACCACTTTGTTACTACAAGTTGCGCACCCTATACAGATATAAACAATTTCTAAGCCCCGAAGTAAAGTGGAGAATATGTAATAGTCTAATTCTATGCCATCTGGACTACTGCAATGTAGTATACTACAGCTATCTAAACGCACGAATAAAACGTAGAATACAAGTCTTACATAATACATGCTTTAGATTTGCATATAGCGTACCTTATAGACCCCATATCACACCGTTCTATAACTTGCGCTGCAAGCTTAAATTCGACCGACGAGCAACCTTATTTTTAGCTACATTCATTCATATATGCTATTCTCACCTCCCATACCCCACTTTATCTGTATGAGATAATGAAACCAAGAGCTAGTATGCACCTACTAAATTTACGAAATAACAATGACCTCAGTATCATGCAGCATAAAACTGCTAAATATGAGAGTTGTTTTGCTTACATGGCTACCCAATTATATAACAAATATAAAATAATCTTTTATGAAACTTCAAAAGACAAATTTTACAAGAAGCTATATGATGTCATACTATATGAGCAATCACAAAGCTAGGCTGATGGAAATCTAGGAAATGCTGGAATCCTTTCCTCTATTTATCAATTTTACATAGTTTGGCATATGTATATTGTGTTTATCTATTACTTATATTGTTAATTTATAATTGTTATATTTCTTAATTTCTAGGAGGAATTTAAAATCAGCTTTGCTGAATTCCTTTCCTTTTGGATATACCAATAAATTTTTGATTGATTGATTGATTAATAGTACCACGTCTGGTTTATGCTGTCCTATTATATATTTGAGGTCTAAGCAATTGCTAATGGCACTATTTATATTCCATTGGATTATAGAAATATTATTCTTAGTATGTGCTCTCCACATCAGAGTTTTTTGAGTTCTCGTCTGCAACTTCCACTTCCATTATTTGCATTTCATCGAGCGTGTTAATTATAAAAGTATGCGGCGCTTCCCTTACCACTTGATTTGGTGAATCCATCGTGCATTTGGCCAAATTCCGTATTTCTTGGACAACCATCTCTCCTATGTCCCTGTCAATGTTTTTTGCGTCAATAATTCCTTTAAGTATCTCAATGGTGGCAAATATGTCTACCTGTATTTCTTGTTGTTGCACTTTGCTTCTTTGCGATTCTGTAGGTTCCTTCGTCTGAACGTTTTGCTTAGGTTTCCATGACATTTGGGGGTTTAAGGCTCTTTTGTGAGCTTCTTTATCATATCCTAGTATTAATGGCGAGGTAGGCTTTCTTTTCCTTTCACTTGTGATTTGTGAATATGGAATTTTCCTTATATTTTGAGTCGCATGTGCTTGCCTTTGTGTTACATCTACCAACTGCAGTTCTTCTTCCCTTGATCTGTTGACAAGTGGGGGAAACTCTTGTAGGTTTAGGTGTATGTTTCTCTCTATTAGGCATAGATCCATCATATTTTCGTGCTTTTTGCCTTGCGTCAAAGTAGGATATATTTTCGAATGTCATTATTTCCTTGACTTTTTTTGTCTTAGGTATTCCTTACATTTCTTATTCGTGGCTTCATGATCTAAGTGACAAAAGACACATTTGATTTCTTCTGCACCACAGTCCTTCTCCTCGTGCTCTTCTGCACAGTTAGCGCATCGCTTTTTACTGCGACAGTTCTTTTTGGTGTGCCCGTATCTCAGGCAGTTTGTGTATTGCAGGACAGGGTCAATATATACTTCCACTTTTGCTTCATAGTAATTTATATGAATGTATTCTGGAAGCCTTTCCTTTAAAAGTTACCACCACTGACTCTGTAGGAATATATGTAATCTTTTCATTAAGTTCTACCCGCCTGTTAAGCCTTCTTGCTGATACTATTGGTCTGGCAGCTGTGCCTTCTTTTACAATTTCCTCTATCGATGTATTAACGTCAATGCCTCTGACAATACCTTTCACCGTAATTAAGGATGGTACAAATGCTTCCCAATAAATTCATTAGCGGCTTTCGGGGTCTTAAAATCAATCCCTATACGGTTACGTCCCTTTCTAGTAATTTTACTTATTGCCATTATATCGCTCCTTTTCAGGATTCTACCCACTACCGTCGGGTGCACATTCCCAATGTTTTTCTCTTTACTCTTCACAATGATTGTATACGGTGCAGTATCGTAGCAATCGTACATAATTTTTGGTCGTTCTGGCGGATGATCCTGGGGGCCGCCTGGGCCCCCAGTCCCCGTTAACATGTTATACTTTTACCCTATATGTATGTGTAGGAAAACAGGTTAAAGGATTAAATAATTAATAAGCAAGCAGGCAAGCAGCAATAAAAATTGTTTTTTACTCACGTTCGTGTTCCCCACAATTCCACTTACA
This sequence comes from Platerodrilus igneus, assembly GCA_036346225.1. NCBI lineage: Eukaryota > Metazoa > Arthropoda > Insecta > Coleoptera > Lycidae > Platerodrilus > Platerodrilus igneus. The sequence continues at coordinate 2,254,446 of JARFIW010001025.1, read as the reverse complement.
CAAACACACAGTCCCAACTATTCAACCACAAACACCTCCAAACCGTAAATTTCTAGATCCAAAAACCAACCATAAAACAGTGTCTTCTCTCTCTAACCTCCTAACCTATACATAAATTTCTTATCCAAAATAAGAAAAATCATATTACAAAAATTTAATAATAGTTGCTCAAAACCAGTATATCTTCTTTGTATAATAGTTAATTATGAAAAAAACAGGAACACTAAGCCATATTTTTACAATTTCTAAACTATTTGTTCGCTTCCTTAAAAAGTCATCAACTCACGAAGTATTTCCGAGTCACCCATGATAATACTGCACATGACACACATTGTCGGTAATATGCTTAATCCTAGTAACTTCCAAGTTTTACCATCTAAATTCGGTAACGATTTTCTTTGTTATGGAAAAGTTTGTTATTAGATGTTATAACCACTAGAATATTTCTCCCGTGCTTGCTTCTTGTGCCAGATTTTAGAATTGGTGATGTGTTAACGAATAAAAAAAAATTAGTAACGGATGTATTAAATCTATAGAACTCGTAATTAACATTATATTAGAATTACATTACTTTCGTAAAGGTTTCAAAAATGAAACGATATTTATTAACAATTGTATAACTTTACAAGGCACCAATATGATACTTATGAACTTACATATTACTTCAAAGAGAAACAAACTAAAACAAGGCAATTAATTATAATTTAAAAATAATACAATAGCAACATTTGTATTTGTATAATATACACAAATATATCATCTAATTTTTATTATACAATATTTACATAATATCTGTTTGTAAAAACTAAAATAAATACAGCCAGAATTAATTAAAATGAAACCGAAATTGGAATGGACTACCCTGAAAGCCTTGAAAACCTTGAAAGCCTTGGAAATGTTGGAAATTCGGCATACCAGATCTTCCTGACTCTGGATCCAAAGGATCTTCACCATTATCAAACTGCCGTCGTTTCTCCTCATCCGTTAAGACCTGTAACAAGTAAATTATAACAAATATGCTTTTAATTAATGAATGTACTTCTTTAGCAGCTGCAATGTCAATAAATTTCTTTTCTGCAACTTTCTTCATTTTTTCATCATTTTGATAATTATCAGGATGCCATATTTGTGCTTGTTTACGGTAAGCTTTAGTAATTTCTCTTTTAGTTGCTGTTCGTTCAACTCCTAGTATTTTGTAATAGTCTCTTTTCTCGGCTTGGAGCTGTATCTTTTTAGCCCTTTCTAAACCTTCTTTAGCACGTTCGAATTGTGCATCCAATTCTAAAGCAGCTCGAAAATCGGCTATTGCATCATCATAAAGTTCCGAGAGTATATAAGCATCAGCTCTATCACAATAAACTTTTGAATCTTTATTAATTTCTAATGCATCGCTACAAGCAGTAATTGCCTCAGCTGCCTGTCCATCTTTGGTATAACAGGTACATAAAATACGTTTGCCTTCATAAATAATTTTTTCTACTTCTTTTTCATTTTTAATAGCTTTTTGAGCAGAACTTATACTATCTGCATAATTTTTGTCTTCCAGGTAACTTTCCGCTTCAGTTAAAAATTTTTCAACTTTTTTTATCTTTTTGTACAATGGGAAACAGTCTTTATGTTCAGGATCTAATTTTAAGCATTCTCGAATTGATCGTAACGCATCTGTTGCATGTCCTAAATCATATAACAAGGATGCAAGTTTAAAGTATCCTTTAGTATTATCAGACTGCAATTTGGTAGAGGCACGTATATCACTAACAGCGGCTAAAATATCATTATTAGCCAAATGCATTTCTGCACGCAATTCAAAAAACTGCGAAGCCCATGGGCTAACTTCCATGGCGTGCGAAAGATACTGTATGGCACTTGCATGTTCCTCACGGGCAAAGTAATAATCGGCAAGATCTTTATTTTCTTTAGCAGGAGCTATCCTTCTGATGAACTCATTTGCTTCTTGATTATGTGGATCATTTTGTAACTAAAAACAAATATTAAAAATTGTCTACAATTTCTAACTTCATGGTATGGATAAACAACAAACGTGCAATCAATCACATGAGATATAAAAATTGCGTTTAGATAGTGACTGTAACAGTAATATATGATAATGAATTGATTGTCAACATTTTTTTAAAGAGAAACATTTATACATTTTATTTGGATAAGCTAAAATATTTGTCGTGATTTATAGAAGTCAATACATTCATTGGACTGTAAATTTTCCATGTCAATTTCGCTTTGTATTATGTGCTTTCGGCAATAAATATATTGCTTATGTAGTATTTATGTACTTCCAACTGGAATCATTTTTTACAAACGTTATTACTAGATTTTCAGATGAAAAACAATCGCAAGAAGATGCAACTACATCAAATGACAAACTATAATCAGAAAATAATTTGTCGTTTAAAAATGTAGTTTTACATTTGTTCATAAAAGAATAAATATGCAAGTACTTCAATGACCATCTTTTCAGTCACTTTGTAATGATGGTGCGTTACTTAAGTACGTACACATTAGGGTGTAGAAATAAATTTATATAATTTCAGTTACTTCAACAAACTTTTAGCTAGGAAAGCACCCCGAAAAAATTATAGCACGGGTGGTTTACATTTAGTGGTATGGCTATTTCAATAGAATATTAAATTAGGACAAATAATAATACAACCCGTAATAAAAACCAGGGATGTCACCGTTCACAATAATATTTTTATAAATCCACACGGGTTCAAGAAACCACAAAATTATTAAGCATTATAAAATTAATGTGTTTCCATGATCTGACGACATTCGATTCGATCATAAAAACAACTTTAGGTGCACAAAGTGTAAGAACGGAATTTTAAAAGGAAGTGAAAAATGGATATAACGATTAAGTTCAGAATTAGTAAGTTAAGAAGGAAACGATGTTTGAGTAGGCTCTCAGGGGCCAATGGCGAACTGTTTTGAGCTTTGGTGGACACGTAAGCCAGAAAAATCAAACACGTGAATTCATAGAATTTATATTCATGTCGGTCGCGATTATTAAACCATGAGAGGATAACAAATTGGTTTCATTCATTAACGTAAGTTGGAGTTTAAATAGATTAAATGAGATAACCAAACGTGCCAAGGAAGTAAAAACCAGATAAATCAATGGGGTCCCTGAAAATCCTTTATCTTTAGTTTTAAAAATAATCTGGAAAATTAAAACTGTAAGAACCATACACGCTTTTATTTGTTTATGATGTATAATTATGTGTTTGTGGATTCTAAATGAAAATGGTTTGTATCTATGTAGTACGAAGTTCATACTCCAGTACATAATTATTTTGTAGGACTATGAAATAGCGACGGAAATAATTTTGTTTAAATTTCAGCACAATATTATTAGCAAAGAAACTTGAAGATTTTAAGAGCAAGAAATATGTAACTATCGGCAAAATTGTGGAATTATTGTAAGTTAAAGATTGCAAACTCAGTATTTTTAATAAACACTGGAATGTTTAAGTAAAAAATGTTAATATTGCAGTTTTCTTTTCTGTATTGTGGTTACGGACATTTCCAAATTAAACGTCGTACAGATCAATCTGGGAAATTATAGCAACAGAATGGTAGTATTGGAGAGGTTATAAATTTTAATGTCATTTTCAATTATTTCAAGAGAAATTACAAGTTTAATTTATTGTATATATAAAATTGACTAGAAGTCCACATCTTTTAATATAACAAATGAAAAATGCCATTTTCAAGATACATTGAAAATCATGAACAAATAAAAAATGCCATTTCCAAGGTACATTCAAAACCATGCGCCATTATCCGTGTCTTGCAATTGCACTGCAACCTTTTTTTTTGGTATTTTTTGTATATGGGTGAAAACGAACGTTCACCAACTAACGCGAATTACAAATAAAAATCATGACGTCACATCCACCGGCAATTCAAATTTAAAAACTATATTTATGACTAGAAAAGTATACAATCATACTATTGTTTATGGATTAATGTTTCTTTAAGGAGATCTGTTACTAATATCTGACCAGTTGGATGTAGAGTAGGTTAGTTTTAAGGTCAATGTACGTGCAATTATATTATAAAAAATTACTGTTAATAGAGTGTAAACTTATATGGAATTTTATTTGGAATTGCTTATAATATAGGTAAAGGTAGAATGAAAAAAATTTTGAAAGGATATGCAGTCAATTCAGTGATGAAGAGTTATTTTGGGAGGTCTTTTTTTGAAAATGCGATAAAAAGTTAATGAATATTTTTAGATAAAGCTACAGTATAAAGTGACGAGATTTAGGAAAATTAAAGGCATGGAGACCTATACAGAATAACCATCTCCGGGTAGCAATAATATCAAAGAAATTGCTGGGATAAGATGGTTTGGTGCCCTTATTTTTGACAACTAGTAAAGCCTTTCAAAGTAAGTGATACTTGTGAAGTATTTTGTACTTTGGTCATTTTACATGTTTATATTTTTTTATCATTTTTTCCATAAGCACCCACTCCCGCACCAATGTAGTCAGCTGGTGTACCTTTAAAATTGTTGCGGGATTTCTGCCGCTTCTGCGTAAAACGAAATTTGTAGCGTGTCATTGTAACAACTTCCGCCGCTTGAGAGAACGCAAAGTGTTAAAATCCAAAATATTATTTCAAAAACTATCAGTGTTTCGTTTGAAGTTCCTCGAGGAGAACATTTATCGGCCATATTTTTAAGCTGCTTTATAAATGACATTAAAGGTTTCAAATATACTAAGGCACCTCTCTTTGCCCATGACATAAATTTAAAATATCATAAAAAAACAATTATTACAAATTAATCCGAGAAGATCTTGATTGATTATCTGAGCCATAAGTTAAATTACGTGCCAAGGCAAATTAGAAATTCCTGTAATAACATCAAAACAGACGGTCTAAAATAAATACAGAATAGAAATCCACTGGTATCCTACGTCACCAAGAAATCGTCCGGCGAGTTATTATCAGACCTATACCAGTAAAAGCCCAAAATAACCAAAACATCCTATGGCTGGTCATAAACTTTGAACTGCGGCGTCGATAACCAATGAATTTTTAGACGGGCGTAGCTTATATAACACGCGAATTTGATAAGCAGACAGTTTTGATTCGAACTGAGCACAATCCACATCACGTATACTCAAGAATCTATGCAACGAGTGAATATTAAAAATTAAATAATCAAATTTTTGTGAAAAGTGGTGTTAGAAAATTTTAAAATAAATAATAGTGAAAAATATATGAGACAAGTTTCGCCGTTTGCTGGAAAACGGGCTCTAAGAGAGACTATAAAAATCTAAGTAAGACGGGGTAAATCTAAGAGAGTCTAAGAAAATCTAAGTAAAATCCAAGTAACTCTAAAGGAGATTAAGAAAATACTAGATTATTGATTAAACGGGGTAAAATTTGGAAACTAAATAAATTGATAATATTGGGAGAAATTCCGAATGAGAATATTGGCAAAGGCACACAAAACAGAGGGCTGTTTTAAGCATTGAATGGAGCAACTCAACTGAAAGTAATCTTGTGGTACTGATGTTTTTACTACTAAAAATTTTTATGCATTGAAAATAAATTATTGAATTTATTAGCATAATTATTGTTGATCTGAAAATTATAATGTTTCATCATATAGTAGGTGCTATTTTAGGAATAAAAAATTATCGTTTCAATAATTTTAGTTTGACTAACTAATGTTATGGTTCTAACTAAATTTTCCATTAGAAGTAATCGTTAATTACTATGAAAAGGTTTAAGAGACTTGTACTTGCTTTCAGTCATCTAATAATGAGGTTTTCAGCCATTTAATGAAAAATTTTGGCATAACTCTTTCGATAAATGTTGGCATGAATCTATGATTTATACCACAAATTTCTGAGGTTGTAGATGTGAATTAATAACCATTGTCAAATTGTTATTTTGTAAATGATATTATATTTCCGTTTGCTAATGCTATTCGCTAGTCTTTGCTTTATCGATTATTTTACCACATAAATATTTCAATCAAAATCCATAATAACCCATTATAAATAAAACGAAGAAAACTTAATAATGATATATAAATAAAGATAAATTTATTTTGGGTTTATCGCCCTTTGGAATATTATGAAGTAATCTCTCCTTTTTCCTATTGGTTGGAGCATAGACAACACATTTTAAACAATTTGAAATTTAACTTTTCGCTTTAATAATGTGATTGTTACCTCTGGGTACTAAATCCCTACAAAGCATAAAGCGTCAACATCTACCTCAGTTTTTAAATCATGCATTTGCTTATTGACAGTTTCATTGCATATACCACCATTCTACGAAATTCTATAAGTAGCATTTTAAAGCTTTACAATTTGTGATACGAAAATAGTATGAATTAAGGAACAATGAATGATAATGGAAATTTCGGAGTTGAGTAATGAAAATCTACAAAAGATAATACGTTATCTGTGCTGAAGGCCTCAATTATGAATATACAGCGTGTAATAAACTAATGTTGGCAGTCACTATGCTATCTTCTGCTATGACAATTCCATAGGTCATGAAATATTCGATAAAAAATAATTATAACGGCCTGTATGAATGACGGCACAATATTGTCTACACAAAACTGTAATAACATTGTAAGTATGCATCGATAAACTTTCACGCACTTCTGGCTTCACCAAAGTTTTACAATAGACTCCCGGTTTTTGTACAATGATGCACAGAGTGCTGTGTATAACCAAAGACAAAAAAGGCAAGTATGCAGAAGGTAAAAAATATTAAAGGGTCAACGGTTAGGAATGCTTTAAAATGCCCTAACGATATCTATATGTGTATCATTTTTGTAATTATTAATGTTTGTTTTAGTCCTACTATCGTCGACCGCTAAATTACCATACATGCAAAAATAGCTTAGAAAATACAAAACTAAACACAACTGTTGTGCAGGTTGTACTTGTTAGTTTCAGTTTTACATGAAATCAACTTGTAAAATAAAACTACTAAGGTTGCAATTGAATAACTAGATTTATGTGCTCAGCTTTTAACTTTGTTATCAGATAAAACCAACATTTGCTAGCTCATTAGTATTAAGACTGCATGGAAGCTTAAACATTCCTTTCTGAAATCTATTAATAGACAGTGCCCAACTGCCCAGCAATCAAACTATCTACCAACTATAAACCTAAAACTTCCATAACTCTACTAGCCCATTAAAATAGCTGCACTGCTTTAATTTTAAATTACTCACTTCAAAAACATACTACAGCTGTTTTAACAATTATTAAAAAGGAAATAAATATCAAATATTGCGTTGAGATTATTTCCAAATATAAAATTAGAATATTCCTGTATTGGGTACTTATACCATGAAGCTAGCTGTAAATAGATTTGTAATAATAATATACTTACAACATTATAAAAATCTAATTGGGCTAAATCGTAACTACCTAGTTTTAAATGTACATTTCCTCTGCTTATTTTTGCAGCTTGGAAATCAGGTTTTAACTCTAGAACACGATCCAAATCGCCTAGAGCATTTTTAGCTCTTCCTAATGCTAAATAAACAGTGCCTCTTTTAAAATATGTGAGGTAATTTGAAGCATCTCCTTCTACAAAAGGCATTTTAATATAATAACAAAAACCGATAACTTACCAACTGCTGCATGATAATGTGTTAAAGCATCCGATAATTGTCCTTTCGCTAAAAGTTGTTTGCCTAGTTCTAAGTGGTTTTCGATTTCATCTTTTGAGGAACAGTCTGCAACTATACAAAATTGTCAAATATTTAATTAGTCAAAAAAATGTTAGGCTACCTTTAATAAATAACTCAATTATTAATAATACTACATATGGTGAAACTTTTAACCAAAAATTTGTTTTGTGAAATTCCATATCTACAACAGTTTGCATTAAATTATTCATATTTGTTATAGTACACTCGTATATTTAGGGTTAGATAAGTTGACGTTTCATCGTGGTTTTCCATGATTGGTCCACAACATTGTTTAATTGGTAAAAAATGGATACGCTAACGCTACCATGCATACTTTCTATACATGGACGCATTCAGCCACATACAGCGCTTTAATTAAGAATCTTCCTGAATGGTCATTTTAACTGTCACTTTTTCAAGCGCAACGCTGCAGCTATCCGCCATTAGCAAAGCGTATAAATATTCCCCTGCCAGAAACCGCTTTAATAAAGCATATATATTTATTGGCTAGAATATCGTAAAGTTAGCATTAAAGATATTTATTCGTAATAATGTAACTAAAGTTTGAAGGTCAAACATTTATAGTTAATTTTACTTCAGAACAACAAAGACGAATTCGGAACGGCTTGTATACTATTAGATATGGAAATTTAATTCATACTGATTTTGAAATATTTTTTCAAGATACAGCATATGCATATGCATATTGCATTCAGCTACAGAAAAATTTAAAAAGAAAAATTTCTGCAATGCAGTTAAAGATGCAACTAGTGAAGATCGTGTGTTGCAATTTATTGCTAATAATATAATCTTTAAATAGCCTTTTAGATTCCGCTTGAACAGATGCCACTATCTTACTATTACTGGACAAATACAAGTAAACATAAAGCAAAAAAAGGATTAATAGAAAAAAATAAAATCAACAATCGACCAAAAATCTTAGCACATACGAGTGTATACTCTAGATAAAAGATATAGAAATCTAAAATAAACATATAATAAAATTAAAATTATTCAAAATATTAGGAAACGAACAAGGGAAAGTTTTACTAAATGGAAATTATTATTATAGGGCGTATGATATATTTACTACAGATTATAGTTTTACTCAGTTAGTAGCACTTTTGAATCTGAACTTCCTTCGTATGCAGCTTTAAGAACTGTTACTGTTAATAATCAAAGGTTTGGTCTAAAAATACACCTTAAATGGTGTAACATGCGGTAACAAACTACGCTAGCTAATTGGGAGAGAAAAGTGGACTGTATATAAAATTAAGTGATATTTTAACAAACAACAAATAATTAATGTTTTTTAACTAAATCAAACGTTTATTAAAAGCACTTACCTGGAGATTTATGAAGCCGTGCCAACAAAAAAAAACGATGTAACATCTACTCTACCTTTTGCGGGTGAAGCGAAGCACATTTATTTCAATAGTGGTTCTGACGAAAAGCGGTTCATAATTTGTTCTATGTGGAACGTGTAAAATAGCGATGCGGACTGTTCGAACGACGAATCGATTCTCCCTTGCTTTGTTGATTTTCCAGTCAATACTGTGTTCTTGCACATGCGGAATAACGATTATCACTCGTGAAACTTGTTGGCATGTACTTATAGTAAACATGGAAATTTACTCTAACAAATTTAAATATCCCGGGGCGGACGTAAATAGTCAACTAACTCAATGTAAAATAAATGTAGCTTTAATTATTTACACTATAAACGGAACATACCGCCCACCAAAATGCAAGGCATTTTAAAGAATAAATAATTATAAGGCGCGGGGGGAGGGCGAAATTACCAAGCGAAAAAAGAAAAAGGATCTACAAAAAGCAAAAGAAAAAAAATAAGAATTCTTTTTTCTACATTGAGAGCAACGCTTTGACACAGTAATAGAAAAGGAAACAGCGAAGTCGACGCCCAAACATAAAAAGGGTTTGACTTGAGTTCGACATGAAGGCAGGTTGCCCATAGGAGGTTGCAATGCGACAGGATTGGTTCTCCAACACGTTAGACTGACTCAAAATACGACGGATAGATTGCCTTCCAGAAATAATCCAAAAGTGCTGACTGACGAAAAATGGACCTTTTGAGCACCCGCGTGGAAGTATTTTAAATGAACGTAAGTAACATACAGATCAGTGAATCGACTTTTGCTAGGTAACAAAGCGGGAAATTTACGGTCAGAGGACAAAGGCGCGTGAGCCAGGCGACCTCTGATGCGCAAGATTCCATCACGAATAAAAGGGGACAATTTGCGAAAACTCTTTTTTAAAGGAGATCCAGAATGAATGGCATCAAGCTCGATAGCAAAATAAGATTGTTGAGTATACGCAAGCAAAGGGAACAAAGCATTGTGCAACTCAGAAGATGACAAAAGTCCGGAGTACCTTTCGAGTGGGTGACGTAGATTATGACGAAAACGGAGAATCCAAGCAACAATGTAATAAATGGAAAGGAAGAGTGATTTTCTAGAATTGATTGAATCCAAGAGGATGTTACGACAGCGGATAAAACAATAGAGAGTTGTTCAGTGAGAACTTCAGGAATATCTGAAGGCGGAATATTTGGACTGTAGTTTTCGAAAGACCGATACAAGGTTGGTGAAGCCACCCACCATATATAACATTGGCACAAGTCGCTAGGGAGTAAACAACGTGACCCGACATCGGCAGTATTCTCGGTGGAGGGGATGTGATGCCAAGAGGCGCGAGACGTGTTTTCCTGAATGTAAGCAACACGGTTGGCGACGAAAGTCTTCCAACGCTGCGGCGGCAAACGAATCCACAAAAGTACTACCATGGAGTAAGACCAACAATAAATTTTATGAAAGTAAGGTTCAAATCAAAGGTTTTGAGGACAAAGACTAATAATTTGGATGCCAATGTGGCGGCCAACAAATCGAGACGGGGCAAAGAGATTGTACGAAGGGGTGCGACCTTACATTTAGCGCACACTAAGCGAACTTCAATGGCGAAAGGAGTAACAAATCGAAAATAAACAACAGCACAGTAGCCACGTTCAAAAGCGTCAGCAAAACAGTGAACTTCGCACGTAGTAAACTGTGGTGGTATAAGCAAGCGGGCTAAAGCGAAATCCGAAAGAAGCGGTAACTCATGCAAGTATCTCTCTCACAAACGGAGAAGGTCGGGGGAGGGGAGCATCCCATTCTATTTTTAATGACCATAAACGTTGAATTAAGTGTTTTACCAGAAAAGTAAGAGGGGATAAAAGTCCCATGAGGTCGAAAATACGGGCTAAGTTAGAAAGTAGGTTGGGCTTGGTACAGCAGGTACTTAGTGGCTGAACTAGAAAACAAAAATTATCTGAACTGAGATTCCATTGAAGACCTAACACTTTTAGGGGTTGAGTATCAGGGTTCTGAAAGGAGCGGGGTTACGCGAATTGCTGCTTGCGGAAAGATCTTTTAACAATTCGGAATGGTTACTTGACCATTTATGAAGTTCGAAACCACCAAGTTTTAAAAGAGCAATTAGTTGATTACGTAGAGCGAGGGTTGATTCAATAGAATCTCCACCAGTAACGATGTCATCAATATAAGTATGGTGGTGAAGCGTGAAAGCGGCTAACGGATAAGAATTCCCTTCGTCCACGGCCAACTGCTGAAGCGTGCATATGGCAAGAAAGGGAGCACAATTGATTCCATACGTAACGGTATTTAATTTAAAATCCTGAATGGGCTCCTCAGGGGAGAAGCGCCAAACAATTCGTTGATAGAATTTGTCTATACATCTGACGAATATCGGCAGTGACAACATAGGGATGTAAACGAAATTGTAACAAAATGACGGTAATATCGGGTTGCAACAAACAAGTGATCGTTTAAGGACGATTGAGACAGAGTTTTAGCAGAATCGTTGATAACAATTCGTAATTTCGTACTTATGCTTTCGGGTTTCACAACGCAATGATGCGGGATGTAATAAGAAAAGTCCGAATGAGACCCAATAACAACAGATTGCATATGTTGAGAATGAAGATATTCACGCATGAACGAAACGTATTGTTCGTAAACACGAGGTTGCTTAAGTAAACAATTTTCTAAAGAAACAAATCGTTGTAAGGCAAGACCACGACTACCTGGAAAAAATGATTCCTCATCTCTAAACGGCAGTGAGATGACATATCGACCTTGTTCATTGCGGCGAAACGTATCGACAAAATGTTTTTCAACAAAAGTTTCTTCAGGCGTGAAAGGTTGAGCGGCGGGGACAGCTTCGACTTCCCAGAATTTAGCGACAATATCTTCCAAAGGGGGAGTAGAATCTGTCATACAAAACAAGCTAGTTATTTCAGAAGCAGACGAAGAAGGTATGTTTCCTATTAGAACATATTCGAAGATGGTATTAATAGCAACAGGTTGATCGCTATCACCCTGGATGCGACCGTCTAATAACACTTGAGGGAAAATATCCGCGCCAAGTAAGAAATCAATGGGCCTAAATTGAGCAAAGAGCGGATCAGCTAGCTTGAGGTTAGCCAGATGATTGAAATGTTGTAAAGAAATATTAGAAGAAGGTAAATTTTCACAAATTTCGGGAAGTACTACAGCTTGAAAATTAATAATCGGTGAAGAAACACCTATTGGTTTGAGTGAAACGGCGACAGTGCCATGCTGAGCAGTTGAGCGCATGGAACCTAAACCACTAAGGGTAAGAGAATGTGGAGTAGTACCAAAACCTAAACGTTTCACACTACTTTGCGAAATAAAAGAAGTCATGCTGCCCGAATCGAGTAAACCGCGAAATTGCTGGAAAGAACCAGAGCAATCAGCAATTTCCACTTGAACGGTGGAAAGTAAAACAACTGAAGGTTTAGCTAAAGAATTAAACAAAACGACATTCGAAGTTGACGGACCACTAAAGCTAAACAAAATCGATGCTTTCTCAGAGGCACGAGGTGCGGACGGCATGTAGCGGTCTTGAATAGCGGGAGTAGTGCGAGGTGATACCTTAGAGGCAGCGGTGTCCGGGCTCAAGCGAGCCTGGTTACTAGCAGCGAAAGCGGATTTAGACAAAACGCGATCGAAGTGCAATAACGAATGATGACGTTGATTGCATTGGCGGCATGAAAAAGTAGACCGGCATTTATTTAAAATGTGAGAATTATTAAGGCAATTAATACAAAGATGTTAGTTTTTTGCAAAGTTGTAGCGATCTTGTGACGAAAGTTTAACGAAATCATTACAGCGATATAGATTGTGATCTTGATTGCAAAGCGGACATTTATTAACACTAGATTTTGTCTGAACTAACATGGAAACGGTGGATCGAGGCTTAGACGGGTTGCTGGAATGAATAACTTTGTTTAAATCAGTTTTATGATTTAACGACAAATTCGATAAGGATTTACACGTATTTTCCAGATAAGCAATTAACTTTTTATACGATGGGATAGCGGTCGGGTCTTGATGCATTTTAAAACTACTAGCAGTGTGTACATCCAAGCGATTTAAAATCATTTGTTCAAGAATAAAATCCCATTGCTCTATGGGTAAATCAAATTTTTTAAGCGCTTGTAAATTATCAACAAAAGTATCAACTAATTTTTGCAAACCGACGGGGTTATCGGAGTTTAATTTGGGAAATTTATCTATATTGTTCCATAGAGCAGAGGTAATGTGACGAATATTACGATATTTTTCACGAAGTTTTGTGTATGCAAGAGCGTAATTGGCTTCTGTAAGGTCAAAGTTTTTAATGGTTAAAAGTGCGGAGTCTTTTAGTGCTGATTGAAGATACGAAAATTTATCTACGTCCGACAAATAGTTATTAAGATGAACTAAGCTATCAAACCGATCACTAAAACTTTCAAAGAAACAACTTTCCTCATCAAACGTAGGCAGCGACAGCGGGGGGAGTGATACTTTTGACTTTAAAGTATCTAGCGGCGGTGACACATCGGCCCGAGGCGAAGATTTGCTGGTAAACAGCTTGAAATAGAGCGCTTTTATTTGAAAATAGTTGGTATCAAAACGTTTACGGATAGCGTCTTCCAACTCAAATTTTTCATCAGCGTCACCGGCTGAAGAAATTGCACCCACTATTCAATTATGGTGTGTAAGAAAATTTTCTCTAACGGTTTCCAGAGATTTATGTCGTGCGCGAAATAAATCTAAAAAAGCTGTTTCAACAGTACATTTATAAACGATTTCAAACATTTCCTTTAGCGAATTGATTGCCATATTACGTAGAAAACCATTACGTTTTAATTTTTCTGCCATAGTTAAATTAAATACAAAAGCGGACGAGATAAGAACGAGAACTTAACGATTTATAAAAGGCCTGGCGGCGATAACAAAATACGTAAACCTATTGCAAAGTAGAGAACAAATGCTCGTAAACAACTCAAACGATACAAATTATGCTAATTAAATGTCAATGCTTTGATAAGCGGTATAATTAAATATCTGAGTTTGTTGTTTACTCAAATCCGGCGAGAAGTTTAGCAAATGTAACATGCGGTAACAAACTATGAAAGCTAATTAGGAGAGAAAAATGGACTGTATATAAAATTAAGTGATATTTTAACAAACAACAAATAATTAATGTTTTTTAACCAAATCAAACGTTTACTAAAAGCACTTACTTGGAGATTTATGAAGCCGTGCCAACGAAAAAAACGATGTATTATCTACTTTGCCTTTTGCAGGTGAGCGAAGCACATTTATTTCAATAGCGGTTCTGACGAAAAGCGGTTTATAATTTGTTCTATGTAGAACGTGTAAAATAGCGATGCGGACTGTTCCAACGACGAATCGATTCTCCCTTGCTTCGTGGATTTTCCAGTCAATACTGTGTTCTTGCACATGCGGAATAACGATTATCACTTGCGGCACTTGTTGGCGTGTACTTGTAGTAAACATAGAAATTTACTCTAACAAATTTAAATATCCCGGGACAGACGTAAATAATCAACAAACTCAATGTAAAATGAATGTAGCATTAATTATTTAACTATAAACGAAACAAATGGTGTATTGATATTGTTAATTTGTATAGGAAATCAGACTATTATGGAGTTTGAAGTTTATGATAATTTATATAATTAATGTTTTAATAAGATGTCAAATTAGTTTATTGGCAGTATTGACGCCCATAAACACAGTTGTTTATAACTTTGCATAAGTGTTATTTATTCGGGCACAAATTCTCCACGGCTTAAGGAAATATTGTAGAATAAAGTATAGAGCATTATCTACAAACGCTTTGAGTTTCCTTTTCCCCATTTCAGCTGTGCTAGAAACCTGTAATTTAACAATCTGAAAATTCAATTTTTTATAAAATTGAACATCCGTCTGCAAGTTGTTATAACTGACTCAAGATCCTATTAAAATAAATCCAATAATGCCACAAAGTCGAGTTGAAAATGCAAGACATGGACGAGTTACTCGTAGTTACGGCCTTTGCAATAAACCTGACAATATGGAGACTTATCTAACGTGTGGTATCACTTTTTGTGTGTACATGTACAAAAAATATAGCAAATGTGGATTGGACATGTCATACTTGTGTATCGAAAAAAAAGAAAGTAGGGGAATCTGATGCGTCGACCAATGTATTGATTAACGAAATAACTAAACTGGGGTTAAATAATCAACATTCAGCCTACGAGATCCTACACGGAAGGTGCAAGACAGATGAATCTCTTTTGTTTAACGATCTAGGCTCTTCAGAAGTATTGCTTACACGCAAACATTCCAACACCATTTCAAGTTACCATGTTTCACCGGCGGAAACTTTAACTAAAACTAATTCTCAGTTATCGGTTGTTCAAAGTGAAAGGACCTGTCAAAGAATTCCGAATGAGCACGTTGCGAGTAATTATGGTACTTCGATTAATTCGATAGCAAATGTAAAGGTTATGCAAAAACTAGCACATCTAATGGTAAAAACATCCAAAACGAGTTTGGAGATAATAGTTTACCACAACTGCCAATTCCTCGCGTGAACAATACTTGTTCCGTCATTGGAGGTGTAAATTCAACAGCAATGGCTACTACATCAGCATCTTAAATGCGTGATTCCATTGGCACGTTTGTGACCAATGCTCAGTTACCTCTAGTAATAAATATACCAAAATCTACTTCCAACTGTACTAAATCAACGATTAGACGGCAACTTGCATTTAAGCGATTGGAATAAGAAAAGGAAGTGGAGTTAGTGCGATTACGCCTAGAAGAAAACTATATATATATATATATATATATATATATATATATATATATATATATATTGAAATTAATAAGATGAAATAATAACTTAGACTTTCTAAGTAAAGCCCAAATGATCATTTCAAATCGAGCTAGTAATTGAAAGAAGGAAAATATAAGGTCTTGGACAGGATTTGAACCTGCATCTCAGTTTTGGCGGAACTGTACGTTTACCAATTACGCTACCGAGGCCGATGGCTATAATTGGGAAATTTACAAATCTAAATCGTGTACAGTACCATATATAAACCTAACTTTCAATTACGTTTAGCATTTTTGTCAATCATATCTGAAATTGTCAAGTTTTTGACTTATGTCAGATATAGACAGGAAGCAACGCTCAAAATCACGGCTATAAGCCAAGTATTAATATATAAATATTATAAGTAGTTTTTACACAAGGTAAGTTGATAAATACGTACGTATTGAAATTAATAAGATGAAATAATAACTTAGACTTTTTAAGTAACGCCCAAAGGATCATTTCAAATCGAGCTAGTAATTGAAAGAAGGAAAATATATATATATATATATATATATATATATATATACAAAAAGTATAGTTTGCTAGGAAAGATGACACAGAGCGGGGACTCAGTACATGACGATCTAAGCGAAGTCATGTATAGCAGGCAGCGCATTGAGGATTGGCTCCAAACGCTTCCAGGTAGAAGAGTTAGTACCTCCTTTAGTAAACCAGAATCATTTGGTCATAAGTGCAATTCACATCATAATGAACCTATTATTCAAATGCCCCCACTATCTGGTGGTGGTATAGCAGGTTTAGCACCTTGCCATATAGCAGCTAGGCAGGTAGTTCCAAAGGACATGCCAGTATTTGATGGTAACCCACAAACCTGGCCGATGTTCTTCAGTAGTTATCAGTCATCGGCTAAAAGTTGTGGTTTTGGCAATGCTGATAATTTGAGCAGACTTCAAAAATGTCTTAAAGGCAGTAGAGGCAAACCTAGTCCCAGCTAGTGTTACAAAGGTGATGAACACTTTGCGAATGTTGTTTGGCAAACCGGAACTCATTGTACATAAATTAATGAAAGAGGTAAAGTCTGAGTTTTCTTTGCCAAAAAAGCGACTTGACTTGTTGGTGTCGTATGCTCTCTCAATGTTATGAATATGCCAATTGTGTGGTACGAAGATGCTGTTCCGACAATGTTGATTGGCCTACGGCACCTAAAACTCGTTTGGTTTGGACAGTTTCAGGTCCGCTTCACAACCACACCAGAGAAAACGAGTGTATTAACTCCCGTTCATTTACATTTCCAATGCTCCACCCGAAGGTGCTACATTGGCCAGGAGGCGAGTTTTTTGTTGCCTGGAAATTTAGAATTTTGCCGAACCCTTGCCGTTCCAGGCAAGGTAGGGATCTTTAACGTGCGTGACAACACACACACGAGACCTTGTTACGTGCCATTGCCACTTAAACATTGTTTTAGGTTAAGTTTTGATATACGGGAGTTTCGCGCCATAATTTCAAATACGCGGTGCGCGGGAATTTTAAATAGACTAGGCGGTGCTTCCGTGCGTCATAGTAGTGTATTTGCGCAGTGTGCGTGTCCCTAGAGGGTGGACCAATACTAGACAAAGAGTGGGGACGAGTTTTGGTGAAGCTTTGAATCGTGGCCTTTTGCCTTGGTTCTTCGAGTAGTGTGGTTGGTCAGGTAGCGTATCGTGCTTAGCTTACCTATGTAGTTTCCCTGCTTGCGTATATTTTGTTTGTCGTACCTTCTACCTTTTTTCCGTCATTCCCTGCGTAGGTAAATTTGCAGCAACCTTCGGCGAAACGAGCTCCACGACCCTGATGACCATGCCCCGCTAGCAGCTCCGGAGGAATCAACATCTTTAATCCCTCCGGTATGTAGCCGGATAGACTCCAATTGAGGCCTACCCCAGCGCAACTTTGTGCGGATGCCGGATTCCTTACGTAAGTAGTTTATGTATTACCTTTTGTTTAAATTTTCATATTTCTGATTATTACGCAATGTAATTTGGCAGTGGTGACGTCATGGTAGATGACCGCGCCCAAATCTGTAATAAGGTTCACGCTTTCATCCGCTAGAGGCGTAGCCTGCTTCCGTATACATTGCGCTTGCGCGATGTATTTTATGAACTTTTGAACTGTATTTATCGGCTGTTCTGATCTATCACCATATAAATGTATCACCATCTAAAGTGTAATGCTTTGCAAACTGTTTTATCGACCATATAAACTATCACCAAGAGTAGTGTAATAACCTCCATTTAACCTCTCATCCGAACGAGGGCGTAAATTTTTGTGAAAAATGCTCACCTGCCATTTTTCAACCCAGGACCTTGGGATCCGTAGTCTTACGCTTACTACATTGATCCACGGCGACGCCTGTATTAACTCCCACCAAATCGTGAAAGAATTTTTCTCAACAGAAAATTTTGGGGTTAAAAAAACCCAGAAAAGTTAATAGAAACAAGAGAAGACGAACGAGCCCGCAAACTATTGGATACAACCGTGGCGCGCGTGAATGGTCGATTTGAGGCAGCATTACTTTGGCGATATGACCAAGTAACTCTTCTAAATAGCAAGCTGGCAGAGCGGAGATTAGACTGTTTGGAGAAAAAAATGCGAAAAGACCCTGGTTTGGCCAAAAAGTTGTTCGACATAATGGCAGAATATGTTGCTGAAGGATATATTCGTAAGCTGTCCAAAGAGGAGGAAAATTGCATTACCTCAAAGACGTGATGTTTGCCAATTTTTTCTGTTTCAAATCCCAATAAACTCCAAAAGCTTAGAATTGTATGGGATGCTACCGCTAAGGTTTAATGGAGTATCACTAAATTCCATGCTACTGAAGGGACCTAACTTGTTGACTTCTTTGCCTACAATTTTGTAGAAATTTAGGGAGCGGAAAGTAACAGTATGCGGCAATATAAAACACAGGTTCCATCAAGTTTTGGTGAATCAAGATCAGCAAGCGCAACGGTTTCTTTGGCGTGAAAATGGGACGGTTGACACATACGTCATGAAGGTACTAACCTTTGGTGCATTCTGTTCACCTTGCATAGCACAGTACGTAAAAACAAGAATGCGTCTGAGTTTGCTGCTCAGTATCCAAGGGTACTACAAGCTATTGTTGAACGCCACTACGTCGACGATTGGTACGATAGCCTTAATAGTGAGGAAGAAGCTATAGGTGAACTCCACATAAGAATCTGGATGTCCAATTCCCAACGTGTTCTTTCTGATCTTGGAGAAGAAGGCTCTCAAGAATCGAAGAATTTCATGTTCAATGAAGGCCTGAAGAGTGCCAAACTTTTGGGTATGTGGTGGAACGCAGCATCAGACCAATTTTATTATACCATTAAATTTGATCGTATTGATTCCTTCATTTTATATCAGCAGCGCAAACCCACCAAACTGAAAGTGCTAAAAATCCTTATGCTAATTTTTGACCCTCTAGGGCTCATCGTATTTTACCTAATGTATGGAAAGATACTTCTGCAAGAAATTTGGAACGAACCAATTCATGAACGTTAATACGTTTTATGGTTACGGCGGATAAAATTGCTACCAACGTTAGAAACCCTCCGAATACCTCGATTTTACATTTCACAAATAAGACACCAGAACAAAAGTGCTTTGAGTTGCACATATTTGTCGATGCAAGCGACAGTGCCTTTGCTGCGGTTGGTTATTTTAGAATTTCAGATGGTGCAGCAATAGCTACAAGTTTAGTAGGTTCTAAAACAAAGGTTGCGCCTAGAAATCCTTTTGTCAATTCCTAGATTGGAACTGCATGCAGCAGTTTTAGGAGCACGGTTGGGAGCTGGCATAGAAGTTGGTCATTTCATTAAAATAGCGAAAAGAGTATTCTGGTCTGACCCCATGGACGTTCTATATTGGTTGAGATCCGAAAACAGGAAATTTCAACAATTTGTTGTCTACAGAGTGGGCGAAATCCTAGAAACCACAAACCTCAGAGAATGGCGTTGGGTACCCACAAAGGAAAATGTTGCAGACGAAGTAACTAAATGGAAACATGATCCAGAGGTTTCATCAAACAACAGATGGTTTACTGGTCCTAAATTTCTGCGTCGGCCTGAAACCGAGTGGTCAGTTGAAAAAGCAATAAATGTGCCAACAGAATTACTTGAAGAGGTTAAGCAAGTAAATTTACATCAATTATATGAATTCTTTGCAGTACCTGATTCTGCAGATTTTCTAGGTGGAAACGTTTAGTAGCGGCGCAGGTATATGTGAATTTAGTTTTTGATTTTTTGAAAAGACGAAGAAAAACTTGATCAGGGGTTCAAACTGGGAAAGAACGACTGGCGGCTGAAAACGAATTGCATTGGATGGCCCAACGCGAAGCATATAACAAAGAACTTGTTATATTACGGAAGAATGGTTGTATATCCAACGAAGCCTCATCTACCAGCAATCGCCCTTTCTCGAAAGGAAGATTAAAAAATGCACCGTTGGCCTCGTTTGATGTAAAAAAAACCCAATCCTATTACCTGGAAAACATAGAGTCACCATGTTAATTATTGATTACTACCACCAAAGATTTCTTCATGGAAATCATGATACAGTTGTCAATGAACTAAGGCAAAAATATGTGAGCCCGAAGTTACGCGTGGAGGTCAAGAGTATTGCCCACTGTTGTCAAAAATGCAGGATTCGGCGTGCAAAACCAAACATCCCAAAGATGGGAGCCATACCAAAGGCGAGATTGTCAAATTTTTCGCGTCCGTTCTCGTACGTAGGAGTGGCTTATTTTGGACCAATCGAGGTTGCAGTGGGCAGAAGAACCGAAAAACGTCGGGGTGTACATTCACGTACATGACCGTGCGGGCAATCCATACTGAAGTAGCGCATTCATTGAGCACGGACTCATTTATCATGGCTTTCAGGAACTTCATGGCTCGGCGAGGATGCCTCCTAGAAGTTTTTAGTGACAATGGGACTAACTTCAGAGAAACCTTCACAGAGTTAAAAGAATTTATATCTATTCAATTGCCATCAAAACTCGAATAAAAATTTACCCTTACTAGATGGAATTTTTTACCAGCAAACTCTCCGCATATGGGTGGGGCATGGGAAAGACTGGTTCGGTCGATCAAAGCCAACTTAGTTGTGATTTTACCCTCATGGATACCACGCGATGAACTTTTAAGGTGCTGCTTAGCCGAGATTGATAACATCATAAATTCGAGATCACTGACATACATTCCCATTGACGGCAGTGAAAATGAAGCCATAACACCCAATCACTTTCTGCTTGGGACATCAAGTGGTATGAAACCGTTGGGAGAATATCAAGACGATGTATTCATTCTTAGAAAGAATTGGAAGATCGCACAAAGAATAACCCAGCAATTTTGGCAACATTGGATTAGAGAATACATGCCCAAAATAAGACTAAAAACAAAATGGTTTGATCCAACTAAGCCAATTCAAGTTGGGGACGTAGTAGTTCTGATGAATGACCTGAATGTAAATTCGTGGCAAAAAGGAATTGTGCAAGAATTCAAAGCCTCCAAGGATGGTCAAGTGTGTCAAGTTTTAGTAGATACGTCTAACGGAATATATTTGCGTCCGGCAGCAAAGGTGGCGATTTTAGACGTAGTTGATGGGAGTAGGCAGACTTCTTTAAACAGCGTCAAGTTTATTACTGAGGGGGAGTGTTAATAATGAAAGGTTTGGTCTAAAAAGACACCTTAAATGATGTATTGATAGTTTTAATTTGTTTAGAAAAACATGCTATAATGGAGTTTGAAGTTTATGATGATTTATATAATTAATGTTTTAATAAGATGTCAAATTAGTTTCTTGGCAGTATTGAAGTCCATAATCACAATTGTTTATAACTTTGCATAAATGTTATTTATTCGGGCACAAATTCTTCATGGCTTAAGGAAATATTGTAGAATAAAGTATAGAGCATTATCTACAAAAGCTTTGAGTTTCGTTTTCCCCATTTCAGCCGTGCTAGAATCTTCTTGGACCCTTGTAGTTTAACAATTGTAACAGAATGTGGACTACCTACAACTTAGGTCTTTAAACGAACCTACGGATGAAGTATCAGCTCCCCACCTCAAATATTGACATCGCTTAAGAGTTTATTAACAGACGAGAGAACTACGCCAAAATCTGTTAGACGCAAATTAATATCACATAAAAGTTTAGTACCTTTCAAAAGTGAACAGCTTCGTGGCAGCTATCAATATTTAAAAAAATCGTTATAAAAAAATAGAATGGTGTTGTCTACACTTATAGAACTTTAACGGGAACGGAATAAATTATTGCAAGAATATCTATGCAAAGAGTGACTAGGTTGGGATTACAATATTCCTGTTCGAAAATATATTGTAACGGGCTACTACTACCGCGTTTCTTTAATTTAAAACAAGTAATAATAATGGTCTTTATTACTCACTGTTCACAAGTCTAATTAACAATATATGCCTTATTTATAGATGTTTTCAGTCCACTTAACAATGAAGCACTATTACACTAATGAATTTACAAGCACTAATATCTTCTTAAACTAACTTCTTTACCCTAGGTCCAATAACCACACTAACACAACTATTTGTTTATACACTTCTATTTATTTATGTATACTGCAAGCTGCATGCACATTAGACACAGCATATCATTTATGTATATATTCTAAAAACTCAACTACGTTTACTTTACAACGATATAATTTATATTAGACATTCAAGAATAGACTAACTCTTACATTCATAAGCGGCCTTATATATACCCTGCATTAAGATATGACTCATTATCTAGAACTTTGTAGAAGGATTCTCGCATGCTGAAGAATACGCTGTGCCCCGGCGTTTGTATGTTTGACGGGTTGCCTAATAGTGGATCGCAACACTGCCCCTCTTTAAAACCGTTACGTCTCGTAACTGTAAATCCATCTTGACGCCAATTCGATGACTGGTGACGGTATCGGCAGCTATCTCCTCTGGTGCATCCACCGCGTCGTTGGAAGTAACAGTCAACACTCTTTTCATGGTCTTGGTAGGCAACCAGTTGATAACAACAAACAAGAACCTGGACGTTGGTTCCTGGAAAACTACTTCTAGCATATTTCGGACTATCCTCCAATCCAAGCGATCCAGTCCACAGCCCAGCTTGGGCACCGCTAGTCTCGTTACTCCATTTTCCATCATCTGCGCCTTAAGATTTAGCAAAGCCTCCCATAGATGTCCATAACTAGGTCTCTGCCATGAAGAATTTTTGGTGACCAGATAGTAAACATAACGATTTTTATCTTGAAGAACCAAAGATTTTCCTACAGTTGGCTGCTGTTGTACTAATTCATCCACACATCCCAACTTTTTCTTGAAAACAACAGCTATTCCCTTGACATTGCCAAATCTTGAGCTACGCAATGTGCAAGGGAATACTCTTCTGGTGCTCTAAACAGATCTTGCTGTTTTTCAACAACAACGCCAAATCTCGCTTTAGCGGAACCACCATACGCCGCCATAAAGCTCTCAAAATCTGCATTTGGCTCATGATTAATAACTTGCCGAACACCATTATCATTATTTGAGTCTTCCTGGTTGTTGCCAGTGTAGGGTGTTACACGGTCAAAGTGTACCACTTTCGGTTTACCACGAGGATCTTCTGATCCGGTACACTACATCATTAATCCTTTTAACACTTCGTACGGCCCTTCCCATTGTCTTTGTAGTTTTGGCGACAATCCACGTTTTCTTTGTGGATTGTACAACCACACTAAATCTCCAGGTTGATAACCACCTTGTTGTGCTCTCGTGTCATATTGTGATTTCATTCGATCTTGCATCGTCTGGTTACTCGTCCCTTGAAATGGAATCTCATCATCATCTATCCGGTTGTTTCTTTGGTTGAGTACAGCGTCTCTGCATATGGCCAACTTCACCGCAGCTCCAGCATCGTAGACGCCATCTCCGCGGTCGTAGTCTTTTCAGCCTTTCCGCCTTTCGCTTTTCAAACACACGGTTGATTATTTCATCTATGCTGTTCTGCGCTTGATCAGGTTCCTCTAAGGCAGACCGAACTTTGTGACTCATTCTGTGTGATGCCTGTTTAGCTGCTTCAAATTCAAGCGCATGAGCCAGTGCGTCATCTAACATTTTGGCCGTGCTAATCTTAGCGCTTGCTGTATTTCGCCATCTTTAACGCCATCCACAAATGTTTGTACAGCAAGTTGTTCGAGGAAGCTATCTGGTGCCGTTGGATATGCCAATCTAACTAATCTGGCGATGTCAGCTTCGAATTCTTGCAGGCTTTCACTTGTCTTTGCGAGCGGTTCTTAACTTGTGCGTGGTAAACCTGTTGAAGGTGAGCATCTCCATATCTCATCTCAAGCTTTGATGTTAAGAGGCCGTAATCATTCTGCTGGTGATCGGGAATCGTTTGTAAGATGTTAAGAGCCTCCCCCCGTAGGGCCACTATTAAGGAGATAGCCTTCTCTTTGTTGCACCAACCGTTGGCTATTGCAGCAGCTTCAAATTGTTTCAAATATGTGGGCCAAGGTGTTTTACCATCGAATGTAGGTGGTTTTACTTTAAATTTAGACGGAATTGACTCGCTTCTTTCCATGGTTCTTATTTCTGGAATGTTCTGATTAACAACTTGGCTTGGTATTTCAAGTGGCTGTGTTGTTAGTGAAATCACTTGTTCTTGCAGCCTCATCATATCTTCTTCCATTTTTACCAATTTACTGTCCAACTTTTGCTCAACTGTTTTTACCTGTTCAGTGACATCTTCTTTCAATGCAATGGAGCTTGCTATTAATCTTTGTTCTAACGTGGCTGTACTTTCATTCAACTTTTCTTCCATTTTGGCAGCATTTTCACTTAAGTGTCATTTCCATACCGTATTTAAACTCTTTAAGGGTCGATTCCAGTTCAACTGACCTCACTAAGTTTTCATTGAGTGTCACTTCCAGTTTAGCCGACCTCTCCTCCATTTTCCCAGCATTTTCACTAAGTGTCAATTCTAGTTTAGCCGACCTCTCCTCCATTTTCTCAGCATTTTCACTAAGTGTCAATTCTAGTTTAGCCGACCTCTCCTCCATACCGGATTTAAAATCCTTGAGGAAATTCATTACAGTTTCTGCCTCCATCTTACTTTGATTTCTTGTAACTGGCATATACAAACTAATCAAATGTCTTTAGACTTAATTAATCACCCAACACAGCCTGACACCTGTGTAACGCGCTACTACTACCGCGTTTCTTTAATTTAAAACAAGTAATAATAATGGTCTTTATTACTCACTGTTCACAAGTCTAATTAACAATATATGCCTTATTTATAGATGTTTTCAGTCCACTTAACAATGAAGCACTATTACACTAATGAATTTACAAGCACTAATATCTTCTTAAACTAACTTCTTTACCCTAGGTCCAATAACCACACTAACACAACTATTTGTTTATACACTTCTATTTATTTATGTATACTGCAAGCTGCATGCACATTAGACACAGCATATCATTTATGTATATATTCTAAAAACTCAACTACGTTTACTTTACAACGATATAATTTATATTAGACATTCAAGAATAGACTAACTCTTACATTCATAAGCGGCCTTATATATACCCTGCATTAAGATATGACTCATTATCTAGAACTTTGTAGAAGGATTCTCGCAT
The DNA here is from genome assembly GCA_036346225.1 of Platerodrilus igneus. Classification (NCBI taxonomy): domain Eukaryota; kingdom Metazoa; phylum Arthropoda; class Insecta; order Coleoptera; family Lycidae; genus Platerodrilus; species Platerodrilus igneus. The sequence goes on along the minus strand of JARFIW010001025.1, from coordinate 2,228,850 downwards.
GCTGAAGAATACGCTGTGCCCCGGGCGTTTGTATGTTTGACGGGTTGCCTAATAGTGGATCGCAACACTGCCCCCTCTTTAAAACCGTTACGTCTCGTAACTGTAAATCCATCTTGACGCCAATTCGATGACTGGTGACGGTATCGGCAGCTATCTCCTCTGGTGCATCCACCGCGTCGTTGGAAGTAACAGTCAACACTCTTTTCATGGTCTTGGTAGGCAACCAGTTGATAACAACAAACAAGAACCTGGACGTTGGTTCCCTGGAAAACTACTTCTAGCATATTTCGGACTATCCTCCAATCCAAGCGATCCAGTCCACAGCCCAGCTTGGGCACCGCTAGTCTCGTTACTCCATTTTCCATCATCTGCGCCTTAAGATTTAGCAAAGCCTCCCATAGATGTCCATAACTAGGTCTCTGCCATGAAGAATTTTGGTGACCAGATAGTAAACATAACGATTTTTATCTTGAAGAACCAAAGATTTTCCTACAGTTGGCTGCTGTTGTACTAATTCATCCACACATCCCAACTTTTTCTTGAAAACAACAGCTATTCCCCTTGACATTGCCAAATCTTGAGCTACGCAATGTGCAAGGAATACTCTTCTGGTGCTCTAAACAGATCTTGCTGTTTTTCAACAACAACGCCAAATCTCGCTTTAGCGGAACCACCATACGCCGCCATAAAGCTCTCAAAATCTGCATTTGGCTCATGATTAATAACTTGCCGAACACCATTATCATTATTTGAGTCTTCCTGGTTGTTGCCAGTGTAGGGTGTTAAACGGTCAAAGTGTACCACTTTCGGTTTACCACGAGGGGATCTTCTGATCCGGTACACTACATCATTAATCCTTTTTAACACTTCGTACGGCCCTTCCCATTGTCTTTGTAGTTTTGGCGACAATCCACGTTTTCTTTGTGGATTGTACAACCACTAAATCTCAGGTTGATAACCACCTTGTTGTGCTCTCGTGTCATATTGTGATTTCATTCGATCTTGCATCGTCTGGTTACTCGTCCCTTGAAATGGAATCTCATCATCATCTATCCGAAGCACATTTTCTTTCATGTTTACATGAAACCCATATTCTCTCATGAGATCCATTCCCAAGATCACTTCTTCTGTAATTTCAGCCACCAACACTCGATGATTAATTAATTTGTCCCCAATTGTCAACATAACGGCAGTCTCTCCATGAGTACCAATCTTCTCACCACTTGCCGTTCGGAGACACACCGATACAGGTAGCACTTTTCCACGACCAACCAAATCTGGTCTCACAATAGTTCTTGTCGCTCCTGTATCCACAAGTAATCGGACAACCCTACCATTAATTCTACCATCGATATAAATGCTGTCCAGACTTTCCACCGACGATGCAGCACGGATGATAATCTCCGGGGCACTACGCTGTGCTGTCGAAGTTCGCCCCCTTACATGGACCAGCTTTGGCACAACCGGTTGTTTCTTTGGTTGAGTACAGCGTCTCTGCATATGGCCAACTTCACCGCAGCTCCAGCATCGTAGACGCCATCTCCGCGGTCGTAGTCTTTTCAGCCTTTCCGCCTTTCGCTTTTCAAACACACGGTTGATTATTTCATCTATGCTGTTCTGCGCTTGATCAGGTTCCTCTAAGGCAGACCGAACTTTGTGACTCATTCTGTGTGATGCCTGTTTAGCTGCTTCAAATTCAAGCGCATGAGCCAGTGCGTCATCTAACATTTTTGGCCGTGCTAATCTTAGCGCTTGCTGTATTTCGCCATCTTTAACGCCATCCACAAATGTTTGTACAGCAAGTTGTTCGAGGAAGCTATCTGGTGCCGTTGGATATGCCAATCTAACTAATCTGGCGATGTCAGCTTCGAATTCTTGCAGGCTTTCACTTGTCTTTTGCGAGCGGTTCTTAACTTGTGCGTGGTAAACCTGTTGAAGGTGAGCATCTCCATATCTCATCTCAAGCTTTGATGTTAAGAGGCCGTAATCATTCTGCTGGTGATCGGGAATCGTTTGTAAGATGTTAAGAGCCTCCCCCCGTAGGGCCACTATTAAGGAGATAGCCTTCTCTTTGTTGCACCAACCGTTGGCTATTGCAGCAGCTTCAAATTGTTTCAAATATGTGGGCCAAGGTGTTTTACCATCGAATGTAGGTGGTTTTACTTTAAATTTAGACGGAATTGACTCGCTTCTTTCCATGGTTCTTATTTCTGGAATGTTCTGATTAACAACTTGGCTTGGTATTTCAAGTGGCTGTGTTGTTAGTGAAATCACTTGTTCTTGCAGCCTCATCATATCTTCTTCCATTTTACCAATTTACTGTCCAACTTTTGCTCAACTGTTTTACCTGTTCAGTGACATCTTCTTTCAATGCAATGGAGCTTGCTATTAATCTTTGTTCTAACGTGGCTGTACTTTCATTCAACTTTTCTTCCATTTTGGCAGCATTTTCACTTAAGTGTCATTTCCATACCGTATTTAAACTCTTTAAGGGTCGATTCCAGTTCAACTGACCTCACTAAGTTTTCATTGAGTGTCACTTCCAGTTTAGCCGACCTCTCCTCCATTTTCCCAGCATTTTCACTAAGTGTCAATTCTAGTTTAGCCGACCTCTCCTCCATTTTCTCAGCATTTTCACTAAGTGTCAATTCTAGTTTAGCCGACCTCTCCTCCATACCGGATTTAAAATCCTTGAGGAAATTCATTACAGTTTCTGCCTCCATCTTACTTTGATTTCTTGTAACTGGCATATACAAACTAATCAAATGTCTTTAGACTTAATTAATCACCCAACACAGCCTGACACCTGTGTAACGCGCTACTACTACCGCGTTTCTTTAATTTAAAACAAGTAATAATAATGGTCTTTATTACTCACTGTTCACAAGTCTAATTAACAATATATGCCTTATTTATAGATGTTTTCAGTCCACTTAACAATGAAGCACTATTACACTAATGAATTTACAAGCACTAATATCTTCTTAATTAACTCCTTTACCATAGGTTCATTAACAACACTAACACAACTATTTGGTTATACACTTCTATTTATTTATGTATACTGCAAGCTGCATGCACATTAGACACAGCATATCATTTATGTATATATTCTAAAAACTCAACTACGTTTACTTTACAACGATATAATTTATATTAGACATTCAAGAATAGACTAACTCTTACATTCATAAGCGGCCTTATATATACCCTGCATTAAGATATGACTCATTATCTAGAACTTTGTAGAAGGATTCTCGAATGCTGAAGAATACGCTGTGCCCCGGGCGTTTGTATGTTTGACGGGTTGCCTAATAGTGGATCGCAACAATATGTTAAAAATCTAAAAATTTATCAATTTAATTAGTGTAGGAATCACTTCCAGAAATACCCACACCGATGCATGTGAGAAAATAGTATTGAGGTTAGGTTACCGTTGGGCCGTCTTACTGCTATAACAAAATACCCAGAATTAAGAAATTTTTGAATTCAGGGAGGGAATGCTCTTTGCTATTCTTAAATTAAGTTATTTCATGTGAAGTTCATGAATATAATCAACAAAGTCCCCTGATTCATGGCATGTATTGCACTTAAGCTCGCATTTTACAGGTTAAATGAATGCGATGTGTTTCAACGGTCGGCCATGAGAAGCGTGACATCGAGGTGGTACTACAGGCTCGTGGAAGCGACGCATTTTAAAACAAAGCACTTAACTTTCGGCTAGCAAAGAGATCGAACGTGTGTGCGTGTTAGTTCGGCGAAGTAATCCCTTTTGTGTCATCTACCTAAAAAACTATCTCGCGTTCCGCTATAGTGTGGGTACATTCACTTCACCTTTAAAAGTTCGAAACCACCCGCACGCGACCTTGAGCTAAAAACGAGCGAGGTGGCCTTTGGTTCCAGCGAAAAACCAAGTAAGCGCCTGGCTTATTGTTATTTTTTTGGGTTTACCCGCGACGGCAACACTTGCAACCGAATTTGAGCACATAATAATTTACGTCCAAGTTATGCAGTGATTGGCGACGTAGGTAAAACGTATTGTAGCGGACTACTATTACCGCGTTTCACTAATTTAAAACAAGTAATAACAAGAGTCTTTATTACTCACTGTTCACAAGTCTAATTAACAGTATATGCCTTATTTATAGATGTTTTTAGTCCAATTAACAATGAAGCACTATCACACTAATGAATTTACAAGCACTAATATTTTCTTAAACTAGTTCCTTAACCATAGGTGCATTAACAACACTAACACAACTATTTATTTATTACACTTTTGCCTATTTATGTATTCTACAAGCTGCATGTACATTAGACACATATTATAACATTTATGTATACTCCTGGACTTCCAAAAGCTCAACTATTTAACTTTACACGATATAATTTATATTCGACGTTCTGATATAGACTAACTTCTTACATTTATTAGTGGTGTTATATATAGTCTGAATTAAAAAGGATGACTTATTCTCTAGTAATTGCTAGAAGATTCTCGGTCCATGGAGAATATGCAGTGCTTACAGCGCATGTGTGTTTGACGGGTTGCCTAATAGTAGCTCGCAACAGTATCAACGCACAGGCATGCATACACGCACGTACACATACACACACATATCACTGCATGCATCTCTATGCGCTTTTTGATTGCATACATTTTTGTCGTTAATTTTTTTAAGTGAAACGAAAAGGAAAACAGACCTTGCTGTTCGCTGTTTCCTTACAAAGAAATCATACTTCTGCTTCGTTTAACAAGCATTCGAATTCTTGTATTTAAGCCAACTATTATTAGAGATACTGATAACTGTTCTATTTTGCCTGCGAATGTGTCTTCGCCTGGTCTTGCAACTAGCCAACTAAATGGTTGTATCCCGTGCGCCTGTGATTATGATGGGGATGTTGGTGATGGTACTGATTTTAACGATTTATTAAATAAAAGAGGATTTAATTAACGATGTCTCCATAGAAAACATTGTTTCGTCGTCGAAAGATTCAGTTGCTGTAAGGTATAAAGATATTTCTTAAACAATCGGTGAAAATATTTCTGATTTAAAACGAAAACGTGTTTTACGACACGCACAGGTCTCATACAATGAATTTTATGTTCATGATGATAGATGGTCTCGTACTTTTCAAAAATCATGGCCGGAATAGAAAATATAGACAACGCGGCACATACTGTAAATATTACGTTCCATTTGTCTCTGAAAACGAAGGGAAAGGATCTTACCACAAACTTGGATATTTTGTAAATAAAGAATTTTAAGAATGGAAAAAGGGCTAAAAAATGTTTTAAGCACCATGTCACGTTAAAATATCACTTTAATTGTCAAGAAATGGGCCACAACTTTCTCTCTGCTTATGATGGCAAGTGAGCAGTTATTCATACAAATTAGGTTTACTAAAAAAAAAAAAATTAAACTAAATTACTCTTTATCGAAAAAATAATTATTTTATGTGTAGGTCACAAATTACCTTTCCGTGTGAATGCAAGAGATAAAAATTTAGGGTCATAGGTTCAGAGGGGACAAAAAAACGCACAGTACTCTAGTGCTACGATTCAAAATGAAATAATTTATATTTATGGGGATGTAATCAAAGATATAATCATAGAAATAGAATCAGTTGCTCGCGTTTTCAGTATTATGTGTCGATTACCAATAACTTACGAACTGAGTAAATGTTACTTTGCGTACGATAGATTTACGAAAATATTTTATAAAATTTGTCCCAGTTTAAAACTTTATAGGTGAAAACTGTTTCAACTATAATACCGTTTATACGCAATTGGCATCAACAAATACTCTAATCGTGCAAGTTTATGACGGCGTTTCAGTTGTGAGCGGAAGTTTTAATTATGCGTAAGCAATAATTACGAGACAATTTCCATTGACTCTCTATGTGCACTGCAGTGCTTATTCGCTGAATTTAGTAATTGTAGACTCGTGCAAAGTTCGTGCTCTATTAAACTCTTTGGCTACCGTTAATTCAGTAGGAAACCTTCTTCGTATCCCACCATTATGCACCGACGTGCTAAAAGAAACTATTAAAGCAAATATGCCAGAGAGCAGACACAAAGAATCTTATTGCTATTTGTCAAACACGCTGGGTTAAAAAACACAACAGCCGAATAAGATTTGATGTGCTATTGATACCTATTACTAAGGTTCTTAGAAAGTTAATAGAAACATACAATCAGCTGATCTCAGCAATACAAAGTGATGATTTGTTGATTACATTAAAAATTTCCTTGACGATTATCATAATCACTGTCAATCTCGGCAAGTGATATGTCAATTAGGTGACCCGATAAGTGCATTACGTGAGATTCGTCATACGACCGATGAGCATTATTCAGAATTCTACAAACACGCTTTCCAAACAGCGAAGCAGTCATGGAGATGACTATAAATTTTCCATGCCCCGTCGAGTTGGGCGACAAATACACCTAAATAATGTTGAAGTTGTTACGTCAGAGGAGTACTTTAAACAGACTTTATTTTTAGATGTAGTAGACCATGCCATACATCGATTCACTAATCACAAATCCGTGGTAAGTTTCCTGGCAAACCTAGTTCCAAAAGGATGTGTCGACTAAGAAGCAGAAGATTTTGTTGAAGTTCTGCTTTTTTGCGACACAGTTTTGTCAAAGGGAAATTCTAGTTTTCCAGAAGAATGCGCCGTATTGAAATCTAAACGGTTAGGAAATATACAATGGCTATCCAAGGCCATTCAGTCCTCGAAAGTTGTAGCAAAATATTATTTCCTACAATCAACAAGTTGTTTATAATTCTGCTGATATTGCTAGTAAGTACTTGTACGCTCGAGTGTAGCTTTTGAATGTAGTATCGACTAAAAACATTTACAAAACACCATGTGTAATCAACGCTTTACTAGTATGACACTATTAAGCATTCACTAGAATATTTTTGTGAATTCTAGATCACTTTGGCAAAGGTTCACTGGTAACCCCACACACAGAAGAATAATTTTTTAGTGTCATGTGCCTAAGTTATATTGAGGTTAGGAAAAAAGCGTAAATAAGGTAACTGTTATGCTTTACTATCAGCCTGAAAAATTTGTTTTCTCCCCGAACACGCTTCCTGACACAGACTTGATGGCAACGTAGCAACTGCTGGTTTATATGATGTCACTACACTATTTTGTGAAATAGACCATGACTCCTAATGATGCAAAATTTGTTTTAACAATAAGGAAAGTATCTAGTACATACTATTTCCGAAACTGCGGAGCTCTTGATTCAAAATGATTTTGTTTTAATTTGTGAAGAGTAGTTAAGATAGCGACCTCTAAATGACTTGTACTTAATTCTGTGAGATCCCTCCTTTTGAAGATGCTTAATAGGATCTATAAAAACAAAATTCTACATAAATCTGGTATATGCAATACTGGTGAAATGTGAGGATCACAGATATTTAAGAAATATATGTTATGTCGAGCAAGACTAAGAACATTTTGAACATTTATTGCGATTTTCTTGATTTACACTTTGTCTTTTTTTACTAATTTAATGGTACGTCCCTGTGATTTGACAGAAAATATGCTACTGGAATAATTTGTGCTTTAAGATAAACACGCGCTCTACAGTTTCATTGGACGACGTACTCACTGCCGTCGCTCCATAGCAATGTTTACAAAAATTAGACAATTTCTGGCGAAAGAAGAACCAGATGACAGCTGAATTAACAATTACCAGACCGCGTTTCAACAAATAAAACAATTTGTGGTTAGTGCGATTTTTTAATTTATATTAAATATTACCATTTCGCATGGACCGGAACTTTGCCGAAGTTCTAGAGTACTAGAACAGGTTAAATGGCTTGCGTGTTCTAATGGGCTAAAGAGCCAAACTACAGGTCCAACCAAAGTAGTAGGGTCGTTAGTGAGGAACCAGACTAAGACAGTTCCCCGAAAGAGGGCAGCGGCTCTATCGGTACTTAGACTGGCAGAGACTATAGGGGTCGATATGGCAGTTTAAGACACACTACCGCGATGTGGAAGGTAACCGGAAACCACCACATTACCTCCCAAGTACACAGCGTACTTAAATTAAAATAAACATGATGGCATTCTCTGGGGTAAAAGATTCCGGAGTTAAAATAGTCCCCCATTTGGATCTTTGGGAGGGGACTACTTTGGAGGATGCGATCGGAAAGTTAAGAATAAGAGTCGGGAACATTTTGCTAGTGGGAGCGTGGAATGTTAGAAGTATGAAGCAAGTAGGTAAGCTAGAGAACCTAAAAATGGAAATGAATAGGTTAGCACTAGACATAGTAGGGATCAGCGAAGTTTGGTGGCCAGAGGTGGGAGATTTTTTTAGTGGAGACTTCAGGGTAATTCATACAGGAGCAGAGGAAAAAAAATTTGAGTGTAGGGAATGGTTATGCGAAAAAAAATAGGATACTGTGTAGAAAACTACTTACAAAAGAACGAAAGAGTACTCATGGTTAGACTAGAATCTAAACCGGTAAACACAGTAATAATACAAGTATACATGCCCACCTCTAGCTACAATGATGAAAATGTAGAAGTGATCTATAAAGATATCGAAGACATATTAAGATACGTAAAAGGAAATGAAAAGTTAATAATTACGGGGGATTTTAATGCAGTGGTGGATGAGGGTAAGGAAAGAGCGGTAGTAGGTTTATTTGGTTTAAGCACGAGAAACAACAGGGGAAATAGGTTGGTAGAACTTTGCGACAAGAACAATTTAATCATCACAAACACATTATTTCAACTTCATGCTAGAAGACGATATACGTGGAAGATGCCAAGGGATACAGGAAGATATCAAATAGATTACATTCTTGTTAGACAACGGTTTAGGAATCAAGTAAAAGACTGTAGAAGCTACCCAGAAGCAAATATGGACACTGACCACATCGTAATTATGAAGGCCGCACTTAAATTTAAAAATTTGAAAAAAAGAAACGGAAAAAGGCATTTTGACTTTAAGAAAATAAAAGAAAGATTTGAAAATAGTCAAATGAAATGCTGAAAGATATCGGGAAAATATCTGATACTGAGAAAGTAGAAACAGAATGGAATAACATTAAATCCAGCCTAGACATGGCGGCAAGAGATATTCTGTGGTATACACAAAAAGAATATAAGAAACCATGGATAACAAAGTTTATCTTGAATTTAATAGAAAAAAGACGAAAATACAAAAATAAATCAGACGATACAGGAAAACAGAGATACAAAGCCATAAAATGGGAAATTATTCGCAAATGCAGGAAACTAAAGAACAATGGATTGATGAAGAGTGCAAAGAGATACAAACTAAGATGGAAATAGGAGAGACAGATGAAGTATTCAAACTAATTAGAACCAATTTTAGGGATATAAAACTGTATAGCAAAAATATAAAGGAGGAAACGTCATTATAGAAAATATAGAGAAAGTGGGTAGATGCAAGAATATATAGGGAATTTATAAGCAGGAAAGGAACTAATAGCATTAGAACAGCAATCAGACATTGAAAATGATGACTTGGGGTATCCTATATTTAGAGATGAGTTTAAATTAGCATTAAAAGGTCTGAAAAATGGCAAGGCGCCGGGCACAGATAAGGTGCAAGCAGAAACTTTAAAAACCGCTGGACAAGCAGTAACAGAACGTCTTTTCCAACTTGTAAGCTATATGTACGAGACAGGCGAGATACCCAAAGATTTCAAACGTAACATCATAGTAACTATACCAAAAAAGAAAGGCGCGGATAAATGTGAAAATTTTCGAACAATATGTTTGACAGCACACGTGTCCAAAATGTTAAGTACAATTGTACAAAGACGAATGGAAAAACGAGCTGAAGAGATACTAGGAGAAGATCAATTTGGGTTTAGGCAAAACAAGGGAACACAGGAGGCTATTTTAGCTCTGAGAGTGATAACGAAGAAAACAATAGTAAAAGGAGAAAGCGTGTATGTAGGGTTTGTAGATCTGGAAAAAGCATTCGACAATGTAAAATGGAAAAAATGCTCGAAATACTCAAAAAGATTGGAATGAGTTATAGGGATAGACGAATAGTACATAGCTTATACAAAGAGCAATCAGCAGAAATAGAAATAGAGAAGGAACGTAGAGAAGTAAACATTAGGAAAGGGGTGAGACAGGGATGTACCTTATCCCCATTAATTTTTAACCTGTACATTGAAGAAGTAATGAATACTGTCAAATACAGGAAGACATTTGGAATTACTATGCAGGGACAAAAAATTGATATGCTTAGATTTGCAGATGATATAGCGGTATCAGCATCTAGCAAAGAAGAGTTAGAAGCTGCTCCTAATGAAACGGAAACGGTTCTAAAAGGGGGATCTGGTATGAAAATTAACAAAAATAAAACTAAAGTACTAGTATGCAATGGAGGGGAAAATTAATCAAAAACAAGAATACAAATAGGTAACAAGAACATACAAGAGGTTAAGGGTTTCTGCTACCTAGGAAGCCAAATAACGCAAGATGGGAAAAGCGCAAAAGATATAAAACAAAGATTAGCACAAGATCGTGCTGCATTTAACAAGAAAAAGCAACTACTGTGTTCAAAGACAACAAATATAGAAACAAAGAAATATTGCTTAAAACATATGTGTGGAGCACAGTACTGTACGGCTATGAAGCCTGGACAGTAAGAGAAGCGGACAAGAAAAAGGTAGAAGCCTTTAAAATGTGGTGCTACAGACGTATGATAAAGATATCATGGACAGACAAAGTTAAGAACAAAGATGTACTAAAAATGGTAGGGAAAGAAAGAAATATGTGGAAAACGGTAAAAAAATAGGAGAGATAGGCCACATACTTCGGCATGATGGAATAGTGCGAAATATATTAGAAGCAGAGATAGGAAAAAAGAGAATTAGAGGTAGACCTAAGCTAGACTACTGCACACAGATAGTGAAAGATGTAGGCTGTAGGAATTTTAGAGAAATGTGTATACTAGCTCAGAATAGAAATCAATGGAGATACGCATCCAACCAGTTTCAAGATGGATAAACTAATGACAAAAAAAGTAACTGTACTTAAGCATGATGATTATATATAAGCAACTTAAAGTAGTGGTTGGACAATATTCTTCAATAATGTAGGAAAAGCAGACAGAAAAACGGTAGCAGCTTTTTGGAATGCTGTGCTTTAGATGTATGAGGATGATAGCATGGACAGACAAAGTTAATAACAAAGAGGTTATAGAAATAGCAGGGGAACAAAAATATCTGTAGAAAAAATAGGAGAAATAGAAGGGCAGAATACGTTCTAAAGCATGTATGGGATATATTACAAGCAGAGATAGGAAAAAGGAGGTAGATGTAGACCTAGATAATATAGTGATAGATACAGACTGTGCAAATTTCAGAGAAATGTGTAGGTTAGTTCAAAATAGGAAACAATGAGGGTACGCGTCCAACCAGTTTCAGGACTGAAGACCTAATGATGATGATTAAATATTAATGCTTGTAAGCTGGTTGTAGAAAATGTCCTCTTACCGGTTCAAGATGAAGAAAAAAAAGCTTAAAGGTGTTTTACTAAACTCTGTTCAACACTTGACAGAAACTATTGTGTAACTAAAAAGGAGTAGCTTGGCGTGCTTAACTTAACCAATAGAAGCGTTTAACGTCGATTTTATCCAATTGTTGATGGCCTATATGCAGTATTCTATTAAAATAATGCAAATAGTAGAGACTTCCGCTATAACTGAAAGTTATACTATTTTAAAAATATGTTATTTTAATATTTTAATAATACGTATGTGATCAGTACCATTTGTTCTAAATATGCCAATGAGATATATTTAAAATTACACGTATACATATGAAATCCGGCAATGCATTTCATTTATGCTAGGAGTTACATTATCGCTATTGTATTCACTACCTGTTTATTTACATTTGTCACTAAATTAAGAGGTTAATGATAATGAGCAGAAATCTCCAATATAAAAGAACGTTGCATTATCTCACTTAATAATGCTGCAACAAAATGATATCAACTGTATACCGATATAAATTTCTTGCGTATCTATTAATATTTAGTACACTAGGTAGGTTAAAACATAGGTTAGGTCTATATCTAATACCTTATGAAGTTTCAGTCTTATGTTTTTATTTAAACTACTGGCGTCACGAAACAAAACGAGAAGAACACGCCAAGAATTATAGAGCAAAACACATTAAATTAATTAATGATGATATAGATGAAGCTGCTGCTAAGCTGTTTAACATTGAGAAAAAAATTGAAATGTTAGAAACAAGGATACCTAAAAAATATCCAGAAGTGGAATTTTTAAATTACCTGGAGAAAAGGCGCATTTTGGTACATTTAATAAATTATATGCATGAATTAGCAATAAGCTTGTGTCAATTCAACTAGCTTATCTAAAGTGGAACTATTAATAGGTAAAGATTACACTGCAATAATAGACATCCATTCTTTGTAACAAATGTATACCAAGTACTTAATAAGAGTTAATTTCATAGAAAGATCTTGAATTTTACTAGAGAATATGCTATAATGGGATATTGCCATTTGCAACACATATTTGCAAACGGTATTTTATTTCATAAAAATAAAAAGAAACTTAACGTTAAGGGTATGGTTAATTGCGGATAATGCGTTTATATTAATGCACTGTAATGTTACTGCTTTTTAAATTTTATCTATTACTATTTTCAGTACAATCTTTTTATTTTCGATTCTTTTGAAGGTCTCTTCAATTTCTACATAATGTTTTGAATGCTATTAAAAATATGTTATTTTAATTATTATTATTCAGTGTTTCTCTAAAAACTTGAAAACAAACTAAACTTTCTATACTGCAATAGGTAAAACAAGCCATTATATAATGTGAAGGTAATTTAAAATGTTACAAAAATTGTTTTTCTGCAAATTTTTGAAGTTGCTGGTTTGCTATCTCCTTCAACTGAAAAAAGTATGCGAATTAATTAATGCACATTACTAAAACTTGTCACTTAGCAATAATGAGATAACCAGTGTTGTAATACACACTTACGTACATTCATACCTACAACATATTATCCTAATTGAATGTAACCCTTTTTGTTGCCTTTAGATGTTTATTTTACTCTTAGATATATTATCCCAAAATTATAACCTCCATTACGTCTATCTCAGGGTCTTGCTGGTTTTAAAATTGATTTATGTATTAGTTTATTTGATATCCTGGCCGAGGGTTCTGTTACCGATGTACTGTTACTAATTTTGTTTGATTTACATAAAATGAATTATTTCCACCACTGCAGAATGCACAGATATCAAAAATTCAATTAATTGTTTTACTGTTGACGGTTGTCAAGCCAAGCCACCTAATTTATAAACCCCAAAATGTCTAAAATCTTTTATTAATGTTATGTATGAATATTATAAGTTAATCATAAGTACCTGGAAGCCAATTTCCAGGGATTATAGGTAACACTCTTACTTTGTGACAGTTATAATTAATTCATATTTTAGAGTTAGACCTACATATTTATTATACAATGTTACAACTTGTAGTAATTTACTAATTACATACATAACAATTAATGAAATAATTTGTAAATACTATTGATTCTCGTTTTAAAAACAAATCCAAGTAACTTGCAATGATATTGAAATATGTTACTCTTTTACCCATGGATGTAGACCTGCTGTAGACCAATTAAATATCAAATGACAAATATTCACTACACCACACTTAAAACATAATTCCTTTTATTAGATTTTACTTAACTGCCCGCAATTCTTTATCTATTTTAACTCCTTTCTGCTTTCTTGCTATCTCTCCTGCTGCCCTTTGCATTTTGTATCTGCTTTGCTCCTTCTTATTACCACCCTACTTAAACCTACCAATATTCTGCCTTTCTAATCTTCCACTGCCAAATAACCAATACTTTTATGCATGTAGATAATTCTTTATTTATTAGTAACTCTCCTCTGTATACACGTCTTCACAATATAACACTTATTAGTTTCACATAGATAACATTCAAGTATAACTTCTAATTTGAATATCATCAAAAACACATTTTAATCTTCGATATTTATTATTCTCCATTGCCTTAGAAACTTTGAAAAACTATTAATTTCTCCTTACAACTTACTAATTTTTTTTACATATTATATTCCCATTCCAGCTTACCTTGACAAGGTGAATTTTAACAATAAAATCATATCCCTAAGTGCTTTCATCTGCCTGTATCAGGTTCTAAGGTTCTAATCAAAACTTCTGAATAAAAGTTTAAAATTCATTTATATTTATTTTTGTATTTTATATTTATATAAAACAAAACCAATTCAGTAGAGCCTAAATATGTCGATGTCTCCATTTTATAAATATAAAAACCCATCTTTTTAAAATACCATCCTTTTGTAATAAACAAACGCTTCTTAACCCTTCTCATGATATATTGTTGGAAACTAATTCACTCTAACGAGGCTTAAGAAAGTCGAAACCGGCCAGTGGATTTTCTTCTCCTTTTAAAATTTTTTCTTGTAAAATAATAAAGTTATTTGTTTTGTTAATGGCTATGCAACTTTTAGCTCGATTTGTATAGGTGAATAAGTTGTTATTATTTTCATGAGTTTATTTACAGATACATCTTAGTTTTACTTTTGTTGTACACAAATTCGTAATTGCAGACTGCAAATAACTTGTTTTTTTATATCTATACTACTAAATCGTGTTACTAGGGTTACACATTTTTCATCTATATATAAAACTATCAAGTGTGTATTCATGTCATAAAAACATTTCTCTAGAACTTTCATTATTATATTCGAACTTGTAGCAGTTTAGAACTTTAATTAGCGTACATATATTGACTGTAAGATTATACATATACTGAAAATTCATCCTGTAGAAAAACTAATAAATTTAAAGTTATTTGGATTGTACATAATTCCTGTGCTTCCTTTACTCTCAAATTTCTCTTTTAACAGTCTTCAAATTTATTATATCCATCATGGAATCTATGCTCGAATTATGTGCGTTGCAGAAAAAAGTGTTTCTTGAGATTTTCGCTTAAAAGAAAATGCTCGAAAAGAAGGTAGCCGAAAAACCGATGAATACGTGAAAAAGCAACTCAAATGTTTAAGCGAACTTTGGGAACAGTTTAAAAACGTTTTGTACCATTGTTACACACTTTTTCTTTTTAGGTGTATATAGTGTGTTTACTCTACCTTATAGGCGGCAGAGCCTCGATAAATTATGAGGGGTTCCTGTTTAAGGTTTAAGCCCAGGGTAAAGAGGATGGTAAATCGCTTTGAGTAAAAAAGGACCCTCTAAAGAGATCTTCCAGTCAGCTAAGCTTTTTCAACTTAGGGCAAAGCTAGGGTCGTAGGATGGTATACGATAATAAAAGAATTTTTAATGGACGCCACCGTATCTTAATAATTGTTATAATAAGAATCAATCCGAAGATCAGATATGGGAATCTTCGAAAAGAAAAAAATACCTTTGACGAGCAAAACAGGGAAAAATAATACTTACTTATGACTCTGCAAACTGGAATGGGAACGACGATCTCGTACTATCTGAAAATTTAATCACTTCTAAACATTTTTGAACTAGGGCTACATTAGAGCTTAGTCACTTTATCACAAAAAAATAAATTATAAAAAGATCAACTAGTCAAAATTATACTTCAAAAAATTTTTAAACTCAACACCAATAATATATCTTTCTTCACTACAAAAAATTTATAAATGTGGTTGTTTGCTTCTATTGAGAAATTGTTGGTGACTTCAATGAAAGAAAGCTTTAAAACAACTTATTATTCTTTCTATTGATTTACAAAAAAATATATACATCATTTGTACAATTTTGTACGTACTGAAACTTTCGAGACAATTACTTTTATTACGGTCTACTATTAGTCTCTGATTATTTATATGAATTTTATATTAAAACTTTATTTATAGTGTTTCATTATTATTCTATAATTTATATATGATACCAGAATAGGATCCTTTTCGGGTTTACAATCAGTAAATTAAATGTCCAGACTTTCGGTAGATTACAGAACTATATTTTTAATTGATTTAATTGATGGAATCAAAGGTCAAAAACACTTATTGTTTTAATTAACTATACTTCAGGTGTACTGCCAAAAAATTATATTTTATAAAGTGACAAACAAAAATCAGCGTGTCACATGTTTAGTTACGAATGCATTTTAGTATAACCTTGTAAATTCAAAAATTATCATATAGAAATTTCTTTGTGTTTATAAGAACATTCATGAAATATCCAACTATTAAATTCTGAATAAAATATTACGTGTCTAAATTAAATGACCATATAAAACTTACAAAAATTTCGTGTACCAATTTAAATGAACATATAGAATTTACAAAAATTATTTGTACATTTTAAATAATGGTTCTATGAAATGAAAATTGATCTAAAATTGGAGATGACTCACCACAAACAATCTGATAGGCGTCCGAGTTCATCAACCATCTTGAGTACTTACAAAAGCAGATGCGCATGGCTGGCACATGGACGGACTTGACTTCTATACAAAACAACATCTGCCGAAACTTTCACCATCTTACATAGCAACATTTAAGACTTTGTACTTTCCATACAACTAACAACCAATTGTGCTTTTGTGTTCCAGAATAATTATATACGAAAGATTTATTGCTTCACAATTTGATAAATTTCATGCTTACATAAAATTTGCGTTTCAATACTATAGAATTTGTGTTTCAAAATTGGACTTGAAATTTACTTGTACTTCTAATTTTACATTAACTCTTACTTGCATTTCAAAATTGGACATATTTTACTTGCTACTTTTTACTTGCGCTGAAAAGAATTGTGGAAAATGATTTGGATGTAACTTGAAAACTATTCACCTGCTGTAGATATATACTTCTTGGTCACTCTAGGTCGATGCAACAACTAATTGAGGCCATGGTATCCGTCGACACCATTGCATCTCTCTTTGGGACAGCATGTTTTTTCAAACCTGTTAGCCCATGTTTTAACACTTGCTTCGCTGACTACATTCAGATGGTAAATAATGATCTTTGGCCACGAGGCAATTTTATTATCTAAGCACGCGCAGAATGGGAATATTCTATCAATATACATGTAGATAGAAGAAATCTTAAATTTTACTTCGAGTCTTTAAATGTAGGTGGAGCCCTAGGTATGAATTGGTAATATATTGTTACTATCGGAATTTAATATTTTCTGTCTAATAATGGATATTTGTTAAATAGATATTTAGAACAAAATCGTATATTTATGAAGCAGGTAATTGTATTACGTAATTAACAACCAGTTTGATGAAACTAAAGAGCTGTACCAAAAAACAGAGATTAATTATGAGACTACCTGTCTATGGCATTATCAAATAAAGGGATGATAATTACATCAGTATCGTTGTCTAATATGGCTACGGTTCAAGGGCTTTCGTTGCACAGCCTGGATTATCCTATAGTTCAGGACGATCTCGTTTTCAAGAAATTGCACTATTCGAAATCAGTTAGTACAAAATTATCTCGTTCGCTATGTTCTTCTACACGCTGGCAACAACTTCAGCTGCAAATGCTGGAAGAGCAACGTTAACTCATTGATAAACGTGACAGAGAATATACATAACAAAAATATACAATTCTTAAAGAAGGTCACCTCGATGACCTAGAAATTGACGTCCCAACTGAGTACATTGGTGACATGGTTAATACTTGGGTAAATCGTATCTCAAAATCTTCGACACTATCGAAGAAATTTCACGTACACTTTAGTAGTGACGAAGTAAATTTATCGCACGATTCCCAAAAGGCAGCATGTATATCAACGGCAATTGCTATCGATCCCACTGTAGGGAAACAAAAATATATAGCTTCCGGATATAAAGTAGCAAAATTATTATCACCCTTAACGTAATAGAAAATTACCTACAAGTTACGATTTATCTGAATGTGTTGCAACCGCTGATAACAGTAACGAATCCACTACACTAAGGCTAATAGATCTAGTCTCCGGGAGGTGAAGTGGATAATATCATATGATCTGCAGTGCCAACAGATTGTAGTAAAAGATTTCTTCTTAAGCTTCTTTGGGAATTGAACCACTCATAGTTTTTAAAATGATCTTTATTTACGTTTCGATTCATGACCTAGGATCGTTGTCAAAATAATAAAAACTTCAAGTTTGACGTTTATGACATAAATTGAAGGTTACTTTGATTTATTGATGTTTGAAATATTTGGTTTGAGTACACTAAGCAAAAATTTTTAAAGTTTAAAAGAATGATTGCCTGCAATTTGTGTTGCGACCTGGGATCGACTTTACTAAGGTAGCCAATACGCTTAACGTGAAATCAGCTGATTAATTTTTATTGGTGAATTTTATATAAATTCAATAATTTGGGAAGAACAATGCTAAATAAACCACAACAAACATACAGGGAGTATTTAGTAAAAGGTTGTTTCATAAATCAGTTCCTGTGACTGTTATCCATAAACCCTTTGAAGTTACTGCATCCAGTCAAGAAGCACTATGTTATGGTCAAATGCCAACATGCAAACCCCACATTCAAACACTACTTACAGGGATCTGTCTGCATCGCAAACATGGACGAGATTTCCTAGTGTGCCAACACCACAGAAAGTAGATTGTTATTATCAAGTTCCTCAATGTGGGTTAGATGTGCCTACTGAACGTCTACCATTACGTTCCGAGTAATGGCAGACAGACATTCAATATCTACGGAGTTGCCGTGCTGTAAAAAAATTTTTCCTTATCGATATCAGATAGCAAATTGGACCTCCATAAAACATAAATGACTACCTTACCTGATATCACAAGGTTGAGAATTTCTTATTAATAATGGAAGCCCAAGGTAAAGTTGGATGGAAAACGGCTTGAGGAAAAGAAAAATTCTTTAGAGATAAACGGCTAGTAGAGTGTTAGCTCTGGGTAGATCATGAGCTTGGGTCTTGGGTTGTCTGTTGACCAAAAATATAGATAAAGAGTGCCACCGTATTTTTCAATACAACAACATACGAAGATACATGTACTTTGTATTAGGAGAATGCGGAAACCTGATATCTACGGTTCAAGGGCTTTCGTTGCACAGCCTGGATTATCCTATAGTTCAGGACGATCTCGTTTTCAAGAAATTGCACTATTCGAAATCAGTTAGTACAAAATTATCTCGTTCGCTATGTTCTTCTACACGCTGGCAACAACTTCAGCTGCAAATGCTGGAAGAGCAACGTTAACTCATTGATAAACGTGACAGAGAATATACATAACAAAAATATACAATTCTTAAAGAAGGTCACCCCGATGACCTAGAAATTGACGTCCCAACTGAGTACATTGGTGACATGGTTAATACTTGGGTAAATCGTATCTCAAAATCTTCGACACTATCGAAGAAATTTCACGTACACTTTAGTAGTGACGAAGTAAATTTATCGCACGATTCCCAAAAGGCAGCATGTATATCAACGGCAATTGCTATCGATCCCACTGTAGGGAAACAAAAATATATAGCTTCCGGATATAAAGTAGCAAAATTATTATCACCCTTAACGTAATAGAAAATTACCTACAAGTTACGATTTATCTGAATGTGTTGCAACCGCTGATAACAGTAACGAATCCACTACACTAAGGCTAATAGATCTAGTCTCCGGAGGTGAAGTGGATAATATCATATGATCTGCAGTGCCAACAGATTGTAGTAAAAGATTTCTTCTTAAGCTTCTTTGGGAATTGAACCACTCATAGTTTTTAAAATGATCTTTATTTACGTTTCGATTCATGACCTAGGATCGTTGTGAAAATAATAAAACTTCAAGTTTGACGTTTATGACATAAATTGAAGGTTACTTTGATTTATTGATGTTTGAAATATTTGGTTTGAGTACACTAAGCAAAAATTTTTAAAGTTTAAAAGAATGATTGCCTGCAATTTGTGTTGCGACCTGGGATCGACTTTACTAAGGTAGCCAATACGCTTAACGTGAAATCAGCTGATTAATTTTTATTGGTGAATTTTATATAAATTCAATAATTTGGGAAGAACAATGCTAAATAAACCACAACAAACATACAGGGAGTATTTAGTAAAAGGTTGTTTCATAAATCAGTTCCTGTGACTGTTATCCATAAACCCTTTGAAGTTACTGCATCCAGTCAAGAAGCACTATGTTATGGTCAAATGCCAACATGCAAACCCCACATTCAAACACTACTTACAGGGATCTGTCTGCATCGCAAACATGGACGAGATTTCCTAGTGTGCCAACACCACAGAAAGTAGATTGTTATTATCAAGTTCCTCAATGTGGGTTAGATGTGCCTACTGAACGTCTACCATTACGTTCCGAGTAATGGCAGACAGACATTCAATATCTCGGAGTTGCCGTGCTGTAAAAATTTTTCCTTATCGATATCAGATAGCAAATTGGACCTCCATAAAACATAAATGACTACCTTACCTGATATCACAAGGTTGAGAATTTCTTATTAATAATGGAAGCCCAAGGTAAAGTTGGATGGAAAACGGCTTGAGGAAAAGAAAAATTCTTTAGAGATAAACGGCTAGTAGAGTGTTAGCTCTGGGTAGATCATGAGCTTGGGTCTTGGGTTGTCTGTTGACCAAAAATATAGATAAAGAGTGCCACCGTATTTTTCAATACAACAACATACGAAGATACATGTACTTTGTATTAGGAGAATGCGGAAACCTGATATCTACACCGTTTATATATCCACAAAACCTATATATCAACCTTGCAAAGCACTTACCAAACTATCAATTGCCAGATGTATTACAGATGTCTCGACTTAAACTGTGAACAAACAAATGCACAACATGGACACCGTTTGTGTCCTTAAAAATATTCATCAAAAATAATATAATTGAATTTAAGTTCCAAAAATATATACACCCTGGGTATTTGTTATCATTAGACACAGTTAACCTTTTGCTTATTAAGAACCTATAATTTCACTTGAATTTTTAATAATAAAAGAGTTAAGCAAAAATAAATTCTATTCAATTAAATTGTCTTAGCTTGTTTCAGCATTAACTTTTTCAACAAAAATTTACATAAAAAGAAACTAGTATTGTTGTGTCGTCAAAAAAACCCCACAAAGATCTCTAAATTGAATACTTCTACATAAGTTTACTATAAGGTTTATGCTTTCTTAATAACTCATATTTCAAATTTTAATTATAGTCATCTGTAGTACTACGGTCGACTTTACAAGTGAGAAATTAGATTATTTTACGACTTATAAAAATGAATCATTCAAACAAAGAGTTAGCTTTACTTTATATCTTATAAAAAAATTCATCATGTTCTTTAAACTTAAATTACATGACTTCAAAATAACAAACGATATTTTTAAAGTAACGCAAAATAACATGTGGTAATTATGTTGAATAACTAGATATTTTTGACATCCTATGTCAATAACAACTTTTTTAGTGTAGCCACTACTGTCTGCGTGTGAAACAAATACGTTAGGCAAACTACGTAGCCATCTTTAAAATTTTGTAAAGTTACAAGAATAGTACGGGATGTTTCTTTTTCTAAATGAATTTCAAGATAACTAAATCAAAGTGAAATTTCAACCTACGAACATTCGTAAAACATTTAAATAAACATAACTGGAAATAAAGGTTAAATGTCACTCACGTGCCAAAGTACAGTTCAATCAAAAAAACTTTAGCTTTTATACTAGAACCAAATAACACCAGATGTGGACTATTCCATATACATCTGCGATGCACGTAACAGGAAAACATACCATTATGACTGAATTTTACGCTGGAATTATAAAAAATCTTCCGAACAAAATATTATCTAACCAAACCAAATCTCCATTAAGTATGTCCTATTATTTTCTTGTATTCTAAATTTCAAACTAAATCTTGATTTCAGTGGTATTCTAAATTTCAACTAAATATTGATTTCCGTGGTATTGCACTACGAAGAAAGCATTAATAAAATTTATCTAATTAATTATACCAACTGTTTTAATGATGGGGCTTCTATCGTCTTCGGTCTGCAGGAATCAACTAACTTTGCTGAAGGTGGAATACAGAATAAAACCATCACCCAAAAGCTGTCAGGAACCACATTCAGACACGAAGCTTGAACTAATTAAACTTTCTTACGAACCTTATTGCAGGCCACGTGCCTGATCATATTGACCTATCAACGCTTCGCAGAGCAGCTTACTTGTTCAAGCGCTGATCGAAAAGTGACACGAAATGACAGACAAACGATTTGTATTATAGAAACTTAGACATCAAAAGCGAAGGAGCGCATAATCTATTATATATTTTATGAATTATTTTAAGTGATCAGACATTTATAAATTATATTTTTATTTTATTGAAACATTATATTATATTAATAAGGAAAGTGTAACTGAGTAAAAAAAATACATTACAGTGCTTCAGTGGAAGGTCAGAAGATTGGCCATTATTTATTAGTGTTTTGAAAGTTCCATTAAAACATTCGATTTATCAAATGCAGAGAATTTATGCAGACTGCAAAATATTTGAAAGGCAAAGCCTTAGAAACAGTCAAGTGGCAACTATTGCTCCCAAATAAAATACAGTTTCCGATGTCGTAGAGACTCTTGGAGTTTTATAGGGTCGGTCAGAAATAGTTATCCATTCACTTCTACAAACTGTCAGAAACCATCCATCACCAAAATTTGACAGGTTGGATACTTTAGTAAATTATGCGCTAGTTGTGCAAAACCTTTGCGCAACCATCGAAGCATCTGGTTTAGTAGCTCATGTATGTAATCCTCTGCTGCTGCAAGATCTTGTGGACAAGCTTCCAGCGTTGATAAAATTAAACTGAGCTGTGGTCACTCTCTTAACATTTAGCAATTGGTTATTTCTAGTTGCCAAACCTGCAAACAAGGTTGTTTTACCTCCACCTCATTATTTCTGTGTGAATCAAAGATTGGATAAGCACAACACCAAAGATCACACATACGTTCACACCCATTCACAAATCTAAACTAAGCCCAATGGCTGACAAAATTATGCCAGGAAGAAATGACACAGGCAACAAATGTGTTCTGTGTAGTAACGCCTATTACTTTACAGCTGAATATCATAAGTTTAAAGGTCTAAACTATTCCGAGCATTGGAATGTTGTGAAGCGAAACAAATTATGCAGAAAGTGTTTAAAATCACACAACCAGTTCCGTTGCAAAATTAATAGTCAATGTGGGGTTAAATGGATGCACATTTAAATACCATGGGCTACTGCAGAATGATAGCAAACAGAGCAAAGAAACACTCACTAATAATACTCCAGTTGATGTGGTAGTAGGGCAGCAAACGAATTGCACCACCAAACACAAAAATCGATTTTATTTCGAGTGATACCGAAAATTTTGTATAACAAAAATATTAGCGTTAAAACACATGCTTTTCTTGATGAAGACTAATCAGCAACACTTAGTAAACAAGATTTGGCAAACCAGATTTATACTTAAAGTGGACTGGAGACATTGTACATGAAGAGGATGATTCTGGAAAAGTATTTCTAGAAATATCTGGTAGTTATTCTAATGCACCTAGATATGGAATTTCCAATGTGCAAACGGTAAAAGAACTGCAGTTACCTATACAATCGATTTTAAGCAATTTGCTAAAGGAGCGACAGCCGTAACTTGAAGGTATCCCGCTAAAATTGTACATGACAGTTTCATCAAAATTACTTATTGGAATCGACAACTGGCATGTAGCACTTCTTCCCGAAATGCAGGACGGTAAATGGAAACAGTCTGTTACTACTAAAACGCGTCTTAGATGGGTACTACATAGGTTTTATAATAACAACACTCAGACTGCAAACCAAATAGTTCACCATCACAGTTTTCATCAGTGCGAATGCATGTTTGATGACCGATTGTATCAGGAGGTACAAGAGTTTTTCTCGTTAGATAACTTTACTGACACGCCACCGTGTAACGTTATTGAGTTAGATGAAGACAAAAGGTCACAAAAATACTAGAATCTACTACAATCTATAAAGGCGATCGTTATGAAACGGGACTAATTTGGAAATACGACAATATTAAGTTACCGAATAGCTATAGCTTGGCACTCAGAAGATTAATATGTCTTGAAAAGCAAATGGAACATAATTTAGATTTGGCAACAAGCATTCGCCAAACAATACGAGATTATGTTCAAAAACGATATGTCAGGAAGTTATCCACCGACAAGTTTTCTGCCTATTTTCTCAGTTACAAATCCCAACAAACCAGGCAAAATAGAACCGTATGGAATGCCGCTACTAAGGTTGATGGCATTTCTCTGAATTCAGTTTTACTGAAAGGTCTCGATTTTGTGGCTTCATTAACTGAAGTATTATACAAGTTTCGTGAATGACCTATAGCAGTGACAGGCGACACTGCAGATATGTTTCATAAAGTGTTAATTCGAGAAGAGGATCAACATGCCCTAGCATTTTCTATGGCGAGAAAAGAGTAATGAGCAACCTAACATTTGTGTTACTCAGGTCATGACGTTTGGAACAACATGCTCACCTTATACGGCGCAATTTCTAAAAAATATCAATGCTCCAAAGTACTGCAATGAGTTTCCAAGAGCAGTAAAGTCAATTCTGGCCAACCATATGTAGACGACATGCTGGATTGCGCCGACACCCCCAAAGAAGCAATCGAATTGGCTGAGGCAGTGAAATACATTCATAGCCAAACTGGTTTTGAAATTTGCAATTGGCAATCAAATTCAGCAACAGACTTAAATGCTTTAGGCGAAATATCTAAATTGCAAGTAAAGCATTTAGGGATGGATCACAACTGATTGCATCTCAAAGGTGCTGGGGATGCAGTGGATAACATCAAGCAACACTTTTACTTACTCTCTAACTTTCAACAAAGTAAATAAAGTAGTGCTTTCTGGGTTGCATCGTCCAACAAAACGCGAGGTGTTACGTACACTAATGTATGATCCCTTAGGTTTATTGGCATCATTCTTAGTATACGTGAAGATACTGCTACAAGAGATATGGAGAACTCCTTTAAACTGGGATGATTAATTAACAAAGACGCTGCACAAAAATGGTTAAATTCGCTACATTTTTTAACCGATATTGAAGAAATTAACATTTCAAGCTGTTACACGTGGCATGAGTCTTCTTTAATCACTTCGATTCAACTATATGTCTTTGTTGTGTTATAGTCTAAGTGTCATTGCTATAGTCCCGCGCAACCGTCATGAGCCACTACGACAGTTAGCGACACTGGAACGCTCCACGTTCACAAAAATATTGCGCAATAAGATATTACGTCATAATTGCGTCTCAAATTGTATCACATACCAAAAATGTTTACAGTGATACAAGATGCGCCTTAAAGAGAGAGATAAAATGTACTCACTTAAAAATGTGGAACGCTTCACGACTTTGCGGTTATCCTTGTGGCAGGAGTCGTGCTGATTTCCATTGATCTCGTTGGCGTTGTGTGGGTGGGGCTATGCCCTAGTTGAAACCAGATTGCCTTGTCTTCCCTCTTCTTCGTTTGTAGCGGTACGATAAGAATAGATAGGGCACGATAAGGGCAAAGGTAAGAAGGAAACCTACATCCCAAAAGAGAAAAGGCAAAAGGGACGACACAGATAAACCTCACTGTTCGACGTCTCGTTGGCTAATCCATATGTCCGGTCATGTCACAAACCGCGCACTTACTTCCTCACTCCACGTCTGTGCATTCTCTTGCGCCGACGCAACTGTCCGAAGTGACGGAAATGCACAAGTCTATTTTTAAAAATATTGGCGCGAATTCACTCACAAATTAAAAAGTGCGCAATGCCAATTTTTGGCATGTAGCAGTTGATGCCAGTGAAAACACTTTCACTGCTGTGGCATACTTTAGATTTGAAAGCATTCATGGTGTAAAGTGTTCATTGGTTGGTGCGAAAACTAAAGTAGCATCCCAAAAGCTAATATATATATCCCATGTCTTGAACTTCAAACTGCTCTGCTAGGCACTAGATTTGCCAAAAGCATTTGTAACGGTCTCTCATTTGAAATTAACCAATGTTTCTTTTAGTGTGATTATTCTAAAACTGTTATGACATGGTTGCAAACAGAACCTAGAAAATTTCGACAAATTGTGGAATTTAGAATTGCCGAAATCTTGGAACAAAAATTTTATTTTTGATACGTCAAGCCGTTGTTAGGTCCAGAATTCTTACAGCAACCTCAAACATGTGGCCAATGGAGACTGTGGATAAAGTAGCTATCATTGTTGAGAGATCGAGACCGCTACATTTTCATTTGCTGCAAATTCCCACTAAACTTGAGGACACCAACGTTTTTCAAGTTGGTTACGTTTATGCCGCACCATAGCCTGCGTTTTGAGATTTATTTATAAACTTCTAGCAAAAGGTACCAACAGCGAAATGCCTCATGGTCCTCTTTCTGTTAGAGAATTGCAGATTGCAGAAAATGCAATATATCGTCAAACTCAAATGTAAGCGTATCCAAATGAAGCATTGACTCTTCAAAAAATTTGAGATAGGCATAGTACGTCCACTCAAATAGACAAATCCAGTAAAATTGACAATTGCTCGCCATATCTAGACGAATGCAGAATCCTAAGAATGAGAGGACGTACTGACGTAGCACCAGGAGTAAATTTCAATATGAAAAGGTCAATACTTCTACCAAAAGATCATAATGTCACTGCTTATAATTCAAAGTTACCATCGCCGATACCATCATCACAACAATGAAACTTATTAACGAGATCAAGCAAAAATATCAGATGTCTCACTTACGTGTGGAGCTCAAGAAAGCCATTAAAGGCTGTCAGAAATGTAAAATTGACCAGGCCATGCCTGTACCACTTGAAATGGCAAGTTTACCGTTAGCTTGCCTAACACCGTATGCATCACCTTTCACCCTCACTGGTATCGATTACTTTGATCCCCGTACCATGACTGTTGGCAGGCGAACGGAAAAAAGATGGTGTGCATTATGTACATGCTTGACTGTGCGTGCGATCCACATTGAAATTGCTCACAGTCTATCTATGCATTCATTCATTATGTTATTGCGGAACTTTGCAGCAAGACAGGAAATGCCAAAGAAATTTGCAATGGTAAATTTTCACTTTGAATTTATCAAGAAATTGTTTGCCGTTGAAATATATAATGTTTACCAAACTTAATACCTCTATGTGCAACTTCAGGAAATAATATGTGAAACAACTCAAAAGTATTTACCTCGGCCACTTCTAGTTATGTACTATCTTACGATAACTGATCTAAAGTTGAGAGCGCAGAGACCTCTTGGTCAGGACGGGTTCATCAGCCTTTGGCTACACTAAACTACCATTTAAAAAATAAAGCTGAGGTAAAACCAAAGCATCTATTGGAAAAAATAATATAAAGCTGACAAGTTTAGTCCTAGTTGAGTTTGAATGTAAAATAGGTTAACAAATAATTGATGGCCAATTGCATGCAGTTGGATCACAAAAGCTAGAATTGGAAATATGAATAAATACTTGTTTTAAAGAGTATATGTTTAAGTACAAAACAACATTCATATGCACATTATAATCGCAGATATAATACTCGTCCTTGGAAAAGTAAATATATTCTTATCTCTAAAATATAATACCGGTTGTTGGTAGCCCTGCTAAGTTGTTTCTCCACAGGATATTGGAAAACGAAAAAGAAAATCCTCAGGAATCCCCATACAACTTCTATTTGCTTTAGGACCCACAACAATGTCCACAAAATCAAACGTAAAAAATCCAGCCTTCACAATATATAAATTCCTAATAAAATTTCCCCATAAAGGATCTGATACAAAAGATAATGATTGCGCATAAAATAAGATAAGCTATAAAAAAAGGGTACCTAAGAAACGTAACAATTAATATTGGTTATTAATCAAATCAAAGGCATACTTACACGCTCTTCACACACAAAGACAAATGGTTTCTATAAATTCCAGCAAAAATGCCGTTTACCAAAATAACTACGTAAATTGCTATATAAAGCTTCGACTAAATAAATCCCAACAAATTACAGTCAGATAACTATTCATAAATTGAATAAACTTAGAAATTTTAGAAGAACTAGTAACACATCAAGTCTTTTCTTCTTGAGGATCAAAATTCAACAAGAGCCAACGGTTATCAAATTTAAATTGACGGCCAAAATTAACCTTGATAGATTAATAAAATATAAACATAGGTGGAATACTTTTGAACTAGCGCTAAAACGTAATATCAAAGTTCTACTAACTTGAATTAAGAATTCTGAATATCGAACGAGCATGTACCCTCAAAAAAATGAAAAATCTGATAGAGAAATAATTTTGTAAATCATTATGAGATCAATACTTCGAATAAACAATCGACGAAAATGAATTAGCTTAACAAAACGTAACGTCACTGACTGATTCCTTCAAACAATCAGCTTAAAGAACTGCGCGTGATGACCAGGCGTTGCACTGATATCAATATCTAAATTAGAATAAAGAATTTATTAATCTGGAATAAACTTTGAATGCATATAAATAATGGATAATTCAGAAACGCAATGTTAATCTTAAAATGATGAAATCTCTGTACTACTTTTCCACAACGGCAAGATGACTATAAAAACACTTTGAATAAATGAAACGAAAATCTTGCAATTGATTTCTTCCACTTGAAAATTAAGAAACGAATATATTTTAATATTTATTACAAAGACAGTAAGAATGTTGTTAATAATACAAATAAATTATTAATCGTAGATTTTATATAAGGGTAATTTTCCCTTAATGACGAATACCCAAGTATATTAACTTCAATAAGAGTGAAAACAAAACCAACACATATATTACATGTACTAAATCTTAATTAATAAATGTACCAATACAATAAAATTTATGACAGCAAAACTCGACAAAATTGACTGTCATAAATTATTCTGTGATAACGGCACAAACTTCCGTGGTGCAGAACTTGAAAATTGGAAGGCCTTGCAAAATATTAGATTTGATTGTGTTCAAGACGAATCGTTTCCTGGTTTAAGTATCAAGTAGAATTTTTACCCACCATTAAGCACCTCACATGGGGGAAGCTGGGAACGCCTTATACGTTCCATGAAAAAGACGTTGAAGCCCATAATGCTGACTAAAAACCCTTCTGAAGAAGTTACGGGCATGGTTGATGGAAGTGGAAAACATCGTTAATTCATGAGTACATCCATGAGTACCTTTTGAATCAGATGTCGACAAAGCCATCACCCCTAACCATCTTTTATTAGGTTCTTCAAATTTTACGCAGGAAATTCTCTACGTTCTATCGGAGATATATTGTAAATTGCTGGATAATAAGGCCACACGAAATCTCTATGGCTATTATTTCTCCGGATTTGTATATGCCAATTCCCATTTTTTTTCCAACGTTTCTATTGTGCCTTGGTAGTTGATATTTATGTTGAAATGTTGATCGTGGATAATGTACCATAATCTGTTTGTTAACAACATTAAACTATACTATATACGTTTATTAGCATATTTACAAGTTTGAAGATATATACAAAATTTGGCAATTACGTAAACGAACAGCGTACATGTTCATGCTTTGACTCGTAGTTTGCAACTGACTTAGCAGGTTGTAGCTAAAGCGCTAAAAACCTTAGCTTGAATTAAAGAGTGCGGGAAGCAATCCGCTTGACTATGAAGTTTCATGGTTTACTATTATGGAAACTTAGTTTGTATGGTTTTAGTGACTCGCTAATTAGATTATTTTCCTCCTATCTGAAAGATTGCTTACAGTACGTTGTCTACAATGGTTTTAAATCATTATCATTTAAAACAGTTTCTGGTGTTCCCCAAGGATCTAACTTGGGGCCACTTCTATTTGTAATTTTTATTAATGATGTATGTAAAGCAATTGTTGGCTTCAAGTTGTTATATGCGGATGACTTAAAACTAAACGCTCGAGTTTCAAATTCTGCTGACTGTCTGAAACTGCAATCAGGAATAAATAAACTGTATGAGTGGTGTGATACAAATAAGCTGACGCTAAATGTGACCAAATGTCACACTATGTCTTACACTAGAAAGCAGCGGCCAGTCGATTTTATTTACTATGTTGGCGATGTGATGCTACTGAGGCAAAATGAAATTAAGGAGCTAGGCATCCTGTTTGATTCCTCTCTTTCTTTTGTCTCACATATTCATATGACAGTAAATGCAGCGCTTAAGGTACTGAGTTTTATAATGAGAGCCTGTAAGTGCTTTAGAAACATAAATACACTTATCACATTATATCAAGCTCTTATTCGATCTAAATTGGAGTATGGCTGCAATATTTGGTCACCTATATATGATTGTCATATAAAGTCCTTAGAGTCTGTTCAACGAAAGTTCCTAAAATACTTGTACCTTAAAGTGGAAGGCTCCTATCCAGTCATAGGTTACGGTCACGATTTGCTGTTGCGAAAGTTTGACTTTCTATCACTGGAAACACGCAGAGCCATGTTATCACTAACATTTCTATGTAAGTTGATACGCAATGAAATTGATTGTCCGGAAATCTTACAAATTCTGAAACTACGAATTCCTAGTTGTTGCACCAGAAAGCATGCTCTATTCTCTCTGCCTACACCACGCACTAATATGTTACTAAAGTCGCCAGTGTATGGTTTGTGTGCGCTGTACAATCTACTAAGTGATGATTGTGACATTTTTTATTATTCACTTTATGTCATACTACAAACGGTGAAAACCATGTATAAGCCTTCAGAGTTGATTGAATGTCAACATACATATGCTTGCTAGTCAGTTATATTTATTTTTGTTTGAACTGTATTTTTTTATCTATTTATAGTTAAGATTCCTGTAATTGGGTTATTGTTACCTGTAGGAAAAAATTAATTAATTAAATTAAATTAAATAAGTATTGTAAATACTTGAAATAATAAAATGCAGAATCCTAAACACTTATTTTCAGGGAGGTATGCAGATTGTCAAGTACCTTCTAAATATACGACAAGCAGAATTATTAAACATTTCGAATTAACGGGAAGTATCTATACTATAAACAATTCAAGTGCAAGAACTATGTCCCTATAGAAGAAAATGAAAACAATTTCAATGTGTTGAGATGGTTGCTGAAAATAAGAATGTGAGCTTGCAACAATTCGGACGATGTTTAAGAATTCATTACACTACGACTTAAAGTGTTGAAAAGTCAAACACCAAAATTTAAGTCTTTTATGCATTTAAAAACTATGATGAAGTATAAATTGTTATTAAAGTTTTGCATTTAGAGTTTGATACAATGACACTTGGTTTATTTACGAAATGCCGTGGCTGCAATGATAGGTTACTGCTAGAAATAGATATTATTATTAAAACACAAATCACTTAACACGCATATCAGAACATACGTTGCTAAAGCTCTTGCAGACTGTTCTGATATGCATGTTAAGTGATTTGTGTTTTGTGTTTTTTAATAATAATATCTATTTCTAACGGTAAACTAACCTATGATTGCAGCCATGGCATTTCTGGTGTGAGACGCTCGTGTTTATTTATGTAGGTGTTTCTTTCATTGTCTAGTGTATGATTTACACTTGCCATTCAACTGCCTCCAGAAACTTCATAGACATCTTTTTATTGCAAAGATAACCAGTAATTCTTTACAAATTTTCAACATTATCAATCTGACATTCAATAATAATAATGATAATCAAACGAAAACTTTCAAAAGCAAAGCGTTAATATTTTTTTGCTGACAACAAAAAATATTTTTTTATCATAAGCAATAGAAATTGGAATCTAAACACAAACTTATTTATACACAAGAAATGCAATCCTACATTTATGTCCCCAAATTGTACCAAATAATTGAAACTTCTCTTTTGGGTATTGAAATGAAGATTTTCTTTTCAAAAAAATTAATCGAAGTTACTTTTTAGTGCTTGTTGTAAGTTATGGAATAATGTGTATCTGTAAATAATCTCCTAGGAAAATCATAAAAGTGAATTTACCTATACAAAATGCGCTAAAATTTGCATAGTCATTAACAAAACAATAAATTGATTGCTTCAAAAGTTATTGTTCTTTATGGCTATGCAAATATTAGTTCGGTTTGTATAGGTAAATTCGCCTTTATGATTTTCATAAGAGAGTACTTACAGATACATCTTATTTCATATTGTTATAAACAATATTTAATTTGCGGACTGCAAATATCTTTTCTTTTTATATGAACACGTTTTTGCCTTGTTGGGCAAGAAAACTGGCGACGCCATGAGGTGGTTGGTTATTAATTGCAAATAAATTTTGCTTATAACATCTCCAAATCTCAAATGATAGAACGTACTTGTATGGTCATCCATAAAAGACAATTTTAATGCTTTACATTGGATAACACTTCCGAAAAATTATATTTTTTACATGAATTTTCTCTAAAGTATAATCTGTCTAATCTAAATTAAATAATGGATGTTTCTATATTAGACAAGCTTACTATAAATTAAAATCAAATTATGCTTTATATGCAATTATAAAACAACACATTTTTGGAATAACTGAAAGTTGTTGAATAGTAAATTTGGTGAATATGGGCAATGAGTCATTATTTCGATGTTGCTATTGCTCAAACATTTGATGGTTTGTTGTGCTATTTGCACGCTTGCATTGTCATGATGAATAGAGATTTGCTGGTTTACTTTCAATTACTTCTTTCACATACTCGTAAAAATCACTTTTTCTTATTTTCTCTATTGACCAGAATTTTAGAATGAACTCAGTATGATTTTGTAATGTTTTATTAACACTTTTCTTCCGAGTTTTGAATATTAACAATTGTATTTTTGATTGACATGCTGGTATTCTATAACAATCTATTATTGATCGTATAGTACGATGCAACTATCAAATTAAAATAGCGTACTGAAATATGAAGGAAATTTGGTAAGGTTTTGTAAAATTTATAAAACAAGAGTTTAATTTGCGCTACTACATTAAAGCTTTTTCAGAATGCAAGGCTCTTTGTTTTTTTTATGCCAGTATAGAGAGGCCCTTTGAACAATTCTATGAATTTTGTTAAAATATTTTTGACCGATAAAAAAAATAAAAATCCATTTGATAGGTTTAAACCACTTGTTATAGGCGAATGAAGCATTAAATTTTTTAATTTGGAATTGTCTAGAAGGGACGGGAATCTCGTAATACAATAAGGATGTACCAGCTAATTACAGGGGTGTACCTCTAGAAATGATACAATAAAAAATTGTAAAAATGTGACAATTCACCAGGTGCAATTTCACGCTACGTTACTAATATTACTTACCGTGAAAGGCTTTTAACACTATCAAATTTAAGGGCACCAACTCGTCTAGTTTAGTTTAGTGAGAGTTCCCTAGACGACGAATAGACATGTAATCTTTGGGGATTTTAATTACATTAACCTCCTAGTATATGGAGTTCCTTTTACAGAATGCTACTTGTATGTTTGAACTAATCAAACAACTAATTTGAACTTTCTGTGTCATCAAAATCTTTTTTAATATAACATTATTTCATTTTCCTGTAAACAGGTATACATACAGCAATTTTAAAGTTACTTACATCAATGTAAACATCAGCAACATAACAATATTCCTGTAGACAAATACACACACGGAATAGTAAAATTTTATAATCAATTCATTCTCAATTAATCATAATCTTGGTAATTAACTATAATAATAATTTGCAACAGATCTGTAATTTTAAATTAAAACTTGCTATGTCCAGGTTTTATACTTTGAATTAGTGAACACTATATGTTTTGAATGCGGATTAATTAAGGAACTTATTGAGGGTTGCTAATGGATGTTTGATAATAAAGGACCACCAAATATGACTTTGGATGCAATTAATAATTCAAATGTTGTGTGTAAATGATCGTGCACTTACTGATTGCTGGTTATATATCGAGCACACTGCTGCCAAGTGAGAACTTGTTGCTACTCGAAAATGCACGTGTTGACTCAACGGCAGCTACACGACTAGCCTCTTGTATGATGATATGGTGCGTGCAAAAACGAGTTACTATTACACGCACACCACTGTGGTTCCTTATTGTTGAAGGATAACTTAGGTAAAGGGTTTAAGGACGAAACACTATACGTTATTTAAAGTGGACACTGTATTACTTTATCATTATTTTATGAAACCACACATCATGCATAAATGCCACAATACAAGAAAAAATAACGATTTCTAACAAGCTCATAACTTACAGTATAGAAGTCAACTTGAGCTAGGAGTAAATTCTTGTGTAATGTTGTTTATTTCCATTTCCTTTCTGAAAATTAATTTGTCCCAATCTAATGAATGTCTGGGGTCTGTCAAACATACGTGGACTCAAACCACATTATGCCTAATTGTTACTTCATAACGCACAAGGTATATTCGATTAACCTTTCATATTCACCCACACGTCAGCTTTTGGGAATGGCTCGTGAATAATTAATTTAATTTTTTCCCGTCACTGTCTAACATTCATCCGTTTTTCCTTATTCTTTATACGTTTCGTGGCGGGGTGATGTATTACATTTCTATCCCACATGAATCAGGTATGAACTCATAGTATTACTCATATGTCACGTTTCTGCTATTTGTGTGTCTGCAGTTTGAATAGATATATTGTATTAAATGATACAACTAATTAGCTGAAATTTGATATTGGCGAGTTCCATATTGCGTCTGGGTTTTTTCTATTTTGTATTGTAACTATGTAAAATTAATTGTATTTCATGTTACTACAATTTGTTAAAAGCTCCCCTATATTTGAAATAATTATAGTATGAAACATGCCTATTAGTCATTTCACTGTTATTTATATAATAATAATTTTAAAGCTACTTCTATGAAAAGTTATTATTATAAATATAGTTTACCCTTTTGTGGTTTAAAATAATTTATGAACCTAAGTTGCGTTTCAATATGTATTTAACAGAAATAAAACAATACTTTTGTGGTTTTTAAATTTATGATTTTAATAGAACTAACAGTTTATAGAAAGGTCCTGATTAATGAATATTGCTATTCATGAAATCAGAATTATACAGGGTACATCAACATTAATTTGTCCATTTAAGATTTTTTTAAACAGGAGATAGTTTTTAGTGAAGTTTTTTTATTTGATAGAAAATTTGTCAACTTCGAAGCCGTTTTGTTTTTATTAGGGTCGTTTTTTTAATAGGGTATTCTTTAAATATCAGGTTATTTTTATGTATGAATTTGTTAATTTTTATAGAGTTAAAGTTTTTGGCATTAAATTTTAAAGGCGTTTTTTATTGCTAGATCAAAAATTTGTTTTAACATCAAATAGTTTTTCACGATTTTAAAATAAGTTTCTTAATTATAGGTTTTTTGTTTTTTAGATTGGTAAAATATTTTTTTTAGTATTAATGTTAAACTTTAAAAATTTTTTGTGTTTAATCATTTAACCGAAAAGTTTTTTCAATGTGAGTTCGTTAAGTTACGAATTGTTTAAAAATTAGTTTACGTTTTCTAAATTTAGTTGGCAAAACGTAATTTTTGAATTTTTTTTTTTAATTATCTTCAGAGGTTTCTAAAGACAGGAACTAACCGATCATGACTTACAAATGAAGAATTTTTTTTAATGGATTTGTACGTGTAATGTGGGCTTTTTGTTGAAAAATGAATTGATTTATAAATTGCGAGGTAGGATATGAGTAAAAGTTGATTTGACAGTTACCGGATCGAGAAAAGTTTTGCAGACACCAATTATGACGTAAGACAGCATAGAGTTAGTCGGAAATAAAGTTTGGGAGAAATATTTTGCTCTTAGAGGCAACGGATTTAGATTTATTTTTGATTGTTAATACTTTAATAGAAAGGTGTGAAGGAATGATAATATAAGGTCAATCCTGATGGATTTGGAATGAGAAAATTTTTGAAATTGGACTTGTAATAAAAATTTGAAGACCATAATTAAGAGCAAAGATATTTTTGGTCGGAACGTAAGTTAGCATGTCTCCTTAATTTGATTTTTTATTTTGGGGAAATTTTTTTTAGTGTAGATTGATATTTTGGCGAACTTTTTATTTTTAAAATAGGAATTTAGATTTTTGGACCTTTTTTACCTCCGTTTTCTATTTACTGTAACGATATGTTACGCCCCCTTTACAACGAGATTTTTTCCAAAAATGTACTAGCCTAACATCGCCGACGTTAGTTTAGTTTCAGTACTACATCCACAGTCCTACGTCCCTTCCAATTTAATTTTAAACAAAAAAAAAATTAAAAGGCAAAAAAATTGTTGTTCTTAGACTTAAAAGAAACAACACCGCAATTGCCGCCGACGGCGAAAGCGGTTGTGAAGCAGCCTTCCGTATTCCTCAAGCGAATAGAACACTCGCAGAGGTCAGGTGGCTCAACCCCGGTGCTGGTTTGCTAAGATACTATCTCCTGAGAAATGGAGCAAGCTACATTCCCCAGGCAAGTATTATCGTAACCATTTCGGCATAATTGACAATTACACAATCGTGTAGAGAGTGCATTCGTAAATCGAACCCAACGTCTGCTTCACCCCTCTCTCGTCCTTCTATTATTTTTCCCACTGATAATAATCCGCTCTTCCAATTAAATTCCTCTGGGAGATCTAACATTGTCCCCACAGCACCCCTATTAGAAAGAATCGTTGCAATGATAATGGGTCGAACTGCTACCGTGACCCTTGATACAGCCCCGAACCCAAAGTCCAGTGCTAACATGGTCTGCGAAAAGACCCTGTGAAATCGAAAATAGATAGGAAGTGGAAATGGAATATGTGATATGCCAACGCATTACACAATTTTACACTTTGTAACACTTTACCCTCCTTCCCTGACCTAAGTAGCAGTCAAAGAAACAAGGAACGAGTTACCTAATACATGTATAATCGAATTCCAACTCTATATCACTTTTTATGGTTCAAAATTGCAATACAAGGGTCCACTTACCTATTCCATAAGGTTGTCAACTATTTCTGATCCAATAGTCTTCACTCTACTTCCCTCAAACGCCTCGGCTACTCTACAGCAGAGAGTACATGGACATGCCCCAGGGTGGTTAGGCCTAGAATTTAGAAACCGATACTTACCCAAAAGTTTACAAAGTATCTGTACCAATGTATTTCAACAAACCCCTTTTAATTGTAATGTATATATATATATATATATATATATATATATATATATATATATACAGGGTGAATGGTATCGTTCGTGCAAAATGAACTGGGAGATAGTACACTTAATTTGCAACAAAATTGTTAATATGACCCTGTCCTATCTCGACTGGTTTAGGAGATATGGTTCTTTTTAGTTTGTTTCTTAATAACGCGACTTCTTGCAGTAAAAGTTAAATTTCTCGGCT
This sequence comes from Platerodrilus igneus, assembly GCA_036346225.1. Lineage (NCBI taxonomy): Eukaryota > Metazoa > Arthropoda > Insecta > Coleoptera > Lycidae > Platerodrilus > Platerodrilus igneus. The sequence goes on along the minus strand of JARFIW010001025.1, from coordinate 2,191,398 downwards.
TCTGCTGCAAATAACTAGATAAACAATCAGATTTTCATAAACTACATTAAATTTCCTATAAAAAACAACTATTTCGATTTTTTTAATTTTAAAAGAAACATTTATTATAAAGCATTAAAAGGTAAAAAATTCCAAAGGAAATTTTTTTAACAAGGTTTAAAGTAATATTACAGCGAAATTATTTTATCTACAAATGAGCAAATGTCACAAAAACAACCTCACTTCATAAGGTTTCCAGCAGTGCGAAACACTTTCTTTTTAATTTTTAATTGATCAAGTATGGAAATATGGAAACAAATATTTGTTTCCAATTCGCATTAAAATTCGCCCACTGCCTTGATTATCTAATGGTCCCACAACGTTTTTCCGGTATTACGGAGGCAATAATTTGATAAATTGAATTTAATTTGTATTGTTCAAAATACTGACCACGGCACCTGATACAGGTTCTTGCTCTTTTCCGCATACCTACCATAGTCACGCTCATGCAATAAGACAAATCGTTCCAACGCAGATTCAGTCTAAATGTGTGGGCGGCTGTGATAGGAAACACCCTTATTGGCCCCTATATTTTCGAAAGATACCTGAAGTACCCCAATTGTTGGAAGATTTCCCTTTAGAAGTTCGTAAAGATATCTTTTTCAACATGACGGGGCTCCTCCTCATTACACACGTGGTGTCCGCCAGTTTTTAAACGAACAGTACGCAAGGTGAATTGATAGAGGAGGACCGATTCCGTGACCAGCAAGATCGCCTGACTTGAATCCCATGGATTACTTTGTATGAAGCTTTTTAAAAGAATACGTATACAGCATGGAGGTAGTCAGTTTGGAAAATTTGAGACAAAGGCTCGAAAATGCATGACAACTCTTAAGAGAGAAGCTATCTATGAGCGTGACCATGGTAGGTATGCGGAAAAGAGCAAGAACCTGTATCAGGTGCAGTGGTAAGCATTTTGAACAATACAAATAAAATTCAATTTATCAAATTATTGCCTCCGTAATACCGGAAAAACGTTGTGGGACCATTAGATAATCAAGGCAGTGGGCGAATTTTAATGCGAATTGGAAACAAATATTTGTTTCCATATTTCCATACTTGATAAATTAAAAATTAAAAAGAAAGTGTTTCGCACTGCTGGAAACCTTATGAAGTGAGGTTGTTTTTGTGACATTTGCTCATTTGTAGATAAAATAATTTCGCTGTAATATTACTTTAAACCTTGTTAAAAAAATTTCTTTTGGAATTTTTTACCTTTTAATGCTTTATAATAAATGTTTCTTTTAAAATTATAAAAATCGAAATAGTTGTTTTTTATAGGAAATTTAATGTAGTTTATGAAAATGTGATTTTTTATCTAGTTATTTGCAGCAGAAGCCGCGAAATTTAACTTTTACTCCAAGAAGTCGCGTTATTAAGAAACAAACTAAAAAAGAACCATATCTCCTAAACCAGTCGAGATAGGACAGGGGTCATATTAACAATTTTTGTTGCAAATTAGGTGTACTATCTCCCAGTTCATTTTTGCACGAACGATACCATTCACCCTGTATATATATCAACATTTGTATTAAGTAATGAATTTAATAACCTTTAATATGGTGATATAACTATTTACATTTCCTATATCGACATACTTGAATGAAATAAAAGAAATATCTCTTACTTAACTAAAAGTTACCTTAAGCCGGGTGTTATATACTGTACTAATCGCTACAAATTCTACAGTTAAAACAAATTGGCCCCAAATTAAACATAGCCAATAACTCTTGATATTCTACACAAAATTCATAATAATAGACGGTAACGTTAATAATAATGTCCAAAAATTCCAACCTTAATCTAGCAACTTAATAACATATTCATGTAAAAGCATATGTATAACTATATAAAAGTTCATACTTGCAACCCCACGTGTATGCATGCAAATACACGTCTGTTCTCTTGAACCATTTATTCAAAGATTCACTCAATACCTGTTTCGGGTATGCAATACCCACTGTTGCTCCAATCTCTACAATACCCCGAGATAACTTATCCTCACCAGGGTTGATAGTGCTTAACACGGATGTTGATAAATTTTGTGCTCGAAAATCTTGATATTCTCCTATTTCTGTACCAACTTGGCTTGGAATCCAGCTTCCAAACTCCGAACTTCCACAATCAATAAATAATGAACCGTATGGGTGGGGTAGTTATCATCTTCTTCGCAGTTAATAAACCGGCGCTTCCTACCCTTAACCGCCTTACAGCTTAATCATTTCGTTTTCTAATTACACTTAAATTTATTACTATTTAATTCTCCTTTAAGAGCCAAACTTATCTGTGTCCTTTATCCACTAAATTCACTATTCTTCCCGTCATAAACATACTAATTTATTAACTCTGTTCACTAACCATTACTTTAATTCACACGGTCATATAACCAATACCGCTACGCGGATTGCAGCATACCCGCACTAGCTCCGGGCTAGTTAGTTTTCATTTTCGTGCCTACTTTCATATATTTTTTCTTTGTGTGTCTTGGTGAGGTTTTGTGGGTCGTCTTTTTTTCTTCCCTATTACCGTAGTTATATACCTTTGATCACGTGACTTGTCTAGCCAATCAAAAACCTTACATATTTCACAATTGTAAATCATCCCTACATGTGCTTTAGGTTAATGGTTTAAATCAACTTTTATTACTGCTATTGCTAATTGAAATTACCCTATATTTAAATTTAAGTTATTCTGAAATATTCTAAAATACTTCCTGTGAATATTTTTATAGATATCACGAAAAATTACATATTATTACGCACTTCCGGTTTCGAATTTTCTAGAGAAAACTAGCATTTCCTTTGGCGCCTTAATTTAAAATCTTCTAAATTTCACGGGATGTTAGATATCAGCTGAGAGGTTATGTTCATTTAAGTTGTCAACTGTCACCCAAAATCAAACTAGGATTGGCTAACTATATTAATTCTGGTCAGTGATGGGTTACATTTTAGATAGAATTGTCTGTGATTGGCAGAAAATATCATTTGAAATTTGGATTAATTTAAAAATGTTGTTGAGTGTTACAAGTTGCTTAAGGAAATAGAATTTTTTACCTTTTTGTGCAATATTAAGTTACCTCTTAAATCAGCAGAAAAAATCTTTACTATTTTTTATATAATTTAATCAGCCATTGTTATACCTATTTTTATAAACATTCTCCTGTTAAGGGTTTAAACTTTGGATCCGATCCGTGAGTGTATTGGTTTATTGCTCATTTCATGCACTTATAAATATGTTGCATTTAATGTTTTGTTATTGTGTTGTAGGTAACTGGCGGTGCCGGTTTTGTTGGTTCACATTTAGTTGACTATTTAATGCAACAGGGCCATGAAGTAGTTGTAGCAGATAATTTCTTTACAGGACGAAAACGTAATGTACAACAGTGGATTGGTCATGAAAACTTCGAACTAATACATCATGATATTGTTAATCCCTTAGTTATCGAAGTTGATGAAATATATCACTTAGCTAGTCCTGCAAGTCCACCACATTACATGGCTAATCCTGTAAAAACACTTAAAACAAATACTTTAGGAACTATAAATATGTTGGGATTAGCACGTCGTCTTAATGCACGAATCTTATTTGCTAGTACATCTGAAGTATATGGTGATCCTGACATTCACCCACAGCCTGAGACATACTGGGGGCATGTGAATCCAATTGGTAAGTAGCACAATTATAGAGGCACTAACAAAAATAATATTTTAAGGTCCACGTGCATGTTATGATGAAGGTAAAAGAGTTTCTGAAACGCTAGTATATGCATATGCTAAACAAGAAAACATGAACGTTCGGGTAGCTCGCATTTTTAATACTTATGGACCACGGATGCACATGAATGATGGTAGAGTAGTTTCCAATTTTATTCTTCAAGCATTACAGGGTAATGTGATTACTGTAAGTTGGAATATTAAACTGTTCTAAAGTTGTATGTATAAATTTTAAGATATATGGCAGTGGGAACCAAACACGCTCTTTTCAGTATGTTACGGATTTAGTTGATGGTTTAGTCGCACTTATGGCATCAAACTATAGTTTACCTGTGAACTTAGGTAGTCCAACTGAACATACAATTAATGGTTTGTAGATTCTTTTTAATCAAATATAAGGTTTTATACCTAGCATAACAGTTATACATTGCATTTTATATAAGAAGTACTTTACAGAGGTTCACGACTTATAATTGGCCAAATTAGAAAAAGTTGCATGTGAAGATCGTTAAAAAGTTTGTAGATATTCAATTTAGAAAAATTTTTGGAAAAATAAAATTTTGATAGAATTTTTCTAACTTTCAGCATAATTGCAAGATAACTGCTACTTTTGGTATTGCCATTTTTTGCTCTTTGTTAGGGGTAAAATGAGCGTGTTCCTTATAAATTTAGATTCACCTTGAAGGGTCGGGAACTCCGTAACAATTTTATAGGTACACCGGTTAACTACAGTGGAGCAGGAGTGAGTTCCTATAGAAGAAATAAATATAAAATGGCCAAAATACAAACAAACTACCTTAAAATATCCACTTACCTTGAAAGGTTTCTTCTACTGTCATAGTTGAGGAGTGCCAATCCGTCATGTCTTGGCAATCCCTTCGATATTTTCCCTACACGAAAGATGGTTATTCCGAATAGGTCTCCCGTGTATCTGGTTTTTGGAATTTGTCACATTATACTTTACCTTTCCCTAAAATACAGTAAAACATTCCTTAAATTTGGTCAAATTAAGGAAAATTGTAACATGAAATGCCTGTCCCAAATACGACTCCATCACTGGGGTGACTGAATATCCTTTGGAACAGTTTTTTTTTGCTACGTGCACGTTAATATTTATATGCAAAAATTTGCACGAATACGCACCTCATAAGATTTTTGATGTGAATATCTTTGTACAAACCTATTTTTATGTAGTTCATAAATAAAGGCAAATAAATTCAAGCTATACTTAACCTCTATTGACATTAAATAATTGCAATATAAATACGCAACCTAAAAGAAAATTTCCTTATATCGAACTGGCCAGGTATTACTTAGAGAAAACCTAAAGAAAAAACATTAAATCAAATCCATCAATAATACTAGCACTCCAATTTTTTCCGTTTTCCATATTGAATTATGCTACATTCTAAATCCCATTTCTGGAAATATCGTTAATAACAAACATAAAAACTTATATACCAACTTTTCCTTTTATTGTTTCAGCATCTATTCAAAATACTAATGTTTCACGCTTTAACTAACACCAAAATCCACCAATTAAACATATTTAAAATGATGGCTTGCATATTTCTTAATATCGTAAAATGTTCCAAACTTTCTTGCACAATAATATCATGCTTTCATTTAAGTAAAACTAGTTCCGTCGCTAATTCATTTCCTACTACTACATAAATATAACCCGCATACATTTAAAATTCACATGTACATATGATGTCTTTCCCTTTATCGCATGTCGTTGGGTTTTGCAATGATGAATTTGCCTCTGTCTAGTTGGTCGGTTACCAAATAAAGGATGATGCGAATTTAATACATTTATTCAGTCATAAACATAAAACTCCTCTTTTTCAGAGGTGTAGAGGTGTTGAAAGCATTATAATTTGTAACCTAATCCTAATTTTAAGGAATTTCTTACAATACGGCACAATATAGACAGTATGGTGGTTAATTGTATACCATGTAAATTCGGTATGTAACGTTAAAAGCTAGTACTACAAACAGTCAGCAATAATAAATCAGGTTGATATTACCATAATACTACTGACAACTTCAGGGCATTTCACTGGTGGACACACAAGATATTTATTGCGATGTCGCCTATTGTATCTGGGAGCTTGTGCTCTCGCTTCAAATACTCAAGGCAGACTGCCATCACTCTGTGCACCTCACGCTTAACTAGAGGTTGCGTTGAAGCACCACAGATTAAAAAGTGTATATCTAAAAGCTCATAGTTTCCTCATTACTTAATATTTTTAAATGTTCTGAAACTATCAGCATTTTCAGCTTTTGTTCTTCCCAACTAATACAGCTCCCTTAACGCAACTGACACACACAATTCACATTATTGGATGGATGAACTTTCCAGGTCTCTACTCCCTTTTTAACTGGCTGTTCTGATGTTAATTCGACAAACACGTGAATTGAAATCTACCTTGCCCTTGCAAGCATAGTTCAAGAAAATGAGTCACACACCACGTTTCCCCTGAGCAGTCCACATTCATATCTTGAAACTGTGTTTCAGGCACTCCCCCCCATTATTTGCTTGCATTACTTTTGTTTCTAAATAACTTTCTGAACTTGTAATTTCAACTGTTTTGATTAGTTGTTATATCCAATCTCTCCTACAAAAATCCTATTGAGTGTGGTCTCCATCCGGTACCGCAATGTAAGGATTTTAATTTATGTTTACGTACCAGGTTATTATCACATTATCTTTCTCTGCGAAATGTAATTGTAGTGTCATATAATATTTAAAGTTATTTACATTTGTGGTTTTAAAAGAAGTTGTTGGCCTGAATTATTATGTTTACAATGTTTTTATAGAAAATATTGTTGTACCCTAATAGCTGAATGACCTTTATAGAAACAAAATTTGAAATATGCTTAATTGAAATTAATAATTTGTGAAATCCATTACAGAAGGCTTGTCCATATTTAGTCTGTTCGTTCAAATTTACTAACTTTCCTTTCTCTTCTAAGGTATAGCTATTATAATACAATGTGTTGTGTCGGCGCTCAAAATTACGAATGAGACTTAGATGGAGGGGGATCAGAATCAAGCGTTCATAAAGTCTGTCCTAAGAATCCTGACAATAATGACAGGTTTTTCATCATCTTTAGTATTTTCGTTTTATGTTTATTAAACTTGTTACGTTCCAATTTTGCTTTAAAATTTCTCTGGTTAATTCAATACCCGCTCGAATAAATTCCGTTGCTACTGTTAAATTCTTTAGCATAATTAATCATATATACGCTCTCTAATAATTCCTTAACAAAAATCTACTTACTTGGAAACGACAAGTTTATGCTATAATTAAATAGTTTATATCTTGTTTTAGGTAACTTTCAATTTGCTAAACCTTCCGATAGCATATAATTGCTTCTTATGTGTTTTCCTTCTAAACATTCGTGTACATAGGGTATATAACTATCCGATAAAACTAGGGTTTTCCAGTTTTAATCGTGCTTTGATAAGTGAGGATTTGCAGTTCGAATTCATGTTATTTGAACCATTGTTAAAAATGTTTGACAGACACACGCTTATTCTGTTCTACTGATTGGTTTATTTTACAAACGGTATTATGTACAATTTAAAAAGAATGTTTGACAAAAGCTCTCACACGTTAATTCTTTCCTACTGATTAGTTTATTTTACAAAAGTATTAGGTGCAATTTTAAAAACGCTTGACATAAGCTCTCACATGTTTATTTACTACTGATTAATTTTATTTTGTGTAAAATACGAGATGCGCACTTCGTATCTAATGTACTAAATTGTTCATATCACATAATTGTTTGCTTTGAAATAGTAACGCTTAATTTATCGCTTTTGCTTGTTTGTACAGAAACCTTTATTTATTTTTTATTTGTTAATAGATAATCGTGGGCGACGTGCTTTTTTTTTGTTTTCTTGGTATGTAGGTGAATACCTCCACTCTCCGCGTGTGATAGTTAGCCTGGTATTTACTTTTCTTCCGGCTACATCTAGGTACGTAGCATAAATTCTGACACCCTGGCGTGGGGCTGGGAATTTGTTTTAGTTAATTGTTTTTTGTGCTCTGATTTTGTTTCGCGTAACTTTGGCTCCAATTTGGTTTCGCTTAATTTCTGGCCCAATTCTTGTTTGTCGATATTGCTTAATTTTTGACATTACCCGCATTTCTCAGCCTGATGCTACTTGTTTTTTCTTCCTTTACGTTCGAACTGTTATTTCCTTTTTTCTTTCGGCTCTTTGCTGTCCCCCACATGCAGTTCGATCTTCTTAAATTTTAGTTTTTGTTTTCTTTCCTAATCGCTCAATATTATCGGTTGGTTAAGTTCAGATTATTGGACTTGTGTTTTCGCTAATAATCCTAGTCCATTGAAAACGCCGGTGCCCAAAATATTTTCTTCCTTCCCTCTCTGTATATTTTGTTCTCCCCATCAAGTCTAGAGTTAGTTTTTTTTCCTCCGATTTTCTTTTATTCTACAGCCTTATTCTAATTTCTATTTTGGTGTTTCACTCCTATTGGTATTTCAGAAGTTTATCCGTCGGATATGTTTTAAATTGTCCTGTATTTGCAATAATTGATACATGATTTTTTTGAGACTAGTCGAAAAACTCCGAGGAACTCACCATGTGTCAGAACTGCAGTTATTTGAGTCTGCAGTGGACTTGTTCGAGGCTAAAGCATTACTTTGGTATCGTGGTTACCGGCATAGGTTTTCTGACTGGAAGTTGTCTAATTTACTGATTCAACATTTTGAACCCCCGGATTTTGCTTATAAGTTTGCTACTACTGAGGAAAATACTTTTGCTGCACATAACTGAGTTGTTAAGATTTCTCCGACGATAACGAGTAGATCCGATACTTCTTCCGTACGTTCTACTGTTCTTCTTCCTAGTTCTGCTTCTACTCGTTAGGTTATCTGCTTTAATTGCGACAAACCTGGTCATGTTTCGACACGTACTCGTCCTCAAGTACTCCATTGTTGTGGTTGCAGATTGTTAAGGCTTTATAAGTATTTTGGTTGTAGTGTAGTATGCCAATCACAATTAATTTAAGTCCTTAAACTATTCCCACCTAGAAACCCTCCATTATCCCTACCTTTAGTGCAACGACATAAAAGGGTTGGTAATGTACAGTGGACGACTATTCATCTTCGTTCTCGCTTGGCTTTGGTTCGTGATTTAGTTCGGTGCATCGAGCATCAGTAATTAGCAACAATTAGTGAACATTATACATACAGTCCATAATTATCTGATAGCAGTGCAAGTACAATCAACCACTACAACCAGTGAAAGGTAGGTGATATATTCCTTTAAATTATCATTTCCTTTGTGTGATTGTAAATGCAAATTAACATTTTGATTAACATTTTTGGTCCTTTGAGCAAATATTTGGCTTATTAATTGGTTTATTATTGGCATTTATTATTGGCATTCATTGTAACTACATTGTTAATTGCTCTTCGCTTAAATTAGGGGTTGACCGCATTTAGAAGAAAAGTGTAGTCATACCACAAGTTTCATACTCAATTGTGTAAACTAACTTATAGTAGATGCAATCTCGCATTAAATTTGAAATTTTGTACTGATACAGAATCTTATAAAGCCTTAAAAATGACAAATCTTTGTAAATTTTAGGGATAGTTAACGTAAGAATTTGTAGTCAGAAAAGTGTTTAAGCAATACAGTTATTTTAAACTTGTAATTCAAGTTCGCTAGAGAATTCAGGTATTCGTAAAACCGGGTAGAATAAAACCCTTTGCTCTTTGTCATATTGAAACTTGCAAGCTCCCGTTAGGCACGTTGTAGTAAAAATTCTTTAACAGGTAGTTCAACATTACCCTTGGTATATCCTATTATTAGGTGAACAAACCCTTCATTTTGTAGCTGAAATCAATATAAAATCGATATTAGTAACCTTGTTCGTTAGGATGGCACATATTTCATCGGATAGGTTGATAGTGGATTTAAAGGCCGCACTCGATAGATTATCTGATATATCTGGTGCGATAGATAAATTGGAGCATATTAAAGGCAATTGTATTTCTGTTAATATTATGGCTGAAAGCGCCTTTGATATCAAAAACGATGTAGATACTGCTTATAAAACGTGCATATTGGATGAGGACAACTCTGAATTATTAAATGCAATTACAACACTAAGAATTGAAATAGATAGGTCTTTGTTAAACATTAAAATTATTAAAGCTCAGTTTGATAATATATCCACTGCTGAAAAAGGCTTGACTGAAATATTACTGGTATTGGCTCATGTACTAATATTCGTCTCCCTCGGATAGAAATGAAAAATTTTCTGGAAAAATAGAACATTTCCAAGAGTTTATTCAATTTTTAATAATTTAGTTCATGAAAATAATCAATTGCTACCGATCGAAAAGTTCTATTTTTAATTGATGCGTTGGATTTTAAGTCTAGAGAACTCATTAGACATTTGCAAATTTCGAATAATAATTATATGCTAGCTTATTCAATTATTGTGGAAAGGTTTAATTCAAAACGTTTAATTGCAAACACGCATTGGAATGCTTTAGAATCGTCACCAAAAGCAAAATTTAATTCACATACAGATTTAAGAGAATTGCTTAATTGCTTTACGGAAAATATATCAAGCTTACGTCAAACTAAGATTGATTTGCTCGACTTCGTATTGTTTAATTTGTTATCAAAAAAGGTAGATACAAATCTTTTGAAAACATTTGAGTTAGAAAATACATCAGACATTCCATCTTATGATCAATTAAAATTATTTCTAGAAAAACATTGCAAGGCATTAGAAATTAGCAATATGGTTGTTTCCGATACACCGTCCAAATTTAATACGTCCATTAAACAAACCATATCATCTAGTGTACCTTCTAAACGTTCCTTTGAATATTCAAAACCCCAAGTTCGAAAGTCATTCGTAACAACTTCATTCGCTCAGAAATGCAGTCTTTGCAGTGGTACTCATAACTTATACCAATGTGAAATGTTTCTGAATAAATCGCCACAAGACCGTTATAACTTTGTTAAAGACAAACACTTATGCATTAATTGTCTTCGCAACTCTCATATGGTTACACGCTGCTCTTCCAAACTTGTTTGTAAAAAGTGTGCAAGGGTCATCATACTTTATTGCACTTTGAAAACCCTACAGTTGCACAGAAACCTGCAATCACTCAGGCAACAGATCAACTTCCCGAACCCACCTGCAACACTACTACAAGTACGTTGTTATCATCTAGATCGTCCAACACAATGACGTTATTAGGCACCGCAAGAATTTCAATTACAGATGGGTTTGGTAAAGTTCAGACAGTAAGAGCACTTGTAGATAGTGCATCAATGGAAAATTTCATGACTGATAAGTGTTGTCGACGCTTAGGTTTAAGAAAATCGAATATTTCAATGAAGGTTGAAGGCTTAGGTCTATCTGCTTCTCATGCGTATGGACAAGTATCGTGTAAAATTAGTCCTCAAGGTAAAACTGTTCCAGAGTACAGTATTGATTGTTTTGTTTTACCAGACATTTGTGGAACCCTTCCTTCATCAAGGATCTCACCAAATAGTTGGCCTCACATAGTTGGATTAGATTTAGCAGATTCGGACTTCGACAAACCTAGCCATATCGATTTATTGTTAGGTGCAGATTTGTTCGCGTGTTTTATTAAACGCAACTCGCATTGGGTCACTAGAAGAACCCGTGGCAATTCACACTACCTTTGGGTGGATATTAACAGGAAGGTTCTTTCTTCTGTTACATCTCGTATATCATTAGCTGCACTTGTAGAAGATGCTAACATTACTCGATTTTGGGAACTGGAAAATATTCCAGATTCTAACAAATTATCTCCTCATGCGGAAATTTGTGAAAGGCATTTTGTGGACACTCACAAGCAAGATGACACCGGTCGTTTTATTGTTTTGTTACCTTTCAATGGTCCTGAACCGCTATTTGCTGGCTCTCGGAAATAGCACTTCAAGATTTCTTTCACTAGAACGCCGTTTGGAAATAAATCCTCAACTGTATAATTCGTACAGAGAATTTATGCAGAATTATATCGATAGTGGTCACATGTCTCGTATTGTATCGGATTCAACTCGATCGTCTACATTATCGCCGGTATATTACATACCACATCACGCCGTGTTCAAACCAGACAGTACAACTACAAAACTTCGTGTCGTATTTGATGCTTCAGCCAGCGCTCAAAGTGGAGGGTCTTTAAATGATCATTTACTCGCAGGCCCCTCTTCAAAAAGATATCATGGAGTTGTTATTACACTTTCGTTTACATTCTGTAGTTTTAACTGCGGACATTAAGCAAATGTATAGACAGATTCTTATTTCTACTAGCCATCGAGACTATCAACGTATAGTTTGGAGATTTAAGTTCTCGGAGTCTGTTATCGATTATCAGCTAAACACTGTTACATACGGCATCACATCATCACCATTTTTAGCCATGCGTGTAATTCAAGAACTTGCAAAAGTCAATCGTTACGTTTTCCTATTGCTTCCAAGATTTTAGCATCGGATACGTACGTGGATGATTTGATTACAGGGTGTGATTCGATAGAGGATGGCAAACGACTCGTGTATGAATTAAACCAAATTTGCCAATCAGGTGGTTTTATGTTGCGAAAGTGGAATAGCAACGTGCCAAGTGTCATTGGCCATTTACCTGATTCCGTTCGGTATCAGCAAACATTTTGTTTGAAGAGGTAAACAATACTTCTCAAAAATTTTAGGACTGCAATGGCAACCATTGAGTGATATGTTGTTTACAATCTTAATATCGTTGATCGGCCTTGTACCAAAAGGAATATGGTTTCGAAATTGCAAGGATCTTTGATCCTCTGGGGTTATTATCACCATTGGTCTTCTTCGCAAAACATTTGATTCAATCTGTATGGATATTAGGAATTGGCTGGGATGAACTTCCTCCCCAACAAATTGTTTTAAAATGGAATCTGTATCTTCAACAATTACCCGAGTTATTGAAAATTGAAATTCCTCGACGGATTCTTTGCGATAACCATCAAACTGTACAAATTCATGCATTTTGTGATGCATCGGAAGCTGGATATGCAGCAGCAGTTTATCTCCGCTGTGTCGATGAGAAAGGGAACATCCAAGTATCATTGGTCTGTGCCAAATCTAAGGTCGCACCAACCAATCGTATATCATTACCTCGATTAGAATTGTGTGGTGCAGTGTTGTTGTCGAACTTGGTCGAGTATGTGCAAAATACGTATAGAGATAATTTAGTATTGGACGATACATTTGCGTGGTCAGATTCCACAGTAGCATTAGCATGGATTCGATCTTCGTCGTATAATTGGAAGACCTTTATTAGCAATCGTGTCTCGCATATCCAAGAACGAGTGGCTCCATCATCGTGGCATCATATTAAATCACAGGATAATCCTGCTGACTGTGCATCAAGAGGATTATTAGCTGCTGAGCTTGTTAATCATCCTTTGTGGTGGACGGCTCCACCATGGTTACTATTACCTAAAGAGAATTGGCCTGCTCATATGGAACCAACTCTTACAGATCACACTCAGATGCACATTGAAAAAGAACTTTATCCCTTAATATACACGTTGCAGATCATTTCGTAGACTCGATGGTAAATCAATTTTCAGATTTGCGAAAAATATGCAGGATTCTGGTATATATTTGTCAGTTCATTCGTAACTTGAAAGTTCGTGCAAATTTGGATATTCGAAACTTAGAACAATTATTGGTCTCCCCGAACAGTATGCACTTCATTTATTAATAAAACGGGTTCAAGAACAAGTTTTCAGTCAGGACATTGATATCATTCGAAAGGAAAACTTAGTAATAAACAACTTCGACCTCTCAGTCCTTTCCTTGACAGTGATGGGTTGTTAAGGGTGGGCGGCCGGTTGCGAAATGCAGACGTATCTTATGATACAAAATTTCCATTGCTACTTCCTCGGTCACACCGGGTGACAGAGCTCATTATTCGAGATTGCCATACGAAATATTTACACCCTGGACTTAGAACTACTCATTTTTGTTAGTACAAAATTTTTGGATTCTGTCTGCAAAAGGGCTATTCAACAGTGCCTAAACTCTTGTATTCGATGTTTTCGTCAAAACCTATTTCGCTATGCCCTCCTATGGGCGACTTGCCCCGCTAGACTTACTGCCGGTAAAGCGTTTCTACATACTGGGGTAGACTACGGTGGACCCTTTTCTATCACCATGAATCGTATTAGAGGTGCCAAATCATTGAAAGCTTATGTTTGTTTATTTGTTTGTCTTAGTACAAAAGCGATACATCTGGAGTTGGCATCAAACCTATCTAAAGAAGCCTTTATTGCAGCTTTACGGCGGTTTGTAGCACGCAGAGGTAAATGCTTGCAAATTCATAGTGACTGTGGAACAAATTTTATCGGAGCATCTCGGGAACTAATCGAATATATGAAGCAGTCATCTGAAACGGAAGGTATTCACTTTGTTTTTAATCCTCCGTCGGCTCCTCACTTTGGGGAATGTGGGAAGCTGGGATAAAATCTGTAAAGTCCCATCTCAAGAAGGTGGTAGGCGAACAAATTCTCTCGTACGAAGAATTTAACACCATTCTTGCTCAAATTGAAGCCATATTAAACTCCAGACCTTTATGTCCAATGAGTAACGATCCCACTGATTTTTCATTCTTAAGTCCTGGTCATTTTCTGAACGTAGAACCAGTGTCTGTCATTCCCGACCCTAATGTCTTAGATCTGAAACTATCTTCCTTAAATCGTTGGCAACTGGTTCAACGTATTCAGCAATCATTTTGGAAACGGTGGCATTTGGAGTACCTGCACACTTCAACAGAAAACCAAATGGTTTTCTGCTAATTATTCGTTAATGGTGGGAACGTTGGTGTTGATTAAGGATACTCAAGTGTCTCCATTACAGTGGAAAATGGGACGTATACATACGTTGCATTATGGAAAGGACAATGTTTGTCGTGTGGCTACCGTGGCAACATTCCAGGGACTATTTAAAAGGCCCGTGGTAAAATTGTGCCCTCTCCCATTCCAGAGGCAACTTAGTATTATAGTTAGTATATTAGGGTAAGTTAACTTTTAAATTTACGGTTATATATATATATATTTTTTTTTTTTTGCTCGTTTAGACACACTTAGAAAATAAGTTCCTAATACTTATTTTGGTGGGCGGTATGTTAAGGCTTTATAAGTATTTTGGTTGTAGTGTAGTATGCCAATCACAATTAATTTAAGTCCTTAAACTATTCCCACCTAGAAACCCTCCATTATCCCTACCTTTAGTGCAACGACATAAAAGGGTTGGTAATGTACGAGTGGACGACTATTCATCTTCGTTCTCGCTTGGCTTTGGTTCGTGATTTAGTTCGGTGCATCGAGCATCAGTAATTAGCAACAATTAGTGAACATTATACATACAGTCCATAATTATCTGATAGCAGTGCAAGTACAATCAACCACTACAACCAGTGAAAGGTAGGTGATATATTCCTTTAAATTATCATTTCCTTTGTGTGATTGTAAATGCAAATTAACATTTTGATTAACACAGATATAAGGGAGTTTCGTGCCGCAACTGTCCACACTGTCATTCTACTACTACTAGGTCTTCAAATAATACTTCAACTTCTGTTTTCAGCTCTAAGAACCAAATTTCTTCTGCTGCTTACTCTACGTTCTCTTCTATACCTCACCCAGGTCATCCTGCTCCTACTATCAAAACATACCATTCTTCGGCAAATGTAGCTTCAAACAAACTTAATTCTGTTTCTAGTTCTACATTCTATTCTACTCCTCCTACTGCTCGCCCTATTTATTTACTATCACCCCAAACTGTGCCTCCACCACCATTGCAACCCATACTTTGAATTAGTGACTTGCAGGTAGCTTCTCAAGATTGTTACCGCTTTCTTAAACGATTCTACCCAAGAAATTCTTGCCGTGTCTGCAAGCACACATGTCGCTGAAGTGACGATAATTTCTAATTTAGTCAGCGAAGGTCCTTTTGAAGTTCATGAACCTGTATCTTTAATGTCTGTTGCTGTTGCTGTCAAAATTTTACATGTTCCTGCTTTCTTAAATTGTTCTACTCAAGAAATTTCTGTCGTGTCTGCAATAACAGCTGTAGCGGAAGTGACGATAACTTCTAATTCAGTCTTTGAAGGAGCTATTGAAGTTAGTGAACCCGTAGCGGTGATGCCGGTTGCTGTCGTCGTCAAAGTTTTACCTGGTCCTGTTTGGTGATCTACTATTGTTAAGGAATCAGTTTCTATTGTGGCAGAAGTTTCGTCTGTTCCTACTCTGTTGTCTAACAGTGATGCAGTCTTACTTGATTCTATTACTTTATCGGACGTTTATGAAACGTTACCTACTCTTACTAATTTTTCGCATGCTGACAAAATTCTACTTGCTTCTGTTCTTTTAACTAAGGTTAATGAACTTCTAGCTGATGTTCCTTTATGTACTGTTGTTGAAGTTCTTCCTGATGCTGTTTGTTTTTGTAAGGTTGATGAATTTCTACCTGATTCTGTTCCTTTATGTAATGTTACTGAAGTGTTAGCGGATTCTGCTCCTTTTCCTAACGTTAATATTCCTACAGCCAATGCTGTTTTCTGTCCTAACTGTGATACTTCTAGTCCTTTATCTAACGTCAGTGAAATTTTATCTACTTCTGTTCCTCTAGTTAACGTAACTGAAGTGTGCTCTGCTTGTATTTCTTTTCGTAAGGTTGATTCTCTTACAGCCACTCCTTTATCTTTTTCTGCCGTTGATATTCGAATAACCCATGATATTCCCTTTTCTACCGTTGACTTTCTTACCTCCAATCCTAACAACAAATAACTTTCTTCCTTAACTCGTTTCGAGTTTCCGAAACTACCTTTGCCACCTCCTATATCGTGTGCTACAACTACTACATCCCCTGCTGTCCCTGTTTGGCGGAAAACTGCCCATAAGAGGCAGAAATTTGTCTATACTGATGCAGAAACTGAAGATGTTGATCGACGAAATCCCAATGTCTTTGATCTCGTCTCGTTTTCCTTCTGGCAGCGTAAACGCCTTAAGCCCAACAGCGGTCCAACACACACACACACACGCTCGCACGCACGTACGCATGCACGCATGCATGCACGCGCTCCACACACACAAGCACACGCACACTCACATGCACATGCACATACACACACACACATACATACACACACTGTTCTACTTGGTTCTCCTTTCTTTCGTTTTCTCCTTGTACTCCTTAACCATGTGTGGGTCCGAGAATAGAATAGTCCCATGGTATGACCTGCCTGTTGTAAGAGGCGACCCTAGTGGTCCAACACATACACACACACACTATACATGCATAGCACACACATACACACACACAACACTTTGTACACTCCCCCCAACGCACACGCACATATGCACACACACACACGCACACGCCCACATCTACTCATACATAACTACACTAGGATTCTGTTTTTTTTGTCCGATTCTTAGTTTTTTGGGTTTTGTCCTTGGTGTTGGCGTTATTCTTTTTGGTTTTTCTTTTTTTCTTGTTCCTTTTGTTCCACTTTTCTTTCCCTATTCGTTTGCTGGTCTTCTTTGCAATCGGTCCCTAAACTGATTGTGTTTCGTCCATCCACTCTTGTGGTAGGTGCTTTCTAGTCCGTTTTTTTTTCTTCGGAAACCACGACAGTCGACTTTAGGTCTAGTTAACTATTCTTTTCTTTGGTCCTTCGTTTGTTGAGATTTTTGGTTACCACAGTTTGCAGTACACCGTTTCCTTTTACCAGCATTCCTCCTCACTTCCGCTCGTTCTCCCTTGTTGTCCCTTTGTTTACTTGAGGCTTGATCTTTGGGTCCTGTTTTGGTTAGCACTGTTGGTTTTCTTCCTCGTTTCCTTTCGTCTTTTGAGGTCGAAGACTTTCCTGTTTCTTTACAAGAAACATGTCCCCCGACAACTTTTTCAGTGTCAATGCCGTTCCGTCTCAGTCCTTGTTGATTGTTTCCCTTCCTTCCTTCCTTTTTTTCTCTTCTATTATTGGTTCTTCGAGCCGGATGCGAGTTCTTTTTTTTAATTATTTTGGGGTGTTTCTTTTTCTGTTTTCTTTTTGTTTGGTTCTCGTAACGAATTTCCTTTTAGTTTTTAAGCGATTTTTTTCTTTTTCTTTTTGATTTTTTTGGTCCTGCCCACTCCTGTACTTTTGTTTTCCTACCCTGATCTGTTAATTTTGCCGGGGGGATTTGTTACGTTCCAATTTTGCTTTAAAATTTCCCTGGTTAATTCAATACCCGCTCGAATAAATTCCGTTGCTACTGTTAAATCCTTTAACATAATTAATCATATATACGCTCTCTAATAATTCCTTAACATAAATCTACTTGCTTGGAAACGACAAGTTTATGCTATAATTAAATAGTTTATATCTTGTTTTAGGTAACCTTCAATTTGTTAAACCTTCCGATAGCGTATAATTGCTTCTTTTGTGTTTTCCATCTAAACATTCGTGTACATAGGGTATTGAACTATCCGATAAAACCCGGGTTTTCAGTTTTAATCGTGCTGTGATAAGCGAGGATTTGCAGTTCGAATTCGTGTTATTTGAACCATTGTTAAAAATGTTTGACAGACACACGTTTATTCTTTTCTACTGATTGGTTTATTTTACAAACGGTATTTTGATTGTGTTAATCCTAACCTCATGGAACCTAAATTATTTAATGTTGTCATTAGAGGTAAAATATGTGACTGGCTGATATCATTCATGCAGCAACGAAAAATAGAAATTAAAATCAATAATGCCACATCAAAAGAACATGTGTGCGAATTAGGTGTACTGCAGGGATCTGTTCTGGGGCCCCTGCGTGTCAGTGTGTTTATCAATGATCTTCCAAAATACATAACCAAAGCTGAAGTAATACTTTATGCAGATGACACCACAATGGTGGTTGAAGCTAAATCTCCAGAAGAGCTTCAGACCAAAGTAAACATTGTGATAGAACAATTTTGGCAGTGGTGTGCAAGAAACAGATTAGTTATTAATATAGCTAAAACAAAATGTGTTTACTTTTATAAAATAAGACACCTAGACACCATCGATATTAGGCTGAATAAATCCAAGGGTGAAATATGTGAAAAAGTATTATTCTTGGGAAGTTACATAGATGCTAAATTAAACTGGCAAGCAGACATAGATAATCGATGCAAAAAGATTAACAAATCATATTATATGTTAAAAACTATGAAGCAATACTTAAGTGAACCCCAAGCTTTAAACGTATATTACGCATTGGTATATATGCATCTAAGCTATAATATTATTCTCTGTGGGTAATCCACTGAAGTGAAAAGATTACTGGTATCACAAAAACGAATTATTAGACTGCTATTTAACCTAAATGCCAGAGCTAGCTGTAAATTAGTTTTTAAAGAAAAAAATCTTGACAGTTATTGGGATATACATATATAGAATATCGTTAACAAAATATTAAAAATGTTCGTACTCTCTCATCTATACATGAACATGAAACACACCAAGGACACCTTCTTTATCAAGAACAATTTCACAATCTTTATTATGCAAAATCGCCGATACAAGCTGACATTAAAATATACAATGCTATTTCAAATTATATAAAAGAAGCAATCTATCTTAAAACATTAAGCATTTACTAAAAGAATTCCTATATGATAAGTCGTTCTATAGCATTAAGGAATACTTTAATACACAATAGAATATGAATAAGAGCGTAATGACTTATCGCATCCTGTATATAGGCAAAGTGCCGAATAAATTCTTATCTTATTATGTACAATTTAAAAAGAATGTTTGACAAAAGCTTTCACACGTTAATTCTTTCTTACTGATTAGTTTATTTTACAAGTATTAGGTGCATTTTAAAAATGCATGACAAAAGCTCTCACATGCTTATTTACTACTGATCAATTTTATTTTGTGTAAAATACGAGATGCGCAGGTACCTAGCAAACTTTTTGTTTTTTTTCAAGTATAAGATTCTCAGTTTGTTTATAATGTAGGAGCGTTAGGGGTTCATAGACACAACAATAGTTTCTTATACAATCTTTAATTTCCATACTTAACAATAACATAATAATCAAAACGTCAAAACTAAAAAAAACTCGCCATTCCTGGCATCTCGGAAGCAACAACAACCACGTATACTATACATAGTACCAACCTTAACATAAAAAACACTAGCTTTTGTTTCCTGGCGGGAAACTTAAAAATGAAGTAATTTTATCCACAGCTCGGTCATCCTGACTCTTGGTCGCCCCGATCAAGGTACAAACTAAACAATACATAACCTCTCTATAAAATCATACATAAATTTTACATAAACCATCATAAGCAATTTTACATAAACAATAAGCACAATAGTTAAATCAAACGCATAGAACATAAGCAAAATCATCATAAGCCATAAAACAAATCAATCGTACATATACCAAACATCGAGTTACAATTCAAGAGTTTCAAGTGATCAAGCTAGGACTTAAAACTAATTAATTTGAATAAGCTTTTAATCTAGAAGCCTCTAGGACTCCGTCATATGGCATAGTTGTATTCTGGAAGCCGATAATATTGACCACTACATAACGGTCGTTTGGTAAAATTTTCTTTATAACATAGGGACCACGGTATTTCGGAATCAGTTTCTTATTTATTCCAACTATGGCATCGACATTCGCTACCATAACATATTCTCCCTCTTTATACTTCTGGGGTAATTTATGTTTTTTGTCATAATACTCCTTATTTTGTTGTTGAGTTTTCTCAATTTGTTTCGCAGCATTAAACCTAAGGTCAGTAATACTTTCCTTATCTTGATCCAACAACTGATCAAGAATTGAACGTAATTTATCTTCTACATTACCAACTTGCTCTCTGCCAAACAATAATTTAGCCGGCGAAGCACCTGTAGATCTATTTTTGGTATTGTTAAAATAAAACTCAACGTCAGGTAGAAGTTTATCCCAAGTATCTTGACGTTCATCTGCCAACTTCGCCAACATGGGAGTTAAAGTTTTATTCATAATTTCCATTTGCCTGTTGGCCCTCGGGGCAGCAGTTGCTACCGCAATGTGTTGAATATTAATTTGTTCTATAAATTGTTGGAATTGGTTAGACGTGAAACAAGAAACACGATCTGTAATGATTTGGTTGGGACGACTGTAAGCTTGAAAATAACATTTTAAATGTTTATTTACTTCTTCCGTAGAAGTGGTTTTGCAGGGATAGAATCTTATAAATTTAGTAAAACCATCGACTATTCTCAAAATATATTTAAATTTTAATTTCCCAACAACCTCTAAAGGACCGTAATGATCGAGGTGTAAACATTGAAAAGGCAAATCCCCCTTAGGAATATTATGTAGCATACATTCCTTTTTACCCGATTTAGGGTTAAATTCAATACATTTTAAACAATTGGCTATGTGAGTTTTTACTTTAGTTTTTAAATTTGGAAACCAGTATGTTTTTATTATTAGTTCAAATACCTTCTCAACTCCCACATGACCCATTTGGTTATGATAAGTATGTAAAATGCTGTAAATCATGTCTGAAGGAATATAAAATAGCAATTTATCGTTTCTCTTTCTATAAACGAGGCCATTTAATAGTTCAAAAAATGGATGTTTGGATTTTTCTAATAAACTTTTAATTGATTGAATTTCTGAGTCGGTCGACTGTTTTATTGCTAGCGTTTGTTCAAAAGTGTTTCCCTCTAAAACTAATATATTGTGGATTCGACTCAGACAATCTACATGTTGCATTTTCGGATTGGGTCGATGTTCAATATCATTACTATAATTCTGCAGCAGTAAACACCATCTCATAATGCGAGGAACCACCTCCTTTTTCGACAAAGTTAACCGAAAACTATCACAATCAGTGACAATCCGGAAATGAATTCCTTGTAAATAAGGGTGAAAACGTTTGATAGCGTACACCACTGCTAATGTTTCCAATTCATAGCTGTGGTACTTATTTTCTTGATCAGTCGTTCTTTTGCTAAAGTAAAAAACAGGATGGAATTTCCTATCTTCTTGTTTTTGTAAAAAAATAGCTCCGTAGCCCAAGGCACTTGCATCACAATGCAATTCAGTTTCATAGTGAGGCGAATAAATGACCAATACCGGTTGAGAAATTAGTTTAGACTTTAAAGTATCAAAAGCAAGAAGTTGCTCTGGACCCCACATAAACGAAACATTTTTTTTCAATAGGTCATATAAAGGTTTGGCAATTATCGAAAAACCCTGTATAAACCGTCTAAAATAACTGGCTAAACCTAAGAACGAATGTACTTGTTTTATATTTGTACAAAGGGGAAAATCATTAATGCTTTGTATATTATCTTTATTGGGCCGTATACCTTGTTGGTCAATATGATAACCTAACAAATCTATTTCTGAATGCATGAAATAACATTTATCTAAACATAGTTCTAGGGAATTACGGACCATAAAGCCCAATACTTCACTCAAATTATCGAGATTTTCATCTAAACTGTCAGTGGCAATCAATAAATCGTCAAAAAAGATTAAAAGTTTTTTCTGATTCACCAAATCCCTAAAAATTTTATTGATAAATCTACAAAAGCTATTTGGGCTGGTGCTCAAACCAAATGGGGCCCTTAAAAATTCAAATTGACCAATATGTGTAGTAGACGCTGTATATTTAACACAATCTAATTCAATCGGCATGTGATAAAAGGCATTTTTTAAATCGAGTTTGGTAAAGAATTTTTTGTTTTTTAACTGATCTAAATGATCATCAATTAAAGGTGTTGGATATTGATCTCTAATAATCTGTTTATTCAAAGTACGGTAATCCACACACATCCTAAATTCACCACTTTTCTTTTTTACCATTACTACGGGAGAACAAAAAGGTGAATCGCTTTCGCGTATAACCCCACGAACTAAGAGATCATTTATAATCGCTTCCAAAGCATTCTTTTCGATGAACGACAATCGCCTAGGTCTATAGAAAATTGGTTCATCGCTTTTTAATTTAATATACATTTTATAATTAGTTTCAGGTTGTTCTGGCCTTACCGGAAGAAAATAACTTTCCTCTAAAACATTTTTAACCCTATTCCAATTGGCTGGGTCTAAACTACTGTCAATATTCAAAGTAGGTGCAACAGGTGTCCCAGACTCGATTAAAAGAATTTCATTTGTTAGAAATTCCTCATGTGAGATTTTTGGGATAATTTGTACTTCACTTCCTTCGAATACAACTCTGTCATTTTTCGGGTTACTAATAAAATCCCTACCTAATAAACAATCACTACCCATTGTCTTATCCTCAACTACATAAAACTGCAAGTCATAATTCGTATTATTAATAAGTACTCTATCTGCATACATACCCTTAATATTTACAACTGAATTATTGATACCCAAAAAATGATTATCTGTCATACCTGGCCTAATAAGTGATTGTGTTACAAACTTTTCCTTAATCAGCGAGATAGGGCTCCCCGAATTCAAAATAGTTTTTACTGTTGACCCCAAACTGCAAAGCTTCATATTAATCCTAAAAGCTGGTTTTAGTGGTGACGAAATCTCTTCAATTAACATCTGTTGGCGATCGTTAGATGTGGAGATCTTCTTAGATGGGCAATTTCGGATTATGTGGTCCCGTGAACCACACTCGAAGCAACTACCTCGTTCTCGTCTAGGTTTAGGACAATTTCGACTGTTGTGTCCAGTTAGACTACAATTAAAACATTTAGGTGTACCAAATGGCGCAACAGCAGTTGACTTTCTATCCTCAAATTTATTGTAACGGGAAGTAGAAGGCATTCCCTGAAAATTTTGATTTCTTTCTAATTCGGTCAATGAATTCATAACCCGTAACAAATCCTCAAGTGTTATAAACTCCTTCATCTTCGCCTGTACCTGCAATGATACACTATTAAAACCTTCGATCATATACGAAATGATCTCCTCTTCACGTAAATTTAGTTTATTGCCCAACATAACCTTATCAGAAAAATAGTCTATAAATTTTTCGCTTTTTCCAAGTTTACGTGCTTCAAAACGTTTTAACAAGGTAACTGTATCTTCCACACAAGAAAACATAGATTTAATCTTCGCCTTAAAATCTGGATAACTTAATGATATATTTTCGGGTCTTGAATGAAACCACTGTAGAGCTTTGCCTTCTAGTTTTTTAACAGCAGCTAAAAAAAGAACATTTTCAGCAATGGTGTAGGCGTCATTTACCTGATCTATAGTTTGGATCAATAAATTGACGTCCTCTCCGTGGTTTGCCGAAAACTTTGGGATTAAAATCGATATATCCTGCAACGTAACATCAGTAGCACGTGCACTTTGGTTAGCGTTTATGATGGCGGCATTTATAAGTTCCCCAACATTTACTGTAACGGTATCGCCTCTTTCCAGCCTAGGAGGAATAGGTGGTGTTGGCTGTACAGGGGTACTACTACACCCTTCACTAAACGACGATGTGGCCATCGCAAAATTATTAATCAGGTAATATCCACGAAAAAGTAATGTATCTATGTTTAACCCCACACCTGGAGCTGTAGGAGCGCTAGGGGTTCATAGACACAACAATAGTTTCTTATACAATCTTTAATTTCCATACTTAACAATAACATAATAATCAAAACGTCAAAACTAAAAAAAAACCGCCATTCCTGGCATCTCAGAAGCAACAACAACCACGTATACTATACATAGTACCAACCTTAACATAAAAAACACTAGCTTTTGTTTCCTGGCGGGAAACTTAAAAATGAAGTAATTTTATCCACAATAAGGTACATATCTTTGAATGTAAATAAGAGAAGACTCTGCTATGAGCTTGCAATTTATACACAAATTGCATATTTTTGTTATGAACTGACTTTATAAAGATTTGAAATGTATTGTTACCAAATCATTGCATGCTTTCCAGCTATGAGTATTATCTATTAAAGTTGTAGTGTTTAAATAGTTACTTATATTAGGGTAAAAATATTTACGTATACATAGGTGTGAACTTAAAATATATGTTAAATTTTGATTATTTTCAGAATTTGCAACGATGATCAACGATGTAGTCGGTGGCTCTAGTTCTATAAAGCATGAGGCTAAAGTAGAGGACGATCCACAACGGAGACGACCCGATATTACTAGAGCAAAACAGTTTTTAAATTGGGAACCAAAGATATCTTTAACCACAGGGCTCCAAAAAACTGTGTATTATTTTAAAAATGAACTAAAGCGGTATCAGTATAATCTTAACAAAGACGTGTTGAAGTAGTTACGTCATATTTCAATTTTATTGTTGTGTTTGATTTTTTGTATATAGTATTCGTTTTGTTATAGATTTAGTGGAGTAATTATTTATTCAATACACTAAATATAACTTACTTGAAGTGCTTAAGGAATATTTCCAAGATTCTATGTAATTTTATTTGTTGTTATACTTTTTTATTTTTTTTTATTTAAAATATACCACACAAAGATAATGTAAAATTTAAAGTAGATGCATTATATGTGTGGCATTTGTTAATGCTTCGTAGCAACAGAGATAACATTTATTTATAAGTCAAAAATACGAACTAATTATACATTAAAAACAGGACCCACAAACAAAATATTTACAAAAGTTTTTGTGTGCGTAATTATTACAAATGTCTTTTAACACTAAAAGCATTTTAGTTTGTAAAGTTTCTAGATTGCAGAATTGAATGTTGTAGCTTCACAACAAATTCTTAGATCTGATGTTGTGTAGTGAATGATGTCTATCGTTATGCTGAATGCAATGCAACATCTAACGGCGGTGACTGGGATAGGTTTTTCTGTGCTTCGGTACGTGGCTGGAGAACAGATGCGAGCATACCCGTGACGTTCTTGGTTGGTAGAAATTAGAGCAAGCCGATGGCAGAATGTCGCCAATCCTGGCATGCATGTTTTTCTATTCCTATGAGAGATTCCTATTTTTTGCAAAACCCTGAACATAACAATCCAATTAACCTTATCAAATGCTTTTTTTAAATCTACAAACGCGAAATGAGTCTTTTTATTTTTTTGTAACCTTTTTTCGATAATTACCCTAATCATTAGTATCGGTTCTCTAGTCCCCCTATCTTTACGAAAACCATATTGGTCCTCGCCTAAATAATTCTCAGTCAAAGCTTCTACTCTATTTTTAATTATTATTGTTAGTATTTTGGAAGCATGAGAAGGTATACTAACCCTTCTAAAATTCTCACACCTATCAGCTCCTGACTTTTTTGGGATTGGGATAATAATATTTTTTTCGAAATCTATTGGAACCTCACCTGTGTCATATTACTTTTACTAGTTCATATAATCTGTCTAAAGTTTTCTGACTTGCATATTTTATTAATTCTGCGGGTATATCGTCTATCCCTGGTGCTTTATTTATTTTAAGATTCTTAACAGCTCTATCAAATTCTTCTCTTAAGATTGAGAACCCTATTTCTACACCCTCTCCTTGGTCATTCTCTAACTCATCCATATCGTCTCCCTTATATAAATCTTTTAAATATCTTTTCCATCTATCTACTACCTCAACTTTATTTATTAGAAGCTCATTATTCTCGTCTCTAATACCATTATATTTTTTCCTATCATCCCCAAAAAACTTTTTAACTGCCCTGTAATCCCTGTCTGTCTTACCTACTCTCAAATCATCTTGTATTTCCTTACAATTCTCCTCCATCCATTTATTTCTAGCTTTTCTACACTCATGTCCTATCTTATTTCTAACTGTATTATATTTTTGCTTACTTTCACTATCCACTTCTCTGGAAGGTTTAAGCTTTCTTCTATTCTCTATTAAATCTAATATCTCCTTTGTTACCCAGGGTTTTCTCGCTTCTATTTTTTTCTTACCTATAGTCTGTGTTGCTGTTTCATGTACAGCCAGTTTTATTTCTCTCCATCTATTTTCTACGTTCCCTACTACAGCTATCTCTTTGCTCTTATTATCTAATACTTGTTTATATTCCTCTTTTACCATACTATCATTAAGCTTACCTAGATCCCATCCCTCTCTTTTAACCTTTCTCAATTTTTGAATTTTATTTTACACTTCATTTTAACTAAGTTACGATCGCTATCTATGTCAGCCCCTGGATACCAATACCTTCTTGTTAACTAAAGGAATTCCATAAATGTTGTTTAGAGGATAGTCCGAGGTATCAAAATAACTAATACAGTCCTGTTTCATTGTTTCATAAGGGTTATTAGTCATAATTTTATAAATTAAACTGTCTGTGTCTGTATGTAGAAGACAACAATCATCACCAAAGGTTGAGGTCATATATCCATAATGAAAATCATAAATGATTAACTTGGCTATATCAAGCATACACATATCGACATTTATAGGTTTATTAAAATATATTTCTGATTTAAGAAGTTCCACTGCTACAAGGTTTTTATCGAAGATCGTTATATTTTTGAATAGGGGATTGGATATTCTAGCTTCAGCAGCATATCTGCCTTCCCAGTTTTGTACAAGTTTTACATTACAGTGTTTCCGGATATTTTCCATTGTTTTTCCGAAGACAGCATTATTCATTAACTTAAACAAATTTTTCTCAAATTCATTCTTGGCATTTTTCCGAAGTTCAGTATTTAGATCGATATATGACTTTAGCCAGCAGCTTTGTTTAAATTTGAGCACTCGATGGATTCCTGACAGTTTAAGTCCATTCGCTAAAGCTTGTTTAAGATTTCTATATTGCAAAACATATCTTCTTTTAGAATTTAATGTAGCCATTAACTTACTGCTTTGAGTTTTTGATTCAGGTGATTTTCCAGTTTTAGGATCGATATGCTCAGGACAGAAAGGTATATCCATGTGTAAGTCGTGGATATGCTCTGGATACTCCAAATCAACCTTCAAGATATAGCCTTCCGAAGCATCATCGGAAATTGATGCCACATCGATGTTGGTGTCTGTTCATTCAAAACTTCCATAGGGTAGAGGTTGACTCATCGCCCATCCATACTGATTATTAACATCAAAGTACATAAGGTATACATTGGGTTTAGAGGGGTCATAAGTTGGTAAGTACTTATTGTTCGCAGAAGCACGTCGTTCTGAGCAGACTTGACTAAGACCTCCACGAATAACCTTTTCTATAAAGAATAACTGATTAATATCGGTCGATAACTCAAGTTCCTGTCCTGAATGCTTCAACATTGTATCCACATGTAACCAGGCAACGTATAATAATGGGCGGGGTCTAGTCCATATGTCGTATGAGAGCTTGTGCAGAATTGATAACAGTGATTTGTGCAATCAATGCTATTTGGTAATCACATACCGCCCATGTTAATATTTCCAAGGGTAAATTTTAAAGATTTTAAGACAATTGGTGCTCCACTAGGCACTTTTGGATCAGCCAATCCCTCTGGCTGGTCCACCGATGAAAAATTTTTTAAATATGTTGAGCGCTTTATAAAACATGTAAAACCTAACCTGTGCTTCTTGTTATTGATAACCATGAAACACACTGTTCTTTCGATGCTGTGGAACTTGCTTCAAGAAATGGAATAAAAATAATAACTTTTCCGTCCTCTATCAGCCACTGCTTATAACTACTAGATGTTGCCGTGTATGGACCTGTAACGGACAGTTTACATTTCAACAGTGCGTGCACCCAAAAGCAATTTAAATTCTTCCGCCATATGCATTCGGGTACCATCGGAGTGCCGTTTAAGTGGTGAAGGCGCGAAGTGGACAGTATGTGCTTCGGCGTGCAACGAAAGAGGAGGTCCAACTGGGCATCCCCTCTATTCGTGTTGTGACCGCGCTTTTATATTTATTTAATTAGAATTTTTGTAATAATCGGTGATATGAGATGTACTCGTGTGTTGTGTCAGTTCTATAAAGATTGTGTATATTATTGTCTTTACAATCACTCTTGGCAGTGTTAATAAAATAATATTGTAGCCACATGTCGTTGTTTACTTAGGCGAGTAAGCCCTGTTAAATACTGTAATTAGGAGTCCTGCATAAAATACCTCCTGATGCAACCTTCTACAAAAGCACTAAAGCTAAAGTGGTAACCCCGACTTAGAACGTTAAGCTAAAATTTGCAGAGTAAACAATAAGTACGGTACAACACCGGCATAAGGATAAGGAATTTGTTTTATACAAATCAACTAACAACTCCACCACTTAGACACCAGAATATACACAAGGTCACGTATAATACAGATGCCACAGCAAACTCTTGCATTCTAAGAAAATTCCAGGTATCAACAAGCCGACCGAGATCATTAAACGCACAGCTGCTCGCCGAGAAATACATACCGCCGTAACATTATAGTGTTATCGCAGTGCTACAAGCTAATTGAATATTACAGTTGTAATTTTAGTGTTTGTGAATACAGAAATAATGTCTGTTTCAAATCCAACAAGTGATACAAGCTTCGAAATGAGCACCACCTTTCTGGAAAAGCGATCCGCGAATATGGTTTTTACAACTTGAAGCACAATTTGCCAGCTCTAATATTACACAGGATTTAACAAAATACAACATTGTGGTAGGAGCCATAGAAACAGAAATTCTAGCCCAAGTTGCAGACATTGTAATAAACCCACCAAATTCAGGCAAGTACGATTTACTTAAAAAACGTTTAATTGATAATTTTGCTGAAAGTGAAGAAAAACGCTTACGTAAGTTGTTAACTGAAATTGAAATCGGTGATCGCAAACCATCACAATTGTTACAACAATTTAAAAATCTAAGTTCGGGCAAAATCTCCGATGATTTTTTAAAATCTCTATGGATGCAACGTTTACCAACGCAAATCCAAACAATTTTAACAGCTAGTTCTGACGATCTAGACAAACTTGCAATAATGGCAGACAAATTAGCAGATATTGTTTCACCAGAAATTTCTACAAATAGTCAATCTTCTTTGAACGACACAATACAATGCCTACAAAAATCCATATCAGACCTAACTATCAAAGTAGAAGAATTAGCTAATCGTGACAAAGCAAATTCGCGCAACAGACCACGCAGTCGCAGCCGATTAACATCAAAATACGACAAAACTGCTAATCTATGCTGGTATCATTTTAAATTTGCTGAAAAAGCTAAAAAATGTACTCAGCCATGCAAATTCACGCTTTTAAACTAACAAAGCAGCCTCAATGCGCGGCTACTGAGGTTGACATAATATCAAGCCGCCTATTCGTTACTGATAAAAAAACAAATATACAATTTTTGATAGACACAGGTGCAGACGTCTAAATTTTTCCGGCGTCAACGCAAGAAATCCGCCGCGGTGCTAACAAATTTCAATTATATGCAGCTAACGACACGTTAATCAAAACTTATGGAGAAAAAATGTTGCCATTGGACATAGGTCTACGACGCGTTTATTCTTGGCCATTTATTTTAACCGCAGTTTCAAAACCCATTATTGGTGCAGATTTTTTAAAACACCATAACCTAATAGTCGATCTAAAAAATCGCAAATTAGTAGATGGTTTAACCTTATTACACATTCGGCGACCGTATGTTCAACAGTACAGTTCTAAGTGAATGCGTTGATATACAATACGACCTCGGAAATAATAAATTAACAAGTGATAAAACCAAAACAGGTATTGTTTTCTAAACATTCCTTTTATTACAGCTACATTAAATAAACCTAACCCAAACCACTTACCAAAACTACCTGAAATGTATCCTTTACCAACAATAACACCCTCAACCATAAATCATTCAACCAGCCCAACAAAAAACCCACTCACCCATCAGACAATAAAAGAAGGGACATATTCGAATGCAGTAAAAAGCAATGCACCAAATAAACAAACATCTGCAAGCAGTTTCCCGTCAAAAGAAAATGCGATTATACTAAATTCATTGCCAAACACGAAGTTAGAAGATTATCTAAATGCAATCACGGAAATAATAGATCCTAAAAATATAACCTTTGCTTCAAGAATAGCAAACAACCGGATCTGTATTTATTTATCTACAAAAGAAGACGCTGACCAGTTTGTAAACAACCATCCTAATATAACAGTAAATAACACAGAAGTGGAAATACGTAAATTACTAACGCGGACCATAAGGGTGGTTATTTCAAATGTTAGCCCATCCATACCACACAATGTAATAGAAGTTGCACTTATTAAGCTAAATATAGCTTTAACAGGCAAGATGTCATTTATAAAAGCTGCATTATCAGAAATAAAATTTAAACACATACTAAGCTTTCGTAGACAAATCTATGTTAAACAAACTGCAAATTTAAACATCCCAGAATCAATAATAGTATTATTTGAAGAAACCCCCTACAGACTATTTTTATCTACAGAAACATACTGCTATACATGTAAACAAACCGGCCATTCAACCTCAAGCTGCGAGGAACACAATACACAGAGTGAAACAAAACAACCTGAACAAATAACAAACCTAAATGAAACAATAAGAAAAAAAAGACCAAATCAGTCATCCGAAAGTACACCTACAGAAGAACTAAATGAAACTTACATTGAACATCAAATAAGAGAAGCAACACAAAAGAAAAAACAAGAAACCAACCAAGAATCAACCCTGTCGAATTTATCACAAACCAAACGGACAAACAAAAAACAAAAAAAGGATCCTACAAGTAAAAAGAAGAACTTGGAACAAACTGAATCCCCAAAACACAATACAATAAAGGAAATCATAGAAAGTGATCCAGCCAAATACATTATCTCATTCGAAGAATTTCAGGACTTTCTAGAAAACACGATCGGAACACAAAAAATACTACAATTAAGTAAAAACTATACAATGTATCTTATTCTTAACCAGAGTTGAGACGGATACAATGAAAATGTACTTGGATACCGAGTACCGCATACTCAAAATGTATTCGAATACTTCTTAAAAACGTCCGAGTACTTTACTCTAAAAATGTACTCGAATACAAGTATTCGAGTACTTTTTTCGGATACTGAGTATGGTTACTTTGAGAATTCAATAGAGAAAATAATTGTTCCCACAACCATCTAGAAACGTGCATATAACACTTGAAGTAAGTAGGCGCAGGACCGAATGCTAACACACCATAAGCATAACATTTGGTGCCTATATCGGTTTTATTTTCATATATTTATAGTTTATACCCGCATTAGGTATTTATTTACCTAAATATATATATTTCTGGATAAATAACCCAATAAAAGTAGTAAATCCAGGCATATTGCGCACACTTAACTGCTAAGTGCTAACTTGTAATTGCTACCAATAAAATAACTAACATTTTTTTGTTTTTGTTATGTGAAATTGTTCTTTGTTATTTACAGTAATTTTTAAATAGTGTAGGTAATTTAAGTTTGTAAAAATAAAAAGAAACTTACTTTTTGGTTTCAAATGCTTACTGCATATCCAACATTTCACACAAAATACGACACAATTGCATCCTTGGTGTTTAGATGTTCTCTGTATCTGTAGTCCTTATATCAGCTAATAAATGAATGAGAGAAACATAAATGAGTTGTAGACAATATATTGCAAGTTTATATCTTGCGGATTAGTTTGCTATGCTGTTGTTTCGTCGGCGCTAACTATTCAAGTAAATAATTTTTATTAAAGTATCAGAAATTCTGAAAAAGTATTTGAGTACCGGACACTTTCATTTTTAGTCTCGGATAGGGATACCGGATACAAAATTTTGAAAATATTCGAATACAGAGTACCAGATACACAAAAAGTACTCAGGTACTTCCCAATTCTGTACTTAACACTTGTGTGTCAATTTTACCCAAATACAATAAACACTAATAAAAAAGCTAGTTGTTATAATGCATCTATGGTGAGATAAAAAATTTAGCTAATCCTTTCAAACCTTAATTAGTCAGGTAGATAATGTAATGGGAAACGGGGGGGGGGACAACGTTTCGAATAAAATATTGCAGGGTGCGGGGAGACGCTCCGAGGGGTTGATATTTGCTCGGGAGACAAAAAAAATTTGTCTATATATTAAAATGAAAGACAATATGTAGAAATTAGTAGGTAAGGGTTAAGAAAAGTTTGTAATTAAAATATATACAAGTTAGGATAAGATTGTGAAAAGGACAAAGAAAAGATGGGTAGGCTAGATTTAATAAAAAAAAATTATGAAGAAGGCAAAGGTGGTAACCTAGGTGATAACAGAGAGAACAATAAATAAGTGGACATATAAAATATTTTTGGGAGAAATAAGTCTCAGACACTGATATGTGTATATAAAAGTTAATTTATAAAAAAGGAAAGTGTTTATTCGAAAGAATTAGAATTGTTAAAGATTATATAGTGTTATATAATGATATTCAAAAATATCTGTACTTAGAACTTTGTTTATAAAAATTTTTTGAAAAGATGTCTAAATTTAACAAATAAAAATTCCTATATTTTGCTGGTGAAACAAGGTGTTAAATTTATTAAAAGACAGAAGCTACAAAAGGAAGTAGTGTGGAGGAAAAAAAGATACCACGGAAGAAAGTTAAACTTGTGCCAGAGAAGGGACAAGAAAACCAAGAGGAACATCCAAATTACAACCAGGACAATTAAGGAAAGTATCATTCATTTTATCGTTTTGAATTTGACATTTCAAGAGAATCCGTCAGAAATTAAAATTTAATTCAAATTTGGAATATAATTAGATTCCGTAAAAATAGCAAAACCATGGGCGTCTAAGTAGAAATAAAAAAAAATTAGTTTCTTAAAATCTTAATCAACCTAACTGTATAAAATTTGGAATATTTGTCAAAATTAAGTATCAGTCAGATTATTTAAAAACAAAGATATAAGTAATATTAGCTTTACTAATCCGTTTGAATTTCCAGCAAAATCACTCTACTCTACCGAAAAGTTTCTATAAAAATATACTGAACCATTACAGAAGTATATCAACCGAAATTTAGAAAGTTGAACCTAAGGATTTTCAAGGGAATTAAAACACAGTTGTACTGGAAAGCCGTAATTCAGAAAATAAGGACCTTACTTTACGTGAGTAACCAACCTTAATTACCGTAGAAATCGCAACTGTCAATTTCGGTAGTAACAGATTAAATAATAAAAAAAACCTTATTATACATAATTTGGTTAGCACATTATCACTTAATTATCTTTAGTTCTGATATTGTATGTAGGGCGTTGGTATAAAATAATTTGACATATCAAAACGTGAACCACAGAACCCTCCTTGAAGGTAAGATCCTCATATCTACCACTGAGCTAACTTTGATATAAACGAGCATTTAAAATCTGTAAAATATACGAGAACCATAAAATAAAAATATTTAGAAATAACAACTTATACGCAGAACAAAAGTACAGTACACGACATAACATAACAATAATTATGATCTGAAGAGCATTGTTGGAAACAAAATAATGCATGAAAAGGTAATGTAATTGTAGTAGAAGGTAAACCATTATTAGAACATGCCAAATTAGAATTAACCACAGACATAGTTCTAAAATAAGTATTATCAAGCTAAGGCAACGTTAAGAACCCCAAATTAAATTGCAAGGTGCATGGTTCCTTTTTAAGTACGAATAGTTTTCAACATACAATACTTTTCTATAAAATCATCATAAGTATAGGTGGAATACATTAAGGAATGAGTAATTTACATAATATTAGCACGTGCAGTCATAGAATAATAACACCCTCAAAGAAGTGACACTCGGCGTTTTTAGGAGAACCAAATTTCTTTGCGCATGTTTGAAATCCGCCATTACTTTGTAGGTTTATGCTTCAACCTCACTTTTTGCGATTTAAAATTAAATGTGTATAGTGTTTGTACCATTTCGAATGGACCTGCACCTTGACGAAGTTCTAAATTAATAGAACAGGTGAAATGGCTTGCGTGTTCTAATGAGCTAAAGAGTCAAACTACAGGTCCGACCAAAGTAGTAGGGTCGTTAGTGAGGAACCAGACTAAGACAGGTCCCCGAAAGAGAGCAGCGACTCTTTCGGTACTTAGATTGGCAGAGACCATAGGGGTCGGTATGGCAGTCTAAGACACACTACCGCGATGTGGAAGGCAACGGGAAACCACCACATTATCTCCCAAGTACACAGCGTACTTAAATTGTAATAAACACGATGGCATTCTCTGGGGTAAAATTCCGGAGTTAAAATAGTCCCCATTCGGATCTCCGGAGGGACTACTTGAGGATGCGATCGGAAAGAGAGTCGGAAACATTCTGCGAGTTGGAGCGTGGAATGTTAGAAGTATGAAGCAAGTAGGTAAGGTAGAGAACCTAAAATCGAAATGAATAGGTTATCACTAGACATAGTAGGGATTAGCGAAGTTCGGTGGCCAGAGGCGGGGATTTTGGAGTGGAGACTTCAGGGTAATTCATATAGGAGCAGAGGAAGGAAATTTGGGTGTGGGGATAGTTATGCGGAAAAAGATAGAATGCTGCGTAGAAAATTACTTACAAAAGAACGAAAGAGTACTCATGGTTAGATTAGAATCTAAACCGGTAAACACAGTAATAATACAAGTATACATGCCCACCTCTAGCTACAGTGACGAAGAGGTAGAAGCCATCTACAAAGATATCGAAGACATATTAAGATACGTAAAAGGACATGAAAATTTAATAATTACGGGGGATTTTAATGCAGTGGTAGGTGAGGCTAGGGAAGGAGCGGTAGTGGGTTTATTTGGTTTAGGCACGAGAAACGACAGGGGAAATAGGCTGGTAGAATTTTGTGACAAGAACAATTTAATTATCACAAACACATTATTTCAACCTCATGCTAGAAGACGATATACGTGGAATATGCCAGGAGATATAGGAAGATATCAAATAGATTACATTCTTGTTAGACAACGGTTTAGGAACCAAGTAAAAGACTGTAGAAGATACCCAGAAGCAGATATAGATACTGACCACAACATCGTAATTATGAAGGCTGTGCTTAAATTTAAGAATATGAAAAAAAGGAGCGGAAAAAGGCACTTGGACCTACAGAAACTAAAAGATAAAGATATTCAAGAAAGATTTGAAAAAAGTCAAATGAATTGCTCAAAGATATCGGGAAAATATCTGATACTAAGGAAGTAGAAACAGAATGGAATAACATTAAATCTAGCCTAGACATGGTGGCCAGAGATATTCTGGGCTATACACAAAAAGAAAATAAGAAACCATGGATAACAAAGGATATCCTGAATTTAATAGAAGAAAGACGAAAATACAAAATAAATCAGACGAAACAGGAAAACAGAGATACAAAGCCATAAAATGGGAAATTATTCGAAAATGCAGGAAAGCTAAAGAACAGTGGATTGCGTGTATATAGGGTTTGTAGATTTGGAAAAAGCTTTCGACAATGTAAAATGGAAAAAAATGTTTGAAATACTCAAAAAGATTAGAATGAGTTATAGGGATAGACAAATAGTACATAGCTTATACAAAGAGCAAACAGCAGTAATAGAATTAGAGCAGGAACGTAGAGAAGTAAACATTAGGAAAGGGATGAGACAGGGATGTGCCCTATCCCCATTGATTTTTAACTTGTACATAGAAGAGACAATGAATATTGTCAAATGCAGCAAGACATTTGGAATTACTATGCGAGGACAAAAAATTTGATATGCTTAGATTTGCAG
Organism: Platerodrilus igneus; assembly: GCA_036346225.1. Classification (NCBI taxonomy): domain Eukaryota; kingdom Metazoa; phylum Arthropoda; class Insecta; order Coleoptera; family Lycidae; genus Platerodrilus; species Platerodrilus igneus. Next base: position 2,154,979 of record JARFIW010001025.1, on the reverse strand, counting down.
ATGATATAGCAGTATTAGCGTCTAGCAAAGGAGCGTTAGAATCTGCTCTTAATGAAATGGAAACGGTTCTAACAGAGAGATACGGTATGAAAATTAACAAAACTAAAACTAAAGTTCTAGTATGCAAAGGTGGGGAAAATAAATCAAAAACAAGAATACAAGTATAACACGAACTTACAAGAGGTTAAGGATTTCTGCTACCTAGGAAGCCAAATAACGCAAGATGGGAAAAGCACAAAAGATATAAAACAAAGATTAGCACAAGGTCGTGCTACATTTAACAAGAAAAAGCAACTACTGTGCTGAAAGACCACAAACATAGAAACAAGGAAAAGATTGCTTAAAACATATGTGTGGAGCACAGCACTGTACGGATGTGAAGCCTGGACAGTAGGAGAAGCGGACAAGAAAAAGGTAGAAGCCTTTGAAATGTGGTGCTACAAACGTATGATGAAGATATCATGGACAGACAAAGTTAAGAACGAAGAGGTACTAAAAATGGTAGGGGAAGAAAGAAATATGTGGAAAACGGTAAAAAATAGGAGAGATAGGATGATAGGCCACATATTGTTACGTGCCATTGCACTTAAACAGTGTTTTTAGGTTAAGTTTTTATGTATGGAAGTTTCCCGCCATAATTTCAAATATGCAGTGCGCGGGAATTTTTAAATGGACTAGGCGGTACTTCCGTACGTCAGAGTAGTGAGTTTGCGCAGTGTGCTTATCCCTAGAGGGATAGGGCAATACTAGACAAAGGGTGGGAGAGTTCTCCGCTTCTCTCGCGATAACGTGGCTTTTTCGCGAATATCTTTGAAGTTAAGTGCTCGTTTTCCTTCTGGTAACGTATCGTTAGGGTTTACCTATGTAGTTCCTTGCCTAATTATCTTTTGTTTGTTTACCTCATACCTTTTCCCGCCAAATCCCTACATAGGTCAGAATTTGCTGCCACCTAGGACTACCGAACTTCATGCCTGAGGATGACCTCATGTTTACCTTAGCTAGCCGGAGCTGATTCGTACGCATTTGGTAGCGTCAACGTTTCATCTCTAATTCCTCCGGGAGGAGCCCGACTGGACTTGGTTAGAGGCCTACCCGAGTGCAACTTCGGGCGAAGGCAGGATTTCTGATGTAAGTAATTCTTTACTTAATTTGTGCGCTTTATTCTTTGTTGTTGAATTATTTAAATTTGCGTAGTATTGCGTAATATTGATGACATCATTGGTAGATGACCGCACCCAAAATCCGTATAAGATTAGTGCTGCCAACTGCCGATAGTGTCTCTTAAACCACGCTCCCGGTGTTGCATTTATAGAACATTTTGGTATATGTAATCACCGGGGCTATAAGAATATTACGGCATGAGGGAATAGTGCGGAATATATTAGAAGCAGAGATCGGAAAAAAGAGAAGAAGAGGCAGACCTAGGTTAAACTACTGCACACAGATAGTAAAAGATGTAGGCTGTAGGGGTTTCAGGGAGATGTGTAGACTAGCCCAGAATAGAAATCAATGGAGGTACGCATCTAACCAATCCCAAGATGGATAAACTAATGACGAAAAAAATAACTGTGCTTAAACATGATGATTATTATAAGTAACTACAAGAATTGGTTGGGCAATATTCTCGAATAATGTTAAGTGTGAAAGGATTTACTGGAAAACCATTATTTCGGCAAACGTCTAAGTGTTGGGGGATCTTGGTAGCCACAGGTTGCTTAACCCCCTTCACTGAATCTCGGTGAAATAGGGCATAAAATTAGAAAACAATAGAAGGAGAACGAGCTGTATACACATGCTGTGTGAGAATTTCAGGGAACTATGTAAGCTAGCTCAGAATATAAATAAGTGCAGGTACGTGTCCAACCAATTTTGAGACGGAAAACCTAATGACGAAAAAATAAGCGCAGATAAATCTGATGACTAGTATAAACAACTAGTTGTTGGTTGCGAAATATCTGCAACTAATGTTGACTGTGCGAAAAGATATATTGGAAAATATATTAAATCGGTAAATGGTTAAGTGTTGGGGGAACTTGGCAGTCACAGGCTGCTTACCTTCCTTCACAACCACCGAAGGTCGGAGAAATAGGGTATATAACTGTAAAACAATAGAAGGTGACCGAACTGTATCTAACAAAAGAACAGCACCTATGAGGAAAGACAGCAAACAGAACAAGAAGAAAATTGTTGAAAGCATATGTGTGGAGCACAGCACAGTATGCCTATGAAATACGGGCAGTCTGAAATGCAGACAGAAAAACGGTAGCAGTCTTTTGAAATACTGTGCTTCAGTTGTATGAGGACGATAGCATGGACAAACAAAGATAATAACGAATAGGTTATAGAAATAGTAGGGGAACAAGGATATCTGGGGAAAAAGAGAAATAAAAGGGCGGAATACATTCTAAAGCATTTTGGGAATAGTATGAGATATATTACAAGCAGAGATAGGAAAAAAGAGGTAGATGTAGACATAGATCAGATAGTGATAGATGCAGACTGTGCAAATTTCAGGGAAATCTGTAAGTTAGTTTAGAATAGGAAACAATGATGGTACGCGTCTAACCAGTTCCAGGACTGAAGACCTAATGATGATAGTGTTTGTAAATAAGTAATACTTTATTGTTAGAGACTGAATATTATTAGTATTATAATCTTATATTATTATTAAATTTTTGTTTGAAATGCATACACTGTGTATAATGAATAGAAGAGGTGGAACTTTTTGTGCAGTGCATGAGTGTTCAAGCAGAACAATTACAAAAGACATTATTTTATTCAGATTTCTAAAAGATTTTGAAAGGTAAGTTATTCTGAAAATTTTATGGATTAGGCATCGAATAATAATATGCATGCTAGTATTATTCTATGGTATAAGTAGTGTTTTAGAATCCAAATATCAAAGTACTTCCTGGGTACCTTTTCAATAATTAGTTATAGTTGTCTAATTGTAGCTAAGACTATGTAAGTTTTCCGTTTTGCAAATACATAAATTAGTTATGTTTTAGAGCAAAACAGTGGATGGAAGCTTGCAATCGTAAAGATTTAATTGATAGAACTCCCACTGCACTGTATAATAATTACAAGGTATGTTCTCGACACTTTGACCGTAAAATGTTCACAAACCATCTAGCAAATAGACTGCTACCCTCAGCATATCCAGTTCTGTTTATTCAAAAATTACCATCTGCAGGCATAAAAAGAGAACTGGTGCCCGCTGCAGATGAAAAAGTGCCTACTAAGAAAATGTGCATGTCTTGTAAGAAAATAAATAAAGGTATATATAATATTATTGAAAGGTCTATTATTATGCCTTGATTGTTATAGTTAAAACTAGGGATGTTAGGGTACTATTTTTTGGCAATTATACTGTACGCATTCTGACTACATAGTAGTCTACTTGAAGTTGTTTTTGTGCATTGTTTGTAATAAACAATAGCCGTTTAATGTAAACTCTGTATGCGAATAATGCACCCTTAGTTCCTTTCTGAGTAAGAATTTATGTAGTTAGACTGCTTATAAGTAAAAAAATACTAACTATATCCTTATGATGCTTTCATTGAATGTGTGTTTTCTCTTTTGCATAATGTATATCAAATGCAATTTAATTTTTTTTAAATAAATATTATTACAGATGTTACTGTTTTGCCCAAGACTGATAACATCACAACCCTAGCTGATACCCCATTTGCCTCTGACGGTTTTGCAAACGTCTTAAACAAACATTTAACTACAGTGGAAAATGTAGCGCCTTCTACATCAGCACAATTAGGTAAACTAAAAGATATTTATATTATAATAATGCATACATTTGTAGATATGACTGTTGCCATTTCAGCATTTCCCATCTCTCGATCACCTTTAAGACCAACAACATCTACACAAACATCAATTGTCTTAAGTAGTCATACTCCTCGTAAATTGAAATTAAAAAAGAAAATTATACGATTGAGACAGAATCTTTCTTTCCAAACAATGTTGCATGTGAAAGAGCAAGCAGTAACATTAAATGATTTCCAGCAGTTATGTGATAAGTTTTTATCTAAGAAAATAGCGGACTTTGTAAAGTTTCAAGCTCGTAGCTGTAGAAAAAAACCTAATGGGCAACGATACAGCACGCAATATAAAGAATTTGCGATGACTTTATATTTTTTGGGTCCCCGAACTTATAATTATTTAAGAAGCATTTTTGTTTTCCCATCAAAACGTGTTCTACAACGTATGACGGAAAAATTAGTCCACAAATCGGGTGTTTATAATGAGCCTCTTTTTAAAGCTTTAAAAATTAAAGTAGAACAAATGCAAGAAAAGGATAGACACTGCATTTTGTGTATAGATGAAATGGCATTAAAACCACATCTTTTTTATCACATTGGAAGGGATGAAATTGTTGGGTTTACTGAACTACAAAGTGGAATAAAAAAGTTTGAACATGCTCGCAATGCCACTGTAATAATGATCAGAGGACTGTGTACACAGTGGAAACAATCACTATCGTATTTTTTTGTAAATTCCAGTTTTCCTGCTGAGCAATTGCAAACAGTGTTAGAAAAATGCGTTGAAAAGTTATCTGAAATTGGATTAATTGTCGAAGCAGTAGTAACTGATATGGGATCAAATTCTATCAATCTGGCAAATAATTTAGGAGCGACTGCTGACCATCCAGAGTTTTATGTAGGAGAGAAAAAAATTATATATATTTTTGATACTCCTCATTTGATAAAAGCAACACGCAACCATTTATTAAGAAACACTGTGCAGTCTGACGAGAATAAAACTTCATGGTCATACGTACAACAATTTTATGATAAAGATAAAACCTTAGCCAATAGATGTGCACCAAAGCTAACCGATTCCCATATCAATTCCAATAATTTTCAAAAAATGAAAGTTAAACTTGCTGTTCAAGTTCTATCTGGTACAGTTGCAAGAAGCTATGTTTACGGTCAAAGTTATTGAAAACTTTAATAAATTATTTGATATGCTAAATTCAACTCCTAAAAGGTCATTTACAATGTATCAAAAAGTGTTCAAAGGTGATCAGTTTCAGTTGAGTGTTTTAAACGAATTGTCCATCTTTATCAAACAATTACAAGTTTTTAAGAACAATGGTAAAAATGTTACTTCTAAAGCTAAGTGCTTCAAGTCGTGGCTCGGAAAATTTTTTTGGTAGTATACGCCAACAAGGTGGAAATTGTAGAAATCCAACTCCTATACAATTTCAACGGGCCTTCAAGAAATTATTTTGCCAAAATTATTTTCACAGCACAAATTCAAACTGTGTTAATGATTTTGATCAAATTATTACAAAATTGACAAACTTTAATCAAAATATGGAATGTTTTGTAAATGGCCAACAAAAAGCCAATCCTCGGTTGATTACTGTTGATACAGACTATTGAGATGAGTCGTTATTAGCTCAAAATGCTTTTATATATGTTTGTGGCTATCTTATTAAAAAGGCATTAAGAATTCATAGCTGTGAAATTTGCAAGCAGTTTTCTCACCAACCCCAACAATCAACCGATAGATTATTTATATACTTTAAAGCTTTCGATAATAGTATAAATACATTTGGAGCTCTCCATGTTCCTCATGAAAACTTTTTACAATATGTTTACAAATTTTAAACTATATTTGTATCGACATTTGAATCACGTAGTATTTGTGATCAAATAGCATTTAATTATTTTCAAGAAATGAAAGATATTGCATTAGCACATGAATGTTCAGATTTTCCTGTTACATATGTTTTATAATTATTTATAAGATTGAGAATATTTTATGCCCTTAAATTTTCAAATAGGACTTTAAGAACAAATAAGGGTATAAAGAAAAATACAAAAATTGTAATTGTATCTCATATTTGATAACTTATTTATATCATGTGTTTGCATGTTTATTATTGCTTAGTTACAGCTTTGGCGTGTGGTGAGATTATATTATATGTACAAATAGTTTACCAGTAACAAACCACGAAATTATTTTGTACTTAAAACACTTTACTGAAAGTTATTTTAGACCACTCAGTTAGTGATCGCTTTGAAGTTATTAATCCATTTGAAAGGGACTTATTTGATCATAGGGTTTAACAAACTGCAATAGAATCTAATGCAAGTACTAATCATATTAGATCAGGTTGATTATGTAAGTACAGATAGTGCAAATATAGTAAATTCAGTATCTGCTACAAAAATCGTAAAAATGTTAATGTTTCTCCTTAATTGATTGTCAAACCAGTCAAATTTCCAGAACCTCTAATTGTTAAATCTGAAGAAAAACTAAAATCAACCGTAATATCTTTGGATACAATAAGTGGTTACACTGCATCTCAAAAGTTAACACTTAAAGAAGTTTATTGGAAAAAACTACACATTCTTTAAAAGTAATTGCAGTTAGTTTTACATTAAAACCTAATTCTAGTGATTTCGATAATAATAGAGGGCTTGATGTTGATGCAATAGATCCGCTCAATTTTAAAGCCAGTCGCAGTTTACAAATAAGCAAAAACCTCCAAAAAGTTTCATCATGCAATTTTCTGAAAATACACTAGGAGTTCTTTTAGGACTGCAACTACATCAGATAAAAAAGATACCTGAGAAATTACATGTTTTGAAACTGGATATTTGGAGTTTGTCCTCCTATTATTATTACTTATCTACCTATATTACCTACCTTTTTTTATAATTAAACAGTAACAAACTTATACAATCAAGTACTTTGAAAATTATTTTGCATTATGCTTTTTTAACTCCACAATTGTGTTTGTGTCAAATAAATATAGTCTTGGCAGTATTAGACAAATGTATTTTATTCACTTAAATGAACGCTCATTATTAATAACCCAGCAAAGCGAAACACATGATGTAAATGCTATATAATTTTAAGATAATTTTTAGGTATCATGGTTTATGTAATTGTTGTACAACATTTTATGTAGATGCTATAAAATAGTGGACTAAATTTTACACAACACAATTTACATTTTTTGCGATGTACCAAAAACCAAAATGTATACAATTATATCAACTATCACCCACAAGGATAGAAACCATACTTTTGAGAATGTTTTCTTCGCAAGAGTTATCGTCGAAACCGACTTGCGCAGCTAGTATAACATAAAAGAATAAGGTTTTGTAACCGAAGTGAGTGAATGGTTTGCGACTAGCTCGAAACTGCTTGAATAATGGTTACTAATGATAAGATGGAGTTTGAAGTAATGCTCTCAACAATTGAACATCCGAAACTTTTTTTGCAAAAAAGGGCTTCTTTGATGCCAAATACTGTAAGTCAAGACACAGTTTTAAAAATTTTGAAAAAGAACAAATTGCACTCGTACAAGCCGCAATTTATTCATACGTTAAGGCCAGGAGATCATGATAGACGCTTTGAATTCTGTTGTGATATCCAAAAAAAGTTGGAAGATAATCCATTTATGGCAAGACATGGTCTTTTTTCGGATGAAGCAACATTTTCATCAAATGGAACAGTTTCTTCACAAAACTGCTGTTGGTGGAGTGAGACTAATCCACATTTTATAATAAAAACTCGCAATCAGTATGCTTTCAAAACTAATGTGTAGTGTGAAATTTTTAAAAATGAAATAATTGGACCTTTTTTTATTCGAGAATCCTTGAATGCAGACTCTTTCTACAAGAACTAGATGATTTTCTTGAAGACCCCTACTTGAAAGTCAACAGATATGGTTTCAGCAGGATGGTGCCCCATGCCATAGCAGGTTAGATGTAAGACAATACCTTGAAAATTGTTTTAATGGAAGAGTTGTCCATCGGTTTTCGGAAATTCGTTGGCCACCTCGCTCTCCAGATTTGACCCCACTCGACTTTTTCTTGTGGGGCTACTTGAAAGAGAAGTTGTACCTCCAAGGGCCATTCACAGATGATATCCATTTAGAACGAACCATTAAAGAAACCGGTCAGGGTATAATGCCGACTATGATTAGAAGAGTGTTGACATAGTTTCGAGATTACCTGTATTTACAGAGAAGGCGGATATGTTGAAGCGGTAGTTAATTGAGGGACGGAATAATAAGATCCGTATGTGTAACAAAAACTATTGCATTATTATTGAACTATTGTTATTAAAAAAAGGCTTTCGAAATGCTGAGAAATTATATTACATGGACAGTTCTTGCCAGTGCATCTTAGATTAAATAATATAACGCGTAAGCTTAAATAAATTTTTATTTTAGAAAAGTTTGAAAAAAATTTATATGATCGATTAATTTTTGCATATTTGAACCTGGTTTTTGATTCTGAACAACATTTCATAATAACAATTTTCGAAATTGTCAAAAAAAACGTACTTTACTCTTGCACCAAGTACACATCTATTGATAAAATTCGTATATGACTAATAAATTTTGAAATTTTAAGGTTTTATTTTAGGTTTCATATCAAGCAGAACTTTTTATAAAGAGTTTTTCCTAAACCTAAAAATAAAAAAGTTTTCCATATGCCGCCAACTTCAGTAGACACACTGTATTATATTTTTATTACGTAATTATTACATATTTGTGTTTGCTGGGATATCTACAGCATATTTTGATATTAGAATCTACTGATTTTTTAACCAATGTGTGCAAGTTATTCTTGTCGTTAGGGTACACGACCACAACTTCTCTGATTGTACACACATTTGTTTTATTGTTTAATTTATTGTGCATGTTCTATTTTGTAATCTGTTAAATAAAATTTTCTTTTCAATAAATTGATTCGGTAATGTTAATGCATTGGTGTGATTGTATTATATATGTAAATGGTTATTGGTAATTCAATATATTATTTTCAAAGTGACTCTTACAAATGTCTGACCTTTTGTAGGAGACAAAAAATAATCACTCTGACAATGCAATGCCAATGCACTTGTTGAATTTCATTCAAAGATTCCTACTGACTTCATAATACTAGAGCATAAAGTATACAGTTATGCACACAATACTCTATTTAAATTTTAAATCGATTTCTAACCCAACTTTTTTAAATTTCCCTCTGCATTTCTAAACCTACAGAATAATGGCTGAAGGTCATGTATTTTTGGTACATGAAAAACAGAATTTTTAAAGAGTGTGACTCTTTTGGGGGTGTTATTATTCTATGGTGCAGTACAAAAATGAAACTGAAAAACGTGTTTATATTATTAAAAGTCAATTTTACAACTATGATCACGAATAATTTAATTATTACAATGTGTTTAAAATAGTTAGCTTGGCATTTTCATAAGCTCTCTAAAAATAGTAATGTTTACGTGTATCCAGTATATTTCAATTAAAGAAACACCAAAATACCTAACTGAAACTTTTATTTAGAATAAAACGTCTCTTTTAATTATAAAATAGCAAACCTACTGATTTTTGTTAAGTTTAATCAGTGTTTTTACCTAATTTAGTTTGATGCATTCAGAAATTTTATTATTTCATCAGTAAGCATTGCAGTTATTAAGCAATATAAACTATTTCCAAATTAAGTAAATATTTTAGTTAAATAAAATGATTTGTAATACAAATTTTAGGGCTTATTGATGCGCCCATTTAGCGTAAAATTACTGAAGGAACGCCGAACCGCCATGTTTATTTTCAAATCTTGCATCCAACGATCAAAGGAGCCAACGCTCCGTATCGCTACTGCATTTTTACTATACTGTGTGATCCAGGTTTGCACGTAAACTCGTTAATAGTGTCCATAACAAAAAGAGTGCTTGCTATAAAGTAAATTAAAGCTACTTATTTAATATTTAAAAAACAAATCTCTATAAAAAGAGATATAAAAATAAGAAAAAACTCAAATTCAACTTGGACGACCCCGATGACCCTACGCAGCTGGCTGCATCAAATTTCTTTGTAAGTTACAAACGAAGTTATACACTTGGTGAGAGCTAAATGAACAATTATTACAGTAAATTCACGTATATGGTAAATTAATATCTGGATAGATGTCAGGCATGTTGTCAATTTTAACAATCGTAATTTATACAATATTTTAATAATAAAATCCAATTCAAAATTTCCTTTGTAAATAAACAATAAACTGGAAATAAAGATGTTCTTTTCGTACAGTAAATTCGCTTTGGTCAACAGTTAAGGGCGCGATCGGATGTATGGTTGGCTGCCTAAAATCCATCAAAAACAGGTTATTCTGTTTGGTAAATAACTTTTGTTGGATTGAAAATATGCAAAATGTAACTTCACCATTAGACTCACAAAACTCTGTACTTTCTAACGAAGGTTTGCTTTTTTTTCTAAAGTGGAGTAATAAGCAAGAAATAACTGTTAAAAGTAATGTTAAAATTCACTAACCTTATTTTAATTACTACATCTAACATAATCAATTTGTATATAAAAAAAAAGCATTCGTTGGATAGCAGAATACATATATAATCATTCTGTTTAGAAAAAATTTCAAAATATTGATCGTGATAGTCGTAGTGTACTGAGTGGATTTTATTGAATTATTACATTAATTGTATGCCATTTTAATAGAAGTTGTTCACGAGTTTCGCCGAAGATGGCACTGTTAATGATGTGTAGAATAAGGTTTAAAACCAGAATAGTTCAAATTGAATTATTTTGAACTTTGTTTTTGGTGCATTGAAATGAAGTAAACTAATAATATATGGCGAATTACCTTTCGATAAGTGTAATATAATAATGATTAGATTAATTGCGAATATTTATTAATCCAAAAATGACATAACCTCAACATCCATGGTTGTTTGTAAACTTTCATGTTTATGTTTACAAGCCATAAGTAAATTATTGCAGCAGTGTTACTTTGTGAAGCGTATTCTAATGTTATAATAGTTTTTAAAAAAAGGGTAGTGTGCCGTATCCCAAAACGTAACTAAAAATTCTACAATATTCAATGTAAGTAAAATATTGCTTCAGTTAGCAAGAGCGGAGTGTTTATTAAAATGTCTTAGTGGAACCATCACAGGGAAGTAGGATACATTTTTGTTACAAATTACATTGCGAGTTTGATACTCAGCAAAATGATTTACAAATTTGAACGATGTGAGGGGAGGACATGGTCAAAAACAATAATTATTCCTACATCATTTTACACTTCACTTTGGTGATGTTCATTGTTTTGTGTATCTTTACTAGGGTCTGCAATGGTAATTATATTTTCAATTTGAAAAGTGTCAAAATCAGCTTTAAATATATAGGCAACTTATTAGTGTTCTCATTCTTTACCCGCACGTAGCAGACTTACGTAATTTTTTGGTCATACAAAGTTCACATGTAACGTAAAATAGATGTGATAATGACGACATTTTCTCAAATTGTGCTCCCTGCAAAAATGATTATAATAAACAATAAGCTTCAAAACTCCCACTAATTATGAAATATATATTTGGCTAAATTAAAAATAAAAGCGTAACAGTTTGTTTAAGATTGAACAATTTACGAAACTAGACCTATCTATAGGTGATTAGAAATAAACCATAAAAGAATTCCTTTTTGGTTTATTCTGTGAAAAAATAGCTATTTTGTTACATTAAATTGACTCTCAAAAACGACTAAACGTTTATTTCAATAAATATTTCAAACTAATAGAATATTTTTTTGGTCTTCGGTTTAATATTTTTCATCAAATGCTAATATCGAAGAAAGTATTTCCAATACAAAAAACTGACTTGTTACCTGTAAAGTGTGCTTTATTAAAACAAAGTTATTACAAATATTTTATTTTTTAGTGAATAACAGAAAATAAAAATAGGTTCAATTGTAATATTTACAATAAAGTGTATATAGGTATTTTTGGACGGTGTCACTACCAACTAAAAACTTAAAAGGAACACTGTTTTACATAATATGTAGCAATGTAAATGATATAAAACTATTAGTGAAAAGAGGAAATAACAGGCATTTGTAAATAATATTTGTTAAACCCCACATTTTAAGGTCAATACATAAATGTTTAGTAATAAATATACCAACAGCTTTCGAATTGAAATTGACTTTATTGTTGTTAATATTATATTAAATATTAGTATATAAGACATATTTGTAGATCCAGGCAGGCGAAGTTTAGTCATAGACTACTCTTACACCACTACATATCTCTACAAGAAAAATTAGTGAAGCAAATGAATAATTATACAATAATTGAAAAATATACAATTAGGCTATGTTACTGCTTATCCAAATGATTTGTTTACAAGAGCAGCACATTCACACGTCTTACTGCTTCAACATACTCGCGATATTGCAAAATGACTCATTTAATATCTTTCAACCACAAATGCATTAGTTCCAGAATTAATAATATATTGTGTATTATTATTATTATTATTATTATTATCGTTCATCATAAAGTACGAGTCAGAATACAATATGAACAATTAGTAAATGTATAGCCTTTGCAAATAATTTTTTTGAATTGGGAGCAGGTAGACCTCTCACGTAGTAATGGACCAAAATAATGAATATATGAATTGTGAATGATCGTCAGATGACTAGTTGGCAGTACTTGCAGATTAATTTCTTTTACGGAACACCTGTTTTAATGGCTTATGTGGACATTTTACTAATTTTTTTGTAGACTTAGAAACACTACAAATCACTTCATTCGCCCCTTTGAAGAAGTTTCGAACAAAAATCATGAGGCTCGATAGAATGCCAATGGAAGCTCTTGTCATATCGCAATCCTGTTAGATGTGATCTACTCTCAAGGGATTAAGATAAGATTAAGCCTCTTCCCAACATTAAATCACGGTAAAATACTCATAAACAGTTCTGCTCGATTATTTGTTTCAACGTCCAACGACTTATGTGCTTTTTGTACAAGCAAATCGAGTACCCCTAAAAAATGACACAATTTAGGTTTAATCATTAAAAATCTGTAATAATATACCATTTATATGCAATAACAGACCAGTGGCTTGAATATTTGTTACTTGGCTCTGTGTGCTTCGCCAACATTGACACAATATGAATATTTGCATTTTCGATGATCATTAAAAACATGGTTGGGTGTATTTAAAGTATCTTCTTTTAGCACCTCCATATCCCCATTTGCATTACTGTAAATCACACTTTGAACAGAATTTCCCAGCTCTGCAATTATGTTTTTTGTCAGTTGGTTTCTAGCAGGCAAATTTACACTAGTATTCTTTTTGATGCACCTTAATGCTTTTCCATAATTTTTTAAAACATGGTTGACACGTTCTATTTTTTGTACAGTCGTACCATATTCCACATTTCGTCTAATACTAGCAAACACGTTAGAATCTCCATCGGGAATGAAGGTTTTGTATCGAAGTCCATGTATTTCGATTGACGTTTTAAAACCTTCGGTTATTATGTCAGCTTCCATTGCTGATGAACTTTCAGACCAGTTTCGATAGCAATTGTGTTTACTTGGAGGAAGTTTTTTGTTGGTGGCTCTAGCACAAATCGAACAGTATATGTTACGAATCCTAAAACAATAACTTTTGGTGCGCCTTCCAATGATAGCAGCCTAAAAATATAAAGCATTACTGCAATATTCGAACAACGCAATGCAAATTTTTGTATGTAATTATTATTTTGTAAATAGAGTTTTACATATGTTGTTATTACTTGTATTATTAATTAAACGTAATTAATACTAAAACACAGTTTGTAATAACCTTTATTAAATATAGTGAACAACTGCTCAACATAGAGCAAAACCGTTTTGGCCAAACTCTGGCATAAGACTCCCTATTGCACTCTCCCCATTCTATACATAACAACATCGACCACTTGAAAGTTCATAATATACATGCAAAGACAATTTGACACTTTATACAACAAAAATATAATAAACGCTTTTGATATACAGCGTGCATATAACATTTTGGTTCCAGCAACATTAAGTTTTATATTGATTATTTATTTAATAGCTAAATTAATATAAGTCATAATAATTATGCATACATAAATCTGTGATGTAATGATCTTTACAAGAGTTTGCTGATTAATTCCCTAATGTCCAGATATACTTAAATATGTTGTTATAGTACAAATACTGTAAAGTATTGCAAAATGTAGTAGAAAATATTATTTTATTATAATTGCATTAAAGGTTAGAGTAATGATACTCACCATTCCCGAAGCAGCATCATAACTATGGCCATATGATCTTTTGCTCCGAACTTCCATCCAGAGATACTGTAATATATGGAATCGACATCAAGGTTTTGTCTTGCCAATTCGAACTCTACTTTTCCATTTTCCTCCATATCTTTCATAAGATTGTCCTTTCATACCTTAACAAACTGTCAAGTAAGATATTAAACAATTAGATTTTTTTACAGCGCCTAATTCAGCTTCAACTTTTTTTAAATTGGTACAGTGTCATGGGAGGTATATCCATAACTGCAAATAGTTCCTGAGAATGGCCATGTGTACTGCCAGTTGCCAGAGTACCCCAAACAAATCCATAATTAATTTTTGATATAATAATTTGGATTATTTATACAAATTTCCATACTTTGTCCCAGTCTGCGACTTCCTTGTTTCTGGGTCGGAAGTTTCTTCAGATAAAGTACTTGGATTACTAACTACCTCAGGTAATTTTTGCAAACCTGATGGGCCAGGCTTGTTTAAATTATCTGACGTGGATTTCAAACTGAAAAAGTTTGGGTTTTATTACAACATCTAATTAATATGTATATTTGTGAAATTATAATGTAACAGGGGCATAACCAGTGTAGTTAGAAGGCTTGAACCATTGTTTGCAGGTGAGGCAAACTCATTTTTAGTGTCAGTACTTAATAATTATATAAAAATCATATGACGCATCCGAGAGCTTACTTCGTTCAAAATAGCACAAAAATTCTTTGCATTGTGCCTAAAACAATCTAAAGCTTATGAAATCTTATAGAATTTTAGAAAAAAAATAATTTTTTAAAACACGGCTATCAAAATTCAACGAGGTAAAAACGTAAATGTTATATTGTTATGTATGTACCCTACAAATTTGATGAGTATTTCTAATACAATACAGATGTGCTATTCTGACGTACATTTAAAACTATTCATTGAGAAAATACTAAGTAATTTTTTTCTACGTCATAATTTCAGGGTAATCACACTAAGTTAGTTCTATGAAGAATGCGAAAACACTAATATTTTTAGTTTGCATTATCATATTTATAAATTCCAAATAGTCTTAAGTGGAGAGTTGGGTAATTTGTGGGTTTTCTATTCTCAAGGCACCTGAAGAATGTATAATTCTTGTAGGTGGATATGTGACATTTAAATAGATATACTTTTGTTGTTTTTGGATTTTATATTTCAAAATAAACAGCCACATAAAGATATCCTAGATACACTACTGAATGTATTATAACTTACGGCGGTAATTGTTGCATTTTCTGTCACCTTAAGCGGGCTGTTTTAGACTTGGACGATCGTTTTTTGGTACCACTTGGATTTTGGTTATACACCTTCTTATGTTTGCCCATCTGAAAAATGTAAATACGTAAATAAAAAAAAATACACCAGGCGACTACAGAAAGTGTATACTGTAATTTTTTCCGTATTTCAGATAAATATTTGGAATTTGGATTGCTTAAATTATAAATAAGATTTATGTCGTTTTTAAACTAATTTCTAAAGGACATAACAAAGTTAGTGTACCAGTTTCTCTCTTTTCACCATTACTTTATCCGTCTATCCACAAAGTATAAGAATTTAAAATATACTCACCTTAAAGCGCAAAAACACACACACTAAATAAACCACTAAATGTTTTTTTATAATAATAACGAAATGTCACTCTATGAACAATAAACTACACATTCAAAAATAAAAATTAGCGAATACAATATGCAGATAAATGAAAAAATACAATACAAATTTGTTTCGGAAAACGACCTTGACTATTATTAGACTACACATATACCTAACACTTTGCTTGCTAACTTTGAGTTCGCCGAAAGTTATTTACGACGAATAGTTACAGGAATAGAGAAAATAAACCAGCATCGTCCCCTCTCCTAGCAACCGTTATTTGCTTAACTTGAAAATGAACCACTAAACTACTAAAGTAGTTCCCTCTATCATGCGAAAGCTATACCACAAAGACGGCTATTTTAAAATTAGTTCGTGTTATGAAAATAGAGGGATGCTATCGCGCCCTTAACACCCAAGGTGTGTTCAATTTAAAAATTCACTATTGCAATTTTTGTTTACAACTGATTATACACTGATGACTTAGGTGGTATATATTCCTAACTTGTGTTAAACATTTACATTAACCAACGTGGTATTTTTGATACATGAAACCGTAATCCTACCTTAGGAAATAAGTTAAAATTACAGTTTTAAATCGAGTTTAGCAATTAAAGGAAAGAAATGATGATAACAATGAGTTGGTGGCTCCTTTAACAACTAAGGCCCAACTGCACCGCTTATGCTTAAACTACAACTTAGTTAAGTTCTGCTTAAATTTAAGGGCAGCTTAAAGGCGACCTCAACTGCACCGTGATTATTTAAGCGGTACTTACCTAAGTGGCATTTAGTTAGGGAAATTTTATACTGTTGTGTTTGAGACAAACTTCATAGTGAACTACAATTATCTAACATATGACAGTAGTTCATTATCATATGCTGATAGTTGTTCATTTGTAGCTTTTTTTGTAGAAAAGTCTTTTAGCATTGCCCTAAATGGAATCCGCAAAAAGATTACGAACTGCTAACTATTCCAGTGAAGAAAAGCTACGTTTAGTAAACATTATTTCTCAATATAGCAGTGTTCTCGAAAATAACAGATGCTGTAACATGAAAAGATAAGTATAAGGTGCGGGACAAGATAATGGCACAATATAATGGAGTAGGCAAGGTGCATTGTAGTAAAGAATCTTTAAAAAAATTTATGAGAATAAAAAAAAGAGGTTAGAAAGCTTGCTGCAGTAGAAAAACAAGAACAAATGTCTAGTGGGGGAGGAGTGTATATTGATCGGATCAAGAATGATCCTTGTACAGAGATTCTGTTGGATATTACCAACAAAAAAAAACATATCAGGCTTATATAATCCTTTCGATGCTGATAGTAAGGACAAGAAGGTTACGATTCCTGACATATCAGAAGATCTCGTCGGTATGGATGACATGGAAATTGTTTATGTTGCGATAATCAATCATCAGCAGCAACTACTAGCTCGGCAACAAGTGTAAGTTAAACAAATTTTCAACATATTTCTCAATTAGCTGTGAATTGTTGAACAAAACAAAATGACATTTGATCAATCTCTAATATTATATTAATTTTCAGGTTGATTGGGGTGACCACACGTCCAAAAATTTGAAAAGACCTTTAAGTGAGCCTTTAACATCGGGTAATTTAGACAAATGGGCTGCAAATAGAAGAAGACCCCAAGTCATTAAAGGCTTGCATACCAGTCATTTGTCCAAACAGTATACGGAGGTTGCTAAACTGAAAGAACAATATATATCGCGGAAGTTAAAACCTTCCCAAGAAAGGAATAAGAGAGAAATTGAGATTCATGAGCTGCAGAAAAGAAGTCTTTTATTAAAACTTGAAATTAAAGAGTAACAATTAAAAACACTAAAAAACTCTAATATTTAATTTGTATTTGGCATTTAATTTTAGTATTTCATTGTCTTATATAAATAAATTAAGTTTTTGGCACTAATATTTAATTAGCGTATGATTTGAATTTAGCATAATATCTTTTTTAATTACAGTTGTTGTTGCTTGACGTTCGTGTTTTAAGGCGGCAGTACCTAATATTGGAATTATGTGATTTTAAGTAGGCTATGGACATAGATAAAAAAGATACTTCAAAAATTTTATTTTAATGTCAAAAACATAATTGCTGTTCTTGGTATTTTGCATGTTGTTAGTTGAAAATAAAGTAAAATATTATTACAAAAAGCGATTCTTATTTATAGTGCTGTATCTGAAACTGAAAGTCGTCGTTTAATGGTAACCATTTGCTCTGTTCGTTCTTACGCAGCGTACAAATAATACAAAAACAAAAAGAACATTTAACTGCAGTCGAATTTCATTTAAAGGTTTAATCAACCGTAACATTTGGAGGGGACACTCGGGTTGTATCGCAGTAAGAAGTGTATAACATCAACTTGCAAATGCATAGAAGTGAAAAGCGTGTACTTAAACCAGTGCAAAGACTTACTTACTCTGCACCTGGTAATCAGGAAGAAGAAGTCGTCACTACCATTGACAAGACCGTAGAACACAATGTTATCGTTGAAATGCCTAACTCTGGTAAAGTGAGTAAAAGGTCAAGCCTAAGGTCTATAAGCACATCAATCGTATCAAAAATATTGAGTCAAAAGCGGGTGATAATTGAAAAGCAACTAGAATTGTCAAAATTAAAAGAACGCTTTGGATACACAATCAATTCGTTGGAAAAGGAAGTAGACGCTAACAAAGCTGCAGCGTACTCGGTTAATCAACAAATAATGAATTTCTCTACCAAACAACATCTAACGCCAGCAGAAATAGAAGAAAAACAGAATCTAGAAGCTAAGCTTGTTGTATTAGAGCAAGTAATCCTTGAAAAAAACTTACAACTAGAGAAGGTTCTTGAGGAATCTTGATATTATCAAAAGATTATAGATGAACGTGCTAATTTAAAAATGCAAATGATTCAGGTAGATGTCGAAGAGCAAAATTAACTCCCCGAAGTTATGGAACAAAACCTAGACTCTGACGAAGAACGTGTAATTCAAAAATGGAATGAAGAAATGAAGGGAAAGGAACCCACAAATCCCACCTTTACACATTTGCGATAATTGGACCCGTTAGAAGAAAGGGAACCTTTAGCTGCTCATAGCCGTCAAAAAATATCTAATTGGAGACCACCATCTCTACGGCAAACCGATGTGAATACGCCATCAACAAAAGCTGACGTACATATGGTTGATCACTTTGAAAAAGCACTTGGGAATGTTTTCGGGGGTCACTCTATCGAGTTACCATATTTTTCAGGTAATCCGGAAGACTGGTTAATTTTCGAAGCAGAAGTAAAAAAAGCAAGAGGAAAATGCCCTAATGAAAAAATTGCTTCAAAATTGAATAAAGTGCTTAGAGGTGCGGCAAAAGAAGCTGTTATTGGTATATTAGACAACCCAAACTGCATTGACAAAGTTATGGAAACTCTTCGTTTACGATTCCGAAGAAGCGAATTTATTATTCATACGCTTATTAAAAAAATAAGAGAAATAAAGAAGCCCGAGCGAGACAAACTAGAAGCAATGGTGCAATTTGGTACATTTGTACAAAACCTAATTCATAGAGCTAAAACAATGAAAAAGGAAAGAGTTTTAAACGACTCAACGCTCTTGGCTGAGATCATTGCAAAGCTTACTTTAAATGATGCTGAGCAGTGGGTGGATTGGACCGACCAAAATCTAATTGATGATCCCAATTTGGAAGACCTTGATGAATGGATGGAACAAAAAATTAGGTGCATGGTGCGTCTGTGCAAAACACCTATTAGTTCTATCACCAACCCACCGGAGGAAAAATCTAAAGAGCAGTATAAGAAAGGCCGATGGATAATTCACACTGCAACGACCATCGAAAAGAAAAAAGAGCAGAACGCACCAACATTTTCAAAACTGTGCGCGTTCTGTAATAATGGGTCCCATAATATTAAAGCGTGTTGGACATTTAGAAAGAAACCGATTAACGAACGTCGAAAGTTTGTAGAAGAAAAGCATTTGTGTTTTTTGTGTCTTGGTTCCGTGATGCTTCAGATTTAGGTTTAGTTGGTGCAGTGATGCCAGCAAATTTTCACCCTATACCCGTTATATACAGAAAAATTAAAGGACCAAGGGGTGTTTGTAAGGTATACATTGTTCCCGATAGCGGTTCAACTATTACCATTATATCACACAAACTTTGCAATGAGATGGGAATCCAAGGCGACGAGTTTAAACACGTGTATAAAGGTATAGGTGGTATAGTTCATGAAGATGATCTTACAGATCACCAAGGGATCATATGTGATTTTGACTTAATGGTCCCTAAGCATCAGCCTTTAACTTTAAACAGTAGAGATTACTCCTGTTTTGATAATGATGAATTCGCCTTTGATGCAGGAAACATTCAATGGAATATGGTACAGACTTTACCTGACTTAGATAGCAAAGTAAAATACCTTAATGAGGCTGTTAGGTTCCTGTTTGATCTCCATGCACCTGTCATAACAATAATAAGAAGGAAAAAAGCACTGCCCTATATGACTTTTACTATTAAACAAATACTCAAACGAAAAAATGCTGCCCTTAAACAATATCGAGTAACTGGTGATGACTAAATTTCAATATTATAAAGATTTAAGGAATTATGCTACATTTGCTATCAGAAGTGAAAAGAAAGCACACTTAGACTACCAATGCAGACTTCATCACATGAACTCAAAGAAACTCTGGAATGTCTTCGATAGTTGTCAAATCCATACTAAAAATAAGTTTCATATCTCACATGAGATTAAAGATGCCGATGAGTTAAATAACTTATAACATCTATCCCTAGAAAACAAGTGCCTGAAATTGAAATCAATAAATTTCTAACAAACAGTTATTCACCTGGAACCTGTCTTGCTAGCTTTGAACCAGTTACAACAGACCTAGTACGGAAATCTTTTAAAAGACTCAAATCTAATGCAGAGGGTAAAGATGGAATTGACAGGAAGATGCTATTGTTAATAATGCCATATAGCATTGATGTGATTACACACATCATTAACTTCTCACTTCAACAAGGCTCCTTTCCTACTATATGGAAGGAATTGCTAGTTACACCTATTCCGAAAATACCACTAGCAACTACCTTTGCAGACCTACGTCCAATAAGCATACTATCTGTTATATCCAAAGTTATAGAGCATTTGGTATATATTCAATTAACTCAGCATATCGCTAATCATAATATACTACCTGCACATCAGTCAGGTTTTCGTAAAGGCTATAGTACTGCTACAGCATTAACCAAAGTCATATCTGATCTAAGTAGTTCAATAGATACAGCACAAGTTACATACCTGGTATTACTTGATTTTAGTAAAGCTTTCGATGTAATTAACCATACACTGTTAGAAGCAAAGCTAACTTACTATGGAATTCAAGGTATTGTTCTACAATGGTTTACAAGTTATTTAAAAAGAAGGACACAGTCAGTCAAAATTAACAACCAAATATCCATGCCCCTTGCTGTTGCTCAAGGAGTTCCACAAGGTAGCATCCTGGGACCACTATTGTTTGCAATCTTCACAGCAGATCTGCCTCAACAGTTATCATCCGCTTGCAAATATCATATGTATGCCGACGATGTGCTTCTATATATTTCAACAGACATTTACAATATTAACCATGCTATCAATCAATTGAAAGATGATCTTGCAGCAGTCAGTTCATGGGTAGCCAATAATGGTTTGGTACTTAATGCAAATAAGACTGTAGCTATTTGTGTTGGTTCCAAAACTTTCTGCACCAAGGCTGAAATGAGACGCACTGTTGACTTACATATTGATAATTCAATAATACCCATTTGTGATTATGCTAAATACCTGGGGGGTAATTATAGATTCTCAACTTAGCTTTAAACAGCACGTTAATACAAAAATCAGAATTGCTTATCACAAAATGCGCACCTTGTACAGATACAAATTACTTCTAAGTCCTTCCATAAAATGGAGACTTTGTAACAGTCTAGTATTGTGTAATCTTGACTACTGCAGTGTGGTTTATTACAACTTTCTATCACAACTATTCAAACACAAAATACAGGTGCTGCAGAATGTATGTTTTAGATACTCATTTAACGTAGAATCTAGGGAACATGTAACACCTCATTATAACTCCAGAGCAATACTTAAATTCCATAATAGAGCTACATTGCAGTTCTCGTCTTTCACATATCAAGTAACCTCTGCAAAATGTCCTGCATACTTAGTTGAAATGCTACTACCCAGGGCACTGGCACATAAGTTAAACTTAAGGAATATTCAAGAGATCTATTCCTTATCATTCAACTAGAAAATTTCAATGTTCTTTTCTGTACATGGCTCCATCCATATTCAATAAATATTATTCACTCTTTCAAGTTAGCTGCAAGGAGAGCTTTAAAAAGCAAATCTTGGTAGCTTTATTAATGGATTAATGCTACATTAGTAGCACATAGTTATATGCCCATATCTTGTAGTACTCAAAATACTGTAATTTACATGTAAGGCTTATTGTTTGTTTAGTTGTATTGTTTTAGGAGAGCTTGTAAACCAGCTTAGCTGAAGCTCTTCTTATTGGAGTTCTAGTTCACTGTACATGTGTCTAGTGTACCAATGAATTTATAAATAAATAAATAAATAAGAGATTGCAAAAAGAGTGGCCTTTGAAGTTCCTGGTAATTTTAAGGGTGCTAAGTGGTTTAATATTACGGGAACAATAACTATGGAAGAATTAGGATTTTCGCCATATAGCGTAGATGTAGATTTAGCTAAAACATCATTCCCTTACTTACAGCGACTCAAAATGAGCTTATTAGAAAATGTTATTCCAACTGTCATTATCGGGGAGGATCACCCTCACCTTACGGCCCATCAAGAAATTATAGAAAGGTACAAAGGAGAACCCGTTGAGACGGACCCAGTTAGGATGATGTCTTACCGGTAAACAGTTGTCGGCAACAAGTGATAAAGCCTGCGTACAATGCGTATCAACTTGTAGTTTGGACAAAATCGATCAAATGGTAAAAGAGCTCTTTTCTTTAGCGTTCTTTGGAGTGGTCCCAAGTAGAACCAAAGGTTTTTTAGAAGATCAAAAGGCACTTGAAATCATGGATAAAACGTCAAGAAAAGTTGGACGTAGATGGGAATGTGGCCTGTTGTGGAGATCGGAAACCATTCAGTTTCCCCCCAGTAGACAAAAAGCATATAGTCGAATGATCACCAATGAAAAACGGATGCATAGAGATTTAGTATACGGCGATCTCTTTCATAAGAAAATCAGGGAGTATCAAGACAAAGGCTACATTAGGAAGCTTAGCTCCAAGGAAGTCGCGACTACTACCGGGAAAACCTGGTATCTTCCATTATTTGGAGTCTTAAATCCAAATAAAGCCGGTAAACTGGGACCGGTATTAGACGCCGCCTCACGAGCTCACGGAGTTGCTTTTAACGATATGATGCTAACTGGCCCGGACTTGACCCGTCCAGTTATAATTGTGCTGTGGAACTATCGCATTCATAATGTTGTTATAACAGGAGACATGGAAGATATGTTCCACAGAGTGGCAATTCGGATAGATGATCAGGACGCACAACGGTTTTTGGAGGAGGCCCAGTCAGGCAAAGAACCAAGTACTTACGTCATGACCGTTATGATTTTCGGAGCCACATCATCTCCCAGCACAGCAACATACATCAAAAATACGAATGCAAAGATGTACTCGGAGAAATATCCAGAGGCAGCTCAATCGACAATCGACGATTTCTACGTAGACAATTGCCTGAGCGGTGCAAAGACGACGGAAGCAGCCATAAAACTTTGCAGAGAAATAATAAATTTAAATGAAGAAGGAGGTTTCAGCGTAAAAAAATGGTTCTCAAATAAAGCCGAAGTGATCGAAGCTATCCCGCCGGAATATCGGGCAACAGGAGTTAAGGATTTCTGTATGAAACAGGAAATAAGTACTGAACGAGTGTTGGGTCTATGGTGGAACCCAATGGAAAACGTGTTCCAATTCCGTTTCCAGTTCCACAAAGTAAAACAAGACGTTTTGGACGGAGTAACACTGATTAAACGAGAAGTGTGCAGCTTAGTGATGGCGGTATATGATCTGCTTGGGTTTTTACAGAACCTTAAAATAAAAGGGATGATTATCGTTAAAATGATGTGGAGAAACAGCTGCGGCTGGGATGACTATATCTCAGATAAAATATATGATGAATGGACGAAGTGGTTGACGCTACTAAAGAAAATCCATTTAGTTAAAATTCCACGATCATACTGCGTTGATACTCACAAAGCTGTGTCATTACAACTTCATACGTTTGTTGATGCCAGCGAGGAAGCTTATGCAGCCGTATCTTATCTGCGGGTCACTATAGATAATGAAATAAAGATTGCATTTGCCTCATCTAAGGCAAGGGTAGGTCCTATTAAAAAACTCAGTATCCCAAGACTCGAATTACTTGCTGCCGACTTGAGTGCTAGATTGGCAAGAACTATCACAAACGAGTTGCGGTTGCAATATACGGGCTTAGATTATTTCGGCCCTATAGAGGTCTCTGTTGGTCGGGTGCTCTTTTTACATGTATGGTTACAAGAGCCATTCATATTGAAGTAGCGTATGGTCTAAGCACAAATGAAATGTTGCTAGTGTTGTCAAGATTTATTGATGCCAGGACAAATCCAATGCACATCTACACTGACAACGGAAGGGCATTTGTGGGCACAAACAGAATGTTGAAGGATGTCTGGGACCAAATCGATTGGACAACTATCACCTCTGCAGACAGACTCCATAATATTAAATGGTATTTTCTCCCAGCACTAGCTCCCCATATGGGTGGGGTATGGGAAAGAATAGTTCGAAGTGTAAAAAAGGCGCCAAAAGCAACATTGAACGCGAAATATCCTAAGGACCAAGTGTTGCTAACCATATTGAAAGGGGGCCGAAAATATAGTTAACTCTCGACCAATCACGTTTACATCCGGTGATCCTAAAGACTCCGAAGCATTAACTCCCAATCATTTCTTGAAAGGCATATGTTCAGTTGGACCTTCAATCCCCGGAACACACAACGTGAAGTATGATACTCTACGTGCAAACTGAAAAAGGGCACAAGCAACTCTGAACCTGTTTTGGGAAAGGTGGACAAAAGAATACCTCCCAGACCTTAATCGGCGTGCTAAATGGCATCAAAACTGTGAACCACTGCAAGTTGGTGACGTTGTGATGCTAGTTGATCCACAACTACCACGTAACGTATAGGTAAAAGCAATTGTTACCGCGGTTTTTCCTGGTATTGACGGTCAAGTGCGCGCAGTGACAGCTACGACTCGAGATTTTGATACAAAGGGAGTGCACGATTATCAACGCAGCGTTAATAAGATAATTCCGTTAGGCTTACACCTTGGAAATTAGCGTAACTGCCAATTTGTGGGTCGGAATGTTGTTGCTTGACGTTCGTGTTTTAAGGCGGCAGTTCCTATTATTGGAATTATGTGATCTTAAGTAGACTATGGACATAGATAAAAAAGATACTTCAAAAATTTTATTTTAATGTCAAAAACATAATTGCTGTTCTTGGTATTTTGCATGTTAGTTGGAAATAAAGTAAAATATTATTACAAAAAACGCTTCTTTGACAGTTGATACAGGCTTGTTGGGTATTTATAGTGCTGTATCTGAAACTGAAAGTCGTCGTTTAATGGTAACAATTTGCTTTGTTCGTTCTTACGCAGCGTACAAATAATACAAAAACAAAAAGAATATTTAACTGCAGTCGAATTTCATTTAAAGGTTTAATCAACCGTAACAACAGTGTAACTATTTTCCTACAATTATATTCTTAAAAATAAAACAATTCATATTATAGTACTTTATTCAGAACAATAAAAATTATTTACATACTGAACTTAAACAAACAACTATAAATATAATGCTGTTATGCCAGTCTTGAAAAAAAAAATCATTAATTAATTGACTTTTAAATTGCATTCCTATTACAGGGCCTACATTCTGGTGAGGTATATTGGGAATGTTGCCATCTTGTAAGAGTCTCCTTCATCCATATCATCATCGATATCTGGCTCTGCTTCATTTGCATCTTTCACTATGTTGTGTAGTACTGACGTAGCAACTATTATCGCAAGCACTGTATCCATTTTTAAGCGACATCCGTATGCTAAGCAAAGAAATCTTTTAATAATTCCAAAGGTGCATTCAACTTTATTCCTAGTCCTGATATGTGATTCGTTATACAGCTGTTCTGCTCTAGTTTGGGGGTTTAGCAATGGAATCATTAAATAACTTTTAATGGGACAACCACCATCTCCTAATAAAAGATAATTTTGAAAATTATTAGTTTCAAAATTAACTTTTATGTTACTTTAACTAAAAATAGTACTGTCATGGCTTGAACCTGGCCAACGAGCAACAATGTCAATAAACTTGCCATTTGTGTCACACACAGCTTGTACGTTGATGGAAAAATAGTTTTTCCGATTCCTAAATATATCTGCGTCATCACCTCCTGGTGACTGAATTCTAATGAGAGTACAATCGATAGCACCAATTACATTAGGAAAGTGGACAATTTGAAAAAGTGCTTCCTTGCTCATCCTGTGTAGCCGGAAGTTTTACAAATTGCCTATAAAGTCTTGCTATAGCAATTAACGTTCTTTTTAAAATTCTACCAGCTGTTGTTGAATGTATGTCCATAAAATCCGCTACCATGTCCAAATGAGCTCCTGTTGCATAATACCGCAAATTTGTTAGTAGCTGATTTATAAGAGAAACCGAATAATTAACATCTAGTCAAAATTCCACTTGATTTTCGATAAGAGGCAAAACGAACATTACAGATTCTTTTGTCAATCTGAATTTTTTAAAAAATGTGTAATCATCCACACTATGAAAATGGTCAGCTCTTGCATAAATATTTTTTGGTATTCCAAATACCACCAACTCCATCACATCAATATCATCAAGTATATCATTTTCCATTTTAATAAAATTCATTATATCTCTGAAGTAAATTTTAGATTAAGCAAGTATGCAAATAAACGGAGATAGTATTAAATTTGAGGTTAAGTGAAACTTAAACTACCACTTATATTTAAGTGCGACTTAGAATGCATAAGTGTCACTTAAGGTGCGGTGCAGTCACATTAAACTTTTAAGTAGTACTTAATTTTTAAGCTTAACCGGTGCATTTGGCTCTAAATGACATATGATAAAAGGTAAATGCGTTTCCTTGTTATTACAAACATCGTAACAGGCTTCGTAGGCATAAGGACACTAATATTTCACTATACAATTACTAGAGTTTCCCGTAATGTAAAGTTGAAAATATTTAATTGCAAGAAATTCGAAACAGTAATGTCTCTTTTCAAGTTCTTAATAGAGAGTTTTGCATGTTTCTTTCAAGAATACAGACCAGTGTAAGGATTTGAGCCTTTCAATAGTCGTATGTTTTGTAAGTGCAAAATACAGGTTGGTCCGAGCTATTTAGTTTTTTAAAAAAGACTTATTGTTCAGTCGCTAAACCTTATTACACAATAGCTCAACACTGTATTAAATTTTTTTAAAGGTAGCAAAAACAATTAAGTGAAACTATTGTACTCCGGCAGAAAAGCAATGCTAAAGCTTCGGCTGCTGGTACAAATCTGTCCCTCCTATTTTATTATCTAACTAGTTTTTTGGTTTTCTCCTTTCTCAACAATAAATTCATATCGCTTGACATTTAACCTATTCCATTAAACAGTAGATTACTTAGAAATATACTTATCTCATCATCAAGATTTAGTGGTCGGTTACAGTATCTGGCCATTTACTTTAATTATTATTAGAAATATTAATAATTCTTAATCTAGACTGCAAGTCATAAAAAGTTCAGTAAGATTCCTGAGAAATTACCAGGGTATCTTTGTCACACATAAATTAAATTAAATGATTAATATTGGTGTTAGAAGCTAAATACGTAAAGTAATCTTAATGGTAATGGTTTCCCTAATAATCTAGAATTAAAACGACAACGTTACTTCCTTTCAGTTTCATTATCAACTTATAATAATTATGCTTCCCTAGCATTTTGGAACACTTAATATACTTTAAAAGCATCTCTGCAAGGTGCTTGCAAAGCAACTTTACAAATATTATTTTATTAGCATTATATATTGCGAATCTGTAACTCGCATCAAATAAAACTAAACTTTGTACTGCAGGCATGGTCTAACATATTAACTTTCTTCTCGATATTTAAACAATACTGTTATTGATTTCTTTTCCTGATAAACAATAATGGCTGTTTACACCGTACATTTTTAGACTGGCTTAACCTAAAATTAAGCTTAAATTAAAAAGTGTATTGCACCATAATTCAAGTTGCAGAATTACTTAATTTAAGCGGCCCATGGCTAGAGCTAAAACACTACTTTTAATAATCTTTTTAGCTGTCAACAGTTTGGGTTTCAGAGAAGCAAATCCACATCCCTGGCCAGCTCCGCCTATATTGATAACATAAGCAATGTCCTTGAAAACGAAAAAGTTATAGTTGCTCACGTTTTTTTGATTGTATGAATTATAATACACGACTGAACAAACTTGAAGCGTACATTGCATTACTTCTTTTTTTAATGTCTGCATAATCGTCACTTCCACATCATCTTCGAGTCAAGCAGGATGGGATGTCATTTATGCGCATTTATAGTTAACAGATTCTTTAGGGTCTACAAAATTCCGCAGAGCCAACAAAACTCCACAGAGTCAATAAATACCATAGAGCCAACAAATATCTTTTAGTCTACATGTACCCTGCAGCCTACTAGCATCATTGATGTTCAAGCATCCTTGAGCTGATAATCACCCTTGAGTTCACCAGCCTCATACCATGAAATCAGCGTTTTTCACTGCAAGCAACCAGCTGAACTGAGCCCAACCAATCTAAGAGTAGCGCCCAACGGCAAGAGGTTAAAGGTGAGTTATTTTTGCTAAATTCCACAAAGGATTTATTTCACAACCCCCTTTTCCCACAAATTGCTAAGTTTCAAGCCGCGAAAACCTCCATCGTTCCAGTCTGTAAGACCCGGTACCCAAACGAATGGATTTTTGTAGATTAATTAATTTTTTCACTATAAACGTATATTTTCTTGAAAGTAATATCTTTGTTCAAACTTAGTTATATTTGAAGCGCTCACTTAAAATTTTAAGAATACTTGAATTACAGTTTTTGATTAAATTTGTACGTGGTAATTAGATCTGATGCTCATCTAAATAATATGTACCAAAAATTTTGTTCAACTAATATTTTATATGACTAAAATATGTGAAATTAAGTATTTCTTTTGCTAAATATTGTTATTGGATACAGATTATTTATTATAGAATAGAAAGATTCTAATTTTAGTAAGGTAAATTTTCTTAAAGATTATATTAAAAATTTTACAATAAGGCAGTTAAGTGCGCCGCCAAATACGAAACAATATGGCTGTTGTAGGACATACATTGGGATATTTACCTATTGCTGTTGCGGAAATTTTAAAAATATTACCTCAAATATGCTAATTTTTGTTGAGTTGTGCAGTGTGGCAGTAGAGGTGAACGTGATAAAGTAAAATTTTTTTCAAATTCCGGCAATTCGTCATTTTAAATATAAAATCAACATAAATGAATTGTCAATGGAAAGGAGAAAGAAATGGTTGAATGCCATTAAATGGGAAAACTTTACAAAAAACACAATTAAATATGCATCGGTATGTTCAAAGCATTTTGTTTCTGGTAAGTCTGTATTTTAAAGTTTCCCAAACAAATTTTAATGATTTCGTTTATGATAGGAAAACCAGCTGAACTGTCTGACAAACTGAACCCAGATTGGATTCCTTCTTTGAATATGGGTTATTCTTCTAGTAGTTCAGCTACACAAGCAGCAACCAGGTACAATCGCTGGAATAAAATGGAGGCTACTACCAGAACAATGGTACATAGTAATATTTATGTAAAATATTTTCCAAAATTTTGTTTCTTCACATATTAAAATGTAAATCTATTTAAGCAGTATTTTGAATTAGCTGTTATTTTAGACTATTCCTAACCAAGAAATTGTGAGTCCTGAAGCACTCTCTCAAGATACTTCTGGCAGCCTTTCGGAATCGTTTAAAAATAGTAAGAGCACCCAAACAGATTTGACTATGCAGGATGTACATAACTTACGCTTAGCAGCAGCTTCAACAGACAGTGCGCTAAGCAAATTGTTGCGCTTTCCCGCGTTTCTTACTATTGCGCAATTGTTTAATATAACGTATAATTACGCGGTACATTACGTGCCATTTGAATCAAATACTAAACACGTTTAAAAGTGAGACAATGGTCAAAGTTACATTTACAATATAAGCAAAACGGTTACTCACTTGTATTTCTTTACATCTCAGGATTCTTGTTGTTTTTGTGGGTAAGCTACACCATTGTTGACTCCAAATTTTATCCGTCCATCCTAAACTCTGTGCATTCGTAGGAGAACAATAAGGACAACCAGGTAGAGGTTACGAAAGTAAGGTAGAAAGGAACCTACATCTTAAAAGAAGAAACAAACTCACACACGACACAGGTAGATGTTCTTGGCTTCAGGTCTAGTCGCTTAATGGCGTCCTTTCACACACTCTGCACTTGCACATTGTTTTGCGCAAACACAACTGTCCGGAATGACGGAAATTGACAAGTTCATTTAAAAATATCCGCGGGAAATTTTTTACAAATTATAAGAATGTGCATTGCCAAATTTGGAATGTAACAAAATATGAGAAACGCATTTTATTTTGCAGTAGTCTGGAAAATGATGATGTTAAAACATGGTACTACACTGATCTGACTACATACCAGGTTTTTCAGATCGTTCTTAGTATTATACAACCATTTGTTAACATAAATGCCAACACAGTGTTACCTGCAAATAAACATCTGTTATTAACATTAATCAAGCTTAGATTAAATTTAGATTTTAAAGATTTAGCATATAGATTTGGGATCAGTTAAGTGACAGCTTCTTCGTACTTTAAAAACACTATTCATATTTTGTTGCTGCTGCTCAGGCATGGTTCAATTATAAATACCATTAAACTGTCAAATATTTAATTGATATAACACCGCAGGTGGTCTATATGTTTTATTAGTGAAGGTCGGGGGGACGCACTTCGGATAAATTTCTGACTCAAAATTCATCATTTTTCGACAATTTACAGCTAGGCGATGTTGTGATGGCAGATAGGGGATTTTTGATACAAGAATTTGTTGAGCTGTTTGGAGCACATGTAAAAATCCCAGCATTTACTAAAGGTAAATCACAATTGCATCCAGTCGATTTAGAAAAAACCAGAGAAATTGCAAATGTGAGGACACATGTAGAACGTGTTATTGGTGTCGTTCGACAAAAATTCCAGCTATTGCATGATATAGTTCCAATTACTATGTTAAGTACAGGCAGGGAACAATCGATGCTAGATGAAATTGTGAGCGTTTTGTGTGCATTATTTAATTTGTGTCCACCAATAATTTCAATGTAAATTTTATATTCATATTAGCGTAAATTGTTGGAGATTATAAATAAAGTTTATAATAGTATTAGAATAATGGATAACGCTTCTAGGATTGTTATGAATTTGCAATTAAGCTCATAATTAAAAAGTTATGCATTGGACCATAGTTCATTTACACTGTTGAAATAGATTTTTTTTAAGTAAATAAAATAAATTATACTATTCCAGGGGCCTATTTCATAAAAACTAATCACTAATAATATCAGTGTTTATATCATTAGAAAAACACTGTTATTATTAGTGAATAGTTTTTATGAAATAGGCCATAGTAGTATCTAAGTTAAATATTTAATAATTACCGAAATGATATATCAAAAACAAAATATAAAAATATATAATAAATTTTATCAACAGGATGCTTGATTTTTAAAAACAAATTTGGTTATCACATGAATGATACTAGTCTTGAAGATTCTGTATAATAATCTAGTCAGAAGTATCTTAGAATATAATAGTATAATTTGGTGTTCTATATACATGTTCAAATACATAAAATTTTTATTATTTAAGTATAGAATACTTTGTACTAATATTAAACATAAAATCCGATTACAACTGGTCAGATATCATCAACTAGCAGTTTTTGTAAATCTTATGCCGTTGTTTTTTCTGTATAAGCTACTTAATAATAAAATATATTGTAATGAACTCTTACTACTAATAAATTTTAAGGTTTCTTTACATAATACTATGCTTATTTTAGGAGAATGTTTGTAACACACATTATCGAGGGGTAAACCATTGCTGAAAATTTGTACACCTAACACAAACATTCCATGTAATACAAATAAATTCAATATATTGCAACGTAGTACAATGTAAATTGTAAAAACAGTATAAACAACTTGTTTATAAGTTAAGATTTGCATACGAACAACTTGTACACCTAATTCATCCAGCGGTTTAGTCCTTGTAAATTATGACCTAAGAAATATTGTCAAATCAAGTTTCTTTACAAACACTGCAAAACCACCCTTCACTTGGAACTTCTGTAAGTCTAACACAATCAAAATAAAACCACTCAATCTTACAGCGATCATTGTCGCAAAAAATCATTGGCCTGCTATCGTCAATACTTTTACATGAACAGCATGTGAAAGTTCTTGCTGCTGTGGTGTAATATCGTCCTACTAATTCCAGCATAATAATTTGCTTGTGAAACTCCAAGGCCTTATGCATATGATGCAACCAAAAATTTTCATTAAATGATATTCTCTCAATAAATAAATCATTTGGAGATCATTAAACAAAGTCGCAAGAAGTAAAAAAGCAGAACTAAAAATTTCTTCAATCTAAAAAAAAGAAAGTTACCTTAGTTTTGTTTGATACTGACAGCAGTGAAGAAGAAGTTCTTTATGAAGATGATAGTGAGCTGGAAGATATTTTCAGTGATGCATCGTCTTCTTCATCCACTGACGAAAACAGAGAACATCTAAATGCAAACGAAATTGCAGTTGGGAGTATATCTTCTTGTCGTTTTTACTGGCAAGAAAGGAAAGGTTTTGGATTGAATTTTTCATCAGCTTTTTACGTAAAAAATAGGACAAAAGTTCTATTATCCACCTGTTCCTGACAGCAGCAGTCGATGTGAAAGATGTTGTTATAAAACTCACACCTGCGGTATCAACTGGCACTGCAAGGACAACACGTCTTAATACTTTTAATTTCTCGATTCGCAAGTCCTGGAACTGGTTAGACGCATACCATCATTGTTTCCTATTCTGAACTAACCTACAAATTTCCCTGAAATTTGCACAGTCTGCATCTATCACTATCTGGGCCTACATTTACCTATTTTTTTTCCTATCTCTGCTTGTAATATATTCCATACTATTCCTCAAAAATGCCTTAGAACGTATTCCGCCTTTATATTTCTCTTTTTTCCCCCCGTTTTCCTTGTTCCCCTACTATTTCTATAACCTATTTGTTATTATCTTTGTCTATCCATGCTATCGTCCTCATACATCTGAAGCACAGCATTTCAAAAGGCTGCTACCGTTTTTCTGTCTGCGTTTCAGACTGCCCGTATTTCATAGACATACTGTGCTGTACTCCACACCTATGCTTTCAACAATTTTCTTCTTGTTCTATGCTTGTTGTCTTTCCTCACAGGCGCTGTTCTTTCTTGTTAGATGCAGTTCGGTCACCTTCTATTGTTTTACAGTTATATACCCTATTTCTCCGACCTTCAGGGGCTGTGAAGGGAGGAGGCGGCTCTGTGGCGTAGTGGTAAGTGTGTGTCTACCACGCCCAAGGTCCTGGGTTCAAATCCCGACACGGTCCGCTTGAAAAATGTTAAGCGAGCATTTTTCACAAAAATACACCCTCGTTCGGATGAGAGGTAAAATGGAGGTCCCGTGTGTGAGTGTTGTCACGCACGTTAAAGATCCCTATCTTATTTGGAACAGCAAGGGTTCGGCAAAATTCAAAACTTTCCAGGTAAAAAAAACTCGCTTCCTGGCCAATGTAGTACCTTCGGGTGCAGCATTGGAAAATCATATGGAAGGTTGTGAAGGAAGGTAAGCAGCCTGTGGCTGCCAAGTTCCCCCAACACTTAACCATTTACCGATTTAATATATTCTCCAATATATCTTTTCGCACAGACAACATTAGTTGCAGATATTTTACAACAAACATATAGTTGTTTATACTAATCATCAGATTTTTCTGCGCTTATTTCTTCGTCATTGGATTTTCCGTCTCAAAACTGGTTGGACATGTACCTGCACTTATTTATTTTCTAAACTAACCTACATAGTTCCCTGAAATTCTCACTCAGCAATACAGCTCGGTTCCCTTTATATTGTTTTCTAATATTATGCCCTATTTCCCTGAGATTTATTGGAGAGGTTAAGCAACACTTAGACATTTGCCGAAATAATAGTTTTTCAGTAATTGCTTTTACGCAATTATCATAATTCGGGAATATTGCCCATCCAATGCTTGTAGTTGCTTATAATAAATATCAAGTTTCTACTATTGTTTTCTAATTTTATGCCCTGTTTCACCGAGATTCAGTGAAGGGGGTTAAGCAACCTGTGGCTGCCAAGATCCCCCAGAACTTAGACATTTGCCGAAATAATAGTTTTCCAGTAAATGCTTTCACGCAATTACCATTATTCAAGAATATTGCCCATCCAATGCTTGTAGTTGCTTATAATAAATATCATGTTTAAAACTAAAAGATATTTATATTATAATAATGCATACATTTGTAGATATGACTGTTACCACTTCAGCATTTCCCATCTCTCGATCGCCTTTAAGACCAACAACATCTACACAAACATCAATTGTCTTAAGTAGTCATACTCCTCGTAAATTGAAATTAAAAAAGAAAATTAAACGATTGAGACAGAATCTTTCTTTCCAGACAATGTTGCATGTGAAAGAGCAAGCAGCAACATTAAATGATTTCGAGCAGTTATGTGATAAGTTTTTACCTAAGAAAATATCGGACTTTGTAAAGTTTCAAGCTCGTAGCTGTAGAAAAAAACCTAATGGGCAACGATACAGCACGCAATATAGAGAATTTGCGATGACTTTATATTTTTGGGTCCTCGAGCTTATAATTATTTAAGAAGCATTTTTGTTTTCCCATCAAAACGTGTTCTACAACGTAGGACGGAAAAATTAGTCCACAAACCGGGTGTTTATAACGAGCCTCTTTTTAAAGTTTTAAAAATTAAAGTAGAACAAATGCAAAAAAAGGATAGACACTGCATTTTGTGTATAGATGAAATGGCATTAAAACCACATCTTTTTTATCACATTGGAAGGGATGAAATTGTTGGGTTTACTGAACTACAAAGTGGAATAAAAAAGTTTGAACATGCTCGCAATGCCACTGTAATAATGATCAGAGGACTGTGTACACAGTGGAAACAATCACTACCATATTTTTTTTGTAAATTCCAGCTTTCCTGCTGAGCAATTGCAAACAGTGTTAGAAGAATGCGTTGAAAAGTTATCTGAAATTGGATTAATTGTCTAAGCAGTAGTAACTGATATGGGATCAAATTTTATAATCTGGCAAATAATTTAGGAGTGACTGCTGACCATCCAGGGTTTTATGTAGGAGAGAAAAAAATTATATATATTTTTGATACTCCTCATTTGATAAAAGCAACACGCAACCATTTATTAAGAAACACTGTGCAGTCTGGCGAAAATAAAACTTTATGGTCATACGTACAACAATTTTATGATAAAGATAAAACCTTAGCCAATAGATGTGCACCAAAGCTAACCGATTCCCATATCAATTTCAATAATTTTCAAAAAATGAAAATTAAACTTGCTGTTCAAGTTCTATCTCGTACAGTTGCAAGCGGTATGAATACTTACGTTTGTTTAGGGGCTCTACCTGCAGAAGCTATGTTTACGATCAAAGTTATTGAAAACTTTAATAAATTATTCGATATGCTAAATTCAACTCCTAAAAGGTCATTTACAGTGTATCAAAAAGTGTTCAAAGGTGATCAGTTTCAGTTGAGTGTTTTAAACGAATTGTCCATCTTTATCAAACAATTACAAGTTTTTAAGAACAGTGGTAAAAATGTTACTTCTAAGGCTAAGTGCTTCAAGTCGTGGCTCATAACAATCAGTGGAATAATTAAGCTGTGGGAGCAACTGAAGAAAGTTGGTATTAAATACCTTATTACTAGACGAGTAAATCAGGATCCGTTGGAAATTTTTTTGGTAGTATACGTCAACAAGGTGGAAATTGTAGAAATCCAACTCCTATACAATTTCAACGGGCCTTCAAGAAATTATTTTGCCAAAATTATTTTCACAGCACAAATTCAAACTGTGCTAATGATTTTGATCAAATTATTACAAAATTGACAAACTTTAATCAAAATATGGAATGTTTTGTAAATGGCCAACAAAAAGCCAATCCTCGGTTGATTACTGTTGATACAGACTATCGAAATGAGTCGTTATTAGCTCAAAATGCTTTTATATATGTTTGTGGCTATATTATTAAAAAGGCATTAAGAATTCATAGCTGTGAAATTTGCAAGCAGTTTTTTCACCAACCCCAACAATCAACCGATAGATTATTTATATACTTTAAAGCTTTCGATAATAGTATAAATACATTTGGAGCTCTCCACGTTCCTCATGAAAAATTTTTACGATATGTTTACAAATTAGAAACTATATTTGTATCGACATTTGAATCACGTAGTATTTAATTATTTTCAAGAAATGAAAGATATTGCATTAGCACATGAATGTTCAGATTTTCCTGTTGCATATGTTTTATAATTATTTATAAGATTGAGAATATTTTATGCCCTTAAATTTTCAAATAGGACTTTAAGAACAAATAAGGGTATAAAGAAAAATACAAAAATTGTAATTGTATCTCATATTTGATAATTTTTATATCATGTGGTTGCATGTTTATTATTGCTTACTTACAGCTTTTGCGTGTGGTGTGATTATATTATATGTACAAATAGTTTACCAGTAACAAACCACGAAATTATTTTGGACTTAAAACACTTTGCTGAAAGGTATTATAGACTACTCAGTTAGTGATCGCTTTGAAGTTATTAATCCATTTGAAAGGGACTTATTTGATCATAGGGTTTGACAAACAGCAATAGAATCTAATGTAAGTACTAATCATATTAGATCAGGTTGATTGTGTAAATACAGATAGTGCAAATATAGTAAATTCAGCATCTGCTACAAAAATCGTAAAAATGTTAATGTTTCTCCTTAATTGATTGTCAAACCAGTCAAATTTCCAGAACCTCTAATTCTTAAATCTGAAGAAAAACTAAAATCAACCGTAATATCTTTGGATACAATAAGTGGGGTTACACTGCATCTCAAAAGTTAACACTTAAAGAAGTTTATTGGAAAAAAATACACATTCTTTAAAAGTAATTGCAGTTAGTTTTACATTAAAACCTAATTCTAGTGATGTCGATAACAATAGAGGGCCTGATGTTGATGCAATAGATACGCTCAACTTTAAAGCCAGTCGCAGTTTACAACTTAGCAAAAACCTCCAAAAAGTTTCATCATGCAGTTTTCTGAAAATACACTAGGAGTTCTTTTAGGACTGCAACTACATCAGATAAAAAAGATACTTTAGAAATCACATGTTTTGAAGCTGGATATTTGGAGTTTGTCCTCCTATTATTATTACTTATCTACCTATATTACCTACCTTTTTATATAATTAAACAGTAACAAAATGTACAATCAAGTACTTTGAAAATTATTTTGCATTATGCTTTTTTAACTCCACAATTGTGTTTGTGTCAATTGAAAATAAATATAGGCTTGGCAGTATTAGACAAATGTATTTTATTCACTTAAATGAACGCTCATTATTAATAACCCAGCAAAGCGAAACACATGACGTAGGGGAAGGTGGGGCAAAGCGAAATAGCTAACAAAAACATTGGAACATCTGATCCAGTTTGAAAGTTTTATCGTTATTTTAAGTTTAGAATGTCTTATTGAGCCATAATAAAACAATTTTAAGAGATTTAAACAATTTCCAATTGGTGGTTTTTTACTTATGACATTGTTTTAAAAATGTGGTAGTTATGTCGCTTTGCCCCGTATGGTGGGGTAAAGTGAAATATTTAATGGGGTAAAGCGAAATAAGTGCGACTTTAATTTATAGTGTTTGATTAAATATCAAAATAAACAATACAAGGCGATACCTACTAAGGTATAATGAAAATATTCATAATTAGAAATTAAATCATTTTAAGAAAATTTTATTTTTCCGTATCTTAGCTTAATAAAGTTCTTCAAGACACCTTGAATTTCTTCTTTGCCGATTGCACTGTTGTCATCTATTTCTGGGAAAACAAAGATATCCGGATGTTGTCTATAGTTTCGCATGAATTTTACATGATATATTTCTATTTTATTTTCTATTTCTATTCCACTAACTTGGGCAACAAATTTCTTCTCGACACCTGTTTTTTCGTGTGTCATTGATACTGACACAAAATTCTCGACGACTATTTTGCTTTGGGATAAGGTAAAAGGTTCGTTTTTGTTGACTGACACTATCTGAACCAGATGAATCTGCAAAATTTGAATCGTCAGACAAGTCCTGACAAAGTTCCGTGTCTGATAGCTCAGAATCAGATGAGCAAATATAATTTTGAGATTTTTTAGATTTTGATGTGCACGTTTCAAATATTTTTCGCTTGATTATATTTCGATCAGGCGGCGTCTGCCTTGCTTTGTTATCCTTTAGTTCATTCAGATATGGTGAGGCAGTTATGATAGCAGTTTTGCCACGATGCCTAACCTGTTTTTGTTGCTTCGGAATGACTTTTGGAAGCGGTAGAAGATCTGCTGGCATTATGCTTACTGGTTTAGGTGGAGTTATTTCATCAGGTCGAGTGTTTATATTTTGTTCATCAATCAAGGAAGGTTGTGATAGTTGACACTGGGAAGATGTTCTAGGATTATCTGCAGCAGAGTTTTCTCTTTCGGTTAGCGATGCTGCTACAAACATTTCATCTGTAAACTTATGTGGATCAAAAGGACAGATTCCTGTGGTTCTGAAACCATTTGCGGCATTTGTTAAAGTTGCTGCTTTTGAAAATGCCTTGCCAAAAATTGCGGGAAGATCAGAAAGTTCGATTATTTTATTTGGTTTATTTCGTTGAAAAGTTTTCAACTCTTGATTATAATAACTGCTGAGGGGGAATATAAAAGCTACATCGAGTGGTTGTAGTTTGTGAGATGTATGGGGAGGTATCACCAAAATGTGAACATTATTTTCACGTGCTTTTTCTATTAATGGTAAATTCTTTACATGGTAGCATGTCCATCTAGCAACAATAGCACTGGATCTTCATAAGTTGGACGGGTGTGTTTTAAAAAATGAGAAAACCAAACATCTACAAAAATATCCGACTGCATCCACCCTGATTTGTGGAACGCTAGTATACTTTGTGCAGGAAGGCCATTTTCATAAATTGGCTTTCTTCTAACACGTGGTATCACAAGTAATGGAGGAATGTAGTGACCCGCGGCATTAAAACAAATTGCGGCTGTAATTAATGTTCCACGTTCACCAGAACTGTAAATTCCAACTTGCTTCTTACCTTTTAGTGACAGCAGTTTAATTGGTTTGTTGGGAATCGTAGTTATACCGGTTTCGTCACAAGTATCAATCCTACTAGCTGGAAAAGAATGTTTGTCCAGCATCGAACCCAGCAAGTTGAAAAATGCTTTTATGGACACAACATTAAAACCTGAAGCTCTGGCAGCTGACATTCTCTAGAGTTTGTAGTGATAATTTTCTATGCCTTATCATGAAAGCACTATACCAATCTTTGCCAGCCAATCCTAATTTTTTTATTAAAGTTATGTGGAATTTGATTTTTTTCAGCATAATCAAACGCTAATTTTCGTAATTCTAGAACTGATAATCCAAAAAATCTTTCTTCTAAATCTACAATATGTTTTACTCCTGCTCTTTTGTAAAAACAGTTTGAAATCGCCCAAGCTTTGTTGTTGCTGCTTCATCTTCAGATTTATTACTCTTTATACGCCTGTGTAAGCTGGCTAAAGGTATATTAAATTCTTTTGCAGCTTTATTTTGCGAAAGTTAATTAGATCTTACAGCAGCTACTGCATACTTCATTACATCCTCTGACCAATCTTGCTGGTTAGTCTTCCCCTTGTAGTTTTTATTCTCTTTCTGGAAATGCATAATCTGCTAATTAATTAATAATGCCTACATAAAAACCTCATAAAAAACATCTTAACATTTACTAATCTCTTAA
Source organism: Platerodrilus igneus (assembly GCA_036346225.1). Taxonomy (NCBI): domain Eukaryota; kingdom Metazoa; phylum Arthropoda; class Insecta; order Coleoptera; family Lycidae; genus Platerodrilus; species Platerodrilus igneus. The sequence continues at coordinate 2,114,896 of JARFIW010001025.1, read as the reverse complement.
GGGGGCAAAGTGAAATATTTTACTTTGCCCCAAAGTTCAGTATTTTACTTTACCCCAAAGCAATCACAAAAATAAAATCGCTTGAATCACTCATACATCTCTATCCTACAAAAGTGCTATTAGCGGCAATTCGTAATACAAATAAGAATGTATATTATGAGATCAGTAGATGTTTAAAAAGTTTAATCAATTCTTCAAAAAATTTTACACACTTACATAGGATTTTTACAATAGAAAGTTAAAAAACAATAAATTTTGTTTTATTAGCACACATGTCATCTGAACCAGCCTAGACTTGGTCAACAACTGAATTATCCCAAGAGTAGACAGCTGTCACTTACTTAAACAGATGGCACAACTGATATTTCCTAAATCACATCATTTCACTTTACCCCATTGTTTCACTTTGTCCCGCCTTCCCATAAATGCTATATAATTTTAAGATAATTTTTAGGTATCATGGTTTATGTAATTCTTGTACAACATTTTATGTAGATGCTATAAAATAGTGGACTAAATTTTACACAACACAATTTACATTTTTTGGCATGTACCAAAAACAAAATGTATACTATCAACCACAAGGATAGAAACCTTATTTTTGAGAATGTTTTCTGCGCAAGAGTTATCGTCGAAGCCGACTTATGCAGCTAGTATAACATAAAAGAATAAGGTTTTGTAACTGAAGTGAGTGAATGGTTGCGACTAGCTCAAAACTGCCTGAATAATGGTTACTAATGATAAGATGGAGTTTGAAGTAATGCTCTCAACAATTGAACATCCGAAACATTCTTTGCAAAAAAGGGCATCTTTGATGCCAAATACTGTAAGTCAAGACACGGTTTTAAAAATTTTGAAAAAGAACAAATTGCACTCGTACAAGTCGCAATTTATTCATACATTAAGGCCAGGAGATCATGATAGACGCTTTGAATTCTGTTGTGATATCCAAGAAAAGTTGGAAGATAATCCATTTATGGCAAGACATGGTCTTTTTTCGGATGAAGCAACATTTTCATCAAATGGAACAGTTTCTTCACAAAACTGCTGTTGGTGGAGCTGAGACTAATCCACATTTTACAATCAAAACTCGCAACCAGTATGCTTTCAAAACTAATGTGTAGTGTGAAATTTTTAAAATGAAATAATTGGACCTTTCTTTATTCAAGAATCCTTGAATGCAGACTCTTTCTACAAAAAGAACTAGATGATTTTCTTGATGATCTACCCCTACTTGAACGTCAACAGATATGGGTTCAGCAGGATGGTGCCCCATGCCATAGCAGGTTAGATGTAAGACAATACCTTGAAAATTGTTTTAATGAAAGAGTTGTGCATCGGTTTTCGGAAATTCGTTGGCCATCTCGCTCTCCAGATTTGACCCCACTCAACTTTTTCTTGTGGGGCTACTTGAAACAGAAGTTGTACCTCCAAGGGCCATTCACAGATGATATCCATTTAGAACGAACCATTAAAGAAACCGGTTAGAGTATAACACCGACTATGACTAGAAGAGTGTTGACATAGTTTTACAGAGTTTTACAGAGAAGGCGGATATGTTGAAGCGGTAGTTAATTGATGGACGGAATAATAAGATCCGTATGTGTAACACAAACTATTGCATTATTATTGAACTATTGTTATTAAAAAAAGGCTTTCAAAATGGTGAGAAATTATACTACATGAACAGTTCTTATCAGTGCATCTTAGATTAAATGAAATATAAATTTTTATTTTAGAAAAGTTTGAAAAAAATTTATATGATCTACTAATTTTTGCATATTTGAACCTGGTTTTTGATTCTGAACAACATTTCATAATAATAATTTTCGAAATTGTCAAAAAAAACATACTTTATTCTTACACCAAATTCACATCTATTGATAAACTTCGTATATGACTAATAAATTTTGAGATTTTAAGGTTTTATTTTAGGTTTCATATCAAGCAGAACTTTTTCATCATCATTGGGTCTTCAGTCCTGAACTGATTAGATGTGTACCGTCATTGTTTCCTATTCTAAACTAACCTACAGATTCCCCGAAATTTGCACAGTCTGCATCTATCACTATCTAATCTAGGTCTACATCCACCTCTTTTTTCCTATCTCTGCTTGTCATATATCCCATACTATTCCCCAAAAACGCCTTAGAACGTATTCTGCCCTTCTATTTCTCATATTTTTTCCCAAAGATATCCTTGTTCCCTTACTGTTTCTATAACCTATTTGTTATTACCTTTGTCTGTCCATCCTCATACATTTGAAGCACGTCATTTCAAAGGCTGCTACTGTTCTTCTGTCTGCTTTTCAGACTGCTGGTATTTCGTAGGCAAACTGTCTGTGCTGTGCTTTACACATACGCTTTCAACAACTTTTTGTTCTATGTTTGTTGTCTTTCATCATAGGCGCCGTTCTTTCTTGTTAGATGCAGTTCGGTCCCCTTCTATTGTTTTACAATTATATACCCTATTTCTCCGACATTCAGTGGTTGCGAAGGGGGGTAAGCAGTCTGTGGCTGGCAAGTTCCTCCAGCACTTGAACATTTATTGATTTAATATTTTTTTCAATATATCTTTTCGCACAGTCAACATTAGTTGCAGACATTTCACGACAAACAACTAGTTGTTTATACTAATCATCAGATTTATCTGCGCTTATTTTTTCGTCATTGGGTTTCCTGTCTCAAAACTGGTTGGACATGTACCTGCACTTATTTATTTTCTGAACTAACCTACATAGTTCCCTGAAATTCTCACACAGCAATACAGCTCGGTTCCCCTTATATTGTTTTCTAATATTATGCCTTATTTCACTGAGATTTATTGAAGGGGGTTAAGCAACCTGTGGCTGCCAAGATCCCCCAACACTTAAACATTTGCCGAAATAATAGTTTTCCAGTAAATGCTTTCACGCAATTACCATTATTCGAGAATATTGCCCATCCCATGCTTCTAGTTGCTTATAATAAAGATCATGTTTAAGTGCAGTTACTTTCTTCGTCATTAATTTATCCATCTTGGGACTGGTTGGATGCGTACCTCCATTGATTTCTATTCTGAGCTAGCCTACACATTTCCCTGAAACTCCTACAGCCTACATCTTTCACTATCTGTGTGCAGTAGTCTAACCTAGGTCTACCTCTTTTCTTTTTTCCTCTCTGCTTCTAGCATATTCAGCACTATTCCCTCATGCCGTAGTATGTGGCCTATCATCCTATCTCTCCTATTTTTTTACCGTTTTCCACATATTTCTTTCATCCCCTACAATTTTTAGTACCTCTTCGTTTTTAACTTTGTCGGTCCATGATATCTTCATCAATCGTCTGTAGCACCACATATCAAAGGCTTCTACCTTTTTCTTGTCTGCTTCTCCTACTGTCCAGGCTTCACAGCCATACAGTGCTGTGCCCCATACATATGTTTTATGCAAACTTTTCCTTGTTTCTATGTTTGTTGTCTTTGAACACAGTAGTTGCTTTTTCTTGTTAAATGTAGCACAACCTTGTGCTAATCTTTGTTTTATATCTTTTTCATCTTGCGTTAATTGACTTCCTAGGTAGCAGAAATCCTTAACCTCTTGTAAGTTCGTGTTACATATTTGTATTTTTGTTTTTGATTTATTTTTGCCTCCTTTGCATACTAGTACTTTAGTTTTACTTTTGTTAATTTTCATACCGTATCTCTCTGTTAGAACCGTTTCCATTTCATTGAGAGCAGCTTCTAACTCTTCCTTGCTAGATGCTAATACCGCTATATCATCTGCAAATCTAAGCATATCAATTTTTTGTCCCTGCATAATAATTCCAAATGTCTTCCTGCATTTGACAGTATTCATTGCCTCTTCAATGTACAAGTTAAAAATCAATGGGGATAGGGCACATCCCTGTCTCACCCCTTTCCTAATGTTTACTTCGCTACGTTCCTACTCTAATTCTATTACTGCTGTTTGCTCTTTGTATAAGCTATGTACTATTCGTCTATCCCTATAACTCATTCCAATCCTTTTGAGTATTTCAAACATTTTTTTCCATTTTACATTGTCAAATGCTTTTTCCAGATCTACAAACCCTATATACACGCTTTCCCTTTTTTCTATTGTTTTCTCCATTATCATCCTCAGAGTTAAGATAGCCTCCCGTGTTCCCCTGTTTCGCCTAAACCCAAATTGGTCTTCTCTTAGTATTTCTTCAACCCGTTTTCCATTCGTCTTTGTACAATTCTAGTTAATATTTTTGATACGTGTGCTGTCAAACTTATTGTTTGAAAATTTTCACAACTATCTGCGCCTTTCTTTTTTGGTATGGTTACTATGATGTTATGTTTGAAATCTTTGGGTATCTCGCCTGTTTCATACATATAGCTTACAAGTTGGAAGAGACGTTCTGTTACTGCTTGACCAGCGGCTTTTAGAGTCTCCTCTTGCACCTTATCTGTACCCGGCGCCTTACCATTTTTCAGACTCTTTAATGCTAATTTAAATTCATCTCTAAGTATAGGATATCCCGTCATCATTTTCAATGTCTGATTCCTTTTCTAATGCAGTTAGTTCTTCTCCTGCATATAAATTCCCTATATATTCTTGCCATCTACCCACTTTCTCTACATTTTCTATAATGACATTTTCTCCCGCGTCCCTTACATTTTTGCTATACGGTTTTATATCCCTAAAATTGATTCTAATTAGTTTGTATGCTTCATCTGTATTTCCTACTTCCATCTTAGTTTGTACCTCTTTGCACTTTTCATCAATCCATTGTTTTTTAGCTTTCCTGCATTTGCGAATAATTTCCCATTTAATGGCTTTGTATCTCTGTTTTCCTGTTTCGTTTGATTTATTTTTGTATTTTCGTCTTTCTTCTATTAAATTCAGGATATCCTTTGTTATCCATGGTTTCTTATTTTCTTTTTGTGTATACCCCAGAATATCTCTGGCCGCCATGTCGAGGCTGGAATTAATGTTATTCCATTCTGTTTCTACTTCCTTAGAATCAGATATTTTCTCGATATCTTTGAGCAATTCAGTTGACCTTTTTTCGAATCTTTCTGGGATATCTTTATCTTTTAGTTTCTGTAGGTCCAAGTGCCTTTTTCCGTTTCTTTTTTCAAATTTTTAAATTTAAGTGTGGCCTTCATAATTACGATGTTGTGGTCAGTATCTATATCTGCTTCTGGGTAGCTTCTACAGTCTTAATTTATTTCTAAACCGTTGTCTAACAAGAATGTAATCTATTTGATATCTTCCTATATCTCCTGGCATCTTCTACGTATATCGTCTTCTAGCATGATGTTGAAATAATGTGTTTGTAATGATTAAATTGTTCTTGTCGCAAAATTCTACCAGCCTATTTCCTTTGTCGTTTCTAGTGCCTAAACTAAATAAACCTACTATCGGTCCTTCCCTACCCTCACCTACCACTGCATTAAAATCTCCCGTAATTTATTAAATTTTCATATCCTTTTACGTGTCTTAATATGTGTTCGATATCTTTGTAGATAGCTTCTACCTCTTCATCACTGTAGCTAGAGGTGGGCATGTATACTTGTATTATTACTGTGTTTGCCGGTTTAGATTCTAATCTAACCATGAGTACTCTTTCATTCTTTTGTAAGTAATTTTCTACACAGTATCCTATCTTTTTCCGCATAACTATCCCCACGCCCAAATTTCCCTCCTCTGCTCCTGTATGAATTACCCTGAAGTCTCCACTCCAAAAATCCCCCGCCTCTGGCCACCGAACTTCGCTGATCCCTACTATGTCTAGTGATAACCTATTCATTTCGATTTTTAGGTACTCTAGCTTACCCACTTGCTTCATAGTTCTAACATTCCATGCCACGACTCGCAAAATGTTCCTGACTCTTATTCTTAACTTCCCGATCGTATCCTCCGAAGTAGTCCCCTCCCGGAGATCCGAATGGGGGACTATTTTAACTCCGGAATCTTTTACCCCAGAGAATGCCATCATTTTATTATAATTTAGGTACGCTGTGTACTTGAGAGGTAATGTGGTGGTTTCCCGTTGCCCTCCACATCGCGGTAGTGTGTCTTAGACTGCCATACCGACTCCTATGGTCTCTGCCAATCTAAGTACCGAAAGAGCCGCTGCCCTCTTTCGGGGACCTATCTTTGTCTGATTCCTCACTAACAACCCTACTACTTTGGTTGGACCTGTAGTTTGGCTCTTTAGCTCATTAGAACATACGAGCCATTTCGCCTGTTCTAGTAATCTAGAACTTTGGCAAGGTGCAGGTCCATTCGAAATGGCAGAACTTTTTATAAAGAGTTTTTCCTAAACCTAAAAATAAAAAAGTTTTCCATATGCCGCCAACTTAAGTAGACACACTGTATAAGTATATGTACAACATTTTTGTGATTATATTTTTATTATGTAATTATTACATATTTGTGTTTGCTGGGATATCTACAGCATATTTTGATATTAGAATCTACTGATTTTTTAACCAATGTGTGCAAGTTATTCTTGTCGTTAGGGTGCACAACCTCAACTTCTCTGATTGTGCACACATTTGCTTTATGTTTAATTTATTGTGCATGTTCTATTTTGTAATCTGTTAAATAAAATTTTCTTTTCAATAAATTGATTCGGTAATGTTAATACATTGTGTGATTGTATTATATATGTAAATGGTTATTGGTAATTCAATATATTATTTTCAAAGTGACTCTTACAAATGTCTGACCTTTTGTAAGAGACTAAAAATAATCACTCTGACAATGCAATGCACTTGTTGAATTTCATTCAAAGATTCCTACTGAGTTCATAATACTAGAGCATAAACTATACAGTTATTCACACAATACTCTATTTAAATTTTAAATCGATTTCTAACCCAACTTTTTTTAAATTTCCCTTTGCATTTCTAAACCTAAAGAATAAACGAGCGTCTCGCGGTAGAAATAACGCGGCTGTAATGACAGTTGTAAACAGATTGAGGTTACGTAATTTTTTTGTTTACATATAGTGAATGAGATCCATGGAAATTACCTATTAATTTTGTTTATCCTGTTATTTGTAAACGAGGAGTAAAAATGAATACTTGCGAAGATTGTGGTTTTGAGTTTACACAAAAGAAGAATTTGTATGCCCATTTAAGAAAGATTCATAATTTTGAATATAGAAAACCAGTTATTTTAAGTAGTAAATTTTTGTGTGTTACATGTGGCAAATCCTTGACCAGTAAAGCAACTTTACGTCGTCATTGCAGAACTGTTCATAAAAGTATTCCAATAATTCTCAACTCGTCAAGAATCAAGTGCCTTTATGAAAATTGTACAACACATCTAAAGGGATATAAAAAACTTCGACAACATTTGGCAAATGAACATCAAATTGAACTAAACTTGATCAACTACATTTTAATTCACAATTAGGTTTGAAGATTATTATGCAAAGTGTTAATTATATACTAGTTTTATTCTGTTCAACAGAGTTCAAAAACTGAAAAAACCAAGAATAGGAAAAATCTTTGGCAAAGTATATACTTCACACTTCGGCTAAATTATTGTCTGATGGCACCAAAAAGGAGTACTATAATTGCCATCAATCGTACAACTACATTCCAAAAGGCAAGGGTTTTAAAAGCTTAAAAAGCACAGGCACTAATAAAATTGGAAGTGTTTGTCCCTCAAGAATGGAAGCGACGATAAAGAACGATGGTTCTGTTGCAGTAGACTTCTGGACAACTCATGTTGGACATACCAACGATATTGGTCGAGTTTTTTTAAGTAAAGAGAGTAAAGCAGAAACTGCAGGTATTTTCGAACATAAAGTTCTAGTTTGAAATTTTACAATTGATGTGTTTCAGGAAAATTAAAGGAAGGTATTACATTTCAACATATATTGGTGATGTTCGTGATTCTGCTTTAAAACAAGAAAATTCACAGAGAATTTTGTTGTTAGAAACAAAAGATATGCACAATATTGTTAGGGACTTCAATATTGAGTATGGTGTGAAACGTCACCTAAATGATGCAATTAGCGTACGGCTCTGGGTAGAGGAGATGTTGAACTTAGGAAGCGACTGCCCAGTGTTATATTATAAAAGCCAAGCTGTAGAAGGAAACCCAAATGACTCAAAAATAATTTTAGATGTTCAAGATTTTGCATTAGTCATAATCACTTCTTTTCAACGTGAACAGTTGCTTAAATTTGGGAACGACAAGGTGTGCGTTGATGGTACACACGGTACAAATAGTTACGATTTTCAGCTCTACACACTAATGACAGTGGATGAATTTGGTTCAGGGTGCCCACTGGCATTTTGTTTTTCAAATCGTGCTGACGAAATGATTTTCAAGTTGTTTTTTGGAAAAATTAAATCAAGAGTGGGTATTATATCAACTACTGTTTTTATGTCTGATGATGCTCCAGCATTTTATAATGCATGGTCTTATGTTATGGCCAAGGTACCTCACCAGTTGCTATGTACCTGGCATGTGGATCGTAATTGGTGTAAGAATTTGTCAAAAATCAATGGAGGGATTGAAAAGAAAGTAGTAGTACATAAATCCCTTCGTGTTTTATTACAGTGTGTATATATTGATGAATTTAATGACATTTTAAATCAGGTAGAAGAAGATCTTTATGCCGATGTTGATACACAATCTTATGCTAAATATTTTCATAATAATTATGCAAATCGTCCAACATCTTGGGCATATTGCTATCGATTGGGTTTAGGAATAAACACTAACATGTATTTTGAATCGATGCACAAAGTTTTGAAGTGTGTGTATTTGGAAGGTTGGAAAGTAAAACGTTTGGACAAAAGCATTAATGCAGTAATGAAAATTGCTCGAGATAGCTTGTTTAAACGTATAATTAAACTTGCAAAGAATACTTCCAATGACAAAATTAATAGAATTAAACAAAGTCATAAAGCAAGTCTAACAATTTTATTAGATGTCTTGAAAATGATAAGGAATTTTTAGTTACGTCGTCCACTTGTGCTTTTCAACAGTATCAAGTTACTAGAGTAGATGAGGCCTGTGAAGGTTCATGCCTAAGTTGTACAAAGTGCATCATATGTGTTCATACATTTCAATGCACCTGTATTGACAACATGATAAAGCTTAACATTTGCAAACACGTACATGTTTGTGCGATACAGTTTTACAAATCGAATCCTGACACTTTTGCATATTAGTAACGTTAATGAACTTTTCAGCAGTAATATTTTACATGAAGCAAAATCTTCAAAAAATGATATTATTAAAAAAAAGAGCCGAGCTAATAATAGGCCTATGTGAGAATGCTTCGTTAACTGACGACGTACATCTGGGTATAATGAGGCAATTTGATAAAATCATTGACACATTAAATAAAGCAAAATCTATTGATCTAAAAACTACAGAGGACATTAATATTAATAAAAAAGTTGAACATCAGGTGCGGCTTTTTTCAACAAAGAAATCAACAAGGAATAATGATCTTAAAAAGCCTACCCTAACAGAAGAAATTTTTATTAGGGATGGTTTGGTTAATAACTCAAACCTTAATGTTAATGTTCATACAAGATCTAATCATACATCCCCTGATTTTATGTTAAGATAAGACTGTATTCAGTAGAAAGTAGGTTTAATTAACACTAAAGCTTATAAGGTTAGATTTTGTTCGGCTTTCTCTTGTTTGGGAATAAAATCCGATGGGGAAACCACTCGCAGAAATACATGTACAAATTACTAGAAATTATTACAATCCCAGCGATTTTGATGGGAAACCTACAAGTACGCGACTAATCTAATTTAATCCTCAGTTTTCACTTTGTTTTATCAGTGTTACAAGCGCTGGTAAGTTATTGTAATTTCGTCAAATCTGTCGGATTGAGTGTTCTTATATTAACAGTGCAGTATTTTAGTTTTACTTTTAGTCGGAGTACCAAAATAATCTTAATTTTCTATCTTGTTTTTTTACATATTTTAGTCGACTGACAGTGCAAACAAAATTCTCGACAAAATAAAATTAGTTTCTTTCTTATTAATTTAGGTATTTATTGAGAATGTATATGGGTACATAACGTGTTTACTTTTTATAAAATAAAAATACAATTATTGAAACCTCAAGCCTCTATTACTATTATTAAACACGATTCACCAATAATAATAATACCAATCAAATAAGAATCCAGCGTACACTTTAATCTGCTTTAACAATACGATCAGTACCTAAATGAACATTTAGTACAATCACCGGTTACAGACAAGAGTAACATATTTTCAATCATTCGCACATTTCGACGACACCTTGTTCACATATAGATTTCAAATTCGCAGCTTTCATTGCCGTCATCTTTTAAATCAACGCCTTTTCAGCTCAAAACCGCATGTTCACACGACTTCACGCCACCTACGTCATCACTGAACAGCCCGTCAATCAAGACGCGCATTGCAACCATCGCATGTTCATCTTCGAACGTTCAGATTCACACGCATATGTTCGTTGACAAAACTCGAAACATCCGACACCCGACCCATTCAAGGAGGTTTCACGCACTGGCAACGAATTTTACCCGCCCAATTTATTCCCAAAAACCCAAAACCGCCCCCTTTTTGCCAAAAACCCGACCCACCCCGGTTTCCCGAACCCCCGGGGCCTTTGGGGCCCAAAGCTCGGAGGAAAAAACCCCTTTTAAAAAAGGGCGGCAACGGCGGTTTTTATCCTTATTTTCATACAAACTTTCCTTCCATTTTTCTAAGGCTGTTTAAAAAATTTCCAATACAAAACTTATAATAATTTGGTTTTGTGAGAAGGATCCAAAACCCTCAATAAAATTAGCATCACCCTTTAAATTTAAATTCGCGAAACCAAACCCACCTTCCGTTTTTATTAAAGGTTAATTTGTAACCGAAATTTAAATTAATACAATTTGGTAATATTTATTCAATCCAAATAACCAATTTACTGCCAAATTTGATCCAAGGCAAATTCTGAAATTCGCTCGCATTAATTAGGGATATTACCACTTCATAAAACCCAAACCATACGCGCATGCCCAAAGCCGGACCCTTTTAACCAACGCAAAATATTAACTAATTCAGAATTTTACTAATTTTACAACCCATTAATCCTAACATCCGGCCAACCCGCCGGCGTCGTCAAAACCAACCTCAGCAGCGTTACAATCCGCCCGAAGCCATTCCCCTTCAGTGATCAAACCCAAGACAATTTTCCCAGACCGTTTAACACAACCAGCCGTTACCAAGTAAACAAATCATAACCGACCGATTCCCCATCAGCCGTCGCCCCGGGCACTCCACGTTTGGGCAAACATACTTCCCGCTTAAGCGCACGAACATCCCGACATCAGTTACTAACCGACCCAACCCCCAAATTGAACCGCCTTACCCTTTGCATCCTTCTTAAAACCGGCTACCACCCTATTTACCAACCACGTAACACCCGACCTGCTAACCACACCGTTGGACCGCGGTAACTTGTTACAAACCACTCACCACAACAATATAGACCTTATTTAACCAAAATAGTTTTTAAACCAATTTCCACATTCAGAACCTGACAACACACTCACCCAGGTTTTCTCACAGACCATCAGCACCCAGGTCCCATAAACCCGCACCTATTTCAACACAATTCCCTCGACATTCGCCAACCCAAGCCACATTACATACCGATTGCACGTCAACATATCCCTTCACCTCGTACCCCAACCCGCCACCCTCCAACATCCGATCAACCAGCCAATCGATTGCCAAAATTCAAAAACGATAAAACTTCATACGCCATACCATTGATCGCCACGTTTCAACCCGAACGCACGGCCAGCCCTTGCAGCTTAACCTTTTGACTTCTCACCCGTCCAACCACGTTCCCCATGCCCACCCGCGACTCAACCATCCTCGCATTGTACCGTTAACCCACAACACAACCTTTAATACACTTTCCCAACCACGCGAACAGCAGCACTAACCATGCCCCGCCGCCAGTTGCTTGACAGCGCCCTTACCCAGCCCCAGCCCATCACATATTTGCAATGCCACCGGTCTTATCACCGTTATTTAAACACCACGATTAAATCAAGGGACCACACATCGCACGTTCGACCAACCCGTTCACGCAACACCGACGGTTTTCCATTTGTTAAACAACACCATCGGACGAAACGATGGTGGATGTGAATTAACCATACCGTCGTGTTATTTAGTTCACACATCATTTTCAAACCACACCAATAACGCCCATCACCATTACCGATGTCACGAGAAACCTCATCATTGAGACCTCACGCATGTCGCAGTTGCACCTGAGTCAGGTTAAGACCTGGTTTACACGACACCTGTCTTAACTTTCGCCACTCACAACATTCATACTGACCCCCAAGCATTACCGCACGACATGCACTAACATATTTTCCAATCCTATTAGCCAGTAACACAGATTTTAACAGCCAGTTACGTTTAGACCAAACTATTTATCCTTACATCCGACACTTTTTACGCAACATCCGAACCACGAGTCGCTTCGAACACGTAGATAGCATTGTCACCAGATAGCGGAAGCGAAGAATTGATGGAATCACCAATATACACATAAACAACCATCATCACCACGCATGAATTGATGACGTTTATTCCGACCTCGATGCAATCGACCACCGACGCAGTGCACACGTACCATCAACAGCACTGATGCACGCCAACATCGCTTCTGCAGCAATCCAGCCCGCCGCATGCACCCAGCGCACCGTCGCGCACGTCAGCGCCATCACGCGTCGTGCAGTAATCGTCCAGCCTTTATAACAGAACAAGATTATTATAAACTATTCCGACATACTAATTAACCAGCACGCTCATTTAACCACACAACAGAAGACAGTCCTCAGCCAGCGAGCGTTTTCTCTTATTCACCAGCATGCTTAACATACCGTCTTCATCCTTTCACGACTAATCGTCATGTCCGAAAACGTGCCTGCCCATTCTGACGCCGACAACCAGTCCACTTCGTACTTTCACGCAGCTACCACCTAGCACCAGTTGCTTGATCGACTCGTCGAGCGAAATTTCACATGACGTCCATCACTTGGGAACATATGACAAGACACTCGAATGATCCAGCAATCAGGCACATAACATCTTCGTGCACGCAACCGCATTTGTTCTTCAATTCGTCATTTGAAACACGTTTTGAATCCTAAATACGGATATTGCATCCCGACGCCATACAAAGATCTTTCACACAGATCTCGAAACCAGACGATCTCAGTCGTCCACGGACATAAATATCTTCATCCTCATTTTCAAAGCCCACTGATGCATTGATCGCAGCAGCCATGCCACCACCCATCTCCACCGTTTCACCACCAGCGCAGCGCACGCATTCAGCAAACGGACAGCCATCATCACGCACAGCCTTCGACCCGATCGCGATCTGTCCACCCGAATGATTTTCTTGAATCAGAACACTGTCAGTATGTACACGCCCGAGATGTAAGATTTATTTATCTGAGTCTGCCTCCTCTTCATCTCCACACACAGGCAACATGCGCATTATCAATTTCTTTCTCGACCGCACCACCGTCATCATTCACATCTCACAGCTATTACAACAGCAGGAGCTGTCGACCATTCCAGCAGTGCGTTTTAGCATCATCTCCACAGTTAAACAGCCCGTTCACAGCCCCATCCCACCAGTCAATCGCTCAATCGCGATGCCACGCAGTCACTGAAACGCAGCCCGACAACGCACGAGCAGCGTTGCTCACTTATCACAGCCAGTTGACAATCCAGCACTTGCATCCAAACACATCCGCAGTTCGCCGTCAACCACATTTCGCTATCACAGTTATGCTTCACATTCATCCGTTCACATCCATCAAAGATACTCGTCTGTCATTCGTGTTCCAACAGTGTTCCACCATGTACGGAACAGATGAATTTAACGCACGATCTTCGATACCTTTTCTGCCTGCAGCGCCAGAAACGGAACCAGCCAGCGACAATCGTCATCTGAACGCACCACAATAGAAACATCCGTTTCCAGACGCGGCGTCAGCGGAACCACAACACATTGGTCCACGGCAACCATCGTACCAAAACACCTCATTGTCACCAGCACACACAGCACCACTCAGTCACAGTTAAACGCACGAGCGCCTTACGATCCAGCAGCGTCATGCCACCGCACGCGAATCAACGCACCCCTGTCGTCCGGAACGTCGACCGTCGCCAGTAGCCGCACGCCATCACTGCCAGCCCATGACCACAGCCAGCGACCACGACCATGACCACACACATGACAGCAACACATGCGACATCGACCACATGACACATGCACGACCACTGCGACATGACCAGACCACGCACGAGTTTTCAAATCATTACACACACAGTTTTCCAAAACAGACCAGGTTGATAGCAAGGTTAGCCAGCGGGCGCTGGCCCAACCTATTAAATTTTCCTTTATCTAACCTAGGTCCACACTTGTTTTTTAATGGAAAACTCATTAAAAGCAATTAGTGTTAATGGGTTTTTAATGAGAAAACTCATTAAAAGCAATTAGGTCATATGGTCATGGGTCATATGGTCATGTGGTCATGTGGTCATATGGTCATGTGGTCATATGGTCATGTGGTCATATGGTCATATGGTCATATGTGGTCGTGGTCATGGGTCATGTGGTCATATGGTCATGTGGTCATGTGGTCATATGGTCATTGGTCATGGGTTATGTGAGCAGGAGATTAAATTTGGTACATGAGGAACCCACATATATCCGGACATGTTGATGCCAACCCTGCGACCTAGGTCGGATAACGAAACAGTTCCTAAACCAGAGAATGTGCGATATGGCGGTGTCCGAATATTCGACTATTTTCGGTAATATACGCCCCACTCTGTAGGATACATAAGGAACAGATTTTCGTATTCAATTTAGTATTTGACGGTAGCTAGAACGGTAAACATGAGCGTCTCCAAGGTGATTAACGTTTCTCAACTTTGGGAATAAAGTGAAACCGACAAATGAGCGATTTGGATTATGGCTGTTGGCAGAAAATATGTGCAACAATAATCTGGTGACAGATATTGGTAATATTTGTTATGTCGAAGGCGAAAAGATGCTGACTGGCGGACTACACACACCAATTACAGAACCATTTTGTGACAATATAATGTTGGTTAAAATTTGCGACCTTTCTGACACCGAACAAGCATCTGCAAACAAACGGATGTTTATCCTAAAAAGAAATTTGTGGTGCATTTAACAGCTATCTACGAAGAAAGTTCAACGATTTGTTTCGCTAGGCATGGTGTTAAAGCTAAGCTTCCGTTTTCTGGAAAGCAGTAACAAGATAGGCCAGAGAGTAAAAGAAATTATCGGAAAAGAAGACATCGAATGCATTAATAAAAATTCCAAAATCCTATATGTGTTCCATACAAAGTGGAACTAGCAGATGTTAAGTTGGAAACTTTATTGGAGGAACTACCAGATATATTAGACGAAGTCGAAAAGATTATTTCTATCTTTTGACATGGATGTAACCCAAGATTTTGCAGGCATATTTAGCAAGATGGAGATGTGTAATTATTTAACTACAAACCATAACTTTTGCTATAAGGGCGAATACGAAGAAAAGTGTAATATTATAGTTGACAACGATAAAACTGTGGGATTGATTGTTTAACATGGCTAACAACCAATGCAAGAATTAAGATTTACAACAAATTTGTGTGCCAGATAACAAGTCCTGGTGTTAATAAACAACTTGGCAATCATATACTAGATTTTTACGTTGTCCAGATGTACGTTTAAGGGAAACATTTGCGTCTACTTTGGCCAAAGAACATGGTATTACGCGATTGGAAGCGACAATATACAACTATGCAATTGGAAGCTTATGTCAGTGCGGAACGGGTGTATAAACCCTTAAAAGACTGTTTAACCTTATTGGAAGATAGTGTTATACTTCCTAAAGGCGCCAATGTACTCGGTACCACTTAGCCAAAATGTGGAGTAAGTATCTGGACAAGCTACAAAATAGCTGCTGTTTAGTGTTTTAATAACCTGCTACAGTACGTGTATTGGGGAATGGTAATACAAAGAAATTGACGGGCTTGCAAATTAAGTTGTCCGAAAACCAGAGGAAAGGGAAAATTGATAAAGTATGTGCTTTCGGCTTTAGTTTTAACTATTTACCTGTAAATTATTTGGAGATAGTAGAGGAGGAAGACAGCTCAAGATAAAATAAAATCTTACACAAGTGCTACATTAAAGCAGGTAGTACATATTTTACACAATCTAACACCATATTCTACAATTCCAAAAGAAATAATCATTTCGGAATTGGGATTGATAGATACGCCAACATTCGTCCAGAGGTTGTACGACAACGCGTAAATATTGGTAGTAAACTTTATCCGTTTACGCTAAAGGAAATTGCCCCATTATGTATACCATACGCTGTAAGTGGAAGGAAAAGACAACTGAATTAGAGGAAATGGATGCAAAAGACGAAAATTGAGTACATGGAAAACACTGCGACAATACGCGATCAATACATAGATGTGTTAGACAAAGAACATCTTATTAGAGAAAATGAGGAAGAATTAAAAGATTATTTTATGTGTCGATGGACTGACTTAGATACATCTGGTTTCTACAAGTTGTATGCATTTGTGGTTAGTAAAAAAGACTCTTTTAGTTATGTAGGCGTCCTTGCGGAAAAGGATGGTACTAAATCCGTATATTTTTTAAAAGGTTATTCTAAAAACGTATTTATCAAAATGGCAGATAACAAAGACGAACTAAGGAATGCGGGTTTTGTAATCTTTGCGTACACCACACGCAAAGGGGGTCCGTTAAACATTGTATATTTGCCTAGTAAAGAACCTTTTGGATCATTTAAAACCGAGGGTCTTACAACCTATAACAACCATATATTCCCAAAAGTGGTGGACATGCAACTACGCAACAGTCTGTGGGAGAATAAGGATTTCTCCAATACCGACAAGAAGAAGTCGATCAAGCTAACAAGATACGTATGCAGGATATAGTGGGAAAGCTGCGATTAAAAGATTGTCACAAGCTGCAAGAATTACACGAAGGAATGGATCTGGTTGTCGGCGGAATCAAAGACTTTAAATATAGAGGCAAACTTCGGTACATTTTACAATTCGAAAACCTAGACGGTCTCTATGTATCAAACTATTGGTTAGAAAAGGAGATAGAGGACTTGGGTATCGATTTAAATTTTAAGCTGCGAATAAAATTAGATAAAATTAAAGCCACTCCAAACAAACATAAAGAAAGGACTGTCTTCTGTGTATAACTTTGTATTAAAATTAAGTTTAAATGACCCCATGCTTGGCATTAAATATTTTTAAATTTGTTATGTATAATGTCAGAATAAACATTTTATAATAGTATATAACATTGTTCTTTATTTATAAAAGGCTGTGACGTTACCCGAAATAGCAGTCGCACAGAGAGGGATGCGCATGGGCAGCAGCGCATGGGCAGGGTGTGTACGCGCAGGGTGCGCATGGGCAGGGTGTGCATGCGCAGGGGTGCTCATGGGCTGGGATGTGTCTGGGCGTACACGAGGGAAGCGGATGTTAACAGTCACCAAGCATCCAAACCTTTATTTGATGGTATCGAGTACTTGCCTGCGTATGTATCCGGAGTAAAGAATACGATTTGCATACGCAGCTTATTAATAAAATTAGTTTATCGAGGGAAGATGACAAAGGTACATCATTCCTAATAGTACAACAATCTACGCATGGGGCGTAAAGATATAAGATAGTTGTTTATATTTGTATATATTAGTTTTAAGATTCCATAATTTTTAAGTTCTTCTCCCACCTTCCAAATCCTTCCGGCTTCTATCCTGGTTGACAGAGTATACGTGTAATCTCCACGTGGGGTTCGAGGGATACATCGGTTTTAGATTTCTCGGGAGATGGTGAGTTAAGGCATATGTCTTGGTAGCAAAAAGGGTTCTAAAGATGGTGTTAAATAAAGATGAGCAAAATTAATAATTTGGGTCTTTAAAACGCATAACTTTGTATGGGGTGGTCCTATTTAAAATCTGTTTACAGATTTGGGGTCCCTAGAAAAATTTAATATTAGTTGATACCTAGCAAAATATATTTATCTTAAAAGAGTGACTACCCTGCGTATAATAAATACAATATAACACTTGTCAAAAAAAAGTTGTAGGAAAATTAAAGACGTATTTAATGGGGGTCCAGTATTAGAATTTGTTGGTAGTAATAGGCTAAGTCCTACTGTAATTGTAGGCGAGAAAGATACGATTAAAAAGATTAAAGGGTTTCACGAATTGTAGTTAAGTAAAACCGAGGGTCTTACAACCTATAACGAGCATATACCTCAAAAGGGGTAGGCATGCAACTACGCAGCAGTGCGCGGGAGAATAAGAATTCTCCAATAAGAAATTAAAGTTTCCATGTACGTAGCACCAGTCATTGGGTAATGGTCGAAATGTGGAGACCTATAAAGGCGATTATTAATTGTGGTTTAGAAAATAGTAGTTTTCGTGACTAAATAAAATAGCTTAGACTGGTTAATGTATATGGTTACATACTCGTACACATCCACAAACATCTGTTTACGTCCACAATGGTGATACCGGTGGTTTTGTTTAACAAATAGTAGGAAAGATACGTCAGGTGTTAGTGCGTGAAGCCCATAGGATCGTTGGATTCAAAAGAACGGTGCGGTGGGATGTATGGTGGTTCCCGTTAGAATAATCGAAAGTGGTTAATCGGTCGTATTAGATGTTTAAATAAGCGAAAGTGTAAAGGCCTACATAAACAAAAATTTAATTAACTGACAAAAAGTGTGCGATGTGCTACACTTATAAAGAAAGTATGGAATGGTGCTTTTAGCGGCCCTAGCAGTAAAAAGGGCGACTGACTTTTCCAAGCAACTACAAGAATAGCAGTAGCGCAGAGAAGGGGTATGCATGTATTATACAGTTGCTGCAAAATATGTTAGTTTACGCGTAGCTCGGATGTGTAATTGATCACGACTTAAAGATCCTCGGAGGTTTAAAAATTCTCAGCCCATTGTCGTTCGAAAATGTTTGGAAATTATCAAAACGGTAGCGGGTCAAAGTTTAATGGATGATTGACCGAGTTTTTCTACCTTTACGAGGGAATCGGAAATTGATAGACATCGAGCATCTAATTCTCTATTTGGACGATATCGAGTACTTACCGGTTCTAGAAATCAATACGTGCGGCCGACCGCTATGCGAAAGTTGTAAAAGCCTACAGAAGCATAATTATCAGACGAAAAGTGCGCGATGTGCTATAGAAAGTATAAAAAAATGGTGCTTTGCCCAGTCTTAACAGTAAAAAGGAGAGTGACTTTTTCTAGCAATTACAAGAATAGCAGTAGCGCGGAAGGGGTATGCATGTATTATACAGCGCATTGTTGCTATAAAATATGTTAGTTTACGAGAAGCTCGAACGTGCACAAATTAAATTTTAATCTATAATTAACCACGGTCGTAAAATGGGAAATTAATGGGTAATTTGAATACCGCTACATATACTTTCGCTTGGTGATTCATTTGGAAAATATTCAAGCCTATCATTTCCTAAAGTATGACGTAGAAGTTATTTAAAATTAAATTGTTGTAAGTATCCTGTAGACAACAAGTTGGTATTTTCTTAGTAATGGTTTAAAGTGTTTTTGGTTATAGTAGCATTGCATCTTCTACAGCACGACTTGCAGACAACTTGTGTGCGTGTGCTACCGCTCTTTTGGATTTTTAATATGCACACGATCCGTATAACATGGAAGACGTTTTCCGGTGTTTCTACTAACGGCATTCGCACCATCGACGAAGCGGACCAGGTGCATGCATTGGCGCTAAATGTATTGGACGAGCAGCGAGGATTATGACATCATTTAGTTCCCCGCCGAATCCTCAACTTCGTTCGGATGTCTTCGGAAACCTTCGGTATGCATTCTATAAGGAACATAAATCAGGTACGCTCGAGTAAGCTTTTTAGTTAGTTCGATTACAAGTTTAACCAAAGTGCTATAGTGCGGGTTTTGTTTTGTACTAAAATGGTACCTGCAAACGTTTATAAGTGCAACCTTGCGGTGCTTCCTATACCTGGAAAATGCTCTCAAACGGCACCAGAACAAATGTCGTAGTGTAACATCGCCCAGGGTTGCCGTCCGCAGCAAAGTACTTAAACTCTGGGTCTTGCGGTATCGCTTTTACGAGAATAGCTCACAGCGACACAAGGAAAAACAGCACGGTATGTCATTAAGCAGTAAACGTTCAACGCCACCAGCTGTTAAAGGGTCTTGTACGAAACAACCACGAATTATGTGTACAGTATGCGATTTCGAAATGGAAAAACTACGTACGCCGCACACTTAAGGAGCAACAAACATAAAATGCATCAGTTACCGCTACTAACGAAGATGGCGTAGAAATGATTAGCACAGCGTTTAACAACTGCATGGCTAGCTATCGCATAAATAACGCCAGCGTCGACAATGGAGTGTCCGAGTTTCTTTGGAAGCAGAAGGAACGATTTATTCGATTACTTAATAAAAAAAGAATACAACATATAATCCGGAAAATACGTACGAAGTCTTAAACATCATTCCTAATAGCACAGCAACCTAATTAAGGTAGGTCAGTAAGCAATATTTAATTGCTGTTAATTGACTTGTATTTAGCGTACTTTCCTATTATAATAACCGCATTTGTTTGGAGAAGATATACACGTTTAAAATAAAATTATATACAGCTTTCTTAATTATTAACCACGCGATGATTACGTGAAAGTTGACCTCCCATTCTCATATTTAAAACCCATTACATTGAATGTGTTTACCTCACGTGGTGTCGCTGGACGGTAAAACATATTGTTAGATTAACGATAATATGTCTTATTAACCGAAAACACGTCTCCTTTTTTTACATTAATCTTTTTATTACAGGTCTATTTAAACAACACATTAATCTTTTTTTGTTACAGGTTAACCTGCTTGGATTCGGCTACACACAGGAAATAATGTTATACTTTGTAAAATTGTAATTAGTTTATTAAACTGTAAATCGAATAAAATAAATTTTCGCATGCTTAATTTATGTTAATACTGCTACGTGTTTGGTTAAAGGATTGTAGATATTAAAAGGAGGGGTGATTAGAAATTGATCTTGGTACAAAATCTTAAAATTGGGGTAGCTCCTTAGGGATGATGCAATCTGAAAAATTTAAAGAGATATGGGTAGCTGGAAAAATCTAATATTAATTAATACCAAACAAGGTAGGTTTATCTCGTGGGTGGAAATGTGGAGAAAGATTTATCTCGCAGAGGGTATATGTAACTTTGCAGAGCGTGGTCCGATTTCAAATCTGTTTGCAGATTTGGATTCTACATAAAATTTTAGACTAACAAGATGTATCGCATGACTAAAAAATTTTATAAGAACGCTCAAAAGTCGCTACAGGTAAGAAATCTTAAAATTAGGGTAGCTCCTGGGGATGATGATATCTAAAAATTCTTAGAAATTTGGGTAGCTGAGAAAATTCTAATGTTAATTAATACCAAACAAGATAGGTTTATCTCGAAAGATAAAAAATGGCTAGTCGAAGAAAACTATTTGGTGCAGAATGTTAGCGGTAAAAATCTTAAAAATAGGTTTATCTCGTGTGTGGAAATGAGGATGCTCATTTATCTCGAAAGATGAAAATTTAAGATATTTATCTCGAAAGATGAAAATGGTTAGTCGAAGAAAACTTTTGGTCCAGATGTGTGTGGAAATGTGGATGCTGGTGGAAATGTGGTCACAGGATCCTTGATTATACCCTACTGTTGCTTATAGAAACTGGTCTCTTATATTCAAATCATGAAATTTTCTTAAGTGGCCATACAAAGTTTTATTTTACGTAAATTCAGAACCACAATCTAGGCAAATATTTATTTTTTACTTCTCCTATATAAATAAGGAGATAAACAATCAATTTAATATTAACACAGACCTCATCCAATTTATGTAAACAAAAAAATTACGTAACCTCAATCTGTTAACAACTGTCATTACAGCCGCGTTATTTCTACCGCGAGACGCTCAATTAATATCAAATACTATAATAAATAAATACGTCAAATGTTATTGACTTCTTTATTTTATGTTTTTTTCCCTATTTTTTCTTTAATGCTAATTTCAATTAAAGAAACACCAAAATACCTAACTGAAACTTTTATTTAGAATAAAACGTCTCTTTAATTATAAAATAGCAAACCTACTGATTTTTGTTAAGTTTAATCAGTTTTTTACCTAATTTAGTTTGATGCATTCAGAAATTTTATTATTTCATCAGTAAGCATTGCAGTTATTAAGCAATATAAACGATTTCCAAATTAAGTAAATATTTTAGTTAAATAAAATGATTTGTAATACAAATTTTAGGGCTTATTGTATGCGCCGATTTAGCGTAAAATTACTGAAGGAACGCCGAACCGCCATGTTTATTTTCAAATCTTGCATTCAAAGATCAAAGGAGCCGACGCTCCGTGTCGCTACTGCATTTTTACTATACTGTGTGATCCAGGTTTGCACGTAAACTCCTTAAAAGTGTCCATAACAAAAGAGTGCTTGCTATAAAATAAATTAAAGCTATTTATTTAATATTTAAAAAACAAATCTCTTTATAAAAAGAGATATAAAAATAGCAAAAGCATGAAACTACAGACATGGGCTGGCACTGCGTATGTGGCTGCGTCAAATTTCTTTGTAAATTACAAACGAAATTATACACTTGGTGAGAGCTAAATGAACAATTATTACAGTAAATTCACGTATATGGTAAATTAATATCTGGATAGATGTCAGGCATGTTGTCAATTTTAACAATCATAATTTATACAATATTATAAAAATAAAAAGGAATTCAAAATTTCCTTTGTAAATAAAAAATAAACTGGAAATGAAAATGTCCTTTTCGTGCAGTAAATTCGCTTTGTTCAACAGTTAACACCCAAGGTGTGTTCAATTTTTTTGTTTACAACTGATTATACACTGATGACTTAGGTCGTATATCTTCCTGTGTTAAACATTTACATTAACCAACGTGGTATTTTTGATACACGAAACCGTAATCCGACATTAGGAAATAAGTCGAAATTACAGTTTTAAATCGAGTTTAGAAATTAAAGGAAAGAAATGATGATAATGAGTTGGTGGCTCCTTTAACAACTAAGGCCCAACTGCACCGCTTATGCTTAAACTACAACTTAGTTAAGTTATACTTAAATTTAAGGGCAGCTTAAAGGCGACCTCAACTGCACCGTGATTATTTAAGCGGTACTTACCTAAGTGGGAAATTTTATATTGTTGTGTTTGAGACAAACTTCATAGTGAACTACAATTATCTAACATATGACAGTAGTTCATTATCATATGCTGATAGTTGTTCATTTGTAGCTTTTTTTGTAGAAAAGTCTTTTAGCATTGTCCTAAATGGAATCCGCAAAAAGATTACGAACTGCTAACTATTCCAGTGAAGAAAAGCTACGTTTAGTAAACATTATTTCTCAATATAGGGGTGTTCTCGAAAATAACAGATGCTGTAACATGAAAAGATAAGTATAAGGTGCGGGACAAGATAATGGTACAATATAATGCAGTAGGCAAGGTGCATTGTAGTAAAGAATCTTTAAAAAAATTTATGAGAATAAAAAAAAGAGGTTAGAAAGCTTGCTGCAGTAGAAAAACAAGAACGACTGGCTACTGGGGGAGGAGTGTATATTGATCCGATCAAGAATGATCCTTGTACAGAGATTCTGTTGGATATTACCAACAAAAAAAACATATCAGACTTATATAATCCTTTTGATGCTGATAGTGAGGACAAGAAGGTTACGATTCCTAACATATCAGAAGATCTCGTCGGTATGGACGACATGAAAATTGTTTATGTTGCGATAATCAATCATCAGCAGCAACCACTAGCTCGGCAACAAGTGTAAGTTAAACAAACTTTCAACATATTTCTCAATTAGCTGTGAATTGTTGAACAAAACAAAATGACATTTGATCAATCTCTAATATTATTTTAATTTTCAGGTTGATTGGGGTGACCACACGTCCAAAAATTTGAAAAGATTTTTAAGTGAGCCTTTAACATTGGGTAATTTGGACAAATGGGCTGCAAATAGAAGAGGATCCCAAGTCATTAAAGGCTTGCATACCAGTCATTTGTCCAAACAGTAT
Organism: Platerodrilus igneus; assembly: GCA_036346225.1. Taxonomy (NCBI): domain Eukaryota; kingdom Metazoa; phylum Arthropoda; class Insecta; order Coleoptera; family Lycidae; genus Platerodrilus; species Platerodrilus igneus. The sequence continues at coordinate 2,090,647 of JARFIW010001025.1, read as the reverse complement.
ACGGAGGTTGTTAAACTGAAAGAACAATATATATCGCAGAAGTTAAAACCTTCCCAAGAAAGGAATAAGAGAGAAATTGAGATTCATGAGCTGCAGAAAAGAAGTCTTTTATTAAAACTTGAAATTAAAGAGTAACAATTAAAAACACCAAAAAACTCTAATATTTAATTTGTATTTGCATTTAATTTTAGTATTTCATTGTCTTATATAAATAATTAAGTTTTTGGCACTAATATTTAATTAGCATATGATTTGAATTTAGCATAATATCTTTTTTAATTACAGTTGTTGTTCCTTGACGTTTGTGTTTTAAGGCGGCAGTACCTAATATTGGAATTATGTGATCTTAAGTAGGCTATGGACATAGATAAAAAAGATACTTCAAAAATTTTATTTTAATGTCAAAAACATAATTGCTGTTCTTGGTATTTTGCATGTTGTTAGTTGGAAATAAAGTAAAATATTATTACAAAAAGGGCTTCTTTGACAGTTGATACAGGCTTGTTGGGTATTTATAGTTCTGTATCTGAAACTGAAAGTCGTCGTTTAATGGTAACTATTTGCTTTGTTCGTTCTTACGCAGCGTACAAATAATACTAAAACAAAAAGAACATTTAACTGCAGTCGAATTTCATTTAAAGGTTTAATCAACCGTAACAACAGTGTAACTATTTTCCTACAATTATATTCTTAAAAATAAAACAATTCATATTATAGTACTTTATTCAGAACAATAAAAATTATTTACATACTGAACTTAAACAAACAACTATAAATATAATGCTGTTATGCCAGTCTTGAAAAAAAATCATTAATTAATTGACTTCTAAACTGCATTCCTATTACAGGACCTACATTCTGGTGAGGTATATGGAGAATGTCGCCGTCTTGTAAGAGTCTCTTTCATCCATATCATCATCGATATCCGGCTCTGCTTCATTTGCATCTTTCGCTATGTTGTGTAGTACTGATGTAGCAACTATTATTGCAAGCACTGTATCCATTTTTAACCGACATCCGTATGCTAAGCAAGGAAATCTTCTCTTAATAATTCCAAAGGCGCATTCAACTTTATTCCTAGTCCTGATATGTGATTCGTTGTACAACTGTTCTGCTCTAGTTTGGGGATTTAGCAATGGAATCATTAAATAACTTTTAATGGGACAACCACCATCTCCTAATAAAAGATAATTTTGAAAATTATTAGTTTCAAAATTAACTTTTATGTTACTTTGACTAAAAATAGTGCTGTCATGGCTTGAACCTGGCCAACAAGCAACAATGTCAATAAACTTGCCATTTGTGTCACACACAGCTTGTACGTTGATGGAAAAATAGTTTTTCCGATTCCTAAATATTTCTGCGTCATCACCTCCTGGTGACTGAATTCTAATGAGAGTACAATCGATAGCACCAATTACATTAGGAAAGTGGACAATTTGAAAAAGTGCTTCCTTACTTCGGTCTTGCTCATCCTGTGTAGCCCGAAGTTTTACAAGTTGCCTATAAAGTCTTGCTATAGCAATTAACGTTCTTTTTACAATTTTACTAGCTGTTGTTGAATGTATGTCCATAAAATCCGCTACCATGTCCAAATGAGCTCCTGTTGCATAATACCGCAAATTTGTTAGTAGCTAATTTATAGGAGAAATCGAATAATTAACATCTAGTCAAAATTCCAGTTGATTTTCGATAAGAGGCAAAACGAACATTACAGATTCTTTTGTCAATCTGAATTTTTTAAAAAATGTGTAATCATCCACACTATGAAAATGATCAGCTCTTGCATAAATATTTTTTGGTATTCCAAATACCACCAACTCCATCACATCAATATCATCAAGTATATCATTTTCCATTATAATAAAATTCATTATATCTCAGAAGTAAATTTTAGATTAAGCAAGTATGCAAATAAACGGAGATAGTATTAAATTTGAGGTTAAGTGAAACTTAAACTACCGCTTATATTTAAGTGCGACTTAGAATGTATAAGTGTCACTTAAGGTGCGGTGCAGTCACATTAAACTTTTAAGTAGTACTTAACTTTTAAGCTTAACCGGTGCATTTGGCTCTAAATGACATATGATAAAAGGTAAATGCGTTTCCTTGTGTTATAACTTAGTAAATCTTGTCCCGTAATATAAACATAACATTGCAACCTGAAGTACGAATTTATTATTTGAACTTACAAACGTAAAAAACATTATTTAGTACAATCATCATCAGCTTAACTTTATTTTTCCATGACAGTTCTCTCATGAATGACAACTTAACAACATTTCCCGGCAACGAACGTTCTCATCCAATACCGCCAACTATTATTACTATGGCGCTAAATATAAATATACAAAATCATAACTGTTCCTTCCTTTCTTAAAAAAATCAAAATGCTAACACAATCAGTCATTAAGAAAATAACAATCTAAAGCATATAAAATTATAAATTCAATTTTACTAAAGGTTTCCTTACTCTTTCGCTTCTACGTAATGCTAGAGGCAGTGTAGGTGTGACTGGTACAGGCTTGGTTGGAACAACAGTTGTTTGATCATCTTCTAAGACATTATGATCAGGGGCAGATGCCAAATTTAAACTAGAACCAGGTATAGGATCTAATTCTACCGCTTGATTTGTAACAGTATCACCTATTTTATACATTTGATCTGTATGACGTCTCCAAGTACGTCCATCATCCATTTTGATGTTATAATGTAGTTTACCAGTCTTATTTTTACTGTACCCATATTCCACTTATCCTCCCCTGAATAATTTCTAGCTGCTACTCTATCTTCTTCATCAAAAGATCTATTGGTAACATTTTTATCCAAATAAGGTTTAGGTTTAGAAGTTTCCGGTAACATTAAGTGAAATTTTGTTTTGGGTTGATAATTAAAATTATCTCTGATGGAGATTTTTCCGTTGCTGAATGTGGGGTAATGCGATAATGGATTAATATTTGCGATAAATAAAAATCTAACAGTTCTTTGTTTATAGGTAAGGCTCTCAATTTGCCTTTTAAGGTTTGTACAAACCTTTCAGCTAATCCATTAGTGGCTGGATGGTATGGTGCTGTTCTTTTATGTTTAACACCATTAGAAATTAGAAAATTATCAAATTTTGAATTTGTAAACTGTGTACCATTGTCAGTACATAAAACTGAAATTAGGCCAAAGGTAGAAAATATTTTCTCAATATCTTTATTGTCTTTTCGGTGGTAAGTTTATCCATAATATAAACTTCAGGCCAACGCGAATAAGCGTCTACTAATATAAAAAAATATGTACCCATAAACGGACCTGCAAAATCCAAATGACACCGTTCAAAGGGTCTTGTAGGAGGCATCCAGTGATGTCTCTCAACCTTTAGAGGATTTCTCTTATTATTACTACAAGAATTACAATTCTTTACGTATGCTTCAATATCTGAGTCAATATTGCTCCACCAGCAAAAGCTGCGTGCAAGCGCTTTCATCGACTAACTCCAAAATGAGCTGCGTGCATTTCATTTAACACTTTAGACTTCAAACTGTCTGGAATTACAACACGAATTCCACGCATAATTACTCCTTTTGAATAGAGAATTCTAAAGGATCAATTCCAAATCTAACTTCAGCAGGTATATCTGTTCCTGCTCTTAAAGCATGTAATAAACTATTTAATTTAGGATCGTCAATTGTTGCCTGAGCTAATTCGTAAACATTAGTAGGCATAGTTTCAATTTGATGTATTTCGTAAATGTCAGATTCCTCAAGAGAAACTTGATCTCCAGAATCTATTGGTAATCTACTAAACAAATCAGCATTTGCATTTTGTTCAGATCGTCTATACTTAATACTATAGTTAAACGCTTGAAGAAAAACTGCATAATGTTGCATTGCAGAACATATGCGGTAAACTTTTCGTTGGTGAAAAAATCTGAACCAACGGCTTATGATCTGTATAAAGAGTAAAATGCCGCCCATATAAAAATTTATAAAACTTTTTAACGCCATAAACTATCGCGTAACTTTCTTTATCAATTTGACTCCAACCTCTTTGAGTCTCTGATAATGTTTGCGATGCAAACTGTATAGGTTTTTCCTGTCCATCAGGAAGAACGTGATTTACAGCAGAAACACCTACAGGCGATGCATCTACTGCAAGAGTAATCGGCAAATTATTTGAATAATGAACTAAAAAATCATCAGATTGCATTCTATCTTTTATATTCTTAAATGCATTCTGACATTCAATCGTCCAGTTCCAGGGAGCTTTTGAACGTAACAAGTTATGCAATGGTTCTAGCACTGTACTTAAATTAGCAAAAAACCTGCCATAATAATTTACTAAACCCAACAAGGATTTTAATTCCGTTACATTAGTAGGTTCTGGGGCTTTCTGAATCGCCTCAACTTTCGAAAAACATTTATGAATGCCTAACTTGTTAATTTTAAAACCACAGTACTCTATTTCTTGTTGCATGAACTTTGACTTAGCTAAATTTATTCTTAAGCCATTAGCTTCTAGGCGTTTAAATACAAGCTCTAGTCTATTAAAATGCGTTTCATTATCTGTTGCCAACACAAATATCATCAATAAACACAACAACGCCCTCAATACCTTGTAGTATTGTTTCAATTTTTCGTTGCCACTTTGCAGGTGCACAACTTAATCCATACATCATGCGTGTACATTTAAATAACCCTACATGTGTACTTAACGTTAACTTGTTTTGATCCTCATCACGAACTTTCCATTGTAAATAAGCCCTACGCAAATCTATTTTAGAGTATAATACTCCGCCACCTAACTTTGAGAATAATTCATCTACAGTAGGTAGTGGGTGCTCCTCTACCTCTAGTTGTGGATTTAAAGTAATCTTAAAATCGCCACAAATGCGTATTTTGTCTGCTTTAACCACGGGAACAATAGGAGTTGCATAATTACTATTTTCTACTTTAATTAAAATACCTTTATTCTCTAAATCAGAAAGTTCCGATTCAATTCTTTCTTTGAGTGCATAAGGCACTGGACGAGCTTTTATAAAACAGGTTGTGCATTTTAATGATAACGATACTGGTTCTCCTTTAATTCGGCATCCTCGCCCAATAAAACTGAATACTTATGCAACAAAGCATTAAGTTTTAATTTCAAATTACTATCGTTTTCACTGAACACCGGTTGTTTTGTTACAGTACTTACATTACCTTTAAAAACTTCATTCCAATTTATGTTTACCTTCATCCAATCCCTTCCTAACAGAGGATTATTTGTAGAATTAACTACATATAACTTAAGGTTTTCAAGTTTTGCCTGTTGCCACTCCACTACCCTCAGCATAACCTAAAACAGTTAAAGGTGTATTGCAATAGGAAGTCAATTTAATATTTGTAGGTTTGAGCTTAAGATCATTAAAAATCTTACGAAAGTCATTTCCATTAATTAACGATACTGAACTACCACTATCGATTTCCATTTTAACAGGATGATAGTTTATTTTACTTCAGTCCATATTTTTTCTGCGAATATTACTCCCTTATTATTGCTGTCGCTGGTAGCTTCGCCGGTAATATTATTAATATAATGTGTTACTTCTTGCTCTTCATTCGGATCTGAAAATTCGTTGCTTACTGCATTAATATTTTTTGTACTGCGTCCTTTGTCTCCTTTACTTAAACATTGACGCTGAAGATGTCCCATTTTTTTACAAAAGTTACACTTCGTATTTATATGTTTACAAGTCGTAGCAAAATGCTGTCCGCCACACCTGTAACAGACTACACGTGTGTCCTGTTGACTTTGATTTTGCACTCTGCGAGTGCTGGATTTATTCTCCTTATACCCGGATTTGACGTATTCGCAAATACAACTTTTTTGTATTTGTTGTTGCTTCTATGTATCGTATTTACAGCAAATTCATTGGAATTTTTGTACGATGTTTCTAAGCTACTGGCCATTTCAACAGCTTTATCTAGGCTTAGGTCTGCAACTTCTAATAACCTACTTCTAATTTTTTCATTTCGTAACCCACAAACTAATTGGTTGCGCAGGGTTAATAAATAAGTAGCAAAACCACAATGTGTTGCCATTTTTCTTAGAATAGCCAAATACTCACGTACAGTTTCACCTTCTTGTTGCATGCGATGGTGGAATTTATAGTATTCCGCAATTTCTACAGGTCTCGGATCATAAAATTGCTTTAATATTTGTACTACATCATTGTAGCTTTTGTATGGGGTTCAGCAGGAGATAATCGTCACACACAATTTCAAATGCATCAACACCGATGTAATGAAGTAAGTAGTTCTTTTTCATTTCCACATCCACGATTTGGAAAATTTGGAACGATGACTCTAGCCTTTGCAACCATCTTTCAAACTTTTGCGTTTTCTGATCAAAAAATTCGATCACGAAACTTGAGGGAATGTATTTAGGTTGTTGCTGCATGCTTCTACTTTCATTATCCGCCGGCATCCTCGTCGCCAGAATGTTATAACTTAGTAAATCTTGTCCCGTAATATAAACATAACATTGCAACCTGAAGTACGAATTTATTATTTGAACTTACAAACGTAAAAAACATTATTTAGTACAATCATCATCAGCTTAACTTTATTTTTCCATGACAGTTCTCTCATGAATGACAACTTAACAACATTTCCCGGCAACGAACGTTCTCATCCAATACTGCCAACTATTATTACTATGGCGCTAAACATAAATATACAAAATCATAACACCTTGTTATTACAAACATCGTAACAGGCTTCGTAAGTATAAGAACACTAATATTTCACTATACAATTACTAGAGTTTCCTGTAATGTAAAGTTAAAAATATTTAATTGCAAGAAATTCGAAACAGTAATGTCTCTTTTCAAGCTCTTAATAGAGAGTTTTGCATGTTTCTTGCAAGAATACAGACCAGTGTAAGAACTTGAGCCTTTCGATAGTCGTATTTTTTGTAAGTGCAAAATACAGTTTAGTCTAAGCTATTTAGTTTTTTAAAAAAGATTTATTGTACAGTCACTAAACCTTATCACACAATAACTAAACACTGTATTAAATTTATTTAAAGGTAGCAAAAACAATTAAGTGAAACTATTGTACTCCGGCAGAAAAGCAATGGTAAAGCTTCGGCTGCTGGTACAAATCTGTCCCACCTATTTTATTCTCTAACTAGTTTTTTGGTTTTCTTCCTTCTCATCAATATATTCATATCGCTTGACATTTAACCTATTCCATTAAATAGTAGATTACTTAGAAATATACTTATTTCATCATCAAGATTTAGTGGTCGGTTACAGTATCCGGCCATTTACTTTAATTATTATTAAAAATATTATATTACAGTCCCGTGGACGCGATACATGCTACACAAAAGACAGTTGGTAACGATACGCTCAAATTTCGATGACGTCACACAATATGCAAATTATTGCAACACATTTTTAACATATGCTAATTTTACATGACCCCCAAGGGGTACTTACGTGAACATGTAAAGCTTTCTTCCGAATTACTTCCTGATGGCGGCTCGTGGCTTCCTTCAGGATTATTTCATGATGGCGCTCATGACTCCGTTCATATTTCTCGGGTCTGGGCTGTTCACGGCTTTTTCTCGGGTGTGGGATTTCTCAAGCCAGGTTGCATCCAAATTCGCTATCTTCTTCCTATATAGTGGTACGATAAGGAACGGGTTGGAGGAACGATAATTAAAGATAAGGCAAGGGAATCTACATAACAAAAAGATACGATAAGATACCAGACCAACTATTCTTGTTCACGTTTCAAAGGCAAGTCCAACGCGTCTTTCAGAAATTCCCCACTTTTTTCTTCCCCCACACGCGTTGACGCAAATCTCGCGCAACGCACTTCTGAAGTGACGGAAATACGCGCAACAAGTCTTTTAAATTTATGGCGCGAAATTCCCGCATATTAAAACTATATATTACGGCCGAAATTTTTGGCACGTAACAATCGCGACAAAGCCATAAAAGAAAAAACTTAAAAAAAGAAACTGACTGTTAGCATAGTAACATCTTAAAATCTAAATCCTAACCACCCTACATAAATCCTACTTAAATCCTACAAAATGTTTATTTGAGGCGCCACCTGGTTTTTTCGACCGGTGACACGTCTTCCGGATTACCAGGAAACGGACTATGTAGCCCCATTGTCCTTGACTACATTTATAAGTGCACACACGAGTCTTTAATGTGGCGCAGTTATATTCGACAGCACAAATTTGTCGGGGAGCATGAAACACTACTTAAAGTAAAACAAATGCGACAAGTCGCCTAACCTATATACTAAACTAAAACTAACATTACAGTTTTGTAAATGCAAACGCACATGAGCGTTGCATCTAAACTGCATCTTTGTTGGCAAAAAAGTGCCCAAATTTTAAAATGTTCAAAAGAGTGAGTTACTCTACACTCTAACAAATTTTTAGTTACTGGGACTCTGGTTTAATAAACAATACACATTAAAACTTGTCCATGACATGGTTATGAATCAACAAATTTACCAAAGTACCACCTTACTAAATCCTTACATTGCTAACCTAACAAAATACATTTCTACCATCAGGATAGCTTTTTTACTTAATATTCAAGAAAAATAATTCCCACGTCTGGTCATAAATACCAAACGTTAGGAAGATAAAAAGATAAAACAAGATCTCAAGTTGTTATCAAAGATAATAAATAAGATAAAGATATTGAGCTTAAGTTAATATCAAAGGTAATAGGTAAGATAACGATATTAAGCTTTAGTTATTATTAAAAATAATAGGTAAGATAACGCGATATTAAACTAAAGTTATTATTAACTGTAATAGGTAAGATAACGATATTAAACTAAGGTTATTATCCAAGATAATAAATAAGATAAAGATATTAACCTAAGTTATTATCAAAGATAATAGATAAGCTAACGATAGAGTGGCTCCGTGGAGCCGTTAAATGGGAATTTCTCGTACCCCCTAAAAAGAGCAACCTGTGAAGCAGGCCCGTTTGCAGTAAACGGTACGAGGGACCGGCAAAGGCATTTGGGTGCATACCTGCACCCGGCGTTAATTGATATCGGTGATATAATGACCCGTGGTAGGTGAGGGTAGGGAAGGAGCGGTAGTAGGTTTATTTGGTTTTGGCACGAGAAACCACAGGGGAAATAGGCTGGTAGAATTTTGCGACAAGAACAATTTAATCATCACAAACACATTATTTCAACACCATGCTAGAAGACGATATAGGTGGAAGATGCCAGAAGATATAGGAAGATATCAAATAGATTACATACTTATTAGACAACGGTTAGGAATCAACTAAAAGACTGTATAAGCTATCCAGAAGCAGATATAGATACTGATCACAACATCGTAATTATGAAGGCCGCACATAAATTTAAAAATTTGAAAAAAAGAAACGGAGAAAGGTACTTGGACTTAGAGAATCTAAAAGATAAAGATATTCAAGAAAGATTCGAAAAAAGTCAAATGAATTGCTCAAAGATATCGGGAAAATATCTGATACTAAAGAAGTAGAAACAGAATGGAATAACATTTAATCCAGCTTAGACGTGGCGGTCAGAGATATTCTGGGGTATACACAAAAAGAAAATAAGAAACCATGGATAACAAAGGATATCCTGAATTTAATAGAAGAAAGGCGAAAATACCAAAAATAGATCAAACGAAACAGGAAAACAGAGATACAAAGCCATAATATGGGAAATTATTCGCAAATGCAGGAAAGCTAAAGAACATTGGATTGATGAAAAGTGCAAAAAGGTACAAACTAAGATGGAAATAGGAAAGACAGACGAAGCATACAAATTAATTAGAATGAATTTTAGTGATATAAAACCGTATAGCAAAAATATAAGGGACACACAACGAAATGTCATCATAGAAAACGTAGAGAAAGTGGGTAGATGGCTAGAATATATAGGGAATTTATATGCAGGAGAGGAACTAACTGCATTAGAACAGGAAGATGATGACTTGGGATATCCTATACTTAGAGGTGAGTTTGAATTAGCATTAGTCTGAAAAATGGTAAGGCGCCAGGTACAGATAAGGTGCAAGCAGAAACTCTAAAAGCCGCTGGACAAGCGTTAACAGAACGTCTCTTCCAACTTGCAAGCTATATGTATGAGACAGGCGAGATACCCAAAGATTTCAAACGTAGCATCATAGTAACTATACCAAAGAAGAAAGGCGGAGATAGATGTGAAAATTTTCGAACAATAAGTTTGACAGCACACGTGGCAAAAATATTAACTAGAATTGTGCAAAGACGATAGAAAAACGGGCGGAAGAAATACTAGGAGAAGACCAATTTGGGTTTAGGCGAAACAGGGGAACACGGGAGGCTATCTTAGCTCTGAGGGTGATAATGGAGAAAACAATAGAAAACGGGGAAGCGTGTATATAAGGTTTGTAGATCTGGAAAAAGCATTCGACAATGTAAAATGGAAAAAAATGTTTGAAATACTCAAAAAGATTGAAATGAGTTATAGGGATAGACGAATAGTACATAGCTTATACAAAGAGCAAACAGCAGTAATAGAATTAGAGCAGGAACGTAGAGAAGTAAACATTAGGAAAGGGGTGAGACAGGGATGTGCCCTATCCCCATTGATTTTTAACTTGTACATAGAAAATGCAATGAATACTGTCAAAAAATTGATATGTTTAGATTTGCAAATGATATAGCGGTATTAGCGTCTAGCAAGGAAGAGTTAGAAGCTGCTCTTAATGAAATGGAAACGGTTCTAACAGAGAGATACGGTATGAAAATTAACAAAACTTAAACTATAGTTCTAGTATGCAAAGGTGAGGAAAATAAATCAAAAACAAGAATACAAGTATGTAACACGAACTTACAAGAGGTTAAGGATTTCTGCTACCTAGGAAGCCAAATAACGCAAGATGGGAAAAGCACAAATGATATAAAACAAAGATTAGCACAAGGTCGTGCTATATTTAACAAGAACAAGCAACTACTGTGCTCAAAAATCACAAACACAGAAACAAGGAGCACAGCACTGTACGGCTGTGAAGCCTGGACAGTAGGAGAAGCAGACAAGAAAAAGCCATTGAAATGCGGTGCTACAGACATATGATGAAGATATCATGGACAAACAAAGTTAAGAACAAAGAGGTACTAAAAATGGTAGGGGAAGAAAGAAATATGTGGAAAACGGTAAAAAATAGGAGAGATAGGATGATAGGCCACATATTACGGCATGAGGGAATAGTGCGGAATATATTAAAAGCAGAGATAGGAAAAAAGAGAAGAAGAGGCAGACCTAGGTTAGACTACTGCACACAGATAGTAAAAGATGTAGGCTGTAGGGGTTTCAGGGAGATGTGTAGGCTAGGCCAGAATAGAAATCAATGGAGGTACGCATCCAACCAATCCCAAGATGGATAAACTAATGACGAAAAATAACTGTGCTTAAACATGCTGATTATTATAAGTAGCTACAAAAATTGGTTGTGCAATATTCTCAAATAATGTTAAGTGTGTGGAAGGATTTACTGGAAAATCATTACTTCAGCAAATGTCTAAGTGTTGGGGGATCTTGGTAGCCACAGGTTGCTTATCCCCCTTTACTGAATCTCGGTGAAATAGGGCATAAAATTAGAAAACAATAGAAGGGGAACGAGCTGTATACGCATGCTGTGTGAGAATTTCAGGGAACTATGTAGGCTAGCTCAGAATATAAATAAGTGCAGGTACGTGTCCAAATAAGCTCAGATAAATGTGATGATTTGTATAAACAACTAGTTGTTGGTTGCGAAATATCTGCAACTAATGATGACTGTGCGAAGAGATATATTAGAAAATATATTAAATCGGTAAATGGTTAAGTGTTGGGGGAACTTGGCAGCCACAGGCTGCTTACCTCCCTTCACAACCGTTCATTTACTTTTCCAATGCTCCACCAGTAGGTACTACATTGGCCAGGAGGCGAGTTTTTGTTGCCTGGAAATTTAGAATTTTGGTTGCCGTTCCCAAGGTAGGGATCTTTAACGTGCGTGACAACACTCACACACGGGACCTCCATTTTACCTCTCATCCGAACGAGGGTGTTTTTTGTGAAAAATGCTCGCCTAACATTTTTCAAGCGGACCGTGTCGGGATTCGAACCCGGGACCTTGGGCGTAGTAGTCACACACATACCACTACGCCACGGAGCCGCCCCCAAGTTGTAAGGCAGCATTTAACCTCTCATCCAAACGAGTGCGTAATTTTTGTGAAAAATGCTTACCTGTCATTTTTCAAGCAGTCGACCGTGTCAAGATTTGAACCCGGGACCTTGGGATTCGTAGTCTTACGCTTACTACATTGATCCACGGCGACGCCTTGCCTTCACAACCACTGAAGGTCGGAGAAATAGGGTATATAATTGAAAAACAATAGAAGGTGACCGAACTGCATCTAACAAGAAAGAACAGCGTCTATGAGGAAAGACAACAAACATAGAACAAGAAGAAAATTGTTGAAAGCATATGTGTGGAGCACAGCACAGTATGCCTATGAAATACGGGCAGTCTGAAACGCAGACAGAAAAACGGTAGCCTTTTGAAATGCTGTGCTTCAGATGTATGAGGACGATAGCATGGACAGACAACGATAATAACAAACAGGTTATAGAAATAGTAGGGGAACAAGGATATCTGGGGAAAAAGATAAGAGAAATAGAAGGGCAGAATACGTTCTAAGAGGTTTTTAGGTAATAGTATGGGATATATTACAAGCAGAGGTAGGAAAAAAGAGGTAGATGTTGACCTATATCAGATAGTGATAGATGCAGACTGTGCAAATTTCAGGGAAATCTGTAGGTTAGTTTAGAATAGGAAACAATGATGGTACGCGTCTAACCAGTTCTAGGACTGAAGACCTAATGATGATGATGATGAATAATTTTTAATATGAATAAATTATTCTTAACAATTTTACAACTTTTCAAGTTTAGTGACTTGATTAAATAACAGTGAAAACTTGTTAAGAGTAATTCAAACACTAGAATATCAAGATGCAATAGAATTAGATTTATTAAAATTTAAAATTTGTGCTTTATATAAGGGCCATGCATACAATTAATTTTTGCTATGACTAAACAGTTTAGTCGAATCGTTTGAGCTTTGCGATTTCTACACAACTAAATAGTTTAGTTGTATACTTTTGTTCAGTCGCACGTCAAGATACTTAATGGAAAGGCACTTGCATATGCGCTGCTGTATATTGAAAATGGAAAAAATTAAACAAAAAAGAAAGTAATGTGTACATCCATTATTCAGTGAAAGGTTAACGTATGGGAAATATCATACCCTCCACTCTAAGTTGAAAGATTATCCAGATAAATCTTTTCAGTATTGCAGAATGACCAACCCAAGTTTTGAAGAACTTATTGCATTGATTGGGCCAACTATACAACACCAAGATACTCAATGGAGAAGTGCTATTTCTCCAGAAGAACGGTTGAATGTTACATTGAGGTAAGTAATACAAATGTTATTACATGATAAGTTTAGTTAATCCTTCAGAGGTAAAAAAATAAAAATTCAATGAAATGAAATATATTCCTTATTGACAAGTGATCTTATAAAATACACAATCGTCACAATTTCAGTTGAGGTCCAATAGTTCATCACTTTAAGGCGAAGTGCTGAAGCTCACTGCATATGTTTGCCCAGTAGCAGTGTATGTAGGCGAAGGCGGATGGTTCATGTGTCCACGATGAAGAAGACGATCCGACAGAAACCAAATAGTTCTCAACGTTGTAGATAGGAGATGGTGTGGGTTGTGCTACTTTTTGCTAATTTGAAAATAATCTAGGTGTGTTGTTCAAAAATAATTGCTGTCTGTTCATTGTACGACATGTAGGTTGCTGCGAGTTTCTTGATTTAATGTTTCTAAATAAATTGAGCATATCAATTTTCACTTCAAATTTTTTATCTTCTGTATGGGATTTTAGTATAGGAACCAATGAAAGAGCAAAATTGTTATTTTTGTCTATGTTATCTTTGAGCACCTTAAACAAAGAATCTTGAATATCTTGGATAGGTTTCTCTTTGAGAGTTGAACGTTTAACAGGTGGTCTGTTAGTTGTCTGAGATTCTTCAATATATTTATCAATTTCATCACCTTCGGAACAATCCACGTTGCCCTCGGTAGGGCGTGGTTGCATTGAAGTTGCCAGGAAAAACAACTTTTGAAAATACATGTACTTTTGTCGTTTTGTTACCACCTGCCCTGACCAGATATTAAACTACACACGCGCGCGCACGCACGTGCGCACACACACACACGCACGCACACATTCGAATGCACACACACACACACACGTGCACGCAAAGTACAATAAAATAGAAGAATTACTAACTAGTGTTTTTTTTGCTCTGCATCAAGTTTTCCCCAGCCAACCACCACTTCCAAACACACCTCTTCCCATAATTTCCTTTTCAGATTAATATCTAAACACTCTTTCATAAAGAGTTGGGGGTCGATTTTGACCACGTTTGCTACATACCAATTTCGTTATACAACAATTGGTTGATAGCACATACATTACGATTTTGGTATTTTTGAAGCCGTTCGTTATCAATCATATCATCATTCATTAAACTTCGATCGTTGTGTATGACAGCACCGCATTTCATGCTGCTGGCATCTTTGACTGCCGATAACCGACATTTAAAAGCAAATTTGTTTGTAGTGAAATTAATATTGCGTTTATAGTTTGTGCTATTAAAATAAAAAATTGAATTCAGCAATTAAAAAAACGAGATGGAAAGTGACAGAGGTACAAAAACTATGTGTTGTAGAATATATCAAGCTACATTCACAACTGGGAAGTGGTGGCTTTAAGGTGACCTTTGCGCATCAGGATTCAGTAAAACAGTGGAGTGAACTCGCCAGAAACTTAAATTCTATGTGCGGGGCCGAAAAGACATGGAAAGGTTGGAGAAAAGTTTTATTTACTTTATTATAAATATTTCATTAGTAAATCTAACTTTTTTTAGTGCTGGCAGGACATTTGTTCAAGAACTAAAACCAAAATTGGTGTGACAAACAGGTATGTAAACAAAACGGGGGGCGGTCCTCCACCAAAAGAAATACTTACTACTGTAGAAAAGGATGTTTACAATATCATCAAAACTGTTTCAGTCGAAGGTTACAATAATGCTATTGAATCAACTACGTCCTTTAAGTTTGAATGTTCAAGAGACATTATCGATGATTTAAATTCTAGCAATATTGAAATCATACATACCATGAGTGATGAAGTAAATACAGAAACAACCTCAAATGAGTTGATATTTAATACCATCGACCTAGTAGATAGTAGTTACCGACCATCAATAGATCATCCTAAAACTAAATTGCAAATACCTAGGCGAAAATTTCCGAAGAAAATGAAAATCTATTAAATGCTTTGCAGGCAGCATCTAGCTATAAAGATTATTTTATTTAGAAAAGAAAAATGATATAAAAGAAAGATACTACGAACATAAATTACGTTTGTTGAAGCAGAGTTTAAACTTGGAAATAGAAAAACAATACCATGAAGACAACTTTAGCATTAGAAGGAAAGAGAGTTGTATTATTAGAAGCACTTGTTAGTAAAGTAAGCGAAATAGCAGATCAAATATTATAATTATCAACATAAGTATTACATGTATATAGATGCATAAATGTTTATTTACAATAAATTTTAATATTACAAACTAATTTCTTAATATAAATATGCTTAGAATTATTTTTTTTATTGGGAACGAGTTATAGTTTCAAATATACTCTTTAACGTAATTGTGTAATATATCGGAGTCATTAATGTTTTGCATTATATCTTCCTGATCGGCTTCCTCATTATCAGCATTGGAGTTTATCCCAAACTCTAAATCACCATCGTGCTCTTCTTGTTCTGGAATATTGTAGCGAATGCACATGTTCTGCAAAACGACACATGCGTTAATAATTTTACATGCATATTCAGGGTCGTAATAGAGAACACCATGTTTCAACAAACATCTAAATTTTGATTTTAGCACACCGTTACAGTATTCTATTTTTGATCTTGTGACGATCATTGTATGCTTGACAGTGTTGGGAGGAGGTTCAAGTTCTAAGGGTGTTAAAAGATATGTTCGAAGGGGATAGCCAGAATCATCCACCAGCGCATAATCCTGATGACCTCTGCTATGTAAATCTTTTAACAATTGCTGCAAACTCGAACGATTCCAGATATAAGCATTGTTTGCGCTTCCGGGATATTTTGCACATACATTTATATAATATTTAAATCTTGCAAACCTAAATTTAAACATTCACATAAATTGCATATTATGTAGTGTTATTCCATATACGAATTGAACATTTATTGAATGGTAATTTTAAATGTTAACAACAGATGTTCAAGAAAATTGGGATGCTTGACTTGTGGAGAAAGTATTGCCACATGGGTACAATCAATGCAACCGACTATTCCTAGTATACAATGTTCTTCATAAAACCTAAAATAAAATTATAGAGCTTTGAATACTGATATGTATAAAAATTTACTTGCGACAAACTGAGTTTAATTTTTCGAAAGTGTATGGGAAGAAACCCATTCATTAAAAACACGATGATTATTTAATGCATCTGTTACTTCTTTTAAGCAACGGCTAACGGATGGTTGACTTACACACAAAAATGTATTAATTCCAATGCTAGCCTGATAGTTGCCATATGCAAAAAAATGTAATGCGGTCTGTCAGTATCTATAAAAATTTCGTAAGCAAAAAAAGTGTTTAGTTCATTGGACAGTTTGTATACCTTTGTCTGTATTTCCAAGTCTGTAGGTCTTAATGGATTTCGCATGTAAGGTGTCAATGTATCAATTAATATTAGAAACAACTCTTTACTCAGCTGAAATAGTTTTTGAAATTGTTTTTCACTTAAGTT
This sequence comes from Platerodrilus igneus, assembly GCA_036346225.1. Taxonomy (NCBI): domain Eukaryota; kingdom Metazoa; phylum Arthropoda; class Insecta; order Coleoptera; family Lycidae; genus Platerodrilus; species Platerodrilus igneus. Next base: position 2,073,705 of record JARFIW010001025.1, on the reverse strand, counting down.
AAACGGAACATCAGAATGCCTTTGCATATTAAAGAACGGACGATTCTTAGCTTCCTTCAAATTTTCTATTAAAAAAATATTCATTAGTTCGTGCATTTTGCACAAAATTTCCAAGCAGCGAGCCGAACTTGAAATAACTTTAACACCACTTTTAGAACCAATCATTGTTAATATTCTGCTCACTATATACCATCCAACATCATTATCTATTTTACGTATGCACTAAATAATGACGAGGCAAGAATAACGACTGAGAAAGATCCTAGAATTATGTGATAAATAGCGAAGCGAATGCTTAAAAATCGAGCCCCTGACCTCTTTTCTATGGCTTCTATAAAAGTCTCTACGTCTTCCTTAATTATGCCACCCATAATTATTCCACGAAGTAATAAGTGCGCAAAACCATACGGAACAAGATTGCTTTCAACCACAAGATGTCGTCGATTAATCGCAACAATTATTTAGTTGAATGTATTTGCCTGCCTATATTTGTCCCTGCATTTTGGTCTTGCAAACGATAGTTGTACAACTTTTTAATCAGAAAGCATCGCCGACCGACTTATGATTTTTTAGTCGCGGTGCAATCGTGTTGATTGTATGGAGACTACCATATAAGCCCATAGAGTTATATCATACAACTAAATAGTTGCATGTATGAGGCAGCCTTTGTTTTCTTTATATTTGAATTTGGCGCTATTTAAATTATTTTGGACACCTACCGTGTGCCGCTCTCTTAATATAAACAATAATTGCATGAAATCATTGAGATGTTCATGCCTACTACCACAGAGTAGCTATTCTATACCTACTACGAATATGACAGATTTTGCTTCAAAAGTACGCAAAAAGATATATCCTGCTCTTGCAAAACGTCAGATATAAATAGAAGGAGAAAAACCAACACTTATGTTTTGCTTCCAAATAATTACAGATATACAAATAGAACTTCCATTCTGAACCGACCTACACCTTCACGACGTTCTAAAATACTAGAACGGGTAGAATGGCTTGCGTGTTTCAATGAGCTAAAGAGCCGAACTATAGGTTTAACCAAATTAGTGGCGTCATTAGTGAGAAACCAGACTAAGACAGGTCCCTGAAAGAGGGCAGCAGCTTTTTCGGTACTTAGAGTAGCAGAGACCATAGAGGTCGGTATGACATTCTAAGACACACTATTGCGATGTGGAAGGCAACGGGAAACCACCACATTACATACCAAGTACACTGCGTATAGAAATTATTAGTAAACATGATGGCATCATCTGGGGTAAAAAATTCTGGAGGTAAAATAGTCCCCCATTCGGATCTCCGGGAGGGGACTACTTCGGGGATGTGATCCGAAAGTATAAAAAAAGATCCGTGAACATTCTGCGAGTCGGAGTGTGGAATGTCAGAAGTATGAAACAAGTACGTAAGCTAGAGAACATGAAACTCGAAATGGATAGGTTAGCACTAGACATAGTAGGAATCAGCGCAGTCCGCTGGCCAGAGGAGAGGAATTTTTGGAGTGAAGACTTTAGGGTAATTTATACAGGATCGGAGGAAGGAAATTCGTGCATGGGGATAGTTATGCGAAAAAAGATAGGACGACGTTTAAAAAACTACTTACAAAAGAACGAAAAAAACTCATGGTTAGATTTGAATCTAAACCAGTAAATACAGTAATAATACAAGTATACATACCTACCTCTAGCTACAGTGAGGAAGAGGTAGACGCAATCTACAAAGATATTGAAGACATACTAAGATATGTAAAAGGACATGAAAATTTAATGATTACGAAGGATTTTAATGCAATGGTAGGTGAGTGTAGGGAAGGAGCGATAGGAAGTTTATTTGGTTTAGGCACGAGAAATAAGCTGGTAGAATTTTGCGACAAGAACAAGTTAACCATCACAAATACATTATTTCAACATCATGCTAGAAGACAATACACGTGGAAGATGCCAGGAGATATAAGAAGATATCAAATAAATTACATTATTGTTAGACAACGGTTTAGAAATCAAGTAAAAGATTGTAGATGCTACCTGGAAGCAGATATAGACACTGACACAACATCGTAATTATGAAGGCCACACTTAAATTTAAAAATCTGAAAAAGCGGAAAGGAAAAAGGCACTTTGACTTCGAGAAGCTACAAGATAAAGATATCCACGAAAGATTTGAAAAAAAGTCAAATGAATTGCTGAAAGATATCGGGAAAATTGCTGACACTAAGGAAGTAGAAACAGAATGGAGTTATATTAAATCCAGCTTAGACATGGTGGTCAGAGATATTCTGTGGTATACACAAAAAGAAAATAAGAAACCATGGATAACAAAGGATATCCTGAATTTAATAGAAGAAAGACGAAAATACAAAAATAGATCAGACAAAACAGGAAAACAGAAATACAAAGCCATAAAATGGGAAATTATTCGCAAATGCAGGAATGTTAAAGAACTATAGACTGATGAAAAGTGCAAAGAGGTACAAACTAAGATGGAAATAGGAAAGACAGACGAACCATACAAATTAATTAGAATGAATTTTAGGGATATAAAACCATATAGCAAAAATATAAAGGACGCGGGAGGAAACGTCATTATAAAAAATGTAGAGAAAGTAGCTAGATGGCAGGAATATATAAAATTTATATTCAGGAGAGGAACTAACAGTATTAGAACAGGAATCAGACATTAAAAACGTTAACCTGGGTTATCCTATACTTAGAGATGAGTTTGAATTAGCATTAAAGGATTTGAAAAATGGTAAGGCGATGGGTACAGATAAGGTGCAAGCAGAAACTCTAAAAGCCGCTGGACAATCATAAACAGAACGTCTCTTCTGACTTGTAAGCTATATGTATGAGACAGGCGGGATACCCAAAGATTTCAAACATAACATCATAGTAACTATACCAAAACTAAGAGGCACGGATAGATGTAAAATTTTCAAACAATAAGTTTGACACCACACGTTTCAAAAATATTAACTAAAATTCTACAAAGACGAATAGAAAAACGAGCTGAAGAAATGCTGGGAGAATATCAATTTGGGTTTAGGCAAAACAGGGGAACACGAGGCTATTTTAGCTCTGAGGGTGATAATGGAGAAAACAATAGAAAAAGGAAAGCGTGTATATAGGGTTTGTATGTGACGCACATCACTGTATGGCTGTGAAGCCTGGACAGTAGGAGAAGCAGACAAGATAAAGGTAGAAGCCTTTAAAATGTGGTGCTACAGACGTATGATGAAGATGTCATGGACAGACAAAGTTAAGAACAAAGTGGTACTTGAAATGGTAGGGGAAGAAAGAACTATGTAAAACAGTAAAAATAGGAGAGATAGGATGCTATGTCACATACTAAGACGTGAGGAAATAATCGTAACATATTAGAAGCAGAGATAGGAAAAAAGAAGTAGAGGTAGACCTAGGTTAGACTACTGCACACAGATACTGAAAGATGTAGGCTATGAGAATGTCAGGGAATTGTGTAGGCTAGCTGAGAATAGAAATCAATGGAGGTACGCTTCCAACCATTCGCAAAATGGAAAAACTAATGACAAAAATAATAACTGTACTTAAACATGGTGATTATTATAAACAACTATAGATATTGGCTTTGCAATACTCTCAACTAATGTTAATTGTGCGAAAGGATTTACAGGAAAATTATTAATATGGCAAATGTCTAAGTGTTGGGGGATCCTTGGCAGCTACAAGCTGCTTAATCCCCTTCACATACCACTGAATCTTGGTGAAATAGGGCATATAATTAGAAAACAATAGAAGGAAATCGAGCAGTATATAGGCTGTTGTGAGAATTCCAGGGAACTGGGTAGGTTAGTTCAGAACAGAAATAAGATGAGGTACAAGTCCAACCAGTTTCATGACGTAAAATCCAATGACCAAAAAATAAGTGCTCTAAAATCTGGTGATTACTATAAACAACTACATGTGTTGGTTGTGAAATATTTTCAACTAATGTTGATTGTGCGAAAGGATAAATTGGAAAAACTATTAACTCGACAAAGGTTCAAGTGCTGGGGGAACTTGGCAGTCAAAAGCTGCCCCCCCCCCCTTCACATGCCACTGAATATCAGGGAAATAGGGTGTAAACTGTAAAACAATAGAAGGTGACCGAACTGCATCAAACAAGAAAGAACCGCAGCTATGTTCAAAAACAATGAACATAGATACAAGAAAAAAACTTTTCATAGCATAGGTGGAGCACAGCGCAGTACATCTATGAAATAGGGGCAGTAGGAAAAGCAGACAGAAAAAGACAGAAGCCTTCTGGAGTGTTGTGCTTCAGATGTATGAAGATGATAGCATGGACAGACAAAGTTAATAACAAATTGGTTGTAGAAATAGTAGAGGAATAAAGATATCTGTAAAAAAGGAAAAACCAAGAGAAATAGGACAGAATACGTTCTAAGGCATTTCTGGGGAACAGTACGGGATATATTATAAGCAGAGATAGGTAGGGTAGACCGAGATCAGACTTTCGCACACAGATAGTGATAGATGCAGACTGAGCAAATTTTAGCGAAATATGAAGGTTGGTTCAGACTAGGAAACAATGAGGGTAGCTCTAGAACTAAAGACCTAAATGATGATGATGAAATAGAACTTGCTCATATTTACAAAATCCCAACAGAAAAATGAAACTGGAGAAATATCCTTTACACCATACAAATAAAGTGTTCTATGGTTTGCAGGAACACCCTCAGTCCTGTAAACTGCTTCTTTTTATCAACTGTGGCGAAACAACATTTAAAAGGTATTGTTTTAAATGAAATTATAATCCCTTTAAATGGAGATTTAAAAATAAATATCAAATCAATATTGAAATAATCAAAATCTAGATAACACATAACAAGACTTCTTTGTAAGTAATACTTGTGACTATACAAAAACACTTCGTGAGGGCTAAATAACAATTATTATAGTAAATCGACAGCGTGGTAACTTAATATTTCAATAGATGTCAAGCATGTTGTCAATTTTAACAATAATAATTTAAATATTATTTTAATATAAAATCCAATTAGAAATTAAATTTTGTAAATAAAAAATAACTACGTAAAAGAACGTTTTATTCAGCAGTTAACACTCAAGATGTGTTCAAGTTAAAAATTCACTATTGCAATTTTTTGTTTAGAACTGATTATACAGAAATGGCTTAAGCAGTGCTGCAACTTTGTACAACTTTCTAACTTGTGTTAATTATTTGTATTAAGTAACCTGATACTTTTTAACACATGAAATCGTAATCCAACCTTGGGAAATAAGTCGAAATTACAGTTTTAAATCGAGTTTAGCAATTAAAAGAAAGAATAGGTCAATACCAAAGGGTTGGTGGCTCCAAACAGCTAAATGGTATTTGATCATAGGTATATCTGTTTCATTGTTCACAAATATTGTAACAGCATTGGTAGGAAAAACAGCTCATTTTATAATAAACTCGTTAAAGTGGCTTTAGCTAAAGAACATTAAAACCAGCGTTAGCTTTAAAATCCATTTCGTTTCATGAACTCCACAATACTTATCATTAGTTAAAGTTACCGTTTAAAAATTTACTATATGTTGGCAGTTCTGAGTCGTGGTAAATAGTTCCAACTGCAAAATTTTTTTTAACCATCCTCCCGAGTCTTTACGTTCAACCGAGTCCTCGGTTGGGTTAATGTTGAAAAAATATTAAAAAAACACAAACCCATAACAGAACAGTCTACAATAGTTTCAGCAACAACAAAAACAAGACTGTTCTGATATGCATGTTAATGATCGCGTTTTTAATAATAATATCTATTTCTATCAGTAACAATTTCAAAAACCTGTCGCGGGGCTCAAAATTTTTTCTTAACCATCCTCTCGAGTCTTTACGCTCGAACGAGTCCCGCGATAGGTTTTTGAGGTTAGGTTACTGTTAGAGATAGATCTTATTATTAAAAACACAAATCTTTTAACATGCATATCAAAACAGTCTTGTTTTATTTGTTGTTAAAACTATTGCAGACTTCTGATATGCGTGTTGAGTGATTTGTGTTTTTTAATAATAATATCTATTTCTAAGAGAAACCTATATAAGGACTCGTTCGAGCGTAAAAACTCGGGAGGATGATTAAGAAAAAAATCACTGCTCGCGGGACTCGTTCGAACGTAAAGACTCGGGAGGATGGTTAAGAAAAAAACTTTTGGGTTGACTGCTCTCACGATGATCGTGATCAATGTACAAAAATTATTCGAACGATCACGTGATCATAATCGCTGCCATCACGATCACGATGTTATAATGCGTGTGTGAATAATTTTAAAGAGACGTTCACCGCAGTCCCGTTCATGACGTCACAAAATATCAATCTCGGCTGTTCCGTGGTTAAAATTGAGAAAGATGCCTCGGTTATATAATTTTAAATTTTGTTTGAAACAGTTTTTATTTTAACTACTAAATAATTTAAATATAATATCAAAATTATGGAAATAAGGAAACCACTTCAGTTTGCTGAGGGTTATAAAATTCAGAATTTTAGATTCTACCTATTTTAGTAGGTTAGAAAATGATAAATAAGTACTATCCATATTCACATTTACTTTTTCTACAGATAAAAGCTTGGTTTAGTGCATTCAAAATAACTTTAGGATTACGTCGAATATAGTAACCAAGTGTTGGTAACTGTATACAAATAAATACCTAGAATTGCACATGAAGGATACTGTCATTTAACATGATAAAGGTTGGCAATTCTGTGCGGTGTTGCCACCAATTCTTCTTGCCAATGGAAATATTCCTATATCTTTCATTAAATATATTATAATATAAACTAACATTGGCTTCAAGTTTTCTTTGAAGTTATTTATTAACACAACATAAACATTACATGAAGTTCTATAATTTACTTTAGGCTCTTGAAATACAAAAGACAAATTACTTTTTGCAGGTACACTAAAAATATTTCAGATATCAAATACTACATACCTATATTAAAAATCAAGTTAGCATATACTAGATAGATGTGATTAAAAAAGTTTGCAAATAGGTACTGAGATTTTGCACCAGTTTGTTTTAGTTACAATAAGTGAACATGTAATATTTACAATATCAACCGTCCGCCGTGGAAATGTGAAGACCAGTCAAGATGGTTAATTAATGCCAGGCAGACTAACTCAGCGGCGTAGGTCGTGGTTCAAACTAATAGCTAAAACCTTGCACCGAAAATTTTCTTTTAAACTTACAAGATTTTTTTAAAATTTATTTTGAAAAAAGGGGGTAAATTTAATTGTCTGAGTGATTAATAAAAAGTTGTAGAATTCATTGGAATAATCTGTTAGAATGTACTTTAAATAATTGGTTCTAAATATTCCAAGTAAATTAAGATCTATATGAGATTTTGTACATAAGATAGTAATAAAACAAGTTTGACTTGATAAAGTTAATGAACTATAAGTAGTAATAAATGAAGTATAGTCATGTAACATAGAAGTGTATAACAGCTTGACAGTATAATTAATGACGTAGAATATGAATTATAGCATAGATAAAACAATGATTTAAGAACACTGAAGTATAGCATAAATAATTGATGCAATTAATGCAATTTCCAAGTGATATCGTAATAATAGATTCTATTGTAATGTCTAGTATGATAACATATCAAGAGTCATAGTTGTTAACTTAAAGCTCGCAGTGTCTTAAATAATTTCAAAGTGCTATTGTATTGGATAATGATAATGCTTATAATCATTAGAGTGTTAAATTATAGTGAATAAAACATCCATGGAATGTTTATAATTTACATTACAGTGAAGAAATGAACAAAAAAATATCAAACATGCATTATCATATTGAAGTATACAATATGATCAATTGCAACTACTGTAATTGAAATAACATTGCAATATAATTTCATGTCATTGAATTTTAATGGACTATGATAATTATCAAGTAAAAATTAGAACATGGAGTTCCTTGAACTATTAATGATGATTAAGATGTGTCAATTTGAATAAAATTGAAATAAATCGCATGTTGAAGTATGATATTAATCACGTTTGTAATGAATTCCTTTACAGTGTCAATGAGAAGTCTATTCAAAAGACTTCAAAATAAAAGTAATTACAGAATTTTATCTATGTTACGTCTTAAAGCAGAGCCTCGTCACTATCTTCCTATTATATAATTGCACATATGAATTTCACATGACATATATTCGTAAGAAAATGTAATCAATGGTTACATATTTAAAGTTAATGTTTAAATGATAGTGATTAATAAAAAGTTCATTATTATATTTAAAATGAAATGCAAGTTGACAAAATTTACATGTTATAGCAGTCCAGTGTTCATGTCCTGATTAATCAAAAGTTACAATAATACAATTACAAAATCGCCAATTGAAGTTATTCTTAAATTATTATATGATTGTCTAATCAGTAATTATTATATATCAGACTCATATAGATTCGAGACACCACTTAGTACTATTACAGTTATGTATAAATCAATCTCTAAACAAATTTAATAATATTTACATATTAACTATTTGAATTTAATGAATTTCAATAACTGAAATGACGTTATTGACTCATGTACATACACATAACTTTGACATTTATGCTTGCACAAATTAAATGGTAATGTGCATCATAATATACAAATAAATAATATTAACAATAAAGTGAAGATGTTCAAAAGAATTAGTAGCCATAACTCAAATCATGTCCGTAATTATTATTAGGCATAATTCTGTAATGACATTAATGCCTCATCAAATAGACTTTGAAATATCACGTTAGTCATTCTAAATAGCGTTAGTAGTAAGATATTCAATTAGTGCACTAAATGCATTAAATGTTATGCATTAAAATACAATAAAGGAATTTAACGCAAATCTTAAACGATGTTAAGATAGTGTAACAATAAACAAGAATGTTAACGAGAAATGAGCGAAAATGTTTAAAGAAGTGAAATTAGAACGAAATGCAAGCAGAAATTCAGTTAGAGAAAATGAATGATTTGAAAAGTAATATTGCAATGTAAGATAATTCATTAAGCTAAGAAATACAATTAGGTAAATCATGCTAGCTATTTTTTAAGTTTAAGGAATAAAGTGATAATTAAAAGTTCTGCAACCGGTTAGCATTTTAATTTTAATATTAAAAGATTATGAACCATTTAAGAGAATTAAAATTTAAATTACTTACAGACAAAGTTATACAGAAATTGCACATGATCTAGTGATAGTAAAACAATGAATATTACAATGTTTGATATTAAATAAAGTTAAACGATTAGATGATAATCTGATTCATGCTTAAGCATCTATTAGGCTAAATATTGACAATTAGATCAGACTCTATTCAAAGGCTTTAAGTGACTTAAATGAAATATAAAAAAATGTTTAGTATCAAAATAAGTTTCAATCTATGCACATTATATATCTAGAATCCTCAAACAATCAGATTATTATCATTAATAAATTTGTTGTGAGAATATTAGCACATGTTCATATTTATGATACTAAACTTATTACAATTAAGATTCGCGCTACAAAGTAAAATTTGAATAATGATGTGAATATATTAATATATTGAAATGTTTTGTATTCGTAAGATACAACGCATGGATTTATGCCAATAGGACTTGTCGTATATAGCTAAATTTAAAATTTTGAATTTTATTGAAAAGTATTTCACTACTGTCACTTTAGAATTAGTTCTAGTATTGCGTTCTATTAGATATGTGACTAGCTTATTTAGTGTGTCAATGCTATTATTGTCAAATATGTAAATTTGGTGCTATGAATAATAATGTATATTTCAACTACTTTATGTAGAATATCAATTAGTTTTAATTATTGTTTAAATGTTTAAATTGTACCTAAGAATTAATGATAGTAGTTAAGATCTAAATTCAAATAGTAGTTTAAGGATTTTTAATTCATAATAATTTAAATATATAATAATTACTGTAAATTATCTATATAGTTTTCACATTTTAATGTGTACAAAGTCTAAGTTTTAGTGTATTTAAATATATATTGTAATAAATTGTTAACTTAAGATCAATAATGAGTAATATTCATTCGTAGTCAGTATTTGAGATAGTTCAAATATTATGTTAATATTGTATACGTTCAATCTATATGAACTAAAATTTATATGATATCCTATGCTTTTGATGTTGAATTATCAAACTTAAATGAGTGACTATTTACTAATTACATTTTATGATCTAATTTTAGAATTAGTTATGAATTTATATTATTAGCAAAATTGCAAAATGTTGCTACTATGTATTACTAATTGTAGACTTAATTTTAGTAATGTTGAATAAGATAAGTTTTATGATGTAACGTAATGTGCTAAATATATTAGTACAAATATTTGACTATACATTATAATTGTTTTAACTAAAGTTGAATGAAATGTTTATCACTTTGTTCAATAATTTATAACGATTTACATAAGGAATTCATAATATAATTTGATTGATAGCTAAGGTTTATAAAATATTATTGAAATTAAATTTTACGTCATAATTTTAAAATTGTTGACCAGTGTAACAGAAGGGTATGAATTATTGTAAATAATTTATAAATTATATGTAACACTTTTAATATGTAACTTTACAATTATAGAAACCTGAAAAATTACTATGAAAAATTAATTTAGCAAACTTAAACTGATTGAATTTATTGCAATACGCATGTAAGAGACTTGTTAATCAAATGATTGAATAATTATAATAAAAGATTACGATATAGATTATGACAATAATTTAAAGATGTAATTGATTTCAAACTTTCAAAATAAATTACATTCATTTGAAAATAGTAGATTAAGGATTTATGACAAATATTACACAATAATTCTGCATTTGCAAAATAATAATTTCATACCTAATTAATTGAACATTTGAAATATATTAAATATTTAAATATGTAATTAGTATACTTAATATATATATTATATATATATTATAATATATTATAAGTATATATATAATATAATCATATAAAACTTTATTAACACATTAAAAATTAATTAAAAGTTTAATAAGTAATTAAATGAACTTTAGAAAATTACGTTTTATTAAAAATAAGTATTAAATTATTTATAATTAATTTATTATAAAGAACGTATTAGAAAACTGACTAGTAATTAATTTATCTGAGTAATAACGTAAACAATAAATTATAAATTTATAATTACTATCAATACTAATTACTAGTAAATATTAAATTAATGTAATAATACTTGAATAAATCTAGAAAATTGTAACAAAATAAAGCTAATGAAAATAATGAAATGGATTAAATATTAGCAAAAGTCAATAGGATAAACGTTCAGAATATTGAGAGTACATAAGGTTATTAAGAAAGTGAAGATTGACTTAAATCGATAGGGAATACAATATCCAATAATAAAAATGTGATAAGAAATCAGAGTAATAAGACGATTGCGAGATAGAGTAAAAGCGGATAATGCCAGAGTAGCAAAGTTGAATGCAGTAAGTGAAAATTAGGTAGAAATAGCATTGGTAAAAATTTTATTGGTATATTATAAAATTGCGTGGTGAAATTTCTGAGTATTGAATTGGCGAGTACAAGATTAGAATGTCGCTAATGAACTCGACGAATGAACGATGAACAGAGTTTTAGAATGACAGTTAACGCTAAATATACTTGAAGTTAAAGTTTGAACAGTCTCTAATCTTACTTATTAACGGATTTAGTCATTTTAAGTTCTATTTAAACTTATTAACATTAACAGTGCTTCGATTTAGTGATTAAAAAGTAGTTCTAATACAGTGCATGAAATTAGTATACTGTAAAATTGTATATGAACAACGTTAATAAAAGTATATACAAGTAGCAAAGTTTATAGCATATGGTAAAATAGAAGTATGAAGTATATCAAAAGTAGGAGTTTTGTAGTATTTGTATTTAAATGAAGTATAAGTCTGTACAGGCAATAAGTCTTTGGTCAAAAAAAGGCATGGATAACAAAGGATATCCTGAATTTAATAGAAGAAAGACGAAAATACAAAAATAGATCAGACAAAACAGGAAAACAGAAATACAAAGCCATAAAATGGGAAATTATTCGCAAATGCAGGAATGTTAAAGAACTATAGACTGATGAAAAGTGCAAAGAGGTACAAACTAAGATGGAAATAGGAAAGACAGACGAACCATACAAATTAATTAGAATGAATTTTAGGGATATAAAACCATATAGCAAAAATATAAAGGACGCGGGAGGAAACGTCATTATAAAAAATGTAGAGAAAGTAGCTAGATGGCAGGAATATATAAGGAATTTATATTCAGGAGAGGAACTAACAGTATTAGAACAGGAATCAGACATTAAGAACGTTAACCTGGGTTATCCTATACTTAGAGATGAGTTTGAATTAGCATTAAAGGATTTGAAAAATGGTAAGGCGATGGGTACAGATAAGGTGCAAGCAGAAACTCTAAAAGCCGCTGGACAATCATAAACAGAACGTCTCTTCTGACTTGTAAGCTATATGTATGAGACAGGCGGGATACCCAAAGATTTCAAACATAACATCATAGTAACTATACCAAAACTAAGAGGCACGGATAGATGTAAAAATTTTCAAACAATAAGTTTGACACCACACGTTTCAAAAATATTAACTAAAATTCTACAAAGACGAATAGAAAAACGAGCTGAAGAAATGCTGGGAGAATATCAATTTGGGTTTAGGCAAAACAGGGGAACACGAGAGGCTATTTTAGCTCTGAGGGTGATAATGGAGAAAACAATAGAAAAAAAGGAAAGCGTGTATATAGGGTTTGTATGTGACGCACATCACTGTATGGCTGTGAAGCCTGGACAGTAGGAGAAGCAGACAAGATAAAGGTAGAAGCCTTTAAAATGTGGTGCTACAGACGTATGATGAAGATGTCATGGACAGACAAAGTTAAGAACAAAGTGGTACTTGAAATGGTAGGGGAAGAAAGAACTATGTAGAAAACAGTAAAAAATAGGAGAGATAGGATGCTATGTCACATACTAAGACGTGAGGAAATAGTGCGTAACATATTAGAAGCAGAGATAGGAAAAAAGAGAAGTAGAGGTAGACCTAGGTTAGACTACTGCACACAGATACTGAAAGATGTAGGCTATGAGAATGTCAGGGAATTGTGTAGGCTAGCTGAGAATAGAAATCAATGGAGGTACGCTTCCAACCATTCGCAAAATGGAAAAACTAATGACAAAAATAATAACTGTACTTAAACATGGTGATTATTATAAACAACTATAGATATTGGCTTTGCAATACTCTCAACTAATGTTAATTGTGCGAAAGGATTTACAGGAAAATTATTAATATGGCAAATGTCTAAGTGTTGGGGGATCCTTGGCAGCTACAAGCTGCTTAATACCCTTCACATACCACTGAATCTTGGTGAAATAGGGCATATAATTAGAAAACAATAGAAGGAAATCGAGCAGTATATAGGCTGTTGTGAGAATTGCAGGGAACTGGGTAGGTTAGTTCAGAACAGAAATAAGATGAGGTACAAGTCCAACCAGTTTCATGACGTAAAATCCAATGACCAAAAATAAGTGCTCTAAAATCTGGTGATTACTATAAACAACTACATGTGTTGGTTGTGAAATATTTTCAACTAATGTTGATTGTGCGAAAGGATAAATTGGAAAACTATTAACTCGACAAAGGTTCAAGTGCTGGGGAACTTGGCAGTCAAAGCTGCCCCCTTCACATGCCACTGAATATCAGGGAAATAGGGTGTAAACTGTAAAACAATAGAAGGTGACCGAACTGCATCAAACAAGAAAGAACCGCAGCTATGTTCAAAACAATGAACATAGATACAAGAAAAACTTTTCATAGCATAGGTGGAGCACAGCGCAGTACATCTATGAAATAGGGGCAGTAGGAAAAGCAGACAGAAAAAGACAGAAGCCTTCTGGAGTGTTGTGCTTCAGATGTATGAAGATGATAGCATGGACAGACAAAGTTAATAACAAATTGGTTGTAGAAATAGTAGAGGAATAAAGATATCTGTAAAAAAGGAAAAACCAAGAGAAATAGGACAGAATACGTTCTAAGGCATTTCTGGGGAACAGTACGGGATATATTATAAGCAGAGATAGGTAGGGGTAGACCGAGATCAGACTTTCGCACACAGATAGTGATAGATGCAGACTGAGCAAATTTTAGCGAAATATGAAGGTTGGTTCAGACTAGGAAACAATGAGGGTAGCTCTAGAACTAAAGACCTAAATGATGATGATGAAATAGAACTTGCTCATATTTACAAAATCCCAACAGAAAAATGAAACTGGAGAAATATCCTTTACACCATACATAAATAAAGTGTTCTATGGTTTGCAGGAACACCCCTCAGTCCTGTAAACTGCTTCTTTTTATCAACTGTGGCGAAACAACATTTAAAAAGGTATTGTTTTAAATGAAATTATAATCCCTTTAAATGGAGATTTAAAAATAAATATCAAATCAATATTGAAATAATCAAAATCTAGATAACACATAACAAGACTTCTTTGTAAGTAATACTTGTGACTATACAAAAACACTTCGTGAGGGCTAAATAACAATTATTATAGTAAATCGACAGCGTGGTAACTTAATATTTCAATAGATGTCAAGCATGTTGTCAATTTTAACAATAATAATTTAAATATTATTTTAATATAAAATCCAATTAGAAATTAAATTTTGTAAATAAAAAATAACTACGTAAAAGAACGTTTTATTCAGCAGTTAACACTCAAGATGTGTTCAAGTTAAAAATTCACTATTGCAATTTTTGTTTAGAACTGATTATACAGAAATGGCTTAAGCAGTGCTGCAACTTTGTACAACTTTCTAACTTGTGTTAATTATTTGTATTAAGTAACCTGATACTTTTTAACACATGAAATCGTAATCCAACCTTGGGAAATAAGTCGAAATTACAGTTTTAAATCGAGTTTAGCAATTAAAAGAAAGAATAGGTCAATACCAAAGGGTTGGTGGCTCCTTAAACAGCTAAATGGTATTTGATCATAGGTATATCTGTTTCATTGTTCACAAATATTGTAACAGCATTGGTAGGAAAAACAGCTCATTTTATAATAAACTCGTTAAAGTGGCTTTAGCTAAAGAACATTAAAACCAGCGTTAGCTTTAAAATCCATTTCGTTTCATGAACTCCACAATACTTATCATTAGTTAAAGTTACCGTTTAAAAATTTACTATATGTTGGCAGTTCTGAGTCGTGGTAAATAGTTCCAACTGCAAAATTTTTTTTCTTAACCATCCTCCCGAGTCTTTACGTTCAACCGAGTCCTCGGTTAGGTTAATGTTGAAAATAGATATTATTATTAAAAAACACAAATCACTTAACACGCATATCAGAACAGTCTACAATAGTTTCAGCAACAACAAAAACAAGACTGTTCTGATATGCATGTTAAGTGATCGCGTTTTTTAATAATAATATCTATTTCTATCAGTAACTTAATTTCAAAAACCTGTCGCGGGGCTCAAAATTTTTTTCTTAACCATCCTCTCGAGTCTTTACGCTCGAACGAGTCCCGCGATAGGCTTTTTGAGGTTAGGTTACTGTTAGAGATAGATCTTATTATTAAAAACACAAATCTTTTAACATGCATATCAAAACAGTCTTGTTTTATTTGTTGTTAAAACTATTGCAGACTTCTGATATGCGTGTTGAGTGATTTGTGTTTTTTAATAATAATATCTATTTCTAAGAGAAACCTATATAAGGACTCGTTCGAGCGTAAAAACTCGGGAGGATGATTAAGAAAAATCACTGCTCGCGGACTCGTTCGAACGTAAAGACTCGGGAGGATGGTTAAGAAAAACTTTTGGGTTGACTGCTCTCACGATGATCGTGATCAATGTACAAAAATTATTCGAACGATCACGTGATCATAATCGCTGCCATCACGATCACGATGTTATAATGCGTGTGTGAATAATTTTAAAGAGACGTTCACCGCAGTCCCGTTCATGACGTCACAAAATATCAATCTCGGCTGTTCCGTGGTTAAAATTGAGAAAGATGCCTCGGTTATATAATTTTAAATTTTGTTTGAAACAGTTTTTATTTTAACTACTAAATAATTTAAATATAATATCAAAATTATGGAAATAAGGAAACCACTTCAGTTTGCTGAGGGTTATAAAATTCAGAATTTTAGATTCTACCTATTTTAGTAGGTTAGAAAATGATAAATAAGTACTATCCATATTCACATTTACTTTTTCTACAGATAAAAGCTTGGTTTAGTGCATTCAAAATAACTTTAGGATTACGTCGAATATAGTAACCAAGTGTTGGTAACTGTATACAAATAAATACCTAGAATTGCACATGAAGGATACTGTCATTTAACATGATAAAGGTTGGCAATTCTGTACGGTGTTGCCACCAATTCTTCTTGCCAATGGAAATATTCCTATATCTTTCATTAAATATATTATAATATAAACTAACATTGGCTTCAAGTTTTCTTTGAAGTTATTTATTAACACAACATAAACATTACATGAAGTTCTATAATTTACTTTAGGCTCTTGAAATACAAAAGACAAATTACTTTTTGCAGGTACACTAAAAAATATTTCAGATATCAAATACTACATACCTATATTAAAAATCAAGTTAGCATATACTAGATAGATGTGATTAAAAAAGTTTGCAAATAGGTACTGAGATTTTGCACCAGTTTGTTTTAGTTACAATAAGTGAACATGTAATATTTACAATATCAACCGTCCGCCGTGGAAATGTGAAGACCAGTCAAGATGGTTAATTAATGCCAGGCAGACTAACTCAGCGGCGTAGGTCGTGGTTCAAACTAATAGCTAAAACCTTGCTTGTACTTACCAATTATGTAATATAAATATAATCATCAATATATACATAAACAATTTATAATCAACATGGGCGCCAATCAGCGGAAAGGCACTGATACCTAATAAAAGCAATCATAAAATAAAACTTCGTAGTTTAGAAAAAAAAGGAATAACATTTTATTGAATCATCGACTGTCAGGAAAATTATATACAAACAAATAAATGAACAGTCTTGAACTCGGAATGAAATAAGGCCTACAGGGCCCACTATTCCGAAACAAAGTAAAAGGTAACACTAACTAACCTAATTGTTTTCTAGGGACGTGCACGTCGTCAACATATTCTTAATCTTTAGCCTAAATATTATCAACATAAGACATTTAATTAAATTAACAAAAGTACTTGAAACACAATAAGGCATTACTGTCCTTTCAACAAGGTATCACGTATGTACAAATAAGTCAAGGGATTTCATGGGTTAAAACCGCCGTCTCTCTTCAATAATAATTTCAGGAACACGCAAAACGTAATTTAATGTCAATAATAATTCGCATGAAACCAGACCGGCCTTGAGCTCGCAACATCTGCTCCCTTACTCAATGGACGAACACACCCGCACCCCGTCGTTAGCGTCTATAAGTAAAACTAACATACATTTCCGCGAGCAAAAGGTAAATATAGGTAAAGGTAAATATAGCGTAACATTATATAAGAAATAATGATAAAATATATGCTTAACAAGGCGATTGAAAATCTGGTTGTTACAAACATAACAGCATTTTTCGGGATCATCCAGTTTGTTTTACTGCTGTATCACATTTTACAGTAATTTTTCCCAAATACGAGTGAAAAATATTCACAACTCTAGATGTATTTTGTGACAGTTATACTTGGCAGGGCTGAAGTCATACTTCACAATCAAAATACTGAGGCATTTTCTACTTCTGGTGAAGAAGACAATCGGACACAGATGTGTTGCAAAAAAGCTAGTGCTTCTTCCGATTGGAACAACGTAGACCCAACTTATGGTAATATTCAATATAGTTCGCAGTTTCAAAAAACTTTACTACAGTAAAAGTGTTGTTTTTATTTATTTACATGTTCAAAAAACAAATGTCCATATTTGTACACAAATACAACAAAATAAAATTAAAATGCAACTCATCATCATCATTGGGTCTTCAGTCCTGAAACTGGTTAGACACGTACCATCATTGTTTCCTATTCTGAACTAACCTACAGATTTCCCCGAAATTTGCACAGTCTGCATCTATCACTATCTGATCTAGGTCTACATCCACCTCTTTTTTCCTATCTCTGCTTGTCATATATCCCATACTATTCCCCAAAAATGCCTTAGAACGTATTCTGCCCTTCTATTTTTCATATTTTTTTCCCAAAGATATCCTTGTTCCCTTACTCTTTCTATAACCTATTTGTTATTACCTTTGTCTGTCCATCCTCTATCATCTGAAGCACGGCATTTCAAAAGCCGCTACTGTTCTTCTGTCTGCTTTTCAGACTGCTCGTATTTCGTAGGCATATTGTCTGTGCTGTGCTCCACACATATGCTTTCAACAACTTTTTGTTCTATGTTTGTTGTCTTTCATCATAGGCTCCGTTCTTTCTTGTTAAATGCAGTTCGGTCACTTTCTATCGTTTTACAATTATATACCCTATTTCTCCGACATTCAGTGGTTGCGAAGGGGGGTAAGCAGCCTGTGGCTGCCAAGTTCCCCCAGCACTTGAACATTTACTGATTTAATATTTTTTCCAATATGTCTTTTCGCACAGTCAACATTAGTTGCAGATATTTCACAACAAACAACTAGTTGTTTATAATAATCATCAGATTTGTCTGCGCTTATTTTTTCGTCATTGGGTTTCCAGTCTCAAAACTGGTTGGATATGTACCTGCACTTATTTCTTTTCTAAACTAACGTACATGGTTCCCTGAAATTCTCACACAGCAATACAGCTCGGTTCCCCTTATATTGTTTTCTAATATTATGCCTTATTTCACAGAGATTTATTGAAGGGGGTTAAGCAACCTGTGGCTGCCAAGATCCCCCAACACTTAGACATTTGCCGAAATAATAGTTTTCCAGTAAATGCTTTCACGCAATTACTATTATTCAAGAATATTGCCCCTCCAATGCTTGTAGTTGCTTATAATAAATATCATGTTAAAGTGCAGCTACTTTCTTCGTCATTAATTTATCCATCTTGGGACTGGTTGGATGCGTACCTCCATTGATTTCTCTTCTGAGCTAGTCTACACATTTCCCTGAAACTCCTACAGCCTACATCTTTCACTATCTGTGTGCAGTAGTTTAACCTAGGTCTACCTCTTCTTCTCTTTTTCCTATCTCTGCTTCTAGTATATTCCGCACTACTCCTTCATGCCGTAGTATGTGGCCTATCATCCTATCTCTTCTATTTTTTACCGTTTTCCACATATTTCTTTCTTCCCCTACCATTTTTAGTACCTCTTCGTTCTTAACTTTGTCTGTCCATGATATCTTCATCATACGTCTGTAGCACCACATTTCAAAGGCTTCTACCTTTTTCTTGTCCGCTTCTCCCACTGTCCAGGCTTCACAGCCATACAGTGCTGTGCTCCACACATATGTTTTGAGCAATCTTTTCCTTGTTTCTATGTTTGTGGTCTTTGAGCACAGTAGTTGCTTTTTCTTGTTAAATGTAGCACGACCTTGTGCTAATCTTTGTTTTATATCTTTTGTGCTTTTCCCATCTTGCGTTATTTGGCTTCCTAGGTAGCAGAAATCCTTTACCTCTTGTAAGTTCGTGTTACATATTTGTATTCTTGTTTTTGATTTATTTTTCCCTCCTTTGCATACTAGTACTTTAGTTTTAGTTTTGTTAATTTTCATACCGTATCTCTCTGTTAGAACCGTTTCCATTTCATTAAGAGCAGCTTCTAACTCTTCCTTGTTAGACGCTAATACCGCTATATCATCTGCAAATCTAAGCATATCAATTTTTTGTTCCTGCATAGTAATTCCAAATGTCTTCCTGCATTTGACAGTATTCATTGCCTCCTCAATGTACAAGTTAAAAATTAGTGGGAATAGGGAACATCCCCGTCTTACCCCTTTCCTGCTCTAATTCTATTACTCCTGTTTGCTCTTTGTATTAGCTATGTACTATCCGTCTATCCCTATAACTCATTCCAATCTTTTTTAGTATTTCGAACATTTTTTTCCATTTTACATTGTCAAATGCTTTTTCCAGATCTACAAACCCTATATACACGCTTTCCCCTTTTTCTATTGTTTTCTCCATTATCACCCTCAGAACTAAGATAGCCTCCCGTGTTCCCCTGTTTCGCCTAAACCCACATTGGTCTTCTCCTAGTATTTCTTCCGCCCGTTTTTCCATTCGTCTTTGCACAATTCTAGTTAATATTTTTGACACGTGTGTTGTCAAACTTATTGTTTGAAAAGTTTCACATCTATCCGCGCCTTTCTTTTTTGGTATAGTTACTATGATGCTACGTTTGAAATCTTTGGGTATCTCATCTGTCTCATACATATAGCTTACAAGTTGGAAGAGACGTTCTGTTACTGCTTGACCAGCGGCTTTTAGAGTCTCCGCTTGCACCTTATCTGTACCCGGCGCCTTACCATTTTTCAGACCCTTTAATGATATTTCAAATTCATCTCTAAGTATAGGGTATCCCATGTCATCATTTTCAATGTCTGATTCCTTTTCTAATGCAGTAAGTTCTTCTCCTGCATATAAATTCCCTATATATATTCTTGCCATCTACCCACTTTCTCTACCTTTTCTATAATGACATTTCCTCCCGCATCCCTTATATTTTTGCTATACGGTTCTATATCTCTAAAATTGATTTTAATTAGTTTGTATGCTTCATCTGTCTTTCCTACTTCCATCTTAGTTTGTACCTCTTTGCACTTTTCATCAATCCATTGTTCTTTAGGTTTCCTGCATTTTCGAATAATTTCCCATTTTATGGCTTTATATCTCTGTTTTCCTGTTTCGTCTGATTTATTTTTGTATTTTCGTCTTTCTTCTATTAAATTCAGGATATCCTTTGTTATCCATGGTTTCTTATTTACTTTTTGTGTATACCTCAGAATATCTCTGGCCGCCATGTCGAGGATGGATTTAATGTTATTCCATTCTGTTTCTACTTCCTTAGTATCAGATATTTTCCCGATATCTTTGAGCAATTCATTTGACCATTTTTCGAATCTTTCTTGAATATTTTTCTCTTTTAGTTTCTGTAGGTCCAAGTGCCTTTTTCCGTTTCTTTTTTTCAAATTTTTAAATTTAAGTGCGGCCTTCATAATTACGATGTTGTGGTCAGTGTCTATATCTGCTTCTGGGTAGCTTCTACAGTCTTTTACTTGATTCCTAAACCGTTGTTTAGCAAGAATGTAATCTATTTGATATCTTCCTATATCTCCTGGCATCTTCCACGTATATCGTCTTCTAGCATGATGTTGAAATAATGTGTTTGTAATGATTAAATTGTTCTTGTCACAAAATTCTACCAGCCTATTTCCTTTGTCGTTTCTAGTGCCTAAACCAAATAAACCTACTATCGCTCCTTCCCTACCCTCACCTACCACTACATTAAAATCCCCCGTAATTATTAAATTTTCATGTCCTTTTACGTGTCTTAATATGTCTTCGATATCTTTGTAGATTGCTTCTACCTCTTCGTCACTGTAGCTAGAGGTGGGCATGTATACTTGTATTATTACTGTGTTTACCGGTTTAGATTCTAATCTAACCATGAGTACTCTTTCATTCTTTTGTAAGTAATTTCCTACACAGTATCCTATCTTTTTCCGCATACCTATCCCCACACCCAAATTTCCTTCCTCGGCTCCTGTATGAATTACCCTGAAGTCTCCACTCCAAAAATCTCCCGCCTCTGGCCACCGAACTTTGCTGATCTCTACTATGTCTAATGATAACCTATTCATTTCGATTTTTAGGTTCTCTAGCTTACCCACTTGCTTCATAGTTCTAACATTCCACGCTCCGACTCGCAAAATGTTCCCGACTCTTATTCTTAACCTTCCGATCGCATCCTCCAAAGTAGTCCCCTCCCGGAGATCCGAATGAGAGACTATTTTAACTCAGGAATCTTTTACCCCAGAGAATGCCATCATTTTATTATAATTTAGGTACGCTGTGTACTTGGGAGGTAATGTGGTGGTTTCCTGTTGCCTTCCACATCGCGGTACTGTGTCTTAGACTGCCATACCGACCCCTATGGTCTCTGCCAATCTAAGTACCGAAAGAGCCGCTGCCCTCTTTCGGGGACCTGTCTTTGTCTGGTTCCTCACTAACGACCCTACTACTTTGGATGGACCTGTAGTTTGGCTCTTTAGCTCATTAGAACACGCAAGCCATTTCATCTGTTCTAGTAATCTAGAACTTCGGCAAGGTGCAGGTCCATTCGAAATGGAAAATGCAACTAAAATAAAGTAATAGAAAAGAAAAAAGAGAAGCTCTAAACACAAATAAAAAGAGTACATAATTTCAAAATTAATACTACAGCAAGAGTAAATAAAAACCACTTGTATTGCTACAATTTTAATTGTTTTAGGTCCTTGATTGAGCAACTTGTTATATCAATAATTTCGCATACATCTTCATATGCAGTACACATTCTGTGTAATGGTGAAAACTTGAGCCTATTTGGTCCTAGATGTTTTTAAGTAGAAATAAGTAGGATTACATACAATAGGCAAGATTTATTGCGTTCTAACATACGTACAATATCATCACAGTTGAGCTGTTGAGTATGGAGCTTGTGTAGAAAAGTTAATAGATTAATCTTTGTTCGGTTGCAGAGTGATTGAAACTGAAACTGTTGTAGAAGTATGGTGTGAGAAAAGCCAATTGGAGGATAAATACCACTAGATTTAAAAGATAGAAACTTTAAGTACCTACGTTGTACAACTTCAATACAAGTTATGTGATTTTCATAATATAGTCCCCGTACTATTGTTGCATATTCTAAGATAGATCTCACATATGCGGAGTAGAGTTCTATAGTTGTGTTAACATTAAAGTCTCGGCAGTTTCTTATAATAAAACCAAGTGCTTTGTAGCCCTTGGAAATAACATGGTTAAAGTGCTCATTAAAGTTAGTTTGGAGTTAAATATTACTCCTAAGTCATGAATAACAACATCCTTGGAAGTGTTTATCAAAAAATTTACATTCACAATGTGAATGAAACAATAAAATATGCAACAATGCAAAAAATTAATCAAACTATGACGACTACTACTAAAGAACGTACTAGGCAGCATCGTGGATTGCGAAATAAAATTGCATATTCAATTTATTGGCAATTCCCAAGCTGTGGCAAAAACGACATTTTTCTAATTGGACCATGATAGATATGATCAATAAAAATTGCAGAACATGGGGAGTTTTCCTTGAACACGCCGGTAGATGAAATGATTGTAAAATGTTATGGTCATTAGTCATTGAAACAATTTACAAAATGCAATTCTAGAAGATGTGGTTTGAAGTTATAGGATCTATGTAGAGACCATGTGGATATTGTTATATAAGTTCTCTTTATACAGTGTCAAGAAAGAAAAGAAAATTCAAAAACACGCAATTTTTCATTATGGTTGAAGGTAATTACAAATATGTTATCTGTGCTTAACGGCCCCAGAAGTCATACTGTACATTTCCATAAATTTTTCGCCGACTACACTGTAATGAAAGAGTTATAACACCTGTACATATTGATTCTGTAAATGAAAATGGTAAACTAATGAGTTACTATTGTTACAGTAGTAATTATTGTTTAAATATGTTTTTAGATGAAGTTCAAATGCAGCATGAAAGTATCTCGCCCAAAACTAGTTCCAATGTGATTGTAGAACCGTCAACATCCGCATGTTCCGAACAAAAATTACATTTATACAGTTCAAAGAAGCCACAGTCTCGATGTGCTCACTTAAGTACTTCAAAAATAAAAGTTGAGAATTCGTCTAATCGAAGTAACTTTTTCTTAACTTATATAAGCAGAGCCCGTCACTTTAGTTCCTTTATCACTAATTTTATATAATATGCAGGCTGCTAAATATAATTCGAGAAAAATCACCAAAGCTAAAACTATTTGAACCAGTTCATGGTATTAATAAAGTCAATAATTAAAAAAAATTCTATTTTATTAAGTGATTGTAGAAAAATTCTGTATACATTTCAAACAAAAAGTGACATTATTGCTCTCAAGTGATCAATGCACTCCGCTTTGCATTGTGCGTTGTCACTTTTGTTCAATGTATCGCTTTTCGCTCTTAATACATAAATAACTATTAACAACATGACACTGAAGTGCCTATTGTTTTAAATTTTTATTTTGATTTTAGGATTGTCTCACAATACATGTCCGGGAAGTTATTATTACAGTACTCATTTAGGAATTCTGGACCATGTTCCTTGCCTCGTCATTAGCATTTAAATAATACCGTACTAAATCACTTCCCAAACTTTAGCTGTTCACTTATTATTAGATATTTGTAATTTTATGACATTGTAGAAATTGCTCATCAACTGAAAGACGTTGGTGTAACCAGAGCTACACAGCTGACACCAAAAACCCGGAAATTTTACTTAGCTGCACAACAATTAAAAAGATGGGTCAATGCATATAAAATAAGAAAAGAGCAATTTAAACAAAAGTGGAAGCGATGTTCAAAAGAAGAAGTAGTAGCCGAAATAACATCAAACATGAACCGAATAATGGCAAAATTTCTAAAGAGCCAAATCTTCTTAGCACAAAAAAACCCCCAAAGGCAGAAGATACACATTATATGATAAAATCATGGCTTTGGTATTAAGTAAGCAGACTGGCAAAGGGTACAGGGCGCTTTCCAAATTTTTTTCTCTACCTTCAAGAAATACAATTATGGAACTATTAAGAAAAATTCCTGTGAAACCTGGTTTTAACGATGTTATTTTTAAGAATTTAGAAAGCAGTGTATCATCCTTACCAGAAGTTTACAGAAATTGCTGTTTAATGTTTGATAAGATGAATATTGAACCAAATTTGCAAATGAATGTCAGTGTGAATGAAATTGAAGATTTTGAATGTTTAGACAACATAACATCAAACATTGCAATTGCTGATCATGCTCTAGTCTTCCTTGTAAAAGGAATAACAAGGGAAGGAAACAGCCACTGCTTTATGCATTTTCTAAATCCAATATTAAAAGTGTTGCTTTAGTGGATTAATAAAATCTGTTATAATAAAATGCCAACAGGCTGGTCTTTCTGTTATTGCTACCATAAGCGATCAAGGCAGTTCAAATCAAGCAGCAATTAATTACTTACAAAGGAACTCCTATCGAGAACCAAATTATGATTATTCACAGAAATCATATTTTGTAGATAGGCACAAAATTATACATATTTATGATCCTCCACACCTAATAAAAGGTGTGAGAAACAGTCTATTAAAGAAAAATTTAGTGTGGGAGTACAAGAATGACGTCCATGTTGCAAAATGGACTGATATTGAAATAGCTTATTGCATTGACAATACAGCTGGAATCCTGCGTGCTATGCCCAAATTAACGGAATTGCACGTAAATCAAACTAAAATTTAAAAAATGAAAGTTTCTTGTGCAACACAAGTATTTAGCCACACTGTTGCATCTGTTATGTCTCTTATGGCTTGTTCTGGTATGTTAGTTAGCCAGTTCTTCAATTTGATTTGTGATTATATTATTTTACAGGTGCTGCAGGCGTTCATGGAGAAAAATTAACTGCTCAAAGCTTTGGGACTTAGCAAATATTAAAATTTTGGGACACCTTATTTGATAGTGTCAATGGCTATTCATTATATCCACATGGTGGAAAACGTTTGAGATGTGCAGTGTCTGAAAATACAACGCATGTGGAGTTTTGGAAGGATGCTTGTCAGTTGCAAAATATGTATTTCCAAGGTATTTTTTTTTAATATAATTAATAATATGTAAACTACATGCTGTCGAAGAAACTAGTATTTCTATATCATGTTTTCACATCAGTTCAAGACTGATGTAAAAGCCCTGAAGGGGCATTTTTTTAGTGGTTTGACCTCAAAACATAAATATATTGTCAAAAATAAACTTTTTAATCTTAAGGACATCAAAAATATACTATCATGTAAAGCTATCACCATATTCGTGGTTTTCAAAATTACTAGTTAAATTTAGTTTTACACTGATTTAATGATACTGGTGCTAACCCGCGCTAACGCGCGCGCAGCATCTTAAAATTTATAATGTTATCTCTATGGCGTTTTTTTGCATGTTTGACATATCATAACACTGTAGTGGTACAATATTTTCCAATTTTATCAGTTTTTGGCAAATCTACGCTTCAAGCTGAATTTTTTTATGTATAATATGTATATATTGCCCTTATAATATTGAAGCTAAAATTGGAACAAACTAATCGCGTACGCTATTTGTATATAGATGGTTGAATAAACGGTTAAAATGTTTGGTTATATCTAATGGAAGAAAAGATCTATGTTCTATATTTGACTTGTACTGTTTATGCTTCTTCAAAATAAATAGGCTGTTTCACTACTGAAATACGTTTCAATTGTAGGCATACTATTTTTATTGAGAACAGGCATCGCCAATAAATTGGAAATTTTTTCATAAAATGTATGTGATACTGTTTAGTCAACTACATATGTAGAAATTTAATTTACTAAGTAATGTAATTGATTTTTCTTTGTTACAGCTAAAGGAACAGTTGAAAAGGTTAGACCACCTACATTAGTAAACTGGATTGTTACACTCAAAGGTTTATATGAAATTTTTTATACTTTGTGTGCAAAAAATATTAATTTTATGAAACCCCCGGGTGTTTAATCAAGATCCTCTTGAAAAATTTTTTGGCCAGATCAGACAGCAAGGAGTTTGAGATATAAATCCAAATTTATCACAATTTACGTCACACTTTAAAACATTATTGGTAAACAATTTTGTAAGTCGACACTCTCTATCGGCAAACTGTGAAGAAGAACACTTGGACAATATAATTACTAGTGTACAAAATTTTGTTATGCAAAAAGCTGAATATTGTACAGAAGAACCGGAAAGATTGGATTTTCAAATTCGTGCAATAAGTTTTCATTATGTTGACAAAATAAGTATAGGATACGTAAGGGGATTTATGACAAAATATATTACCACATTAATTGGGACTTGTCATATTTGCAAACATCAAATATTCTCATCAGAAAATTAAAAGATTGGCACGACCTAATTATTGAAAAAGAATATTTAAATGGCATTTAAAATATTGTACACCTGTAGTAATAGGGGCGTTTTGTAATATATATATATATATATATATATATATATATATATATATATATTACTCATATTTAGACCAGGGTAGAAAATTATATAATCACATCAAATAATTTTAATCACTGTGTAGAAGCTTTTGGAAAAGGTACGCATTATTAAATAACAGCGTGAAGCATAAAAATTCATTCGTTTTATTAAAATTAAGAAATTTAAATTATTTATAAGACGCTTTATATAAAAGGAAGCAGTATTAGAAAACTTTACGGGTAATTTAATTATCCCTAGTAAAGAAACAAATAAAAATTACGTGCAAAATTTATATTAATTAACTCTATTTTAAGTAACCGGTATTAAACAAAAATGTACTAATATTAATTTTAATTGAAGTTAATTGAACCGTTAGTAACATATAATATCTATAAAAACTTGTAAAAACCCAACAAAATAAAGCTCTGAGAATTAATATTATGTTTGAACACCTGCGTAGTTTAAAAGTCACGTACGGCGAA
Organism: Platerodrilus igneus; assembly: GCA_036346225.1. NCBI lineage: Eukaryota > Metazoa > Arthropoda > Insecta > Coleoptera > Lycidae > Platerodrilus > Platerodrilus igneus. The sequence continues at coordinate 2,045,976 of JARFIW010001025.1, read as the reverse complement.
AATGTTGCAGATAATTAATGGTTACAAAGAATCTTGGAGAAACCGTGGCTTAATATTCACGAGAAGGTGCGATACGGGGTTATTTAACCCAGATAGTCCACATGGACTGAAATAATCGATAATAAAGAATATCAATTTGCACTAATAAGAACAGGGTAGATAGAGACAGATAATATGCGCAAGACCAAGACACATATAGTAAAAAGGCGTGAGTAGAGCAACGTCATGGGGTTGCGATTGGTTGAAAGTAAAAGGCAAAATTGAGAGGTAGAAATAACATTTCTGTATAAAATTTAATTAGGTATTCTCAGACGTTGCGTGCCGTGTGGAAATTTTCTGAGATTTAACTGGGGCGAGTACAAAATTCGTAAGAATCGCATGCCGAGCTGCGGAATGGGAACATAGCAGGCGAAATTCTTTAGAATTGTCTGTTTTGGGGAACAGACCGACAGACAGGCTAACCGCTATATATACGGAGGTTAATATGAACAAGCTCTCTTAGATCTTCGACTTGATTGAACGCGTTAAACAGTGCTTTTTAGTTTTCCAGTTTTAATATTAAATAATTTAAACAGTTTGCTCGAATATTATGTGATTTAAAACAGCTTGTTCTATACGTGCTGCAATGAATGTACGTTAGTGCACTTAGAAAAGAAGATACAAGGTAATAAAGTTTAGTATCACTGTACCAATTGGTAAAAATTTACAACGACAAATATATACACAAAAGTAGGCAGTTTTGGCGTATATTGGTGAAAGAAGTATGAAGTTCTTTGTTATTTTCGGGGTATTAATACTTAAATGGTGCATAAACGGGTCTGGATCCACAAAACAAGGTTCAGATATACACAGATTAGTTCCGGAAAAGCCCTGAAACAACTTTAAATAAATGGTGATGGAGAAAATTTTAAAGCGTTGAGAATCAGAAGCCGTAAATATAACCCAGTTGGAATGGTGTGATTAACAAAAGGGACGATGTACATTGAAGCTACGAGTGCAAGTAACCTTCAGGTAAATTATACTATTTTGTTTGAACTTTGATATTGTTGTGTGTGTTGAATAACTTTATAATTGATTTACTCAAAATGGACAGTAGTGAAATTGTACTAACAATAAAATTTTAATTTTAAGGTGAAATTTGCTTGGTGAAGTAGAAAGGGTATTTAGTATTGATGTTCTGGATTATGATGAAAATTTGGGTATGTCTTTGAGCTCAATTAGACGAACCTGGTTAATTAACGTAAAGGGGTGGTAGATGCTCCCTTTGTACTCAGACTCAGGTCTGCATATATTGTTATAGTAATTAGTAGGCATCCTACAAGGACTTTAATTCTGGATGCACATTAAAATGATAACAAATTTAAATCTTGAAATTTTCTGATACTGAAATTTATGCTGAATTTTAATTTTGAAATTTTAATGTATTGTGAATATTGATGTAAATAGAGTTAACGTTGATGTTTGTGGTAGGAATGTGTTTTTTTTTTTATGAATGAGGATGAAGGTTTAACTAGAGGAGCAGCCGAGGCGATTAACAGAAGAAAGTCAATGGACCAACACAGTTAAGGTAATGAATAGCTTTTTGTAGGATTCACAGCATTCTTGACATCCAATTCGTAGGGGCTCGATTCGAAAAGCGGAGTACCCGGATTTTGGTGGTATCACAGCATTCTTTGACGCCCAATTCGTGAGGCTCGACAGCGATACAGGGAAACACAGCAATATATATATATATATATATATATATATATATATATATATAATATATGTAAATATTTGTTGCCAAAAATATGTAATAGGAAACATTGTTTGGCATCTTTAATTAATTTTGTTGATATAAATGTTAACTTTTATTTTAGTTGTTTAGAACATAGGAGAGTTCTTCACAAACAATTAGTTGATAAGTTCGTTCGTTTTTTAGCACATAACTGGTGTGTGAGAATAAATAGGGCATTAAGTGGAAAGGACTTGAGACTTCCCTTGCAAGATGCAATTTATAAACAAGCAAAACTGCACTTTAATCTAGATTGCATAAAAGACATAGGAACTACATATAAGATAAAATAAAAGTTATAGAAATTGTTACAAAACTTTATTATATGTTATCGCATCACCATAGGAATATTTATAGTTAATTGGCAAGATACGTGGCTGCTAAACGCAATACAAATAAAACATCAGTCAGTGCAGACAATCTCACTGGTGTACAGAGAAGAACATAGATCCATATAGGAGTATGGAACACAAGTTTTGTGGTGCTCTATGGAAACCTCTAAATGTTCATTAGTTTCTTAATGTATACTCTTCTGATGCAGTCAGTTACTGCATCAATACAAAACACTATAGATTCTTCAAGTTGTGCAATCCTTTAATTAGTTGCTAAAGATCGTCTCGTGAATCTTAATTACTGTCTAGCAAATGTTCAGGTGTTTCCGGCATGCAACTATCAGGTTGATAGATAGAGATCGGTGTTTAGAAAGTTAAACCAGCTTATAAACAAAGTTGTTCCTGCTGTTTATTACGTTTTTGTGTTTATATTTAACGTTTATGTTAATTTTTTCATGTATGTTTATGTTATTGTTTCGTTTATATATATGTTATTCTTTAGTGTAGTTTTTTGTATTGAACTAAATAATAACGCCTTAATATTTTTGCTAGAAAAGTGCGTTTAAATTTAACTGCAAGTTGTTATGTTTTTCACCTTGGTTCTGTACTCGACGCAATCGTTCACATCAACATGCAAAGAAAAATTCCACAGCGCTAGCACGTAAATTAAAAAAATTCCAGCATTTGTGATTTAAACGTCGATTCATTTCTGTTTAGAAACTGTGCTCTTTTATTAATTATCTATGACGCTAAAGCTAAAATACATTAAGAAACTTAGGGAGTGACCAACTGTCTAAGCATGTAATCTATATTATAAAATGTAGAATTATATTATATCATTCAGTATATGTTTTGCAATTCGTGTCTTTTAAAAAATAGTTTTGCATTAAAATATATAATGAAGACCACGTAGAATTATTTTTCATTAAGTTTATTCAACGCTAGAGTTTATTATTTGTAGTGTTAAAATTGACTGAGTAAAGTTAAAAACAACAAATTGTTGAAACGTTAGATACAACTTGAGACCAAATCACCATATGTAAAATTTTAATACTTAATATAAAAGAGAAATTAAAATTTTACATTGTATTGATCTTGAGTTGTATTTGAAGTTTCAAATAAGTTTTTTCCTACAGCTTATTTAAAATTTCGGACAAATTCCGCGCTTAATAATTTGAATTAAAACGTTTCACGTCATTTCCTCTCACCGACATCATTTGTGGCGGCCACTCAGTACACTTCGAAACTGTGTAAGGAAGATGAAAGTATATAAAAATTGATATCTCTATCTCACTTGCAGCGGATAAAAAATTAGCATTAAGTTGAATTTCTGTAGGTTACTGTATGATACGTTCTCTAGGACTGTGGTCCATGTATGGTACGCAAATTCCTCAATAGCGTCCTTAACGTAGAGAACATATTTATCCATGGTCCCTAACCAACATGTACTGAGTTACAATATACCTAAAACAAGACTAAGATTTTAAAAACGAATAAATCTTTTTATAACAAAAGATTTAAAAATACAAAAATTAACTGTGTATTGTGCCTTGTTTTAATCTCATCAAATTTCTTTATAAATTATAAACGAAATTATACACTTGGCGTGAGCTAAATAAACACTTATTATAGTAAATTTATCTATATGGTAAATTAATATCTCGATAGATGTCAGGCTTGTTGTCAATTTTAACAATAATAATTTATACATTATTTTAATAATAAAATCCAATTTAAAACTGCAACATTATTAGGTCTTCAGTCTTGGAACTGGTTACACGCCTACCATCATTGTTTCCTATTCTAAACTAACCTACAGATCTCCCTGAAATTTGCACAGTCTGCATCTATCACTATCTGATCTAGGTCTACATCTACCTCTTTTTTCCTATCTCTGCTTGTAATATATCCCATACTATTCCCCGAAATGCTTTAGAACGTATTCCGCCCTTCTATTTCTCTTTTTCCCCAGATATCCTTGTTCCCCTACTATTTCTATAACCTATTTGTTATTATCTTTGTTTGTCCATGCTATCCTCCTCATACATTTGAACCACAGTATTTCAAAAGGCTGCTACCGTTTTTCTGTCTGTGATTCAGACTGCCCGTATTTCATAGGCATACTGTGCTGTGCTCCACACATATGCTTTCAACAATTTTCTTCTTGTTCTATGTTTGTTGTCTTTCCTCATAGGTGCTGTTCTTTTTTGTTAGATACAGTTCGGTCACCTTCTATTGTTTTACAGTTATATACCCTATTTTTCCTATCTTCAGTGGTTGTGAAGGGAGGTAAGCAGCCTGTGGCTGCCAAGTTCCCCCAACACTTAACCATTTACCGATTTAATATATTTTCCAATAAATCTTTTCGCACAGTCAACATTAGTTGCAGATATTTCGCAACCAACAACTAGTTGTTTATGCTAATCATCTGATTTATCTGCGCTTATTTTTTCGTCATTAGGTTTTCCGCCTCAAAACTGGTCGGACACGTACCTGCACTTATTTATATTCTGTGCTAGCCTACATAGTTCCCTGAAATTCTCACACAGCATGTGTATACAGCTCGTTCCCCTTCTATTGTTTTCTAATTTTATGCCTTATTTCACCGAGATTCAATGAAGGGGGTTAAGCAACCTGTGGCTACCAAGATCCCCCAACACTTAGACGTTTGCCGAAATAATGGTTTTCCAGTAAATCCTTTCACACTTAATATTATTCGAGAATATTGCCCAACCAATTCTTGTAGTTACTTATAATAATCATCATGTTTAAGCACAGTTATTTTTTTCGTCACTAGTTTATCCATCTTGGGATTGGTTGGATGCGTACCTCCATTGATTTCTATTCTGGGCTAGCCTACACATCCCCCTGAAACCCCTACAGCCTACATCTTTTACTATCTGTGTGCAGTAGTCTAACCTAGGTCTGCCTCTTCTTCTCTTTTTTCCTATCTCTGCTTCTAATATATTCTGCACTATTCCCTCTTTGTTCTTAACTTTGTCTGTTCATGATATCTTTATCATATGTCTGTAGCACCACATTTCAAAGGCTTCTACCTTTTTCTTGTCCGCTTCTCCTACTGTCCAGGCTTCATATCCGTACAGTGCTGTGCTCCATACATATGTTTTAAGCAATCTTTTCCTTGTTTCTATGTTTGTGGTCTTTGAGCACAGTAGTTGCTTTTTCTTGTTAAATGTAGCACGACCTTGTGCTAATCTTTGTTTTATATCTTTTGTGCTTTTCCCATCTTGCGTTATTTGGCTTCCTAGGTAGCAGAAATCCTTAACCTCTTGTAAGTTCGTGTTACATACTTGTATTCTTGTTTTTGATTTATTTTCGCCACCTTTGCATACTAGAACTTTAGTTTTAGTTTTGTTAATTTTCATACCGTATCTCTCTGTTAGAACCGTTTCCATTTCATTAAGAGCAGCTTCTAACTCTTCCTTGCTAGACGCTAATACCGCTATATCATCTGCAAATCTAAGCATATCAATTTTTTGTCCTTGCATAGTAATTCCAAATGTCTTCCTGCATTTGACAGTATTCATTGCCTCTTCTATGTACAAGTTAAAAATCAATGGGGATAGGACACATCCCTGTCTCACCCTTTTCCTAATGTTTACTTCTCTACGTTCCTGCTCTAATTCTATTACTGCTGTTTGCTCTTTGTATAAGCTATGTACTATTCGTCTATCCGTATAACTCATTCCAATCTTTTTGAGTATTTCAAACATTTTTTTCCATTTTACATTGTGGAAATCTTTTTCCAAATCTACAAACCCTATATACACGCTTTCCCCTTTTTCTATTGTTTTCTCCATTATCACTCTCAGAGCTAAAATAGCCTCCCGTGTTCCCCTGTTTCGCCTAAACCCAAATTGGTCTTCTCCTAGTATTTCTTCAGCTCGTTTTTCCATTCGTCTTTGCACAATTCTAGTTAATATTTTTGACACGTGTGCTGTCAAACTTATTGTTCGAAAATTTTCACATCTATCCGCGCCTTTCTTTTTTGGTATAGTTACTATGATGCTACGTTTGAAATCTTTGGGTATCTCGCCTGTCTCATACATATAGCTTACAAGTTGGAAGAGACGTTCTGTTACTGCTTGTCCAGCGGCTTTTAGAGTTTCTGCTTGCTCCTTATCTGTACCCGGCGCCTTACCATTTTTTAGACTCTTTAATGCTAATTCAAACTCATCTCTAAGTATAGGATATCCCAAGTCCTCATTTTCAATGTCTGATTCTCTTCTAATGCAGTTAGTTCCTCTCCTGCATATAAATTCCCTATATATTCTTGCCATCTACCCACTTTCTCTACGTTTTCTATAATGACGTTTCCTTGTGCGTCCTTTATATTTTTGCTGTACGGTTTTATATCCCTAAAATTCATTCTAATTAATTTGTATGCTTCTTCTGTCTTTCCTATTTCCATCTTCGTTTGTACCTCTTTGCACTTTTCATCAATCCACTGTTCTTTAGCTTTCCTGCATTTTCGAATAATTTCCCATTTTATGGCTTTGTATCTCTGTTTTCCTGTTTCGTCTGATTTATTTTTGTATTTTCGTCTTTCTTCTATTAAATTCAGGATATTCTTTGGTTTTCCATGGTTTTTAATTTTCTTTTGTGTATAGCCCAGAATATCTCTGGCCGCCATGTCTAGGCTAGATTTAATGTTATTCCATTCTGTTTCTACTTCCTTAGTATCAGATATTTTCCTGATATCTTTGAGCAATTCATTTGACTTTTTTTTTGAATCTTTCTTGAATATCTTTATCTTTTAGTTTCTCTAAGTCCAAGTGCCTTTTTCCGCTCCTTTTTTTCATATTCCTAAATTTAAGTGCGGCCTTCATAATTACGATGTTGTGGTCAGTATCTATATCTGCTTCTGGGTAGCTTCTACAGTCTTTTACTTGGTTCCTTAACCGTTGTCTAACAAGAATGTAATCTATTTGATATCTTCCTATATCTCCTGGCATCTTCCACGTATATCGTCTTCTAGCATGATGTTGAAATAATGTGTTAGTGATAATTAAATTGTTCTTGTCACAAAATTCTACCAGTCTATTTCCCCTGTCGTTTCTCGTGCCTAAACCAAATAAACCCACTACCGCTTCTTCCCTACCCTCACCTACCACGGCATTAAAATCCCCCGTAATTATTAAATTTTCATGTCCTTTTACGTATCTTAATATGTCTTCGATATTTTTGTAGATGGCTTCTACCTCTTCGTCACTGTAGCTAGAGGTGGGCATGTATACTTGTATTATTACTGTGTTTACCGGTTTAGATTCTAATCTAACCATGAGTACTCTTTCGTTCTTTTGTAAGTAATTTTCTACACAGTATCCTATCTTTTTCCGCATAACTATCCCTACACCCAAATTTCCTTCCTCTGCTCCTGTATGAATTACCCTGAAGTCTCCACTCGAAAAATCCCCCGCCTCTGGCCACCGAACTTTGCTAATCCCTACTATGTCTAGTGATAACCTATTCATTTCGATGTTTAGGTTCTCTAGCTTACCTACTTGTTTCATACTTCTAACATTCCACGCTCCAACTTGCAGAATGTTTCCGACTCTCTTTCCGATCGCATCCTCCGAAATAGTCCCCTCCCGGAGATCCGAAGGGGACTATTTTAACTCCGAAATTTTTTACCCCAAAGGATGCCATCATGTTTATTACAATTTAAGTACACTGTGTACTTGGGAGATAATGTGGTGGTTTCCCGTTGCCTTCCACATCGCGGTAGTGTGTCTTAGACTGCCATACCGACCCCTATGGTCTCTGCCAATCTAAGTACCGAAAGCGCCGCTGCCCTCTTTCGGGGACCTGTCTTCGTCTGGTTCCTCACTAACGACCCTACTACTTTGGTTGGACCTGTAGTTTGGCTCTTTAGCTCATTAGAACACGTAAGCCATTTCACCTGTTCTATTAATTTAGAACTTCGTCAAGGTGCAGGTCCATTCGAAAAGGTTTAAAACTGCATTTGTAAAAAAAATATAAACTAGAAATAAGGACGTTTTTTTGGTGCACTATGCAAATTCGCTAACACCCAAGGTATGTTCCATTTAAAAATTCACTATTACAATTTTTTTTGTTTATAACAGATTATACACTGATGATTTAGGATGTATATCTTCCTAACTTGTGTTAAACATTGACATTAACCAACGTGGTATTTTTTGATACCCGAAACCGTAATCCAATCTTAAGAAATAAGTCAAAATTACAGTTTTAAATCGACTTTAGCAACTAAAGGAAAGAAATGATGATAGCAATGGGTTGGTGGCTATAGTCTAAATCATGAAAGAATGAATTCACGTCCTAGGTTTCTGGATTAAAAAACGACATATTTTTAAAGGATCTATCGGAATATACTTAATGCATAAGAATTGAAAGTTTGTCGTCTGTTAATTCAGCAACCTATGACGTGAATTCATTCTTTCATGATTTAGACTATACTTTAACAGCTAAATGACATTTGATAAAAGGTAAATGTGTTTTCTTGTTATTACAAACATTGTAACAGGCCATAGATTCTCTATGGTAACAAGCTTCGTAGGTGTAAGAACACTAATATTTGACTATACAATTACTAGAGTTTCCTGTAACGTAAAGTTGAAAATATTTAATTGCAAGAAATTCGAAACTGTAATGTCTCTTTTCAAGTCTTAATGGTGAGTTTTGCATATTTCTTGCAAGAATACAAACCCAGTGTAAGGACTTGAGCTTTTCGATATTAGTATTTTTTGTAAGAGCATCAAATAAAACTAAACTTTGAAATCAGGTTAAAGAGCACTTTGTACTGCACTAACTCATATTAACTTTCTTCTCGATATTGAAACAATACTGTTGTTGATTTCTTCATGAAGAACAATAATGGCTGTTTACATCCTACATTTTTAGACAGGCTTAACTTAAAATTAAGCTTAAATTAAAAAGACGTACTGCACCCCAGTTTAAGGAGCAGAATTACTTAATTTAAGCGACCCACGGCTAGAGTTTAAAACACCACTTCTAATAATGTCTTTAGCTGTCAACAGTTTGGATTTCAGGAAAACAAATCCACATCTTTAGCCAGCTCTGTCTATATTGATAACACAAGCAATGTCCTTGAAAATGAAGTTATAGTTGCTCACTTCCTAGATCTCTGCAAAGTTTTTGATTGTGTGAATGATAATACACTACTGAACAAACTTGAGGCGTACAATTTACATCCAGACAATTTATACATATGGTTAATTTATATCTAAGCTGCAGTAAACAATTTGTACATTCTGTCCCTGTATCTAAATAATATAGTTCATACTTAATTTAAAATTTCATAGTCCCCTACTGTACTCATAGTCATGTATGAAGTTGTTGTGTTTCCGACTTCCCTTTAAATTGAAATAATTGCTTAATCAACTTCGTGTAGGTTTTATTAATACATGTAAATATAATTTAAATATAGCAAATCAAATTTACTCTTTCAATATAGTATTAAATCTAATATTTTCCTTAAAGATTATAATACGTTTGAAAACGTGGGTTTCCATTGTTGTCGTTTGTTTTCGGAAATATTACAATCATTTACTTAGGTGTTCTGTAAAATGAGTTTTCTACATGTGTGATTAGCGAGTGCGACTCAATTCTAATTTGCCGCTTTCATTATCTATATAGGGATGTTTCCTAAAAAATAAGACAGATTGCAATGGAATAGAAATTATCAAATGGTTTTCAGTTATCAGTTGTTGTTAGCTTTGAATTTTCTAATATGGCATATTCAAGTGATTCGTTGTCAAACTGTTGTTGTAACTGTCTGAAACAGAATTAGTACATTCTAGTCGACAAGATAAACAAGTGGGCTTCTACAGCTAATGGATTTATAACATGGGATTCTGAAATTAGTTTGTACAAAGTATAACTAAATTATTTACTGCAATTCGTGCCAATTTACTTGCAGCTAATTCAACACATCACTACGTAACATGTATAGACATATCGTAGGTTGGCTAATGATTTACTACTAGCTATTGGCCAAGGAAAGTGAAGAGTCACTGTGTTCACCGTTGCTTCTTCTAAATTTGGTTCACTTTTTCCAGGTAAAAATTTCAGTATGGTGTGTCATGTGATCCTGCAAATATCGACTGTATCCGGTTGTTGGACCGCACCAGAGCATCCGCCCAAACTGTAAGAAGTCCTATTTATTTTCTACGTCGCTTTGTTGATCTACATCAGGAAGAATTGTGTCTGGTTTTTCTGTTAAGTTTTTTCGGTGGCTCATCGCACAACTTGTGGTATTACGGGATTGAAATTAAACGTACTTCACTCAAATTGATGGAATATACTAATGAAGACAACTTTTTTGTTTGGGTATCAATTATAAAATATAATTTTCTAACAATATAAAAATTTTCATTTTGAACGGATCTGCACCATGAATTTCTAAAATACCAATTATTAATTCTTTTTTGCTTGTTCGAATGTTTGAGATAGTGCTTTTATTGTTGTTATTGTTATTGTTTTTGTTATTCTTATTATCAGTAGAATTTATAATTGGTTTTGATATAGATGAAGTTTTATCAGTGACCATGTGAACACCTGATTCTGTACTTGCTTTAATGCAATCCTTTATGTTATGACCTTGTTTGTATTCCACCTGTTGCAATAGTTGATTATCACTCAAGGTGTTAACTTCTGGATTGGTAGTAACTTTATCCTTAGCTAAATTAGTAATTTTTTGACCATTTGTTAGTAGCTTTATCAAATCAACATTACTGCTTCTCAAATTGAAGACTGCCTCTCATAGTTCTTTAATCTCATCATGTAGATGCACAGTTGAAGTTAGAACCATACCTCTAATAAGTTTGTTAAATTCTTCACTTTTGAGAAAAGTAATAATATCCTGGCTATTATTTTGTGGTGATAATTTACACTATCCTGACCAGCAATACCAGTATCCAAATTAGTGTTGCTAACAATATTATCAACACTGTCATTACCATTATCAGAGCACTTAGCACAATAATATAATTTATTACCATCTTTATTTAAAATAACTGATCCTTTTCGGTCACGACATGAAGGATGAACTTTAACATCACAAGTAACACAACTATAATATTTGTTTACTACTTTTTTACCACAATAATTACAACTATTGTTAGAATTGTTAAATGCATGCTGATCACTGTCAGCCATCTTGATAATATACATAGATATTGGAGCGTACGGAGGTTCGGGTGATTCAAATGTTTTAAAAAATCAAATATGGAAAAAGTTACAAGAAAAAATGTTTAACGTTCTGAATGGAAAAAGGTTGCTTAACGATGACATTGGAAAGATAATGCCATTTTGTGTAGTGGCTGATGCAGCTTTTGGCATAGGAGATAATATCTTGCGGCCGTACGCAAGGACAAACCTATCATCATATAGCAAACGGATCTACAATTACAGACAGACAAGAGCTCGAAGAATGGTTGAATGTACATTTGGGATATTGGCCACCAAGTGGCGCGTATTACATAGGCCACTTGATGTTAACATTGACTTTTGTGTGTCGATTATAAAAGCATGTTGCATTTTGCATAACTATGTACATATAAAGGATGGAATAAAATTTTCAGACATAATTATTCTCGCGAAGTGATAAGCGTGCGAAACCGTACGGAACAAGAACTTTCTCAACCACAAGACGTCAACCAATCGCAACAACTATTTAGTCGAATGTATGCGCCCGCTCATATGTGTCGATGCATTTTGGTCTTGCGAACGATAGTTGTACAAGTTTTTAATCATAAAGCATCGCCGACCGACTTATGATTTTTTAGTCGCTGTGCAATCGTGTTGATTGTATGGGGGACTAACATATAAGCCCACAGAGTTATAGCATACAACTAAATAGTTGTGCAACTAAAAATTGCATGAAAGCATTGAGATGTTTTTGTGTACTATGGATATGACAAATTTTCCTTTAAAAGTATGGAAAAGGATATATCCTGTTCTTATAAAATGTCAGATTTAAATATAGAAAGAAAAACTAACCTTTATAAGTTTTGCTTCAACATAATTACAGATATACAAATAGAACTTGCTTATAATTACAAAATCTCAACAGCAAATGAAACTGGAAAAATATCATTTATACCATTTATAAGATAAATAAAGTAATTTATGTTTGACAAGCACACCCCACAATCGTGTAAACTGTTTCTTTTCAGCAATTGTGGAAAACAACATTTAAAAAGTATTGTTTTAATTAAATATTAATCTCTTTATATAGAGATTAAACAAAAATATAAATCCTATATCTCTAGAGGTATACACTGCAAAACTTGTTTGTAAGTTATAATAATGATTATACAAGAATACTTGGCGAGAGCAAAATAAAACAACTATCGACAGCGTAGTAACTTAATACATCAATAGATGTCAAGCATCTTGTCAATTTTAACAATAATAATTTAAATATTATTTTAATATAAAATTCAATTAGGAACTGCATTTTGTTAATAATAATAACTAGGCATAAGTATTAAGTACGTCTTCTTCAGCAGTTAACATTCAAGATGTGCTCAAGTTAAAAAAATTCACTATTGCAATTTTTTGTTTAGAACTAATTAAGTATACAGTGATGGCTTAAGCAGTGCTTGCAACTTTGTATAATTTTCTAATTTGTGTTAATTATGTCTATTAAGTAACCTGATACTTTTTTAACACATGAAATTGTAATCCAACCTTGGGAATTAAGAGCTTAGCAATTAAAAGAAAGAATAGATGAATAACAATGGTTGGTGGTGGCTCCTTGAACAGCTAAAAGGCATTTGATCAAAGAGGTTTTCTTGTTCACAAATATTGAATACTTGTAATTTAAGGGCGCGATCGGATGTATGGTTGGCTGCATAAAATACATCAAAAACAGGTTATTCTGTTTGGTAAATAACTTTTGTTGGATTGAAAATATGCAAAATGTAACTTCACCATTAGACTCACAAAACTTTGTACTTTCTAACGAAGGTTTGCTTTTTTTCTAAAGTAGAGTAATAGGTAAGAAATAGCTGTTAAAAGTAATGTTAAAATTCACTTACTTTATTTTAGTTACTACATCTAACAAAATAATTTGTATATAAAAAAAAGCATTCGTTGGATAGCAGAATACATATATAATCGTTCTGTTAAAAAATTTCAAAAATATTGATCATGATAGTCGTAGTGTACTGACTGGATTTTATTGAATTATTACATTAATTGTAGACCATTTTAATAGGATTTGTTCACGACTTTCTTCGAAGATGGCACTGTTAATGATGTGTAGAATAAGGTTTAAAACCAGAATATTTCAATTTGAATTATTTTGAACTTTGTTTTTGTCGCATTGAAATGAAGTAAACTAATAATATATGGTGAATTACCTTTTGATAAGTGTAATATAATAATGATTGGATTAATTGCGAATATTTATGAAGCCAAAGATGACATAACCTCAACATCCATGGTTGTTTGTAAACTTCCATGTTTATGTTTACAAGCGATAAGTAAATTATTATAGCAGTGTTACTTTGTGAAGCTTATACTATGTTATAATTGTTTTTGATAAAAGGGTAGTGTGCCGTATCCCAAAACGTAGCTAGATACTCTACAATATTCAATATAAGCAAAATATTGCATCACGTTAGCAAGAGTATTGTTTATTAAAATATCTTACTGGAACCATCGCAGGGAAATAGGATACATTTTGTTACAAATTAGGTTGCGAGTTTGGTACTCAGCAAAATGATTTACAAATTTGAACGATCTGGGGAAGGACGTTCTCAAAAAACGATAATTTTTCCTACATCATTTTACACTTCACTTCACAAATTTAATAGGCAATCTCGTATTATCTTTTTAAGTTTGTGGTAATAAATTTAAAGTAGTTGCATTTAAAGCTTCCACTATATTTTAAGGCGTCAATTGTAATTCACCTTGACTATAATTAGTTATTAACTTTAAGATTTTAAATGCTTTCACAGAATGGTATTATTTATTTGACATCTGTTGGTTTATTAGTTTGTTTTATACGATAACTCGACTGTCGTCATTGCAAATAATACCCAAGACAAGAGCTATTTCAGTAATAGAAAATACTATATTATTCAACGAGCCTATAATGATTGCTATTATTCACAAGGTCTAAGTTTACGACACATGCTGTTTTAACTCAAGTTATCACAGGTTTAAATTTTTAAGTAATATTAAGGAAGTGTTATTAAAACAAATGTTATTTTTTCGATTTTTCCGGTATAAAGTTCAAGCTTGCAGTTTTTGTTGCTTCCCTTAATCTAAGGGAGCACAAGCCATCTTATTTTCACTATATGTACTCAGTTTTTACTGAAGTACTTTAAAAGCATAGTGTTTAAATAAATTCTCTAGTGAATAATGGATATTCCTATGAGTAAACACACATATAATGAATATATCATAAATGGATAAAAATGCAGTATGGTTTCTCTGGTTTCACTCTTCATGTTTAAGGATAATAAAAATAACAAAGAACCTAAATTTAACGCACAGCATAGTTGTAGCAAGTGTTATTTCAAAAATTAGCATTATTTAACAGCTCATGGCTCAACGACAAAAAATTAATAACTATACAAGAATGTTTAACAAAGATTAACTGAAAAAAATGTTTATCTTCAAACGTTAAAAATTAGGTCATTATTTAACTGCGTTGGCTACGGAGAATTGTCACTTCTCCACCGGCGACAGTTTTACTTTTCCTTTACCATCCATGGAGGTAAAAGTGTAGTCATGACGACAAATCAAGTAAGTTCCACGAAACTACAATATACATAACGATAACTAACCACCAAACATCATTCCTCTTTTCAGTGTACTATTAAATGTACAGTTTTTACGGGTGACTTCATTTGCAGCTTATACAATTTCGATACTTTGCATTCTACGATGGATGAGTTCTTATTTAACAACATACCACGTAGTAATTGTGTCTAATTGATGTGTGTCAAAAAGACAAATAATTGTAGGCAATCTTTGATTAATCAAATACCGAAAATTCATACCCGTAAAAATAAATAAAAATTACTAATGTTTGTACATTTTGCAGTACGTTTGAAGATAAAATAGTGTATTTTATGTGGAGGAGAAGTGACTTTTCATAGCTCGCCTCTGTTACCCGCCGAACGATAGTGAGACTTAATTATGATAATTGCATGGCATATTTCTAAGGGCGGACGTGGAGATCCAAAGAAAAAAGATCGCCTTCGCTGACAAAAACCTGTCTTAATAGAATAAGACGCAGCTCCTGTAAGAAATTGTAATAGTTAAATAAATAAAAAAGTGGAACACTATTTGTGTCCAGCAAAAATACATAAAGAAGTAGTTAAAAAGGTATTTCCAATATAAAATTGGCATCAAATTCCTACTCATAAGGATGTTAGCTTTATGTTATTAGATTTGGTCAAACTTGATTAAAATAAAAAACTTTAATCTGGAACCAATTGTTTACTAAAAAAAATCTCTTTTAAAATAATGTGACTTGTAACAAAAATTTAATCATTAACTGTAACAATCTATAACTTTCAACTTCATGTTCGTCTTAATTATTTTTAATCAAATACTTTACAGTATGACATGAACTTGTTGTACAAATAGGGTTCCGACCTGTGCAGATCTGTTCAGGCAGATGACAAATTAATAAGTTCTAAAAATGTTAGCATTTGAGTTTTCTAAATTACATATGCAAGTTTTAATTTATATAAAGCTGATCACAAAAATAGACATGTTTACATATCTTGTACTCAAGCTGTTCGAAGCATTTGCTTTTAAAAATAACATCTGTCAGCAGTACAAAGCAGAAAAATATATGACGTCAGTAACACCCGTTGACGTTACCGACGATTCATATTGAGCCACGCGTGTTGTTTTTTTTAAACATCAAATCAGTGAACTTTAAGTTTACTACTGGTAAATCCAGCTTAGCAATTAGTTAAAACTTTTATTACGTACTTGTATTACGCATCAAAGCAAGTTAACGTGTTTCTAGATTTGAAACACATAAAAAGAACTTATAGCTATCTACGAACCAAAACTGCATTTGTCGCATTGTAGCAAAGAAAGAAGGGATCCTCGTTATTTCAAGCAACGATAACAGCGTTTGTTTTGAAACAAATTCATCCAAAACAACTTCTACTATGACTTCGTCCCACGTGTCGAATCAAATCCTGTTGCAATACATTCTGCAGCAGTTGTAATCACGAAGTTGAATTACGCCGTCTTCCCCAGGTAGCATCTTTACTGTGTCTTTGTGTATCTTAAAAGTTGCATCCTACTTGTCCTTGTGTGTCTTAAAAGTTTGCATACTAAGTGTCGTCTTCTACGAGTCGCGCTAAATAAATTATCTCAAATTACACAAGTTAACAAAATATATACGTTACCGACCGTTATTCGAAGATGTGTTCACTCATTGAAGTGGATTCGCAAATTGCCGGCCTGCAATCTAGGATACATGTTAATGCTTCTACTACGTATGGCCGACTATCTACAAACTAGCTCGGGCGGCCGAGCCGTCCGGAGGCGAGCAATCAAACAGAGATGTGCCTGCAAACAGCTGTATACGACACAGATATTTAACCATAAGTAGATTATTAAAGGACGATGCGGGCTCAACGCACTACTTTTGAAGTTGAATGCAAAATATTATTGTTGTTAATAAAATTTGTTATATTATTCTTACAATTATATGGAGGGATTTATTATCGAAATTAAAATTGTTACAACATGAATCATCGTCTTCACAATTAAAGCCAGGTGAACGATTAGATAAAAAATTGTTTATTACTAAAGCTTTAAATGATGTTAAAAAATTGGACACATCAGGAGATATGTTCCTGGCAACATGACTCCGAATACAACCAAAAAAGTTTTCACGTGAATCTTGGTTCAAACTCCTCGGTAGTATAAATGAAAACTTACTTTGTAAAAGAATTTCCCTTATACGCAAGAAACCTCGAAGTGTATTCTATAAATTCGTCAAAGAATTCATTTTTCTTCTTGCTGAAGAATCTCATTGTATTGGTGACAGCAATTGCATTTCGACAAAACACATCATGACCTGAAGTATGTGTAACCCCACCTTTTAATGGTTTATTACGTGGAGCAATGGGATTATTTCCATTCAAACTATCAAACAAGTTATCCATGTACAAAATGAAATCTGCAGTATGTTCTGCTTCCTTGTCCAATTTGTAGACACCCATTATATCTGTAATTAGATTTAAAATAAATTTAATCAAATTAGTTGTCCTGAAACACAGTTATTAAATGTGAAATCTACTAATGTGTATGATAAAATTGATATTAGGGAATCATTGAACGTTGTAAGAATTAGATAGCTAAATTGACATATTGGTGTGTTGACAGGGATTCATATTGAACTTTGATTGAACTTCATGAATTAGACTTTGTTAAAATGTTATCATTTAGTTGTTGATTTATAAAGTTTGTATTGTGTTCTAATATGAATGTAATTTTAGTTTTACAATTGTTTTAATAAAGGGTAATTTATGTATATAGTAAAATATAGTATTGTAAGTTGTAAATTTAAAGTAATTTGGATGTCTTAGTTCTAAGTTAGAAACTGGTATTTATACGAAAGATTAGCTAGCTATATGCAATAATGTATAGTATATTAAGTAATTGATCTTCAAGTAATTTTGACGACTTGATGTATTTAAGAAATGGATTAAATAATTTAATGAGATACTGTTAGAAATTCATGACTGTAAGTTAATATTAATGATTTAATGATGAATTATAGTAGTTAAATGATTTTCTTTGAGTCGATTGAACAATAAGATGGGAATCAACTATAATATAAACAGTAGAAATAATAAGTATACAATTGTAGAGTTTAATATAGTTTGTAAATATTTATAGATTGAAAATAATCAGTATTTAAAGGATAACGGATTTTACCCAAATTGATGTAGAAGAATTTTTTATTATATATTAAAAAATTTATAAAAAAATTAAATATTGTTGCAAAAATAATGGAAAATTTTGGCTTTAAAATGAATATAATTTTAAATTTTAAGTTTTAAACAAAATGCTACTAATTGTTGCATAAGGTTTTTGGAATACATTTTGGGAAATAAATGTATGACAACTAAATTTAACACAAATGATTTATATTAATTGCAAATAATCTAGTAAATAAATAAAATAAAATTATAGAAAATAAATTAAGAAAATTGATAATAAATTTAAGTTTTGGGTTTATAAATTAATGTTAAGCTTATTTAAATCGTCATGACAAATTAAAAACATTTCCATTAAGGATAATTCTGTCTTTGAAACTAATAATGAGTTAGTGGAATTTTTGCGCTTAGGAAATTAAATTGTTCAAGTTTCAATTATAAAATTTGGCAAATGATTTATTGTTTAATAAAACATTTAATTTCAAGTATTAGAAATTGTTTAATATAAAATTTAAAATGTTTTTTATTACTTTGTTAAATTTAAAATTTTATGAATTTTAAGTAGTTTGTTTTAAAGTTAACTAAAAATTCAATAACTGCTAAATTGCTAAGTTTAAAAATTAGTTTTTTTACGTTTTTTAACATGTTTTTTATTTTGAATAAAATTTCATTAGCTTAGGATGTATTCACTTATATAAAGTTATTATTTTTAAAATTGTTTTTTAATAATTTGCTTAAAAATTACAGTTGAATAGATCTTCAACTTAATTATTCAAAGAAATTTAATTTTTAAAATTGAATTGGTTTATTAAAAAAGTTGTTAAATTATTAAAACCCAATTATAACAAAGTAAAGCTAATTTATTATTTAGTGTTAATTGAATTTAAGTTTATTTAATTTCAAATTTTTAATTATTTAAATTTTAATTCTTTTAATGATAAATTTATTTTTCTTAGTATTTTGGGTATTAATTTAAATAATTTATTAATGATTTTAAAATTGATTTAAATTACGGTAAAATTGAATTAAAATTTTTGTTCTTACTAACGCAATCAATTGTCAGATCCAAATTAAGAGAATTTAAGAAATTAATTTTGGTTAAAATTTACCTATTCATTTGGTAAAAATTGGCTAAATTTTAAAATTTTATTTAAACTTTCAAAAACATTGGAAATGTGGTAAAATCTACAAATATTTAAAATTAGAAATATTATACTTCAGGTAAATAAAATTGTTTGGTAATTTATTTAAGGTTTATGATTAAATATCTTTAATAAAAAATATTTATAAAATTATTAAAGACGAGTTATTAGCTTAGTTTAAATTTGCTAAAATTTTTAAACAAATTTAAACAAATAAACTTGCTGAAAATCACATTTTAAATTATTATATTAAATTATTTTCGAAATTAAATTTACATTTTTGTAATTAAAATTTTTTATTTTATTTTAAAATAAATAATATTTCTAACCATTTTTATTATTGTTCGCCAATGTTTCCATCATTTTAACACGATTTCAAACTGACTTTCTCGATCATCCCTATTTGCCAAGTTCCTTCACTCTAGTCTATTTACTTATTCTTCTTTTCGATAATTTTCATTCCCTTATTCGTGTTGCTGTTTCATTTCTTACCTTAGTTTATCCTGTTTTCCCTAATTTTCATCCTCATTTTAGAACACATTTTCCCCAGGCCCAACCTTTCAACTGTACCTTTTTTTCAATAAACTCGGTCAACATTTTTCAAAATTTCAAACAATTTTTTTTTTAAAATTGTTTAGGTTACTTTTTTAATTCGTTAGCGCCTTTTTTTAATTTTCCATTTCCTTTTAAGAGTTATAACGAAGTTCACCTTCTAGTTTCCAATTTAAACTTTTTCATAAATTTTTCAATCTTAGGCAAATTAACAAATCGTTTAGCAATCACTTGTTTGCTCAAAATTTTTTCCTTAATTTTCCAATTTTTACACTAAATCATTATCGAATTGGTCCTCAATCTTTTAAGGTTCTATACAATTTGTTTCCTATTTTCACTAAGTTTCCCTTATTTTGCATATGTTTTTTGCATGTCTAAACCTCCCTACATTTTAACTTCTTGCAAATTTCTTTTAAATCCTTTCCCTTTAATATTTTCAATATTCCCACATTCTTTGTTCTTATATAATCATCAATGTTTAAACATTATTTTTTCTACTATTTTCCCTTATTGGGTTCTACCCATTATTTCTATTCTGGCTACCTTTAAATCTTCCTGACAGCTCCCTCTACATACTTGTTTGTCAATTGTCCATGTTTCTTGTTTCTTTCTTCTCTTTTTTTTCCTATGCCTGTTCTTTTTTAACTTGTCTTCTATTGTTCTTTTATTTATATTTTCTGTCTAACTTTATGTTGTAATTTCATCCGCTTCCTCTGTGGTCTCCAATCTTTTCCCAACATTTTTTAAATTTCCTTGTTTATGTTTTTGAATAACTTTCTAACATTAAATTTTTTTCTTTGCATATCTTTGTTTCAATCTTACTTTAATTTGTTCAATGAGCTTATTTTTTGTTAACTTTTTTTTTTTTCTTTCCCAACCTGTTTCGCTTAAAGTTTACTTTTGTCTATCCTATCTTCCTTAACCTCAATTTTTTCCATTCCATTTCGCATTGGAAACCTTTTCCTAATCAATTATTTTTTTAATTCCTTCATTTCAATTCCTCCCATTCATAGTTGCCCTTTTGTAAAATTTTCCCAGAAACTCACCTTTCATTTTCAAATTTTTCCAGTTAATTCTTTTCATCTAAATATTTTAAAATTTCCCTATCCAATTCTTTATTACTTATCTTTTATTTTTAAACCCTTTTTTCTTAAATTAGGTTTCACCTTCCACCTTTTTAATGTTTTGCCTTCCTCCACTTACCCCAATTTTTTCCAACTCCCTTTCTAATTTAGTCTCTTTAATTTTCTTGCCATAATTACTTTCATGGGTTCCTTTTTTTCCCTTAATTTGTTCATTACCCCCCTATTTTCTTTTTTCTTATTACTTATTGTTAGTTTTAATCTTTTCTTCTATTCTTTTATCATTAAGTTCCTCCTCTGTCTTCACCTTTTTTTCTGCTTCCATTCCTTCTCGTACCGTTTCCTGTCTATTTTTATTTTGCTTTTTTAATCAATATTCTTTAAGTTTTTTTCCTTTTTTCCGATTTTCTTTTTTTTTTTTTAAAATTTTTAAATTTTTTAACTTTGTTTTTAGAGAAATTTTAACAAATAAATATAAAACATGTAGCATAGTGTTAGATACCTGTAGCTTGGCGTGCGTCTAAATTTAGATCTAGGGTATCTAAAATTACTTAGGGACCCTAGATTTAAAACATTGCACGTTGGGCGCCATTATTATAACTTCGTCGACGTGATACATGCGCCACTGATGACAGTTGTAACGATATTACATAATGTGAAAATTGACGCGCAAATTTCGATGTCGTCACACAATATGCAAACTATGGCACGTAATTACACAAAGTTTAAAGGAAATTAAATTTAAAGAAAACCCCCAAAGGGGGCACTCACGTGAATGTGTAAAGCTTCCTTCAGAATTACTTCATGATGGCGGCGGCTTCTTTAGGATCACTCCACGATGGTCGCCCGTGGCTTCGCTAATATTTCTCGGGTAGGGACTGCTCGCGGCACTTTTTCGGGTGTGGGAACTCTTAAGCCAGGTTGCGTCCAAATTCGCTTGTCTTCTTCCTATATGTAGACAAATATAAGGTAGCGGAGACAAGTAAAAGGTACGATAATTTGGGAACACAGAAAACCTACATATCAGAAAAAAGACACGGTAAGATACCCCACAACCACTCTTCTTCGCGTTTCGGAAGCAAGTCCCAACGCGTCATTCGGAAATTTCCCACTTCCTTCTTCTGCCACACGCGTCGGTGCGAAATCTCGCGCAACGCACTTCTGAAGTGACGGAAATACGCGCAACAAGTCTTTCAAATTTATGACGCGAAATTCTCATATATTAAAACTTAACTAATGTCAAGTGCCGATTTCGGCACGTAACACTGAACGGATTGTGTTACCATTAAAATCGTAATAACAATGCTGTGCTTAAAGTGACTACACCCTGATTGTAGTTTCCTAACCTCGCTTTGAATAATTACCCGGTAAAAGTCAAGTGTTTAACATACACAAGCATAACCTGGTACAGATCAGGGTATGTTCGTTTATCTGATAGAATGGTGCCGTACAATTTCCCCTCCAGTAAATTTTATCGCCAAAACGCAAGTTCAACACATACACACATAATTAAGTATGTTAGTTTATGTCGCGAAAAATCGCCTATTGTATGATATGTTGTTCTCTAGGACTGCGGTCCATTTTTGGACGTAAATTCCTCAATAGCGTACCTACCAAAGAGAACATATTTATTTCTATGGTCCCTAACTCACTGCTGAGTAAAAAAAAAAGCTAAAACATTTAAAAAATAAATCTCTTTATAACAAGAGATTCAAAAATAGGAAAATTAACCTTTTCTTGTGTCTAGTTTCGTGGTCATCAAATTTCTTTATAAATTATAAACGAAATTGTATACTTGGCGTGAGCTAAGTAAACACTTATTATAGTAAATACATCTATATGGTAAATTAATATCTCGATAGATGTCAGGCTTGTTGTCAATTTTAACAATAATAATTTATACATTAATTTAATAATAAAATCCAATTCAAACTTTCATTTGTAAATTAAAAATAAACTAAGAATAAAGACGTCCTTTTCGTGCACTATGCAAATTCGCTTTTTTCAACAGTTAGCATCCAAGGTGTGTTCAATTTAAAAATTCACGATTGCGATTCTTTTTGTTTACAACTGATTATACACTGATGATTTAGGTTGTATAACTTCCTAACATTTACATTAACCAACGTGGTATTTTTTGATACACGAAACCGTAATCCAACCTTAAGAAATAAGTCGAAATTACAGTTTTAAATCGACTTTAGCAATTAAAAGAAAGAAATGATGATAACAATGGGTTGGTGGCTCCTTTAACAGCTAAATGACATTTGATGAAAGGTAAATGTGTTTCCTTGTTATTACAAACATTATAACAGGCTTCGTAAGTATAAGAACACTAATATTTCACTATACAATTACTAGAGTTTCCTGTAACGTAAAGGTGAAAATATTTAATTGCAAGAAATTCGAAACTGTAATGTCTTTTTTCAAGTTCTTATAGAGAGTTTTGCATGCTTCTTGCAAGAATACAAACCCAGTGTAAGGACTTGAGCCTTTCGATAGTAGTATTTTTTGTAAGCGCAACAAATAAAATTATATATGGTTGTTTACACTATACATTTTTAAACAGTCTTTGTTAGAAAAAAAATATTTGAAGCAGTGCGTACCTTGCTACGATCAAAACAAAATTTGTCACGCAAATTCTGGGCAGAAGCCATAATCACGGCTGCGTATGTTCTTAATCAGATAGGACCAATGCATGTGGTTGACAAAATTCCCTACGAGTTATGGTTTGGTAAGGCGCTTGCTGTGGACCATCTAAAAATATTTGCCTCAAAATGTTTCGTCCATGTGGCCAAAGAGAAACGTAAGAAACTTGATACAAAGTCTTGGAAAGGTATATTTGTTGGGTACGTAGGCGAAAATGATGGATACAGAGTGTATGTATCTGAGCTACAAACTTTAAAGCTTAGCCGTGATATCATCTTTAAGGTAGACCCTGAACAGTTGGTTTCATTACCCAGTCTTAACAGACGACGAAGTTTCTGCTATAGAGCGTCGACAGTTGCGAGATGGTAGTAAGTTGAAAGCTCCAATGAAGTATAACGATTTTGCAATGCTAGCTGATGAAGAACCAAGCTTATTTGAGGAAGCAGTAGCTTCAGAAAATTTTCTAGAATAGAAAAAAGCAATGCAAGAAGAATTAGATTCATTAGCTGAAAATGGGACTTGGGAATTAACTAACTTACCATCTGGTAGAAGAACAATTAATAACCGGTGGGTTTTTCGTGTTAACCGAAATCCCCAAGGTGATACAGAATGCTATAAAGCCCGAATGGTAGCAAAAGCTTTCTCACAAAAGGTCAGTATCAACTATAATGAAACTTTCAGTCCTGTGGTTAGGTTTGATTCAACTAGAGCTATGTTGAGTGTAGTTGCACATAAAAATCTACACATGGCACAATTTGATATAAAAACAGCTTTCGTATGGTGATCTAAAAGAAGGACTGTATATGCAACAACCGCAAGGCTATGAAGATGGTACTGGAAAGGTCTGCAAACTTTGTGGAAGTTTGTATGGTCTAAAGTAGTCACCGCGGTGTTGGAACAAAAAGTTATCAAGTTTTTTTTCAAAGTATGGATTACAGGAAAGTCAAGCGGATACATGCCTTTATATAAACGCATCTGAAAATCGAAAATTAATTATTGGCATATACATAGACGACGGATTAGTTGTGGCTCAATGCAAAACAACTGTTTCGAATGCAACATGTTTCTTAGGTTTGCAAATTCAACAGTTCATAGTAGGTCAGTTTTTGTGTCCCAATAAAACTACACAAAGAGGATACTACAATGCTTTAAAATGTCAGACTATTATGCAGTTGCTACCCCGATTGACAAAATCAACAAGTTTTGGAAAAACAAGAGCAAGAAAAATGCGAAGCAGTTGGTAGCCTAATGTATTTGGTAATCGGATCAAGGCCTGATATTGCTTATGCAGTTAGTTGTGCGAGTCAAAATCTTGCAGAACCCTGTGATCAAGATTGGGTTAACGTGAAACGCATATTCAAGTATCTCAAAGGTACAATGCATTTTGGTCTGGTTTACAACGTAGGAAGCGATTGTAAATTAAAGAGTTACAGTGACGCACATTTTGGGGTGAATCCAAAAACAAGAAGGTCAACCACTGGTGTTGTTAGTATTTTTTTAGGGGTACCATTTCTTGGTCTAGTCAGAAACAGAAATCAGTAGCACTATCGACTACTGAAGCTGAATTTGTTGCTGCAAGCGAAGCTGCAAAAGAAGCCATTAATTTAAAAAAACTTTAAGTTCTCAAGTACCTATCCTTTAGGGGAAGTGTTAGAAAAAAAAATATCCAACATTATCATAATACCTAAGCTTGTAAAAACAAGAGTAGTTGTGTAAAATAAACTGTCAAGTCAAGTTGTAAAAGTCCAACAATCATAATTAAATAATTAGTTTATATGGTTTAATTCTCAATAGACTTAACTTAAAATTAAACTTAAATTAAAAAACGTATTGCAGCCTAGTTTAAGTAACAGAATTATATATATATGTATCGACTTTTGCAAACATTTCAGTTGGAGTTCCTCAGGGATCAATTTTAGGTCCTTTGCTCTTTATACTTTATACCAGCGACTTGTTAGCATTGATACATAATTGTAAAGTACTGGCGTATGCTGATGATATTCACGTTTATTTAAGTTTTCCAGCATGTGATGTTGACGATGCATTAATTTGTATAAATCATGATCTAGAATTGATCAATGAGATAAGTTCTAAACATAATCTTATATTAAACTCAAATAAGTCTAAGGCGATGATTTTCGGATCAAATAAAATTAGAGATTGTGTTAAGGATAAGATAAAAGTCATAATTAACAATACCCCTATTACATTAGTTAGTTCTTCATGAAATTTAGGTTTAATATTTGACGATGATCTGCACTTTAAGTCACGTGTTGAAGGGTTAATAAAAAGGTCGTATATAGCACTTAAACAACTATATGCTTGTCGGTATATACTAACCTTACAATTGAAAAAGCTGTTGTCGGAAACTCTAGTTCTGTCATTGTTTAACTATTGTGATTTTATATATGGTCCAAACCTTGATAGCACTTCTAAGACACAAATACAAAGGATTCAAAATACTTGTTGTTGTTTAGTTTTTGGATTACAAAAATTTGATCATGTATCGCATAAGATAAGAGTTGCATTGGTTAAATATGGATAACTGCAGAAAATATCATTTGTTATGTTTTGTTCATAAAATAATTATAAATAAGACTCCAGAGGATATTGCTAAAATATTAATGCCACGCTCCAAAATGCATTGCATCAATATTAGACACACTACAACTTTAACGATTCCCAAGCACTCGACTGCTGTTTCAGAGAGGAGTCATCTATAATGCTGTCTCTACTTATAATGCAATTCCAGATAGATATAAAAATCTTTCTTTTACCCCATTCAAGGCTCAAATCAAGGCGCATATTTTGGATAAGCAGTAACATAGCCTAATTGTATATTTTCAATTATTGTGTGATTACTCATTTGCTTCAAAAATTTTTTTGTCGAGTTATGTAGTGGTTTATGTAGGTTAAGTGTAAGAGTAGTCTATGACTAAACTTCGCCTGCATGGACCTACAAATATGTCTTATGTAATAATGTTTTAATGTAATATTAACAACAATAAAGTCAAAGTCAATTAATATAGTATATTGTTAATGTTGAATAAAAGCGGATTAATAAATACATTGTATACACTAGTTTATGTTTAATTATTGCTTGCAACAGTAAACTTATTTTGTGAGTTTGTATATTTGCTCAATTTGGAGTCTACGTAAACTAAACAATTGCACTGAGAATCTCTCTGTAGTACAGAACAATGTAAAAATTTTCTAAGGTATAAAAAGCAGAAAATTGTATCGTATTCTTAACCAGAGTTGGGACGGATACAATGAAAATGTACTCGGATACCGAGTAACGGATACTCAAAATGTATTCGAATATTTCTTAAAAACGTCTGAGTACTTTACCCTAAAAACTTTTTTCGGATACTGAGTATGGATACTTTGAGAATTCAATAGAGAAAATAATTGTTCCCATAACCCTCTAGAAATGTGCATATAACACTTGAAGTAAGTAGGCGCCGGACCGAATGCTAACACACCATAAGCATAACATTTGGCACCTATATTGGTTTTAGTTACATATATTTATAGTTTATACCCGCATTAGGTATTTATTTACCTAAATATATATTTCTGGATAAATAAGCCAATAAAAGTAGTAAATCCAGACATATTGTGCACACATTACTGCTAAGTGCTAACTTGTAATTGCTACCAATAAAATAACTAACATTTTTTTGTTTTTGTTATTTGAAATTGTTCATCGATATTTACAGTAATTTTTAAATAGTGTAGGTAATTTAAGTTTGTAAAAATAAAAAGAAACTTACTTTTTGGTTTCAAATGCTTACTGCATATCCAACATTTCACACAAAACAAA
This sequence comes from Platerodrilus igneus, assembly GCA_036346225.1. Taxonomy (NCBI): domain Eukaryota; kingdom Metazoa; phylum Arthropoda; class Insecta; order Coleoptera; family Lycidae; genus Platerodrilus; species Platerodrilus igneus. The sequence continues at coordinate 2,018,660 of JARFIW010001025.1, read as the reverse complement.
ATACGACACAATTGCACCCTTGGTGTTTAGATGTTCTCTGTATCTGTAGTCCTTACATCAGCTAATAAACGAATGAGGGAAACATAAATGAGTGTTTACATTTTGTTTTGGAATTCAACTAATATTTTTACCAGTGAAATACTGTCTAAAAGGATTATGATTATATTTATTACTTAATGATGGATAATAATGAGGATAAATGCATGAAATGCTTAGATTCTTTAAATGACCATGATGTATGCATCAAATGTAATTGCTGTTCCAGATTAATTCATAAATAATGTGGAGAAATCTCTCCCTCTGAATTAAAATGTGTAGTTCTTCAAAAGCGAAGCCTGTGGTTTTTATGTAATACTTGCACCAACTCTATAAAAAATCTACCTTCTCTCTTCTCTAAAGTTGATATCATTACTAACTCTTTACAAGTCCTACTTAAGAAATCAATCAATAAAGTTGATACTCCAAACACTAAAAGTTATTCAACTGTTGTAAAAAACAAGCCCGAGCAAGTACTTATGGCCAAACCAAGAAAAGAACAAGCCAGTCAAACAACAAAAAACTATATAAAAAATGCAGTTGACCCTGCTCAAATTGGTGTCAACATCTCTAAGATAAAACAAATATCAAAAGGAGCTGTAATTATTGGATGTGAAAATCAGCAGGAACGTGATGTGCTACATACCAAGATTGTGGACACTATGAATGATAATTACAATGTGGAAATTCTTAAGTTAAAGCAGCCAAGAGTTCGAATTGGTACTATAAGTAACGAGGACATTGATGAGGTTGATGTGATAATAGACAAATTAGTTAAACAAAACAAGCTAGATACTCAAATAAGTGGTTTCTATATGAAAGTAGTCAAGATAATCAAAAACAGAGTGCAGAACTACTCAACCATTATATTAGAAATAGATTCTAACACACAGCTGCATAATGAAAAAAGAGAAAATCACCATAGAATGGTCACGGGCAAGTGTGTATAACCATGTAGACTTACTACAGTGTTACAAATGCCAAGGTTACCAGCATCTAGCAAAACACTGCAGCAATGATGAAGTATGTACCAATTGCTCAGGAAATCACAAACACAGTGATTGCAATTCCACTATTACCAAATGCGCCAACTACTTAAAAGCTAACTCTACTCTGGGATTGAATCTCAATGTAAACCACAACACCAAAGATAAGGACTGTCCATGCTATGTGAGACTTCTAAAACTTCAGCAAGCCATAATTAATTATGGAGATATATAGCAATCAAAGAGCTCAAAAAATGATAAGCCCTTTCAAATAGGACATATCAACATCAGATTGCTAAACAAATGCTTCGATCAGTGTATAAATATCTTCGCAGAACACAAGTTAGATATAATAGCTGTATCTGAGACTTGGTTAAGTCCTGATTTTCCTTCAAATCTGATCATGCTAATGGGGTATAATCTTGTCAGAGCAGATAGAGACACCAGGGGTGGAGGGCTGTGTCTCTACATAAGAAATACTATAAAGTATATAGTATCTACACACAATACACTGAATTCTCAACTTGAACAATTATGGTTAAAAATTAAAGTTAACAAACTGAATGTAGCAATAGGTGCTATTTATCGACCTCCCTCCACTAGCACAGAATGTTTAGTAGAGCTTGAAACTGCATTATCCTCTGAATATCTTGACTCACATGGAATAATTCTAGCTGGCGATCTTAATTTAGATTTTCTGAATCCTAATTTTGGAACTAATCGTTTGCAAGTCATATTCGATATTTATAAAATCACACAACATGTTAAAGAACCTACTCGAGTAACTGGGTCTACTTTAACGACAATAGATATACTTTGTTGCACCAATAACATAGGATTAGTTACTTGCAGCACTGTTGATTTTAATAACCTTACTGATCACAGAATGGTAAAAGGTAGTTTTAACATTTTGATTCCAAAACCTAATCTCAAATTATTTCATTCCGAAACTATAAACACTTGGAAATGGATCAGTTTAATGAAGATGCCAAAAATACTCCATGGAACACTATTGATGATGTATCTGACATAGACGAGAAAATCAGTCTTCTAAATATATATATTCTTCATCTCTTTAATACCCATGCACCTCTCACATCTATCACAATTAAAAATAATAGACCACCTTACATTACTTATACCATAAAAATTATGATGAACTTGAGAGATCAAGCTTATAAAACATTCCGGCATTCGAGAACAAATCAGGATTATCAGTATTATAAAACACTAAGGAATTATGTAACTCAATCGATCAAACGTGAGAAAATAGCATATTTCAGTTACTTATGTCAACTATATAAACATGACATTACATGTGATTTTCCAATGCTCCACCCGAAGGTACTACATTGGCCAGGAAGCGAGTTTTTTTTACCTGGAAAATTTTGAATTTTGCCGAACCCTTGCTGTTCCAAGCAAGGTAGGGATCTTTAACGTGCGTGACAACACTCACACACGGGACCTCCATTTTACCTCTCATCCGAACGAGGGTGTATTTTTGTGAAAAATGCTCGCCTAACATTTTTCAAGCGGACCGTGTCGGGATTTGAACCGGGACCTTGGGCAGTAGTCACACACATACCACTACGCCACGGAGGCCTAATTTATATATATATATATATATATATATATATATATATATAAACATGACAGCAATAAGCTTTGGAATGTATTTGAAAAAAAAAAACAACATACACTCTAAACCTAGAAATGAAATTGCTATTGAATTGCAAGACCCATCGATAATAAACAACTACTTCATAAATTCGATCAATTCTCTTAAAGTTAGCAAAACTAAAATTGAAGAATACGTTAATACACAAAAACCTGGATTTCCTGTTTTTAACTTGAGTACTATTAGCTCTGATGAAATAAGTAAAATTATCTCCTCAATGAAGACAAATGCATTTGACATTGACTGTATAAATTTACATATGCTAAAATTAATTTTACCCTATTCATTAGATGTTATCACTCACATAGTGAACTACTCAATAGGCCATGGTGTTTTTCCTGAACTATGGAAACAAGCTATTGTTGTTCCAATTTCTAAGGAACCTGTTGCCAAAAGTTACAAGACGGCTCCGTGGCGTAGTGGTATGTGTGTGACTACTATGCTCAAGGTCCCGGGTTTGAATCCCGACACGGTCCGCTTGAAAAATGTTAGGCAAGCATTTTTCACAAAAATACACCCTCGTTCGGATGAGAGGTAAAATGGAGGTCCCGTGTGTGAGTGTTGTCACGCACGTTAAAGATCTCTACCTTGCTTGAAACAGCAAGGGTTCGGCAAAATTCCAAATTTTCCAGGTAAAAAAAAAAAAAAAAAACTCGCTTCCTGGCCAATGTAGTACCTTCGGGTGGAGCATTGGAAAATCACATGTAATGCCAAAAGTTACAAGGCGGCTCCGTGGCGTAGTGGTATGTGTGTGACTACTACGCTCAAGGTCCCGGGTTCGAATCCCGACACGGTCCGCTTGAAAAATGTTAGGCGAGCATTTTTCACAGAAATACACCCTCGTTCGGATGAGAGGTAAAATGGAGGTCCCGTGTGTGAGTGTTGTCACGCACGTTAAAGATCCCTACCTTGCTTGGAACAGCAAGGGTTTGGCAAAATTCCAAATTTTCCAGGTAAAAAAAACTCGCTTCCTGGCCAATGTAGTACCTTCGGGTGGAGCATTGGAAAATCACATGTAATGCCAAAAGTTACAGTGACCTACGTCCTATTAGTTTACTACCAACCATGTCCAAAATCGTGGAAGCCATTGTTCATAAGCAACTCCTGGACCATGTAGTAAACAACAACATATTACCTGCACAACAGTCAGGGTTCCGCCCTAAATATAGTACTGCTACATGTTTATCTAAAGTTATTACTGATCTTGCGAGAAATATTGATAACTCAGAAGTAACCTTCTTATGTTTATTGGACTTCAGCAAAGCATTCGATGTCATTAATCATGATCTTCTTATTGCTAAATTAGCTTATTACAGATGTGACAACATTGTTTTGCAGTGGTTTAATAATTACCTCACTAATAGAAAACAGTTAGTCAAGATTGATAACAAGCAATCAGAACTTCTTACAATTAATCATGGAGTCCCGCAGGGAATTATTCTTGGTCCGTTGCTATTTACGATTTTTATTGCTGATTTACCGCTGATATTAACCACTGACTGCAACTTACACATGTATGCAGACGATACGCAGCTTTACATATCATGTCATCCCTCATTATCAAACTACTTAAAAATGAACATTAATCTTAACCATATCTACAACTGGTATATAAGTAACGGTCTAATTCTCAACCCTAAAAAGAGTACTTCCATGTGCATTGGTACACGAACTGGCTGCAACAACGCAAAATCTAATGCCACTATAGACATAGTAGTTAACAACACCGTGATAAAAATAGTAGATACTGCAAAAAATTTAGGTATTATTTTTGATTCTCAGCTGACATTCGAACATCACATCAATAAAAAAATCAGCCTCTGTTACTTCAAAATGAAGTCGTTATATAAATTTAAAATGGAGCTAAGTTCGACCGTTAAGTGGAAGCTTGTGAACAGCTTAATTTTGAGTCAACTAGATTACTGCTCCACGGTTTACTACAACTTCTTAGCAGTAAGACTAAGAAATAGGGTCCAAATTATGCAGAACGTATGTCTCAGATTTGCATTTAACATATGTATATATGAGCACGTAACTCCACACTATGTCAATCAGAAGATCCTTAAATTCGGCTACAGATCTGAACTTCTTTATGCGACATTCATTTTTAAGATTGTGCATCATCAACTACCCACCTACTTGTTCAGCCAGCTACACAGGCGTTCTACTATCTATTCTCGTTGCTTACGTGATCAAAATCACTTTACCATTCCAAAACATTATTCTGCTAAGTTTGAAGGATGCTTTGCATACACTGCCGTCAAGGTACTAAATAAATATTCAACAATCTACATCAGAACAAAATCCAAACTCAGCTTCAAGTCTTCAGTAAAAAGCATTCTACTCGCATTTCAAAAAACTGAGTTATAGTCTATAGACTATATCTATAGACTACTATCCCGGTCATATTTTCTGATGATTATAATTGTGGTGTTACCATGTTAGGGTATAAGTAATAGCATTTACGGATGAATTATGCCCTTTTGAATAACTTTTGTCTTTCAATTTGCTTACGAATTGTATTACTTACTAAATATTTGAATATTTGAAATTTATAATATGTACTGCGACTAACTGTAGTTATTCAATAAACTTATTTATTTATTTATTTATTTATAGTTGTAGACAATATATTGCAAGTTTATATCTTGCGGATTAGTTTGCTATGCTGTTGTGTCGTCGGCGCTAACTATTCAAGTAAATAATTTTTATTAAAGTATTCGAAGTTCTGAAAAAGTACTTGAGTACCGGATACTTTCATTTTTAGTCTCGGATACGGATACCAGATACAAAATTTTGAAAGTATTCGAATACAGAGTACCAGGTACACAAAAAGTACTCAGGTACTTCCCAATTCTGTACTTAACACTTGTGTGTCACTTTTACCCAAATACAATAAACACTAATAAAAAGTTAGTTGCTATAATGCATCTATGGTGAGATAAAAATTTAGCTAATCCTTACAAACCTTAATTAGTCAGGTAGATAATGTAATGGAAAGCAAGGGGGGGGGGGGCAACGTTTCGAATAAATTATTGCAGGGTGCGGGGAGACGCTCCGAGGGGTTGATATTTGCTCGGGAGACAAAAAAATTTTGTCTATATATTAAAATGAAAGATAATACGTAGAAACTAGTATGTATGGGATTAAGAAAAGTTTGTAAATAAAATATATATAAGTTAGGATAAGATTGTGAAAAGGACAAAGAAAAGATGGGTAGGCTAGATTTTATAAAAAAAATTATGAAGAAGGCAAAGGTGGTAAACCAAGGTGATAATAGAGAGAACAATAAATAAGTGGACATATTATAAAATATTTTTGGGAGAAATGTCTCAGACACTGATATGTGTATATAAAAGTTAATTTATAAAAAGGGAAAGTGTTTATTCGAAAGAATTAGAATTGTTAAAGATGATACAGTGATATATAATGATATTCAAAAATATCTGTACTTAGAAGTTTGTTTATAAAAATTTTTTGAAAATATGTAAAATTTGACAAGTAAAATTTTTTTATATTTTTCTGGTGAAACGTGTTAATTTTATTAAAAGACAGAAGTTATAAAAGGAAGTAGTGTGGAGGAGAATAAGATACCACGGAAGAAAGTTAAACTTATGCCAGAGAAGGGACAAGAAAACCAAGAGGAACATCCAAATTACAACCAGGACAATTAAGGAAAGTATCATTCATTTTATCGTTTTGAATTTGACATTTCAAGAGAAACCATCAGAAATTAAAATTTAATTCAAATTTGGAATATAATTAGATCTCGTAAAAATAGCAAAACCACGAGCGTCTAAGTAGAAATAAAAAAAAATTAGTTTCTTAAAATCTTAATCAACCTAACTGTATAAAATTTGGAATATTTGTCAAAATTAAGTATCAGTATATTAGCTTTACTAATCCATTTGAATTTCCAGCAAAATCACTCTACTCTACCGAAAAGTTTCTATAAAAATATATTGAACCATTACAGAAGTATATCAACCGAAATTTAGAAAGTTGAACCTAAGGATTTTCAAGGAAATTAAAACAAGTTGTACTGGAAAGTCATAATTCAGGAAATAAGGACCTTACTTTACGTAAGTAACCAACCTTAATTACTGTAGAAATGGCAACTATCAATTTCGGTAGTAACAGATTAAATAATAAAAAAGAACCTTATTATACATAATTTGGTTAGTACATTATCGCTTAATTATCCTTAGTTGTGATATTGTATGTAGGGTGTTGGTATAAAATAATTTGACATATCAAAACGTGAACCACAGAACCCTCCTTGAAGGTAAGATCCTCATATCTACCACTGAGCTAAATTTGATATAAACGAGCATTTAAAATCTGTAAAATATACGAGAACCATAAAATAAAAATATTAAGAACTAACAACTTATAGGCAGGACAAAAGTACAGTACACGACATAACATAACAATAATTATGATCTGAAGAGCATTGTTGGAAACAAAATAATGCATGAAAAGGTAATGTAATTGTAGTAGAAGGTAAACCATTATTAGAACATGCCAAATTAGAATTAACCACAGACATAGTTCTAAAATAAGTATTATCAAGCTAAGGCAATGTTAAGAATCCCAAATTACATTGCACCGTACATGGTTCCTTTTTAAGTACGAATAGTTTTCAACATACAATACTTTTCTATAAAATCATTATAAGTATAGGTGGAATACATTAACGAATGAGTAATTTACATAATATTAGCATGTGCAGCCATAGAATAATAAACGAGCGTCTCGCGGTAGAAATAACGCGGCTGTAATGACAGTTGTAAACAGATTGAGGTTACGTAATTTTTTTTGTTTACATAAATTGGATGAGGTCTGTGTTAATATTAAATTGATTGTTTATCTCCTTGTTTATATAGGAGAAGTAAAAAATGAATATTTGCCTAGATTGTGGTTTTGAATTTACGTAAAATAAAACTTTGTATGGCCACTTAAGAAAATTTCATGATTTGAATATGAGACCAGTTTCTATAAGCAACCAACTTTGGATAAAAAAGAAGTTAAATTTAGTGCAATGAAGGAAATTAACTTTACACGAATGTTATCTATATATGTTAGCTCTTGTATGTAAACAACTTGGTATTTTGTACTAACTTGTTGCTATTCTAGGTATCTTTCGTACTTGTGTCAATATGCAGTTTAAAGGCACTTTGCTGGGATTTCTTTAATTTGATTTGTAAATTTTTTTTAATTACAACAAAATTTTATTCATTGATATTACATACATATACAATTAGTTAAAGTAAAAACATTACAATATTCGTTCATAAATAAAAATATGCCTGTGTCTCAAGGACTTTTTTTCAGGCACTTCTGAAATATTTGAGTCATTAATATAATACCATTTTCCCATTGAAATGTCAGTATTACTTTTTGTGGTTTTGCGTTGTGAAAACAATAAATGTTTTTATTTTAGGTAGGGAATTCCAACGGTGACTGTCGTTATCTAACGTCGTTCTTACTTTTACATATGCAATAGTGTCCATGATGAATAGAACCGTTATGCTGTATAACTCCGTATAATGTGTATAATACTTTGGATTGATTAAAGTTCAGCCCTTGAAGGTTTTGACATTCTTTTAAGCAAAATGGTGTTAAATCCAGTAATATAGGGAACGATACTTGGTCATTCAATTTTGTTGACCGAAATCTTAGGGTTTGAAATCTTTTTAAATGTAAAATCAATACAGGAGGTGGAATGTTGATTAAAATTTGCTTAATGGCATTGGTATAAACATTTTTTTTATCAGGTCCAACTTGTCTCTTTGTGCACCAATCACAGACTATTTTATTATTTCCGGTAAGTAACTCACATGCAGTAAATTGGTTTAAACAAGATTGCACGGAGTAATCAGTTTTTTCACATTGATATTTTGGAACTATAGTATTTCTATATGTATCGTTTATATAATGTTCTTCATCTGTTTTTTCATCTTTGTATATATCAAAATCTCCATAGACATTATGTATTTTCTTGCTGTCATTAAATAAGGATGTATTTCTGTCGATGGTATCTTCTCTATTAATGTAAGATTGGCCTTTTGGACTGGTTTCTTTAGATTTTTCAATTCGGCTGGTGACAGTTTGGTTGCCAGTAGATCCTACTTGATTATAGCACTTTTGTTGTTTTCTGTGAGATTCTTTAATTATAAGTTTTTCTTTCTTTATTTGGTGTTGTGATGATTTATGTTCGTCAAATTCTTTTATTTTGTGATGAAATAATGGGGAAATTTGTTTTTCTGATATTGGTAAGCTCAGATCAAGGAAGGGTTCATCTCGATGTGAAATGTGGGCAATCTTGGCACTGAATTGTACTAATTAATGTGCCTCGAAATACCTGTTCAGTGGGTAATAATAGCTCAAAGTTCTGCTGTTCATAAATTTGTATACCTTCTATATTTTTCAATACACGATGGATTTATTTTTAGATTTAGTTCCGTTTTTGTAAAATTACTGTTGATAATTTCTTAAATGATCTTCATGTATTGCTTCTAATAGATGTCGTAGCAATTCATGTGAGTCGTGTTGTTTGTTTCCAGCAAACTGTGGCATTGTTTGCTTAGGTCTTGAAAGCAGTATACTGGGGTTATATATTTCTGGATTACAATTTAGTAAGTCTTTTAGCGTTTGTGCTAAAATTTGTTTTAAAGGGTGCCCTTTTTCCAAAGCTTCATCAAATGAATTAGGTAATTGGAAATATTGTTCTGAATTTGAATTTTCAAGAAGTAATTGTAATAAGTATGGTGTTTGTCCGAGACATTGTATAACGGAATTGAAAAAGCAAGTATTGCCTAAATTCTTGGAAAATTTACATTAAGTTCTTTTTGTATTTTTGTTTCTCCCATTTTTTTATCTTTAATACTTTCTCTTTTGGATGTGAATTCATTATTCATTGTATTGTTTGTTTTTGAAACATTAACGTTTTCCTTTAGGTTGTTTATACTAAGAGATCTATGGTCATTCTTCTGGTTTCTAATTAAATCTGAGTAAAATAAATCAGATACATGTTTAACGATTGGATCTGTTTTATTATTGTTTTTAGTGTACGTGTTATTATCTAAAGATTTTGACGGTAAAAAAGAAAATTCTTTTAGATTTTTAGATGGTGGGATTGTTCCGAGAACAGAAATAGCGTTTGCTCTTTGAATTGCTAAAGCAATCCTCTGTAACAGGAAGTTAGTCGCTCTATTGTCGTATTTTGTGTGTAATTCTTTTACCTATTTCTTTTAAGAATTTTAATCCTAGTTCTCCAAAGGTTCCAAGGTTTCGATCAAAACTGGATAAAATAGATAAAGATCTGATAAGGAAGAATATTTTTTTAATTTTATGTTTTCTCCGGTAATTGCTGCAGAACCGGGTTTATGTGAACAAGCAGTTACATGTAAGGGAGCAAGTGTGTCACAACAAGTAAAATCCCAAATTGCCGTTTTCCCTAACTTCCATGGTATTAAACTAATTCCGTCTGGTCTTTTGCCGTCATCTCTGAATAAATAATAAGGTTCAAGGATAGAAGGAACGTCAGCCGACACTAGCGCTTGTTTAATTAGGTCATTTATGATATTATGACGTGGACGGCCTGCGCTAAGACGACAACTAAGTCCATGAATAGCTAATTCATTTACTTCAGTTCCGCAGATGCATGTATGTGGTGTGGATAACTTCGCGCCTAATCTAAGTCCTGCGGCAATTCTAAAAGAATTGTTGTCTAATAAAGTCCCTAATGAAGCCGACGGTAGGGCTTCTAGCCAAATACCTGAGTATTTTGATGAAACTGCAAGAATGCGTGCCTTATGTATATGATTTGAAGCAGATTCGAGCATATTTTTTGAAGCAATATCTAATAAAGGTATGTCCCATTCTTTCTGTTGTGTGTTATATTAGTTATTTTTGTTTTAGATTTCCATAAATTTTCTGTCTCTAAATGTAGAGTTTCGTTCGGAACATTTTCGAAATTTAAAAAGATATTTTGAATTAGAAGCCAGGATGCATTAATTGAAGATAAAAATGTTAGTAACGCAAGTGAATGGGCCGTTCGAATTCCTAGCCCACCTCTTTTAATAGGTAATGAAGCTTGTGCCCATTCGGTTGGATTAAGTTTGATGTTTAGGATTTCCTCTAGAGTATTGTGTAGTAAATTGTCGAAGCAACTTAATATGTCCGGGTATATCCAGGTTGGACTACATCTTAGAATGTATGTCAGTTTGGGAATGGCAAAGCAATTTTTAAGTAGGAAGAATGATATATGCGACGGGATCATATTGGATCGTAGTCGATCGGCCATTATTGATAATGAATCAATTTTTCTTTATACAGTTGGAGATTGATTCTGCACAAAGAGGTGCTCCAAGTAGGGTCCAATTATTTTTATCTGGTATGGCAATATTTGGGGCAATAGAGTTGAATAGCTCTTGAATGTATTTTCTATTCTTTGGTGAAATGTTTAGTAATTCGCATTTTTCAAAATTAATTTCTAATCCTATAGATTTGGAATTTTCAATTATTGTTTTAAAGTTCTCAAAAACCGATATAATATTGCCGCTGATGCAACCATCGTCTAAATACCATACATTAAACTCTGTGTTTATACATTTAATTAAGTCGTTAATTGCTAAACAAAATAGGAGCGGTCCTAGCGGGATCTCCTTGTTGTAGTCCCCTTTCTGAATAAATGATATTTTTGTCAAAAGAGAGAAACGAAGAGTGTTCATAGCATTGTCTTATATAGGCGGACAAATTTGGAGTATGTTTATGAATTTTATCAAAAATTGTATGTCTATGTATCGAATTAAAAGCGTTTTTAAAGTCTATTTTCAATAATATTTTTTCTTCCTGAAAGTTATTTAAACATATGCGAGCAGCGTGAGCTACAATTTCGCAGTCATTTAGGGTTGGAAAAAATTGTAATGGTCTAAATAATTTCCCTAAGTTTTCATTTATGTGTTTAAATTATTGTAAATTATTAATTACTTGAGTGAAATGTGTTTAATAATAGTAATAGAGGCTTGAGGTTTCAATAATTGTATTTTTTATTTTTAAAAAGTAAACACGTTATGTACCCATATACATTTAATAAACCTTTAATTAAGAAAGAAACTAATTTTACTTTGTCAAGAATTTTGTTTGCACTGTCAGTCGACTAAAATATGTAAAAACAAGGTAGAAAAAAGATTATTTTGGTTTCCGACTAAAAGTAAAACTAAAATACTGTTTAATATAAGAACACTCAATCCGACAGATTTGACCAAATTACAATAACACCAGCGCTTGTAACACTGGTAAAACAAAGTGAGAACTGAGGATTAGATTTGTCGCTTGCTTTAGGTTTCCCATCAAAATCGGTTGGGATTTAATTTTCCAGTAATTTGTACATGTATTTCTGGAGTGGTTTCCTATCGGATTTTATTCCCAAACAAGAAAGGAAAAAAAAAGCAGGAAAAAATTTCTAACCTTAATAACTTTTATTTAAATTAAAACCTATTTTCAACTTGAGAAATTAACATTGGTTTATTTTAACCAAATTAAAAAATTTCCAGGGAGGCTTTTGATCAATTCCTTGTTGGAACTTTTAAAAAGGTTTGAGTTAATTTTAAAAAACCTCCCTTAATTTTAAACAAAATTTTCTTTTTAAGGGTAATTTTTAAAATTCCCATTATCCGTGATTTCTTGTTAAAAGCCCACCTGGATTAACTTTTTTTTTAATATTAATTTTTAAGTTTTGTTCATTAAATTTTGCTTTCATTAATTTAAATTGGGTGTCAAATTCATTTGGAAATGTAAAACATGTTGTTTTGCAAAACCTTTACATGTTGTCAATAAGGTTTAAATGTATGAACACATATGCCCTTTGTTAAACTTATGCATGAACCTTCACAGGCCTCATCTACTCTAGTAACTTGATACTTTGAAAAGCACAAGTGGACGACGTAACAAAAATTCCTTATCATTTTCAAGACGTCTAATAAAATCTGATGTAATTGTTAGACTTGCTTTATCACTTTGTTTATTTTATTAATTTTGTCTTTGGAAGTATTCTTTGCAAGTTTAATTATACGTTTAAACAAGCTATCTCGAGCAATTTTCATTACTGCATTAATGCTTTTGTCCAAACGATTTACTTTCCGACCTTCCAAATACACATACTTCAAAACTTTGTGCATCGATTCAAGATACATGTTAGTGTTTATTCCTAAACCCAATCGATAGCAATATGCCCAAGATGTTGGACATTGTGTATCAACATCCATAAAGATCTTCTACTACCTGACTTAAAATGTCATTAAATTCGTCAATAGATACACACTGTAATAAAAACACAAAGGATTTATATACTACTACTTTCTTTCAATCCCTCCATTGATTTTTGACAAATTCTTTTAATTGCCAATGCCAGGTACATAGCAACTGGTGAGGTACCTTGGCTATAACATAAGACCATGCATTATAAAATGCTGGCATCATCAGACATAAAACAGTAGTTGATATAATACCCTCTTGATTTAATTTTTCCAAAAAAACTTGAAAATCATTTCGTCAGCACGATTTGAAAAACAAAATGCCATGGGCACCCTGAACCAAATTCATCCACTGTCAAGGAGGCTGAAAATCAACTATTTGTACCATGTTACCATCAACCACACCTTGTTGTTTAAATTTAAGCAACTGTTCACGTTGAAAACAAGTGATTATGACTAATGCAAAATCTTGAACATCTAAAATTATTTTTGAGTCATTTTTTCCTTCACACCTTGGCTTTTATAATATAACACTGGGCAGTCCCCTAAGTTTATCATCTCCTCTACCCAGAGCCGCGCTAATTGCATCATTTAGGTGACGTTTCACCATACTCAATATTGAAGTCCTTAACAATATTGTGCATATCTTTTTTTCTAACAACAAAATTCTCGTGAATTTTCTTGTTTTAAAGCAGAATTACGATCATCATCCAATATATGTTGAAATGTAATACCTTCCTTTAATTTTCCAAACACATCAATTGAAAAATTTCAAACTAGAACTTTATGTTTGAAAATACCTGCAATTTTCTTTACTTCTCTTTACTTAAAAACTCGACCAATATGTTTTCCAACAGAGTTGTCCAGAAGTCTACTGCAACAGACCCATTTTTATCGCCTTCCATTCTTGAGGGACAAACACTTCCAATTTTATTAGTGCCTGTGCTTTTAAACTTCAAAACCCTTGCCTTTTTGGAATGCAGTTGTACGATCAATGGCAATTATAGTACTTCTTTTGGTGCCATCAGACAATAATTTAGCTGAAGTGTGAAGTATAACAATGCCAAAGATTGTTTGTTCTTGGTTTTCAGTTTTTAACTCTGTTGAACAGAATAAAATTAGTATATAATTAACACTTTGCATAATAATCTTCAAACCTAATTGTGAACTAAAATGTAGTTGATCAAGTTTAGTTTCAATTTGATGTTCATTTGCCAAAGGTTGTCGAAGTTTTTTAAATCCCTTTAGATGTGTTGTAAAATTTTCATAAAAACACTTGATTCTTGACGAGTTGAGAATTATTAGAATACTTTTATGAACAGATCTGCAAATGACGACGTAAAGTTGCTTTACTGGTCAAGGATTTGTTATCCACAAAAATTTACTAGTTAAAGTAACTGGTTTCCTATATTCAAAATTATGAATCTTTCTTAAATGGGCATACAAATTCTTCTTTTGTGTAAACTCAAAACCACAATCTTCGCAAGTATTCATTTTTTTTCCTCGTTTACAAATAACAGGATAAACAAAATTAATAGGTAATTTCCATAGATCTCATTCACTATATGTAAACAAAAAAATTACGTAACCTCAATCTGTTTATAACTGTCATTACAGCCGCGTTATTTCTACCGCGAGACGCTCGTAATAATAACACCCCCAAAGAAGCAACACTCGGAGTTTCTAGGAGAACCAAATTTGTTTGCGCATGTTTGAAATCCGCCATTACTTTGTAGGTTTATGCTTCAACCTCACTTTTGCGATTTAAAATTAAATGTTTATAGTGTTTGTAATTAAGTAATACTTTATTGTTAGAGACTGAATATTATTAGTATTATAATCTTATATTTATTACATTTTGTTTGAAAGTCCAACATGTTATAATGAATAGAAGAGGTGGAACTTTTGTGCAGTGCATGAGTGTTCAACAGAACAATTACAAAAGACATTATTTTATTCAGATTTCCAAAAGATTTTGAAAGGTAAGTTATTGTAATCTGTTAAATAAAATTTTCTTTTCAATACATTGATTCGGTAATGTTAATACATTGGTGTGATTGCATTATATATGTAAATGGTTATTGGTAATTCAATATATTATTTTCAAAAGGACTCTTACAAATGTCTGACCTTTTGTAAGAGATTAAAAATAATCACTCTGACAATGCAATGCATTTGTTGAATTTCATTCAAAGATTCCTACTGACTTCATAATGCTAGAGCATAAAGTATACAGTTATGCACACAATACTCTATTTAAATTTTAAATCGATTTCTAACCCAACTTTTTTAAATTTGCCTCTGCATTTCTAAACCTACAGAATAAAGGAGCGTCTCGCGGTAGAAATAACGCGGCTGTAATGACAGTTGTAAACAGATTGAGGTTACGTAATTTTTGTGTTTACATATAGTGAATGAGATCCATGGAAATTACCTATTCATTTTGTTTATCGTGTTATTTGTAAACCAGGAGTAAAAATGAATACTTGCAAAGATTGTGGTTTTGAGTTTACACAAAAGAAGAATTTGTATGCCCATTTAAGAAAGATTCATAATTTTTGAATATAGGAAACCAGTTACCTAAACTAGTAAATTTTTGTGTGATACATGTGGCTAATCCTTGACCAGTAAAGCAACTTTACGTCGTCATTGCAGAACCGTTCATAAAAGTATTCCAATAATTCTCAACTCGTCAAGAATCAAGTGCTTTTATGAAAATTGTACAACACATCTAAACGGATATAAAAAACTTCGACAACATTTGGCAAATGAACATCAAATTGAAACTAAACTTGATCAACTACATTTTAATTCACAATTAGGTTTGAAGATTATTATGCAAAGTGTTAATTATATACTAATTTTATTCTGTTCAACAGAGTTCAAAACTGAAAAACCAAGAACAGGAAAAATCTTTGGCAATGTATATACTTCACACTTCAGCTAAATTATTGTCTGATGGCACCAAAAAGGAGTACTATAATTGCCATCGATCGTACAACTACATTCCAAAAGGCAAGGGTTTTAGAAGCTTAAAAAGCACAGGCACTAATAAAATTGGAAGTGTTTGTCCCTCAAGAATGGAAGCGACGATAAAGAACGATAGGTCTGTTGCAGTAGACTTCTGGACAACTCATGTTGGACATACCAAAGATATTGGTCGAGTTTTTTTAAGTAAAGAGAGTAAATCAGAAATTGCAGGTATTTTCGAACATAAAGTTCTAGTTTGAAATTTTACAATTAATGTGTTTCGGAAAATTAAAGGAAGGTATTACATTTCAACATATATTGGATGATGTTTGTGATTCTGCTTTAAAACAAGAAAATTCACAGAGAATTTTGTTGTTAGAAATAAAAGATATGCACAATATTGTTAGGGACTTCAATATTGAGTATGGTGTGAAACGTCACCTAAATGATGCAATTAGCGTACGGCTCTGGGTAGAGGAGATGATGAAATTAGGAAGCGACTGCCCAGTGTTATATTATAAAAGCCAAGGTGTAGAAAGAAACCAAATGACTCGAAAATTTTAGATGTTCAAGATTTTGCATTAGTCATAATCAATTCTTTTCAACGTGAACAGTTGCTTAAATTTGGGAACGACAAGGTGTGCGTTGATGGTACACACGGTACAAATAGTTACGATTTTCAGCTCTACACACTAATGACAGTGGATGAATTTGGTTCAGGGTGTCCACTGGCATTTTGTTTTTCAAATCGTGCTGACGAAATGATTTTCAAGTTGTTTTTTGGAAAAATTAAATCAAGAGTGGGTATTATATCAACTACTGTTTTTATGTCTGATGATGTTCCAGCATTTTATAATGCATGGTCTTATGTTATGGCCAATGTACCTCACTAGTTGCTATGTACCTGGCATGTAGATCGTAATTGGCACAAGAATTTGTCAAAAATCAATGGAGGGATTGAAAAGAAAGTAGTAGTATATAAATCCCTTCGTGTTTTATTACAGTGTGTATCTATTGATGAATTTAATGACATTTTAAATCAGGTAGTAGAAGATCTTTATGACGATGTTGATACACAATCATTTGCTGAATATTTTCATAATAATTATGCAAATCGTCCAACATCTTGGGCATATTGCTATCGATTGGGTTTAGGAATAAACACTAACATGTATTTTGAATCGATGCACAAAGTTTTGAAGTATGTGTATTTGAAAGGTCGGAAAGTAAAACGTTTGGACAAAAGCATTAATGCAGTAATGAAAATTGCTCGAGATAGCTTGTTTAAACGTATAATTAAACTTGCAAAGAATACTTCCAATGACAAAATGAATAGAATTAAACAGTCATAAAGCAAGTCTAACAAGTACATCAGATTTTATTAGACGTCTTGAAAATGATAAGGAATTTTAGTTACGTCGTCCACTTGTGCTTTTCAACAGTATCAAGTTACTAGAGTAGATGAGGCCTGTGAAGGTTCATGCCTGTTGTACAAAGTGCAGCATATGTGTTCATACATTTCAATGCACCTGTATTGACAACATGATAAAGCTTAACATTTGCAAACAAGTACATGCTTATGCGATACAGTTTTACAAATCGAATCTTGACACCTTTGCATATTAGTAACGTTAATGAACTTTTCAGCAGTAATATTTTACATGAAGCAAAATCTTCAAAAATGATATTATTAAAAAGAGCCGAGCTAATAATAGGCCTATGTGAGAATGCTTCGTTAACTGACGACGTACATCTGGCTATGAGGCAATTTGATAAAATCATTGACACATTAAATAAAGCAAAATCTATTGATCTAAAACTACAGAGGAGATTAATATTAATAAAAAGTTGAACATCAAGTGCGGCTTTTTCAACAAAGAAGAAATCAACAAGGAATAATGATCTTAAAAGCCTACCCTAACAGAAGAAATTTTTATTAGGGATGGTTTGGTTAATAACTCAAACCTTAATGTTAATTTCATACAAGATCTGATCATACATCACCTGATTTTATGTTAAAATAAGACAGTGTATTATCTCAGTAGAAAGTAGGTTTAATTAACACTAAAGCTTATAAGGTTAGATTTTGTTTTGCTTAATCTTGTTTGGAATAAAATCCGATGGGGAAACCACTGCAGAAATACATGTACAAATTACTGGAAATTATTACAATCCCAGCGATTTTGATGAGAAACCTACAAGTACGCGACTAATCTAATTTAATCCTCAGTTTTCACTTTGTTTTATCAGTGTTACAAGCGCTGGTAAGTTATTGCAATTTGTCAAATCTGTCGGATTGAGTGTTCTTATATTAACAGTGCAGTATTTTAGTTTTACTTTAGTCGGGAGTACCAAAATAATCTTAATTTTTACCTTGTTTTTTTACGTATTTTAGTTGACTGACAGTGCAAACAAAATTCTCGACAAAATAAATTAGTTTCTTTCTTAATTAATTTAGGTATTTATTGAGAATGTATATGGGTTTACTTTAAAAAAAAATACAATTATTGAAACCTCAAGCCTCTATTACTATTATTAAACACATTTCACTCAAGTAATTAATAATTTACAAATCAAATTAAAGAAATCCCAGCAAAGTACCTTTAAACTGCATATTGACACAAGTACGAAAGATACCTAGAATAGCAACAAGTTAGTACAAAATACCAAGTTGTTTACATACGAGAGCTAACATATATAGATAACATTCGTGTAAAGTTAATTTCCTTCATTGCACTAAATTTAACTTCTTTTTTATCCATAGTTGGTTGCTTATGGAAACTGGTCTCTTATATTCAAATCATGAAATTTTCTTAAATGGCCATACAAAGTTTTATTTTACGTAAATTCAGAACCACAATCTAGGCAAATATTTATTTTTTACTTCTCCTATATAAATAAGGAGATAAACAATCAATTTAATATTAACACAGACCTCATCCAATTTATGTAAACAAAAAAAATTACGTAACCTCAATCTGTTTACAACTGTCATTACAGCCGCGTTATTTCTACCGCGAGACGCTCGTCAGAATAATGGCTGAAGGTCATGTATTTTTGGTACATGAAAAACAGAATTTTTAAAGAGTGTGATTTCTTTTGGGGGTGTTATTATTCTATGGTGCAGTACAAAAATGAAACTGAAAAACGTGTTTATATTATTAAAAGTCAATTTTACAACTATGATCACGAATAATTTAATTATTACAATATGTGTTTAAAATAGTTAGCTTGGCATTTTCATAAGCTCTCTAAAAATAGTAATGTTTAAGTGTATCCAGTATATTTCAATTAAAGAAACACCAAAATACCTAACTGAAACTTTTATTTAGAATAAAACTTCTTTTTAATTATAAAATAGCAAACCTACTGATTTTTGTTAAGTTTAATCAGTGTTTTTACCTAATTTAGTTTGATGCATTCAGAAATTTTATTATTTCATCAGTAAGCATTGCAGTTATTAATCAATATAAACGATTTCCAAATTAAGTAAATATTTTAGTTAAATAAAATGATTTGTAATACAAATTTTAGGGCTTATTGTATGCGCCCATTTAGCGTAAAATTACTGAAGGAACGCCGAACCGCCATGTTTATTTATTTTCAAATCTTGCATTCAACGATCAATGGATCCGACGCTCCGTGTCGCTACTGCATTTCTACCGTACTGTGTGGGTCCAGGTTTGCACGTAAACTCCTTAATAGTGTCCATAACAAAAAGAGTGCTTGCTATAAAGTAAATTAAAGCTATTTATTTAATATTTAAAAAACAATTCTCTTTATAAAAAGAGATATAAAAATAAAAAAGAATCAAATTAAACTTATTGGGTGTCACTACGTAGCTGGCTGCCATCAAATTTCCTTGTAAATTACAAACGAAATTATACACTTGGTGAGAGCTAAATGAACAATTATTACAGTAAATTCACGTATATGGTAAATTAATATGTGGATAGATGTCAGGCATGTTGTCAATTTTAACAATCATAATTTATACAATATTTTAATAATAAAATCCAATCCAAAATCTCCTTTGTAAATAAACAATAAAATGGAAATAAAGATGTTCTTTTCGTACAGTAAATTCGCTTTGTTCAACAGTTAACACCCAAGGTGTGTTCAATTTAAAAATTCACTATTGCAATTTTTTTGTTTACAACTGATTATACACTGATGACTTAGATGGTATATCTTCCTAACTTGTGTTAAACATTTACATTAACCAACGTGGTATTTTTGATACACGAAACCGTAATCCAACCTTAGGAAATAAGTCGAAATTACAGTTTTAAATCGAGTTTAGCAATTAAAGGAAAGAAATGATGATAACAATGAGTTGGTGGCTCCTTTAACAACTAAGGCCCAACTGCACCGCTTATGCTTAAACTACAACTTAGTTAAGTTCTGCTTAAATTTAAGGGCAGCTTAAAGGCGACCTCAACTGCACCGTGATTATTTAAGCGGTACTTACCTAAGTGCCATTTAGTTAGGGAAATTTTATATTGTCGTGTTTGAGACAAACTTCATAGTGAACTACAATTATCTAACATATGACAGTAGTTCATTATCATATGCTGATAGTTGTTCATTTGTAGCTTTCTTTGTAGAAAAGTCTTTTAACATTGCCCTAAATGGAATCCGCAAAAAGATTACGAACTGCTAACTATTCCAGTGAAGAAAAGCTACGTTTAGTAAACATTATTTCTCAATATAGGGGTGTTCTCGAAAATAACAGATGCTGTAACTTGAAAAGATAAGTATAAGGTGCGGGACAAGATAATGGCACAATATAATGCAGTAGGCAAGATGCATTGTAGTAAAGAATCTTTAAAAAAATTTATGAGAATAAAAAAAAGAGGTTAGAAAGCTTGCTGCAGTAGAAAAACAAGAACGACTGTCTAGTGGGGGAGGTGTATATTGATCCGATCAAGAATGATCCTTGTACAGAGATTCTGTTGGATATTACCAACAAAAAAAAACATATCAGGCTTATATAATCCTTTCGATGCTGATAGTGAGGACAAGAAGGTTACGATTCCTGACATATCAGAAGATCTTGTCGGTATGGACGACATGGAAATTGTTTATGTTGCGATAATCAATCATCAGCAGCAACCACTAGCTCGGCAACAAGTGTAAGTTAAACAAACTGTTCAGTGTTTCGAGAATGTAGCTCAGTGGTTCGAGATTGAGTGGTTGGAAGTGATCAACAGTATGATCACATTCACAACCGCGTGTACGTGAAAAGGAATGTTTGTTGAACGAGGAGGTCACTGTAGACCTAATTTAAACTAGTAGTAGTAGTAGTAGTAGTAGCCTTCACACTACCGATGTAATGCAAGCCAGAGGAGTGAACTGTATATCGAGAAGCTTACGAAGCTTGCTGTGATTGATAACACTGACATACAAAAATAATAATAAATTTATTAATAACTGAACACCAATGTTACGATTGCGGGAGCGCGTCTTTTTAAATGCTTCCTCTTTCGCGGTCTAACAACTTCTCCTAGCTTTAACACTGTCCAGAGGTGGGGCGAGACTGATAGTGGCGCACAGGCCATCTCAATCAAATGTTTGTAAATATACATATTCCTACTCGTGTCGTAACATAAGCCGCCTCCCTTGAAATTAGTAATTTAAACAGAATAAGAATCGTACATATTGACAAACGTATTTAACGAATGTGTACATAATGTAAATAATTGTAAATATTTCACAATACATTTAGGTTTAGAAGAATTACAAATATAGGTTATAAGTTTTAATAACTAATACACAACAAACAGCACTTTATATTACTACTACTATAGTCGTGCCGAGCAACTAGATTTTAAACTTCTTGCCCCTCGATAGTCAAAACACACAATTTAACAATGGGTCTTTTAATGACCCCACTCACCGTTTTGACACTAGCAACACGAATTTCACTGTCGTGTCCGGGATGAACTTCAGTTACACGTCCCAACTTCCACATTCTAGAAGGAACGTTATCGTCAGAAATAATGACGAGTTGACCAGGACATAATGATGCTCTGGTAGATGAATGCCATTTGTTACGCCTTTGTAATTCTTGTAAGTACTCTTTAGTCCATTTCGACCAAAAGTTTTGTTGGAGCAGTTATACGAACTGCCATCGAGAAAGTCGATTGATCTTTTCTTGCGATAAGTCAAGTTCAGGTATCGCCTTTAGATTATCGTTAATCAAGAAATGTCCAGGTGTGATATAATCAAGGTCACAAGGATCATCAGATAGAGGAATCAACGGACGGGAGTTTAATATACTGTCAACTTCAATCAGCAACGTGTTTAATTCTGTGAAGGTTAAATGGGCATTAGAAGCAATTTTAAAGATATGTTTTTTGAAAGACTTAACCGCCGCCTCCCATAAACCTCCCATGTGAGGGCCTTTGGGAACATTCAATATAAATTTAATATTCTGAGAAACTGTATCTCTGAAAATCGCATTTTGTGTCGTTTTATCTGTTAAAAAATTAACAATATTTCGTAATTCGTTGGCTGCGCCTACATAATTAGTTCCGTTATCACAAAATATTTCAGCTGGAATGCCTCGTCTGCCAACAAATCGTTTGAGTGCAGCAATAAACGCTTCTGAAGTCAAATTTTCCATGAGTTTACAATGAACCGCCTTCGTGTTGATGCATACAAATACGCATCCGTATGCCTTTATAATTTTTCGTGAGGTACGTGAACCTTCTTTAATAAAAAATGGTCCAAAGAAATCCGTACCAAGCCTTGTAAATGCCCTTTGATTAGGCGCTAAACGAGAGGCAGGTAAATCTGCCATTTTAGGTTGAGATTTGAGAGGGTTGTGTCTAAAACAAAGAACACAATTTTGTATAATCTTTTTTATTAAATTTCTGCCCGATAAGGGCCAATATTTCAAGCGAGTTGCTGCTAGCGTACCTTGCATACCACTAGGCAAACTCTTTTTATGCACGTTTAAAATAATTAAATCACAAAGTGAACCCTTTGCTATTAAAATGGGGTGTTTATTATTGTATTTTAAGTTAGAGTGACGTATGCGTCCTCCTACGCGTAAAATTTGATTTTTATCTAAGAAAGGATTCAAACATAGAATTTTTGAATTATTAGTTATAACTTGAGAATTTTTTAAAGATTTAATTTCGTTACCAAAATTAATTTTTTGGTTGAGTTTAATTAAAATCATTTCGGTTTCATTTAACTCATTCACAGATCATTCTGTAATGATTTTGTTAGATTTATTTTTGCAATTAAAAATAAACCTTTTGCAAGTGGCGATTATTCTAATTAGTTTAGTAAAGCTAGAATATTTCGTAAAAATATTACTTGTGAAAGCAATTAATTTTTCATTGGAAAAATTACAATTTGTAACGAGCACCTTGATTTCCGGTAAATTTGTTTGGTTTTTCGTGTTAAATATTTTAGGTTTGAAATTCACATCGAATAAAAACTTGGGCCCATTGAACCAAAGTTTGTTGTTACATAACTCTAAGGGCATACAACCCCTTGAAATTATGTCAGCGGGATTAGAATGAGTATCAACATGATACCAAGAATTTGTGTCAAAAATGTTTTTTATTTCTGTAGTTCTATTCGCTACGAAAGCCTTCCAACGACTTGGACACGATTTTATCCAAGATAACGCGATTGTAGAATCAGTATAATAACTAACAGACGAGAATTTTGTGTTGGAAACCGTTCTAATTTTTTCTACTAACTGTGCAAGCAACAGACAAGCACAGAGTTCAAGACGAGGTAAGCTTATAGTTTTTAGAAGAGCTACACGTGACTTTGCACACAGAATAGCACAATTTATTAAATTATCAAATGTTATTTCTTTGACATAAATACAAGCACCATAAGCACGTTTGCTGGCATCAGCAAAACAATGAAGCTCAATGCAGGAATCATTGTTAAAAATAAGTTTTCGTGGTATAAAATTTTTAGAAATATCAGTTAAACACGATGAAAACGCTATCCGTCGATTAAGGAGATCAGGTGGCACAACTTCATCCCAACCCGATTTAATTTTCCAAAAATCTTGCATGATCAGTTTGGAAATCGTGATTATAGGACCAAGTAATCCTAGAGGATCGAAGATTTTCGCAATATGACTAAGAATCATACGTTTTGTAATTTGAGTTTTACTGCAGTTTAGTTGAGTACTATACTGTATAGTGTCGGAGATGGGAGACCAAAAGATACCCAAAGTTTTAAAACTCTCACCATCTTTGCATTTTATAACCAAGTTTTCTTGGTCGGACTCGATTTCCTTCAAAAGATTTGCAATA
The DNA here is from genome assembly GCA_036346225.1 of Platerodrilus igneus. Lineage (NCBI taxonomy): Eukaryota > Metazoa > Arthropoda > Insecta > Coleoptera > Lycidae > Platerodrilus > Platerodrilus igneus. The sequence continues at coordinate 1,994,437 of JARFIW010001025.1, read as the reverse complement.
TTCGAGTTCCATTTGCGCAATGGAAAACAACCTGCAGCTAAAACACTTAAAATATTATCGCGTAATTGTAATCATTTTGTTTCATCATTACTACCCGTAATTAGGTCGTCTACGTAAAAATCATTTGTAATTGCCCTATATAATTCGAGGTTCGAACATTCAAAGGGTTTCGCGAGCTCAAGCAAACACCTTGTAGCTATGAAAGAAGCGGGGCGTGTCCCATATGTAAGCGTTTTTAATTCAAAGATTTTAATTTTGTCATCACGAGAGAATCGATATAATATTTTTTGATATGGAGTATCGTGTGGATCGATTAAAACTTGTCTGTACATTTTGGAAATGTCAGAGGTTATGATGTATTTATAGAACCTAAAACGGATTAGAATGCTAAATAAGTCATTTTGTATTACGGGCCTATCATTAAAATGTCGTTCAGCGACATCCCTGAAGTAGTTTTACATGACGCATCAAAAACCACTCGAGTTCTTGATGTTAAAGATTCATTTTTATAGACTGCGTGATGCGGTAAAAAATAACCATTGCTGTTGCAATCATCAATATTACCAATTTCTGCCATATGGCCGAGCTGTAAATATTCTTGCATGAAATCACGATAGTTTCTTGTAATCTCGGGATTTGCTATTTTCTGTTCGAGGTTAAGAAACCGTTTTTTGGCGATTTCTAGCGAATCACCTAATGCTTCTGGGCTACATTTCCAAGGCAAAGATACCACAAATCTGCCAGAACTGTCGCGCTTAATTGTGTTTTCAAAATGTTTTTCACATTCTGATTGTTCTTGAGATTTAATTGGAATTTCAGGAATGTGTTTGACTTCCCAAAATTGTGTAATGTTTTTGTCTAACTGGCGTAATGTATTTACATTACATACAGTGGGATAAGCGTATTCATTTGGCACGATTCCTGAAATCAACCATCCAAAGACCGAGTTTTGTAAAGTAACCTTGTCGTTACTACAACGTATTTGACCAATGCTCAGTAAACGATAAAATACTTGAGCACCTATTAAAATATCTACCCTTCGAGATTCATTGAATTCTGGATCAGCGAGTTGCAAATTGGGCGGAACATCCATTAAATTTGCATCAAACGATTTTATGGGTAAATTAGAAGATATTTTATTCAACACAAAAAATTCTAAATCGAGTTCGAATTTTGTGTATTTTGAGCGTACGTTAGCCTTGATAACTAACTTCGAGTTCGTGGTGTTATCACTAATGCCCGTGATTGGCAGATTTATATTGTTTGTAGGAAGACCTAGTTTTTTTGCTAAATCAGTTGCGATAATATTTATTTGTGAAGCAGAGTCTAGTATAGCTCTTGCATTTTGATAACATCCTGTATCATTTCTTACTTCGATTATGCAAGTAGATAATACAATATTACACGGATTTTGTATTGCGTGTAATACGTAAATTTGATCTTGATGGCTCTGGCCATTAGAAGCACACTCAGAATGATTCGAGTTTAAAGGAGCTTTGCGATTAGCTTCCTGTGAAGGTGGCTTACGAGTATTACCGCTAGCATTCACCTTATCTAAATGCAGAATTGTATCGTGCAAGGCACCACATTTTCGACATCTAGAGGATTTGCAATTGGGCGCAGGATGACCTGGCCTAAGGCAATTCAGACATAAACGCTTTTTACGAACGTTTTCAATACGAGATTTGACAGAAAGTTTTAAAAGATTCGAGCACTGACTTGTAAAGTGATTACTTTCTGTGCAATAATTACAATTACTTGGTTTGTTTAGAGTCAAACTGCAAGACGCGGGCTTGTAATTATTTTTTGTGCATTGTCGTTTGAAACTAGTGTTATCGCTAGCTTCATGAGAATTTATCGCATTTAGGCGTGACATTTTTATGTTAAAAAGTCAGATAACATTTTATATGTAGGTACATTCGTGGACGTTAATTTATTTTCCCACTCACTACGCGTTGTAAGTGGAAGTTTCGAGGTTATTAAATAAACTAACATATCGTCCCATTTATCAACAGATCTCCCCATGGCAGTAAGAGACCTTAAATGTTGCGAGGCAATATCTAAAATATTATGTAGTCCCTGATAAGATTCCTTGTGTAAGGCAGGCAATTCAAAAATTGAACGAATGTGATTTGTAACAATAACTCTTTCATTTTCATATCGATCACATAAGATTTGTTTCGCATTTTCATAATTTTCAGGCGTAATTTCTAAACATTTTATAGTTTCCGCTGCTTCCGATTTTAAACATCCTATCAAGTACTGTAATTTGTCCAAGGGACTTAATGAAGGGTTTGAACCTATTAAAGAATCAAATACCTGAATAAACGAGAAATATTCTTCAAATTTTCCTGAGAAAGAAGGAAGATTTAAAACCGGCAACTTGGCTGCTACAGATCGATTAACAGACGTATTGAAATTAATTTCAGGTTGAGGAACAACAGGTTTATTAATATTTAACGCGTTAATTTTAGCTTGTAATGTAGAAAACATCGTATCAGTTTCCATTTGTTCATTAAATAAATCTTGAAATTCTACATCAAAATCAAGATTATAAATTCTTTGTAAATACGATTCGAGTTCGTCAATTAATTTACGACAACAATCAAATTGTCGCGAAGCCTTTTTTTTTTATTTCCTGGGAAATTTCTTCCGATAAATATTTTTCAAGAATCGTAAGCGAGCGCTTTAGATAAGAACGTTTACTTTTGTATTTCTTAATTTGTCCGTGAATTAAATCCAAATCTGGATTTTGTGCCATGATGTTGAAGTATTATAATGAATGAAAACGGGTTTAATTTAAAAGAAAGGGTGAAATAACAACATTGTAATGACCTTTATCGTAGGCAAGATTACCTGTATTCAAGTTCAAACTAGGGGTTGAACCAATGTAAACACAAAGCACCTGATGAAAGTAGTCGACCTCCTTCCACTAGGGTTGTTGTGGTCGAGAAATATCGGCGTATATCGTTTATCGCCGTTATCTACAAGTTCTAATGACTGTACATTGCCCTTGTAGCTTGTTTCGAAATCGTGTTTTCCTCCTCGCTCTAATGTACGAAAAGGACGGAACAACTTGCAAACCAGAATATTTTCGAATATTTGTAGCACTGGTTTACCTGAGGATATTAGACTGTGAAGTTTGCTTCACTTCCAGCAGATTAGAATGTTTGTTACCATATGCGATACATTGAAGCACGATAGCACCATGTGAATTCGCATACACGAGAACGAGTTAACAATAGACGCACTAATTATTGTTAGATTTTCTAAGTTTTTTGATAGATAATTAAACAAACAGGCGGCCACAAAAGTTACGATCCTGCATAGATGGACCAAATTAATGGTCGGTGTTTCGAGAATGTAGCTCAGTGGTTCGAGATTGAGTGGTTGGAAGTGATCAACGGTATGATCACATTCACAACCGCGTGTACGTGAAAAGGAATGTTTGTGAACGAGGAGGTCACGGTAGACCTAATTTAAACGAGGTGCCTTCACACTACCGATGTAATGCAAGCCAGAGGAGTGGACTGTATATCGAGAAGCTTACGAAGCTTGCTGTGATTAATAACACTGACATACAAAAATAATAATAAATTTATTAATAACTGAACACCAATGTTACGATTGCAGGAGCGCGTCTTTTTAAATGCTTCCTCTTTCGCGGTCTAACAACTTCTCCTAGCTTTAACACTGCCCAGAGGTGGGGCGAGACTAATAGTGGCGTGCAGGCCATCTCAATCAAACGTTTGTAAATATACATATTCCTACTCGTGCGTTACACAAACTTTCAACATATTTCTCAATTAGCTGTGAATTGTTGAACAAAACAAAATGACATTTGATCAATTTCTAATATTATATTAATTTTCAGGTTGATTGGGGTGACCACACGTCCAAAAATTTGAAAAGACCTTTAAGTGAGCCTTTAACATCGGGTAATTTAGACAAATGGGCTGCAAATAGAAGAAGACCCCAAGTCATTAAAGGCTTGCATACCAGTCATTTGTCCAAACAGTGTACGGAGGTTGCTAAACTGAAAGAACAATATATATCGCAGAAGTTAAAACTTTCCCAAGAAAGAAATAAGAGAGAAATTGAGATTCATGAGCTGTAGAAAAGAAGTCTTTTATTAAAACTTGAAATTATAGAGTAACAATTAAAAACACTAAAAAACTCTAATATTTAATTTGTATTTGGCATTTAATTTTAGTATTTCATTGTCTCATATAAATAATTAAGTTTTTGGCACTAATATTTAATTAGCATATGATTTGAATTTAGCATAATATCTTTTTTAATTACAGTCGTTGTTGCTTGACGTTCGTGTTTTAAGGCGGCAGTACCTAATATTGGAATTATGTGATCTTAAGTAGGCTATGGACATAGTTAAAAAAGATACTTCAAAAATTTAATTTTAATGTCAAAAACATAATTGCTGTTCTTGGTATTTTGCATGTTGTTAGTTGGAAATAAAGTAAAATATTATTACAAAAAGCGCTTCTTATTTATAGTGCTGTATCTAAAACTGAAAGTCGTCGTTTAATGGTAACCATTTGCTCTGTTCCTTCTTACGCAGCGTACAAATAATACAAAAACAAAAAGAACATTTAACTGCAGTCGAATTTCATTTAAAGGTTTAATCAACCGTAACATTTGGAGGGGACACCCGGGTTGTATCGCAGTAAGAAGTGTATAACATCAACTTGCAAATGCATAGAAGTGAAAAGCGTGTACTTAAACCAGTGCAAAGACTTACTTACTCTGCACCTGGTAAGCAGGGAGAAGAAGTCGTCACTACCATTGACAAGACCGTAGAACGCAATGTTATCGTTGAAATGCCTAACTCTGGTAAAGTGAGTAAAAGGTCAAGCGTAAGGTCTATAAGCACGTCGATCGTATCAAAAATATCGAGTCAAAAGCGGGTGATAATTGAAAAGCAACTAGAATTGTCAAAATTAAAAGAACGCTTCGGATACACAATCAATTCGTTGGAAAAGGAAGTAGACGCTAACAAAGCTGCAGCGTACTCGGTTAATCAACAAATAATGAATTTCTCTACCAAACAACATCTAACGCCAGCAGAAATAGAAGAAAAACATAATCTAGAAGCTAAGCTTGTTGTATTGGAGCAAGTAATCCTTGAAAAACACTTACAACTAGAGAAGGTTCTTGAGGAATCTCGATATTATCAAAAGATTATAGATGAACGTGCTAATTTAAAAATGCAAATGATTCAGGTAGATGTTGAAGAGCAAAATGAACTCCGCGAAGTTATGGAACAAAACCTAGACTCTGACGAAGAACGTGTAATTCAAAAATGGGATAAAGAAATGAAGGGAAAGGAACCCACAAATCCCACCTTTACACATTTGCGACAATTGGACCTGTTAGAAGAAAGGGAACCTTTAGCTGCTCATAGCCGTCAAAAAACATCTAATTGGAGACCACCATCTCTACGGCAAACCGATGTGAATACGCCATCAACGAAAGCTGACGTACATATGGTTGATCACTTTGAAAAAGCACTTGGGAATGTTTTCGGGGGTCACTCTATCGAGTTACCATATTTTTCAGGTAATTCGGGGTTAATTTTCGAAGCGGAAGTAAAAAGAGCAAAAGGAAAATGCCCTGATGAAAAAATCGCTTCAAAATTGAATAAAGTGCTTAAAGGTGTGGCAAAAGAAGCTGTTATTGGGATATTAGACAACCCAAACTGCATTGACAAAGTTATGGAAACTCTTCGTATACGATTCGGAAGAAGCGAATTTATTATTCATACGCTTATTAAAGAAATAAGAGAAATAAAGAAGCCCGAGCAAGACAAACCAGAAGCAATGGTGCAATTTGGTACATTTGTACAAAACCTAATTCATAGAGCTAAAACAATGAAAAAGGAAAGAGTTTTAAACAACTCAACACTCTTGGCTGAGATCATTGCAAAGCTTACTTTAAATGATGCTGAGCAGTGGGTGGCTTGGACCGACCAAAATCTAATTGATGATCCCAATTTGGAAAACTTTGATGAATGGATGGAACAAGAAATTAGGCGCATGGTGCGTCTGTGCAAAACACCTATTAGTTCTATCACCAACCCACCGGAGGAAAAATCTAAAGAGCAGTATAAGAAAGGCCGAGGAATAATTCACACTGCAACTACCATCGAAAAGAAAAAAGAGCAGAACGCACCAACATTTTCAAAACTGTGCGCGTTCTGTAATAATGGGTCCCATAATATTAAAGCGTGTTGGACATTTAGAAAGAAACCGATTAACGAACGTTGAAAGTTCGTAGAAGAAAAGCATTTGCGTTTTTTGTGTCTTGGTTACGGTCACAGTGCACGTAAATGTTCTGTAAAAACAATGTGCATAGTTGCAGGTTGTTCAAGAAAGCATCACTCTCTTTTGCACGAAAACGAACCAACACTAACTAAAAACGAAGAGCCAACACAATCCGGCATTAGAGACTTAAAAACAGAAATCAGCCTGAACGACGAAAAAAGCGATGCTTCAGATTTAGGTTTAGTTGGTGTAGTGATGCCAGCAAATTTTCACCCTATACCCGTTATATACGGAAAAATTAAAGGACCAAGGGGTATTCGTAAGGTATACATTGTTCCCGATAGTGGTTCAACTATTACCATTATATCACACAAACTTTGCAATGAGATGGAAATCCAAGGCGACGAGTTTAAACACGTGTATAAAGGTATAGGAGATATAGTTCATGAAGAGATTGCAAAAAGGGTGGCCTTTGAAGTTTCTGGTAATTTTAAGGGTGCTAAGTGGTTTAATATTACGGGAGCAATAACTATGGAAGAATTAGGATTCTCGCCATATAGCGTAGATGTAGATTTAGCTAAAACGTCATTCCCTTACTTACAGCGACTCAAAATGAGCTTATTAGAAAATGTTATTCCAACTGTCATTATCGGGGAGGACTACCCTCACCTTAGGGCCCATCAAGAAATTATAGAAAGGTACGAAAGAGAACCCGTTGCGAGACGGACTCGGTTAGGATGGTGTCTTACCGGTAAACAGTTGTCGGCAACAAGTGATAAAGCCTGCGTACAATGCGTATCAACTTGTAGTTTGGACAAAATCGATCAAATGGTAAAAGAGCTTTTTTCTTTAGCGTTCTTTGGAGTGGTCCCAAGTAGAACCAAAGTTCTTTAGAAGATCAAAAGGCACTTGAAATCATGGGTAGAAAAGTCGGACGTAGATGGGAATGTGGCCTGTTGTGGAGATCGGAAACCGTTCAGTTTCCCCCCAGTAGACAAGAAGCATATAGTCGAATGATCACCAATAAAAACGGATGCATAGAGATTTAGTATACGGCGATCTCTTTCATAAGAAAATCAGGGAATATCAAGACAAAGGCTACATTAGGAAGCTTAGCTCCAAGGAAGTCGCGACTACTACCGGGAAAACCTGGTATCTCCCATTATTTGGAATCTTAAATCCAAATAAAACCGGTAAACTGAGACCGGTATTAGACGCCACCTCACGTGCTCACGGAGTCGCCTTTAACGATATGATGCTAACTGGCTCGGACTTGACCCGTCCACTTATAATTGTGCTGTGGAACTATCCCATTCATAATGTTGTTATAACAGGAGACATGGAAGATATGTTTCACAGAGTGGCAATTCGGATAGATGATCAGAACACACAATGGTTTTTGGAGGAGGCCCAGTCAGGCAAAGAACCAAGTACTTACGTCATGACCGTTATGATTTTCGGAGCCACATCATCTCCCAGCACAGCAACATACATCAAAAATACGAATGCAAAGATGTATTTGGAGAAATATCCAGAGGGAGCTCATTCGACAATCCACGATTTCTACGTAGACGATTGCCTGAGCGGTTCAAAGACGACCGAAGCAGCCATAAAACTTTGCAGAGAAATAATAAAGTTAAACGAGGAAGGAGATTTCAGCGTAAAAAAATGGATGTCAAATACAGCCGAAGTGATCGAAGCTATCCCACCGGAATATCGGGCAACAGGAGTTAAGGATTTCTGTATAAAACAGGAAATAAGTACTGAACGAGTGTTGGGTCTATGGTGGAACCCAATGGAAGACGTGTTCCAATTCCGTTTCCAGTTCCACAAAGTAAAACAAGACGTTTTGGACGGAGTAAGACCAACTAAACAAGAAGTGTGCAGCTTAGTGATGTCGGTATATGATCCGCTTGGGTTTTTACAGAACCTTAAAATAAAAGGGATGATTATCGTTAAAATGATGTGGAGAAGCAGCTGCGGCTGGGATGACTATATCTCAGATAAAATATATGATGAATGGACGAAGTGGTTGACGCTACTAAAGAAAATCCATTTAGTTAAAATTCCACGATCATACCGCATTGATATTCACAAAGCTGTGTCATTACAACTTCATACGTTTGTTGATGCCAGCGAGAAAGCTTATGCAGCCGTATCTTATCTGTGGGTCACTATAGATAATGAAATAAAGATTGCATTTGTCTCATCTAAGGCAAGGGTAGGTCCCATTAAAAAACTCGGTATACCAAGACTCGAATTACTTGCTGCCGACTTGAGTGCTAGATTGGCAAGAACTATCACAAACGAGTTGCGGTTGCAATATACGGGCTTAGATTATTTCGGCCCTATAGAGGTCTCTGTTGGTCGGAGGCATGAAAAGCGCTGGGGTGCTCTTTTTATATGTATGGTTACAAGAGCCATTCATATTGAAGTAGTGTATGGTCTAAGCACGGATGAAATGTTGCTAGTGTTGTCAAGATTTATTGATGCCAGGACAAATCTGATGCATATCTACACTGACAACGGAACAGCATTTGTGGGCACAAACAGAATGTTAAAGGATGTCTGGGACCAAATCGATTGGACAACTATCACCTCTGCAGACAGATTCCAAAATATTAAATGGTATTTTCTTTCAGCACTAGCTCCCCATATGGGTGGGGTATGGGAAAGAATGGTTCAAAGTGTAAAAAAGGTGCTAAAAGCAACATTGAACGTGAAATATCCTAAGGACCAAGTGTTGCTTACCATATTGAAAGGGGCCGAAAATATAGTTAACTCTCGACCAATCACGTTTACATCCGGAGATCCTAAAGACTCCGAAGCATTAACTCCCAATCATTTCTTGAAAGGCGTATGTTCAGTTGGACCTTCAATCCCCGGAACATACGACGTGAAGTATGATACTCTACGCGCAAACTGGAAACTGGCACAAGCAACTCTGAACCTGTTTTGGGAAAGGTGGACAAAAGAATACATCCCAGACCTTAATCGGCGTGTTAAATGGCATCAAAACTGTGAACCACTGCAAGTTAGTGACGTTGTGATGCTAGTTGATCCACAACTACCACGTAACGTATAGGTAAAAGCAATTGTTACCGCGGTTTTTCCTGGTATTGATGGTCAAGTGCGCGCAGTGACAGCTACGACTCGAGATTTTGATACAAAAGGGAGTGCACAATTGTCAACGCAGCGTTGATAAGATAATTCCGTTAGGCTTACACCTTGGAAATTAGCGTAACTGCCAATTTGTGGGTCGAAATGTTGTTGCTTGACGTTCGTGTTTTAAGGCGGCAGTACCTAATATTGGAATTATGTGATCTTAAGTACGATATGGACATAGATAAAAAAGATACTTCAAAAATTTTATTTTAATGCCAAAAACATAATTGCTGTTCTTGGTATTTTGCATGTTGTTAGTTGGAAATAAAGTAAAATATTATTACAAAAAGCGCTTCTTTGACAGTTGATACAGGTAACCATTTGCTTTGTTCGTTCTTACACAGCGTACAAATAATACAAAAACAAAAAGAACCGTAACAACAGTGTAACTATTTTCCTACAATTACATTCTTAAAAATAAAACAATTCATATTATAGTACTTTATTCAGAACAATAAAAATTATTTACATACTGAACTTAAACAAACAACTATAAATATAATGCTGTTATGCCAGTCTTGAAAAAAAAATCATTAATTAATTGACTTCTAAATTGCATTCCTATTACAGCACCTACATTCTGGTGAGGTATATAGGGAATGTCGCCGTCTTGTAAGAGTCTCCTTCATCCATATCATCATCAATATCTGGTTCTGCTTCATTTGCATCTTTCGCTATGTTGTGTAATACTGACGTAGCAACTATTATTGCAAGCACTGTATCCATTTTTAAGCGACATCCGTATGCTAAGCAAAGAAATCTTTTAATAATTCCAAAGGCGCAATCAACTTTATTCCTAGTCCTGATATGTGATTCGTTGTACAGCTGTTCTGCTCTAGTTTGGGGGTTTAGCAATGGAATCATTAAATAACTTTTAATGGGATAACCACCATCTCCTAATAAAAGATAATTTTGAAAATTATTAGTTTCAAAATTAACTTTTATGTTACTTTGACTAAAAATAGTGCTGTCATGGCTTGAACCTGGCCAACAAGCAGCAATGTCAATAAACTTGCCATTTGTGTCACACAGCTTGTACGTTGATGGAAAAATAGTTTTTCCGATTCTTAAATATTTCTGCGTCATCACCTCCTGGTGACTGAATTCTAATGAGAGTACAATCGATAGCACCAATTACATTAGGAAAGTGGACAATTTGAAAAAGTGATTCCTTACTTCGGTCTTGCTCATCCTGTGTAGCCGGAAGTTTTACAAATTGCCTATAAAGTCTTGCTATAGCAATTAACGTTCTTTTTAAAATTCTACCAGCTGTTGTTGAATGTATGTCCAGAAAATCCACTACCATGTCCAAATGAGCTCCTGTTGCATAATACCGCAAATTTGTTAGTAGCTGATTTATAGGAGAAACCGAATAATTAACATCTAGTCAAAATTCCACTTGATTTTCGATAAGAGGCAAATTGTCAATCTGAATTTTTTAAAAAATGTGTAATCATCCACACTATGAAAATGGTCAGCTCTTGCATAAATATTTTTTGGTATTCCTAATACCACCAACTCCATCACATCAATATCATCAAGTATATCATTTTCCATTATAATAAAATTCATTATATCTCTGAAGTAAATTTTAGATTAAGCAAGTATGCAAATAAACGGAGATAGTATTAAATTTGAGATTAAGTGAAACTTAAACTACCGCTTATATTTAAGTGCGACTTAGAATGTATAAGTGTCACTTAAGGTGCGGTGCAGTCACATTAAACTTTTAAGTAGTACTTAACTTTTAAGCTTAACCGGTGCAGTTGGCTCTAAATGACATATGATAAAAGGTAAATGCGTTTCCTTGTTATTACAAACATTGTAACAGGTTTTGTAGGCATAAGGACACTAATATTTCACTATACAAAGAGTTTCCTGTAACGTAAAGTTGAAAATATTTAATTGCAAGAAATTCGAAACAGTAATGTCTCTTTTCAAGTTCTTAATAGAGAGTTTTGCATGTTTCTTGCTAGAATACAGACCAGTGTAAGGATTTGAGCCTTTCAATAGTCGTATTTTTTGTAAGTGCAAAATACAGGTTGGTCCAAGCTATTTAGTTTTTTAAAAAAGACTTGTTCAGTCGCTAAACCTTATTACACAATAGCTAAACACTGTATTAAATTTATTTAAAGGTAACAAAAACAATTAAATGAAACTATTGTACTCCGGCAGAGAAGCAATGCTAAAGCTTTGGCTGCTGGTACAAATCTGTCCCTCCTATTTTATTCTCTAACTAGTTTTTTGGTTTTCTCCTTTCTCAACAATAAATTCATATCGCTTGACATTTAACCTATTCCATTAAACAGTAGATTACTTAGAAATATACTTATTTCATCATCAAGATTTAGTGGTCGGTTACAGTATCCGGCCATTTACTTTAATTATTATTGGAAATATTAATAATTTTTAATCTAGACTGCAAGTCATAAAAAGTTCAGTAAGATTCCTGAGAAATTACCAGGGTATCTTTGTCAGACATAAATTAAATTAAATTATTAATATTGGTGTTAGAAGCTAAATACGTAAAGTAATCTTAATAGTAATGGTTTCCCTAATAATATAAAATTAAAACGACAACGTTACTTCCTTTCAGTTTCATTATCAATTTGTAATAATTACGCTTCCCTAGTATTTAGAACACTTAATATACTTTAAAAGCATCTCTACAAGGTGCCCACAAAGCAGCTTTACAAATATTATTTTATTAGCACTATATATTGCAAATCTGTAACTCGCATCAAATAAAACTAAACTTTGTACTGCAGGCATGGTCTAACATATTAACTTTCTTCTCGATATTTAAACAATACTGTTATTGATTTCTTCCTGATAAACAATAATGGTTGTTTACACCGTACATTTTTAGACAGGCTTAACTTAAAATTAAGCTTAAATTAAAAAACGTATTGCACCATAGTTCAAGTTGCACAATTACTTAATTTAAGCGGCCCATGGCTAGAGCCAAATCATCACTTCTAATAATCTCTTTAGCTGTCAACAGTTTGGGTTTCAGAGAAGCAAATCCACATCCCTGACCAACTCCGCCTATATTGATAACATAAGCAATGTCTTTGAAAACGAAGAAGTTATAGTTGCTCACGTCTTAGGTCTCTGTAAGGTTTTTGATTGGTTGAATTATAATACACGACTGAACAAACTTGAAGCGTACATTGCATTTCTTCTTTTTTTAATATCTGCATAATCGTCACTTCCACATCATCTTCGAGTTAAGCAGGATGGGATGTCATTGATGCGCAAATTTTATAGTTAACAGATTCTTTAGGGTCTACAAAATTCCGCAGAGCCAACAAAACTCCATAGAGTCAATAAATACCATAGAGCCAACAAATATCTTCTAGTCTACATGTACCCTGCAGCCTACTAGCATCATTGATGTTCAAGCATCCTTGAGCCGACAATCACCCTTGAGTTCACCAGTCTCATACCATGAAATCAGCGTTTTTCACTGCAAGCAACCAGCTGAACTGAGCCCAACCAATCTAAGAGTAGCGGCCAACGGCAAGAAGTTAAAGGTGAGTTATTTTTACTAAATCCCACAAAGGATTTATTTCACAACCCCCTTTTCACACAAATTGCTAAGTTTTGAGTCGCGAAAATCTCCATCGTACCAGTCTGTAAGACCTGGTACCCAAACGAATGGATTTTTGTAGATTAATTAATTTTTTCACTACAAACGTATATTTTCTTGAAAGTAATATCTTTGTTCAAACTTAGTTATATTTGAAACGCTCACTTAAAATTTTAAGATTACTTGAATTACAGTTGTTGATTAAATTTGTACGTGGTAATTAGATCTGATGCTCATCTAAATAGTATGTACCAAAATTTTGTTCAACTAATAATTTTTTTTATATGACTAAAATATGTGAAACTAAGTATTTCTTTTGCTAAATATTGTTATTGGATACAGATTATTTATTATAGAATAGAAACATTCTGATTTTAGTAAGGTAAATTTTCTTAAAGATTATATTAAAAATTTTACAATAAGGCAGTTAAGTGCGCCGCCAAATACAAAACAATATGGTTGCTGTAGGACATACATTGGGATATTTACCTATTGCTGCTGCAGAAATTTTAAAAATATCACCTCAAATATGCCAATTTTTGTTGTGTTGTGCAGTGTGGCAGTAGAGGTGATCGTGATAAAGTAAAATTTTTTCAAATTCCGGCAATTCGTCATTTTAAATATAAAATCAGCATAAATAAATTGTCAATGGAAAGGAGAAAGAAATAGTTGAATGCCAGTAAATGGGCAAATTTTACAGAAAACACAATTAAATATGCATTGGTATGTTTAAAGCATTTTGTTTCTGGTAAGTTTGTATTTTAAAGTTTCCCAAACAAATTTTAATGATTTCATTTATGATAGGAAAACCAACTGAACTGTCTGACAAACTGATCCCAGATCGGGTTCCTTCTTTAAATATGGGTTACCCTCCTAGTAGTTCAACTACACAAGCAGCAACCAGGTACAATCGGTGGAACAAAATGGAGGCTACTACCAGAACAATGGTACATAGTAATATTTATGTAAAATATTTTCCAAAATTTTGTTTCTTCGCGTATTAAAATGTAAATCTATTTGAGCAGTATTTTGCATTAGCTTTTATTTTAGACTATGCCTAGCCAAGAAATTTTGAGTCCTGAAGCACTCTCTCAAGATACTTCTGGCAGTCTTTCGGAATCGTTTGGAAATAGTAAGAGCGCCCAAACAGATTTGACTATGCAGGATGTACATAACTTACGCTTAGCAGCAGCTTCAACAGACAGTGCGCTAAGCAAATTGTTGCGCTTTCCCGCGTTTCTTACTATTGCGCAATTGTTTAATATAACGTATAATTACGCGGCACATTACGCGCCATTTGTATCAAATACCAAACACGTTTAAAAGTGATACAATGGTCAAAGTTACATTTACAATATAAGCAAAACGGTTACTCACTTGTATTTCTTAACATCTCAGGATCCTTGTTGTTTTTGTGGGTAGGCTGCACCATTGTTGACTCCAAATTTTATCCGTCCATCCTAAACTCTATGCATTCGTAGGGGAACGATAAGGACAACCAGGTAAAGGTTACGAAGGTAAGGTAGAAAGGAACCTACATCTTAAAAAGAGAAATAAACACACACGACACAGGTAGATGTTCTGGCTTCAATTCTCGTCGCTTAATGGCGTCCTTTCACACACTCCGCACTTGCACATTGTTATGCGCAAACACAATTGTCTGGAATGACGGAAATTGACAAGTTCATTTAAAAATATCCGCGGGAATTTATTTACAAATTATAAAAATGTACATTAGTAGTATAACTATGGAGAAGCTGCGACAGCCCTTTTAAAAGGGCCATAAATATCTTGTAAAGGGTGTGTGTATTATGGAAAAGAGAAGTATGTATGTGTGAAGGTCACGTATGTGTAGGTGTGTGTGTGTGTTGGTATTAGTTAGGTTTGAGGATAACGATGGTATGGCTATGGAGAAGCTGGCCGGCCCTTTTTAGAAGGATCATAAATATCTTGTAAAGGGTGTGCGTATTGTGTAAAAGAGAGGTACGTATGTGCAGGTGTGTGCGTGTAGGGTGTGGGGTGTGTGTGGTTTGTCGGTGATGTTAACGTGGAAGTCGTGCCCGCCCTTATGATAAAAGTGCGTGTGCGTGTGTAGATATCGATCGGTGGTGGCGCGCTCGGTGTCGTGGTTGTTTTATTTTCGAAAAGAAAGGTACGTATCGTTATGCGTGTAGGTGTGTAGGGGGCGGTGCGTGTTTTAGTCTAAGACGCAATATCGTAAGGGCGCGCAAGTGGTGCGAACGTGTTTTGTCTTAAGAGCGCGTTTTCGGAGGGGTGGTGGTGGTCGCGTTCGAGAATAAGTCTGGGTGTTGTTGAAAATAAAAAAGCCCTTTCCTTAATTCGTATACGTTATATTATGAATCGAAGCATATATACGATGACGGAATCGCATTTTGCTAAAAATGGTTCGATGACGTGTGCGCGTATTTTTTGCCCTCCGAGAGAAGATGATGAAGGTGCGCTATTTAATTCGTATACATTGTATGAACGAATGCATAATAGAGGCGATAACGGAAATCTGTCTGTCTTGTTGGGGCCGCCGCCCGGACGTGTCGGGGTAATAAGAATCGTTTATTTATGAGAGGTCGATGTAGAGGTCAAGTATGTGTGTAGGCGGCGACTTCTTTGTATGCGAGTTTGTAATGATTTAAAATAACGCAGAGATTTCAGATCGTAGGCAAAAAAATAAACGGGGTCACGATTATCTCATCGGACACGTGCAAGACGTTTCAAGTAATCTTTTAATAATTTGAAAAATGTTACGCTCGATGTGTCGTAGGCAATTATGATGAAGTATAAGGAGAATAAGACTGGGGAGGGAAAATAACCACAAGGTTTTTTTATTACAGGTGTCGATAAGAAAAAATTGCGTGCTGCGTGTGTATTTGAAAAAAAAAATTTCTCCCCTACTACGAATAATAGTTTCGTCGTCTTGGTAAAAGAATATCCAAAATATTTTTCTATTTATTATTGTGTAATTATTCGAACGGTAAACATCGTGTGTCGAAAGTGTAAAAATGCCTCAAGCTTCGGACGAATTAAAATTCCAGACGCGCCTACCTCAACGCGTGCAATTTTAAAACAATTGAAAAGTGCTTGCAACGTAGGTCGAAAACGTCACTACGAATCGATGCTGCTAAATCTGAAATGTAATCAGATCGTGTCTAATGCAAAAGCAAGCGTGATAGGGCGATCAGAGGGCAGGTATTAGTAAAAGAATGGATCCGGCGATAATACTAGTGCGAAGGACGACGACGACGAGGGTTATGCGAACGACGTCGAAGTCGACAATCCTGCTGAAAATTTCGATAGATTAACATCAAAGAAGAATGTCAAAAGACGTAGAACGTCGAACAATATCGTGTGGGTCGATTTGAAATCAGCTTTCGCCCGCAGAATACGTTTGATTGCTGTGGTCAATTAATATCACATAGATCCCATGCAATTTTTAGAAGATGCATTCGCCCTAATAGAGCGACGTTTGAGAAAATGTTTGAGAAAATTCGGCTCTCTTAAAATTAATTTCGTGTTTAACGGTGAATACGTAAAGCCCAACGCATCAACATCATCATCGTCTTTAGAAGCCGTGGATACATCGTCATCATCATCGTCGTCGTCGTCGCTCAGACATTTTACTACTAAAAATTATAAAATTTTAAAAATTGAAGACTTTCAAACTCAAGTTAAACCCGAAGCCATTCAGGAATTGAACAATAAACTGGGCGAATATACCGAAAAGCAGAGCGGGTTAGCTCTTTCGAGAATATTAAATTTAGGCGTCAATATAAATCATGCAGGAACATATAGTATGCATTCTTAAGGAAGGGGATAAGAAAATTGTCTACGAGATGATATGTTTATTTTAATAATCATATACGTTTGTAATATAGAAGAATGTTGACGGTCGAGGATCTTACGAAATTACCGCTCGAGTATATCGAGAGGCATGCAAGTAAAGACGTCGCCAGAAATTTCGATAAATTACCGGAGTATTTGCAAAAACAATTATGGACGCATCGCTATTGTTTAGCGCATGGCTTACAATCGTCGTCGCATGCAGATCAGATAGATGGACCTCCTCTGCAAATAAAATCGTGTCCTGAATGCGCATGTTCTACCCCATATGCACGCGCACAACAACAACAATACATCGCAGCCCTGCAATAAAACCTATGAATGCAATTAAAATGCTCATTGTTCGAAATGACTCCTAAAGGACCGCCCGCAGCCGTCGCAGCATATCTCGCCTACTCTTTAATATGTAATAATTACCTATACATATTTAAACCGAGCGTGCCCTCCTGGCAAAGAAATCCGGTTCCCGTAGATCCTCCGAATGCATTCGTATGTTTCGAGGTTGTTGAAAATAAAGACGTTTTGGCATTGTCGAAGTCCGAGTCGTCACAACAACAAATAAGATGCTCTCGCTCTAAAGATTGGAAACGTATGGAATTAATTACCATGCAGCTGCAACAGCAATGGCAGCAGCAGCAGCAGCAGCAGCAGCAACAGAACCATTCGGAAGAGGTTCCCTTATCGCCATCATCAGAGACGTCGTCGTCGTCGTCATCGTCCGCGGTATCGAGAGACCTTTTAATTTATAAAAGTTATCTAGGAGGAGGACGCCTTCAACGACGACGAGAAATAGAAAACGTAGATGGATCCGGCGACGGCGAGGACGGCAACGACGACGACGGTGCCGAATGGTTGAACAATGGATGCGCGGGCGATTGTGTCGGAGACGGAGTTGGCATCGATCCTTTTCTGATGTTTAAAATAAGATTTAAATATAATAGCAGTTTTACGGAGACCGAATGGTACGTCATGCCATGGAATCATAAACGAATCGCCTTCGAAAGAGAAAGAGAGAGCGAGAAAAAAAAAAGATCGAGAATTTGATAGTTCAGATGGTGTATGGACGTATTTAGAACACATCGTACTTATGCAATTAATAGGAGCGTGGGCATACTACATCTATTACAAATATAAAAATAAACTATGCGCGCATGAGCAACATCGTTTGCGCTCGAACGAAAACCTACGCATGCAAAATAATTTTCAGTTCTAACCGGGAGGTATCTTCGTTCAGGGTGTGTATGTGCGCGTGAAATTTTGCACTTAATTAAATAGCAATTATGGTGAAGTATATTCAAGACGAAAATAATCATACAAGTGGTGACGACAGTCAAGTATTTTTAAATAACGATGATGATGACGTAATTTCGTCATCATCATCATCATCTACGTGTGCAGTATCTGGATCGCCGCAAGTTTTCTCAGGTATTCATGTCTACGATAACGATCAGGCGATGGATCCCCTGATATGTAGCACCGAATACCGATTGAATTCCTCCAAGGAGAATGCGCAATGGTGCGCTCACGGTCATACGATCGAAGTGGGCTTAACCAAACGAAAGAGCAATATGGATTTTAGCCCTGTTATCAGACTTATATGCCCCAACAGATTTTGTAAAGAAGGCGAATTGCAAATGGACGAAAACGAGTGGAAAGATTTGTCGTCTATCAATATCGAACATAAGTTTAGAAAATTTTTTTCTAACCGCTCGGATACTGCCACGGTTGCATCTGCAGGCGCTACCGCCGCCTCCGTAGTCGCGGACGTATGGCACTGGAGGCGTGAAATGCATCAGACGATCGACGGATACTTGGAAGTGGAATTTAAAGACGAATACGAGTCCATTCATAGAGTCGAGGTGCAAAAAACTGCTGCGGCTCTCGCCGCATTAGAATCAACAACAACAGGATCCGGATACAATGTTGCGCGAATTTCTCTCTCCGCGAAGAATTTGCAAAAGTGTTTACTCTAGCGCCTCTTATAATGCTCAAATTAGAAATATTGAAAGGACAAGATTTTCAAGAGTTCTACGATAGAAATATAGAGTGCGTCGCCACTTGCCTTCCCGAAGAGTTCGGAGCTTACGCGTATAACAGGTGCAAGCGCAGCAGCGGCGACGGCGACGATGGAGGTGAAGGCGGGCCCCTCCTCGAGGATGCTGGACTTTATTCGAACGTGCAGGATCAAATCTTATGTCGAGTCGAGATGATAAGCGAATACGTATTTGGAAATCCATCCCTAAGTACCCTAAACGTTCTTTACGACATCAACAGACTCGGCTTATTAGAAATCACGCGCCATTTCCCTCACAAAATTGTCGATGACGTATTATGCTTATATCAAAAGAATTTAAATGTCGAAATGAAACCTTTGTATTTTAAAGATAGTGTATGATCCTTTTTTTTGTAAATAAAATTTATTCTGTATGCAGTTATTTTTTTATATATGTATATTTAAATTGTTACGTTATTGCAGGAGAGATGTTAGTCAATGTTGGTACACGGGGGTGAAGGGTTGTTCAACAACCTCTTAAATAAATTGCCCTTCGAACTGCACCTTCCTGGTCATAACTTCTGCGGTCCCGGAACCAGGCTACAAGAGCGTTTAAACCGCGGAGACAAAGGTATCAATCCTCTAGACGAAGCGTGCAAGCAGCACGACATCGCGTATTCGCATCACAAAGACGTGGAGCGCAGGCACGAGGCCGACAAGGTCTTGCAAGAAGCGGCTTGGCGGCGAGTCAAGGCCAAAGATTCTAAGTGGTCCGAGAAGCTCGCAGCGTTGGGCGTAACGGCTGCAATGAAAGCGAAACGCAAACTAGGAATGGGAATAGACAAGAAAATGGCCGTGAAACTGGATCGTCGACAGCGAGGAGGACGACGACGACGACGACGACGACGACAAAAACGACGACGTCGATGCTCGGGTAAATTCAAAGACAATAACGGCAACGTCGGCAGAAAATGCTTATAAGTAAAATATCTAAAGAAATCAGAAAACAAAGCATCAAGAGTAAAGGACACGGAGATGCTTCGCATAATCGTCTCATTTCGAGCGCGATGAATGCCGCAAAATTATAGTCAACAGGATGGGAGGTCGTTCGAAAATTAAAGTACCGCGCATAATACCGGTGCCCAAGCGAGGAGGCTTATTGCCCTTGATTCCGATATTTGCGGGTCTTTCGGCGCTCGGAGCACTGGCAGGCGGAGCGTCGAGCGTCGCAAACGCCATCAATTCGGCCAAAAATGCAAAGAGGTATTTCGACGAGAACGCGCGTCACAACAGAGCCATGGAAGAGAAAAAGTCGGCAGCGGATTGTATTTAAAGCCTCACAAGAAAGGTAGCGCCTTGTACTTGAAACCTTATCCGGGGGATTCAAAAAACGGATGACTTTGACGGTGCCGAGGAATGCTAAGCTCGCCACCACCACCACCACCACCCTTACACCTCCCATGCGCGCATTGACCGATCTCGATCTGCACAAATATGCTAAAGGTGTTCCGTATTTTAGAGGCGTGTACATGCGAGACGAGTTGCCGCTAAAAGACGCGACGGAAGCTTAGCACCGCCGTGGCGAAACGAAAGTGGTATTATAAATTTAGACGATGGATCCGGTCCGGGCACGCATTGGGTCGGTTATAAAAAAAGGGCCAATACGGTGATATACTTCGATAGTTTCGGAGACCTGAGGCCTCCCGAGGAAGTCTTAAGATATTTTCACGGTAGCGATATATATTATAACGTGGAAAGGGAGCAAGACTTTAACACGATCGTGTGTGGTCATTTAGTGTTGAAATTTTTACATAAAGAACCATAATGCCCTCGAGCGCTACAGTCATGTCTAGGACATTCACGATATTCGGGTATGGAAATACCATCAGCAGCGGTACGCTATACCCACCTGTGAGACTGAACGATGGCGGCACGTACACCTGCGGCTTGGTGGGTCTTTACACGTGCAACACCGTTCGAAATATTTACGAGGGAAATAATAAGTTCTATTACGATAAAGATAAAGAAATCACCATCGACGAGGGATGCTACGAAATAGACGAGCTAAACACGTTCCTGAGAAAAAAGATATTGGAGTCGGCTAAAGCCCACAAAGAAATTAATTCGTCCGTAACTTTGGACGACGACGGATTGGTCGACGGCTTGTTTTCTTTAAGAGCTAATAATAATACCCTAAAGTGCGAAATAAAATCGAAATACTCCGTAGACTTCACGAAGCGCGGCAACATCGGTCGAATGCTGGGATTTCATGATCGAATTTTAGAGGAAGGTCGTTCGCATACGTCCGATCGCGATGTGGAAATAGTTTCGGTATCTAATATTTTCGTAGATACTAACATTACGACGGGAGCGTACCGCAATAACCAACTTTGTCATAGCATTTACGAATTTGGCCTAACCGTGCCCCCAGGCTACAGCATAGAACAACAACCCAGCAATATAATTCGTTTCCCTCTGTGCGTGGACGAATTCGATAACATTACGTTGAGACTGGTGGATCATACGGGTGAAGCGGTTAATTTTTCGAAGGATACGTACCTTTGCGTTCGCCTAGAGCTAAGACGCGAATAATAAAATTATTATTAAGTTAAAATGGGCGTCGTTTACGATGACGAGCGTCAGCATCAGCAGCAGCAGCAACAGACGTTAGCCG
Source organism: Platerodrilus igneus (assembly GCA_036346225.1). Taxonomy (NCBI): domain Eukaryota; kingdom Metazoa; phylum Arthropoda; class Insecta; order Coleoptera; family Lycidae; genus Platerodrilus; species Platerodrilus igneus. The sequence continues at coordinate 1,972,877 of JARFIW010001025.1, read as the reverse complement.
CAGTCGTCAATATACCTAAGAAAAAATCCGCGCGTTGGGCATTGTTATCGTCGTTGCTGCCGAAGTCTTCTTCTTCTTCTTCCTCAAAAACAAACCTATATAAAACGCAAAAAACGTTCTCGAAATCTGCAGTCGCACGCAAATCATCGTTAGGCCATAACGAAATAAAAAGCGGAAGAGGTGTGAAAAAGCTACATCATATTAAAAAGAAGAAGAAAACCTCGCTCTTAGTCGCGCAGACGCAAGTTTCTTAAAAGCGCTCGGCTACAAGCTTTTGAATACGAGAAAGAGAAAAGTACTAGAAATGGCTAAACGTGGCGGTAAAATACGTGGTGATTTTGGTAGTAGCACGAAAATGGTCGCAGATCACATCTCGTCGGTGATTAGTTCTCCTTTGAAGAAATTACGTTTCGACGAGGTGGCCAAATTAGACGTATTCAAAAGGCCTCGCTACGAAGAGACAATTTCGAAAGAAGATTATTATTCGTATTTACCCTTCACGCGAAACACAGACCACAGCGATAGAGTGATTATAGAAATCCAAAATTCCGATGCTATAACCGCAACCTACGACAGTTACATTAATATTAAGGAACGTTTTCGGTGAAAACCGAAGGTAAACCGTATACGATAACGAACAACGCAATATTATTCTTGTTCGATGAAATACAGTACAAAATGGGGAGCACGCATGTGGTCGACGTTTGTAAGCAGCCTGGTATAACGTGCACGATGAAGGGTCTCGCTTCGTATCACAAAAATTCAACGGTTTGAGCAATAGCACCTGGGACCCTCGAGGAGATACAAACGCCGACATTTTTAAGAACGGACGCTTCTCGTGCAATGTGCCTCTAAAGCATATTTTTGGATTTTGCGAGGATTATAAGCGAGCCGTCGTAAACATGCCGCAAGAGCTTGTTTTAATTAGATCCAAGAGCGACGTCAATTGTTACAAGAGCGACGAAAACGAGCTAACATTTAAAATTACTAAAATATCGTGGGAGGTTCCGCATTTAAAGCTTAGCGATGAATCGAAATTAAATTTATTCCATCATTTGCATAAAAATCCCAGAATTGTGGTTTACTTTCGTCGCTGGGAGCTTCACGAGTTGCCGTCCTTTCCGTCTTCGAAAATTCACGTTTGGCGTATTAAGAATTCGAACGAATTAGAAAAACCTCGATGGATTCTATTTACTCTTCAGCATGGCAAGTATGATAATGCGAAGCAATCGGCATCCCAGTTCGATCACTGCAATCTGACAAATTTAAAACTATACCTTAATTCCCAAGAATTTCCACTTCAAGATATGAATTCGGACTTTGCCAATAACGATTATTCGACCCCGTTCATGCACTATTCGAAATTTCCGGAAAACTATTATGCAGGCGCGAGCAATTTGAGCTACGCTCTGTGTTGTTTGAACGACTATCAGCAATTTGGCAATTGTCCCGTGTTCGTGATCGATTGCAGTCGTCAAGAAGAATCTATTAAAATTCGGCCGTCGATATACGTCTCGAAATCGAATCCAGCAACATTTTCGATCAAACCACTAAAGCATACTGCTTAATTTTGCACGACTCTATATTCGAATACGATCCGTTTACGGAAATCGTTACGCGTCATATTAGCGAATAATAGACATGAAGGTTATTAAACAGAAACAATCTCTACCGGTTGCAAATATGGATCTAACGGTCGAACAGGATGATCCTTATTCCTATTTTGGAACGCGCAAAAGCACGGAGATCTCTTACCGGCCAGCATAAGATGCATCGTATGCGGACCTTCTGCGTGCGGTAAAACAAACCTGATTTTGAGTTTGTTACTGGCACCCAACGGATTGGAATTTGAAAACGTTTACATTTACTCCAAGTCGCTATTTCAGCCCAAATACGATTTTTGAGTCGAGTTTTGAGACCGATCAAGGGACTAGGCTATTACGAATTTAGCGAAAATTCCGAAATAATTTCACCGCAAGATGCTAAGAGTAATTCGATTTTCATTTTCGACGACATTCAATGTCACGAACAAAACGCGATTCGTCAATATTTTTCAATGAGCCGTCATAAGAATATAGACGCGTTCTACCTCAGCCAATCGTATGCAAGAATACCGAAGCATCTTATTCGCGACAATACAAATTTAATTATAGTTTTTCGCAAGACGAAATGAACTTAAGACATATCTATTCGGAGCACATTAATACCGACATGAGCTTCGAAGATTTCAAAAGATGTGCCGTCTAGCGTGGGAAAAAAGACGGCGATGGCAATAAAGCCGGATACGGATTCTTACTGGTAGACAAAGAAAAAGCCATAAACGAGGGCCGCTACCGTAAAGGATTCGATCATTACATATGTATTTAAAATCACGACGTTCGAGCGAACTTTCATCAACGCAATGTCTGCGGCTGCGATGAGACGAGGACGACGACGACGTCACTCTACGAATTTAAATCGAGCCGTAGTGCAGGCCACTAAAACGATAAGAAAAAGTTTTAGATTTTAAACGAGATCAAAATCGAGCTCAATTAAAATACGGAATGAAGCATGCTCAATTACTAGAACCGTTAAAATCGCTATCAAAATTCTCTGCAAGTAAAAATCCTAATTATATTCGACGTCAGAATGCGGAGCACGAATCTGATAATGTCGGCGACGGTTCAGATGTCTTACTTAAAAGTATGCCGACATCCTGTCCAAAAGCGAGGATCCCAATATAGACGATACCGGAATCGGCATTCAATACGACGACCTTTCGAATAAATGGTCTATGGGCAATTCAGAGTTAGCTATTGCAGACGACGGATCTACGATTAATATTAGAAATAAAAATATCCTATTACGGAGGGTTTACTTCGATTGTTAACTTATAAGAAAATCCTTCGAATAAGAAAACGCCTGCTGGCAATCCTTCCGAGCTAGATGTAAAAATTACATCGATATTTTGAAGAAAACCAATGCATATAATAAACTGTTTCGCAAGGATCTGCCTAAAACGCCCAAATATAAAAATTATATCGTTCCGAATTTAACACCGTCGCCCGTGGCGACTACAATATCTACGCCTCCTCCCTCGCCGCAGCATGCTTCGTCGCCGTCACCGTCGTCGTTGTCGTCAAGAGATGAATACAGCATCGGCGACTCCTACGATTCCCATGCAATTACGATCCAAAATAACGAAGAAAAAGAAAGGTCTCGGTATGGATGATTTATCGAAAAAAAGACAGCCATCGAGTAATATAAGCAGAATTTGGCGATACAAAAAATTCGATAATTCTAATCATGAGATAGAATACGTTCATTGGGACTCGCCGGCCGAGCTGGTGAGCCGGCTTCGTTTGTTGATGGCCGAACGTTCGGCGGGCAACAATAGCTCTCAGAATCAAAACGAATTTCTTTCTATTATATCCGAATTAAAGGAGGCGAAATTAATCGCCTAATAAAATATACACGTCCTATAGAATAGTCTCAGAAATAAAATGGTCGTCGATAAATTTGGAAGAGCGTATGTTGCCAGAGACTCTGGAGGCGGAGGGTTTGGTAATACCGCTGCGCGCGGGCCTCCTGGTGTAGGCTTTAAATTAACTCCGGAAGGCGATTTCAACATAGAAAATAGAAAACTTTGCAACGTAGGCAATCCCGTGACCGGAACGGATGCGGTAAATAAACGAAGCGCCTTGGTATTGGACGAGGACGAGAAAATAGTTAACTTGAAGGATTTTAGAATAGTGAATTTGGCCGATCCTAAAAATCAAACGACGGCGTAAACTTAAAATTTTGCAGCGAAGAACTCAATCTGCGTATAGGCAAAGCATTGGAAATATGTTTGACCGCTTCATCTTCGGGAAAAACGCATGCTAATAAGAAACTTAAATTTGACGCCAAATCGCGATCCATTGTAAATTTGCACGACCCGCAGAGCTCGGCGATGCCGTTAACAAGAGATACGTGGACTCGACGTTGTCAGAACAAGCGCAAAATTTTATGAAACTAACCACGATCGACGACGGTAAGGCCAAGAACTTCGACTCTCGAGGCTTGAGAATTGTCAACATAGGCGAGGCCGAAGATGAGCACGATGCCGTTTCTAAGTTCTATGTGAACGCGAGAATACAAAATCTTATCGAAGGTGTCGCCATTCACCGCGATAACGTGATCATTCGAGATGTATTGCAATCGGTCGTTCAAGTGTTGAACGAAGTTGTTTTAAACACGAACTTCCTGATTTTCAACCACTTGAAATTAGACGGAGTCAAGACGTCTGCTGGAGACGATTTACAATTTCACAAAATTAATACCGACACCTGCACGTGTTATTGGAGCAAGATAAAGCCTCGTCGTCTAACTCTCATACTCGTGTCAAACCTTAAAAATGTCTAAGAAATATAACGATAAGGAAATACTAGTGGATGAACTGCACAGAGGGGTTAGAATAAATTTTCCACGTCGAAGAACGATCATCAAATCTTATCACGACTTATTCCAAGCCGATATTGCTGAATTTATTCCATATTCGAAATATAATAAAGGGCATAAGTATATTCTACTCGTGATCGATTGCTATTCGAAATATTTATGGACGAGACCGCTTAAATCCAAGAATGGTCATGAAGTCACATCTGCGATGCGCGAGATTCTAAATGAAATTAAAAGATCGCGGCCGCCTTTACCGAAAAATCTGCAAACAGATAATGGTACAGAATTTTATAACGGCCAATTTGCACGGCTGATGAAGGAATATGGCGATATTAATCATTACTCCACATATAGCTCAATCAAAGCCGCCATCGTAGAACGTGCAATCAGAACGATAAAAAACAAACTGTATAAAGCTTTTAGTCTGAGAGGCAAATGGAAGTGGATCGATATAATCGATTCGATTGTATCGAAATACAACGATACGGTGCATTCGGCCACTAAAAGAAAACCCAAAAATGTGACCGCGAAAACGCGTCTGAAAGTTTACGATAAATTAAAACTGGCGACTAGAAAACCGCGTTATGCTGTGGACGACTTTGTACGCATTTCAAAATATAGAAGTATTTTTTCTAAGGGCTACAATGCAAACTGGAGCGAGGAAACGTTTAAAATATGTAAAGTGTTTCGAGCAAATCCGACTACTTATTTACTCGTCGACATGCATGGCGATCCAGTATTGGGGCAGTTTTATGAAGCTGAGCTGCAGAAAACGAGAGTTCCAAATATTTACCTTATCGAGAAAATACTAAGGCGAAAAGGAACCAAAATTCTCGTCAAATGGTTGGGCTTCCAAGAGCCTTCCTGGATTCAAAAAGCTGATCTTATATAGATTGTTACATTTAAAATAAAACATTTGTTTTTATATTTTTATTATATAAATATGTTACATTTCAAAAATAAAAATTTGTTTCTTTTTTTGTTGATTTTTTATTATACATTTTTTGATCTTGTAAAAATAAGAAAGATAGAGACGCTACAACTGCGATACTTTGACATGCAGCAGCACTTAAAATGTATTATTTTAGTTTATTTTATACATAATATAAAAAAATAAAAAATAAAATTCAGTTTTTTTTATCTTGGCTTGTTACAATATTTTAATTAATTTTATAATAATATAAAAATAACAAAATACAATGCTTTTTCTTGATTACAATATAACAAAGAGAGCCTCTACAACAGCGCTTAAAATATATTTTTAAATTAATTTTATACATAATATAAAAAATTTAAAAAAAATACAATGCAGTTTTTTTATAATATAAAAATACAAAAAGACAATGCAATTTCTTTCTCGTTACAAGATTTTAATTATTTTTTTATAATAAACATGCAATTCACAAAATAAAATATGGTTTTATTCAAAGGTCCTTTATTAGATAGTGCCCATGAGGCAAAGTATCTATTCCGTTAGATAAAATGTATCTTTTATCATCTTGATAACTTAAAGCAATTTTCGTTATGCAAATATGATCGTATGCTATTTTGGTCTCGTTCTATGACTACTTTATTTCGTAACGTATCGAGATAGTGATCGAAACAGATTTGCCGATCGATAATGTACTTTTTAACACCCTTAGCCTTCTTTATTATCTCACGGCCTTCTATTTTTAAAGAGTACATTTTCGATCGAAGGCCTACAAAGTGCGTTAAAATACGACCTCTAGTTTCGTCTTTCATAAGACCAATGACTTTTTTATTAATTAAAGGAATTTTATAGATGTTATCGGGATCATAAGCGCTCGTATCAAATTTTTCTAGATTCGTCTTTATACACTCTTCATAGAAACCATTGCACGTCACACTATACAAAAGGCTGTCGGTGTCCATGTAGCATAATTCGCAATTATTTGCAAATTTTGCCTTCATGAAATTGTAGTGAAAATCATATAATTCAATTTTGATAATTCTAAGATGGCCATACCTATGTAGATAGGTTTGTTGAACTCTATCTCTGTTTTGCTCAATTCGATCGCGACTAGATTTTTGTCAAAATCGTCGCCGAATGGAAATTTGGTTTGGAAATTAAAGATAGAGCACCATACCGACCGCTCCAATTAGTCACTAATTTTATGACACGTCTTTTCTAACATTCTCCATTGTTTTACCAAAATGGAATTGTTTGCAAATTTATATAGATTTTGTGCAAATTCCGTTTTAGCCTCCGTGCGCATTCTTGTATTTAATTCGACAAACGGTCTCAACCAAGGAGACTGACCGAATTCTAAAACCTTATGAACGCGCGTCATAACTACGCCCGCAGATAAATAAACCTGGAGATTTCTGTAATGCACAACGTAGTTGCACTTTTTCGTGAGGGTGCACATTAATTTTGAAAATTTCGAGCCGGAGGCGTGCCCTGTTCTGGGCACATCGGCAACTCTTTCTGAGCGTCGTGAATGTCCGTAGGAAATTCCAAGTCGCATTCAATAATGTAACCTTTATCGCTCGTGATGCTCACCGTTGTAACATTAAATTTTAATATTTCTTCAGGCGTTAGCCATTTGAAATCCCGTAAGGCAAATAGCAAGATTCGGCATGACCATAGAGATTATTAATATCTCCGTAAAATAAAAATTTATTCGGCTTGGATGGATCATGCGTTGGAGGATAATATTTATTATTGGATTCTACATATCGTTTTACGACTTGAGTAAGGCCCCCCCGAATGCCTCTTTCGATCATTAAAAACATGTCGACGTCACAAATTAGTTCTAGCCTGATTTTAGTATATAATAACATGCTAGACCACGAGTAGCTCGCCAAAGTCACAAAATTTAAGGGATCCAATTTGTATGTTTCAAGACAATTTTTCTAAAGTCTTGGAATATATCGCAAAGTAAAAGGATGTCGCATTTTAAATATAGGTCCGCGTAGTCGCCTAAATTTTGCATTTAAAAGTGCTCCATACGGTTTGCGCATGAATATATTCAGATTCTTCAATATGTGATTCATTAAGATTGCTATAAAAACATTCTATAGGAGGAAGATTTTCTTCGCTTACTTTCAAAATGTCATCCAAATACTCGTAGGAAAAATACCCTTGCGCATTAGCAATTTAATGCGATCCGGGTTTAGCGAACTAAATTCCTTTTTTAAAACTTTAAAGTCATCGAAAGACAACTCGCATGCTAATTTTTCCAATGACATTGCCATAAATCGAAAGGAATCTATGAATCTGAACGTCACATTTGCGTCGTTGTATTTTTTAGAAAATGTTATGTATTTTTCATTATTCAAGGGTATTATATTCATGGGGCCTTCGAAAGCGTTAGCAAGCTCTTTAATAATAAAATGAGCATCATAATTGCTCAAATTATGATAGACTACGGGAATAATTGGAAATAACCTAAAATTTAAATTACAACTGCTATGCGCAACACCTCTTACAGAACCATTCATGTGATCGTGATCGATAACCTTTGCGTCGTCCGGCAAGAAATCGACTTCGCAAATAAAGCACGTTTTTGCAGTCGAGGCATCTATAGAGGACGTAGCAGGCTCGTTTTTAAAAAATGCGCTCCCATAACATATGGCAATATGTTTTAATTGTCGCACAAACCAAGAAATGCAGTCTGTGCCCGTGTATGAACTGTAATATGAAAGAGATTCGTCATATCCACAATAAAAATAATATCCTATTGAAAACGGAATATGTTCCTGGTATTTGAAAGTGCGTTCTGATTCGGAAGCTCTTTCGGTTTTTTTAATAAGGCATTCTATGTCGGAATAAACCACCATCGGCACAGGTATTTTATACTTAAAATCTTTAAATTGTAAATATTTGTTTTTTTCGGAGGGTAAAATAACACGACACTCGTTAAGTTTTTCGCATACTTGCTCGTGGGCATCGAGACGTTCGCGATCGTAAAAATAGGAGAGACATCTATCGCATACGTAAAAGTGACCCGTATGTTTAGTTAATTGACCTCTCACAAGTGAGGCTAAATTTTTTATAAGACAATAATGATATCTAACGCCCCGTTTATAATCGTTAATATTTTTTTTTAATTCTTCCAAACTTTTTCCAACTTTATCGGCCTCGTCGCCGTCGTCGTCGTCCTCGTCGCCGTTGACGTCTTCGCCGTCGTCAGAATTAAATTTTGACGACTCGTCGACATACGCATCTTCAACAATCAACAGATTAACGTGTTTATCTCGTTTTTGGCTAGTTAATTGTACCGGTGTTACGATGTATCGAGCGCGTTTTAAAATAAGAGCAAAAACATTTACAGAAATATCATTCTGCTTTTCGAATTTCGATATATCCGATATAGGCATGGGGCTGACCAAATTTTCATATTAAAAATTTCTGCAAAATGCGGATACGAAGTTGTGCGAGAAGCATGCTTACCTGCCGTAGGCTTAATTATTCCGGCTAAAACGCTCCAATAAAAGCATGAAAAATCATTGTTTTTAATGTTTAAACAGGCCTTTTTGTTTTGAATTGCGATAGGAAGAGGCATGAAACAACTGGCGTGAAACATATCATAGCATTTATTAATATTAACATTTAGAAATAATATTTCGGATAGCGTGAATCCCGACCCGTGCATTGCGTCGTTCTCTATTTTATCCAACAAGCGTGTTGCGATATTGCACGCAAACCACTCGTTAAACTTCTCTAAATTGCGGAAACAAATTAAAAGTTGGGCGTCGAAAATACCTAGTTTGAAACTCATTTTCGTTGAGCGCGACGGAAAATTTGAAAAAATCGCACGCTAACACGACATTAATTTTAAGGTTTACCGAGTGATTTTTAAAAATCGTATACAATTTAGATAAAATTAGTTTTTTACAATCTTCGATAAATAAATTAAGATCTTGATGTGCAACATTAATAATTTGAGCTGTTTGAATTCTCGATTTAAACGCAGACACGATCGGCTTCCAAACCAATTCAGAATGTCGAGGCGTGCTCCGAGAATACATCCATTGTTTAGGAACATTCTGCCGCAGTAGTTTTTTTAATAGATTTTTAAATAGCATTTTATATCTTTTCATATGGCATAGAAGATTTTCAAATAGATTCAGATAACTAGCCGAGAGCGAAGAAGAAGTTTGTTTCACCGTTCTTAAAATTGATTCGGTGTTGTGAATGTGTGATTTTAATATTCGAACCCAATTGCGAAATACTTTAGTTTTACGACATTTCGTTAAAATTGCGTGCACTTTTCGATACAACTGTAGCATCTGATCACAACACATCGAAACGCCCGCGTCCGCTTCGATTTTTCTGTTAGTTAACATTTTTTTTTTCGTATTTCAATGCCAACTTTCTGTATTTTGAACCGTGCAATTTTACTAATACGTTCGGCGTATCGTCTTTGGGCGATAAATCGCAGGACCATAAAATGGCTTCTAATTCGGCATGCAGTTCCGTTTTATTCTAACAATTTGTACGAGTTTAAAATCTTATACAAAAGAATAAGTCTATAGCATATTTTTCTGAATCTGTAATTTTTAGTTGATTTTATAGAAAATACATCTGTCGTTCTAACACATTTACTATAGACAAATAAATCGCCGATTTCATGCAAGCGCATGCGGAGGGTTTTCTGCAAATCAACAAAGAATTAATAAATTGAGTTGAAAACACGAATTCTCTATTTTTTAAGTCCACGTATAGGCAATCGGTTCTTAGAATTGCATAAAAGAAAATGTCACTTTCACATTTAAACTGAAAATTAAACACTGTTTTTAATGGCGATACGGCAGATTGATCTACAAATCTAAACAACCTAATACCGGCCGAGATGCTTTCGCTAATATTATAAAATGCCCTTCGGTCGTAATTACATAAATTAAAAAGCTTTTCTTTCATACGAGACACGTCGGTGTAGCAAAACGCTATTGTGTTAGAATCCGAATATTCTAAGCACGTTAAATTGTCGAACAAATTAAATTGCATGCAAAATAGAAAAATGGCTCGATACCCAATCAAAAACCCGTCCCGATATTTAAAGTCTTTTAAATAAGCAGGCAATTCCTTGCATGCGATTCTATAAAAAATTATGTGGATAATCCGCAATTAGCATATCACGATTGTAATGGGTTGCTGATCTAATTCTATATTCAATACTCATAACTTTAAAAATCAAGATGTAAAAAATACTAAAATTATAAAAATTAATTACCATGTATAGGTAGGTATTCTAGTGTGATGACGATACGGATGGCTTTTTTTGCTCTTGCCGTTCTTGATTTTCCTTGGGAGGATCCGTGAGGACTGATGGTGATGGATCCTTTTGTTTTTCGCCCATGCAGCAGAAGGAAATACTCGCTGCAGGATTAGGTTTACCTTTAAAATAAACGAATTTCGTATTAGTTTTTAAATAAAAAATTAAAATATTAAATACTAACCAACTTCGAACGATCCTAGGTAGCGCAAACAAAGGCATTCCTGTTTATTCAGCTCTTCGATATCTTTGTCGCTAATTACGTCCGCGATTCTCTGCGGAAGGAACACAACGCATTCTTCTAATTCGACTAAAATGATGCGAGAATTCTTCTTTGACTGAAGAGATTTGATGCTTAAAACCGGATAAGGGCGCTGTAGCTCGAGATCTTTGACTTTTACGGCCTTCTTCCTATCGATGCGGCTTACTGAATTGATTTTTTTAATTAGCTCCATATTTTATTTTCTAATTACCAATATAATTATATAAAGTTAAAAAATATATTTACAATTATTACCTGTTTAATGCAAGCTGCACGATAACAAACACTTTGGCGACTCTCTTTCAAACTTATATTTTACAAGATAAAAAAGCCTTACAAGGGATCCTCTATTTATATCGATCCAAATGACGTACTTTTTATTACGCATCTGAATACCGCCTCCCAAGCACATACACGATTAGGTCATTAACGATAGCAATTCATTAGAATTAAATAGCATTACCCTTGTCTCGACAAAAAAGCTCATTCAAATTAAAACGTTAACTTTTATTATGCTGATATTGAAATCGCATAAAAATTAATGATGCATATTTTTTTTTATTCAAAGATGTAAGTAACTAACACATTTTCCCCAACTTGGCCTCGATAAAGAATATAAAATCTCAATCATCTATATTTCTAAGATCTATAAACACCATATTTGTTAAAAATAATGGGTTCCTGTATAATTAATGATTCAAAACGATGATGTAATCATTAACTACAGTATTTTCTTCACGCGTTCCAAGAAGCTATATCTTTTTATGCATACAATGTTTTAACCAAAAGCTATTCCCCGACTTCGATAATAAAAAATAATTGTACAAACATACTGGATCATTTATATTTAACTTCCGCTTTCATGCAATTTATACTATACAAAATTTACGAACACTTTTTATTTCTCTGCAAAATACGATTTCGTCATCGTATATGCTTTGGTTCAATAATGTACACAAAATTAAGGCAGAACTTTTTTATTTTCAGCAAACGATACGCACGTCATCGAACCATTTATACCGAAACAATTACATTACTATTAAAAGATTACTTGAAACGTCTTGCACGTGTGTCCGATGAGATAATTGCGGCCCCGTTTATTTTTTCGCCCGACGATCTGAAATCTCTGCGTTATTTTTAAATACTTCATCATAATTGCTCACGACATATCGAGCGTAACATTTCCAAATTATTAAAAGTTTACTTGAAACGTCTTGCACGTGTGTCCGATGAGATAATCGTTGACCCCGTATTTGTATACGAATTAAATAGCGCACTTTCATCATCTTCTCTCTCGGAGGGCGAAAAATACGCGCACACGTCATCGATCGAACCATCTTGAGCAAATATACGATTACGTCAGTAGTATAATTATGGAGAAGCTGAGACAGCACTTTTAAAAGGGCCATCGCAATTTTTTTTCTTCTTATCGACACCTGTAATAAAACAAAAACCCTCGCGGTTATTTATCCAGACTTATTCTCGAACGCGACCACCACCACCCCTCCGAAAACGCGCTCTTAAGACAAAAACACGTTCGCACCACTTGCGCGCCCCTTACGATATTGCGTCTTAGACTAAAACACGCACCGCCCCCTACACACCTACACGCATAACGATACGTACCTTTCTTTTCGAAAATAAAACAACCACGACACCGAGCGCGCCACCACCGATCGATATCTACACACGCACACGCACTTTTATCATAAGGGCGGGCACGACTTCCACGTTAACATCACCGACAAACCACACACCCCACACCCTACACGCACACACCTGCACATACGTACCTCTCTTTTACACAATACGCACACCCTTTACAAGATATTTATGATCCTTCTAAAAGGGCCGGCCAGCTTCTCCATAGCCATACCATCGTTATCCTCAAACCTAACTAATACCAACACACACACACCTACACATACGTGACCTTCACACATACATACTTCTCTTTTCCATAATACACACACCCTTTACAAGATATTTATGGCCCTTTTAAAAGGGCTGTCGCAGCTTCTCCATAGTTATACTACTTACATTGCCAAATTTGGAATGTAACAAAATATGAGAAACGCATTTTATTTTGCAGTAGTCTGGAAAATGATGATGTTACAACACGGTACTACACTGGTCTGACTACATACCAGGTTTTTCAGATCGTTCTTAGCATTATACAACCATTTGTTAACATAAATGCCAACGCAGTGTTACCTGCAAATGAACATCTGTTATTAACATTAATCAAGCTTAGATTAAATTTAGATTTTAAAGATTTAGCATATAGATTTAGGATCAGTTAAGTGACAGCTTCTTCATACTTTAAAAACACTATTCGTATTTTGTTTTTAAAATTCAAGAGCTTAGTATTTTGGCCGGAGAGATCTGTTCTTTTAAAAACAATGCCAACCTGTTTTCAAAATAGCATAAGTTGTTATCGACTGCTTTGGAATAAAAATTCAAAGGCCCTCGAATTTATTAACTGCTGCTCAGGCATGGTTCAATTATAAACACCATCAAACTGTCAAATATTTAATTGATATAACACCGCAGGTGGTCTATATGTTTTATTAGTAAAGGTTAGGGTGGACGCACTTCGGATAAGTTTCTGACTCAAAATTCATCATTTTTGGACAATTTACAGCCAGGTGATGTTGTGATGGCAGATAGGGGATTTTTGATACAAGAATTTGTTGAGCTGTTTGGAGCACATGTAAAAATTCCAACATTTACTAAAAGTAAATCACAATTGCATCCAGTCGATGTAGAAAAAACCAGAGAAATTGCAAATGTGAGGACACATGTAGAACGTGTTATTGGTGTCATTCGACAAAAATTGCAGCTATTGCATGATATAGTTCCAATTACTATGTTAAGTACAGGCAGAGAACAATCGATGCGAAAAGAAATTGTGAACGTTTTGTGTGCATTATTTAATTTCTAATCGGGTTATTGTTGCCTGTGATACCAATAATGCAGTTCACACCATTCAAAAATATTAAAAATGTACTTTATAGGCATTTTGTATCGGTTGGTATACACACAAATGCAGTATAGTACAACACATTTCTGTGCATTTCCGCGTCGTGTTTGATTTAACTGTTAGATTCTTACATTTACAAGTTTCTCTATACATAACCGTCGGCGCGGTATGAGTGACGCAACCGCAGTTGGTAGCTCTAATCTTTATACAGATTTTAGCGCGCCCATCTGTCAATGACGTCACACAATATGCAAATTTAAACGCGCAATTGACGGAATATATCAAATTCGCAAACAGTCCGTAAAAATTGAATACTCACATGAATAGGTCCAGCTTCCTACGGGATAAGTTAAAGATGGCGTCTGCAACGTCCATCAGGGCTGCTGATGGCCCCCTTCACGATAATTAACGGAGGGTACGCCTAGCGTCCTTCCGAATGGCTCCGACTAGCTACGGCGGTCGCGGCTACTCCCAGGACTCGTTCGTTCTAGGGTCGCGGGCTGCGGTTCGGCCAGGCTGCTTCAAATTATCTCCTACCTATGTAGGGAAATGGCAGGAACAGGTTTATAAGGACGACAAACAAAGATAAGCTAAGACAAGGATCTACATAAATAAAAGATAAAGATACGTTACCGTAAACCCCACCACTCTTCTCGAAGTTCAAAGGCAAAAAGTTACGTTACCGCGTCTCCCAGAAACTTTCTCACTCTTTCTCCTACTCCCGTCAGCGCGATCTGGCGCAAACACACTCTGACGTGACGGAAATACACGCCAAGTCTTTTGAATTTATGGCGCGAACTCACGCACAGAAAGACTAAACTAAAAAATGTTTAGTGCCAAATTGGCACGTAACAAGATCATAAAAGTTTAAAAAAGTTACAGTATGAACTTATACAATTTTTTACAAGCAATTATTTTGGCTCATTCTAATATCGGTTGAAATTGTTCATCAATACCTAAATGGCCGTAAAAGGAGAATAAGAAATGTAAAGTTTCATCTCGAAAAACGAAAATATTCGCGTGCAGGGCTTGCACGTAACAAATCTCTCCCAGGAAAATTAAGAGTAAGTAAGTAGGAGGGAAACAAACAAAAGAAAAGAAAAACCGAAAATGTGTGTATGTAGATATATTGTGTTTGTGTGTATGTGTGTGTATGTATGTATGTATGTATGTATATGTGTGGAGTGTGTTTAGAGAGTGTATTGAGAGACCGTATTAAACTGGTTTAGTCGCCTCTTATGACAGGCAAGCCGTACCTTTTGGCTTATTCTAATATCTGATGAAATTGTTAATATATACCCAAATGACCATGATATAGAGTAACAAATGTAGAATTTTATCACAAAGAACAAAAATATTCGCGTGCAGGAACTGTTTTCCGGGTTTTTTCGGGGCCTTTAACTGAGATATACATCAATTGCTTGAACCTTTTTAGATACCTAAGACACGTATTTTAATGATATGTTGCTCGAGCTACATGTCGCTAGACATGTTGCCCAATAAGTCGCCCTACATGTTAATAAAATACATGTCCTGGGTATATAAAACGGTTTTAGCAATCAAATTAAATCTCATTTAAATGCTCCGGAAGAACTCCTGAAAACTGATATAATGTGCAATGTGCAAAAAATGTCCCAGTTCTAAGGTTCCTATATATGAAAAGTTGCCCAAAGATTTTTCACAAAGGTTCCAGATTAAAATACTACTTGCTGCATAAGTAATAACTCATTTCTAGGAAAGAGAACTTTATTTACTACAAAACAACAATAGGTCAAAAGTACATCACATGCCTAACACAGTTCACTAGAGTTCAACAACGCCACCCTGCATGCCAATACAGAGACTCCACCGTTTAATACAGTTACGGAACATGCTCCAGCATCTGGGGTGTGATCGTATTTACTGCATCAGTGATCCCTGCCTGAGTTGTTCAATAGAGGTGATCTTGATCTTGTACACAAGGCATCAATGTAGTCCCGTGCAAGAAGATCCAAAGGCGTAAGGTAGGGGATCTGAGTGCCCAAATTCGTGGTGACCCTTTCCCAATCCAGGGACCAGAAAATGTCTGTGGAAGGTCATTGTACACGATGTGGGCAAAATGTAGAAGTGTCCCGTCCTGTTAGAAGATAACATTATTAAGGATACCGTTTGACAACAACTGAGGTTACACAAGAATTTGCAGCATATCCACGTAACTCGTCAAGCTAACTGTGCTCTCAACAAAAAAGAACGAACGATACACACACCCTTCTTATGAGACCTAACCACATCAATCACTTTCGGCATCGCTCTTTTCTATTCCAATGATGCTCAAATACGAATGTTATGATCATACCAAGTGTGTGAAATGTTAATTCAGCAGTAAACAGTGCATTGTCTAAGAGATTATCCGATATCGAACTCTGCAGGAGATCGGTGCACATTTTCCTTCAAGTGGCATAATTTGCGGCATCCAGGTGATGCAGCACCTGGAAACGATAATGCTTCTTTTATGGAGTATATCGCAGAATGCGCCAGATACAGCTATAAGAGATCTAGATGTGCTCCCTATTTAGGCAACGAGTTGGTGCCTTTGGGCTTCTCTCAATAGCTGCTAGTATATTATCCACATATTACCTTGCTATTTGCAGACGACCTGACTGTTGTTCAGAGTGGAAGGCCCCTGTTTTTTGAGTTTCCTAACCAGGAGACGGATATTCTCTCTCCTTGGTGCATCCGAATAACGAATCCTTTCCTTAAAGGCTGCAAACGACTTGTTTTCAAATCTCCAGCAAACAATACTGGTTCTTTATTCTATGGTGAGCATCTGCCTGATTCGCCTAAAACACAAGAATTTAGTTAGCCTGTTCTATAATATAAGTTGTTATTTTTGAAACACCAGTAATATTCTTGAGTTTTAAAAAAGCTTAAGCAATGGAGATAAATCTAGATGTGCAAAATTTTTGGAGGTTCAGTCGTCGAAAGGACTCTAACTCCGCAGTGATAAGACCGATTTCAAACATTCAAAAAGTGGATTCCTCGGGAAATTGTGAATTAAATACATATCCTAAGTTCCTGGAAACCACCCGAAAACATAAATATATGTTAATGTGCAAAAATTTCGCCAGTTTACCAATTCTCCTTCTACTGGAAGAAATGATTTGTAGTTAATTTTCCACAAATTTTATTTATTTTGCAATAAACGGAGAAAACTTGCATTGGATGAGGTGTTGATCAACTTGTTTTATTTTAATAAAATAATAATTAACCTTTTTAGGGTTCCGTACCTTATAAGGTATAACGGAACCTTTATAAGATCACTTTCGTGTTCGTCCGTTCGTCTGTCACAGAGGTTTTTCTCGAAGACTATGTAACGTAGGAATTAGAAATAAAGTTTATAATAGTATTAGAATAATTGATAACGCTTTGAGGATTGTTATGAATGTGCAATTAAGCTCATAATTATAAAGTTATACATTAGACGATAGTGCATTCATACTGTTGAGATAGGTTTTTTTAAGTAAATAAAATAAATTATACTATATCAGGGGCCTATTTCATAAAAACTAATCACTAATAATATCAGTGTTTATATCATTAGAAAAACACATATTATTAGTGAATAGTTTTTATGAAATAGGCCCTAGTAGTATCTAAGTTAAATATTTAATAATTATTGAACTGATATATCAAAAACAAAATATAAAAATATATAATGAATTTTATCAACAGGATTCTTGATTCTTAAAAACAAATTTGGTTATCACATAAATGATACTAGTTTTGAAGATTCTGTATAATAATCTAGTCAGAAGTATCTTAGAATATAATAGTATAATTTGTTGTCCTATATACATAAAATTAAGAGAATACAATCTAAATTCATTAAATTTTTATTATTTAAGTATAGAATACTTTGTACTAATATTAAACATAAAATCAGACTACAAATGGTCAGATATCACCAACTAGCAGTTTTCGTAGATCTTATGCTATGTTGCTTTTTTTATATAAGCTATTTAATAATAAAATCTATTGTATTCAACTCTTACTACTAATAAATTTTAAGGTTTCTTTACATAATACTATGCTTATTTTAGGAGAATGTTTGTAACACACATTATCAAGGGGTAAACCATTGATGAAAATTTGTATACCTAATACAAACATTCCATGTAATACAAATAAATTCAATATATTGCAACGTAGTACAATGTAAATTGTAAAAAAAGTATAAACAACTTGTTCATAAGTCAAGATTTGCATACGAACAACTTGTACACCTAATTTATCCAGCGGTTTACCCCTTGTAAATTATGGTCTAAGAAATATTGACAAATCATTTTTCTTTACAAACACTGCAAAACCACCTTCACTTGGAACTTCTGTAAGTCTAGCACAAACAAAATGAAACCACTCAATCTTACAGCGATCATTGTCGCAAGAAATCATTGGCCTGCCATCGTCAATACTTTTACATGAAAACCATGTGGAAGTTTTTGCTGCTGTTGTGTAATATCGTCCTATTAATTTCAGGCCTTCTGCATATGATGCAACCAAAAATTTTCATTAAATGGTATTCTCTCAACAAATAAATCATTTGGAGACCATAAAAACAAAGTCACAAAAAGTACAAAAGCAGAACAAAAAATTTCTTCAATCTAAAAAAGAAAGTTACCTTAGTTTTGTGTGATACTGATAGCAGCGAAGAAAATTTTCTTTATGAAGATGATAGTGAGCTGGAAGAAATTTTTGGTGATGCATCGTCTTCTTCATCCACTGACGAAAACAGAAAACGTCTAAAAGCAAACGAAATTGCAGTTGGAAGTTTATCTCCTTGTCGTTTTTACTGGCAAGAAAGGAAAGGTTTTGGATTGAATTTTTCATCAGTTTTTTAAGTAAAAAATAGGACAAAAGTTCTATTATCCGCCTGTTCCTGACAGCAGCAGTCGATGTGAAAGATGTTATGAAACTCACACCTGCGGTATGAACTGGCACTGCAAGGACAACACGTCTTAATACTTTTAATTTCTCGATTCGCAAGTACAGCATCATCATTAGGTCTTCAGTCCTGGAACTGGTTAGACGCGTACCATCATTGTTTCCTATTCTGAACTAACCTACACACTTCCCTGACACACAGTCTGCATCTATCACTATCTGATCTAGGTCTACATCTACCTCTTTTTTTTCTATCTCTGCTTGTAATATATTCCATACTATTCCCCAAAAATGCCTTAGAACGTATTCTGCCCTTATATTTCTCTTTTTTTCCCCGTTTTCCTTGTTCCCCCTACTATTTCTATAACCTATTTGTTATTATCTTTGTCTATCCATGCTATCGTCCTCATACATCTGACGCACAGCATTTCAAAAAGCTGCTACCGTTTTTCTGTCTGCGTTTCAGACTGCCCGTATTTCATAGGCATACTGTGCTGTGCTCCACACCTATGCTTTCAACAATTTTCTTCTTGTTCTATGCTTGTTGTTTTTCCTCACAGGCGGTGTTCTTTCTTGTTAGATGCAGTTCGGTCACCTTCTATTGTTTTACAGTTATATACCCTATTTCTCCGACCTTCAGTGGTTGTGAAGGCGTCGCCGTGGATCAATGTAGTAAGCGTAAGACTACGGATCCCAAGGTCCCGGGTTCAAATCCCGACACGGCCGACTGCTTGAAAAATGGTAGGTGAGCATTTTTCACAAATATTACGCCCTCGTTCGGATGAGAGGTTAAATGGAGGTCCCGTGTGTGAGTGTTGTCACGCATGTTAAAGATCCCTACCTTGCCTGGAACGGCAAGGGTTCGGCAAAATTCTAAATTTCCAGGCAACAAAAAACTCGCCTCCTGGCCAATGTAGTACCTTCGGGTGGAGCATTGGAAATGTAAATGAACGGTTGTGAAGGGAAGGCGTCGCCATGCATCAATGTAGTAAGCGTAAGACTACGGATCCCAAGGTCCTGGGTTCAAATCCCGACACGGCCAACTGCTTGAAAAATGACACGTGAGCATTTTTCACAAAAATTACGCCCTCGTTCGGATGAGGGGTTAAATGGAGGTCCCGTGTGTGAGTGTTGTCACGCACGTTAAAGATCCCTACCTTGCCTGGAACGGCAAGGGTTTGGCAAAATTCTAAATTTCCAGGCAACAAAAAACTCGCCTCCTGGCCAATGTAGTACCTACGGGTGGAGCATTGGAAATGTAAATGAACGGTTGTGAAGGGAGGTAAGCAGCCTGTGGTTGCCAAGTTCCCCCAACACTTAACCATTTACCGATTTAATATATTTTCCAATATATCTTTTCGCACAGTGAACATTAGTTGCAGATATTTCGCAACCAACAACTAGTTGTTTATACTAATCATCAGATTTATCTGTGCTTATTTTTTCGTCATTGGTTTTCCGTCTCAAAACTGGTTGGATACGTACCTGCACTTATTTATATTCTGAGCTAGCCTACATAGTTCCCTGAAATTCTCACGCAGCATGTGTATACAGCTCGTTCCCTTTCTATTGTTTTCTAATTTTATGCCATATTTCACTGAGATTCAGTGAAGGGGGTTAAGCAACCTGTGGCTACCAAGATCCACCAACACTTAGACATTTGCCGAAATAATATTTTTCCAGTAAATTCTTTCACACACTTAACATTATTCGAGAATATTGCCCAACCAATTCTTGTAGTTACTTATAATAATCATCATCTTTAAGCACAGGTATTTTTTCGTCATTAGTTTATCCATCTTAAGATTGGTTGGATGCGTACCTCCATTGATTTCTATTCTGGGCTAGCCTACACATTTCCCTGAAACCCTTACAGCCTACATCTTTTACTATCTGTGTGCAGTAGTCTAACCTAGGTCTGCCTCTTCTTCTCTTTTTCCTATCTCTGCTTCTAATATATTCTGCACTATTCCCTCATGCCGTAGTATGTGGCCTATCATCCTATCTCTCCTATTTTTTACCATTTTCCACATATTTCTTTCTTCCCCTACCATTTTTAGTACCTCTTCGTTCTTAACTTTGTCTGTCCATGATATCTTCATCATACGCCTGTAGCACCACATTTCAACCTTTTTCTTGTCCACTTCTCCTACTGTCCAGGCTTCACAGCCGTACAGTACTGTGCTCCACACATATGTTTTAAGCAATCTTTTCCTTGTTTCTATGTTTGTGGTTTTTGAGCACAGTAGTTGTTTTTTCTTTGTTAAATGTAGCACGACCTTGTGCTAATTTTTGTTTTATATCTTTTGTGGTTTTCCCATCTTGCGTTATTTGGCTTCCTAGGTAGCAGAAATCCTTAACCTCTTGTAAGTTCCTGTTACATACTTGTATTCTTATTTTTGATTTATTTTCCCCACCTTTGCATACTAGAACTTTAGTTTTAATTTTGTTAATTTTCATACCATATCTCTCTGTTAGAACAGTTTCCATTTCATTAAGAGCAGCTTCTAACTCTTTCTTGCTAGACGCTAATACCGTTATATCATCTGCAAATCTAAGCATATCAATTTTTTGTCCCTGCATAGAAATTCCAAATGTTTTCCTGCATTTGACAGTATTCATTGCCTCTTCTATGTACAAGTAAAAAATCAATGGGGATAGGGCACATCCCTGTCTCACACCTTTCCTAATGTTTACTTCTCTACGTTCCTCCTCTAATTCTATTACTGCTGTTTGCTCTTTGTATAAGCTATGTACTATTCGTCTATCCCTATAACTCATTCCAATCTTTTTGAGTATATCAAACATTTTTTTCCATTTTACATTGTCGAATGCTTTTTCCAGATCTACAAACCCTATATACACGCTTTCCCCTTTTTCTATTGTTTTCTCCATTATTACTTTCAGAGCTCAAATAGCCTCCCGTGTTCCCCTGTTTCGTCTAAACCCAAATTGGTCTTCTCCTAGTATTTCTTCCGCCCGTTTTTCCATTCGTCTTTGCACAATTCTAGTTAATATTTTTGACACGTGTGCTGTCAAACTTATTGTTCGAAAATTTTCACATCTATCCGTGCCTTTCTTTTTGGTATAGTTACTATGATGCTACGTTTGAAATCTTTGGGTATCTCGCCTGTTTCATACATATAGCTTACAAATTGGAAGAGACGTTCTGTTACTGCTTGTCCAGCGGCTTTTAGAGTTTCTGCTTGTGCCTTATCTGTACCCGGCGCCTTACCATTTTTCAGACTCTTTAATGCTAATTTAAACTCATCCCTAAGTATAGGATATCCCAAGTCATCATTTTCAATGTCTGATTTGTGTTCTAATGCAGTTAGTTCCTTTCCTGCTAAAACAATTTTTCTTTTTTTCTTTTTTTTTACCCTTTTTTTTTATTTGGTCTCCACTCGCTGGTTAAAGTGAAGCTTTAATTATTCGCGGCTAAGTCTGGGAATTACCCCAAGGGTGAGCAATGAGAGAGGGTGTGGGGATGGTCTAAACTCTGCAATAAATTAACAAAAAGAAAATGGGTTGAGCGCCACTGTATCTGTATGAACGATAACACTAAAGATTCATTACCCCTATGAGAAGATACAGAAACTCACGGGATGTAAACACAATAAAAACTTACAACTTACTGAACTAATGTATCTGGAAACCTCTGGAACATACTTACGACCTCTCCGATCTCGATGATCCTGAAAGAAAAAAATACACAACAAATTCTCTATTAGAAAGACACAGTTTGTGCTTTCCAATAAAAAACAGACTAATAATTACAGGTGGATACTATTAAGATTACCACACCAAAGATATTTAAATCAAAAATGAGTACCTAGAACAAATCAGTTGTAGCATATCTGTGCTTTTTAAATTACTTCAGCATTCGTATACTTTCATTATTCAAAGATTTATTTTCTTTAAAAAAACTTTTAGTAAAAATTAATTATGCATGGTATAAAAAACTTGAGTCCAAAAATGAAATTTAATATAGTTTCTCTTTCTTGATTTTTTTTAAATATGTTTACAAAAATGAACTAATAAAATTGGTTTCTTTATACATCTGCCTTGACATAACAAGACCTTAAGTTAATAATATTTTATAACAAGTTTTGACACCAAATACCCAGATCTGATTATTGGCTCACATATGTTTCTCATAAATTATTTCTTAAAAAAAATTTGATTCACGTGCAGTTAACTTGGACAAACAACTTTTCAATTAATTCAGGTATTCTGAGCTTATAAAAATTTAACATCTGCTAACAATTTTCTACAAAACAGGAAATGGACTTTGAAGTCTCATCTTTTATCAAATGAATTTCTGCAAATCTTACAAAATTATTACAATAGCATTTCGTGACAATATTCTCCTACGCTGTTCTTTATGCACAAAATTTAATTTGACCAAACAATCCTTGAATACTATTTATGTGAGCATACTCGAGGTCTCACTAACATAAAAAAAAGGTTTGATACCTGTATATGGTGAGGTCGCCATCCCTAGATATCAAACTGCGACGCACGTCCTTTGAACTCTGCTTATCAAATACTTGTAACAGAATATTAAACAACAGCTGTAGTTGCCCTGATAAACGAGTAGTTTTCCAATCTTTTTATTCAAATCTATCACCGTCCTACTATATCATTATGTTATTACATCACTTTAATATATTGTTCCATCATGCGCGTTAACAAGTTCCGACACAAACCAATTCAAGGGGCGGCACGGTCCAGTGCCTTGCCGGTTTCACAGGAGTCTGGAGCTTCCCTGTGTCCCAAGGCGACTCGCCCCCCTATCTTTACCATATCACGCCTATCCGGAGGCCTCACTTATGCAAGGCCTGAAGATCCATGCTTTCAGTACAATCCAAACTCGACTACATTTACAAAAGCAATCGCCGACTTCGTTCCGTTCCAGTACGGGACCTTATCTGCGTGGCGCATCACCCCGTGACCATAGATAAATAAGATGTTCTCTATGCCCGTGACCTATACACGCACGCGCTATTCTAATTCTAACGAATGAAAGGGAATAATCCGCCTGCAAGTTAGACAACACAAACGACTAGACCCCATATAAATACGTTCCTTGAATGTATATTAATATTAAATATCTCCGTGCAAAGCATTTAAGTTATTTAAGCAAACATGATTTCTTGTTTCATTATAGAATTGTTTCTCTTAGATATAATAGTATCAAATACGAGAATTAAATACCACAGAATAAAATTATACTGAAGCGATTCTTGCAAAAATGGTGCTATAGAATAAATATTCGTTACACTGCATATAAATTCTCTATATATTCTTGCCATCTACCCACTTTCTCTACGTTTTCTATAATGACGTTTCCTTGTGCGTCCCCCTTATATTTTTGCTATACGGTTTTATATCCCTAAAATTAATTCTAATTAATTTGTATGCTTCGTCTGTCTTTCCTATTTCCATCTTCGTTTGTATAGGCAAATCACTTTAAGAAGAACCCAACGTCATATGCCAGATTGCGCAGAAATGTAATAACAGTGGCGTAGTTGAGTTATTACAGTATAAACGGAAGATATGGCGTTAAATAGTAAAAAAATAAACAACCAATTAAATTATAATTTAAAATTTTTAATATAATATCGCCATATGAGTTGTGTGCATCAATATCCCTAAAAAATACTGCTATAGCAAGGTTATTTTGTAAAATCCGATAAAGCAAATGATTGAATACCATGGCCTACTTAACTGGTTTCTATCTCATTCTAGTGTTCTGCAAACACATCTGTTGAGTAACTTATTGTTTTATTAATGTTAATTGTTATATACAAGATATTTTATATTAGTTAGATGGCGGTTTAAAACTGTCAGTCTGTGTATCAAGTAAAAATAAATAGTAATGAAATCTAAAACTTTTACAAGGTAATTTCCGATTGGTAGATCATAAAACTCTACGCCACTAAAACCTGAATACTGCCATCCCTAATTACATATAATGAACTGTTCCTAACCAATTTTTGCTTTGTGCGCATGATGACGTTGGGTTCTTCTTAAAGTGATTTGCCTATACCTCTTTGCACTTTTCATCAATCCATTGTTCTTTAGCTTTCCTGCATTTTCGAATAATTTCCCATTTTATGGCTTTGTATCTCTGTTTTCCTGTTTCGTCTGATTTATTTTTGTATTTTCGTCTTTCTTCTATTAAATTCAGGATATCCTTTGTTATGCATGGTTTCTTATTTTCTTTTTGTGTACAGCCCAGAATATCTCTGGCCGCCATGTCTAGGCTGGATTTAATGTTATTCCATTCTGTTTCTACTACATTAGTATCAGATATTTTCCCGATATCTTTGAGTAATTCATTTAATTTTTTTTCGAATCTTTCCTGAATATCTTTATCTTTTAGTTTCTCTAAGTCCAAGTGCCTTTTTCCGTTTCATTTTTTCACATTCTTAAATTTAAGTGCGGCCTTCATAATTACGATGTTGTGGTCACTATCTATATCTGCTTCTGGGTAGCTTCTACAGTCTTTTACTTGATTCCTAAACCATTGTCTAACAAGAATGTAATGTATTTGATATCTTCCTATATCTCCTGGCATCTTCCACGTATATCGTCTTCTAACATGATGTTGAAATAATGTGTTTGTGATGATTAAATTGTTCTTGTCGCAAAATTCTACCAGCCTATTTCCCCTGTCGTTTCTCGTGCCTAGACCAAATAAACCTACTACCGCTCCTTCCCTACCCTCACCTACCACGGCATTAAAATCCCCCGTAATTATTAAATTTTCATGTCCTTTTACGTATCTTAATATGTCTTCGATATCTTTGTAGATGGCTTCTACCTCTTCGTCACTGTAACTAGAGGTGGGCATGTATACTTGTATTATTACTGTGTTTACCAGTTTAGATTCTAATCTAACCATGAGTACTCTTTCGTTCTTTTGTAAGTAATTTTCTACACAGTATCCTAACTTTTTCCGCATAACTATCCCCACACCCAAATTTCCTTCCTCTGCTCCTGTATGAATTACCCTGAAGTCTCCACTCCAAAAATCCCCCGCCTCTGGCCACCTAACTTGCTGATCCCTACTATGTCTAGTGATAACCTATTCATTTCGATTTTTAGGTTCTCTAGCTTACCTACTTGCTTCATACTTCTAACATTCCACGCTCCGACTCGCAGAATGTTTCCGACTCTTATTTTTAACTTTCCGATCGCATCCTCCGAAGTAGTCCCCTCCCGAAGATCCGAATGGGGGACTATTTTAACTCCGGAATCTTTTACCCCAGAGCATGCCATCATGTTTGTTGCAATTTAAGTACGCTGTGTACTTGGGAGATAATGTGGTGGTTTCCCGTTGCCTTCCACATCACGGTAGTGTGTCTTAGACTGCCATACCGACCCCTATGGTCTCTGCCAATCTATTTACCGAAAGAGCCGCTGCCCTCTTTCGGGGACCTGTCTTAGTCTGGTTCCTCACTAACGACCCTACTACTTTGGTTGGACCTGTAATTTGGCTCTTTAGCTCATTAGAACACGCAAGCCATTTCACCTATTCTAGTAATTTAGAACTTCGGCAAGGTGCAGGTCCATTCGCAAGTACAATGTACAATAAACTGAAATTAAACAAAAAGTTATTTTAATAAAGCTATTATTTTCTATATTGTTTCAAGGTAGGGCAGTTTGTGTTTCAAGGTACATGAACATTGTTGTACATTGAAACAATATAAGTTTTTTTAAAAACCTAAAAGTTTACTGGGTTTTAAAAACTCTGAGGTTGGAAATATCTCAAAGTTTCAAGATAAGTGCCGGTAATACGGCAGCAATTAAACAATTAAAATAATTGATTGTAAAAAATCAATGTACTATAGAAAGTGTTCCAAGGTACAACAGTTTCCCCTACCTTACAGGAAACTCTTGTAATTGTATACTACGAACCATGTTACGATGTTTGTGATAACAAGGACAGGGATATACCTTTTATCAAATGCCATTTAGCTGTTAAAGGAACCACCAACCCATTGCTATTCATCATTCATTTCTTTTAATTGCTAAACACCATTTAAAACTGTAATTTCGATTTATTTCCTAAGGTTGAATTACGGTTTCGTGTTATTTACAAATTGCAATTTCTGATTGTATTTGATATCAAAATAATATATAAATTGTTGCAAAAATTGACAACATGCCTGACATCTAATGGGGAAATTAATTTACCAAATTGTCGATTTTACTATAATTGTTTGATTTAGCTCGCGCCAGGTATTCTTGTGTAATCTCATTTATAATTTACAAAGAAGTTTCAGGAAGTTGGGAGTTGTTGCCCAGACGCCGACGAGGCAGCAACGTATATCTACCACCGCCTCCGGGCGATCAAAGGTGAACAGCGGAACGGTGACGTCCTGAAAGAGTTCTCCAGCTATGCGAGGTGCCGAGGATTGGGTACGAGCTACCTGACGATGGAGCGGCCTGAGGCAAGTAGCCATCCTATTGCCCGAAAACCACAAGCTAGTGGACCCAGGATCCGGATACTGTGTAGTTGGAGGACAACCAAGGGGAAGATCCGGGAAACTGCTCACCGCATCAAAACAAGAGGATTCCAGGAGCAGGTTTTTTGAGATCCAGTCCTACAAATATACATATTTTATTTCTTTAATTAAGAAGATCAACCGATAGAAACACCACAACAACTCAAGAAACAACAATATCTACAAGCCGAAAAACTCTAGAGTTACAAGGCACTACAGCGACGCTGAGAGCGTCGCGTCAAGCTTCTGTAGGTCAGGGAGTCGCTTTTTTACCACATTCGCTATATAACGATTTTATTATATAACGATTGGATTCGTTAACATTAAACTACGATCGTTGTGTATGACAACACCGCATTTCATGCTGCTGGCATCTTTGACAGCTGATAACTGACATTTAAAAGCAAATTTGTTTTGAGTGAGGGAGGTTAATATTGCGTTTATAGTTTGTGCTATCATACAATAATAATACGGTTATTATTCTATGGTGCTATTAAAATAAAAAAATGAATTCAGTAATTAAAAACGAGGTGGAAAAGTCACAGAAGCACAAAAACGATGTATTGTATCGAACTACATTCACAACTGGGAAGTGGTAGCTTTAATGCTACCTTTACACATTAGGGATTCCGTAAAACAGTGGAGTGAAGTTGCCGGGAACTTAAATTCTATGTGCGGGACTGAAAAGACGTGAAAAGGTATTATTTAGTTTATTATAAATATTTCATTAGTAAACCTAAGTTCTTTTAGTGCTGGCAGCGCATTCGTTCAAGAACAAACCAAAATTGGCGTGACAAACAGGTATGTAAGCAAAACGGGCGGAGGCCCTCCACCACCAAAAGAAATACTTACTACTGTAGAAGAGCATGTTTACAATATCATTAAAGCTGTTTCAGTCGAAGGTCACAATAATGCTAATGAATCACCTGCATCCTTTAAGTTTGAATGTTCAAGAGACATTATAGATGATTTAAATTCTAGCAATATTGAAATCATACATACCATGAGTGATGAAGTAAATACAGAAACAACCTCAAATGAGTTGAGAAATTTAATACCATCGACCTAGTAGACAGTAGTTACCGATCATCAATGGATCAACCTACAACTAAATTGTAAATACTTAGAAGAAAATTTTCGAAGAAAATGGAAATCTATTAAATGCCTTGCAGGCAGCATCTAGTTATAAGGATTATTTACAAAAGAAAAATGATATAAAAGAAAGATACTACGCACATAAATTACATTTGATGGGGCTGAGTTTAAACTTGGAAATAGAAAAACTTAATACCATGAAGACAACTTTAGCATTAGAAGGAAAGAGAGTTGTATTATTAGAAGCACTTGTTAGTAAAGTAAGCGAAATATCAGATCAAATATTATAATTATCAACATAAGTATTACATGTATATAGATGCATAAATGTTTATTTACAATAAATTTTAATATTACAAACTAATTTCTTAATATAAATATGCTTAGAATTATTTTTAATATTGGGAACGAGTTATAGTTTCAAATATACTCTTTAACATAATTGTGTAATATATCGAAGTCATTAATGTTTTGAATTATATCTTCCTGATCGGCTTCCTCATTATCAGCATTGGAGTTTATCCCAAACTCTAAATCACCATCGTGCTCTTCTTGTTCTGGAATATTGTAGCGAATGCACATGTTCTGCAAAACGACACATGCGTTAATTATTTTACATGCATATTCAGGGTCGTAATAGAGAACACCATGTTTCAACAAACATCTAAATTTTGATTTTAGCACACCGTTACAGTATTTGTAACATCTGCTCTATAAATCTTTGCTATATTACTTCCGTTACAAACTATTATTAGTTTCTGACTTGAAACTAATGCCTACATTACCTGATCGTTGCTCCAACAGCGACTGATCACCTGTTCTGCAATTAAAGGTTAACAGCTATATATAAATATAAAGAAATACACTCTAAATACCTCATCTTAAACAAATGGCATTTATTTACTAATTCTGCTAGGGGCATCATAAACAATTTATCAATGAACAACTAATTCTACTTTGTCAAATATATACTAATTAAGACCTGAATATTTTGGCCAAAATTTAACGAATACATTTCTAAACATTACTCACCAGTATCCTGATACTACTTACATTTAAATACAATTCGTATTGCCAATTGTCTGATATTTGGACATCTTACACAAAGTTAGCAAGATAAAGGCAGTCTCATCAGGAGTCAAGGGCTGCTGGAGAGCTTTTCCGCATTTACACATTTAATAGTGTGCACTTGTTTGATGAATCAGAAACAGCATGTATCTTAAATTAACCGATCCTATTATTTTACATTTATTTGCAAAAGTAACTTCGCATATGTAAGGAATCCGGACTCATTTTATTAAAACCTTGTAGTTTAGGGGCACTTATTGTTTTAATATTTTTTACATTTAATTATATTGTTCACTGTTCCAAGAGTTTCATTCGTGATTTCTGCGAATGTGAATCACCATTGTCCCAGTAATAGTCTTTACACGTTGGAACCCTCAACGAGTTCCCGCACTCTGTTCCTCCAAAATTGCTGCTCAATCCTCACAAAACTATCACGTTTTGTTATTTTTTTAAATAGATTTAACACATTTATGAGTTTACCGATTCCTATAACACAACAGAGTCTAGTTTAATTTCAAGCACATCCTTTTGCTTGATAGTTTCAAGCAAATTCGCAAAAGTTTGCGAATTCCTGCAAGGCAAATATGGCACAACCGCCAAGGGCCAACGGTAAAAAGAAAAGCCCTCGCTTGCGTGTTTCTCTGCTATTTATGACTTTTAGAATGGCGGAATTAACCTGGCGTCGACTAGCTGCTAGCCAATCAAAAATATTATCCATTTCTAACAAGGGCAATGGAATTTTCCACTGAATATCGTGACAAGTAACCTAAATCTAGAGAAACTTAAGTATTAAGGATATTATAAGTACAGATCCGTACTCAGTATTATTTTACAGTATATTATAGTATAAATTAAAAACAAAATTTGAACTGCCAACCTTGGTCAGGCATTACATTTACTCCCTGTTTTAATTTGGGGAATCGGTCTACTTCCAATTTCTCATAATTATAACACCTAATCGTATTCCGTACTTGAACTTGTTTCAACTTCCAGACAATCGAAGCCCTTCTCCCTATAATGAGCATACTCTTATATCTAAGCTGATGCCCCATAAACCTAAATTAATCCTAAGTTCTATATTTTCTAACCCGTAAAGTATCGTAACAATATTAAATACCTCCACGACTATGTCTCACACCAATTATGTTACTCTACTAACATGTTCTTTTTATATGGTTTTAAATTTATGGCATTTTGTGTATATTTTATTTTATCCGAATTTAAATGTTTTAGTAGATAGGCGTTTTCGTAGATGCGCTTGTGTACTTCAAAGGGTCCTTCATACAACAAGAAAAACTTTTTAATTTCTTTTCCCAGGGATGACGATTTAAAATGCGTTTTTACTAGCACCAAGTCGCCTGGTTCATACTTAGTAGGATTGATATTCTTGTCATGTCTTTCTTTACGTTTGTTAGCTTTACTCATTAAATTCTTATGAGCACGCTCTATTTTAACGTTCTCTGTCAGATCCTCTCTTTGGGAAAGCTGATTAGTTTTTCAATGAACTGTTGGTGCCTAATGCCTCTAAGTAATTCAATAGGTGCAAAACCGGTAGACTCATTTTCCACACAGTTTAACCAATCTTCTATCACCTGAGTGTATTCTGGCCATAGGGTGTGTTTTTTATTGCAGTACACTCTAAATAACCGTCCCAACTCCCTCATACTTCGCTCCACTGGGTTTGATTGTGGATGATAAATGGTAGAATTTCTTACTTCAATGCCTAGTTCGATTATCGTTTCTCGCCACAAGTTGCTAGGGAATAAAATCCTCAGTTATTTTATTAAGTAAAGTTTTTGCAGTAGCTTGCTTTATTGGATATAATTTAATGAATTTGGAGAACACATCACGAACTACAAATATATAATTTAGTCCACCTCTACCTGTGGGTAGTGGGCCATATAGATCAATGAAACCAATTCCAATGGTTGTTTAACCATTATATTTTTCATATGTGTAGCACGTTTAACGTTTTCTACCTTGGATTTCTGAAATAACTCACAACCTGAAATTATTTTAGCTACTTTGGACTGCAAGTTTGGTATATAACATGTGTCGCCTATTAATCCTGCACATTTTTACCCCAAAGTGGCCGTAAATTAAATGGTATTCCCATATTAATTGGTCAGTTAAGTGGCTTGGTATACATATGAGCCACCATTCTTCTCTTGCTTTACTTTTCCTAAATAACACTTCATCATTAATAGTAAAATGTTTCTCTAATTGCGCTTTTTTACCATTTGAATTAGAAATCAACTCCCTCTTTATCCAACTTAGTTGTGCATCATTAGCTTGGCTTTCATTCAGATTTTTTAATAACTGTCGTAAACTATTAACATTATGCGTTTTAATTTTAGTTGAAGCTATAATAATAGCTTGGTTTCTTTTTTCCCCTTCATAACCATATCGAGACAAAAAATCTGCCACAATATTATCTTTAGCCTTCCTATATTTAATTTCCAATTTAAATTCTTGTAAATACAAGCACCAACGCATCAACCTTGCACTCAGTGCTTTGCATGTGAAAAGAAATTCAAGTGCCTTATGGTCTGTTAGCACGTATGTTGGAAATCCTAGAATATATGTTCTAAATTTTTTACAAGCAAACACGATACCTAATAGTTCCAACTCCGTTATCATATAATGGCGTTCTGTAGTCAATAGACTTCTACTGGCAAAAGCTATACTACGTATTTCTCCATTATTATCAATTTGAAACAGATGTGCCCCTAGGGCTTTGGTGGAGGCATCAGTTTCTAAATAAAATGGTTTACTAAAATCTGGATGTTTTAATTCAACCGTCTCCAAAATGCAATTTTTATCCTATTGAAAATTTCCTTTTCGGTTACACACCAATCCCATTTATAATTTTTTCTTACTAGGTGAGTTAGATTTGAAGTTAACTCTGCATGCTCTGGTATAAATTTCCGATAAAAGTTACAAAACCCCAAGAATGATTGTAGCTCTTTTTATTTCGCGGTTCAGGAAAATTCTGAATCACTTGTATTTTATCCGGATCAACTGCAATCCCATCTGAACTTATTATATATCCAAGAAACTTGAGCTCAGATTTCAAAAATTCCGATTTACTAGCCTTAATAGTCATTCCTGCATCCTGTATTTTTGACAAAACAATATCCAACTGATTAAGATGTTCCTTAATTGAAGATGAAGTAATTAGAATATCATCAACATATATCGTCGCAAAACTCAGAACTTCTGGTCCTAGCACCGTATCCAGACACTTGCTAAACATTGCTACCGAAACGTTGAGCCCAAATGGCAATACCTTAAACTGATAGCTGCGCCCATTCACAAGAAAAGCCGTTAGTGGGCGACTGGATTCGTGTAATTTAATTTGCCAGTACCCACTAGTAAAGTCTAACGATGTCATGTATTTAGTTCCATGAAATTTCTGCAACAACTCTTCCATAGTCTGAGGTGACTCCCTATCGGGTATCAAAATTTTGTTCAATTCACGTGCATCCAAACAAATCCTAACTGACCCATCTTTTTTCGTCACCACCACTATAGGATTCGAATATGGTGAACTCGACCTCTCAATTATGTTCAAGTTTATCATTCTTTCTATTTCTTTACTAACCGCGTCTCTCTTTGAAAACGGAATTGGATACGACCTTTTAATAAAATGAACGTGTTCCTTGGTTCGTAAAAAACACTCAAATTTCGTACACAACCCTGGTACATCAGAAAATACTAACTTATATTTTTGTTTAAGCTGTTCGATCAATTTATCATCAGACATTGTACGCACATTCATGCAATCGACACTATTATGCTTACGTAAATGACTTTCTTTTAATCCTTCTTTATTCGGTAATACAGCAGGGCATTGTTCACAATGAAATTGCAGTGATCCATCATCAGCACAATCTTCATTCACACTTCGTTGTAAATCTAATAAAATACTTAACCCGTGAAACAAATCAGTATCTTGCAACACAAAATCATTGTCTCCGCAAATACTCAAACCCACACATATTGGAGGATCAAGGAAGACATCCTCTATAAAATTCTCCACAATAATTCGATCATCAATTTTAAAATTCAAATTCTTCTTCTCAAAATTTAATAGTACATTGTACTTAATAACCCAGTCTGTCCCCAATATCACCGAAGTGTTTATATTTTGAACAATTAAAAATACAACAGGTATTGTTTCAGTTGCAATTCTAATATTTATTAATGCCTGTCTTTTAACCTTAATGGTTTTACCAGTAACCCCTTGAATCGATATCCCTACTACAGGAAGAATTAAAATATCATTATTATTGTTTTCTAAAGATTGTAGTTTTCCTCAGACATTATACTAACAGTACTACCTGTATCTAGCAATGCTTCAAACTGATCATTTCCACGTAACAGTTAACTTTGGGTACATAATTGCACTTCTCTTTAACATTTTCAAGTGCCACGCTTTCTTCTATATAATTACTTATTTTAATTGGTACTGCACGATACTTTAATTTTTCCAAAATCATTAAAAACTTCAAATAATCAAGTTGCTCCATTGTTTTATAATATAACTGAGTCACAGGAGCTTGTGGCCCAGTTTCCTTTAGTTTGGGGTTACTTCTTGAACTGATACTGGCACATTGACATTTGATATCTCTGCCGTTTGATTCCTTACATTATTAAATTCCTCTTGTGTTCCTTGATATGTCCTACGATTATTAAAAAACCCTTGTCGCGATACAAAATTTATCCGTTCCGATCGATTACGATGATCTCCTACTCCCCTATTATATATGTTACCGTTTCCCTCAGTCCTATTATTATTCCTAATATTCCTGCTTCCTTGTTTATCTAAATTTTCCGTTACTCTCAATAAACTTTCAATATTATCAATTTGTGAGGCTAATAATAGTCTTTCAATTTCTGAGGAAAATGTTTGATAATCGCTTCTACAAAATTCCCTCATCCATCGGTGGTTGCAAAATTGAATTTTTCAACCCAGTACCAAACATGGTGTTTCATCGTACCTGTTTGTGTATTAAATGCCCGCAGTTCATGAATTTGGTGCCTAACTTCCTCTTGTTTACGTAATGACCAATACGTAGTTAAAAGCTTAATTTGAAATCCTCAAATGATTTCCAATGAGATTGTAACCGTGACGACCAAATTAACGTATCACCCTCTAAACAACTAATCGAAAAATTCACTTTTCTCGCTTCTGTAATTTTAATAGTTTCAAAGTATCTCTCTAGATTCTGTATAAATTTAACCGGATGCATTGATTTACGATTTTCATCAAACTTTGGTTTTCAAAATCATTTAAGTGGTTCGTATTTACTTGTACTACATTCCCTAAGATCGTTCCTTCAGTTTCCTGAATTTTAATATTTAGGTCTTGTACTTCCCTATTTAAACTTTTAAACCTGTTATCCACATGTTCTTCAATTTTACATAAACCCGCTTCACAGTTAGCAATCCTATTTCCGGCATTTTTAATATTATCATCCAAAATTTGAACTTCCTTTCCCCAATGAATACTGCTCTGAATTATGTTACTCTCCATTTTATACACTTTATCCTCTACTGGTTTAATTTTATTATCAATTTCTTGAACTACTTCCTCTTTAAATTGCTCTAACCTAACCTCATTAATTTTTTTCAATTCCTCAATTTGGTTTTCTACTACCATACTAATTTTATTCATATTCATTTTGATTTCCTCGTTCAATTTTGTATTCCCTTCCTGATCCATCTTTATTTTTTGAAAGACTTTAAAATTAAGATAAAAATTAAAAAATAATAATATTCTACTACTTTCGGCAGTCTTAAAAATCGTGTTTCGAGCCCATTAGTTGGCGCGCCATTTTGTAACATCTGCTCTATAAATCTTTGCTATATTACTTCCGTTACAAACTATTATTAGTTTCTGACTTGAAACTAATGCCTACATTACCTGATCGTTGCTCCAACAGCGACTGATCACCTGTTCTGCAATTAAAGGTTAACAGCTATATATAAATATAAAGAAATACACTCTAAATACCTCATCTTAAACAAATGGCATTTATTTACTAATTCTGCTAGGGCATCATAAACAATTTATCAATGAACAACTAATTCTACTTTGTCAAATATATACTAATTAAGACCTGAATATTTTGGCCAAAATTTAACGAATACATTTCTAAACATTACTCACCAGTATCCTGATACTACTTACATTTAAATACAATTCGTATTGCCAATTGTCTGATATTTGGACATCTTACACAAAGTTAGCAAGATAAAGGCAGTCTCATCAGGAGTCAAGGGCTGCTGGAGAGCTTTTCCGCATTTACACATTTAATGGTGTGCACTTGTTTGATGAATCAGAAACAGCATGTATCTTAAATTAACCAATCCTATTATTTTTACATTTATTTGCAAAAGTAATTTCGCATATGTAAGGAATCCGGACTCATTTTATTAAAACCTTGTAGTTTAGGGGCACTTATTGTTTTAATATTTTTACATTTAATTATATTGTTCACTGTTCCAAGAGTTTCATTCGTGATTTCTGCGAATGTGAATCACCATTGTCCCAGTAATAGTCTTTACACGTTGGAACCCTCAACGAGTTCCGCACACTGTTCCTCCAAAATTGCTGCTCAATCCTCACAAAACTATCACGTTTTGTTATTTTTTAAATAGATTTAACACATTTATGAGTTTACCGATTCCTATAACACAACAGAGTCTAGTTTAATTTCAAGCACATCCTTTTGCTTGATAGTTTCAAGCAAATTCGCAAAAGTTTGCGAATTCCTGCAAAAGGCAAATATGGCACAACCGCCAAGGGCCAACGGTAAAAAGAAAAGTCCTCGCTTGCGTGTTTCTCTGCTATTTATGACTTTTAGAATGGCGGGAATTAACCTGGCGTCGACTAGCTGCTAGCCAATCAAAAAATATTATCCATTTCTAACAAGGGCAATGGAATTTTCCACTGAATATCGTGACAAGTAACCTAAATCTAGAGAAAACTTAAGTATTAAGGATATTATAAGTACAGATCCGTACTCAGTATTATTTTACAGTATATTATAGTATAAATTAAAAAAACAAAATTTGAACTGCCAACCTTGGTCAGGCATTACATATTCTATTTTTTATCTTGTGACGATCATTGTATGCTTTACAGTGTTGGGAGCAGGTTCTAGTTCTAAGGGTGTTAAAAGATATGTTCGAAGGGGATAGCCAGAATCATCCACCAGCGCATAATCCTGATGACCTCTGCTATGTAAATCTTTTAACAATTGCTACAAACTCGAACGATTCCAGATATAAGCATTGTTTGTGCATCCGGGATATTTTGCACATACATTTATAGAATATTTAAATCTTGCAAACCTAAATTTAAACATTCACATAAATTGCATATTATGTAGTGTTATTCCATATACGAATTGAACATTTATTGAATGGTAATTTTTAATGTTAATATACAGATGTTCAAGAAAATTGGGATGCTTGACTTGTGGAGAAAGTATTGCCACATGGGTACAATCAATGCAACCGACTATTCCTAGTATACAATGTTCTTCATAAAACCTAAAATAAAATTATAGAGCTTCGAATACTGATATGTATAAAAATTTACTTGCGACGAACTGAATTTAATTTTTCGAAAGTGTACGGGGAAGAAACCCATTCATTAAAAACACGATGATTATTTAATGCATCTGTTACTTATTTTAAGCAACGGCTAACGGATGGTTGACTTACACACAAAAATTTATTAATTCCAATGCTAGCCTGATAGTTGCCATATGCAAAAAAATGTAATACGGTCTGTCAGTATCTATAAAAATTTCGTAAGCAAAAAAAGTGTTTAGTTCATTGGACAGTTTGTATACCTTTGTCTGTATTTCCAAGTCTGTAGGTCTTAATGGATTTCGCATGTAAGGTGTCAATGTATCAATTAAAATTCGAAACAACTCTTTACTCAGCCGAAATAGTTTTTGAAATTGCTTTTCACTTAAGTTAAACGGAACATCAGGATGCCTCTGCATATTAAAGAACGGACGATTCTTAGCTTCCTTCAAATTTTCTATTAAAAACATATCCATTAGTTCGTCCATTTTGCACAAAATTTCCAAACAGCGAGCCGAACTTGAAATAACTCTAACACCACTTTTAGAACCAATCATTGATAATTTTCCGCTCGCTATATACCATGCAATATCATTATCTATTTTACATATGTGCTAAATAACGATGAGCCAAGAATAACGAGTGAGAAAGATCCTAGAATTATAAGTGATAAATAGCAAAGCGAATGCTCAAAAATCGACCCCCCTGACTTCTTTTCTATGGCTTCTATAAAAGTCTCTACGTCTTCCATAATTATGTCACCCATAATTATTCCACGAAGTAATAGGTGCGCAAAACCATACAGAACAAGATTGCTTTCAACCACAAGATGTCGTCAATTAATCGCAACAATTATTTAGTTGAATGTATGCGCTCGCCTATATTTGTCCCTGCATTTTGGTCTTGCAAACGATAGTTGTACAACTTTTTATCAGAAAGCATCGCCGACCGACTTATGATTTTTTAGTCGCGGTGCAATTGTGTTGATTGTATGGGGACTGCCATATAAGCCCATAGAGTTATAGCATACAACTAAATAGTTGTGCGACTAAAAATTGCATGTTTGAGGCAGCCTTTGTTTTCTTTATATTTGAATTTGGCGCTATTTAAATTATTTTGGACACTTACCGTGTGCCGCTCTCTTAATATAAACAATAATTGCATGAAATCATTGAGATGTTCATGCCTACTACCACAGAGTAGCTATTCTATACCTACTACGGATATGACAGATTTTGCTTCAAAAGTACGCAAAAAGATATTTCCTGTTCTTGCAAAACCTCAGATATAAATAGAAAGAGAAAACCAACACTTATGTTTTGCTTCCAAATAATTACAGATATACAAATAGAACTTCCATTCTGAACCGACCTACACCTTCACGACGTTCTAAAATACTAGAACAGGTAGAATGGCTTGCGTGTTTCAATGAGCTAAAGAGCCGAACTATAGGTTTAACCAAATTAGTGGGGTCATTAGTGAGAAACCAGACTAAAACAGGTCCCTGAAAGAGGGTAGCAGCTTTTTTGGTACTTAGAGTGGCAGAGACCATAGAGGTCGGTATGACATTCTAAGACACACAACTGCGATGTGGAAGGCAACGGGAAACCACCACATTACATCTCAAGTACACTGCGTATAGAAATTATTAGTAAACATGATGGCATCATCTGGGGTAAAAAATTCTGGAAGTAAAATAGTCCCCCATTCGGATCTTCGGGAGGGGACTACTTCGGGGATGTAATCCGAAAGTATAAATAAAGATCCGTGAACATTCTGCGAGTCGGAGTGTGGAATGTTAGAAGTATGACACAAGTAGGTAAGCTAGAGAACCTGAAACTCGAAATGGATAGGTTATCACTAGACATAGTAGGAATCAGTGCAGTCCGCTGGCCAGAGGTGGGGGATTTTTGGAGTGGAGACTTTAGGGTAATTCATACAGGATTGGAGGAAGGAAATTCGGGTATGGGAATAGTTATGCGAAAAAAAATAGAACGACGTGTAGAAAACTACTTACAAAAGAACGAAAGAAAACTCATGATTAGATTTGAATCTAAACCTATAAATACAGTAATAATACAAGTATACACACCTACCTCTAGCTACAGTGAGGAAGGGGTAGACGCGATCTACAAAGATATTGAAGACATACTAAGATACGTAAAAGGACATGAAAATTTAATAATTATGGGGGATTTTAATGCAGTGGTAGGTGAGTGTAGGGAAGGAGCGATAGGAAGTTTATTTGGTTTAGGCACGAGAAATGACAGGGGAAATGGGCTGGTAGAATTTTGCGACAAGAACAACTTAACCATCACAAATACATTATTTCAACATAATGCTAGAAGGCGATACATGTGGAAGATGCCAGGAGATATAAGAAAATATCAAATAAATTACATTATTGTTAGACAACGGTTTAGAAATCAAGTAAAAGATTGTAGAAGCTACCCGGAAGCAGATATAGACACTGACACAACATCGTAATTATGAAGGCCACACTTAAATTTAAAAATCTGAAAAAGAGGAACGGAAAAATGCACTTTGACTTTGAGAAGCTAAAAGATAAAGATATCCACGAAAGATTTGAAGAAAAGTCAAATGAATTGCTGAAAGATATCGAGAAAATTTCTGATACTAAGGAAGTAGAAACAGAATGAAATAACATTAAATCCAGCTTAGACATGGCGGTCAGAGATATTCTGGGGTATACACAAAAAGAAAATAAGAAACCATGGATAACAAAGGATATCCTGAATTTAATAGAAGACGAAAAAACAAAAATAGATCAGACGAAACAGGTAAACAGAAATATAAAGCCATAAAATGAGAAATTATTCGCAAATGCAGGAAAGTTAAAGAACAATAGACTGATGAAAAGTGCAAAGAGGTACAAACCAAGAGGGAAATAGGAAAGACAGACGAACCATACAAATTAATTAGAATGAATTTTAGGGATATAAAACCATATAGCAAAAATATAAAGGACGTGAGAGGAAGCGTCATAAAAAATGTAGAGAAAGTAGCTAGATGGCAGGAATATATAGGGAATTTATATTCAGGAGAGGAACTAACAGTATTAGAACAGGAATCAGACATTGAAGACGATAACCTGGGTTATCCTATACTTAGAGATGAGTTTGAATTAGGATTAAAGGAAATGAAAAATGGTAAGGCGCTGGGTACAGATAAGGTGCAAGCAGAAACTCTAAAAGCCGCTGGATAAGCATAAACAGAACGTCTCTTCTGACTTGTAAGCTATATGTATGAGACAGGCGGGATACCCAAAGATTTCAAACATAACATCATAGTAACTATACCAAAAAGAAGAGGCGCTGATAGATGTGAAAATTTTCGAACAATAAGTTTGACACCACACGTTTCAAAAATATTAACTAAAATTCTACAAAGAAGAATGGAAAAACGAGCTGAAGAAATACTGGGAGAAGATCAATTTGGGTTTAGGCAAAACAGGGGAACACGGGAGGCTATTTTAGCTCTGAGAGTGATAATGGAGATAACAATAGAAAAAAAAAGAAAGCGTGTATATAGGGTTTGTATGTGGAGCACAGCACTGTATGGCTGTGAAACCTGGACAGTAGGAGAAATTGACAAGATAAAGGTAGAAGCCTTTGAAATGTGGTGCTACAGACGTATGATGAAGATGTCATGGACAGACAAAGTTAAGAACAAAGTGGTACTTGAAATGGTAGGGGAAGAAAGAACTATGTAGAAAACAGTAAAAAATAGGAGAGATAGGATGTTAGGTCACATACTAAGACGTGAGGAAATAGTGCGTAATATATTAGAAGCAGAGATAGGAAAAAGAGAAGTAGAGGTAGACCTAGGTTAGACTACTGCTCACAGATAGTGAAAGATGTAGGCGATGAGAATTTCAGGGAATTGTGTAGGCTAGTTCAGAATAGAAATCAATGGAGGTACGCTTCCAACCATTCGCAAAATGGAAAAACTAATGACAAAAATAATAACTGTACTTAAACATGGAGATTATTATAAACAACTACAGATATTGGTTTTGCAATCTGAATCTTGGTGAAATAGGGCATATAATTAGAAAACAATAGAAGGGAATCGAAAAGTATATAGGCTGTTGTGAGAATTGCAGGGAACTGGGTAGGTTAGTTCAGAACAGAAATAAGCTGAGGTACAAGTCCAACCAGTTTCAAGACGTAAAATCCAATCACCAAAAAATAAGTGCTCTAAAATCTGATGATTATTATAAACAACTACATGTGTAGGTTGTGAAATATTTTCAACTAATGTTGATACTGCGAAAGGATAAATTGGAAAAACTAGTAACTCGACAAAGGCTCAAGTACTGGGGAACTTGGCAGCCAAAGGCTGCTTACCCCCTTCACATACCACTGAATATCAGGGAAATAGGGTGTAAACTGTAAAATAATAGAAGGTGACCAAACTGCATCAAACAAGAAAGAACAGCAGCTATGTTCAAAGACAATGAACATAGATACAAGAAGAAAACTTTTCATAGCATAGGTGGAGCACAGCGCAGTACATCTATGAAATAGGGGCAGTAGGAAAAGCAGACAGAAAAAGATAGAAGCCTTCTGGAGTGTTGTGCTTCAGATGTATGAAGATGATAGCACGGACAGACAAAGTTAATAACAAATTGGTTGTAGAAATAGTAGAGGAATAAAGATATCTGTGAAAAAGGAAAAACCAAGAGAAATAGGACAGAATACGTTCTAAGGCATTTCTGGGGAACAGTACGGGATATATTATAAGCAGAGATAGGTAGGGGTAGACCGAGATCAGACTTTCGCACACAGATAGTGATAGATGAAGACTGAGCAAATTTCAGCGAAATATGAAGGTTGGTTCAGACTAGGAAACAATGAGGGTAGTTCTAGGACTAAAGACCTAAATGATGATGATGAAATAGAACTTGCTCATATTTACAAAATCCCAACAGAAAAATGAAACTGGAAAAATATCCTTTACGCCATAGATAAATAAAGTGTTCTATGGTTTGCAGGAACACCCCTCAGTCCTGTAAACTGCTTCTTTATATCAACTGTGGCGAAACAACATTTAAAAAGTATTGTTTTAAATGAAATTATAATCCCTTTAAATGGAGATTTAAAAATAAATATCAAATCAATATGCAAATAATCAAAATTTAGATAAGACATAGCAAGACTTCTTTGTAAGTAATACTTGTGATTATACAAAAACACTTGGTGAGAGCTAAATAACAATTATTATAGTAAATCGACAGCGTGGTAACTTAATATTTCAATAGATGTCAAGCATGTTGTCAGTTTTAACAATAATAATTTAAATATTATTTTAATATAAAATCCAATTAAAAATTAAATTTTGTAAATAAAAAATAACTATGTAGAACGTTTTATTCAGCAGTTAACACTCAAGATGTGTTCAAGTTAAAAATTCACTATTGCAATTTTTTGTTTAGAACTAGTTATACAGAAATGGCTTAAGCAGTGCTGCAACTTTGTACAACTTTCTAACTCGTGTTAAGTAACCTGATACTTTTTAACACATGAAATCGTAATCCAACCTTGGGAAATAAGTCGAAATTACAGTTTTAAATCGAGTTTAGCAATACCAAAGTGTTGGTGGCTCCTTAAACAGCTAAATGGTATTTGATCAAAGGTATATCTGTTTCTTTGTTCACAAATATTGTAACAGCATTGGTAGGAAAAACAGCTCATTTTATAATAAACCCGTTAAAGTGGCTTTAGCTAAAGAACATTTAAAACCAGCGTTAGCTTTAAAATCCATTTCGTTTCATGAACTCCACAATACTTATCATTTGTTAAAGTTACCGTTTAAAAATTTACTATATGTTGGCAGTTTTGAGTCGTGGTAAATAGTTCGAACTTCAAAATTTTTTTTCTTAACCATCCTCCCGAGTCTTTACTTTCGACCGAGTCCTCGGTTAGGTTACTGTTAAAAATAGACATTATTATTAAAAAACACAAATCACTTAACACGCATATCAGAACAGTCTACAATAGTTTCAGCAACAACAAAAACAAGACTGTTCTGATATGCATGTTAAGTGATTGGCGTTTATTAATAATAATATCTATTTCTATCAGTAACCTAACCTCAAAAACCTATCGCGGGGCTCAAAATTTTTTTCTTAACCATCCTCTCGAATCTTTACGCTCAAACGAGTCCCGCGATAGGCTTTTTGAGGTTAGGTTACTGTTAGAGATAGATCTTATTATTAAAAACACAAATCTTTTAACATGCATATCAAAACAGTCTTGATTTCTTTGTTGCTAAAACTATTGCAGACTTCTGATATGCGTGTTGAGTGATTTGTGTTTTTTAATAATAATATCTATTTCTAAGAGAAACCTATATAAGGACTCGTTCGAGCATAAAAACTCGGGAGGATGATTAAGAAAAAAATTACTGCTCGCGGGACTCGTTCGAACGTAAGGACTCGGGAGGATGGTTAAGAAAAAAACTTTTGCATTGACTGCTCTCACGATGATCGTGATCAATGTACAAAAATTATTCGAACGATTATTGTGATCATAATCACTGCCATCATGATCACGATGTTATAATGCGTGTGTGAATAATTTTAAGGAGACGTTCACCGCAGTACCGTTCATGACGTCACAAATTATCAATCTCGGCTGTTACGTGCTTAAAATTGAAAAAGATGCATCGGTTATGTAATTATAAATTTTGTTTGAAACAGTTTTTATTTTAACTACTAAATAATTTAAATATAATATCAAAATTATGGAAATAAGGAAACCACTTCAGTTTGCTGAGGGTTATAATATTCAGAATTTTAGATTCTACTTATTTTAGTAGGTTAGAAAATGATAAATAAGTACTATCCATATTCACATTTACTTTTTCTACAGATAAAAGCTTGGTTTAGTTCATTCAAAATAACTTTAGGATTACGTCGAGTATAGTAACAAAGTGTTGGTAACTGTATACTAATAAATACCTAGAATTGCACATGAAGGATACTGTCATTTAACATAATAAAGGTTGGCAATTCTGTACGGTGTTGCCATCAATTCTTCTTGCCAATGGGAATATTCCTATATCTTTCATTAAATGTATTATAATGTTGCGAGC
This sequence comes from Platerodrilus igneus, assembly GCA_036346225.1. Lineage (NCBI taxonomy): Eukaryota > Metazoa > Arthropoda > Insecta > Coleoptera > Lycidae > Platerodrilus > Platerodrilus igneus. The sequence goes on along the minus strand of JARFIW010001025.1, from coordinate 1,928,648 downwards.
TACTATTAGGCAACCCGTCAAATACACAGCGCCGTAGGCACTGCATATTCTCCAGGGACCGAGAATTCTTCTAGCAATTACTGGAGAATAAGTCATCCTTTTTTAATTCAGAGTATATATAAGACCGCTAATAAATGTAAGAAGTTAGTCTATATCAGAATGTCGAATATAAATTATATCGTGTAAAGTTAAATAGTTGAGCTTTTGGAAGTCCAAAGTAAACATAAATGCTATGTACACGTGTCTAATGTACATGCAGCTTGTAGAATACATAAATAGACAAAAGTGTAATAAATAAATAGTTGTGTTAGTGTTGTTAATGGACCTATGGTTAAGAAGTTAGTTTAAGAAAATATTAGTGCTTGTAAATTCATTAGTGTGATAGTGCTTCATTCTTAATTGGACTGAAAACATCTATAAATAAGGCGTATACTGTTAATTAGACTTGTGTACAATTACTAATAAAGACCTTTGTTATTACTTGTTTTAAATTAGTGAAACGCGGTAGTAGTAGCCCGCTAAATAATATAAACTAACATTGGCAATGTAGCAGTTCATCCAGTTGTGACGTCATCCTAAAGTTAAAGCGAATGGACTATATTATCTGAATTCCTATAAATATATATTTTGTGACGTCATGGACGGGACTGCGGTGAATGTCTCACATAATTTTACCTGCGCTCAAACATATTAAATTCTTTACTCTTGCATGATTGTGAGGTTATATGCAAGGATTTGGATATTGGAAAAAGTTTAACAGGTTCAAAGGATTGGAAAATTAAAATTTGTTTCATCATCATCATCATTAGGTCTTCAGTCCTAGAACTGGTTGGACGCGTACCCTCATTGTTTCCTATTCTGAACCAGCTTACACATTTCTCTGAAATTTGCACAGTTTGCATCTATTACTATCTGTGTGCGAAAGTCTGATCTCGGTCTACCTCTACCTCTCTTTTCCTATCTTTGCTTGTAGTATATCCCGTACTATTTCCCAGAAATTCTTAGAACATATCCAGTCCTTCTATTTCTCCCATTTTTCATTTTCCACAGATATCTTTATTCCTCTACTATTTCTACAACCTATTTGTTATTAACTTTGTCTGTCCATGCTACCATCCTCATAGATCTGAAGCTCAACATTCCAGAAGGCTTCTATCTTTTTCTGTCTGCTTTTCCTACTACCCCTATTTCATAGATGTGCTGTGCTGTGCTCCACACTATGCTTTGAACAGTTTTCTACTTGTATCTATGTTCGTTATCTTTGAACATAGCTGCTGTTTTTTCTAGTTTGATGCAGTTCGGTCACTTTCTATTGTTTTACAGTTATATACCCTATTTCCCTGATATTCAATGGTATGTGAAGGGGGGTAACTAGCCTTTGGCTGCCAACTTCCCCCAGCACCTGAACCTTTGTCGAATTAATAGTTTTTCCAATTTATCCTTTCGTGCAATCAACAATAGTTGAAAATATTTCTCAACTAACACCTGTAGTTGTGCATAATAATCATCAGATTTAAGAACACTTATTTTTTCGTCATTGAGTTTTACATCTTGAAACTGGTTGGACTTGTATGTCAGCTTATTTATGTTCTAAGCAAGCCTACGCCGTTCTCTGCAATTCTCACAACAGCTGATATTCAGTTCAATTCCCTTCTATTGTTTTCTAATTATATGCTTTATTTCACCGAGATTCAGTGGTATGTGAAGGGGGTTAAGCAGCCTGTGGCTGCCGAGAATTCCCCATCACTTAGACATTTGCCGTATTAATAATTTTCCTGTAAATCCTTTGGCACAATTAACATTAGTTGAGAGTATTGCAAAGCCAATATCTATAGTTGTTTATAATAATCACCATGTTTAAGTACAGTTATTATTTTTGTCATTAGTTTTTCCATTTTGCGAATGGTTGGAAGCGTAGCTCCATTGATTTCTATTCTGAGCTAGCCTACACAATTCCCTGAAATTCTCATAGCCTACATCTTTCACTATCTGTGTGCAGTAGTCTAACCTAGGTCTACCTCTACTTCTCTTTTTTCCTATCTCTGCTTCTAATATATTCTGCACTATACCCTCATGTCCTAGTATGTGGCCTATCATACTATCTCTCCTATTTTTTACTGTTTTCCACCTAGTTCTTTCTTCCCCTACTATTTCTAATACCACTTTGTTCTTAACTTTGTATTTTCCATGGTATCTTCATCATACGTCTGTAGCACCACATTTCAAAGGCTTCTACCTTTATCTTGTCTGCTTCTCCTATTGTCCAGACTTCACAGTCATACAGTGCTGTGCTCCACACATATGTTTTAAGTAATCTTTTCCTTGTTTCTATGTTTGTGGTCTTTGAACACAGTAGTTGCTTTTTCTTGTTAAATGTAGCACGACCTTGTGCTAATCTTTGTTTTATATCTTTTGCGCTTTTCCCATCTTGCGTTATTTGACTTCCTAGGTAGCAGAAATCCTTAACCTCTTGTAAGTTCTTGTTACTTATATGTATTCTTGTTTTTGATTTATTATCCTCTCTTTTGCATACTAGAATTTTAGTTTTATTTTTGTTAATTCTCATACCATATCTCTCCAGTAGAACTGATTCCATTTTATTAAGAGCAGCTTCTAACTCTTCCTTGCTAGATGCTAATACCGCTACATCATCTGCAAATCTAAGCATATCAATCTTTTGTCCCTTCATAACAATTCCAAATGTCTTTCTGCATTTGACGGTATTCATTGCCTCTGCTATGTACAAGTTAAAAATTAATGGGTTAGGGCACATCCCTGTCTCACCTCTTTCTTAATATTAACTTCTCTACTTTCTTGCTCTAATTCTATTACTGCGGTTTGTTCTTTGTATAAGCAATGTACTATTCGTCTATCCTTATAACTCATTCCAATCTTTTTGAGTATTACAAACATTTTTTTTCCATTCTAGTGTCGAATACTTTTTCCAGATCTACAAACCCTATATATATATATATATATATATATATATATATATATATATATATATATATACATATATACATGCTTTCCCCCTTCTCTATTGTTTTCTTCATTATCACCCTTAGAGCTAAAATAGCCTCCCGCGTTTCTCTATTTCGCCTAAACCCAAATCGATCTTTTCCCAGTATTTCTTCAGTTAGTTTTCCATTCGTCTTTGTACAATTCTAGTAAATATTTTTGAAGCGTGTGCTGTCAAACTTATTGTTCGAAAATTTTCACATCTATCGGGGCCTCTTTTTTTTAGTATAGTTACTATGATGTTACGTTTGAAATTTTTGGGTATCTCGCCTGTATCATATATATAGTTTACAAGTTGGAAGAGACGTTCTGTTACTGCTTGTCCAGCGGCTTCTAGAGTTTCTGCTTGCACCTTATCTGTACCCGGCGCCTTACCATTTTTCAAATCCTTTAATGCTAATTCAAACTCATCTCTAAGTATAGGATATCCCAGGTCATCATTTTCAATGTCTGATTCCTGTTCTAATGCTGTTAGTTCCTCTCCTGAATATAAATTCCCCATATATTCATTCCATCTAGCTACTTTCTCTATATTCTCTATAATGATGTTTCCTCCCGCTTGCCTTATATTTTTGCTATATGGTTTTATATCCCTAAAATTCATTCTAATTAATTTGTATGCTTCGTCTGTCTTTCCTATTTCCATCTCAGTTTGAACCTCATTGCACTTTTCATCAATCCATTGTTCTTTAGCTTTACTGCATTAGCAAATAACTTCCATTTTATGGTTTGTATCTCTGTTTTCCTGTTTTCTTCTGATCTATTTTTGTATTTTCGTCTTTCTTCTATTAAATTCAGGATATCCTTTGTTATCCATGGTTTCTTATTTTGTTTGTATATACTCCAGAATATCTCTGGCCGCCATGTCTAAGGTGAATTTAATATTATTCCATTCTGTTTCTACTTCCTTAGTATCAGCAATTTTCCCGATATCTTTCAGTAATTCATTTGACTTTTTTTCAAATTTTTCGTGGATATCTTTATCTTTTAGCTTCTCAAAGTCAAAGTGTCTTTTTCCGTTTCTGTTTTTCAGACTTTTAAATTTAAGTGCAGTCTTCATAATTACGATGTTGTGGTCAGTGTCTATATCTACTTCAAGGTAGTTTTTACAGTCTTTTACTTGATTTCTAAACCGTTGTTTAACAATAATGTAATCTATTTGACATCTTCCTGTATCTCCTGGCATCTTCCACATGTATCGTCATGCAGCATGATGTTGAAATAATGTGTTTGTGATGATTAAATTGTTCTTGTCGCAAAATTCTACCAGCCTATTTCTCTTGTCATTTCTCGTGCCTAAACCAAATAAACCTACTATCGCTCCATCCCTACCCTCACTACCACTGCATTAAAATCCCCCGTAATTATTAAATTTTCATGTCTTTTTACGTATCTTAGTATGTTTTCGATTTCTTTGTAGATGGCCTCTACCTCTTCCTCACTGTAGCTAGAGGTGGACATGTATACTTATAGTATTACTGTATTTACTGGTTTAGATTCAAATCTAACCATGAGTACTCTTTCGTTCTTTTGTAAGTAGTTTTCTACACGTCGTCCTACCTTTTTTCGCATAACTATCCCCACACCCTAATTTCCTTCCTCTGATCCTGCATGAATTACCCTGAAGTCTACATTTCAAAAATCCTCCGCCTCTGACCAGCAGACTGCACTAATTACTTCTATGTCTAGTGCTAACCTATCCATTTCGAGTTTCAGGTTCTCTAGCTTAACTACTTGTTTCATACTTCTGACATTCCACGCTCCAACTCGCAGAATGTTCCCGGATCTTTTTCTATTCTTTCGGATCACATCCCTCAAAGTAGTCCCCTCCCGGAGATCCGAATGGGGGACTATTTTAGCTCTGGAATTTTTTACCCCAGAGGATGCCATCATGTTTAACAATTTCTGTATGCAGTGTACTTGGGAGGTAATGTGGTGATTTGCTATTGCCTTCCACATCGCAGTAGTGTGTCTTACAATGTCATACTAACCCCTTAGGTCTCTGCCACTCTAAGTACCGAAAAAGCTGCTGCCCTCCTTCGAGGACCTGTCTTAGTCTGGTTCCTCACTAGAGACCCCACTAATTTGGTTAAACTTATAGTTTGGCTCTTTAGCTCATTGAAACGTGCAAGCGATTCTAGTATTTTAGAGCATCGTCAAGGTGCAGGTCTGTTCAGAATGGAAAATTTGTCTGTACAATATTTAATATGGAGATGGAGAACAATACAGACTCTTCTATAATAGGCAAGGAATTTAATTTGTTCAATGAATTAAATTTATTTATAACTGAATATGAAAAATCACAACAGTGCAAACTTTGGATAAGAGATTCCGAAACAATTAAAGCAGCTTCCAATACTATAAAAAGATACTTAAATCTAGTCATTGTGTAGTATAATATAACATATAGTTGCTAAACAATAGGTAGCTCTGCAATGGCATTGAGTAAAATGAGTTAGCGTTGCTATGCAATAATGCATATTTGGTCAATATTAAGGACAAAACATGCAGGAAGCGGCTCGTGCACGAGACAAATATCTTGTGTCATTTCTAAATAGTTCATTATAGTACAACATAGTCTTAGGTGATTTAAAATAGGTTTTGGTATGTTAAATAGAATTGGATGTTCAACGTTATTTAGTATACTAAAAGATCACCTGAAGCTTTTCTTAAGAGTAGTAGTAACAGCTTCATCCAAATTTTGCGTAGTACCTCGTTTACTTTGAATATAAAATATTATCATGTATTGATGTATATTCTTTGACTAACTATGTGCAGTTTTTGTTATGTGTGTCACATATGTTGATGTAAATTTTTCAATTTCCTTGATTGTTGGACAATTAATTATTACCGTGCCTTTTGCCATCCAAACTTGGCAACTAAGCAATCGATGTAGATATGCCGATTAATAGTTATGGACTTATCGTTACCATACTTGAAGCTAAGACCAAGATAGCTAGAAGCCACCCCTGACGTGGTATTGAAGTTACGATTGAGTTCTTACTGAAATTTATCGGCAACCTTATGTGAAGACGAAGCGATTAAGCCATCATCAACATAAACGGCAACTAGAATTTTCAAACCTTTGTATTTACCAGCAAACAAGCACGTATCAGATTTGCTTTGTTTGAGACCATACTTCTGAATTACTTCTGTAAACTTTGTATTCCGACAGCGGGGAGCTTGTTTAACAGCATATAAACTTTTCTTCAACTTACATACTCGATCTATATTATCTCTGTACCCTTCAGACTGCTCCATAAAGATTTGTTCCTCTAGTGTACCATAAAAAAACGCAATTGTAACATCAAACTGATGTAAACTTAAATCTTCAGATGCAGCGACGCTAATTAAAGATCTTATAGTGTCAAGACGAGCGACAGGACTAAAAGTTTCATGATAGTTGACACCTGGTTTCTGTGAATAATCCTTAGCAACCAAACAGACTTTAAACCAATCGATTGAGCCATCTGCTTTTGTCTTGACTCTTAAAACCCATCAATTCTTGACTGGTGACTCCTGCTGGACGATCAACCCACTTCCAAGTTTGATTTTCGTGAAGCGATTTTATTTCATCAGACATTGCACGTCCCCACTGTGCTGTTTCAGTTGTTTTGATTGCTTCAGCGTAGTCATATGGTTCAGTTACTTCGACCAATTCTTGATAGGCTTCGCAGGGATTGATGTTGGTATGATTTGGTTCTTTGATTTTGCAACAATTTCAAACAACTCTGACGTTTGGGTTGACTGGAATTTTTAAATTACCTGCATGATCGGATTCAGTACCAATGTTGATTTCATCATCATGATTAGATTGATTATCAGTGTCAGAGTCATTTACGGAGTTTTCACGATGGACTAATGAAGTAGACTTTCCAGTTACTGTAGTCTCAATTTGAAACGTAACATCTTTGCTGATTTACCATTGACCATGACTCGATAACCATCCTTTTCACCTTCATAACCAAGGAGAAATCCTTTTTGACTTTGTTTGTCAATTTTCGATGTAATTGTTTTGGAATGTGTACATAACACTCGGTTCCAAAAATTCACAAATGATTAATATGCGCTTTTTGACCATACCATGTAACGTTCCGTTTGGTTTTAGCATAATTTAGTAGTTTAGTGTGTATAAAATTATCTAAATCAGTCCCTGTACTTATTTGGTATTTAATATTAGCGAGTAGGCATTTAGATCGTAATAGAAAGAGTGCGACGCGCACCCCTTCTCTAATTTTGTTAGGTTGTTATCGATGCCGGAAAAAAACGTAAGCGATTCGTGATGTATCTCTGGTCAAGAAGGTCGTACATTTCGTTTCCTGGTTTTTAACGCTTTTATAGAGGATTAGCAAGTTTTACAAATTTTATGATTGTAGTGAGTAATTAAATATTTTGTGAAAAAGTAAACTGATAGTGTAAAGTGTCGAACTTTCTAATGTTTGTCGTAATATCGTCTGGGTGTGATTATCTAATCTGTTGTAGGTCACAATCATTCAGTGTCGTTTGTCTGTTTATGAAGAATATTTATGCCAATCATATTTGGGAAATAGTAGTTTGAAAAAGAGACTCCAATTACAGGTGCCGTGAGCCGTAATAATCCAATTTATTTGGGAATATAAAAGCATAGTTATCACACATCTTGAAGTAGGTTTGAAGTTGGTATAGCCCGACACCCCTTTGCATTATTTAGTGGCCTGATCCATCTCGCAAGGTAAGCAAAATTATTGTATTAGAATCTACTGAGTGACAAAACCAGTTCCGTATATTGCTATTAAATACACGTGCACCCCAGCACCATAAGATATTTCTCGTATATGCGTCAGTGTTATTGAAAATTAAATCAGTGCGTTCCGTTTTATATTTATTCAACTTGTGCCGCAACCAGCTGCATGAACTACACTGTCATCTTTAAATATTAATGTAGCAATAATTTTCCAAATTACTATTACATTTAAGACCAGTTGTTCTGGTTAAAAATTGTACCAAGGCATTTGTAGCCCTGACTTTGTTTGGATAAAATTTACAGTTGCTGTTCAAACTATTGAAGTAGGTACTGTATGCACAAGGTGTATCACGCGTGGTATTAAAATTTTGCGTTATAGTTCATGCATTTTTGCCTCCAGATTAGCGAATCAGGATCGGCATGGGTCCCATGTGCACTCAACCCTACCCCTTAAATATACAGATTTTACATTTATGAAATTATATTGACACTGGCCAGTACGAGAACATTATTATTCAAAGTAAAATAAGTATTTTTCCCGCTTATTATTTCAAATTATTATGCTGATTGCTTGGTGGCGTACTAAAGTATGCCGTGTTTAATTTCACATTTCCGTTAATGTACATATGTATTTCTTTCAGATAAAGAGTTGTGAATAGAGTTAAGTTGAATATTTTTGATGTGCTTTATTTGTAAATTTAAAGTGTTAGGGTGGATCAGTCCGCTTTGCATTTTGAGTATAGAGCTTTTGGAGAGGTTTCAATCAGTGACGAAATACTTTCTTTTCATCTAGCGTTTGATGTTACTGGTGGTGCCCACCCAATTTTGATATAATACCAAATTTTCGTCCCACTATAATTTACACCCTAGGGCAATTGGCAACCTCAACCTGCGACTTTTGCTATACCCACCCCTCGCCGGCTGAAGCTAGTTTGCTGGAGATTTTGTGGTGTCGTAATGCCGAATTGGTCCGTAACAACCAAATTTCAAATGGTGTCTTTCTATCAATTGGAGTTGAACCAGAATGGTTTAAAATGTAGCAGGCTGTGCAGACTGCTTCAGCCCACAAATTTTGATCAAGATTTTCCATGAATCATTGAACGAGCAGATTCACACAAGATTCTATTTTCCCCTTCATAACCACCATTTTGCTCTGTTGTATATGGTGATATCATACGGTGAACGATTCCACTCTCAACCATCAATTGCTTGAACTCTTGATTGTTATATTCAGTACCACGATCAGACATGATTGTTTGAATCACCTGGCCTGATGATTTGACAAAAGAGATGTACTCGCGTGTCTTCTCAACAACTTCTGGTTTTTTATTAATTGGATATACTTAACGAAATTTCAAATAATCATTATTGAATGCAACATAATAACGTTTATTTGAAACTGATGGTTCAAACGGACCATCCACATCAGTATGAATTATTTCACCAACTTTGGTAGCACGGACTGATCTGGATGTGTAAGTTTTGCGATGTTGCTTACCAAATATTCAGTCTTTTCAAAATTAATTATCGTCATCGAATTCAATGTCTTCAAGATTAAGGATTTTCTTCACATACTTTTTACTTTGGTGACCGAGACGTTGATGCCAGATTTGAAGTTTATTACAATCACTGAGATTAACTTCGAATTGATTGGTAGGTTTAACAATTTGTAGATGCATCTTGTAAAGACCGTTGACACAGCTGCCCTATGCATGAGTACAGCCATTATGGGAAACACGACATTGATTACCTTCTTGGATACAGGTTGAACCACCTTTGGCAAGAGCGCTAATGGATATCAGATTATGACAAATTTGCGGAACAAAGCACACGTCATAAATCCATTTTTTAATCCACTGACCTTTGATATGCATGCGAACTTTAATATCTCCTTCAGCAGCAGCTGGTATACAATTAAAGTTACCAACTCTTATTGTACTTTTTACTGCGAGCGGTCTAAGTGTTTGAAACCACTCACATGACATGAATCACCAGAGTCTAACAGCCAGTATTCAGAATTGGGTACAGATGATTTATTTTCAACTTCACAAATATAAGTTGTTTCTTTCAGAACACATTCAGTGAACACAGCGTCGTTAGACTTTAAATTTCTCGTAAATACTTTTGCCACTTTTCTTTTGATCGATCAATTCTTGAGCTTGCCTTCGATTTTCTTCAGTAGGTCAACTTGTTGCAAAATGACCTATTTCATTGCAGCCATAACACTTGATATTACGATGGAATTTACCTTTTGATGATTTCTGATTTATACTAGAGTTTGCACTACTGGACGAGCCTCCAGGATATGAGTTCTGTTTCTGATTTGAAATGTAAATTTTCAATGATGGGTCATCACATTTCTTAGTTTTGAGTGATGTCTCCTTTGCGCACAGGTGCTCAAGCACTTTCTTTGTGGTCCCTTTCAGTTATTAACTAGTCTTTTAATTCGAAATATGCGGACGGCGGTCTTTTTGAGCTTAACTATCAAATCAAATGGAAATCACACTTAATATGTTAACACATATCTATATTTAATTAAGCGCTCACCATTATACTAAAGTATCAGCATAGATACTTGATCAATATATAATTATCGGACCTGGTAACTTCAGATATAATCTCTTACTTTTTTTTTAATATATAATAATATATTATGGATAGGCAAATTTTAACAAAGTTCACTATCAATCTAGAGTAAATAGACATTTTTCTCCATGGCCACTGGAAGAAACGTTGCCATGTTGCAGGCAGCATTGCCTCGTTGTATTGCAATACTTATTCGCTGGATAAGATATGACTTAAGAGCGTGGTTCACCTGTCTTTATTGCAATTAGTTTTCCAACGGAGTCGATGAAATCTAAAGCTTTTTCGCAAAAGGGGCCCATTGTCTCTACTGAGAATGGGATGAAACAGTAATTTTGCTTCATAATGTTTTTATATTTGTTTAGTTTCCTTAAAGCTGCGTTAGTTGCCACTTTTCTGGCTTATTTGGAGAAGTGTCCAAGATGTGAAGGTGCAAGCGTGTCACTGCATGTGCTGTCCCACACAAGTATTTGTCCGTTTCTCCAAGGAACCAGGGCCATGCCATCAGGGCGTTTTCCATCATCTCTATTGAGTCCAACTGGTTCAAGTACTGAGGGAATTGCAGCAGATGACAAGCCACGTTTTATTATATTATTTCGGTTAAAATGTCGTGTCTGCCTTCCTGCACTTTTCGAACAACTCAGTCCATGTGTTCCCATGGGGTCAACCTCACTTCCACATATGTATGTATGAGGGACACATATGTTACAGCCCATGCGTAAAGTGATAGAGATACGGAAAGTGTTATTGTCTAGCAAAGTCCCGATATTTTTGGAGGGGATTGCTTTTAACCATGCTCCGGATTCCTTCTCACAAGTTACTAGATATCGAGCTTTATCGAAACTTAAAGTAGAACGTGTGTTGCAGATATTTATGAGGTCCTAACTTTTTTGAAAAAACGGAATGACGAATTGAGTTAGTAGAGTATTTCAAATTCCACTTTTGTAAAGCATCTTCATAATAAGCAATATTAACTTGGTCAAAAATTAGGTAACATGATCTTGACCAGGTCAAATGCTGAATTACTAGATACCAAAAAGGCCGGGAGCGCAATGTCGTCAACTTTCCGTATTCCAATATCTCCGTATCGAATTGGCAGTGATGCAACAATCCATTGTATTGGGCCCAAATTGGTATTGGTAAAATTCTAGATAGTGCTTGATTTGTAAGTCGATGTCACATAAGATATTTTGGAAATTCGACATGGGGCATGATCAAAGGAAGTACGTTAATTTGGGAATCGCAAAGCAATCACGTAGTAAGTAATAAGCTACGTGGTTGTTCAAACTTTTTAAACGAGTAAACAATAGTCTTAATTCATTCATTTTAATAGTTAGTAAAGTCTCGCAAGCAGGTTGAAAGATCGCTGCTTCTAACCGATTCAGAGTAATTTATGTAATTTTGCTGCGTCACAATTCAAGCTGATTTTTCCTAGAAGAATGATTCATTATTTACATAGAAGTAATCGCAAACTCCATTAACCCTCGAGCCCACACAAAAAGTAAAAAGATTGACGTATTAATAAAAAATAGGGGTTAATTTCTAAGATAAATCTGGAAATATTTTACAATAATCAAATTGACAATTGGATAGATCAACGTGGCATTTCAAACCTTAAACTATCATTTGTATGAAAAAAATAGACCCTTTCAAAATGTTATTGAAAGTTGAATTCAATGGAATCCAACACAATGGAAAATAAATCGTTTTTAAAAACATACCACACCACCAACAGCAACACCAAGAATTCAAAGAAGGAACATCTCACTGATAACTCCAAAGATACAGGTAACCTGTGCAAATGTATGCTATGTAATCGAATGTACAAAGGACTGAAAGGTCTCCAACTACATACAACCAAATCACTTAAAGAAGAACCAAACAATGCGAAGTCTCAAACTGAAACAACTTCAAATAAAATTATATCTAATTCCTCAGTTAAACAAGCAACACACGCTCTAACAATAAATATAACAGAATTAAGCATTCATTTATCCCAACTAAAAAACTCCAAAATATTAATAAAGCGCATACCAAAATCTGTACGATCCCAATTGTATCAAATTAAATTCTCTCTCTGCATGGAAATCACTTTTATACTTCGCATTTAAAACATTCTCAATATCTCCTCCAAAATCCACAAACCAAACTTCTATACCCCTCACAAATTTTACAAAATTTAAAAACGCCTTCAGAGCCTTTTCCAGTTGAAAATTCGTAAAAAGAAACACAACAATTAATCACGCTGCAAACACCAAAAGAATAGTTTCAAAAATTTCAGATGGAGACGTGTCCTCTGCTATTAGCATTTTGTGTTCTAATGATGTTTTTACCCCTTACAGCGAATCGGTTTTCAATGAACTTTTATTAAAACACCCGAAAACAAATCCTGCAGAAACCCTGATCTCAAATTTTAATAATGAGGCATTAACTATTGCACAAGAAGACGTTCACCAAGCTATAAATTCCTTTAAAACAAGTTCAGCCGGTGGAACAGACGGTGTTCGACCAACACATTTACAAGACATGCTATCTTTCTCCTGTGGCACAAATGGTCAAAAACTCCTATATTCCTTGACCACATTATGCAATTTTATGTTAGCCGGCAATGTAAACTCTCAAATATGCCCTATTTTATATGGCGCCTCCTTACACGCCCTCAAAAAGAAAGATGGCGGAATCCGCCCAATTGCTATCGGCATCCTTATTCAAAGGCTGGTTGCCAAAATATGCTGTCGGAAAATACACAACCCTTTAGGAGACTTTCTCAGACCCATACAATTTGGGTTCGGAACACCAAGCGGGTGTGAAGTAATCTCACATTGCACTCAAGCCTTTATTAATTCTAACGAATCCAATTCCAACAAAGTCCTCCTCAAAATTGATTTTCACAATGCCTTCAATAGCATACACAGAGATACTATTTTCAAACTTGTCCGCAAACATTTCCCACTTCTATATCCATTCATTTCTCAATACTACATGTCTCCATCCTACCTCAACTTTGGCTCTAAACTAATTCTTTCAGAAAGGGGAGTTCAACAAGGTGATCCGTTAGGTCCACCCCTTTTCTGTCTAGTAATCGATGCTCTCACCAAAAGCATTGATTCTGAATTTAACTGCTGGTATTTAGACGACGGTTGCCTAGGAGGCGATACTGAATGCGTATTGAATAACCTCATAAAATTAATCGAACTTTCCTCCAACCTAGGTTTAGAACTAAATTTCAAAAAATGCGAACTTTTATTTCTCACTCCCCCTAACGATAATATAGTCACACTATTTCAATCCATAGCACCAAATATAAGTATTCCTTCTAAACTTAATTGGACCTTACTCGGAGCTCCTCTTTGTACCAAAGCATTTGAAGCTTGTTTTCAAAATAAAATCAATGCTCTCCAACTAATTTCAGATAGATTCCGCGAATTAACTTTACCGTCTCATATTTCATTTTTTCTCTTAAGAAATTGCCTAGCAATCCCTAAATTATTATATACCCTAAGATGTTATCCCACATGGTTAAAAGAAAATTTATTGGAATCTTTTGATAGTCTATTATGCAGGAGTTTGGAAGAAATTACTAATGTCCAATTTAAGGATATAGAATGGCTACAAGCAACACTCCCTGTAAATAGAGGCGGACTTGGCATGCGTTTATCGAAATCTCTTTCTCTGCCTTCATATCTGTCCTCTTTCAATACATCACTGCCTTTAATCAAACAAGTTCTATCAAAATTTAATGTAAATTTAAATAACAAGTATTATTTAGCAGGAGAAGAATTGTGGCTTTTAAGAACTCAAAAAACAGTAATAGAGCACCCAAAGAATATCCAAAAGAACTGGGACCAACTATTGTTAGACACCGTTTCGAAAAATCTACTTGAATCAGCAACTTGCCAATCCGACAAAGCTCGTATTCATGCGCCGGCCTCGAAATATGCTGGAGCGTGGTTAAATGTCCTACCAGCTTCATCTCTGGGCACACTTTTAGATAATGATTCCTTCAGAATAGCCATAGGTTTACGACTAGGTGCACAATTGTGTATCTCACACAATTGCATCTGCGGAGCATTACTGAATGAATCAGGAACACATGGTTTGAGCTGCCAACTCAGCGCCGGATGACAATCCAGACACAGTGCAGTCAATGACTTAATTCGTTGCGCTTTAATTTCCGCTAAAGTTCCATCAATCTTAGAACCAAGTCATTTATACAGAAATGACGGAAAGCGCCCAGATGGAATTACACTCATCCCATGGAAATACGGTAAAACCGCGGTCTGGGATTTCACTTGCACCGATACACTTTCCCCATCACATGTTGCCGATTGCTCAAGTAATGCAGGTGCAGCAGCTAAAAAAAGTGAAGCTTTAAAAGTAAGAAAATATTTGATTTTAACCGATTCATACCTTTTTTATCCAGTTGCAATAGAAACCTTTGGGGTAATTAGAGCTATTGGACAACAATTTATTAAAGCAATTGGCAAACGTATAAGTGAAAATACATTAGAACACAGAGCTACATCCTTTATATTTCAAAGAATAAGCATTGCCATTCAACGCGGAAACGCTGCCGCAGTCATAGGCACAATACCTCCCTCAAAGTTTTTTGAAGAACTATTCCTCATACCCCGACAAAGCTTTCCAAACTTTCTCAAAACAAAATTCAACCAAATAAAAAGAAATAATTGTAATACAAACACACCTTATACACCCAATTTACCCTCAACGCTTCTCCCATTACAACCTATTAACAAATCCACTAAAAAACAATTCGAAAATAATTCACTAAAAAATAAACCAATTTATAATAACAATAACAATAATTCAATACCAAACATAAACTTAATCTCAGATTCAGTAAAAATGCCAGAAACGAAGGAATCAGAAAATATTGATAACAGTTATTACTTAAACAACGATAATAATTGCAGAGTCTCTAAAACAAAACACATTGAAACAAATAAACAAAATTCTGATATTTATATTGCACCTAATCTTTAACAACCAAATTGTAACAGTAACCCACAAACTCCCAAATCGAATAAACTTAAAGACAATACTATACAAATAAAACTTAATATAAATAATTCTAAGGCACATTCGTTAATTAATTATTTCGATAAAGAAATAAATATGTATAATTTAAGTAAGCGAAACAATAACAAAGTTGAGATCCCTAAAAAAAATTTTGAACAGTCAACACAAAACAGTCAAGACAAACTAAAAAAAGGTACACACAAAAGCAATTTTTTTCCAAGGACATGTGGCTTAACCAATTTAGGCAACACTTGTTTTTTTAATTCAGTCATACAATGTCTTGGACAAACTCCATATCTATTAGAATTACTCAAAAAAAGTTCAGAGCCTGGACAATATTTTCAACTACTTGGTAACATAGTAAACCCACACGATAAAGATCCATTGATATTAGATTCACTAAACGCAACTTCAGAAAAATGGCGACCATTAACATGTAATTTAGCACAAACATTACATGAATTACAAAGTGGCAAACCACAAGTATATAACCCTAATATACTATTTTCAAGTTCTACAAAAAAAATGCCAGCATTTGCAAAAGGCCAACAATATGACCCACATGAATTTTTAAGACATCTGTTTGAAGCAGTACGCGAAGAGGTCTTGAAAAGAGCACAAGCATTCGAATTACTATCATCCACTGAACAAGTTTTTCAAGGTACCTTAGTTAGTACATTGCAGTGTCAAGATTGTAAGAATATTTCACGTCGGATTGAATTGTTGTTAGATTTGAGTTTACCAATATCCGAAAAACAAATTCCACCAATATCGCAGTACAAAACAGAAGACTTAGATGACAGCCAAATAAATGTTTCAAAGGACAGCACTACAATACCAAAACACCAATACGAAGAAAGCCAATATTCCGTACATTCTTGCTTAAACCAATTCTCAACATGTGAGTTACTAACTGGAAACAACAAAGTAAGCTGTGTTATGTGCTCAAAAAAGCAATTTGATCTTGTCCAAACAACTGTTAATACTAATACTTCCAAACAACTCCTAGTCTACAATCCATCCGCTGTATTGATTTTACATTTAAAACGATTTGAGTTCTTCAGTTTTCGATCTACAAAAATAAATAACTACGTTTCTTTTCCAATGTTACTAGACCTAACACCATTCTGTTCAAAACAATGTGGCAACATTCCAACGTTCATTCCCAATCAAGCCAAAGCGATATACACATTATATGGTGTTGTAGAACACAGAGGTTCAATTGATAATGGCCATTATGTCGCTTATGTTAAAATAAGAACCCTGTTGCAAAACAACAGTTATCGTTGGCAATTTATACCAGAAAATCAAAAAAAAAAATGTTTTCAGAATGTAAAGACGTTGAAGCTAACATTGAAATGTCATCAGGCAAATGGTTTTATGTTAGCGATCTACACGTTTCAGAAGTGCCAGAAAAACAAGTGCTGAAGCACAAGCCTTTTTATTATTTTACGAACGAATTGTGTAATTTTGCATTGTTGTGTTCTTTTTATTTTCGCTTTAGTTTTATTATAACACTATTTTTATTGCTATGATAAAAACAAAATTATATTCAGAGTATTGTCAGCTAGAAGTTTAATTCCTGGAGAAATTTCTTCAAATTCTTTTTTGACAGTATCTTCAACATCAGAACAGACGTATATCTTGCATTTTGAAGGGTTAATTTTCAATCCCAAAAGAGAGCATCGTGTAATAATTTCTTCGAAATCGGAAAGTACATCTCGAGGAATCCCTCCTAGAGTACCGTCATCCAAGTACCAAGTATTGAACTCCGACTTTAAGGACTCGATAATTGGCTGAATAACTAAACTGAATGCCATTGGTCCAGCTGGATCTCTTTGTTGGGCTCCTACTTGAGAGCCAATTGTTTCTTTTCCGTGTGACGAAGGTTCCAAGTACCATTGGTAGAAGAATGGAAACATGTCTGGAACTTGCTTCGAAATCTCTTCTAACATTACATATCGTTCCACGGAATTGAAAGCATTTGCAAAGTCGATCTTCAATATTACTTTATTTGAGTTTCGATTTTCAGAAATATATGTCCGAAGACCATGTACCGCAGCCTCACATCCACTTTTTGTAGCGAAACCAATTTGTTTCGGTCTGAAATATGTACCTAGTTTTTCTATGTTTTTCAGACATGCTAATTTTGCTACCAGACTGTGGAAAGTGTTACCCACAGCTATTGTTTGGATGCCACCACATTTCTTATTTAGGGCACAAAGGGAACCTCCATAGAGAATTTTGGTTATTGTGGTATTCACTCGTCCAGCTTCGCTACATAGTCTTATTATGAAAGGTAACAAACGTTTTCTGGCGTCTCCAGTAAATTTAGAGATCATACCTTTAAGATGGTGTTTTAGACCGTCTATTCCTGCAGCAGAACCATTTGGAAAACTAAATATTGCTTTAGATACATCTTCCTGTGACACAATTATTGATTGACAGTTCTGATCAGGAGGACTAGGCAAATTATGTATTCGACACAGTGGGAGGTGTTTCGCTTTTAATTTCTTTAGTGTTTCTCCATATTGAGGAGCAAGGTCATCTGAAGAACATAACAATCTAACTGCTCCGTGAATATCTCCGTCCCCAACTTTAACTTCGGCTCTCTTCCAAATACTGGAAGCTCTATGTTTGATATTACGTGGAGGAAGTAATGTCATATCAAACTTATCCGTATTGAGTTTCACTGAAGTGACGAGAGATTTTGATTTTGATTTCTCAGGAATCTTTAGGGCTATATATATGCAAATGATAAAATGTTTTCCCAAGATTTTTCGTCATTTCTGTCGATACATTCATCAATTAATGAGGTTAGTTTGTTTGCTGCACTTATACAGGCTCCTTTCAGAATATGCTTTAAAACTCGTATTTTCTCCTTGAACTCTGCAATTTTTTTGTGAAAAGGCATTTCTTCGGAAGTTTGTGGCTGTGACAAGAAAGGGAGTTGATCATGATGAACATGTGTTACATGGCGGCGGAGTCCTATTAAACCTTTATATTTCTTGTTCGACTCCTCTGGACAAAAAGGACATGGAATTAGGTTTGACGTTGGTTGTGTATCTTTCTGAGTTGATAATAAATCAGAGCAAATAGGACAGAACCAGATCTCGTCATTTGATCCTGGAATGTTGATTTGTTTATTGGAAGGGTTCACGCATTCTTCATGAATCCAGGAATTGCAATGGTCACAAATAATCCAGTCATATACATCATCAGAATTTAAACTGATCGGGCAGGTAAAAGTCACTTCCTCTTCCGTTTCATCTTTAATTGTTCCTTGTAATTCTTTAATTCCTATTGAAACTAATAGGTTGGCCAATCAGTTTTACATAAAGCAATTATATAAATTCAAAATGTCACTTATTCTGTAATAATTTTGTATAGAATTGTTGTTTTGACATTTATCATTATAAATTTAGATTATTCGCTGTATAAAGTTTTCATCAGTTTTTCCAAATAGTTTGTAGGATTCTCTGAATCTAATTCTTTACTAAAAATGCTTTGGTTTAGCAAATGTTGTATTTCACACAGTGAAAATAATAATTTTTGAAGAGCACTTTGACAACTTGTATTACTACTTCATGTAAGAGTTTAAAACACGATTGATAAGAATTGTTTGAACTAATTGTTTAATTGTCATGTCTTCAAGTTCTTGTTCGATATCATGACAGATGCCTTCAAAAGCACTGAAGTGGGCGGCTATATTATGCTTAGGATTCATATCATAGCTGAACAACTCGATGTATTTCATATCTAAACGTTGACCACTTTGCCGTTCAAACATAGATAATAATTTATCGCAAATTTCAAACGGAGATTCGAGGCCGGAAATTAAAGAACATATAGAAGTGTCCATGTGAGTGTGGAACATAAGCTAAGCATGTTGTCTTTCTTCTTATACTTCTTCAACAGCTCATCATACTCTGTTTGATCAATTTTAGCCTAGGTCAAGGTTGGGATTCTGTTCTTGTATGATTTGTCGATTGCATCCTCAACTTCTTTGCATTTGACAACCAAAATCATGGTCTCTTTCCATTGACTCCAATTTTCAGGACCTTTTAAATGATCGATTTTTAACTTTTTGATTTCCATTTATGATTAAATCTACTTTGATTTCTACCACAGTCCAAAACTACCTGGGCCCATAATCTGTTGGATATTGCGTGTTTGAATGTTGCAGGGTGACTTTTATATTAGATTTTAAGTCAATAAGTAGTTTTAAATGTAAAATGAAAAAGCAGCTTTATTTTAATTTTAGTTAATTGACAGACTATTTTTGTTTATAATGACATACTTGATTATTTCTTAATCACTAAAGTGACTGCATTAGGGTTTCTATTTCAACAATATATCATATTTTAAGACAATGTTTATTTACAGATTCGACACATTTAGCCTATTAAACCTGCTGAAATATGTTTTGTTCGATTTATTTATTTGCAAAAAACATTAAAATACTTAAGTATGATAATGGGTTAAATGAATCAAATTCGTCTATTAACATTTGTTTCCCGCAAAATTTGAATATTCGGCATGACTTTCGTTGCTCAGGTTCTCAACGTCGGTGCCACCATTGTAATGACATCATAGTGTTCTATGGTTAACCATTAGTCGGCGATTCTTATTATATTAATTTTCCTAAAGTCTCCGCTCCAAAAATCCCCTGGCTCTGGCCACCGAACTTCACTGATCCCTACTATGTCTAATGCTAACCTATTCGTTTCAAGTTTGCTAGATTAACTACTTATTTCATACTTCTAACATTTCACGCTTCTGACTCTCAGAATATAAAGACTCTTTTTTTATACTTTCCTATTACATCCCCTGAAATGTGTAAGTAGTACCGTCCCGAAGATCCTGAGGGTATCTGATAATCTAAGTACCAAAAGAGCTGCTGCCCTCTTCCGGTGACCTGTCTTAATCTTCCTCACTATCACTAAAGACCCTTTGGTTGAACCTGTATAGTTGGGGATTCTTTAGGTCATTGGCACGCAGAAGCCATTCCACTAGTTCCATGGATCTAGAACTACTTCTTTAAGGTACAAGTCCATTCTGAATGAATATTTGCAATATCTCAAGAAAAAAGTAAAAATGAAAAAAACAATGTTGATAGGATTGCACACAAATTTTTAAATAACGCCCTAAACCAACAAGTGAAAAGAGCTGCTGCCCTCTTCCGGGGATCTGTCTTAGTCTTCCTCACTATCACTAAAGACCCTTTGGTTGAACCTGTATAGTTGGGGATTCTTTAGGTCATTGGCACGCGGAAGCCATTCCACCAATTCCAGGAATCTAGAATTACTTCTTTAAGGTACAGGTCCATTCGGAATGGTAAATTTGCAATATATCAAGAAAAGAGTGAAAATGAAAAAAACAATGTTGATAGGTTTGCACCATAGATATATATATTCTCTATGGTTTGCACGCAAATTTCTAAATAACTTCCCTAACCAACCAGTGAGTGCTAACTAAATTAAAGCTATGTATGTAACTGGCCTCGTCCTGGTTGATCCTGCCTTCTCAGGGCGCGTAGTAGTCAGCATTAACCTAGTGGTTTTTGCTGTCTTGTCTGTATCATTTATCGTGCGAGTGTTCTAGGTGTCTGTTTTTCTACCTAGTGGTCTGGATAACTGGCCTCGTTACTACAGAAGCTTGGCGTGACACTGTCAGTGTCGTCTTGAGGGCAATTTAACTCTTGGGAATTTTTTGGCTTGATGTTTTGTTTCTATGAGTTTTTGTGGTGTTTAACAGGTTGATCTTCTTAAAAAATATGTTGGACTGGATTCCAAAAGACCTGCTCCTAGAATCCTCTTCTTTTGATGCAGTGAGCAGTTTTCCCGGATCTTCCCCTGGCTTCCAACTACACAGTATTCCGGATCCTGGGTTCACTGGCTTGTGGTTTTCGACCGACAGGATGGCTACTCGCCACAGGCCGCTCCATCGTCAGGTAGCTCCTCTAAACAGGTCTGACGGATGTGCATACCCGACGACTTCACTTGTGTACCTCCTCGGTACCCCACATAGCTGGAGAACTCCCTCAGGATGTCACCGTTCCGCTGCTCACGTCTGATCGCCTGGAGGTGGTGGTAGAAATACGCGAGCTGCTGGCCTCGTCTATCCTGGTTGATCCTGCCCTCTCAGGGCACGTCTAGTAGTCAGCATTAACCTAGTGGTTTTTGCTGTCTTGTCTGTAAATGGCCTTGTCGTTTTTTTTATAGTGGTAAAAGATTTTATATCCGCTGTGTGGGACTCTTCCTTGCCGGAGCAAGGACATACCCACTAAAAATCCACTTTGGTGTCGGACTCGAGATCCCTTGTCAGAGGACGTTTATAGGGATCCCTTGACTAGCGTACCTGGACTAGGTCCTTCACCGCCGTCGCGAATAGTAAAAAAACATGGCGTTACGCGCAGTTTATTCCTTTCGAACGTCTGATAGAATCGCAGCAATTTTCATTGCCCAAGCATCGCACTGGGGTGCTTATGTCGTTGTCATAAGGCCAGAGCACGTACGAGCTGGTTTTCGTGATCTTGTAGAGATCCGTAAAACCTCTCTGCGTTCGACCGGAGCCATTCCTTGACGGTTTGCAGATTTGCCTCTCTGTGAAGCTGAACGTTTCGAATGAACCAGGGAGCTCCGTAGACTCCCCTTAGGGCCTTGTTCTGGATCACCTGGAGTTTCCGCTGCGTTATCCCACACCGCTGATGCGTATGCAAACGTCGGTCTGGTTATCGCCTGGTAGAGCCTAAGCTTGTGTGAAGCGTTCAGCCTACTTCGGTGATTGGTCAAGGGGTATAGCTGAGCCATAACTCCCTTGGCCTTGTTTGCCGCATACTCGATGTGAGCTTTCCAGGTTAGCTTCGAATCAAGGATCACCCCTAGATACTTGACGTCTGAACGCCAAGGTATCGGTTCGTCGAACGCTCTGACATCGTCTCCAGGTCGGTGACGTCGCTTTGAGAAGAAAACTGCCGTGCTCTTTTCTGGATTGACCTCGACTCGCCAGAGTCTTAGCCACTCCTCGAGAGCGTCCATCGCCGTTTGCAGTCTTTGCATTATGAGGTGCGGAACACGGGACCTGGCTAGAATGGCTGTGTCGTCGGCGTATAGTGTCATCCTGGTGTCTGCCGTTTTCGGTAGGTCGCTCACGAAGATGCTAAAGAGTGCCGGCGAGAGGAGAGAGCCTTGGGGTACCTCAGCCCTAATTCTCCGTCTCGTCGACCGCACTCCGTCCAGCCTGATGCAAAACCATCTATCGTGATGATAGGATCTTGTCAGTTGGACGAGAGCGCGTGGTAACCCCCTCTCCAGCATCTTGTAGAGTAGGCCGTTATGCCAGACCTTGTCGAAAGCTTTAGGCACGTCCAGGAACACTGCGCTGGTTGACTGTCGCCAGTTGAAGCCTTCCACGATGTGCTCCACCACTCGCAGTATCTGGTGAACGGTAGAATGCCCCTTACGGAAACCAAACTGTTCGTCCTGGATAACGTCGTACTCCGGCATCGCCACCTGGAGTCTCCTTAGAAAAACGGCTTCCGCTAACTTCCCAACTACCGACAGCACGCTAATGGGACGGTAGTTCTGTGGGAATGTCGCAGATTTGCCTGCCTTCCGGAGCACTACGACGTCCGCCGTCTTCCACGTGGATGGGAAGTGGCGGAGTCTCAACATGGCGTTGATGATTCCGGTTAACACCCGGAGGGCGTTTTCCAGCAGCGCTTTCAGAGCGCGGTTGGAGATACCATCCGGTCCAGGAGCCTTTCTGACCCTTAAGGCCTTGATAAGGTCCTTGACTTCTGCAACCGTGGTACGGTCAAGTTCCTGAGGGTCGTCGTCCCTTAACCTCCGTCGGACGTCGCGGTAAACCCGTTCGATTTGCCGAAGGTCTGCGTGAGCATAGTTCGGCTCGAACTGACGTTCCATGCTGTCTGCGAAGACTTCTGCCTTTTCAGAGACTGAATAGGCTAAGCCTGTTTCGTCATGGATAGGAGGCATTGGGGACGTCTTGTTCCTCAGTACTTTCGACATCCTCCACAGACAGTTGTCGTCGGCTCGGAGGTTCTCCAGTTTAGCTTCCCAGGCCTCGTTCCGGTGCCGCCGAATTGCTAATGAGGTCACGGATGTGCAGAGGGAGGATATCCCTCTTATCCGCTACCGGTCTCATGGAAGTGGCTCTACTAAGGGAAGCCTGTATGCACTCCACGAGGCGGCCCACTTGCGCCTCCGGCGCGTCGGAATGTCGTTAGACATCCCTTCGACCGACTTCGCTAGACGGCCGGCAAATGCCGGCCACGAAACCCTAGGGGTTTTGTTGATGACCGGGGCTCGCTCCCTCCGAGATGAAGCAGCACCGGGTTGTGGTCAGAACTGAGGTCGCTGACGGCTCGGATCTCCGTGTTCAGCGTCACTTGGTGGAGTATCGCGACGTCTAGTACATCTAGCCTGCCTCTATTGCCGTAGCGAGTGGGTTCTGCTGGTCCTAAGACCTCGAACTGACGTCCGTCAGCAAACTGTCGAAGTATGCGTCCGTTGTGATTTGCTACCCGACTGTTACAGGACGGATGTTTGGAGTTGAGGTCCCCTGCTAAAAGCACAGGTTCTCTCACATCCAACAACGCGTCCAGGTGTTGCGTGCTAAGCGCTTCGCCACCTGGCCGGTTATAAACCGAGATCAGACGTAGAGGGCCGAAACCCTCTAGTACTATGCATACTGCAGTCGCTTCAAGTCGTTCTAGGTCTGGCAGGTTCACCACGTAGTGCTCCAGGCTTGCCTTGATGTACGCCGCTGTGCCTCATCCGACGCCATCTCGATTGTTCCGGAACAGCCTGTAGTTGGGAAGCCTAGGCTCGTCTCGTGCGCTGAGGAACGTTTCGTTCACCAGGACAACGTCTAGGTCGTGTCGCAACGCAAACTCCAGCAACTTAAATCGCTTTCCCATCAGCCCTCGCGCGTTCCAGAATGCTAAATGACTAAATCGCCGAAGTTTTTGGCTTCGGCGATTATAGGCAGCAGCTTTCTGGCGATCGCAGTCAGCTTCTGGAAGTCGATTCCAGCGAGGAGTCCGATGATGGAACCCCATTGCACGCCTCCACAGGACGGTGTCTCACTGGCTGCCGCTCCACCGCTGGGGGTGGGTTGGGCTGCCTGGGCAGGCGTCTCCTCAACTTGCGCAAGAGCAGGGCTCTTGGCTGTCGGGGTAGAGACGGCCTTAGCCGAGCCGTTGGCGACGCTGGCGTGGAGTAGACTTCGCAGGGCGGACGCTGACCGGTGCTTTTGGTGCGGTCTCGTTTTGCCTCTTGGTCACCCATGGCTTCGGGAATGCGGAGCATCCCCTATAGCTCGCTGGATGCGCGCCACCGCACACCGCAGGAACTTCCCTGCTTTTGGTGGCCGCCGGCGCACTTAGGCGTGGCCTTGCAGTTCAACTGGCCCCGTCGAATTTCTTTGTAAATTAAAAACGAAATTATACAAAAACACTCGTGAGAGCTAAATGAACATTATTACAGTAAATTCACGTATATGGTAAATTAACATCTGAATAGATGTCAGGCATGTTGCCAATTTTAACAGTAGTATTTTATACATTATTTTAATAATAAAATCCAATTAAAAATTTCCTTTATAAATAAAAAATAAACTATGAATAAAGATATCCTTTTCATGCAGTATCCAAATTCGCTTTTTTCAACAGTTAACACCCAAGGTGTGTTCAATTTAAAAATTCACTATTGCAATTTTTTTGTTTACGACTCGACTAACTGATTATATGTACACTGATGATTTAAGTTGTAACTTCCTAACTTGTGTTAAACATTTCCATTAAGTTGACCCTCTGAGAAGGCTACTATATATGATACTTTGTCTAGGACTGTGGTCCATGTTTGGACGCAAAAATTCCTTAATAGCGTCACTAGTATAGAGAACATATTTATCTATGGTCCCTAATCAACGAGTGCTGAGTAAAACAAAACTAAATCATTTAAAAATAAATCTCTTTATAACAAGAGATTCAAAAAAATACGAAAATTAACTATTTGTTGTGTCTCGTTTTCGCCTCAGCAAATTTCTTTATAAATTATAAACGAAATTATACACTTGGCGTGAGCTAAATAAACACTATTATAGTAAATTCATTTATATGGTAAATTAATATCTCGATAGATGTCAGGCTTGTCAACTTTAACAATAATAAATTATACATTAATTTAATAATAAAATCCAATTCTAAATTGCATTTGTAAATAAAATATAAACTAAAAATAAAGACGTTCTTTTCGTGCACTATGCAAATTCGTTTTGTTCAACACCCAAGGGGTGTGTTCAATTTAAAAATTCACTATTGCAATTTTTTGTTTACGACTCGACTAACTGATTACATGTACACTGATGATTTAAGTTGTAACTTCCTAACTTGTGCTAAACATTTCCATTAAGTTGACTTTCTGAGAAGGCTACTATATTATGATACGTTGTCTAGGACTGTGGTCCATGTTTGAACGCAAAAATTTCTTAATAGCGTCCCTAGTATAGAGAACATATTTATCTATGGTCCCTAATCAACGAGTGCTGAGTAAAACAAAACTAAATCATTTAAAAAATAAATCTTTTTATAACAAGAGATTCAAAAAATACGAAAATTAACCATTTGTTGTGTCTCGTTTTCACCTCAGCAAATTTCTTTATAAATTATAAACGAAATTATATACTTGGCGTGAGCTAAATAAACACTATTATAGTAAATTCATTTATATAGTAAATTAATATCTCGATAGATGTCATGCTTGTTAATTTTAACAATAATAAATTATACATTAATTTAATAATAAAATCCAATTCTAAATTGCATTTGTAAATAAAAAATAAACTAAAAATAAAGACGTCCTTTTCGTGCACTATGCAAATTCGTTTTGTTCAACACCCAAGGTGTGTTCAATTTAAAAATTCATTATTGCAAATTGTTTTGTTTACAACTGATTATACACCGATGATTCAGGTTGTATAATTTCCTAACTTGGTTAAACATTTCCATTAAATTGACTCTGAAGGCTGTATATGTTCTCTAGGACTGTGGGTCCATGTTGACGCAAATTCTTCAACAGCGTCCCTAATAAAGAGAACGTATTTATCTACGGCCCCTAACGCTAACGAGTCTTAGGTAAAACAAAGCTAAAATACATTTAAAAAATAAATCTCTTTATAATAAGAGATTAAAAAAATATGAAGCTTGACCATTTGTTGCGTCTCGTTTATGTCTCATCAAATTTCTTTATAAATTATAAACGAAATTATACACTTGGCGTGAGCTAAATAAACACTTATTGTAGTAAATTTATCTATATGGTAAATTAATATCTCGATAGATGTCAGGGTTGTTGTCAATTTTAACAATAATAATAGACTACTTGCACAAAAAAAATTTATATGCTAAAAGGGTTCAATACATGTTCCTTATTGATGTGCATTAGATTGATTTATCAATCTCGGCCATATTAGTAAATACAAAAATGTTTAAAAATCGGTCATTCGTATTGCCGCCAAAACGATCATTTGGTCACGTGATGGCATGTGACGTCAATAATTTGTAAATAAAGAATTGTTCGTTATGTCAACCCACGTTTCTCTAAACAACGCTGAATATTTTAAAATAAGTTATCATAAATAATTTTATTAAAGAATGTCAAGTACTTACCATTGGTGTATTGTACCTCATTGTACAAACACCAGTATACGAAATAAGGAAAAAGTGTTTCTTCAAGTTCCTCTGAATATTCAGTTAAGAAAAAAGTGGTTTGACGCTATAAGGCGAGATTTTCAATCGATGAAATCAAAAACTGGAGTACTTTTTGTCTGTGAAGACCATTTTGATGTAAGTATTATAATACAAGTTCTAATCTTTGTATAGGAAGTTGAGGTTATATTTCTAATACGTTTTGTGGGTAAATTTTAATAGCTTTCATTTATATATTAATTTGAATTCTATAAACAAAATTTTGTAGGGTAAAATACTTTTATACAGTATAAACGTGTAAAGAGTAAAGACTAAGTAAATAAATTTTGTCTCCGATAAATAAAGTATTGTTTACGAACATGTTATATTATTTATCGTATTACTGACTATTATGAGTTCAGTTTGTTAAATTTTTATTGATAATTATATCATAATACGTTAGATACGTCATAATGCATTAGTTAGGAAACCATAATACGTTAGTTGTTAGTTACAAAGCCATGTACTACCTTTGATACAAAATTTTTAAAAAAACAATGTCTTATTAACAAATAAACTTCAAAATCTTGACACTTTTCAAATATGAACATCAAAAGTTTGACAATTTCAAATTTGAAAGTTGTCAATGATAGGATAAAGCTTTGAATGTAACTTGATTATTAGCAAATTAAATTTATCTCGGACTTGGCAGGCGACTCGGCTGGCAATGTCCTCGATTATTATAATTCGCATAATAGTCTTGTTACATTAATAGCTATAATATGAACGAATTAGAATACACATATATCAGTGATCAAATTCAATTTATTGAAAATGTTTCTGGTCACTAATAAACAGCTTTGAAAATTTATAATTCCCCAATATATTCGCAGCTAGAAAACGACATGGACAACTACATTATGTGGAAGCATATGAAATGCAGAAAAATTCTTAAGGCAAATGTGGTACCACATAAATTTGACTGCCAAGTGGACAGAAAACGTGCTTTCACTATTCCTCCGAGAAGTGTTGCTGTAAAGCGACAAAAAATACAAACAGTAGCGGAAGCATTGTCAGAACAGTCAGTGCTTACATCAACAATGCCTGTGGCGAAAATTGAAACATCAAGGTTGCATGAACCAAATTTTCTTGCAGTAGAAGTACCAGATGTAGTTGTACATTCTACCAATCGCAAAACACGAGACGTTGGATGCACTGCAAAATCATATCGCAGCAAAGAAACCCAAACGAAGATTCCAATGCTGTGTAAAAGTTGTTCACCAAATAAAATTGAACAAATAGCAGTAGCTACATCTCCATTAAAATCTACACCGAGTCACATACCCTGTCGTATTCCTAAGCTCAAAAAAGATTCGCTTTCTTCCAACGAAAGTGAAACTGCGGCGTTCGTTCAAAGTAGTCCCACATCAGCATCTACAAATGAAGTTTCACCAAATAGCATGATTGAAGAATTTTCAAGAATGGCTGTTCAACATACAACAAGAATTGTGGTTACAAAACCAAGACTGTACTTGGGAATTAATAAAGAATGTCTATTTATCATTGACCTTATTAAACAGTATACCAAACTGGATGTTAATAGTATTTATCTGACATTACAAAAAGTGCGTTTGGCACAAACCTTTAATGAGCTTGGCGATGCATATGGAATGTCGGAAAGCAATGCAAGCAGGAAATTTGCCAAATCTATATCACTCATAAGTCAGTTGATGAAAGAATTTATAATTACACCACCAAATGAAAAAATTATAAAATTACTTCCGTTGCCTTTTAGAGCAAGATATAGTAAAGTACGGGCAATTATAGATTGCTTTGAAATAGAAATCCAAAAACCAAATGATGCAGTTAAACAAGCTCTAACTTGGTCGGAATACAAAAAGGCCAATACGTTTAAGTATTTAATTACATCAACTCCGGATGGCATCATCACTTTTGTATCAACAGGATTTGGTGGAAGAACATCAGATACAATAATCGTAGAGAAAAGTGGATTTTTGGATTTGTTAGAACCTTTTTCAGTAATTATGGCGGATAGAGGCTTTAAGCACATAGATAATCTTTTAATGCAGAAAAAGTGTATTTTGCTTCGTCCACCAAGTGTTACTGCACAACAGAAACTTAACAAAAAGGAAGTTATGGAAACAAAAAGAATTGCCAGCCTTCGCATACATATTGAGCGGGTCATCAGGCGATACGAGAATTCAAGTTGCTGAAACCTCATTCGTATGCACATTCTAAATTATGTCCTGTTATAGATGATGCTGTTGTAATAGCTTGTGGATTGGTAGATTGCGAAGGACCCCTTGTAAAATAATGGAATATAATTATTCACACACACCATTGTTAGACGAGGAAATTACTATAAAACGGTTTATTATACTAGTTCTGTTCTATGTTATAAGATTATTTAATTATTAATTGTAACAATTATAGTTGTGCTTCTTACACACCATTTCATAATTTTCGAAACGATTGGAATAAACTTGTTTGTTAGTATGTTAAATTAAATATTCGCACAATAAAATTTAATAGCAAAATAATAAAATGTATAATACAAAAGTGTAAGCGTTTATACAATTCAATCCTTATTCTATGCATTCGTTAAACTGTTTAGTAATAAAGGAAAAACATTTTCTTTCCAATACATTTATGCACCTTCTATTATAGTCTTTATAAAATCCACATCTAGACTTATATAATAAATGTAAATTTCACTATTTACTTCAAAACTGGGATCTGCGACACAAAAAATTCCGCACTCTTTTTTAAACAAATACATTTGCAACATTATCTAAGCTTTATATTTCTTAGTAATTTCATTATTCTTAATATATAACGCCATCGTCTTCATGCTTGTGGGACATTTAATCTCTACAACAAATTCTTCTGTAACCGCATCTGGTGAAGCACCTAAAAATGGGTTTTCAGATGACAGCAGGATACCCACGGGATTGAGTTTTATATTTAATTGTCTTTCAATTACAGGAACAACCATTTTTCTAAGATTTTTCCCTGAGCATTGCTTTTGTTTCTGACACCTTTAAGCTACCAACTATCTGTTCGACTAATACACCACTACTGGTATTACATCTTGCTGCTTCGTACAGACGTGAAGCAGTTATTCTTCCATATCGTAATTGATGCCACAATTTATTCTCGCTCTGCCCACTTGTCGCATTGCAAGCCATTTTGCAATCATCCACTTACATTGCCCCACTAGCAAATTTTAAGAATTCACCAGCTGTTGTTCCACCAGTTTTAACAAATTCCGATAACAGCTGGTGTATGCCTACTTTATTTAAGGATTCCTCCTGCATATAATATTTAACTATTTGACTACTAATTTTTTTCTTAATCCCTTCCTCTATAAACTGCTTAAAAAACAGACCATTTGATGGTTTTGGTAACTGGCATGGTGGCATTTTCCCCAAATCATCCAGCGTCAAAAACTTCTGAGACGTTCCAACACCTGATAATTTTGGTTTCTTCCAATAGCATTTAATCTCTGTTACTGCAGGTTCTTCACTACGTCTGTGAACCCACATTACTAATGCAATAGCATGTTTACAGCCACCTGCAATAAAATATCTGTTAATTCATTGAAACTTTTACTAAATTCATTTTGTTTGTTTCAAAATTTTTGAAGCAATTTTAGAAACAAACCATGCATTCAGCATTGCTGATGATCATTAAATTCTGTTGCAATTAAAGGTAGAAAGTATACTGTTTCTCATTAGTTCATTGTTCTATAACTTTTGCACTAAATTTCTTACCTGACGATGCGGCACAATCGTGACATGTAACACTGTCTACTTTTTCTTCTAGCTCATCAATCAATAGTGAAACATTGTAATTAGTGCTTCTGACTTTATGTTCAGGACAAACTTTAGCTTTTACAATGCAAAGTGGCCCATCTCGTTTTACTTGCACGTAACCTATCGAAGCATCACCATAACTACTTCGACCAGCCCTGTAATTAATAATATCTTATAACACACATAAAGCTTAGCATTTCTTATTAGTTAATCTTCAACAGTTAAACTTAAAATGAGAAAAATACCCGAATCTAGTCTCTTTGTTGTACTAGAATACATTTACTTGCAAATTCTATCTTCAGGAGACATGTGCCTTTTATTGCTAACTTCCTCTAATCTCCAAAATTGTCGAATTATTACATCTAAGTCTATGTCTTGAGAAAACAAGGCAACGTTTAGCTTAGAGCAAATATTGTGTGAAACTGGAATGCTTCCACGTATGATCCACTCGAACAAACTGTTTTGTAAGACAGGAAGAGTATTTCCTAATCTTAAAATACCACCCTAAATTATATAGAAATAGACATTAGTTCCTAGTAAAAGATCTATTTCACCGGCAGTATACAAATTTTGATCTGCTTTTCCTACTGCCCCTACTTCATAAACATACCGTGCAGTGCTCCACACATATGCTTTCAACAAGTTTCCCTTGTTTCTATGTTTGTTGTCTTCGAACATTGTCGCTGTTCTTTCTTGTTAAATGCAGTTCGGTTCTTCTTCTATAGTTAATAAATATATACCCTATTTCCCCGGTATTCAGTAGCATGTGAGGGGGACGTGGTAAGCAGCCTGCAATTACGAAGATCCCCCAACACTTGAATATTTGCCGAATTATTAGATTTCCAATATATCCTTTTGCACAATCAACATTAGTGAAGAGGTAGACTTAGATTAGACTATTGCACACATAGTGAAAGATGTAGGTTGTAGGAATTTCAGGGAAATGTGTAGCTTAGCTCGGAATAGAATCAATAGAAGTAAGTGCCTAGTCAGTGTTAGTATGGAAATTTAATGATGAAAAGTAATTGTATTTAAACATGATGATTATTGTGAACAACTGCAGGTGTTGGTTTTTCAATATTCTCAACAAATGTTGATTGTGCAAATGGAGCAATTGACAAACTATTGATTTGCTGTCTAAGTGATGGGGATCTTGTTAACCATCAGGTTGCTTAACCCCCTTCACAAATCATTGAATATCGGTGAAATAGGATACATTTTTAGACAACAATAGAAGGAGAAAAGGACAACAGATATAAAATTTAAAAAAATCTGCACAAGCTGGGCATATTTAACAAGAAAATGTAACAGCTATTTTCAAAGACAACAAGCATAGAAACAAGGAAAGAATTGCTGAAAGTATGTGTTGAGCACAGCAACGCATGGCACTTAAACATGGACAGGAAAAAGATAGAAGCCTTTGAAATGTGGTGCTACAGACGTATGGTGAAGATATCATGGACAGACAAAGTTAAGGACAAGGAGGTACTAGACATGGTAGGAGAAAAAGGAATATGTGGAAAACAATAAAAAATAGCAGAGATAGGATGATAGCACACATACTAAGGCATGAGGGAATAGCACGGCATATGTTAGAAGTGTAGGGTGGATCGAGCAGCAGAATAAATAAAACTAAAGTACTAATTGTCAGATTTAATAACCGAATAATAAACAAAATAAAAATAAGTATTGGTGACGAGCACAAAACGGTTGCTTTCGATCACTGGACATTCGTAGTCATAATAATAATGCTGGTTGCGTGCGCAGTCCCTCTTCAGCTCCCACTTGTCACAAAAGCGAATCATATGGTAGGTGCCTGGCATATTGGTGCTTGGCGGGAAATTTAAATAATAGCCTACAGTTCAGCCATCCTGACCCTAAGATCAACCTCGATCTCTACATAATTAATAAATAATATACATTTTAACATAACATAAGGTTGAGTAATGTTTGACATCGAATAAGCAATGATGTATCATAAAATAAGTTATCACAAATGACAATAAACATAAACACATATTTGTGATGAATAAAGAATAATTCATAATAAAGTTTTATCACAAATTGTGGACAATCATAAATACATATTTGTGATTAATAAAGAATAACATGAAAACCTTAATAAAGTTTAAAGTTTTATATAATTTAACCACTTAAGTGACCCATGGGTCTAGCTATAATAAAACTTCTACTAATATTGAGCATACATAAGTTCACAAAGATAATAAGGTGAGTAAATACAATAAGGTAAGTATTAATAATATTCGGTTAATAATCAGGTAATTATATGTTAAAAAAATATTATTGTGAGTAAGGTTTTAATCTTCTAACATCTAAAATACTATTATAGGGTATTTGGGTATTCTGAAATCCGTCTGTCACTATATATCTGTCATGAGGTAGAACTGTATTGATAACGTAGGGCCCTCTATATTTAGGGATCTGTTTTTTGTTAACACCAATAGATGTATCAACATTTGATATCATCACATAATCTCCTACATTGTATTTGTGCGCTACTTTATGGCGCTTATCATAATAGTTTTTATGTTGTACTTGCACTTGATCAATCTTTTTAGATGCATTTAATCGTGTTTGTTCAAAATCAATTTCTTCTTCATTGAAAGATTCTAAGGCTAGTCTTAAATTGTCTTGAATGACACCTAATTGATGACGTCCGAAAAGTAATTTACTAGGGGTATTTCCGATGGAGCGATTTAAAGTATTGTTGATACAAAACTCAATTTCGCCTAATAAGGTATATCAAAGAACTTGTTTTTCATCTGTAGTTTTAGCTAATAAGGGGGTTAATAAACGATTTATGCACTCCATTTGGCCATTGGCTCTAGGCACGGCCGAAGCAATCAGAATATGCTTAACATTGTTTTGTTCTAAAAACTCTTTGAAGTCTTGGGACGTAAAAGTAGAACCTCTATCAGAGATTAAAATTGTCGGTCTGCTATAGTTCCTAAAATAAGAAATAAGATGATTAATGACTTCTTGTGTGTTTACTGTTTTGCATGGATAAAACTTTGTAAATTTAGTGAAACCGTCAATAGTTTCAAATATATATTTGGCATTATTGCCAGTTTTTTTCAATGGACCATAATGATCAATATGTAAAGTTTCAAATGGGACTTTATCTTTGGGAATATTATTTAAAAGACGTTCGGATTTCCCAAATTTCGGGTTAAATTCTATGCATTTAAGACAATTTTCAATATGCAATTTCACCTTAGATTTTATTTTGGGAAACCAGTAAGTGCGGGTTATGAGCTCGATAGTTTTATCAGCTCCAAAATGGCCCATATTATGATAAGTATGTATAATTGAGTATTCCATACTTTCAGGTACATAGAATAAGATACTGTCACCTAACTTCCTATAAATCAAATCTTGGCGCAGCTCAAAAAATGGGTGCTCGGTTTCCAATAACTTCTTTTTAATAATCATTATTTGATTATCACTGCTCTGTTTTAAGGCAAGAGTCTGCTCCAATGTGTTGCCCTCTAGCACTAAAATATTATTAATTCTACTTAATGCATCCAGATGGCGCATATTTTATTAGGCCTATGTTCAATTGAGTAATTATAATTTTATAATGTTAGACACCAACGCATTATGCAAGGTACTATTTCTTTTTTGTTCATTGTAAACCTAAAGCTGCCGCAATCTGTGATTATTTTAAAATTAATTCCTTGCGAATAAGTGTGGAATCATTTAAGGGAATAAACAATCGCTAAGCACTCAAGCTCGTAACTGTGGTATTTGGATTCAGTGTCTGAAGTGCGTTTGCTGAAATAAAACACAGGATGAAACTTTCCATGTGATTGTTTCTGCATAAGAATTGAGCCGAAACCAATAGCACTTGCATCGCAGTGCAGCTCAGTCAAATTAAGGGGGGGAATAAATAGATAATACTGGTTGACTAATCAATTTCGATTTGAATAATTCAAAAGTTTCTAAGTGTTGACTTCTAAAATCGAATTTGGAATCCTTTTTTAATAAGTTATACAAAGGGGCAGCTAAGATACTAAAGTTTTGGATAAATCTCCGAAAATAACTGGCCATTCCTAGGAATGAGTGTAGCTGTTTGGCATTGTTTGGCACATGGTATTGCTTTACGGCTGAAATATTAATAACATTTGGACCGATTCCTTCATGATTAATGTGGTACCCCAAATAGTCTATTTCGGTAGTTAAAAATAAACATTTGTCTACTCTCAGTTTTAGTAAATTATCAACCATTAGTTTGAAGACTTGCTTTAAAATACTAATATTTTCATAAATTGATTCTGTGGCGATTAAAAATCATCAAAATTAATCAATTATTTATTGTTCCTAATTAAATCTTTAAAAATTTTGTTTACAAAACGAGCAAATGCAGAAAGGCTTGTACTAAGACCAAAAGGCATCCTTAAAAATTCAAATTGACCAAGGGGGTAATGAAAGCAGTAAATTTTATGGACTCTTCTGATAATGGAACATGATAAAATGCATTTTTCAGGTCAAGTTTTGTAAAATATTTCTTTCCTTGTAAACGCTCTAAATGGTCATCAATTAAGGAGATGGGATATACGTCACGTGTTAAATATTTATTTAAATTTCGGAAATCAATACACATACATAACTCGCCTGATTTTTTCTTGATTAGAAAAATTAGAGAGCAATACGAAGACTCGCTTTCCTAATAATAGTTTGACTTTGAAGGTCAACTAAATTTTTTTGTAATTCGTTTTTCTCATAAAATGACAGACGTCTTGGTTTGCATGAAACAGGTTCATACTTGGCAAGTTCAAGCTTCATTTCAAAATTTACTTTAGGGTGATGTGGTTTTGAAGCCACCAAATAATCGTTATGATAAGAGTTTTTCGACTTGTGATTTAATATCATTAGGTAAATGATTATTTATTAAAAGGTTTTCAGTAACCGTTATTGGATTCTGAACATAAATGATATGCATAAGTTCACTAACCTCATTATGGAAATTAAAATTCTTACCACTATCATGTGACTCAATGGTTGGATCCTCCCCTTTAAGCTTAATGTGTAATTCATTATTATCGATATCAATTTGTACATTAGAATGTGAAATAAAATCTCTCCCTAAAATAGAACTATACGTCATAGTCGAATCTGGTACTAAACAAATTTAAGTTTCGTATTAACTTCGTTTTCAATGCAGACATCAGTTTCAAAATACCCAAAATATCCAATTTTGAACCATTAATACCTTGAAAGTCTCTTTCTAAAAATTCTTTAATAATACATTCGTTAGGGACATATTTTTGCTTAATTAAACTTATTGGCGACCCTGTATCTAAAAAGCTGCAAATTGAAAATGTACACACACCTAAATAATCATAATTAACGTTAAATTTTAGGTTAATTACATATGGTTTAGTTGAATTGCATTCAATAACATGTGCAGTTGTCTCGACTCGCTGGTCTGGACAGTTTTTTTGATGATGTGGCCCATTTTCCCACAAAGAAAACATGATCCCTTTGGCCTAATTGGTTTCTTGCAATTGTTAATTCCGTGACCATCCTCATTGCAATTGTAACAGCGGAGTTTTCTATTATTATGAAATGATTGATTACCATTAAAATTCTTCCTTGAGATTGAACTCTTGGAGGGAATAAATGTAGACTTATATGATGCAGATTCATCACGAACGACATTATTTAAAATTTTGAATAAATCTTCGACTGTTTTAATATCATGGAGTAACATTCTAGCTTGACTTTGTAAAGTGCGGTAATTCAACCCATCAATAATGTACTGAATCATTTCTTGTTCTGGAACAGCGTTGTTACCTAACAAAACTTTATCGTGATAATACGACGTGAAATGTTCATTAGATTTCCATAACCGATTTTCAAACTTTTTGCGAAGTACAACAATATTTTGTTGAGCACTAAACATTTTGCGTATTTCTAAGTGTAATCCAATCCATAGTAATATAATTTACTTTTGAATTGTACCATTCCCTGGCTTGTTTCGTAAATTTGCCTACGGCGATTACTTGCATAACCTCATTTGAAGCTTGATACGTGGTTTGTACTGCATTAACTCTTTCCAGCCAAACATTTATATCCACATCTTTTCCGTTAAATTCAGGGAGTAACATGCTTATTTCGTTATTACTAAAAGTAGGTTTTGCATTCGCGTTTGCAGAACCTCGTGGTTTTGTAGCGTTGTCTACAGGTTGTTGCTCTTGGAATAACATAATTCCGCGAACTGTTGTTTGAATAATATCATTCATCGTTAAAGTGCTGAGTTCTCTCTGCTTCTTCTGGTTTCATCAGAATCGGCTTGAATAATTTGTTCAGTCATGGCGTTCATGTTTGATCCGGTATTTTTCATAATGTACTCGTAAAATTGAAATTTCTCTTGTTGTTGCCCACCCCGAAATCTGTAGGGTGGATCGAGCGGCAGAATAAATAAAACTAAAGTACTAATTGCCAGATTTAATAACCGAATAATAAACAAAATAAAAATAAGTATTGGTGACGAGCATAAAACGGTTGCTCTCCGATCACCGTACATTCGTAGTCATAATATGTCATAATAATAATGCTGGTTGCGTGCGCAGTCCCTCTTCAGCTCCCACTTGTCACAAGAGCCAATCATATGGTAGGTACCTGGCGGATTGGTGCTTGGCGGGAAATTTAAGTAATAGCCTACAGAAGCAGAGAAGAGAAAAAAGATAGGTGGAGGTAGACCCAGATTAAACTATTGCACACAGATAGTGAAAGATGTAGGCTGTGAGAATTTCTGAGAAATGTGTAGGATAGCTCAGAATAGAAAACAATGAATATACCTGTCCAAGAGTTCTAAGACTGATGACCTAATGATGATGATGAGGTGATTATTGAAATTTGTATATAGCTAGGAGCTATATTCATACTAGGAAATTGTCAGATAATTAAGTTGCTAATTTGTCAGGACATAGGTTTAATAACTTTGTGTAAACTGGAAACTCGGGTAACTAACAGATAGAGAGACCCTTCCTATTTATAAGGTAGGTTGCTTATGATTTTGTATTCCAAAAATTATATAAATGTTTTATTCTAATATGTGTTGAGAAGTGTAATAAATATTAATCGATTGATTTGCAGTTAGTTGTTACGATTTTGAGGTATATATCTCTGCTAAATAATTTTGACAGTAGTTGGTTACTAAGATTAGAGGAACTGTTAGCTTCTCAGATATACCAACTATCCAACGTTGTACAAAGTGAAAAAATTTGAAGGGATTTTAGGAGAACCGTCCCGCCCTGCAGAAACCATCCACGCACCACCACCGTATCAAATCGAGGTATTAAAGTACTACACTACGAAAGTGTGGCTGTAGAAGTCGACAAACAATAAACCAGGTACCAATAACTAAATATTCACACTCCATTATTAAACAATGTATGTCTAAAAATACAAAAACCATACACATTGTGTTCTGTTGAAATTAAAATTAGTTTAAAGTAGAAATAGGTAATAAAAAAAGATTATAACAGTTAACTCTATTATCCAGAAGGTTGTACAAAAATTTAGCAGCAGATATGTTACGTCTTGCATGCAGAGAATTGAAATTAAACTTGGTAAGAAGCATATAAGATATATAAACAATTTTTTATTTCTATAATGTTTGTTTAATATTTTATCAGTTCGTTGTTTTCAAAATTTTCAAATATCTTTTGGTTTCACATATAAATTAATTTTCTGTATTTCTGCATGTACATTTTTTGCTCTTGCTTTGTATGAATAATGGCCTTATAGTGTTAAAATTTGAATATTGAGCACTGAGTTCTATCTTATAGGATACCTTGATCTGTGCTTGACACATATTCGCTGACTGATTGATCTAAATAGTTTTATCAATACAGTATGGTAGTGTAAGGTACAGTGCTGCCTTGAAGATGTGTTTCAATATGACTTTGATGTTATCGTGAGATCACTAAATTCATTTTGCGTGACATAATCACAATTGATGGTTAAATTCATCTACAAGTGTAAAGGAATTCACTAAACTCTAATAGGTAATGTCTGAGAAATATACAGTCATGTTATATTTTTAATCATTACTGTACAACTAGAACAATTTATTGATTCCTTTGCGTTTTTTAAAGAAATGAATGCCATTATTTTTTATGTAAACGTTATTGATTATTCTATTAAACAATAATTATAGACAATTGTGACAATCAATCTAACGGAAAGAACATGTATTATCGCTTCCACCATATAACTATGTATCTGAATAAGCTGAAAGTAATGTAAACCAATTAATGCTAATATTTCAATCAATTTACTATGTATCAGGAAGGGTGGTTCCTGATAAATGTCTATGATAAGAAAAACACGTACATGCTACGTGTACATGACTTAATCTCATGCTTTTTTAGAGAGTTTATAGTTAAACATTAAAGATATTTAGTTGAAGTTGACCTAAATTATAAGAATAGTTATATGTAAAAGTCTTTGAAATAAAAAATTTTACTAAATATTACAACTTGCAATTAAGATGTTGAACACTGAAGGTTATGCAAGACCTCGGCATGGTGTCAAATCATTTTGGAGTAACTCTACATGGAATTCTCTTTATAAAGATTGGCAACTGAGAGCTGAAATTCCTATAACTTCTAATAAGAACAATTCGAGGTAGGCGTGAGTTAAATATTTTTGAATCACAAACTTTCTACTAAATAAATTGGTTGTGTGGAGAATATAATTTATTTATAATAAAGTATCTACAATGACAATAATTATTGCCCTAATGAGACAATTATATTATTATACATCTAGTATTATAGTTAAATGACAGTTACAGGTAAATGCACTTTAGTTAATTGTGGGTACCGTACAGAACGATGTAATAATATTCCACAAATTCTCAATACAAAATAACCAAACAACGCAAAGAATAAATCAAGCTTACCCCGACTAATCTAGATAGTTAAGGTGGATACAGCGAATTACGGCCTCCTTGTAACACGACCATTTCTGCACCACAAATGCTATGTATTAGTCCTTTTGCACATACGTTTGGGTCCTGTTAGAATCTATTGCCTATTTTCTTCAAATTGCGGTGGATTTCGTTGAGCCAACATTAAACAGGGACCAGATGAGATACAGAAAGGAGTTTCGGTGAAGGAAACGATAGGTGAACTCCACACTACATTATAACGCACTGCCTAATTACTTCATCTTGTCAGTCCAATGGCCTACGATTATTAGTTGAAGCAACGACGCACATTCTTCAAAGGATGAGAAACATGTTTTATGGCTAAAAATAAATAATAAATTATAACTTATTCCCCTACAGTGCATGAGAATTCAAAACCGCATTCTAATGTGCCATGATCTACTAGCTAAATTAGCTAAATTATGATGGAATATATACTACAAATTAGGATTGGAAATCCGCTATTTTTAATTGTTAAAATGAGGCTTGTGGTGGAACAATAGGAATATTTATGTATTATATTATTATATACAATTATAATTAATCTTTTACATGGATCGGTGAAAACAATGTTGTCCAGAATTATTCCGGCAAATGGTGGAATGTATGGTTGCTTTAGTAAAAATCGTTAGACATTGTTCAATGGATTGCATCTGCTGGTTTTGACTAATTTCTGGACCTGCATTCATGAGCTTGGACGACATTTATCACATGCAAAATGTTGGTTACCCAACTCGCTTAAAAAACTTTGCATACAAATGAGCGATGGTATTTTCGAACATTATACGATATGTAAATTTCGTATAAGAAAAGATATCACATGCAAAATCCGACAACATGGTTTTATACCAATCAAATTTATATAAAACTGGTCTAAAACATTAAATTAGTAGTCCGTTTATGGAAAGGTTGCCGAAGATCATTATGCTTCAACATTAAAGTCTAACAGAAATTGGTGGATAAGCAGCTGTCTTATGTAACATCAGAGGAAAATACTGAAATAGTGGAATTTTTGGAAAATCATGCATTTAAGAAGTGGTAAATTTACCAAAGATGTTTTCCATTCCGTTAAGTCGTTTATAGCAGCTAAATTTACTAAAGCGTCTAACATGGTCATTCTACAAACTTTTGCTTTAAATAATATAAGCCATATCACAAAACAAGAAAAATATCTGTACTTGCATGCCACAAATACCTTGAAAATATTGAGGTTAGGAGTCGGTTGAGCTTGAGGATTCTTTAAGGTTATACCGCACTTTAATTTACACTTTTTTTTCGGTCTAAAACAAGTCTTATTGTGCACATTTACAGAGATCCTTAATGTACTGAAATGCCACTACACAGATCTTCGATGCTAATTCCAAACAATAGTTACTACGCTAAAATATTCCTTAAAATAACAACGAGTACTTCTTACTACTTCAACAGCGAATTGGATTGATGCACTATTAATTTGTTTCCACAAGCACTAACTGTTATATCATAATTTACATAGATACTAAGCGTATATATTTTCATAATCGATGCAATAATTTATTTCACCTCTCCTGTAAATCATAGCCTTCACTGTGAACCATGGGACCTTGACAATCTGAAGAGGCTTGCGTGTCTCAAACAAAAAAATAGCCGAACCGAAGGTGCAACCGTATTAGAAGGGTATGTACAGAGAAATCAGACTAACGAATGGTTCCTAAAAGAGAAACAACAACCCGTCCAGTAGTTACAAGAACGCTCTAGATAATTGTCTGACTCGGCTTTGTAATACCAACCAACAAGGTTAGTACTGCTGTACAGCTAAAGGCAAAAGGAAATTACAGTCGTTACTGTTACCATGTACGTCTATCTGTATGGTTTGAGTATGATGGCATCCTCTCAGATAAAATATTCCGGAAATTAAAAAATCCCACATTTGTATCGCCGGATAGGGACTACTCGAGACGACTCATCAAAAATGATAAAAATACCATTCTACGCGTGGAAACGTGGAATGTCAGAAGCTTTAATCGTAGTGGTAGGTTAAGATACCTGACAAGGCAAATGGATGGCTGAAGTTAGATGAAGTTCATTGGAAAGTAGAGCATCATTTCTAATCATGAAATTACACAATCATTAACACAAAATTGTTACGTGTTAAGTGAGTTAACCCGTAACATCATTTTTCAATTATTGGATTACCAGTTTCCATTCCTTACATTTAATAAATCTAGTATTTCTTGTATAAAAGTCAAATAATTCCTTTTGTTTCCCGAATCAGATCCTGTTTATTTTATAAATTATTAGTTACATTGTAGGCTTAGAATGATTTCAGTATGTATAAAAACGTTAAGATATCCTCGGGGTTTTATTGCTTTCGGGAAATGTACTATTATCACGCATTATTGAGGTGTAGCAGTTCTCTGCTCCAATTGGTGGTAGAATATCAGTCAATTTGAATAGGCCAATCCGGGGAACTGACAAATGCGTGTTGAAACAATGAAGATAATTTGCATAAACTTAAATTCATTAGTTCTATACTGAAGTTCGGAAAGGCTACTGCGTTTTCGGAGTGTTATTGCTTGCCTTGTGATGTAGTGCTCGTTTATCTATCCAATACGACTTACCGGCAAGCACCACGCTACAAATTTGTTGAGAACCGGACAACTAGCTCTCATATAAAAATTTGCATGCTTGGACTAGAAATTTTACTAAGTAAGGGTTGGGTTGTAGGAAGTAGAAACAAAGCCACAACCCACCAGTTAGTACGGATGTAAATAACTACTAGCAGCACAAACGATGAAGACACTGAGCAAGTATTCAAAGACATAGCCGATATCTTGCGGTGCATTAAGTGAGATGAGAATTTGATTGTAACAGGACACGTTCCGACGGGAACCGAACACCATTGCTGCATTCATTCTTGAATTAACTATAAACCTAAGCGTAAATGCAATGCACCTCTGCAGTCTAGGAAATGAAGAAAAAATTAAGAAAAATTGAATAATCATGTTCGACATTGGTTGAAGTTTTTGCTCTGGTATAGAACCTATATCCAAGTTAGTATTGCTTACCAATTTCTCAATTAGGGTCTACCACAAAAAATCTGTATCTTTCCACCATGCTTTACAATTTATTAAACTCTCAGGATCACGACAGCAAGAAATGAAATTTGCAGGATTTGACTCCAACAAAATAAACCTCCATTCCATCTGATCGCAAAGATCCTGTGTCTTTGATATTCTGTTAACTACAAAATTGGTCCGCGTAAAGTTGGCGAATGTAACCAAGCAAGAACTATATACAAATTCGTAAACAGAGTGGTTTTGTCAAATTTGAAATTCATGCAAGTGTTGAATTTATCATACATACGAGCAAGTAATAAAAATTCACATAAATACCAACTTTGGTAAAGATATTGTTGTTAATGAGTCACTCCTAAGTTCGAACAGACAAATGACACAAAACCCTATTGCAGTGATATAAAACTCTTACCTTAATATTATTATGCTTAAATTTAAACAAAACTATTTCCGTAGCTATTTCATTGTCCAACAGAATACTTAGGTAATGGAATATTAATTTCCCACTACATAGATGCAAGTTATTTTCCTTACTTCCACAATACATAATTATACATCATGAATAAACAAAAAACTCATAGAGTGCTTATGGCTCTACTGCTTCAAATGATTCTTATAACTAATGGTGCAGAATGTTCAGAAACACCAATGATATACCTGATGCGTACGATAGGTGACCTCAAAATTCCACTTCCATTGACAGTTGAAACCAATTTATCACCTCTTCCTGGTTAATCACCACCGACTGACAAGAATATAAATCCACGATTAACATGTTTCATTTTTTTGGCCTCTGCATATCCAGTAAAGTTCAAAATAACTCGATATCGGTCCCTTGAGGGTCCATTGCCTTACTGCCAAAGACGATATGTCTAATGTCATCCAAATATCATTTTGATCTTTTCCTCATTGGCCAGCTCTTCGAGAGGCGTCCGTTATTACTGATGCATAATTTCGTCCACCTTCTGATCACCACTCTGTACTAATTTCGTTCGAACTTAGTCCGTTTAATCTCCCCTTTATTAAAGTTCTGAATTCCGTTCGCACATGTCTAATACGTTCGTAGGGTCAAGTTCATTGTATTCAGATCATGTAAACGTTTTAATTTTATGACATTTTAGTATTCTGTGGTTGTTGCTGTTTTTTCAAATAATATGTGAATTGA
This sequence comes from Platerodrilus igneus, assembly GCA_036346225.1. Classification (NCBI taxonomy): domain Eukaryota; kingdom Metazoa; phylum Arthropoda; class Insecta; order Coleoptera; family Lycidae; genus Platerodrilus; species Platerodrilus igneus. Next base: position 1,884,552 of record JARFIW010001025.1, on the reverse strand, counting down.
TACAAATATTATTGTGGATAGTAGTGTCCCTGATTTTTATCGGTGATTTTTCTAATTGAACACGACTAGTGTAAAATTGCAAAACATATCATTCCAGGTAATTTAACCTTAAAACAACAAATATAATCTATATCCTACTGGTCAGATATTATTAACAGAACTCCAAAAAAAACATTCATCTGAAAGTAATATTACCATTCAATTGTACTAACTTTTCCCTGACTGGTCTATATGACATTTTAAATCCCATTTATTTGGAAATACCCTTAGCAACAATACAGAAAAAAACAGCGTAATCACAACTTTTCACTTAATCATTCCATTTTCCATTTAAAATACAAACTTTACACCCTTTAACTAACAATAATTCTGTACTGAAGCTTACGTGTACATATTTCTTACTCTTTTAAAAGATTCCGAAGTTAAAATAGTACCTTATTCGGATCTCCGGAAGAGGACGACTTCAGAGCATGCGATCGGAATACTTATTAAAAGAGTCGGGAACATTTTACGAGTCGAAGCGTGGATTGTCAGAAGTATGAAACAAGTAAGTAAGCTAGAGAAGTTGAAAATTGAAATGGATAGGTTAGCATTAGACATAGTAGGAATCAGCGAAGTTCGGTGGCCAGAGGCGGGGGATTTTTGGAGTGAAGACTTTAGGGTAATTCATACAGGATCAGAGGAAGGAAATTCGGGCGTGGGTATACTTATGTAAAAAAGGATACAACACTATGTAGAAAACTACTTACAAAAGAATAAAAGAATACTCATGGGTAGATTAGAATTTAAACCGGTAAATACAGTAATAATACAAGTATACATGCCTAGCCCTAGCTACAGTAAGGAAGAGATAGAAAATATCTACAAAGATATCGAAGACATATTAAGATATGTAAAAGGCCGTGAAAATTTAATAATTACAGTGGATTTTAATGCAGTAGTAGGTCAGGGTAGGGAAGAATCGGCAGTAGGTTTATTTGATCTAGGAAAAGAAACGACAGGGGAAGTAGGCTGGTAGAATTTTGCGACAAAAACAATTATTTTAAAATCATGCTAGAAGATGCCAGGAGATATAGGAAGATATTAACTAGATTATATTCTTGTTACACAACGGTTTAGGAATCCAGTAAAAGACTGTAGAAGCTACCCAGAAGCAGATATAGACACTGACCACAACATCGTAATTATAAAGGCCGCTCTTAAATTTAAAAATTTGAAAAAAAGGAACGGAAAAATGAAGTTTGATCTTGAAAAACTAAAAGATAAAGATATCCACAATGATTTTAAAAAAGTCAAAGGAATTGCTGAAAGATATCGAAAAAGTTTCTTGAACTAAGGAAGTAAAAACAAAATGGAATAACATCAAATCCAGCTCAAACATGGCGGCGAGAGATATTCTGGGGTATACACAAAGAGAAAATAAGAAACCATGGACAACAAAGGATATCCTGAATTTAATACAAAACTAGGGATCGCCGCAGTATATTTTAAAGTGTCAAATTCTATAAAGGTTAAACGACAACAAACGTATTATTTAAATGCGAAGTAGAAAGATGTTTTTTCGTCTATGGTAGTAAAATTGAAATGTTTTTTGTTTAGAAAATAGCCAAAAGACAACCATAAAATGTGTATGATGCAATTGGTAAAAAATTTTATTACTACAGAGAAAGAGCAAACTTTTAATGCCCCAAATGTGGTCGTAAATTATTGCCATAAAACGGTTATAGAATTACATGCAAGAAAGCAATAGAAAATATGCAAAAGGCTTACCTTGATTAATAGCTGTAGCCAAGACATTCTTCGCTTACTGCTTTCAGCCGAAAGTCACAACTGACATCTTCAACTAGATCAGGGTTTTGTGAAGATCCGTTTTTGGCACAAAGTGTGTTGAACCTACACTCTTAGTGAACAGATGCTTGCGGAGGTTACATACTTCAGTGCACTGAACATGCACTTGCATCTAATACATCTATATTGTATGGTAGTTGACAATCAAGACCTTTTTTAAAACGTCCTTTCTCATGAACTCGTCGTTTCCATCATGAAACGTTTCCCATTGCCTAAACGCGATAACCACGCATTCTTCTGGTCTGAGAAAAATGTGTGCCTAAACGAATACATACAATAAAATTGTATGTTGTTCCCCTACAATACGTGAGAACTGGAAACTGCAATTATATCGTAGTAACTTAATTTATACATGCAATAATAATGATGGAAAAATAGACTTGCCCTTTTTGGTTTAACAGAATCCCCTATTTCTAATATTAAAATGAAAACTTTATGCATCCAAAAGGTGTAACAAATGAATGATATGCAAATGAAAATATCCTAAAACTAAAATTTTTATTGGGATTTACGTAGAAAAGAGGCGCTAATTAGCTTCATACAAAGATACTTTATCTACCAATATCTAAAATGCAAATAGTTGAAAATTTTGACATATTTAAAATTGTATAGGTGAATGTCATACAACAGGAGCGATAAATAATACAAATTTTAAACGTTTTGATGTCTATTAATAACTACTTTATGGTGTTTCCATGTTTCATTTCATTTAATATTACTAGTGGCAGTACAGGATAGTTACAAAGCTTAATTTTTGGATCTACCTCCCTCCCTCCTACCCAATACAGTTCCAAAGGATTCAGTATTCTATCCATTTAGAGATAGGAAGATAACAACTTACACCACTATGTCTTTATAAAAAGCAAATACTTTACATAAATAATTATTGATTATTTGGTTAATAATAATTACAGAATATTGGAGCAATTTATGTAACATAAGGAATGCGATACTATCATTATTAGCGGCATTTATCTCTCAAAATAGTTTCCAAACAAGGTATACAAATACGTGACAATCCTCCGTACATATCATAAAATGCAATTGTGAATAAATGGATTTGATAATACAGAAACGTGTACAGTGGTTTTACTCCCACATAAAACAAGGGGTTCTTAGTTTCAATAGCAAACCTAATGTCTGAAATTGAAAATAATGCTTCATTATTTGGGGTAGTTGTGAACGATATGAACGTTTCTGAAAACATAAACAACATTGATGTCAATAAATTTGTTATAAAGATGTTCAATATGAAAAATTTGGATGGACCAAGACATGGCACATTGTCACTGTGGACGAATTCTAAAATAAATCCTCCATTTAGAAATGCAGCAACTTCAGTCCCGAATAATTCCAGGTAGGTGTGTGGATTCGAGTTTAAAATTGTTAGTTTTATTCAAATCGTGAGATACCATTTGATATATGGGAGTGTATTTTCTTTAACAGTACGTGTATATTAAAATGTATCCTACTATCCAATTCAAAGGTTTCCAATCTTATTTTGATATGGAACCCTTCCAAACATGTTACACATTTTTGGGTTGGTGGATATAAGTAACAGAAACAACACAAAAAAGCTAAAATATAAAATAAAATATACAATTTAATAAAATTGGTCATCATCAGATCTTCAGTTCTGGAACTGGTTAGACGCATACCCTCATTGTTTCTTATTCTGAGCTAACCTAAAAATTTTTCTGAAATTTCCACAGTCTGCATCTTTCACTATATGCGTGCAATGGTCTGATCTAGGTATACCACTACCTCTTTTTTTCTTTGTAATATATCCCGTACTATTCCCCAAAATTTCCTTAGAATGTATAGCGCCCTTCTATTTCTCCTATTTTTTATTTTCCACAGACATATTTATTCCCCTACTATTTCTATAACCTCTTTGTTATTAACTTTGTCTGTCCATGCTATCATCCTCATACATCTGAAGCACAACATTCCAAGAGGCTCTTACCATTTTTTTGTTTGCTTCTCCTACTGCCTCTAGTTCATAGGCATACTGAGCTGTGCCACACATATGCTTTCCACAATTTTTTCGTTGTTTCTGTGTTTTTTGTCTTCGAACATAGCCGCTGCTTTTACTTGTTAGATGCAGTTCGGTTCCCCTTCTATTGTTTACAAATTTATATCCTATTAACCCCAATATTCAGTGGTATACGAAGGGGGTGGTTCCGTGGTGTAGTTGGTATGTGTGTGACTACTATCCCCAAAGTCCCGGATTTAAATCCCAACATGGTCCGCTTGAAAAATGTTGTGTGATCATTTTCCACAAAAATACACCTTTGTTCGTATGAGAGGTAAAATGTGTGTGTTGTCATGCACATTAAAGATCCCTACCTTGCTTGCAACAGCAAAGGTTCGCCAAAATTCAAAATTTACAGGTAAAAAAACTCGCTCCTGGTCAATGTAGTACTTTCGGGTGGAGCATTGGAAAATCAAATGTAGCGTATGTGAAGAGGGTTAAACAGCCTGCGGCTGCCAAGATCCCCGACACTTGAACAAATGTTCAAGTGTCGGGGACACTTGAACATTTGCCGAATTAATAGTTTTCCAGTCAATCCTTTTGCACAATCAACATATTCTTTGTACACTAGCACTTTAGTTTTATTTTTGTTAATTTTTATACCATATCTCTCTGTTAGAACTGTTTCCATTTCATTAAGAGCAGCTTCTAACTCTTCTTTCCTAGATGCTAATACCGCTATATCATCTGCAAATCTAACCATATGAATCTTTTGTCCCTGCATAATAATTCCAAATGTCTTCCTGCATTTAACAGTATTCACTGCCTCTTCGATGTACAAGTTAAAAATTAATGGAGATAAGGCACATCCCGATCTCACTCCTTTCCTAATATTTACTTCTCTATGCTCCTGCTCTAATTCTATTACCGCTGTTTGCTCTTTGTATAAGCTATGTAGTATCTGTCTATCACTAAAACTTATTCCAATCTTTTTGAGTATTTCGAACATTTTTTTAATTTTACATTGTTGAATGCTTTTTCGAGATCTACAAACCCTATGTACACGTTTTTCTCTTTTTCTATTCTCCATTATCACCCTCAAAGCCAAAATAGTCTTCCGTGTTCCTCCGTTTCGCCTAGACCCAAACTGTTCTTCTCCTAGTATTTTCTCAGCTCCTTTTTCCATTCGTCTTTCTACAATTCTAGTAAATATTTCTGACACGTGTGCTGTCAAACTTATTGTTCGAAAATTTTCACATCTAACCAAGCTTTTTTTTGGTATAGTGACTATGATGTTACGTTTGAAATGTTTTGGTATCTCGCCTGTCTCATACATATAGCTCACAAGTTGGAAGAGACGTTTTGTTACTGCTTGTCCAGCGGGTTTTATAGTTTCTGCATGCACGTTATCTGTACTCGGCGCCTTACCATTTTTCAGACCCTTTTATGCTAATTCAAACTTAGCTCTAAGTATCGGATATCCCATGTCATCCTTTTCAATGTCTGATTCCTGTTCTAATGCAGTTAGTTCCTCTCCTGTTTATAAAATCTCTATATATTCTTTCCACATAACCACGTTCTCTACATTTTCTATAATGGCATTTCCTACAGGAATCTTTTACCGTACAGATGCCATCAACTTAAAACAATTTAAGTACGTTATGTACTTGGGAGTAATGTGGTGGTTTCCCGTTGTCTTTCACATTGCAGTAGTGTGTCCTAGAATGCCATACCGATCCATTTTAAGTACCAAAGAAGCACTACCCTCTTTCGGGGACCTGTCTTAATCTGGTTCTTCACTAAAGACTCCACCAATTTGGTAAAACCTTTGGTTTGGCTCTTTAGCTCATTGGAACACTCAAGCCGTTCCACCCATTCTAGTAATTCAGAACTTCTTCAAGGTGCATGTCCATTCAGAACAAAATAAAAATAGTGGAACTGAAATTATATTCTTGGGCTATTTGCAGTTGAATAAAACAAAATTCAATTTAACTATATTTTGATGTATTGTTATATTACCTAACGTTTCAATAATGGGTCTTTTATAAACCTGGTGATTTTGTTATAAAAGGACCTCACTAATTAATAGTAACAAACATAATTCTCTATCAATTCTGTAAAAAGTAACTCCTTTCACAGAGTTGTATCGTTTGAAAAACGCAAAAACATACTGCCAAAAGTTTAGTAATAAAATATTTTATTAAAATGCAAAAATTGTATTTTTCTTTAATTCAACAGCCTAATAGCTCAAGAATATAATTTTTTTGATACAAAATTTATATTTTGTCCAGAAATACGCGTTTTAGATAGAGTATATTAAATTTAAGACTACCGCCAGTTATACTATTTGATATATTTGTAATGCGTTTGTTGTGATACGCTAGATACAATAATTAAATGGGCAAGAAGGAATTAATCTTGAATGGATAAACTTGTTATTGAAGCACCCTGCATAATTTTAATTTCAAGTATAATAGTGTTCAAAAACTAGACATTCAGCAAAATCAGTATTTTCATTCAAATCATAACCTTTAAACCACAAATATAATCCTTGGATCTCTGTTAGATACATATTGGAACTTAACTTAGGGTTGTAAATTATTTTAAACCACAAAAATGTAAACAAATCAATTATAACTATAAAATTTTATAATGGAAGCACGTCATTTTTAAAGAAAGTTTTTAGAATTACTAAGTATATTGCAATGTCTTCTTTTCCAATGAGATATAAAGGGTAGGTGTACTGCAGAGTATAAATTAAATGTACTCTGACGGAGCTAACCGTTAAGGGCTGCAGAGTTTACCAAAGACTAATCTCAAGGAGAGGATTTTAGTTACAGATAAAATTCTTAAGGCTCTTGGTATGATTACTTTCTTTTATTTTCTCACCTTGTGATAAAAGAATTAGAAATCAAACGTAAGTTGAAGCAAGAAAAATACTAAACTTGTATATTGAAATTTTGGTTCATAACATATAAACAATTATTTCTATAAAGTGTTAAGCGATTAATAGTCAGGAAATCACAAAGACTTAATACAATGTTTTTATAAATATTGTTACTTGCCAAAAATTGGTTATGTATCACATTTAGATTAAGTATAAATTATAAGGTAGTTCCCGCGTATCTTTTTAAATTAAATACGTCGACTTCCGCCCGCCCGGACATTCGCGTCTGCGCAGAGTGGATACGGAGCGGAGTGTGAAAAAGACGCCATTAAGCCACGCGTCCTGAAGCATCGAACATCTATCTGTGTGGTGTGCCTTTACTTTTCAGGTGTGTAGGTTCCTTTCTACCTTGCCTTAAATGTTCCTCATACCTGGTTGTTCCTTATCGTTCCCTTACGAATGAATAGAGTTTGGACAGATGAAATTTGGAGTCAACGTGGCGTGATGTGACCCACAAAACGTGATGGACCCTGAGATTTAGCTGCAAGGTGCGATTTAAGCGAGTAAATTGCTTTTATTTACATTGTGCATGAAAATTTGATTATTGCATCACCTTTAAACGTGTTCGGTATTTGATACAAAATGGCGCGTAATTATACGTTATATTATAACAATTGCGTGATAGTATAGCAACGCGTGAAGCACAACAATATTTACACAAAGCTTTTTTGTAAAGACAAATAAAATAGTTCTGTTTCAATTTTAAATTATTTGCTTGTCAACCTTTTAACCATAAAAAATTGCATGAAATTCTGTATGTTAACAGAGGTAGGCTATAAGAATATTAACATTGCCAACTACACCAAGTTAAGTGAATATTTGAAGCAGAGGTCAAAAGGACATCAGCCAAAAAGGTCTAAAGTTCGGTCCAGAGAAGATATTTTATAATTTATTCACGAGGCACCGAATGAGACGTTCTTGATGATTAAAGTCGCATTATTATAGTGTGTATTTGGTTGATGTCAACGACAAAAACTTGTAAATTTGCTAGTTACTCACGTAGAAGATCCAAAATCAGTTTTCGTGGTAAATGTACCAGAGACAAAAACTAATATAACGTGGGTTTTACCAGTATTGATGAAGACTAAATGAACAGTTTGAAGCTCATAAGAGATTACATATCTTTACGCCATATGGTTGTTCAAAAAAGAAATTTTCCTGAACTATGGACAGGGTCACTGTACTGTACAGCCAATGGAGAAAAATCACATTTGGAAAAAGATTATCCATTATTGCAAAATATCTGGATTTAAGTTGATTCAAAAAAGTACACGGGTCACTGTTGCGACAAACATCAGTAACTCTTTTGACAGATGCAGGAGCTAGTATGACCAAGCTGGAACCCCATGGTGGATGGAAAAGTACATCAGTTGCTGAAGGATATTTAGAGGACAGTTTATCTTCAAAAAATGACGTTTCATGGATACTGGCCCTTTCCTACAGAATTTTGATATTTAGGTAATGAGAAATGGGTCAACGTTTGCTGCAAAAAATATAACTATCGTTCCAAAGTTGTCATTTTAATGTGAATTCGAATAAGTAATGTTAATTAGATAATTACACAATTTTCTTTAATATCCTGTATTTTTATTAATAAAAGTTATTAATAAATTAACCAAAAACAGTTTCTTTTGTGTCTTTATGCCCGCATGGACCATAAAGTACATTTTATGCCTGCACGGGCATAAAATACACTACTATGTAGATTGTAACTAAGCAGTAAAAACACAACAATAATAAACTAGTATGACGTGCAATATTTTATCTACAACTAATATAAAACATACGCATTACACCTGTGGTTTTTGCTATATATTAATCACGTTAGGGAATAACGAAGAGCAGAGGGAATAATGGCTCTTTATTCCCTCTTATAGACCAACTGGAAAATAATATTATTAAATCCCAATACCTTTGAAATTTAAAACAAAAGTCAAATGCCAAATATCAAATACCATGTCTCAATACAATAACACAAACAAGTAGCCGTGTTTGTTTTCGCTAATTTATTGTAGAATTTTAATAATTTGGAAAGTCAAGTTATATAAATTATGCTTTCTTATACTGATACTTAGTTGTAGATAAAGTATAGTATACAACTTGCTATAATGAAGGCTACTATTCACTCGGATGATTACTACACTCGCTCGCTTCGCTCGCTCGTGTAGCAACTTTTATCCTCGGGAATAATAGCCTTCGTTATAACCTCATTGTATAACATACTATTACCAACCGTTAAGTCAACAAAAAAAATTAAAATATATAAGAGTAAAAATATCCTTATCGCCAATATTTAAATAAATTAATAAAATGCAAAAATAATATTGTTATCTTTTAGTTGGATATAGTTATGCAACAAAAAACCCCTTTAAATGTGATCGGTTCTCATAAATCATTGCTTGTATTTTCTTACTCTGTACGAAACACTGGAATATGCTGTATTTGCAGCAAAATACATTGATAATAGTGTTAACAAAATAGCATTAAAACGAAAACATTTAAATAGTTTAAAATTTGCACAAGGAGCTGTATCAAAAACTAAGCATCATAGGAATTTATCAGTTACTTTAATGTTTTAGTAAAATTACTACTTTTAATTAATTAAAATAACATTATATTACAGTGATGTCAAATACAGTGAAGGATTATTAAAAAGATTCTACCACCATATTGGGCAGTATTTCCTGAATTCGACACTACATGGTCTAAGATACATTGGAGATTCATCCATATCATTTGGAGAAAGGTATGTATTTAATATGAACATATCGTTGTCCTAACAATGCATAATATAGAATTCTGCTAATCTTATTGTCATTCCACATGCCCTTAATAGGATTAAACTGTAATAAGGAAAAGCATTAATAGTGCAAATATTTAATTTTAAATGAAATTGTCATAGCACTTTCAACTAATATAATCTTTATCAGTGATCCACAAATAATTAAAATAATTTAAATTTTTTTGCAAATTCTAGACATCTTTTAGTATTTTACAAACTCACATATTAAAAAATCGACTCAGTTAAAAGGATAAAACTTAATTCGCCTTAAATGTGTTAGTTTGTATAAGACTAATATGTGTGGAATATGCAAGAAAATGGTAAATTATTTTAATTGTCTGGAAATCACTGATGACGTAACTACTTAAGTGGAACGTGCTATGATAATTTCATTTAAAAATGAATTACATATTTGCACATTTGATACCTTTTTTTAAATATGTAGGTTCAAGGGAGATAGTTATTGATTTGTGATGACACTTTGTTATTAACCCAAAAGAATGTAGCCTAGTGCTCTGGACCAATACCCATTTATTTGTCATATAATAATCTCATTTCTATAACAATATTAAAGTTAATAAAGTAATAAACTAAATTATTTTTAACTGATGTGTTAAGCTTTGTGATAAAATTATTTAAAACTGTAAGCAGGAGATTTAGTTTTTATTCGTCGTCAACAAAAAAGGATTGACTTATTTAGTGGAATATTTTTTAGCATATACTAATAAATTATTTTAATATACTATTTTAGATCCTGTCTTGTTACTGATTTTAGTCAATATATTAAAAAGTAAAGGCTCAACGAAACACTATTCAGCTTAGAGGATTTTTGATATCGGAAAGAAATGTATACATTTTTATAATATACGCATTGATACATACAAATTATGCCTAAATCACTCACTGTTTAGAAGTACTGAAATGTATAAATTTTTCATGTTCAAGCAAAGTTCTGGTTAATCTTTACAAAACTATGCCAATGATTTACAAGATTTAAATGTAAACTGTAATTTTCCAAAAGACTTTTTAGATCAAGTGTTAATTACAGGGATCACAAGATAATAATGTCCATCAAGAAAACCAAATTGAATTTGGTATAACTGTTGAACTTGCAAAAACGTTAGTAGGTCTCTATGTTACAAAAACAACATTTTCTACTGAAATACAAAATGTCAAGTTTACTACAAATAAAATAGTCAGGCGAAAAAGCAATTCTAATTTCGTCCAAACATTTCAAGTTCTTTTATGCACTGTAAGAATATAACTCTATGTCACAGCTGTTGTACAATGATGTTACAAGAAAGTAGTTTTAGAGTGGGTATGAAACATTAATGTCCACAATATTTGATAAGCACACACTATAGTGGTGGTTACTAACTTTTAAAATGATATGTGTACCGGTGGTCAAATAAGATTGTGGAATACCACCTGCATTCTGAAGTTTGTGTTATAAATTAGTGTGCTGTTAACCTCGACAACATCTCTGCTACTGAAAAAGCCAGCCATTGTGGAAATAGGATCTCACTGATTTTCTTGACGTCGATTGCGTCAAAGGGCGAGTGCTAAGATTATTGTCGTGATTTTACGACGTTTGACTTAAACGAATTATTTACACAATTTAGAAAGGGTTTATGGTAATCAACTGCTAATTTAGTTTATTATGGGGTATAATTTGCTTAGTTGTAATTAAAAAAGAGTGTTCATTAGATTCAACAATGTTGTATGAGAATCCGATACTAATATTTGTAATATTTATGAACTAAATATTTGGCACCCTGGGATTATTATAATTATTTAGTGTTTTGCACTAGTACACTATCAAATTAAAGTCTTATTATTATTATTATTTATTAGAATTAGTTTTTGTTTGAACTAACATGGAAACGGCGGTTCGAGGTTTAGACGGATTGTTAGAATGAATAACTTTGTTTAAATCGATTTTATGATTTACCGACAAATTACATAAGGATTTACACGTATTTTCGAGATAAGCAATTAAATGTTTATAAGATGGGATTGCGGTAGGATCTTGGTGCATTTTAAAACTACGAGCAGTGTGTACATCCAAGCGGTTTAATATCATTTGTACAAGAATAAAATCCCAATGCTCCACGTGCAAATCAAATTTTTTCAGCGCCTGTAAATTATCCACAAAAGTATCAACTAATTTTTGCAAACTGACGGGGTTATCAGAGTTTAATTTAGGATATTTATCAATGTTGTTCCATAGAGCAGAGGTAATGCGACGAATATTACAATATTTTTCACGAAGTTTTGTATATGCAAGAGCATAATTGGCTGCGGTGAGATCAAAATTTTTAATCGTTGCGAGTGCGGGGCTTTTATATGAGGATTGAAGATACGAAAATTTATCTACGTCGGACAAATCGTTATTAAAATGAACCAGGCTATCAAACCGGTCGATGAAGCTCTCAAACAAAGTGGTTTCCCTATCAAATGGAGGCAACAACAGCGGGGGTAATGATACCTTTGACCTTAAGGTATCTAGCGGCGGGGAGACCTCAGCTTGCGGTAAAGATTGATTGGTAAACAGCTTATAATATAGAGCTTTTATTTGAAAATAATTGTGGTCAAAACGTTTATGGATAGCGTCTTCAAGTTCAAATTTTTGATCAGCGTCATCGGCTGAAGAAATCGCGCCGACGATCCAATTGTGATGCGTGAAGAAAGTGTCCTTGACGCTCTCTAATGAAGCAAATAGAGCGCGAAATACACCTAAAAAGGCGGGTTCTTCTGTAGATTTTTGAGCAATCTCCAACATTTCTTCTAGGGAATTAATGGCGATGTTCCGTAAGAAACATGTACGCTTTAGCTTTTCCGCCATGGTTAAATATAAATACAAAACAAACGCGGATAAGATAAAAAAAACCTGACAATATTAATTGCCTCGCGGTGATAACACAAACGTACACCTAATGCATGCGAGATAAGAAAACTCGTAAATAACTAAACGCTACAAATGCTAATTGGCTGTCACTGCTTTGACGAGCGGTATAATTAATCATGAGCCTGCTATTTATTCTAAATCCGACGAGCAGCATACCAAAAATGTAAATGCGGCATAATTTCGAAAGCTCAAAGGCGAGATTTAAAATGGACTGTATAATTTAAGGGTGTTTTAACAAGCAAAATAATTAATGTTGTTCAACAACACAAACAAACAAAGCAGCGTTTATTATTAGCACTCACCTGAATGATGCGGCATAAAGATGAAAAAACGGCGGAACCAATTAGCAGCTTGCAGCACAAGTAACAAGGGCGGTTCATCAAAGCGGATCATCCAATTAGCGACATGCAGCCCGTGTAAAACTCGACGCGGCACATGCACAAAGCGGTGTGACAAAAAGCGGGGTGACCAATTCACAAAGGACGACACTATACCGCTATCTGCCACTGCAGTTTATACGATACTATTCCAAGCGACGATATGTGACTGCGGCTTCTACGATACTTGTTGAGCTACTAGCTTCTTTGCGATACTTGAGCGAGGTTCTTGGATATTCCAATCTATAATAGTTGCGTCCGCGCACTGACAGAACGTTCACCATTCATACAGGTTAACGTGCATAGATAAACGCATTGGGGAAATTTGGAATAACAAAAATTTAATCTACCGCGCCGAATTTAGAACAACCAACAAGCTCAAGTGATAATAAATCCTAACTATAAATTATTTACAAGGACGGAACATATGGTTTCCATTCTAAGTTTATTTGGCATCTCGACTACTGGTGACCAAATTTAAAAATTAGCTACTCCAATTGATTCTACGCTAAAAGCTGCACCAGAAATGTCTTTACACTTTTTCTGAATTTTTATCAACAGATGGGATATGGAACCCTATCAAAATTTGGAAAAATTAATTTTTGGTCTCTGCAACAAAAATGAAAAAGATAGCAAATTTTTGTTTTTGTGGTTTAATTTGTTTCAAAAAGTTGGCCTACTGTTACGTGAACAGTTTTGCTCTAACACTAATGGTTACTGATATATCCTGCGATCCCATCAAAATTGGTCCATTCTGTACAATTTACTATTAGCATGATGACTGTCTAGTGAATAAATCACATATAATTAGACATCTTTTAGAAATCTTTTCAACGAAGTAATTCCTTTGGAATAACATTACTGTTGCATAATTTAATTAGGTCTTTCTTTTTTGCTAAGGTAATCTGTAAGGCGGATGTAAATAACTTTTTCAACCATTAGTTTAGCATAGTTTTCAGACGTCTGAGGGCCTAATTATTAAGGGAAAAGTTTAGCAAGTAATTATTGTTTGATGCTTTTTTGCCGTCTTTTGTTTCTTTTATTAGCACTAACTGTATTTGTTACCGATGTTTCAGTAGTACGAACACAACTTATTAAAATCTCTTCATAACCATATCGGAATTTCATTATGTTAGAATTAGACTTGTAGTACTACATACATTTGAGCCCTTGAGAATGAAAGTGGCCGAAGTCACATTTTTCTTGTTCTGAGATTTTTAATGGTTTTCAAAAAGTATTTTTAAAAAATGTAGTAGATAAATACAATAATTTTTATTGCTGATTTTTCCCACAGACAAATGGTCAATCTCATACTAAAATTATATTTTTAAAATTTATGCTGTAACCATGGATACCAAAGGGCCTAAGTGACTTAAGCCACTTTCATCCCAAGTATGTGGTAGATGAAATAAGTTAGTATTTCTTTTAAGACAACATAATTATTTTTATTTTACAACAAAAACTGATACAAAGTCCGAGTCAAATACACTGTAGTTAAGATATAAAGTTAAATTGTCTTTTAGTTAATTATTTTAATCTCCATTGACTTCGTCTTCGTCTGAATTCTCAATGAACAGCAGAGGTTCAATGTCTTCCCCATCAGTAGCATCACTCGTCGGATTTTGGAAAAAGTTGAGGTACACTGGAGGGATACATAGAAGTAGATCCATCATATGACGCTTTTTCAGTGGCGTAACAAGTCTTATTCCTTCATAGAGCATAATCAGTGGAGCATGTTTGAGAGATGTTGGCCTACCATTTCTCGCCTGTCGGCTTGATGTTCAAAACAACAAACTCAGTGTCTGCGTTCAGTGTTTCTTTGTACTTTATTTCATAAGGACTTCGTTTTTCCAGCCTAATCCATTGAATTTTCAGCCAATTTACAGAATGTTTTTCTTTGTTTTTCATCCTTCTGCTAATGTTTTTCTCTAAATTTGCCGTTGAAATAAAGTCTTCACTGTTCATTTCACATACAATAAATTGTTTCTTATTTCTGCAGCTTACCATGATGTTCTTCCAATCTTGAGGAACATAAATTGTTTTACCTTTGGCTGCTAACTCTACACTGCCAAAATCAGAATCGTTCGGTAAGAACGAATGTCCTGAAACTAAAAATTTCTGATCAAGTATTTCAATGTCCACGTCATCACTCTGAATGAATCTCATGAGGGCAAGAACCATTTTGATGTTTTGGTTTCGCCCTCCACAGGAATCGCTGAAGATTGTTACTTTTTCTTGCCATTAGCTTGAACTTTCAAATGTTTTATCAAACATGAAGACATTTCCCGTGAACCTCTTCGAGCTACTGTTTCATTCCATGTGTAGAAAAACCCACAGTCTTTGGCCAAGTTATAAACGCCAAAGTTATAGCAATACAAATTCCTTTTGTAGTATGCATCAGAGACCGTTAAGACTGGAAAAGGCAATGCTTTTTGTAGATCTATACTGCAGGTATAGAGTTCTTTATTTTCTTTGGTAGAACAGCATCATTCTTTAAGGAGTCCCTGGCGAACTCTGCTTTCCTCAGATTCAATTCATGATCTCTCTTTAAGTTTTCTTTTTCCAAATCACTTAAATCTGGGTTAGATATTTTTATTTTAAAAATATCGCAGGACTTACACGTGTCTTTCCTTGGAGTGCAAAAGTGAATATTGAATTTTGTATTAAAAATGTACCTGTAAAAATGTTCTTTGACAGGTTCTTTCTCATTTTCTTGGCATTTCTCAACATACAATTTGAACATTTGACGAAGATTCAGTGATTCTTGCAAATACTTTCGATGAAGATTGTGTTTCCTAGTATAGTGGCTCTCGTTAAGAGGGAATAATTCAGTGTGTTGTTTTACAAAGTTTACGTCTTCATCAGATATTTTCCTTGAAGGGCGGACCTTTTTACCCCTTAAATCATCGCCTAGCAACCTACCATCATTGGTACTTTTTAGAGCACGAGCTAGTCTTCCTTCTGGTATTTTAAATGTGTTGAGGAAATATTTTTTACACACAATTATGGGAACATCATTGTCAGGCTTCAAAAAATACTTATATGCATAGGACCTCTTCTTCCTTTCTTGGCCTTCTTTGTTTAACTGTAGTTTTTTGGATGAATCCGCAAAGATAGGTTCCCATTTTCCAAAATGATTCAAATAATGATCTTCTTTTTTCCGTACTGACTTTTTCATTGCACTTAAATTTACAAGAACACTGAGAATCATCAAATGTCTTCCCTTCAACAGCGACACCCGACGATCGGGAAAGAAGTGAAATCGCTTTCCAATATCCCAAAACTTGACAAAGGAACAGACAAAAAAACAATCTAACTCCAATCTATTGCTGGTGAAGTCATCGACGGTCGTGGTGAAGTTTTCAGCTGGAGATGATGTTCTGCCTCACGTTATACGATATTCCATCTTAAACGTTCAGTGGGTACAGATGTACTCCACCTTTAGAGCTGACACGTCAGTCCGAGGTCAATGCAACAGACGATTATGTCCCCAGGAGGAAGCTATAAAAAATGTAGTCACAGATTAGACCCTTTAAGAAGGAAAGTATATATATATATATATATATATATATATATATATATATTTTTAAAACTAAAAGTACTCACCACACAGTGTGTACACGAAAATTTCGTAAATAACGAAAAGTAAATTTAACGACGAGTACTTAGGTCGTGGTCAGAAAAGAATTAAATTAATACTGCGTTCAAATAACAAGAATTCGAACTTCAATCCTAGCCTTATCAAAGGCGATTAGAAACTCAAAACACGCTTTATCGGATAGTTCAATACGTTATTTCAACGAGTTTTAGATTGAAACAATAGCGAAAGCAATTACACGCTATCGCAATGTATAGCAAGTTCACGGATACCTAAAACAGGGTATAGACTATTTCATTTATAGAATAAACTTTTTGTTTTAAAGCAAATAGATTTGAAATTGAAAATTATTAGAAAGCGTATTTATTGTAGGAAGGTCTAACATACCGGGTGTTGTTGGAGAATTGAAACAGAATCTATGTGCATGAATAATGTAAAAAATGCTAGATTTTAATTTAGTCGTAAAATAAATGTAACAATTGCCACTAAAATGTGTTAGTATTTAGTTTTACCTAAAAAATGATAGAAAATAGCAGTTGTAAGTTGGAGTAAGGTAACTGTTTTCAATAGTGCACGCAAGAGGAAAAAGCAACGTACTTATTAATTAATACTAATGAAAGGTCTATAATTGTTTCAGACTTTTCTGGTTGCTGTCATTTTGTTGCGCAGTATGTTTCTCAACTTATTTCATAAACAGCATATACGAAAAATATGATCTTAACCCAGTCATAATGAGTTTAAATCCAACACCCACACCACTATCGACACTACCTTTTCCAGCAGTTACAGTCTGCAGTATGAATCAAGCAAAAAAATCAGAAGCTGAACTAATATTATCAACTGGGTAAGCAAACACGTTGCGTTTAAATTTTTTACACAAGTAATTGTAGGTCTGAAGTGGAAAACATGTTATTGGATGATTACTGTAATTCAAATAATTCTTTCACAAATACCACAACAGTAAGTGACGAGTCTACAAAGTGGGATAATGTATTGAAATTTATTTTAAGGGTAAGTACCTATTAGAATATAAATCATAAGGACATGCAAAAAGCATGTGAAACACTAGCCGGCCAATGGTGGTTTCTTGCGTTAGGTATTTAAATACAATTTTTCTACGACTGTTTTGAAACGAACCTATTTTAGGTGTGTTTTTGATAGAGAAATCTACTACATTCTATACAGGTTTTTATTCCCGCACCTGTTGCTAGGCAAGTTGCTAAGCAACCAGTGCGGGAACGTTCAATTTGCACGGTTGCGCTTATATTTCTATTAATCAAGTAGCCCTGCACTTGCATCTTATTTCCAATGACGGCCGAGTTTTCAAAGGTGGGCTATGAAACAAATAATAAACCAACAAATGTCAAATAAATAATTTCATACTGTGAAAGCGTTTAAAATCTTAAAGTATTTGCAAAGTCTTTAAAAAATGGCTAGTGATAGTTAAAGCGAACTAGAACCGACGCCTCCAAATATTGTGGAAGCTGCAAATGCAACTACATTAAATTTATTACCGGAAATTTCCAAAAAAAAATATGAGACTGCTTATAAATCGTTTATGGATTGGCGAAGAGATCAAAAGACAACATCTTATTCTGAAAATGTTTTAATTGCGTACTTTAATGAATTATCTAATAAGTATAAATCTCCGACATTGTGGACGCATTATTCTATGTCGAGAACAAGTCTCACCATCCATCATAATGTAGATATATCAAAGTATGGAAAATTAAGAGCGTTTCTCAAACGGAATTCAAGCGGTTATAAATCAAAAAAATCAAAAATTTTTACAACAGAGGAAATAAATAAATTTATTACTGAGGCTCCGGATCAACAGTTTCTTCTGACAAAAGTATGTAATATTAACTTAGGAGAATAATGCGTGTTTATAGCTATTTTTATATTGTTACAGACTGCATTAATTATGGGAATTATGGGTGCTTGCCGCAGACAGGAATTACATCAGATGAAGATTACTCATTTCACGGAATTGGGTTCTGCGATATTAGTTACAGTTCCCGACACGAAAACAAAAATTATACGCAGCTTTACGATAACGAGTAATTTTTATGAAATCACAAAAAAATACTGGAATCTACGTCCATCAAATGTTTGCGATCCTAGTTTTTTCTTAAATTTTCAAAAAGGAAAATGCACTACACAGAAAGTGGGTATCAATAAATTTGGTGCTATGGGAAAGCAAATTGCAACGTATTTAAAACTACCCAATCCGGAATTATATACTGGTCATTGCTTCCGGAGATCTTCCGGTACTATTCTTGTAGATGCTGGAGAAGATATAACATCTTTAAAAAGGCACGGTGGCTGGAAATCAACATCAGTCGTCGAAAACTATATAGCCGATTCTTTAACAAATAAGTTGAATGTAGGCAACATAATACAAAATTCAATTGATAGCACATCAAATGTTCCATCAACGTCCAAAGACAAGAATTTCAAACGTCAAGAAAATTTAGTTTTTGGGAAAACACCTTCTACAATGACGTTTAATAATTGCAATGTAACCTTTAATATTGTTAATAATAATGAATCTAAAAACTAAACTTAAATCAATTTATTTACTTTTATTATGATAAATTTGTACTTTTCTTTGAATTTATGTATATTCACAAACGATAATAAACTTATGATATTAATAAAATGTATACTCCTATACTTACCATGTATTTTATAATATTAACAAAAGAGGTATTACATTTAAAAAATACGTACTACAGTCGTAGAAAAAGTATAGTGTGCAACACGCATGGAATGCCCATTTCTCACTCGTATGATTTGCAGCACTCGCTTTCAGCTCGTGCTGCAATTTATCATACTCGTGAGAAATGGGCATCATTCCATGCTCGTTGTACAATATACTATTCTAGTTAGGATCACAGAATGACACGTAGGGAAAATATTAATTTTGGCTCACTTGTGTTATCGCTTACAAAGGCATTTTAACTTTTGTTTGAAGTGGCTAAGAGTTTAGAAGTGTTATTGAATTGTTTATCGTAATTAATTATATTTTATTGATTTGCCTTACCAGACATGTTTTAGCAGTAATATTTATTTACTCCGCTGTATGACAGTTATGGAGGCCTACCATGTTATCCTAATTACATATTTTAAAAAGGGCGTGGAAAATATTAAACTATTTTTTAACCTGTGTAGAGCTATGTTATACCCTAGCTTTGTTAAAAACTATTTTTAGTGACCTCCATTGTCACCATTGTTAATGTCCACTGCAACTAATACAAATAAAAACTTACTAGGAAAGCCTAAATCCTTAGGAAAATGTAATTTATAATTAAAATTCCTTTTATAACTTTACAAAATTAGTTTATTCACTGTCTATATTGTATACATTTGTAATAAGATACTAAAAAATATATCTTTTTATAATGTAGAAAACCATTCTGAATGGCCCTTCACCTTGAAGAAGTTCTAGATTACTAGAACTGGTGGAATGGTTTCCGCATTCCAGTGACCTAAAGAGCCAAACTACAGGTTCAACCAAAGTAGTAGGGTCTTTAGTGAGGAACCAGACTAAGACAGGTCCCCGAAAGAGGACAGCAAGGTTTTCGGTACTTACATTGGCCGAAACCATAGGGGCCGGTATGGCATTCTAAGACACACTACCGCGATGTGGAAGGCAACGAGAAACCACCACATTACCTCCCAAGTACGCATTATAATGTGAATAAGGGCCGCTATACTTACGGCCCCGTCACCAATGCTCCACCCGAAGGTACTACATTGTAGCATACTTAAATTGTATTTAAGATGATGGCATCCTCTGGGGGTAAAGGATTCCGGAGGTAAAATAGTCCCCCATTCGGATCTACGGAAAATTTAGAAAAAGAACCGGGACAATTCTGTGAGTCAGAGTGTAGAATGTCAGAAGTTTGAAGCAAGTACGTTAGCTAGAGAACTTAAAAATTAAAATGGATAGGTTAGCATTAGACATAGAGGGATCAGCGAAATTCGGTGGTCAGAGGCGGAGGATTTTTGGAGTGGAGACTTAGGGTAATTCATACAGGATCAGGGGAAGGAAATTCTGGTGTGGGGATAGTTATCCAAAAAAAGAGCATTGTGTAGAAAACTATTTACAGAAGAACGAAAGAGTACTCATGGTTCGATTAGAATCTAAACTGGTAAATACAGTAATAATACAAGTATACGCCCACTTCTAGCTACAGTGAGGAAGAGATAGAAGCGATCTACAAAGAAGTCGAAGACATACTAAGATACGTAAAAGGACATGAAAATTTAATAATTATGGGGGATTTTAATGCAGTGGTAGATGAGGACAGGGAAGGAGCAGTAGTAGGTTTATTTGGTTTAGGCAATAGAAACGACAGGGGAAATAGGTTGGTAGAATTTTGTGACAAAAGCAATTTATCCATCACAAACACATTATTTCAACATCATGCTAGAAGACGATACATGTAGAAGATGCCAGGGGATATAGGAAGATATCAAATAGATTACAATCTTGTTAGACAACCGTTTAGGAATCAAGTACAAGACTGTAGAAGTTACCCAGAAACAGATATAGACACTGACCAAAACATTGTAATTAAGAAGGCCGCTCTTAAATTTAAAAATTTGATAAAAATGAACGGAAAAAGGCACTTTGACTTTGAGAAACTGAAAGATAAAGATATCCAAAAAGTTTTAAAGAAAAGTCGAATGAATTGCTGAAAGATATCGGGAAAATTTCTGATACTAAGGAGGTGAAAACAGACTGGAATAACATTAAATTCAGCTTAGATATGGCAACCAGATATTTTCTGGGGTATACACAAAAAAAAGAAACCATGGAAAACAAAGAATATCCTGAATTTAATAGAAGAAAGACGAAAATACGAAAATAGATCAGACGAAACAGGAAAACAAAAATTATTTGCAAATGCAGGAAAGCTAAAGAACAATGGATTGATGAAAAGTGCAAAGAGGTACAAAATAAGATGGAAATAAGAAAGACACACGAAGCATACAAACTAATTAGAATGAATTTTAGGGATATAAAAGCATATAGCAAAAATATAAGGGACACGAGAGGTTCATTATAGAAAATGTAGAGAAAGTGGTTAGATGGCAGGAATATATAGGAATTTATATGCATGATAGGAACTAACAGCATTCGGTCATCACAGTTTGTTACACTACAATAACAAGGAGGAACCGAACAGAACCGTTGATCTATCAAAACAAAATGTTATGGAAATGTCTAACAATAATATGCACCAAAGGGTATCCCAAAGAGTATTATTTAAAATAATACCAATTTGCATTTTTGGAAAACATTAAAAAATAAAAACATACGTGTTTGTCGATGATGGTTCTTCTGTGACACTAATAGAAGAAAAACTTGTTAAGGAATTGGGAATGCAAGGAATCCCAGAACTGCTGTATCTAAAATGGCCTGAAATGGAAATGGAATAAATCAAAATTTCATTCAGCATACCAGGTACCAATGAAAATGCTTGTAGGTATCATATATCCAATGCACACACTGTGAAGTGTCCGGACCTGCCAGCACAGTCAATGTCTTCTAAAGACTTCACAGACAAGCATAAGTATCTGCTGAAAGACATGCCTATCTATAAAAATGCGACACCAAAAATATTGATCGGTTTGGATAATTGGAAGTTAGGGCTTACCTTAAAATTTAAAGATGGTAACACTAATCAACCTATTGCTCCTAAAACCAGGTTGAGGTGGTCTGTTTACGGCCCTCAAGACGACACTGTGTTTGTACAAACTGTGCCAAATAGATTTTACAACGTCCACACGCATGACTGCATGCTTACTCGAGAAAATCTAATGGATCAAATACTAAAACAGCACATGATATTGGTAGACATAGGAACCTCAAATACAGATTATAAGAAATGTCTATCTGTCGAGGAACAACGGGCCTGTAACACTTTGCGTATCAAAACAAAACGCTGTGGAAATCGGTTTGAAACCGGTTTGCTTTGGAAGTATAGTACGGTACAACTACCCAATAGCTACCACCTAACGAAAAAGACGACTAGAGTGCTTAGAAGAAAACCTGCGCAGAAAGCCTGACAGCGAAAAATCTGAAAAAGCAAATTGCTTATTATATAGAGAAGAGATATGCGCAGAGATTGACCCGAAAGGAGTTACAGATACCAGTATCCAATTGTTGGTACTTACCCATATTTTCTGTAATAAATGAAAAGAAGCCAGGAAAAGTTCGTATCGTTTG
Organism: Platerodrilus igneus; assembly: GCA_036346225.1. Classification (NCBI taxonomy): domain Eukaryota; kingdom Metazoa; phylum Arthropoda; class Insecta; order Coleoptera; family Lycidae; genus Platerodrilus; species Platerodrilus igneus. Next base: position 1,861,876 of record JARFIW010001025.1, on the reverse strand, counting down.
GGATACTGCTGCAAAAGTGGATGGAGTGTCTCTAAATGATTACTTCTTAAGGGTCCATATCAACTTGCGTCATTACCAGACATATTATTGAGATTCAGAGAACGCCGTGTAGTCATAACTGGTGACATTAAAGAAATGTTCCATCAGATTCGAATAAGTCACATGAATTGACATGCACAACGTTTTCTGTGACACGATGGTCACGCCACTAGGAAAATGGACATATATATATATATATTATTTTGTTTCTGTGTGGTGTCCTCCGCAATGTTATAGAAGTATGAAGTTGTAGAATTCTGAATATAAATTAAAATGGACTTTTATTCGTTTAAAACTTAAGAATTACGCTCTGAATATAGACAGCCAAACTCTTAGATAGTCCTTTACTTTTTAAATTTTCGGTAGATAGGTTCTAATCTCTGAAACCGCCTATAATTAGTTTTAACAAAACTAATATTTCAATTACATTCAGCCACGGTCTAGCCCTTATGTACATAAAACATGAAACAAATAATCTCAGGTGTATAATTTAATCCTAGCACATCCAAAACAAGGGTTCTAATTGCCTTTGGATGTTAAATTTTGTAAACTACCAGAGCCCCTTTACGTTATAAAACACGATCTCTATAACCCAGTTCTGAAGGAACTTACAGTGAACATCTTTACTTAGCAATGATGGCTGACCTTATGTCTTTCATGAAAATCAAAAGCTCTCTTTCTTTTAAAGTGTTCAACAATTTTATTTGTCATAAAACTGATATAACTAATAATACCTCAATCTCCTGATTCGTTGTAGACTTGTTCACATTCCTGTAAGTGGATGCTGGTTTTAAATATCAGGTAATCCTGTGAAATCAAAGGGTTTGTGTTAGTGCTCAATTTAAATGTTTAGTACACAGAAGTATATTTGAATAATTCAGAATGAAATGCTGATACTATCAATACTTAAATCGGCTCTGAAATCTCAGAAATTGTCTCCTGTTGGTCAAGTCCTGTCTCTTATGCCTGGCTACGATTCCTCTTCTTTCTTTTGAATGTTGGTTCCTAATTAAATTATGTTTGATGTTCCTTGATGACAAAACGCTACTCAACCAAATGCTATTCTTCAAATAAATAACTTCGCCTTATTCTTGCTTATAACTGATGTCAATATTTTATTTCCGTGGATGCTCTGTGATCATCATAGCTGTTTTTTGCCTTGTACAAACTCTATTAGCTTCAAAACCTTAATTTTCTCTCATACATAAATAAATTCGAGGAACAATTAGAAAAATAACTTTAATTTCTTTTAATCTGTCATCTCTTCCATTTTATAAAAACAAAAAAAAACAATCTCCATAGCCAAGCTACCAGTGCCTTCTACAAAATTATTTGCATGGATTCAAACACAGAAACTATATCTAAATAGACAACCTTGATTACAATTCAGTATTCACATACTACATACAAAATTTAATTACTTGGTCAACTTGTATAGTTCATTTAAATTGCCCTAGATGCTATATTATAATACAACAAATATATTTTTTTTATTAGTAATAGAACCAGCCTTTAAATAAAACAGTTATACATGCTACACTTATTTCCAAATACTTCAACTACCAGGAGAGGTTTCTTTCTTAACAAAAAAAACAGTGCCAAAATAGCAAAATTGTCAAATTCTTTATTAGAAAGTGCTTTATATTTAATTGTAATGTATTTTAATATAATGTCCAACATCCATGTATTGCTTTTATAAACAGTGTAACCGCAACAATACACTACATATAACATATAAGCCCCACCTGATTTTAAATAAAAATGAAAATTTGTTTCCTGGATATATGTAATTCTTTTAATTGTTGAGAAATTTTAATTTTTAGTTAAAATCACTATAGTTTTTTTTTATGTATGAGGATTAAGTGTTAGTTTCTGTATATTCTGTATAGTTTTAAGCTTGTTAGTATTATATACAGTGTTAATTTTATTCTTGCGATACTTTACTTTCCACATGGAAATATGGATACCTTTCAAATTTCTTGGCTGTTTCAAATTCTTCAACTCGTCCAAGCGTTTTTCACAAATTCTAATTCCTTCGCTGCCAACGACAAACCCCAAATACTTTACCTGGTCCTTAAAAAACTCACACTTCTTCGAATTCAACCTCAAACCTCCCTCGTCTAACCTTCGAATCACTTTTCTTAAATGTTCTAAATGTTCTAACTCGTTCTTAGAAAAAATCAAAATATCATCGACATAGTGCGTACAGAAGTCTTCGTACTCATCTAATAACTTCTGCATGGCTCGAACTAATGCAGCGGATGACGTTGAAAGACCAAATGGAACAACTCTGTACTGATAAATCTCCCCTTCAATGCTAAATCCAGTATACTTCCGACTTTCCTCGTGCAAAGGAATTAGCCAAAAAGAATTCTTTAAGTCCAGTTTGCTAAAAATTTTCATCTCGCTTACCTTGTATAACAAATTATCTAGTGATTTTGGTTGTTCAAATTGTGGTTTAGTAATCGCATTCAATCTCCTAGCATCTAAACATATTCTTAATTCTAACTTATCAGATTTAGGCACAACCACTACCGGATTGATATAGGGTGTTCTCGCTGATTCAATAATTCCCTCTTTTAACATCTTTTAATCTCATTTTCACTCGACCCCTTAATGCAAATGGTATTGGATATACCCTATTACGAAAACTTCCCTCGTCTGTGACCTCTAACTTATCGTATACTCCTTCGCAAACCTAGGCTCATTACTAAAACTCCTGCATGTCTATTAAACAACTCATATAACATTTCCTTCATATCCACCCTATTAATCCTATCTGTTCCTCATCAAATACCTTCTCAAATATATTACATAACCGTAACTCATCAATTCCATCATAAATTCTATTCTTAGTCTTTCCTGATCCTATACTATCTGTATTTATCTCATCCCTAGTATCCCAATTATCCTTAGGCACCACCCATTTCTTCTCTAAATTTAATACCTTTACCATTCGTGCTTTACCATCTATAACCAGTCCAAATTCCTCAATTACATCTATCCCTACAATGAAATCTAAATATAATCCTCTTGCTATCCAAAACTCTACTTCACCTAGTCTGGTACTTCCTAATACAATCGATACTCGTACAACTTTGTCTATCTTAGTTAACTTCCTCTTAATCGCAGACCATAAATTAATACTCTTAACCCTACAAATTTTCCCTTTGAATAATTCTGCATGTTTCAAAACTATTTCCTCTCTCACCAGCGATAACTGCGACCCTGTATCTATCAATGCCGTGTAAACAGAATCCCTAAACTAATATGAATAAATGGTAACTCCGCCTTCTTTCAAACTTATTATCTAACAACTTATCTACTAAACTAATACTATGCTGTGTCCCTAAATCTGATTTTCCTAACACTAATAAATCGACGTTTTTCTTTGTACCGTGGGTTCATCGTGGACCTCCACTTTCTCTATCCTATCCTCCGATCTCTGTCGCGTGTCTCTTGTTGTTACGTGTTGGATCGTCAAGTTTCTATCTGTCTCCGTTCGGTCTCTAATCCCTGTCGGTATTTCCCCCTGATCCGTTGATCTCTGCTCCCTTTCTCTCTGCCATCTCTGTCCAAAACTCGTTCTTTGCTGTCCAAAACCTCTGTCATTCCTATCAGTCATGTTCCAGTCATTGTTCCCCCTATAATTATCGTCTCTATTAAAACGTTGTTCCCAATTATTATTCGTTCTCCTTTGATTTCCTGATATTGCTTTCTGTAGTTGTCCTGTCCATTCTCCCTATAATTGTATCCTTGCACCCCAGTCCTCTGGTAGTCTGTGCTATTCCTATTCCTATCCCAATTCCTATTATCACTATTTTCCCTGTTATTCGTTTCAAACGTCCTAGCTACGTCATAATTTCGCATCATTTCCAAAAAGTCTCTTAAAGTCCGAACGTTTTGTATCGCTACGGCCCTAGTTATTTCCGCCTCCATATGCCTTGACAACAATAATATAATTTCATTTTCTCTTAATTTAGGAATCAGGTGCTGCGCCTGGTTATACTTTTCAATCACATAATTTTCTCTCGATCCCTGGTATGACCTATAGTTCCCAGTGTTTAAATCCGTTCGAATATTAGCCTGATGCGTGTTTCCCCAATATTGTTCTATGAATAGCCTTGAAATTCCTCGTCGAACTATATTGCCTCCTCACGATACAGTGCCATTTCTCTGCACAACCCCCCAATGTCACGCTCACCATCTGCATCTTCACCCTTTCAGGCTCACACTCTACCATCTCGTCCAACTTGCTAAGATAGACCATCGGCTGCTCATTCTTCCTGCCTTCAAACCTCGGCAAGGTCTCTTTCCTATACTGGTATCCTGCATCACAAACAACTCTTCCCCTTTCCAATTCAACCAACTGTTCTCTCATCTGTCTAACATTCCCTTCAAGACCAGACAATCCATTTACCGTATTCCCCAGAACCGTCGTATCCCTTCTCAGCTTCTCTGCCACCTCCTGACTAGCCCGCAGTTTGCCTATAATTTTGTTTTATAGTTAATATTGTCCTCCGTCTGAATCCGAACTATTTCACCTAAATTCTGCAATTTTTCTGTCTGTCTAACTTCGACCATGTACAGCTCTTCCCTTAATTCATTTAAACCTGTTGTTACCTTCCTTCTACAACCTGGACTCTATCCTCTCGTCCTTCAGCACCTCATCCTTAAATGAACACAAACTGCTCTGTATTGATACATTAATTCCTTCAATTTTCATTTCCATCATCTCAAATTTTTCCTTAACTTCCGCTTGTGAATTTCTAACCTCAGCCAACAATGATCCTCTCAATTCTTTATGCGACATAGTTAACGACCTTTTTAATTCCAACAAAACCATCATCACATCTTGGATCTGCATATTCTCTTTTCCCTTATCAATTTCATTTTCTCCCGATGTACCCCTGAATTCACAATAATCACCTCCGGCTCCACATCCTCCAGCTTCATCCCTAGCATCCCCTGCCGCTACAGTCTTAACCACTGGTTGCCCTCTCACACCAGTCTCAACTCCATAAACTTTCCCTGACCTCGTGATTCTCTCCTCATCAGACATGTCCCTTTAATTTTCAAAATAAACTTCAATGACGTGCCCCACTAAACTACACAACCTCTGCAAATCTGAATCAGCCCTATCGAGCCCCACCTTTGTACGAACAAATATTTTGTTTGAAGTTATTTACCTATATTAGTCCCACAGCATGGGCGATATAATATATATATATATATATATATATATATATATATATATATATATATATATTGCCGTGGACGAAGCTGGGACAAAGCTTTAACATCAGTCCTTTACCAGTGTCATCAAATTATTTTCAAAAAATGCACAAATTTCAAAAAAAATTGCTTACCCTTTTATTTCTGCTTCAAAAATCTTCAGCAGCTTCCTTGGCTAGCTCAGCCGTGCCTCTTCTCGGATACCTAAATTTACAACCATTCTTCCTTCACACTCGCACACCATTCGATAAAATCACCAAATAATACAACAATCATACAATCTTTTATTTACCGCTATTTACAGACAAATTATTCACATGTATAAAAAACAGTTTGATACACTAATTACAAACTCAAAATGTTATATGTTTTTTAAAGTCCTCGATTTTCTAATTATTTCAAACAAATTTAATGAGATATGAGTAGATGGGCCCCCACATATTACCCCAAATTGACTGTACACTGGAGTATGGTGAGCTCGTAGTAACCCAGTTTATTTAGTATATGCCTTTTACCTTGCATAAATTAATACAAAATTTATAGACCCGTTTACCCTTTACAATCCAATTTATATCCAAAATAAAATTTTGTAAGTTTTAAACACACCCCTTTTCAATATTTAACCCCAATAAATTGTCCAGTACATGTATCTTTTCCAATAAGTTTATATAACCATAAATAAACCCCAAAATTCACTCACACAGCACCAAAATTTCACAAAAGTTTCTCAGACAACAGAAATTTCAAATAAATTACCTGGAGAATTCCTCAGGCTTCCATTCCTTTGAAGATGTTCGCTAGAACACCGCGGCCTCGTTACCATTCGCTGTGATACCCAGCGGATCCACAAACGATAACACCATTTAAGACGCCAAGCGCCTCGTCTCATAGTACCATTCCATATCAGCGTACAATCTTGGTTATTTGTGATGCTTACCCCACATATATGATGCTTCCATTTATTAATTTTCGAGCTTTGTATAGTAGTAGCCGGATCTCTATTAATTTAATATACACTACACGTATGTCGCGTTAATAAATAGAAGGCCGCTACTAATAAGTTACACGTGCTAGCACTATATTTACTGTATTATCAACACATACAATACTCACAAAAAGCTCTAGTATTATTTTGCCAGCATTCAGTACTTTATCGTAGTAAAGTAGTATAGAAGCGAAGAGACGACAAGAGAGAGTTAATAATTTCGATTCAGTATTTATATTGTTTCAAATCCTACCCCCGGACACACTTCCCGTGAAAAGCTTATTTTCAAATCTAAATTCTAACAATTTTTAATCCAACCGTCTTGAAAATTCCTGAAATTTTGTAGCTTGCTACCTGCTGTATCACCGATTCGCTTTCACCTGTCGCGTGTTTGTACGTTTGGAAAACTGTCTGTTTTAACCAATGATACAGTTCTCTGTCGTCACAAATTCCGCCTAAACTATATTTATCTCGGTCTTAAACATATCTGCTGTCGCATTCAAAACCTCACTTGAGTTACAAAAATCGATATTGATGACAGCTCATCTCCACTCCACGTGTATATGGTCGGTGCTTTCTCAACCTCAACGCTTTTGTCCCTGTCTATATCTGTTGTTTATAACCGATCGTGCATTTCCTTCGTTCTTTAAGAAATTTGTTAGCTTTGTGGTTTAAACCAAACTGACGGTTGAAAATATTTCTATGAAGTCCTATCTTAATATGCTCATAATTTCGACGAATATAACCTTTTTAAAATGCAGGTGTTTGTTAATTATCGAACGCTTAACACAACAATTCTTAAATTTTGTATTTTGTAGTATTGATATAAAACGAACTGTATTTACCTTGGAATTATTGATTTTGTTACGCAAACACGTATTCCTATACTTATACGTGTTGGATTAAATAAATTCAAATTAATTATGAACTTCTACTGTTTTTTCTTTCTGTACTTGTTAACATATCATTATTAATTATAAAAATACGTCAATACATGTCTGTTTTCCCTAAATGAATTAAATAAATTTTATGCGTAAATAATTTGTTCTTTTCTCTCTACAGGGTTGTTGAAATTGTATTGTTTACCACTGATTTAACCCTTTGAATCCACAACAATATATATATATATATATATATATATATATATATATATATATATATATATAATGAACGTAATGACCTCTGGAGCAACATGTTCACCTGCAGCTGCACAATATGTTAAAAACAAAAACGCTGAAGAATTCAAAGACAAGTCTCCAAGAGCAGTAGTTGGTATTATAAATAACCACTACGTTGATGATTTTTTGGATTGTGTGGACACCGAAGAAGAAGCAGTTAATTGTTAATTTAGCCTTTGAAGTCAAATTTTACATGAACAGGGCGGATTCGAAATGCGAAACTGGCTATCTAATTCTTCGAAATTAAGCAGGGTGCTACTCGATAAACCATACAGATGTAAATAAAAGTATGAACCTGGACAAAAATGTCAAGGAAAAGGTATTAGGAATGTAGTGGTGTACCAATGATGACTCCCTCATGTTTCCTTTGATATACAACAAGTCTAGTATGAAAATTCTATCTGGAGGAGAAATACCAACTAAAAGAGAAGTGCTGTGCGTAGTGATGTTTATATTCGATCCACTGGGTTTGTTAGCCAATTTCATAATTTATGTAAAAATACTACTACAGGATATTTGGAGATCATCTATTGGATGGGATGATGTAATCACAGATGCTCAGTTTGAAAAATGGCACAAATGTATCGATCAAATTGCAATTCCAAGGCATTAATATAATAAAAAAATAATAACTGACAACACCGCTATTGAGCTACATATCTTTGTAGATGCTAGTGAATGGTCCTACTCTGCTGTTGTTTACCTAAAAATAGGCATTAGGGAAGACAGTAACTGTGTGCTGGACAGTGCCAAAGCAAAGGTTGCACCATTGAAAATACTTTCTATACCCAGATTGGAGTTGGAAGCTGCCTGTGGGAATTTCAGGGAAATGTGTAAGCTAGCTCAGAATCGAAATCAATGGAGGTACGCATCTAACCAGTTCCATGAGGAAAAACATAAGGACGAAAAAAAATTGTACTTAAACCTGATAATTATTATAAGCAACTACAGGTATTGGTTTTCCAATACTCTCAACTAATGTTAATTGTGCAAAAGCATTTACTGGAGCACTATTAATTCGGCAAATGTCTAAGTGTTCAGCAATCTTGGCAGCCACAAGCTACTTAATGCCCTTCAAATACTACTGAATCTTGGTAAAATAGGACATATAATTAGAAAACAATAGAAGAGGAACTCAGCTGTATCTATGCTGTAGAAATTTCAGGAAACTGTGTAGGCTAGCTCAGAATAGAAATAAGGGGAGGTTTGCGTCCAACCAGTTTCAAGATGATAAACCTTGTTTGAAAGGATATATTGGAAAACTATTAATTCGACAAATGTTGGAGTGTTAGGGGATCTTGGTAGCCACAGGTTGCTTAACCCCCTTCACATACCACTGAATATCGGGGAAATAGAGAATATATTTGTAAAGCAATAGAAGGGGAATCGAACTGCATCTAACAAGAATGAGCAGCGGCGATGTTCGAAGACAACAAACAGAAAGAAGGAAAAAATTGTTGAAAGCATATGTGGAACACAAAAAAAAATAGGAGAAATAGAAGAGCAGGATACATTCTAAGGCAGTTTTGGGGAATAGTGTAAGATATATTACAAGCAGAGATAGGAAAAAAGAGGTAGTGATAGGCCTAGATCAGATTAATGCATGCAGATAGTGAAAGATGCAGATTGTGTAAATTTTAGGGAAATGAGTAGGCTAGCTCAGAATAGGAGACAATGAGGACATGCGTCTAACCAGTTCCAGGACTGAAGACCTAATGATGATGATGTACATAACATTCTGTACCAAAAATGCACAAGTAATCAAAATTGTTGAAAACAACCCCTCTCCATAGTTTATAAGGGGTTTTTCCTGGTAAACGAGATTTTTCAGTACAGTTAATAAAAAACCTGCAATATCACATGCACAAGTCCAAAAGGTTTGTTCTAATCTGATTACAGATAACATTGAATGGCTAATTCTACTACATGACAGTTGTATTCTTATGCAACACCATTTTGTTTGGGTTTGTATATGGACAGTCAACTAAAAATTTAATTCCATGGTCACTCAGAAGTTTTCTGACTTCTAACGAATCAAATTCATGGCTTCCATCAGAACGAAGCCTTTTTACTAAATGTCCCATTCTTGCACATTCAAATAGGAAATAATCTTTCAATGATACAAAGACGTGGGATTTCTGCTTCAATGGTAGAACATGAATAAACTGTGAAAAGTTGTCTTTAAGTACTACATAATATTGAAAACCACTCATTAAACGTTCAATAGGCCCCACTACTCCAGAATAAGTTCTCTAATCTCTGTACCTCGAGCAAAATCGAATCTCGAGTTAAATGGCTTCACTAGTTTCAAAGACAACAAACATGGAAACAAGTAAAAGACTGTTGAAATGTCTAGAGCACAGCACTGTACGGCTGTAAAACCTGGACAATAGGAGAAGCGGACAGGAAAAAGATTGAAGTCTTTGAAATGTGATGCTACAGACATATGACGAAGATATCGTGGAGAGACAAAGTAAGAACAAAGAGGTACTAGAAATGGCAGCAGAAGAAGGAAATATGTGAAAGGCAGTAAAAAATAGGAAAGTAGTATGATAATCATATACTGAAGCATGAGGGAATAGTGCGGGATATATTAGAAGCAGAAAAAGGAAACAAGAGAGGTAGATGTAGACTTAGATTAGACTATTGCACACAGATAACGAAAGGTGTAGGATGTGGGAAGTTTAAGGAAATGTGTAGCTTAGCTCAGAATAGGAAACCTAATGATGATGATATATATATACTTACGTCCCATGCTTAAGTTATAAGCAGATGAAGTCTCACATAGTCCGTGTATTTTAAATTATTAAAACACAATTCATTTTAAATGTAAGAGGAATCTAAAGAATTCTTTTGTTTACATAATAGTGGTTTGAATACGAAATTTTTCTTTATATATAGGTATTTAGGAAAGACAATCGAATTTATATTTGATCAACATTCTCTAAGGAAGAAAATGGGAAAGTATTAAAATGCATTTTGAATCGTTTGCATAAAAGATATATAACTTTATTGTTAAAATTATTACTTTTATTTGCAATACATTTATTAGTTTTTCTCTGCAGTCCTTGCACCCCTTTGAATTAAATAGCTTTTGAACACCGATCTATAACAAGTATTCATTGCAGAAGAATGCAAAAAACAAGTTTTTCTTATTTAAGCAATACAGCGTTCTTGTTTTACAGGTAAGCCCAACATGCCAAGAAATGCTAAAAGTATGTTTATGGAGACGTCAAGAAATGGATTGTCAATATTTATTTAACAACGTGTTGACAGATGAAGGCCTGTGTTGCACTTTTAATGCTCTGCCACGATTAAATATTTTTCGAAATCCGTAAGTAGAGTTTTAAAATAAAGTTTAAGCTCAAAACCAATATATGTAAGTAGAAAGAGTTGTTTATCATCGTATTATTTGAGCGCATCACTTGAGTTAATTTATTACTAACAATACTATTTATAAACAAAAACTTACTGATTTACTAAACTTTGGAATGTATACATTGGTAAAACTCTTGTGGTAGTTAACACAGTGTAGCTGATAATTTTAATATATATAAAAGGTAGGTTACACGACTATATATTTAAAATCATATTCATAGCTTTTATAATGGTAGGATAAACCATACCAGAAGTGGTTTGGTATTTATCCTAATCATCCATATATAGTTCACCAGTGACAATTCAAAATTATTAGCAGATCGAGTCAACAAATTCGAAAAATGCCAACCAGTATAGACGTGTCAGTAAAGAAGCAAGCTGTTATTAGTAAATTTGCTATGTGGATGAAACACATATTGGCATCCATCAATGATTCGTCTACAGATATGTGTGTTTATATGAATAGGTCTAGTAGCTGCACAAGGGCTGTGAAGAACTTGCATTCTACTGAAGCTAACTTGAAGAATCAAACACATAATAAACAATTATTCTCTGCATGTAGAGAAAAGCAGATAGCCGTCGTGGGTAAATTTTTGTGTGAGAAATTATATCATACAAAATCTAATATCGTTAAATGGTGACAATTTACAAATGTTTTCCATGGATAAACTTCATTTGTGAAAAGTGACACAAGATACAGTCTAACATTGTTCATTAGCCTCATTCAGCAAATGCAGTGCAGTTTGTCGCTAACCTACAACAGGAAACCAGGAACACACATAAGGTATTTAGAAAAGGAACGGTAAGGATAATACAGGTAATTTTATTACATTGCTACACCGACTCATGTCGTCTGTTTAATAAAGTAGCTTAAGATAATCTGCCGGATCACGACGTCCGTTCTCATCAACTTGTATAAATTCCTCTACTCCATCACCGCACTCATTGGTTGAGGCAATGACGCACATTACTTCTTATGCGTCATAACTTACTTATACTAGCTAAATTATGATGGGAAATACACTCCCACTTTAGGATTGGAAATCCACTAATTTCAATTATTGAAATAAGGTTTGTAACGCCAAAACAAGCATAAAAATCGCGTCAAAGCTACAAAAAGAATAAATAGGTCTGCTTGTATGAGAGCTCATGCACACAGAAACTTATATTTTAAATAATGGCATTAGTTGTCACCTAGTTTTTAAATTGTAACAATACTTGCAATATTAGGAAATGCAAATAAATAGCACCAGATCATACGACTATATCAACTAAGCATGCAAAGTCTTGTTTTCTGCTACACCGAGCACATAAAATTAGTCAGGGGTATGAAATCCAAAAACTTATAGTTAACACTTAATTTCACTATAAAACTAACCACGAAATTGATTTACTTCGATGCATATTAATGCGTATAAATTTTGATGAGTACCTAATGACATTCTATTTAATCAAGCAAATTAAAACATTGACTTATAGCAAGATAAAAACAAAATTCGTTGCAGCAATAAAAGCGTTGTTCACAAATTATCTAGAAGGCTGGTTAGCTCTTTTCATTATACAATAAATCCTAACTTTGATGGTAAATAACAAAGGTTTGGAACATCAAATAGATAAGATAAGTTCTCAAAGATATTTTCAAAGAGAAAGATATACAAATAATTTTTGCTTTGCACCAGCCGTAAGTCAAGGTAACATCTCAAAAATAATTTCAAAGAGAAAGATAAATACATAACCATTTATGGTTTAAAAATATTAACTAGATAGGATAAAATCTCTAAGATAATTTCAAAGAGAAAGATAAATAATAAACCATTAGTGGTTTAACCTATTGATAAGACAAGGTATTAAGAAAAAAATTCAAAAAGATAACTGATAACAATTATCTTGGTTTTGAGGCCCTACAATAGGCAAGACACACTGCTTCTCATAATTCCTATATGTATATATAGGATCCTGAAATCCTGAAAAGGGATTTTTTCTCATACGCTCCGAAAGGGGAACTTCTGTGAAATGGTAACCATTCATAGGAACAGCATGAGGGATCAGGTAGGAATGTGAATGCCGGCCCTGCACTCATAGGTTAAGAAAGGATCAGCCAGGCCAAATCTATAACAAATTCACAGTTGATGTCTTAAATGTTGACATAGTTGAAGACAGTGGCGATACAAAGCTAGACAAAAGTCCTCGCACTTAGCAAAAGAAATGGAAAAAGGGTGGATAGCAAAACATGCTCATCCGGCCAAAATGTAGTCAGCAGTCTGGAGTGGAGGAGAGCTACTCATACATAGCATACAGTTGTCTTAGGATAAGACAGGTCCAACAAAGAAAAAAAAAGTTTGAAATGGAGATGGAAAGATATGAAAAGAAGAGTTTTAAGATAAGCATCCTAGAGAAAGAGTACAAAGTAGAGAATGTTTCTATTAAAACAGAGTAGTATGAGGGACCACCTTCAAAAGCAATAAAATACTTGTTTTATACTAACACGTCAATAATTAAAAATAAGTATGCTCCAGAGGGCATATCATACAATCGGACAAAAGATAAAACAACCAACTTAAATATACCTACACAATTTCAAAAACGGTAGGTACCACAGAAATACAAAAATAATTATACGATAGACAGTTATCGAGGATAGAAGTAGAAAAATTTTCTTATATATCAAACACAATAAGGAATTACCATCGAAAACAACAATGGCGATAGCCTCTCACCAAAACGTTCAGGAAAAAATAGAAAAAACAAGTTCAAATGACAGTTGATAACAGAAGTTGTAAAAAAGTATGATTGAGGTACTTGCGAAAAAAACACATGAAATAGATATTGTTTGTAGTCGCAACTGTGGAAATCAGCCTTTTACTACAAAGGCATAGTTTGTACATACTATGTACGTCCAAAACCTAAAGCAGTTACTAACATCAGCTAGTATAAGTCTTTAAGATTCGACAGTTGTTTAGACAGTAGATATGTCAACCACGACAATAGTGAAATAAAAGATGCAAATTTAAGAGAAATGGGATTATTTAAGTATAATGATAAATAATTTTTTTTAGAAAACTACAAACTTTGAAACGAATGAGGTTTTTACGAAACGAATCGATTTAAAGTTTAAGAATAGCATACATTTATATACGAGGAGATAAGTTCAAGACATAGGTTCAATTCAAATAATGGTAGCAAAGATAAGGTTATAGTCCATTCGCTTTAACATTATGATGACGTCAAATGTATAATGAAGTGTTGACAACTGTATACAAATGAATACCCAGAATTGCACTTGAAGGATACTTTCATTTAACACAATAAATGTTGGCGGTTCTGTACGGTGTTGCCATCAATTCCTCTTGCCACTGAGAATATTCGTAAATCTTTCATTAAATATATTCGAATTTAAACTAACATCAACAATGTTGCATTTTATCCAGTTGTCACGTCATCCTAAAATTAACGCGAATGGACTATATATACTTAATTAAAGGTAAGACGACTACTTGATAATCGTTAGAGATAAAAAGAAAAATTGTAGATCTTTAATATGTCAGAGTTTTTAAATTTACCATAAAAATCTTGTAATTTATAAATTATTGCAGGAACTGTACAATATGCTTTACATAAGGTATAATTAAAAGTTGGTGTTAGAAAGAAAATTTTAATTGTATTAGATAATGATTTGGTTTCATTTCTAATTGTAGAAACTCAAAGATAATTTGATTTGGCTTTATAAATAGATAGATAAAATTTTTTTATAGTTGCATTACAATAACACCAGTTTACAAAATAACTAACATTCTTTGTTATAGAAACACTATCAGGCTTTTATTTAAAGGTAAATGGTCATACAAAATTTTTTATAACAAACATAAGCTTCAACGATTATTAAATAAAGGTTTTTCAATTTAATAAAAATATGAAAATATAAAGTTGGATTTCGTTACGTACCCAACCAGTTGTTTTAAATTAAATTCTTGTTTTTAGGATTAAGTTATAATTCGTTCTTTTGGAGAGAACTTAAAGGCATGCAAAGCTTATTTTAAAATATAAGAAGGCAAAGTACTCACCAGTTACTAAAAATAAGAAAATATCAAGACTTATTTAAACAACTAAATTTGCACTTTAATGCATAGGTTTCCACAATACAGGCAAAACTATGAATAATTAATCACAAAATGGTAATTTTTTTTAGTAAGTGGAACGGTTGATAACTCCGTATATTATAAAGCTTTTAGTAAACCAAATTTGAGGCATATTAGGCATGCCTAAAGTGCACATTTAAAAATATTTGCAAGCATACAGGGTGTTTCATAATTCAGGGCATATTAAACTTATATTTTTAAATGGAACACCCTATATATTATTACATTTTGAAAAGCCCATAAAAAAGCTTTAATTTGATATCAAATTGTATCTGTCTATTCCTTTTAGTTTTGAGATATTCAATTGTTTTAGAAAAAATGACCTGATTAGATACATTGCCACTGCACTAATACACAACTTATGCTAATTTTCAAGATGCAGAAAATTTTACTATATACCATAGTATATTTTAATTATCACTTTTTCGAAATTTCTTCACAGTATACAGGGTGTGTCAGGTTTCCAAAATGCAATTTTAAATTTTTTTAAATGGCACCTACCAATTTTATTGCTACAATGGATAGTTCATTAAGCGTTCTTTCATTTTGTTAAGCATTCTATACCTAAATCCATTACTTTCTGAGATATTTTGATTTTCTTCAAATTTTAAGAATGTTTTAATTTACATAACTAAAAATAACTTACTATTGGAGAATATTATAAAACAATTAATACATTTTGATTAACAATTAACTACATTTATCCAATAACTATTTTCACTAAAGATATATCAACCTACAATAATACGCTATCGACAGAATTCTGCCAGATCAACAATATGCATTTTATAGAAAATGTTCAAGCAGGAAATCAGACAGGCTTTGAAAAAAATAACTATTACATGTAAAGTGTCATTTAAGTTTATTAATTGTAGTGTGTTGTCATTTAACAGGATATCTCTCTTGGTATATTCTTGATGCAAGTAGGAAATTTCTTAAACTTGCTCCCAATATCCAAATCATATTTATTTGTTCTTCCACTGTAAAATTCATTTTGAAAACTCCTTCAAAGATTACATTTAAAACAGAACTGATAATGTGGTAATAGTTAACACACTACAATTAATAAACCTAAATGACATTTTAATTGTAATTGTTATTTTTTTCAAACCCTGCCTGATTTCCTGTTTGAACATTTTCTATAAAATGCATATTGTTGATCTGGCAGAATTCTGTTGATAGCGTATTATTGTAGGTTGATATATCTTTAGTGAAAATAGTTATTGGATAAATGTAGTTAATTGTTAATCAAAATGGATTAATTGTTTTATAATATTCTCCAATAGTAAGTTATTTTTAGTTATGTAAATTAAAAACATTCTTAAAATTTGAAGAAAATCAAAAATATCTCAGAAAGTAATGGATTTAGGTATAGGGAATGCTTAACAAAAATGAAAGAACGCTTAATGAACTATCCATTGTAGCAATAAAATTGGTAGGGTGCCATTTAAAAATTGCATTTTGCGAAACCTGACACTCTGTATATTGTGAAGAAAATTCAAAAGTGTGATATTTACAAATATACTATGGTATATAGTAAAATTTTCTGCATCTTGAAAATTAACATAAGTTGTGTATTAGTGCAGTGGCAATGTATCTAATCAGGGTCATTTTTTCTAAAAACAATTGAATATCTCAAAAACTAAAAGGAATAGACAGATACAATTTGATATCAAATTAAAGCTCTTTTTATGGGCTTTTCAAAAATGTAATAATATATAGGGTGTTCCATTTAAAAAAATATAAGTTTAATATGCTTTGGAATTATGAAACACCGTGTATGCTTCCAAATATTTTTAAAATGTGCACTTTAGGCATGCCTAATATGCCTCCAAATTTGGTTTACGTAGCTTTTATAATAACGGAGTTATCGACCGTTGCCACACTAAAAACTCACCTTGTATGTACACATGTATTACACACCTACAGCAAGAGGGTGAGAGAGTGGATAGTGTAGAATGCAGTAACTAGAAGTTCATTGAAAATTATCATTCATATTTACATTTCCAAATTATTTGATTAATAATTAAGCATAATTTGCAGAAGCGAACTTAGTGATTTGAATTTAACCTATCCTGGAAAAGTATACGATTGGAGCCCTGAACGGGGATACAGCACATCAGTGACTAATAGTACACTGCCATGGAAAGCAACTGGTAATAAAATTGAAAACAATTTTTTAATATTTAGTCTTTATAAATACAGGTGCTGGAACACACTTAGGTTTAACACTGGTGTTGGATACTTCTATACACTCATACTATTGTTCTTCAACAAGCAGCTATGGGTTTAAGGTTAATTGGACCATATCCTTAATAATTTTTTAAATGTATAATTTTAGCTCTTGCTACATAACCCAATTGAAACTCCTAAAATGGCTGAATATGCGTTTTTAGCTGCTCCAGGAGTAGAATCACGAATTGTTATTTTACCAAAAATATTTGATGCTACACAGTCATTGAGAAATATCAACTATATAAAACGCATGTGTTTCTTTTCAAATGAAAGAAGACTACAATTTTATAGGTAAAATCATTTTATTTTTAAATTATTATTAATATCAAAAACTAAATAAAAACAAGTACGACATCTTAACAATATTATTTTAATTTTAAATTATAATGTTATTGTCAAGAGATTTTGTAATTCCACCGTTTTAATTTATTAATGTTGTAGAACAACACATAGTACTTAGAATTAACATATTATTTAGTTTAAACCTTTCAAATTTGGGAAATGGTTATTGTAAAAATAAACAAAAATTTTGTAGGATCAGAAACTAGCACGCCTGGAGTCATGATTAATAATATGTATTTTGGGTTTGGACCGTATCATATTGAATACTATTGAGAGTGATTATGTCCACTTTCTTAAACAGCACATTTTCAATATGAATGTACAATGTGAATGTACAACTTATTTCGACAAGGTGTTACGCAATTCTTAGGCAGCCACGTTGGGCGCCAAATTTATGCTACGTTGTTCTTGTAGCCGTGCGTAACAACAAGAGATCACGGAATGACCGGGCTCAATCGGAGATTAGGGGGGGTTGTAGGAAGCAAACTGACATATAATGTATACGGCAGTAAGGAGTTAGTGACAGTACCTGTAAGAAAAATAATTAAGCAAACCTGAAAAACAAAAGATTAAGCATAAATTATTCAGTACTTTGTAGATGTAAGAAAGCTGTTTTGGAAAAAAAAACTATATATTATAATCACGATAAAAGCATTACAAAAAAATTTTTGATTACAAAGTGAGGTAATATTGGGGAGTAGCAGAAACGTTTCCTCACACACCAATTAAACATAAATCAGACAAACTGTTAATACAAGATAAAAAGATAAGACACAATTGATATGAGTAATCTAGTAGTATTATTTTTTTCTTTCTTTTTTTTTTTTAAAAGCCTGCAGTTCTATTGCAAAAAGGTCTCAGAACGACGACGATATGGCAAAACAATTTAAAGTAATACTAAGTAGGAAATAGTTCAACTTACAGAAAGTCCTTCAGTAACGCTTCCTTGTAATTGGAGTGGGGAATTCACGATGTCCTACACTAAAGAAGCACTGCACCCTTGACTGTGAGGGTGTGGATGGAATTGCTTACACTTTACACTAACTCACACCTACGCGTTTCACTGGTGTTAGCAGCAGACATCATCATACTGATGGAACCATGTAGCATTGATAAATTTCTTGTTAATTCTATTTCCTGAGACAATAATGTCGAAATATCTTGTAACACAAATCGCAAAAATTGTAGTAAAAATTTAGAATTTAGAATCACGGGCTTTCAAGGCACGATGTAATGCCTGTCATCTGATAAGTTCTTGCATTAAACTAACAGTAACGCGAGGTGTTTTATTTGCTACATATGGTAACAAAGAAAAATCTAATGCTTTTGCATAACGAAATTTGCACAAGTAGTGATCTATTTTAGATTCTTTGGTAGTAAAAAATTCAGAACTACAGTATCAACTGTATTTACATGTGAATGAGATACATATTTATAAGAAGCAACCTTTTTTTTTTCATCTACTAAACCTGCTACAACTGTATCATCATTTTTAGAACCAAAACCCAAGCTTAAAACTGCCTTTGGATAATCCCAAGTATGCACTGCACTGATAAAAACAGGTAGCAAACGAGATCGCACACATTAATCCTAAAGAAAGAATCGGTCAAGTTTCACAAGTTCTACAACGTTTTCCCACAAGAAAAACAGCTAAAACCACAATTAGTAAAAACGTGTAAACATTAATTAAGTCCGTCAAATGTTCCATAACGCACGTTATTTCAAAAGAAAAAATCAACTAAGAAACACAATCGGTAACCGCACGTATGGTTGTGTAAAACACGTCCGCATATAAAGCATCCTTCATTCAATGCAATCAGAACTACACTCTGCAGTTAATCTACAACTCAAATTGTCAAAGCAAAAGAAGCCGTATTTTCAACGTAATTAACATCTATGAACAAAGAACAACTGCAAAACTACGCTAATCTGTAGATATAAAATAGTTGTTACCATAACATCTGAGCGCCTCTTATCTCGGCTTCGATAAATAACATAAGGAACCAAAATTTATAAGACGAATAATTCAATTTATTTATTAATGTAAATCAACCGTTATACAACCAGCTATACAAAACGATGTATTTTAAGTACGCTATACAGAAAGGGAGCGTAACAAATTGACAAAGCAACTAAATTAGAATTGCAATTGTGTCTACAAATAGTGTGTGTAAACGGAGTGTAGAGTCATGCGAAAGCCTAGCTTCATCTTGAAATGTATTATACCTAATGAGGGTGCCATATTTGATAATTTTTCCTTATAGTTGTCAAAAATTAGATAAATTATTAAACATGCATTAGGTCCATATTGCAAAAAGGAAATACTTAAAGATATAGGCAATAGTTTTTACACAATTCAATATGACGAAACCAGCATCTCCGAGAATTTAAAAGAATTGCGCATAGGTGTTAGGTATTTTTCACATAAGTTATTGAAGGTGGTTAATGTATGTTTAGAAACTTATTTTTTGGGCCATGCTTTTGGAGACACATTATTGGAACATATATCAAAGACTATTAATAATAATGGGGTGTTGCTAACAAAATGTTTAATGCTTGATAGTGATGGTCCTAATGTCAAGAAAAAGATGTTTCGGATCATCATCATTAGGTCTTCAGTCCTGGAACTGGTTAGACGTGTACCCTCATTGTTTCCTATTCTAAACTAACCTACACATTTCCCTGAAATTTGCAGTCTGCCTCTATCACTATATGCATGCGGTGGTCTGATCTAGGTCTACCTCTACTTGTTTTCTCCTATTTCTGATTGTAATATATCTAGTACCATTCCCCAAAAATGCCTTCGAACGTATTCTTCCCATCTATTTCTCCTATTTTTTTCCACAGATATCTTTATGCCTCTACTATTTCTATAACCTATTTGTTATTAACTTTATCTGTCCATGCTATCATCATCATACATCTGAAGCGCACCATTCCAGAAGGATTCTATCTCTTTCTGTCTGCTTTTCCTACTGCCCCTATTTCATAGACATACTGTACTGTGCTTCACACATATGCTTTCAGCAATTTTCTTCTTGTTCCTATGTTTATTGTCTTTGAACATAACCGCTGTTCTTTCTTGTTAGATGTAGTTCGGTTCCTTTCAATTGTTCTACAATTATATACCCTACTTCCTCGGTATTCAATGGTATGTGGGGGCTCCGTGGCGTAGTTAATATGCGTGTGATTATGTCACGCACGTTAAAGATCCCTAACTTGCTTGGAACAGCAAGGGTTTGGCAAAATTAAAAATTTTTCAGATTAAGAAAAACTCGCTTTCTGGGCAATGTAGTACCTTCGGGTGGAGCATTGGAAAATCAAAGGTACAGCATGTGAAGGGGGGTAAGCAGCCTGTGGCTGCCAACTTCCCCCAGCACTTGAACATTAGCCAAATTAATAGTTTTTCCAATATATCCTTTTGCATAATCAACATTAGTTGAAAATACTTCACAACCAACACCTGCAGTTGTTTATAATAGTCATTAGATTTAAGAGCACTTATTTTTTCGTCATTAGGTTTTCCGTTTTGAAACTGGTTGGACGCGTACCTCCACTTATTTATATTCTGAGCTAGCCTATCTGAAATTCCCACACAGCTTATATCCAGCACGGTTCCACTTCTATTGTTTTCTAAGTATATGCCCTATTTCACTGAGATTCAATGGTATGTGAAGGAGGTTAAGCAGCCTGTGGTTCCCAATATAGCATAGTAAATCATACAATTAACATTATTCGAGAATATTGCACAACCAATACCCGTAGTTGCTAATAATGATTATCATGTTTAAGTACAGTTACTTTTTTCATCATTAGGTTTTCCATCTTGGAATTGGTTAGACGTGTACCTCCACTGATCTCTAGTTTGAGCTAGCCTGCACATTTCCCTGAAATTCCCACAGCCTACATCTTTCACTATCTGTGTGCAATAGTCTAACCTAGGTCTACGCTACTTCTCTTTTTATCTTTCTCTGCTTCTAATATATTCCTCACTATTCCCTCATGCCTTAGTATGTGGCCTATCATCCTATCTCTTCTATTTTTTACTGTTTTCCACATATTTCCTTCTTCCTCTACCATTTCTAGTACCTCTTTGCTCTTAAGTTTGTCTGTCCATGATATCTTCATCATACGTCTGTAGCACCACATTTCAAAGGCTTCTATCTTTTTCGTGTCCGCTTTTCCTACTGTCCAGGCTTCACAGCCATACAGGGCTGTGGCGCCCCACATATGTTTTAAGCAATCTTTTCCTTGTTTCTGTTTATTGTCTTTGAACACAGTAGTTGATTTTTCTTGTTAAATGTAGCACGACCTTGTGCCAATATTTGTTTTATATCGCTTGCACTTTTCGGATCTTGCTTTATTTGGGTTCCTAGGTAGAAGAAATCCTTAACCTCTTGTAAGTTCTCGTTACGTATTTGTATTCTTGTTTTTAATTTATTTCTACCTCCTTTGCATACTAGTACTTTAGTTTTATTTTTGTTAATTTCTATACCGTATCTCTCTGATAGAACTGTTTATATTTCATTAAGAGCAGCTTCTAACTCTTCCTTGCTAGATGCTAATACCACTATATCATCTGCAAATCTAAGCATATCAAGCTTTTGTTTCTGTATAGTAATTTCAAAAGTTTCCCTACATTGGACAGTAATCATTGCCTCTTCAATGTAGAAGTTAAAAATTAACGGGGATAGGGCACATCCCTGTCTCATCCTTTTTCTGTTACTCCTTGTCCAGCGGCTTTTAAAGTTTCAGCTTGCGCCTTATCTGTACCTGGTGCCTTCCCATTTTTCAGATTCTTTAATGCTAATTGAAACTCATCTCTAAGTATAGGATATCCCAAGTCATCATTTTCAAAGTCTAATTCCTGCTCTGATGCAGTTAGTTCCTCTCCTGCATATAAATTTCCTATATATTCTCGTCATCTAATCACTTTCTCTACATTTTCTATAATGACATTTACTCTCATGTGCGTTATATTTTTGCTATATGTTTTTATATCCCTAATATTCATTCTAATTAGTTTGTACCTCTCTGCACTTTTCATCAATCCACTGTTCTTTAGATTTTCTGCATTTGCGAATAATTTACCATTTTATGGCTTTGTATCTCTGTTTTCCTGTTTCGTCTGATCTATTTTTGTATTTTCGTCTTTTTTTCTATTAAATTCAGGATATCTTTTGTGTATACTTGTGTGTATACTTGTGTAATCTTCAGAATATCTCTGGCCTCCATGTCTAAGCTGGATTTAATGTAATTCCATTATGTTTCTACTTCCTTAGAAAAAGAAATTTTCCTGATATCTTTCAGCAATTCATTTAGTTTCTCAAAGTCAAAGTGAGTTTTCCATTTCTTTTTTCCAAATTTTTAAATTTAAGAGTGTTTTTCATAATTACTATGTTGTGGTCAGTGTCTATATCTGCTTATGGGTAGCTTCTGCAGTCTTTTACTTAATTCCTAAACCATTGTCTAACAAGAATGTAATCTATTTGATATCTTCCTATATCTCCTGGCATTTTCCACATATACGGTCTTCTAGCATGACGTTGAAGTAATGTGTGATAATTAAATTGTTCTTGTCTCAAAATTCTACCAGCCTATTTCCCCTGGCGTTCCTCGTTCCTAAACCAAATAAACCTACTACCGCTCGTTCCCTACCCTCACTTACCACTGCCTTAAAATCCCCCGTAATTATTAAATTTTCATGTCATTTTACGTATCTGAGTATGTCTTTGATATTTTGTAGGTCGCTTCTACCTCTTCGTTACTGTAGCTGAAGGTGGGTATGTATGCTTGTATTATTACTGTATTTACCGGTTTAGATTCTAATCAAACCATGAGTACTCTTTCGTTCTTTTGTAAGTAATTTTTTACACAGTGCCCTATCTTTTTAGGATATCTTTTTTCGCATAACTATGCCCCACACCCGAATTTCCATCCTCTGCTCATGTATGAATTATCCTGAAGTCTCCATTCCAAAAATCCCCGCCACTGGCCAGCAAATTTCACTGATCCCTACTATGTCTAGTGCTAACCTATTCATTTCAGTTTTCAAGTTGTCTAGCTTACCTACTTGCTTCATACTTCTAACATTTCATGCTCCGACTCGCAAATTTCCAGTCTCTTATTCTGAACTCTCCGATCGCATCCTCCAGAGTAGTCCCCTCCTGGAGATCCAAATGGGGAACTATTTTAACTCCGGAATCTTTTACCCCAGAGAATTCCATCTTGTTTATTACAATTTATGTATGTCGTGTACTTGGAAGGTAATGTTGTGGTTTCCCGTTGTCTTGCACATCGCTGTAGTGTGCCGTAGAACCAACCCCTATGGTGTCTGTCACTCTAGGTAGCGAAGAAGTACTGCTCTCTTTTGGGGACCTGTCTCTGTCTGGTTCTTCACCAAAGACCCCACCAATTTGGTAAAACATTTGGTTGGGTTATTTAGCTCTTTGGAACACTCAAACCTTCCACACGTTCTAGTAATCTAGAACTTCGTCAGGATGCAGGTACATTCGGAACGGGATGTGGCAGATAATAAACGAAAATATTAAAGAAATAAGAAGCAAGTTTTTATAGATTTAGGATTTTGTAACATACAAAAAATGGATAATTCTTTCTTAAATGCTTTGAAATGTTTCGAATTGGAGACCTCGGAGTTCATAATATTGTTGTATTATTTTTATCATGGTTGGCCTACAAAAGTGAAAGATTATGAGTTTATTCAAAAATCGATGTGTGTTCCTAAATATCGATTTATTAAACATGTACCATCTAGATGACTTACTTTACAGCCTGCAATTGAAAGAGCTCTTGAGCAGTGGCACGGCATTTTAAATTACAGTCTAGTTTACATACCAAAAAATGGTTCAAAAGACTTTAACAATAATAAACATTATAAAATAGTAGAAAGTTTTATATCTAGCCCTATATCAAAAGCAGTTACTATTTCTGAATAGTGTGCGAAAAGTATTCACAAAGTTTACATTGGTTTTTCAAAAAGACAAACCTTTGGTTCATGCCGTGTATGAAAAACTTCAATGTCTTGTTTTTGATTTATGGTCGGGAGTATGTTTATATAATGTGCTTGCTAATTATAAAACACGTATATGAAGGAAATGTTTGAAATAAAAACATTTTGATTTTGGACAAGATATATTCCAGTGAAGAATGTTTAAGCTTATTAAAAAGTAAACAGGTATCCGAACACAAAAAATTAAAAGTTTTAAATATGCTACACTATTAGAACAAGCTGATTCCAATGGGGTAAAAATATGAGAAACTGTGAAAAGTAGTAAAAGCTTTTTTAACATTAGCACATGGAAATGCAGCGGTTGAAAGAAGTTTTTCCTTGTCAAAAAAATTTTTAACAGAAGACTCTGACCTCTGTGATGCGTATTAAAGACGCTTTAAGGTTATTTTGTGATAATAAACTTTAACTAATGTTAATTACAAAAGAATTGATGTACATGTTTAGATAGTATACAAAGTGTACAACAACTATTTAGAACAAAAAAAGGCAGAGGAAAAAGAACAAGACGAAATCAGGGCAAAATCTAAACAAGAAGCTAAATTATTTAAACAAGGGAAAGTGGAAGGAAATAAAAATATGATTGCTAATATGGCTAAAGATTTGCGTGATATGAGTGCTCAAAAGAAAGAAACTCAGAAATTATCGACACAGTTAGTCCGAGATGCAACAGACAAATTAAAATATGCGATAAGGCAAAACAATTTTGCTAAAGTGTCTATTGCACAAATGTTATTATATAGTACATCCAAAATTACCTATAAAGAAGAACAAGTGGATAAGAAAATTACTAACATACAAACTAACATTTTAAAAAGTCAAAGCGAGTTGAATACAATAGACAATTAATTATGTAACAAAAAAAATGATTCAGTGATGGTTCAAATGTTCACATTTTCAAGTATCCATTGCTAATACAATATTTTTTGTTAATTCTGTAGTTATATGCATTTTTTAAACAAAAACATGTTTTGTGTTTTATATGCTTATTTGTCTCATGTTGGCAAACAATTTATTATTAACAATCACACTTTTTATTGGTTTCTATTTGGTCACGTTTTTTTCATATTGGGAATAGTGGCCAAAGTCACTAATTTAAAACAAAATTTTGTTGTGAGCCCTTTCATTGTGATAGATAAATGCCAATTAACTACCAGTGATAATTGTAGTGGTTTACCTTCGCTGAAATTCAATGCCTTGAGTTGAAAAGACAAAGTCTGTTATTTTACTGTAAAGCTTGTCTATCTGATTGTGATGTTGATAAACTTGATGTTGATTTAGAGAGTCTACTGCAGACCAAATTTCAAGAGACATTAAATAACAACAATGCTTTGTATAGCTCATTCAAAACCGAATTTATCGATATGGCAACAAAACATGTTTCCACAACTTACGTAGCAACATCGGTTGATCAATTGCATCTTATGCATCAATGACAAAGTCTGAACCCGTCTTAGTAGTAAAACCAATGCATAATCAACTAAGCAAAGAAACCAAGAGTAAAATCAAAAATACTATAAATCCAGTTTCCATTGGAGTTAATGTTTGTAAGATTTGAGACTCATCTCAAGGTGGTATAATTATTAACTGCCATAGCGAAACAGATCGACGCTTACTACAAAAGGCGATGATTGGTAAAATCTGTAACAGATATAAGATAGTGACCCCAAATTTAAAGAAACCTGTTATATGCCAAAATTGGCATTGCACATTTTTAAATATGTGACTAAATTTCCGCCATTATTTTTAAAATAGACTTGTGCATTTCCGTCATTTCGGATATTTGCGTTTGCACAAAAGGAATGCACAGACACGGAGTGATGGCGCAAGTGTGCGGTGTGTGACACGACATTATTAGCCAACGAGACGTTGAACGGTGACGTTTACCTGTGTCTTTTTTTGTCTTTTCTCTTTTAGAATGTATGTTTTTTCCTTATCGTTCCTTACCTGGTTTTTCCTTTGTCCTACCTATGAACAAAGAAGAGGGAAGACGTTAAATCTGGTTTCAACGATGGCATAACACAACCCACACCAAAACGGAAATCAGCATGGCTCCTGCGCAAGGATGACCGTAAAATTGTGAAGCGTTCCACATTTTTAAGTGAGTGTTTTGTATCTTTTTTAAGGTGCAACTTGTATCATTGTAAACGTATTTGGCATGTGATACAATTTGACACGTAGTTATGTCGTAATATCTTTGTTGTGCAATAATGTGAACATGGATATTACCAGTGTTGCCAACTGTGGTAGTGGCTCTGAACACGTGACGCGGGGTTGTAACAAACCCTAAATCAGAATAGTAAACATTAACAATGAGGATATTTGTGCTGCAGACATGAACAGCATACGTGCCAAAATTATCCAGCAAAATTAATTGCAATATTACTACAACAATTTCTATTTAAAAGTGCTCAAAATTATCAAAAATGAAAAAACCGGCTACGGTGTAATAATAGTAGAAGCTAATTCAGATGCCTACAGTGCACTGATTCAAATGGGAAGAGCAGCAATTGAATGGTCCATGGGTAGTGTGCATAACCACGTGCATATTACACAGTGCTATGACTGTCTTAAATTTGGTCACATAGCTCAAGCTTGTAAGTTTGACACCATGCTCCTTATGTTCTGGTATACATAGGCATGTAAATTCTACTACTGAGTTTGAACAATGTTCAAACTGCACAGCTACTAAAGCTGAGTTAAATATTGAGATCAGTAATGTTCATACAGCAATAATTAAAGAAAGTCCATGCTACCTGCAATTTTTAAGGAAAGATATTGCCAAAATTGAATACCCGGATACAGCAATTACAGATTCAAATGCAAAAAAGTCACAATTTGGTAGTTGGTTCTTTACATACTTTTCTTGTAAATATAAGATCTTTGAATTCGTGCTTTGATGACCTTTTGCCTATGTAATTAATCAGGACTTTGATTTAATTGGGCACTACATTTGATTTTGCAATGCTCTGCCTGAAAATACTACATTGACCAGGAAGCGAGTTTTTTTTACCTGGAAAATTTTGAATTTAGCCAAACCCTGGCTGTTCCAAACAAGGTAGGGATCTTTAACGTGTATAACAATACCCACATACGAAATCTACATTTTACCTCTCGTCCAAGTAAGGGTGTATTTTTGTGAAAAATGCTCGATTAACATTTTTCTAGTGGACTGTGTCGGGATTCAAACCCGGGACCTTGGGCATAGTAGTTACATACATACCAACTATGCCACAAACCCGCCCCCATCTTTCATTACAACGAGTTAACTTCGAGGTGCTAAAATTTTAAAAGGTTATTTGTGCTTATTCGTTTGCTTCTCAACAAAAGCTGTTCATTTGGAATATACTTAAAATTTGTCGGCTGAAGCATTTTTGGCAGCTTTTGTTGCTGCTTATCTCGTAGATGCTCGTGCAGTCAGCTATATAGTGATAGTGCAAGAAATTTTGTCACTGCTAATAAAGCAATTATTTTCGGTCAGCTGTAGAAGGTGAAAATTTGGTTTGGCATTTTCTTACTATTGACCCTTAAAGCACATTTCTTGAGGATGATCTATCTGAGAAAATGTTTCGTTTATCATGCAGGCAGAGGGCGCAAGCTTTGCAAGAACATTTTTGGAATCATAGGAGCCGGGAGCATTTTATTACATTCCAACAACGCAATCCCTTAAAATTAATAACTTTTGTGCTGATCAGTAGTGAACTATTGCCTTTGTAACAGTGGAAGCTCGAACGTGTAGTTGAACTACATCCAGGTAGTGACGGTTAGGTTCGTGTGGCGATAGTTTGAAAAAATTCGGGTCGTTATAAGCAGTCAGTAGTAAAACTGTCCTGTGCCGAATCAATAGGTTCGGACTAAACTTTGTAAATAGTTCGTACTATAATGTCTCCAATTATTTTTGTTTTTGCTGTTTGTTAGTGTTGGGGACATTTTGTGTATTTAACTTTTCGGCGAAGTCCCTTTACGTCGAGGTGAATGATGAGTAATATTTTGAGTTTCGCGGCTTTATAAACATTAATTCGGCTATCTTCAATATTCCCACTCAGCATAAAGAAGACTTTGATAGGACGCAGTTGTTTGTTGTCGTCGTTTTGGAAAACATGGCAATCACAAGACACGGGGAAGTTTATATTTCGTACTTACAATGCATTTATGTCATGTTTAATAAATTCACTATCGAAACAGTCTATTAGCTATATTGTTAATCCGTCGAACATCAGTATTTTGATTGAGCACCTTTTGTTCAAAGAACTATGGATTACTTTAAAAATTAAAAAAAGAACTACTGCCATCGGTATTGTTTATAGATCACCTAATACCAGCACTACCCTGTCTGCAGGGATTGGAATTTGTTTTAGCTAATATTTACATGAAGTATGAAAACAAAATTTTAATGGGGGATCTTTACATAGACTTTCTTCATTACAATATAACCGAACTAATCTGACATATATATTTAATACATTTAATCTTACTTTTCAAGTTACTGAAGCAACACGATTAACCTCTACTTCATCGGCCCTTATCGATTTATGAAGTCTACAAGTCTACAAAAGATTCATCTCAAATGTTTTAAATGCAGTTCATTTGTTTTGACATAAAGAGGGTCCTGCAAGTCGTATTTGCCAAGAGCATTCATAAAATCGTAAGATTCTCGTCTGTCACTGGATCGCATTTATCAGTATCAGTTAATATTATTTTCTGATACATTTAAAAAGGACCTTTGTAATAATTGTTGACACATCACAGTTCATCTGACCATACACTGCAAGGTAATCTGCATGAAACCTACAATCTACTTATATTAAACAAAACTCAAAAGTGCATACAGTAATCGATAAAGAATCGCATCAGCATAACTTAGCTTTATTCAAAAATTTTGTACAAACAATTACTGCAGCTTCAAATATTTTTAACACTCGCCCATATCACTTACAAATAAGTGGATGTTGATTCTTTTCTAAAAAAAATTCCGACTGGGTCAGGCTTTTGAGCTGAAATTATAGGACAGGCCCAACATTAAGCCAAGCCGGATTGGACTTCGGTTATCACTAAGTGTTGAATTTGGTGCAGCACCAGGAATGCAATGGGTATTATAAATATTGCATATGCAGACCCACTTGCATTGTGTACAACACAATAAAATGCAAAATAACGAACTAAAAATTAAAAACCTATTAATATAGTATAAGACATAAGAAATTTACATAACAGTAATCGGACAAAATTGATTCAAATATAATGAACAAAGCACTACTGCCTTCAGTCGAAGTAATATAGCAAAAAATAAATATATTATTTGTAAAATAAATCCGAATGCGGCGATAGATGTGAACATGAAACTGATGCTTGTACTAATGAAACATACCACTTAATTCAGGTTAGAAAACAACTCAAATCGTTATGAACCAAATGAAAAGCAGTGTGTCAAATATATAGCGAACAATCAATTAAACAAGTATCGATTTCACTCGTCTTTGTGGTTAAGAACTAGTAAATGAATTAAACATTGGAGGATGCTGTCCTGTAATAAAATTGCATAAAATTGTACATCTAAAAAAAATTTACAAATCGGAAATTACCACACTACAATGCATACAATTTTCAATATTCTGTATACTTTATAGCGAAAAATAAGAATAATCTAAATAAAACCTGATTTAAAATAATTGTGAGAAAACCTATCTGATAGTTATGTATAAAAGGTAACTAATATTGTAAAACGTGCTCAATTATACTTATGTCTGCCAATTTTGAATTCTGATGAGGTTTAGCGCTTTGGGCAAAAACAAAAAATATAAGAAACACATTTCTGTCAGTTTTGAATCAACGTTACACAATAAAAACCCGATATAGAATGGAAAGAAGTGTATTAATCCATTCATAATAGAATTTATTCAAATATATATGTTAAATTCTAATATCAAAAAATATTTTTCAGAACATATACTGAACTCAACTGTAAATTAGAATGTCAAGCAAACTATACATTACAGTTGTGTGGTTGTGTTCCATTTTACTTGCCAAGTAAGTTTTCTAGAGTTTATAGATGTAGAAACTCATTAGATAAAATTCATGCATGATTTTTCTAGTAAATATAATGATCACAATATAAATACATACTACACTCACTGTTTTATTTGCACTAACATCACTTAAATTAGATACAATAATGTTATTAAAAAGCTTTCAAATGTTTTGTCTATGTATATTTAGCAAGGAAATATTTATTTCATGACCATGTACTTATATTTATCTTTTACGGAATGTCTAACTTTGTTAGTATCAATATCGGTAAATATAGGATATGTATATTGTTTTTAAATTTTTAAACCAAAGTATCTTAGCCTTGTGTTCAGTCAATAAGGATCTAGATATAATTCTCAGAACTTTATCTTTGGTTCCAAAGTAACATAACATCGGTCACAGAAATCCTTCTTAACTACTTGACATCAAGTTAAGTCGAAACCAGCCGATTTAAGTTTTTTATTCATACAAAATGTCATTTAGACAATATATTTTTATTGCAACTTTTTTACTTTCTGTCCGTGGTTTTTGTCATGATACAGTCTTCCTATTGAGTTTATGGAATGAATCCCGCGAAAGTTCTTGTGGTATCATGCGATTTACTTAGGTTATAACGTTTGTGTTTCCTTCTTTCTTCAGCAATATAAATTAATATATTGTAAGGTATTGTATGAAATCTGCAATTTGATGTTCGTGAATTTTGCCTACTCATATTTGGTTTTTACTTTGCATTCCATGTTCAAAGTATGTCTGCGGTTTTCTTTGTATTGCAAACATGTAGCATTGATTCTAATTTATCTTATTAAATTTTGTAAACAGCTCTCCTGTATTTGAGATGTATATTAATGAATTAATTTACTGTTATTTACTTCATGCTTCTAAAGTTTTCTTATATGGCATTATTCCACTATGAAAATTTACGGACATAAATATTTTGTTTACCCTTTTGTGATATAAAATAATGTATGAACTTCAGTTCCATTCTAATATATTTAAGATATAAGACGATCCTTTTGTGACTTTTAAGTTTATGATTTTAATAGAACTAACACAATTTATTGAAATGTTTTGCTTACTGAGTACTACTAATTATGAAATCAGAATATATCAATATTAAGTTTGTCCGTTTAAGATTCATTTTCCTCTTTTTGCACCTTGTTTTAATCTACCATAACTCCCACACATTACAGTGAAACAATAAATTTTTAATGCTATTCTTACACAGTGGATGAGGCATCAGACAGTTTTATAGCAGTCTCAACTCAAATACGTATTTTTGAAAAATCTAATTACACCAATTTGTAGACCTTCTATGAGATATCTGGTAACAGAAGAAACATGCCATTGAAATATCTACGATCAGACTAATTTTGAGGTGAAAATGAAGGAAGCAATTTTGTCTGTTTAAGATTAGTTTTCTTCTTTTCCATCCAGTTTCTATTTAACGTAATACCAACTTATTACATAATTAAGAATAAACAATTCTAAATATATTCAAATATAATACTAACTTTCATTTTAATTAAATATCGTAGAAAGCAGACTAACAAAAATATGTGGTAAAAAAGATGAAACTTGCTCCAATATTGCTAAAGAAACAATGGAAAGCCCGCAAAGAAATGGGTATGCGTAATATCATTAAAACATATTATATACTCATTATAGCTTTTAGGACAACGTGCAATTGTTTGCCTGGTTGTTTTGAAGTTGGCTACGGTTGTATAAGTAGCCAAAGCAAACTTGGTGAAACCTTCAAGATTCAGGAAAATATTATTAAAGAAGAAACTATTTCTTATTTTGCGTAAGTATTATTAGATCAAAAATTTTCGTTTTGTGTCTTCCAGTTTTGAGTCCTATACAGCAACGTTCAGATTAGTTTAAATGGTGTCGGCTAACTGTAACGGCCAATAGTGTCATTGTACATAAAATTATATTTTTAAGGACCAAAATAATTTAAAATAAAGTTACTCTATGTTCTTGTTTCCACAACACTAAAAACAGTTAAAAGATTTATTTATTTATTTATTTATTTTGATATCGGTGTGATCACTACAAATGTTGGTTTTATTCGAAGAATTAACTATCGCCTACATGACTATTTGCTTGTAGTACTTTAAAATTAAGAATGTATACCTCCTCATAGTATTCAACAATTGCATAGCTTTTCATCATTAATGCAATTTTCAATTTAAATAAATATATCCAGGTAAAAATAATTTTCAATATGAGTTGATATTTAGCCCTTATACACCAAGATGTAGTCTTTTTAAGGGCTAAATACTTCTGCTTATCTCATATACCTTGGGATTTTTACCAATTATTTAGTTTAAATCTTTCAATGCATGCCTTGACTGTCACGTGCGCCTCCCGCATATCGTGGTATTTTTGAGAATTTCCAAGTTTTGGCTTTTATTAACTCGCATATTCTGATGTTTGTTAAATTTTATTGTCTAAATTGAATCGCCTGGTGCTTGTTTATTTCTACAGAATATTGGTTTTTGAACAAATGTGATTTCTTCCAGTCACGTAACGATTTTGTAATAATGAATTATTTAAAATGCGTGTACGATGATATTTTTAACGCAATTGTTACATCTTTGCAATGCCAATTTATCTAGGTTTCCCGGTGATTTGATTTTGATGCAATTTGTTGTGTTTTAAAATCTTATCTTTACTTTTAAACTACTCATAGACCTCTTTATGTTCTCATGCATTTAATTCACTGTATTTTATATACAGCGTGCTTTCAATCAACAATATGTAGGGTGACCGATTCACTCTTATAATTTCTGGAATTGTGTGCCTTTCTTAATGTGGAAGTTGTTTTTATTTATTCTACGACCCCCATGACTTAACCTACCCCTAAACTACCCTATTCTCATAGCATTATGTTACTGCAACTCCTGTTCAAAATTTAAATCTTTATAAGTTGGCCACATTTACAATAACGAGGTTATAAAAAACAACTCTTACTGATTTAATTGTTTACCTTGTGATAATAATAAGTATAATTTTAAAGAAACAATTAACTTGTGAAAGTGGCAAGGTAATCGAGAGTAACAAAAGAGGAAAGCATGGGAATCACATGCGGGCGAGTGAACTGATAAAGATTAGTGTCAGAGATAACATAAATTCTATACCCCGCGTATTGTCGGTCCCACTCCAGTAGGGAATACATTGATGGCAGCAAGACAATTGCAGATTTGCATAGAGATTATACAGAAATTTGCAAAGAACGAAGCTTACGACCTGCTAACTATGTTATGTATAGTAAACTTTTCAGTGAAGAGTTTAATTTGACATTTCACATGCTAAAAAAGGATCAATGCGAATTGTGCTTACAATATAAAATTTCGACAGCTGAGCAGAAACAAGACTTGGATATAAACGATAATCACATTAAACAAAAAGAACTAAGTAGGAAAGAAAAGGACAAAGATAAAAATAATAGTGACAATAAAATAAAAGTAATCGTGTTTGATTTGCAAGCAGTGTTGTCCTGTCCAACTGAAAAGACCTCAAAATTTTATTATGTGTCAAATGTATTAAATTTTACATTGTATGACATAAAAAGTCGCGAGGGCACTTGCTTTTTATGGCATGAGGGTGAAGCACATCGTGGAGCCAACTAAATAGGTACATTCCTTTAAGTATTTTCAAACAATGGAAGGATAAATTTGAGATGATTTAAATATAGTGTTGTATTCTGATAATTGTCCAGGTCACAATAAGAACAAATTCATAATAGCCATGTATGTATATGCTGTTTCTAGTTTAAATATTAAAACGGTCAGACACAACCTTTTTATAACCGGCCATGGTCAAAGCGAGGGGGACAGCATGCACATATTAATCGAAAAACAAATAAAAAGTTTCAAAGATCAAATCCTATTTACATGCCTGATGAATATACATGCATAATAAGGACCGCAAAAAACACGGATTACCCTACACAGTATATTAAATGTGCCATAGCGATATTATAGATTTTAAAACCTTAGCAACAGATCCTTTCATGAACATTCCAAAAAAAGTTAAGTTTACAAACATTAAGGTACTTGAAGTTCATAAAGAGGATCCATATACACTCTTTTATAAAACGTCTTATAAATAAGATGATTTTCAGACAACGCACATAATAAATTTTAGATGAAAGGTAGATGTGTGGAAAATTGTTCCTAAACCGGCTTTTTCCCAAAAACCGGGAGTCACTGATGCCAAAAAGAAAAATCCTCTCTCTATTTCAAAAAAAGGAAACTAAAGGTAAAACGAATCCTGTACCTTCATACTATTTGAACTATTATAAAAACCTTAATGCTTTATAACTTATTTGTTTTTCATTCATGTAAATGTTTGTTTTATGTTACTTTGTGCAATGTTTTTTAGTTTTGTTTACAGAAGCATTTACCTACAAGTAAATAAACAAATATCGTTTGCACAGAGTCGATCTATTACAATCTTAACTGTAAATACTGCTGGTTGTATACAGATTCCAAATTTATAACAGTTAAATATAGAAAAACACGTTGATATATTTTGTAGAAGAAAGTTACATCTTTCAAAGTCTTTCAAACTATGCGCTCTAGGCAAAAACCAATCATAATACTCTTAAATAGTTGCAAATCTATGTACATTGTTTTAGAATAACAGCACTGAAGATTTTTATTTTAAAATGCCAAAACGTTTAAAATGAGGCATATTTTCAATTGGCTGTTCTGAAAAGTTAGGTGTTTTGATATGTAACGTTTTCCCTCTGAATGAACAATATAACAAAATTGTTGCTATCCCGTAACAGTAAGAAAATCTGCATGTTTGAATTATTTAGGTAATGGGGTTGTTTTAGAGTTTCAATTGGGGGCTTCAAATATTAGCAATTATTCCTTCGTTCATTATTTCAAGTATTCGTTCATCTATAAATTTAATCATAGCTTCACTGGATTATTTCAAACAACACTGCAAATATTAGCTTTAACGTTGTAACAGTATTTTTGACCACTGCAGAACACCAATAAATTATTAGTTTTACACACCTTTTGTCCAGTCCATTATATCATGTAAACATCTTCTATTAAATAAATATCTGTGTTGGAATCATGTGGTCTGGCGCAATACAGAGATGCTAGTTTGGTTGCTAACATCAGGCGTTAAATATTAGTATAAATAAATATCAAGGCAAAACAGCTTTCCTATGTGGTGCACAAGGTGCCAGCGGTCACTTTGGCTAGAACACTTGTCACGAGTTAACATGGGGAATCTGAGGGTTCTAACAAGCAATTTGCGTGTGGCTTTAAGCCATAGTGGAAGAATCCAAGTGTAGTGGACACTTGTTTCAGTGATTTCTAATAATGGTAAGCGATTAAAAATCAATATACTAGACAAACTAAATAATGTTGTTGTAGCGCTCTTTTCTTTTCTTTCTTTTTTTTTACACCACGATAAAATATTCACTTAAATATTCATTTTATACATCTTTAAAATTTTCGTTTAAATAATCGTTTTGCATAATCAATTGAAGACTGCTTCGTATATTCATTTGTTACAATGATTCCGCTCTATATGGTTTTATAAAAATTAGGCCGTTTAAATGTTGTGTTTCAATATGACATTGATCCTTTATTTGCATTTACAAGTATCGAGTTGATAGTTCAATCGCATCGGTGTAGCGATAAGAAAGTATTGGTCCTGATGACCGTCCTTCAACTTAACGATAGTAGTTGGATTTAATGGAAAAGTTCTGCGATGAAACTGTATGTTGAAATTTAAAAGAAATGTTCTACAAAGTAGATAGAAATTTTATGGTTTGAATCTAACGTCCGATAATTAATGAAATTCGTCTTTTTGAAATTGTAAGTATGAATTCACAAGTAACTATGTAGACAACGATCTACATATGGTAGTACATTGAAGTTTGGCGTATTTGCAATAACCGTTGTTATGGATTTTGGTTTGTCCTTTTGGTGCGTATAGAAGACACGCTTTAAGCTCATATGGTCAGGTACAAGGGTCACGCAGCTGATTATTTGCTGTACAACACAAAGAGGCGACGTCAATGGTTTGCCCAAGGACCGTATGTATAAACATTTGCTTACACATGATGTAGTACCATCACACAAACACCACCTGTAGGTAAGAAATTTGTATTATTCTTACATCACGTCTGCACTTGGCAAACTTTGATACAAGGCTGCACCAGAAAATAACCTTACGATGACCTATTAGTGCCATAATTCAGTTTAACAAACTAGAAAGGACTTTGATAAATTTTTATTGCCAATATAAATGCAGCGTAATCACAGTTTCATTTATGCATAATTTCAATTACAGCTTTTGAACATTGAATTAGCAGACAACTTAGATATTTTCTTATATATGTGTAAATCGAATAACAGATCTGATATTTTTGGTATAGATTTGAGTTAAATTGTGTAGTAAAAGAAACACTTAAAGTTTTTGATATTTCTTTCGAATTCATAATCCTACCTCAGGGTAGATGAAATTTGTATTATCTTTTCTTAAACGTAAATTTTATACATACAATTTGTTATGAAGAAACAACTTTTAATTAAAGAATCAACATTTAATTCTCTTAATTAATTGTTTTATTTTGCACAAGTAAGTTCAGAAATAGTGTAACTAGGTAGATGAACAAATAGCATAAAGTGGTAACTCCGATTTAACAAGAAGCTTTAATAGCCTTTTCAGAATTTGAAGCGTAAAATCTGTGTTCATAATATTGTGTGCATAATTAATCTTTTCTTTTTTTTATATGAGGTAGCAAGAGAATACCTCTTGCGTCCTCACCTTGTTAATTTAATTAAATTTTCTTTACAGCTTCTGCGTTAGCAGTTAATGCGAGATTCCTCTCTAAGAACTTCCAAGTCCCCCTTAGGGAAACCCTGTGTTTAAAACTTAATGACTTGGTGGTGCCCTCCCTAAACCTCTGTTTTGATAAGAATCAAGCCCTAGTAAGAGAATAATGTTTTGTAAAAAAAACCACGACCAATTCTCACAAGCTCTACCCAAGGAACGGACCCGTAGCATAGTCGGAAGATATTTGCGTTCCATCATTTTAAGGAAATCTCTCCTTAAAGTTCACTGGTTCCATTTGGGGATATTAAAGAACTCACGGGTTACTTTAATTAACCAATATAACCCCAAGTGTAAGTTAATATTTTGTCAGAGCGTATTTGGTTTGGTTCTGCTGCAATTGAATTCGTTACATATTGAGTTTTGATTTAGACCTAGCGTGTTTTGAGCATTTTTGTTCAAGTATGAGACCGAGGTTTGTACTCACAGCTTGGAAGTGTTGAGAGACTGTTTATAGAAATTGATTCAAGGGTCCTGAATTCAAAGGTCGCGCGAGTAATAAGGATTTGTGTTTTTCTGCAACAGACTTTTTGAAAAGAGCATTGTGTACTCAATAATTTTATTGTGAGATTTTATAGCTGTACAATTTAGTTAATTCTAAAATTCATCTAGGAAATTATTTATAACGAAGGGCGATTTACATGTATCTTTTTAAATATATTTATTTTTAAAGAACTAATCAGTGATAACAGTACGCTGAACTTGGAAGGTCAACCTAAGTATATGCTAAGTGAAAGTTGATACTTTGGTAGATTTTTTATGATTTACACTGTTGATTTTCATTCTTTTACATTATTATTATCTGTGAATATTTGTACTCTAAATATTTTTAGTAGGGTTTAATATAGCAATTTACTTGAACTAGAGAGTGTTTATGTTCTAACCCACTTGACTAGTCTAGAAAGAGGTTTCTTTTATCTAGGTACGAGATTCTGTGATTGTTGTACAGGAAAGTTATTTCAAAATCGCTACAGAAAATTGGTGCTCAATTCATGGGGATCTTCAATTTCCGACATCGTAGCAATATATACAACTGTGAATATTAGAAGTATTGCTTTATGAATGGAAATAAATTAGTAGATATTTAAAATATGTAAATTGCAGTATATAGTATATCTTGATATAAATGGCATTGGTTGTTCATTTATTTAACGATACGAATAAATTAAAGTAAAAATCTTAAATTTGCAGTAGAAAATGGAATTATTAATTGTGTTGGATGATAGACTCTATTTAAGATAAAAATTATACACTTTGTTAAACAAAACAAAAATTGTTTCAACACAGAAGGTAAGTGCCTAAAATGCCGATGTCAAATTTTTCTTAGGAAGTAAGTAACTTTTTCTAGTTCCTGTCCTGTAAGAGCTCATTATTTTCCATATTGGGTACAACAAAAGAAACAATTGTAGAGGTGTTTCCAAATCTCATGGGCTGTAAGATGCGCAATGAAAGAAATGAGAGGTAAAATATAACAAGAGAGAACAATATCGTTTATGTGAAATCTAAAAACATTAATTGAGTACACTTAAAGCTTACATGTTTAGATCAACGGAAATTACGTTAAATTATTCACAAAGAACTACAATTTCCAGTCATTAACATTATTAAAATTAAAACACTAACTATTACCTCATAAAACCTGTCTAGATACGAGAAAATGAAATTCAGTTGTTTTAAAATATTACGTAATAAGTTACGTGATTTAGTAGAAAAGTAAACCACTAAAAGTCGTGTGAAATGCGTTCTACAGTATCAAAACCTATAGAGTTTTACAACAAGGCATGTTATTGTTTGGATACGAAATAGAAAGACGTTTTCTTGTCCGGTAATAGAATTAATATTTTTGAGTTTAGATAATAGTTATAACACCAACACAAAGAATACGTTATATACAATTTAAATTAATTTAGCTAGATCAGATGTAATCGGCAAGGATTTTTTTTATGAATACAGAGAAACAGTCACCTTTGACATTTTTTATTTAATAAAAAATATGTCATAGGAAACTGCCCTTTAGTTGAAACGCCAATTATTACATGTTAGGTCCTGGCAACTACATATTACATAACCCTTAATTAATTGAATAGTAAGGTTGGAGTATATGTAAAGTTTCTACAAATAAATCTTAAAATTATGACATTCCTCATTAGTTCCTGCGGTGACAAGCTCCTCTCATTGGGGTTTGAATTCCTGTATATTCTTTAGGTGGTGTTGGATGATATCAGATGTAATATCCTAATGGAAAGGTATGAAAACGGGTAAAAAGGACGAGACAATTGGAGCACTACATCGACAGCACCCACAAAAATGACACTCCTCAAAAGCAGAACCGTGCTTTGTTAAATTTTGAACTAAAGTCATCAGTTTTGTTTGTATAAGTCTCCTCACTGATTTCAATACTATATTCATCCCTCTTGGAATTGGTTCGTTCAAATTAGCTGGTGTCCTACAACCAATTGGAATAGTGAACCTTGATACGTTGATGGTACATGTTCATAGTGCATTTCCAACAATATCTTAGTATGTAAAGCATTGTAAGCCTACAATGTAACTACTAATTTATAACCTACTCAAGGTTAGATCCAAAAACAAGGGGAATAACTTTTACTTATAAACTAAATACGGTAAACTTAATGAATACAAGAAATGGAAAAAGGGTATCCAATAATTGAAAAAGGCGTGTTACAGGTTAATTCACTTAACACATAATAAGTAGTATTTAAAAATACTGGTTGAAGTTGGATAAAAATATTGAAATAAATGACAGACAAAATACCAATTGGTAGTTGAGTTGACGATGTTTTTAGGATGGACTTTAACCTAAAGAACTTAATTTTGTGTTCTCCGCAACAGTTGAGATATCGAAAGACCTCTATAACGTATAACTACAGGCTAGGTTGTGATAGTATTTGAAGCAATAATAAATATAATAAGTTGATAATATTTTAGTCAATATTCTCACCAAAGGTGTATTTATTTTTTGTTTGTTTTGTTTCAGAAAAAATATGGCCATATTGCATTTTTATTTTGTGGACTCTGTATTTACAAGGAACACCAAAAGTGAAATTTATGGATTCTCTGAATTTTTGTGTAAGTGGGAAGCTGTTTAAGTATTGTTAGTGTAACAAGACAGTATATACAATTCAATATTATGGATTCTAATATTAGCAGTAAACTAATATTTGCAATCTAATATGAAATGTTTACTACTAACATTGCTTTTATTAATTTAAGTTTATTATATGTATGTATTCTATCAAAAACATATTGTCGACTTCGTGTGTTAATCTGCCAACCCCATTGGAGCAAATATTACAGAAGAAGGGAAAAACTTCACATAAAATGTAATGCACAATCAAATAGAGAAACTAAAGTCATTCGCGTAATGATTGTTCACGGACATTATTAGATATAAACAAATACACTTCTAGACTATTGTGGTTTTATTAATATATAAATCACATAGCTGGTTTTCCTAATCTTGCTAACGATATTATTTTGGATTTGGCAGTTTTTAAAGAAAAAGTATCTATGGAAAGTTAAATGATTTATCTGTTGAAACACAATTTTTATTCAAGCCTAAACAAAAGTTTTCTAAAAAGAAATCTATGAAATGTTTTCAGTTATAAATTTTTTTTTAAACAATTAATTGTGCTAGCTAATACAACAAACGACAAGGCAAAGTTAACAAAAGGGCGCATTCATAGTGAAAAAGTGTTTATTCTGTATCATTCAGTCTCGGGGGTAAGTTGTCATAATAATTATGAAAATTTCGATGTATAGTTGATTTTAAATTTTGTAGGTCTTCAAAATTTCTGGTTTTAGTTGATCTTCTATCTTTGTAAAGCCTAGGTAACTTGCTGGATGGGAAAGGTTTTTCAGATATTAATTTTATTTGCTGTAGTGGAAGCCAGTCATCAGTAAACCTCAATTTATACAGTATTTTTCCATCAGATGTGTAAGCACGCAGATGTGTCACTTTTGAACTCATTTGCCATGACCTGGACGAATACCTCTAAAAAACTGAATAGTATCCAAATTTTTAAAGAACTCGTGAAGTAAATAGGTAACTTTACTTGAACGTGGTTTCTTTCTGGTAGTGCTACAAATTGTAATATATTCTGCAGGAACATTAGTACATGTTTTTTTAAAGCACCTTCTACAGTTGAGTGTACAGAAGCGGTTTCCATTTGTGTGTCCTGGTTCTAGAAAGTTTTGTTCTATGGTTACTCTGTATTTGGACAGCAACATTGGATAAAACATATCAGCATATTTCTATGTTGATACATACAACCGTCTCTATAGATTTATTTTAACGTAGGTTGTATTATCTGATGGTATATTATGGAATAATCTGATTTTCCAGAAAATCCACCCAAATACTTGCAAAATCTTCAGAATTTATTCTCCCTTCTACCTCGTTCCAGAGATAACAGTTACCATATTTATTAATGATACTGTAGATGCTAGATTATGGACCTGCAACTTCGTTTTATAATAGAGACTTTACAAGTGATTTTCAATGCTCCACCCGAAGGTAGTACATTGGCCAGACAGCAAGCTTTTTTTTTTTACCTGGAAAATTTGAAATTTTACTGAACCCTTGCTGTTCCAAGCAAGGTAGGGATCTTTAACGTGCGTGACAACACTCCCACATGTGACCTCCATTCTACCTCTCATCCGAACGAGGGTGTATTTTTGTGAAAAATGCTCGCCTAACATTTTTCAAGCCGACCGTGTTGGGATTCGAACCCGGGACCTTGGGCATAGTAGTCACATATATAATAGAGACTGCTAATATTTGATTTAGGCACCATAAGTACTGCTTGTAAAATAGTTATTTACATGCCAAGCTCAGAAAGTGATACTTTACAGGACAAGCATTTGGTTTTCAGGGCGGCTCCGTAAGCGGAACCCTGAAAGCATGCAAGCCCTGTAAAGACACTTTCCGAGTGTGGCACGTACAAAATTCTTTGTGCAACCACAAATAATTTGCCAATAATAGAACTACAATATTTAAATTTTTAAATAATTTACAAACTTGTAACAATTAATTCACAAGAACTTTTTCTGACAGATAAAAACAGTATTGTCATGGCCACTGACGTAACATGCCTACTTTGTTTTTTATGTAATTATCCACATATGACCCCGGTAATAGTTTTTCTTGTGTTACTTTACCGTTCTAGTTCGACAACAACGTACTTTCTGAGTTGAAAAATGATCGGAAACATGCATTTTCTATATTGGCCGCACAAAAACAATATTTTCAGAAACTTTATCCTTTGTCTTTTCAGCCCTTGCCTCGTCTTTTTATCTTAGGTAGGTATGTAATTATAGTCCTCTTTACATAATTGACCTGTATTATATACGCTGAACATTGATCTTTTTTTGGGCAGTGCAGGGTAAGATTTCTAATGTCAAATATTTCATGAAAAATGGCTCTTGATAGTGGACGTATGTTCCGCCTTTTACACCAATTGTTGATATAAAAATAATACAGACTTTTATTGGAGGACTATTCAGGTACTAAATATCTTTTTGTTGAATTAGCATGACAATAGTGAGATTCTAAAAAAGGTAGGGTGTCAAAAAAGCTAAAATTTGTTTACCCTTTTTTCAAAGGCCTTTGAAGTAGTATGAAGATCGGTAGCTCTTTGTTTCGTCTCTTCGCAAGCGTATAATTGTTTTTTCATGTTTAGAACTGTCCATCTGCGTATTATTATACTCTGCATACTCTAATAACGAAATTGTTAATTTTTAATTGGTAAATTAAGAGTTGTTCCCTTCTAGACACATTGTCGTTTTTTGGGCCACGTGGTATTTTTACAGGTATGCAGGTTACTAAGTTTTCAATGTAGGTTTTTTCTCTCCCCAAGTCAACTTGCAAAACATTTTTGTTCTTTCATTTTCGGAGATAAGATGCACACTTCATAACTCCAGTTTTATTTTCTTTAAATGTACACTTGCCCTTCATAGCCCGTGGTTGTTTTGGTTGTTCATAGTCCCATGTTCCATTGATATCTTGACCACAATATTTCCTACCTCGTTTTCTTAACTTCTTGTTTTTTCTACAAACCAGGTACTTTTTTAACTTGCACTCATTCTACGCCTTTTATTTTTGTAGATAATTATCTGAAATTCTGAAGTGGAATAGACTACATAAGTAACTAAACCTTCATTATCAATCTCATCTGTTATGGGGTCTTCTATGATATCAACATCACAACGGAAGTAAATATTATTACTGTTAACTTGTTCAGTAACTTCAGCTTGGAGAGCAAGGGTATTATTAATTATTTGTAAAGTGTCTGGTACATCTTGGTTTGGAGTTTTGGTTCGATCATGTCAACATTTCTGTCAACAGAAAAATCTCTTCAAACAGGTCAATAATAATATCATTGTCGGTTTGAAAGGAAGGAGTATTACTGTCAAAATCTACATAATCTACAAACTCGATTTTAATATTTGGAACCAGAAAATTTGTGGAACAGATTTTCTGCAACTATAAGGGTCTTGGGTGATTATGCTGTCGTCTAACCTTTCAACAAGCTCAAAACCATTATTAATTACAATCCTGTTCTCAATCCCTGTAATTACATTTTTGCAGATAGTAGTGGTATTGGGTCTACTAAGTGAATTTATTGCTAATTCAAGTTTTTTGCCACAAAATGACCTGAAACCGAACAAAATAATTAGTTAAAGAAGATAAAATTGCCAAATACAACTGCATAATAACTCAGCACACTAAAGAAAAGCTGCTATCTTCTTAATACTGCACCTTAAGTTTATTTTCGCAAGAGATCAATAAATCTATGAATCTTTTGCCAAAACTCAGTTATATTTTAAGTTCATAAATACCCGTAGTGGGTTTAAGTCACTGTATGTTAAATTTCTTTAAATTAATTAAAATTTACAGTCTCTGTTTACAAAACACAGCACAATACTTACACTACGCATTAAATAATGACACTGACGCCAGGAGCTAACAGTTAGTGGACTGATAATTTGAAGGTTGTAAATTTAGCAGTTCTAAGCATTAACATAAATGACTTAAATCCAGTTAATAGTCGTTTAGCTGTTTTATGTTGAGTGTAACGCTAAAATAACTAATTTCTATATTAACATTTTACTAGTTTATTGTCTAGGATTAAGTTTGCACT
Source organism: Platerodrilus igneus (assembly GCA_036346225.1). Lineage (NCBI taxonomy): Eukaryota > Metazoa > Arthropoda > Insecta > Coleoptera > Lycidae > Platerodrilus > Platerodrilus igneus. The sequence goes on along the minus strand of JARFIW010001025.1, from coordinate 1,817,264 downwards.
GTAACGGATTAATTTTTAACCCCACGATGTTGGGCGTCAATGTAACGGGTTATTTTTATTCTTCCACAACTCGGGCCTCTCGTTTTAAGCACCAATGTAGGGAAATTAAATAATGAGAAGTTGGAACTATAAAAACTTGCCACTTCTGCCACTAGCTTGGCAGTTACCCCTGGAAGATCACGAGAAAGGGCAGGGTTGAAATATTCTTCGTTAAACCAAAAATTAAATAAAGTAAAGTTGGACGTCACTGTATCTAGCAAGTATTAAAAAGAGTATTTTAGGATAGATACAGAAACCCTATTGGAAAGAATTAAAAACTTTTAATGTACTTTACTTAGAAAGTTAAACCTTTTAGAATCAGAAAATATCTATTGTATAACAAATGACTTTTATCCAGAAAAATTAAATCAATGCACAAAGTTTAGTGATATGAAACAAAATTATTATTCTTCTTAATCTTCTTTGGGTATTAAACCACTCATAGTTTTTAAAATTATCTTTATTAACGTTTCGATCCATAACCTAGGATCGTTTTCAAAATAATAAAAACTTCAAGTTTGACATTTATGACACAAATTGAAGGTGACTTTGATTTATTGATGTTTGAAATATTTGGTTTGAGTACACTAAGCAAAAATTTTTAAAATTTAAATGAATAATTGCCTTCAATTTGTGTTCTGACCTGGGACCGACTTTTTAGGTATGTCGCTTAACGTGAAATCAGCTGATTAATTTTATTGTAAAAATTCAATAACTTGGGAATTGGAAAACATTTTTTAACATGTTTCTATTTATACAATTTAGAGGATGGTTATTAAAAGTGTGCAATTGCATTATTAAAAGGCTTAAGTAGTCGTTTTTTATATTTATTTTGAAGGAAATCATTATGATTTAGGCTACCTCTTTGGTAGATTTTAACATTGTTCTGAGGTAACCTTATGGTGGGTTTACATTTGTCAGATACCAATGTTGTTCTATGAAGGTTGTATATGGATCTGGGCGACCCTATGGCGGGTTTACACTTGTCAGATACCAATACTGTTTGGAGATTGTATATGGTTGTGAGGTAACCTTATTGCGGGTTTACACTTGTCAGATACCAATGCTGTTTTACAGGGGTTGTTAATATGCTTCATCATCATCTTCATTGGATCTTCATCTCAAAACTGGTTGGACCGTACCTGCACTTATTTATATTCTGAGCTAGCTTCCTTCTATTGTTTTCTAATTTTATGTTTTATTTCACCGAGATTCATAAAATTAGAAAACAATAGAAGGAAGCTAGCTCAGAAATAAAAGTGCAGGCGTAACCAGTAGATGAAGATCCAATGATGATGATGACTGAACCTGTCATAGAACACATTGGTATCTGACAATGTAAACCCGCATAGGTTACCTCACCGATACAATCGTTAATGTATCTGACATAAACGTAGGTGCCTCAGATCCATATACAACCTTCATAACATGGACTGATTAAACCCATAGTACCTCAATTTAAAAATGCTACAATGATCATTAAATAACTCATCAATCTAGCACGTAGCTAAATAAACATGTTAAAAATGTTTTCCAATTAAATTATGAATTTTACAATAAAATTAATCAGCTTATTCAGTTGCTATATGTCCATAGAAAGTGATCCCGGTAATGCAAACATGAATTAGGCAATTTTCCAATTCTAAGATTTTAAAAATTTTTAGTGTACTCAAACCATAATATTTCAAACATCTAATAATCAGAAGTCACCTCAATTGGTCATAAATCAAACTTAATTTTTATATTTGAACGATCTGGTTATGGATCGAAACGTTAATAAAGATAATTTTAAAAACTATGAGTGGTTTAATACCCAAAGAAGATTAAGAAGAATACTAAACAAACCACAACAAACATACAGGGAGTATTTAAAAATTATTATTTATAAAACATTTTTGTCTCTTAAGACTAGGATGAGCAGCAGATCTGATAATCACCTACATATTTTAATTCAAATCTTTTTACAATCGTTATAGCTGTAAATTCTTAAATATGAAATTTTTATCAAGTATCACCTCTAAAGAATCAAATGCTATGGATAATAAAATTTACTTATTAATAATAGGTTACGACTTAATGACGAGGTGTCGAGTCTTATGGACCACTAACATGTGACTCGGTTGCCTTAGTGGAAAAAGGGGTTGCCAAAACAATATATACATCCTCTTGGGATCCAGCAAAAAGTCACGCACCACTAGTGGTTGGCGTCTGCCTCAAGCTAATGTAGTATAGGATGGGAGCTTGTTCAACAATTGCAATCTGGTTGTCTCACCATTGTGGTGGTTAATCCTACAGGGGTTTTGCACTGCAATAAAAACTGATTAAGGAACTAAAGTTTTTGAACAGCGGTCTCACCATCAATGATTTTCCAGCCCGCTTGCCTCGAAGGTGTAGTGGATCAAGAAAATTACTTCCCAAGACAGTTCAAGCTGGGAAAGTCTTATCAGAATAAAACTTTCAATGCCCATGCGCTGTGTGTATGAAACAAGTTGGAACTATGAGGTATTTTTTGAACCAATACTGGCTTTTGCAAGATTAAATTGTTATTTCTGACTTTACAAACCAGGTTTTATAACAGGTGGATTGTAATCTATAAGATTGTGGATACGAAATGTTGAACTTAACCTTGTAATTGAATCAAATTATAGAATAACAAGCTTGTTCTCCATATGGAACCAAGAACTTATTAAAAATTGAGGATCGACCGAATGCTGTAAATAAGTGGTTTGGACGGATTTTTAATTTTTTTTTCTAATTTATTTCAAACAGCAATTTTTCCCTCACAACAAAATTGTTACAGCGTGTATGTGACAAACTTGTGTGGTGAAAGTCGTAACAAAAAATTGTCATCGCATTATGTTATTAGAAATATGACAGTTGAATAAGATTATTTTTTAATAGTTACTACACAATGGTTAATGTACATAATGAATAAAAGCAATTTCAAAAGCCAGTATGTTTCTTTCACAAATTAATGATGAAGATCAGTGCCTTGCTAGTAATACAACAATTACAAAATTTAAGATTTTACACAATTGATACAATTTTTTTTCTCTTTCTAACCGTACAAAAACATATATTGGTGTAAAAGTTGAGTTAACAGGTTAACACACTAAGTAGACGATATTAAAATTCATTTTACAAGTACCAACTTGGCGATGATAAAAATATACACAGGAAAACCTAACACAGTGGGCCAACTTTACACTTTGAACACTTACCTCATAAGCTTACACAAATAGACAGTGAAGGGAGGGTTTTTATACATAATTACAAAAAGCAGAACATAATTAGAAAATCATTTAAAAGATAATAAAAAAGTAACGCGTGTGTCCAATGATTAAAAAAAAACTGAGACATTACAGTGAGTGTTAAATTCAAAAGTAACTCATTTTTAAGGAAGTTTTTAAGAAATTATATTATATTGGACGTCAGATTGACAAGACTTGTTAAACTTCAAATTAATTTTTTTTCTTGACGCACTTTTTCAGAGGCTACTACAAAACATACCAACAGGTAGGAAATTAATTATCTAACTTTTTTTGGACAATTCAACGCAAAATTTCAAAAAAATTTTGTATCTTTTTCATGACTAATTGACAATCGGATACTAAAATACACATTCATCACATAAAAGCATCCGCATGTAATTGAAATGGAAAACGAGCAGAATACACAAGACTCTCAAACGCTTACTTGTCCATTATGTCAAAAAAGAGGACTAAAAGGCAGAGTGGGTTTAAATGTTTACTAGTCGAAAAGACATCCAAATGAAAATCGACGAACACTGGAAGCACCAATGACACCAGCAAATGCAACGACAGCGGGTAAACCATTCCAGCCTGATAGAACTGAATATGATCTCATGAAAGAACTTTTGGTTTTCATATAAACGATATGAACACATACAACCGTCCTGAAGAAAATACCAAAGGCCGCCCGGATTCAAATTGCAATAGAATTCTCCAACCTGATCCGTTCTTGCACTCAACCGGAGGCTCTTGCCCTCACGTGGGCTCACCTATTTATTTTCGCTTACATCACTTTGAAATCTCCAGATCAAAAAAACAAATCAACAAAGAACTTGTCAATTGCTACCATCGTGAAGCGTAACTTAGATATGTGGACCAAATTAAAGCGATCGCCTTTCGACGATCTAACAAACAGTATTTTAGCCACGCTTGAAAGATACAAGAAATCGAAAACCTGTAAAGACACAGAGGCCATTCGTATAAAATTAATACAATCAAAGTTATGCGACGGAGATATAAGGGGAGCCATAAAGATTCTATCATTAAACAAAACGATTTCTTTCAACAACGACACATCAAAAATTATTAGAAAAACATCCAGAACCAAGCATAAAAACAACAAGGAAACCAACATCGATATCCAGCCAATATCAACAATGAAAATTAAAAAATCAATTTTCGGTTTCGCGACTGGACGCACAGGTGGTATGGACGGTATAAGGCCACAACATTTAAAAGATCTCGTCGGTAAAGAAACAGGTGACCATGGAGATCAAGTGTTGGAATCTTTAAGTAGTTTCACAGATATGTGCATAATGGGTAAGGTTCTCACATACGTAACACCTTTTCTTTACGGCGCATCGCTTTGTGGACTAAGCAAGAAGGATGTAACGTGTTTTACCTCGATCCGGTTCACCTATTTCATCTTTCTTAATTGATATTTACTTTGTTACTTAAATCTTGTGGAGGACCTTATCATCAGGGCTAACACAGTGGGTTCTTTGTTTTATCTCTGCGATAGTATACACAAATACTTCACTGATTTAGTTTGAAATAAGACAAACAACATGTGATATAAATACGTATAATTGTAATTGAACTAACAAGATAATCAAACTGCAAAATTATTTTAGTAAAACTAATAAAAATGTAATCTTTAACCAATTTTAATTCTCTTAGTACTTTAACAAAACTGTAAATTTTACTACAGTAAATTTTCTTTCTTTTCTTTTTAATAATTACAGCGTATCAAAAAGCTACAAAATAAACCGACGTGATATGAGCTCATGTCTCGGGGTTTTTACAAGATAAAATTATAACGTATTAATTCAACCAATTAATTAAAGCATTGCATCTTCACAGTGCTATTAGTATTCAAACATTTGTGAAACCAACAATTATTATAAGTTTTTCTTTCATAAAAATTTTAAAATGGATATATACATAAATACCTGGATAACGTATTTTCAAAGTCCTTGACCTCAACACACGTCAGGACAAAACGCGATCAGTGAAAATAACAACAGATGGTGTGACCTCATGGTGGACACTCGAACACCTGATCCTTTAAACCAAAGAATCTTAATCCAGAAAAAGCACGCCTTCCAGGAATCAATCCAAGAAGTAGAAACAACGTAAATTAGCTCAATATCTCTGCTGATATTTTCTAATTTACTCCTTTTATAATACTCGAACAAGTATTCAAATTCACTTAAATGGCAATCTAACCCAAACCATATTGAAGTAAACAACACGTTTTTAAAAATTAAATTAATTTGCTACAACAGATAACCTTATTTAAAAATCATTGTATAATAAATAAAATAAGCTTACCCCTAGCCGGCGATTTAATTTATTTTCAAGAGGAAACACTTCTAACAACCAAACTAACGTTTGGAAAATAACACGCTGCTTCGTGTCCATCTTCCACCAAAAGTTGAATAAAATAGCCCGATCTTAACAAGTGCGCAGAATACAAGAATATGCCTTTTGATCCCTACCTAACAAAATTTCGACTAATAAGACAAAGGAACTTGCTTTTCCGTTTAACGTTTAATCTAAATGGAGGTAAATAAAGTTGCCTAACGTCCAGATTCGTAGCAGTTAAAACGAACTGTTACAAGGACAACACCATAAGGCCGATTGCTATTGGAAATATTCTATGAAGACTAGTCTCCAGAATAGCTAGTGCTAGAATTTCTAATCGAGCGGGAAGTGAACTCTGACCAAAGCAACTGGGTTTCGGTACACGTGGTGGATGCGAAGCTGCGAGTACAAGCGCCCAGACATTTTGTTAATTTCGACCACACTTTAACCAAAGTTCTGATAAAACTGGATTTTCGAAATGCATATAACGAGATAGAACGTCACCCAGTGCTCCGAGCAACAAAGGAAAAATTTCCAGAAATGTATCCATTTATAAGACAGTGTTATGCTACACCAACTTGGCGCGCTTTTGAAGAATGCACCATGCTTTCCCAGAGAGGTTGCCAGCAGGGAGACCCCTGTGGACCTGCAATTTTCTGCTTGGGCATACATGACAAGGTCACCTCGCTGCAGTCCGAATTCAACATCTGGTATATCGACGATGGATCAATCTGAGGAAACCCAAACATAGTATTCAAAGATTTACAAACGATCATAAAAAAGGTGTCAGATCTAGAACTTCCACTAAACTTTTAAAAGTGCGAAATCAAATTGTTAGGCAACCACAGCGACGAATGTACAGGTATAGGTTCAATCAAGTCACACCGGGAATCATTGATCGGCCATAAGAAATCGTACTCCTAGGCGCACCTTTGACAATCTAAGGTATTAGACCAGCAATTACACAAAAACTGGAAAAATTTCATGTAATGATTAGTCGTATTGAAAAACTCGGATCTATCACTCATACTGCCTGCTATGTAGCTCACTTTCAATCCCTTAGTTAAATTATTTGCTACAAACAATACCATGTTGGGAAGCATTGGAGATCCTCGAGGAATACAACCTCGCCCTCAGGTCATCAATGGAAAGCATCGTCAATTGCCACTTAGTTAGATCATCATGGACTGAAGCAACTTTACCCGTCAATTTGGGTGGACTCAGACTAAAAAACGCCACAAACCTTTGCTTTTCAAGTTTTTTAGGATCGATTCACTAAGTTGCAGATCTGGTTGCCAGCATTATCCCATCGTTTACACTAACATCAGACATACATACAATCAAAGCAATGGAGGCTTGGCCAATGATATCACAGGCGGATCTATTACCGAAAGAGGAACAAAAATATCAAAAGAAATGGGACAATAGTTCATACTCCAAGCTGCAGCAACTCATATTCGAAAACTAAAACATATGAAGCGAAAGCAAGGATAACGGCCAACAACACAAAAGAATCCGGCGTTTAGTTAAATATTTTCCCGTTCTAGTCGCTCAGTGCATTGCTGGACAATCAGTCATTCAGAATTGCAGTTTCGTTGCGCCTTGGAATTCGGTTATGCGTCACTCATACATGTGTATGTATGTTACAGATCGATGAATTTGGTCACCATGGGCTCTGTTGCAAGAAAAGCGCTGGCAGATACGCCAGACATACGATGGTAAACGGTCTGATCAAGCGAGCACTTATTACAAGCAAAATTCCAGCTATACTTGAACCAACTGGTTGTAACAGATCTGATGGGCAAAAGCCCGATGGACTCACTTTGGTACCCTGGCAAACCGGAAAACCGATGGTGTGGAATTTCACATGTGCAGATACACTAGCAAGTTCTTACGTGAGACGAAATGCAAAAAAAAACCAGATCATGCTGCTCAACTATGGAAGAACCATAAGAACAACCTCTACAAAAACTTGCAAACCAACTTCCATATCATCCCAGTATGTGTCGAGATCTTAGGAACCTTCGATGAAAGTGGCCTTAAACTCATCAAACGAATCGGTGAGCTTATGAAAAATATTACGGGGGAGAAGCGTTCAACAAATTTTCTAATTCAAAGAATCAGCATTGCAATTCAGGGAGGAAACGCTGCTGCAATTCTAGGAACCGTTCCATTAGAAGCAAACCTTGACAAAATATATTATTTATAAAAGACTGTGATATCCAAAAATTAATTTTAAAATTATTTTATACATTGTAAATAAGTATATAAAAATTTAATCAGTAATAAAAAGAAATACGTAAAAAAATGTATATACATACCTGTACATTTTTACAATACCCACACTTCTAATAAATTCCTCATACTTGACCCTTCCAAAACCTATTATAAGCAAATCTGCAACCAGTTCACTGGTAAGTTTAAATATTAGTTTTTCTTTTCCAAACAATTTCGCATACAAAGTAATTGTGAATGTGCAATATTTCTTTAGAAATGTTCGAATCAAAGTTTCATTTTGTGAAAAAATATTTGTTTAAAGCTGGTATCAAAACCTAAAAGAGGTTTTGGTATTATGATTCTACCAAAACAAATTATTTTAAACTCATTCCAATTTAATTTGTTACGCGCCGAAATCGGCCGTAAACATTCCTTAGTTTAATTTTGATGTGCGGGAGTTTTCGCGCCTTAAATTCAAAAGACTTGGAGTGTATTTCCGTCACGTCAGAGTGCTTTTGCGCCAGATCGCGCTGACGCGAGTGGCGGGAGAACAAGAGTGGGGAAGTTTCCGGGAGACTTGGTAACGTGGCTTTTTGCCTTTGAACTTCGAGAAGAGTGGTTGGGTTTTCGGTAACGTATCTTTATCTTTTATTTATGTAGATCCTTGCCGTTGCTTATCTTTGTTTGTCGTCCTTATACCTGTTCCTCATTCGTTCCCTACATAGGTAGGAGATTATTTAAAGCAACCTGGCTGAACCGTAGTCCACGACCCTAGACGAACGAGTCCTGGGAGCAACTGCGACCGTCGTAGCTAGTCGGAGCCATTTGGAAGCACGCTGGGCGTACCCTCCGGTAAATATCTTGAAGGGGGCCATCAGCAGCCCTGATGGACGTTGCTGACGCCATCTTTACTTAATCTGTATGAAGCAGTACCTATTTATGTAAGTACCTTATTTGTTTATATTTCATTTCTAACACTTGCATATTCCGTTAATTGCGCGTTTAATTTTGCATGTTGGGTGACGTCATTGATAGATATGCGCGTTAATTTCCACTTATTGGAATAGCTTTACCAACTGCTGTTGTGTCGTTTATATCGAGTTTACGGGTAGATAATAAATTTCAATTAATAGTTTGTAACGTTCTGTGGAAATGCTTATTATCATATTTCATTATAATAGTTTCCGTATACTGTGTAAATTCCACCAATAGGGTTAGGCAATACCCTTTAAGAAATATAATTTTTGGTTACATGCATTTTGATCTAAGGAAGAATTATTTATGTTTCATATATTGTTCATACTAAAACGTTGTTAAATTTATTATGGTGGGTTTTTAAAAGTTAAAGATGATATCATCGTAATTTCGTTCTATATTATTACAGTTTTATAAGTCATTTGTTTGATTAATGTATTACGGTAGCACGCCGATGATTTTATCGTTTGAGCACAAAACCAGGTCACATGTAAATTGTTCTGACCCCAATAAATAAAAAGTCCTGGTTTCTGAACTTAGTCGACTTATCCATAAATTAATTATACATATAAATTAGATAAAAAAGTAACAAGGTATTTTTAAATTGCAGTCTTAATTAATCTGTCCGAAGTTTGGCAAAGGTGTTTCGAATTATTTTATTAAGAAAAGATTCATTTTCTTATAAAGCGCTTCTTACTTACCATCCAAACAATCGACATGCAATTGGAATAGGGTAGCTATATTTGAGAAAGGTTATCGAACAGACTTAAAGTAGTCAACCATGTTCGGATAATACCCTACCAAGTTGGTTATTTTTAATTTTTGGAGCATTGATTCCCAGATCGACAACTTTATGTTGGAGATAAACGGGTTGATGTTTCTAAGTCAAAATAGATAGAGATTGATGGTGTACGCCTTGCTACAGTCGACAGTCATTCATCAGATATTTATAAAAATCATCTATATCTATATCCGTAAAAGTTTATAAATAAATGAAAATTTAGGATTCCTTGCATGAACTTACGAACGTACCTATATTATGTCTGTCCGGTTAGGTTAAGAATTTAATTAAATAAGTTTGTGATATATTTATTTAAGGATGTCTATTATGCATTTGTAACCAACACGTGTGTGTAATACCGTTAAAAACACCATTGTGTGTTATAGTGTAAAGACTTGTATATATTTGTTCTTTTTTCGATTAACATGAAGGAGTAGCTACGATTTTGTTGTAATAAATTATTTCGCACTTATCTAACGGCATGATTGAAACTTCAAGCCATTTAACATTTAATTTTAGAGAGCTCCCTTTCAGCTAGCAGTTTTAAATAGGTCTATTAGTGTTCTTACAGTTAATGCTTGTTTTATGTTTAAGCACTAGTTTACTTAACGCTTTCGCATGTAAGTTTTAAGTCAGAATCACTCTCATAATCTCATGTTTTGGCACCCTCTTGTTAGTCTTTTTAGGGCTTTTCTTAGAAACCCTACGGGATTAGGTGGCATCCAAGATACTTCACGATTAAGAAATATTTCACCCCCCGATAGCCTTCTGGGACCCTCTTCGAACACTTAACACCACTCGCTCCACTGAGATAGTCGGCAACTGTTTCTTTAGAGGTTTTTGGTATTTTACCAAACAGGATTTCTAACGGAGTAGTTCACCGAGTTTTTTCCTGTGGATTACAGGCTAGATTTTCTGGGGCCAAAACTATACGTAACAAGTTTCTAAGGTAGAACTTTAATCATACATTATCATCTATTGAGGATATTTAAGCCCTTATTCCATATAAAAAAAAACTTTGCAAGAAGTTTAAATCTAGAAATTTTACAAAAACTATGCTACTCTTAGTATTCTAAAAGATTATGTAATCAGTTCATCTTCAAGGTTAGTTAATTAAGTGTTGAAAATTCATTACTTAATTAATCTAGAAATTTCGTTGACTAGATTTTTCTGGTGCATAATTCCATCATTTTGTATGTATTTTAAGTGATTAACAGGTTCTCACAGTCTGGCTGCTGAATTATGTATGTGCATCATTTAAATGAGCTTTAAAATATTTTGTAAAAGAGAGATGTAGCGTTGAGTGGAAGGAATTTATTTGCTGAAGATGTTACAAAAAGGAGGTATGCAATTTAATAACACCACTTGTTTTGTTTCAATAATTTGTTTATATTTAAAATAGTGCCAAAGTTAGAAAAAAATGTTTACACAAGTTTTATTTTACAGCAAATACTGGGGGTCTTCTTAGCCTGTTTATGGGATTTAGCTTCTTAAGCATTGTGGAAGTGGGTTACTACATTTCGCTGAAAGTCTTCTGCTCAGCAGTTAGATTACGTAAAAGCAAAAAAGAAGAAACCAGGAAAGATACTATAGTTGTTTATCCGTTTGCTAAATAATTTGTAAATGCAATAACTTATTTCTAGGTGTAATAGTTACTAATTTTGCTTTGAGAAAATACTAGACAAATTTATTTTCATTTGAGCTCAAGTTGTATTTTTTACCACATTCGTTCTTAGTTTTAATATATGCAAGTCTTAAGCATCTACTTTGTAAAGTAGAAATATATAGGTTGATATTTAAAATATTTTCTTTCAGAATATAGAATTCACCAGATTTCATGTCTTTTAAAATAAACCTCCATAAATACTGTAAACATCATGAAAGCTGGAAATTCTTTGCAGTAGTCTAAAAATCATTCTAAGTATAGACATAGGTTTAGCATTTTATTGAATCAGTAGAAAAGAAAACTATGTGATCATATTGTACAAAAAGCATTGTGTGAATTTCTGGTAAATTCAATATCTAGTGTAACCTGTTTCCTATTTACTTGTTGATTGCTACGCAACTTCATATAATCTTTCTCGATTTGTGATTTATTGATTTTTATATGATGTCGTAGATTGTGATAATTTAATCTACCACACACCACACCAAAGGTAGAATTATTCAGAAAATGCATTGAAATAAATGAGATGTTGGTGGAGGCAACAAGAATTTTAATAGTTTCTTGAGCTGTAATAATTGTGTTCTACATTGTTACGAATAAAAATTAGTTATTGATGTTTTATTCCATGACTTGCTTCATCAGATGAAATAAATTCCTAACAAAAATGTAATTTTTATTTTTGCTACAGAATTGTTAATCTGCAATATTTTTAATGAAATTTGGTGTATGTTCATTTCAGATGGCACATTGCAGTGGTGTATTTAGATTTTCGGAAAAAATATTGCTAATACGTTTTCTTTCTGTTCTCAATGGATCTGCACCTTGAACAAGTTCTAAAATACTTGAACAGGTAGAACGACGTGTGTGTTTCAGTGAGCTAAAAAGCCGAATTATAGGTTTAACTAAATTAAAGAGTTTTTTGTGAGGAACCAGACTAAGGCAGGTCTCCGAAAGAGGGCACTTAGAATAGCAGAGATCACAGATGTCGGTACGATATTCTAAGACACATTACTGTGGTGTGGAAGGCAATGGGAAACCATCACATTATTTCACAAGCACACAGCGTACTTAAATTGTTATTTAAGATGATGTCATCCTTTGGAATAACAGATTCCAGAGTGAAAATAGTCCCCCATTTGGACCTACGGGAGGGGACTACTTTGGAGGATGTGATCGGCAAATTTAAAAGAAGAGACAGGAACATTTTGCGAGTCGGAGTGCAGAATGTCAGAAGCATTAAGCAAATAGGTAAGCTAGAGAATTTGAAAATTAAAATGGATAGGTTATAGCATTAAACATGGTAGGGATTAACGAATTTCAGTGATCAGGGTGAGGGATCTTTGAAGCTAGGGTAATTCATATAGGATCACAAGAAGGAAATTTGGGTGTAGGGATAGTTATGAAGAAAAACCTAGGATACTGTATAGAAAACTACTTACAAATAACGAAAGAGTACTCATGGTTCGATTTGAATCTAAATCAGTAAATACTGTAATAATACAAGTATACATGCCCACTTCTAGCAGTGAGGAAGAGCTAGAAATGATCTACAAAGATATCGAAGACATAATAAGATTCGTAAAAGAACATGAAAATCTAATAATTACAGTACATTTTAATACAGTGGTAGGTGAATGTAGGGAAGGGGCAGTAGTAGTTTTATTTGGTTTAGGAACGAAAAACGACAAGGGAAATAGGCTGGTAAAATTTTGCAACAAAAATAATTTGACCATTAGAAACATATTATTTCAACATCATGCTAAAAAATGATACATGTGGGGATGCCAGAAATATAGGGAGATATCAAATAGATCACATTTTTGTTAGATAATGGTTTAGGTCTCGAGTAAAAGGCTGTAGAAGTTACTCAGAAACATAGACACTGATCAAAACATGGTAATAAGAAAGCCGCACTTAAATTTAAAAATATGAAAAAAAAATAGAAAAAGGCACTTTAACTTTAAGAAACTAAAAGATAAAGACATCCACAAAAGATTTGCGAAAAACTCAAATTGGTGAAAGACATCGGTAAATTTCTGATACTTGGGTAGTAGAAACAATAAATAACATTAAATCCAGCATGGCTGCCAGAAATATTTTGGGGTACAAACAAAAATAAAATACCTGTATTTAATAGACGAAAATACAAAAACAGACCAGACGAAACAGGAAAACAGAGATACAAAGCCTAAAATTGGAAATTATTCAGTGGATTAAACAGTGGATTGATGAAAAATGCTATATACTTCGCGGTATACATAAAAAATGACCTCTGATAAACTGTGGTAGGGAAAAATATACTGTAATCCACAGGCGGTATATACAATAAACATTGAAAATATAAACTGGTGTATTTGACTTACTTCGAATTAGCGAGATATTTTAACAATGCGTGAAGCACAATGTTGCATGTGGCGAGCCCGCGTGGCAATTGTATCATATACTTATCACTTTACACTTGAGAGGCAAAGCAAATAATAAACATGGAAAAACTTAATATAAATTTAGAATGAAAATCAACATAAATTACTAATATAATATATATGCAAAATGCTAACGGAACATTCCACCCACCAAAATGCATGCATTTTAATTATGTTCAATTGGCAGCGGGCATAGCTTGACCACTGGACATTTAAACTCGCTTGTATCTGTTCTAACAGTAACCACTTGAACAACCACATCGGTTCCATCACAAGAAGTCATTTTAAGAGAAGGAAATTCTCAGATTTAATTAGTACCAATAGTACCTGGGAGAATGGTAGGGCCCGGTAAATTTCATTTAGACCGCTGGTGCAGAGTATGCAAGTACTCCCAGGACCATCGTGTTCAAAAATGCAACTGAAGTCACTGAAGGAGCTGCCCACAGGTAAGATGATTAGGTGGAAGGTCTGGTAAAGAAGTCAAGGACGACATTATCATGAAATGTCCTGGTGTAAAGCATGCCAGGTTGTTAAAATCGCTACTCATAGGGGTTAAAAGACGGGAGTTGAGCATAGTCTCAATTTGAACAAAAACAGTATATAACTCTTCATAACTCAAAACCTGTTGTTCCACTACTCGTAGTAAAAGAAGTTTTGCAGACTTCATGCCAGCCTCCCACAGACTACCAAAGTATGAGACTGAAAAAGGGTTTAAATGCCATTCAACTGATTCGTTGGATTCTGTAGCGGATTTAAACAGCAATTAAATAGCTGTTAGCACCAATAAAGTTTTTTTTCTGCAGTGACTATAACGATGATCGCAGCAACCTGTACGAGTAAGGAATTTGCAGAGAGCGGCTAGAAAGGCTGGAGTAGACAGGTCCGGAACCAATTTCAAATGTACAGTTTCTGAAGGTGTGCACACAAGTAGGCATAAGTAGGCCTTAAGAACCTTAAAACCCCGTAAACAGGACATGGTAATATAAAATAGGCCTGAAAAATTAACCCCGGTATGTAAAAAAGGTGTGGTGGAAGATTGACCATAGGGGAGCTGAAATAGTCGCGGGTTGGTCTTGAAACATTCAAGACAGTGGCTTAAAACTGGACGGGTAGATTTCTTAGGGGAAATTATCCTAAACAGTTGAGCGATTATAGAATGTACTAATTGGAGACCAGTGTACTAATATTTCAAATAAATATACATAATATACAGATCAGTGAAACGACTCTTGATAGGAATCAGAACCGAAATCCACGATCGTAAAAAACGGGAGCTTCAGATTAACGACCTCCTACATGTAAAATGCCTTCCTCTATGAAGGGTAACAATTTATTAAAGGGTTTACAACAAAAGCTATCAACACTTTTGAAGCTGTCGGTCTAAAGACTACATTAGAGTCGGCAAAGATGGTGGGTTCAAATTGATAATTTTCAAATGTCAATTGGTGTTTGTTAAAAGCAATAACTAACCTTCTCTGAAACGGAAGTTGAGGCAAGTGACTGCTATAGTTTTTGGGCCAGATAAGAAAATGCACATTGTAAAGGTCAGAACTCAATTTGATAAAGTGTAGCGTGCAGTGAATAGATTGTGCTTACTTTCATGTGAAAGCAACTAAAAAGTTTGCGTAAATTAGTGATAGGTTATACTACTTTTTTTAATCTTGTTGTTTTGAAAGAAGCCTTTCAAGGTAGTGGGTATGTACAGAAGTATAAGTTTACGTTTCATAATAATATGTCCTTTACCATCATTTATCTACAGTGAAATTGTGGCAACACGGAAAGCCATACCTGTTAGTTTAGTTAGGGTACAATTATACGTGCCAATCTATTGTAATTTCTTGAACCATGCAGTATCAGGTTCGTTTGAAAGATAAATCATGGTTTTGTTGTAATTTGTAGAACCGCAGGTACATTTTTAATTATTGAAATCTAGTATGTTGTGGTTCTGTTTTGTCGACATCGGAAATGAAAATAAATTAGTTTTGTTCCGTTGTTATAAACAAGTTTTCGTTGTTTTATAGAAAAGTAGTGCAGTGATTCACACAAGAATAATAAACGTAAATGATGTTTGAAACAGCGACAAGTTATATGTAAAGCATTTGGCTGAAGCATATACTTATTGTTCGAAAATTTTCAGATCTATCAGTACCTTTCTTTTTTGGTAGAATGACTATGGTGTTATGTTTGAAATCTTTGGGTATCTCGCCTGTCTCATACATATAAGTTACACAAGTTAAAAGCAACTTTCTGTTACTGCATGTTCGGCGGCTTTTGAAGTTTCTGCTTACACCTTATCTGTACCCGGCGCCTTACCATTTTTCAGACCCTTTAATGCTAATTCAAACTCATCTCAGAGCAGAGGATTCTGTTCTAGTTCCGTTTCTGCATATAAATTCACTATATATTCATGACATCTAACCAATTTTCGTACAAACTAATTAGAATGAATTTTAGAGAAATAGAACTGTATAGCAAAAATATAAGAGGTGCGGGAGGAAACGTCATAGAAAATGTAGAGACAGTGGTTACATGGCAAGAATATATAGAAAATTTATATGCAGGACCGGAACTAGAATCAGACATTGAAAAAAATGACTTTGGACATCCTAGGAGTTTGAATTAGCATTAAGAAGTCTGAAAAGAAATAAGGCAGCGCGTATAGATAAGGTACAAAGCATAAACTCCAAAAACTGCTGGACACACGGTAACAGAATGTCGCTTTCAAGCTGAGTAGTCAAATTCATGAATATCAGGCTGCAGATTTCAATACAATGAATTCATTTTATATTGCTGAAGGGACGGAAACAGGGAATGTTATCATAAGTAAATCGCATGATAACACAAGTACTTCCTCGGGATTCATTCCATAAACCCAATAGGAAAGACTGTACCATAACAAAAATTCCCGTACTGAACATAAGAAATGGGGGGTGTGTCAAGTGACAATAATTACATCCGTCAGAAAAATGAACTAAAGTGTCAAAATGTAGATAAACATAAATAGTGGGGGGGGGCGTTCAAAAATGAAGGGGAAAGAAACACAGATTTTCTAAAGGGAAAAAGACAGCTTGCAACTAAATTTATTTGAATTTACGCTTGCACGAGCAAGGTAAACGGTTTCAACTCACAAATTCGTGGAATTATCATCGTTAAGTCTGGTTATAAAGGGGTTAGGACTAAGAGTTTATCCGTTGATTTATTTGGGATTTTGTGGTGTAGTTAAGAAAACTGTGATAGATGGATAACCCAAGTAATTGTCACAAGAATGACTGATGTTGGAAATTCTGGAATCAAACAGTGAGTAATACTAAGAGCTGTTATTTAACTTTTAAAAAGGCATATGTGAATTTTTAAACGTAAATGGTTTGCATTTATTCAGAAGGAAATTAATTAAAGTGAGAGTGATAATTTTATTGATCATTGATTTACCGATGGAACGATGGAACGTAAGCAGAATGTTATCGGTTTAAAATAATACGAAATATGTACGCATTGACTTTAAATTATTTTGAATAGATCATAAAAGTGTAAAAAGAAAGCTGGTATTTCATTGTTTTCTGTTTGTTATTAAAAACATTCCCAGAAATTGAAATTTATAAATGTCTTGTAATTTAATATGCAAAACGGAAAACTTGAGTGATTATAGGATTATTGATGGATCAGATTTAAGGTATTTTTAGGATTTTTTTTACCTGGCCAGAGTGAGGTTTAAGAGTTTTTTTTTTAAAAAGTATACTTGTATTTTTATTGAAATTATTTAATGTTAATAGACCTTAAGTTTAGGATGAGCTTTATTTGAAAATTACATAAACAGACACATTTGTAAAGGATATCCAACTACCCGAGTGATGGAATCGTATCTGGAAGGCATTTTGTTTTTCCATTTTATTTAATTATGACCAAAAATTTAATAAGTATTTCAAGATATTTTAGCTAAAAGTAAATATAAGGTGATAAAATTTAGAAAACCAAAGCATGGCAGGCCTATATAGAATAACTGCCTTCCGTCTAGGTATTATATCAAAAGGGATTGCTATCACAGATGGTTTGGCGCCCTTTAATTATGACAGTAGAAAATGCCTTTCAGGGTAAGTGATATTGTAACATAGTTTTCATTTCAGCTATTTTATTATTTTTATTTCAAACTTTTCATTTTGTTTTAAATTTTCACATAGAAACCCACTCCTGCACCACTACAGTTAGCCAACACACCCTTATAATCTTATGGAGATTCCGCCCCTTCAGAGTAAATCAAAATTTATTAACATAATGCTCATTTTACAGAATTTTTCAACCCAATCACGTCTTTTTTAACTTGTTTTTTTTTTTAATTTTTCATACTCTTTCTAAATTTAGTAAGTTTTTTGGAAGATTCTTTTAAAAATTTCTTTTGAGAGGCTGTAAGCAAAAATTGATACTGACTTGAGAATAAGAAAAAATGTTTTTTTATTAATATGAAGTTTACGTGTTATGTAGATTTTTAGTGAAAAGCAAATTGGGTTATGAATTACGAGTTAGGATGGAAAAAATTAATGATTTAACAGTTACCAAATTGTAAAAGATTTCTGGATTGTCGGCTGGTGTTTTCAAAAGTTATCGGCAAAGCATAAAGATAGTTTTTTAGATAAAGGAAGAAGGTGCAGACATAGGAAAGCAATCACATCGCCAAACTTGACTTGACACACGTCCGACCTCGTCAAATGTGGTGAGAGTCCAACTGAACAATTCTGTATATGATGATGATTTTAGCTTAACCAATTTACCTAAACCAGTTATTAATTTATTATTAACCACAATGGATGTTTTAAAATGAATGCTCCGCAGAATCTAGGGCCACCCTTTATTATTTTGTGAATAGACCACCGGGTCCGTTTCCCGGTGAGTCAGTATGCGCTTGGTTCTCTACTATAGGAATTACCACGAGTGGCATATAGTTGAAAAGGAAATTTTATTGGGAATTCGGCAATATGAATTATAACCTTTATTTCACCCCGTTGTAAAAAAATTCTTTTATTTAGTAATACGCGGAGAAGTCGATTTTGTATTCCATTTTATTTGTGATATTATTACCTAATTATGTATTTTTCTTTGTTGGGTATTTTATTTGGTAGTTTAATTTATGTATATGTATACCTTGATTTTCATGTTCACAAATTGCATAGATATTATTTCGTTCTTAGAAACAATTTAAACTCAACTAAATTTATGTTTACCAGAGCAATTCTTGAAAATCCACAAAAATACTCCATAATATTATGCAATCATGGTATAAATTGCATAACGTTACTGCAAATAAAATACGTATTTACATACCTCTGTAGTTGCGCTAAACGACGATTGCGGTTACGACTGCTTTTTTAAATAAATTTATTTATTCCCCATTATATCACTAATATTCTACAAAATCAGACACACTAGAAAGACATTTTCTGGTTTATAAACAAAACAGACCCTTTTGAGAGCTTCACCTCAGAACTGGGTGAATACCAATTACATCTGACTTGACATTTACTTTATCACTAAATGGGAATCCCAACAAAAATTTATATAAATCCAAGGTTATGAAGATGTTAAACAACCCATTTCTATAACTGCTGAGGCACTAAATAATACCCTTAGTGTTAGTTATACATTGATTTGCAAGCAATTATGACAAATGGTCAAAAATTCTTATAGGGATGGGATGATCTCAATAGTATAGCATTTATTCAAACCATTTCTGTTTTACAATAGTTTGTGACAGGGAAGTTCTGAATATGCCCACGGTAGCACATTGCAGGTGCATTCTTCAAAAAATACGAATATTTGATTTATTCAATAAATAAGGCTAATTGTAGTGTGCAATTTTGATGAAAATTCATAAAAATTATTCACAACATTTGAGAAAGTTACTGGTTTTATATAAATCGATCTATTTCCGGCAAAAAATATTTTTTGAAATTTCCCACATACAATTATTTTATAAGCAACTTGTTATGTTCAATTCTACTCTAATAAATATTTTCATTTAATTTAAGATTCTTTTTAAATATTCCCACGCTTCCGTTTCGATATTTTATATAAGTACCGGTTAAAGAAGACGCCTCTGATTATGCTCCTACTTAAATAAATCGATTTGTTGCTGTAAAGTTCATCCTCATACCATTAAAACATGTACTTTTCCAACTCCATAGAATGTAATTAGTGCATTTAAATTAAGTCCAAGTACCTCGATTTATCTTGTATAGTTTGATATAATAAAGCTTCAAATATAACTCTGTGAGCCACAAATTTTATTTTCTAAAGAATATACAAGTTTGAATAGCGTAAATTTTCTACAATTGTATTCGTATTTTCTGGTACTGGTATGTGTTCTTGCATAACGTCTTTAAAGGTAACATGTGTTACTCAAACATTTAAATCGATTATCAGTTCATTTCCTAATTAGACTTTCACTCTGATTCTGTTTTCTGTGCTAGCACGTTATGCAGAACGAAATTGTTACTTTAAAAGCAATGCACGTTTTTCTTTTTCACAAGTACTAGACATCTTATGTGCATTGGTAAGTTCTTTCGCGCTAATTAATACTAATAAGATTTTTGTTTTAGCTTTTATATGTAGGCCATGTTTTTGTAGGTAGTGCTCTTCGATGTAGGAACAATAATTGTCCTACGTTAGGCTAAATTTTTTTTTATGTAGGCCCAATTATTCATTGACCTACACAAACTGATTTTGTCTTAGACCGCTGTTCCAGTTATGGTAGCAGGGTAAATGAATCCTGACTACTGTGACGTTGCTGTGCTGACACACCTACGATGACTTGCAAGATAAGTATCCCGATGCATAGAGGTATGTTACTCGTTTTCTTTTGTGCATACCAAGGATTATTATTTATCAGCAGTTGATGTTGGTGCGAAACTAGTTCACCATATCCGTTTAAAAACTAGCCTCGGGTTATTTTTTTAATGCTTACTAAATTTGTTATACATTTAATACTTTAAATTAATACGCTTGTTTATACGAAAGTATCAGCACTACTTTTTTTTGACTGATTAAATCTATTACATGTTAGCTATGAAATGTGCACTTTGTGGAACAATTATTGAATTTGTCCAGAGTAAAATTGCTTTTTTAAATAGTAACTTTATTTATTTTTGCTTGTTTAAATAGAAATTTTTATTTATTTTTATTGTAAATAGAAAATCGTTGGCGATGCACTTTTTTGTCTATGTGAATCCGGTCACTTTCCGCATTTATAGTTAGCCCGGTATTTCTATGTTTCTTTTGTTTTCTGTAATTGTGATGCGTGCGGATCTTCACTTTATTGTCCTTCCTGTTTCTGTCTGACCCGTGCATACTGACCCATATAAATCTTACCGTAACAAACTTTTACTAAAACGCTTTAATTTGGGTGCCTAATAGGAAAGAAATTTGGATCTTTAGAAATTTCAAGATGACCGTTACTGTGATGAGCTCTTAAGGGGGTTAGTTCATACCAACTATAGTATCCCACCCTTTTTTATGCTTCCCACGTCACATTCTTTTAGCCTGGAAACACAAACGTATGTGGTTTGCATACCATAAATAATGAGTTAATGTCCTGAAATCTGCGGGAAACTATAATCGTGGAAATATAGATATAAAAGCTTAAATTAAGGATGGGAAAGGAAAACTTTCCTGTACTGGGTTTTAAGATCCCCCAAATTTAAATATTAAAATAAAATGTAAAGCCAAAAATGCGCAACAACACATAGTAAGGTATCATCAATATTAAAACTGTAAACAAATAAATTCTTGTAATTAGTTCATAATATACATACAGTACACAAATCACAATATATATATATGTTTTACTTCTAAAGCTCACAGGTAAAATGTAAACTAAACAAGGCTATATAAAACAATGATCTTTTAAACAAAGTTTATTGTAATATCTTTGAAGAAAACAAAAACAAATAATATAGTGATACATATAAAGTAGACTACAAATGCATACACTTTTCTATTCAATAAAAATTATATAAGCAGTTCTACATATTATCGTTTCATGGTCCAATTTAATATTAGATACTTTGATGTTACACAATGCTATTTGTATGAGCGTGACATTTTGTACTTACGAAACAAGCAGTATTTATAAAGTAGGTACATTGTTAATACACTCATATTGACATTGTGAACCACTTCAAATTTCAGATTGTAACACTCATACTTTAATTAAGCATACATTTGTCAATAGAAAAGCATTTATTAATTTCAGCTAGTTCAGGAGCTTTAGTAAGAAAATATATTCATACAATTTTATAGAAGCTTGGGTTAATAAAAAGGCAATTTCAAAATAATGTTAAATCAGGACAAGAAAATAAACCAAAAAGTACCTAGTACGTTTTCAGATAAACAGCAATAACGACAGAGATTTTACATTAGTCTATTCAATTATAAAAATTACCAATAAAATCTGGGGCATCACCCTTCACAATAATACTTGTATAATTTCTAGTGGAATTTAAAATACCACAGAATCATAAAATGCCATAAGAATTTATGCATTCCCACGATCTAAAGTCATTGAACTTCACCCTAAGAAAGCTTAAAATGTATTGTGTGTGTGAACAGATTTCGGAATTTTTCAAAAGGTGGCAGATTAAAGGACTAAGTTTGAACGAAATTAGGACAGAGAGGTGATCAGAGGAAAACGAAATTGAGTCAATGACAATGAATGTGTATGAAGGCCATTGGCTCTTCAAGGCAGAGCAAAAGATGGTTTAAGGGTAGTGGACGTGTGGAGGCTCTCGGACAGGTAGCCGATCGTCAATTGTTTTGAGCTTGGCTGAAAGAATTGGCCAGGAAGTTGCATGGATTTAAATCGCGTCAGTGGTGAATTAAAAGGGCGAAAAGTGAAGTTTCACTCATCACCTATGTTGGATAAATCACTGCTATGATGTGTCCTAAAGTGTAGAAAACATAATAAGTCCATCAGTGGAATAACCTGGAAACTCTTAAATTACCAAATTGTGAGTACCGTTACGAGCTTTTCTTGTTGCATTTTGTTTGACACTTGATAAGTAGGTACATGTGAACTTGTAAATATAATTGTAATTGATTCCTAGAGTGACAGAATTAGTTGTTTACATTTAAGTATAAGATTATTAGAAAGGAAGTTAACTTTTAAAACGCTAAGGACATGTGTATTAAAGTGAAATGCAAACTTTAATTATAGAATGTATTGCTGGTAAATTTCTTTGTGTAAATTTCATATTTCTAAAGCATCTTGGAATGACAGAAACACGAGTTGCTTTGTGCCAGGCTGATTAAGACCATTTCCATGCAAATGGGAGTATTACTTACAAATTAATGTTTTTTAAGGAGTTCTATTAATAATATCAGACTAGAAAGAGTTAAATTAGGTTTGTTTTCTTTACGGAAATTATATTATCGAGAATTATTGTTAATAGTTTAAACTTAGATGGTACTTTAATTTGAGTTAGTTATGAGATAGGTAATGTGATCGTTATGAGAGAATATTCAGTTTCAAAGATAAAGTCATATTTGGGAGAGACCGTTACTTTAACAATTTCTATAATTTGATAAGACATTCCAGGAGTTGTTTTTTCGAGGTGTGATGATGAAAGGTAAACGATGAACGAACGAGATTAAAGAAAACCAACAGCAAGGATGCCTATCTAAAATAACTGTCTTCCAGATAGCGAATGTATCAATAAAATTGCTGAATCAAGATGGTTTGGCACCCTTATTTTTACAAATAGTAAAGCCTTTCAAGGTAAGTAGTACGTGTAAAGTAATTCTATATTTCGGTACATTCTATATATTGTATCATTTTCCTATAGGTACCCACTCCCTGCACTATTGAAGGTTAGCTGGTGCTCCTTTAAAATCGTTACAGGGTTCCTGCCGCTTCTGAGCAATTCGAAATTCATAAAGTAACGTCATTTTTACCTGTAACAATGTAACAAATGTAGAAGAAATCTATAACACTCCTGGAAACACAAAATACTTTCTTCTTGGATTGTCAGTAAGTTTAGAGTTACAATTAAACAATAAATATACCCCACAAAAGCATCAAGTGTAAAATCAAAATTTTTACAACACTAAACCGTCAATTTAAAATCTGAAACGAAAATGCAGTATTTTTTGCAAGATTTTTAAAAGTCGGTATAACCATACACCAAACTTATGTATTTTGAAAATAAGATCACATAACTTTTGGTATTCCACAAGCCAGTATTTTAGTACCAATAGTTTTTACCCGATTTACCTGACACACAACGTATATCCTTTCCAAAATAAAAGATAGTTATTTCCTGAAATAATCAAAAAGTTTGTAATTCACTTGCCTGCACCAACAACTTTTTCTGTAGAAATGTTAAACAACGAACACAAATAGTTTTAGTTAAGATGAAGAACCTTAATGCTTTGTCGAATAGTTATTGTAAACTGGTTCAGAAGGTTCATCCTTAAAAAAAATGCTCCTTGAGAGGCAAAATATTGTAACATAACAAAAACATAAACTCAACACCTTATAGGGTGGTACCTTTTCAAAAACGGTACTTGATGTATGACAATTGGTTATAATTGAATGACGGTATTGTGATATATGAAAAATGTAATATACCTAAAAACTAGTGGGAACCATGCATTCAAATTCAATTTTTCTACCAACAGGTTAGTTGTGTTGAACATTTAATTTTGGAAACAGTATCGGGGCACACAGAAAGGGTACTTCGTTCATGTAAATTTAGAGGTGAGGTATTAAACTCATGGCGAATCCAAAAGGGATACACAGAAATTATTTAATGTTAATAGAGCTTAAGTTCAAGTTGAATTTTATTTCAAATTATTAAAAACTAGGTAAACAGACACAGGATATCCAGCTACCCCAGTGATGGAATCGTATTCACAAGAGGTATTTTATTTTTCAATTTTATTTTATTTGACCAACCATTTAATATGTATTTTAAGATATTTAAAAGAAAAGAGAACCCAAGCAAAGGAAACCTAATACCCAGGGTAAATACGTGAAGGTAAGCTATTCCATAGTGTGTAATGTGCGGACGTTATGGTAAATAAAAGTCGGATGCAAAAAAGACGAAAATTTATTTTGAACAAACAAAATTTCATATATAGTAGTGTACAGTAAGCAAAATATTTCAATAAATTGGCGGTTCTATCAAAATCATAAACTTAAAAATCATAAAAGCATCGTTTTATTTCTGTAAAATACATATTGGAATGGCTTAGGTTCATAAATTATGTTCAACCACAAAAAGGGTAAACAAAATATCTATTTCAGTAATTTTTCATAGCGGAATCATATCATTTTAAGAAAGTTTCAGAATAATGAAGTAAATAACAGCGACTTTGTTAATATGCATCATAAATGTCCGAGAGCTTGTTTACAAATTTTAGTTAAATAAATTAGATTAGTAATGAATCAATCTGCTCTCTAGACCAACAATGAAAATAATGTCACAAAACAAATCTTTTCTTGGAAGTAACAGGTGCTAACCTGCCTGTGAATGTAGAAACCCCGACAGTTTCTTTGTCACTTTTTCCTGAAGATTCAAGATATCGTATTCCAAACAAATGTCTACAATCTTCAAAAACAAGGCGCAGGAGGTAATTTTACTATCCTAACGTCGGAAGAAGAAACAAAACTTTTTTAGGAGTCAACTTAATGATGAGCATAAACAAATGCCAAGTTACAGAGACTATTGATCATCCAGAGACGATCTCCAGGATAATTTTATTAGTGCTGCAATTTCACAGGATAGATTCTCGTGGTAACTAAGCTACATCCACCTTAACGACAATTCAGAGCAACTTGGAAGATATGACTCAAATTTCGACAAGCTGTATACAATTGGACCCCTTTTGTCTAAGCTTCGGAAAACATTTCTTTCTGCCCTAAATCCTCATGAATTTTAATCGATAGAGTCGATGATTAGATTCAAAGGAGTTCTATTCGTCAATATATGCCAAAAAAACCCTATCAACAGTGGTTACAAAGATAGATCCGACTCAACTGGTTTCATATGTGATTTTCAAATATATACTGGGAAGATTGGTCAGACAAATGTAGGACTACGGGTTGTAAAGGACCCTAGTAGGAAAGCACCATAAACTGTTTATTTTAATTATTTCAATTCCGTTGAATTATAAATATCTTTGTTATCAGATAGAATATATGCTTGTGATACATTTCGGAAAGGTAGAAAAAATTTTCCTGAGCCAAAATCAGATATGAAATGATGCGATAAGATTATCACATATTTACTGGTGGACTAGTTTGAATGAAGTGGATGGATCGAAGAAGCGTAATTATTCCTAAGAAATTACCAAAATCCAGCAAGAATGGGTCGTGTTCCAAGAAGAAGAAAAAATGGGGTACTTGACGAGATAACTTTCTTAAATGGTGATTGAATAAAATACTCATATGGGTTATGTCGATAAGCTCGATATGTTAAAAAGTGGACCGTAAATCACATACGTTGTGGCTTATAAACTCCTTTTTTTTTGTTGTGGACCGAATATCACATAAGTGGCGGCATACAATCTTCTTTTAATATGTTGACTAATGTGTACTAAATACATTCATTCTGTTTCAATTACGAAACTAGTCAAAATTATTAAATTTGAAAGTATTCCGTTTGTCTGTAGTCCGGCCGTCAAACGACAGACCTGTCAATAAGTTTAAGAAGGTTGTTCCATTGGAACTTCGTTATTCTAAAGCATGCCTCATGCCAGAAAGGTCTACCTTGCTTAGATGGCCCAACTGTAGCACCTCAAAAGGGCCTTAGCTGTACAAAGTGGAAGTGTTCAAATTGAGATGTGGAACTGTGCATAAAACATGACAAGAACTGAATTGCCGCTTACCATACTAAGTAGTTCTAGTTTCTTATGTATATATTCGCTTTGTTTTGGTATTTTTTCCAAAAAAATATTTTTTCTATCTTTGTTCTTAAAGATTGTTATTTGACTAGTGGTAATTTAGCGATATCACATCCTGCAGGATAATTCCTATTACTTTTAATTGCCAATACCATTTTAAAACCTTAGCGTAATATAATAAACAAAATTACAGTCATTTTGATCTTTTTTTCAAATAAATAAATCCGGTCTCAAAACGGTTAAGATTTCTACAACAAACCAGAAAATGCTATTGAACGTAACAATTTAACAATGAAGTCACATAATATCTTTTAATTGTGATGAATCCGGATTTCAAACAGATGCTGGAGTTCAAAAACTTTTGTGTTACAAAGGATCTGAAAACCCGCATACGTTTTTTTGGCAATCTTACTAAAGGCATGTACACCATATTAGTTTGTTGTAGTGCAATAGATTATCTACCCGCGTATGTAAATTATAAAGGCTTTCAACTTATTCCAATTGGTGTCAAAATAGTTCTGATACTATGTATACAACTGTTATCCAACTGGGTGGATGGAAGTATCACAATTTTCTGACTGGTTTCAAAGCATACAGCAAGCTTGGACAGCCCTAAAATATTAATATTTGATGGCCACAATTCCCAAATATTAATTCCCTTAGTGGAAATTGCATCTGCAAATAATATTGAATTGATACGTTACTAGCTTACACATCACATACGTTGCAGCCCCTCGATGTTGGAGTGTTTGAGGGATCAAAAACTTGGCACAATGTTTTAAAACAATTATCATGATATTGGCATAAAATGTTGACAAGGTTGCATTTCCATGATTATTAAAGCAGGTGAATAATAGTGGATGTTTCTCTAAAGCCAAGGTGATTGGAGGCTTTGAAGATAATAGAAAAATGTAAATCTTCAACTTTTGTTTCGTCGACTGAAACTAGAATCGGCAAAGGTACAGTGAAAAGTAACAAAACAAACTTTAATGATATTTTTCAAGTTGAATCGGTTGCTTCAGCAAATTTAGCAGTAACCATACCACAGGATATATTACCAAAAACTACTTTAGAGCTATCACTACTTACGGTACTTAAAAAAAGGACAAACCTAATGAAACAGCGAAACAAAGTATAGTTTTAAATACTCCCTGTATGCTTGTTGTGGTTTGTTTTGTGTTTTTCTTAGTCTTCCTTGGAAATTAAACCACCTATAGTTGTTAAAATGTCTTTATTTACATTTCGATCCATACCTGGGATCGTCAAAATAATGAAATTTCAAGTTTGACATTCATGACATAAATTGAAGGCGACTTTGATTTATTAATATTTGATATATTTGGTTTGAATACATTAAGTGAAAATGACTGCCTTTAATTTGTGTTGTGCCATGGGAGCAACTTTTAGGTAGCCAATACGCTTAACGTGAAATCAGCTGATTAATTTTTATAGTTAAATTTCATATATAAATTCAATAACTTGAGGATTGGAAAACATTTTTTAACATGTTTCTATTTATACGATTGAGAGAATGGTTATTAATGAAGTGTGCGATTACGTTACCGTAAGGTTTAAATACCAGTTTTTAAATATTTATCTTGAGGAAAACTCATGACGATTTAGGCTACATCTTTGGTAGATTTTAACATGGTTCTGAAGCGACCCTATGGTGTCAGATACCAATGTTATTCTACGAATATTATATATTGATTCTGAGGCGACCCTAAGGCGGATTTACACCTGTCAGATACCAATACTGTTCAACGAAGATTATATATGGATCTGAGGCGACCCTATGGTGGGTTTACACTTGTAAGATACCAATGCTGTTTTACGGCGGCTGTTAATATGCTTATTATTATGTAATTAGTTATTGTCTGTATAAATAGAAAACATGTATGTAGGCTGTATTTCATGTTAATATGGCAAGGAAACCCCCAGGAAAAATTGTCGCTCTCAGGGCGTAACTCAAATTGAAGTCACTCATTCTTCTAACCTTAAAAATTTTCACTTAATGTATTCAAACCAAATATATCAAACATTAATAAATCAAAGTCACCTTCAATGTATGTCATAAATGTCAAACTTGAAAATTTTTATTATTTCGACAACGATCCTAGGTCATGGATCGAAACGTATGTAAAGACGATTTTAACAACTATGAGTAGTTTAATTCCCAAAGCAGACTAAGACAAGTATAGTTTGTAGCAAATTTTTCTGAAAGTTTTACAAGTGCAGATATGAATGATTGCAGAAAATCAAGCAAAGCTAACCAAACTGCGTAAGAAAGGGCAATATAAGCAAGGCCAAGAAATGAAGAGAAGAGAGAAAGTTGAAATTAGCTTCGACAGCAATGTGAGTTTACATCAAATGGATGATGATTCTGACATGGATGTATATGAGGTGAAGGCAGAGTTGGATAACGATTATGAAAACTCTTTAACTGACCACAACAGAAGTGATGTAGATTGTTAGGTACGAGTTAAATTCAAGCATAACAAAAATTCAACTCATGATATGATTCATTATGACGGCTTAGTAAAAAAAATCTGATGGTGGTAACGAACTGACAGTAAACATTCTAAGAAAGAAGGAAAAATGTTTTGTTATCCCAACACTACAGATGACCACTTGTGAAAACAACAGATTACACACTACTTATTTATGTAGAAAGAAAAGTATATCACTCTAGAGTGCGAAAGTACATATCACTCTAGTGTTGAAATATTTTTCAACTCTAGAGTGATATGACTGATGTTAGTATGCTAGTTACCTAGGCAACCCAAACGACTACCGGTTTCTACCTTTTTGCATTCATTCGTTTCGTTTTAGCTAATAACAGTTTAAAATACCCATAGTTAAATCGATACTGACAGTTTCCGTTTTACTTAAAGATGTAATTACTCATATTAGTTTGTAATTGAAATGATTTCTTCAATAAAAATTGAGAATGCATACGCTAAAAGCAACAGATTTGCGGATTTTATAAAAACAAAGTAGGTGTTCGAATTTTCAACATCAAAACGTCAAATAAATTTTGTAGGTGTCTGTCTGTCTTGCATTATTGCATACACATTTATTGCAAATAAGCATAAAAATAACTATTTCGTAATTGTTTTTAGTGGTGGTCATCGGAAAAATAGTGTACAGTACTCGCGTGGAAAGTGACATTTCACACTCGTGGAATAGTCGCACTCGGCTGACGCCTCGTGCAACAATACTCTTCCACTCGTGTGAAATGGGTCACTTTCCACGTTAGTAATGTAATATACTATTTTGTGAAAATGTAGTAGAAAGTCTCCCAAAACTTACTATTTATGAAGTGCATGTATTTAGTACAACTTGCGGATTTATGGATCCTGAAAGGGCTATCAACGTTTACTAATTACATAACATTTGATTCATTATTAAAGAATATCATTTACGTTCATTACGTTAATGGTATAAAGTTTAAATTAAAAATGTATGTCACTTATAATAAGTATGTCAATCGTTCCCTAGACTTGGCAAATATTGTCATACAACACTTTTTAGTACCAGTGTCAATGCTATACAATTTGAGGTTAATATTGACATTGCAGTGTTTTCAAAAAATATCAGTAAAACCTAAAATCAAAATGCAATTTCTTAACGACCACTCAATATATATGCACATATTTTCTAGTATTTCAAATAATAATGAACTTATTGAATAACAACAGTTGTCGCAGTACAGTATAAATTTCAAATATTTAGTTAAGTAATGCAAGTAAGCAAATTGAAAAACTAAAGTTATTCAAAAGGACATAATTCATCCGCAGATGGTATTACTTATACCCCAATATGGTAACACCACAATAATTATCATCAGAAATATGACGGGAACAGTAGTCTTAGATGTAGTTTATAGACTACAGTTCAGTTTTCTGAAGTGTAAGTAGAATGCTTTTTACTGAAGACTTGAAGCTGAGTTTGGATTTCGATCTGATGAAGATAGATCTGTAGCTAAATTTAAGGATCTCCTGATTAACGTAGTGTGACTACCAATTGCAAGCAAATCTGTTTTTGTGTAAAGATGTTACCTTACACTACCTTATATGTTTTACTTTTGATAAACATTATACGTAAGAGGTAACACAATATATTATTTTATGATCAATTACTATATTAGATGTTAAGCTTTTAAATTCAAATATCTTAAAATTATCTAAATGTGACTTTGAACGCTTTTTCCCCTGTGCTCTTCATATAATATTTTATTTACGCTAACATTTTAATCTCAATTAAATTCCGTACATTCTGTGCAGAAAAGGCACTTTTGATTGAAGTTGATATCTGTAGCCGTTTTCTAGTTAATTGAAGTGAAGTATCCATGCGTCCCCTTAAAAATCATTTAGTTTTAATATTAACTAGCCACGTATAATATATGCCTCCAATTAAATTATTACAGAGATACTGAAGGATAAAGACAAATATCATTAACTCGTATTGAAATTCAATTCAAACTGACACGAATTAAACTTGAAATCGCAGTAACTATTATTTTAACATTAGTCTGAGATTCAACTAAAATATCCATCGGTGATTAAATAAATATTAATTTCCAATTTGTACAAGCATTCCAGAACAAGAAAGGCAAACATATGCTAATGAAAACTAAACAAGATACCGTCTTCAAAGTTCCTAGGTTTTAAGATAAAATTATATTTATTACAAATTAATTATTTTTCTGTGACAGGAAAAAATTTAACATTTAATGTTTCTTGACAGGTAAAAAATGTCACTTTTTATGAATTAATTTTTTCCACGGGAAAAAAATCAGTACTTTTTTCCCGGGTATGTGCAAATAAGTAAGAACACAAAGATATTTAATCTAAAGCTGGGTCCACACTTGTAACATTTGGGTGTAACATAACATCGTATCATAACTTCGTCGCGTAACCGAAACACCTGTATGGAAGTGAAGCGCAAAACTGTCCATTTCTGAATATTCAAAACAAACGATATAAACAACTTAAGTAAGCAATTTTTGAAACCGCTCGCAGAATTAAATTGACACATATTTGATTACGTTAAACGTTTTCTTAGCAACGCAAGTCTAACTGTCCCTATAAGTACAACAGCCTACTTGTTTGAAACTTCAAATCTGACATCGATTGATTTTTTGGACTTTAATATATTGTAATATTTTTTTCAATATTAAATCATCGTTTTGTCTGTCACAGAAACAAATAGTGTATTATACATGGGTAAAAAAAGTAAGATTTTAACTCTCGATGTTTTGTCTCCCTCCGCTTCGCGTTGGGAGACAAATACACCTTGAGTTAAAATGTAGTACTTTTTTCGCTTGTATAATAAATAACTATTGTTGTACTAGTACAGTTCTATACAGATTTGGCTAACTAGATTAATGCTGTGCAACATTTGGAATTGTTTGAATTACAAAATACTATATAAAATTATTCGTTTATAAAAAAAAATGCTTCACAAATCATACAATGTACAAAAATTAAGTATGGAAAGATTTCACTTTTGATAACTGTTTAATTTACGTCCAGTCAGTGCTTTTTGTGTTAGTAAGTTAATGTAGTACATCTTCATGTTCTACTACTGCAGGGCGTTACTTCTTTTAATTTTGAAAAAGTGTAGGGTTTTGTGTGTATTACATTAGAATAGGGGTTAACTGCTGACTGATGGGGTACAAAATATTCATTTGGTGACTGCTGATGCAGTTCGTTGCAAGGAGCATGAATATTAATAGTCCAGTCGAATATCAGAATCCTGTTGTTTTTATTTGAGGGAACCTTTTTATTTATTGTTGAAATTAATCACCACATTAAAAGGACGAAAATAAGAGGGTATGTTTTTTCAGCCTGGGTTCTTGGCTGCCATTTTTAGAAATTGCCAAAATTGAAGAAATAAACATTGAAAATGATTGATTTTGAAACTAATTGAGGTGGAAATATATTAACGTAAGCTAATTACTGATAATCTTGTAAAATCATCGAAAATGCATTGCATTAGCACAAGTCTTTTGTTATAAGACGGCGGTAAAATTATTAGCTGGATTTTATCGTTGTAACTAGAAGTGAAAATTCCAAGACCAAGCAAGGAATCCTGTGGAAAACCGCAGTTGGTGGCAGCTCCTCCAACAAAAAAAGAAGCATGCAACATCTAGTGAAATAGTGACATATTGTTTGTGGTGAACCTCACTCAAGTAAAATCAATCAACCGAAGTTTACTCAAGAATCTTGGAATAACTTGGTGGAAAAAGCTGAGCACTGTAAACACATTGAAAGTAAATTTAATGTATTACATTTGCACATAAAAAGTCTTGCTGCACCGCAACATATTCATACTGTATACAAGCTTAATGTGGTAGAATTTAGGCTTGCAGCTGCACAAAAGAAAGTCGTCGATGTTGAAGATGTACGCTTACAAACTGTTATATTAAATCCTTAAGTGAAACATAGACACAGTCGAATCCCTATTATAAATTCTTCGACTTGTGTCCTATGCATAAAACCACTCGAGGGTAAAACAACAAAAGATCCTGTGACCTGAAGCAGACTAGCAGTAAAATGCCACTGAATTGAAACTCATAAGGCACAGAAGACATTTATCAAGGCTGCTGCATTTATTGTGGACGAGGAACAGAAATATAGTCTTCAAGCTTTAACATATTGTGAAAGTGACTGAAATTAGTTAAAAATCTGGTAATTCTTATAGAGCGAACAAAATGAGAACAGATCAACTTTATAACTGGAAAAGCTTATCCCGTGTCGAAAAATTTTTTATTATCGATGAAGAAGGAAAAAAAAATATTTGGAGAAACAAAATGAATTCGGGTAATAATTAAGTAAGTAGATTTATTGCATAACTCAATATAGGTTATTAAAGTATAAAACAAAATATTATACTATAAAGCAAATTATTAAAATACTGTTAATAATATAATTAGTTTTCATTTCTACAACTTAAAATATATTTTTTAAAATTACTCTTGAATTTTCTTTGAGAAGGCTGATTTGTAACTGATCTTGGTAATGTATTATATATCTTAACGCCATAATGAAATACATTTTTTGTGGTTATCGTTTTATTCTTCTTATATATGTAGTAATTGTCTGCTTGTCTTGTGCTGTAGTTATGTATATTTGACACTTTAATTAAATTGCTAACCAAGTACGAAGGCAGCAAACCATTTATAATTTTATATATAAAAACCATACTATTATATTTCATTTGTTCCTGAACATTTAAAAAATTAAGGCATTCTAACATTTTACGGACTTTGGCAAATCTGCTACATTTTAATAAACATCTCATTGCACGATTTTGTATCTTTTGCAATCTTTCCAAATCACCTTGGTTTGAGACAAATAAAATGGTGCTTGCTGCAATATGTTAGGTGTGGATAAACTATTGCTCTATATAAAGTTATTCGAGCAAAACTTGAAAGCTTTGCACTAATTCTTCTCAGAAATCCAACCTTTTTGCTTACTTTATTTATAACCATCTGTAGATGCATTTTAAAAGTTAATTTTCGGTCGATTATTACGCTAAGGTATTTAATGTTCTCTACCAGTTCAATATCAGACCCATCTATTTGTACATTCCTATTTTCTGTTTTTATCATTTGAAAACTTCTATCATTAGTTAACAACATCCATTTTGTTTTATCAGCATTTATCTTCAGCTTATTTCAAACTAAATATTTGCTTCTTATTAAGTCACTATTTACAGATTGAATCAGGTTTATTACATTTGCACCTTCAGCATATATTAAAGTGTCATCAGCAAACATATGCATCTTTGTTACCTTCACTACATTCACTATATCGTTTATGTAAATTATAAAAAGCAATGGTCTCAAAATACTTCCTTGTGGAACACCCCACTCAAGTTCTGATTTACTAGATGTTTCCCATTGCCATCTGGTTTCTTGCTCCCTGTTTTGTAGGTAGTCTTTAAACCACTCTAACGTATTGTCTTTAACTCCATATTTTTCCAATTTTTTAATGAGAATATTTCTACTTTATAGTCTCAAATGCTCTTTTATAATCTATAAAGACTGCACACACCGCCTTTCCTTTATCCATTGATTCTTTCCAGTCATTTATAATTAGCTGAATCGCTGTTTCACACGAGTGTTTCGTTCGAAAACTAGACTGATAGGTGGTTAATATATTAGTCTCATTCAAGAATTGCTTCAGTTGCTTATATATTACTGTTTCTAATACCTTTTCAATTGTGGCCAACATATTTATAGGCCTGTACTCTTCGCATTTCTTTGTTGATACTACTTTTTGAATTGGTGTAATTGTTGATATCTTTAAGTCCTTGGGCACAATACCATGCATAAGAGACATATTTATTATGTTTAGTAGCGGATAACCAATAATATCAAAAAGTTCTTTAAGAACTCTACTATTTGCACCATCCGGGCTGCTTTTATTTGCTTGCTTATATACCAATTCTTTTAGTTCATGTATTTTTAATAATTTAAAAGTACTTAATTCCTTCAGGCTTGTACGTATTTGGTCGTAAAACTCAAACTTTTCAATACCAATTGATGATGTAATTTCTGTTATACTATTTCTGAAGTAAGTATGTATTGAAGTTTTCAGCAATAGTCTTGTCATTAGTTTCTAGTGTATTCTCAAATATAATGTGCTTACTATTTTGAATACGTTCGGTTTTTAATACAAGTTTTAGTCTTCCACATTTTTACTGGGTTAACTTTATTTTCATCTATTTTCTTTTCATAATATTTAATCTTAGCTCTACGGATCATGAATGTCATTATTTCTGCATTCTTTGTATGCTTTCCAATCTTCCATACTTCTTGTGAATGTAATTTTTTATAAAATTTATTTCGTATATTAATTACTCTTTGTATTTCTCCATTAAACCATAATTTTGAACTATTTTGTGACACCTCCTTGTCATATGAATTATGGTCAATTCTATTTTTAATGTTTGTGTAAAATATTTTATAAAGTTTATCGATGTCGGTTATTTCATACTTCCAATCTGCTAATATTAACTCGTTCTTTATGGCCTCATAGTTAAGAATTTTCTTCATTTTGCTTTCTGCATCAACTTGGAGTTTTTGTGTGATGTGACTAATGTCTGCAACAACAATACTATGATCTGTAACTTTTGGAGTGTGCCATACTGTACTTTTTAATCCATTATTATTAGTTATCACTAAATCTATTAATGTTTCAGATTCCTTAGTAATTCTTGTACACTCACAAATTAGTTGTAATGAAAGAAACCATCTTTGTATTTCAGTATAAAACTACATTTTTACAAGAAGGATTTGCAGGGACCGTAAACACCAGAAGAAAACATAAAGGTAAACTGTCAGAATTGGTATTAGATAAGGCCTATTTACGACCACTAATAACCAAGCATAAAAAAGATGATTTAATCCTTGTGTGAACATTCTGTTGCACATTTTGGCTCCACCAAATTTTATTTTAATATTTAGATTTAGTAGATTTTTGAATCCAATATGGGAAAGCTTTTTCTATCAATACATTAAATATTTGTGTGAAATTCATTAATAGAAGACAAACACCCCATGATTTATGGCATGTAAACCGTATACTCTCGCGTTTCCCATACTAAAAGAATGTGATGTGGTTATAATGGCCAACATGAGAAGCATGGAATGGTGGGACTACTATAGCTCGTGGGAACAAGGCATCTTAAAACAGGGGACTTTACTATCGATGATTGAAGAGATCCGACGTGCGTGCACATGTTAGTTCGGCGAAGTGATTCCTCTTTTGTCCTTGTACCTCCGCTCTGCATAAATAAAAGTTATCTCGTGTTCCGTCACAATGTAGGCATATTCACTTCCCACTAGAATTGGTCCACACAGAAGAAACCACCAGGCGACCTAAAAAACCAGACGCGGCCTTGGCTTCCAGTAAAAACAAGGTAAGCTCTTGGCTTGTTTGTCAATATATGGACTTAACCCGTGACGGCAACCCATACAACCAAATTACATCCAAGGTTATGCATGGTTGCAAGGCGCGTAAAGAATAAATGTATTTCAATCTGCATTATTGTAATAATTCAAAACACGTTTTTAGGGCATACTGAATTCATTTACCTACGTACCTACGCACGTAGTACACTAAGATAACTTAAAATTTACAGACGTCATAGATAAATATTCTTATTCACAACTTAAAGCACCCATCAACAAACAGAATCCTCTTAAAATTTTGTAAACTGAAATTACCCAATACAAACCCATTTTTATTTAAGTTTATTTCAGAAGCAGCCATTTTAAAATGTCTCTGTATAAAAATAGGACAGCGATATGATAAGACAAAAATTCTGTATTTTTAAATAAAAATATCCTTAATAATTTTCCCGAACTGAAGCAGTTGTCCGTATCGATCATATCAGCTAGGAGTTTTATATTCAGAATTTTATACGATACAAGAAATTCTAGCTGAAGACAAGTCTATGTAATTGATTTTTAATAGATTATGGAATTGGCAAAACTAGCAACTGTTTCGTTCATATATTAAATGTTAACTCATTCCATAACCTCCCAAGCTATAAACTAATTTCATGATATACCATTAACGAAGATATGCACCAACTTTAAAAACATTTTAAACTCTGCAATGTGCATACAAGTCGAAGTAACCTTTATGAGTGAGTATGATAGTTATAATCAAAATGTCAATGGCAATAAATTCGTGGAAGAAAAATTATTTATAAAACTAAGCACTCCTATTCATTCAGAAACTGTGAAATGCAGTAACAGTGGATACACACATTGCCACCATTTTTAGACATTTAATAATAATAATAATAATAATAATAATAATAATAAGAAGAATTTCATTAAAGCTAAAAGTGCAAATATAATTCTAAAATATATAAAGGCTCCAATCTGTAATATAGAATTTCTATCGTATTACTTATACAACCACTCAGGGTTTTTTTAAAATGTAGCTTATATTGTAGTTTAGTGGACATCTTTTGTCGTATGATAATTATAAATCAGGTTGAAAGATGTACGAGGGCTAGTCAAAATGTTCCCAGAATTTTGTATAATTAATTTATTTTGTTGCAGGTAGTTTGACAGCAGTGAAGCGGAAGGTAAGAGTGTGTGGTGATCAGTTGGTGTGATGTAGAAGTTCAAGCAAAGAGCGAACATCAAATTCATGTGCAGATTGGGGAAATCTGTTTCAGATACTTTGTTAGCCTTACAAACAGATTACGGTGACGATCCTTTAAAGAAAACAGCCGTTTTTCAACAACAAAGTGTGGTACACAATGAATTTGTACCACCTGGACAAACATTAATGACCTTTTACATGCAAGTTTTGAATAGATCGAAGGAGGCAATTCGAAGTAAACGTCCCATGAAATGGCAAGAAGGATGGTCACAGTATCATGACGATGTTCCCTCCCACACACTGATTGTTGTGTAGAAATGGCTCGTAGAAAATAATATTACACTTATTCACCAGCCTACTCATCCAATCTAGCACCATCTGATTTCTGCCTCTTCTTCAAGATGAAAATTGACCTCAAAGGTAACTATCTTGAGCCCGTCAAAGACATCAAAACCAACACGATAGTTGAACTGCAGAATATACCACAACAGGACTTTCTTCGTTGTTTCAAGCAATGACAGGAGCGGTGAAGTAGGTATGTGTGTTTGTGTGTTGTTCTGAAAGAGCCTACTTTGAAAGTGATTAAGTAAATTTGTACCTATATTGTGGTAATAAAGAGTTACAACGAAATTCTGGAAATTTTTTGACTGACCCTGAATGGTCATGAGTAAATATTCATTAGAGCAGACTGCTTTCGACTACGGACCAGTCGTCTTCAATGCGGCATTCTCTTACAACTTATGATAGTGTTAACTCCATTTTAACGTGTTACGTTTTAATTTATTTCAACTTGATAGAAGATTTCTGTCCTACAAAAGAATACTGCATTGAAAATGAATAGTCTAAGTCAAAAGCGCTATGTTCTAATAAATATTTACATGTTGACCATTATTATATACCTTGCAATCTTATTTATATTCATTCATATGTACACAGCCAAATTCCCATTTATAATAATTACGACCTAATGCGAATAAATTTTAGTTCATATTAAATTATAGCATAGTTGCAACTTTTATATGTAGACTGCTTGTTTGAAGTTTTATAAATACAAAAAGAAAGCAAATTTCTTTGTCACTAGGTAATGAATAGCACCATTTAAAACAAAATTTGTTAACATAGATAAATAAAAGTGCACAAAACTTATTTTAAGTATTTACAACTGTGTTATTTTTATTTAAAAAACTAGTATCGTTACCATCATTGGTCGTTCTAACTAATTCAGTGGTCGAATCAACACTTGCGGAATCATCACTACTGTCACCACGTTCACCATTGATACTATGATGATCGGATGCCGTAACAAAATTAACACCTTCTACTTGTGAAACCGAACGTGCAGCACGTTGAAAGGGATTCTCAGTTTGATGTGCAAAAGTCCCTCCGTCTATTGGTATATTGTGTTGATTAGCATTAGGATTCATAAGAGGCGTAGTATCATCAGCATCAGAATCACTATCTGAATTACTGTGATGTGTTTCATCCTGAGCAAACACTCTCCGCTTACATACAGGACAAACTCGGCGATTTTTCGTCAGCCATGGGTCAATACATTTACAATGATATGCTAAAATAGAAAATTATATTAAGTAAGTGTTTAAAACATATAATAATGGTAAAGTAACCAATGAAGCAAGTATCAAATAAGTATAAATATTGATAGGTAACTTTCGTTCTGACAGTTGAGAAGTTAGAGGAGAGGCTAATCACGTATATCTTCTGAGGATGGTGGAGGTGGAGGGTTACAATCGGTTGTGAAATTTTCAGAAATTCAGAGCAGCGTCTGAAAACACATGAGTAGAACCAACAACATTTCTATAATTCTTAAGCACGATAGCTCAGCTCAGATAATTTGCGTGGTGTTCCAGTTTCGATGACAGGGCCAATCTTTTTTTTTTGTTTTTCAAAGGACATCTGGCACCATCTAGCTTATGAAAGTAGTTGTTATCGAATTTTCAAGAACATTTGATATGGGAATCGCAGAAGCGTTCGATTTACGTTTTTGCATTTGTTTATTATGCGCCATTTTTACTAAATGTGCATTTAAGGATGTTTAATAATTTTACCAGCGTTTTAATTAAAATAAAACCAATGTCTTGAATTATCTCATTCAACAATTTTAGCGATTTTAAAAAAATGCAAGGACCATGCATAAAATATAGAAGTTATTGGTGATTGGATGAGGGTTGATCCAAAAACAAATTCAACTTAGTGTCACAATTGTCAAAACAAAATCAGTCTTTCCAAAACGTTACAATTAAAAGAAGGGGAAGCTATAAACAGACTTTTACTGCAAGCAATAGATAGAAAATTCAGGAAACCAGTGAATTTTGTTCATATGCAAAAAGCAAAATTTTACAAAGAAATGAATTTTTAATGTAAACAGAACTGAGCCTTATTGGAAAAAGATGCTGGTCATATGCACATTCGAAAGGAGGTAAATGTATGTCAGATTTTACAGAATAAAGATCAAATGACAAATTCATTAGGTAGAAATATTGCTGGTTATAAAGTGAAACCTTCTCAAAAACTTGTGTGACCTTCCTTTGAAATATTTATAATCAAATTTCATTTTAACAGTTTATGAATTAGTAAATTCCTCCAATATGGTTATGTTATTTCCTTTATGAAATATAATTTTTAAGTTACATGCATTCTAGATCTAAAAAAAGATTATTTCTGTATCTTACATTGTTCATAATCAAAGGTTGTTAAATTCATTATGACAGCTAGGTTAGAAACGACAATAGCCAACATAACTTTGTGTTCAATTATTAGTGGAATGATTCGTTGTTTTTGATTAATAATGTATCACGCTTGCGTGCCTGTTACCTCATTGTCTAAGCACAAAAACGTTCACATGAATTTCTGTGCTTTTAGTGGTACCCAAGTTCTCTACAGGCAAAAATCACTCATCGGGTATTTATGAAAGCCTCTGAAACTATAACCTACCATAATTGTAAATGAAATAACATTTTTAATTACATGGACTGATAAACATACCCACAGCACGGTCTTGTGATTAGGTTAGGTATTTAGATAGAAATTTTGTGATATATTTGGTTGTTTGTTTTTATTTAATGATATTTATATGTACTTGTATTGAGAATATAATTGTATAATAGTCATATTGGTTTTTCAGTACGAATAATATTCAGGTAATTTATCATTTAATTTTGGAAAGCTTCAATTCAGTTAGCAGTTTTCAAGTGGGCATTGACTTTATTTCAGCTAGCAGTTTTCAAGTGGGCATATTAGCGTCCTTATTATAACGTTTATTTCAGGTTAGTGTTTAGCACTAGCGCATTCTATTATTTCTGTCAATTTTTTTGTCAAATCCCTAATCTCAGTTTTTGGCATCCTCTTTTATTCTATCTGGGCCTTTTCCATAGAAAAGTCCCGAGCTTAGGTGGTGTTCCACTGAGTGAGTCGCCAACCATTTTTGTTAGTACAATCAAAGTGTTCGAGAACTATCTCAAAACAGAATTATTAACAGGGTATTTTACCAAGTTTTTAAGTGGATTATCGGCTAGATTTCCTAGGGTCAAAAATTTGGTAAGAATCAATCACGAAATCTAAGCGTATTTATAGTAATTAATATCAAAGTGCTACCAGTAAATTACTTTCAAATAAAAAGTTTAGAAAATAGTAATAAAATAATTTTTGGAGGAGTAATTTATGAAAGTTTTTGCACCTGAAGTCAAAGTATATTACAATCGATGAAATACTTCAAAATTATATTATTACTGGCTAATACACCTCATCCACCACACCTTGACACACAAAAAGAGTTTGAAATATATTTTTTTATAATTTGTTGCTCCATTTCGTACTTTAGTTATTTTCTGCATTTTACATTCTATTCCCTGGTTTTAATAAGTATTTGCTTTCACGTTTAGAAAATTGCTTAGTTATCCGAGCCGTCTATGATACATTAGTATCAATATTTATTAAATGACCTAGTTTAATTGTAGTTAGATAAAGCAACTGTTATCTCTGAATGCTAGAAATATGCTCAAAGTTATTATTCTATAATGGATTTGCCATAAGTATTCTTTAGAAAACAATTTTGGGATACATTCACTGAAAGTTCAATATATTTCAAGTGTTGGTTTCCATGGGCCCTTTTGTGATAAATATTATAAGCACGACCAGAGTTACAAAAATGTTTATGGTGAAAACTGGATTTCTTTTTAAGACTGCTTGGATGTGTAACACCATCTGTTTCCGGTACTTGCACGGGATTGTCTATACATTCGGCACTATATTGGATTCACGCATGGGAAATTATAAATATAAACAAATACAAAACACTAGCATGATCCACTTTCCTTAACCAAAAATCCTATGCTCTAAATTAAATTCAAAGTTTTAAAGTATAACGCAGTTTAACTATCTATTTTTTATATTATTATATATATATATATATATATATATATATATATATATATATATATATAAATATTTTAATATATAGCACATTCTACAAAAATATTTAGAAAAATACAGGTAAGTATTCATATCTTACCCTGCCTATTTGGTATCTAAATTAAACAATTTTTCAATACTTTTACCTAACTACCATAACAAAATATAGAGCTAAAGCCTGTTAGTTTCTGTCTTTCAACTTCTACTTTTCACCCAAGTTATATAAATATTAGTTTCAAAATATCAGTTAATTAAAGTTTTTCTAAAAAAAGTTTGTCCAATTACAGAAACAAGGCGTTAATTTCCCAAGATAAGCTCAATATAGAGGTAAAATCCCAAGATAATTTCTGCAGGAAATTCCAAGATAAAGAATATTCCACAATAATTTTCAAAAATAACTCCTATATAAAGATAAAATTCTAAGATAAAGGTAAAATTATAAGATAAAGACACTGCTATACTTAAAACTAAATTCAGATAGTGGTTCCGTAGAACCGTTAAAAGAGGAGTTTTATGTGTCAAAAATGGAGGTTCGAGAAGCGATACCTATTCTGTTGAATGCAAAAGAGAACCGGTTTACCGGATATAGGATTGTCTGTGCTCCAGGTGTGAAGTCGATAAGATACACCATCGGCAAACAAATTAATGAAAA
Organism: Platerodrilus igneus; assembly: GCA_036346225.1. Lineage (NCBI taxonomy): Eukaryota > Metazoa > Arthropoda > Insecta > Coleoptera > Lycidae > Platerodrilus > Platerodrilus igneus. The sequence continues at coordinate 1,774,442 of JARFIW010001025.1, read as the reverse complement.
CAATGCCACCGCTTAAAGCACGGACAGTGGCCACGCATAGCTGAAAACCAGGTTCATAAAACATGGCCTGTGCCATGGGTGTCTGATCCTCAGACCATACAATGACTAGCTGAAAAAAAAAATAAAATAGGAAAAGTAATAAAAGAAGAACGTTGGAGACAGTTTGATACCATAGCAACTTCTGAGGCAAAAAAGGGAAGAAGAACGGCTACATTGAGCAAAGGGTGGTACACAAGGTGGGTAGAAATAAACTACTCAACTCAACAAAACAGTCAGTAACCAGGAGAGGGAGAGCACCACTCTTACATAACAAGCGGTTGTCTTTGGGACTTAAGACAGACCTGTTAGAGGAAGAATAAAGTGGAAAAGAAGACAATGGGATATACGAAGTTAAGTTTCATAAGCGTCCTATAAGAGAAAGATAAATGTCCTCATGTAAAAAGAGCAAGACGTCGGAAGGACTCCTGCCTTGCAAAAGAAGCAAAATCAAACCACGTCCAGCTATTCTCAAAAACAGGCATATTCAACTCAAAGACATCACAAATCAATAACAGAAAGATATATACCGTAAATTCACACCACCATAATTAAGAGGGGTATAAAAAGTAACAGCATCTCACCCATACGATAGACAAAAAAAGAAAAATGCAATGAAATATCTAGGTAATAAGAAAAAAAAATAGGGGGGAGCGAAAATTCAAGAAGGAAAACACAAGAAATAGAAATTTCCTGGCTTTGCAACTGTGAATATTGACTGTTTTCAACATAGGCATGGTTATCGATTACCATGTTTACTCTATTCGAAAAGCATCAACTCAATGTTAGCTCATCAATGTTAAAAATGGAAGGGGTTTAGGAAACTGGTAACAAAAAAGTATTAGAGAAATGAGTGAAAATACTTTGAATATTTAAGTGGTCAAAAATTAACATATTAAGGTTCTTTATATGCCATTCCTTGTGGTTTACCACCAAAATCTCCAAATTCAAAGATAAGTGCACTAAATGTCACTTTACATAAGATACATTTCGGTTTTTATATTCAAAATAAACTTCTTTCGTTTTTAAATATAGATAATACATTTTAAAAGGCTACATTTAATTTACGAAAAAAATTTCTAAAAAAGTGAATTTACAAGTTTTTACTATCGAAAGTTAGGTTTAGCCATAAACAGGTAAGTGAAATATTCAACAAGGAAATTTTTACACAAATCTACCCAAATAAAAAATTTTACCTTTCAAACGGGAAAAAAATAATTGCTAAACGTCGAAATCTTAAACGAATAAGCAATAGTCACTGTAATGCAAATATTTTAAAACTTATTAAAAATTACGAATGTTTATGCTACAAAAATTTACATACACAATACGTATATTTTAATGTAAAAGAGAAAAGTTTTTATTCGGCACAGATAAATTAGAGAGAAGTTCAAGTTATTTATTAAGAAAATATTAAAATAAATCATTTATATATTACACGTAAAATACGAGATCTGAAAGCATTATTAAAAACATTTTTAAAGCTTTCATGATTAGACAGAAGTAAATTACGTTAAATTATTCACAAAAATTATAATTTTAACTAATTAACTTTATTAAAAATTGAACATTAATTTTCACTTCAAAAACCTGTCTAGACACAAAATTACATTTCCTGTTGTTCCAATTAAATTTATCATTTAACTACAAAATTGAAAGATATTTTGCAAGTCCAATAATAGAGTTAATGTTTTTAATTAAGATAGTAATTCGAATACCAACATGAACCAAATATTGACACAAAGGATATGGTTACATATAATTTAAATTAATATAGCTAGTTCGTGCTGCTATTGGTAAATTTTCTTTAATTAATACCGAGAAGAAAGAGTCACTTTTTGACATTTTCTAATTAATAAACCATATTGTCATAGAAAACCTGCCCATAAGTTGAAACGCCAATTACTATGTGTTCTACTTTTACTTTAATCGTTAATGCTCGAATAGTGCCACTTTCTATGTATACATTTTAAAATTATAACGTTCACCATTCAGTCCTCGATGATGAGCTCATGTAGGGTTTGCAGTGGGGTTCGGTTTTCTGTAGGTTTTTGTCATGGTGCTGGCTGATAGTTGTAGAACCCTAAGGAAAGGTACAAAAGAAGGTAAAAGGACGACAAACTTGAGTATTACAACAAAAGAAACTACAAAAACGGTACTCCAAAAGGCATAACAGCGATTCGTCAAATCTTGAACTGAAGTGATCACTTTTCGTTCATGTAAATCATGTCTAATCTTTCAACACTTATTTATCCCTGCCGGAATTAACCCACAACCAATTCGAATAGAGAACCTCAACACTTCAATAATACGCATTCACAGTACATTCGTGAGAATAATAAAAAATCTCAACAGCATCTTAACTTATTTATACATAGTAAATCATTCTAAGTCTATAATGTAACAAGTCCTCAATGTAACTACTGATTTATAACCTACTCAAGGTAATCTCCACTAAACGGAGATTACTTTATTTTTAATAAAAAAATATGATTTATTAAATATAAGTGTTACGTCGTCATCGAACAATTCGGTATTTGTGACAATAAATACCATCAGTGCGTTCACCCTACAGTTTAGTGAAACATTTTATACCGGCAGCGAAAGTGCGTTGAAGAACAGAGTCGCATCCGAACCCTTGCAGAAGCCGGTTGTATGAGAGCTTTTGAAAGCGACACCGACATCACCCGGTCGAGCGTGTTACTGGTGGTCCGTCGAAAGCTTTTGTGTGTGAACGTTATTGCCCACAGCGGCACAGGATAAAAGGTATTTATACCCTTTATTAAGTAGTTTGGTGTAGTTGTTTTTAATTATTACATAACCGCTCCACCGCTATTGTTATTGCTACAAAAACCAATTGGTCCTTCCCTGTAATTAGCATATCTTTATCAATTTATATCAACTCCTTAATCCCCATTAATCATTGGTCCTAATTCGATCCGCATTCACCAGTTCTATGGTATTCGCATGTCCTAAATTAAATATTATTTTGCATTCCAGCGAGCTTTTTAATTAATTAATGATTTAGCTTTAAATTTGTGTTCAAGCTCCATTTGTAGCGGGTTAAAATGTGTAAATATTATTTATACTGTCTTTAGATTAAGCGATTTCGCCGTAATTGAAACCAGCAAGCGTTTTAATTACAAACAAATCCATAATATAAAATTTGTTAGTTTTCAGTTTTAAATTTATTTTAGCGGTATAAAGCACAGCAACCTGAAAATTATAGTCGCCTTATACTTCTTAAACAAAAAAGGAAAGGGATTTGCTCTGTATTTAAAAGCTATTGTACGTTTTCTATCACATGCAACCCTTTTCAGTCGGTTTGCGGTAAAATTATTGAACATCTGCAAAGGGTAATAGAATGTAAAAGCTGAACGCTTCTTGCAAACACGTTAAGCTGCATCTTTCGGCAAATACGTTAAAACCACGTTTCTGTGAGCTTTGAAGTAAAGGCCGACCGTAACCGCCCGGGTTGTTAAGCTGTAAATCTTATCTTCACGCTTTGTTTGACAAACCGGTAGGTTTTCGACGTCTCGTTTTAAGACCCACATTGCAAGCTAATGGTCATAAAACGTGATTTATTGGTTTATACGCTGTCTTACCTTTTCGTGCTTTGAACAACAACCCATAATATTTTAACATTTTTCGCGCACATCTGACCGGTACCGTTTTACAACATTTTATTGTAGGCCTTTCACAATAACAGTCACTATGGCTCCGAAGAAGGCACATGTAGTAGAACTAGAATTACTGAAAACACGTATTATAGAAATGTTTGAGCTTTGTAACACTATACAAAGTGACCCAAGTTTAAAAACGTTGTTCTTTATTCAAACAAGGGGAGTAACTGATCTTTATACAAATTTCAACAAAATTTTAATTGCTGTCTTAGCTTCATGTGACGAGGTAGAATCATTAAATTACAACGCTGTACGGAAGGAAGTGGATTCCGCTTATTTTTGCATACTGCTGCATCTCGAAACGATGCAAGAAATGAAAGCACCACAAATTACGGAAAATGCTCCAAGCAGCTCGGGATCAAAATTGGTACCGTTAAAGCACCCACTTTTTAATAATGAGGTAACTGAGTTTTCATCTTTCATCGATTTATTTGACAGTCTGGTCTATAATAACGCGTCGCTGTCCAATATCGAAAAATTGAATTATCTTATCAGTTGCTGTACCGGGGAGTCTTTAAGAATCATTAAATCGTTACCCATTTCGGGAGATTATTTCATTATCTCATATAACGCCTTGCGTGAGCGATTTAGCAATCCACGTTTATTGGCAACTTTGCATTGGAAAGCAATGAAAGACTTTCCATCTTTAAAATCAGAAGACCCTAAGAAACTTAGGGCACTTATTGATTGTTTTTCAGAGAATCTTGCTGTTCTAACTAACTTAAAGTTTCCCACGGAACATTGGAACTTTATTCTGGTCGATTGTCTTTTAGAAAAACTCGATCCGTTCACCAGAAAACGCTTCGAACTCCAATCGGATCCGAAGCAAATACCCAATTTCGAGGATTTGAGATATTTTTTAACTCAACAATGTGCAGCGTTGGAAACTTTTTCTTCAACCGCACCTGTTTCTTATTCGACGACTGTCCATACATCTCACACATCAGTGCCTAAGAAATCCTCAGCGTTTCAATTTAAACCAAAAGTTTCTTCTAACGTAGTCTCACTGGACACACCAAGTAGCTCCAGTGACTCAAATAATTCATTTTCGCACCATTGTCCTTCTTGCAAAGGCAATCACTTAATTTACAGATGTCAATCGTTTCTAAAGAAAACTCCGACAGAACGTTTCGACATCGTCAAACGCTTACGCCTTTGTTTAAATTGCTTACGAACAGACCATGCGTCCATGCAATGCAAATCTTATAATTCCTGTCAAACTTGCGCCAAGCCGCATCATACCTTGCTACATGTTGAACCTCAACCTGCTTCTAGCCGTTCAGCTGAACCGATCGCTACACACATGCATAAAAATGCCAATAGGACGCAGTCAGCCTCTCCTATTCCGGCAAATGTTTTGTCTTCACAGACGAATTTAAATCCTGGGGTTACTGTCTTACTCTCCACTGCTGTTGTGGAAGTTCAAGACCGGTCTGGTAGGTACAAACCGATCAGGGTACTCTTAGACCCGGGCTCTCAAGCTAGCTTTATTCGAGACGATTGCGTGAGCAAACTTTGGCTTCCACGCATACGTTCTCAAGTTCCGATTTATGGACTTGGGCAGACAACTTCAGCAGTCAATAGGGGTGCCGTCAGCTGCACCATTCGCTCTATTTTAGACTCTGAAAAATCTCTAGAAGTCACAACTTTTGTGCTTTCGTCAATATCTGGCAAATTACCTAGCGTTGAAGTTCCTAATAATTGGGAACACTTATGCGGCCTGCACTTTGCAGACTCGACCTGGAACTCTCCAGGAACTATTGACATGCTCCTTGGAGCAGATGTTTATCCGTTCATCATCAATGGCGGTGTTATACATGGCAAATTTCTTCAGCCTGCCGCCATAAATACAATTTTTGGTTGGACTATTATTGGTCCCACAAAAGCTTGCAGTCTGATACTGTCCAAGCATTTTTACTTCTGTAGAAGATCCTATCGACCAGACCCTAAGGCGGTTTTGGGAGATAGAAGAGTTGCCATCCAAGCCTTATACTTCTCCAGAAGAAGAAAAGGCAGATTTGATTTTGAAAACACGTTTTCTCGTGACCCTAGCGGTCGTTTTATTGTTGCGTTACCGTTCAACGATACTTTGCCCGTTTTAATAATTGCTTTGAGATGGCTAAAAAGACTATTTTCGTTGGAGCGCAAATTGCATGCTCAACCGAGCTACGCGCCCAATACAACAATTTCTGCAGGACTATCTTGATGCGGGTCATATGGCATTACTCGATTCTCCGCCCGTTGGGAGCGATAATTATTTTTACCCCATCACCCTGTGTTTAAAGAGGAAGGTCATACTTCTAAAATTCGTGTGGTTTTGACGCCTCTGCAAAGGCAAAAACAACGTGTCACTTAATGACACTCAATTGGCTGGACCTAGTCTCCAAAATGACATTTCGTCAATCTTACTTAAATTTCGCTCTCATCGTTTCGTTTTACTTGTGATGTTCGCCAAATGTATCGACAAATTTTGGTTACCGAAAAACATCGAAAGTTTCAATTAATTGTTTGGCGGTTCTCCGCAGAAGAACCCATTCAGACTTATCAGCTTAATACAGTGACCTATGGTATTAAGTCATCGCCTTATCTAGCATTAAAACTCTTCAGCAATTAGCCATTGACGAAGGCAAAAGGTTTCCGTTAGCCGCTGAGGCTATACGGTCAAATCTATATATTGATGATTTCGTCGCGGTGGAGATTCTATACAATCGGCCCGCGAAATTAAAGATCAACTTATCCGACTTTTACATTTGGCTGGTTTTGAACTTCGAAAATGGAGTTCTAATTCAGTTTCTATTTTGGAAGGCATTCCGTCAGATTTTTGCCAATATACTTCTCTCGATTTCGATTCTGACGAATCAATAAAAATATTAGGTCTTCAATGGTCACCTACAGAAGATATTTTCTCATTTCGGGTTAAACCATTAAACCCAATATGTACAAAGCGCAACATACTTTCGCAAGTTGCCAGAATATATGATCCATTAGGGTTTTAGCACCACTAACACTTTTGCAAAACGCCTAATCCAGCATCTGTGGATGTTAGGTTTAAATTGGGATGACATCCCACCAGCAGACATTTCGTCTCAATGGCAGCAATACCAAGAAGAGTTGCCGTTATTATCGTCATTAAAGTTACCACGTTGTTTACCCCCTTCGGATCCTTTTACTTGTCATTTGCATGGGTTTTGCGATGCTAGCGAGGTAGGGTATGCAGCGGTAGTGTATTTCAGTTTATAAATCAAACTACTGGAGAAATAACTGTACAATTTGTAACCGCTAAAACAAAAGTAGCTCAATTAAGCGCATTTCAATTCCACGTTTGGAATTATGTGCCGCCGTTTTATTAACCGATTTACTTTCTTTTACCATTCGTTCTTATCAAGGCTTGATTGACATCTCCGATGTTTCAGCGTGGAGTGATTCTACGGTCGCTCTCACTTGGATACGTTCTCCACCTTTTCGTTGGAAAACTTTTGTGGCAAACCGTGTTAGCCACATTCAAGAAATCATTGCACCTAGCCGATGGTTTTATATTAAATCTTCGCATAATCCGGCTGATCCTGCATCTCGGGATTAATGCCAAGCGCGGTTATTTCATGTTCGCTATGGAGGCGGGGCCTGAATGGCTTCACTACCCTAGTGACTCGTGGCCGCCTCAACCAACATTGTCAACCTCAATTGCTGAGGTAACTACGGAAAAGAAGATCCTAACATTTGTCGCTCAAACAGATCCAAACGTCATTGACATTTTACTAAGCCGCTTTTCATCGTTATATAAAATCCAAGGCATCGTGGCTTACATTTATAGATTTTCTAAACCCATGGCTCAACGTCATACGGGTCCCTTAACAGACATTGAATTACACAATGCTCTCATGATTATCGTTCGGCATGTACAAAATGTTACATTTTCAAAGGAAATAGCTTCGATCAAGGCAAACCGTAAATTACCTAAAAGCTTGAAAACTTTCTCCATTTGTTGATCCACAAAACATCTTAAGAGTAGGTGGGCGCTTGACACATTCTTCGCTTTCCTATTTTGAAAAGTTTCCTGCGTTATTGCCTCAGCGGCACCGATTAACCGAACTTATCATTCGGTCAACTCATGAAAGGTATTGCCATCCCGGTGTTAATACCACAGCGTATCTTCTCCAACATAATTTCTGGATCTTTTCTATTAAAAATTCAATCAGAAATTACTTATCATCATGTCATAGATGTTTTCGTACCAAACCGGTCCTGGTAACTCCTCCTATGGGAGACCTACCGGCAGCACGTATTACCCAAATCAAAACTGCACATGGCACACTAAAACGACCTTTGGTCAAACTAGCGCCGCTACCGGTATTTTAATTTTATTTTTATGTTTAGATGTATATACACATTTCTTACATGTATAGTAGTATATTATTTTTACATATTTGCTTATTTACATATATATATTTTTATTTTTACATAGTTGGTAACATCGCTCGCTGTAGTGTACTACCCTATCTTTCGTTACCTGTTTTCCTAGCAGGTCAAATCCCATGTGATTTCCTTCACCCAACCTACTTCCCTCCTTTTCAAAATTCTATGAATTTGGTGGGCGGTATGTTACGTCGTCATCGAACAATTCTGTATTTGTGACAATAAATACCATCAGTGCGTTCACCCTACAGTTTAGTGAAACATTTTATACCGGCAGCGAAAGTGCGTTGAAGAACAGAGTCGCATCCGAACCCTTGCAGAAGCCGGTTGTATGAGAGCTTTTGAAAGCGACACCGACATCACCCGGTCGAGCGTGTTACTGGTGGTCCGTCGAAAGCTTTTGTGTGTGAACGTTATTGCCCACAGCGGCACAGGATAAAAGGTATTTATACCCTTTATTAAGTAGTTTGGTGTAGTTGTTTTTAATTATTACATAACCGCTCCACCGCTATTGTTATTGCTACAAAAAGCAATTCGTCCTTCCCTATAATAGCATATTTATATCGTCTCGTTCCCCCCAATCAATCCAATAAGAAAATGGAAACTGATTATCCAATAAATGAAAAGGCATGTTACGAGTTAATTCACTTAACACATAACAACCTGGAATATTAATGTATCCAATAATAAAACTCGTGAAAAATAAAAATTTAATACATAGTTTGCATCAACTTACCATGTGCACAAGGTAGAACTCTTAACTTTTCACCTTCCAAATAGTCTTCTAAACATATTGCACAAGTATCGTATGGATCGCCTTTTGCAAATTTACAAATGGGAATCTTATTTAACGTCGAAGATGGTAAACGATGCCTTCGTGCTCTTCTGCGATCTTTAATAAATTTAACAATCTAAAAGACAATGTTTTGAAGCTCATTATAGTACACTAAACTCAATCTTACCATAAATATCAGCATAATAATAAAACAAATACCCACTACAATAGCAAATGGTAACAACAAATGTGTATTAATATTAAATGGCATTTCAGAATTTATTATTATAAAATAATCTGCATTACAATACAGTTCTCTCATCAAAGTTCCTGTGGTTTCACTAACAAATACAGATGGAATGGTTAATCCAGTTTTGTTCTTAGCTGACATTGGTTCTAAAGAATCAGAACCAACATTATGTATAATTACGCCGTCATAAGAATGATTTTGTGCCATACGAACTTTTTGTTCAAAAGAGCAATTACTTGGCGAACGCCCAATTACTATAATCCATTTTCCACTATAATCAGTCAAGTTAGGAGGATACTGAAGAGATTTACAACCATCGGGTGGATTTGCATATACTGCCATACCTCGCAAACCTATAACAAATAAGCATTATTCCTAAATCTATTTTGATGACAAATATATGTGATGTTTATGTTAAATAAACATTTGAAATATAAATATTTTTGTTTTTCATTCTCAGATTTAACATTTTGTATCATTTTAAAGAGTGAATCTGCATTTTGAAGCATTTATAATAAAAATTTAAAATGATATTGAGCATAATACATAACAAAATAAATAAAAAGTATTGTCACTTGGTTACGTACAATTTTGGCCCCGGAAAATCTAGCTGATAATCTAATAAGAAACTCAGTGAAATACCCCGCAAAAATTCTGTTTCAATAAAGTACCTAAAACCTCGACTGTACTAACAAGAATGGTTGTCGACTAACTCGGTGGGAAAGGTGGTGTAAGTGTTTGAAGATGATCCTGGAATGCAATCATGCGTGAAATACGTATGAATCGAGAAATAGGTTTGATGTCAGCTAATCTCGAAATACAAGGCTTTCTAGGAGAAAACCTCAGAAAGGATAACAAAAACATGCCAAAACCTGAGAACAGGAAAGTGATTCTAGACTAAAATTCACTCCAGAAATAATACAATATGCTATTGCTGAATCCTACCAAAAATAAATGTTAAGAATAAAGACACTGATATACCTATTAATTAATAGCACCCTTAGAGTCCCAATCTGAGTTTGTTCGTTGACTTTTGGATTAGAGCTTATCCTAAAAAATCCCTATTCAATTCACAAACTTTAGCAATGTGTCCAACTCACGCAGTGCTAAAGTTTGTGAATTAAATAGGAATTTTTTAGGATAAGCTCTAATCCAAAAGTCAACGAACAAACTCAGATTGGGACTCTAAGGGTGCCATTAATTAATATTCAGTCCATTAGGTGTAAAACGGATGACTTACATATTTTATGTAAAACTTTATGTTTCCCGGACATATTACTAATAACAGAGCATTGGCTTATCCCAGACGAAGTAGTATATATAAAGAACTACTCAATAATATCTACATTTCAACGTTCACGCTTAACTCATAGAGGTTCACTTATAATGTGTAAGAATAAAACTCTTTATCAAGCCATTCATACATTTGACTTCCTGCTTGTCGAACAACAATTTGAATTTACTGTTGCATTCAGAGAAGATGTACATTTTTTAATTATTTGCATATATCGATCACCAGGACAGCTGCAATCTAACATAAACGTCTTCTTAAAAAATCTAGAACTATTACTTGATAATCTTCCAAAGAAGAGTAAAATACTCCTAGCCGGAGATTTTAATATAGATTACTCTAGAGTCTCTGCAACAAAAACTCGTTTAGAAAATTTACTACTATCTTTTGATTTGCAAATGCATGTAAAAGATTTCACTCGGTACAAAAATGGCGGTGGATCTATTATTGATTATATATGTACCAATCTTGGCAATGATACAGTTACTTCACGGGTTATTGACGGGCTAGCTGATCACCAGGCGGTAGTGGTTGACTTGCTTCTATCAGTAAGGAAAAATCATAGTAAATTTAGAACAAAAGTTGGCAGATTATTTTCAAAGCAAAACTTTAAGAGATTTAATGAAGCATGCTGCAAAGCCGACTGGAAAAGATGTTTGTTACAAGAAACATTTAATGATAAATTTAACTTTTTTAGTAGTATGTTAAATATGTTAATCATAAGGTCATTTCCAATGGGTTCAATTAAAACAAAAACCACGAGTCCGTGGGTTACTATAGGAATAAAAACATTTTCAAAAAATTTACGCTTCTTTGGTCACATGAAAAAATATATTCACAATAAAACCTTTCTCCAATACTACCTTAAATATAGAATGATCTATAGAACTACCGTTAAGCTAGATAAGTCAATGTATTATAACAATCGTTTAAACAATGCAAATAATAAATCGAAAGGAACATGGACTATTATAAATGAGCTACGAGGCACGGACGTGAAACGAAATAATAAAGATAAAGTTGAATTAAACCCTAACTATTTAAATTCCTATTTCTGTTCGGTTGCTACCCAGCTCACCTCATCAATTAATGGTGAATCAGACCCCAAATTTTTTTGGACACATAAAGCAAACATACTCGCATCCAATTTTTTTCTTCTACCCGGCAACACCTCTAGAACTAATAGCTGCCATAAGCTCAATAAAAAATAAAAACTCAGTAGGCATTGATAACATATCTTTAAAAATTATTGATGATCTTTCAAGTATAACGCAAAGGAAATCTTTCTAGACATAATTAATGAATCCTTTAACGTAGGGCAGTTCCCATCAGCACTCAAAACAGCAATAATTATTCCATTACATAAATGTGGCAATCCTTTAGATGCCTCTAACTATAGACCCATAGCACTATTATCAACATTATCTAAAATAATAGAAAAACTGGTGAAACTACGACTCTTGAATTATTTAAATAAGTTTAATATATTATCGCCTATTCAATTTGGATTTCGGAATAAACTAAACACAAATGATGCTATGCTCAATTTACTAGATAATATTTATTTCAATATTAATGATAATAAAATAGTTAGATTGAATACAATTACTAGAGCTAGCAAAACAGACCTACGCCTACCATTCCAAAATCACATTTAATTAAATCATCATGGTTTTATATGGGGAAAAAAATATTCAATGCTCTACCAATATGCATTAAATCTGTACAGGATAACAACACATTTTGTAGCTTATTAAAAATCTTCCTTTTAAAAAAGGCCTATTATACTCTTGATGATTACTTTGCAGACAGAAGCAACTAATTTAATTTATCGTGATTAATCCATAACTTTTCTCCTATTGTAAGATTGGAGATTTTATAATATAACTGGATTTAGTGTATACACTACCTTTTATTTGTATGTATTTATTGGTATACTCCATCTTTTATTTATGTATGTATGTATATGTATGTGTATATGCATATATATGTATTTATTTGTATTTTTAATATTAATGACATGTTCAACACCTGCGTGGTATATTTATGAACTAATAAATTGATTGATTGATTGATTGATATTTAAAAACTGCTAGCTAAAACAAAGGTTTCCAAAATCAAATGTTAAATTATCTGTATATTAATTATGCCTCTAGGTAATTGAAATACATTTTATTACAACCAGGCTGGAAATATTACCTCTACATTATTTGTAAGAAACGCCAATATAGGATTACACGATTGTTTTCATTACAAGTACATATAAATATTCTTAAATAAAACAAAAAGAAAATCAAATACATCAAAAATTACGCAACTTAATAGAAACGTTTTTGGTGAACAGAATTACTTCCTAAGTGCTTAAACTAATAACAAGAACATATTGAGGGTACGCTAATTAGTTCATACAGTTAAAATAAAAAAAAAGTTCATTCATTTACAATTACTGTAGTTAATAGTTTCAGAATTTTAACCATAAATACCTGGAGCAATTTTTGACTGTAGATACCTTGGAAATAATTAAATGCAATGACATTCTGAACGCAATTCGTTCTAACCAGGTGATATGGAACTTCCGCGATTTCATAAAGAGTTGCATGTTCGTACTTGACATACCTCATTTTAACATGAAGTCTACTGAAGGACCAATTCTCCTAAAATTAAAAGTAACTAACTTGATAGGGTATTATTTAAGACTTCATTGACTAATCACATTAATCGGTTCCATACCTTGTTATCAACAGCTAACTATATATACTCAAGCTTTGCATGTTATCAGTTCCGATGATAATGACAAAAAGTGTAATATAAAAAATTATCTTCCCTTCATACACAATTCGAGATCGGCAGAATTCGGACAAAGGAATTAAGACTGCAAATTGAAATTACTTTAGCTGTTTTTTCTCCATCTAACAAATTATTTTACTAACACGTTAACTTAACCACAAAGAAAAGACTTCATTCTTTTGCATCAATAAATTTAGCATGTGAAGTTCTTCGTGCCAAGATGACAAAGTCACAGGCATCAGATTTATACATTATTAATCAAATGAATCATAAAACTAATAAATTTCAACACAAAGTAACATTGTTGATATCATTTCTAACTAAATCAGTCATAATGAATTGACAACATTTCAGCATGACCAATATAACACAGAAATAATTCTTCCTTAGATCAAGAATGCACGTAACCTAAAAATTATACTTCTTAAAGAAAAGAACCGCGGCCCTGTGGGTGGAATTTACAAATACAGAAACTATTAAAATGAAATATGATTATAAATATTTCAAAGAAATGTCATAGCTTTATATTATGTAAAATTGTTTGACTTATGTGATTTCTGACACCGCCTTCTAAACATGATTAAATTTTTTATAACCATCCGCCTTCAATCACTATCAATCTTATGTTCAACCAGTATCAAACCAAACGTAAGAAATACATGCTAATGTACCCACTCTACAGTGTTAACGAATTTGTTGAGTGTGAGCTTGGCGATCTATGATTTGTTAACAGTCACTATTACATGTGCTACTGATGTTGGTGCAACTTGAAAGATATATAGCTATGCAAGACTGTTTATCGACTACCATGTATTTTGTGAATGATATCTACCTCATTTTATACGTATATTCTCATATTTTGACGTGTATAAATGTTATATATTACAACACGAAATAATTTATTACTAGAATTATTTTGTACTTGTACTTCTACTGTCAATTGAAAAAAATATTATGGTACACTACTTAAAAATGCCATCACATAACTATTTTATTACATTTAAGAAAAACAATTCCACTACTTAATACTTAAAAATTAAAAAGTTACTTTACAATGTTCAAACACAATTACAGCTTCCGTGCTGTGATCTAAGCAGCCAGCACAAAATACTTGAAAAAAATTCACTGCTACTAACTAGTGCTATCATTCTCATAGCGTAGAGTTACAAACCAGACAATGTCTTGCATTATAACAAAACTAAAGGTGCTGTTAAAATCACAGATAAATTGGATACAGAATATAAAATTCAAATAAAAACAAAAAAGCGATCAATAGCACAATATCAGTGTTTTCTCATGTAATAGATATGAATGGTAGAAATGTTTACAAACGCTGGCTTTTGCATGAGCTTGACTAGCTAAAAAATACACAAAACAAGCTGTAAAATATTCTTACTAGAATTTGGCATAGAATTAATACTAGAAAATATGACTCGTCAATTTAGAAACAATCACATCCAGCCACCCGTACAAGCAAAGTGACTGACGTTTTTTCAGAGTCTGAAATTAGCAAAGGGTTATGATCGGCAAGCTCAAAAGAAAGCGAACATCTTACGATGACTAGATTAGAATCTATTACGTACTCCTTTTACTTATTTGAATAATATTGTTCGAAAACTGCAAATTTCTACATACAAAACAAAATCGAAACACTCACCACCATCCAGTCCCTACCCTGGATTTCCCGATGCCCCACCTAATGATAGATATCTTTGACATGCATGACAACACACGCACACACACACGCGTGCACATCCACACACACACACGTACACATACATGCGTATGTGCACACGCGCACATACACACACACAACACACACACATCCATCCATGTACACATGCACGATGCGCCTGTGTGCACACACACATGCACACGCGCGTGCACACATGTACGCACGTGCGCACACAACATCTACATTTTACCTCGCATCCGAACGAAAGCGTATTTTTGTGAAAAATGCTCGCCTAACATTTTTCAAGCGTACTGTGTCGGGATTCGAACCCGGAATGTTAGTCGTAGTAGTCATGTAAACTAACTAGCCATGGAGCCGCTCTTCACCGTTCAGTCCTCGATAACGAGTTTATTTCAGGACTTTCAGTAGGGACTGCTTTCATGTACATTTCCGATATGGTGCTAGTCATTAGTAGTTGTAGTGTCATGAGAGAAAGGTACAAAAAAAGGTAAAAGGGTGTGAAACTTGAGAATTACATCAACACACCCTGAACCCAACTGTTTCAGTTGATTGCTGGTACTGCTGTTTTATCTATTACTCGTAGAAATGTCCAAAATCTCTCATAAATATTTCCACTGTAAAAATATCTAACTATAATTACCATTTGGCATTGACTTGAAATGTCAGTCGTCTCATCGCACTGAATTGCCAAAAATTCACTACCTTTAATTTGATCTTGAATTTCTTGATGACACACTACAAGCATGCTTTCTAAAATCTCAGTTTGCATAGTTTTAGATTTACCTTTAAATACACTCGCTTTGTGTAAATGTTCTTTCAAAATTACATCCAATTCCGAAGTAAAATCAATTAATTCTAACAAAATTCCACGGTTTTCGGAATCTTCTTTTTCATTGTGTCCTCTCAATGCCAATTCCAACTTTCCACAAAATTTAATACAATTGATAATTTTTTTAAAAATGTATCTATTTTAGTCACCTGCTCATTATGCTTCATAATGTTCTGCCTATATCCGGAATCTAACTGAACCGCAATGTTCACGGAACCTAGCATAGCCAAATCCGTGCAAGACTTTATATGGTACTTGCTAATTTCATGCTTTTTTATTCTATCGTTTTTATGCTTCAGATCTCTAAAGCCTTTTTCCGACCATATTTTGTCCATTCCGTCACAATAAAATAAATGGCAAGGAAAACAAAATAGAGCATTCGATTGAGAGCATCCGGAAATCCACTGACATTTTTTATAAATTTCTTTTGAAAAACGCTTTGTGAAACTACGATTTCCAACCTTATCTACCTGTTTCAGATTTAAATTCAGTGTCGGACGGCCTTGGTTCTTAATTTTCACCTTTTCTGCTAATGGAAGAGTTTTAAATTTAATTTCGACTATATTACGAATATTATTTTCAGTCATCTTGAATAATTCAAAATAATAATCAAAATTATACACTACGACTACACTCATAAAACAAGACATGGTATTTACTTTTAACGAAAACAAGTGAAATAATCTCTACGCTCACGCAAATTAGTACCGGACAACGACAAACACGCCTTGAAATACCAACAGATACTGTGGCTAAGGGCTCTAATGATGAGAACCCTGTTAAAGCTATCTGAAGCTGTTACTTTTTGCGTTCGACAGAATTCGTCGTCGTTCGATTTCCTGTAAGATTTACATTGAAGCTGGGCTCAATAGAATGGAGCCCTCGCTTACACCGATGTACTAAAAAAGAATCAAGGAGCTGTCAAAATGTCTAGGACAGGTATTTATTTATTATCGCTTAAATGTTGGCTGTAAAATGAAAATAGTGAGAAACGTAATTGTTTTAAATAATTTTAAAATATTAATATCAGTGTTACATTTGTATCATTTGAACCACAAATCTTAAAAGAATTATATGCATTTTGGTGTTAATTTTCATTAAAACGGTTAGATGTGGTTGCTTACGAAAGGACGACGGCGGGATATGTTTACTATTTATATCTGTTTTCGACACCATACATCATTGTAAACTGTAAACGTTGCATTTACAATTTATTTACTGAGACCACTTAAAAATGCCAGGCTGAAAGCATTTATGCATTCGATCTCTAGTTTTGAGTAATCATTTTACGATGAATTAATTTATGCCAAAAAGTTTATTTACGGTACCTATTCTTTAAAATAACCTGGGGGGCTCTAGCCTTTGAGCCCCCATGGAGTAGCCGCGGCTGAGTTTGAGCAAAGTTTTTCATTTTTTCTACCACAAAAAAAATGGATACAAGGTGGATTTTAACACTGAGTGGACCACTCCTATGGTAGTGGTACCTAAGTTAGAGTCAGTAAGAATTCGCACAGATTATACAGAACTTAATAAAGCAGTTCTAAGAAATCATTTCTCTATTCCAAAGGTACAAAGTTCGTTAAATACGCTTTGAGGCTAAAAAATATTTACCAATACAGATGCAAATACAGTTTCCCATTTGTATGTAATACATATATGTGCTTAAAAGCCAAAAATGTTTGTTACATAAAAATTTATAGTTTAGTTAGCATTAGTAAGTATGCAAATTTTATGTTTCCATCATGCAAAAAGCAAACATTTACAAGTATATATTTTCTTGATTTGCTGTGAGCTGGTTTTTCATATAGTTGATATGCTCTTGCGATTTACCTCTAGATATTATACTTATAAATTTTATCATTATGCATCGGTTGGTCTAACTACCACAAATAGGATTTTGTTAAAAGTAGTAGTCAAAAAATGTATTTCAACAAAACTATGTTATTTGCATATAGTCTTGGCGGGTTGCTTATAGCTGGTCAGTTATCTTATTTGGTTTCACTTTTTGATGTCTACATGTAGCTTTGATTTTCTCTATACATCGATATGACCTGTGATTATATTATAAGAGTAGGGTGTTGTAATTGATTATTAATTATTATCTGCTTTTGGTCAGAAGTTCTAAATATAATAATAATGACAAATATTACCTAGACATGGCAATTTCCATCGTTCATCCACGACAAACGTTTCATTTCCCATATATCTTATACAGAAGATATATGCAAATGTCTACATATCAGCAAAAAAATTATTGTAAGCTGTAAGTGTCAAACAACAATGAGTCATAACCAAGTTTACTTGGTCCTGACTGTACAACATTACGAAATGATAAATTATTCGCAAATACAGAAAAGCTAACAGTCACCGGATTGAACAAAAGTGCAAAAAGGTACAAACTAAGATGGAAATAAAAATTACAAACGAGACGTGCAAAATAATTAGAATGAATTTTAGGAATATAAAACAGTATAGCAAAAAATAAGGTGTGGATAGATGTGAAAATTTTCGAACAATAAGTTTAACAGCACACGTGTCAAAAATATTAACTAAAATTGTACAAAGACAGATGGAAAAACAGGTCAAAAAAAAAACTAGGAGATCAATTTGATTTTAGGCAGAACAGGGGAACACTGAAGGCTATTTTAGTTTTAAGGGTGATAATGGAGAAAATAGAAACAGAAGAAGTGTGTATATAAGGTATGTAGAGCTGGAAAAAGCATTCGACAATGTAAAATGGTTAAAATGTTCGAAATTATCACAATGATAGGAATGCATAGCTTATATAAAGAGCGACAGATGTAATAGCATTAGAGAAGGAACATAGAGAAGTAAACATTATGAAAGGGATGAGACAGGGAAGTGCACCATTCCCATCAAGTTTTAACTAGTAAATCGATGATGCAATGAATACTGTGAAATGCAGAAGGCCATCTGGAATTATTATGCAGGGATATACAGTTGATATGCTCAGATTTGCAGTTATAAGTAGCTCTTAATCAAATGAAAACAGCACTAACAGAAAGATACAGTATGAGAATTAACAAAAATAAAATTAAAGTACAGTATGTAAAGGAGGGAAAAATAAGTCAAGAACCAGAATGCACATAATTTAAGATGGGAAAAGTGCAAAAGATATCAAACAAAGATTTGCATAAGGCTATACTGCATTTAACTAAAAAAAATCAACTATTATGTTCGAAAACAACAAACATGGAAACAAGGAAAAGATTGCTGAAAGCATATATGTGGAGCACTGCACTGAATGGCTGTGAAATGTGAACAGTAGGAAAAGCAGACAAGAAAAAGATAGAAGCCTTTGAAATATAATGCTATAGACGTATTATGAAGATGTCATGGACAAAGTTAAGAACAAAGAGGTAGAAATGGTACGGGAAGAAAGAAATGTGTGGAAAACAGTAAAGAATATGAAAGACACAATAATAATACATGTTCTAAGACATGAGTGAACAGTGTGGGATATATTAGAAGGAAAAAGAGAGATAGACCTAGAATAGACTGCTGCACATAGATAGTGAAAGATGTAGGCTGCAGAAATTTCAGGGAAATGTGTAGGTTAGCTCACAATAGGAAACAATGTAGGTACGCGTCCAACCAGTTCCAGAACTGAAACTCTAATGATGATAACATTTGAGTATGAAGTTTACTTGGTAGCTTTGGATGAGGAGCTTCAAAATAGGTTCCTCAAACATGGTCTCATGTTACTCGTGTCACTATTGTTTAGTTGCATGAATTTCTTCGGTGGTAGGTTATTAAATATATATCGAGTTTCTAAAGAGAAGGTTCAAAGAAAATCTGTTTGCTATGTAATGAAGACGTGTTTAATATAACTACCTAAAATATAAACCTAGACAATAACTCACCTATAATAAAAATAAAACCATATTTATGATCTAAAAGAGCATATTTTTAAACTAATGTAACTTTTTAAAAACATTTTATACGTTACTATAACGAATATTTTAAATTTATATAACAATTATTCATATTTAGTAAAAAAGCCATATCTTATCAATATTTGTGCTTCTAAGATTACATTTTAATCATTAAAAATTGTAATTTTAAAATTCAGTTCCAATTATTAAAGTTTGTATGTGTATAAATTAATCTTTATATGCAATGCTTATCTACTGTTGACATATGACGCAATTCAATTGAACCAATTTGTTTATACTATTACATTCTTTAAGCAAAACACAATGTTTATTGTATATAATTTAATTTTAAATACTTTTAATAACAACACATTTAAGTAGATTTAGTTTTTTATTTTGTATGTTACACAAACGTTTAAAAAACTTTTTGATTACAAATAAATTTAGTTTCACTGTAGTCATTTAATATTAATCCATAGGGCTAATGGAATTCTGTTATCGTTTTTCTAAACACTACAAGGAGTACAAAACTGTAAACGTATTAAGATTTCTGTAATCTTAGTACTAATAAACCGTTACGCAAAAGAGTTTAAGCAATTGCTTTTTTATGGATAATTACAGTATTAACAAAACCTTATACAAATTTACACAGTAAGTGGTTATTGACCACCACAGAAACCAAAAAATTATAATTTTTCAAATCATCTAGAACACATTTAGATTTTAAATAACACCTACAATGATCTAAAAGTACACGTACCATGTGTAATAAAATACACTAAAACCTAATAATTGTATACAGTATTTGGAAATCACTGTCCAATATAAAACAAAAAGTTTGTGTTGATATATGTTGAACTTGGTTCGATTGTAAGAATTGAGATAACACAATTTTTATTTCTAGAGATTCTCAAAATATCTACAAAACGATTTTAGCAGTTCATTTCAAATTTGGGTTATAAATATTTGCAAAAAAAGCACAAATCCAACATTTATAAGCATAAGGACAGCTCACTTGGATTTGTACACACGAGTTGGTAAAACATGGTTATGTTCAGTTCTTGTATCTACATATTCAGCCCATATGTAATTTAAATTTCGTATCGCCTATGGTTACCGTGGTTATATTGCATGCTTGGTAGTGGGTTTGTTCCCCTTTCAATTTTTAAATGATTATTTGTCTAAACTCCTGTAGAACTTTGATATACAGTTACAAAGTTAAATATTTTGAATCTATTCTATTTTGATAACGGGAAAATCTAAGAACTTACTATTACAAAGTATTAAAGTTTGTTTTGGTTATCAAAGGTTATACATGCTTGCAATATGAATTCGTTTGAATAAGTTTTAGTTTGTCAAAATATTTGCTTCAGAACGCATCTAATAAGGTGGAAATCTGTTTTAAATACATGCATCTCTTAAATAAGTTACGAAACAGATTGATTAGAAATATGTTTAATTTGATAGCATGAAACGTAGGTTAGGATGCTTACAATATGTGTATAATTTAATACGGCAAAGTGTGATTTATCAAAGCATTAACCTCAAAAATACTATTATCACGTTAAAACGTGGTATCCCGTTATCAAATATTTGTTTACGAACACAGATTTCGAACAATGTACACTTTCCACCTGGTTATCTTTTCAATGCATTATTAATAGAAATGATAAATTTCTATCATTTCATATAGGTGTAGGCCACCAGTTATAAATTAGTAATGTTGGTTGCAGATATGCCCAACAGATTGAACAGACGTATTGATAACATCAAGTCGAGTTTTCAAGCAGACATGATTCGTGCAATTTCTCATATTGTATTGAGGCTATTCGCTTGGTTATTTTCCTCTATCTGCAAGTAATGTTTTGAAAATAACCTGCATGTGGTTATTTGGTCGATAGAAAATGTTTTTAACAGGAACACATGATACCATTTGGTGGTTATCTCCATACCCACGCACACACGCACGCCCGCACACACACACGCGCACACGCGCGCGCACACACACATACACGCACACACACACACAAACACACACACACACACATTGATATGATAACGCAGTACTCGGTGTCAATGACGTTTTTACTTAACTCCACCGCTCTGTGTTCTCAAACCAAATTTAATCTTACTATTTTCACTATTCTGCCACAGCTAGCCCGCTTTGATCTACACAGAGTGCACAACGTTACGATGATCAATTTTTCTCTTCTCCATCTCTTTCTGATTACCTATTTGTTTGAATTTATAAAACAAAGTCAATTAATTTCATATAATGAAAAGAAATATTATTTTCCGACGACCACTTGTGAAAACAACAGATTACACACTACTTATTTATGTAGAAAGTAAAGTATATCACTCTAGAGTGTGAAAGTACATATCACTCTAGTGTTGAAATACTTTTCAACTCTAGAGTGATATGACTGATGTTAGTATGCTAGTTACCTAGGCAACCCAAACGACTACCGGTTTCTACCTTTTTGCATTCATTCGTTTCGTTTTGGATAATAACAGTTTAAAATACCCATAGTTAAATCGATACTGACAGTTTCCGTTTTACTTAAAGATGTAATTACTCATATTAGTTTGTAATTGAAATGATTTCTTCAATAAAAATTAAGAATGCATACGCTAAAGCAACAGATTCGCGGATTTTATAAAAACAAAGTAGGTGTTCGAATTTTCAACATCAAAACGTCAAATAAATTTTATAGGTGTCTGTCTGTCTTGCATTATTGCGTACACATTTATTGCAAATAAGCATAAAAATAACTATTTCGTAATTGTTATTAGTGGTGGTCGTCGGAAAAATAGTGTACAGTACTCGCGTGGAAAGTGACATTTCACACTCGTGGAATAGTCGCACTCGGCTGACGCCTCGTGCGACAATACTCTTCCACTTGTGTGAAATGGGTCACTTTCCACGCTAGTAATGTAATATACTATTACAAGTTTTGAAAAATATTAAAATATCCTCAATTAATCAATATCATATGTATCATTTACCCCAAAATTTATATGCTTTGAAATCAATCTAAAGTCACCAAAAACTACCTCTTTTTACCAAAGAGACCTGGAACGTTCTGGACCCCTTTATAATATGTTACGTAAGTATAACCTATGCAATGTTTGTTGTTGACTTTATCACAAGTTTATATAAAATGAATAAATTCAGTATTGAAATTTAAATAGAAAAAATATCTTAAAACTAATTAGATCTGACCTGCTACTGGTTGTTCAGGTTGTGGATCAACAGCCCTTTGTTGTCCTCATTCGTCTATCACTGCTCTGTTTAGTTGAACCCCTCGTTTTCCATAAATTACTTCGTGCATCTTTATTTTATTCGCATTGAATCTCGCAACTCAAAATTGTACCAGAACTGTACCAAAATCGTCGACGCTGATTTGAAATGTAATATTATATTGACCCAGATTTGAATTATTCTCATTAACACATTTGAAATATTCTATCGCCCAATTCGAATTATTGTATCATAGATTCGAAGTATTGAAAAATGTACCACCAATTAAAATTATTATATCGCCAATTCAAAGTATTATATCGATCCATTCAAAATATTCACGCATTCGAATTATCATCAACACAATTGAATTATTATATCTATCCACTCGAAGCCCTATTATTATTAATATTTAGTTTAAATAAATTACCCCAAATTCTACTCACATTAAACTACAAAAGAAGTCTTCATAATTGTTACACTTATTTGTCACTATAACATACACTATTATATATGATTGAATATTAAATTACGCGTGACATTCTGTTTAGCAGTGACGCAGCTTTGCCCTGCCTGAGTTTCAAACTGACCCGTCTTATCATTGCTCGGTGTGAATATAAGCTGTTTCCACTTATATGTGGGCTGGGTTTTCAACAAGTCCTGCAGATATCTTAACCAATAGGGTCTTTGTATTTCATGCATTTTGAAGTGGTTTCTGATGTAATATATTCGGTTTTCCGTGTAATATCTATTTGCTATAGATGTTGTTTATTCCTCCACCACTATACAAAATATCGGTGCTTCGTCGATAGAACAGCTACTATTGATCAAACTAGGGACACCTGGCTATCACCCTGAGATAAAAGATGCACCGGGGATTAGGATAACCACCAGGATAATTGTTAGTTTTAGAATTTGAGGCGCATTAAAATAACCCCGTGTAAATTTGAATATATTATATATTTACAATATTAGCATTTATATAGTGAAAATTCTGCCAATAATACTTGGCCAGTAGGAAGCAGATTAGGTTTGTTGTTTTTAAAGTTAATCGACGTACAATTTACGTTGTCCATTTCAAATACAGAGTTAAAGCCCTATAGCTCACAATAATTCCTCACATGAGCACACATGTACATATTTCTTGCTCTTTAATATTCACACTTTCTTTACTAATAATATTATGCTTGAATTTAAATAAAATTATTTCTGTCGCTGTTTCATAGTCTAACAGAATACTTATGTAACAGAATATTAATTACCCAGTACATAGATATAAGCTATTTTAATTTTAAATCCACAAGTACATAATTATACATCATAAACAAACAAAGAGCTCATACAGCACTCACAGTACTGATGTTCTAAATGATTCTTACAACTAATGATGGAGAATGTCCAGGTATGCCAATGATATATCTGGTGTGTACCCCCTCGACACGGTGGGTCACCTCAAAATTCCAACTTCTTGTGACAAGTGAAACCAATTCATCACCCTTTCCTGGTTTAATTAACTCGACCGACACAAATATGAATATACAATTCACATATCCAGTAATGCTCAAAATAATTCGGTATTGGTCCCTGAGGTCTCTTGCCTACACACTTTCATGAGCCACTTCGTCAAGGGCCAACACCCCACATCCATGTCTGTTGTCACTGATGCATAATTTTGTGTTCTTTTTGCCAACTCTGTACTAATATTGGTTGAACTTGATCCTGTTAATCTCCCACCTTTCTATTGAAACTACGAATTCTGTTCTCACACATTATTCATCCAACGCTTTCATAAGTTCAAGTTCAATGTTGTAACGTTAATTTTAACTATATAAATGCTAATATTATAAAAATATAATATATTCAAATTTACATGTGGTTATTATTATTCAGTCATTCCAATGATGAAGTCGAAACCTTTATTTTAAAGAAAAGCAAAAAGATGTGGGGAAAAGATTGGAACATCGAAAGTAAAGAGAGTTATCAGAAATAAGCTTTATTATATTATTATTTTGTCATTGGAACACTTCCGCACCACTAAAAGTTATTGATGCACCTTTAAAACTATTACGCCCTTCTGGAAAATTAAAAATTAATAAGCAACATCACTTTTAACCATAACAAAAATTTGACATCCAATCATGGGATGATTTTCTTAATGGGACCATTTTTACCAATTTCAGTGCCTTTTTGTTTTTCAATGGTTTGATTGTTTTTGTGTTAGTCATTTTTCTAAATTTAATTGATAAAACTTAGTAAATTTTTTTTGTTAAAAAAATTATCTCGAGAGGTTTTAAGAACAAAAAAATAGACTGATGGTGACAAGACAATTTTTTGACTTGAGTATCAAGATGGAAATATACTTTTTAGGGAAAATTAAACTGAAATAAATAACGAGTTAGAACAGAACTGAAAACAACAATTTGACAGATACCGAATTCAAAAGAAAATTTTGGAAAAAACAATTACGATTTACGGTAGTATGAAATTAGTTAATGAGTCAGAAATTAAGTTTTGAAAAAAATTTTGGTTTCAAACGCAATAGACTTCTTTGGGACCGAATGTTTACTTGTATTTTGAGGGTTATTTGCGATTATTAACAAAGTTTTTATGGCAATATATATATATATATATATATATATATATATATATATATATATTGCCATGGACTCTTCTACTAAAATCTCAAGCCTTTTCTAAAAACCATTCGAGCCCCACGAATTGGGCGTGATAAAATTGCCATGGAACCTGTGATTAATTTCGTGCCCACTCCTGGGCCAACACAAAATTTCCAAAAAAAAAATTTTTTGAAAAAAAAATTTCTTACCCTTTATTGGACGTCTTCATATTTCTCTGCTCACCCTGGCTAGCTCAGCAATCGGCCTCTTCTTGAATACCTATATTTAAGTACGTACCTCTCTCACACATACACCATCAAATGAAATTACCAAAATAATACAACAACCATACAACCTTTTATTTACACATATTAACGGATAAAATATTTGCACACGAGTACAAACGATTTGGTACAATTGTTACCAGCTCAATTATTAAATGCTTTAAAGTTCAGGGTTTTTTTAAAAATTATTTTAACAAAAATTCTACATGATATGAGTAGATGGGCCCCACATGCAACCCTAGTTTGACTTCATACTGGTCTATTGTGAGCTCATTATAACCCAGTTTTTGTAAATGCCTTTTAAACCTTGCATTATTGAAAACAAATTTACAGACGCGTTTACTCCTTACAACCACAATTTACAGCCTGAATAAACCTTTATTTATCATCAATAAACACCTTTTTTTATAATCAAAATTAATTATCCAGCACATGTACCTTTTTAAACAAATTTTAAAAATAATTAAAACGCCACCAATAAGCCAAACACACAAACACCAAAATATTACCACCAATGTTTATACAAAACAGAAATTTAAAGTTGGTTACCTGAAGTCACCTACGTTCCTCGTCACCACTGCAGATGGCTACCAGAAACCCTCGTCCATGTGTCCATCTACTACGATGAAGTCTGGATCCACAGATACCCACCATTCAATATCTCCGCTACCACTCCGGTTCTTCTTCCCAGATATCAGCTTCGTCTCAACATTACCATTCCATACCAATATTTCATGCATACAAATTGCTTTCAGTTTTGCTTACCCCACATATCATCCATCCATTTAATAACTTTGTCGTAGTAACGGCACCTTTTATCTAAACAAGCACCAACTCGTGCAAACACTTTTATAACTTGCGGTCCGCTACTACAGCTTTTATACTTTTTAACAGGATGTTTAATACAAATTTTACTGAACACAGTAAATTGCTACCCGAAAGCTTTTACTATTATAGGTTGTAGATCTAACCCGTATTCAGATCTCAATGGAAAGAAAAAAAAGCTTTAATATATTCGTTCGAATATTTATATTATTCTCAACCCACCCTAGTGGAACCTGTTTCATGTGAAAAGCTTGTTTCCGAAGCGGCTTCCTAAAATTTTGAACGTAACCGACTATAATTTCTGACAAATCCCCCGTCCGTCGTGCTGTTTACATACAATTTCGTTTCCTACCTTACCGTACGCACACTCCTCGAAAACTGCTGGCCATCGACCAATGATAGAATTTTACCCCATCCAGATGCACCACCTCTCAGCTATCCATCTCTGTTCTACGCATATCTGTTGTTTCCTTTAGAACTCCTCTTAATTTACAGAAAATCGATATTGTGTTTGGTCTCGCCTTTGCACGTGTATATCTTACGTGACTTCTATCCAATGCTTCATTTATACTTTTCTCCGTCTGTTTTATATTATCGATCGTTTATTCCACTCACTCCTTAAGGTAATGGTTATTGTAGCAGCTTATCCAAATTGACCGTTGCAAACAATTTCTATGGAATTTTGTGCTAACGTTCGTTTTTATATTCTACGAACCTGACATATAACAACAGGTGTTTCTTGAAACAACCGACCGTTGAAAATAACAATTCTCGGTTTCTTCGCTTCGTAGTATTTGTATAACCGAACGTTGGCTTTTAAAATGAATAACATTTGCGTTTGAAATTATTGATTTTCTATGCAAGCACGCTCCCTTCTTGCTTCCATGCGTTTGATTAAAAATTGTTATGATCACTTATACGTATCCTTGAGTTGTTTATGTACTCTAAAAACTTTCTCTTAAGTAATTTTAACATTTCAATTTAAATGGATTTAGTTGACCAACCGTTCAATTGAAAATTATGCCCAGAAGGTTGAGGTAATACTTGACTGAAGAAGCAGTTGGTTCTCCATTTCTCAGGGGTCAACAATTCAACACCAAGGATGATGTGCCATAACCCCTACAAATGTTCTATTCTCTTGAGTGATAGAGAAGATCGTTTCACACCCTTTCGCTTACAGCGACATTTACACAGTTGGATAAAGAGTCTCTAGAATTCTTAGTTTTGTAATTAAAGTATAACTGGAAACGTATCACGCGAATGACAGACACAATTTGTAGTAGTTTAGGGTAAAGATTATTAGAAAAAATCCTGTTTGTAAAGGAGGCGTAATGTTCGCAGGTTATTTAGGCATTCATTTGTAAATAAATAAACATGTATCATTTTCAACAAGTTCAGGAACTTTAGGAAGAAAAATGTCATGAAAACTGAGTAATTTACAGTTTAGAAAGGTTAAATCAGGACGAGTAAATTACCTAGAAGTACCTAGTACATTTTTAAATGAACAGCAATAACGATAGGGATTTTACATTCTAAGTAAGTAATCAGAAAAAACACCGATAACAATCAGGGATATTACTGTTCACAATAATATTATTTCGATTCACAAAGAGTTCAAGAAACCCTAAATAAGCGCAAACTCATAAAATGTCATAAACATAACATGCTGACATGAACTGAAGACACTTAACTTCACTCTATGAAAGCATTAGATGCATAAAGTGTGAGAACAGAGTTTTTTAACAAAAAGAGTGAGAGATTAACAAGACTAAAATCGAATGAAATTAATTCAGAATTGTAGACAAGTACAAACTTATGTGTCAATAATAATGGACATGTACAAAGGTCGATGGTCCTTCAACGAAAAAAAAAAAGATGCTTTGAAGGAGAGCAAACGTGTCGTTGGCATCACGACATTAGGTACTCAGGGGCCAATATCAAATTGAGTTTTACTGGCTATGCAGAGACCAGAAACTTTCACGACGTGAATGGTGAATTTAGATTCGTGTCGGTCGAGATGATTAACTAGAAAAGAGCAAAGAATTGGCTTCACTTATCAACAAAAGTTAAAATTTTGAGGCGACCTATCGCATCAAGGAGTCCACACCAGGTACATTATTGGCATTCCTGAACATTCTGCATATTAGTTAAAAAGTCAATTGGAACATCAGAACTGTGAGAACTCCATGAGCTTTTTTGTTTGTGTATGATCTATTACTCCCTAAAGTACATATTTAATTCTACAACAAATGTACCTTACAGTTTCATCTAAAATTCACCATGAATTAAGTGTTTGTGGATTTGAAACGATTTATGTAATGGAACATTATTATTGTGTTACCTAAATATTCTGTTGGGCTATGAAATAACGATGGAAATAGTTTTGTTTTAAGCATAGTATTATTAGCAAAACAAGTTTGACTAATTAAAAAGAGTAAGAAATATGTTAATGCAAGCTTAAGCATGAAATTATTGTTAGTTAAAAGAGTGTAAACGCAGTACTTTAAATGAACAATAAAATAGTTACGTAAAAAATAATTACACTGGTTTTTATCTGTATTGTTGCTAATAGCATTTCCATATAAATGGGATTTTAAGTATCATATAGATCAATAAATCAGAGAAAAATTAGTAAAATGGAATGGTAGTATTACTTTCAGATAAATGTTTATTTGGAGTTCCGTTAATAATAGCTCCCCAGTAGAATGTAGATTAAAACTGTTTTAAAGTTAATTTATATACAATGATAGGTATTGGTAATCCACTTTTAATAGAGTCTAAATTTACACGAGATTTTATTGCAGTCAGTTATAATATTGGTAAAGATGAATATTGTTAAAGATATCGTCATTCCAATGATGAAGTCGCAGCCTTTATTATAAACAATTGTATTAGTGTGATAAAAAGTTAAAGGAGTGTCTTTAAGTTTGATTACAAAAGCTAAAAGATAAGGGAACGAGATTGTAACATCAACGACAAGGAGAGTTATCCAGACGTCCGTGAAGCTAGCGGCAAGAGTTAGCAGTCTAAACTCCGCCTCTCCAATTAGCCACGCCCCTTCTACCAATCATCGATAAAACCACGACTATTTTAACCCAACATTAAATAGTTCTACTCCCTCTTTCTTACAATACACCCTATTGTAAGTAAGAAAGAACATATTCAATAACCGTGTTTAGTCAACAAACCTAAAACAGAACTTTGCTAAATACCTATTGAAAATTGTGCTTTCTGATGAAATCTCCAGAAGCACATATATAATCTTACTAAAAATCTAAATTTCTGCATATATTCAAACATTATAGCAAAAGTTATTAACATTTACGTGATATATATCAAGTAGCCCCACCTCTACTTTAATTTTTTTCTTGTTTTCTACTAAAGCAACGACTTTGTCAAAAAATCTCTATTTAGCCACACCAGTGCCCAATACGTATGCGACAAAGTTTTAAATTTCGAGCCCAAATAAAAAAGGTTATTAGCGTTTGCATGATATATATCAAGTAGCCGCTACCTTTACTTTAATTTTTTTCTTGCCTTCTATTAAAGCAACGACTTAGTCAAAAAATCTCCATTTAGGCACACCAGCGCTCAACACGTATGCGCAAGAGTTGTGAATTTCAAGCCCAAATATAAAAGTTATTAACGTTTACGTGATATATATATATTAAGTAGCCGCTACCCATATTTTAATATTTTTCTTGCTTTCTATTAAAGCAACGACTTTGTCAAAAAATCTCCATTTAGGCACACCAGCGCCCAATACGTATGCGCAAGAGTTGTAAATTTCAAGCCCAAATAAAAAAGTTATTAATGTTTACGTGATATATATCAAGTAGCCGCTACCCCTATTTTAATTTTGTTCTTGCTTTCTATTAAAGCAACGACTTTGTCAAAAAATCTCCATTTAGACACACCAGTGCCCAATACGTATGCGCAAGAGTTGTAGATTTCAAGCCCAAATAAAAAAGTTATTAACGTTTTCGTGATATATATTAAGTAGCCGCTACCTCTACTTTAAATTTTTTCTTGCTTGCTATTAATGCAACGACATTGTCAAGAAGTCTCCAATGAGGCACACCAGCATCATATATCCCGTCACATCCTGCCATATCTCCTCATATTCCTTCGTATCCTGTCATGCCCCGACAAGCCGTCAGATAGCCATATTTCGTTATATCAAGCTATATCCCGTCATATCTCGTCATATCCCGTTATATCGCGTCATATCCCGACATATTCCGTCATATCACTTCATATCGCGTCATATCGTCATATTCCGACATATCCCGCCATACCCCATCAAATCTCGTCATATCACGTCGTATCTCGGCATATAGCGTCATACCCAGTCATATCCTAAAATATCCTGCCATACCGTCATATCCCGCTTTATCTAAATAACACGTATGCTCGGTATTAAGTAGAAAAAGCAGTTAAATATTATTCACGCGCTCTTGTATAAATTGCAATTTATACTCTTTTGAAACCGTTCGTTTTCAAAAGAAATCTTCTATTAATACTTTCGCCTTTATGCAATTGAGTACTTTATAACTAAATGTAAATGAAACTCTTTGAAAAACGTTATCTGTACGCGAAATAATGTGAGTACTACCAATTTTATCTTAGAACAAACTTTATGTAATAAGAACGAAAATCCTTTTCAATCAGTCTTTATGCAAACATAATTCACATACTGAGTGTTTTTCCAAAATTTCCCTAAACAAACAATTTAATATTTATATAATGTTTTTTTTTAAATTTCTCCAAACTCGCTCGGGTTTGCGGCGTTGTGTCATTGCGAAATGATGCTAGAAGACGTTTTGATATATATTGCTGTAGATACCCGGTTACAGCCGCGCTGGCTAATACAAGGATGCAATGGATGCTCGCTTAATGGAAAATTGGAATTCTTACTTTTACTGCGCCCGTGTTCTCTTGCTAGTTCAAAGACAAATATGCTGTGAATTTTACGAAAATGAAATGAAACAAAAATCTCAAGAAACATTTATGAATAATCGTCAATACATTCAGAAACATCTTTCTTATACAAACTTTATCTAAGGAATCTACTTAGATACACAGATATAAATAACACTTATTAATGCAATTTACAACTTAAGTTTATAGCGATCCGTAGTATCTCCTAAGTCGATTCTCATCGATTGATAATTATTGCGAATATTATAGTGTGCATATTTGTAGCTATTTTTGAACAGCTCAGTAACTACTTGCGGGTTTTTGAACACACTCCATGACATCCAAATTTACCGCTATAAGAGCACGTGAAAGGAGGGGCGATCTATCACTTTCACATGTTTTAACCGGCATTTGGATTTAACTTCAGCATCTCAAACATGGAAGGTCAAACAAACGCAAGAAAAAAATTAAACTAGAGGTAGCGGCTACTTGATATATATCACGTAAACATTAATAACTTTTTTATTTGGGCTTAAAATCTACAACTCTGTCGCATACGTATTGGACGCTGGTGTGCCTAAATGAAGATTTTTTGACAAAGTCGTTGCTTTAATAGAAAGCAGAAAAAAATTAAGTTAGGGGTAGCAGCTACTTAATATATATCACGTAAACGTTAATAACTTTCTTATTTGGGCTTGAAATCTACAACTCTTGCGCATACGTATTGGGCGTTGGTGTGCCTAAATGAAGATTTTTTGACAAAATCGTTGCTTTAATAGAAGCCAAAAAATAAATTAAGATAGAGCTAGCGGCTACTTGATATATATCACGCAAACGTTAATAACTTTTTTATTTGGGCTTGAAATCTACAACTCGGTCGCATACGTATTGGGCGCTGGTGCGCCTAAATGGAGATTTTTTGACAAAGTTGTTGCTTTAATAGAAAGCAAGAAAAAATTAAGGTAGGGGTAGAGGCTACTTGATATATATCACGTAAACGTTAATAACTTTTTTATTTGGGATTGAAATCTAAAACTCTGTATTGGGCGCATGTGTGCCTAAATGGAGATTTTTTGACGTCGTTGCTTTAATAAAAGGCAAGAAAAAGAATTAAGTAGCGGTAACGTCTACTTAATATATATATTACGTAAATGTTAATAACTTTTGCTCTAATGTTTGAATATATGCAGAAATTTAGATTTTTAGTAAGATTATATATGTGCTTGAAATTTCATCAGAAAACATAATTTTCAATAGTATCTAGCAAAGTTCTGTTTTAGATTTGTTTGTTAAACACGGTTATTGTATATGTTCTTTCTTACTTATAATAAGTGGTATTGTAAGAAAGAGGGGGTGGAGCTATTTAATGTTGGGTTAAAATAAGCGTAGTTTTAACGATGATTGGTAAAAGAGGCGTGGCTAATTGGAGAGGCGGGGTTTAAGCTTGTGACTCTAGCCACTAGCTTCACTGACGTGTTATCCAGAACAACTGTCTTCCACGAAGCCAGTATATCAAATATATTGCTAGGATATGACGGTTTGCGTCTTTAATTTTGAAAATTAGTAAAGCCTTTCAAGGTAAGTAGTATTTCTAAACTAGTTTTATTTTTTGGCCATTGTACATTTTAGATGTTATTGTTATTTTTATCATTTTGTCATAGCAACCCACTCCCGCACTATTCAAAGTTGGCCGATGCACCTTTAAAATTGTTACAGGATTCCTACCCTTTCTGGACACATGGAAATTAATAGCATAACGTCATTTTAACCTGTAACGCCTTTGATGAATCTAGAGCTACATGGAAGTTACCACTAGTCAACTGTAAATTAACAATCCATCTCGGCAACTCGTTTACTAAATAGGATTGATGACAGACTGGCTTTTCCACATCAGTTTTCGAATCATTTATTATCAAAAAGCTCAATAATTGAACTCCAAGCTATGGAATCCCCACAGTAATGCAAAATATTTAATTGAGGTTTATTTACATGTGAAATTACTGTTCGTGGTTTAACTGAATTAGAACTATGCTTCAATTTGAAATGAATTGATTTTTTCTTGAAAAAGCACTAAAACAACAATATTTATCTTGAGCAATATCCCTATCAGAATCTCATCTTGAATTTAATTCTATCGACCAAAAGCTTTAATTGAAATTTCCAGTCTGGTTTTAGAAGTAAATGCTTTCTCCTCCGATTCATGACTATGTAACCAATTTTCGCTCACAATAATTTTTCTTTTTTCAACAGACCTTTGTTTAATTAAAGCTTTCATCTTCCTATCTACAAATAAAGCAAGAAATAACCAAATATGCAATCTTATTAGTTCAAAACATTAACCGACTTACTCTAAACACTAACTTTTGCATTTAGCAATAGTAAACTGCGTTAAACAAATTAAGTCCATACAAAATCAGAAAACGGCAAAAATCAATTTATAACAATTAACAAATGGAATATTTAATCTGACTTTAAATCTCCATAATGCACTTCTATTCTTTAAGAAATAATGCACTTTAACCTTGTAATAACACTTTCAAAACTTAAAGAGTATTAACGCTAAGGGCTCGTAGGTTTACTGGAACTAGAAATATTCTTCACTTTTCATTAATGGACTTTATTGGATTGAACATTTTTCTTAGAATTTCTATACCGTTTAGATCTTTTTAGTATGCCTCTTGAAGTAGCCAAATTCAGCTATGTAGCAAAAGTACACAATAATTGGAAATCAAACTTCAAATGATACACATTTACCACTAATAACAAATTAGTTCATTGCCGCCAGACCACTTACTATCCCAATTTAAGATAATTAATATGACTTTTATAACATAACACGTACATTATCGAAATAACATTTTTCTTACGTTCAAATTAAAAAGCGCATGTTTGCAGGCAAACCATCAAGCCTCGAGCTTCAACTTAAACTGTCCTATGTATAAAAACAAAATTCCAATCCTACTTCGTATAAACCCATCTATCTGTATTTGTTAAATTCTATAAATTACTTTGTACGTAAACAGCTCATGATTCATACTGATACATTTCTGATTTACCTGCATTGTAATAAAAACTAATGAATTATTTGGTCGTTGGAATTCTCGAACAGCATCCATTAGGCACATTAAAAATATTCCATCAGTAATGAAAAATTAAAGATACACCCCTAAGGTGTTTTTATAAGTTGCAAAATTTGTTTTGTTTATTTTTGTACCACGCCTTGCCCAAATAAACAAAACCATTATTTACAGAAATCATTTATCTGATCAAAACAGATAAAAATAATATATAAAACATAAGTTGTTAGTGCTTTTTAAAAACGCAAAACAATTATAACACCAAATAAACAAAAGAATTTGCTTTTTTTAATGATGACCTTTCTAATGTCAAAGTTACCTGACTCACATGATATCAATTGGTAATTCCTATTACATGAATTGTTTGAAAATTAGTATTTCAAATAGATACATACAATTGCTTGTTATTTATATCACAGGCATTTAAAGATTCTCCCAAAATTACAAAATATGTGTACAAACCTTCATAAGGCAATGGATTGCCAAAACTCGAAGGAATATCCCGAAACTCTTCAGCAATAAACCGACCATCCTAAGAAAAATGTATGATTCAAATACCATTTCGTAATAAAGGTAGTTACTTACAATTGGTAACACTAGAATATCGCAGATAGTGTATTTAAGAAAAATGAATATACTTAAAACAACATAACTAAGTCTTAGCGAGAACATCTTTTAAATTATAACTGTTACATTCCTCCTTTTGGTACAACTAACATCCAGTTCTATATATTTGGTTGAATTATTACTAATGGTTGATACGGTAGAAGCATAGTCTGAAACAAAGATTGGAGAATAGATAAAATTGTTTACTAAATTTGCGAATTTGATACTTACCTTGAAATTAACATAACCTAATGTTACGTGTTTGAACGTATACATCAGTTTATTCGGATCGCAAAATGTTAAATAAATACATATGCAAAAATGTCACCAAAATTTAATTACAAATGGTAATTAACAATTCTGTCAAATTTTTATAACCTTCGTGTATGATGTCGTCTAAACCTCCAAAGAGTCAACAATGGTTTTAGTGTTAACTCAGTTTGAATATCTTGCTGTAAAAAACTTACGATAATATTTTGTTTAACAGGATCTCGACACGACGTCCTTTTATAATTTTATTCACGGAAATTCTAAAAATAAGATATACAAAATTTTGTTATTAAGATATGTCAAACTTCTGTCAAAACACATAACCTTAAACTGAGTAAGTTGTGTTTCCAGTACTGCCATTTAATAAAAATTACATCTAAAATAACCACTATAGGAAACACAAACTGAAAATCGTCATAATATTTTCGGAATTCATAATAAAAGTATATAATCCCTTCCCCGAATCAGTTTAGTGACGTAAAAATGGTAATTTTTGTTACTAAATGTAATTCAAAACTATGTTCATGTAGCGTGTAGGTACATTTTTAGGATCTTGTCAAATCGACTATGAGGATAGAAACCAAAGTAAATAATGGTGCTTCAATAGTGCTCCATTTCGCCCACAGTGCTGATAATGCTTGTTTTCATTAAAAGTTGTTAAAAAAAACTAATGGGGCAGGAGCCCTCAAACTCTTATACGAAAACGTATTAAATTCTTTGCGTATCAATAGTTCTCCATTGTGCACACGTTAGTGCTGCTAGTGTTTCCTGTTATTAAAAAATATTTAAAAAAGTAATTACGCCTGTCGAAACGCCCCCTCCAACCCTACTGGATGTACTTGTGCTTTGATAGTGCTGCGTTGTGCACACAATAGTGCTTTCTTACATTGGAAAATATTAAAAAAATTAATGGGAGGGATTGTAGAAAGGACAGTTTCCTCCAAATGCTGTTGATATATCAAATCTGCTGGAATTGTTTGTGCTTTGATAGTGTTCCATTTTGCATACATTAGTGCCGATAGTGCTTCTTTTCGTTAAAAAATATCAAAAATTAGTGGGAGGGACTGTAGAAACGACATTCTCCTCAAACCCCGTTTATATACCAAACCTACCTGAAATAATTTTTGCTTGGATAGTGCTTTCTTGTGCACAAATAGCGCTGAGAGTGCTTCTTTTTATTAAAAGATATTTAAGAAATCAATAGAAATAGCTTTGGAATTGACATTCTCTCCAAACTCTGTTCATACATGAAACTCACTGGAATAATTTGCATTTAAATCGTACTCCATTGTACACGCATTTGTGCTAATATTGTTTTTACCACAGTATAATATTTCTTATAACTCGAATTTGTACTGCTTCGACAGGACCAGTCATAAAATGAAGTGGTGCAAGAACAACCTGCATTTAAACTTATGCAAACTGAACTCTATTTCATACTCCTTGCATACTTGATACATGCCAAAAATTGGCTATGTATCACATTTAGATTAAGTATAAACTATAAGGTAGTTCCCGCGGATATTTTTTAATGAACTTGTCAATTTTCGTCATTCCGGACAGTTAGGTTTGCGCAAAAAAATGCGCAAGTGCGGAGTGTGTGAAACGACGCTATTAAGCTACGAGACCTGAAGCCAAGAACATCTACTGGTGTCGGGTGCGTGTCTTTTCTCTTTTTAGGATGTAGGTTCTTTTACCTTACCTTTGAGTACCTCTACCTGGTTGTCCCTTCATTCCTCTACGAAGGGAAAGGTGGTTGAAAACGGATTGGAATTTGAGTCAACAATGGCGTGATGTGACCCACAAAATGTAATGACACTGGGATTTGGTTGTAAGGTGCGATTTAAGTGAGTACATTGCTTTTATTTATATTGTGCATAAAATTTGACCATTGCATCACTTTTAAACGTGTTTGGTATTTGATACAAAATGACGCGTAATTTGCCGCGTAATTATACGTTATATTAAACAATTGCGCATAGCAGGAAACGCAGGAAAGCGTAGCATACTATACCCTTTTGGCCC
Organism: Platerodrilus igneus; assembly: GCA_036346225.1. Lineage (NCBI taxonomy): Eukaryota > Metazoa > Arthropoda > Insecta > Coleoptera > Lycidae > Platerodrilus > Platerodrilus igneus. Next base: position 1,736,920 of record JARFIW010001025.1, on the reverse strand, counting down.
AGTTATGTTTATCTAAAATGGTGCTATGATTTGAACAATCAAAGTCGTGGACAGAATATCCAAAACAAGTGGCAGGTCGAGTTTATCGTAACATTCTCATAAAAATGTATGAGTATGAAACTACCGTACTACTAAGCAACTGACCAAAAAACATGCAATATGCAAATAAATAGCATGCACGTTTAAAACGCTTCTCAAACAATATTGTACTCGTCCGACATCTTTCAAAATACATATTGAAATCGTCTGAACATGCAATACAATCAAATCTAGAATATAAAACGAGCTCCAAACGCCAAAGCAAAGTACTTCTTAATTGTACCCTTTTTAAAGTAGTCACCAAACTTCTTGTAAAGAACTTACAAATAGTGCAAGACGGAAGTCACCAAGCTCTTCTTGCACCATGAATTTTCCTTCAAGTTATCTCGTTGTGACCTTACATGTGATTTATTCAATGCTCCACTAGCAAGTACTGCATTGGCCAGGAAGCGATTTTTTTTACCTGAAAAATTTTGAATTTTGCGAACCCTTGCTGTTCCAGGCAAGGTAGGGATCTTTAACGTACGTGATAACACTCATACACGAGACCTCCATTTTACCTCTCATCCGAACGAGGGCGTATTTTTGTGAAAAATGCTCGTCTAACATTTTTCAAGCGGACCATGTTAGGATTCGAACCCGGGAGCATGGGCATAGTAGTCACACGTATACCAACTACGCCACGGACCCACCTTCTCGTTGTAACCACCAAATCTAATGGGATAAAATGAAGTGAACCCTAACAACGCTATGGACAGAATTTTGCTATAACTTGAACCGATTCATCTCCGAAGCCAAGAGGACCACCTCCTATAGCACATGACGCCAACAAACATGCCAGGATTGGGAACATTACGCCATCAAACTGCTTGCATTTCTACTAACTAAGGACATCGTCTGTATGCCAGCATCTGTGCCTACCCTGACGCAGAGTATTTCATTGCTTAATGATAGACATTATTCTTTACACAATATCAGATATGTTTCGTAAGTAATTCACTTTAGATTCCAATATGTATTTATTAGTTCAACATCGTATAGCGGAGGTTCTCAAACTGTGGGTCGCGACCCCCAGGGGGGTCGCGTGGTGTGTCCAGGGGGGTCGCGGGATAAGAAGGAAAATCAAAAAAACAAATCAGTCATAGCTGTAGTTTTTATTAATAACAAAATTTATAGGCTACACAAATTTGTAATACACATACAAGTTGAAAAAGGCCTAATACTATTTAATGGGAAACATGAGCTTGTTTGGAATTAACCAATTTTTTTATGTCCGGAATGAGTTTTGTAATACACAAAAGAATGTCATTTTCCAGGGTCAAACGATTTCTTGATTTTGTTTTGATATTCACCATTATGGAGAATCCTTGTTCACAGTTATAAGACGTAGAAAATGGCATCAAAGTCTGTAATGCTTTTGTGGACAGTTCTGGGTATTCATTTTTAATACCTATCCAAAATTTGTCGATACAAGCACTGTTAAAAGTGAGTTTTGCTGACTGATCACTTGAAATTTCGATCAGTTGATCATGTTGACAAGCAGTTAGCTCAGCTTTTGTTACGACTTGATCACTGAACGGATTGACTACCCACAAAACCCCACTCGTATCCTTATTTGGAATGTAATCTGTCAACTGTTCAATCAAACCTTCGAGATGAGAAGATACTAGTAAGGAGAGAGATGAAGTGCCAGGGGATGTACAGTAGGATGTAGACAGAAACTCTATAAACTCTTGAGTTAGTGTAAAATTTTCAAAATCTTCTTTCTTAACTCTTGCGTTCCAAACACTGAGTTTTTTTTACAAATGCATTTACTCTGTCTTGAGCATATAGCATATTTTTGTCTGGTCCTTGTAGGGATAAGTTCAAAATATTAAGGTGAGAGAAGATGTCAGCCAAATAAGCAAGCTTAACCAACCACTTTTCATCACTGAAAAAAGTGGAAAGTTCGGGTTTACTATCAACCAAAAATAACAACATTTCTGACTTTAATCCAAACAGTCTGCTTAATACATTACCACGGGATAGCCACCGTACTTCAGTGTGAAATAAAAGATGTTTATGCAAGGCTCCTTTCTTTCCGCACTCACTAGCACTAGCATCACTACTTGACGACGGTCTTTTCAAAAACTTATCCATTGCTACTTTTTCTAACTGTATTTGCTCGCAATACTACTCACAAAGTACACACACAGTGTTAAGTGATCGACTCAAGAAGCCAGACTGTCGTGTCGTCTGCCGGGCACCGGCTAGCAGAGAGTGCGCGCGCAAACAGGCCCCATGAGTCATCATTGCTTTGTCCTTGTTCGTGCCACGAAGTGAGTTATCCCACTTTCTCTTATTATAAACAATTCAAGTGACAACAATAGTGTTTTTTTTTCATTTTTGTTTATATTTAAAAATAGGGGGGTCGCCGAAATACTAGGCCCTCTATGTAGTGTCTCCACTCACAACACTGTGAGTATGTATAAAACATCTTCCGTTCTAAACAGTCTTTAAAGCTCATAGGTGGTCGAATTACCCCCTGTGGTCTTCCCCTCACTCTCGCTTGACTTTTACACTGCTGAACATTATTACTATTAGTATAAACATTCTGGTTACGTAGATTATTATTAACACTTTGTGCATTGCCGGTGGTAAAATTTGGACTTACATATTCATTTCAGTTATAGCATATGTTAACATCATTCTTATTTGTTCAATGACATACGCAATTGATTACTAGTTCTACACAAACTTTACTTCACCCCACTCTTACTCAATATTACCTAGGACTAGGGTGTTTGTCTACAATTTGGCTGGACTCCCATAATCTCACCTTCATAATTGTTACATTATCGCCTATACACAAATCAGAACGTTTTCTTATTTTTCTAACATAGTACTTTTTTGCTAATGATTGTTTGTTTTCTAATTTTGATCTTATTTTAGACAATGTATCCAATTCTTGGCGCAAAAAACTATTTAGAACAGGCAATTTTATTTATACTCTCCTACCCATCACTATCTATGTTGGTGATAGTCCTGCACCCTATATTACTGATGTTCTGTAATTAAACACTGTTAGACGTAAATCACTACATTTTCTTAGTATATTTTTGCAGTGTTAATTTCACTCTCCGTTACATGCCAAAAATTGACATTGCATCCTTTTAAATTTGTAAATGAATTTGCGCCAATATTTTAAAAGACTTGTGCGTGCATTTCCGTCACTTCAGACAGTTGCGTCGGCGCCCGAGATTGCGCAGACGCGGAGTGAGAAAGTAAGGCGTGATATCCGTCACGTCAGTGACTAGTCCACGAAACGTCGAAAAGTGTGGTTATCTGGGGTGTGCCTTTGTCTTCTTTTTCAGATATGTAGGTTTCCTGTCTTGTACCTATTATCTTTCCTCCTACCTGGTTGATCCTTTATCGTACCGCTACAGAAGGAAGACAAATTAATCTGGTTTCGACGAGGGGGCGAAGCCCTACCCACGCCCAACAACGCCCAACCAACAACGAGATTCGATCGCCAAAATAGCTGCCATGTTGTGAAGAGCTCCACAGTTTACGTGAGTACATTTTATCTTTTCCTATAATCGCAATAAACATTTTGTGCATGTGATACAGTAATTTGAAACATAAATCTGACGTAATACTTTATTGCACAATATTATGTATGTGTTTATTATGTTGTCAATTTTCGTAGTGGCTCATATCAATTACGCCTGGACTTTAACGAGTATACCCTTGAATAGAACACCTAGATATAACATCTCAGCCATTGTGTTCGACTGGATAACATGGTCTACTTGTGATAAACTTAAACCCCTAATTTTGTTTAAACTATCTACATTCAATTGATGAAAATGGCATATTATCATAAACTACTGCTTCTGGTATACCATGCGTTGCAAATACTGTTTTTAGTTTTCCTATTATCTCACTCGCTGTTTTAAATTTTAAAGGTAAACCTTCAACTATTTTGAAAAGTAATAACATACTATTAGATAGTTGTTATTGCCTTATTTAGAAATATCTGCAAATGCTTTTTGAATGTTCTGAACTTAATGAAATGACCTCACAGATTCAATACTCAATAACAATTCTTTACTAATTATCCAATCGATACAATTACAAATTATTAATTTGACGGGGCTGTTCATTACCAATTGCCCTCTTCTGGTTACCAAGCAGGTGACAACTGCTGTGCATCACCACCCCTGATGATAGCGCTTATATGCTGGGAGGGAAGCGCTACAGAAATATATTACGGTAATGACATTTGATGACATCATGGGCTCTTTTAAGCAATCTACCCTATACCTCTCATACATTTTATACCCTAACACAAACACCTCAATATCCTTGTTGATATTCTGCCAATAAAATAATTCTCTAGCTTTAGCTTTTGTTTTTACAATGCCAAAGTGACTTTCATGAAGCAATTCCAATATACTTTTGTGGAGTTTACGAGGTACAATCTCTTCTTATAGAACAAAAGACCTTTGATAAAGTGTATATCATTACAAATCTTTAAAACTCCTTAGCCTCACTCTCAACTTTACTAATACTTGTTGGCCATTTTTGTAGCTGATAACGCTTTACTTTTAATAATATTGCGTCAGCCGCTGTTTCCTGTTGAAATTTTACTTTTCTATCTTCACTCATATTTATATACCGCTGTATACTTAGAACTATATCATATTATAACCCCGGCGGAAAGATACGCGAGCCACTACGACCGTTGGTAGCAATGTTAAATAATTGCCAAATGATGCGCAAATAGGGTATTACGTCATATAAATGTTTTAAATTACTACATCACATGCAAAAAAAACGAGAAAGGTACTTACGTAACTGTAGGACTCCTTACAGCATTATATATTATGGCGGCAGCTGGGCTTCGTCGAGCTGTTCGGGCGTGGGTAATTCGTTGGCCCCCCGGTTGAATCCAAATTCAAATTTTTATTCTTTCTTGTGTAAAGGTACTGTAAGGAAGACAGGTAGAGGTACAGTAATTGGGTATAAGCAGGAAACCTACATAACCTGAAAAAAGACAAGATACGGCACAAAGATAACTACACTCGACGGCGTCTCGTTGCCCAGCCCTGACGTGTCCAGAAATTTACCACTTCCCTTTTGCACTCCGCGTTGGCGCAGTCTCGCGCAAACGCAACTATTTTAAGCGACGGAAATACACACGTCTTTTAAAATTATTGGCGCGAAATCCCTTGCAAATTAAAACTTTACATGAATGTTTACAGGCTGAATTTCGGCATGTAATAATCATTCATTAAGTCATCCCCTTCTAACTTATTCTTCAAGAATGATCTGGACAACAAATCTGGTACATGTAAATATTTAACTGATACATATTCGTAATAGTTTTATTTTCATACGCTGCAACCTAGTTGAGCAAATACTACATATACATTTATTCATAATTGAGACCAGCGGTTTATGATCACTTTTTATAAATACTTTTCTGCCATGGATGTAACAATGAACTTTTGTTGCTGCAAATACTACTGCAAAAAATTCCTTTTCAATCTGTAAGTAGTTTTCTCTGCCTCAGTTAAACTCCAAGAAGTGAAGCTCACTGACCTTCCTCCCTGTATTAGACAACATCCTAATCCATCTTTGGATGCATCTGTTTGAATGACAATTTTCTTTATTTGCATCTAAATTACTCAATACTGGAGCCGTACAAAGCTTATTATTTATTAAGTTTAGAGCATGTGTACGACTACTTAGCCACTGAAATCTATGTTATCTTTTAACAACTCTCATAACGGTGTAGTTAAATTTCACAAGTTATGAAATTTCCAAAGCAATTTACCATACACAACACTCTTAGTAGTTTATTTTTTGGAGTCTCCATATTTGCTACCGCTCTGACCGTATCTGACTCAGGGTTGATTCCTTTGAAAACTCATGACTCAGATATTTTATGCTAACTGAACTCTATTTCATACTCCTTACATACTATACCCTTTTGGCCCGGTTATGTTTATCTAGAATGGTGCTGTGATATGAACAACTAACTGGAGTTTATCGCAACGTTCTCATAAAAATGTATGGGTATGCAACCACCGTTCTACTATGAAACTGACCAAAAAACACGCAGTGTGCAAATAAATAACATGCACGTTTAAAACGCCTCTCAAACATTAATGTACTCGTCCGACATCCTTTGAAATACATAATAGAACCGTCGAAACATGCAATTCAAATAATTCCAGGATATAAAACGAGCTCCAAATGTCAGAGCAAAGTACTTCTTAATTGTTCTTTTTTTTAAAATAGTCACCAAGCTTCTTGTAGAGAACTTACGAATAGTGCAAGACGAAACTCACCAAGCTCCTCGTGCACCAAGGATTTTCCTTCAAATTATTTTGTTGTGACCACCAAATCTAATGGGATAACATGAAGTGAACTCTGCTATGGACAGGATTTTTCTATAACTTAGACCAATTCACCTCAGAAGTCATGAGGACCACCTTCTATAGCACCAGATGCCAACAAGCATGCCTGGATTGGCATGACTCAGATATTTCACTTTGTTAACTTTATATTGAATTTTATTTTTGTTAAATTTTATTTAACTTTCTGGCTTTACTAACTATTAATTCTAGCAGCTTATCATGTTCTTCTTCTGTTGATGCTGTAATTAAATCATCAAAATAAATTATAACACAAGGAATGTCATCAAAACTACTCCGATTCAATTTTTGAAAATATTCTGGAGCTAAATTAATGCCAAATGGTAGTCTATTAAACTCATAACATGCAAATGGAGTGTTAAAGGTACGCAATTTGCTAGAACTTTCATCTACTTGAATCTGATAAAACCCATCCGTTAGGTCTAACACAGTGAAACATTTCTTTCTTATTAATTTAACACAAACTTCATCTATAGTAGGTATTAAACACGACTCAGCAATTGCTTTATTTAAATCTTGTGGATCGAGACATAACCTGAGTGACTTATCAGGTTTTTCAATTATTACTAAGTTGCTTATCCACTCTAATGCTTCTTTTAATTTCTCTATTACCTGATTTTGTTGCAATTTTTCTAACTTGGCTTTTAACCGGTCACTAACTGCCAATGGTACCCTACGTGGTGGTCTTGCTACTGGAACTCAATTTTTTTTAAATTTGCAATGTTGTTTTCTTAGGTTTTAAGTTCATTCATTTCTTTCATTAAAATATGTAGGCTTATTAGTCTATCCATCTTTAAAGTAAAATGTTACGAGAGACGCTATAAAGTAATTTAATAAAAAGATATTCCACAAATGTTAGCAAAGAAGCAGATTAAGTGCAGAGAGTAAGCAATAATAATTAAATCTTCCACGCATGTATTTTTATTATGTTTAAAGGCTAATTTGATAGGCGATGGCATTGAACTGAGCAACATTTTTGTTATTTTTGATAAATCACACATTTAATTTCATCCATAGAATTTCCTGTCCTTTTTGGTTTCGATTATTGGCACGAAGGCAAAATCGTCACTGCTTTTGTTACGTGTTTGCGGATTTAGCGTTTTTACTATTATTTTACAATACTATTAGGGTAGTGTGTTTATGGTAATGAGATTTATTGATTCCATAATATAAAGTATTTCGCGTTGTGCGGATTTGTATAGCTTTGCCAATACTGTAGGTAAGTCATTTCTGTCTGTACTTTGCACGTCCTTAATTTCTACTTTATTTTAGTGATTTCTTTTGATTGTGAATTGGTTCCAATTATAGTAAATTTTCCTTTTTTTCAGCCCGCAGGAATCATATTTCGCTACCGTGTAGTAAATACATATTAATTGAGTGGAAAAACGGGATCATGAAACGTATTTCATGATCCCGTTTTTCCACTCAATTAATATGTATTTACTACACGGTTTTTTTTTGTTTGTTAATGTTTACATTTTACAACGTTATTGCTGTCTTATTAATCTGGTTCATGCTGACTCCCCGTTTCATTCTACTGCTTGAGGCAAGTCCTCCAGTGGTTTACAATATAGAATTCTGTTCGAAGTGAAACGAACAGGCATACATCAGAATTTACATTTGCACATTTTTTTAAAAAAATAGTTGTAAATGATTAAATGTTAACTTGTTATATATTTATATTATTGAACTGATAGCTATAACACTTTTGTCAACGCACGACGATCGTGTCATTGAATTTTGGTTAAACTGGTAAACACCAACGTCTTCGTGCACGGGTGGTTTATTTAAATTTAGTTAATAATTACTCATATGAGGGCTTGGGGTGTTTTCTTTAATTTATTCATTGGTCATTCATGTGGTATTAGAACCAAGCTCCCTCTACTGATCAGGCATATATTTGTTACTGGTTGTCATCTCATTATTTTGTCAATTTAAAGTTGCAATAAATACCATGTTATTAGTTCCATTATTTTATTAGAAGCAGCAGCTTTCGTTATTCGTTAGGTCCCCAGGCTCATCAGTACCTTTATTTTTATTATTCCCTTGGACCTTGGTGCCCTTCAAAGTTCTGGATTTTCTTTCTCCTTTGCAGAGCTTGTACTTCCCCAACGTTGTTCGAATCCCGACTCATAGTACCATAGCCGTGGTTTATTTATTTGCCATCAGTTTTCCCAAAGGAGATAATTAGTCTAATTGGCTTCAATCAGTATTTCAATTTGAACTGTGACAAATTTTAGCACACACTTTTGCTCAAATTTACCAAGGCATGTTATTATGTACAGTTTTTGGCCCTCAGAATATCTAGCAATTAATCCACAAAATATACAGTGAATTATTCAGCTAAAAATCCTGTGTTGATAAAATACCAAAAACCTTGACTGTAAGGACAAAAAGTTGTTCTATCGACTAACTCAGTGGGATGGGTGGTGTAAGTGTTTGACGATGGTACCAGAATGCTATCGGGTATAAAATGTGGTCTTGATCGAGAAATACCTAATACCGCAGGAATGCTAGGGAAAGGCCCTAGAATGATTAACAAGGGGGTGCCAAAATCTTGAGATGACTCTGGCTTAAAAAATACCTGAAAATTCATTAAAATCAAAATTATTTTATCTAAAACAAACTTGGACACACAGACCTATTTATGACTGCTAACTGCAAAAAAGATTTCTGAAATATTAAATCACGCTTTTTAAAAATCACAACACAATTTAAAAAAGCAAAAATTGTAATTATACCGTTCACAATAATGGAAAACCATAGATATACAGTATTTACGCACTTAATAAAACATTTTTAAATTTATAATACACATGTTTTTATCATAGTTATACAGTACAACTTAACCAAATATTAAAAGCCCAGTATGTCGTAAATCTACTAACTAAAAACTTAATATAAACATCGATCCACTTCCAATCCATTATAGCTTCAGCATCTAGTTATTTAAATTTTGTACTGGCAATCGGATGATTGATTATTGTTCCATAAAAGCTTTGCACTTTCGGTTATTTCAACCTAATTTCAACACAGGGATTGAATTTTTGGGAACCCATATGTCCATAAAAAAATTAATTGAGCTCCTTGGTAGGGGATTATTGAAAAATATTTGGCTACATCACCTAATTCGCGACACTCTGACCGACGTAATTGCCCTAACAAAGCGTCCTGTTAAGCATTTGGATGTTAGAAATGGAGTCTTGCTTTGAAGAATGAAACTAATTTTTTTTAAAACCACACAAGACACTGTGAAATTACTTTATTAAAAATTGATCAGGCGATGATTTTCGCTAAAGAAATTGAGCATTTATGAAATGCCGAAGAAATTGATAGGAAGTGAAAAATTTTTATCTTTGAACCCGTTTTTGGACGAAAATGAAGTTTTATACACCGGTGGTCGTCTACGTCACACCCGTCTACAATTTGATAATATACATCCGATTTTGTTGTCAAAGGGTTTACTCTGTGATTTAGTTATATCACGTGCTCACATCTCTAGCTTACATTGCTGCATATAAGATACATTATCTCTAATTAAATTAATGGCCTGCATCAGGTAGGAACGCTATTAAAAAAATTATTAGGAAATGCATGCTTTGTTTTAGAAACAATCTTTTAGAAGCTTTCTCAAAAATGTCAGACTTTTCCGCATACCATACAGAACCTAATTTTATAGCATTTATCACAGTTGGTACCGATTTTTCGGACCCTTTTGTATTAGGAAAGGTTTGCGTATATCAAGAAAAATTATCAAATCATATGGTTGTGTTTTCATATGCATGTGAACAAAAGCAGTTCAATGTGAGCTAGTCAAAAACTTAACATGTCAAGCATTTATTGAGGTGCTCAAGCGATTCGTTGGTATACATGACATATTTTGTGATAATGGCATCAATTACTTAGGTGCGGCTAATTTATTGCAAAATATAAATAAATTTTTAAATAACAAACACACTCAAAATGTTATCACATAACATTAGATTTTACTTTAAGGTACCTAAAGGTCCTTATACGGAAGAATTACGGGAGGCGGCAATAAAATCATTTAAGAACCAAATTTTTAAAATTGCAAATCTAACCTTGCTTGAATTATACACGCTGATAATCAAAGTAGAATGCATTCTCAATTTCCGCCTTTTAATACCATTATCTGAAGATACCAATGATTTATCTTGCACTTGGTCATTTCTTAATTGGAGATAACTCAAAGGGCATGTCAGTTATCGATTTAAGCAACGAAAAAATGAACTGACTCTTTAGATGGCAATACGTTGAATTCATATAACAAGAATTTTGGTCAAAACGGAGTAAAGAATATTTGCTAGACCTGAAAAAAGGTCAAAAATGGAAAACTACTCAGTCAATTAGCAATTATATCCAAAGAAAATATTCCATTTAAAATGTAGAGATTCGGACACATTACCGAACTTCATCTTGGTGCAGATGGTGAAGTGCAGGTGGCTAGTGTTTGTACTTCCAGCGATATATTTAAAAGGACCACAGTGAAATTGTGCATATTACCTGTAGATTCCGACTGTGTGTGAATTTTTTTGTAAAACAATTTACGCTTCAATAATCCTATTATCTAAATTTAAGGCACATGTGGTGCCAATCTCTGTAATAACTTGCATTATTCTGTATTAGTTTTTCGCATCCATTTGAAATGACTAATTTCAAGGGAGGCGGCATATGTTACGATGCTAATGGTTTAATAATATTAATAGAAACTGGTTATTAATGTTCACATATTTAAGTGTGAGTCAGCCTGCATGCTATTAGTGTGCTCTCCCACTTTCACTTATATTTAGCTAGTTCAGTCAGTCGCTCTTGTAATCTCATATGAAGATGATGTGGTTATTCTAGCTGTATTACATTAAATCAAGTTGTGTTTAATTAGATATTTGCGTATACTGGAATTATATCATTTCTTTCTACTTTATACAGCACCATGTGTCCTCGAAACAACCTTAGTAAAGGATATTGCGTCCCTTACTACAACAATAAAATTATAGTCCATAGTTTGACAATCTCGCGGTATACATTTATACCTATGCCCAAGGTCCCAAGTTTAAATCTTGACACGGTCCGCTTGAAAAATATTAGGCGAGCATTTTTCATTCGGATGAGAGGTAAAATGGAGGTCCCGTGTGTGAGTGTTGTCACTCACGATAAAGATCCCTACCTTGCTTGCAACAGCAAGGGTTCGGCAAAATTCAAAATTTCCAGGTAAAAAAAAATTCGCTTCCTGGCCAATGTAGTACCTTCGGGTGGAGCATTGGAAAATCAAATGTAGAGTAATAATTTATACCTGATCCTTTCAGAAGCTATCGAATTGTAATCGCTCGCTCAATTAACATTTCTCTTTTTTAGCACCACCTTTATTTTCTTTAATCGTAGAACAAAACTGTTTCCTTGTAATTGCATTACTCAATTCTGTAATTACTGAATCATTAGTGTATCCTAATGTATCAAGCAAAAATTTACAACAAACTTGTACAGTTGAATCATCAACTTTTTGCATGTAAAACTTCCTGTCATTTCTACGATAAGCTATTTCAATAAATGACTAAGGTCTAACTCTTTATTTTACATTAACTATTTGCAAGCAATTTGCCAACAATTTTCTATTTGTATAGCTCATTGATCAATAATTATCCCATCTCTTTTGCCATTCTTCAAACATCATACAATTCGTTTTGCACGTAAGGATTTTATATGATGCATCCTAGCTTACCAGATTTATTAGTATATAATTATAAATAATCTAAATACACTACAGTCTTCCCCACCAAGTTAGAGATTCTATATGTCAAGTGCCTTCGGTCTGGTATGGACATTTGGAAAATATTTAATTTTGATTGATCGGCTACTATATTTTCTTTAACCCTAAAGTTTTCAATTATACTTTCTTCTTTTTGATCATTGATTGTAGGCATTAAAGATTTTATTGCTTTAGCTTTTTCGATATTGGGCGTGGTCACACATGGAATCAATTCTAACTCATTTGTCCTGTTCTCGATACTTGTACTTAGAATTTTATTAATATGTCTTCCAATTTAATCTAGAATCGTCTTCCCACACTCATTTGTAGATTCTGTCTCCTAATTTTGAATTTATTCCTGATTTGCTCCAACTGTCCTTTCCTTCTCTATAGTTCTTAGTATAAACTATATTCCCTGCTTCAAATTCTATTTACCTATTTCCATTGTAGAAATCTACTTGTTTCTTCATTGCTTCCCCCCTTTTGTTATTTGTCATAAAATCAAGCCTAGTTTTTACGTGTCTGTTGAACATCAATTCGGAAAGAGTCTCTCCTGTTACATAATGAGGTGCATTTTTATATGAAAAAACATATTTGGAAATCAGGGTATCCAATTTGTATTAGACAGAAACTTCTGTAAGGTGCACTTAAATGTTTTAACAGAAATTTCTGCTGCACCATTTAATTCAGGATGTTACATACGGTGGTGAAGTTCGATGCAAAATGCCACTACTGATACAAAAACTAATGAATCCTTCTGATGAAAATTGAGTGCCACTGTCTGTAAAAACAAGGTCAGGTAATCCAAACCTTACAAACAGTCCCTCAATTTCTCTAAAGTCACTGCTGTATCCACTTGTTCCATTTTACATACTTCTACCCACTTAAGAGTAAGAATCAGTAATGATTAGCTAAGGGCGACCTTTAAACGGCACCGCAAAATCTACATGAACTCTTTCAAACACTTTATTTGTAATAAAAACTTAATAAGTTTTGCTTTTTGGGGTGATTAGAATTTCATAAACAACTATCATCATGTAAACATGTTAAAGTTCTTTAACAACCATCAGGTTGCTAATATCTATGTAGAGCCAGGTGGATAGGAAAAAGATAGAAGAGTATTGGAAGACCTAGACAAAGTTATATTAGTCAAATTATTAGAAATTTAGGTTGTGGAGGGTATGTAGAACTTTTTAGAATAGCACAGAATAGAAAAGAAGTTAGAGCTGCGCAAACCGACCTTAAGTAAGGTTGAAAACAAAATGATGATGAAACAACTATCACAGCTTTTTATAAAATTCTCCATATCGGCATCAAGATGCTGTCACAAGAATATTGCCTTGCCCACGACTTCATCTTTACTACCCCCACATGCATTCCATGCACCTCTCTAAACATTTGAGCTTGCAACGTTTTAGGAATTATTATTCGGTACCCCAAATTAAAATGCCAATCTCAATGATGCTCAATTCCTTTTTCTTTAATTTGTAAACTTTAAGCTCTGCTGGCTCTTCCACCTTTTCAAGACAACTGATATACCTTACTTAATATCATCCTTTATTATTTCCCAGTTGATCTTAGCAGATGTAATGGGTGTTCAGATTCTCTAAATGGTTGTCGTGCCATTTTTCCAAGCACACAACTTTCGCAAAAGTATTTTTTTATGTTTACCTTCTTGTCATTATCAGACACTTTGACACCAGTTGCACTATCTCCAGTAACTATGTCGTAAATTGTGGGAAAATTTGTATGCCCATATCTTTCGTGCCAAGTGCTTATTGAAACATTATTTTTATCAGCAACGTTTGTCTCATGACATGCCTATGCCTTCATGTTTATTCGATAAAGTCCACTTCCGTATCGAAACCCAGTAACAATCACGACTCCATTCTTTGATAGTTTCAGGTCGTTTTTACCAAAACTTGCGTATGCGCCAATTAGCTGCTGAACCAATTGCAAATAAATTTTTTACCAAGATTGGGTATCCAATAAGCATTGACCAATGTTTGGCAATGAGTTTCACCATAAACATCAAACTCGGCTATAATTTTACCTTTACCACGTGCATAGACAACCTTGTTATTTCCAACCATAACGGGAAACGAATCGTCATCGAATGGTACAAAGTCGCTAAAGAATTCGCGTCTTGGCGACATGTGATTTGAGGCTCCACTGTCAACATACCACACATCACCCATATTGAATTCTACTGCACATGATTTTGCTACCAGCACTTTAGTATTTGATGTTGACATTTCCACTACTTTATTAGTTTTTAAGGATTGTTGATATTTACGGCAGTCATGTTTTAAGTGCTTCTTGACACCACAGGAATAGTGCTTAAATTTCTTCTTCAAATTTCCGTTTTCATTTGCTTTATTCTTACTGTGCACATTTTTGTGTACTAATGCCCCTGACACCTTGTCATTGAATGACGTTTCTGGCGGAGAGGTTGTAATTATCCCTTTTTTAAGTAATCGTGGCAACAAGTTTGCCATCATCTGTTCTTGGTCAGGTAAAGAATCCCAAGCAGACATTACGTGCCTATACGAAGCTGGCAAGCTGTGTAGGGTTTTGGTCACTAATGCTATTTCTTCTTGTTTGTTCATAAAACTGTTTGAGCAGGATATGTATTTACAGCATTTTTCATTTCATACAAGGACAGTAAACGATTCCACATTTCATTCGATGATTTTAAATTCATCACTTTGCACATCTGTTCTGGTTTCAGGGCACTTCCAATGTACAAACGAGCTTTGCGATCCAATTTATTCCAGGTCGCTTGCTCTTTGTCATCAACGGGTCGTTTTGCAGTTCCATCCACAACGTCTACTAACCATTGACGGCCAGAAAAGATTCCATTTAACGCCATATCGAAAATTCTATTCCATTAAATTTCATCAAAACGACTTTATTACTCATATTTTTCTGATTGACAATCTTGTATTTGAAATTGGCTAACTATAAACTTATTCAAGTTTGTTAACTATATTATAAGTGAAACCTTCAATTTCCTACTGTACATACTTTTCTGGACCCATAACCTGTTAGAGTTATCAGTGAATTAGTGTATAAGTTTATTGAAATAGTACATAATTGAGAACTTAATATAAACACATCTAACTATATTGAAGATTTATGAAGCAACTGTAAAACAACTAACAAACAAAAGTTAAATCTATTGGTAGCTGGATGAACACGTGATATTATCATGCATCGCACTACCCTTCGATAACATGCGGCGTGCACACACTTCAACACTATGGCATTACAAGAATTTCATGTGCCATTAAATTTAATTGTGGAAGATACATGGAAAATACAGGTTCCCTACAAATTTATAATAATAATAATTACGTATTTAGCAAAGCGATTAAGATTCTGGTTTCATAATTTACATTGTAATATTCTGACATTATAAAAGTCATCAGTCGCTGTTAGAGTCTTTGAATACTGTAGTATATTCGGTATATACAAATTATGTCTTTATCCGTTACTGCATTAATCGTTGTAAATAACCTTTAATTTGGTATACAGCACGACATGAACAAGTCAGTTACACCTGGACAAGAGATGGAAGTTGATCGGTGTTCGTATTATGTGCGGTACGGTCTAAAAACTATCATTATACAAAATATGTTCAATGAGATGTGATTGTGTTATTAACTACTAAATACTACTTCTAATAATAATTAAGTAATATATAAATATAGAGTAAACAAACTAAGTACAAACTAAAGTGACGTGTTAGTGTTTCCATGCTATAACGATAGACACCTGATTCAAATGCTATCCACAAAGGGGCGCTCACCTGTTGGATTAAAGCTCCAGGTAACTACCTAGATTTATGTTATATTACAATACATAACAATGTGGCGACGTGGACTTAAAATGATTAATGTGACGACAAACTCTTAAAATGCCGGACGATATTAGTGAAAATATAGTGTCTCAAAGATCACTTGAATTTGATCCGGTTAAAATAGATTTTAACACATTTCAAATAAAGTTTGATAATTTCTTATCATTAAATAGTATTAATGAACCAATTTTAAAACGTACTTTACTAGTTGACTCATTATTTCCAAAGACATTATCAACATTAATTTTATTATGTAGACCAAAATGTTCAAAAGACTAGACCTATGATGAATGAATTAAAAAACTGGAAACAAATTACAAAAAGGTTACATTCAGAAGTACTGAATTGCACAAATTCTTCACATTTAAACAAAATGCAGGGCAATTCTTACAAAATTTTGCTAGGGAGTTAAGAGATTTAAGCGTAAATTGTAATTTCCCAGAAGATTTTTTGGATCAAGCATTGATCATGGCCTCTACAATGGGGTTACAAGATAATAATGTCCGTATCTCATTACTTTAAGAAAACCAAATTGAATTTGGTAGAACGGTTGAACGTGTAGGTCCGTATGCTACAAAAACTACATTTTCTAGTGAAACAGAAAATGTCCAATTTAATGCAAATAGAATACACAGACGCAAAAGTAATTAAATTTCGTATAACAATTTAAATTCTACTACACAAAGTAAAAATAAAACTCCATGTCATAGTTGCGATGGATACCATTTATGAAGAACCTGCCGATTTTGTGAAGTAAATTGCAATGCATGTAAGAAGAGGGGACATTGCAAAAGTTTGTCAATCATTACAATACAGGGAGAGAAATAGAAATATATCGTCTTCACCCTCTACTTCCTACTCAAAAAATTATAAAAAATTGGTGAACAAAATGAAAATTATGATGTTTTCACAATTCATAATACCATAAATACTACAAACAATCCAAAATGTCTAGTTCCCATAGAAATCAACAGGTATTTAGTTAATATGGAAATGGATACCGGAAGTTGCGCTACTATTGTTTCTGAAGAAATTTAGAACAAATTGGGTAGACCGTTACTTGATTTCCTTCTACTACTTTGACTAGTTTTTCTGGTCACAAAATTCAACTACTTGGAGAAAAACTGTTTCTACGAAATACAAAAATAAAACAAATTACTTAAAATTATATTTTGCTTCAGGCGTATCTAACAATCTTTTAGATCGAGATTGGATAGACCAATTAAATTTAAGTAATGTATCATTAAAAGAAATGTGTGAAAATTATATTTTTTGTAAATTTTTTACAAAAGAAAAGAGTTCATTTTGCTCGAGATATTACAAATGAAAACGAGACTACAATAAATTTCAAAAATAACTCACTACAAATAATCCTTGAAAAATACAAAACAGTGTTCAACAATGATCTTGGACATTGTAAAAAGATGAAAGTTCGTATTTATTTAAAAGAATATGCTAAACTAGTCTTTTGTAAAAGCCGCCCACTGCCGTTGACAATAAAAGAATCCGTAGATAAAGAGATTAATCGTTTAATTACCATTGGTGTCTTGGAAGCAGTCGATTATTCGGAATGGGCAGCTCCTATAGTTACTGTCAGGAAACCAAGTGGAAATATTCGAATTTGCGCTTATTTTACCACAGGATTAAATTACAGCATTACACACAAATTATTACCCACTGCCAAATCCCGAAAACATTTTTTCCCTGTTAAATGGTGGAAAACATTTCTTTGTTCTTTTTCAGAAGCCTGTTTTCAGTTACTATTAGACAACGAAAGCAAAAAGCTTCTTGTTATAAATACACATCGAGAATTATTTCGTTATAATCGATTACCATTTGGGATTGCAAGCGCTCCTGCAATTTATGAAAAAATTATAGATCAGATGTTGAGTGGTCTAAATGGAATTGCATGGAATTTAGATGATATTATTTGTACTGGTACTACTGATGAAGAACATCTCAACAATCTACAATGTGTTTTAGAAAGAATTCAATTCTATAATTTTAGATTAAAATTAGAAAAATCATTTTTCTTCAAAGACTGTTCAATTTTTGGGTTTAAAAATCGATAAAAATGATATACATACAACCGACGATAAAATAAAAGCAATAATTAATATGCCTGCTCCATATGATTTAAAATCGCTAGAATCATTTCTAGGTATGATAAATTACTATGCAAAATTCACTCCAGATATGGCTAAATTGTGATATCTTCTAAATTGTTTATGAAAAAAGGACATACCGTTCAATTAGAATAAAGATTGTGAATAATCTTTCGAAAAACTTAAAACACTACTTACCTCTAACGAATATTTAGCACATTTTAATCCAAAATTACCAATTATTCTTTGTTGCGATGCTTCCTCTGTCGGTATTGGTTGCGCTTTATATCATCGTTATCCCGATGGTTCAGAAAGAGCAATTGCATATGCATCAAAAACACTACGTTCTGAAGAACAGAAATATTCCCAAATAGAAAGAGAAGGACTATCAATAATATTCGGAGTAAAAAAATTTCATAGATACATTTGGGGACGTACTTTTATTCTACAAACTGACCATAAACCTTTAGTTACTATTTTTGGTTCAAAGAAAGGTATTCCCACTACTACTGCAAATAGACATCAACGTTGGGCTATTGTTTTAGTGGGATATACTTACCAAATAGAATACATTCCTACTGAAAAATTTGGGAAAGTAGATGGACTTTCTCGATTGCCTTGCGGTTATGATAAAGAATTTGAATCACATGATCACAGTATGCACCATGTAATAAACCAAATTCAAGAAGAAATGTTAAGCGAAGATACTATACTGAAAAGGGTCAAAGAAGCAATTCTTACTGGGTGGTCATCGTACACTCAAGAAGAAAACTGCCAAGCTTATTATTTAAAAAAAATGAACTATCTGTTCATTGTGGTTGCATATTATGGGGTATACGTACAATTATTCGTCAAAAATTCAGAAAACAAATTTTAAAATACTTACAGCCTACACATCAAGGCATCGTAAAAATGTAGTCGGAAGCAAGACGACATTTATGGTGGTCTAACCTTGATAAAGAAATTGAAATTGTTGCACACAATTGTGAAGCTTGTTCAAAATTAGCTCCAGATTCCCAAAGGTTCTATTAAATACATGGCCTACTGCTGATTAGCCATGAAAAAGAATCCATATAGATTTTACTGGCCCATTTCTAGGAAAATAATTTTTACTTATAATAGATAAGGTTCAAAATCACCAGAAATTGTTCCTTCACCTACTACAATAAAAATTCTAAAGGACATGATTGTGTGATATGGAATATGTGAAGAAATTGTTAGTGACAATGGAACTTCACTAGTATCTGAAGAATTTCAAAACTTCTGCCGTGAATATGGTATTCGACACATACACATACCAGCTCATCATGCACAATTAAATGGTCAAACTGAGAGAAATGTTCAAACATTTAAGTCTTCTATGGAAAAGATAATCTATGATAATCCGCAAACAAATTCCAGAAATGCTCTACAAAATTTTTTGTTGCGATATCGTAGTACTCCTCATTGCACTACAAATCTTACTCCTAGCGAATTATTTCTGAAAAGACAAATGCGTACTCCGTTAGATCTACTACATCCTAATCCTTCGGAATTAAATAAAAAATCAGTTGAAACATATACAAAAAATTTCACCAAAAGAACTAAAGAAAAAAGTCTTTGCTGGACAAAAAGTTTATGTAAAAAAGTTTCATGCTAATAATTCTTTTACTTGGTCTTGAGGGATTTTTACAGGACGAAATGAATTCCGAGTATGGATTGTGAATGTCGATGGTAAACAGCTCAAACGTCACAGTAACCACCTCCGTATTGACAATTCCGATGAAACTGATATACCAATTTTATAAAATCCTGAAACATCTGTGTGAAACAATTTTCGAAAAAACTTTATTAATTTACGTCCTCGAAACCGAATTCGTGCCCTACAAAGATATGGTGAAAATATTGATAATTCTGAATAGGTGTAGGGGAGTGTAGTATATTCGGTATATACAAATTATGCCTTTATCCATTCCTGCATTAATCGTTGTAAATAACCTTTAATTCAATATACGACCAAGCGAACAAGTCAGTTACATCCGGACAAGAGATGGAAGTTGATCGGTGTTCGTATTATGTGCGGTACGGTCTAATAAACTATCATTATACAAAATATGTTCAATGAGATGTGATTGTTTTATTAACTACTAAATACTACTTCTAATGATAATTAAGTAATATATAAATATAGAGTAAACAAACTAAAGTGACGTATTAGTGTTTCCACGCTATGACAACAAACACCTGATTCAAATGCTATCCACAAAGGGGCGCTCACCTGTTAGATTAAAGCTCAAGGCAACTACTCAGATTTATGTTATATTACAATATATAACAAATACCATACACACTATCAGATTAATCATCAAGCAATAGTAGCCTCTCAGCTCTCGACACATTGTTCCACCTACAACCACTATGGAGTTTTCGTTGCTTTAAGAACCTGCTGTGGAGGATATGCCAATATAACCGTATTTCTAGAACAACCTCTCGAAAGCTATAGCAATAGTGCAATATAGAGTTTTGTTCTTTATCCACTTCACAGAATAGCAATTACCATATTCAGGCACTAATTTGACTTGTATGCATTTATAAATCTTTGAGGCAAAGCTTATCCCAGAATATAATACTTCTCTAAAGCTTGCTGCAATAATGGATTGCATGAACTTTTATTTTTAGTGTTATTTAAATTTTAGCAGTTGATTATTTTGATAACAAAATACTTAAACTTATAATGAGCTGTTTCCACATTCGGCATCACCATAAAACTAATTTGAACGAGAGGCTTCTCTAAAACAGGTTAACCAAATCCTTTGATATAATTCTTTGTATATTTAATTAATGAATTGCCACGTATTTGCAATGTGGTGTGATCTAATCTATCAATATATAAACACAAATTTAATAATTTAGAAATTTATTTGAAAACAAATGTTCTTCAAAGTTATATTTCTATTTATGTATATACAAATTATTTAGAAAATGGATATACTAGGGCTGTTTCTCGCACACTCTTCTGCTTTTTCCTTGTGTTGTTTCTTTTTCGAGAGCGTAGTAGTATACAAAATAATCTTAGCGATGCATAATATACAATTTCAACAATGCTTAGAAAGCTGAATCCCAAGAATAAACCTAGGAGTCCTCCAGTGTTTGCTGCAAGAGAAAAGAAAAAATGTTCATCATTATATAAATTTTATTACGTATTTTACGTTTCATAGCTACAGGTAGGTAAAATTTGTAAATAATATTACAAAGAACCATTCTTTGGAAAACCAATACTCTGTAATGTATGTTAATTAGGGACAAACCATTTCAAAGTATAGGTTCCCGTTCCAAAAAAATAAAGGGTTTTTATTCGGGTTTCAATACTAATACTATTTAAAAACTGTGTGCTTGTTTTAGTTCCAGATTTGAAGCTTTTAATTTTATGCTCTGCAATTTTAAATTCTTGCAGAGTTTAAAGAAACTATGTGAAGTTATAAAACTATTAGCAATTCTTCTTTTGTTTCAGTACATATCGATGTTTCATGCAGATGAAAAATGTTAGGTAATTGATTCAATAAAATTAGAAATGTTTGGAATATATTATAGTAGGTATTGCCCTAATCGTGTTGTAATTAAATAACCGACGACTGATGTTATATTACTAGTAAAAGTTTTATTTGTTATAAAATTATAACTGCAGTACTTACATAAAAATTCTGAAAATCCATACAATTCACTTTTGGTGTTGCGTGTGAATTGAGTTTCCTCAAAGTAAAAGTGCATTATTGCCATATTTTTCCTGCAAGTAAAAAAATACAAGTGCTTATTCCACGATTATATGCAGACCAGTTTTGTTTAAAGCCTTTGTGTATTGAGCATATGCAATTAATGTTAGCATTTAAAATAGTCCCATATCAAGGTAAGCTCTGATAAAAGGATGAGGTTTATATACATGTAAAAACCTTTTATTTTGATGGATTTATGTGAAAAATATTGTTTGTATTTTCTGCAGGAGTGGATTGATGGTTACAATTTGATTCATAGTCCGGTAAAAACTGAATTACAATCTACCAAATAGTAGAAAAAATTTGCTCATTGTGTAAACACCCAGTTGACCAGGTCAAAAATGTTGGTATGTTTTGTATGCGTACTAAGATATTTGGTTGATTTGTCACACACTTAATAGCAATACACAATAGTGCAGTTTATGAAAACGATTACACAACTGGATATATTTTTTGCAAAGGTGTTGGCTCTGAAGCTGGTCATCGAAACCACACAATCCAACATCAAAATTAAAGTGATTCAACGATACAAATAGCTGCATGTTCTGGTAGCATATCTCGACATCTAAGGTTAACACACAATATTAATAAGTGACTATCAGAGAATAAACCTAAAGCAAAATACAGCAAGCTAACATAATTTTCCAAACCTTAAGTTAAAAGGAACTTTAAACAACTTAAACCATATAATGGATCAATTACAGTACCAAAGGATGAAATATTTGTCAATCTTATTCCTTCTCCAGACTTTATTTTTAACTGAATAATTTACTTTATACCGTCTTAATAATGCTTGATTGTCTTTATACTATTTCTAGTTCTTTTAAAATGTCTTAATAAACTTATTCCAACGTGGGATTACAATTAGTTAATGGTTTTCTAACAGTAAATTGTATATTTGTTAAATTTTTTGAATCTAAACTTTCTCCAAAAAAGGAATCTTCTAATATTTCGGTCAAAATTTGCAAAATAGGGTGACATACTTATGACATCGTGAACAGCAGTGCGAACGGTACAAGAAACCAATGGTAGGACCATGTTTCAATTTCTTTGAATTTCAGGTATGTATGAAACTAACAGTTTTTAGAACTCGATTTACTGTTTCTACAGTATTTGCTTGTGGACGAGAATTGATTTATATAACTTTAAAATGTTGTATGTATACCTGTTTACAGAACTAATGAGATGATGCTGTGTTAAAATAAATGTAGGTAGTGCAGTGAGCTGCAAGTAGTCGTTTTTTTCTGTTTAAACATATAGTGTAGCATTTTGTAAAAACAACTTCATTCTACCGGGAGGTCTACGTAATTAGAATTTCCAGGAGTACTCGTCGTCCATAGGATTGTCACTAGACTAGACTAGACGAGTTGGTGTCTAATAATTTAAGACCAGTTAAAAGTCTTTTAAGATAAGTGTTAGTGTTACACTTTTTGAATTTTGTTCTGTTTCTTTAATTGTCTCTAAAGGGACCCACTTCCACAACACTGTAGTTAACTTGTGCACCCTTAATTTGTTACAAGACTTTCACCCCTTCTGGGTAATTCTAAATTTAATAATTTAACGCTCATTTTACCTCCATACCCAACCTAAGAGGGAAAAGACTATAAAAGAAGCTGCGTGTACAACAATCAATTATTCACATGGAGCTTCCCATAGCCTAAAGAAATCAACTAGCAGAGCACTTCTATATCCTGCCACATTTAACAACACTATCGGCGCTGGCTTACAGCCCGCTAAAGCCAACGTCTCAACGAGTGGTGCCCTTGCATTACGATGCCGGTGTGTGCTACATCACGACGCTGACGTCACCTACATCCATACCTTAGTCAGCGGTGCTTAAATCATAGCCTGCTGACGCCGACACCTCAACGAATGGTACATTGCACCTCGACGCCGGCGCTTCCCACATTCGACGCCTGTAGTAAACCACGACGTCTTCTGAAGTCCACCAACCAGCCGCCCCGTGGATTTTGAGGAGGGATCTTTAAATTGTATATATATATATATATATATATATATATATTGATCATATATTTGTTTTACCCTGTATGTATATTTTATAAATATTTGTCAATAAACATAATCAGGACACACACTGTGCCTCAGACTTTAGGCGCCGCCCCCAACCACCGGCACAAAGCCGTAACAAGTGGCACCCAACGTGGTGTCGAAATCACGACCCTGAGTTAAGAGTCTCATGCTCATGTTACCACTTGTTATATATATATATATATATATATATATATATATATATTGTAGTGGATTTAAAGGGCTAAATTTGGGTATAAACAATGCAATTTCAAACACCCTGTATAGAGGAAACAACCATAATTTACGTGCGAAATTTATTTCAGTCATTTAATTTAAAGTAACAAGTATTACCATAATTTTATAATTAGGGATTAAAAATTCGTAGGTTTGTAAAGAAAAATAAATTGTATAAGCCAATAGAAATTATTAATTAATTTAATTCAGTTTAATTCAAAGGGTTATAACGTCAGAAAACGCCGCAAAGCATGAAAAATCGATAATTCCAAGGCAAAACGCTTTACTAACAAACAAACAGACGTTTAGAAATGTTATTTTAAAACTATCGTTAATTGAACACCTGCATGTTTTGGAAAGGTCATCTTCTCCTTATTTCTGTAGATAACAAGACAAGCTTCGAGGAATATCGTTCAACCGACGGTTGTTTCGCATAAACGCTAACCAAAAGTTTCTATTAGCGATTAGAAGGGATGAACAATCAATGATATGCTTCAGAATGAGACAGGTATAATAGCATTCACTTCGGTAGGCACGTATTTAACTCCACGTGGAGTAGATATCACGCGGACAGTAATATCGATTTTCTACCACTCAAGGAAGGGTAGAAGGAAACATTTAATATGCATTAGAGAGGAATATAGTTAATACAGGCGGGGTTTTAAGACGTCACTGAGAGGTATCATTGGTCGAAATAGTTAGTTTTACAACAGACGAGCACGGGACAGATGAATGCGGGTTTTTCGGAAAATAGTGTATCAACGAGCTAAATTTCGGGGAGTTTGAAAACGGTTATACCAAAATTTGACGAAAGAGTTAGTTCAATTAAATTTTTCGCGTTAAGAGAGTCTGGAGAGGTTACATTTGAACCGTATAAATATGAAAGGGGAGTTAGTAAGTTTCTCTTTGACTTCTTTAATTTGCATCGCTTACGACGTACCAAAAATCTACTAACGAGCTTGTAAGTATTAAAATTTATAAATTCAATAGTACAGCGTTAGATTGTTGTGACCTTAGAGTTTGAAACGCGAATAGTGTCGAGTTTATTTATATTTAACTAAGGTACAACGTATACTGTAACAAGCTCGTAACGTAAATTAAATTATGCAATAATAAAAAAAGTGTAATATACTTGGATTTGGATATGGAGATGGATCTTGAATGAGTAGCATGCAGCGCAACGTAGATGGTGTTCATCTATAAATAGCTGGAGGCGGCAAGCATCGCATTATCACTAGACCGAGGGTTCAGGAACTTAATACATCGTCAACAAAGATGCAATCTTCAAGTTTTTCCAGGTAACGCATTAGAATTTGCTGTTTTTTTTATAAACTGTGGAAATTATTTGTGATGTGTGAGAGTGAACTTAGATGGTATTTTTCGTTATTTTGCATATTGAATAGAATACATATAACTAACTTTTATTATGGTATTTGAATATAAATCTAAAGGTGTACGTAAAGCATATTAACGTTCCTCATGAATTTAAATTTTATTGTTAAGAGTACATGGTTTTTTTTGTGTTTGTAGTAAGAGTATGCAAAGTAGAAAGCATAATTATAAATAAAAAAAACTGGGTTATCATGAGCTCACCATACTCCAGAGTGTAATAATTAGAAAAAATATAAATAAGGTATTATTTAGGGCCCATTTACTCCTGTTACATTAAATGTGTATGATATTTCAATTTAAAATCCAGGACTTTACAAAGATAGAATTTATTGAGGTGTAACTTGAGCAGCGAAATATAAATAATCTTGAATTATTATTTGTAAATAGTGGTCAATAAATATTGTATGATTGTTGGCTTTATTGAATGGGGTGTGTGAACGGTAAAGAGAATGGTAGTAAATTTAGGTATCCAAAAGGAAGCACAGCTGAGCTAGCCAGGGAAGCTGCTAAAGAAATCAATTAATGTGATGAAGCAGGAATCCGGGTAAGAAATTTTTTTTGAAAATATTTCTATTTTGTGAAATTTTCGATTTTTGTAAATTGATAATTTTCGAATCTACTGAAAACTAGAGCGAAGTTACACGGCAATTTATATGTATATATATATATATATATATATATATATATATATATATATATGCAGGGTGAAACAAATATAGGACGAATATATACACTATTTAAAGATCCCTCATGGCAGGGTGGTTGGTGGACTTCAGAAGACGTCATGGCTTACTGCAGGCGTCGAGTGTGGGAGGCGTCGACGTCGTGGTGCAGCGTATCATTCGTTGAGGCGTCAGCGTCAGAAGAGTATTATTCAAGCACCGCTCGCTAAGGTATGGACATAGGAGGAGTTAGCGTCGTGATGCAGCACACTAGTCGTTGAGGTGTCGGCGTCGTGATTCAAAGGTATCATTCGTTGAGGCGTTAGCGGGCTGGGCAGCGCCGATAGTGTTGTAGAAGATGGCAGGCTATAGGACAGCGCTGCTAATTGATCGCTTTAGGCTACAAGGAGCTCCAAGTGAACAAACAGAAGCTCCGTGCTTTGAAGTGTGCCAGTTGCTGTTGTTCCAAGCCGCTGGAAGGCGACACAAACATTGTTTTAAACGTTCGTTTAGAGTGTATACACCGTGTTTGTGACCACTCATCTCAAGCAGTTTGCAGTCTTTGCATTGTAAAATGTAGTGCAAAAACATAGATCAGTTGTATTACGAATGCTTAATGCGGAAGTTGTAATGCCTCCGCGTTACTTTAAAAAGAAAGCAGATGGAAAAGGAGAAAATTAATTTTAAATAGGTAGAATAAATACGGATGTAACTCAGGTCAATAATTTATTTCAAAACCATAGAAAGGAAAGCAGATTTCAATATTACTTGTTATAAATTCATATACAAAAATGCCAGCATGAGTTAGGCTGTATAAATACACTATTTGAAACGGTAATTTTTTTAGGTAATCATGAAAGGTTACCACAAAGGAAATTCTTAATTAAACTGGTGTTCAGCTCTAAGTATATTAGCTATTTATAAATTGTTCTCTTCGTTTTGTTGGTAGTATGTATTTATTAAACCTGTTAAGCTAGACTTTGAGGGAATTATAAAACGTCCACCAGTATTGCCGATTATAGTGTTTACTTTGCTAGATTTACAAAGACTGGACATTTGAATTTAATTCGACAAGCATGAGGATGTGGTTTAATTGTTATGGATGAATAGTAAATGGTATGATCAATCGATAGTGACTAGAAATGTAATCTATAATTTTTGTATGTGTACCTGTTTATAGGAATAATGATATGGTGCTGAATGAATATAGATGTAGGTGATGCAGTAAGGCGGTGTTTTTTTCTTTATTGAAAATATAGGTTGATTGTATAAAGAATTCCATGCTACCAGGAGGCCAAGCTAATTAGAACCCTACATTTAATTTTCAAGTGTTCCACTCAAAGGCCAGGCCAATTGGCCAGGAAGCGTATTTTTTACTAGGAAATTTTGAATTTTGCCGAACCCTTGATGTTCCAAGCAGGATAGGGATATTTAGCGTACGTGACAACACACACGGGCATGCACGCGCGCGAGACCTACATTTTACCTCTCATTCGAACGAGGACGTATCTTTGTGAAAAATACTCGTCTAACATTTTTCAAGGGATCAGTGTCAGGAATCAAACCCCGGACCTTGAGCTTAGTAGTCACACGCAAACCAACTAAGCCACGGAGCCATCCCTAATTAGTATTCCTTGGAATACTCGTCTTCCAGAGGATTATCACTAGATCAGACCAATTGGTGCCCAT
This sequence comes from Platerodrilus igneus, assembly GCA_036346225.1. NCBI lineage: Eukaryota > Metazoa > Arthropoda > Insecta > Coleoptera > Lycidae > Platerodrilus > Platerodrilus igneus. Next base: position 1,708,968 of record JARFIW010001025.1, on the reverse strand, counting down.
AAATTAAGACAGTATTGAAAGCTCTTCATGATAAGTGTTTCTAGTAGCATCGCTTGATAAAGTAACTTCCCCGTTATCTTTTTTTTACCTTACTGTTTATATAGGAACCCACTCTCGCACCACTGTAACTAGCCGGTTCATCTTTAATCTGCTACGCGATTCCCGCCATTCGGGGCAATTCAAAATTTACCAACTTAACGATTCTTTCACCCGCAACAAACTGTTCTAACTTGGAAGAAAGCTGCTAAGGTACAACGCCTAAAGTAAACCTTGAAATATAAGTATAGAAGGATGATAAGGAAATGAGGGTTTAATATGTCGATTTTAAATATATTTTATTCCCATTTGTATTCAATTTCTAGTTTAACAAGGTTTCCATCAATCTAGACGTAGAAAGTTGACTTAAACAACACTGATTCATTGTGATGTTGTTTGGGTGTCTTTCTAGCAAAACTCAAGAATAACAAATGAGTTTTACAATTGTCTGTGCAACTTAATTAGGTATGGCAAAGGTCTTTGTTCATTTGATAAAGTAGTCTATTGCTTTTGTTACGCATTAAAAAGCCCTCGACAAATTATTTTAGTTCATAATTAATTTTAGGGGATTCTCGGTGTGACTACTTATCTTGAAGGAATTGTGAGGAAGTGCATCATAAAATGTAGCGGAGTTCTATCTGCTAAATTTCTTACATATCCCTCTATCGTATCTTTTATCTGTGTTTTTGTTTAAGGTCTTAGTAACGGAAGAAACTAGCAGACCCCACTACGGAAATTCGAGATAAATGTAACGCACCTACGATGAACCCTAAATGTTGTATAAAGATTGCACTTGATATACAGCCTGCTAATATATGCATTAAATTAAAAGATATCAGAGTTATTGATTTTATATTGTTAATTTAAAAAGGTAAATTATATTATTCCACTTGTAAATTCTGTGTAATATTTTGCGCCCTCTGTATAGTCAAGTGGTTAATAAACCGCACGTTTAATATATAACACATTAAGTACGTTTTGTTTCTTGTCTGGGTTACTGGAAAGAAACCAAAAAAATGCCACTCGTTCAGAGGATTTCTAATGTTATACTTGAGCGTAGGAGCTCCAGATACATACAGATAGCGCCCTCAGCACCGTTCTTTTGTCTTTCTTGCAACTACTTTAACAAATTGTGTGTCTTACTATGTCAAGCGTTTTTCTCACACTGTACTGAATGAAGCTCCATCGTGTAACTAACCCAACATTTCAGACATTTGGTTTATAGCACTACTGGTTGCATTTTTTTATTGTCACAGTCGCGTCTTTGGGATTGCTTTAAAGGTAATCTTTGACTTTCAAAAAGTCTATTTGTACCTAATATAGTTTAAGAATTAATCTCTGTATATTAACATCTCTCAGATTGGACACTGAACTCTTAGCTGTAATTTTAAGGTATAACGCAAGCTTAATCATTCAGATTGTAACTCATCGTAAATGATTACATTTAACGCAACAGGTCTCATGTATAACAAATAACATGTCAACTACTTACACAAAATATGCAATATTTTCGTTTTTGATTAGATTTTCCTTGATTCTAAATGTAGCTCCAATGTGACTGTGACTGTTGAGAGCGTCATATTCCACTTCAAAGCAGCTAGGCAAACAGTTACATGATTCTCTAAAATTATATAAAAAAATTGAACTTAATTATTAAATTTATTTGTAAATGTACCCGGTTTTTTCTGGACTCTCCATTGTATCTAAAACTTAAGTATAGCTCACAGTTTCAAGTTATTAAGTCAATTACCTTTAGCGTCGTTGCTGCATAGTTCATCCTTTTTGCCACAAATCTTTACTAATCGGTTCTCTGCAATTGGTTTTAGATAGATTCTTATTGATATATATGAAGATGGTCCGATTAGTACTTAGCCTACAAAAGAAAAACGAAAATTTTGGAAAAGTGGCGATTTATTTCTCAACATAGTCTCTTTTTAACTCGATACACTTGACCCAGAGATGTTCCAACTTTTTTAATCCGTCTGAAAATAAGTTTTCTTGAGGTCTGCAAAGTAAGCCTCCGCGGCGGAGATGACCTCCCCATTTGACTCAAATTTCTGCCCGGCGAGTGACTTTTTCAAGTGGGAAACAAAAAAAAGTCGCACGGGGCCAAATCTGGAGAATACGGTGGATGGGGTAGCAGTTCGTAGCCCAATTCAACCAATTTGGCCGTGGCGAGGGCGGTTGCTCTTGTTGTCCGGAGTGAGCAAACGCGGCACCTATAGCGCCGACAGCTTCCTCATGCCCAGAATTTCACACAGGGTATGATTCACGCGGTTGTTTGAGAGTGTTGTCCCGCACGTTAAAGATCCCTACCTTGCTTGGGACAGCAAGGGTTCGGCAAAATTCCAAATTTTCCAGGTAAAAAACTTGCTTCCTGGCCAATGTAGTACCTTCGGGTGGACCATTGGAAAATCGCATGTAAGGTCTGCCAATACGAGATCGTAGATTTTTGTCATGTTATTTTCCGTGGTAACCTTTTTCAGGGCACCTGGACATGGCTCATCAAAAACCGACGTGCGACCACGTTGAAACTTGTTAAACCAATTTTTGACAGTCGCCATCGAAGTAGAAGAGTCACTGTACACAGCATCCAAGCGCTCTTTGATTTTGTTGCGCGATTTCCCTTCCAAAAACAAGATTTAAATCGCCGATCTCCGCGGACACGTCCGCCTCCTCACGCGGTCAAAACAAAACTACGAGTCAGATTCGGCTGAAATTTTGACAGTAGCCGTCTACGAGAATGTACTACACAATAGTAAATTTCTCTTGCGATAGTGGCGCCATCGGGGGTGAGACTAAGTGCTTATCGGACCGCCCTCGTAGCTCAAACTCTTACTTGGTAGATAAAATGGTACACAGCCGCATAGCTCAAGAGTGTAGTTTGATTGGCATTCTAATTTACAGTTGAGTTCCGTGTAAGTTCTGTAAAAATAGTTGTCTTAGTATAGAAATGGCATAAAACTTTGTAACGCTAGCACGTTACATAGGAAACACTAAGTAGTAGAAAAAAATTATTAATTTCAGTTAGTTAAATAAACTTTGAGCACGTTTAATGACATTGCTATTCCAATTTGTTATTAAATTATGGCGAAGAATTAAAATAGAAAAAGCCCAGTATATTAAATACAATCAGAAATAAATATAGCTACTTCACATCCGTTAGTATTAAGCTCAAAAAATTATAGATAGAAACCGGGAAAATAACCATCATATTAAAGTCCTTTGTACAAATTTACACCAGTTCAAGAACTAGCAATATGAAACACACACCTCAAAAACCATAGACTCATAAAACCAATCATAAGATTAATGCGTTGAGAACGAACGAATGACGCAGCTTTCGATTATAGATGTAAAATCATGGAAACAAAGTAAATGTTCATACGGCCAGTAGAATTTTTATTTCGAAATTAAGATAGTTTAGACGCACAATCTGTAAAAACGAAAATAGCACGCAATAACCCTGGGACAAGAACAAAAACCGACGATTAGCAAAAAGGGGAATTCATTTATTCATAGGTTATTCCATATCAGATATCGATCAGCAGAGTTTAGAATTCGTCGACACGCGGACTTCCGTGCGGGGCGGTTCCGTGGTTTAGTTTGTTTGCGTAGAAGTAGATGAGCTGTATAGGTGTCTCTAAGAATTGGTTGTTGCAAGGAGAGTATGGAGATGCAATGATGTAAAGTTCATTTAATTCCCATTTTCGGTGCGGAATTGTATGGTTAATCGGTTGGATTGGGAAATGCGGGGAGGAATCTCAGCAATGTTAGAGAAAGTTTTAAAGGTGTATTTGCCTGTTTGGGATATGGTCCAGTTTGCCAGTAATAAAGGGTGCTGGAAAGATTTTATTTCAAGTTGTTTATTTGGACGTAGAAATTTATAGGAGAGACAAGTAGGAGGGAATAAAGGTCCATCATAGAAGTGGTTTTGTAGGATCGAGAGTAATATTGGAGGAATGGTCATATTTGTATTGAACTTCTAATGCCTGGAGGCGTAAGTGGAAACCAGGAGTCTACAGAAGATGATGGGATCATGGTCACTGGAATGATGAATACAGGAAACAGTCCAGGAGTTTATAAGGTTGGAGGCTACTGCAGTGAACAGTGTAAGGCCAATGCCAATGCAACTGTTTACGGATTCAAATATTGGGATCTGGGCGGGGAAGTTGTGAACATGGAGATAGTGTTGGAGTAAAATTTTCTAATAAGATTCGTGTTTATCAGTATTTGTAAGCCAAAACGTAATCCAATCGTCCAAGCACCATGTCTACACTATCGCTCAAAAAATTTCTAAGTCCACACGACGACAAACGCCACCTAATTACTGTCGCTCTGTTCTCTAAATAACCCAATATTTAAATATGCTCCGACTAGCTCAGTTTAATCCACACAGAGTGTACGACGTTACGATAACAAAGAATTAACCCTCTTTTTTATCTAACACTGTCCTACTTGAATGAGACAAACGAAATTGACTAAGATTTGTATAATGACAAAAAATATATATATACACTTTACAGCTTGATAATATGTTTCAGCATTCGACAAAATAACCCCCTGAATCAAAATAATAATGATATCAAATTGTTTATCCCCAAAATTATAGCTCCCTTTAGTCGGTTTAAAGTCAGCAAAAATGACACTGTAAACTATTGGAAATAGCCTTGAACGTTCTATGACTTTTCCCTTTTACGTAAATTTTCAGGTATAAAAAGATTTTTGATGACCCTTTACATAATATTCTGGTATAATAAAAAATGCAAATGTTCAATAAACAAGAAAGTAATGCCATATGCTATTAGATAATTTTCTGACCAGTAGTTTTCCTTACGTGTCTTTTTCTTCTCCCTATTCTTGGATCTGCTGTTTCGTGCTATTGACCAGTACTCCTGGATTGTTTTCAGTTGAGTTCACTTGTTAATTTTATAGTACGGCTTGGCCAAACATCCATTCACTGCTTAGAACGATCCTCCTTTTAGTGCTCCGATACGTAGATACAAACCAATGTTTTTATGAAAATTTAGATCGATGTATATTTAAATTCGGATTTATTTGCAAATTTACATTTATGTACCAATTTAGATGTGCTAATTTTGATTTTTATCTAGAGCCCTAAATTATAAATATTAAAATTATGTTTAATTAATAAGCTTTCACTTACGTTTTTTAAGTTAACGGCAAACTGCTCTCGTATATTTTCACTATTATTTTAATTTCAAACTTTTTAATTGCGACTTCCACGACATATAATTATTTAATTTTTCTATGTTCACTTTACGTAAATTTTTCATTTGAACTGCTATGAAGCGTGCTATTGTTAAAGGAAAACTGATTGTCTATCAAATTTGTGTGGTATTTAAAACAACGCCTCCATCTGACATCATTGGTTATCCGCGTCCTTCGGCCAAAGTTTAAGGCGTGTTATTGTTCATACCTTGGGCTTTCTCCGATATGAATTTGATAATAGCTTGTTGAATGATGTTGTCTATCACGCAGCATTCAAGTTCTATATAGTGGATTTCTTATAGCCCGTCTTGTTTTGTTTTGTTGTAGGAAATTTTAATTCGACCTCTCACGTAGACAAACTTATGGTTTTTATTTTTGTCAAGATAGTCTTTTGGGTTTTGAATGTACTCCATGTTAAAAATCACGTATGCGATATTTCTATAATGACATAAATTAAAATGCGTTTATTTACATCCTGCGTTTCTGAAACGTGTCTGTTGTGAAAAGTGTTTTTATTGCAAGGATGCTTTGTTATTTCCTTGCACCATAGCGTGTTTATTTTAACAGAATTCGTATCATAATTTTCTAGCTTTTGATGTTTTTAATGCGTATTTATTTAGAATTTATAAATGCTTTGCTGGTTTAAAATTTAATAAAGTCATTTAAGGGTAAATATTACCACTAGTATAGTGCACTTCGTTAAACAACATGAGGGCTCAGAAAACTGGACATTTCTACGAAGAAAACGAGAAATACAACAATTAGGCAGGAAAGTAAATGACAACGCCCTGTATATAAACTATAGTCTTAATTAATTTAAGAAATGAAAACTACTTTAGAAGATTTGATTAAATAAACGATTTGGCAAGTCATAAACACAAGGTGGACGGAAGCTGAAACACAATACGCATGAATAATGCACCATCATTACGCTAAGAATCTCAATTAAACAAGCAGGTTTAAAAATGCGTAATAGAAAACGCATATAATTTAATACATAAATTATATTAAGAATGCGTGACCAGAAAAAAAAATCCAACACCTGATAAATTCGAAATAAACACGGCTTGGTGATAAATGCAAAGTTCATCAAATTTATTGTACTAACAACAAATTTAATTAACCGAGGAATGAGAAAATCCAGTAGAACGAATGCATTAACTTAAAGTATTACGTGCCTAAAGTAGCGCATCAATTTTGTGTATACAGCAAAATTCCATAGAAATACCCAAAACCTTGTATGTAGGAATCACGTACTATAGCGTAATCGTTAAACTCTGTGCTTGTCAATAGATAGACGATCCTTTTAAATACGACCGGATTTGTAAACAAATCAGTTTACCACAAATTAAGGCATAGTCCACATCACTTAGAAGAACGTACTTACGTGAAAAGATTTAAAAGTGATTTATTGTTAAGTAATAAATAGTACAATGGTGATTGTGAAAAATTGAATGAGGTTAGTCGTTTTAATCCTTTAAAAACGACTCTGGATAATTACCGGATCCGATGTGGAAATTTAACAAATATTTAACTCAATTATTAATCACTGGATTCGACCAGAAAGTTTAGCAAAGCCGCTGAAATAGTTCATGAATTAATTAAAAGAAGCTGTACCAAGAGAAATGCACGCCATATCTAAATTCGACGTTGGGACTATATGAATCAACATGCTGAATACGGGAGCAATTAGAACAGGTTAACCAATCTGAATGTTTTGTTATTTTTATTTGTGAATAATTCGTTGTATATTTCTAATTTGAATAATCTAAAATTGCTTTCATGAAAATTTTATGTGAGGGTCAACAAAGATCGTTTTTTATACACGTTATAAATTACGTATATATTGAAGGAAGTTTAATGAACGTTTATGGGGCTTCAGATAATACTAAGGGTGGTTTTTGCTGGTTTTTTGATTAATTTTGGGAATTATAATTATTGAAAGAATTTGTATTCAATTATTAAAAGGAAGTTCTATTTAGAGAATTCTTAAACATTTTATACATTGTAAATATTTTTGAGAATATTATAGTAATTGTGCTTAATGGCGTTTTGGCTTAAAGAAACAAGATGTAGAGGTAGAAGGAAAACTTAAAGGCTTTGTTGTCGTATTGTCGCAAGCTCCGTGCGTGGTTAAAACTGAGCTAGCCGAGGTATTCAAAATTAAATTAAAAATCAAAAAGTGACTAAAAGAAAATGTATATATATGTATATATATATGTATATATGTATATATATGTATATATATATAATGATAGAATATAAATTGGTATTACATTTAATATATATTTATGTACAATTGTAAATGTAAATATTTGTATATTCTTAATAAAATTTTATATGATTTTTTAGTTTAATTCTTGTACCTGTGGTTTAATCTTAAAAACGTAAGCCCATCCTATTAAATACTCTTTCATTGGTCGAAACGAGAACAGGGCAAAAGTGGTGTATGTTTGAACATTGACTTTGAAAGTGAAAGGTTGATCATAATGACCTCACGTCATTTTCGAATGGATGACCCTGAAAGGCACAAAAATGACCAGAGTGAAACTTATTGAAAAATATATGTATAAATGAGCGATTTTGTGCCAGAACATGTATAGATTATCCACGCTGTTAACTATGATTAATTTTTCATAAACTTATAGAAGTCATTCATAATAACTTTTCATGTAGTAAACTGGATTAGATTTTGTAATTGGCAAACTGTAAACTATTGTTAGTAGGTTTCTTTTCATGTTATCAGCCCTGTCTCAGTACTGTCTACATAATAAATATAAATAAATTAAATGTTACCTGTAAAACAATAGTCTTCTTTCATTAGAAAAAAAGCACATTCTTTTCTTGTAGCTAATACTTCTCAATGAAGACGTGGCATCGAAAATCTTTGGTAAAATTACAATTCTTGACTCCATTCCCGGTGCTGCTAAAAATGCAAAGTCGGCCATTTTGGGCGTTTCTATTGGATTGTGCAAAAAAAGCTAAAAATAAATTCGTAACATGATTGGATACGTATCACATTTACCTTAAATCCGTAGCTGCTTGTAGAGGAACAATAATATGAATGAAGTGCTGCGTCCAACACCAAAGTTAAGCCTAAATGTGCACCTGCACCTAAATTATAAATCAAAAGGTTTAAATAGTTTAAAATAGATTGCTGCTGTCTTGCTTCATATATTACTAAAATCAGGTGGTGAAAAGTGCTAATGTACAGTTTAAAGCAGATGGTTTTATGTCTTACGTTATTAATAGGATTGTAACGAAAACTCTATTTGCAATTTGTTACATTCGAAATTTGGCAATGTATATTGTTAGATATGTAGATAAATTCCCGCGAATATTTTTAAATGAACTTGTCAATTTCCGTCATTCCGAACAGTTACGTTTGCGCAAAAGAATGCGCAGGCGCTGAGTGAATGGCACAAGTGCGCGCGGTATGATGGGACGTCATTAAACTACGAGACCTGAAGCCAATAGCATCTACCGGGGTCTGTTTTTTCTCTTTTTAGGTGGTAGGTTCCTTATCTCTACCTTCTATCGTTCCTTCTACCTGGTTATCCTTGCCGCCCTCCCTAAGAACATAGAAGATGGACGGATTTGGAATTTGAATCAACAATGGCGTGAAGTGATCCACAACGAGATCGCCCTGGGATTTGACTGTAAGGTGCGATTTAAGTGAGTACACTGCTTTTATTTATATTGTGCCAAATAATTGAGAATTGTATCACTTTTAAACATGTTTGGTATTTGATACAAATATCGCGTAATTTGCCGCGTAATTGTATGTTGCACAATAATGTGAAACGCGGGAAACCGTAACAAATTACAACACTCAGCTTTTAAAAACTACCACTTGAAACGTATTTACGGATCCATCTCTTTTCTCCAATGATCGCACCAAGTTCTCGTTTTTTACCTTCAGGGAATCCCATTCTGCCCAGTACGATTTTAGAGTGCTACTCAACCTGTTAATATCCTGCAAAGAAAAACTTCTTCTCTGGCCTTTCCATCCAGAATTATACCATTTGTATCTGTATTTGAAATCGTCATTGATTACGTTAGTCCGACCAAGTAAATAATACTTTGGTCTCTAACCGTGAACCACGACTAAAATCTTCGAGACAAGGCTGTCTCGATAGCGCATGCGCATTACGATAACTTGTACCATCACGGTGTTTCGTGCCGAAGTCATACTCCTGCAGCCTTTCTATCAATCAAACTGTAATAGCCACTTCAGGGCGGCGTGGTCGGTTCTCAGGTAAATTTTTCTCCCGTAGAAGCATTCTATGGATTTGACCAGCGTCAATAGTTCCCTTTTAGTAACACAATAATTTCGTTCCGGTCTCGAAAGCACACTGCCAAAGTAACCAATGATTCATTCATGCCCGTTGTTCAAAATTGGGTTAGAACTCCACTCTTAATTTCAATGTTGTTTATTTTAAACAGTCAAGGTTTTGTTTTGCGATAAACCAGGCGGTACTATCTAGTACTGGTTTTGTACACTCGTTTCGAAGCATTCGGCCTGTGCGGTCATGTATTAAAACAATATACATTTTTTGGTGTGTGTGTATCACTGTGCTTCTACATAATTCCGTCGGCGGACATTTGTTCTGGTTTGGATACTGTCAACCACTTCAGTAAAAGCCAACAGTATGAACATTAAGGTAAGTGCATGATCATTGTTTGATTTACCGCTAAGAGTATTTTATCGCAACACTACCCCCAAGTCACAGTCCACTTGCTCTAAGGAAATAATCTGGGGTTTCACGCTTAGTGTAAATTTTCCCATTGTTTCTCCAACACCCGTCTTGCTCCTGGACAATGACAACTCCAATGATAACTTTCCTAGCGTGGGTACAAAATGTGGAACTTAGCCTTGTAATTTAAATAAACTATGAAATATAAGATCGTATATTATTTTCCATATGGAACCATGGACCTTTTAGCAATTCGAAAGCCTATTTAGGTTTGCAAATTAATATATTTGGGTATTTTTTTCATTTTTTATGTTGCTCTAGTACAGCTTTTATTCCGCAAAGAAATTTTGTTACACGCTAGAAAAATCTTCGGCCCATCCTGGCGGTGTATTTCTAAGATAAAAAATATATAACAAAATTCTGATTTCTGAAGAGTAGATTTATCGCTTGCTTCTACGTCTGGGAGGTTATCAGTCTGATGTTCCTGTTGTAGGGAACTGGAATTGCTTCAACTCCGGTGCAGTCTCAGATGTAGTTCAAAAACCGCAGGTTAGGGGGCGGAAGGTGGAATGGACGGTTTGTTATCAAGGATTTGTTGGAGGAATTAATTTAGTAGTAGGGGAAAAAAGTTTATGACAGAGAAGTTAGACCTGGGAGTCGAGAGAACGGATTGAGGTCTATCATGGTCTTGAAGTTATTTCGAATGTGGATTAGTTTACGGGTAGAGGAATAATAAGTGATCGAGAGTTGCTGGTGCGTTTTGAGAATTGCAGGGGTCGAATGGACAGGGGATTAACTTGAAGAAATAGAGTATTTTCCGGATTTATATGCGCTTATTTTTTCGTCATTAGCTTTTCCGTCTCGAAACTGCTTGGACTTATTTATACTCTAAGCTGGCCTACGCAGTTCCCTGAAATTTCCACACAGCCTATATACAGCTCGGTTCCCCTTTTATTGTTTTCTAATTGTGTGCCCTATTTCACCGAGATTCAGTGGTATGTGCAAAGAAGGCGGCTCCGTGGCTTAGTTGGTATGTGTGTGACTACTACGCCCAAGATCCCGGGTTTGAAACCCGACACGGTCCGCTTGAAAAATGTTAGGCGAGCATTTTTCACAAAAATACACCCTCGTTCGGATGAGAGGTAAAATGGAGGTCCCGTGTGTGAGTGTTGTCACGCACGTTAAAGATACCTACCTTGCTTGGAACAGCAAGGGTTCGGCAAAATTCCAAATTTTCCAGGTAAAAAACTCGCTTCCTAGCCAATGTAGTACCTTCGGGTGGAGCATTGGAAAATCACATGTAATTAAGCAGCGTGCGACTGCTAAGATCCTCCAACACTTAGTCATTCCCGAAAGAGGGCAGTGGATCTTTTGGTATTTAGATTGGAAGAGATCATAGGCTCGGCTATATTGAGGACTTAAAAAAACTATTATAACATCTAGAACAAACATAGATTCGACATTTGATGAAGAGACTTTACTTAGTGAACTAAATATTTAAAAGACAAAGTGATTCAATGTGTTAGAAAATGAAGATATTCCAGAAAATCCTTTAGACGCAATAAAACTACAACCAGACAATATTTCCAAATATTTACAATTTGCTAAAAGTTTTTTGTGTCCCGCTTGTATCTACTGCAACTTCAGAAAGGACATTCTTGATAATGAAACGAATTAAAAGATAGCTTAAAAATTCAATGAGAATTGAGAGATTAACTGGACTTGCTTCATTGAGTATTCATAAGGAAATTAAAATACCAATTGAGAAAGGAAGAAAAATATTTCCGCTTTCGTCAAGAAAATTTAAATTTATTTTATAGCTTATTATTTTTGTATTCTGTTTCTTAATAAAGTGTCCCAATTTACACCTTCGTAAAAACTATACTGCCTCTAGTAAAGATATTTATTTATGGTTGAAATTTCGAAGTATATTTTATGTCGAATTGTATTTACCAAACTTTGCTCCGTAATGCATACATCTTTTTGTGTGAAAAATTAATCTAAGATATTTTGCATGTACTCCCTTCCAAAAAAATCCTCTGTGTACGACTTTGCTTGCAGTTGCAATACATTGCAGTGACATAAAATAACGCCATACTTGGCTGAAAGATTTTCCCCCATATAACTAGCTAAATACAAATATACTTGCCTGTTGCTCTCCAAGGTAGTGTATCATTTGTAATAGATTCACTAAATCCTCTTTCAGGAGTCCAGTCATCAATTTTCCGAGGGTATGTTAAATTTAGGTCACCTAGTTCCTTCTGACAAAATGAACGTTACAAACTATTACCAGAATAATAGTCTGTTTAGAGTTTTAAGCATCTTAAAAACAGACTACAATAATTAAGTCATTAAAACTTACGGGTTTCTAAAGATGTTTGCTCTGGGCAATGCATTAAAAGTGCAACATAGACCTTCATCTGTAAGAATATTGTTAAATAGCTCTACGCAATCCATCTCTTGTTGTCTCCATAAACATACTTTTAACATTTCTTGACACGGTGGACTTATCTGTAATATAAAAATCGGCATTAGTTTAAAACGATTATTTCAACACGTCGATAATACAATCATATTATTTAAATATTTATTAGAGATCATCAAAAGGTCATCTAGCATCGTTTCGTAAACATACAATACCGCAAACCTGAGCAAATTCAGAGAAATTTAAGGAAAGCATGAATCTTCATTTTCATAGAGAATCATTTTAGTTAAAACGCTCGGTATATTGAATTATAAACGAATAAAGACCTGACTGAAAGAGTTTTCATTCTTAATAACGAAGAAATAGTGTTCTTAGATAAGAATAATGGTATATTCTGTGCGCAGAAAAACATTTTTCAAAGGATTTCTTGTACATTTTTGTTATCAAAGTACTCTATTGTGTATACATGAAAACGTATTCATTTAAAGTATCGGTCAATATTCAAAGGAAAGTTATGGCTTAATTGAACGTATTCTGGAATAGTCTAATACTAAACAAGGTAAACGACATCGTTCAAATTATAAGATAGAATATTATTTAATTACAGACAAATCGTAAAGATAGGATAAAGCATAGGTAAACGACACTAATTATAATTCCAGCTATTAGAAAGACTGATTTCTGAAGAACGCATCATTCATGATGATTCACATATTGAAAAAGCAACCAAGAGTCTAGAAATATTCGATCCATCTGAGTGGTATACAGTTATAGGAATAGCTTTAAAGAAATAAACATATTGAGTTATTGAAATTAGTAAAGCCAATATCTTAGACTTCACAGAATTTGCAGGTGTGATGTAAAAAATCGCAAAGTTGATTGTGATGGAAATAGTGCTAGATGGTTGGATGTGTTCGGATGCATTACGAAAAGGTAGACCTCGGACATGTTTACTTCAAATACGATTATAAAACACAAAACTTTTTTAAATTTAAAGTTCAAAGACGAAATACCAGGTCCTTTGCTATAGAAGACGTTAAATTGGCGCAAAAATATACTGGGCCCTTTTCTGTGGATAAAAACAAACTAGATGGCTTGCATGATCTTTACAAGAAAAGTATCATAAAGGAGGCTTACATTTTCTTTAATACAATGTAATTATAATTACTTTTTGGCTAATTTATATTACTGAGGGTGGCTTTTAACTAGGATGACATTGTGCCAAACTGTGTTGCCAAAAAGAAGTATAAATGCTCGCGGACTAGTCTGTGGGCATAAGATGGTAGGGGTTCTTTCTAAGATTGAACCTATCTTTGTACAATTTAGGGCGCCACTGCGTCTATTGCATTAACAAAAAATAATCTTCTTAAGGAAAGACGCAGATAAACCTTAAAGGAATTTACTTATGCCGGAAAATAGATATTCAAAAACATAACTCTTTTTTTACACTTAATTATTGCAACCAGAATTGGATAAATCACTGTTTCTCTTGTTAGATTTTCAGAAATAAAATTATTACAATAGTTTGCAGATATGTAATAAAATTATTTGCTGTTCTTTTATATACAAAAAAATTAAGACAATATTATAAATATAATAGCATAAAGTGGAATGCTCATAGAAATGTTAAGTCGACAAATTAGCAGTTATTAATGGGTTAGGCCCATCATAAAAAATAATATCTCATTACATTAAGCGAATGCTTCAAGCAAAGATCTTTGTTTTCGGCTCACAAGGGTTAATTATAGATCAAACTTAAATCATTTTAACATCTGAGTGGCTTTTCTTTAAAAGTCGAGAATTATCTCATTATACAACTTGTTTGAAGAACATACGTGCGACTTGTTTAAGTAAAAAAGTATCACCAGATGTTTATCTGGCAGATGTTAAACCAAATTGTGCCCTAAACCACTATTTAAAACTAATAAATAATGACATAAAAATCTAGCCAGATCATCTGACATATTTTAAATAAAGTGTAATTTATTTTAACAGGAAAGCTTTCTTATTTAATATTCAAAAATATACTAAAAAAATTTAAATCGTTAGCCAAATCATCTACTAAATGAAGCATAATTTATTTTAACAAGAAAGCTTTTATATATTTAATAATCAAAAATTTATTGAAATTTTAAATCGTTTAAGTAATGATTTGTCTTCCAATTCAACACCGTTTCACAACAAATTTGCTTCTTACTTGGATTGATGCTTGTTAAAAAAAAGGAAGCGTACTCACCCTAGCAAAATTTGGTGCTTACAAAATTTACAACACCTGTATGATTGCAGCCACGTGCAAATGTCGTTCCATTATTATGAACAAACAAGATCCCATCTTCAAAGCTTGACCCACTTTTATTTACTATAAAACTATTCAAATAGATTCCTGAAACCCATTATGAATACTTAAGGATGAAACTGCTTGCTAAAAGTCAAAGAAATTAGTAGCGATAAAGACGCCATATTGTCACGCTTACGAACCGTTTTACAAATCTTGCGTCCACTTTACTGCTTAGCTTTAACAATAATCTTTCTACATTACAAACCAGGCAACATGCCGTTGCCAAGAGTGGAAGTTTCTTTTACTCGACATGGCAAGGAAATTTTCTTCCCACTTTTTAAAAAAAATTGCGTCTTATCTGACTACATGCCTGAACAAGAATAATCGTTATCTTTTCGGGCAAGCACCTCGAGCTTCATGCGCATGGCTGCGCGGATCGATAATCACGTCGACTAACAATTTTGCGCATAGATCGTGGCATCCCACATAACATACAGCAACTTTAAATTTGCTTATATGGAAAACGTTACAACAATTTAAAAGACGGGAAATAGCAACACGATGAAGCGGATAAACTATAATTTAGCATTACTGTAGATCTTAATGTTCGAATTTTCTTCTGCTAATTTAACTATTTCTAGGATATTAAAGTATGAAAACTATATTTACTTTAATACTATTTTATTATCAGAAACTTCATTTCATGAATAAATTTTGAATTTGATGTTGGAATATTTTGGCAATGTGTTTGAATTTATAATGTCTAAGATCTTGGAAATACAAAAAATTCATTTCTTGATATTTCATCTTACAAGGTGTCTCCATAAAACACTATGTAAGTTAATGTCAAATAACTTATCCAGGATCCTTGGGTTTGTAAGAGGAAGGTGCTAGGACTGGGTTCAATCGGTGGGGAACTTGCATATAGTAGATCCACCGATAGACCCAGGACATGTATACTAATAAACATAAACCTTAAGTGGTTGCAGCTTACAGAATTCTGTCAACAAGACCTTGTTGCGGTCAAGGTGGGACTAGGCGGAGGTGGGCCGAAAGAGATAATACTAGGATCGGCCTATCTTCCGTTCGACACCCCAAACCTTCCGTCCTCAAGGAAACTAGAAGAGCTGGGGGCTAGGTGCAGAGCTGATAGATCTTACCTCGTCATCGTTAGTGACGCAAATGCTCACCACACAGTATGGGGCAGTACTGGGACCAATCCTAGAGGTGTAGCAATAATGCAATTCATAATGGCAAATCATTTAGATATTTTTAATAAAGGTAATACTCCAACCTTTGTAAACAGACGTAGGATGGAAGTTATTGATATAACTATCGCCATACATACGCAACTTAGTAAAGAACTGGCACGTGTCTTCTGAGGAGAGCAGCTCAGACCACAGATACATCAGATTTTTCTTTACCGGGCTCAACCAGGTGAAGGAGATTTATCGCAATAAAAAAAACTGACTGGAGACGATGGCTCTTCTGCTCTAAACTCACATTTCTGGTTCGACGGAACTGGAACAATCACCTCTTGAGTGGCAAGCTCAGGGGCCTGCGGACTCCAAAAGGAGGGCATTTTTGGAAGACTAGGCAGTAGCGAAGAAGAGCATCACCTTCCATAAAATTAAATGGGCGATAAATACTTTCAAACCATATAAATCTCCCGGCATTGACGAAATTATCCCAGCCATGCTACAATACGGATCAAACCTTCTGCTGAGCTAGATCTGCAGAGTTTTGAAGGCTAGTTTGGCATTCCAATACATTCCGCGCAGTTGGAGGTTAACTAGGGTAACCTTTATTGCTAAACTTGGTCGTACAGACTACTCACAGGCAAAATCCTACAGGCCCATCAGTCCTATGTCCTTTCTTCTTAAGACGATGGAAAAACTGCTTGACAGGAATACCAGGGGGAGTATTTTGGCAACTAACCCAATACATCCGAACCAGTTTGCATTTAGAGAAAGACTTTCAACAGAGTCAGCTGGTTTCCAGGGCTGAAAAGGCTCTAGCTAACAAAGAAATCCTTCTATCTGCCTTTTTAGACATAGAAGGAGCTTTTGATATCACATTCTTTAGCTCCATCTTGACGGTCACCAGATCAGTTGGGATGGAGGAAACTTGCTGCAGGTTGTAACATTATTTTGTAATGTTAACGATTAAACAAATTAATTAATTAAAAATTCAGTAACTTGAATAAAGTATAAACAAAAATTTACACCAATAAATCACCTCATTTTATTTAGGATCCTTTATAATAAAAGATCACATTTACCGATAGCTTCAGGCTAGTAAATTCCAGCGGCAGGTCATCATTTAAAGCCCTAGACCATCGTAAGTCAAATACAATAAACCTCATAAAAGTTTAGGTCGGTAACAGACTAACAAATCCGATTAAATTAAAATGTAATAGTACCTTTTTAGCGTAAATAAAGAAAACCAATTTTAGTTTGAAAAGCTTAATACTTTCGTTGATTTACAGCGGATTATAGGAAACAAAACATTATAATAGCGGAAACTATTTCCAATTTGATTTGTTCAAATATTACAAATAATTTTAAATAGTCTGGAGACATCCATTGTATTTAAAATCCATTTCGGCTCAAGTAGGTTAGCCGGTCTTTGTTAATGGCAGACACTGTCGCCATAAGTAGGTTCCACATTGCAATAATTAAGAAATTCGTAGAAAATACAATATAATTTAAACTCTTGGGAAATAATTGCTTCCGTGATTCTCATCTAAAAAAGGGTTGGATTTGGTTCTTGAAATCTTGTTTTGTGGGAGGTTCTGTTTAGTCATTGGATAACAGAAAATGACGTACGTAATTATTAGGGTAGGATTTAATCTATATAACTCAAGGCTTAGCCAAAAGACAGGGAGTTTTTCCAATGGGACCGTCCATGGTCAAGAAGTAGAGAGAAACGTAGTTTGCGGGTAGCGTTTCTTCGGCATGACAGATAGAATATTCCACGTCGTATCACGTTAGTAAAAAAATTGGAAAGAAGTGTTACTCTTCCAGTTTCGCGAGGGTTATGCCCATATGTCGCGGATTTATAGTGATGCAAGATAAATATTAAAAACTTGTAGGCGTGTGACGCACAAGTAAGCGATATTGTCAAAATTCTGCCGGGTTCGTGTGCCAGTAAATTTTTTAAACAATGGACAAACAGAAGCAACAAGCGAGATTCTCTCCCAAATTTAAGAACTGTTCTGCGTTGGAAAACAAACCCTCAAACAATGGACAATTATTAGTAAGTAAGTTTTTATAGTTAAGTAGCATGACCAATTTTTAGTTAGTTTATTTGTTAAGACGTTTTGGCCATAAACCGTAGGATTAAATTAGTGTACGATTTATAATATACGTTTCTTTCATATACAAGTGTTTGATAACTACTTATGTACTCAAAATTTTCATAAATTCCATAGTCACCTATTCACTTAAATTTCTAAATCAATGAATGTAAGAGGTTCACGTTTATTGCTCTGTCAATTAAATAGTTTTGTTTGCCGTTGATTAAGTCAATAGGTTTTTTATTTTTTTATCATGGAATTTTTATAAGTAGTAAAATAGTGAGGAATTGATTAAAAGAAACAATTGTCCTCCTTGGGAAGACAAGTCTCTCAAGGTTTTGTACGAACATTTGGACATTTTCGGCTTGTCTGGCGCCCTTGGCAATTGTCATTAAGCCACAATATTTTATGAAAGGTAAGTGCCACATTTTTGTAGTAGATTATAAATTAATTTAACCCTTTTTTCAAAATTTTAACCCTCTATATGATCCACGACCTTCCGCTAGCTAGTGCCGGTGACCCCCCTTTAATTTTTGTTTTACAGGCCGCCCCCATTTTATAATTTTGCATACGTAGTAGCTTTTCCGCCTGTAACAAGGTGGATAGACTACATGTTAAGTGGAGGGGTGGCAGTCACCGAACTGCTCGGTGATACCATGGGAGACCGGGTGCAAAGGGAATGCCCGCAGGGGGAGTTTTGTTTCCCATGTTGTGGAACCTAGTCATAGACGAACTCTTGTGGGAGCTGAGCAGAGAAGGGTTTACCCCGCTGGGATATGCTGATGATTTGACAGTCCTAGTGGAGGGTAAATACAACAATATTATTAGAGACCGAATGCGGGAAGCCCTAAAAATAATAGAGAGGTGGGCAACAGGGAAAAGCCTGTCTAAGTATTACACGGGCGATATGTTCTATGTCCACTGCTGCTATGGAGACTCTCTTTGGCCTTGATGGTGGTGGGGGAGGCAAGGCTCGGACTTTACATACTTAAAAACCTTCAGTCTAAGATTACCGAAGGTACGGAGCATACGAGATTGCTTGGGAGAAATTTGGGGCATCTGTTCAAGATGCGTTCGGATCAAATGACTCCCCAGCATTCGCTGGATACACTCTTCAAGACTGTTACCCGGAACGTGGAGTGAGAAAAAATAAAAGGTATATTACCTCCGGGCAGCATAGTCTGGTACACGGATGGCTCTAAGGGCGAGATCGGGTCCGGATCTGGACTTTTCAGGGAGAGACTTGACGTACGTTTACGCGTCCACTTAGGGGCAAACGCTACCGTTTTTCAAACGTAAATATACCCCATACTGCAAAGTGTGCGGAATAGTATAAGCGGTGCCTATACTAAAAGACACATCTATATTGTGTCTGACAGCCAGGCGGCACTCAAGGCTCTAACAAGTCAGAGAGTGTCATCTAGACTGGTATGGGAATGTATTGAGACACTTAATGAACTGGCACAACAAAACTCTGTTACAATAGAGTGGGTGCCAGGCCATCAAGGTCTCAAGGGAAATGAAATTGCAAATGAACTCGCAACACAGGGGCGTAAAGGCCATTTATCGGTCCCGAACCGGCCTTGGGAGTCCCAAAAGCTGCCATCCGTAGTTATATTAGCGAATGGATGTGCAACCAACACCAAAGAGACTGGCAGAACAGACCAGGACTAACATATAGCAAGGCACTGGTAAAGGGGCCTAGCAAAAACAGAACCCAGCAACTGCTGAGTTTAAGCAGGGAACAGCTTAGAATCACTGTGGGGTTTCTGACAGGACACACTTCTGTCAAGGTTCACCTCAAGAAGATGAAAAAATATAATGGAGACCTTGAATGCAGACTCTGTTTAGAGGAACCGGAGACTGCAATGCATGTACCCGAAGGAAGTCGACACCCTTTCATCAAGGGACCTGTACTCTGTAATTCGGGGTGCAGGTTTTGCAAATTGGGTATAATATTTAACCAGGGTCAGCACAATAAGCCTTTTAGGCTGCAGTGCGGCGGATCCGTTTGGCAGACGCACCAGCCATGGGGAGTGGTTTGAGTGGGTATGCCGACAGTAGAGTCCCACACTTTGGCTATAAAAGCTTTCCATACACCGGGTTCGGATAACTATCAAAAAAGAAAAAAAAGTCAAATAACGATACCTTTACATTAATTAACTGATTAATTTTTGTACACGTTATTACTGTTAAAACGTTCACGTAGGCATTAACTCTTGTGCCACAACCATTTTCAAAACCCATTTTGAAAGAAATATAAGCAAATCCCTTTTGAAAGTAGTGTCTCATTATCATTTAGCCTAAAAATATTCTGCTTTTTGAGTTTTTTTGTAAAACACACTCATCGTAGTTAATGTTGTTTGACATTAAACTCTTGATGTAAGAAAAATAAAATACCCACGCTTAGGCTTTTGCGCACCAACTTAAGGTTACGGTATAGTTTTAACTCTTTACAGAAGGTGTATTGGTTACAATTAGTATTTGTACTCAAGTTGGTAACGGTAATATAAAAGAATATTGTCATAAAGTGCATCGAAGATAGAGATTTTATTTATTTATTTTTAGGATAAATGAATTAAAACCCTGAATACTAACTTTAACCTCTTACCGCATGATTTTTTTTCCATAAAAAAGTTACCGAATAAAATTCATCATCATCAAGTCTTCAGTCCTAGAACTGGATGGACGCGTACCCTCATTGTTTCCTAGTCTGAACCAACCTACACATTTCCCTGAAATTTGCAGTCTGCATCTATCACTATTTGTGTGCAAAAGTCTGATCTCGGACTACCTCTACCTAACTTTTCCTATCTCTGGTTGTAATATATCCTGTACTATTCCCCAGAAATGCCTTAGAACATATCCTGTCCTTCTATTTCTCCTATTTTTTTCGTTTTCCACAGATATCCTTTATTCCTCTACTATTTCAACAACCTATTTGTAATTAACTTTGTCTGTCCATGCTACCATCCTCATACATCTGAAGCGCAACATTCCAGAAGGCTTCTATCTCTTTCTGTCTGATTTTCCTATTGCCCCTATTTCATGGATGTACTATGCTGTGCTCCACACTAAGCTTTGAACAGTTTTCTTCTTGTAACTATGTTCGTTGTCTTTGAACATAGCTGCTGCTGTTTCTTGTTTGATGCAGTTCGGTCACCTTCTATTGTTTTACATTTATATACGCTACTTCCCCGATATTCAGTTGTATGTGAAGGGGGGTAAGCAGCCTTTGGCTGCCAAGTTCCCCCAGCACTTGAACTTTTGTCGAATTAATAGTTTTTCCAATTCATCCTTTCGCACAATCAACATTAGTTGCAAATATTTCACAACCAACATCTGTAGTTGTTTATAATAATCATCAGATTTAAGAGCACTTATTTTTTCGTCATTGGTTTTTACGTTTTGAAACTGGTTGGACTTGTACATCAGCTTATTTATGTTCTCAGCTAGCCTACACAGTTCCCTGCAATTCTCCCAACAGCCTATATACAACACGATTCCCTTCTATTGTTTTCTAATTATATTCCCTATTTCACCGAGATTCAGTGGTATGTGAAGGGGGTTAAGTAGCCTGTGGCTGCCAAGGATCCCCCAACACTTAGACATTTGCCGTATTAATAGTTTTCAGTAAATCCTTTCGCACAATTAACATTAGTTGAGAGTATTGCAAAACCAATATCTGTAGTTGTTCATAATAATCACCATGTAATTATTATTAATTATTATTAATTATTATTGTCATTAGTTTTTCCATCTTGCGACTGGCTGGAAGCGTACCTCTATTGATTTCTATTCTGGGTTAGCCTACACATTTCCCTGAAATTCTTACAGCCCACATCTTTCACTATCTGTGCGCAGTAGTCTAACCTAGGTCTACCTCTACTTCTCTTTTTTCTTATCGCTGCTTTTAATATATTCCGTGCTAATCCCTCATGCCTTAGTATGTGGCCTATCATCCTATTTCTTCTATTTTTTTACTGTTCTCCACATATTTCTTTCTTCCCCTACCATTTCCAGTACCTTTTTG
Source organism: Platerodrilus igneus (assembly GCA_036346225.1). NCBI lineage: Eukaryota > Metazoa > Arthropoda > Insecta > Coleoptera > Lycidae > Platerodrilus > Platerodrilus igneus. The sequence goes on along the minus strand of JARFIW010001025.1, from coordinate 1,686,969 downwards.
TTCTTAACTTTGTCTGTCCATGATATCATCATCATACGTCTGTAGCACCGCATTTTCTTGTCCGCTTCTCCTACTGTCCAGGCTTCACAGCCGTACAGTGCTGTACTTCACACATATACTTTAAGCAATCTTTTCCTTTTTTCCAAGTTAGTTGCCTTTGAGTACAGTAGTTGCTTTTTCTTGTTAAATGTAGCACGACCTTGTGCTAATCTTTGTTTTATATTTTTTGCACTTTTCCCATCTTGCGTTATTTGACTTCTTAGGCCGCAGAAATCTTTAATTTCTTGTAAGTTCTTGTTACTTATTTGCAGTCTTGTTTTTGATTTATTTTCCACTCTTTTGCATACTAGTACTTTGTTTCATTTTTGTTAATTTTCATACCGTATCTCTCTGTTAGAACTGTTTTCATTTCTTTAAAAGCAGCTTCTAACTCTTCCTTTCTAGATGCCAATACCACTATATCATCTGCAAATCTAAGTATATCGATCTTTTGTCCCTGCATAGTAATTCCAAATGTCCCTTCTGCATTTAACAGTATTTATTGCCTCTTCAACGTACAAGTTAAAAATTAACTAGGATAGGGCACATCCTTGTCACACCCCTTTCCTAATATTTACTTTTTTACGTTCCTGTTCTAATTCTATTACTGCTGTTTGCTCTTTGTTTAAGCTATGTACTAGTCGTCTATCCCTTTAACTCATTTCAATCTTTTTGAGCATTTCGAACATTTTTCTCCATTTCGAATGCTTTTTTCAGATCTACAAACCTTGTATACACGCTTCCTCCTTTTTCTATTGTTTTCTCCATTATCATTCTCAAAGCTAAAATAGCCTCCCGTGTTCCTCTGTTTCGCCTAAACCCAAATTGATTTTCTCCTAGTATTTCTTCAGCTAGTTTTTCCATTCGTCTTTGTACAATTATTTTGACGCGGGTGCTGTCAAACTTATTGTTCAAAAATTTTCACATCTATCCGCGCCTTTCTTTTTTGGTATAGTTACTATGATGTTACATTTGAAATCTTTGGGTATCTCGCCTGTATCATACATATAGTTGAAAGAGACGTTCTGTTACTGTTTGTCTAGCGGTTTTTAGAGTTTTTGCTTGCACCTTATCTATGCCCGATGCCTTACCATTTTTTAGACCCTTGAATGCTAATTCAAATTCATCTCTAAGTATATGATATTATAAGTCATCATTGTCAATGTTTGATTCCTGTTCTAATGCTGTTAGTTCCTCTCCTGCATATAAATTTCCTATATATTTTTGCTATCTACCCACTTTCTCTACATTTTCTATAATGACGTTTCGTCCCGCGTCCCTTATATTTCTGCTATATGGTTTTATAGCCCTAAAACTCATTCTAATTAATTTATGTACTTCGTCTGTCTTTTCTATTTCCATCTTAGCTTGTACCTCTTTGCACTTTTCATCAGTCCATTGTTTTTTAGCTTTCCTGCATTTTCGAATAATTTCCCATTTTATGGCTTTGTATCTCTGTTTTCCTGTTTCGTCTGATTTATTTTTGTATTTTCGTCATTCTTCTATTAAATTCAGGATATTCTTTGTTATCTATGGTTTCTTACTTTCTTTTTGTGTATACCCCATAATATCTCTGGCTGCCATGTCTAAGCTGGATTTAATGCTATTCCATTTTTTTTCAACTTCCTTAGAATACGAAATTTTCCAGATATCTTTCAGCAATTTATTTGACTTTTTCAAATCTTTCGTGGATATCTTTATCTTTTAGTTTCTCAAAGTCAAAGTGCTTTTTCCATTTTTTTTCCAAATTTTTAAATTTAAGTGTGGCCTTCATAATTACAATGTTGTGATCAGTGTCTATATCTGCTTCTGGGTAGTTTCTACAGTCTTTTAACTTGATTCCTAAACCGTTGTCTAACAGGAATGTAATATATTTGATATCTTCCTATATCTCCTGGCATTTTCTACGTATATCGTCTTCTAGTGTGATGTTGAAATAATGTGTTTGTGATGATTAAATTGTTCTTGTCGCAAAATTTTGCCAGCCTGTCGTTTCTCGTGCTTAAATCAAATAAACCTACTACCGCTCCTTCCCTACTCTCACCTACCACTGCATTAAAATCCTCCGTAATTATTAAATTTTCATGTTTTTTATGTATTTTAGTATGTCTTCAATATCTTTGTAGATCGCTTCTACCTCTTCGTCACGGTAGCTAGAAGTGGGCATGTATACTTGTATTATTACTGTGTTTACCGGTTTAGATTCTAATCTAACCATGAGTACTTTTTCGTTCTTTTGTAAGTAATTTTTTACACAGTGTCCTTTCTTTTTTCGCATAACTATCCCTACACCCGAATTTCCTTTTTCTGCTCTTGCATGATTTATCCTGAAGTTTCCACTCCAAAAATCCCCGGCCTCTGGCCACCGAACTTCGCTGATCTCAACCATGTCTAGTGCAAACTTATTCATTTCAATTTTTAGGTTCTCTAGCATACCTACTTGCTTAATACTTTTATCATTTCACGCTCTCATCCGCAAAATGTTCCCGACTCTTATTTTGAACTTTCCGATCGCATCTTCCGAAGTAGTCATCTTCCGGAAATCCGAATCGTGGACTATTTTAATTCCGGAATCTTTTACCACAGAGAATGCCATCATGTTTATTACAATTTAAGTATGCTGTGTACTTGGGTGGTAATGTGGCGGTTTTCTATTGCCTTCCACATCGCAGCAGTGTGTCTTAGATTGTAGCAATTTTATTTTCAAAATAATTCTTTGCATATAATTTCAAGAATAATGTAACAATTTTATTAATAATAATAATTTTTAGCATTCAACTTCAAAAGTAATACGCTAAGCCTGCATCGTTCCTTAGTAATCTAGTTATATTCAGATATCTGTGTCGTATAAAGCTATTTACAAGCACATCTCTGTTTGATTGTTTCGTTCCCCTCCTGACGGCGCTACCGCTCGAGCTGGTTATGTGATAGCCGGCCACAGGTGATAGAAATATCAACATGTATCCTTGGCTGGAGGCCGGCAATCTACGAATCCATTTCAAATAGTGAGGATATCTTTGAATAACGGTCGGTAATGTATATATTGTGCGAACTTGTGTAATTTGAGGTAATTTATTTAGCGCGACAAGTAAGATGCAACTTTTATAAACACACAAGGGCACAGAAAAACACATGTAAGATGCAACCTTTAGAAGGTGACGTAATTCAAGTTTGAGAGTACGACTGCTGCAGAATGTAAGGCGACAGGATATGATTCGACACGTGGAACGAAGGAATTATAGAAGTTGATTTGGATGAATTTGTTTCAAATTGCAAACGCTGATATCGTTGCTTGAAGAACAGGGATCCCGTCTTCCTTTGTCACAATGCAAAAATTGCAGTTTTGGTTCGTAGATAGCTATAAGTTTTTTTATGTGTTTCAAAACTTGGAACACGTTAACTTGCTTTGATGCGTAATACATGTAAATTGTAAAAGTTTCAACTAATTGTTGAGCTGGATTTACCAGTAATAAAACGAAAGTTCATTGATTTAGTGTTCTAAAAAAAACATGCTTTGCTCCATATGAATCGTCGGTAATGTCAACAGGTGTTACTGACGTCATATTTTTCTACTTTGCACAGCTGACAGATGTTATTTTAAAAGCAAATGCTTTGAACAGCTGTAGTGCAATATATGTAAACATGTCTGTTTTTGTGATCAGCTTTATCTACACTAAAATTAGTATACGTAATTTTGAAAGCTCAAATGCTAATATTGTTAGGAGCTATTAATTTGTTATCTACCTGAAAAGATCTGCCCAGGTTAGAATCCTATTTGTACAACAAGTTCATGTTTAAAGTAAAGTGCTTGATGAATAATAATAAAGACAAACAGGAAAGTTAAAAGTTTAAGATTGATGCAGTTAATGATAAAATTTTTTTGTTACAAGTTATATTATTTTAAAAGAGATCTTTTAGTAAACAATTGGTTCAAGATTAAAGATTTTTTATTTTGATCAAGTGTGATCAAATCTAATTACATAAAGCAAAAACCCTTCTGAGTAATAAATTGATGCCAATTTTATATTGGAAATACTTTTTTATTATTTCTTTATGTATTTTTGCAGGACACAAATTGTGTTCAACTTTTTTATTTATTTAACTATCACAATTTCTTACAGGAGCTGCGTCTTATTTTATTAAGACAGGTTTTTGTCAGCGAAGGCGATCATTTTTTTTCTTTGGGTTTCCACGTCCGCCCTTAAAACTATGCTATGCAATCATCGTAATTACATTAGGACTTGGTGGCGCCTATTTGATTTAGCTTAAGTTCGATCTGCAAACAGAATTTGACTACCCCCCCCCCATTTCTTATTGTTCTACCCAGGAATAGACCCCTAGTTGTGTCGGAAGATTTTTGGAACAATAAGTATTACTTGCGCCACAACAAATTACAAACAAAAAACGTTTCACTGACGCCCATGCGTGGGGCCAGCCATATATAAAAAATACGCTTCAATAGCGCCACAACCTACGCAAATAAAAAACGTTTCAAGATTGCCATACCGATTCTGCCGATCCAAGTACCGAAAGAGCCTCTGTTCTTTTTCGGGGACCTGTCTTAGTCTGGTTCCTCCCTAATTTGGTTGAACCTGTAGTTTGGCTCTTTAGCTCATTATAACACGCAAGTCATTCCACCTGTTCTAGTAATCTAGAACTTCGGCAAGGTGCAGGTCCATTCATTCGGAATGGACTCAAGTTGGTAACGGTAATATAAAAGAATATAGTCATGAAGTGCGCCGAAGATAGATATTATTTATTTATTTTTAGGATGAATGAATTTAAACCCTGAATACTAACTTTAACCCCGTACAGCATGATTTTTTTCATAAAAAAATTACCGAATAAAATTGATAATGACTAGTTTTGTCTGGTATTAGGAAAGTATTTCGGGCAAAGTGAACGAAAATTACTATAAAAATTTTAGCTATTTTAAAAAGAAAAAAAAATCCAATGACCGGTTTTGCTGTTATTGCAGCTCGTCAGATGGGTTCATTTTTTTCAGTAAAACAACCAACGAAGTTCTTGAATTATACACAAATCATGGTGTATTAATATGTACAATATGTATCTTATGCGCTTTCTATACTCGAATCTAAATAACTAACTATCGGTAACTTTTCAAGTCCGACATGATGTAACGTATTTTTTTTTCTAGTTACATTTCGTTCAATAAAATAAAAATAAAACAGCTATAATTAAAATATTTAATTTGTGAATTACCGTCCAATAGAAATTCATGTATAAAATTCATAATAACACATAGATTCTTTTACGTTTATGCTCTAAAGTTCGTTACTAAGCTCTGTCAAGTTGTCAATTGGCACTTCATTATCAGCGTTCGAAAGGGCAGGCTGCTTTGCAGGATAAGTGAAGTCGAGATGGCCGTGTGTAAGCACGTGGCTTCTAACAAAGTTAGAAAAAAGTAAAGAATTGTTAAATTCTTGGTGTCTGGAGGTCGAGCCTAACAGCGGTTGCGTGAGCATGATTTTCGATAAGCTTCGCTCCGAGCAGTTCAGTTGATCCCTACAGGCCTATGAAGATGGAAGCCTCTTTGGACATCATTTAGACAGTTGGTATATATTAATTAAATCCATTCAGAGATCTTCTTAATTTTGAATGCAAAACTTCACTAGTCTATTTCTGTTCTAGAAAATTATTATGAGAAAATTTTATAAAGATACAAACTTAAATATTTCAGTTATATATATAAATTCAGAAATTTATCCAAATAAAATCTATTTTGTTTTTGAAAGACGTTTTATTATCTAACATTCAAAAAATTGCAAGTCATCCCGGATTAGAAATTGTGTGTAATGAAAACAAATTCCCTCAGTATATATTTTAAAAGCCTAAATTCTATTATTTTAGTTTTTGGCAAATATTTTTGAGGAACACAAATGTTGTCCATGTTGTACTCTTGTTTGTTCACAGGTAAAGCTGAGACATCTGTATGACATCTGGTGTTTGAGATCTTGGTAAGTGTGTCCTAAAGAGTGAAATTTAGGTTTTATGGCTATGTTAGTGGTGTTAAGATAAGGTTTCCGTATTCCCCTTATACAAGCACAGTTAAATTTTACTGGTTATTGTATTGAAAAATACGGTGGCGCTCATTAAAAATATTTTTGGTCTTTTATCAACCCATGACCCAAGCTCATGATCTACCCAGAGCTAACACTCGACTAGCCGTTTATGTCTTAAGAGTTTTTCTTAGTCTCAAGCCATTCTCTATCCAACATTACCTTGGGCTTACATTAAAAAGAAGAAATTCTCGACCTTGTGATATCAGGTTAAGGGTTTAGGACATTTGGGGGTGTAATTTTTTAGCTGATAGTCACGAGGGTAAAGTTAATAATGAATATTAAAGATAGAATAGCAAATTTTAATATATATTACAATGATAGTATAGATGGCGTTGCTAGACAAAATTTTAATAAATAGTCAAAAGACAAGATCAAAAACAAAGTTAAGTAGATAGTCGGTCACTTCTTTATTTATTTTTAATCTTGTCTCAATAACTATGCGCATTGAATTTTTAAATTTTTTAGCGTCAAACAACGTTAGCTGTTGATAACGCCTTTTAATAAAGAATTCGAAGCATTAAATAAGCTCCAACTTTCTTAATGTTATTTGTTGCTTAACAAAATACAAGAAATTGTAGTTAACATTTTGTTTAGTTTTCTTATGGTAAACGAGGGAGATACGATTTTTTGTCACATGATGTAATATGATACTGTGAGTGTGAAACAGACTTAAACCCAAAAAGTGTAATTTTGCAGTTAGTGTCGTTGGACTCTAAACCTTCGATATACAAATAAGATTCCAGCCATTTTGTTATGAGAAATCATGAGTATTTTAAGCGGAAATGTGATATACATTTATTAAAAAATAAACAACTTAATTGCTTTTTAGAAACGTATTTGAATTACAAACTCCTCATGCGGGATCGCAATATTTTGGAAATTTTATATGATGCCACTCCGCAGGTGTTCAATTATGAAAGCATATTGAGCTTGCAGAATCTTTTCATTATGTACGATACGAGAAACGCCCAAGAGATTACAACAAGCTTTCACTTAATTAAAAACTTAACGTAATTAAACGACTGCGAAAAATCCTTAATTAGTGCTTCAATATTTCAAATTTGCATTTGTTAAAAATATTTACTGGCAGTCACATAAATGTATAAAACTCCAGCAATCATACAAACTCCTCGGATGAGCTTTTGGGTGATGAACGTTTACTGAAAGCTATAATAACGAAATTTTAACTTCCTGCAGATTAGGTAGAATGATTAAATGCTTTAATCGACTTCTATCAAACTGTGATAAGTATTAATTTTACACAAGCTAATATTCTTGTGGTAAAGCTCAATAAATTCAGTTTAATCCCACTTCTATGTAAAGGGGTATATCTGTTACGCTCGAACATCGAAAACATTTAGTGAACGAAAAAACAAACCACACACACTTTGTGGTCGGTGTCAAACACCAAACATCGAAACGCGATAACTTTTCACGTTGTGGCCGTTACTCTTGATCACGACGCATTATGGACAGTTAGTCCAAGCAACGAAAGAAAAATAAAACAAAAATAAATCGTGTAGTTCTGAAATTTAGCAGAGGGATGGTTAACAGTGTCCGGAACAACATACTAAAATCCCAAAGGGAGAGGCTTGTGCTAGGGAGAAGAAGGGTTCAAAGTCGTTTTTATCAGTTTTCGTAAATATCTAAAAAAACTATGAGTTTTAGAAAAAAAACACTATGTGCAAGATTAATCTACATAAAATTTTCTACACTGACTAACTACAGTGATGCGGTAGTGGATTCCTATGGAAAGAAATGATAAAAATAATAAAATTGTAAAATATAAAATGGCCTAAATACAAAACTACTTTACAAATACCACTTATTTTGAAGGCATTACTAGTTGTCAAAAATAAGGGTGATAAATCGTCTTGACCCAGCAATACCTTCGATATTTTCGCTGCGTGAAAGACCGTTATTCCGGTTAGGTCTTATTGCCTTCGGTTTTCCAAAATTCTCGTCACCCCCTTTTTTATTTTTCTTAAACATTCATATCTTAATAATACTCATTAGTTTTTTATCGAATTAAAGAAATTTTTAAAATAACGGCGTTTTCCAAATATGACTTTATCACTGGGGTAGCTGGATGTCCTTTCACAATCACCTTTGCTTGGCTTATAAATAACTCTAAATTAAATTTCATACAAGTTCAAACTCTATTAACAGTAAATTTCAAAAGTATAATTGCACAAACCGAATCTACCTCAACTGGCCAGGTATTATTAACAGAGCTTTTTGAAAAAAATCCGTAGTCGGTAAATAATAATATCATTCTATTGTTCTAGTTTCGTGGATAGCTCTATACGGCATTATAAATCCTATTTATCAGAAAATGGTTTTAATAACAATAAATAGAAAAACAGCGCAATACCAACTTCCGCCTTCGCTCTCCCAATGTTCATTGAAATTTAAAATTTTCAAAAAAAATTAACTAGTAGTACATCCCAAAAATTAAGCAGGCGGGAATAGAATTGCCCAACGGTACGACCTGCTTGTCGTAAGAGGCGACTACAGCGATCCAACACATACACACACACTTCTTACTTCCCCCCACACACATACTCATACACCAACGCGCACACACACATACACACAATCGCACACGCACACACCCACTCATACATAACTACACTGAGATTCGGTTTTATTTTCTTTGGTGCGATTCTTAGGGTTTTTTTGCGGTTCTGGTACTTGTTGCTTGGTGTTATTCTTTTGGAGTTTTCTCCCTTTTTTTCTTCGATCCTTTTGTTCCACATTCCATGCCCTTTTCCTGTGGCTGGTTTTACGTTCTGTCGGTCTTCGTGTTGACATAGTTAATTTTTCTTCCTGTTGTAGGTGCTTTCTACTCCAGTTTTTCTTTTCTTCAGAAACCATGACTTATTCGACTTTAGGTCTAGTTAGCTATTCTTTTCTTTGGTTCTTTTTTTGTTGCGATTCTTGGGGTACCACAGCTTGAAGTAATTAATTTTTTTGTCTATCCAGCATTCTTGTTGTTCCCTAGCTTACTGTGAGGCTTGACACTATTGTCATTTTGGGTGTTACTGTTGGTTTTCTTCCTTGCTTTTCTTCTTTACTTCTTTACGTTTGGTTTTCTGCAGGAAACCAATCTTTTTTTGAGGTCGAAAACTTTCCTGTTTCTTTTCTGAAGAAACATCCGTCCTTTGACGACTTTGACTGTGTTGACGCCGTTCTACCTTGGCCTTCGTTCAGTGCTACTACCTACCTATTTTTCTCTGTGCTTTTCTTCAATTTTTTTTTGCTTTGTTCGGTACTTTGGTTCTTCGAGCCGGATGAAAGTTCTTTTTTTTTATTTTGGGGTGTTTATTTTCTTTGTTTTTTGTTTTCCTAGACAAATTTTCTTTTAGTTTTTTCTTAAGCAATTTTTTGTGTGTTTGTTGTTTTGGAACTGCTCACTCCCGTACTTTTGCTTTCCTACGTCGACCTTTTAATTTTGCTGGGGGGATTTGATACGTTCATTTCCGACGGTAAAACCGTATACGTTAATTTTATTACACATTTCCATAGATTTCGTTTCTACTCTTCAATACCCCAACATCTTGTATGATTTACCCGTTTATAATATGTACGCTTTAACTACAATTTCAATTTCAAATTTGTCTACTCTAAAACGAAAAGTTTACGCTATAAATTATATAGTTGGGACCTTGTTTTGAGTATCCTTTAACGAGCTATACTACACGATAACGTATATTTGATTCTTTAGCCATCTAAAGACTCGTCGAAATAAGGTCGCGTACTATTAGATAAAACCGTTTCAAGTTTTATAATCACATTTGATAACACTAGTATTACTTTGAACTCTGGTTATTATTTAAACGAATTAATATTCACTTTCTTTTCTAAATTTTCAAAAGCACTCGTGATTGTGAGATTTATCGTTCCCGTTTTTATGGAATTTCGTGCACGCAATATTGCGTGGTAAGTAATTGTGGTTTTACAAAAATATACGTTTCGGCGGCACTAAATTAATTTACCTTTAATTATTCTAGCTTTCTCCGGTGGACCTAACGATCAGTTCGAGCCATCGCTCCTGTTGGAACGGGAGGACACGCGCATGGCGTGATTTCGCACACAGCTGTTCCACTCTGTCTTTAGAGATGGGAGCCAGCCTACAACTTGGACGTGGGTGAGTCTTTAGTTCCGATTTCTTTCTGTTTTTTTGTTGAAACTTCTCCTGGGAAAGGGTCGCATCCATATGTTTATTGGGGTTGATTTGAAGTCTACACTTTGGTAATTTATAACGGGGGGTGGGAGGTCCTCTTTTCATGGGGTTGTAAATTTTTGTTAATTAAGACATTGTAAAAAAAAAAACCGTAACAGAAATTGAAGGCAATTATTCATTTATACTTTAAAAATTTTTGCTTAGTGTACTCAAACCAAATATTTCAAACATCAATAAATCAAAGTCACCTTCAATTTATGTCATAAATGTCAAACTTGAAGTTTTTATTATTTTGAAAACGATCCTAGGTTATGGATCGAAACGTTAATAAAGATAATTTTAAAAACTATGAGTGGTTTAATCCCCAAAGAAGATTAAGAAGAATTGTATGTTTAATTGTTATATTAAAGATAATGATTTAGAGCTGTTATTTTTAGGGTTGTAGTTTCTTTTTCTTTTCTTGGTAATTAATATGGAGGACCGAAAAACGGCAGCTCGCCATTTTAAGTATTGATTCTTTTTTTGTGTTCATTTTTGGTACTACTGTTCTGGGCTAATATGCTTTTTTTTTGGTAATTAGAGGTTGTATGATTATTTTTGTGAGTTACAAATGAGTGCGTGTCCTTTTATTTCATGCCTTCCCTTAGGGTGGTAGTTAGAATACCCCCCCCCCCTACTCACCGATTGAGCCCGGTCATTCTTTCTTTGTTTTTTGTTTGTTTGTTCTAAGACTACGTCGCTGTACGTAGCAGGTTTTATTTAATTTTCAATCCTTTTCCTGTGGTATGTGCTGTTTTCCAGACCTTTCTCCTATCCTTCGGAAAGTACGACTTAGTCAACTTTTCGGTTCATTTAGCTATTCTTTACTCCGATTGTTTGTTGGATACGATTATTTGGCACCACACCTTGAAATACATCAATTTTTTATTCAGCGTTCTTCACGTTCCTTGGCATTGAGACTCGACAGTTATTGTCGCGTTTTGGCTTTTGTTATTGGTTTTCTTCCTCATTTCTTTTCTTATTTTTTGTTTTTTTGCAAGAAACCAATTCTTTTTCGGAGGTTTGAAACTTTACTGTTTCTTTATTAGACATATTCGCCCTTAGACAAGTTGCAGTACTAGGCCATTCCATCTTTTCGTTTGTTAATTACCAGCCCATACGTTTCCGTTTTCCTGTAGTTCTCTATAATTTTTTTTGCTGTCCGGTGTTTTGGTCTTTTTTCCTTTTGATTATATCTTTTATTTTCTGAAACGAATTTTTTGTGGTCTTTCCTGTTATTGTAATGCTTTGTCAGTTGTTTCTGTTTTCTACCCGGACCGTTTAATTTTGCTGTGGGGAATTTGTTACGTTCTCTTTCATATCAAAACAATTTAATGCCTCATTACTTAGAAAATCGTTTTAGTTTCTACGCATTTTAATTTGTACTTTTATAAATTTAAGCTGAATAAACAGGCAACCAACTATACGCGTCCTTCATTAAATCCACGAATTTGGTTGTCTACATTTCTTATCTTACCTATACAAGTCCATCTGTTTTATCTTTTCTAGTTCCTGATCTGATACGAAAACTTGATTACGCGTGGATAGAGTGCAAAATGGGCATTTCCTGGTATTGTAATAGTGTTGGATTTTAAAAACCGTCCGTGACATAAAAATGTAATTTCTATTGGGGATGTAATTAAAAAATGTACCAGTTTTGGTGTTGTACGTTTCGTTGAGTGAAATGGGATACTTACATTTTAGTTAAAGTTGTCGTTTGCTTCGGAAAGATAAAGTTGTAATTTTCCCAACCGTTTGTGTATCTTCTGTGACAGTTAATTTGAATGATCTTTCGATAAACAAGTGTTTGTTTGGTGTTAAAAACATAAAAACAACTTCAAGTGAAATATGACATGATGGCCATTGTTATCAAGGATTTTGAATCCTACAATAACAGGTGTGACCCGGAGTGAAGGACAACGTGTAAATTTACGATTGTACGCGTAACATTTATTTTACAACAAATGAAGGTGGTATTATTTTTTTTTCTTATAAACATCTCTTTTTAACGGAAGACTGAATCAACCTCAAAATACTATAATTAAAAGGTTTGAGCATTGAGGTAGATATTCGAAGACGAAGAGTGTTACAAACTTCAACTTGAACTACTATGCAAAATTCTCCGGGGCAAATCGGTACCTAGTTTTTTTCTCTTTTTGGACATCTTCCCTCTCTACGACTAGTTGGTTTGCACGTGATTCTTCCGTTTTTTTTTTGTTGCGGTAACCAGTGCGGACTACTTACATTGCTTTTTTTCTCCACACGTAAAACACTATCGGTTTATAGGCGGCTTGATTTATTCACAACTAGTAGTGGCCGTTAGAGCATCGTTCACTGTAGAAAACACGTCGTGGCCAAGAATAATTGTCATAACGCGAAAAATTATCGTGTTGTTTGGTCGTTTGGCATCGACCACAAAGCGTTGTGACGTTTTTTCTTTCACTGAGCGTTTTCAACATTTAGGCGAGTTATGTATCCCCAATCTTTATATGTATTATAAAATAGAATCTAATAGGAAATTATTCGAAATCATTAAGAAATTATTAAGTCAAGTACAACAATGTAATTCTAGGATAAATATAAAAAGGTTATTAACAGTTCATGAGAACGGATGCAATACAATGTATTCCAGACGATATAGACACTGGAGGTGGCAGGTCACAGACGGTTAATATACCGCGATTATCTAGAAAGTAAGATTGTTACAATGTATTATGAATAATATTAAAAAATAAGCAGACATGAGCTCTGCAAGTTCCCACAGAATTGTGAGGGACAGGGACAACATAAATACCCCAAGAGTCCCAAGATCAGGCAGTCAGTCAAAGTATTTCAGTTTTAACATTGCAGTTTGTTTAGGCTACTCACCCTAATAATAGTTCAATTAGTAATTATATTTCGACTTAAACTTAATATAATATAAACTTAAATATAAATATAAACTTAAAATAATTTTAAACCAGTTTGTTAAAATTTCATAATTAATGTCTGATTAAGCTATTAAAATTTGTTACAAGTTTTAGATGTAGTTTTTAAAAACACCGCTCTCAAGGCCCGAAACGTAACTGGTGCAATCGGTAGGAGGTCACTAGGGAACCCAAATTGGAAAAATTTGTGGTCTGGAATTTCAATTTCCAATTTAGCAGAACCCAAACAGAAGTTGAACCAGATACAAGCATCGATCGAATTCAAACCAAACCAACGTGGACAAAGTACAAAATCGACAGAGTCCATGAAAGCGCCGATGAAACTAATGTAAGTTTATTTTCCTTAAAACCAATTGATTTATGACAAATTTATTGATATTCGCTAGTAATAGAAAATTTTTTTCTTATTTTATTATTTTACGTATATACAGAATTTTTTATTTTATTGCAATTTATGCCATTTAATTGAAATGAAAATAATTTACTTATAATTTAAGGGAAGTTATTTTCAAATACGAATATATTTAATCAATTACTGAATAAAATTCATTCACAAAGCGCATCGCGACTTATAAGTTGTAATTAAATATTTTTCAGTGCAGAGATATCTAATTATAACGAAACAATTATTAAACGTGACATTTTATTATTAAATACTTCAGCACGAGGTAATTGTTTGTAGAAGACGCAAACTATTTAATTTCACCTACACTAAAAACCAAAACTTTTTAATAGACATAAAAAACCTTGTAACTAAAGTATAAAGAAGACACGTTGATGCAACGCAAAAACTGACCGGACGCACACTAACACTAATAGCCAGCCGAGATAACTTAGAACAGTGGGAAGATTTTAAACGGATACTAATCGCATATTTTGGCGATCAAAGGAACATAAAATGCCTCATCCGCGACCTGAAAAACCTCAGAATGGGAAACAACCAATCCCCGTACCAATTCGGAATGCAAGTTCCACAGATTTGTGAGTGGCAGGAACAACATAAATACCCCGGGAGCCCCAAGACCAGGCATTCGGTCAAAGTATTTCAGCTTTAACATTGCAGTTTGCTAAGGCTACTCACCCTAATAATAGTTCAATTAGTAATTATATTTCGACTTAGAGTAATTTTAAACCAGTTTGTTAAAATTCCATAATTAATGTTTGATTAAACTAATAAAATTTGTTACAAGTTTTTAAAGTAGTTTTTAAAAACACCGCTTCCAAGGCTCGAAACGTACTGGCGTAATATAGCAACATTTAAACTCATCTACAACATTTTACAATAAAGTTGACAGTCTCTTTTTATCCCTAATTGGTATTGAAAATTTGTAAGGAATAGCAGTAGAAGGCGGCACTTTGAAACGTGAATAGTTTTTTTTGACATAAATTGGTATAAAATAAATTTTATTTAAATTTAAGATCTGGTAAAGTATATGCTACTTAAATTATTTTTTAATGGCATAATATTAACTGAAGCATTGTTTGTCTTAGAAGATAACTGCATAATATTAATAAACTGATTTGATAACTTGATTTTACTTTGTGCCATTATTACCACTATAAAGTCCTTTTCCTAATAACAAGCATTTACTACGACAATAAAGTCTTGTTCATTAATATTATAAAAAGGTGTTATAAAAACAGCTTTCATTACGTCGGTAAAGCGTTCGTAAATTTAATAAACCTTTCATTAATATTTTATAAACAGAGCTATTAACAATGTATGATTCCTTGTCTTAGCAACTCTCTTTCAGTCATTTGAGGGGTAAATACAATGTTAGAAAGATTCTTTTAGGCGTTTGAAAACATCACATTTTAATTGAAACTGCTATTTTTAGTATAAAATAGAAATTTTATGAAATGGTTTTAATTATTTTTCTATTTATTTAGAAGGCTTATTTTTTAAATTCTTACGAGCAATTACTACATGGCGGTGTTGACATATTTCATTACCATTCTTGTGGAATTTGACATTTATTTTTAAGGCTAGCGCCTAGCTTTAGTTAAACATGAAGTACAAGGGATGTATTTATTACTGAAAAGTTGACAGTTTAAGCTTTTAATGACGATACATCCTGTACATCGAATGTTTTAGAATAATTAAGGTTCAGGGAGCGGTGGAATTTCTATATTTTTTAGTATAAAGATACTTTACATAATTACATAATAATACAGAAATAACTTTGAAGGCCAGTTGAGAATATTTCTATAAAAGTCGCAACAGTTGTAGAAAGGCTGGTGTGATCGTAGCTATGGTGCTATAAAAATATTAACGTTTGAGTTCCGCTAAAGGTCGGCAGTCTCTCTTTCTGCCGTCTCCGCTTAATTTTAAGTACTACTGGCAAGTGTTTGGAGGTTTCGCTTTTATAAACTTTGCTCATATTTACACGTTGGTTATTTCCGTCATACGTTGTTATCGAAGTTAACGCAAGACAACCATGTTTTAACATATTTGTGTATAATGGAAGCTGGGTGATGTAGGAGGATGTGGTGTTCTTAATTTTCAACACAGTGTAACATTATTTTGTAATGTTAACGAATAAACAAATCAATTAATTAATTAAAATTCAGTAACTTGTATAACTTATAGACAAAAATTCCACAATAAGTTGCTTCATATTTCAGTCAGACTCCCTTATAATAAAAGACCAGGGTTACAAATAGCTTCAGGCTAAACTATTGTAAATTCCAGCGGCTTTTATCATTTAAAGCTCTACCCTCGTAAATCAAATACAATAAACCTCTTAAAGTTTAGGTCGGTTACAGATTGACGAATCTGATAAAATTAAAATGTAATAGTACCTTTTAGCGTAAACAAAGGAAAGCAATTTTCAGTTTGAAAAGCTTAACCTTCTTAATACTTTCGTTGATTGACAGCGAGTTATAGAAAACGAAACATTATAAATAGCGAAAACTATTTCCAATTTGATTTGTTCAAATATTACAAGTAATTTTAAGTAGTCTGGAGACATCCATTGTATTTAAAATCCATTTTGGCTCAAATAGGTTGGCCGGTTTTTGTTAATGGCAGACTACTGTCGCCATAGGTAGGTTCCACATTTCAATAATTAAGAAATTTGTAGAAGGTACAATATAATTTAAACCCTTGGGAAAATAATTGCTTCCGTGACTCTCATCTAAAAAGCGGTTGGATTTGGTTTCTGAAATCTTGTTTTGTGGGAGGTTCTGTTCAGTCATTGGATAACAGAAAATGACGTACATAATGATTAGGGTAGGAATTAGTCTATATAACTTAAGGCTTTAGCCAAAAAAGAGAATTTTCCAATGGGGCTGTCCGTGGTCAAGAAGTTGAAAGAAACGTAGTTCGCGGGTAGCGTTCTCCGGCATCACAGATATAATATTTCACTCAGTATCACAATATTAAAAATTGGAAAGGAGTGATTGCTTTTCTAATTCGCGAGGGATATGCCCATATGTTCGCGGATTTATAGTGATACAAGGTAACTATTAAAAAGCTTGTAGGCGTGTGACGCACAAGTAAGTGATATTGTCAAGATCCTGCCGGGTTCGTGTGCCAGTCAATTCTTTAAAAATTACAAACAGAAGCAACAAGCAAGATTCTCTTCCCCAATTTAAGAACTGTTCTACGTTGGAAGATAAACCCTCAAACAATGGACAATTTGTAGTAAGTAAGTTTTATAGTTAAGTAGCATGACCAATTTTTAGTTAATTTATTTGTTAGGACGTTTTGGCCATAAACTGTAGGATTAATTTAGTGTAAGATTTGTAATATAAGTTTTCCTTCATATACAAGTATTTGAAAACTACTTATGTACTCAAAATTTCCATAAATTCCATAGTCACCTATTCACTTAAATTTCTAACTTAAAATCAATGAATGTAAGAGGTTCACGTTTCTTGCTCTGTGAATTAAATAGTTTTGTTTGCCGTTGATTAAGTCAATAGTTTTTCTTATTTTTTTTATAAGTAGTAAAAAAGTGAGGAATTGATTAAAAGGAACAATTGTCCTCCTTGGGATGACAAGTCTCTCAAGGTTTTGTACATACATTTGGACATTCTCGACTTGTCTGGCGCCCTTGGCAATTGTCATTAAGCCACAATATTTTATGAAAGGTAAGTGCCAAATCTTTTGTAGTATATTATAAATCAATTTAACCCTTTTTGCAAAATTATATCCCTCTATATGATCTACGACCTTCCGCTAGCTAGTGCCGGTGACCGCCCTTTAATTTTTGTTTTACAGGCAGCCCCCATTTTATAATTTTACTGGAAAATACATACTTAGTAGCTTTTCCGCCTGTAACAACAGGCCAGAGATTTCTTTTGTAAAAGGGACTCCACTGAACGAGGAAACTAATGTACCCTGGGAAAACGCTTCTTCTAGAGGATTAAAACCTAGACGGCGGCGAGTTGGCGCCCACAGAAAATTTTAACGTATGACTAAGTAAACTTTCAAAAGCCTTTCAAGGTAGGTTAATCCCAAAGTTAGATCAACTGTTCAAGAAGATTTGCAAATTGTATACACTTTAGAGCATTCTTCCTTTCAATAGGACCCATCCCACACCACTTCAGTTAGGCCGTGCACTGTTAAATTGTTACGTCCTCCCGCTTCTTCAGAGTACATTAAAGTAGTAACGTAAAGTCAATTTTGCACGTAATGTACCATTGTAAAAACATTGTCAGGCTAGAAATTATTTATATTAAGCGTTTAAACAAATCAATTTTCTGGAAAAAATGTAAATTTCATGTGGAGGCTTTCGTTGGATGATTTTTCACGATTGTAGTAAAGATCTAAATCTGCAATCATGTCTAGAATCACTTGCTTCAGTGAACTTTTGGTAATGAAGCACTATCACAGAAAACTGATTACAGGTGATTTGCAAAATTTCGTTGTAGTTGTGCGGCGGCCAGTGATAAATTTCGTACATGTCAATCAAAATTGGTTGTTATTCCAAAAAAAAACGTAAATGCGCTTAACATCAAAATTGAAGAAGATCGTCAAGGCTTACAGTGAGATATAGGCATTCTTAGATAAATCGACGATATATATTTGAATTTTTATTCACATTTAACTTTGAAGAGATGTGTTCCGAATGAACTTCACATAATTCAACCGTGTTAATTGGCGTAAATTTTTTTTGAAAAATTAAACATAGGAAACTGCTAAATTCATAACAGCTGATAAAACTTAGATATATTTGTACGAACTCAAACACCTAAATAAAAATTCATTGCTTGGCTGTTCAAAAATGCATGTCTAGAAAGGTATTCGTTCATGAAACACTTTCGACAATTTTGTTGCTTACTATTTTCCGTTATATTTGTCATGTTGCAAGTATTCCTAAAACAACCTAAAATCAGTCGTCAAAACAACAATATGAGGATAATAACTTTAATCACCCCAAGAAGCTGTTGAATGGCGCCCTTAAAAACCATATTTTGGAGATAATAGCTCCTGAATGTAAAAACTGTTTTGAGAATTGATTTGAACGTTTCCAAAAGTATATTAACCTTTATATGAAATGTTTTGAAAAGCAATAAAAGGGTGTTCTCCTAAAATATTTTCTTCCCTGATTTTTACAAAACTGTAGGAATATGCAACCAACAATACTCCTAACTAATTGACCAATAAGCACGCAGCATGCAAATACATGGCATTCACGCTTAAGATACCCCACAAACAGCAATGGACTCGTCCGACACCCCACGAAATACTCTTAGAGAGAACTTAACAACATTGCAAGACGGAAGTCGCCAAGCTCCTCGTGCAATAAGGTTTATCATTTACATTATCCTGTTACTACCACTAAATATAACAGGATAAAATCTCTTATAATCACACTACGGATGCAGGAGTCCTCCACAACATAGCTTGATTGCGCTCCACCTCCGAAGCTATGAGGTCTACCTTCTAGAGCACGTGACGTCAGGATTGGAAAAATTCTGCTAACAGTTCGCTCTAATTTCTACCAATTAAGGACGGCTCCCGTATGTCAGTATCTCCGCCTGTCACTAGATTTAGGACTACGTCGATCATTCACTTGGCAATTCGCTATCGTCAACATAAACAAACCGGTTACTGTCATGAAGTTTTTCGCACACTATGAATTGTTGGTTGGTGCAAAAAACAAGAAACTTGTCAACTCGGGGACAAAACGTTCAACCATAGGTCACCTGGCTAGTAATAACCGATATCAACCATGGTATTCAGTTTGCACAAAATACTAGCCAAATACCTGGACATAACGCGTCTTAGAGGCTTTTCCACTACCGAGTTTCTCATCCTAACGACACTAGAACCACCAATATACAGTCGTCTACGCAGATTGGCGCCTGACCAATTCAAAATCGCCAAGGCCGAATTCACTACATTCGTTCAATTAGGAATAACAAAGCCATCACCTTAGGTATCACCCTACATTTAATGACCAAACACAACAAAGGGTGGCGACCCAGTGGAGACTACAGGACTTTAAACGCTTGCACAATTTCTGACAGGTAACCCATCCCATTTGTAAAAGATTTTGCACAAAACTACAAGGTAGTAAATCTTTTTCTACAATCAATCTTGCCAGAGGAAATAAAAACACATTACAAAACATATACGATGGACCATACAAAGTAATCCACATGGACGACAAAAGTGTCACAATTGACAAACAGGTCAAGAAACCAACCGTTTCAATCGACAGGGTCAAACCAGTATATACGAAAAACAAACGCTCAGAAACAGTCAACACGAGTTGAGTAATGCGGAAAAGTATATACATATACTACATCTTAGTTTTAGGGCAACTGTAATACTTTTTTTTTATTTTCAGATTCCTATGAACAATACCGTATTATGGTATGGATGCAACAATGTTTTCAAGCCGCAGTAGAAATATTACATATTAATTTTTACAATGTACACTTTTCACTGATTAATGTATCCACACAGTATGTTGCAAATTTAAAATGTGCAAAATAAACAGTATTATTACATACCTTGTTACTTTTATATATTACACAAGAATAGGTCTAAAAATTGTTGACATCCAATTATGTGCAAATTCTGTATTAAATCTGACTGCATTTTCAAGATTATTTACGTATGGACTAGAAGCATTGGCAAATTTCTACTAATAATTTGCTAGACTATATGCAAATACTGAATACTGTATAACATGGTGTACAATTTAAGCCGTGCAAACACTGCGTAAACATATTAAGTAACCAATACAGGAAGTCATTGTGTTATGTTATTTGAAAGGGGTAAAGAAGTAAGTGTAATGATTCTTATTCTAACATATTTAAAAGGTGCCGTATGGAATCAATAAGAAGTTAATTACAAATCTAACGTAATAGTATATGCATAGTGCTAAATAATGTTACAAATGCGACCAATCATCTCCTACATGCAAATATTGCGTAACATTGATTACTTTGGGATAATGTGTTAAAACAGCAAGTAATGACAATACCCTCGGGAAGCTGGTATGATTAGATTAATGTATGTCTATCTCTCTTGCACACATATAAAGTTTATAAAGAGCTATTTATTGTGTTTTCATGTCTTGCACGTGCATTTGTCGATAACGAGCCGATTTTGACGGTTGTAGAATATATTCGTCTACTTTATAAGAACAAGGATTAACATTCTTAAACAAAATTAACAACTAAATATATCACAAATTACTTAACGTAATAGAAATTATTTTCGGTAACCAAAATTACTATCTAAATTCTTAACCCAATAACAAAAACGTATTGTGGGTTTGTTTATAAATTTCATATAGTTAAATAGAAAAGAATGTTCGTTCATTTACAGTAACGGAAGGTTATATTTTCAGAAACTTAAACAGTTTTTTGACTGAAGTGAACTCGGACACCTCTAAAAAACCTTTATCTTCTCACCGTATTTTGTTTTGATCAGACTTCGAAAAAAACTAGTCGTTCTGAATTAACATACTTTTTCTAACACGAAGTTGTCAATATAATTGAAATTAAGGTGCCCCTATAATTATAAGCAACCGACCTGGTCGGGTGTTATCTAAACTTTATTGACTAGCCGCAGTCAGTTCGATACCTATCTTCAAGGTTAACTAACCCTCAAGTTACATGTAATACGATAGTATTTATCAACTTACCTTGTGATACAATAAAATTTCAACAACCCTGTATATAGAAAAAAGCAAATTATTTACGCAAAAAATGAATTTAATTCATTTAGTGAATACGGATGAATATTTTTATATTTAATAATTGAAATGTTAGGATCACAGGAAAGAAGAAAGATTCAAAGCAAAGAGAAGTTCAAGGATACGCATAATTAACCATAAGTTATTTTAATTCAACACATATAAGCAAAAGGGAACGTGCTGTGTAAGAAAATCAATAATCCCAAGGCAAATTGTATTCGTTGTAAAAGCCAACGTCAGTTGTATCAGATATGAAGAAGTAGAAAATTTAGGAATTGTTATGTTAAAACGGTCAATAATTAACAGAAACACCTGCTTTTTAAAAGGTTACGTTCAACGAAGTCGAGCGCAGGTTAAGATAGGATTTCATAGAAATTATTTTCAACCGTCAGTTTGGTATAAACAGCTAGGGTAACAGACATCTTAAGGAGCGGGGAAAATGCACAATTGGTTATATACAACAGATAGAGACGGATATAAAGCAAGCAAGGAATTGAAATGCACGTACCATATACATGTGGAGTTGAGATAGGATGTTATCAATATCGATTTTCTGTAACTCAAGTGGGGTTAAAACGAGACCACAAACATGCGTAGAAATGAGATGCATAGCGTCTAGGAGGAGTTTGGTGACGACAAAAAACTCTGTCATTGGTCGTAAACGAACAGTGTTAGAAACGATTGCACACGCGAAGGTTAAAAGCAAATTTGAAGTATGCAATAACTACGGCCGGAGAAATTTTCGGAATCAACCGACGGTTACACTCAAAATTTGTAGAATTCGTTTTGAAAATAAGCTTTTCGAAGGAAGCGCGTCCACTAGGGGGTTAGAAAAATGATATAAATACTGAAGATTTAATATTCACGTCCTCTTTTTTCCTTTACGTCAATACAGTGCTAAATACTGATTCAGGATACAATAATAAAGCTTTTGTGAGTATTTTATGTAATGTTACCGTAAATACAGTGGTTGCAAGTATAAAACTGTAGTAGTGGACCTCTAATTATTAACGTGAAGTACGAGTAGTGCTTATTAATTAAAAAGGTCTGGCTACTATAACAAAAATTATTTAATGGATGCATGATATATGTGGGTAAGCACCACAAGTAATCAAGTTTGTATGCATGATATATGGAATGGTACTGTGACACGAGGTGCATGGCTTGCGGTGGTAGCAGATGGTAGAGGCCTGTAGATCCGCTGAGCAGCACCGTGAATGGAAACAACGCCGACGGGTTTTCTGGCAATCATCTCCGACGACATGGAAGCCTGAAGAATTCTCCAGGTAATTTATTTGAAATTTCTGTTGTTTTATAAATATTTGTGAAGTTTTGTGCTGAGTGGTTGATTTTTTTTGGTGGCATATTTATAGTTGTAAAAACTTATTGTAAAAGATACATGTACTGAGGTTTAAATATTAAAAAGGGTGTATTTAGAACATCTAAAATTTAGTCAGGAGAAAATTGAATTGTAAAGGGTAAACGGGTCTGTAAATTTTGGTTTTAATTTATGCAAGGTTTAAAAGGCATATAGAAACTGAACTGGGTTATAATGAGCTCACTATACTCCAGTGTAAAGTCAATTTAGGGTAACATGTGGGGCCCATCTACTCATATCTCATTGAATTTGTTTAAAAATCATTAGAAAAATCAAGGACTTTAAAAGCATATCATAATTTGAGTTTTATAATTATTGTATCAAACTGTTTTCAACTCATGTGAATATAATTTATCTGTTAATAGGTATAAATAAAAGGTTGTATGGTTGTGATATCAATTGATAATTTTATTGAATGGTATGCGAGTGTGAAAGAGATATGTTTGTAAACTTAGGTGTGCGAGAAGAGGCACAGCTGAGCTAACCAAGGAAGCTGAAGGAATTTGAAGGCGAAATAAAAGGGTAAGGAATTTTTTTTTGTTGAAATTTTGGAATTTTTGAAAATTTTATGTTGACCCTGGTGGGATACAAACTTTGATAGTGAATCCAGAGACTGTTCCGAGTTTTACTGAGGTTGCACGGCAATATATATATATATATATATATATATATATATATATAATATTATCTTACTTGAAACTTTTTTTAGATTCAGAGGAAGAGACTATTTATTTTTTAAATCAGCACAATTTGAGTGTAAACGTTTTCGTGCACAAACGATGAGGTCATAGGTCCCAGCGTAATATATCATTAATCAAAACAAATAAATTATAAAACTGTAATATTTTAGAATACAAAGTAGCGTTGCTGATATCATTTCTAACTTATAAAATCACCACAAAAAATTGACAATCTTTGAGTATGAACAATATAAGATACAGAAATAATCCTTTCATAGATCAAGAATGGATGTAGCTTAAAAAGGAAATAACCTAACCTCATTGGTGGGATTTACTAATACAGAAACTCTTAAAATAAAATATGAATATAAACATTTCAAATAAACGTAACAAATTATCGGGTTTTCCATCCCGTATATATTCAGAATCTCCTACCATTGTTAACAAATTGCAAAATACCAAATGATTTGTCTGATGTGTCTATTTAAAACAATAAAAATTTGGAAGCTTTAACTAAAACACTTACCCTTAGCATAAACTTCATGACGTTACTCCATTTTGTAGCCTCTTCAGCAACAGTAGTAGCGTTGGAGAACGAGTTATTAGAATTGCAATAATCATCAAGTAACATCTTTTCGACTTCACTCCTGCAAAAATTTTCTATTTACATATCTCTTGATATACCAATTGACTTACCCAGATGCCATTATTTGTTCAGCTTCTGATTTTTTTGCCTGATTCATACTACAAATTGTTACCGCAGGAAAAGGTAAAGCTGATAAAGGTATTGGTGTTGGATTTAAACTCATTATTACTGGATTAAGATTGTATTTAGCGTAAATGTTATTGATAAAATATGCCGCAAAACCAATAGCACAACAGAATGAGAAAAACCAAAAAAACCTAAAATTAGATATGAGTTACAATTACGTATTAGTCTTTTGCTTTTAGCCATCACTTTAGTGCTTGCTAACTGTGAATAGAAAGTTCTTGTTGGGAAAACAATTCTGTGCAAAGCGTTAGCTGGCGTTCTTCCTTAAGGGCTTGAAATAGGATCTAGCGTTTACTCGGTCTAACTACTGGAACTATAGAACAGATACCTTTTTTGTACTAAAAATTAAAGAACTGAAAAGTAGTGTCAAGACTACTATAGTCTGTAATGCATATTGCATTGCAAAAATTATAACTATGCACCTATGTTCAGTATATGTAAGGAGTTAGGACACTTTTTTTGTTAGTTGCCGATGCTATTATCTCTCACTTTTAAATCATTTTAGTTTCTACACTTTCTACCATTATTTTCTATTTCTTTTTGTTCTGTTCTTCTCTTTCTTCTTCGGTTTCTTGTACTTTATTTAACCCTTACGACGCTACACTGCTTATTCTCATTTAAACCATTGGGAATGGTCTAGAACTGTTGTAAGAATTCACATACCCGTCATATAAGGCAACATACAGGAACACTTCTTTTATTCGTAACCCGAATGACTCTCTATGCTGCAGAAGGCAAGGGGCACTTTTGTAATATTGCGAAAAATACAATATTTATATATACCAGGTTGGAAGAGCCGACTCTTTAAAATTTTGTCGTATTTTGATAGAATATTAAAAATTGCAAGTCACAAAAGAAATTAATAAAGGAGGATACTCTACGAATCAGAGCGGAAAACAACCGCCTGATCTTTTAATGACATGTAAGTTACAGCTTAATAGGCTACAGCTAGATATGATAGGGGTGTGGACATTAAGGTCAAGAAAATATAGGATGATTTAATCCAGCACATTTCAAACAAATATATATATATATATATATATATATATATATATATATATATATATTACTGTGTAGGTTAAAGGTGTGTAAATAGGCCAAGAAGGTATTTTTATAACGAGTCTGTAAATAGAGAAATAATAATTTATTTATTACGCTTCAAATCAATAATTTGCATACTTTAGTATAAGACAAGTCAGACGATTATATACAGAAATTTTTAGTGTTTGTTCGATAAGCAATGGATGTAAAAAATCCTGCATTGGGATTTTCTCCAGATTGCTCATCAAGTGCAAATTTTCGATAGCTGAGTGGACTGTTGTGTGAATGGTGAAAACCAAATTGATAATAACAATAATAAATGCTGAGGTTTTACAATTTCGACAATAAAAAAATGCAATAAATCGGAACAGTGTAAACACTTACCCAACACTTGTCGAGAAGTTCTTCAATGTTGCGTAGCACAAAAAAATGAGTCCCGCGAAGGGAATACAGGTACGAACCGCAAATGTGGCGCACCAAGCCGTGCATCTACCATACGTTACGAAGTATCGAACACGACTCCTTTTATTTTATTGTTCTAGATAATAGGACGGGTATTATCTTTCACGTGTATGCACAGTTTCGAAAAACCGCCTAATATGGTCAAAAAAGGAAACCTCATATATTTCTAACTAAATGACATAATTTTATGTAGCTCCAAAGTAATAATTTGTTTACATTAATTTAATCCAAAGAGCAGTAGGATCGATGACAAGGCTGACTATTGCATACAACCATGTATAATACTAAAGCTTCGCGGTAGGTAAAAATCAATAATTTGTATACATTAAAGTAAGACAAGGTTGACTATTGCAGGCAAACATGTGTAATATTAAAGCTTCGCGGTATATAAAAATCAATAATTGATGCAACGGATATTTGTTTAGTATCGTAAACCAAAAAGTACGTTTATTTAATTCGTAGAAAACTACAAAATAACATAACAAAACGCTCGAGGAGTTCAGGGAGTAATAGCTTTAAGTAAATAAATATTTCTTTGAAAGCTAGAAGACGATACGATAACATTTCGAAGTATAGTACAACGGAAAGGCCAGGTTAACGAACAGTATGTTATTTTTGAAGCACAAATCAATAATTTTAAGGGAAAGAGAATTGTTAGAAGGTAACTAAGGGAGATAGAGAATACATCAGCTGGTAGAAGGACAAGCAGTTTTTAAGCGCGTGACAGACGAGTATATTTTAAAAAGCAAATGGGTGAAACAAAGATTCAAGATGTTTGTCGACGATATCGATTTTCAAGGCGCATATTTAGCGAGTGAACCGTAACCGTAGACAACAGCGAAATAGTGGGGCTCTATGAAACTAGGAAAACAAGAGTGAGACAGAAAATAGTGGTTATGAACGCATGCCTGCAAGGAGAAGATAGACGCAGGCACTATGGGTGTGTTTTGAATGTGGTTAGAGTAAATGGAGAGGAATGATTTTCTGGATACTCTTCGACGGTTGCAACGGGTAGATAGTTTTTCGTGGTAAAGCCGTGGTGGAACGAGAGAAATTCTGAGTTTTAAAAAGTTTGTTGTGTTTTGAGTGCAGGAATTTGGAGATTTGTTTGTGGCGGGTGCGATAGTTCAGCGATGATTGTAGAAATACGTGACTAGAGAAGGGGTTTGAAGATTATAAAAGCTCTTGCCGGGGGTGGAGGAGCTCTCTTAATTTTCTGATTCGCTTCGAGTACACTAAGTAGCATCGAGAAGACGTGTTAATTTAAAATTAAAAGCCGCGACCTAGTGCAGTCCGCCGTATATTTTTACAAGTGTTATAAATGCACGAGTTGGTGCTAACAAGTTAAACGGGCTAAAAATAAATTATTATAAATAATTGTACGAGTAAAAACAGGATGCTACTGAGGTAAGCGAATCAAGTATTTCTTAAACGAAAATGCTGGTGGCACGTTAAATTGAGACGGAAGCAAAAAATTGGATTTGGACACTCCAGGTAACGAATTCTTTTTTTATTGAACTGTTGTGCTGGTATTGAATTATAAAAACTATGAGTGATTTGAGTTACTTGGTGAAAAATTTATGAACTGAAAATTAATTTGATTAACATATGGAAAGACACATTTCTATTTTGAATCTAGGAGTGTAAATACATAAATAATAATTTTATTTGATGTAAGGAGTAAACGGGTCTTTAGTGTAGTTTGATAATGCAGTGTTTTATGCATACAGAATAAAAAGGGTTTATACTGAGTATTTATGCCTGCCATTCAATTCTATTTCCCCATTTATGACTCTGTAGACACAAATCAATAATCACTGCTTAACCATCAAGGAGTATCGATCGAGCGCTCATTCAAGTACGTACCATACGCGTCAGTCTGGTGAAGTGTTCAAAGTTCTCGACAATTCCTGAATTCTTTCCTTCCTTAAATTCTCTATCTTAATTACAGTGTACCGGTACTGGAACGTAGGTAAGTACGGTCTTCATATGTCATTTCTGAAGTGTAACTTATGCATATCTACCGTTTTCGCGTAAATTTAATTACAATGGCCAGCCCTTTGCTCTAGCTATCGAAGTCCTATACACTGAGCTTACTATAGACCTGGCAAAAGTAATTTTAGGGTTTCAGGATAGGTCCATTTACTTGTAAATAAAATGTTGAAGTGTAGAGGAACATAAAATTTACGAGAATTTAGATTGAACTAAAGTGTGAAATATTTTATTGAAAATAATTTGTAAATATTGAGATTGTGTGAAGCATAGTTTATGTCATACGAATAAAAGGGTGCATGTTTTGTCGAAAGATTTTATTTTAAATTTTTTTATTTTTCTTTAATATAAAGGTGTTGAGAGAATGAGTAGCCGTGGAAGATTAGCTTAAAGAAGCATAAATTGTTGTATTTAGGTAAAGATTGGAGGCGTTTGGTTTTGAGTTCAACTAGGGTAAGTAGAAATTCATAAGTGAGGCACGATTCCAAAAAGGATCTAGAGCAATTATTATGACGCCCAAAGTGAGGGGCACGAATTAGCGAGCTGATTCAAAAGGATCCACTGCAATTAATATATATATATATATATATATATATATATATATATATAATTATAGAGAAGAATAATCCACATTTGGAATGCAAATGCATGTTTATATTAATATTTATTAATAGTTTTAAGATGAAATGAAAACCCAACTTTATATGTAAAGTTGAATTACCATTTCAAATCGAACTAGTAATTGAAAACCACTAAAAGAACGGCTACAGCAGGATTTGAACCTGCGACCTCTGATTTTCCGGATCAGCGCTCTAACCAACTGAGCTAAATAGCCAATTATTTAGATGATGTTATAATTAATACTACTGAAGCTTGGCTCTTGTTACCGATTTTCAATTACGTCTTCAATTTCTTTAAAATGCAAGACGTAATTAAAAATCGGTAACAAGAGCCAAGCTTCAGTAGTATTAATTATAACATCATCTAAACAATTGGCTATTTAGCTCAGTTGGTTAGAGCGCTGATCCGGAAAATCAGAGGTCGCAGGTTCAAATCCTGCTGTAGCCGTTCTTTTAGTGGTTTTCAATTACTAGTTCGATTTGAAATGGTAATTCAACTTTACATATAAAGTTGGGTTTTCATTTCATCTTAAAACTATTAATATATATATATATATATATATATATATATATATATTGCTGTGAAACCTCCAAATCCGTGAACTACGCTTTTCGCCTCGGCTGCTCACCTAATTTTATAAATCTCCTCATTCATAAAAATTAAACACATTCCTACCACAAACATCAACGTTAACTCTATTTACATCAATATTCAGAATACATTAAATTTTCAAATTAAATTTCAGCATAAAATTCAGTTTTAAAAGGAATTTCAAAATTAATTTTATTATCACTTTAACGTGCATCCAGAATTCAAGTCCTTGTTGGATGCCTACTAATTAATATAACAATATAAACAGACCGGAGTCTGAGTACAAAGGAGCATCTACCACCCCTTTACGTTAATTAACCAGGTTTGTCTAATTGAGCTCAAAGACATACCCAAAGTTTCATCATATTCCCGAACATCAAAACAAAATACCCTTTTACTTAAACAAGCAAATTTCATCTTAAAATTAAACTTTTATGGTTAGAACAATTTCACTAATGTCCATTTAAAGTAAATCAATTATAAAGTCATTCAATACACACAAAATGTCAAACAAAATAGTATAATTTACCTGAAGGTTACTGTCCTCGTCGTTTCAAGGTATCGTTTCTTTAGTTAATCACACCATTCAACAGGATTATAATTACGGCTTCTGATTCTCTACGCTTTTAAAATTTTCTCCATCACCAGTTGTTTCTGGGCATTTCCGGAACTCATCTATGTATATCTGACCCTTGTTTCGTGGATCCAGACACGTATTTGAACCATTTAATTATTAACACCCCGAAAAATAGCAAATAACTTCATGCTTCTGTCACCAATATACGCCAAAACTGCCTACTTTTGTGTATACATTCGTCGTTGTAAATTTTGCTAATTGGTACAGTGAAACTAAATTTTATTACCTTGTATCTAAGTGCACTGAAGTACATTCATGTTAACACGTAAATAACAAGCTATTTTGAATCACTAAAATATACTAGCAAACTTTAAATTATTTAATCAAACTAAAATGCACGGTTTAACATTTTCAATCAAGTCGCGTATGTACGAGCTTTTAACGCATCGAATCGTCAAAAGTCTCAGAGAGCTTGTTTATATTCATCTCGGTATATATAGCAAAAGCCTGTCTGTCGGTCTGTTCCCCAAAACGGGTAATTCTAAAGAATTTCTCATGCCATGTTCCCAGTCTGCCGCTCACGCGTCGATTTTACGAATTTTCACTCGCCCCATTCAAATCTCAGAAAATTTCCACACGGCACGCAAGCATGTCCGAGAAAAACTAATTGATTTTGTACAGAAATTGTTGTTCTACCTCTGATATTTGCATCCTATTTTTAACCAATTGTGACCCCCGTGACGTTGCTTAAATCCCGCCTTTTACAATATGTGTCTTTGCTTGACGCATTTCTCTTTCCTTCTCTACCGTGTTCTTATTGGTGCAAATTGACACTCTTCATTATCGATTATTTCAGTCCACGCGGACTGTTATCTGGGTTTAATAAACCCGTATCGCACATTCTCGTGAATACTAAGCCCCGGTTTCTCCAAGATTCTTTGAAACATTAATTATCTGCAAAATTTACGCCGAATGTGATATTTAAACTACGCAGGTGTTCAAAATAATATTAATTCTCAGAGCTTTATTCCGTGGTATTTTAATCTTGGGTTTTACAAGTTTCTATAGGTATTATATGTTATTAACGGTTTAATTAACTCCAATTAAAATTGATTTCTATCCTTTTCATTTTTAGCGAATACAACTTAAATATTAATTATTATAGGTACACTTTGTTTTACTACCGGTTACTTAAATAGAGTTAATTAAGATAAATTTTGCACGTAATTTCTCTTTGTTTAGAAATAATTACATTACACGCAGAGCTTTTCAATACTGCTTCTTTTGATATAAAGCGTCTTATAAATAATTTAAATTTCTTATTTTTACTGAAACAACCGAGTTTATTTATGCTTCATGGTTTTAATAACGCGTATTATTTAATGAAATTCCTTATACACGGTGATTAAAATTATTTGATGTGATTATTTAATTTTCTACCCTGGTCTAAATATGAGTAATATATATATATATATAAATTTACGTTTACTCTTGTATTAGAAAATAAAGCTAGAAACAGAGATTATTCAATTTATTCATGGTTTTCTTCTTTATTTATGTTATATAAATAAATGGAATATTTTTTGATGGAATCAAATAGCTTTTAACTGCAAATATTTGGCGGACCAGATGTTTATCTATTTAGGAAGTTTAAGACTTCAATTTGTGGACGATTCGTTTGAGCGGCCAGATGTTTTTCTACTGAACGCCACGTGGCACTCAAAGAATACTAAAACAAAGTAACTAACTGGAATAGTCGCCTACTTCAGGATGAGTTTTGCTGTGATTTCTTTTAGTGTATACGATTGTAATATTCCGACCTAACTTTCTACACATTTCTAGATTGTCTAAGTGAGTATTCACAACAGTGATGTTGCCTTATGTTTATCTTGCATTTAGTTAAAATATTCTTATGAATATTTTTTACTGTTTACTACCTAACTTTGTGAACATATAAGATTTTATGAAATTTTCTATGGTTAAAAGGTTTTCAGGCAAATAGCTTAAATTCAAATATAACTAATCTTATTTGTCTTTACAAAAAGCTTTGTGTAAATGTTTAGAAAAACATCATATTAAGACTCGGGATTGGATTATTCAAACCGGCTGATGTCTTACATCTAATTAAAAAAGAGAACATCGTCGCTTGAAAACCGCGTGTTCACATCATTTTCCCAAGAACCATAAAAACGTTAACATATATATGAATATCAGAACCATTTTAGTCTTACAATGTAATTAATAATTTATACAATATCCAGAATCAAACTAAGAAAACAAAAGGAATTCCTTTACTTTTATATGAAATATAATAGATTTAATAGATATAAGAGACGGAACTTGGATATCTAGTAATTGAAAATGAATGTAACGAGTTAATTCACTTAACACGTAACAGGTATTCTCGAACAAAATTACAATTGAACATGATTTTTGAGGTGCTGATCGTACCATTAGAAAGTTGTACCATGCAAGGATGCTGGATTATATCCGCGTCAATGAGGATTTTCTGTCTAATGTATGATTTACAGATGAAGCACATGTCCAGATTATATACTTCCTCTGTTTTAGTTGGCAGGATGAATATCATTGTCGAACGTCCCGACCACGTTGTGCATAATTGTTTTACTGTATTATCTGGCCTTGTTTTGTGTAGAATAAGAATGGAACAACTTTCACAGTAAACTAAGTACATTACAGGGTGTTGATCTTGACTAGGTTCGTAGCAGATTTGCTATGTCTTTGTTATGCTCGCAATCTATACTTGGGAGATCATGAATTCAATAAGATGACACTACATCACATACAGCTCGCACTTCCATCCATATTCTGCGTGATTCCTGTGGTGACAACATCATCTGAAGGAACATGGGTTTCAGTTATTCATTTCACTCATCGTATGCGACAACCTCAGATGCATAAAATTTGGAATGCCCAAGGATTCATTATTCCGTGACCATGTACCTTAGTAGAAGTTTTGAAAGAAGTAACCTACAACAGCTTCCTACATACTTGTACGCGTAAGCATATTCGTATTCATGTGCAGTAACTTTTAATTTAGATAAAACTGTGCCTTTCATGATGGTATCCGTATTGAAGTTTGAAGATGTTCATTCACTACTAGCATTCTTCTCCATTTTGCGATACTATTTTGAAAGTAAATTTTTAGTTTCCAGTTTTGAAATCTTACTTCACTACACGTCAGAATAGCCGATATAGTAGGATTTGGTCAATTTTTATAAAATTTTATAGCATACTAGGGATTAAGGTACATAATCGTAAGGATGTAAGGGGGTAGGTCAATAAGAAACCGACTAAAATGCGGCCTCAAGCATACGAATGTAGTTTTCATTTTTTACATAGGGAATATAAGGATTCAATGATTTTAAACCGTAGAGAATTCCAAAATTTTATTTTGGGACGTTTTAGAATTTTCTTGAATGCCTTAGAGGATAATAGAAATAGCTAATAACTGGTTTCATGCTAAATGATAGCCATTTATATGCTAAAGTTAAGCAATTTGTATTCATAAGCATTTGTTTGTATATGAGACTGTGCTTCAGTGGTTGTAAGCGAAGTCTAATTAACCCCATTGCAATCTACTGAGTAAGTAACAAACTCACTTCTACTTTTAGTACTCAAATCAATTTCTACAAGAACTACAGGTATCTCAAAAATACAACCAACGCATTAAAGCTAGCCAGCCACGTTTTGATTCTAAATTGATTGTTTTACAAATGTTGTGTTTTGATATGATTACTTTGCACAAAATTGACACAACCAGCTATATTTACCTCTCGCCAAGTGATATCGAAACATCTCCAACATACTTCAATCCATGCAAGGTAGAATTTGTAAAATACTCCTCAACATGTGAAATTATATTTCTAAGTTGGCCCCTACACGTTTTTATGTTGCTATAAAAAAAGCAATTAGATATTTATAGATTATGTACGGTGATGGTTTGAAATATTTCTTAAGCAATTTTACAGTTTGAAGTGTCTTAGAAGTGCATTTGTAACCAAAGTGTTGAATAAAAGACTATTCACTAATGCCGAGCAACTCCTTTCTTTTACTCATTCTGCATTCTGCACTTAGTTATTTATTAAATTTAAATTATTTGTGTAGTTAAACTTAAACAAACACGTACGTTTATCTAAACTTATAAACAACAAAAAAACAAATTAAAATAATATTCGCGTCTGGTGCTCCTGCTTATATATCTTTAAGATTTCCACGTGCTAAATAATTTCCTTCGTCTTTCAAACGGCCTAGGATGGAAACAATTAAATTAAGACTTCCGAAAATAATTATTTGTTGGTGATAACAACTTCAGTATACAGTAAACTTTACAATTAATTTGTAAATCTTTCATCATATTTTGGTGTTAAATTACCCGTCATACAATCGTTTATCGGACAACCTTTAAACTACAGATTGGAAAATCTTAAAAGAAATTAAATTAAGACTGGTTCCAAAGTAATTGTCGTTTTATTAAATAAACTGACAACACCACAAAATTTTGAAGAGTATTTCTTGCACAACGAACTTATTTTTAAAAGACGTAAAACAAAAAGTATAAAATTTAAATCGATTGACTTCATTATCATAATGTACCATCTTAATATTAATCTTGTACCATTTTTTAACATTTTTTATTTTTCTGCAAATATGTGAATAGTCTTTGGATTGTAGTTATTCATAAATAAAATATTTAACATATTTGTTTAACGACGCCCGGTCTTATAAATTTGTATATCGACTTACCTCCGCGTTGTTTTATTGTTCTAAGGTGTAGTTCCTACTCTTCAACTAAGTGGACTGTATGCGAATTATAGTACGTGTTACGTTTGCACTTTCACTGCGTTTTTTAAGGGTTTATCGATAAATTCGGCAGCACTATTGACTAACTCACTTTACCGTACCGAACCAACGACCGTCCCGCTTTGATGATCATGAGAAAGTGTCTGTGTCTACCCCTTTTCAACTTAATTTTCACATGCACAAAGGAGATTTTACAACAGGATATAACGGGACAAGAGATGACAGCTTTAGTATTTGATTTACAACTAAGAATTTAAAATAACTTAAATTTAACCACGACAACGTGCGACAAAGAGACCGAACAATATTCATAAACAATTTCACCGAAATATAGTTTACCGTCTTAGTAAATATCTATAAAAAAATTTCATCAAATTGGTTAAAATTTTTTTAAAAACTGAATCCTCCAGAAAAATGTAGACCGACCTTTGTCTTTGGGTGAGAAGAAATTTAATCGCAAATGAGTTTTCGATTTTGTTTTAGAGTGTCAAATGCTTTCAAAGTAAAAATATCAATAAAAAAAAAGGGGTTCTTTGTGTTTAGCATACAAGATAGAAAACATTGGCACTGCTTATAACAGTTTTACAAAGTGGCTAGGTTCAAAAATTTGATTAGTGATTAGATTTTTTACATTTAGCATGTATGAAATTAGAAATCAGTTCTTTAAGTGCACTTGTTTTATTTCGCACAGTTTGTCCAATTTGCTTTTGAATACGTCTTCGTCCAGTACAACTAATTTGGCAAATTCCTGACTTTTGCAACTTGTCGATCTTGTCTTTTGGGTAACTAACAAATATCTAATTTTATTTGTATTATGAGGGTCGTTCAATAAGTCCTTAGAAAATCCAAGAGATGGCGCTTGGAGTTCCAAAAATAAAATTTTCACAGTAAGCAGCACTCCTAACTAGTCAGCACTTGTATTTAAAAAGGATAACGGCGAAAGAAATTAAAGCTGAGTTGGATGAAGTTTATGGCACATGTGTTCCTGTGTTTGCAACTGTTTACAATTGGGTGAATGAGTTTAAACGTGGTGTACATCCACAAAAGATGAACATTGTTCCAGACGCCCTGTGAAGTGTCTACCCCCGAAATGATTGACAAAATCCACGATATGATTTTAAATGATCGACAAATAAAAGTGCGCGAAATAGTTGAGGCCACAGGCATATCGCAAGGCATAGTCGCTTCAATTTTGCACAAAAATTGGCTGCGAAAAAATCTCGACAAGATGGGTGCCGCGTTTGCTCACAGTGGAGAATAAACGCAATCGTGTGGTTAAACTCTGAGGTTGTTTTGACGCTTTTCCGTCGCAATCCTGAGGATTTTCTGTGTTGATGCATAACTGTTGACGAAACATGGATACATCACTACACTCCAGAGACAAAAGAGTGAATTTTTGAAGGCGAACGGGCTCCGAAGAAAGCGAAAACGGTGAAATTGAACGGAAAGCTTATGGCCACGGTCTTTTGGGATGCACGCGAATTTATCTACCTCGATTACTTGAAAAAGGGAAAAACGATAACAGGAGAGTACTATGCGTCGTTATTGGACCGGCTGAGCGAAGAAATCAAGCAAAAACGTCCTCATTTGAAACGGAAAAAAATCCTCTTTCATCAAAAGAATGCACTGGTGCACACCTGCGCAGTTGCGAAGGACAAAATTATGGAATTAGAGTTCCAATTATTACAACATCCACCGTGTTCGCCAGATTTGGCGCCCAGTGACTTTTTCTTATTTCCTAACTTGAAGAAATGTCTTGGCGGACAAAGGTTTACGTGTAGCGTGAAGGTCACCACCCAAACAAATGCCTATTGTGAGGAGCTTCCGAAATTCTATTTTTTGGACGGCTTAAAAAATTAAAAAAACACTTAGAAAAGCGTATAGAGCTGAAGGAAGACTATGCCGAGAAATACCCAAAATACCCAAAAACAAATATTTTTTCTACATTTTTTAAGGACTTATTGCAAGACCCTCGCACTAGGCGATTTTAAAATTAATTAGTTAATTTCTTTGACAGTTTTATGGATGGAATGCTAAACATATTTAACACTGTCATTGGCTTATGGATGTTATTTCTCTTTTTATATTTTTTGAGAGTATTACCATAATTATTGTAGAGAAATCACTGTAGTTCGCTATTTGTTTAATAAATTTCTGCTACCTACAAAACCAAATAACACAAGATGGGAAAAGTATAAAAGATATAAAATAAAGATTAGCACACGACCATGCTGCATTTAACAAAAACAAGACAACAACCATAGAAACAAAAGAAAAATTGCTGAAAGCACACGTTTGGAGCACAGCACTGTACAGCTGTGAAACGTTGACAATAGGAGAAGCAAACAGGAAGAAGATAGATGCCTTTAAAATGTGGTGCTACAGACGTTTGATAAAGATATCATGGACAGAACAAAGAGGTGTTAGAAATGGTACGGGAAAAAAGAACTATGGATAAAACAGTAAAAAACAGGAAAGATAGGATACTAAGGCATGAAGGGAATAGTGGGGAATATATTAGAAGCAGAGATAGAGAAAAGAGAGGTTGTGGTAGACCTAGATTAGACTGTTGCACACAGATAGTCAAAGATGTAGGCTGTGGGAGTTTTAGGGAAATGTGTAGACTAGCTCAGAATAGAAATCAATGGAAGTACGTGGCCAACCAGTTCCAAGACGGTAAACCTAGTGACGAAAAAAATAATTGTACTTGAACCTGATGATTATTATAAACAACTATAGATGTTGGTTTGGGAATATTCTCAACTAATGTTGAATGTGCGAATTGGAATACTATTAATTCGGCGAATGGATAAGTGATGGGGATCTTTATAGCCGCAAGCTGCTTAATCCCCTTCACATACCACTGAATATCAGTGAAATACGGTATGTATTTAGAAAACAATAAAAGGGGTTCCGAGCTGTATCTGTCAAAAAAGAGCAGCGGCTATGTTCGAAGACAACAAACAGAAACAAGAAAAGAATTGTTGAAAGCATATGTGTGGAGCACAGTATTGCGTGGCTCTCGAATAAGAACAGACCGTAGGAGAAGCAGAGAGGAATAAGGTAGAAGCCTTTTGAAATGTGCTGCGTCAGATGTATAATGACAGATAAAGTTAGTACTAAAAAGATTTTAGAAATAGTAGGGAAAGAAGGATATCTATGGAAACCAAAAAATAGGAAAAATAAAACAGGACACGTTCTAAAGCAATTGGGGAATAGTGCGGGATATATTACAAGTAGTGATAAGAAAAAGAGAGGTAAAGGTAGAGCTGGATCGGACTATTGCACGCAGATAGTGAAAGATGTGGGCTGTGGGAATTTCAGAGAAACGTGTAGGTTAGCTCAGAATAGGAAACAACGGAGGTACGCGTCTAACTAGTTCCAGGATTGAAGACCTAATGATGATGATGTTACATTCGCTCCTATGTCCAAATGGCAAATTTAATGTAAAAATTTGTGTTACTTTACTAAGCTTCTAGCTTGGCTTGTTAAAAAATGAAATTTTAAACTATTGCAAAATACAACTCTTGCCTCTTTTTGATTAGAATTCAAAAAAGCTTAACTTGAACAATTTAGAATCAAGGCAAGTTTGGGCCTACATTTGAAATTTCAAATCATCACTTCTAAGCAAAAAATCAACTTACTTTGTACGCTCATTTTCGGTTGAAATAGGAATGTCTATTCTATACTGATATTCTGAAATATCAAAAAGCGCATTTCCTTTAGTTTCGTTCCAAATCGATCGTCCAATGTGTCTTGGGCGTACAGAATTTTCAGTACTGAACATTTTTATAACATACTTGATGATGTTTACTTTGTGCTTTTTCTTCTGAATGGATTTACCAGTTATGTGTTTAATAGCAAATTCATTTAGATGAAGTCCAGGAAGTTCATCAAACTCGTTTTTGTTTTCAGACATTTAAAATGTGCTATTCTGCAACTGTAGAAGTAAGTATTTAATTTAAAACCAAGTGATTAAATATTACCTGCAATAAAAGGTTTGCGTGTCATCGCATAAGCGCTTTATCAAGATATTCATTAATTTTCTTTTCTAGAGCGTCTATGATGGAAATGTAAGTTTTATAAAGATAATGATAATTTTTGTACTGCGTGGGATAATAAAGGTTAAATAGGAGTGATTAAATGACGATAATCAGTGTTTGTAAAGCGATAGTTTATATATTTATTTTTCCCTAAGTACTTTTGAGAAAATTTATAATTTGTCTTCGAAGGAGGATTCAATGTAGAAAGAAGCATAATTGGACCTCCACTTTTTAAACATACAGTCGCTTGAGAAAAGCTTTCTAAAAGCACAACGTTTAACCAAAAAAACGTGTTGTACAGTATTTTATCTGAATATATCTTCCACTTTAAGTTTTGGTAGCTTACCTTGGCTAAGGAATTCGTTTACTCAGACCCTACCTTGACTAAACGTATACTATGAATTTTTATATTAAATTACTTTTTTCGTTGTGTTTATAAACCTGCGCTGGTTCGAGTCACTTGCAGGTTAGCCACCGTATAATGTAAGGGTCACTACACATCCCTAATAGCACAGAATATTCTAAAATTATTCTCTCAACATAACAACGTTCTACTTTCAGAATATGCTTTCTAAGCGTTTATTGAATATTTATAGAATGTTTTCATGAAAAAAAGAATATCCATAAAATGTTTTCCTAATATTTTTGTAAAATACTTTGGTAGAATATCCTAGGCATATTTCTACAGTATGACAGTTTTCAGTCTCTTAAATATTCTTGATAAGTATCCACACACCATTCACAGAACGCTTACCCTGCAACTTAATAAAAATAATAAGAGTTTCAGGGATATATTTTCAGTAAATTTCATTGTTATAAAGATATGAAAATTTGAAATATTTAAAATACCCTGTGTATTTTTAAATGTTATATTACATAAGGTGAAGTGGGGTAAGTGTATATAAGGGGCAAGTGTGTATCTATTCAATATGTCTGTAAAATCTTACTTTGCATACAGCGTCATCTGTTGCCTTTTAACAACATCTTCATAAGCTGCATAACTAACATTGAGATGACAATTAGATCTCTACAGTTTCTACAAAAATGGGCTCCGTCAACTTGGCCCCCCTCCAAACGATTTATTAAAATGTAGCCTGTGCACCAGAAAGTACTAGTCTTGCACCACCTTGCACCACCAAAATAATAGCTTGCACCATGCTGGAAAAACAATTGCGGTAATTTGTTTATGAGGGGGGCTAAAATGACGCTAGCCCCCTCCATTCGAATTTCAAAAAAATGATATGTGCACCAGTTAGGGAAAAGCTTGCACCACCTTGCACCACTAAATTTAGAGCTTGCACCACTTGAGAAGATTAGATACAGGACCTTTTCTCGAGAGGGGGCTAGAATGACGCTAGCCCCCCTCCAGTCGAATTTCAAAAAAATGATATGTGCACCAGTTAGAGGATAGCTTGCACCACCTTGCACCAGTAAATTTACAGCTTGCACCACCTTCAATAAGTCTTTACATTATTATTTAATATTATTTTACATAAAACACTGCCATACTCCAAGGTTTCTGAATTGCACTGCCAAAAGAATTCTAAGCAGATCCAATGCCGAAATGTTTCTTGCGCTTCTTTTATTCAAAATAGTGCAACTATATTTCATTTAATTATAGGAGTATTATCTAATAACAAGGTGATTAATAATACTGACTTTAGGACAGAATCAGGACGTTCCTACAAGAGGCTTACTAATGCACTTGCAAGGTATTACAGAACACGTAATAAACCGCATGATTTAAGGGTGTCAAATTTAAGTCAAATTACAACCAAATATATCAGAATTCAGTTTTAAGCAGCATACAGAACCAAAGTCGTAGACAGATACTTCCGGAGAGGTCATGCACAAATGTTTTAATTTAATTACATTTCTATGGATGTATCTATCTACAATACACTAACTCCTCCGCTTAACTTTCTATGAGTTTTACAAATTTCTCTTTCTAACTTATGACTGACGGCCTATCAATTTTTTTGTAAAATGTCACTTCCACCGTTTTTTAACTACGTCACAACTGACATTTGTTAAACTTTGAATTTCAAATCGTTCTGGATATTAATTTTTTATTAACCCTTGAATTTCAGCACATACGGTACATTTATTTAATCTTTTATATTTAAAATTGCGAAAGAAAGTCTTATCGTATGTTGCGGGATTTGAACCCGGTATCGTCGGACTGATAGCTTCTCTAGGTATGTATAACTCAGACATCTTGGATACTAAAGATTTATTTTTACATTTTTGAATTATTTGAATAATTTCCAGCAACCCATACATTTAAAGGGTTTTTTATAAAGTTTTGAATAAAGCTAATATTTGACCTTTTCGAAAAAATCACTTTTCCCACTTTTCTCAAATACCTACGAAATGTATCAAAAAATTTTAATTCCAAACCGGTCATTGGTTATTCTTTCTATAAATTGCCAAGGAATTAATTTTTGTCTACTATGCTTCTGGAACTCTCTCCTGCCAGACAAAATATTACTATTTTTCTAGAGGCGTTTCGCCACTGACGGCCAATTTCTCTATTGACATTATATGCAGCCCGTTCTTAGA
The DNA here is from genome assembly GCA_036346225.1 of Platerodrilus igneus. Taxonomy (NCBI): domain Eukaryota; kingdom Metazoa; phylum Arthropoda; class Insecta; order Coleoptera; family Lycidae; genus Platerodrilus; species Platerodrilus igneus. Next base: position 1,645,990 of record JARFIW010001025.1, on the reverse strand, counting down.
AATTCCGCTATTGTTGGATAATAAGGCATTTGAATTTTTCACCCGCCGAATTACATATTTATTTAATGCAAGAAGCGATCAATTACAAATGCAAATGTTGGCTTCTTCAAAATTTACCGAAAAAATACGTTTAAGTTTTTAGTACTGAATTTTTTTAAACTAATAGTCTGAAGCCTTTTATTATTTAAATTAATGTTCAATTGTCCTAAGTATATTCAGATATGTATTTTAATTCACTATCATTCTTGTTTCTTTCAATTTCATTTATTTTTTGCTAAAATTTTTAGAATTGTGAAAGCTATTAGCAATAAGAATTAATCTTTTTTATAATCAGAAAATTTATTTTAATTTCAAAAATTTCTTTTAAAAATGTAGGTATTAAGAGATATATTTTTAATTGTACTGTCCATTATCAATTTTATCTATTAGGTGATATACATTTTTAGAATTAAGAAAACCTGTTCGAATAAGAGTTATTATTAGATAATACTCCTATAATTAAATGAAATATAATTGCACTATTTTAAATAAAAGAAACGCAAGAAACATTTCGGCATTGGATCTGCTTAGAATTCTTTTGGCAGTGCAATTCAGAAACCTTGGAGTATGGCAGTGTTTTATGTAAAATAATATTAAATAATAATGTAACGACTTATTGAAGGTGGTGCAAGCTCTAAATTTAGTGGTGCAAGGTGGTGCAAGCTTTTCCCTAACTGGTGCACATATTATTTTTTTGAAATTCGAATGGAGGGGGGCTAGCGTCATTCTAGCCCCCCTCATAAACAAATTACCGCAATTGTTTTTCCAGCATGGTGCAAGCTATTATTTTGGTGGTGCAAGACTAGTACTTTCTGGTGCACATGCTACATTTCAATAAATCGTTTGGAGGGGGCCAAGTTGACGGAGCCACAAAAATGTGCATTTTATCCAACCTCAGTCTTTTGTGAGAGGTGTGTAGTGGACAACTGTCTTAGAAATCATTGTTAATCAGTGTCATTCTGGAACTTTTGAATGTGTATTATTAAGATAGGTAAGCAAGGACTAAATTGCAATATGAAGATGTTAGTTTTTTAAAACTTTAGAAATTTGAAGTTTTTCAATCAGTGGCGTAACTACGATTTTTGGGCCCCCCCGCAAAAATTTTAAAGTGGGCTCTCTTTAAAATGTATTACTTTTACTGGCTTATATTTAGCCACATTTTTAAATTATAGTACATGTAGAGAAGGAAGCAGTATAGAATTAAATACATATACTATATTAATCAAGTGCTTTATTAATTATAAAACCAAATTACATAAATTCAAACTTATAAGTTAATTAATATTAAATCTACATATTTATACGCCGCACAAAATTATTTACAACTAAAAATTTGATACAGTAAAAAAACCTATGAGCTAGCAGACATTCCAAATCAAATTCAAAATTTTGTTTTTCTTGCATGTTTTGCTGCAAACGCGTTTATTGTATCCTCTATATTCATATTTTGGCAGTGTCATGTTCTACTGCTAAGAGGGATAAATCGTCTAATCTATCTTGTGAAGTGCGGTTCCTAAGATAATTTTTAATAATTTTTAATTTTGAGAAAGATCTCCGCACTTGCAACGCTAACGGGTAAAGTTAGGTATAACATTAAGGCTGTTATGGTGTTTGGAAAACTGCTAGAACCTGTAGATTTGGAAAGTACTAGATATTCTAAAATTGTAAGATACCGTTAACATTTTTTAATTCATCACAAATAAGTCTATTATTTTTGAGTGTAGTAAGTTCTATACCTATAGCATCATTTAAATCTTTGTAGTAAAATTTTGCAATTGTTTTACCTTAGATAAAATATCGTCTGCAGTTAAATTCAAAAATACATTAGGTTCTAAGAAATTAAACTTTTCGTTTACATGAAAAAGCGATTTAAAACGATTCGACAGCTGTGAAATTATAATATCCATTACGCGATAAAATACATTTATTTTAAATTTAAATTCTTCATCATTAAATCGATAATCATTGGATAATTCATCGTAATGCTTTTTATTTTTGGTTGCCTTTTTTATAAATTCCGGTTTAATATTCCATTGCCCTGCAACTTTCGCTGCTTCCTCCTTGATGTTGGAATAGTTATTTCTTGTTTCCTTGAAAAATTTTAAAGTTTTTGAAATAAGAGAGTTATCTGATTAATATTCGCCTTTTCACTCTGAGCAGTTTGTGAGAGCTTGTTAAGCTCTTCTAGAATTTGACTTAAAAAACACTTAAAAAATAAAATTAAAATTATCCATGCTAGTTAATATTTGCTTTGCGTCATTTCGTTCATCTGTTTTTTTGATATCATAATAATTTTATTAAGAGACATTACTATATCTTTATACCGAATTCTTATGGCAGCTAAAGATTTTACTCGATCCGCCCAACGTGTCGGATTTAAGCGTTTCAATTGTGTGAAATTTTCTTTAAAAACAGAAAGCCAATTCCATCTTACTATACTATTAGCAAAAATGTATATATGTTTTCTAAAAGTAGAAAAACGATTCTATTTCTTTTATACCTTTAACGGCATCATTTATGACTAGATTTAAGTTATGGGCACTACAGTGCATATATAAGGCTGCAGGCTCTATGTTTAAAATTCTCTTTGCACGCCAGAATACGTACCGCTCATAACGTTAGCTCCATCGTAGCCCTGCCCTCTACATTTATTTATATCTAATTGCATGTTGGTTAAATTGCTTAATATAGTATTACATAGTCCTTCAGCAGATTGGGACTCTACTTTGTAAAACCCACAAAAGTTTCACAAATATCTATTTTGGTTACCTCTCCCAAGCTGTCTTTTTAAAATCAATATATCTTACAATTTTACTTAATTGATCAATCTTAGTTATATCCTGTGTAGTGTCTATTATGATTGAGAAAAAGGAGCGGATCTAATTTTATTTAATAAAATATTTTTTAAGTGTGCGCTTAAAGTATTAATAATATCGTTTTGAATTTTTGGGGAAAGATATTTAATTGAACCTTTGGGTCGTTCAAGCACTTTTGTAATATAGGATCATAGTTACTAATTAAATGAACTAAACTTAAGAAATTACCGTTGTAACTGTCTTTTGAATCAGAAAAACTTTCTCTATGTCCTCGAAATGACAGCATGCGCTGGGATAGTGTTAAAGTAACATTGAAAAGTCTGTGTAAAACATTTTTCCAAAATTCAGTTTCTTGTTTTAATAGTAGAGTATCTTTCTTATCTATGGTATAATTTTTTCCACATATCGTAAATAAAACAACAAGTTAAATGAGATTGAGCAAGCAAATGCTCTTTAATTTTTTTTGATAAACCCTGCCAATCATTAATTCCGGTCGTCCAACTTGACCTTACTGAAGCAAACAGCCAACATGGTTGACAATAAACACAATTTTTAATTTAGAATAACACAACCACCCATTTGAATTGTGTGGTAAGTTTAACGTATTGCTTTTATTTTCGCTTGCAGTTATTAAGTAATAATAGTGAACTGAAAAACTTCTATTTTTATTATCTTTAGGAAACGCACCATCTGGTCTACACAATCCGTAATTAATTATTTCTTTTCTTAAATTGTCATGTTGTAAAACATTGATTTTTAAAAATGTGCAAAATCGGTTGGATATTCTTTCGTCAGATCCATAGATAGTTCATTAAGTGAAAAGTACTACTCACATTTACCTCTGTAATTGTAGTGGTATCTAGTTCCAAATTTCTATCGCGGCCGTCATTATGTGATGTACTTGCGCCCTGGGTGAGAGTTTTAAAATTGTTGACGACTGCTGTTCGTCTGTAGCGGAACTAGTAGATGCTACTGTCGAAAGCCCAATTTCTTTCATAGATTGTTCTTGTTTTTCGGACTCTTTAGAAGTAAAAAAGGAACTTATTTTTGGAATCTTGCTCTTTGATTCTTCCAATAGTTTCCTTTTCGTTTTTGCAGCGCCGCTTGTAGTGCTCATTGTATATTATTTCCTGCAATTTTGAATGAAATTAATTATAATGTAATTAGATAAGTAATAATTATTTAAAAGCCTTTTGAAATTACAAATAACACATACATACTTTGCTTTAAATGCTTTAATTAACAAAATATAAATGATTTTTATTGAATGCTTAAAGATTTATTTATATGTATTTCTCAGCGCGACTTCAACTATGATCAAATCAATAGTAGTTTAATAAAAAATAGATATAAATACTTACGTTTAAATATGAAAGACCTCCTGTAATACGAACACAACACTATTGAGTAAAACGTACTGGAATGCTTTTTACTTCCTTTCCGTTATATATAATGCAGCTAATGCAAATACGTTGCAACCAGCTGACTAGAAACCACAAAATGAATTTCTTTCTAGTATTATATTTCTAGAAAGCGAAGGTTACTAAGCTACCTGCCATCCTGTGAATCTGTCCTGTAAAGACAATAGCCCTTTTATTCCTATTTAAAATCCCACAAACCAAACTAACCCTACTATACGTCGTTTAATAATGCTTTACCACTTTATACAACTTATCACTTAAGAATAATATAGACATCTTTGTTATTAAAGTTTACAGTCTTTTTCATCTGTTTATTAACCCTTACAAAATAGGACAGAACGGATAGAAAGAAGAAAGGATGCAGGCTGCAGGTGGTGTTCAGTATTTATCTTAATTATTATTTCTTGTATTTCAGCAGTTCCTAGTAGTAACATCAAGAAAACGTTCGTTAACCTGCGGTTTCTGAATTATCTGCAATATTTTCTTGACCGTTTCTTACCTGCCAAATACGTTGAAGATGAATAAGTTGAGTTTATTATCGTTTGGGCCTTCTTGCACTTGGGGCCCCCCCCGCATAGCGGGGGCTGGCAGGGGTGTAGTTACGCCACTGTTTTCAATGCTATTACACACTTCCCCTATAAAAATTGAATATAGTTAAAGTGTGTATTATTTTTCAGAGGTATGTGTGTAATATGTACACACTTACCTCGTCGAAAGTACTACAGTGATTTTGTTGCTAATGCAAGTAAATTTTCAGGTATATTTATATAAACATGGTAAGGGTGTATGTTAGAAAAAGTAACAGGAGCAATTGCTATACTAAAGAACCAGCTGTGGCGGAAGTTAACAATGGAATTATTACTGCGTACAAGGCCGGCAAAAGGTATAATATAGTATGATGACCTTCAACTACCACTTAAGGGGCTTACGAGGAAAAAGTAGCAGTACACAAGGTAGAAGCACAATCATTCCCTTACAAGAAGAGAAAATTCTGGCACAAAGTTTAAAAACTATGGAAAAGTGGGGATGGGGGATAAGTAGGCAAGAGATCATAAGAATTGTTGGTGAATATGTTAAGTGCAATGATTTAAAAACTCCGTTTAAAAATGGTGTATCCGGGGAAGACTGGTTTTTGGGTTTTGCTAAAAGACATCATTTATCCCTCAAGAAGCCTCAATCAGTAGAATATGCTCGCAAAAAGTGTTTAGATCCGTTTGTAATAAACGAGTAATTTCAATTGTTAAAAGAAACTCTGGAAAGGTTAGATTTAAATGACAAACCACATCGCATCTGGAATTTGGATGAAACCGGTTTCTGTTTAGATCCATCAAAACTAAAATCGTTGGACAAAAGGAAGTGCATCCTCAAGAACCACAGCAGGTCCAGGGCGTGAAAATATAACAGTGTTATTGACAGCAAACGCAGAAGGTTACAAAGCACCCCCACTAATAATATTTAAGGGTAAAAACATATGACGAGTGGATTGCCCCAGAGGACAAATGTTTTCCAGGCACTACATATGCTGCTACTCTAAATGTTTGGATGGATTCGAAGATATTTTTAAGAAATTTTGAAAAGAGCTTTCTTCAAGAAATTGGTGATACTAGACCAGTATTATTAATATATGATGGTCATGTATCGCATGTTGATGAACGATTAATATTATGTGTCATACAAAACAATGTTGTTATATTGAAATTGTTGCCTCATTCAAGTCATTTACTTCAACCACTTGACTTGTGTCATGCGGTCACTAAAAGTAAAATGGGATACTAAACTTGTTCAATGGCAACGGCACCATCACGGTTAGAGAATACCAAAGAAACACTTCAGTCAATTGGTTGGGAAAATATGGACCGGTATAAACCCTAATATTATTACCAATGGATTTATAAAGGCTGGTATTTTCCCTTCAATGCTAGCGTTATATCAGAAGAACAGTACGATCCGTTGGCATAACAGTATTAAGGGAAATCCCAACAAAGAAAATATAAGCACTCAATCGGAAGAGAAGGAATCAGAACCATCCTCGACCATTGGTTCAAATACAATAATTATTCAGGAAATGCCTTCAACTTCCGGCACACAAAAAGACGTTACTTTTGAAGAACCCCTCTTGGGTATGGTGAAGCAACCTAAATCAGATGATATTGAGAAACCCAAGAGAAAAGTAGCAAGCGGTGCAGAAATTCTTACCAGTTATGATGTGTTACAACGCATATAAAATACGCCCGATAAGAAATCGTCAAAAAAGAGGAAAAATTATAGATATTTCTGACCAGTGGCGTAACTACGATTTTTGGGCCCCCCCGCAAAAATTTTAAAGTGGGCTCTCTTTAAAATGTATTACTTTTACTGGCTTATATTTAGCCATATTTTTAAATTATAGTACATGTAGAGAAGGAAGCAGTATAGAATTAAATACATATACTATATTAATCAAGTGCTTTATTAATTATAAAACCAAATTACATAAATTCAAACTTATAAGTTAATTAATATTAAATCTACATATTTATACGCCGCACAAAATTATTTACACCTAAAAATTTGATACAGTAAAAAAACCTATAAGCTAGCAGACATTCCAAATCAAATTCAAAATTTTGTTTTTCTTGCATGTTTTGCTGCAAACGCGTTTATTGTATCCTCTATATTCATATTTTTGGCAGTGTCATGTTCTACTGCTAAGAGGGATAAATCGTCTAATCTATCTTGTGAAGTGCGGTTCCTAAGATAATTTTTAATAATTTTAATTTTGAGAAAGATCTCTCCGCACTTGCAACGCTAACGGGTAAAGTTAGGTATAACATTAAGGCTGTTATGGTGTTTGGAAAACTGCTAGAACCTGTAGATTTGGAAAGTACTAGATATTCTAAAAATTGTAAGATACCGTTAACATTTTTAATTCATCACAAATAAGTCTATTATTTTGAGTGTAGTAAGTTCTATACCTATAGCATCATTTAAATCTTTGTAGTAAAATTTTGCAATTGTTTTGCCTTAGATAAAATATCGTCTGCAGTTAAATTCAAAAATACATTAGGTTCTAAGAAATTAAACTTTTCGTTTACATGAAAAAGCGATTTAAAACGATTCGACAGCTGTGAAATTATAATATCCATTACGCGATAAAATACATTTATTTTAAATTTAAATTCTTCATCATTAAATCGATAATCATTGGATAATTCATCGTAATGATTTTTATTTTTGGTTGCCTTTTTTTATAAATTCCGGTTTAATATTCCATTGCCCTGCAACTTTCGCTGCTTCCTCCTTGATGTTGGAATAGTTATTTCTTGTTTCCTTGAAAAATTTTAAAGTTTTTGAAATAAGAGAGTTATCTGATTAATATTCGCCTTTTCACTCTGAGCAGTTTGTGAGAGCTTGTTAAGCTCTTCTAGAATTTGACTTAAAAACACTTAAAAAATAAAATTAAAATTATCCATGCTAGTTAATATTTGCTTTGCGTCATTTCGTTCATCTGTTTTTTGATATCATAATAATTTTATTAAGAGACATTACTATATCTTTATACCGAATTCTTATGGCAGCTAAAGATTTTACTCGATCCGCCCAACGTGTCGGATTTAAGCGTTTCAATTGTGTGAAATTTTCTTTAAAACAGAAAGCCAATTCCATCTTACTATACTATTAGCAAGAAATGAATATATGTTTTCTAAAAGTAGAAAAACGATTCTATTTCTTTTATACCTTTAACGGCATCATTTATGACTAGATTTAAGTTATGGGCACTACAGTGCATATATAAGGCTGCAGGCTCTATGTTTAAAATTCTCTTTGCACGCCAGAATACGTACCGCTCATAACGTTAGCTCCATCGTAGCCCTGCCCTCTACATTTATTTATATCTAATTGCATGTTGGTTAAATTGCTTAATATAGTATTACATAGTCCTTCAGCAGATTGGGACTCTACTTTTGTAAAACCCACAAAAGTTTCACAAATATCTATTTTGGTTACCTCTCCCAAGCTGTCTTTTTAAAATCAATATATCTTACAATTTTACTTAATTGATCAATCTTAGTTATATCCTGTGTAGTGTCTATTATGATTGAGAAAAAGGAGCGGATCTAATTTTATTTAATAAAATATTTTTAAGTGTGCGCTTAAAGTATTAATAATATCGTTTTGAATTTTGGGGAAAGATATTTAATTGAACCTTTGGGTCGTTCAAGCACTTTTTGTAATATAGAATCATAGTTACTAATTAAATGAACTAAACTTAAGAAATTACCGTTGTAACTGTCTTTTGAATCAGAAAACTTTCTCTATGTCCTCGAAATGACAGCATGCGCTGGGATAGTGTTAAAGTAACATTGAAAAGTCTGTGTAAAACATTTTTCCAAAATTCAGTTTCTTGTTTTAATAGTAGAGTATCTTTCTTATCTATGGTATAATTTTTTCCACATATCGTAAATAAAACAACAAGTTAAATGAGATTGAGCAAGCAAATGCTCTTTAATTTTTTTGATAAACCCTGCCAATCATTAATTCCGGTCGTCCAACTTGACCTTACTGAAGCAAACAGCCAACATAGTTGACAATAAACACAATTTTTAATTTAGAATAACACAACCACCCATTTGAATTGTGTGGTAAGTTTAACGTATTGCTTTTATTTTCGCTTGCAGTTATTAAGTAATAATAGTGAACTGAAAAACTTCTATTTTTATTATCTTTAGGAAACGCACCATCTGGTCTACACAATCCGTAATTAATTATTTCTTTTCTTAAATTGTCATGTTGTAAAACATTGATTTTTAAAAATGTGCAAAATCGGTTGGATATTCTTTCGTCAGATCCATAGATAGTTCATTAAGTGAAAAGTACTACTCACATTTACCTCTGTAATTGTAGTGGTATCTAGTTCCAAATTTCTATCGCGGCCGTCATTATGTGATGTACTTGCGCCCTGGGTGAGAGTTTTAAAATTGTTGACGACTGCTGTTCGTCTGTAGCGGAACTAGTAGATGCTACTGTCGAAAGCCCAATTTCTTTCATAGATTGTTCTTGTTTTTCGGACTCTTTAGAAGTAAAAGGAACTTATTTTTGGAATCTTGCTCTTTGATTCTTCCAATAGTTTCCTTTTCGTTTTTGCAGCGCCGCTTGTAGTGCTCATTGTATATTATTTCCTGCAATTTTGAATGAAATTAATTATAATGTAATTAGATAAGTAATAATTATTTAAAAGCCTTTTGAAATTACAAATAACACATACATACTTTGCTTTAAATGCTTTAATTAACAAAATATAAATGATTTTATTGAATGCTTAAAGATTTATTTATATGTATTTCTCAGCGCGACTTCAACTATGATCAAATCAATAGTAGTTTAATAAAAATAGATATAAATACTTACGTTTAAATATGAAAGACCTCCTGTAATACGAACACAACACTATTGAGTAAAACGTACTGGAATGCTTTTTACTTCCTTTCCGTTATATATAATGCAGCTAATGCAAATACGTTGCAACCAGCTGACTAGAAACCACAAAATTAATTTCTTGACCGTTTCTTACCTGCCAAATACGTTGAAGATGAATAAGTTGAGTTTATTATCGTTTGGGCCTTCTTGCACTTGGGGCCCCCCCCGCATAGCGGGGGCTGGCAGGGGTGTAGTTACGCCACTGTTTTCAATGCTATTACACACTTCCCCTATAAAAATTGAATATAGTTAAAGTGTGTATTATTTTTCAGAGGTATGTGTGTAATATGTACACACTTACCTCGTCGAAAGTACTACAGTGATTTTGTTGCTAATGCAAGTAAATTTTCAGGTATATTTATATAAACATGGTAAGGGTGTATGTTAGAAAAAGTAACAGGAGCAATTGCTATACTAAAGAACCAGCTGTGGCGGAAGTTAACAATGGAATTATTACTGCGTACAAGGCCGGCAAAAGGTATAATATAGTATGATGACCTTCAACTACCACTTAAGGGGCTTACGAGGAAAAAGTAGCAGTACACAAGGTAGAAGCACAGTCATTCCCTTACAAGAAGAGAAAATTCTGGCACAAAGTTTAAAAACTATGGAAAAGTGGGGATGGGGGATAAGTAGGCAAGAGATCATAAGAATTGTTGGTGAATATGTTAAGTGCAATGATTTAAAAACTCCGTTTAAAAATGGTGTATCCGGGGAAGACTGGTTTTTGGGTTTTGCTAAAAGACATCATTTATCCCTCAAGAAGCCTCAATCAGTAGAATATGCTCGCAAAAAGTGTTTAGATCCGTTTGTAATAAACGAGTAATTTCAATTGTTAAAAGAAACTCTGGAAAGGTTAGATTTAAATGACAAACCACATCGCATCTGGAATTTGGATGAAACCGGTTTCTGTTTAGATCCATCAAAAACTAAAATCGTTGGACAAAAAGGAAGTGCATCCTCAAGAACCACAGCAGGTCCAGGGCGTGAAAATATAACAGTGTTATTGACAGCAAACGCAGAAGGTTACAAAGCACCCCCACTAATAATATTTAAGGGTAAAAACATATGACGAGTGGATTGCCCCAGAGGACAAATGTTTTCCAGGCACTACATATGCTGCTACTCTAAATGTTTGGATGGATTCGAAGATATTTTTAAGAAATTTTGAAAAGAGCTTTCTTCAAGAAATTGGTGATACTAGACCAGTATTATTAATATATGATGGTCATGTATCGCATGTTGATGAACGATTAATATTATGTGTCATACAAAACAATGTTGTTATATTGAAATTGTTGCCTCATTCAAGTCATTTACTTCAACCACTTGACTTGTGTCATGCGGTCACTAAAAGTAAAATGGGATACTAAACTTGTTCAATGGCAACGGCACCATCACGGTTAGAGAATACCAAAGAAACACTTCAGTCAATTGGTTGGGAAAATATGGACCGGTATAAACCCTAATATTATTACCAATGGATTTATAAAGGCTGGTATTTTCCCTTCAATGCTAGCGTTATATCAGAAGAACAGTACGATCCGTTGGCATAACAGTATTAAGGAAATCCCAACAAAGAAAATATTAACACTCCATCGGAAGAGAAGGAATTAGAACCATCCTCGACCATTGGTTCAAATACAAAAATTATTCAGGAAATGCCTTCAACTTCCGGCACACAAAAAGACGTTACTTTTGAAGAACCCCTCTTGGGTATGGTGAAGCAACCTAAATCAGATGATATTGAGAAACCCAAGAGAAAAGTAGCAAGCGGTGCAGAAATTCTTACCAGTTATGATGTGTTACAACGCATATAAAATACGCCCGATAAGAAATCGTCAAAAAAGAGGAAAAATTATAGATATTTCTGACCCAGAAAGTTCATCTGAAAAGGAAATTGTTTACGAAGAAAGCGATAATGATATTGATTATGAAGAATATGAATTACCAGAAGAAGAAGACATGCGTGAAGTCGATCCAGATATTGAAGATTGGGTACTGGTTGTGTGCGCGACTAAAAAAACTCTAAAACATTATCTTGACCAAATTAAATCTATTAAAAAGGACGATGATGAAGTAGAAGTGAAATTTATGAGAAAAATACCTTCAAGATATCTCAATACTTCACATTCTTCTATATGGACTGATCCAGAGGAGCGTTGTTACATTGCAATCGAACACATTGTAATAATACTTCCTAAACCAAAAGTAAAACAAAGAACCGCTTTGGACTTGGATTTGATAATTATAATGTTCAATAAGAAGTTAATACTCATTATTAAATACTTTTTATGTTATTGCTAATATTTGTTTTCAATGCATTTGTAAAGGGTCTGTAAGTTCAGTATTAAAAGTTCGTATATGTAAGAGTTCAATGTTTAATAAAGTTTTTTAAGCAAATACTGAGAGCTAACATATGGTACATTTACATACTTGCTCCATATCAAAACCACGCTGTTGACGTAGTAATTGCAACTTGTTTACACACTTACCCCACTTCTAAAATAAAAAATAGCGGTAAATTGAAAACTTTTTAATGTATGCAACTGTAATGTTGTATACGAGTAGATAATATCCCTAAGTTCATATAACCCCAAGCTGATTTTGACATTAAAAATACTGCCTTTAAAATTTTAATGTTTAAATGAACTTCACCTTATTCAATTTATTGAATTTGAAATTTTTAGTAGTACAAACATATACCTGCAGGTTAGATAATGTTACGTGCCAATCGGCACTTAAACATGTATTAGGTTAAGTTTGATTTATGGAGGTTTCGCGCCATATTTTCAAAAGATGCGGTGCGCGGAATTTTAAAAGACTAGGCGCGTACTTCCGATACCTCACAGTGCGTTTGCGCAGATCGCACGACGCTAGAGGGTTGGACGAATAAGTTTGCGCCGACGTGAAAAAGACAAAGAGTGGGTAAAAGTGGTGAGAGTTTTCCGTTAGACGCTCTAAAACGCGGCTGTTTTGCCTTTGTTCTTCGAGTGGAGTGGCCGCTTGAGGTATCGTATCGTGCTTACCTTTACCTATGTAGATATCCTACCTAATTATCTTTGTTTGTCACCCTTACCATGTTTCCTTATCTATTCCCTACATAGGTGACAATTTGAGCCGTAAGCGGAACCGCATTCCACGCTGGAGTGGAGCCCTGAGATCGAGTCCAAGCTATCTGGATGTGCGTAAGACGTACCCCCGTTAATTGCCGTTTCTTGTAAGAGGGCCAGCATGCAGCCTTAGGGACGTGCAGCCACCATCTTTATCTATCCTGCAGGATGATAGGCGTACTTCGTGGAAATCTGGACCTATCATGTGAGTAAATTATGTAATACCTGTTGATTTATCTTTTTATAAATTTTCCGATTATTACGCAATATAAATTTATTCATTGGTGACGTCATTGGTAGTTGGCAGCGCGAAATCTGTAATAAGGTTCGCGCATACATCCGCCAGAGGCGTAGCCCGCTTTACTCATTGCGCTTGTGCGATGTATTTATGAACTCTTAAACTGTATTACCGACTTTGTAACTGTATTTATCGACGTACTTTGTAAACTGTTTTATCGACTCTTTAATTGTAAGAACTATCACCATATAAATTGTAAGAATTATCGCGTTGTAAAACATAAGAATAATTAATATTTTTAAATGATTTTGGTGTATGTACTACTTGCATATGTATTTGCAAATTATTTTTAAGTACTTCTCCTTCTCTATGTTGTATTGTTTGAATTACTTTGGTGGGATGGAGCCTTATGGATATTTGAAAGAAGGCACAAATATTCTCAAAATGTTAGATATTGATTTGCCCCAAAATGTTCTTTTTCTCTATGAATAAATTCGATTAATTTCCGAATTTGGTCCTTAGTAACAACTAATTTATAACTGGGATCAGTTTCGGACCCTCTTTTAATAACATATTTTCATACAAAATAAACCACTTTAATTTTACAGAATTTTTCACAGTTGAAGTCGCTAATTGCGATTTGATAGTTGAACAAAACTTGTCATTGTCTTGAGTTTGACAAATGAAATCCCTATTTTTAAACATCGTCAATTTTATCTCATTAACTTCCACGTGTCTTTCATATCTTTAGTTTGCAAACAATTCATCGCCATCCGGATACTGTGATAACGTGTCAGCAATTTTGTTTTCTTTACCGGGACAATATTCAATTTTTATATCATATTCTTAAATACAATACATTCACCTTCTCATACGGTTATTAACAAATCAACATTTGTCTAAAAAGCTTAGAGCTCTTTGCTTGAAGTAAAAGACATGAAGATTGTATTGTAGAAGATTTTTGGAAAATCTCGTGTGTAAGAGGAGTGTAACGCGTTGCAATACGCTACCTTAAAATTGGATGGGATGGGAAGTTATTAAATTTGAATGGGCAAACTAAAATATGGTTGTACGTTGTATGATAGATTTTACAAATAATTAATCTTAATTAAGCAAGATATTTTAAATTTTGTTTCTACAAAGATCTTCAGATAACAAACTTTAACTACAAAAGGTATAACATTATTTCTTTTAAATATATTGTAGGTGTAGTCATAGTATAGATTACAATTTACTACATTGTATTTCCGGATGTTGGCCGTAATTAAAAGGACGATAACTTAAATTAAAACAGCAAATTACAACATATCTTAATATTACAAGACGGAGTATGCATTTCAAATGATAGGTTAGTTTGCAATATAGATATCGTCTATGTCGACCACTATGGACATGAAAATAATAATATATTACAGCACAATACGAATTACCTACTAAGCAACGTGACCATAGCGTTGCACGTAAGTATAGATTACAATTTACTACATTGTATTACCGGATGCTAACCATAATTAAAAAAATTTTAAAAAAGAGAGATGATATAACAATTAAGCTTGACAAGTTAAAACTACGTTCAAACAAAGAAATCAAAAAATAAACATATAAAATATAAATCACGAGGGTGTTGAACTGTACCGCGAGCGGTCGAGGTGTGGTTTGATATACAGAAATGCAATAAATCACTTTCATGTGTTTTGTAGATTTTGCTGTTGCGTTGGTGAAATACGTAAATAAATGAAAGAGTTGAAACTTGCGACTTTATACGTTTATAAATGGGAATTTGTTATTATTGTTTTGAGTTGGTGACCTTGTTGGAATATAAACGGTTGGTGTATTTGGATTTTTATATTCAGAAGATGTTAAATGACCAGTGAGTTAATAAGCTTTTATGTTTAGATCGATTCATTATGTGCATTTGAATTAAAAGTGTAAATGATTTGTATTTAAGTAATACGAAATCTAATCAAACTGAAATAAACGAAGCGTAAATCAAAAGGTGAAGTATGTGAAGGAAGGAAAAGGCTCAAAGTTAATAGGCCAGATTAAAAAATTCGTAAATAGGATAGTTAAAAGGCACTGATAAAGTTAGTTAACGATTGGAAACAGTGGAAAGTTACGTCAAATTAACCTTGGGGTTGTGACTAAACGAAAACCAGTCACCAATGTTTGCTTCCATCTTAGTATATTCAAACAGCAGTATTTACAACATACATTATTGCAAAAATCCAAAAATATTAAAGACTATTGTGACAACCTATTTCTCTACTATAGTAACTCACTACAAACAGAATCTATTTAATAACAGCCAACTTGAAAATTGTAACAGAATATACTTACAAAGCCCACTGTAACTTAAAGTAAAATTTACTAATTTCATAAATCAAAGTATGCTGGAGAGTAGAGTGAAGCGTAAATTATTTGTTCTGCAAACGTTGAAGTAACCAGAAAAAAGTTGCGATTTGTGTCTATATTTCAAGCACATTGGAGTATGCTATCAAAAGTTGTGCAAAAAAAGAATTGTAGCAGATAGCTCGAAAAACAATAAGAAATCAGACGCCCAATTTAAGAAATGTTTTTGATCAAACTACTAAAACTTACATTTCCATTAGTAAATAAAATTGTAGATTAATATAACTAGTTGTAAGTAGGGCAATGTTAAAAACATAATTACTTGTAATTATTATCTATCTACTTACATAATGGTACACATACCAGAAGATGTCTTTATATCATGTTGTTCATTTTTAATCCCTTACTGTTAGGTGGCGTATATTGTACTGCAAATTGTGGTCAGCTGACATTTCATACTTCAAATATTAATGGAAAAATAATAAATCATTAAACCCTGATTTCGTTAACGATATTGTGAATATTAAAAAAGAACTATCAAGTAGAACTGGAACAGTAGCTTTGTTAAGCTATAGCATTGACACATATTCATAACAACCAATTTCATAGACAGACAAGAAAATGCTTTTAGAAATACTTGTACATACTTACTGAATTTCAGAGGCATGGTTATACAGGGTGTCACTGACTATGAACGACACCTAAGTTTGAACCTCACTTTTACACATTTTTATTCAGTACAATACCAACACCATATATTGTACTGAATAAAAATGTGTAAAAGAAAAGTTCAAGGTTAGGTCAGTAAACATATTAAATGTAATTATCTTAGTACATATGCATTTAATATGTTTATGGAAAATGTTATTCATTGAGAAAGACCTATGATGTGATATGGCTGAAACTGTTGGAAAAAAAGGTAATATTACATTGTGCAACTGACCTATATCATAAGAAAGAAAATAAAGTTTATATAAAAGGTTGAAATCAAGAACAAATTGAAGAACTATATATATATATATATATATATATATATATATATATATATATACCAGCCCGATTTGTATTTGTCAATGGCTCTTATTATTTCCATAAGAGTTTGTTTACAGATACATCTTACTTTATATTCAATTTTCTTATTGCGGACTGCAAATAACTTGTCTTTATATATATATATATATATATATATATATATATATATATATATGTTGCTATGAGGTCCCCCTACGCCTAGATGTAATTAATGCACGTCCAGTTTTCTGCTGAACGCCACCGCTCTGTGTTTTTCTCTAATCTTCTAATTTTAATTATGCCACGACTAGCCCAGTTTAATTCACTCAGAGTGCACAACGTTACGATGATCAAATTAATGTACCCCTTTACCTGTTTGAATTGATAAAACGAAGTCAATCAATATTCGTATAATGAAAGGAAATAATACCTACACTTCACAATTTTGTAATCCCTTAATTAAAGCTTTCAATCAATAAATATTGTTTGGATCATTTATCTCAAAATTATATCCCTTTAATTTAATTTAAAGTCACCAAAAACGACGCCTTTTACTAAAAAAAATGTGGAACGTTCAAGACCTTTTATCCTTATCACGTAAATTTCAACGTATTAAATATCTTGGTTGACTCCTTACAAATTTGGGAAAAAAATATATTCAGTGTTTAAATTTAAATTTGAAAAGATTCCTTATACTAATTAGCTCTGACCTGTGATATCCTGATTTGCTGTTGCGTGTTGTGGATCAACACCCCCTTATTATCTTC
The DNA here is from genome assembly GCA_036346225.1 of Platerodrilus igneus. Taxonomy (NCBI): domain Eukaryota; kingdom Metazoa; phylum Arthropoda; class Insecta; order Coleoptera; family Lycidae; genus Platerodrilus; species Platerodrilus igneus. The sequence goes on along the minus strand of JARFIW010001025.1, from coordinate 1,628,779 downwards.
AATCGAAAACCAATGCTCTGCTTTGTACTCCTTCGCGTTTTGTTACCGCTTTTTTCCAAAATTCACCCCGTGCGTTACTTTATATTTTTCTGGATACGCCTTAGACCTCTCCACTTAAATACAACTTGGATTTCTAAATACCACACAGAAATTCTGAATACTAGACTTAGATCCTTCTTAATATCACACTTAAAAGTCGTAGGTTTCTTAGATACACCTTCGAACTAGACTTGAATTTCCTAGAGACACCTTAGAAGTCGTAGGTTTCTTAGAGACAATTTAGAAGCCCTACATTATTATAAACATTTAATTTAAATTAATTAACAAATTTCTACTCACGTTTTCCGCAAAACGGCAAAAGCTTTTTCATATATCTTCAACGCAATCCGTCATCAACTATTATTACACAACACTACTTTTCACAATAATATAATTTAAAATTTATTTATTTGACGCGTAAATATTCGAGCAAGAGTGTTGCAGGTTCGACGTGCTTTAAATTGAGACTGCTCTTTCTTATCAACTCTGGGCGTAATATAGCATTTGCTATCTACATTTGGATTGGTTTGTCCAAACAGCCTTACAACCATGCGTGTTTTGGACATTCCTAGGCTTTTCAAGCTGATTTCTGACGAAACTATTCTGTAGTTCCGTATCATGCTGGTATTTGCTATAGTTTTACGATCTTTGACCGCCTCTCTTGTTATTATTGTTGGACTTTAATTTAGCTTATGTCTGTTGTTTTGTGTAAATAAAGCTTTTGGAGAATTGAACAAAATAACTGATGTAATATGAGTTATGTAAATTCACATGTTTTTGTAGTATTTAAAACTTATCTTTGAAAGTGCGTTTTTTATCAAAGCGCTTTATTATTCTTTCTTTATTATAAGCATGGAGATTTACTAGGTTTTATCTTATCTCATGCGTATTTATTTTATAAAGTTATTAAACGCTTCTTGACGTAGTTTAATTGCATGTATAATTATTTATCTGCTGAATATGCGTTCTATTATTGGAAGATATGCTTACTGGCATTGTTTAAAATTAATTGCGGTACTTAAATAGGGTGTTAAATGTTTGCTATTTACATAATGTGTGCGAATTATTTATTTTCCTGCTAAATAAATGCAGTTTTCTGAATCCTATTGCTATTTACAGTTACTACGCGACCCTTACGACTCAATACACTCCTAAACAGCCCCTTATCACAGCAATATATATTGATACGATATCACCGTCAGCCCGGTGTATGTAACTCTCAGTTGCCTGTTGACCGCCACCTCTCTGTGCTTCTTTAATAATCTAAAATAATTTTAAATCAACACAATTATATTTTCTGTCCCGACTAGCTCAGTGATACGCCGCACAGATTGAACGATTATATGATAACAAAGAATATTTACCCACTCCCCTCTAACACTTCATATACCTGAGTAAGAAAAACAAAATTCACCAAAATGTGTATAATAAGCAAAAAAAATGTACAATTTACAGCCCTACGTCCTCTGTAATATCATTAGCTATTTACAAAACTTTTGAATCAAAATTAAAATAAATATTCCTATTAAATTTGTTCATTGCCAAAATTATAATCTTTATAAGCAATTTAAAGCCATCAAAATTTTTATATCTTTACCTTGAATGTTTCGTTGACCGTTCAAAGAACTATTCCCTTTTTAAGACTTACTTTTATGTACCAACCAAACTTTTGTTAACCCTTTATACAACTTATCTAAATTACATGTAAGTTTCAAATATTCAAAATATGATTTATACTATAAATTGTAAAATGATTTTTAGCCTAGTATCCCTCTATTGATTCCCACTGGTGCTTCCTGATTTAAGTAGGTTGCTAGTTTAGTGGTCTCCAAGTTCTTGACCCGCAGCTTGGCCTGTACCTCCCGTATTTCAAACTTGTTTGTCTATATATTTAGAGCTTTGTTCAAGTAATTTATTGTTTTAGCGTCGTAATTTAGTTGATTATTCAGTTTAATTAGTTGATTACTTCAGTTATTAGGTGTACAAAAAGGTTGTAAGTTTTTTCTTGGAAAATTCAATATTTATTTAGAAACAAACAAAAAGATATTAATCAACGAAATATTCCCCGTTTGCATCGATGACCTTGTGCCATCTTTCGGGCAGCTTGCGATTTCCCTGATGATACAAGCTCACTGGTTACTAGTCGATAAAGTCATCAATGCATTTTCGTACCTCTTCAAGTGTCACAAAGTGTGTATCAGCCGAGTAATGCTGCAGCGACCGGAGTAGGCAATAATCAGAAGGCGCCATCTCGGGCTATATCCTACATGCAGGAGAAGTTTCCTAACGCAAAGATATGGTTCTGAGTCACTTTCGCAACATGTGGCTGGGCATTATCATGACGCAGTATTACGTTACGACGTTCTTTGCCAGTAAATGGCCTCTTTTCTTCTAACGCATCGTTCAAATAGGTCAATTGTTGTTGATAGCGGCCTGCCGTAATTGTATCACCCGGCTGTAACAACTCGTAATACAATACATCTTTCCAATTCTACCATATGCAAAGCAAAATCTTCTTGCCGTGGATATTGGGCTTTGGAGTTCATGTCGAAGGTTGACCATGGTAAACCTAGGATTGTTTACACTTCGGGTTAATATAAAGTATCCACTTCTCATCGCCTGTAATGATTTGGTACAGAAAATTCTTTTTCCGGAACCTCGAAACCAAAGTGAGTGCGGTGTCACGCCGTCGATTTTTGTTGTCTTCGGACAGTGCATGCGGAACCCATCTGCCTTCCTTCTGAACTTTTCCCATTGTATGTAAACGTGAAGAAATGCCTTGCTGCGTAATGCCAAGTTGCTGTGCAAGCTCCTTTTCAGTTTGTGCAGAGTTTATATACAACAATGCTTGCAGTTCGTCCGTTTCAATCTTTTGAGGGCGTCCAGCACACAGTTCATCTTCAAGACTGAAATATCCTTGCCTTTTTTGTTATTGCTATCGTAAACACTACTGATTTTGCAGGTTATGTGCATCAAATGTCAAACCGTATGGCATTTTCAAAGACCAAATGTCAACGTTGTAAAACCGTAAAAGGGCGGGAAAACTAATGAATTTTAAATTGTGGTTTGGGTTGTATGAAATCTTGTAACGATTTTATTTCCTATCTAGATGTGTTCATATAATTAATCTAGTTATTTAATAATAAACAATATAATGCATAATAATGCTACACAATCCACTAAATAAATATTACCTATTGCCCAATAAAATATTAGCATTCAATTCAAATTAAAATTTAATTTACACGGTGACAAAATAAACTTTTCATTTAGTATCATTCCTAGAGCTCCATCTGTTAAGAAATTGTAAGGTAATCTTGTTTCCGAGCGGTAACTCGCTTGACCTAGACACTTCCAATACAGCTGTGGTGAAAGCAAGTCGAATTGTTCCTTGAATCCGAGGACAATGGTTTTTGCAGTTTTTTCGTGTTGGAAGCACGTGCGATTTAAGTTGTTTTAGGAAAGAATGTCATCTCCGAAAAGCACTTTTGTATTGTCCACTTGCTGGAACAGCTCGTAGATGACGAGAAATTTTTTTGTTGAAGGACCGTAGTTAACAGTAAGTAAAATCGATTCTGTAATCATATTAAGTAAAGATTTTCAGAGCAACTTTAAATTAACATGCAACGTTTGATAATATTTGTAGATTTAATTTATACGTAATGCAACTTTAATTAACATGCAGCTTGGTAATAATGTGAAAATTGAAAATAATGTTTAGCTTGGAAAAAACATACAACCTTTAGTTAACAGGAGCCTGGTTTAACGTAATTTTAATTAAATGCACAAGAAGAAAAAATAGGAATTTACGCTTTGTTCGAGTGTGGATCTGGCGAGATTTAATTACTTAAAATGGATGCCGAGTAGTTTGGAGCTTCAGTAAACAGCAAAATTATTTGTTCTGAATTGGAGATTTCTTTATTTTAATGCTGAAGCAAGACGCCTAGCAGGTATTTTTCTGTCAGACGGACATCTGGTATGTAGAAATTTGTTTTCGTATGTTAGCTGAACTATGGACATAGCAGATAGATAATTTTTTGTTTAATCATGTTATTTAAACTTCAAAATAGGTCAAGGACAGATTATAAATATATTTTTCAATATTAAGCAATAGGAATCCGTAAATTTTACATTTCTAAATCTTTTATTAATTCACTGAAACTACGGAAGATGTCATTATGTGATAGAGAAAGTAAATTCTTCTATTTAAGAAAAATTAGAAATTAAACTTCTATGTTTACTATTTCATTAATAACTAACTGGAATTATTTATTGTGAGGTTATGGTAGATCTACCCAAACCAACATTTTTGTTACCAGTAAGTAACAGTTTAGAAAGCAACTTTATGCTTAATCAATTTGTTAATAAAACTTGGCTAGATATTTCTTACAGAAATAACCACATTTAACTTGAACGGTACTGATTATATCCAGTGCCTTTGTAAATAATTTTCACAAATTAATTTAATCAAAAATATATAATAAATGAAAGGATATTTTGTAAAAAAGCACGTTAATTGAATACAAGAGGAATAGATTTTTATTTTTGAACAAGACTATTCTTTTTAATTAGAATGAATGAAAGATGATTCGAATTGAATTTTAAAAATTTGGAGTATAAACGCACAAACAGTGCTATTCTTTGTTTAATCTGTTCACAGGTGAAGCAGTGAAGTACTAAGATCAAAGTCGAGCCATAAGGTAAGAAACTTTAGGGATTATGTTGTCTTTAATAAACTGTATAGCGGTTATAGAATAAAGGTTTCCGCATTCGCCTTGTACAAGGGACTTAAGTAAGGTCTTCTCTGTATAGAAAAATACGGTGGCGCCTTATTCTTCATATTTTTGGTCGCAATTCAACCCCGACCCACAGCTCATGTTCCACCCAGAGCATATAGTTCGACTAGCCGCTTTGCCTTTTAGATTTCCGCAACTCTGGGCCATTTTTCATCAGAACTTGCCGTGGGCTCTATTCTCTTACTAGAAATTCTCGTAAAATAAAATCCCATAATAAGTAAAATGACTATAATCTATAGCTCAGAACTTTTTTGTACACCAAATACTTGGATAATTTTTTAGTTAATTTTTTAGTTAGTTCCTTAGTGTCATTTCTTATTTAATTCCTTAGTGCCCCAAGTTAATAAATAGTAAAGAATATGTTTACATTAATTAAATTTAATCTTACGTTTTTATATTAACGGCAGAGTTTTATTCTTTCGTATTTCAACGCGCACTTGTACTGTACTTCACTTGAATTCTTTAATTTCTATTATTTTTATTTTATGCCACTTCTAACTTCACTCAATTTCAGTGTTACGTAATAAATCAGTTTCAACTGTTACAGTCGCGCGTCGTTTTATGGAATGAATCAATCTTATCAGTTTAGGTTCATTATATAGACAAACTTGCCCCTCCTGTTTATCTTAACCTGTTGGGTTTTACAAGATATAGTATGCTTATTCAGACAGTCTAATTTGCACGTAGACCAAAACTTTGTATTGGAATTTGTTAACAAGTGTTATTATGTATGCTTGAAACGTCACGTAGACTTATTTTTGTAAAGAAACTTATTAGATATTACTTTCGATTTTGCAGGTATACCAGAACTATAATTCCGTATTTTGTTTACCTATTTAGGGTTTTTTAAAATGTGTCAATTTATACATTTTGCATGTCACGTACGTCTTTGCTTCAATATTCATTCCATATTGCGTCATTAAATATGTTTGTGTTTCAAGGATCTGTTTATTACAAAATAGTACAAATTATATGCGTTTTATTGACTTCTGTTACTTACGCAAATGCGTCGAGTTTGAAAAAATTTCATTTCCCGTTTGTTTTACTTTAAATATGCCTAATTTGTATTTATTTTGAGTTTATGAATGTTTTAAGTATTTTAAAATGGATTGAATTGCTTCCAAAATTATTTATTTTGATAAACGTGGTTAAGTTGATACAGAAGAGCTTTCTTTTATTAACTGTGTCTAATTATTGATTCTGTACAAAGTGCTTTGTATTTGCGTTTTGCATAATGAACAAATTATGTACTTTTTATGATTTCAACCTTATATACCCTTAAATAACCCTATTCTCATAGCATATATATATATATATATATATATATATATATATATACGCCTCTAACTCATGCCCACAAATTGGGTGCCATAACATTTGCTGTGTTCTTCTTATTTGAAGTTTTAGAAACGGGCTGTCATAGTTAATTTTTACGATGCTTACCTTCGGAAACTCCCCAAAAATTTTTAAATGTAATTACAAAATTTTCTAACTATTTAAAATTGAAGCCCTACCACCTAGACTTACAATTTAGACCATTTAACACCAATATTTTCTGAAGATGCTTTTCACTCGGACGCTCAGAGATATCCGCCACGGCTGCTCACTCATTCCCTAAAAATCCTAACCTACTAAAAATAACACTGACTGCCAAAAGTACATAAATATTTATTAACATATCCAATCCGTTGCATATCAATTCATTTTACATACCTCATGTATTTCAAGCTCAAAAACATTTTATTACTTGTGGTAAATAATAGCTCAGTTTAAAGAAAATAAATTTAAAATCATACTACATCAACCCTGAAACAAAGTAACTGGGCTTATTTCCCATTTTTACTTTATACCCCAGGTCAAATACGAGCTCATAGTAAATCTCCTTTTATATACGTGCTATCAACGGCACTGCAATTTCCTAAAACCCTTTTTACCTTTTACAAAAATTATACTTTTCATCTTCAAGTGATATTATCAAAATATTACATAAAATTTTCATTAAGTCCTTTTTACATTGACTCATCAATTAAAATGTCTTTAAACCATAATAAATACACACAAAATCACAAAATTCTCACCCAGAAAATCACAAATGAAAACAAACAAAAGTCTTATAAGTAGAGTTACCTGGATTTTGTTTCAAGTGCTTTCTACATAGACACCATCTCCAACGTGATCCTCCTCTCGCCTGCACGTTCAAATACTGTCTCCAGGTTTTTTACATGGACACCATCTCCAACTTGATCCCGCTTTTCGACTGCACGTTCAGATACTGTCTCCAGGTGGCCTCTCACAATCAGGAACACGTCGTTTCAAATTAACTTCTTTCACACAAGTGCACGGTACTACCATGCTCTCGTGCACTTGTGGTCCATCCATACATTTACTCTATACTCAGAGTACACACGCCGCCTTCATACACCCAGTACTAAAATTGTACTTACTTGCGTTCTAATTTTGATTATTTATAGCCAAAGATATAAAAAGCATCCACTTGTGCTAACTTAACTGTAATTTTACTCAATCACTTTGCTATGCAGTTAGGTAGGCGATCGTAAGCAAAGACAAGAGAGAAGAGAGAAATTCACCACCTCCTACGGGCTTATATCAGCTCTAAAAGCCACCCCCGTATATCAATTTCTAACACCCCTGTCGCACTTTTCCTGGTATCACCACACAAACACGCCAAAGGTTGAACGCTTTCACAAACTATCCAATTATCCTTGACAAATTCTACGTATTTTTAGCTTACCGTGCTCAACCGTCTTTCAAATCTAGGAAATTTTAACTCTAAACAAGCTCGATACCTCGAAATCCTTGCAACTGTCGTTTTGAGTTCTAGTCTCTACAATACGCCCACTGTAGACGCGTATATCTCTCGTTTCATTCACACTTATCCACAAAATCTTCCGTCTTATTTTACCTTTAAACATTATTCTACCGTTTGTTCACACGCGCTGTTTTATCTAACCCCTGCTATCGTCCTCTATCCTACTCTTGTTTTATTTAATCTAACCGTCGCGCTCTGTTAGTAAAATCTCCCCAGATTTCTATACCCTTTCTGCTCGATTTCTTCCAAAAACATAGCGTGTCTTCGTACCACTCTAATATCAAGCCTCTCAAAGTCAAAGATTCCACTAAACATCCGTTATGCTCCTTTCTCTACTAACGCATGCAATTATAGTCTTTTCTCTCTATAAATCAATATTGTCTTCGTACGTACTGTCTGCACCTGTGTTTTGTCCTCATTATATTTTTCTAGGTATTATTTGTTGACGGGATTTTATGTTCGTTATCTTTTTACGACTATAAAGTTTTTTGAATCTATTTCACGTGCAACTCGAATAATGACTGCCGCTTTACATATGCTGAAAGCTTTTATTCTTTAGAATATTAAAATAAATCTTAATTATACTTGCCGTAGTTTACGATTTATATGCATTTACGCAATTATGCGCCTCAAATTACGTTTCCTAACTTATTAATAATTAATATTTACAATAAAATTTTATGCTATATTGAACTAACCCTAATATTTACTGGTAATTTGTCAAACACGAACCGATTTTGTTCAAACATGGCTCAAACTTCGCGCGACAAATTTATACACTTTCTAATTTGACATAAATACAAATTTGAGCTTGCTAATGCCCTCTTATGACCTCAGTAATATATATATATATAAATTTGGGAAGTAACGGAAGTAACTTGTTGACACTTAGAAATTTAATGCTTAGGCTTATAAACCTTCTTTTTAATAAAATATCAAAATTTTTTAAATAAATTTATTTTCAAGCTTTCTACATGTGCAAGACCTGTGGATAAAACAACTAAAGCTTAAATTATATACCTTGTGTATAACATAGAAACATTGTAAATAAAACATGCTCTCGAAATTTCGAGAGGAACCGAGAAGAAATACGTCAATTTTGTATGACCTAACTAATAAAGAAACGTTTATTCCAAGAAGCGGCTGGAACATTAAAGAACCCATAAGGATAGATAAAAATTATTTATTAGCTTTCGCAATCACCGTGGGAGAGATGCGACGCCACAATAACCTTATATGTATTAGAGTAGGATGGACAGCGCACATAAATCAACACTAACAAGGTAATAAAACGTAAATACTCCCTGTATGTTTGTTGTGGTTTGTTTAGCATTCTTCTTAATCTTCTTTGGGAATTAAACCACTCATAGTTTTTAAAATCATCTTTATTTACGTTTCGATCCATGACAACGATCCTAGGTCATGGATCAAAACGTAAATAAAGATGATTTTAAAAACTGAGTAGTTTAATTCCCAAAGAAGATTAAGAAAAGTAATAAAACGTAACGATTTTGAACGCTAATGAGGAATTCTCATAATATTACGTCAGATAGCCGTGTTGTAATTGGAATGGAACTCCATACAAAACTAGTCCATTCTATAAAAGATATATTTTTTATATACAAACGGGAGCTTACATGAATAAGAATCAATTGATAAATTAGCGTCAAACAAGCAACATGTAAAGAAATTTGATTAAATTCATTTAAGTCGTGAAGATGTTATTTTGAAGTATGCAGTACGCATACCATAATTGATTATTAAGATGTAATAGTGAAAAAAAATATATTTTAAATATATTTTAAACCTGCATAAATATAGAAATTATTAAATGTAATTATATACAATGAAAAGGGAAAATTCTTCAATACAACGCTACTTTAAATCAAGTTAAAATATAAACAAGAAGGAAGATTTAGAATAGGCATAATTTGTAAATTGGGATTTAAAAATCAATTTAAAATAAAACCTAAAAATAGAACATATTTAATATTGTTAATTGCGAATTAGAAGAGCGTTTTTTTTGGATTCTGCAGGTATTACTTTTAGATTTATATTGTTTGTAACTGATATTTGAATTTTATTATCTAATTTAAGCTGGAATAAGTCCTAATCATATAATATTTTTTTTGTTTTGTAAGCGTATTTACCAAGGAAAATGTGGTCAGAGTTAGAAACCCACTGATTTTTTTATAGATTATCTGTCAAAGACTTTTTGGCCAAACAAACCTTACATGCGTGGGAATCAAAGCCAGGCAAACTATCCACAAGAGGAGAGATTTTAGTTCTGTAAATTGTAAGGAACATAAGATGAGAAACATTTTTAAGCAAATAAGTGCTTGTTAAGAATAAGTTTATGTTTGAAAAACGATGTTCTATATGCTTTTGTATGAGAGAAAATATTCTAGACTGTATAGATATTTTTATGATATTGCTGTTTGATTTAGTTTTGAAAACTCCGTCAATTCCATTAAGCTAATCATGCGAAGTAAAGTTAGAAAGGAAGGTAAGTCACCAATTTCAAAGTTTACAATTTGCTGTACTTATATGAAATTCTTGTGCTATAACAGGTAAACCTGTTGTTGAAACTCGAAAAACCACTATTTTAACCAAACAAAAACGTTAAATTTCAGTGCGTTACTAATTAAGAAAAACGTGCTTCCAACACAAATAAAAATCGTCATCTATGTCTTATTTTTAAGGTATTATGAAATAGGTTATATGCGTTATAAAGGTTAAATGGCACCTGCGATATATTATGAAGTGTCAAAAACCTTAGAATTACTCTACAAAGAGCTTTTTATGTGAATTTAAGCGATGTTTCTAACTTTGACGCTAAAAATGTAGGTTGTGAATAATAGATAAACGTGAAATAATATAGATATCGTCACCTGTAAAAACTTAATGTATGAATAAGTTAGCTTTGAAACACATAAAAAATCGTCCCAACGTTTAGGTCGTTCATTTTATCAACACGCTAATTACGGTATAAGTACTACTTTCTCGCCTCGATTAATAGTACGTGGTCTTGGACGTAGAGAATTACGTCTACAAGTTCGGCTGCATGATTTACCGTCGCAAGTAGAGTGCATAGGATAATAAAGTACTGCCAGAAGTTTACATGGTTTGTTACGAAACGCCAAGGCCGCTTCTTGCTTTTCAGGTCGGCTTCGTCAGCTGGTGTTTTTTCTACTGCGGTCCAATTTTAGAACGAAGTACAGATATAATGCCTAGATATAGGAAGGAGTTAACAAGGAAAAGATTACTTTTCCAAACTAGAACTTCACTCACGTCCGACCTCGTCTAACAGCGATAGTAAATTCGTCTCTTTTAAGAAGCTTAATTATCACGAGCTTTGATAACTTCACGATTTCAGGCTCCTACGGTCAAACCGCTAACCACAGCCGCATTTTTGTAGCCTGGGAACGCAAACGTTTGCCATGTATATACTATAACTCATAGGTTAGTGTCGTGGAATGCGTGGGAAGCCATAATGTTGAAACTTATACGAAACACTTAAATTAGCGTTGGAAAAGGAGAGCTTTCTCATGCTGGGTTTAAAATCCCCTAAATTTAATTATTAAAATAAAATGCAAAGGCAAAGAGACGCAACAAATGCAATTGAATTCGCCTAGTTCGAAAAATGCATAAAATCGACATTCTTGCGTAGACCTTCACTTGGAACGAGGACTATAGATACAACAGCCCAAAGTTTACATCAAAGAACAACACTATTTTTATTTATAAACATACCTACAGTATATAGTAATATTATAATCATTAGGATGATGTAATACTAAAGCAAAATATAAATTGTTAAGTGTGAGAATTCTATATTTTAAACACGCAGTGAAGATCTTGAACAGCTTGGGCGTGCTATTTACCAGACTATTTCTTTTCACGAAAGTGTGTACGAATACCACTGCATAATACTTTTAAAGTAAAATGATACAACATTTCGACAAGGCTTAGGCAGCTGAAACCTAAAAACAATCCAAGAAGTCCACCAGTACTAGCTACAAATAAACCCGATATTATATGTTTTTTCACAAAAAAGTACCTTACATAAAAATTCAGAAAATCCATATAATTCACTTTTGGTAAATTTCGTAAATTGTGGTACAGTAAAGTATATATGTATAACGGCCATATTCTTCCTAAAATTAAAACAAATTAACTTAACTAAACAACTGCATAGAATCCAGTTATAACTACGTTTTGAAAGACATATCACTAAAAATTTTTTAGTGTGTTCACGATACCTGTAACTAAAAAAGCACAGTTAGAAATTTATTGCTTTCAGTGTCCATTTGGTTTCACAATAAAATATTCAACCCTCAACATCATTTTCATTTCACATTTAAACATTCAATTTCTTTCAAGATAAAATGGCCTTTCGAAACACAAGTGACCCTGTAGGAAAACCGAAAACACCTATAGTGTGGTAAGTCATGGAAATGTAAGCATCTAATTTTAAAACCGCTATAAAAAATGAAAGAAAGTTTGTCTAGTAGCAGTGGACATATATATTACCCCCTTTCTATAAGTGACAAAGACCTAAGGGTGTTCTGACATGGAGATATTATATTTTAAATATAAGGTACTTACTTTTTTTAAAAAATTACAGAGAAAGCGAGACGCTTCTTAGCTTTGGTTGGCAAATTAATTGCTTTAATGGGCAGACAATAAAATCCGTTATATTGTGTAGTTTTTTCCAATTGATTGTCCTCCCTTGTTTGAATTCTAAATAAAATGTATTAAACTATATAAGCAGAATCGTATAGGTCAAGAGAATTATTATCGGGTGTTTGTTGTCAAATAATTCGGCGAAAGAACCGTTGATACAAGTTAAATGTGATTATTAAACAGAGTTGTGAAAGTAATTTTAAAAACTGAGACACTCTAGTATACAGTTGGTATGCAGCAGAGTAAGTTCTAGTACATATACTTCTTTGTGGTTTTTCGAGCCGGATATGATGTATGATCTATGGTCTATGATCCATGGAAAAAATCTCAAGCAATATTAAATGATCTCTTCGTCGATGATATCGCCTATTGTGTCAATACTGTTGGCGAAGTATTAATGCTCAAGCACAAGCGCATTAATCTTTTGCAAAAGTACAACTCACTCTTAAGAAGTGGTGCTCAAATTTTCCCGAGGTTTTAGACGGCTTACCTGATAGTCATTTAGAAAAACCAATTTTATTCAATGAAAATACGAGCATAATCAAAATTTTGGGTTTATGTTGGAACCCACTGTAAGATAATTTTGTATACCAGGTTATTCCCTTTAATGATAAGGTCACTAAACGCAATGTACTCAGTTGCATAGCAAAACTATTTACTCCCCAAGGTTTTATTGTTCCAATCATATTTTTTGCTAAACAATTCATGCAAAAATTGTGGAGGGCTAACCTACATTGGGACGAACCTCTCCCGAAAGTTCTGTAGAAACCCTGGTTTAAATTTGTCTCATCTCTACCTGAAGTAAAAATTTTGATAATTGCACGTCACATTCCGACGACTGACAGTGATACCTCGGCAGCTGGTTTTGCATATATTCAATGTTCTCATAGCAGTGGTGCAACGTCAACTCATATGATTACGGCCAAGACAAAAGTGGCTCCATTAAGAGAGTTAACTATTTCTAGATTAGAGTTAAATCACATTTAAGCACGTTTTTCATTTTTCCGATTCTTAGGTGGTACTGACTTGGATAGAGTCAGATCCAGCGAAGTTGACAGTCTATGTTAGACATAGGGTTCAACAAATACAAGGGCTAACCAATAATTTTAAATGGTATTACATTAATACTAAAGATAATCCATGTGACATAGCATCACGCAGTTCTTTAGCACGTACTTTAAATGCAAATGTGCTATTGTGGCATGGCCCATTGTGCATTCAGTCTCATCCATCAAAATGGGAGTGGGACAGCATATCATCATTTTTCTAAGGATATTAAGGCTTTAGCAGTCTGAAAAATATGTTCTAAATCATTGAAAGCTTTGGAACCATTTTTAGACTCCACCAATGTAGTTCTCGGGCTGGGAGGAAGGTCGAGCAATGCAGTGCTTATTTATTCAGAAAGTCATCTATTAATTATATCAAAATATTGTCATTTGGCAACTTCGCTTGTTTTTCATTTTCATACAAAATATTTGCATGCGGGTCCAACTTTAATGAAGTCAGAATTGGGAAGGAAATTTTGGATTATAGCCGGGCATTTTCTAATTCGTAAGGTGATTAGGGAATGTGTCTAATGCGTCGGTTTTCAAAAATTCTGCATCAGTCTCATATGGCCGATCTTCCAGAATCTAGGGTTGTGCCTGCATAACCCTTTAGTTATTGTAAAATGAATTTTGCTGGTCCGTTCCAGTGTAAATCGTCAAGATTGAGAAAGGCACCTTTTACCAAGGACTACCCGTGTATCTTCGTTTGTCAAACGGTACCAACAGTGCATTTAGAATTTGTATCAGACCTCACAACGGATGCATTTTTAGCTGCTTTTAATCGATTCATATTCCGCAGAGGTCTTCCGGGTAGTATTTATTCAAACTGCGGTAGTAATTTTATAGGAGGCGTCGCCGTGGATCAATGTAGTAAGCGTAAGACTACGGATCCCAAGGTCCTGGGTTCAAATCCCGACACGGCCGACTGCTTGAAAAATGACAGGTGAGCATTTTTCACCAAAATTACGCCCTCGTTCGGATGAGAGGTTAAATGGAGGTTGCGTGTGTGAGTGTTGTCACGCACGTTAAAGATCCCTACCTTGCCTGGAACGGCAAGGGTTCGGCAAAATTCTAAATTTCCAGGCAACAAAAAACTCGCCTCCTGGCCAATGTAGTACCTTCTGGTGGAGCATTGGAAATATAAATGCACGGTAGTAATTTTATAGGGGCAGTAGGTAAGCTTAAGAAGGTGTTCCGGTTTCTAAAACATCACCAGCATGATATTCTAACTGCTACCACTTCAATAAATATTCAATGGATTTTCAATCCTCCTTTTGCAAGCAATTTTGGAGGATCGTGGGAAATTAATGTCAGACTAGTTATTAATAGCTTCAAGGCAGAAATTTGACTTTTGAAAAGTATTGCGCCATTTTTTGCCGTATCGAAGCCGTTCTAAATTCAAGACCTTTGTTGGAGATATTGGAACAACCAGATGACTTGGGCATCCTTACACCAGCTTATTTATTGATACAAGGCACCTTGCGTTTAGCGCCTGAAGTCGAGATGTATGCAAAACTGTCTTTAAAATGTAGATGGCACCTAGTTAATCGGGTCAGCCAAATGGTTTGGAAAAGATTTCGAATATAATACTTGTACACTATTCGACAGAGACAGAAGTGGCAAACACATCGTTCATATTCTTCCGTAGGTCAGTTGGTCTATCTGGCGGAAATGAATACAAAGCCCTTACATTGGCCACTGGGAGTTACAGTTCATGTGCATCCATCGAATGATGGTGTTGTGAGAGTAGTTGGTGTCAGATCGAACGGCAAGGAAGTCGTACGACCCACTAACAAGTTAGTTTTAGTTCCACGTTCATCGTCATGATTTGTTTGTTGTCGTCACATGAACTGTTTTAGCATCAGATGTCATATGCCGTCTTGTTGGGGTTGAGAGTATGTTTTGAAAACGAACGCCTACTTTTAGCTATTTTTGTTCATTTTATAAATTGCATTACAATCGAGTTGTGTTGTATGAAGGGTGGTTATGGGTAGCCGTTGCCTAGGGAATAAAAATAAATAAGGATTTGTTTTTTATGTATGTATTGTCAATACAAGCTTTTCTTCACCTTTAACATCAAGTCAGTATTATAAAAATAAATTGTTCATACTGTCAGCCTCCAATTTAATTATAACCACTGTTAAATGGTTATCAAGCCAATGTATCATGCCATTATAAACAACTTGTCAACATTTAATTATATTCAAAAGGGTATTCAGCAAAGTAAGTTCCAGTACATATACCTTTTTGTGGTTCTTCGAGCCGGATATGAACCAGCGACCTATGGAAAAAAATCCCATGCAATAGTAAATGCTTTCTTCGTTGATGAATGGCTTATTGTGTCGATACTGTTGACGAAGCATTAGTGCTCAAGCATGAGCTCATTAATCTTTTTACAAAAGCACAACTCACCCTTAAGAAGTGGTGTTCAAATTGCCCCGTGGTTATAGAAGACTTATCTAATAGTCAGTTAGAAAACCAATTTCATTCAATGAAGATACAACCATAATAAAAATTTTGGGTTTACGTTGGAACCCTCTGTCAGATAATTTTATATACAAGTTTATTCCCTTTAATGATAAGGTTACCAAACGCAATGTACTGAGTTGCATAACGAAACTATTTGATTCCCAAGGTTTTATTGCTCCAGTCATATTTTTTGCCAAACAATTCATGCAAAAATTGCGGAGGGCTAACCTACATTGAGACGAGCTTTTCCCGGAAGTTCTGTAAAAACCCCGGCTTAAATTTGTCTTATTTCTACCTGAAGTAGAAAATTTGATAATTGCATGTCACATTCCGACGACAAACAGTTGTCTGCATCTACTAATTTTTTGTGATGCGTCGGTAGAAGGTTCTGCTGACAGTGCATACATTCAATGTTCTTACAGCAGTGGTGCAACGTTAATTCATTTGATTACGACCAAGACAAGAGTAGCTCCATTAAAGGATTAAAGTTAAAGCAATATTGTTGGCAGCTAATCTTGCGAAATCAGTCATAACTGATAGTAACCAAATTACATTTAGGACGCTTTTCTTTTGTCCGATTCTCAGGTGGTACTGGTGTGGATCGAGTCAGATCCAGCCAAGTTGAAAGTCTATGTTAGTCATAGAGTTCAACAAATACAAAAGTTAACCAATAATTTTAAATGGTATTACATTAACACTAAAGGTAATCCATGTGACATAGCATCACGCGGTTCTTAAGCACGTAATTTAACTGCAAATGTGCTATTGTGGCATGACCCATTGTGCATTCAGTTTCATCCATCAAAAAGTTGGCCTCAGATGTATATCACGTCCATGCCTAAGTAAGGTGTTCATAGCAGGTACTTCAGGTTTCAATACAAGAACCAAATAATTGTATGTGTTCAAAGCGTTTTAGTTGTTATTCGCGGTTGCAAAGAATTTTTCGTTTGTTCTGCGTTTTATTTTTATTTCAAGGCATTCTGATGCATAGTGACGCAGAAAGGGGCCATTATCAGGTTCAGAGTTAGTGCAAGCAGAATTTGTACTAATCAATTTCAGTTAACATCATCATTTTGCTAAGGAAATTAAGGCATTAGCAGCCGGAAAAAATTTTCTAAATCGCCGAAGGCGTTGGAACCATTTCTAGACTCCGCCAATGTTGTTCTCAGGCTGGGTAGAAGGTTGGGCAATGCAATGCTTGCTTATTCAGAAAGTCATCTATTAATTATATAAAAATGTTGTCATTTGGCAACTTTGCTTGTTTTTTATTTTCATACAAAATATCTGCATGCGGGTCCAACTTTAATGAAGTCAGAATTGGGAAGGAAATTTTGGATAATAGCTGGGCATTCTCTAATTCGTAAGATGATTAGGGAATGTGTAAAGTGCGTACGGTTTTCAAAAATTCTGCATCAGCCTCATATGGTCGATCTTCCAGAATCTAGGGTTGTGCCTATATAACCGTTTAGTCATTGTGAAATGGATTTTGCTGGCCGTTCCAGTGTAAATCGTCAATATTGAGAAAATCAGTTGTTACCAAATGTTACCTGCGTATCTTTGTTTGTCAAACGGTACGAGCAGTGCATTTAGAATTTGTATCAAACCTCACTACGGATGCCGTTTTACCTGCTTTTAATCGAATCATATCCTGCAGGAGCCTTCCGGGTCGTAATTATTCAGACTGCTGGAGTAATTTTATAGGGGCAGCAGGTAAGCTTAAGGAGGTGTCCCGGTTTCTAAAGCACCACCAGAATGATATTCTAACTGCAACCGCTTCATTAAATATTCAATGGATTTTCAATCCTATTTTTGCAAGCAAGGATCGTGGGAAATTAATGTCAGACTAGTTAAAAACAGCTTCAAGGCAAAAATTTGACTTTTGAAAAGTATTGCACCATTTTTTACCGTATCGAAGCCGTTCTAAATTCGAGATCTTTGTTGGGGATATCGGAGCAACCAAATGACTTGAATATCCTTACACCAGCTCATTTTTTGATACAAGGCACCTTGCATCCAGCGCCTGAAGTAGAGGTGGATGCAAAAATGTCTTTAAAATGCAGATAGCACCTAGCTAATCGGGTCAACCAAATGGTTTGGAAAATATTTCAAACACAATACTTGCACACTATTTGACAAAGACAGAAGTGGCAATAACATCGTCCAGATCCTTCCGTAGGTCAGTTGGTTCATCTGGCGGAAATGAATACAAAACCATTACATTGGCCACTGGGAGTTATAGTTCGTGTGCATCCATCGAAGGATGGTGTTGTGAGAGTAGTTACTGTGAGATCTAACGGCAAGGAAGTCGTACGAGCCACTAACAAGTTAGTTTTAGTTCCACGTTCATCTTCATGATTTGTTTGTTATCATCACATGACCTGATTTAGCATCAGATGTCATAGTGCCGTCTTGTTGGGGCTGGGAGTATGTTTGGGAAACAAACGCCTATTTCCAGCTATTTTTGTTTATTTTATAAATTGCATTACAATTAAGTTGTGTTATATGAAGGGTGGCTATGGGTAACCGTTGCCTGGTGAATAAAAATAAATAAAGTTTTGGTTTTTTATGCACATACTGTCAATACAAGCATTTTTCACCTATAACTTCAAGTCAGTGTTATAAAAATAAATTGTTCATACCATCAGTTTCCAATTTTATTATAACCACTGTTAATGGTCATCAAGCCAATGTATCATGCCATAATAAACAACTTGTCAACATTTAATTATATTCAAAAGGGTATGCAGCAGAGCAAGTTCCAGTACAACACCATACTCTGTAGTTGATGCGGTTTGACGTTTGAGACCAATAAAAGTGCTGTGCTTTGTAGCGGATGTGGTCTGAAGTTGGGAGTCAATAAAAGTGCTGTGAATTATTGCCCGAAAATGCCCATATTTTCTTGCTAGCTCAGTTTAAATGAAACAACGAGAACCCAACATCAAACTTATAATGAAAACAATCCTTCAAATAATAATTACTGCATCCATACACATATTTCTTTAAGGCTCATAAAAAAAATATTACTTACTTACAAGCCTTAAATCTACAAAGTTCAATACTGTCGGCACGTCCTAAGCCTAAAATTTTTTTTTATGACTAGTAGATACTAAGAGTTCATAAAAATCTCTCTAATTAGTATTTCACAAACCCTTCCCTATGTAAATTACGCTATGTACAAATAT
Organism: Platerodrilus igneus; assembly: GCA_036346225.1. Lineage (NCBI taxonomy): Eukaryota > Metazoa > Arthropoda > Insecta > Coleoptera > Lycidae > Platerodrilus > Platerodrilus igneus. The sequence goes on along the minus strand of JARFIW010001025.1, from coordinate 1,609,731 downwards.
TTAGAAATGAGCATGGATAATTTTAATAATCCTTCTTACCTAGTAGTCAAACGTAGCTGATCGAAAACATTTAATAAGTCCTATATAACGATTAACTTTAATCGAAATTCGACCTTATAAAAAAATTAAAGCATCCACTTACATATAACAATCTACGTTACAAACTCTTGGATAATCTGACCCACTAAGGTACATAAAATAAGTACAAATGTTTTTAAAAAGATTTACCGTTAATTATGCTAATTGTTCTTCTTCTTTTCTTATGTCTTAACACTATCTTCTCCATGTCCAAAAATACAATTAAACTCTATACCTTTTTCCAAAAATCCATATCGGTTAATTTACTTGACCATCATTAGCATTTGAAAATCCATATCGTATTATTCCGTTTAAATTAAAATTTAATTTGCAGAAATTTATTACCATTCATCAGTTAAACTAACTCTATCATTCAGTTGCAATCTGAGTTATTCACACTCAAATTAAAATCACTTTATTTTTATTAATAGATATTTTAAAAAGTGACAGTTCATAATTGAATACGTTCTGATTCTTGAACTTGTTTTTATAATATTAATTTCCTACGTCACTAAGATTCACAAAATGCCGGTTTATTTCATTAATGCAGCTGATGCAATTTTCTGGGAAATTGAGGCTCTACGGTACGCGGTGAAATAATTAGAAAATTATCTTATCTAAATTGCTGTCTTCACTCGCTCTATAATTGTTAACTTTTAATTTATGGGTTGCTAAACGTTATATGTTATCTTATAGTCCTTTATTAGAATGCCCATCGATGTTATTTGTTATCTTGAATATAATTATCTGTCACTTAATCATTTTTTTATCAATTGTGATCTAACTTGATTTATTGAATGTATCTAGATTTTCGAAAGATTTAGAAAATTGAAATATACTTTAAGATTTGCCTGTTTTGCATTAAATACATTTAATGGAATAAAATTTTTTTCAGAATGCGTTTAAATAATGCTTTATAGAGAAGTACTTTCAGAAGTACGAAGCGCGTTTTAAATGGTACCGGATGCTTTTTTGTTAATAGGATATTTACGGATTTTAATTAAGTAATATATACTATTGGAAGATACTATTAAGCAAAATAATTAAAACTTATCATGTCGCGGGTTTTCGTACTTAGAGCACAAAGTATTTAGTGTGTTAAAGTCACTAGAAAAATTTATTTTGCTTTGGTTTTGGAATGTTGCATGTACAGTGTATGGCGTTTAATGATCTTTATATGTCAACATCATATATATATATATATATATATATATATATATATATATATATATATATATTGACGTGGAATTATAGGTTAAATAAGTGTAGACAATAAAATTTTATCAACTGTGTATATAAAAATAGGAGCAAATTATTTACGCGCCAAATTAATTAATTTATATAGTAAAAACGGACGGTTACTAAAATATTTTTCTATTTGTATATTGGAATGTTAAAATGGCATAAGGGAAGAAGTTTTTGAGTACATAAAAGCTCAAGGATACGCATAAGTAATTAAAATAATTTTAAATCAAACGCATGGAAGCAAAAGGAAAGCTTGCATGTATAGAAAAGCAATAATTTTAAACGCAAATATTTCTATTTACATAAAAGCCAACGTTTGTTTATACAAATACTAAGAAGGGAAGAAACTTGGAATTGTTATTTTCAACGGACAGTTGTTTCGAAGAACACCTGTTGGTTATATGTCAGGTTCATGGAATCTTAAACGAAAGTTAGTACAAAATTCGATAGAATTGTGTTTACAACGGTCAGTGTATAAACTGCTTAAATAACACGTGCCTTGAAGACTGAGTAGAATAAGCAGTCGATAATGTAAGACAAACAGAGAAACGTATAAAGAAAGCGTTGGGTACAAGTCACGTACGAAATACACGGGTAAATGTGAAGGACGACTATGATATCGATTTTCTGTAACTTAAGAGGGGTTCTAAAGGAGACAACAAATATACGTGGAACGGAGATAAATAGCTGATAGGTGGAGCGTTGTGACGAGGGAAAATTAAATCATTGGTTTAAAGATAGGCAGTTTTAAAAAGAACGCTTCCGTAGAGGGTATCGAACAGTCGTTCAAATTTTCTGTAATAGCAAAATGTGCCAAAATTATGTTAAAAATAAACTACTTTAAATGGAGAGCGTACTACAATTTTCAATTAAAATTTAGAATCATACAATTTACCCAAGGAGCAGCAAACTTAAGATTAAATTGTTTTTCTGGCGGAGATGTTTTAAAATTACAACTGGATCGTGAATTCAGATTGATACTGGTTGCCGAAACATCTAATAGAAGTGTATGAGTGGCGAATAAATTCCAAGAAGAAAATTTATATAATATGAAAATTACGAAAGATCGAAATGTTATTGTGCTGCCTGAGTACGAGTGCATCAAGCTATTACATTTGCGAAAATTAATCTGTTATAAAATGAAGAAGTTGAGGTGTAGACACTTTCCAAAATTTACGAAAAATTTATAGGTGATATAAAAAATGTATGTGGAAATACGACGCACAAAGGGTTCAAACGTTATTAGAGGAAGAGAACCGTACGAGTATTTCTCTGTTTAATGATTGCAACAATTTAAATAACTTGACAGTGTCGGAAATTATTAAATGTTACCCCATCCAGAACTTAGAAGATTCGACTGCGAGGCAATCGCTTGCGCAAATGTTTAGAAATTTGGCTATCCTAGATTCACCAGACTCTGGTTATATCAGCGGTTTATAGATGTTATCGATACATGTATATATTTTATTAAAAACATAATATTCCTTGATAAAGTTTGTTCACGCCTTAGCGTAGCGGCTGGTTCACAATAACAAAATATGCGTAATAAAATGTTTATAAAGTATGGTTGCATAAAAAACTTACCCCGTGTTCAATTATCACTTTACACTCACCACTAAATACATAATTGGTTAGGCAGGAAAGGGTTCTGAAGGAAGGAATAGAGGTACCCACGTTGTTATTTAATTAATTAACTGATAATGCCGACAAACCGGCGCGAGTGTGACATTTAATAATGGACTGTGTACTACGAGAGAGCTGTGTCGACTCACTTATCTTATTGTTGTAACCAGCGCTCACCTTGGCGATGCGAATAACAAATCGTAGTCGAGAGATAAGAGGAGCATGCTTTTATTTTATATTAGGCAAGGCGTAAACATAACCGCCCATCTAAAACTGAATAAGTTTTATACCAAAATAAAATACATCATTCAAAAATACACCCTAGAAATGTTAAGGTTGCTAGGCAAATTAAAACAAAACTTTAATACAACCTTAAAAATTTTAAAATTAAACGGAACATAAATAAGAGAGAAAATAACAAAAATAAAAATTATTCATTCAAAGGGAGGATAATAAGCTTACTTATTGGACGTGTAAATAAACCTGCAGCGGTTTTTACAGAAGCTACTCGTGGTATACCGTCACGACCAAAAAACAATTTTTCAATACGGCCAAGAGGCCAACACAAGGGGGCAGTATTTAAATTTTTAATTATGACCACATCATTTACCTTGGGCAACATGGTGGGGCAATGCCATTTGTTACGTTGGGTGAGTTGGTGGAGATACTCGTTGGACCACCGACGCCAAATGGATTGAGTAACCTGACACAATCGCTGCCAACGGGAACGCAAAGTTATTTCCTCCGGAATAGTAATTTCAGGTAGAGATAAAGGGACTGCCTATTAAAAATGACCGGGCGACAGATAATCCGTACCGTCATTAGGATCGGAAGACTGGCAAAGAGGGCGACTATTGAGTATGGCTTCAACCCTAGAAAAAATTGTACATAGTTCCTCAAAAGTTTGAGGGCGTGTACCTAAAGTACGAACTAATAAGGCCTTTGCCGATTTCACTCCAGACTCCCAAATTCCACCAAAATTTGGGGCGTATGGAGGATTAAATTGCCACTTGATATGGCGGGAGGCTAAAGCGGCGAAAATTTTATCGTTGTTGGATTTAAGGAATATGATAGCTTCCTTAAGGGACCGCGAGGCACCAAGAAAGTTTCTACCCTGATCAGAGTAAACAACATCAGGAATTCCTCTACGAGCTGTAAACCTTGTCAGACAAGCTAAAAATGCTTCGGTAGATAACTCTGACACTACCTCGAGGTGCACCGCTCTGGTGCACATACAAATAAATATGCATAAATAAGTTTTAGACACCGGGGCATTACGACGATTAGAAGACTTGATCAAAATGGGCCGGCGAAATCTACTCCCACATGAGTAAATGTTCTGGACAGTTGAACACGGAAAGGGGGGTAAATCGGCCATGAACGGTTGAGCAGTTGTCGCACGGAAGCGCGAACAAACAACGCATTTATGGATCCTCTGACGAACTAAGGAACGTATTCCAATAATCCAGAATTTTCGCTGAATAAGTGATTGCGTCATGAATGCACCTGAATGCATAGATAAAAGGTGATAATTATCACACAATAATCGCGATAAAGTGGCTTGTTTCGGTAATAGAAAGGGATGTCTGTTATCATAAGACAACAGGGAGTGACGCAAACGTCCGCCCACCCTAACAAGACCTAGCGAATCAATAAAGGGGGACAATTTTTGGAGTTGTTTAGAACAATCCTTGTTTAAATTTAGTTGATTTATTTCTTCGGCGTAGAACTGCTGTTGCGTAACTCTTATGATAGTTATCAATGAGATATGTAATTCATCAGAAGAAAGAGAGCCTGATAATTTTTTATCAGAGTTCTTGCAATTGTAAATAAAACGGTTTACATATGCAACAGTACGCTGAAGCAAGGTGAGAGAAGAAAATTTATCCAAAAATTGAGTGCAACTTTTTTGTGTAGAAGCAACTAATATATTAAGGGGAGATTTTATTTCTGGAAGAATTTCTAGAGAAGGGGGAGTTTCCAAATTCCTGGAAGCCGTAATTAGATCGCTACAGTTAGATGGGCCATGCCACCAGATATCGTTGTCAATCAACTGGTGCGCAATAAGACCACGGGAAGCCATATCGGCGGGGTTGTTTTCACCAGAAATATGGTACCACTGTTGAATAGCAGTGTATTCTAAAATAATTTCCACGCGGTTGGCAACAAATGTTTTTAATAAATAAGAAGGAGTGTTAATCCACGCTAGTACCACTTGAGAATCGGTGAATAATTTTATTTCCTTTAAGGGATAAGGAAATTTATTAGAGATTATAGAATATACTAGACGAGATAACAAAACAGCACCTAATAATTCCATACGGGGCATTGAAAGAAATTTTAAGGGTGAAATTTTACTTTTAGCTTGTAAGAGATGGCAATTCGTGTTATCTGAAGTCGTGCCATGTAGAAAAACACATGCAGCATAACCCTTCTCACTGGCATCGCAAAACCCTAAAAGTCGGTACTGTCCCGAGTCTAAAAACAAACAGCGAGGAATTTTCAAATTTGATAATTCAGTAAGCCGGGAACAAATTTTCTCCCACTTCAAACACCAGTCGGTGTCCGGCGTGTCGTCCCAACCTAAACGTTGTACCCATAATTGCTGTAAAAGATGTTTCATTAAGAACACCACCGGAGTCAACCAGCCGAGAGGGTCGAAAATTTTAGCCATATAGGAAAGAACGGAACGTTTTGAAATATTCCCTTCGAAAGGAACAACATAGTAAGTGAAATTATCAGAATTCGGGTTCCAAACTAGTCCTAATATTTTGATACCAGAGATTTCATCAGAAAATGCTACGGAGGGTTCTAATTCAGATTCCTGGAATTGATTTAAAAGAGAGTTGTCATTGCTGGACCACTTTCTTAACTGAAATTGGCCAAGAGACAGCAATTTTATTAATTTAGATTGCAGCTGCTGAGCTGCCGCAACGGACTTGGCTCCTGAAATCACATCGTCCATATACGTGTGGTTCAGCAAGACCACAGATGCTAGAGGAAATTGTTGTCCTTCGTCGATCACCAATTGTTTTAACACGCGTTGCGCAATAAAAGAGGATGGTGGAAGACCATAAGTAAGCGTGTTCAATTCGTACTCTTGAACTCCGCTGTCGAGGGAGGGTCGCCAGAATATATGTTGGTATATTCTATCTTGTGTACGTACTAAAATTTGGCGGTACATCATTCGTATGTCAGCACAAAGCGCTATTTTGTGGGAACGAAATAAAAATATTATTTCGGGCAAACTTGATTGCAGTTTCGGACCAGCGTAAAGACGTTGATTGAGGGACTTACCGGTCGAATCATTAGCAGATCCGTTAAACACCACTCGTAGTTTAGTAGTACTGCTAGTGGTTTTATGAATGCCGTGGTGTGGTAAAATATATCGGAGGGTTGCATAGCAACATTCATGTGATTTAGGGATAGATATTCCTTGAGAAATGAATCATAAACCTTTTGATTTTCAGTTGAATTCCGAAGTCGCCGTTCTAAATTTAGATAACTGTTATAAGCAATTTCACGATTGCGCCCTAGAGGTTCGGCATTATCCTTGAAGGGTAGGGCTACAATGTAACGACCAGTTTCATCGCGAGAGTGGGTACTAACAAAATGTGCTTCACAATAATTGTCGTCAATATTCACAGCAGGAGGTTGCGAGACTTCTTCGAGCGCCCAAAAATTTTTTACTTCGCTTTCAAGAGGTTGCGACATTATACAAAGCGAAGTAGCGGTTGACGGTCCTTGCGGAGAAGGCACCTGTCCCAATAACACGTATCCAAAAATAGTGTCAATCGCTAGACGTTTATCAAGACGGTTATTTGCGTTATCCGAAAATAATATTCTACAACATATGTCCGCTCCTAATAATATTTCTACCGGAGCCGATACATGGAAATTAGGGTCAGCCAAGGGTAAATGTTTAAATCGTTCATAAATTCCACGTGGTAAAGAACAACCAGGAATATTACCTGTAAGTTTGGGAAGAATAGAGGCACAAAAATTTATTCGTTGATCTGCATAATTGGAAAGTAGAAAACAATCGACTAGCCCTTTAGAATCAACAGCGGCATTGGCTAGTCCACACACCTTACTGTTATTGCGAACATATTTAAGACCCAAACGTTGCACGCAAGCAGAAGTGATCGCATTGATCTGGGACCCTGAATCAAGCACGCACCTTACAGGTTGAAAATCGCCATTGATGTCCCGAATCTTAGCTTGAATCGTTCCTAAAAGCACTGTATAATTTTTAGGATTATTAGACACATTGCATGTAGAAACTGTCTCTTTCATATCGGATGTGGAAGGGGTCACAGGGGTTATCTGTCCCGAAGTCGAGACAGGCGACGCATTATGCAAAAAGGTGTGATGATATCTCGAGCTGCATAACCTGCATCTTCCTTTCGAGTTGCAGCCCTTAATATGATTGCCTAAACATTTAAAACAACGCAACATTCTTTTTACAGCGGTGTATCTATCGGAAACATTTAATTTTTGAAAGTTTTTGCACGCGTAAATTGTATGCCCTTCATTACAATAGGGACACGAATTACGATCGCATTTTACTTGCGCATCGTTAGTGGATTCTTTACAAAAAGACTTATTTAGATTATATTTGAAGCGCGGTGGCATATTTACGTTGACGGGTTTTAAAGGTTGAACATCTTCGTGCATTTCTGAGGTTTTATTCCGCGCGGTTAAAAATTCGAACAACTTAGCACAAGTCGGCACATTAGAATCCGCGCGTGCATCAAATGCATGTTGTAATTTAGGATCCAAATTACGATAACATAGAGAAAATAAAATAAAGTCCGATAAATCTTCAACGTCGGGGGCAGATTTCAAAGTGCTTACTGCGTTGCAATGTGTATTTATGAAATTTGATAAGGAACCAGTAGATTTAAATTCAAGAATTTTATTCAAATAAAAATTAACAATTCTGCGTGGAGAATCGTACCGATCTACCAGTTTTTTAAATGCTTGCTCATACAAATTGGGATCTAACGCTAGATCAGAGACGACACTTAATGCTTCCTTCTCGAGGTACGATCTAAAATATAAATATTTCAATGAGACCGGAATAGATTTGTTTTCGTGTACAACACTGCGGTAAGTAGTAATGAAATTATTCCACTTATCAATGGAACCATCAAAAACAGGAATTTCTAGGGGTTTTAAACATTCAACGGATGGGCCCTTAAAAGCCAGAGCATCCGCAGAAACCGATTTTGTAGAATTTTCTTTCAATTCTAAATATTTTGCACGAACTCCGTCAAATAAGTCGTCGAAAGATGCTAGATTTAATTTTATATGTAGTTTCGGGTCAGGTTTAGTAGCGTTGAATTCTACAGTATTGCCCGAAATAAACAGTACTGAAATTGTAATTGTTTTGTATATTTAAAAAATACATATTATTGACACTTTATTATATGTTCTAAATGTGCACCTCCTCGTTCGAGACAGACTTCATAGCGATGTTCTAAGTTTATGGTCATGTTATTGAATAAGGGTTGTCTCAGGGCTGCGAAGAAGACTCTAACGGCATCCTTTAATTCATCGATGGTTTGTGGTGCCCGTTTGAAAACGGCATTTTTAGCCATGCCCCAAATGTATGCGTCTGGAGGTGTGAGATCTGGAGAATGTGAAGGATAAGGGAAGTCAGTAAATCGTGATATGAATTTGCTTGGAAAATGTTCTTGAAGAAATTGACGAATTGCGGCAGCAGTATGGCAAGTTGCCCCGTCCTGCTGAAAAAATTGGTTTCGAAATGCCAAGTTACGTGCACGACAGAATTGACGTAGATCAGGGATAAATCGTGTTAAAATTTGTCTGTACCTCTGTTGATTAAGTGTGACTTGCCTACCATTCTCTTCGATAAAGTACGGACCAATGATTCCGTGTCCGGAAACAGCACACCAGACACTCACTTTTTTACTATGTAAAGGAACTTCTTGAACCTCATCGGGTCTGGCAAAGCCCAGAAATCGATTTGTGCGACGATTCACATAGCCTGACAAGTGAAAATGTGCTTCGTCTGAAAACCAAACATTTTTCAAAAATTCAGGATTTTTATACTGTAACGCGAGAATTCTGGCGCAATATTCCACTCTACTGCGATAATCCTGAGGATGTAGTTGTTGATGTACCTGAATCACATACGAAAATGTACCCAGCTCCTTCAGGATTCTTTGAAAGGAAGTTCTTTTAAATCAAGTTGTAACGCTGTCCTTGCCTGGCTGACTTTCGGATTTTCTAAGATTTGCTCAAAAACACGTTCATGGTTATTGTTGTTGTTAACTGTCCTGGGACGTCCCTGAGTTTCCTTTTCGTTGGCACAATACACTACCTGTATTTCTAAACTTTTCAATAACCTTCAAAATTACAGCATTACTTGGAGAACGTTTATTAAACCTTTGTGTGAATTGATCAGACACGTATAGCAAACTTGCACCATTATGTCGGCCGATTCCGTATGAACGAAAATAATGCTCTACCAGAAACACTTTCTCCTCTGTACTTAACACCATTTTTAACAATTAGGCCCTACTAATTACTTGTTTGAGGTTTACTTGACAGGTCTATACTAGCTAACTTGAGTGTGACAGCGCACGCATAAAAACACCGCCAACTTAGTTTCAGTACTGTTTATTTCGGGCAATACTGTATTATTGCTACCTGTAGTTTTTCGAGAGCACTTTCAATAATCGGAAGCCTTTGCATTTTTGCTTCTAATAAGTTTAATTTACTTACATTTGCGGAAACAGCATAATCCCAAATGCCTTGCAAGCGACCAAATAAGGCTTCTTGTTGAGCTTGCAAAGAAATGCTGTCGAAAGACATTTTCAGAATAGCATAAACAACACGCAAATATGTAATTGAATTAAAGTGTATTTTATAATTAAAACTGAATGCAAATATAAACAAACACACCTGTGCTGATAACCGTTTATCAACATGAAGGTTTCGATAAGAGTGAATTTATTTCAAATACTATTAAGAGCAACTTTGTAATAATTTAACCTAAAGCAAGCTCCTCTACAACCACGACGACAATTATATCACGCATACGGGTCGAAGGTGCCAAAAAAAATAAGGTATGTTCACGCCTTAGCGTAGCGGCTGGTTCACAATAACAAAATATGCGTAATAAAATGTTTATAAAGTATGGTTGCATAAAAAACTTACCCCGTGTTCAATTATCACTTTACACTCACCACTAAATACATAATTGGTTAGGCAGGAGAGGGTTCTGAAGGAAGGAATAGAAGTACCCACGTTGTTATTTAATTAATTAACTGATAATGCCGACAAACCGGCGCGAGTGTGACATTTAATAATGGACTGTGTACTATGAGAGAGCTGTGTCGACTCACTTATCTTATTGTTGTAACCAGCGCTCACCTTGGCGATGCGAATAACAAATCGTAGTCGAGAGATAAGAGGAGCATGCTTTTATTTTATATTAGGCAAGGCGTAAACAAAGTTTGTTTTACTTATTTGTATTGCCAACATTAGCAAAAATTATTGATTGACGTATTAAACTATCTTGTTTTCTTTAATCTTAGGTTTAAAGTGGTGTAACTAATAATTGCATTCCTTTTAGTGTCATCAAATATGCGGTTAATAGTTTTGGAAAGTTGTACGGGAATTTTTCAAAATAAGCAGTAAATCCGGCGGCAATTTTTAATTCCGGTAAATACAATTAATCATCTCGTAGGTATATTCGAGTATCACTTCCAAAGTATTTACAAAACTGACCTCGTATTAGTAATTGTAGCTGTGTCATTAGACAACGTTAAAGTTAGCTTATATGTGGTTTTCATTAATAAATCGTTAATTTAATAACAGTGAAACGTATGATCCTCAGCCACGCATTGTATGGTCAATGACGTCTGACTATTAATTGTAAAAGGTACTTTCCTACAATTTTAGTTAATATATGGGAATACACATTCTATAATTTGATTTAAATTTCGAGTTTGTCGGTATTTAAACAATAATTAACCGCGCTCGTAAAATCAGAAACTAATGGGTAATTTAAATAACACTGCATGTACTTTCGTTCGGTGATTGATTGAAAAACTAGGCAAATCATAAATTCCAGAAATATGACGCAGAAGCTTAATTGTTTTATTAGTAACTATCCTGTAGACAATAGCATGATATAAAACGTGTTTTATTAAGTTTCCCTTTAAAAGGTTTAAATTGATTTACAAATACTAATACAAATACAAATACTAAATTCAAGTAATTGGTTGTCTTTAGCGCTTATAAAAGTTTAAAGTGTTTTATTAAGTTGTCCTTCAAAAGGTTTAAATTGATTTACAAAAACCCGGCGCCCAAAAATTTTAAAGATCGAGTTAAAGCTAAAATTAAACCAAGGTAAATATAGGATATCAAGGGGTTAAGTTATCGATTTTACGGTAGGGATGGTGTGGGTGAAAATGAAGCAAGAAGGAAATTCTCCCATAAGGAGGAAATTTCACCTCCACAAAGAGGGAGCAAGGAGGACATCCCTTTAAAATAAGACTTTATAGTGGGAATTTACATGTAAAATTTACATGATGGCGGTGCTACGGCGGCGGCGCTGTGCTCGTACCCTCCCATTCGTACTACTTATGGAATTTTCTATAATAGTCGCCTAGGAAAGAATACATACGTTTTATTTCTAGAAACAGAATATAATCTTACATCTTTAAGTCCCTCTAGGTCTGATTTATGTGGTAATTCTATGTTTAGGTCTACATTTTGCACTAAACTGGTCGATGGTTGGTTATTAAGAAATTCAAAATCAGTTTCCTACAGAGGTCAATATCGTGAGAAACTTAAGAAAATTACTATTACCAAATAAATAGTTCATACTTTATTAAGACAAACCTTTATATTATAATGTAATTAAGGGCCGCTATGCTTGCGGCCACGTCCCCAATGCTCCACCCGAAGGTACTACATTGGGTTTAAACGCGAAAAGTAAATGTGCTCCAAATTTAATCTAACTTCAGGTTAATCGATACTAAATAAAAATCTAACAAATTGAAACTAAAAATAGGGTTTAAAGAATGGTATCCCTAGCGTTGATTCTGGAGTTAGTCTGATCCACAAGACACACGCAAAAATGAATGGGGAGGGTCGCCAGCTCTGCTTCCCGGTGCGACCTGAAGGCTCGTCTTAAAACTATCCAAATCTAGCAAGCTAATATTAAATAGTGAATCCAGCTATTTTGCTGTTCTATATATTTACAAATTCGGCCTCCCTGGTCTAAGTATTTATTCAAACCTTAATAGCAGGAGAGCTTAAATAATATTGACTAAACAGAAATCTTTTAACTTTTGCATTCAGTTCCTTACGAAGTCTTATATAAATCAGTGAGATACAGTAACAAGTATATTTGTTATGGTGTTATATTTATAATTTTTACCTAAATATATAATTCTGTACGATAACTAATGACATGTATAGGCCAATATAAAAAGCTATACTTGTTAAAATATTCTATAATGTAAAGCATAAAATTTTCATTTAAATGGTGTAACTAACTCTAAATCTTAACTAATTCCAGTTGTTACGATATTGAATTGAGGTATCGACATATTAAACTGGACTACTATGAGATAAAAATCTTCAGTGGTAATTATCATGAAATAAATGTTTATTCTGTAAACTAATCAATTTTTTGTGTGTTATGAACTAATATTCTGCCTTCAATATCAGTAGAATTAAATGCAGCGTGTTATATCTAAAACTTACACAAAATATTCCGCCGTTGTGTTTTGCAGAAATTCCCGTTTTATTGTGAAATTGTTAAGAATTTTTCCATATGAGGATGCTTTTTCATAATCCAGCTGAAAGCATCCCGCCATGCAATTACACTCTCTTCTGTAAGAAAATAAATAGTAAAGATAAAAAATTTAGTTGGTTTGCTTACACTTCTATGGTCTCTCTAAGCGCCATTATCTCTGGAAGAAGAAAATAGACATTAATGAATTGTTAAGCTGGTAGATATGTAAATAAAAGCAATATTGGTTCGATTTTAAATGTTTTGACCTTACTTGGTAAATATATTAACTATGTATTAAAACTAGGAGAAAATATTATTAAAACCACAGGCGGAGAGTGGGAATGAAATAAACTATTATCAGTTGTTGTAAGCACATAAAAATAGGAGAAATAGAAGGGCAGGACACATTCTAAGGCATTTGGGAAATAGTAAGGGATGTATTGCAAGCAGAGATAGGAAAAAGAAAGGTATAGTCCATTCGCTTTAACTTTAAGATGACGTAACAACCGGATAAAATGCTACATTGCCAATGTTAGTTTAAATTCTAATGTGATACACGGATATTCCCATTGGCAAGAGGAATTGGTGACAACATCATACAGGACTGCCAACCTTTATGTGCTTATGTCCCCCTTCAAGGGGAATTTAGGTATTCATTTACATCCACTTGCTAACATTTTAATACTACATTTACCGTCGTCATAAAGTTAAAACGAATGAACGATAGAGGTAGACCTAGAACAGACTATTGCACACAGATAGTGAAAGATGCAACTGTGGAAATTTCAGGGGAATGTGTAGGTTAGCTGAGAATAGGCAACAATGGAGGTACTCGTCTAACTAGTTCCAGGATCGAAGACCTAATGGTGATGAGTTGTTTTAACGTTTAACCCATCAACACCTGTTGTGAGGAATTGGTTACGTTAATACGTCAACTTAATTAATGGAGTTGAATTAATGTAAATTTATATTTTAGTTGAACTATTTGTTACTAGAAGCATATTGTAAACAAATATAGTGCAGAAATAAAATGGGACGCATCGGAAACTAAACAATAAACATCTCAGCAGTGTTCTATATAAAAGTATACTATTTAACAACAGTATAAAGCATCAACGGGGTAATTATAATAAAACTAGTGAGCTTAACAAATAAAATAAACTTATTCGTCATCAGAACGGTGTCTATTGGTAAATAATCCCGCACGTTTTTTGAATTTGTAGGCAATGCTTCTAGTAATGGAGTGTAGGAGTTTAGGTACGAGGAATGTCCTTTACGTTTTGCATACTGGGACATAGAAGGCGCCACGAATCAAATGCTAGTACTAAAAACTAACCTTCATCTTTAGTTAACCTATATTCAAAGCTTCAGTGCGATACGTGTAGTGTTGTAGCTATTCAACAAACTGTCAAAGGTAACAAGTTAATCGAAAAATGTAATTAAACCCTGAAAATTTTCGCGTAATATTTTGTATAATTTTCAAAAATACTTATCTCAACAAGAATGCCTCATCGAGTTGGTTTCTGTTTTCGGCAAGGAAGTACCACATTAGTCAACAATTGGTAAAACGTAGATGGATTAGTCTTAGCGACGATCCCAGAGCAGGTGCACCAAAAACGGCAGTCACTTAAGAAAACTTCGATGCTATGCACAAGGTTTTCAAGATATATCGCAAAATTGAGGCTTTATGGGAATTTCAAAGATTTCAATTAAAAAATTTTTAGTATGAAGTGAAAAGAATTGGTTATTCATTGGATACTGCATCTGTTGACTGAAGAACAGAAAGCAACTATGATGAATTTGTGTCAAAAAACTCTAAACCGCTTCGACACAGGAAACTTTAAAAACGTGTACAACATCGTGAGTGGTAATAAATCTTGTAACGTTCCTTACTTGATTACCTGGAACTCATTGTTGCAGCAAGAGACTCTTGTTTATGGGTGCCAGTTAGAAATCCCCCAAATTACGATATATATGTATAATTAAATGGAATTATTAAAACCTAAGTTAGATTGTTACAATGTATAAATCGAAGGACATATTTGAAAAAGATTAATGAAAGTTTACAAGTCAGACATGAGAACGGAAACAGACATTGTATTCCAGACGCAACATGATACTGCAGGTGCATGTCACAGTAGGTTATAAGACAGCAACTATTTAATTATAAATTCAAGTAAGTGGCGGGTTCGATCCCGCTGTATAAAAACAGTGAAATTATTCTTACAATTCAGTAACTAAATGGGCCCAAAGCCAATGCTCTTAAACAGAATAAAAGGGTAACTCACCCAAAATACATCGATATAAACAATTTAATTTAATATCGCGATACTCGCAAAACGGTGCACCTTCGAGTATGCACACCTATATCAATCCACGTTCCAGACGACACTGTTTGCTACACACATTCGCTTAGCGCACTCCACTCCCTTTAGCCGCATCAAGTAACGTTTAGAATCTTGTACTCTTAAGACTAATACAACAATTCACTAAACATAAAATACTTATAATTAAATTAAGGGAGGACTACTACAATCTTGGATTTGCTCATTGGAATTAGAAAATAATCGCCAGTCGTCTATTTGGGCGTTTCAAGGTGAAAAAAAGACGACAAGAGTCATCCGTTATCGATGTGTCTCCAAAAAGATGGTCGCAATATTTCGAAAGCAGGTCATGTAGTAACAATTTCTCTACTAAATGAAAGAACTGTTACTGCTGATTGATATACAACCATTTGTTTGCCGCAAGTCCTTGTGGAGCTTCAAAAACCAACCCCAAACGGCAAGTAATTCTCTACCAAGTGTTACGGGCCAATTCAGCACTACGACACCAAGGGACGGATCGGAATCCGTGCGCGGCCTAGCTCTAACCGGTGAGGGGTGGGGATGATAAAAGTCGTAGGTCGGGATTGCTAAATGCCCTAAGATGACAATTATAATGGGTCGTAAACTTGGTAGCATGCCAAAAATCGGGTATGACGGCAAAATTAGGTGGGCACCACCAGTAATGTCACTGTGTTAGATATAATCGGGGTCTCGTTACTGGTCGAGCAAACGCCCCTGCACTTGTTATAATAAGAAAATATGAAGGTAAAGAAAACTCACGGTGTAGAATGTACTGATTCACCCTACTCACGCAAATTACTACAACAGAATAATGCACCTGGATTATACTCTTAACTCTATTTACAAACACATGGCTGAAAAGAACACATTGATTAAGTACAGTAAGTAACATGAACAAAGGTGTATATAAGCAAATGTAGGTACGGCGTATATTGAGTACGCCACAACTACGATCAAATTAATTATGATAACTAACCAAAAGTAACAACTAGGTGTAAGTTCGCACTGGCCAGGGCTACCAAAGATATACTTGTGAGTACAATTATTTCTAAGATGGGGGTAGGGTTGAATGCACCTGGGCCTCACGGCAGTACGGGTTCTTAGGTTTGACGACCAAAAGAGTGTAGACTATAGCCCGAAATATCACGCGTGTTACACCGGGTGCATGCAAACCTCCGGTAACAATGTGGACGGTAGACGTAAGTCTACTTGAACTATCTAGGCGCTACAACTGGTACCGTCTTACGTTACGAAACAAGTGGTACAATTTGGAAAAGTATCGCAGCTTTAAAATTTTACGGACTAATAGATATACAATGCGCACACAAGCGGCTTTCTGTTTTACACTGTTGACTACAGTGAAAGTAGGGTAAATACGGGGCGAAACACACTATCTACTTTTAGCTTCAGTGGCGGTAGATGCAAAAGAACATTCTATAGTTCAGGGTAAAATATCCCAATACCAGCGTGCGAACCAGTTTGGTCACTTAGTAACTACTACAGTGCAACGCTTACCTTGAAGGGTTTGTGGGGTGAATCAGGTCACTATAGACACAGCGAGGAGAGTGGGTGTCGGTATAATACAACAGCCCAACTAACTTTATCATAGGTGTGTGTTAATTCATCAGGTTCCCGACTAAATCGGTTGATTACAGCGTACGGCAAATGTAATCTGAGGTCACTTTTCTTTCATCCAAATAAACTCCCACTATGAATTGGCATCTTATAGGCATAACAATGACGGTATATAACATCGGATATTAGAGTGGACCTACAAAAGATTAATTAAACACACCCCAAACGTAAAACGCCACTCGACACTTTTTAATTAATTTGACAATCCTCTCCTGTCACTTTCTAGCCTTCTTCGCAATTTTGAAAAAGTGTACAGTTTACTTGACTGTCCTTTATCCCAAATTGGCATGTTTAATATGCCCGCTAAAGTAAACTATACAATACTAAACGTTGAATTAAACCGAACGTTACACAAGACAACGCAAGTTCCTACACAGTTCGTAAGACAATTATATTTTTAAAGCAACAAAACGTCGAATTGTTAGACCATCTACCCGACCTAAGTCTTAACGATCTCTATACCTTTCCGAAAATCAAGAATAGACTGCGCGGTCAAAAATTCCTGTCGTCAGAAGAAGCACTCGATGCCATTACAATGCAATTTTGACTTTACCAACAAACGAGTGGAATAACTGCTTCCAGACTTGGTTCGAGCGTATGTAAAAGTGCATTAATCTTCGCGGAGAATACTTCGAAAAATAATAAGTGTTTAAAATCTATCTACTGCTTTATTCCAGCTCTATATGCAAAATATAAAAGACAACCCTCGTATTTCCCCGTCAGTAGAAAATGTACCAAATCATTCTTTTTCAACATTGAAATAGGCAGTGGCTTAAAGTATTTGTTTGAGAGAACAATTTCGTTCAATTTAGGTACGTATCTTATAGATCTCTGTCCAGAAGTAACAAAGTCGTAAAAATCTTCATTGCCTAAATTGTACTTATATTGAATAATGTTTCACACTTTTCAGATCTTAACTACTGTCAACTTATATGTGTTTTGCATAATAAGCGAAGCTAAATTAAGTAGTAATCGAAAGGGTTACAACTCGGTACATGTATAGTATACGGCTTTGATTTATTTCGAGCCATTGATATTACCAGAGCCTATACGCGTGTAGAATATACAGATTTATTTCTACGTGTTCGTTCACTCGTAGCATAAATGGAATCAACTTCCACATACGAGCGATCACTTTAAGTCAATTGTACAAACATGTTCAATGTGATCGAGATCAGACATATACCATTGCAGCAGCCATGAATTGATTTAGATTATGGCCGCCGCATGTATCTGCAATGGTACTAACACGAGTAACACTTATTGGTAATTGCAATAAATATTTACATAAACAATTTACAATTACCGATGACCCTTTGCTACCATTTGTTTCTTCATAAATAAAGCAATGTTCCAAGTATCAATATAGTAAAATTGTACACAAAGAATTTTCTATGATAATAAATTTGTAAATCACCAGCTAAAAATACCAAGTTATAGTCTGCAGATCAAACAAAATAAAACATGTTTCTCCTTTGTCTTGAGTAACTTTTACTTTGTCATTTCTTTTTTATGTTAAGAGCATCGCTTCATACTTTTTATGAGCTACGCAGTTGTGACGTTACTTGGAAACGTTTATAATCATATTTCATTTTTATAGTTTTGTATTAGTAAATTCCACGAATAGGGTTATGCAATTTTCTTTAAGAAATGTACTTTTTAGGTTACTACATTTTTGATATGAGGTAAAATTATTTTTGTATCATATATGCTTTATATTCAAAGGTTGTCAAATTCATTATGTGAGTTTTAAAGGTTAGAGATACTATCATTATCGTAATTTCGTTTTAAATTTATACAGTTTTATTATTTTGATTAATAATATATCACGTTGGCGCGCCGGTGATCTCATTGGATTGGAATGAAAACTTCACAGACAAATCTGCGTTAACTCAAATAAACAGAAAGTTTCTGGTTTAGTTAAGCTATACATATTAGATAAAAGAAGACACAAGATATTTCATTTTGCAGTCTTAATTGATCTATCCGTAGTTTGATGAAGATGTCTCGAATTATTTTAGGAAGGAAAGATCCATTTTCGTAGAACACTAGTTACATATCCCCCAAATTAATATGAATACAAATATAAATATAATTAATATGTCTTAAGAAATAGAATGTTACATTGTATAACTAAAGGACACATTATAAAAAGTTAATGAAAGTTCATATTAGACATGAGAACGTATAACTGATTTTGTTTTTATATATATGTTATGGCGTCAGTGTTACTTATTTTCAACGAACTTCGTTCATTTATGAAATCGATTTGTCGTCCGTCTGTCTGTCCGTCCGAGGCCTTTCTAATGGTCGGACATCAATGTGTGATACATCAATCGATTCAGCTCGGTGTCCTGAGCTTAAGTTTTGATGTCAGTTGAAATCGGGCCACGGGGACGCCGTGCCCCCGCGATATTCCGTCGGGAAATTAAAATTTCAAATAGGTCCAAAATTAATGTGCGATACATATTTGTACTCCCCTAACATAGCTGAGTCGAAATATGGTACCCCCCACAAAATCTGACCACGGATACCCGACCCCCCCCCCGGGGAATAAATTTTTTTTTTTATCTGAATACTTATAATTATTACAACATAATAATTTTAATTTCTTTAAATTGTTTTAAAGTAAGTCTACATTTGGAAGTTCGTTGCGACAATGCCTTGCATTTTCAACTTGTTCTAAATGGGCGCCAGTGAACAAAAATCTTCCGACATAGCTAGGGGTCTATTCCTGGGTAGAGCAATAAGAAGTGGGGGGGGGGGTAAATCGAAATTTGTTTGCAAACCAAAGCTAAACTAAGTTAAATAGGCGCCACCAAGTCCTGAGATAATCACGATAATAGCAAGGCACAATTCTAAGGGCGGACGTGGAAACCCAAAGATGAAACGATTGCCTTCGTTAACAAAAACCTGTTTTATAAAAATAAGACGCAGCTCCTGTAAGAAATTACAAAGATTAAATAAATAAAAATGTAGAACACCATTTGTATTCTATAAAAGTATCAAAAATAAAAAACTGTATATCCAATATAATATTGGCACAAAATTATTACTCAAAAATTCTACCTTTATGTTATCAGATTTGATCGCATTTGACCAAAATAAAAGTCTCAAAGTTTAACTAATTGTTTACTAAAAAAAACTCTCTTTTAAAATTTCAAAACTTTTTAACAAGTAAAAAAAATTTTATCATTAACATCCATAACAAAGTCAAGGTTTTGGCTTTTTAAAACAAACAACTGCTCTTCAAACATAAACTTGATTTAAACATTTGATTAAAAATAATTTGCAGCCACAATTAACGTTTCTATCCTGGGCAGATCTTTTCAGGTAGATTACAGTTTCTAAATTCTTACGCTTCATATTTAGATTTTATAATTTATCTGTAGATAAAAGCTAATCACAAAAATAGGAATGTTCAGTTTAAATTCTATGACAGCTGCACGAAGCATCTGCTTTCATGACAACATCTGTCAACTGTGCAACACAAAAAAAAGTATGACGTCGAAAACATACCTTGAAATTATCTAAGGTTTAAATGGAACAAAGCTTGTAATTATATAAACCTAACTTGACAAAATTTCGTTCTACGGCTTGTAAAACCAGTTCAACAATAATTGAGAATTAAACAAATTACATGTTCGAAAACATAATAGCAACTTTTCGTGCTTTATATGATAGTCTGTTTATCAAATTTATACGACATTCAAAACACATGCAAGAAATTTCTTATATCTAATAACGAACCGAACTGCCTTTGTTGTTCAAAGACAAATCTGGATGGAAATTCATAATCTCCAAACAATGTTACTAGCCATTTCTAATTTGGGACGATTGCAATCAAAACCAACATCATCACTCGTACTTAATCTATCATTCTTCGATAACGAATTCTTCGTTGACAAATTCTTAGTTGACAAATTCTTAGTTGACAAATCCTAAGTGACGCGCTAAATAAATGAAACCAAATTAAATTAGTTCGTAAAATGTATAATTTACCAACCGTTAGTAGAAGGTATCAAAATGGTTTCAGGTCTTGCACGGCCTGACCTGCTTACATAAGTAATTTATCCGAAGGTTGCATGCCTCTAGCCGGGAATACATCTTGATAAGGCGGTTGCTAGCGGGCGACTAACTCGACGAAGCGAGAACCGAATGATAGCGACGTAAGAGGTGGGGAATACGAAAGAAACAGCTAGAGATGCTTGACGAAGTAACTTTATGTCACACAGATATTTTAATATAAAAAGATTAATAAAGAATAAGGCACGCTTAGCCCATTATCCTCGTAATTCAATGCGAATAATTATAGCTCAAATTAAACATGTTACAAACGGAAGCAACTACTTTGTATTCCAGACGCAACACGATACTGCAGGTGCAGGACACAATGAACTATAAAAAAATAGTTTTCATAATTAAGATTACTAAGAATAAGACATTGTATTTTATCAAGAAATAGCAGACGTGAGATCTGAATTTCCCACAAAATAATGTGAGAGCAGGGATTACATAAATACCCCGAGGAGGCCATGATCGTCAGTCAATCTTAAACTTTATAACTTTAACATTGTTGGTAATTTAGCTACTCATTGGTAATTATTAAAACATAACTTTGATTAATTGTTAATTAAAATTAAGACGTTAATGAATATAACGCACAGGTTGTCAATCCATTTATGTATTACTGTATAAAAATAAATTTGATAGAAGTGTTTTTGGAAAGAAAACTTTTTAAAAAGGAGCTCCCAAAGGCACAAAACCTATCGGGCGCAGTCGGAACGGATTCCAGAAGGGCACTGGCAAAACCAAAATCAAGGAACTGGTGGCCGTAAATATCAATTCTTTACTGGGACAAAAACCAAACAATTGGACGAAGTACAAAATCGACTAAGTCCAATAAAGAAGGCAGACTAATGGAACTGGCAATCAAACTTTTGTGAGTATCATAAGTTTATTTTCCTAACCATTTTCAATTGCATATTGATATTAGCAAGAAAAATAAAACAAGAGAATTTTATATAGGCATTTTATGCACAAGTTATTATTATATTTATTATTACAATTTATTACTGAAACAATTTACTCAGCAAAAGTCTGAACCTTATTATAACAAAGGTGTATAATTATACACAGTTCTTTGTACAATTCTTTGTAGTAATTATTACTGAAATAATTTATTTAGAAAATCTGAAACTTGATGAGATTATAAAGATTTATAATTGCACCCATTTATTTTTATTTTTATTTATATTGCAACAATTTAATGAAACATTTATTTAGCAGAAATCTAAAGTTAATGTAATTATAGCCGAAGTTTATAATTACACGCAATATACGTAACGATAAGCGATTCTTTAAATAACATTAATACAAACTTTACTATTAACTAAGAATAAAATTTATAGAGATGAATAATGAAAACATGAAATTATATTTAGACTCAATACCCATTTACGATGGTAACCAGGATTTATTAGGGTATTTTATTACTGCGTGTGAGACATTTCTTAGGTCATTTTATAAACAGGGCGACGTTGACCGCAATGTCTGACTTTTACACTTGATTCTAAGTAAATTAACGGGCAGAACATTGACATTGATCGCTTGTAAGAATGACCTCACGCAATGGGAAGATTACACACTGATATTGGTAGCGTATTTCGGAGACCAGCGAAATATCAAATGTCTTATTAGGGATTTAATAAACCTACAAATGGAAACTAATCAATCACCATATCAATTTAGTATGCGATGTCAGGACGTACGAAGTTTAATTCTAACCAAACTAAAACTTGAAGAACCCGATCAAAACATACAATAAAAACGAAAATGTACAACGATATGGCGTTAGACATCTACATAAACGCGTTACCCGAACGAATATCGGATAAAATAAGATTTCAACACCCTCCCAAAATTTAGAGGAAGCAATGAACTTGATTGTAGAAGAAAAAAACGTGATGTACTACAGAAATAGAATTTGCAATCCTAACGCAAATAAAAATTACTCACCAATTAAAACGATACAAGCCGCAGATCATTAAAACAACCTTGAAGAAAACACGTAAATACCTCAAATATTTTTGAAAACAAATGTTCTCATAATCGAACACCACATTTAAACGCTGTCAAACTAAAATACATTGAAGCATTATTAAATTGCAACTAAATATTTTAATACAATTGTACAGTGGGTTAAATAAGCTATTGTTTAGAAAGAAAAAGCAGTCGAAAATGTCAAAAAAAAATCACATATAGGAATTGTACGTAACACCCTTAACGCTAATTTATATGTTATCCAATTGTTCTAGATTAATCTACAACAACTCAGAATATGCAAATTTTCGAGATTTCTTATTGTATATTTAAATGCAAAGTCTTGTACCCGTCAATCAAGAGATCTCGCACTGTAGACTTGTCAATCATCTTTTGTGTATTCAAACCTTCGTTTACATTCCAATGTATTATCCCGGTCACAGACAAACCGATAGGCGCTACAGTATGTATTTGTTCACTGGCCATATAAAATCTAAAGCTTATTTCCTTGTAATTCTGATCAAAATTATATTCTGTGTCAGTTTTGATCCGCTTCAAATATTACTTTTGTGTTGGTGAAACATAATACTCCATGTATATACGCGCAGCTAGATGCGTTTGACTGATGTTTGGGCTTAATTTAAATCTATATGCTTAAATTTTGAGATAATTTTTAAGTAACAGCATCTTTAAATAAACTTGAAGTTATGAATTTAAAAAGTAGACTTTGTTTAACTGAATTTTTGACTTTGGATCATTATAATGTTTAGTTGGATTGCATTTTTATTTATATCCAAAAAGGCTATACAAAGTATACTTTTGAGAAGTTCATAACTTAATTAAAAGAGTAGCAATAATACATTAATTTATTTAACTTGAAAAATATTTAATGAAAAACTTTGAGTTTTGTTGATGGTGACTAGGTTTGTGTCTGCCTATAGACCTGACAGTGATTATAGTTCTCTTGTAAAAGATTTTGAATACCATTAAGAGACGCCGTTTTATTCTTTTGTGTTATAAGAAGTTTATTTACAATTTATTGTCTATGTATTTCTGAAGCGACACAAATGGTGTTCTCAATGATAATTTAATTACGTGATTTTCTTTTCAGAGTCAACCCAACATCATCGAAGTTGTAGTACGTTGGTACTCTGACTGTTCTTGGAATATATTTTTGGTAGGTTCCTAGTATTTTTGATGGACCCTGTGTTCATTGTCAGAGACTGTCTGCATCTCCCCCCGAGATTAATTAATTTTCGGGCATGTTCAAAGATCCGGCGGCGTTCTGTTTTTTTTTGATCTTTTTGAGTTATCATAATCAACCCATGCCCAAACTCGCGCCCTTTACTGAATTGAACTTCAAGCTAGTAGTTGGTACGATAAGCGGAGAGAAGTGCCGTCCACCTGAAGCATAGTCCATATCACGGGCAATCCCATATAGAAAAAGCTATACTCTTTGCTGCCAAGTATGAGTAACAAAACAAATTGTACTTTTTAAACAATAACCTTTAATTACCTTGAGCAGCATTATAGCAGTCTTTTTGTGATTTGCCACATATTTTTGTTTTTGCGTGCCCTAAAACGAAACATCTGTTATTTCTAAATAATACATAGCTGAAATACTTGGTAAAAAATACGGAACACAACCGCAACGTTTTAGGGTAACATTTGACAAACATTCCATTTGACAATTGACCTGTGAATAAGCCCTACAACAATAAAACTGTTTTATTAAAAAAAAATTATATAGATGATTTACCTGTAGAACCTCAAATTACTTTCGTCCATAAAATAACATCGTCTTCTGTCAATAGAAATTGATTTCAAAGAAATTGTGGCGTCGCTAATGACTGGTTTAAAAACAATACGAGATTCTAGTCCTGGTGGCACCATATAAGCAAAATCTGTCATTTTTGGTATTTCTGCTGGATTATGTAAAAGTAGCTATAAAAAGAGAATATTCTTAACATTTTGGGAAATCAACATTTAAATAAAATATAGAATAGTTATTGTTAGATATTTGTTTACAATACCAAACTTTAAATCATTTTATCATTTTATCATTTTATCATTTTATCATTTTATCATTTTATCATTTTATCATTTTATCATTTTATCATTTTATCATTTTATCATTTTATCATTTTATCATTTTATCATTTTATCATTTTATCATTTTATCATTTTATCATTTTATCATTTTATCATTTTATCATTTTATCATTTTATCATTTTATCATTTTATCATTTTATCATTTTATCATTTTATCATTTTATCATTTTATCATTTTATCATTTTATCATTTTATCATTTTATCCATTTTATCATTTTATCATTTTATCATTTTATCATTTTATCATTTTATCATTTTATCATTTTATCATTTTATCATTTTATCATTTTATCATTTTATCATTTTATCATTTTATCATTTTATCATTTTATCATTTTATCATTTTATCATTTTATCATTTTATCATTTTATCATTTTATCATTTTATCATTTTATCATTTTATCATTTTATCATTTTATCATTTTATCATTTTATCATTTTATCATTTTATCATTTTATCATTTTATCATTTTATCATTTTATCATTTTATCATTTTATCATTTTATCATTTTATCATTTTATCATTTTATCATTTTATCATTTTATCATTTTATCATTTTATCATTTTATCATTTTATCATTTTATCATTTTATCATTTTATCATTTTATCATTTTATCATTTTATCATTTTATCATTATCATTTTATCATTTTATCATTTTATCATTTTATCATTTTATCATTTTATCATTTTATCATTTTATCATTTTATCATTTTATCATTTTATCATTTTATCATTTTATCATTTTATCATTTTATCAGTTTATCATTTTATCATGTTATCATTGTATCATTTTATCATTTTATCATTTTATCATTTTATCATTTTATCATTTTATCATTTTATCATTTTATCATTTTATCATTTTATCATTTTATATTTTCAAACAATTTCAAAGTCGCGTTTTAGACACAAAATACTTGGTCTAAAGATATAAGCAAGTATCTTAAGTAGAATAAATCATGCGAATGTTAACATTTAATTGATGGTGTTTAAGATTTTGGGAAATCGTAAACAACTTAAACATCACGTATAATAGAACTACTCCCAAAATCAAAATCAATTTGCAGAATGGTAAGGTTACAGTACGTAGTACATTCTTTTACAGCCAGCAATAAGGACCAGGATTTCACTGTATACATATTAAATTAGAAAAACACCGACATATTCCAGAAAGCTACCAACCTAAGAAAGTGTATGCGTAAACATTTTCACGAGTTTAAAAAAACCGAAATTATTATAAATTACTCCAACGGCATAAACCTAAGGCGAAGTTGCCAACAATTGACGCAAGTGTCAGAATACATATAACTGTTGTCACACATCGAAATGCCCTTGACTTCGACTTTGAGACGTACCAAGCTTGAGAAGCAAGAAAGCGGGGATTACCCGTGACACATTATAATTTATAAAACTCCCAGATAATAGTAGAGAGATTAGATCTTATTGCAACGCGTAAGAGCATTGCCAGCAGAGTCAAATAACACGAAATCGTCACCTGTCAAAATGAGCTTGTAAAGTGCGTGAATATTTGCCGATATTAAAGGTTGAAACTGTGCGAGAACAGGTGTCCAAATGTAAATTATAGCGCGAAATCTCTTTGTGTCGTTTTCTGTGAGTAGCACTTATCTATTCTATTGTGTTCTTTTTCTAGTAAGTTAACCTTTAACTCGTTTCGTATTATATAGTTCTTCAATACATATCTTTTGGCGTGCAATGTTACAAAAAGGAATTTGAATGATCTTATAGAGAAAAGCACATTACTATTTGCAGAACAGCCACAATCGAACAATATTACGCCAAAATAACCAGTCAAAAGTATTTCCATTAGAACCTCCCTAGAAAAATCTGATATAAAAAACATCCACCCGCATATTGGCCGATTCGAAATGCAAAGCTTCCCAAAAACTGTTCTAAAACTAGAAGATTAGTTGTCTGGTCAAATATATGCCTCGGAGATACATAGCAAAAGATCGAACTATAACTGAATGGACTCAAGCCAAGAAGAAACTTAAACATGCCATATTAAGACAAAAAGAGCGAGATGAGGGAGCTATGTGAAACATTGGAACAAGATGTTTAGGAACTTGGATATACAATACAAAATGAAATAGAGAATATACCCGTTTCTGTCAAAAAAAGAAAGGGTACTAAACATCTAAGTTGTTTCTGGTACATGAAATTACCGTAAGTTTTGAAAAATTAAAAAGAACAAACTTCCTGTAACAGATAAACTATCGGTAAAAGATATTGTTCGGAATAACACTGGTACAGTTTTGGAAACAACGACGTAAAATGTCTGATAGTAGTTGATTTCCCTAAAATTATTATAAATCTAAAAAAAGGATCCCCTATCCGAGCCCACATTTTGACTCATATGTTTAATTGTTTTAGGAAAGCTCGAGTTACTCATTACAAAAATGTTGTTACGCATGAAATAGACGTTAAATGAACTAATTTTTGATTCGCCTTGAATGCACGCGGACCCCGAACAATATAAGAGTGCGTCGGTTAACTGTGGTGGTACGGGAGTGGATTCCTATCGATAAATTAGAAAAGAAAATATAAAGAAAAATAAAGAAATACAAAAATAATAATTAATAAAGTTTTAAATTCAAAATTCTACATTACTCTAACACTTACCATGAAGGGTCTTTCTACTGCTAAAATCGAGGGCGCCAAAGAGTCTGTCACCGCAATATTTTTGATGTCGTTTCTATGTGGAAGACTGTTATACCGCATAAAACTACCTTGTTTTGGTATCCATAATTAAAGAAATTTCCCGATTAAATTTCCCAAATAAAATGCTTCTTTCAAATACGACTATCACGGAAGTAGCTGGATATCCTTAGAAATAAACGACTTTACACCAATTTCTTAAATCCATTAAAATAAAAATCTACCTAAACTTAACTTTTATTAACATAAAAATAATTTCTATACATATACAAATATCCTTTTCTAAAAATAAATTTCTAACGTCAAATCTAAAAGAAAAACTTATAAACGAAACTTAATCCAAACAATCAACAAAACTATTCGCACTTCAAATTTTTCCTGCTTTCCTATTAATTTATTAGACCTTCATAAATCGTAAATTATTGGCAATATCGTTTATAAAACAAAAATCAGTTAGATACTAACTTTGTGCTTTGCCATTGTCCTTACCAAAATACGTTAATTTGATACTTTCCCTACCTTACATTCCACTAATAAATGTGGTATCTCAAATCACTATTTCGTCAAATTAAATAATTATTTTTTACTAATTACTGTCCAATTACAAAAACACAAAATTAACATTTAAATATTCATGCGATTGTTTCTAAAGCGTTTTACAAAGTACTCGCTTCTCAATTCCAGAATTTCCGACGACATCAGTAGTTTTTCCAACACAGCAACTCCTTGACTCAAAACATATCACAAAGTCATAATGCATGTAGTGATCCCAGCCCCTTTGCTATAAAACGGTTTTCCGACAATATCTCGGCAGTCACGCACGCGCTCATGAACTTACCATGCCACTTGCAAAGCTTTTGCGCCTTCTATCAAATCTCCATAAACCCCATATACAAAATCACTTCTATCAATACCCCTCGCTTATTCTATTCGAACGTATCTCTACATTTTTGATGCTTTCAGGTAACCGAGTTCTATATAACTGACTTCAATCTCAATTGGATTTTTAATTATTGTCTTTTAATTCCCCTTCCACTTCATCTGTTCGTTGTTTTATATAATTATTTCACAATCCTGCTATTGAGTTTATAACAAATGATCCACGGAAAGTACCTGTTACTATGTAATTTACGTAGATGTATATTTTATTTTTTTATCTGAAACCATATAAATGCACACATTGTAGTCTATTGTATAAAAAGATTACATCAACCTATATTTCTGTACCCTGATTACTCAGCGTCTGATTGTTATGTTGTAGTAAAGTGTATTTATGATTTACTTTTGTGGTGATTGCAACAATGTCTATTAAAACTATGTCGTATTGCATGGAAATTATTAAACCAATTTCCTACAGCTCGTATGGGGTGTATTATCAACGAAATTCCTATCAGTTTCTTAATAATTCTGAAAGCTTCGTAAAAAAACATGACATGCTTTCACTATGAAATTTTATGGTTAAAATATAATAGGTTTGTTGACATTCTTGTGGTTTAATAGTATATTATTCAACATACGGTAATGAAGGCAGTAACTCACGCAGATGAAGTTTGCGGCACGAGCCGAAGGCGAGTGCCGTAATTCATCAAGTGAGTTATTGCCATTACCGTATGTTGAATACTATACTTTATCTACGGCTATAAGCACAGTAACAAGTTTTAATAAACACATGTAATCAAGAATATTTAAAAAAAATTATAGTACAAATTTGTTTGACATTACGTAAATGTCAATGAGCATGGCTACTTTGATATTTTTGGTAGGTATTTAAATAGAAATATAAGCTGGAAGCGTGAGTTATTATAACTCACGCTCATAACTCACGGTGTTTAATTATGAACACTATTACTTGTTCAAAAGTATATGAATAATGGTATTATAACTAAATAGGAGTAAATAAAATAATTTACAACCCGCTATTTAAGTTTTTCTATGTACTTAACAGAAATAAAACAATATCTTTGTCGTTTAATTGGAATAAAAATACGGATTTAATTGCAAGTCGTGTTTTAAACACTATTTCACATGAAAATTAAAATTATATAGGGTGCTTCAATAACAAGTTAGTCCATTCAAAATTATTTTTTTCTTTTAATTTAATTATTGGTAGCGTAACGCATCGGTTACATCCCTCTTACTAACGAAATTTTTTCTAAAAATGTAATATCCTCGCATCTTTGACATTGGTCTAGTTCTCGTCTTGCGTCAAAAGTCCTTCGCCAATTCATCAAGTTCAAATAATTGAAAAGTAATTAGTAAAAGTAAAAAGTCAAAAGTAAAACTTTTTAATCTTAAATTATAAAACATTGTGAGTGCCGCTAAACGCGGAAGAGCGTGAAGCGTCCTTTTCTACTCCATAAGGGAATAGAACACCCGCCGGAGTCAAGCACCTCAACTTTGGTGCTGCAGTGCTAGAATAGTACCAGTTCAGAAATGGAGCAAGTTACATCCCCTAGTCAAGTATTACTTTAATCCTCTGCACATAATTTACGATTGGACAATTTGTCAGAAAGTTAATTCGGAAATCGACCTCAGCAAGCACTCACTTGAATCATCTTTATAATTTCCCACCACTAATTAAAAAATCCCCTACTTAAATTAATTATACCCCTCCATTACCTTTAACAGAAAGAACTGTTGCGATGACAATGGGCCTAACTGTTACCGTGGCTTTGGGTAAAGCCCCGAAATCAAAGTTCAACGTTAAATTGACTAGGGAAAGACCCAGTAAAAATTAGGAATTAGAAAAAAATTGTTTTGGGAAGTGAAAGATAGGGTACATCGACAACTGTTGTCTGAAATAAAGAAAGAGGTCTGTCTAGTCACGCAAATAAGACTAACAAGCGTCGACTGGAAACATTCTTTCTCAGAGGAAGTCCGAGGGTTAACAGCCAGGAAAGGTAGGTTGGTGTTGTCAGGCGATTGTTTGAAAAATTAGGCAATATGTTCCTTAAGGTAGAGGTCCATAGCGGCATAGGAATAAAGCACCTTCAAGACAGGACGTCAAGAAAGTGAAAAAGAAAATAAATACGTGGAGTCAACCTAAATGTCCGTGAAATCCGTTAAGCGCGTATGTTCAAGTCAAAAGTTCTATTTCAAAAAGATGAAAAGCTAGCTAAAATTAATCAACTACATAAAAATTTTTTTCTCAAAACAGACTAAAAATTAAATTCACAAAACTATCGTTCTCACCTGTTTCGCCTCAAAATATTTTTAATCCCAAATTTCGTCTTCAAATTTTTATTACAAGTCCCATTCAGCTTCAAAACTTTTTCCATGCCAAATTCCTCAGGATTGACTTAAATGATCATTACTCTACACATCTTTATTAAAACTTTATCAACCATCAAAAATAAACTAAAAAATTCGAATATTCATACGGCCAGGAAGAAGTACGTCGCATCTGCAAGCAAAATACCTACTCCACTTTATTTCCTACTTAATAACTAACTCCATGTCGTCAGACATACCAATGGTGGTTTCCCAAAATTTTTTCTCAATCCGATAACTGTCAAATTACTATTTTTTCTACATCCTAACTCATAGTTCATAACTCAATTCATTTTGCAACAAAAGTCCATAACACACATAAATATTCATCAAAAATAAGAAATTTTCTCCGTTTCTAAGTCATAATCAGCCAATTTCTGTCTTAAGAACCTCTCAAGGTAAGTTTTTAAAAAAAATTTTCAAAAAATTTTGTTTGCTCAAGTAAATTTAAAAAAAAGGACAACCAATTTAAAAAAAATCACAACCTAAATTAAATTACATTGAAGAACTTTAATGTTAACGATTAAAAGTAAAAATTCTACGACCCATACATTAACTCATAAAAAACGTCAGAGCTCGATGAAAGAAAAGTTGTTTGGAAATAATACAAAATTTCACGTTTATAAAATTTTGTTCTAACAATAAAAACTTTTAGTTTACAGTCAAAAGTTATAACTCTATAAAAGAATTAATAAAATTACCCAAAAAAACGATCTCATATGTATGGAATACCTTACTGGAAAAACCGGCTTTAATAAAAATAAAACGGTTTCAAAGTTGAATTAAAAATTGCTATAAAATCAAGAATTTACCAAAAAAAAAAACCAGTTAAATACCAATCTGCTATTTTAACATCCATGACATTGGTCTAGTATCCGTCCTACGTCAAAAGTTCTTCGTCACTTCGTTAAGTCCAAAGAATTTATAAATAAAACAATAAAATTAAAATGTCAAAAGTAAAACCCCTTAGTCTTAAATTATACAACACTGTAAGTACCGTTAAAAACCAAAGATCGTGAAGTGTCTTTTTCTACTTCACAAGAGAATAGAACACCCACAGGGGTCAAGTTCTTCAACCCTGTGCTGCAGTGCTAGAATAATATCACCTGAGAAATGGAGCAGGTTAGTTTTCCCAATCAAGTATTAACCTAATCGTCTGGGCATAATTTACGATTGGATAATTTGGCCAGAAAGTCCATTTGGAAATCGACATCAGTAAGCACTATCTTAAACCATATCTATGATTTCCAACCACTAATTTGAAATTAAAAATGTCTCTTCCTTAAATTAACTGCTTTAGGAGATCTAACATTAGGACTTTGCCCTCCTCCCAGTATCTCTAACAGAAGGAACTGTCGCAATGGCAAAACCCTCAATCCAAAGTCCAACGCTAAATTGACTGAGTAAAAACCCAGTAAAGTTTGAAAGTAAGGAGAAATTGGAAAAATTGTTTTAAGAAGTGTGCTACGTTAAGATCCTGTTAGCGATCAATTTCTGCATGGACATTCATTCAAACTAATTTAATGTAAAACGCCCTAAATCTTCTAAACAACCTCACGCTTTCTATGTCATTTCAAATCATAGAAGTTATCTTTACTCTTTTCACCGAACTTGCTGTAATTACAATTTCTTATCAAAGACATTTAGTTAGATACGAACCTTTTTATTTCATATCAAAATTTAAACAACTAAACACATTGCTTTGGGTTACGTACCTCAATTGTCAACCAGCGCGCATGGTTACCACCTCCAATCCCTTCCAACTATACAAATGTACAATGACAATAAAATCTCCTGCAAGGCAGGTAACCTACTCATCGCATGTATGCTATGCGGGTTACACATAACAAAATATTTAGCTGCTCTTTTTTTATACTACGTAAGTAATCTGCAAAAATCAGAAGAGTGATGTGCCCGTATTTTGAACACAGATCAACACCTGCAGCAAATACGTTAGGAAAAACTAAAATAACTTCGTCTCATACAAAGGCTTCAAAATAAGTATTAACCACAACTTGCACCTACATTTATGGCTTCCTTTAAAAGATTAGGCCACCTTACCTGTCTGATAAAGGAACATTTGTAAGGGGTTTATAGCAAGTAATTCTATCAAGCGGTATTCTGTTATGTTGCAGATGTGTACGTTTAAGAACAATAAAACGGTCCCCTTTTGTTAGCAATTTTTGGTAGCCGTTATGTTACTTCCTTGTTTGCAAGCTGTGGTTTACAGCTGGAATATACTTTTGCAAGTGCTGTCTGAGAATTCTGTACATTTGATCTTCCGGAAATATGTTTGAAAGTCAAACACCTTGCCCCCTTACGTAGATTTTTCCTTATAAATACAGATCGTGCTTTGAAAGCCGTCTATTCCACACAGAGCTCTTTTTCTGTAAAAGAGCCAAGTAAGTCGCGCTGCTAATTAAGATGGCTTCTTAAATTGTTTTACTTCAGTGGTTACTAAATAAGTTAGTCAAAGCGTTATAGTCTAGTGCAATAGCTACGGTGGGTATCCAGTCCGACAGCAAGTGCATACACTCTTTTAAAATCCTTTACGACGGTACCCGAGGCGAACGACTACATTCCTTAAGGTACAGTTACTCTGCATTTTCTTTTTTTTGCTGATATAAGAACTACTGCTGTTGTTGGTTGTAAACCACGCAAATGATCTATTTTCTTACAATGGTTACACTAAACGGCGAATTGGATGCTAGAAATGTACTTTCACCTTTCAATGCACAAGTGATTCCGTAATTAATTTTCAGCCACCTTTATATAAATCAGAGCTCGCGTTAGAGCGATGTTTTACTTGTTTTAAGATTCATACTGGAAAGGCTAACGTCTTTGTTACTAACGTAACACTCTAGATTAGGTTTCACATTTTATTCATTTCAGCTGTGGGTCACGGTATTTAAATCTACTGGTGCTTTTTTTTCTTTTCTTCTAGGAAGTGCACTTCACATGAGCAGATAAAAATACTGTAAATCATGCCTACTTTTTTTCCTGTATATATTTACGTAAAAATACTGTGAATTTTATGTCTAATTTTCTTTTGTATATATTTAGAGTTTAAGATATTATGTAAGTATCCATGTATATCTGATTTAGATTTTAAGATTTTACATTTTTATCGGCTTAAATAAATATTTCTGTGTTTTGTTATATGTAAGTTGACGATTACGTTTAATACCATGCTTATTTCACTAACGGTTTGGAATTAAAATACTTGTTGAAGTTTCCAATTGTTCTTTCTGTTTGACCCACCCCCCTCTAGGACGTTCTTCAGCTAGCCCGAAACCTAGTTCCTTTGGATTTCTATTCTGCCTTTTCCCCTGTTTTGTTGCGGTATTTGGTGTAGGCGATTGCTTTACTGACCTTACGGCTTTTGTTCTTGTGTGTACGGAATACCGTAACAAATAGAAGGTAGGGTTCCGCCACAACTGTTGTCCGAAATAAAGAAAGAGATCTGTTTAGTCGCACAAATAAGGCTAACAAGCCTTGTTTGGAAGTTCGAGAGTTAACAGCCAAGGAAGATTAGGTTAGTGTTAGGCGATTGTTTGATAGCGGGATAGGAATAAAGTACTTCAAGACAAGTTGTCAGGAAAGTGAGAAAAAAGCCTGGTGCCAACCTAAATGTCCGTGAAGTCCGTTAAGTGCGTATGTCAAAATCTAAGATTAAACATTAAATTCACTGCCGGGTCCTTAAGCTCCCGGGCTTTTTATAATGTCCCTACCCCTCGCACATGGCTCTATGGCTCTATTATTGTACCTTCTATCAAATCCTCATATACAAAATGACTTCCCTCTATCCATCCTCCCTCCCTGTTCTATTCGCGTGTATCTCTACATTTTTAATGTTTTCAGGTAGCCGACTTCAATCTCAATTGGATTTGATTCTTGTGTTTTAATTTCCGTTTCACTCCATACGTTGTCGCGGGTTTTTTTATATTATTTGACGATTTTGTTATTGAGTTTATAACAAAATGACCCGCGGGAAGTTCTTGTTTCCAAGTAATTTACATAGATGTTTATTTTATTTCTTTATCTGAAACCATATAATTTCACACATTGCAGTCTCTTTTATAAAAAGATTACATCATCTTTAAAAACTTATTCTTCTGTATCTGGATAGCTTAGCGTCTAGTTATTACATTCTAGTAAAGTGTATTGATTATTTACTTTAGTGGTAATTTCAACAATGTGTATTAAAACTATGTCATGGCATGGAACTTAGTAAACCAACTTTCTAAAGCTCACACTTGGGGTGTATATCAACGAATTTCTTACCATTTTATTAAAAATTCTGAAAGCTTCTTAAAAGACACATAACATGCTTTCACTATAAAATATTATAGTTAAAATATAATAGGTTTGTATACATTCTTGTGGTTTAAAATAATTTACAACCCGTTATTTAAGTTCCCTTATTTATTTAAACCGTTATGAATGGACCTGCACCTTGAAGAAGTTCTAAATTACTAAAACAGGCAGAGCGGCTTCAGAGTTCCAGTGATCTAAAAAGCCAAACTATATGTTTAACCAAATTAGTGGGGTCTTTAGTGAGGAACCAGACTAAGACAGGTCCCCGAAAGAAAGTAGCGGCTTTTTCGGTACATATATTGAGAGAGACCATAGGGGTCGGTATGGCATTCTAAGACACACTACTGCGACGTGGGAGGTAACAGGAAACCACCACAGTACCTCCCAAGTACACAGCGTATTTAAATTGTTATTTAAGATGATGGAATCCTCTGGGGTAAAAAACTTTGGAGTTAAAATAGTCCCTCATTCGGATCTCCGGGAGGGAATTACTTCGGAGGATGTAATCAGAATATCTAGAAAAAGAGTCTGGAACATTCTACAAGTCGGAGCGTGAAATATCAGAAGTATGATGCAAGTAGGTAAGTTAGAGAACTTAAAAATTGAAATAGATAGGTTAGCATTAGACAAGTTCGGTGGCTTGAGGCGGGAGATTTTTGAAGTGGAGACTTTATAGTAATTCATACAGTAGCAGAGGAAGGAAATTCGGGTGTGGGGATAGTTATGCGAAACAAGATAGGACACTTTGTAGAAAATTACTTACAAAAAACGAAAGAGTACTCATGGTTAGATTAGAATCTAAACCGGTAAATACAGTAATAATACAAGTATACATGCCCACCTCTAGCTACAGTGACGAGGTGGTAGAAGAAATCCACAAAGATTTCGAAGACGTACTGTAGCATATTTTTGGCCACATATTAAATTAAGGTATGTTTGTTACTTTTAATATAGCATAAAATAAGTTATTGTATTTTCTATTATTATAAAAATATTTTAATATACTATTATCATATTTAGAAATGATTATTGTTAACCACATCCAACTTTTTGAACGCATCAACCAATATGAGGTGAGAGGTCGCGCTTTGTCCTTGACAAAACTCGATCGTCAACTAGTTTTGCAGGATTGATCAGTCATTCACGTCTGATACCGATAAGTTCAACATGTATTCGAAGGTATTAAGATGTGATATGCGAATAGGCTAGTTCAGTGAAGGCATGTCTCTAAGTAATAAAATTTCATAGTTTGTTTGTCAATGCGCAAAACAAGAAGAAGTAACAAACTTTTAGTGATGATGATTATTATAAGCAACTACAGGTATTGGTTGGGCAATATTCTCGAATAATGTTAATTGTGCGAAACAAAAAAACAAGGAGAAATAGAACGGCAGGCTACATTTTTGGGGAATAGTACGGTATATATTACAAGCAGAAATAGGAAAAAAGAGGTAGAGGTAGACCTAGACCAGACTATCGCACACAGATAATGATAGATGCAGACTGTGCAAATTTTAGAGAAATGTGTAAGTTAGTCCAGAATAGGAAACAATGAGGGTACGCGTCTAACCAGTCCAAGACTGAAAACCTAGTGATGATAATTTATTTAAAAAAGATAAACGATTATCTTTGTGGTTTTCGGTTTAATTTGAATAAAGATACGGATTTAATTGTAAGTCTTGCTTTTAAACTTGCTTCAATAACAAGTTAGTTCATTCAAAATTATTTTTCTTTCATTCAATCTAAATTATTGTTAGCGTAACGCATCATGTTACTAGGTTCTAAGAAGAGCTGTCTGAGAAGGAAGTGCTACACCCCTTCAATTATTTTCTGTTGCCGAACGTCACTTGCATAGCTTAGCGTTTTTACCTAACTAATTAAATCACTACTTTTAGATTATGTTTGGAAAACCTACTTTACAGAAATACAATTTAGTGCTTGTATAAGGAACAGAATCGAGTAAATGCTATGGAAACCTACCTTGAAACCTGCGCTGTTACTTGAAGAACAATAGTAGTTATTAACGTTAGCATCTAAAACAAGAGTAAGGCCCAAATGAGCTCCAGCACCTTAAAGACAACAAACAACTGTTAAGATAAACAAAATTTCAACGACGTACCTGGTGATCTAAATGGATAAACATGAAGGTCTCGAACATTGCCGTAACCGTTTTCTGGGTTCCAATCCACTATACTGTAGTTATTATAGCTGATATTTGGTACATGAGCATTGCTTCTAAAACCAAGTCTTAAGTGTAAAGTTGTAAAATTTATAAATGCATACGAGTATCGCATAGTGTAGTTAACGGGTAACCGATTGAAGGTAAAACAGATACCTTCATCAGTTAAGAATTGGTTAAATAAATGACAACAGTCCATTGTCCTAGAACGCCATTTGCATACCCTTAGCATTTCGTTACATGATTGCGACATCTGAAAATATTCTTATAGTGATAGTTAAGTAGTTCGATAATCTATAACCTTTTTCATGATGTGTACAATGTCCTCAAACGTTCCAGTTTGATTGTCGAATATCGCATCAGTTGCACTTGATGAAACTTCAACATCGCATAAAGAATGGAGAAGATATCTTTCCATAGCCGATCTAAAAAGAATGACAAATAAATTTTATTTTGTTAACACATTCGTTGTGACATATGTGCGAAAGTAGAGTTTAGTATACTATTTACCGATGTCAGGTGAAAAATTTATCAATCTGAGCAGTACGAAGGAAATTTTTCGATCCAGCGAGGCGTTATGGAATCCGAAGTGCAATTTCAACATCACTACTAATACCGGATACACCATTTTTACTTGTGCCATGAATTCCGTGGAGGCATTTAAAATAAATTTTGGTATATTCTGGACGCAAGATTTCTACCCTTTGGGTGTCTGATTGTTGCGTTTTTGGAATGTAAATAGGTCATGTTTGGACGGCAGACCACTCTCTGCTATCCAAATTTGTGCCACCTGAGTGTCCGTAGAATATATTTAGCGATGTAAAGGGTCATTTAATTTGGGTATTTGTAAAATTGCGTGCCCACTAGATTTACCTCCCAACCGATATGCTAAATCTTCTCTCCATGCAGATGCCGGAGTTATTGTACTAATGAATCTATTAAAAGTAATAGTTACGAAATTGTTATAAATGGCGATTGTTCGCACCTTTTAATCGTTTCGTATTAATTCGCGATCATCCTCTTCGCGTTGTTAACCGCGTAGCTAGTATGACAACGACTGTCTTTCGTGACTGTACTAACCTACTCTAATAATAGAGTTATTATAGTCTGTTACGTTCAAAACTTTGCAAGTTATTGTTTCTGCATGAATATTAATTCATACTACTTTTATTTAAAACTCCCTAAAATTTCTAAACGAATAATAAAAGTTATCGATCAAGAAGCTTGATATCCTTCAAGTATTTACTATATAATATTTAGCCTTATAAAATCAAACAGCTGATTAGCAACTTCAGTTTACAAAGTCGTTGCAATATGTTGTCCACCTGCAGTGAATACATTTTAACCACAGTTGCCCATACATTTATGGCTTTAACCATCTGCCTAGTAAATAAACAGTTGTAATGGGTTTGTTATCTATACCAAATTTATACTTCCATCAAGTGGTATGCTTTATCTTGCAGCTATGCAGGTGTTCAAAGTAATAAGATTGTTCCCCTTTGTTACTAATTCTTGGTAGCTGTTATCTCTTTATTTGCAAGCTGTGTGTTACAGTTGGTATACTTTTGCAGGCGCTGCCTGAGAATTCTATATACTCGATCCTTCGGAGGTGTTTTCGAAAGCCAAACACCTTGCTCCCTACGTGGTTCTTTCTTAATAAATACAGACCGTGCTTTGAAAAGAATAGATTCGATACATCCTTTTAGCAAAAAGAAGTGTTGTGAGTCGCAAAAGTAAAATGCTTTCTGTACTTAGTGTTCTAAATTAGTTAAACTGGTTGAGTCAGTGCCAAATCCATCGTTGGAAGCAGCCCGCATTTTCCGAATTCTGTAAGATGGTACCAGAGAGGCAGACAACTAAGTCTAAGCTACAGTTTTTCTGTTAACTTTACTTTTTGATGCTGCTGTGACAGGACGCTAACGCAATTTGTTCGTTTCTTTGTTGTTTTATAAATATCCCTTTTGGGACTATGTGTATTAAAGGTTTATAATAAATCGGTTTATCGAAGTTTCCAATTTTTCTTTCTGTAGGATCCACCCCACTCTGCGACATTTTGAGCTAGCCCGAAATCTAATTCTTTTGGATTTCTATTATGACTCTTTCCCTGTTTTGTTACGGTATTCGGTGTAGGCGATTTTCTTTACTGACTTTACGCAACAAGTCTGTCGCTTATAATCAGTAAAAAAAAAACTTGCTCAAGTTACGTTCATGTGGTTAGTACAAGCAATACTCTTTCCTTTCCTTTCCTCAATACTTCTTTATTTTTAACATCAATACGGACTAACTAACTATTTCTGTTTAATTTTTTGTATTCTAGGCACTTTTTTGTTGTATTTGAAACGAGGCAGCTCCGTGGCGTAGTGGTATGTGTATGACTACTACGACCTACTTCCTGGGTTCGAATCCCGACACGGTCCGCTTGAAAAATGTTAGGCGAGCATTTTTCACAAAAATACACCCTCTTTCGGATGAGAGGTAAAATGGAGGTCCCGTGCGTGAGTGTTGTCACGCACGTTAAAGATCCCAACTTTGCTTGGAACAGCAAGGGTCCGGCAAAATTCCAAATTTTCTAGGTAAAAAAAAAACTCGCTTCCTGGCCAGTGTAGTACCTTCGGGTGGAGCATTGGAAAATCACATGTAATGTATTTGAAACGAACCAACTAACAAACCATGCACCTAGC
This sequence comes from Platerodrilus igneus, assembly GCA_036346225.1. NCBI lineage: Eukaryota > Metazoa > Arthropoda > Insecta > Coleoptera > Lycidae > Platerodrilus > Platerodrilus igneus. The sequence continues at coordinate 1,569,738 of JARFIW010001025.1, read as the reverse complement.
TCTAAAATAACATGGAAGTGAGTACATTTTTGATCCTTATAAGTATCGGATGTTAGTTTTAACGGTAATTTCATGCAAAGATTTCATTTCCTGTTTCAATGAAATTATTCTAACATTGAAGCGTTATCTCTCTAAAGATCGACGGTCAACGTTTGTTCTCGGTTATCAAAGCAGATATTGTTCATTACATTAACATGTGACGTTACCATAGTAACGAGTTTGTTTTTATTCGAAGTAATAAATCGGTGTTTACAAACATCACAAATGTAATTTCTATTCGTAGCGATTTATTTCAGTATAACTAAAAATTATCCCTGCAGTTAATTTGATTAATTAATTTAATTTCATTCGCACTATGGTTAGTGAACGTAACTATAATTTAATTGCATTTCACTAAACAATTTAGCGAATTCTATTACGACTGTTTGAAATTGTTATGGCTTCAAAAGCTTATTTAGAAGCTAGGTTAGAAAGCATCGTTAGTCGGCTGACGGAAATAGTAGATTGTGTCAAAGCTTCTAATTTGTTCAAGTTGAATAAGTTAAAAGCTAAGGCACTGCGCTTTGATAAATTAGAAATTAGCTATGGCGCATAGCAAAATAATAAATTACAATTTCCCACTAATATCAACGTAAGTAGTTTTATTTTTATTTTACTTTATTTGTACCATTCAAATGTTACATTTATAGTTAAGCGTTTGCCAAACCATAGAAATGTATGCGAAAATTTATGCATTAAAGAAGAATCTATATTATATATAAAGAGGTCACGAGAGGTCATTGAACGCCAAATTATATGAAAAATTACCAACCAAAAAGAAAAAAACGTGGAAAAGTTAAAATTTCTCAATATTTAATTTCTCCACCCTGTATAACTAAAAGCGTATTTCATTACCATTAAAATAAAAAGCCGTGTCTAGATAACATTTACATTCATTTTAAGAGTTTTAAATAAAGCATAAATTCTAGAAACTTTTTTGAACGGATGCGTCACGTTACTAAAAAATGTTTTTAAACGTCACTAAATAGTCAATTATTTCCCGTAAATAAATGAAAGCGCGACACAAAGGATCCCGCGATTATTAAAATGCAATAAAATAGATAAAAACAATTTTTATAGCATTTCGGGTTACAATATGAAAGAAGAAAGTGGCACATTAACTTCATATGTTGGAAAAGAATCGATCAGGCTTTACGATTCTCATAAAGCATATCGACCGCGGTAGCTTGACACTAATTAGATCATTAAAACCGTGAAATTCGCGGAAATATTACATCATTCAGCGGTGACTAAAAATATTCGAGAATACAATGGAATCGAATAAAAAATGATGTAGTTCGATTATTTTGTATATAAACTGGAACCTATTTAGAACGGAGGCCATTCTTTTCCAAACCAAACAATATGTAACATTCGACGTTGAAGACTTGATTCGACATTTTCCATATAAGATTTAAAGCAGGGTTGCATGCTATAAATTAATTTATGACATGGAATGTATACGTTCGAGTAGTTTGAAACATAGGAGTTCTCAAACGCACTTATTTGATGCAACATAATTGTTTGTAAAATACTAAGAAAGTTGAACCTTCTTCGATACAAGAGCTACTCTGAAGTTAATTTATTTAAAATGAAAGACGCACTTTGCAAACTGATAAACTGATAAAGATTTAAGCTGGAACCAGGAAGCTTTTAGTACCGTTAACTATGTTGGAAATAAGATTTTCATAAGCGCTATTTTACCATTGCAAATATAAATTTTAGATTTCTTTATTTGTAACTGATAAGAATATTTGAATATCGATAAATTAGATTTAAAATAAGTTCTCATTTTTATTGTTTGTGATGGGGATAGTTTAGAGCAAATTTCGAGGTCAGAGTTGGGAGAATCTTAATCTTTAATAAATAATCTGTGAAGCGTCATTGGCCGATAATATTCACGAAAGGGTTAATGAAGGAACAGCAAATAACCTAATTATTAATTAAAGGGGATATTTGTACCTGTTAGAGAAGATATATTAGCTTTTGTTAACAAAGAGTAAGTAAGGATTATTTTAAAGTAATCGTCAAGAATAATTGTCTGCATGAACATAAGCCGTGAACTGTTTTATAAATTCTTTTGTATGAAAGAAAAATTATTTTTAAATCCGTAACGTATCTTGAAATTTCTGTTTCATTTCATTTTCAAAGTATAATTTCCGTTGATCTAGCCAGGCAAAGAAAAGAAAAAGAAAGGTGTGATCATAAATTTCTAGTTGCAACCTTATTAATCTAATTTAATCTCTTAACACAGATAAGTCGTCTCCCGCAGGTCGTCGCTAATTTTGCTGTGATAGGCCTAATATTTGGGAATAGCCCAAGTTAATGCTGTGACTTGGATATAGCGTATTTTGTTAATGAGAATGCAATAGAAAATATGAAATTACTATCCTACCTACCTTTACCTTGCCTGGCTAACTCAACAGAAATTATGCTGTAGATTTTATGAAAATGAATAGAAACACAAAAATTTCAAGAAACATATGTGCATTCAAAACGTTTTGCTTGCACACAAAAGAATTTCTTTTATTAATAATACAGTTTACAGCTTAAATTCATACAGAAAATTATTCCTAAAAGTTACTTAAAATTAATCCTTTTCTAATCTTTATTAACAATTACAGAACTTAAACCTCTTCTCTGTGAGTTACCAAAAATTCGTGTTAATTTTGCAGCGGATAATTTACCTATCTTTTATTGCCCCATTTGTGAGTGTAATTTGTCAATGACACTGCACAGATAATTTAGTTAAGGTCAAAATCTTTTGAACATCAAGATTTGTTGAAATTACCCCTTTCACAAGTAATAATATTGAGAACTTATTCTAATTTAAGTTACTAATATTTAAAAATCTTTATAGGTTACTAACAACAAATTCCAAAAATAATACTTGTAGTTGATATTGTTAAATAGCACTTAGCCAAATTTCCTTTCCATCGTAATTAACAGCATTAAATACTTCCCGGTTCCAACCCAAATTGAAGTTAAAATGCCAGTTTACAAAAGTGCATTTATTATTAATTGTTTAAAGTCATCAATAGCGATCTTCTACCAAGAGTATTCATATTATTGTGATAAATCTTCCTTATACTTTATCAAATAATTACGCTTGGTAACTTCCGTTACAAGTGGAACGTCAATGAAATAGATTTCAATCTACTCATTAAGTATAAGTTTCATGTTGTAAAATAAATTAGCTCATGTAACTCTGCTTGAATTTTCATGTTCGATGTCGTAAAAAAAATTAATTCTGAATGTCGAATACTGAATGTGGGGTCAGTCTCTGGAACTCCATAAAAATCATTCAGATTCTACCGTTCGGCTGTCATAAGATTGCTGTGATCGGACTTTGAATTTGACATAGTCCTTGTCAACACTGATTTTAAAAAAAACAATAAAAAAAATTTTAAAAAATATTCTTACCCGTTTATTCTGCTGCAACAATCTCTTCAGCAGCTTCCCTGGCTAGCTCAGTTGTGCCTCTTCTCGGATACCTAAATTTACAATCATTTTTCCTTACCACTCACACATCATTCAATAAAATCACCAAATAATACAACAATCATACAATCTTTATTTACCGCTATTTACAAACAATTATTCACAGATATATACAGTTTGGTACACTAATTACAACTCAATAAGTGATATTTTTGTAAAGTCCGTGTTTTAAATTTTTAATTGCAAACACATTTAATACAACAGGAGTAAAATGGGCCCCAAATAATACCCTATATTTATTGCACACTGAAATATGGTGAGCTCATAATAACCCAGTTTATTAATGTATGCCTTTTACCTTGAATAAAATTACTACAAAACTAATAAACCCATGTACCCTTAACAATCCAATTTAAATTCGTAATGAAATTTAGTAAGCTTTACATACATCTTTTTTTCAATATTTAAAATAACCCTACTAATTGTCAAGTACACGTATCTTTTTCAATACGTTAAATAATCATAAATAACCCCCAAAGTTCATTCACACATCACAAATAATTCCAACAGTTTATCAAATAACAGCAAATTCAAATGAGTTACTTGGAAAATGCTTCAAGTCTCCATCTCCTTCGATGATGCTCTATCCTCCAGAACCCCTTGGCTTCGTGACTATGCGCTCTGATCCACCAGATATTTATAGATAATAACCTCAGTATACGCCGAGCTCCGTGCTACCAATTACCATTCCATCCCAGCATCCAAATTCATGTATATTATACTTTTCATTATGCTTTATTAGCTTGTTATGGTATTAGTTGAACCTCGGTTAATTTAATTCACTTGACACTACTCACGTTAATAACTATAAGGCCCCAGCTTACCACGTTATAAGTGCTAATACTACTTTTACTGAATTATAAATTTTTCAATACTCACAAGTCTCTAATATAACGTCGGTTTATTGTTACTAGTAGTCTAAAGCGATGAAAATACAAAGAAAGTGATGAGAATACAAAGCGAGCGATGAGAATACAAAGAGAGCAATGAAAATACAAAGGGAGCGATGCTAATTCTCTTAAAGTATTTATAGTGTTAAAATGTCACCTCTCGGCCATTCTTCCAGCGAAAAACTTATTTTAAAATAATACTTCTGCAAATTTTGGTATATACGCCTTAAAGCTTCCAGAAATTTACCTCGTGGACGCGCTATATAATCCGAAAATTGCATTCACCTGTCGCGTGTTCGTCCGTTGTAAAACTACCAGTTTTAACCAATGATCCTGTTCTGTGTCGTTATAAACTCCGCCTGTAATATTTTTATCCTTGTCTTATGCATATCTGATGTCGCGTTCCAAACCCCACTTGAGTTATAGAAAATCGATATTGCTGACCGCGTCTCATTACTCCACGTGGATTGAGTATATGCGTTTTGAAACCAATGCTTTTATACCCGTCTCTATCTGTAGTATATTATTGATCGTACATCTCCTCCGCTCTTTAAGAAACTTTGTTAGATTGTTATTTGAAGCAACTGACGGTTGAAAATATTTTTCTTGAAGCCCGCTTCATTGTGTTGATAAATTCGAAGAAGGTAACTTTTTAAATATGTAGGTGTTCTTAATTATTGACCGTTTAAAATAACAATTCTTGGAGTCTATATTTCAGGGTATTCGATACAACTGACGTCCTTGTTTGCTACAACAAACATTTTGCCTTGGGATTATTGATTTTCTATACCCCGGTGTGTTTTGTAATGCTATTACACGTTGAATTAAAATAAATTAAATTAATTATGCGTTTTTATTTGTTTTTAAAACTGGTTTTCTTTATGAATTTATTACTTTTAAATCATTAATTATAAAATTTACGTCAATACATGTCCGTTTAAATTAAATAAATGAAATAAATTTGGCGCTTAAATAAATTGTTCGTTTCTTTATACAGGGTGTTTGAAATTGCATTGCTTACCCCAAATTTAACCCTTTGAATCCATAACAATATATATTTGTCTTAAAGGGTTGGGGAACCCGTAACAATTTTAAGCGTGCATCGGCTAACTACAGTGGTGCGGCAATGGATTCCTGTAGAAAAAATAATAAAAGTAAACATTCGAGATGGCTGAAGTACAAAAATTACATTACAATAACCAGTTACATTGAAAGGCTATTTATGTTGTTTTAATTAAGGGGTGTCAAACCGTCTTGTCTCAGCAATCGCTTTGGATATTTTATCTAAACGGTTAGATCCCTTTTGCTTTTGGTTTCTTAAATTTTTCACATTATACTTTATCTTGTTTGACAACAACTTAGAAATATTCATTAAATTTTGTCATGTCAAAGAAAATTGTAAAATAAAGGGCTTGTTCCTCAAATACGACTTCATTACAGAGGTTGTTGAATATCCATTTTCGCACATATTTCTTAATATTTTTAAATTGTCCAAACTTTATTTCTCGATAATGTAATTCTTAAATTTAACCAAAATTAGTTCCTTTGCTAATTTATAGTCGCCGAAATTAATTGCCGTTGGGTTATGTTAATTTTTTACTACATAAACACATACTCATTGACAACTTACGTTTAAAATCACATGTACATAGTTATAAATTATAAACATTAAAAATTGTATTTTACTGTTAAGTCTCCAATATATCCTAACTTCAAAGATGTCTAGAAAGCTCAGCCTTTCATCGTTCTCCTCCTAACAGCAGCTTACTTAACATAACCAAAATCTACCTATTTGAGTTAAATACGTATGTGGCCCTTTTATTCCGGCACACACGTGTTTTAAAATCCCCTGTACAGCTATCATTCCTTGCCAAACCTGCAATCAAAGTTATACAAAAGCTCGTGCACTGTTTAATTTTCTTTTTCGAAGAAGTATACGTTGCATTTTGAAGCGCCATTTCGTTCACTAACTTTTAACCTTTCTTCATTCCGATCCACGCATTTATCAAAATCTACAAATCGTGAGGAACTTCTTTTTGCATTTGAACGCAGTACAGGTTCTAACCAAAGCAATACGACCCTCGCGCCTTACTACATGCTCGTGTTACTACATTTCGACTTTTCTAATTATTTTCTGAACTTAACTTCCAATTTTTGGTGCTTATTTGCTATATATCATTTATCCCTTCTACAATTTCATTTTCACAATTTATCATATTTTATCTGCGCTTAATGAAATGTTATTGTCATGTTAATCATGTATACGTCACGTACTTTGTATTGTTGCTGCATTTGCCGTGAACGTCTAGCCATGTCTTAGTTATGGTTTTGCATTTTAGGAGTTTCTGCGTTCCTCGCGCATAATATATTTCAACGATGTATATTCTGTGGTTTTGTTTGTTGCATGACCCCCGTGTTTTATTTTGATCACAATATTTAGTCCTACTTATTTAGCATGCTTGTACGACGAATTTATAAAATTATGTTTTACGGAATTTTTATTTCAATGGTTCTTATTGTTCTGACGTTTATCCTACTTGATGACTAATGCGTTGGTATTGTATTTCGTGTACCAATTTATTTTAGGGAAATTAATTTTATTGTATTGATTATACTATCTGCCCTAAGTAAAAATATATTTTCTAAAAACAAAAAAACTACAATATCATGCTAAATTAACAATAAACCCTCTAATAGATAGAAAGAATGCAAATTTTTTAATTATATCAACATATTATGCCATCCGTACTTACCCTCTCTCCCTTATTATTTCTGCTTCGCTTCTTTTAGCCGCATTCATGTTGCAAACGGTAATAGCAGGAAAAGGAATATCCTGTATAGGGGTTGATGCAGAATTTAAACTTATTATTACAGGATTATCTTCATATCTGTCATATGTTACGCAAATAAAATATATCGCCGCTGTCACTGCAAGTGCACAAGCAAGTAACCAGAAGATACTGAAACAACAAGTATTAGTTAAACAGCAAACATTGATAGAACTACAAATTTTTGCTGGTTCTGAATCTAATGCGAGAACATGTTTAAGCTAGGTACTCTGCGACCAAATTTAGTACAATTTTTGATACGTTTTTGATATGAAAAGTTTAATTTACTTCTTAGTTACTTCTTTTATTTCATTGTATTTATGTTTACAACCAATGGAAACTCTACGCAGAACGAATATTCACCGTAACGTCGATAAACTTTGAACGAAACAAAAGCGATTTGAGGAAAATTACACAAACCAAAACTTTTTTTAAATATGAACCATAAGTATTGTAGTGCACAAAAGCCCCGTTTACACTAGCATGTAACGCTTTCGCAAGTTAGGACATGCCAGTTGATGCAAACTCTACTTGCATTCAGTAAAAGTCTACACTTAAGAAACTTGCTTATAGTCAGTGCAATTGCAGTTCTTCACCTTGTGTGGAAATGTCAGTGTTACGTTATCATTGAACAATTTAATAGTGGTGAAAATAAATACCATTAGTGCGGGTACCCTAAAGTTTGAGTGAAACATTATGCCGTAGTGGGAGTGCGTGAAGTGACATGAGTCGTACTCGGACGGTAACAGAAGACAGTTGAACGAGAGCCCTGAAAGCGACACCACACCGAGTGCGCGTGTCTTCTTTGGTGTCCGCTACCTGTGTGTGTGTGACTTTTCTTGCCCAGCGCGGCACAGGCTTTAAGGTATTTATTATCTTTATTAAGTAGTTTGTCGTATTTGCTTTGTTTAATACATAACCGCTACACTGCCATCGGTATTGCTACAAAAAAAGCAATTGGTCCTTCCTATAATTACCATTTCTAGATCAACCTTACCAAACAGTCAGGTATGTAGAAGACGTTCGGGCAGTAGTGAGAGTTGAAGTTAGTGTTATATGCGATGAGGTGTGTGAAGAAGCAAACGAATTACTATCAAAAATCAAGAGGGAAAAATGCAGGTCATGTTGAAAAAGAAGTTGGATTTTAAGAAGGTTGCAATTAGGAGGATCAAGACTATTGGATGAACTGGCGAGAGAAAACAAAGATAGCTATAGGGATGTTTGCGAAATTCAAAATTGAAATTTGAAGAATTATTATGTCATGTGAAACAGTACATACAGAAAAAAGATACTAAAATGAGGGTAGCCATATCAGCCAAAATTAAATAGAAATTACCTTAAGGTTTTTGGCTATAGGTGACTCCTTTGCTTCTTTACAGTACTTTTATCGAGTACCAAAATGCACTTTTTTAAAATTTTCTACCCGATTTATGTGCAGCTACATATGAAGCGCTGCAGAAATATGTGCAGGTCAGAGCTTGTCCTGGTTTTATATATTAGTATAATAACCAAAACATGTATAAAAAACTTATGTTGTTTATAATATTCAAGAACTTCTGCAATTAATTATAATAATATAAAAGGGTAATGCATAATTAATCATAATCTGACTGAAAGCCGTAGCCAGGGGCTAATAACTCCTGTGACGATTACTCCGACAGGATCAGAACGCACAGTTTCCTTCTTATAACGAAAACTATTTGCACAAATAACAGTAATTTATTTTCAAACTGATTCTACAAGCCTTTTCAATAACTTGTAGTTATAATAAAATTTGCTAAAAGCATCCTCAACTGTTTATCTTCAGCTAATCGCTAATAGTACAATTACTAGTATCTTAAACTACAACGCTATCTTCTAAATTACTATCGAAGCACTATAATTAACTATCCAAGCACTAATTATTAATTTATATATTCACTGCAGTGACAATCATTTGTCACATCTTTCCAAGATTTAAACTAGAGCATATTGTAATCAAAGCTTCAACCAAAACTGAACTAACTAACGCTCATCGCGGCAATTTATGTTTTATCCAATTGTTCGAATTATTTTGACAACATACCAGAATATGCAAACAACATCTCGAATACACCAATTGTAACCTTTAAATGCAAAGTCTTGTACCAATCAATCAAAATAACTCGCGCTACAGCAACTGTCAATCATCTTCTACGTACAAACCCTTCGTTTACGTTCTAATGTAATTATTCTGGCCACAGGTAGACCAAGCGGCGCCACATTGCCTCCCTCTTAAAGCTGTTGTGTCCCAGAACACTCTCTGACCCGGATGTTGAAAGTCTCTGTTGAAGCAAGGACAATTAAAGCCGTTTCTATAGTTTCCATGTTGATAGAAGTAGCAATCAACACTCTTTATAGTAGGATTTGATTGTAACCACACACCAAAATCTGGACCCCGGAATTCTGAAACAGTATTTCTAGCATATCCCGTACCACCCTTCAGTCCAAACCATCGAGTCCATAACCGATCTTTGGAACGGCAAACTTCTTGTCCTTAAATTTGATCATCTCGCCCTTGAGGTCTACTAAAACCTTCCACAGATCCAGGAAATTCGGTTTATCAGAGGGCTGTAGCTTAATTACCAATAGTAGATGACACTATGTCGATCCTTAGTCGTATGGTTTTTCCAACCTTTAGTAGTTGACGGCAAAGATAGTTCAGTCCATCAAATTTATCTTTAAACACCCAGGCAACACCTTGGGACATTTCAGAGTTCGCCAGTGCGCAATGTGCAAAGAAGTATTTCGATCAAACAGATTACCTTGAATCTCTCGCTTCGCATATGCCGCTTTGGAGAGACATGTACCAATCATAACTCAAATCAGGCTGTCGTTTATCGTCACGAACACAACTGCTTGTTTGTGTTTCTGCTTGTCATTCTTCGGCATTACAGACGTCATCACTACCGTACGGTGCTAACCAGTTATTGTGTGCACCACTATTGTTCTTCTTTTTGGAAGCATACAAATTCGATATACCACGTCGTTAATCTTTTTTACAACTACGAGTCGGATCCTCTTAAAGTCTTTGTAACTTTGGCGACATTGCACGTCTCCTTCCAGGGCTATAATAGCAAGACGCAGTCTCTCCTTTGAAAAACACTCCAGCGTCTTGATGCAAATATTGGTCCCAGTCTCTCTGATGTTGGGAGACCATCTTGTAAAGGTACTTGCCCAAGGTGCATTTCATGCGCTCTACCATACCCTCCGGTTGCGTTTGCAATAGTGTTGTCCGGTTCTTTCTCATCCACAACAACCGTAAGATAGTTCATGGCTACCAGGATGTACTAATTTTCAAAGTAGGTCTTAGGGAATGAACCTGCAATATCGATTGCTACTCTCTCAAAAGGGCGTCCCACTTTGCATTGCCTCATTAAAGTCTTACTGTTTCCCAGTGGTGTACTCGACTGACATTTGCGGCACGCCTCTTTTACATTGCTCTTGCAGCCTACCCAGTAAATTTTAGCTGTGACTTTGTCCAGAGTATTCTTAACTCTGAAGCTTTCTTTTGGGATCCCATTATGAAAATCTCCTACAACCTCCGACTCTCGACTTTTAGGAACCACCACCTGAGGCGTACTCACGGCTCCACCTCCACCCTCCAATGATTACACCAATAGACCACTCTCGACTTTCAGAGAATCCCATTGTGCACAATACGACATTAGGGTGCTACTCAACGGGCTAATGTCCTGCCAGGAGGAACGTTCTTCTCTGACTTTTTATCTCAAGGTGATACTTAGGGCTTTGTCATTCTCTTGTTCCATTCGCAACTGTATGGGCCGCCACTCGTCATTGATCACGGTAGTTCCAAAAAGTAGATCATAATTTGTTTCTAACAGTGAGCAATGTCTAAAATCTTCGAGGCAACGTCGACTCGAAAGCGCATCCGCATTATGATGACTTGTACCAGGACGGTGTTCCGTGTCGAAGTCATACTCCTACAGCCTTTCTATCCATCTAGCGACTTGCTCTTCGGTATTTTTAAACTGTAATAGCCGCTTCAGGGCGACGTTCTCGGTTCACAAATGAAATTTTCTTCAATAGAGACACTCATAAAAGTGTTCTACGGATTTCACCACAGCCAATAGTTCCCGCCTTGTTACGCAATAATTTCGTTGCTCTTTTTGGAGCATCTTGCTAAAGTAACTAACGACTCTCATACCAGTCTTGCATTTGGGACACAACACTTCCAATTACGACATTGCTAGCGCTTGTATACAAGATGAAATAGTAGTTAAAATGCATTCTGGCATCTCTTCATCCCAAACGTATTTACGCCCATTTCCATCCGTTTGGTCAAGGACTTGTCTTGTTTCACAAACCCGTAAACGGATTTTCCTTACTAAATGCACAATCTCAGAAAGTTGCGTAGGTGATGTTTGGCGTCTCTATGCGCCTCAATATTTTCCGGGTCTGGCTTGACTCCGTAGCGTGAAACCACGTATCCTAGGTATTTCACCTCTTCGCCAAGTAGGTGACACCTATTTGGACTCAGCTTCAGATTGGGTTCTCGGTCTTCGTAACATACCTTCTAAATTTTCCAAGTGTACCACAAACCATTTCTCAATCACGATCACCTCATCCAAATATCCAAAACAGGTTCTCCACGACAGTTCACGCAAGATATTATAAATTAAACGCTAGAAGGAACGTTGCAGAGTCCAAATGGCATGACTGCAAATTGCGATTGGACATTACCAATAGTAAAAGCAGTCTTTTCTCAATCTTTCGGTTCTATATCTACATGCAACTAGCCACTCTTCAAATCCAAGGTTGAGAACCATAGCGATCCTGAAAGTGTATTTAGGGTCGTCAATTCTTGGAAATGGGCAGCTATTCCTTTTGGTCTCATTAATAAATCGTCTGAAATCCATATAAAATCTTCTGGGCCCGACATTTTTAACAAGCACAACAGAGCATGCCAATGGCTATCACAGTTCTCAATCACTCTTTGCCCCTACATATCTCCAATCACTTCCTTGGACTCCTTTCGTTTGGACAATGAGGGCCTTCTCGACTGCTATCTTATTGGCCGTGCATCTCTTATACCAAGTCCATCGTTGGCTACTGCGGTCCTTCCTATTTCACCGCCGTCGACTGCGGACTCGTTTAAGTACTGTCCAATCAAGTTTTTAAGTCCTGTCAGTTGTTGTTTTCAAGGTGCTGGCATGGTTTCGCCAACTGATTCAATAACTTTGCATAAAACTCATTGGTAATGTTTTTTTTCAACACCGTTACAGTAACACCCTGCCCCGTGAATAACCGATGAACACCACCCAAACGTTGTATTCTCTTTCAACGTTATACCGTAATCATTAGCGTTGAAGATCTTAGTAGGCACACCGTCCATCACTCTTGCCATAGCCCTTTCCCACAATCACGCCCTTTTCGAGGGAATCGTCATTAATCGGTTCAATAACGGGCACAAAATCTTCTCAGAAAACACTATCCAAGCGTTCCATCATCACACTTTCTGTCTTTTCCCAGTAAGATAATGTCGTCCGTCAAACAAACTAGAACAGGCACGTCATTTCCTTCGAAAAACAGTACTTCCTCGTTCCCTACTTTTAAGACATCCTCTTTTATATCTACATGGTATCAATAACTTTTCAAGGTATCCATTCCCAAAAATAACTACATCGTTAATATTCGCTATTACTACCTGATGGTCAAATGCCTTGCTTTCAACCCCGATTTTTACATCTAGCATTCCGTGTGTTTGAATTTCCTCACCAGTCAGGGTTCGTAAACGTATCATCGCGGGTGATACTTCTCGCTCTAGATTCAAATTAGCAACTGTCCTAGTAGCTCCGGTATCAACTAAGAACTTCACAGTCTTGTTGCTAAACTGACCATATATTTAAATGCTATCTACAAACATAGATCGTGGGAGGCGGATGATGGCCTCTGGAGCAGAATCCACGCAGATCGACTTTAACCCCCACCTGTCGACCCCTTTTATGTTTCCGGCTTTTCTGTTTTCTTCATGGGTTATTTACGATTGGACTGTATATGCCCAAACCTGCGACAATCCCTTCTTTGGTTTGTGTTTACGAAGTACCCGTCGAATCACTTCCTCTAGGCTTTCTTAGTCTTGCTCCTTCACGGAGCATCTTACCTTGCCACTACCACAATGCGAACCTTGCTTTTCCGCTTTAAACTTCAAAGAATGAGGTTGAGCATCATCTAGGATTCTTAGTCGATCCAACCGCAAAGCTTGTTCGATCTCTCGGTTGCGTATCCCTGAACTGTTCTAGGAAGCCAGTTGATGCTGTTGGGTAGATTAATTTCACCAAGCGAGCAATATCTGCTTCAAACTCTTGGAAATTTTCATTAACCTTTTAGTAATGGTCCTTCATCTGAGCGTGGTACAGTTGTTGCAAATGAAAGTCACCGTACCTCATTTCCAGCATTTATATTGAAGCTCCGTAACTTCATTGATCATGGTCTGGTAAGGTTTGCAGAATATTCAAGGCCTCACCTCGTAAAGCGACAATCATTGCGGTTGCTCTTTTGCTATCGTTCCATTTGTTAGCTCTTGCGGCGGCCTCGAATTACATAAAATATGTCTGCCAAGGTAACTTCCATCAAATGTAGGTGGTTTCACTCTGTAGGGTACGATTTTTTCACCAGAACTGAGGGTTCTGTGCTTGAACTGCTAGGGAATTAATTCGTTCTTCCAACCTCAGTACCTCTTCTTCCATTTTACGTGAAAACTTTAACAGTTTTTCCAAAAAGCTCGCTTCCATCTCATGCAAATTTTCTAATAAATCCCCTGAAGACTTTGTTTTCAATTTCTTTAGTCCGTCAGCTTCCAGGTTTCCGTCGATTTTATAGTTTTCTTTAAAATTCTACTTTTAATTGTTCAACCGTTGTTATGGTTTTTGCAGCTTTGCGTATAAACTTCTCTTTCAATTGTTCAACGGCTTCCGCGTTCTGATCTAATTTTCTTGTGTGATTCTCCGTGACTTCCTGTAATATCTCCATAAAACTTTTTTGTAGTTTAACGAAATTTTCCTCCATGTCGGACTTGAATTCCTCTAAAAGCAAAAGAATTTCGCTCTCCATTTCATTTTTTACCGCGAGTAACAGGCATGCAAATAGAAATCGTTCAAAAGTCTTCAATACCACTGTTGACACCGGTGTAGTGAAACTCTATTTGTACAAACAACAGTTCTTTATTTTCAAACTGATTGTATAAACCTTTTCAACAACACGAGGTTACAATTGAATTTGCTTGAATTTTCAGCTAATAGCTAACAGTACAATTACTAGCTTCTTAAATTACGATATTATTTTCTAAATTACTATTAAAGCACTATAATTAACTATCCAATCACTAATTATTAGTTTATACGTTCTCTACAGTAACTTATATTGACAGTAATTTATATCACATCTCTCAAAGTTTTAAACTAGAGCATATTATAATCGAAGCTTCAATCAGAACTGAACTAACTAACGCTCATCACGGCAATTTATATTTTATCCAATATTTCTACTTACTTCGAGAACATACCACACTTTAAGCAAATAATATCTGGAATGTACCTATTATGATCTTTAAATGCAAAGTCTTGTACCTCTCAAAAAAGAAATCTCGAACCCTAGAGCCTGTCAATCATCTTTGGTGTTTAAACCCTTTGTTTACGTTTTCATGTAATTATTCCGGTCACAGGTGCACCAACCGGCGCCACAATACTAAGATTAAAAATGTCGAACGTTTAAGTATATTATTCTTAATTTTTTATTAACAAAATAAATATCTAACATTACGTGCTCTGAGTTGTAGACATGCCGAATACGAAACAAACCTATTATTTCTTACACACTAATACTATTTATAAGGAAGAACTTTATTCGTTTTGCCAAAAGGCTCAGAAGGAAGAAGAATATTTTTCTAACTTTAATTTTTACCTACAATCAGGTGAAATCATGAAACCCTGAACAACGGGGATCTAAGGAATTTTATTCTTCTCAGAGTAATAATTCTTATCTATTAAATTGCGTGACTACAATAAGTAATAGAAGTAAGTTATCATAAAACAAAGAAAAAGAAAAGAAATGCTTTTTTTAAACTAATACTTACCGCTCGCCATATGAAATACTAGAATCTACTATGTACCGCACTCCGTGCAATGTCGATTGTTTTAGGTAATTTATAAGTCCAACCTCAATGCTAGCTGATTTCTCCTTTTTCTTCTGTCTGGAAAAAATATACCTTGAATAAAATCTAATTATAAATTGTGATTTTATAAGGTAACTCAGCTTTGACTCTACAGAGGACAGGACAACTTACGAATTAAAGTTAGAATTTTTAAAATATTCAGAGTGATATCAACAACGACTTTACAACCAACGCAACAACAAAAGTACTAAATCGATTTTTCTGATAAATTATGATTTACTTAAACACATTTTAATCGGTGGGTGTTATAAAGCTGTCCTATGTTTTGCAGAACTTTTCAATTTTGTATCAATTATACTTATTCACGTGAAGAGTGCAACACCAAAGAATAGGAAAGAGGAACCGTCAATGATCATCTCCCTTCCAAAGTAAAGCAAAATACAGAATCATATCAATAATTTCATGGAACGCAGTGCGCGCGCACAGCCAGCCATCGGTAAATATTTATCCTATGATCTGCGATTCTCAGTTACACAAGAAGCAACCATAGTCTTGAGTTCTGTTTATCCTTTCGACTGGCGCAGCTTGTAAATGATAATGTGAAAATAATTTTGACATATTGTTTTTGAAAATATGGCTAAGGAATTGAACGTCATTATCTACTATAACATATTGAGGTACTCCAAACAATAAAATCACGGACTCCTCCATTTTCTAAGCCACAGTCAATGCTGTTGCATTTTAAAGTGGGAAAAACAATAAAAATTTAGCAAAAGTAACAACAGATAAAACATATGTATAACCTTTTGTAGACTTTGGCAAGGGTCCTACTAAATCATAAGAGATCATCTGTCATGACGAGACATTTTTCCAATTGGCAAGATCTGTTCTGGTTTTTGAGACAGCAAGTTATACATTTATTAACGAATCTAGCAACATCTTCTCGGAGTTGCGGCCAAAAATATTTATCTTTAATTGATCAATTCTTTCATAAGTTTTCTGAATTGCAAAATGACCTGAAGTAGGTTCATTGTGATAACGTTTCAAAATCTCTTTTCGATCGGGTCTAGGGATAACTTCTTTTCAGGCATAGTCTGCTGTTAATTTTATAACTTTTCTTTTTCCATTTTTTATCTATTAAATTTCTGAGAAAATCTGTAAACGTTAGATAACAACCAAGCACCTGATTGAAACGAAGGATTTTCCAAGGGAATTTTCATTAGAATCAAGAATATTATCAATTTTAGAAGAGTATGTATCTATTGTATCAATGGTTAATAAAGGAATGTAATTTGAATTTGAAATGGATAATGAAGAAATAGACAGTAAAGATTCTGTCAGTGAAAGTGAAGTTACTTGAGTTGATTCTAAAGCTTGTAAACGATTTTGTAGCCCCAATTTGTCGAGCTAATGTCGCTTAAAAATTCGAGACAAGGAGATGGTCAATGTTCTCGGGCCGTATGTTGATATGTCATTGTAACAAATTAAGTTTTAACTTCAATTCAATTCCTACGATGCGGTGCCAAAAAGCAATTTCTTTTCTTCAGGCCCTAGAAAGAACAATAATAATTCGAAAAAGCGACTTGGTAGGATACCATTCTACGGTTTTACTTAATAAATCCGCCCAACATAACTCGAGACGTGCCAAAGAAATTTTCCTCAGTGCAGTAAATTTCGATTTGCCACAAAGCAAATAAACAACTGTACGACCATCAGAATGTACCGCTCGTAGATAAACACTACATGCGTAGCCCCCTTCACTAATGTCGCAAAATAAGTTTCAATTCTATACCTATACCTTCATAGTTGTCTACTAACGCCCGGGGTCTTATAATTTTATATATCGACTTACCTCAGGCGTTTTCTATTGTTCTAAGAGTCGTTCCTGCTCTTCAATGAAGTGGACTGTAAGACGATTTATTGGACGTGTTACGTTTGCACTATCACTGTTTTTTAGGGGTTTATTGATAAAATTACATTCGGAGGCAATGACTCCACTCACTTTACCGAATGAACAACCGCTTCGCTTCGATGTCTATGAGCAAGTGTCTGTCACTACCCCTTTTTTTAACTTAACTTACACAGGCACTCAGGAGCTTTTATGACAGGCTATAACGGGACAAGGGATGACAGCTTTACTATTTGATTTACAACTACGAATTTATAACGACTTAAAATTAACCACGAAAACGTGCGACAAAAAGACCAAACAATAGTTAATATATATTAAACAATCGATTTCCAAATTATTGAGGTATTCGGGTTCATCTTTAAATTGCACCCATTTATTAATAACTTCCTGAGGTGGGATTTCGTCCCATAGACTATAAATATTGAATAGAATATTTAATAAAGAGTGTGATCGGGGTAAGGAATCCTAGAGGATCCCACATTCTGGCGATATCTGACAAAATATTACGTTTAGTGGGTATGGTATTTTTTATTATACTGTAAAGGCAAAACAATCGGGACAAGACCTCCAATAAAATCCTAGCACCTTCAGAATATCTTCCTCAGAATCAAACTTGATCGATTGGCATTCATCTGACGAAAGATTTTGCAACAAGTGACGATTATTGCTTGCCCACTTGCGCATCGTGAATTGTCCTTTAGCCAGCAACGCAACTAATCGATGCTGCAGAGATACAGCTTCTTCAAGGGTGTCCGCACCTCCTAAGCAATCATCAATATATACAGAAGAAGGAAGGGCCTGAGCAGCTAAAGGAAAATTTAAACCTTCGTTTTCGATTAGTTGCGCGATTGTGCGCATAGTAAGATAAGGTGATGACGAAAAGCCAAAAGTAAGCCTAGTTAAGGCATATTCAATAATTGGATCATTAGGATTAAATCTCCAAATTATTCTTTAGTAGTTTGGATGAACTTCAGTTATACAAATTTGCAAGAAACATACCTTTGATGTTACCAATAACTACAAATAGTTAAAACTACAAGCCGAAAACGCATACTTTATCAATTTTTCCCTTTCCTCTGGTTTTTCGGACAATTTAATTTGCAAGCCCGTCAATTTGTTTGTATCGCCATTCCCCCAATACACGTACTGTAGTAGGTTATTATACACTAAACAGCAGCTATTTTGTAGCTTGTCCGATAGCTTACTCCACATTTTGGCAAGTGGTACCGAGTACATTGGCGCCTTTAGGAAGTATAACTTACTATCTTCCAATAAGGTTAAACGGGACTATACACCCGTTCCGCACTGACATAGTTTCCAATTGTACAGTTGTATATTGTCGCTTCCAATCGCGTAATACCATGTTCTTTGGCCAAAGTATTCGCAAATGTTTTCCTTAAACGTACATCTGGACAACGTAAATATCTAGTAGATGATTGCCAAGTTGTTTATTAACACCAGGACTTGTTATCTGACACACAAATTTGTTATATATCTTAATTCTTGCATTGGTTGTTAGCCGTGTTAAACAATCAATTTCGACAGTTTTATCGTTGTCAACTATAATATTAGACTTTTTTTCGTATTCGCCCTTATAGCAAAAGTTATGGTTTATAGTTAAATAATTACACATCTCCATCTTGCTAAATATGCCAGCAAAATCTTGGGTTACATCCATGTCAAAAAGATAGTAATAATCTTTTTTGAGTTCGTCTAATATATCTGGTAGTTCCTCCAATAAAGTTTCCAACTTAACATCTGCTAGTTCCACTTTGTATGGAACACATAGCCGTATTTGAGAATTTTTTATAAATGCATTCGAGATCTTCTTTTCCGATAATTTCTTTTACTCTCTGGCCCATCTTGTTAGTGCTTTCCAGAGAAAACGGAAGCAAAATGTACTGGACGAGGAGCAAGGATTGGCAAAAGATGACGTCATTTAGTTCCCCGCTGAATCCTTAATTTCGTTCGGCTGCCTTCGAAAACCTTCGGTATGCATTCTATAGGGTACATAAAGCAGGTACGCTAGAGTAAACTTTTTAGTTATAAGTTGGTTTTGCTTACAAGTTTAACCAAAGTCTTATAGTGCGGATTTTGTTTTGTACTAAAATGGTACCTGCAAACGTTTTTAAATGCAACTCTTGCGGTGCTTCCTATACCTGGAAAATGCTCTCAAACGGCACCAGAACAAGTGTTGTGGTGTAATATCGTCCAGGGTTAAGTTTATACATCTGTCAGCAGCAAAGTACTTAAACTATGGGTCTTGCGGTATCGCTTTTACGAAAATGGACAACTTACAGCGGCACAAGGAAAAACAGCACGATATGTCATTAAGCCGTAAACGTTCAGCTCCGCCAGCTGTTAAAGGGTCTTGTACGAAACAACCACGAATTATGTGTAAAGTATGCGATTTCGAAATGGAAAAGACTACCTATGCCGCACACTTGAGAAGCAACAGACATAAAAATGCAACAGTTACCGCTACTGACGAAGATGGTGTAGAAATGGTTAGCACAGCGTTTAACAACCGTATGGCTAGCTATCGCATAAAGAACGCCAGTGTCGACGATGGAGTGTCCGAGTTTTTTTGGAAGCAGAAACAGCGGTTTATTCGATTACTTAATGAAAAAAGAACACAATATACAGCAATAAAATTATATTGCGAACTCCACGGCGTCTACACTAAAATGGGAGAAGAGACTACCGATGTGAAATGCTTTAACACAAAAAATATGGTTATAACATCTTCTAGTAATCTGGAAAATATGTACGAGGTCTTAAGAGAAACTATGAGAACAAAATCATAGAAATTTGAAACACGTGGGTCCGGTTGGTCTTTGGAAAAGGTGCACTATTTAGAAATAAATATTAATAATAAGCCGATGTGAGAAGTTTTAGGTTAAGAATAAAAATTGTGAATATGTATTTAGAAATGTGGTTTACAAAATTTAAACTGTATTAGTAAAAATTGTCTGTAATAAAAAGTTTTAAGAATAGTTTTTAGATTTTCTTTTAGGTATGAGCTACAGAAAAGTTATAATTTAGAGGGTGTGTGTGTGTGTGCGTGTGTGTGTGTGTAAAATGGTAAGGGGTGGTCCGATTTTAAATCCATTTACAGATTCGGATTCTGCATAAAATTTTAGACTAATTTGATGTATTGCATGACTAAAAAATTTATAAGGGCGGTCAGAAATCGCTGCTGGTAAAAAATCTTAAAATGAGGGTAGCTCCCTGGG
The DNA here is from genome assembly GCA_036346225.1 of Platerodrilus igneus. Classification (NCBI taxonomy): domain Eukaryota; kingdom Metazoa; phylum Arthropoda; class Insecta; order Coleoptera; family Lycidae; genus Platerodrilus; species Platerodrilus igneus. The sequence goes on along the minus strand of JARFIW010001025.1, from coordinate 1,549,180 downwards.
GGATGGTGCTATCTAAAAAATTTCTAGAGATTCGGGTAGCTGAGAAAAATGTAATATTAATTGATACAAACAAAGTATATTTATCTCGAAATAAGGGCTAAACAAGACAGAAAGTATGGTATGACATTAAAAGCGAGTAGTGGTACTGTGGCGGTATGCTCGCTAGAAGGTATGTATGTAAAACCGTAAGGGATAGTCCTATTTCAAATCTGTTTACAGATTCGGATTGTACATAAAATTCTAGATTAATTTGATGTGTCGTATGTCTAAAAAAATTTATAAGAACCGGCAAAAATCGCTACCAGCAAAAAATCTTAAAATGAGGGCAGCTCCCTGGGGGACGATGTTATCTTAAAAATTTCTAGAAATTCAGGTAGGTGAGTAAATGCTAATATTAATTGATACCAAACGAGATAGGTTTATCTCGTGGGTGGAAATGGCTAGTCGAAGAAAACTATTTGGTTCAAAATGTTGGTGTTAAAAAAATCTTAAAATTGGGGTAGCTCCCTGGGGGGTGATGCTATCTAAAAAATTGCTAGCAATTCAGGTAGCGGAGAAAAATCTAATATTAATTGATACCAAACAATATAGATTTATTTAGTGGGTGGAAATGTGTAGAAAGATTTATCTCGCGGGTGGAAAGAATGCGGGTGTGACGTAATCAAAATGGTTGATGTGGGGGTGTCCGAGCAAGGAGAAGAACAAGGGGAGAGCAATGAAGAGATTCATCTCCACATTTCCTCCTTATAGGAATTTACATGTAAATTTGGTCCAGATGAGTGAGGAAATGAGGGATTCTGGAGGAAATGAGGCAGTAGGAATGTCCATAAATACCTACTAATAAAGTTCAACGTTTACTCAATCAAGGTTTAAGATAAATGATTGTTTGAAAAAAAAAAGTAAAAGCAAATTGTAAGGTGTCAAACACCCCACCGTAGTATAAGCGTAACTTGAAAAAACGATAGTACCAGCGGGTTAAGTGTCAACTGCCATGGAGCAATGTTGAGAAGAAACTTAGATGAAAATAAATAGAAAAAGATTAAAAAATTTACTTTGGATATATAAAACTGAAATTCAGCATTACGTTGGTACCAAAAAAATTACAAGACAGAAAAATACGACGATTTCAACTCTAACTTACAGAATTGTAAGTCATTCTCTTAACTTCGATTCACAAAGACGACTTTCAATGCAAACTGAAGTTTGGGCGTTTATAAGAAAATACAATTTTAAATTTTGTTTAATACAAAACTAACGAAGTTTTTGTCATTACTCTTAAAACCGTTATAACATAAAATCTAAAAAAATAGACATTTTTGATATATTCACCTGTCATATCGTGACGCAAAAAACTCCTTTGTTGGATAATAAAATTCTGATGAGCTTTTAGTAAGTTTAAATGTTTGAAGATCGTTAACGGAATGCTTTTGTGGCTTAACTTCTACCACCATTTTTATACGCATATTAAGATACGGCACTGGCAAGAGGATATAAAAGTATAACAAGGGTCTTTAAAGAATATCGTTTGGTTTATTGATCGTAAATTATTTTAATTAAATTACGAAAAGTAGAAAAAGCGTCTATGATTACTATGAATTATACATCAAATCTCTAGGGAGGTTATAACACGATTTCAGAGTTTCCAAAACAGTTAATACATTACTCAGTAAAAAAGTTTGTGTATCGTTTTTGACGATATACATCGTTGGTGTATAGGCAAAATGTCATATTCACCATTTTCAGAATTGTCTAAGTAAAACTAATTTAAATAACGGTTATTAATAATAGTAAATGGAAAATGGCAAATCCAGACTACATTGCTCCAGAACCTGATTCCCGGAGGGTTTAAAGAAGGTCGCGTAAACATGCATTTAATTCAGAATTTTCCGAGGAATTAAATCTTTTGGAATTTTTGAAATTGACCGGCTCTTTACCGAGTTACAGTCGTTTTAAGAGCCGAACTCCTTGATTTTTATACATCTTCATTAACTTCGATATCTTGAACTTTTTACAATCTAATACAGATATTTCGATCCGGAATATTATCAGAAAATAAAATCTTTTGAAATTTTCAAAATTGAAAGAGCTTTTGCCGAGTAAGCTCCCATTCTCCAGTACAAGGTGAGTCATAGCGATTGGGACATAAATCTTAATAAAATTTTGCTTAAAGTTGATTGTCGTTTTTCGTTTTATAGCAATAATTTCGCATAGTATTCTAAATTGTTGTCAAAATTGACACATAGGCATAACTTTAGTAATTTTTAGAAGAAAACATGATGTCAGCATCATTTTTACGTAAAATTGTTATACATGTTGTTTTGCATTTTAAACTTTGATAACCACAGATGGTGGAAAAAGTGCGCGTTCAAAATATGAACATAGTTTATAAAACTGGAACCTTTAAGTACTTACCAGTAATAAATTGCAGCCTTTAGGGGCGGTAGCAGGACCAGGAACTGTCAACTTGTTTTGACCGAATTCGAGAAACATCAATAACCATATCACATAGCTACAATTACATCAGTGTTTGTACAACTACAGTCGTGTCACACACAACATATACATTTGAAGGCTAATTGCGGTATAGTCAAAACCATGAAAAAAGTCGTCTGCGTCATCACTTGTATTCGTACGAATTAAGTTGAAAATTTAATACCCAATAAATATTACGAATCGGAAGTTTCCGTCAAGCTTCGCGCATCTGCAAACTGTAATGAAGCATGGTTGCCAATAATATTTTATTTTCATAGAGGTAGTTGCTTTAACTATTTTTAAATTGGCGTCCTCTTATTTTACGAGTATAATGAATTCAGTTAAAATAAAACTCATTTTCATAAACGCACAATAACTGCAATATAAACTATTTACGGCAGCTGCATTGAAATCCTTCTCCGTACGATAACTTTGGCAACCGTGCTTTACGAAAAAATTCACATTTTGTCTTGTTGACAAAGGTTTGTCTTTTAAGTGTAAAGTTCAAAACATGCGGACACATTCTCTTCTCTGTCGTTTTCCCAGATGAACGTGTTCACGTATGTCGTTATTTAAAACACGTACAAATCGTATTACTATCTTTATCATATACATTAGTTAAGCTTTTAAATAATCTTAAACGTATGTTTTGAATTGAGTTAGGAACCTATGACGTAGAAGACTTCTTTCGTGGTTTCTACTATAAAAGCATATACTGTGCTATATATACGACAGAGGGGAACTTTACATGCCGGCTACATCTTAAGGGATAATTAAAGCTAATTTAAACAATAATTATAAACGCAACATAGAGCCTACTAAAATACAATGCTTTTAAAATGAAAATAACTACAAAAGGTGAAACGAAATGGAAAAAAAGAATCAATTAATATAAAAAATCTCAAGAAATATTTACGCGAACAAAACCAAATTAAAAAATCATACGAAGAAACATAAAGTAAAATGTACAATGACGGTAAAGGACGGAGCTTAGCGACAGGGCACTTCAGCTTACCCTATGCGGTTCTGAAAGTAACAATTCTAAGAATCCCATCAGCTCCTAAATGGACCGCAACAACACGATTAAAGGACTATCGAAGGCGTGGAACGTTATCGGTTTTAATTAGCACTAAGGTCCCCGCAAGAAAACTGTTACGTTCATTTTCATAAATTATTAATTAGTTAGGTACAATAATTTTTATCTTAAATTCCTATGGCGTTCAACAGAAAAATTAATTTCGTTAATTAAAAAATAACCCTTTCGTATATTAAAATTTGTATGGTAATTAAAAATAAATATCCTTTCTCAGAATTTCGTCCCGTGGAATTTACGCCTCAATTAGATAAACGATTTTCCAAGTATTTTAATACTTAAATGCTAGTGTGTTTTTCCTTTTTAAAAGAATTCGGTGAATTAATTTTAATAAAATTAGGGTTTCCTGGTTTATTTCCTTGCTTTGGTGCCTAACACATGTAATATTCATTTGCTGTTCGATAATCAACTAGACAACAAGTTGGTTGGTTTCGTTCGTTATTTGTATGTAAATTTCCGGCACGCATTATTTAGCGTGCTTCCTGCGGGGGACACGTTGATTCCTTGAGCTGCGTTTCTTTTGGGGGACTGCGAAGTCCAATGCGCTCCACTTGGCCGTAAGCTGGCCTGTTCGCTGAGGCAGACCAGCGAAAGCCTCCCCCCAGGAACTCGAGGGTGAGTCCTTCTTGTTTTTTTCTTTGTATCCGCTTCTTACCGCGGAACAAGAACGCCTGTGGTTTTATCATTCTAAGATGGTATTTCTAAATTTAATTATCATAGATTAAAATTATTGAACTATTTTGGCATTTACTGCTCTTTGGTTACTATCTTACCATTTGTTTCTAAATTTCTAAAAATCTACTATATGTTTGTAAATTTAGTTTAAGCTTATACGTACGATATTTTAGAGCTGTGGTTTTTAGGGTTGCGTTTGTTTCTCTTTTTTTTCTCTAGGTACTGTCAAGGGGTAGTTGCCTAAAAACTACAGCTCGCCATTTTGTTTTTTTGGGTAATTTTCTTTTGTTGAATGTTTAAGGGGTGTTCATAATGTAATATGTAAATTGGGGCATTGATTTTTTTTTTTTGGGTTGGGCTTGGGAGTACTGTTTTTGTATATATATTTTGGTTTTAATTATAGGTTCTTTCTTTTCTGTTGTATGTTTTGTTCTGTGTGTGAATGAGTGAGTGTTTTTATATATTTTTGTTGTTAGTGTTTTTTTCAGGCTCTCCTTTACTTATAGGTATAAGACCCCGCCCACTTGCCGCCTGAGCCCGGACTTACTTACTCTTTCCTTTTTTTTTCTTCTTTTTGTTACGTCAATGTACGTAGCAAAACCTACGGAGTCGTTTGTGCCATTTGGACCGTTGTTGGAGTACATGCAAATACTCCTTAGACCAGATATCTTGATGGATTCGCTGGAGCAAATGCCAACGAGAGAGCCGATTGAGCGGAAGGTCAGAAAGGGTGGGTTCTGAAATAGCGACTAAATGGGCCAAAGTTGGAAAGTGACCTGGTGTCACTACTCCAGAATTTAAAATTTAAAATAGAGAATTTAAAATAGTCTTAATCTGAACAACAGCGACTAGTTCCTCGTTGTTAAGAACTTGCTCACCTATGGTACGAAAAAGCTAGATTTTAACAGACTTCACACCCACCTCCCATAAACTACCAAAATAAGGGGCAGAGGAAGGTATAAAGTGTCAAGAAATATGTTACTTTGCGGCAGCTGATTTTGCGAAAGAAATTAGCTGTATCTGGGCACCCCCAAAATTTGTGCTGCAATCACTGAAGACATGATCACAGCGGTCACTTCTGATAAAAAATCGGCGTAGAGCGACTAGAAAGGCGTCGGTTGACAGATCAGAATCTAAATCAAAATGGAGTGCTTTGGTAGTCATCCATATGAAAAGGCATAAATATACTTTCAACACTTTAGCCTCTCGTACTCGAGACATTGTAGCAGAAAAGGGGCCAGTAAAATCAATGCCAAAACTCAAAAAGGGCTTGGCTTGAGTGACTCGGCATGGAGGAAGGTGATCTTTAAGAGGCTGCGATGCGGTAGATTTGGTCTTACAACAAGTCACACAGTGACTCCAAACTCGACGAATGAACTGTTTCCTTGAAATAATCCAAAAACGTTGACAAACGATAAAATCAACCATTTGAACACCAGCGTGGAAGTATCCCAGATAAACAGAGTCGATATACAAATCCGTAAAGCAAATTTTACTAGGCTAAAAAGCGGGACATTTCATGTCGGAAAATAAGGGTGCGTGAGATAGGCAACCACCAACCCGTGAGATTCCCTCTCTACTAAAGGGGCAAAATTTGTGAAGAGTCTTCTTTAGAACGGATCCGGACTGGAAGGCTTACAACTCAGTAGAAAGAAGATAGTTCAAAGCACTATGGAGCTCGAAAAAGGGCAACGGTATAGTATATTTTGCCAACGCATTTTGTATGTTGTGGACAAAGCAAGAATGCGAATGATAAATTAAAAAGATTAATGACTTTTCAAAATTGCACGCCAGACATAATTCGTCAACGCGTAAGAAGAATGCGTTCAAAGACATCTATCTATCACCGGAAAATTTCAAATCCCACTTGGACACTAACTGACCATAACTTGGAATAGAATTAGAAATAGGAGTACACATTTCTGTAGGTAATAAGTCCGAAGGTTCTCTAGTACGAGGATGTTCCTCCACAGCGGTCGAAAGGATAAAATAGGCTACGGACAGACTTGTAGAACGATTGAGCCGATCATGTAATTTGTCACAACTATTGCGCGGCTTGATAAGAGTTACCAACAACCGTCGCTGTTTGAACTCCTCCGCGTCTTAAGTAACATTCATCCGGTTAATGCTGCCTTCCAGATGTGTACCGAGTGAAATAATACGTTTGCCGTCGGGAGTAGGAAAATGTCCACCAAAATTTTCGTATTTAGATGTCAACTTGGTTAAACCTTCAATCACTAAGTAATAATGTATTTAAAAAACAAAGTCAGATATAATTGAGTCTAAACTTTCACAAGATTTCGATTTTAAAATTTTTCTTAGAGTTTTCAAAGTTCGTTTAGAGATAATTCAGCATAGAACCGACGAGAGCCAACCTCATACTTGAGTTCGGGCCCGTGTAAGCGATCAACGTTTAACTTCCAATAACTACTAATCATTCTTAGAAATAACCACTAGGTACAACAATAAACTATAATATACACAAGGTATATCAAAACAAACGAGGCAGTATAGTAGAAACGTATCACAATAGAGTATCAAAATACCAGTAAACAGAAGCAGAAGTGGAATTAGGATTTGGGCGCCAGTGTTTTCAGAAACTCAAATTGTCAGCGAAAACACAATCTCTGTAACTCGACATCAAAGAGACTCTACAGAAAATCGGACAAGGAACAATAAAACGAACGCAACAAAAACTTTTATCGGGACAAAACGGTGTATGCACAGCAAAATTCAAGACCAAACGTTGAGTAAGAATAGGAGTTTCCAAATCGGGGACAAACTTTTAAGTAAAAAAAACGCTTTCAAATATCGAGTAAAAATTAAGTACAAAAGAAAAGTTTCAAAAATCGTAGCCCCACGTTAGGTATACCAAATTTATGTTACAGTATTCTGTGTAGACAAAAAAGAATGTAGTAAAGGAAGTTAAGAAAATCTCCCACACCGAAGATCCTAACAAAACAGAAGGGTAGAATATAAATCCAAAAGAATTGGAGTTTGGGCTAGTTCAAAAACGTCGTAGAGTGGGGTGGGTCACACAGAAAGAAAAATTGGAAACCTCGGTAAGAAATTTATTTAAAAACCGTTAGTTAACAAACTGAATATTTACAAAACGTTAAATCAAACATTTACGCAATCGTCACGTTACAACGTGATGCAAACAAAAGCGTCCACTTGCTTAAAACACAACATAGAATTATACATTTAAGCAACTATCGATTATAAAATCTTAAAATCTAAATAATACTTATAATAATATTTACACAATGTTTCCAGTCCAAAATTTATACGAGAAGAAAATTAGACATAATACATATAGTATTTTTGCTTGCTCTTTAAAGTGCACTTCCTAAAAGTAATAACTAACCCCAACTGAAGTAAACCAAGTGTTAATTTTTTCTAGCTTATAATTAGTAAACAAGTTGTTGACGTTGGCATTTCGTAATATTAATTCTAGAACAAGTAAAAATTGCTCTAACGCGAGCTTCAGTTTATATGAATAGACTGGAAAAATAATTACGGAAACACTGTTACATTCCCAGCGTACGTATTCAGCGCCACTGCTACAGTTGGCAACACTGATACGATCCACGTTCCACAATATTGCACAATAATGACATAATTACGTGTCAAATTGTATCACATACCAAACACGTTTACAATGATACAATTTGCACTTTAAAATGTAAATAAAGCGAAGTACTTACTTAAAACGCGCTTTGCAGTTAATCTCAAGGCATCTCGTTGTTCCCGGGTGGGATGCGTCACGCCATTGTTGATCCTAATTTATTCGTTTTCCTCTTTCGTTTGTAGGGGAGTAGCAAGGATGCAGGTAGAGACAACGATAGAAGTTAGAGGTACGATAGAGGAACCTACATCCTAAAAAAGAAGAAACAGCAACACGACACAGGTAAACGTTACCGTTCGACGTCTTGTGACTAATAATAATAATATCGTGTCCCAAACCGCGCACTTGTCCATCACTTCGCACCTGCGCATTTTTTTGCGCAAACGCAACTGTCCGAAATGAAGTAAATAAACAAGTCTATTTTAAAATAGTGGCGGGAATTTAGTGACTTATTTAAAAATGTACAATGCCAATTTTGGCATGTAACAACACTTGTTCACTGAGATGAAAAAGTAAATTTTTAACACGCAGTCTGTAATTTATTGTGCAATCACGAGTAAGGAAAGCTACAGCAACTACGTGGTTAACAACCAGTAAAAGAAGTGTCTGTATTTTATAGCAGCATCAAAGAAGAAATAAAATAGAGTAACTGTATTTAGGAAGAGCAGATGTCTGCCTCTGGCACCATCGTAGTGGATATGTAAGTGCGTACTCGATATTAGATGAACCTATTTCACTAGACTAAGTATTTAGTAACCACTGAAGTAAAATATTTTAGCAAGAAAGCATCTTATTTAGCACCGCGACTTACAGAGTTCTTTACGGAAAAGATTCTGTAAAGAATCAGCTAGCTTACAAAACTCAGTCCGTACTTATATGGAAAGAAAAAAACGTGCTTCGTTTCTAAAAACAATTCCCACCATAAAAATATCAGGTATTTTTACGAACAACACCTGCAAGTCTTTCTATAAACAGCTGTAAAGCATTTGTACATCACGGCTTGCAAACCAGAAATTAACATAACGGCCTCCAAGGTTTGCTTGCAAGGGGACAGTATGCCACTGAATGGGTTAGACATCTGCGAAATGATCGAATATCGCTTGATAAAAGTTCTTGGTATTTATAGCAAACCTTTCAAAACTTTTACTATGTAGGTGGTTAAAACGTATTTAGAAGAATGTATACGAAGCTTTTAGCCTTTTAAAGGAGCAATGCAGGTGTTTAACTTATTTAAGAAAATTTGTAATTAGCGGCTTTTTAAACTCCTAAACAAAACCATAAAAATATTTGATGCAGGTATTTAACTTATTTCAGAGAATTTACAATCGCAGGCTTTGTTTAATTTTTGCAACGCAGAGGAGATTATTATAGAATAAATTGCATGTATTTACCGTTGTACTAAAAACCATGAGATCTTATAGGGCATTTAAATAAGTATTCATTCAATTAAAAGGAAGTCGAGCTTGTTGAATCACTTAATGAGTGGGAAGTTTGAAATTTTATAAAGCGTCTTTAAATAAACGTAGTTTGAATTTAATATTTGTCTAGAACATGCAAAAATCAATCAATTTCGGAAAATTGATGTAACGGGGTTTAAGCAAGTTCGTATCCGTTTTCTGTTACATTATTTTTTTAAATTTTATTCGTGTATTTGCATAATTTTTCCAACTTGTTCGGCCACTGCCGGTCTATAGGCTTGTTTAGTTTTCCCTGAATTTAAATAACAGCTACATTAATTAAATTAAGTAGGGATGGACTCGGTTTCGGGCATTCGGGCCGGCCCGGCCTGAGCCCGGCCCGATTTCGGGCTCAAATACGGGCCGGGCCGTTGATTACTTTATTCGGGCCGGGCCTGGGCCGGGCCTATCATTTTTCGGGCCGGGCCGCGCCAAACAACACGGGCTGGGCCGGGCCAAACGACCCGGCCGGCCCGAACTTTTCGGGCCGAAAAACGCACGAGTAGATACTCCATCGTCCATTCAATTCTATCTCATATTGAGTAAGTAAACGTTCTTAATTATATTTTCACGTAGTGTCTTCATGAATCCATTAATAATCAGTTTTTCGTCTTGTTTAGTGTAAAGGAGACGTGATATAACTCACTTCTTATACCGAATATTTTTTCTAGTCCTATTTAATGTTCCTCATGTTGTACTTTAGGCAAGTTAAAGATGCCCAGAAACATCAAACTAGGTGATTTATTCAAAATTCAAAAGTTTGCACGATTTATATTATGTATATGTATATACTCTAAATCTCAATCATGCGGCGAACGTCGATATTATCAATCGCGTGTATAATTTATGTCTACCGCCTAAAACACTAGAGAGTTATTGCAAAGTTCATTTTACCAATTTTTTTATAAAGTTTTCCTTTATTTGACATTTGCACATGCGCAATTACACCTTTAATGTTTGTACTTTATTAAAATTTAGGACACCTTTATTTAATTTAAATACAGGCAGGGAATGCTTTTATTTAAGGCGCCTTAGTTTTGACATATGCTAAATGCCTAACGTACAAACTTACATTTAATTGTCTGCTTTGTGTATAAATATAGCGAAATAAATGGTTTTTTGTAGTGTTGTTTCCGTAATTAAATTTAGAGATGTAATGTCCAAGTTTATAACACGAAAAAGATATAAAACGTCAACGCTCTAAATATGAGGATGCTGTTTTGTAATGCTTTTCCTAGAAGTAAACTGTAAAATTCTTTTGAAAACAGATATGCTATATGCTTGGAAAGAAGTAAAAACAGTGTCTTGAAGTAAACTCAAAAAGTATTCCGTGAAAACACTTTGACAACACATACAAATGTTATCGAATCAGTGGGAAATAAAAGACTCAAATAATAAAAAAAGGTTCATCTTTGTGTGAATACAAATTCTTTGATTTTTTCTAATATAGTTAAACATGTATTATATTATAGGTCACCTTATCACAAAAGAGATTAATTCTTTATTCATTTTTAAAACATAACCTATAGATATAGAGTACTAAACATATATGTCAGAATAAAGCGGACGCAAATTTATTATAAAGGTTATAAGGTGCGTTAAGCGTACAATTTCATAAACATTGAAAATTGCTAAACATTTTGTACCTTTGTTACCTATTTCTAGGATTTTTAAAGAATTGTTACGTTTATTTTCTGTATAAATTAATTACTCTATTTTTCTCCCTTATTAATTCAATACCCGCTCGAATAAATTCTGTTTCTACTATTAAATCTTTCAACATAATTAATAATAAACACGCTCTCGAATAAATTCCTCAACTTAAATCTAGTTGCTTTGAAACGACAAGTTCATGCAACAACTAAATAGTTATATCCTGTTTCAGATGCACGTTATCTTGGTATACATTACGACCGCCTATAACGATTTTCTCTATTGTTTCAATGTAAAAACTTCTTGAAATAAGGTCGCACACTATCTGATAAATCCCGGTGTTTTCCAGTTTTAATCGCGCTTCGATAAGCGAAGATTTGCAGTTGGAATTCGTGTTATTTGAACCATTGTTAAATTTGCTTCTACAGCTTGTGCGTCGACATATTTTCTACATTATTCGTCACCGTATTTCAAAAGCAATGTACGTCTGCTTATTTTCTGTTTGACAACTATGAAGTGTCTTGCGTGAATTGCTTTTTTTAGCTGGAGGCCAAATGGGTGCATCCTTTCTGTAGACCAACTGCTTTTGTCCGTAGCTCGTTGCTGTAGTTACGATGCCAGGGCGAATGGATCCTGAATACCGCGGCGTTTTTGTGTTGACTCATCCCCGACGGTTTTCAAGCTAAGTATCCGGACACCTACAGGTATGCAACTCGTTTTCTTTTGTGTGTGTGAATGGATATTCCGTATCAACATTTGGTGTAGTTATGTGACAAGAAACGTCACATTGTAGAACTATCGTTCGTTGCTGCTAATCGATATTATCGCTCTACATGTGTAATGTACCTGTGTTACAAGTATTGGACAGACACACGCTTATTCCTTTGTACTGATTAGTTTATTTTACAAACTACTATGTACGATTTAAAAAATATATGACAAAAGCTCCCACACGTTAATTCTTTCCTACTAGTTAGTTATTTTATAAAAAGTATTAGATGAAACTTTAAAAACGCTTGACAAAAGCTCTCACAGGTTTATTTACTACTGATTAATTTTATTTTGTGTAAATACGAGATGCGCACTTCATATCTAATGTACTAAATTGTTCATATCACCTAACTGTTTGCTTTGAAATAGTAACGCTTAATTTATTGCTCTTGCTTGTTTGTACAGAATCCGTTATTTATTTTTATTTGTTAATAGATAATCGTGGGCGATGTGTTTTTTGTTTCTTTTTGGTACGTAGGCGAATCCCCCCCACTCTCCGCGTTTAATAGTTAGCCTGGTATTTACTTTTCTTCCGGCTACGTTTAGGTACGTAGCAGAATCAAAAATCAAATGATATACTACGGTATGTTCCACAAGTATCTTGATTGTAATTCAAAATCATTATCCTCTTAAATTAAACAAGAGTGATAGTTACTTGTTGAACACAACAGAAAAAAATATCTTCTCATTCGCTGAATAAAAGTCCGTAATTTCGGGCCGGCCGGGTCCGGCCTGCCGGGCCGTCAATTTTCATTTCGGGCCGGGCCGGTTACTTTTCTGCGTCGGGCCGAGCCGGGCTTATTAAAAGCCCGGCCCGGCCCGGCCCGAGTCCATCCCTAAAATTAAGTGCTGGTTTTGTTGAACTGTGTAATATACAAGGTTTAACGCAACACAATATACATTTTTTTTTCACTCCCTTTATGCAACAAAATTTGAAAATTCATTAATTATAATTTTCTTTTAATTTTTAATTCATTTTCATGACATTGTTTGAGAATTGAATTATATAAAGCGCTTGAAATTTTAATTAATTATCGAACGCTATTGTTTTCTAAAACATCAGAGGAAGGTAATTTGGGTGTGGGTGTAATTATGCGACCAAAGCTAGGACACTGTGTAGATAATTACTTACAAAAGAACAAAAGAGTACTATGGTTAGATTGGGATCTAATCCGGTATATACAGTAATAATACAAGTATACATGCCCACCACTAGCTACAGTGACGAAGAGGTAGAAGCGATCTACAAAGATCCAGAAGACATACTAAGATACGTAAAAGAACATGAAAATTTAATAATTACGGGGATTTTAATGCAGTGGTAGGTGAGGGTAGGAAAAGAATAGTAGCAGATTTATTTGGTTTAGACACGAGAAGCGACAGGGGAAAGAGGACGGTAGAATTTTGCGACAAAGCCATTTTAATCATCGCAAATACATTATTTCAACATCATGCTAGAAATCGACACACGCGGATATCAAATAGATTACATTCTTGTTAGACAACTTCGGGAATCAAGTAGAAGACTGTAGAAGTTACCCGGAAACAAATATAGACACTGACTACAACATCGTAACTATGAAGGCCGTACGTAAATTAAAAAATTTGAAAAAAAAGGAACAGAAAAAAGCACTTTGACTATGAGAAATTAAAAGATAGAAATATCCACAAAGAATTTGAAGAAAAGTAAAATAAATCACTGAAGGATATCAAGAAAGTTTCTGATACTAAGGAAGTAGAAACAGAATGGAATAACATTAAATCCAGCGTAGACATAGCGGCCGGAGATATTCTGGGTATACACAAAAAAAAAGAAACCATGGATAACAAAGAATATCCTGAATTTAATAGAAGAAAAACGAAAATACAAAAATAGATCAGGCGAAGCAAGAAAACAGAGATACAAAGCCATAAAATGGGAAGTTATTCACAAATGCAGGAAAGCTAAAGAACATTGGATTGATGAAAAGTACAAGGAGGTACACACTAAGATGGAAATGGGAAAGACAGACGAAGCATACAAACTCATCAGAATGAATTTTAAGGATCTGAAACCGTATAGCAAAAATATAAAAAGCGTTTAAAGAGACATCATTATAGAGAATATGGAGAAAGTGGTTCGATGGCAGGAATATATACAGAATTTATATGCAGGGGAGGAACTAACAGCACCAAAACAGGAATCAGACATTTAAAAAGATGACTTGAGATATTCTATACTTGAGATGAGTTTGAATTAGCAATAACGGGTCTGAAAAATAGTAAGGCACCGAGCATTGATATGGTGCCAGCAAAAACTCTAAAAGCTGCTAGACAATCAGTAGCAGAACGTCTCTTCAAACTGTAAGCTATATAGTTTTTAAGATGAAATGAAAACCCAACTTTTGTATGTAAAATTGAATTACCATTTCAAATCGAACTAGTAATTGAAAACCATTAAAAGAACGGCTACAGCAGGATTTGAACCTGCGACCTCTGATTTTCCGGATCAGTGCTCTAACCAACTGAGCTATCTAGCCTAATTGTTTAGATGTTGTTATAATGAATACTACTGAAGCTTGACTCTTGTTATCGATTTTCAATTACGTCTTGCATTTAAGGGAATTGAATCTAGATATATACATAATTCATGTACTAATAACTTGATCATCTCATTTTGCACCGTTCGGATAAAACAAACATGTAATTATATTATTCTTCTCTATTAATTATACTTATATATATATATATATATATATATATATATATTGCTATGATAAGAGAGTCATAGGGGTCGTAAGATAAATGGAAATATAATTAACGTTAAGAAAACCAAATAATTCCACCATTAATTAGGAATAAATCGACTATTTTACAAATGGTCAATAGCGAGCACACTGTATATAAATTATAACCAATTTAATTCATAAGAAAGAAGCTCATTTTGCAATAATCAAATACTATTTAGCTAAAATAATAATTTGTTCGTCGTATAATACGTTTAAGTTAAATATACAAGTCCAGAATTGGAAAGAAACAAGTAAAGATAAGGTTTTAAAAGCAAAGAAATTGCATCAAAATAAACACGTAATCCGAAAAGATAAACAATCTAGCATTCTAGCTATTTAATAATTTCATTAAAAGTGTAAACGCATAAATAAGCAAACGCATTCAAATACGTCATTATTAGAAAGATGAGTACGTGACTAGGAATATCATATTTGCATGAAAATCCAACATATTTGGAGTAACAAACAGTATAACAGGCTGTTTGTGATACGATTAGGTTTGGACTACAATCAACACAAACATGAAAAGACGAGACAAAAATGCAATGAATATTTGAAAATTCTAAGAATATGCGGCGAAATATTGAACGTCTACGTGCGAGATTGAACGACGAAACAACAATTAAAACCAACAAATTTTGAGAAATACCGAGTTCTACAGAGATAGGTGCAAAGTACAAAACTTGATTAACAAACACACCAATTAGAAGGTTAATAGGTGGAGTATATAAATACCTTAGGGAGCTCGTAAATATTTAGTATTTTTTCAACAAGGCACGAACAACGTCAATTTAAAGTGAAAGATTACGCACAAGTGAAACTTGGTGAAAGTCAATAAATTATTAAAATTGTGAAAATTGAAAGTGCCAATTTATGCAACAAAACATAGCCGTTTTACGCTTTAAACGTAAGGTGAACTATTAATTGAATTTTATTCTTATATTTAATAATTTAGGGCTCCAATTAGACGTCCAATTATACATCCAATTATACATCCAAATAAATGTCCAGTTATACGTCTAATAATCCATCCAAATATACGTCCAATTATACCTCCAATTATACGTCCAATTATACGTCCATATATACGTCCAATTAAACGTCTAATTAACCATCCAAATATACGTCCAATTAAACCTCCAATTAAACATAAGCATTTAAATATACGTCTAACTAATACGTCGAAAATATTATAAATACTTATAAATAAGCCTACGTGAAGATACTCAAATTGGACTACAAGGTACTCAGAGTTAATTTTAAAATCCGAGGGGAAAAATACAAGCAACCATTATTAAATCATTCTGGCCAACAAGTGAAGCAAGTCAAGCTGTAACAATCAAGGGGTGCTGACCACCGATATTCGGAGGCAGTTCCAAGCAAGGAAAACACAGAATAGAGATCTTATTTATTATTAGTAAAAGATTGTTTTCAATTTTAATATTTGCTATATATCAAATATCTGTAAGAGCCAACAAAAAGGTCATTTGGGATTTTGAAAAATAGATATAGCATCGTTTGAACGTGCAAAGGTACTTAGAGTAATTACAAAGATATTTTTGCTGACTTTCGGGAAATATAAATTTGGTAGAAAAAGATAAATGTCAATATTTTATTCAGGGGCTAATTCTTGAATGTTGAACAAATCATTGATATAAAACTGTACATATTATCCATCATTATATTGTGTAATTTTTGGATTGCTTTATTTAAATTATTTTAACAGATAGGTGATAGAAAGAAAAGGGGTTAAACAATCGTTATTGTTGTGAAGTAGAGCATTCTGTGTTTGATAGATTGAGCTAGCCGAAGTAATAAATTCAAAGAATTATAGGAGCTACTATATCACAAAAATAAAGTTAGACGCCCAACATTGGGACTTGAAATAAGGGGTATATAACAGCAATATATATATATATATATATATATATATATATATTGCTATGTAGTTTTCACCTCACGTTGTTGCGTCATATAAAAGTTGATATGATAACGCCGTACTCGGTGTAATAAACGTTCTACTGAACGTCACCGCTCTGTGTATTACTCACTAATTTTCTAACTTTATTATTATGCCATGGCTAGCCCTTTTTAATTTACACAGAGTACACATCGTTACGATGATCAATTTTCTTTTACCCATTTATGATTACCTGTTTAAATTGATAAAACGAAGTCAATCAACATTCATATAATGGAAAGGAAATAATATTTACAATTTTTGAAATTCTTTAAATACACCCTTCAATTAATTAATATCATATTTGTTATTTGTCTCAAAATTTATATACTTTTAATTCAATATACAGTAACCAAAAACAACACCCTTTACAAAAGAATCTGGAACGTTCGAGACCTCTTTATGATTTATTACGTAAGTTTTAACGTATGCAATGTTCTTGTTGACTCTTTACAAGTTTTGGATAAATTGAATAAATTCAGTATTAAAATTTAAATTGAATAGATTTCTTAAATAAATTGAAAAGATTCTTTAAAATTAAGTAGATCTGACCTGTGATCTCATGATATGTTGTTTCGTGTTGTGGATCAACACCTCCTTACTGCCTTCAACCGAATACCAATGCTCTGCTTTGTCGAACCAATATTTCAGTACTGTTACCCCTTGCTTTCCGAAAATCACCTCGTGCTTTATTCTATATTTCTCTGCATATGCTTTGAATCTCTTTCCTTAAATACCACTTGAAATTCTAGACTTTGGATCAAAGATTAGCAGCGTATTAGAATTGTCCCATAATTAGAATTATCGCCAGAATTATACCAGAAGTATACCAGAAGTATTGTTTTCGACGCAGATTAGAATTAAACCAGAAATAGTACAGAATTATACCAGAAGTATTGTTTTCGACACAGATTAGAAGCCCTATATCATTATAAATATTTAATTTAAATTAATTAACCAATTTCTACTCACGTTTTCTGAAAAAACGGCAAAAACTTTTTATATATTCTTAACACAATTTTTATGCAGCACTATTTTCAATATATTATAAATTTTATTTATCTGACGCGTAGATTTCTGGTTAAAAGTGATGTGGATTCAACTTGTTTCAAGTGAAAAACTGACCTGCCTTATTACCGGTGGGTGTTATACAGCTTTTCCCACTACAAGCAGTTTTGCAGATTGTCGCGACCAACCAGGTTTGTCTTCAAGCTGATTTCTGATGAAACTCTTTCGGATTCCCGTGTCATGGTGTTTATTTGCGATCTTTAATTGCTTTATTATTTGTTATCGTGACCAGACTTTTAACTTACGTCTGTGTTTTGTATAGATAATGCTTTTGGATAATTGTACAAAAATAAATGATGAAACTCTAGTGCTGTTTTCGTTCATGTGTTTATTTAGACCGATCTTTGAAAGTGCATTTTTTTATCAAAGCGCATATTGTTCCTTCTTTATCACAAACGTAATTGCATGAAGATTTATTAGGTTTTGTCTTATCTTCTGCGTCTTTATTTTATAAACTTGTTAAACATTCTGAACGTAGTTTTAATTACAGGTACAATTATTTCTCTGCTGAATGCGCCTTCTATTATCGAAAGATGTGCTTGCTAGCATTGTTTAAAGTTAATTACGGTCTATATACAGGGTGTTAAATGCTTGCTATTTACATAATGTACGAATTACTTAATTTTCTGCTAAATAAATGCAGTTTTCTGATTCCTATTGCTATTTACTGTTGTAGCGAATACGATTATCTGCTTCTTAAAGATACGCTTTTGTTCCATATACCTATTCAATAAATATTAAATTCCAATAGAAACAATATATTACGAATTCATACATAGAGCTCCATCTATATTTATATATTCAAAGTAAAATTTAAGAACTCTTCTATTTGTACGTATCTTAATACAATATTCCCTTTTCTGCGCGTGCTTGGATAGCAACGTAGCCTCGTGGTCAAGCTTCATTTGCTATCGGTATGTAACCAGCATAGCAAGTGTTACGTGGGCCAGCAGCTTTTTGATAAAACATGCCGTCCCAGAAAGAAGTCAAGTGGTGTCAACGAATACTATGGCTTCATTTTTAGTTGTAGTATCGACCTAAGTATAGTCAAGAAATATATCTACGGTAAGTGAATAATTCTCAAACTTACCTTTAAAATCATTTTCCCCATTTCTTTTCAGCGCAAGTATTAAAGTATAAAAGTATGAAAGTATAAAAGTAGTAAAGTATGAAAGTATATTGAAATAAAGTATTAAAGTATGAATTTATATTAAAGTAAAGTAAAAACAATATGGATACGCAAACACGTAATAAACCCTTTTGGATGTTGGTTGTACTGAAGGTGCAGTTATAAGTGTTGCTATGCGAGAAGGTGAAAATTTCCACATATGTTTGGTTAGTATGGAGGTCAAGCTCAGGCACGTGTATCAGCCGTGCGCACCTGCCATTGTAAGTACCTAAATGTTTAAAGAATTTGGTTGCCTAGCAGTTTCAGCGGTGAGTCATCCTCAATTTTAAAACTGTATTCATTTCATGGAACCATCATTTACAATGTACAAATAATTTTTGAAAATTCTATATATGTTTACTTAAATTTGATACACGAAATTTTTGTGTAATTTTTATGGTCATTTAAATTGATACGCTTAAAATTTTGTTCAAAATTTAATAGGCGAATAGTTTATAAATGTTCTTATTATTTCAAAGGCATTTCTATATGATAATTTTGAAGTTACAAGTTTATACTAAAATGTTTGCATAACTAAACATGTCATACGTTGATATTTGTTTGTCGCATTATAGTGTATAATTTTTTTTGACAGTACACCTGAAGTACAGCTAAATTCAGACAATAAGTGTTTTTTGACCTTTGATTCTATCAAATAAATCCGTTAAAAATATAGTTCTGTAATCTACAAATATCTGAGCCTTTAGCTTAATTCTTGTTAACTCGAACAGGTTCCTAGTCAAGTATTATAATTAACCTGTAATATAAAAATGAAAACCATATATTTCTTATAGAGAAATAACGTAAATTATTCAATTATAAATTTCCTATGAGTATTCAGAGATTAATACTAGATCTTAATAAAGTAATTGTTTCGAAAGTCTCCGTGCATATAACTTTGTACAAGCGATGTATATATATATATATATATATATATATATATATATTACTCATATTTAGACCAGGGTAGAAAATTAAATAATCACATCAAATAATTTTAATCACCGTGTATAAGGAATTTCATTAAATAATACGCGTTATTAAAACCATGAAGCATAAATAAACTCGGTTGTTTCAGTAAAAATAAGAAATTTAAATTATTTATAAGACGCTTTATATCAAAAGAAGCAGTATTAAAAAAAAAGCTCTGCGTGTAATTTAATTATTCCTAATAAAGAAACAAAGACAAATTACGTGCAAGATTTATATTAATTGATTCAAGTTTGGGCAACCGGTAGTAAAACAAAGTGTACATGTAATAATTAATATTGAAGTTGTATTCGCTAAAAATGAAAGGATAGAAATCAATTTAATTGGAGTTAATTAAACCGTTAATAACATATAATACCTATAGAAACTTGTAAAAACCCAATAATAGTCAAATCGTAGGAAGGTTATTTAAAATGTTACGTTTGAACACCCTGCGTGTTTTAAAAGGCAATTTCAGTTTAATTTGTTTGGATAAACATGTCGATTCTAAGGATATTGGAAACGATCAGATGCTTTAGCACGAAATACAAAACAGGGTTTATTTAAAAAAGCTCTGAGAATTAATATTATTTTGAACACCTGCGTAGTTTAAATATCACATTCGGCGAAAAGTTTGCAGATAATTAATGTTTACAAAGAATCTTGGAGAAACCGGGGCTTAGTATTCACGAGAATGTGCGATACGGGGTTATTAAACCCAGATAACAGTCCGCGTGGACTGATATAATCGATAATGAAGAGTATCAATTTGCACCAATACGAACAGGTTAGAAAAGGAAAGAGAAAATGCGTCAAGCTAAGACACATATAGTAAAAGGCGTGATTTAAACAACGTCACGAGGGTCACAATTGGTTGAAAATAGAATGCAAATATCAGAGGTAGAAACAACAATTTCGGTACAAAATTAATTAGTTTTTCTCGGACATGCTTGAGTGCCGTGTGGAAATTTTCTGAGATTTAAATAGGGCGAGTGAAAATTCGTAAAAATCGATGTGCGAGCGACAGACTGGGAACATGGCATGAGAAATTCTTTAGAATTACCCGTTTTGGGGAACAGACCGACAGACAGGCTTTTTGCTATATATACCGAGATGAATATAAACAAGCTCTCTTAGACTTTTGACGATTCGATGCGTTAAAAGCTCGTACATACGCGACTTGATTGAAGATGTTAAACCGTGCATTTTAGTTTGATTAAATAATTTAAAGTTTGCTAGTATATTTTAGTGATTCAAAATAGCTTGTTATTTACGTGCTAACATGAATGTACTTCAGTGCACTTAGATACAAGGTAATAAAATTTAGTTTCACTGTACCAATTAGCAAAATTTACAACGACGAATGTATACACAAAAGTAGGCAGTTTTGGCGTATATTGGTGACAGAAGCATGAATTTCTTTGCTATTTTTCGGGGGTGTTAATAATTAAATGGTTCAAATACGTGTCTGGATCCATGAAACAAGGGTCAGATAAACACAGATGAGATCCGGAAAGGCCCAGAAACGACTTTGAATGGATGGTGATGGAGAAAATTTTAAAAGCGTAGAGAATCAGAAGCCGTAAATATAATCCTGTTGAATGGTGTGATTAACTAAAGAAACGATACTTTGAAGCTACGAGGACAGTAACCTTCAGGTAAATTATGCTATTTTGTTTGACATTTTGTGTGTATTGAATGACTTTATAATTGATTTACTTTAAATGGACATTAGTGGAATTTTTCTAACCATAAAAGTTTAATTTTAAGATGAAATTTGCTTGTTTAAGTAAAAAGGGGTATTTTGTTTTGATGTTCGGGAATATGATGAAACTTTGGGTAGGTCTTTGAGCTCAATTAGACAAACTTGGTTAATTAACGTAAAGGGGTGGTAGATGCTCCCTTTATACTCAGACTCCGGTCTGCTTATATTGTTATATTAATTAGTAGGCATCCAATAAGGACTTTAATTTTGGATGCACAGTAAAATGACAATAAAATTAATCCGGAAATTCTTTTTAAAACTGAATTTTATGCTGAAATTTAATTTGAAAATTTAATGTATTCTGAATATTGATGTAAATAGAGTTAACGTTGATGTTTGTGGTAGGAATGTGTTGTTTTTTTTTATGAATGAGGAGGTTTATAACATTAGGTGAGCAGCCGATGCGAAAAGCGTAGTTCACGGATTTTAAAGGTATCACAGCATTTTTTATATATATATATATATATATTATAAGTAGTTTTTTACACAAGGTAAGTTGATAAATACTTACGTATTGAAATTAATAAGATGAAATAATAACTTAGACTTTTTAAGGAAAGCCCAAATGATCATTTCAAATCGAGCTAGTAATTGAAAGAAGGAAAATATAGGCCTTGGACAGGATTTGAACCTGCATCTCAGTTTTGCCGGAACTGTGCGTTATCAATTACGCTACCGAGGCCGATGGCTATAATTGAAATTTACAAATCAAATCGTGTACAGTACCATATATAAACCTAACTTTCAATTACGTTTAGCATTTTGTCAATCATATCTGAAATTGTCAAGTTTTGACTTATGTCAGATATAGACAGGAAGCAACACTCAAAATCACGGCTATAAAAGTATTAATATATAAATATTATAAGTAGTTTTTACACAAGGTAAGTTGATAAATACTTACGTATTGAAATTAATAAGATGAAATAATAACTTAGACTTTTAAGTAAAGCCCAAATGATCATTTCAAATCGAGCTAGTAATTGAAAGAAGGAAAATATAGGCCTTGGACAGGATTTGAACCTGCATCTCAGTTTTGCCGGAACTGTGCGTTTACCAAGTTAGGTTTATATATGGTACTGTACACGATTTAGATTTGTAAATTTCCCAATTATAGCCATCGGCCTCGGTAGCGTAATTGGTAAACGCACAGTTCCGGCAAAACTGAGATGCAGGTTCAAATCCTGTCAAAGGCCTATATTTTCCTTCTTTCAATTACTAGCTCGATTTGAAATGATCATTTGGGCTTTACTTAAAAAGTCTAAGTTATTATTTCATCTTATTAATTTCAATACGTAAGTATTTATCAACTTACCTTGTGTAAAAAACTACTTATAATATTTATATATTAATACTTGGCTTATAGCCGTGATTTTGAGTGTTGCTTCCTGTCAATATCTGACATAAGTCAAAAACTTGACAATTTCAGATATGATTGACAAAAATGCTAAACGTAATTGAAAGTTAGGTTTATATATGGTACTGTACACGATTTGGATTTGTAAATTTCCCAATTATAGCCATCGGCCTCGGTAGCGTAATTGGATAACACACAGTTCCGGCAAAACTGAGATGCAGGTTCAAATCCTGTCCAAGGCCTATATTTTCCTTCTTTCAATTACTATCTCGATTTGAAATGATCATTTGGGCTTTACTTAAAAAGTCTAAGTTATTATTTCATCTTATTAATTTTTATATATATATATATATATATATATATATATTTTACAAATTAATAGAAAGAATAATAAGTTGTCGTAAAGCTTTCGTTCATTGAAGTCAGCAGTAATTTGTCTATAGAAGCAAACAACCACATTTATAAAGTTTTTGTAGTGAAGAGAGAGATGTTATTGGTGTTGGTTTAGATTTTTTTTGAAGCATAATTTTTATTATTTGATCTTTTTTTACTTTAATTTTTTTTGTGATAAAGTGACTAGGCTCTAACGTAGCCCTAGTCTAAAAATGTTTAGAGGTGATTAAATTTTCAGGTTGTACGAGAACGTCGTTCCCATTCCAGTTTGCAGAGTCAAAAGTAAGTATAATTTTTTTTATATATTGCTCGTCTGAAGGATTTTTTTTTCTTTTCGAAGATTTCCGTATCTGATCTACGGATAGATTCTCATTATAACATTCACTAAAATACGGGGGCGTCCAATAAAACTTCTTTTTTTGGTATACCATCCTACGACCCTAGCTCACAGCTCTGCCCTAAGTTGAAGAAACTTAGCTGGCTGGAAGAACTCATTAGAGGGACCTTTTTTCTCTCAAAGCCATTTATCATCTCCTTTACCCCGTCTATATATATATATATATATATATATATATATATATATATATATATACATATTGCCGTGGAAATCGAGACAGTCTTTAGATTCTCTATTTAAATTCGTGCCCCTCCTTGGGCCAACATAAAATTTTCAAAAAAATGCAAAAATTTTAAAAATAATTCCTTCAGCCTTTTATTTCGCCTTCAAACTTCTTCAGCTTCCCTGACTAACTCAGCCGTGCCTCTTTTCGAATACCTAAATTTACAACCATACCTCTTTCACACTCGCACACAATCCAATAAAATCACCAAATAATACAACAATCATACAACCTTTTATTTACAGCTATTAACAGATAAATTATATTCACATGTGTTAAAACAGTTTGATACACTAATTATAAAACACAAAATATAGTAAGTTTTTAAAGTCCTTGATTTTTCTAATTATTTTCAAACAAAATCAATGAGATATGAGTAGATGGGCCCCACATGTTACCCTAAATAGACTGCACACTGGAGTATGGTGAGCTCATAATAACCCAGTTTAGTTTGTATATGCCTTTTACACCTTGCATAAATTAAAACAAAATTAACAGATCCGTTTACCCTTTACAATTCAATTTATATCCTGAATAAAATTTTGAATGTTTTAAATACACCCCTTCTCAATATTTACCTCAATAAATTGTAAAGTACATGTAGCTTTTTCAATAAGTTTCTACAATCATACATAAGCCCCAAAAAGTTAAACACAGCACAAAATTTCACAGATGTTTATCAAACAACAGAAATTTCAAATAAATTACCTGGAGAATTCTTCAGGCTTCCTTTCCTTCAAAGATGATTGCCAGAACACCTCGACCTCGTTTCCATTCACCGTATTACTCAGCGAATCTACAGGTCTCCACCATCTACCACATCTGCGAGCCAAGCGCCTCGTCTCACAGTACCATTCCATATATCATGCATACAACTTGATTATTTGTGATGCTTACTCCCAAATATCATGCTTCCATTTATTGATTTTTGTGCTTTGTATAATAGTAGCCGGACCTTGATTAATTTAATATGCACTACACGTACTTCACGGCAATAATTAAAGGTCCACTACTACTGGTTTACACTTTCAACGTTTATATTTACGGTAATATAATCACATAAAATACTCACAGAAAGCTTTACTGTTATGGCGGTCGGCATTCAGTACTTTATCGCAGTAAAGTAACATAGAAGCGAAGAACAGATAAGAGGAGGACCTCTATAACCTAGGTTGAGTATTTATATCCTTTCAAAACCCCACTTAGTGGACGCACTTCAAGCTAAAAGCTTATTTTCAAATCTAATTCTCAAAATTTTGAATATAACCGTCCCGAAATTTGCAAAATTTTGTAGCGTGCTACGTGCTGTATTACCCCGATTCGCTTTCACCTTCCCGTGTGTCTACGTTCGGAACACTGTCCACTTTCAACCAATGACAAAATTTTCTGTCGTCGCAAATCCCGCCTAAGCTCTATTTATCCTTGTTTGATACCTGTTTGCTGTCTCATTCAAAACTTCACTTGCGTTACAGAAAATCGACATTGATGACATCTCATTTCCACTCCACGTGGATACGGTACGTGCATTTTTAATCGCAACCCTTTTATATTTCTCTCTATCTGTTGTATATAACCGATTGTGCATTTCCCTCGCTTTTTAAGATGTTTGTTAGTCTTGTTGTTTATCCAACTGACGGTTGAAAATAATTTCTATGAAATCCTATTGTAACATGCTTTCGACTTTGTCGAGTGTAACCTTTTAAAACGCAGGTGTTTGTTAATTATCGACCGTTTATCATAACAATTCTTAGATTTTATATTTCCTCGTATCTGCATAAAACTGACGTTTGCTTGTTACAACGACTACAATTCGCCTTGGAATTATTGGTTTTGTTACGCACGCACTCTCCCTTATGCTTATACGTGTTGGATTAAAATAAATTAAAATTAATTATGCGTATCCTTGAACTTCTATTTGCTTCAAAAACCGTTTTTTCTTTATGTAATTTTAACATTACAATTATTAATTATAAAAATACGTCAATACTTGTCCGTTTTCCCTAAATGACTTAAATTAATTTTACACGTAAATAATTTGTTCTTTTTTATATACAGGGTTGTTGAAATTTTATTGTTTACCACTGGTTTAACCCTTTAAATCCACAGCAATATATATATATATATATATATATATATATATATATATGAGACAGGTAAGATACCCAAAGATTTCAAACGCAACATTATAGTCACTATATCCAAAAAGAGAAGCGCGGTTATATTTGAAAATTTTCAAACAATAAGTTTGACAGAAGTCACGTGTCAAAAATATTAACTAGAATTGCACAAAGACGAATGTAAAACCAGCTGAAGAAATACTAGGAGAAAATTAATTTGGTTTTATGCGAAACAGGAGAACACGGGATGTTATCTTAGCTCTGAGGTAGATAATGGAGAAAACAATAAAAAGAGGAGAAAGCGTGTATATAGGGTTTGTAGATCTGGAAAAAGCATTTGACGATGTAAAATGGAAAAAAATTGTTTGGAAAAGCTCAAAAGGTTGGAATGATTTTTAGCGATAGACGAATAGTTCTTAGCTTATACAAAGAGCAAACAGCAGTAATAGAATTAGAGCAGGAACGTAGAGAAGTAAACATTAGGAAAGGAGTGAGACAGGGATGTGCCCTTTCCCCGTTAATTTTTAACTTCTACATTGAAGTGCAATGAATACTGTCTAATGCAGGGAAACATTTGGAATTACCATGCAGGGACAAAAGATTGATATGCTTAGATTTGCAGATGATATAGCGGTATTAGCATCTAGTAAAGAAAAGTTACAAACAGCTCTAAATGAAATGGAAACGGTTCTAACAGAGAGATATGAAATGAAAATTAATAAAAATAAAACTAATACTAGTATGCAAAGGAGGGGAGAATAAATAAAAGACTAGAATACAAATACGAAACAAGAAGTTAAGAGTTTTTGCTACCTAGAAGCCAAATAACGCAAGATGGGGGAAAGCTCAAAAGATATAACACAAAGATTAGCATAAGATTGTGCTACATTTAACAAGAAAATGCAATTACTGTGTTCAAAGACAACAAACATAGAAACAAGGAAAAGATTGCGTGAAGCATATGTGTGGAGCATATCACTGTACGGCAGTAGGAGAAGCGGACAGGAAAAATATAGAAGCCTTTGAAGTGTGGTGCTACAGATGTATTATGAAGATATCATGGAGAGACAAAGTTAAGAACAAAAAAATTCTCAAAATGGCAGGGAAAGCAAAAAATATGTAAAAAGCAGTAAAAAACGGGAGAGATAGGATGATAGGTCACGAACTAAGGGATGAAGGAATAGTTAAGAATATATTAAAAGCAAAGAAAGAAAAAAGAGAAGTAGAGGTGGACCTAGGTTAGACTATTGCACTAAGATAGTCAAAGATGTAGACTGTGGTAATTTCAGGAAAATGTGTAGGCTAGCCCAGAATAGAAATCAATATCGGTACGCGACCGACCAGTTCCAAGACTGGAAACTTAATGATGTTTGTTTTCTAAGCTTGAATGCTTACATAGTTAGTTTTAGCAAGATAGCTTTCAGGAATTACTACACGAACTATTAATTACTATTTAAATACTTAAACTACCTCAATGTTTTTATATATTTATTTTTCTTCTAATTTAAGTACAGAAATAATGCCCAGGATAAAGCTTTATATATTCAAATTTTAAACACTGATTATAATCTAAAACCTATAATGGTATTCTGGATACTATAGTTAATAGTAGTTTTATGTATGTATATGTCAGCTAATTGTAAAAGTAATTACTATGAAACGATACATCAAGTTAAACCTGCAAAGTCTAGCCATAGGGTAACCTTTCATTATACTGCATAATTGCTATATAATTTATTGATTAATGTTGTATACGTGCTTTAAAGATATTGTGTCTGTGGTTTCCAAACAAAACAGCAATGTTAAAAACAATAGAACGTTTTACAATAAGGACTCTGGCTAAACAGAATCTGTTCGTGCGGATATGAGACGTGAAAATTAGCGAATGCCAATGCACAGGATGGCACTAGTTTTATGTCATTAATTTAAAAGGGGCGTAGAGACTGATAAGACAAACAAAAATTGTTAATAAACCTGTAGTCTAAAACGAATGCTTAAACTACAAACGGACACACAAGAAAACTAGCAAAAATGTTTTAAAACCACTACAATGTTAGGTAAGTCACGAATAAAATATACAGTAACATCATACTTCAGATTCGACTAACCCAGTTGTGATCTTCTGCAAATTTAAATTAGTAAAATAGAGTGCAATTTAGCTGTCAAACGAAATAACCCAATGCACTTTAGTAGCTACTAAAATAAGTTTTAATTATTTTTAAACATTCGGATGATCTAATGGTAATCACAACAAAAAATAAAATTATGCAGATTTGGTAGACTGCATTGGGTTTCTGAATCCGTAATCTTGAGTTTCGTGTAATTCATCTTTACGAAGCTTTTATACGACAACTTACTTTAAGATGACTTTGTTTTTTCATTGAAATAGTTCCTATCCAGAGATAGGTGATTCGTCAGGTTTTTTTTCTTTTTGATTTTGTCGCTTGTGTTCCACTACCTGCTTAGGTAAAACACTTAAACGCTGTAGTGTGATTCAATTGTAAATGATTCTAGATAATTAGATTGTCGCGTAGTAGTTTCGTGAATTGTGATTTGAAATTACGATGGCCGGGAGGACGAACCAAAGACTTGCATATATGCATTTATTGTAAGAGGAACTATTCAGGATAACACTAGCATAGGTAAGTTATTTCTTATAGATATGTAGCTAAACAGCAGTCCTAAAACTTTTACTTAAGTTGACCTAGGTCGGGCATTTTAAAGCGGTTAAAGAGTAAACTGCTTTATAGGTATTTTGTTTAGCCAATCAATCTCTATCACCTCCTAAATTTAATGACATAAAACTAAT
This sequence comes from Platerodrilus igneus, assembly GCA_036346225.1. Taxonomy (NCBI): domain Eukaryota; kingdom Metazoa; phylum Arthropoda; class Insecta; order Coleoptera; family Lycidae; genus Platerodrilus; species Platerodrilus igneus. Next base: position 1,520,437 of record JARFIW010001025.1, on the reverse strand, counting down.
GGCCCCCCTGTATTTATGCACCTGTGTACGCGTATGTGAGTATGCAAAAGTACGTGCATCTGGACGTGCATGCGCGATATATTCAGTAACGCAAGCTGCTTTCTGGATATTGACGCAAGTTAATTATACCCTTTTATGTATGGTGCTAGGGATGTGTGTTCCACGCTGAGAATTTAATCTCTGTGATAACTGTATATAGCAAAGATTAGAACTATGATCAAATAGATCTAACTGCCAAGTTAACTTTGTTCCGTGTAGTTCCCGCATATGAATATTTTTTCTCGTGCTTGTTTCGTCCCGTCCCTGTAATAAAAATTTAACGCATAATGTAATTCCAAATTTCATAATCCCGTATTGTTTACACGGTTAATTGCGTGTATTAGCAATTCCAACAGACTTCGGTTACTTTAAATGAGTACTTATTCATCATCCTGTAGAATCTTATTAAATATTCAGTTGTGAAATTCAAGATAATTTGTACTTATTTTGGGTTAGTTGTAAAATTTGCGGTTGTTGTTATTAACAAATTTAAATAGGTAGTATCAATCTTGTTGATAATGTGATAGATTTCAAGTAGCACATGAAATTATAATTTTAAATATAGAAAATTGCTCTTTCGATACATTTTTAAAATCTTATATCTATTTTCCTAAAACATTTTGTCTTTAAAGATTATCAGGTGTTTTCTGAGAAAGTTTAATTATACGCCTCCTCAATAGGCTTGTTTGTCAAACATTTGTTTCCATGGTTACAAGGTTGTAACGTGTTTGCTACAAGGTCGACTACCGACATTCTTCAAAAATAGTAAATTCTTATGGTCCCATACAGGATATAGGCAACCCTGTTGCACCTAACGTTATGCATCTGCAACGCAGGTTGCAGACAGTCTTAGTTCTTTGGACACGTGTTCTAGTTCGCTGCAGCCAATAGGTTGGTAGGTTTTCCGATTATCGAATTTTAGTAAGGGCAATCACGTATTGGATTGTGATTCTGATTGTGTCAGTTACTTAAAAAAATCATGACTTCGTGGTACAAGCGTTCTCGTCTACTTCCATTTTTTTTAAGAAGCTCACTTTCGTTTGTCGATATGAAGTAATGTGTTAGAAAACAAGTTGTTACGGTAATTTGTGCGGACAGGAAAAAGTAAAGTACACTACCTGACATTCTTTAAGGACAAATTGTGTTAATGAAATGGATACCAATCTTTGCATGCTATAATAATATTTCTGAAAAACAGGTTTTAACGACATATATATATATCCGCTTTTTGAAAAATGTATCGAAAGAGTATTTTCCTATATTTATAATTGTAATTCCATGTATTAATAAAACCTATTGAAAGAATGCATATATTTAACCTTTCTTACTGATGATTCCTCACAATCTTTGCGAACAAATGTTTTAACATCAAATGCTAGAGTTTGAACGCTATAGTAAGATTTTTGAGGCAAACGTTATTCATAAGTAAAGTTATAAGTTATATTAAAAGAGTAATTTGCTATATTTAAATGACAATAGCATGTATTAATAAAATCTACAGAATGTTGAATAAGCAATTATTTAAATTTTAAGTACGAACGTAACAAATCTCCCTCAGCAAAATTAAAAAGTCGAGGTAGAAAGCCGAAGCAAAAGGGCCATCTAGTACATTAATATTCCAAATTAAAAAATATCTGTTTTAGAAAACCCAAAGAAAACAAAAAAAAAAGCAAAAAGAACGCTTACATGACAAACCGAAAAAGAAATTGTTTTGGAAAACCCAAGAAAAACCCAAAAGAAACAAAAAAATTGTATTCGGCTCGAAGGACCACTATAATCTATTAGAATAAGCAAAAATAAAATTTGCTTCAAAAACCCAAGGAAAACCTACCAAAACAAAACTTATTTCTATTTGGTTCGAGCAACTACATATACTAATAGGATGACAATAAGAAAATTTGCCACAAAAAACCCAAGGAAAACCCAAAAGGAAGAATTTTTATCCGGCTCGAAGGACCGCTAGATACTAAACAAATAAACAAAAAACAATTCGCTTTAAGAAACCCAAGGAAACCCAAAAAAAAACAAAAAAAATGTTATCCGTCTCGAAGAACCAGTATACCGGACTAAATCAAGAAATGTAAAGGAATATAGGAAAAGGAAAGGAAAGTGTAGCAATCACTGAGGACAAAGATGGGATAGCCTAACAATGCAAAAGTCGTTGCAGGACGGAAATCTCTAAGAAAGGATTAGTAAAGTTTTCAACATCCAGAAAAGAAATTGATTTTTCACGAAAAACCAATAAGTAATAAAAGGAACGAGAAGGAATACCAACAGTACAAGCCTAAACGGGACAATAACTGTCAAGCCTCAAAGTATGCAAGGAAACGAGGATAATGCTGGAATAGAAAGGTTGAGGTACTTCAATCTGTGGTAACAACGAATCGTATTAAATAAACAACTGAAAGAAATCATCGCTAACTAGGTCAAAAAGTCGACTAAGTCGTGATGTCCGAAGAAAAGGAAAAAGGCTTAGAGTCACATACCACAAGAAGTGGATTGAAAATTTAATCAAGTTAGTATGAGTACCAAAACCAGTCAAAGTAAAGGGAAAAGAAAGTGGACCAAAAGGAATGAAGAAGCAAAATTAGAATCAAAAACCCTAAGAAAGCAGCACCAAAAAAAAGACAAAACCGAAACCGAGTGTAGTTATGTATGGGTATGTATGTGGGTGGGTGAGTTTGCAGGTGTATGTGTAGGTGGGTATTTGTGTATTTATGTGTATGCGTGTGTATGTGTGTTGGACCGCATTAGTCGCCTTTTATGACAGGCAGGTCATACCGTGGGGCTATTCTAATCTGGATCCACTCGGGGTGCGGTGACAGAAAAGAAAGAGCATCCAGCAAAACAGGAAAGTAAATAAAGAAATTGTAAAATCCAAAAGTCAAATCCTAAGGAGAGCGAAGTCGGTATAAGAATCTTGGGAACCGGGGGTCACAGGGACTAGGCGTGGAGTTTAAGACGTTTACGCCTCCATTAAGAGAACAAAGCGACGTCAGGGCCATTAGAATTGTCAGGATAGACAGATTTGAGGTCTTAGCACCGAAAGGATCTGTAAGTTCATAGGTACAAGAAGCAACAACTCTACTGATAAAGAAAGGACCAAGAATTTTCGGTGGATAAATTACCGAAACAAGCGGGGTATTGGTTCGGCAGTTTTCCGTAAAACAGAAATAACATGGTGTGAAGAAGTTGTAACACGCACGCGATTGAGGGGGTGATTACTATGGTAGAGGTAGTAGTACTCGTTGTGGTTTAGGAAAGTCTTTAGTTTTTAGTTTTAGTTGTAAGAGCATCAACCTTAGAAAAGGGAGCAAAATCAGATAAAACTTCAGTGACGTGAGATAAAAGAACAGAATCAGATAAATTTTCGACAACATTAGATAACGGAACAGAAAGAGGTAGAATGTCATCAACGTTAGATCAAGGAACAGAAGCAGATACAACTTCATCGACTCTAGACGAAAGAATACAATCAAGTAACGCTTTATCAACGTTAGATAATGGAACAGAATCCGGTAGAACTTCGTCGATATTAAGTAAAGGAACTGACGCAGGTAACGCTTCGTCGACGGTACATAGGTACAACTTCATCGACGTTAGATAAAGGAACAGAAACCGATAAACTTTCATCGACGTTAGATAAAGGAACATGATCGAGTAAATCTTCATCGACATTAAATAAAGGAACAGAATCAGGTAAAACTACATCAACACTAGGTAAAGGAACTTAGTCAACATTAGATAAAGAAACAAAAACAGGTAGAACAGTAGCCACAATAGGAATTGCTTTCTCGACAACAGCAGAGAAAGAAACAGGAGCAGGTAAAACTTCCACTACAACAGCAACAGGCATTGTAGATACGGGTTCACTAACTTCAAAAGGACCTTGTCTGTCAGTATTATTAGTCATTGCCACTTCAGCTACAGCTATTGTTGCAGACCCGACAGGAATTTCTTTGGTAGACTCATTTAAGGCAACTGGAACAAAACCTTGAGTTGTTATTTGTAAGTCGCTAATTTGAATTATTGGCTCAATTCGTGGAAGAGGTACAGCCTGAGGTGGAAATGAATACGTATGACACGTTCGATCATCATTCGGATTGCTAAGGACAAAAGAATTTTGGTCCCTATTTGGATGTGCTCGGCCATAGAAATCAATATTATAGTGCGAAGGCTCACATGGCTGAAAAAGGTATACTGTCATGGTAGTAGGACGACCAGGATGAGGTACAGAGGAGGGAGAACTAGAGACAGGAAATTTGGTTTCTACAGTTAAGAACGGAAGACGAAATATTGTTTGAAAACATATTTGTCGAAGAAGGGTATGTTTTGATAGTAGTAGGATGACCGGACTAAGATACAGAAAAGAACGTAAAACTAGAAACAAAAGAAATTTAGTTCTTATTAGTAGTAGCATAAAAGTTCGGACAAATGCGTTGAGTAACTCCCGTATGTCCGCAACCATAGCAATGTAGTACTTGAGGACGATTAAAACGTGTCCACACATAACCAGGTTGGTCGTGATTGAAGCACGTGACCTGGCGAGTAGGGGTAGATATAGAAATGGGACCAGAAGAAGCTACAGAAGAAAATTTTGACCTAATAGTAGATGTAGGTGGAATCTTGACTAATCGATCATGTGAAGTAATAGTGGTTTTTACAATCGTAGCGGATTTGAAAACGAAATCTGGTTCTGCGTATGCGTGCTTGTCTTGGCTAGGAGGTACGTAATTATTGACCCTAAACTTTTTGACTCCCATTTCAGACATTCGTCCTGTAATTCTTGTGAGAAATTGATGGTAAGCAATCGAGCCACAATATTCAGATGCATGCAGTCGGGTAAAGAAACATACCGACGGAACATGGAAGTCATACAGCTAGATAGTCAACAACACTTTCAGACTGACCCTGCGTCCTATGTAAGATATAATTAAATAGGCTTCGTTTATAATCAGCTATGATAACTTAATTAAAGAATATTACAACCAACAGAATGTACGTTTAAATATAAACGAAAGTAAAATTGCAATCCTAACGCACCAAATTGGAATGAGCGAAAAATAGAATCTAGAAATACTGATAGAAACAGATAGGGGCAATAAAATGGAAGCTAGGACTACTAATAAAAATAGGGCGCCAGTGTTTTCAAGAACTCGAAATGCTAGCGAAAACACAGTTCTGGTAACTCGGTAGACCGTAAAACGTACAGAAAATCCCCAAGTAACGGACAAGGATCAAATAAAACGAACATAACAAAAATTTTTATCAAGACAGAACAATGTATGTACAAATACAATTTAGGTTCGAATGTTAAGTAGAAATAGAGGTTTTTAAGAAATCTAGCAAAACGTTAAGAAAAAGAACGGTTTTAAAAATCGAGGCCAACATTAAGTACAAGAAAGGTTGCCAGAGAAAAATCGAACCCACTGTTAAGTAGAAGAAACATGTTTCCAAAAAAGTAAAAGGAACGATTTCGAAAGTCGGGGATCAACGCTAGTTATATATCCTCCAATCTATATGTACCATTAATAGAAATTATTAGGAGTTAGTAAGAATTATAAAGTATTATTAAGCTACATGCAACATTGTATCTCAAAGATAATTAAATAAAAATTATTAAAAGTTCACAAGCAAGTTTTGAGAACGGATGCAATGCATTGTATTCCAGACTGCAGGTGCAGGTCACAAGCGGCTAAGAAACCGCAATTACCTAGAAATTAAGATTGTTACGATGTATAATGAATAGAGTTAAGAAATAAGCAGACATGAGCTCTGCAAGTTCCCACAGACTTGTGAGGGGCAGGGACAACATAAATACCCCGGGAGCCTCAAGACCATCAGATAGTCTACAGTAATTCAGCTTTAACCTTGCGGTTTGCTTAGGCTACTCGCTCTTATTAAACTTCAATTATTATTTAATTGTCGACTTAGAGTATTTTAAATCAGTTTGTCAAAATTCAATTGTAATTTCAAATAAATTGTTACAAAGTTTTTGAAAGAAGTTTTTAAAAAGACCGCTCCCAAGGCCCCAAACGTAATTCGCTTACAAAAAAAATGCGGTTTTGAAAATCGGGGCTCCACGTTGTACGCCAAATTTATGTTACTGTAATCCGTGCGGACAAGAGAAAGATAAAGTACAGTAAGCCAAGTAACAATAGTCTGCACCGTGTACCGTAACAGAATAAAAGGAGAATCGAAAAAATTTACACAGTGCTAGCTAAAACCGTCGTAGGGGTGGATCACACAAAGAAAATTTGGAAACTTCAAGGTATAAATTTTATTTAAAAAACTTTTATTTAACCATAATACAAGAAGAATATTTATAAAACCTTTAATTAGAAAAACATTGTGCACAAGAAATAGAAAACCAGCCCGCGATAAAAACAATAGTTTCTACAAAATATCTTCAAGAATTTATAGTACCAAAATTATCACTAAAATAGTAAATACATTCTTGAAAAGTTCACAAATTATTCCGAAAAATTTTTACAGTACCAAAAAAATTTAGCGCAAAAATAAAATTGTTACCTCGCTAAATTCCTTGTAAATTAATTTAAATGGTAACGTCTCAAATGCACATTAAACAGAAAAAAATTAAACAAAATATAGAATGAACTACTTTTAGCCTGTTACATTTACCATTATTAAATCTTTATTATCAAAGTGGTTTAAAGGTTAATGGTTAAAAAATTGGTCTAATTACATTTTAATCGTAATTACTGGTAGGTGGCTAGTAGAATGCATTCCCTCACTCAACTTGGTTGGTAGCTTGATACGTAAATTGCAGGGTAACTCTTGAAAGGTTTATAGGTAGTGTAAACTAATGGTGCGGTGGTATTTCGATAACTAACAGTGATAGAGAAAAGTGGACATTGTATACGCAAATGATGATAATAAACAACGATTACTTCAAAGCACTTACCTTGTACATATAGCGAAATGTAGCACATTTATTTATTGCGGCCACCCAGAACGGGAAGCGATAGTAAAATAGGTCGCGTCCTCTCCCTGACAAGTGATAAGATAGTTCTTGCACATGCGAAGACACAGCATAGTTTATGGGTATTCGCGACAACTTAAAATACACAGGCGCGGCGTTTGAAGTAATTTCACGGTACATACAATGACATTTGAATATACCAGGTGGAGATAAATAATCAACAAATTCTAAATGTTTAAAATAAGACAAGCGGTTAATTATATACAATTATAAACGGAACAGGTAGTAAGAGTTGAACTTAATTGTTATAATCATTACTAACAACAGGTCACAATATTGCATTTCTGTTTCCGTTCGAGAGACCATACACAATGTGGCGCATTTTCGCAGAACCGAATACTTATGAGATAACAAATGACACAAGGAACGTGCGGAGAAGGCTCCACGTAATAGATTGGTACCCATGGCTGGGGAATCAGTAACGTAAGCATATAGTTCCAACATCAAAACAAAACAATGTATCCTGAGCTGCAAATATTTGAAATGTGGTTGATTTTAAAACTAAAAATAAATGTCACAATCCAGGTTAGAAATTTACGTTGATCAAAAATTTATTTTTATTTTGAAAATCAAAGTGGGGTTTCGTACTGAATGAGCGACAGGGGGAGGGGGTCTGTATTTGGTAAATACAGGGGTTACACCATGTGGTAAACAGAAAATTTAAAACGGTTAATTTCTTTGGCTGAATCGTTTGATAATTGTGGCTTGGAATATGATTTGGATAAAATGAGTCCAAATTATGTACTTAGGCACAATTAAATTGGTTCTCTCTTGGTCGACACAAATAACTATTTTTGGGAAACATGTTAGAAAGTTTGTATAAACCTGGTCCGATGCTAAAAAGAATTTTAGAGGTTGTCAAGTAGGGTTGGGAATTAGTTAATGGTTTGAATCATATATATTGTGTAACGGTACAAGGCAACGTCACACAAAAGGATTGCGGCTGTTGGGACAAGCAGGGTGGTTTTTACCTGTTTTGAAGCAGAATTTGCGAGAGGAAAAAGGGACTCAGCGAGAGGTTGTTGAACAGACCGCACGTATAATAAATACAAGATACGTTAGTACGCGTAATTTATGTGATTAACCTTAACTTAAAAATTTGGTTTAGCAATATGGAATGCTTGTCCAGTATGGAATGATAATAAGATTAAGTGATGCTCGAGCAGCAATTACAATTATAAAAAGGGAATCAATTGATATCAGAAGATGGGGCAAAGGATGCAACGAGCGGAAAGGATACGTGCAAACGTGTTTTGTATTTGAAAGTGCTATGCCTAAGTTTATTTCATTAGTTATAAGAATTCTTAAAATACGGATTTCTAGATTATTTTGAAGGTGCTGGCAGAGGCAGGCGTGTCCTGTTGTAGTGTAGTCATATTAATAATATTACAGTCCCGTCGACGCGGTACATGCGACACAAATGACAGTTGGTAACGATATTACAAAATGTGAAAATCGAGGCGCAAATTTCGATGACGTCACACGATATGCAAATTATTGCAACAAATTTTTTTAAATATACAAATTATATAAAAGACCCCTATGGGGTACTCACGTGAATAGGTAGAGCTTCCTTCAGAATTACTTCATGATGGCGGCTTGCATCCGGATTACTTCATGATGGTTCTAGGGTCGTGGATCTTGATTCAGCTTGCATCCAAATTCGCTATCTTCCTCCTATGTAGCGGGAACAACGGAAACGGGTTTATAAGGAACGATAATCAAAGATAAGAGAAAAAAGGGATCTCCGCGTTTCGGAGGCAAGTCCTGACGCGCCTTTCGGAAATTTCCCACTACTCTTTCGTCCACACGCGTCGACGCGGGTCTCGTGCAACGCACTTCTGAAGTGACGGAAATACGCGCAACAAGTCTTTTAAATGTATGGCGCGAAATTCCCGCATATTAAAATTATATGAATGTTTACGGCCTATTTCGGCACGTAACAATAAAACTATTAATCAGGAACCTGTTTCCATGAGTATTTTTTTCTGCTAGTTTTATCCTTCCTAGGTAACAGAACAGATACAATTACCATGGGGATTTGTGTATAAAAGGACGGGTAAAGGGACGATGATTTAAAAATAATAATCATGAGTGTGCTTATTCTGAATGCGGAGCGGGGTAACAATGGCAATATAAACAAAGAGAGATTGCTTTTTGATTTTCTGAAAGAAAATACGTGTTTTTGAAAATTGAACGTAATATTTAAAATAAAGAGTTGAATACCAGTGAAGAGGTTTTAGTTGAGATTAAGTTAATTAAAGAAATAAGAGGCAGCAATAATGAAAGATTAGGAGGTCACAATATTACAGAAGAAGAAGTTGGAAAAGTTTTAGCAAGTTATTGGATTGGTATTTGGAAGAGAAGAAAAGTTTAAAGAAAGAGTAATATAAAGACGGTAGGAAGATTGAAAGTGGAATAAGTCTGTGGAAAGCAAGTAAAAAGAATAGTTTATAATTCGAAGAAAAAGGAAAAGGATTTGTTAACGCATACAATTAAGTTTGAAGAGAGGATTTTGTTATTATTTCAGCAGTTGGTATAAAAAGAAATATTGTAAAAGGGTTTGATTAGCAGGAAGTATAAAAGGTAAGTAAGTACTGATAAGCAATTTTGATAAAAGCAATAAGGGTCCAAGTTTAGTTTTCAAAATTTTATCTAATTTCAAAAAGGGGACTGTGAGTGACTTCTTGTTACATGCTGAAAATCGGCTATGTATCATATTTAGTTTAAGTTTGAATTTGTGAGTAAATTCCCGCCATTATTTCAAATAGACTTGTGCATTTCCGTCATTTCGAAGAGTTGCGTTTGCGCAAAAGAAATGCTCAGACGTGGAGTGATGGCGCAAGTGCGTAGTGTGTGACACGACATTATTAGCGAATGAGACGTCAAACAGTGAAGTTCACCTGTGTCGTTTTTTCTTGTCTTTTCTCTTAAAATGTAGGTTCCTCTATCGTACCTTTTATCGTTCCTTACCTGGTTGATTCCTCTATCGTACCGCTATAGAAAGAAGAGCGAAGACAAAACGAATTTGGCTTCAACGAGGGCGAAGCCCGACCCACGCACAACATGGAAATAAATATGGCTTCTACCGCAATAATAACCGCAAGGTTGTGAAGAGCTCCACATTATTTTGTGAGAACATTTTATCTTTTTCTTAAAGGCGCCTCTGTTAGCACAATAAATATTTTTGGTATGTGATACAATTTGAGACGCAATTATGACGTAATATTTTGTTGCGCAATATTAGGTGCGTTTTAGTATGTATTGCCAACTATCGTAGTAACTCTGAACACGCGCGCGCGGGACTTTAACAGATATACCTTAGATTATAACAGTCGCGCATGCATTATAACATTCTGTCATTGGGGTTTTAAAATAAACAATAGTAGTAGGAATATACGGTCCTTGCTATACAAGTTTCCTCCCATTTAAGCCAATGTGTAAAAGAAGGAACTCTCTCTCATAAGAAATACATTGGGATCTTCTCTATATGGACTATATGTGAGTGCATGAGAGATAGACATACATTAATCTAAGTACATCGTGAGATGGACATGCCTAATTACGGCAGCTTGTTAGTCTTGAAGGCAATTTATTAACTTGCACTTTTTTCATTCATCGTCGACACACCTCACCACATCCCACCTCCCACCTCCACAACTAACGTGATTGAACAACATTTACTGTATTTTATATTCCAATCTCTCAGGGTAATGAAAGTTGTATTCTGTGGTGGTCTCAAGTCTCCAAACGAATCGTGGGTATATTATATTATATCGCATGTTTCCGGATTAATCTCCAACACGCTTTCCCTAAACTCCATTCGTATTTTTCAGGGTTATATTTTACACTATAAATTGATTTGTCAATATTTTGTCTTAGTCCACATCTCTCAATATTACTCCACATCCCTCCACATAAACTTAGGCTAGATATACTAGAATATTTATGCAAATATTTAAGATTGTGGCATATAAGAATTTAATTTGCAAGCGATTGCATTAGGTTTAATGGATTAATCTAGTTATGTATAGATTAGTTTAAAAGATTAAATAAATTAGCGGAAGAATTTGCAGATTCGATGGTCCTGTAGAAGGATGTCGAGTTCTGCGGAAATATGTCCGGGCTCGACGGTCCAGATCAGGGTGTTGAGAGCACGATCCATGCCGTAAGGTAAAAAATGTTAGTTGAAAAAAACTATTGTGCAGATTTAAGATGACAATGTTATTTAATGCTGTTACTAGATGTGCGAATATTTGCTAATATGGTAAAAGGATATACTGTAAGATAAAGGCAAATTAGAATTTAATTAAATTATCCATACCTGAAGCTGAAAAATGCTTGGTTGAAGAAAACTATTGTGCAGATTTTGTTACCAGATGTGCGAATTTTTCAGATAAAATATATGTATTGTTTTAATAACGTTGTGTATAAATTATGTTGCATTATCGATACTGACCTACGCTATCAATTTTTTCCTGCTATCTAACCTAAGTCCATGTGGAGCGATGTGGAGAGATATGAAGTGATGTGCAAGAATGTGGAGTGATGAGGAGGGATGTGGAGTAATGTGAAGGGATGTGGAGTGATGTGAAGGGATGTGAAGGGATGTGGAGTAATGTTGAGAGATGTGGAGTGATGTGTAGGTGGGTGGAGTGATGTGGAGGGATGTGAAGAGAGGTGGAGTGATGTGAAGAGATGTGAAGAGAGGTGGAGTAATGTGGAGTTATGTGGAGGGATGTGGAGTGATTAAGCAACTCGTTCCAAAAGAACCGTTTCATCTTTACTATGCGGATGTGTTAGCTAGAAACGAAGACGAAAATTTTGACAAATCAATTTATGGTGTAAAATATAACCCTGAAAAAATACGAATGGAGTTTGGGGAAAAGCGCGTTGGAGATTAATCCAGAAACAAGCGACATCACCTTAAGCAATATGATACACCCACGGTTCGTTTGGAGACTTGAAACCACCACAGAATACAACTTTCATTACCCTGAGTGATTGGAATGTAAATTACAGTAAATCTTGTTCAATTACGTTAGTTGTGGAGGTGGGAGGTGAGATGTGGTAAGCTGTGTCGACGATGAGTGAAAAAAGTACAAGTTAATAAAATGCCTTGAGGACTAACAAGCTGCCGTAACTAGGTATGTCTATCTCTCGATGTAATTAGATTAGTGTATGTCTATCTTTCACGTACTCACATATAGTCCATATAAAGAAGATCCCAATGTATTTCTTTCCTTCTCCTACACATTGGCTTAAATAGCAGGAAAGTTGTATAGCAAACACCGTATATTCCTACTACTAACAATATTAAGTATTTGCACCTACTGTAGGTTTGGTTAGGACTGCGATATTTGGGGGATACGTGTGTTACCAGACCCTTGGCGTACGTATCTGAACCATCGCTTGTTGGCGAATTTGAGGACTCTGAGGTACGAAAAGAACCGATGTAGAAAGGAGTAACTGGGACCAGAATTCAACGAGATTATAAAATAACGGGTTTGCACCGTCGGAGGGTGGCTAAAAAATGTATAATATTTTATTCCTTGACATATTTTTTATTTGAGTGAATTTGTTTCAGTAGATTGTTGTCATTTTTTAAAAATATTGTAAAAAGAATTTGTCAAATTATATTTGACACATAAAATGGCTTTCAAAGTTTCAACACTTAATTTTGATTTTTCTGATGTCCACACTTAATTTTAAAAGTCGGGGCTTTTGAAAAACGTCGCGGGACGCGGGACAAATTGTGAAAAATCGGGACTGTCCCGCTAAAAGCGGGACGTCTGGTCACCTTAATATACACGTACTTAATTTGCATACATACATTTACCCATTACCCTCGATGGAGTAATCAGGTCCTGCGCAATCCTTTTAATCTTGTGGAACCTTTAAACGCTGTTAGCAATCTCTTTGCATACCTTCCTTTCCTGAAACACATCCAGAAAAAATTAGCTTTAAATATTTTAAACATGAAGTTGAAGTTTGGTCTACGAAGGACTCGGAACTAGTAGTATGAGGGTGCGGGTGCGATACCTAGGTGTTCATTGCCTTCATTTTACGCATCTGGTAGAAACTGAGCTTCCAGAACACTTAAAATTGAAGTTTCTCTTTTCAATTTTGCTGGATTTTTATAAATTATGCAGCTGCATTCACAATAAGCTAAGCTAAAGAAAAACGTAATCACATGGACGCTCATTCAGATGGAAAGATGGAATTTCATTATTATATTTCTACAGACAACTTTGCTTTTGAAACTACTAGAAATTTACTAAGCTATTTGTTATTTGCAAGATACATAAAGTCGATTACTTAAAGGATATCAAATAAATAAATTTTTCACAACTAACATACTTTGCTAGTCGTATGTTATAAAAAAGGCGTACGTTAATTATTGCATTGTTTTATTATGGCCAACAAAGGACTAATATAGTAATAAGAGTGTACATGAAAGCCTAAATATTGACATATCATTTTTATAGGTTAATTCATCTGAAAATAAAGAAATGTAGGCAATTTTCAATACACGTTTCCCATAGAGAGTTTGCCTGTCTATTAGGTGTTACAGTGCGTTTTATTTCACTTGCAAATTCCTAACAAATCAAACGTTGACCAAAAATTAAACTAATTTTACTTTATTACTTACAGAACAATCTCAAACTTTTTACTAGATATCGCAACCTTCAGCTGTTTTATTCAATATAATAATTCTATATTCAATATACCAAACCAACCCCTAATAACTGACAAATTAAAACATACATATGTCTTTTCGACCGCACAATCAGCGCAATACATGTGGCCCTATTGAATATTATGGCACCCAACCTATATAAAGTTTTTAGTGTAGACCCCCCATACAGACCCCCAAACATGCTTTTAACAACTTTTCGCATTCATATTTGACCGTATTTTGTTTAAAGTCAAAGTTTGAAAGCCCCCTGTGCGGATAAACGGACCTCCTGGTATTCTGCAACCGTTCCTGTGGATACTTCACTGTTCTATTTTGTAAAATACGATTGTCCAGGTTATTTAGCGTGAAATTGCTTAGTCGTTGCTTACTAGAGAGGACTACTATATTCTAGAAAGATCCTTGACTTTTCAACACCTTTTTTCTACACGCGTTAATCATAATTAGTGTATTTAAAGTTGGAGAATTGTTTTTCAGAGTTATTTGTAGGCTGCAGATTTTTAAACAATCTTCCATGTGTCACTGTTATAAAACGGATCTCTAAAGCTCTACTTACGCAAGTAAACAAAATTTTAATAAGGAATGACAAGTTTAAAATCCAAATTACTTTATAAAACACACAAGTCATTAAACATAATTAGTGACCTAAAGCGCGACAATTTTATAAAAAATATTAAACGTTTTGCTAATAACACTGTCACACGTAAGTAGGAGAATATGGAGGTTCTGGAACAACGCCACCCCCATAGCACCACTGCCACCGCTATCGCCACCTGAATGTTTGCAACCCACTTCGTTCATCTAACCTATTTTAGGAAACCCACAATACAATTTATTTTAATTAATAACAGTGCATTAATAAACACATTTTATTAAATAGATATGTACATTATAATTTATTTCGAATAACTACAACGTTCCGCAGAACGCATGTCAAACTATTATTTTCGTGTCGTAGACAATGACTTGAATAATTATTTTGCTATCGCAGCTGTTTGAGACTTGGAACATCAAATATTTTCACATTTTGAACGTTATCCATGGCCTACTCTCTTTTATGAAGGGCTCTAAACACGAATCTCAGCGCCATCACGTACTTTGGACCAGTACTTATTTTAAAATTTATCGGTGTGTAACGTTTTAAGTGTGTAATGTAAACATTATGGTAATTTTAATTAGAGTTTATTTTATTAGGATTTCTACTGATCCTGATTCGTTCATACCCAACTCATTAATCAGGGGCAGATCTAGGAAAAAATTTCGGAGGGGCCACAATCTTGTTTGGACAGTGTGTCGCAAATACAGGGAGTTTATAAAAGAACTCCTTGATTTAAAAAAATCATAATTAAGGAAAAAACGATGCCAGTAATAAACTTTCAGGTTTTAAACTTGAGTTCAGTATATTGTCAAGATTGTTTTGTTAATATTCGATCGCAGTGCATGGCCTTGGAGCGAGCGTGGTGGGGGAAGAGTGCTACTACTTCCGCTGGCCGGCAGTTGCTACTCATCAGTCATGGCTACACCAGAGCAGAAAGCTCTCTGTGTGATTTGGTTTATTCAATCAAGTTCAGTGGTCACAGTTCAGCATAATTATCGACGTGAATATGGCGGTGATGCACCTACTAACAAAACTATTCTGCAGTGATATAATCACTTTCGGGAAACAGGCATGGTCTTAAAAATTAAGCCACGGGGTAGGCCTTCAGTCTCTGAACAGAGTGACGTGAGGTATGTGTGACTACTCCGCCCAAGGTTCCGGGTTCGAATCCCGACACGGTCCGCTTGAAAAATGTTAGGCGAGCATTTTTCACAAAAATACACCCTCGTTCGGATGAGAGGTAAAATGGAGGTCCGGTGTGTGAGTGTAATCACGCACGTTAAAGATTCCTACCTTGTTTGGAACGGCAAGGGTTCGGCAAAATTCCAAATTTTCCAGGTAAAAAAACTCGCTTTCTGGCCAATGTAGTACCTTCGGCTGGAGCATTAGAAAATCTCATGTAAAGTCTCTGAACAGAATGTGAAACAGAACTGTACATCTTGTATTCATAGCCCTAAAAAGTAATTGGCAAGGCGAAGTTTGGAGTTGGAAATACATAAGTCTACCGTGTACAAAGTGATGCGAAAGAGGCTTAAATTATATGAGTATAAGATTCAACTTCTGCATGAAATCAATCAGAATGACAAAGTGAAAAGATTCGATTTAGCAGCCTACATTTTGAACAGGATTGAAGAAAATGAGAACTTCCTAGCAAATGTTATGTTTCATATGAGGCGACTTTTCACGTAAGTGGGTCTGTCAACTGACACAACTGTAGGATTTTAGAGTCTGAGTCACCGCATGAATTCATAGAATATCAGCGAGACTCTCTCAAAGTCAATGTTTGGTGTGTATTGATGCATGATCGTATCGTAGGACCTTTCATATTCGCAGATAAGACAATTAATGGGGATATTTATTGTGAAATACTTGAACTATACGTTTTACCACAGAAAAAGGACGTGTAGATTGGTAGACGTGGGTCGATTGCATGGCCACCAAGGAGCCCAGATCTGACTCCACTAGATTTCTTTTTTTGCGGACATGTAAAAAACATTGTTTATTCCGAGAAGATCCGTGACATTGCTCATTTGAGGGAGAGGATTGTTGCAGCTGTAGCATCCGTCATGCCTGTTATGCTGCTGAATACCTGGGAAAAAACTGATTATCGTTTAGACGTGGCCAGGGCAACAAATGGTGCACATAGAACTTTATTAGGTATCAAAAAAAACTTGAGAAGATTCTCTTTGATACTATATAGGTTTAATAACTATTATTTTAACTTTACTGTGTACAAATAAAACTTTAAATTAAGGAGTTCTTTCATAAACTCCCTGAATATTGGAAGATACTAGATGCTTTTGCCTTTAATATACTGATTCATTCACACAGTTAACTGGAAACCAAAATATGGATAGCTATTTTTATTTTTAATAACAAAAAATATTGCTGCACTGAAATGTTATTTTACAAAAATATATATAATAGGTATTGTATTAAAAGCTTGAATTAGAGGAAAGTCGTCTAATATAGAGTACTTTTTTAGATAAACAAAATACGTATGGAATTAATTTTTCTGCTAAACTAGAAATACGTAGACGTGCGCATTGTTTCATTGCTACGTAAATGTATTAAAAATAATTAGGCACCTACAGAGGTCCAAGGCAAATTCCATATTAAGCACATAGCTCTTCTAATATGGAGTAGTGTTATAGTGTAACGTGTCAATTTGCCATTGCCTAGCCATGTTACATTGAGGTTCCACTTCCTTCCTTATACAAGTATTTCTTCATCTTAATTTTATATTAATATCGTTTACAATCACAAGTTAGTTTTGATTTGTTTAACATTTCTCTTTAGTATTATAAAATAATACACTATATACGCCAATCTTTAGTTTTAATTTAATATTCTTTCTTTTGTATAAATAATATAAATAATTATAACACAAATGTATTTTTCTAATTGGTAAACCATTGAATAACGTCTATAAATACACAACTGATGTATACATGAAGCTGTCATTTAGGATGGTTTTCTTGTTTGTCGCTCACTCAAAATGTGTGGTTATCTTCAAAACCAGAATAAATTTTGATGCTCTTGAAATCTGACTTCCTTTTGAGCACATGCCGTTTCCCGATAAAGATGTCCTTTCTAAGGCCATGATGTCGTACCTGAATACTAACAAAATACGTCTATCTGAATTACCCATTCAAAATATTTAAGAATGGGTTCTTTGGTGGAATATCTTCCAGTGATATATCCTTCGGTAAAATATTCTCTGATAGCGTATCTAATTATCTATGCTAGGCTATCTAAGTCTGATGCATAAATTCTATTACCTACAAATATTATTTATTATCGCACAAGAATTTTATGTTGAAGTTTATTTACCTTCTAAAATAAATTAAATGTTCCAGTAACAAAACATATGGTTGTGGAACAAAAGATTTGGCTCTTACAAATTTGAAGTTTGAGGTTAACAACCAAAATAAATAACGATGGTGTTTGTCTCAACAAACCGTAAGAAGATATTATAATTCTAAACAAGCCGTAAGCTCAATGTTTAAGCATACGTTGTCTTTCACATATCATGAATACAGGTATGAGTTTATCTTATTTACTTTTGTGACGGAACAATGTGCATGTATTACATTCTGACCCTTAATTATCTAGAAAAATAATGCATGTAAAATATAATCTTAACTTTATTTACCTATTACCTTAACTAATTTAATATTATCTTTGCTTTCCTGGTATAACCTTATAAATTGTAAACATGAAAGCTTTCATGAAATCTTTTTTGTGGATCTGGAGGTTATGTTCAATTTATATGTTTAATTCAAATTCTCGTAACTAATATTAAATACAACAAAGCGTATTTATGATTTCTGTTTACTTAGAACGTTAATTTGAAATTGTGTCTAATCACAATAATAATTTTAGATTTTCTAATATCTTATCTGGTAGAGTTTAAGACAAAATTTTAAAATTGCGAGAGTGTAGATATATAAACTACACTTAGTGATTTTGTCGCATGACAATTTGGTTGTAAGAAAATAACGGTATGTATTAAATTTTTTATTAATGTTGTAAAATACGGTAACAAAACTACGATAGCTAACTAGGAGAGAAAAGTGGACTGTATATAAAATTAAGTGATAATTTAACAAACAACATATAATTAATGGTTTTAATCAGTTCAAGCGTTTACTAAAAGCACTCACCTGGTGTTTATGAAACCGTGGTAACAAAACAAACGATGTAACATCTACTCTGCTTTTTGCGGGTGTAGCGAAGCACATTTATATCAATTGCGGTTCGTAAAATTAATTTGTCTACGTAGAACGTGTAAAACAGCGATACGGTCTATTAGAACGACAAATCGATTCTCTGGCTTTGTAGATTTTCCAGTCACTACACTGTGTTCTTGCACATGCGGAATAACGTTTATCACTCGCAACACTTGTTGGCGCGTGCTTCAAATAAAACCATGTGAATTTTACTCTAACAAATTTAAATATCCCGAGGCGGACGTAAATAATCAACAAGCTTGACAGAAATAAAATTTAGCTTTAAATTATTTACAATATAAACGGAACAAATGTTATTAACTAAACGTCTATATATAAGTCGTATTAAGGTATTTACTTTTATCATGTTCTAATTTGCATTCCTATAACTTGTCTGGGTAAAATTTAACATTTTTCTCTAAACCCCTGAGATATAGTCTTTTGCAATCTACCGCAGCCACAAACGGTCGATGTTAGTCCCGTCAGAGTTTTGTTTAGACTCTGTTGTACACCCATTCCTACCTGTAAAAAGGAAAGGTTCACTTGGCGCCCAACGCCATTGCTTTTTCTCAATTTTTACTTTAATAGTCAACGCCACTTGGCGCCCAACGCCTCCCCACACTTACATACTTGGCGCCCAACGACTATTTTTCTAAATTTTTTCTCAACGTCCCCACCTTGGTGCACAACTAAAATTTTTTTCCCTTATTAGTCGATACCTTGGCGCACAACGTTTAATTTTTCTACATTTTTTTACCTTAACACCCACATTGGCGCCCAACCTTATTTTTTTCTGAATTTTTATCTTAATAATCAATACTTTAGCAACCAATTTTACAATTTTTTCTAAAACTTTTCTCTACATGCCAATACTTAGGTGTCCAATATTTTTTCATTACGTATTTTCCGTTAAACGACGTCCCTTACTAAACAACCACTATAGTTTTAAACTCACTACAATAATAGAATATATTATCTTATGGAACGCTTTCTACAATACAAAGTCACAATATACCTTTACCGATTTATGAAATTTTTTCGTTTAAATAAAATTTATTACATATACGTATAATAAAATATCACTCATTACTTAAAGATACGTTCAAAATTTTCTTAACTCTTTGTTTCAATATGAAACTGGCGCCCCAACAACAATAATAAATTAAAAACAAAACATAACTTATAAGTTCCTCAAAATAAATTTCATTAAAACGATTTCTTTTTCTCAATAATATTTCTCTTAAACTTTTATAATGGAAGATAATTTTACTGCAGGACATTTATTATATTATTACGTTTTGCTTTACTAATGGGTTTTTTTTACCTATATTGCCAGCTGAAAGGCACAAGGATAGATAACGAAGATTTCCTAATGATGTAAAGAGCCCAAGGTTATTTTATATGGAAAATGGCTCGTAGATAAGGAAACCTCTAAAGGCTAAGCAGCTAGTCGAGCGATTTGCTCTAGATACAACATGAGTTGAGGGTCGGGGTTGGATTATGACCAAAAGTATAGTGCATATGGCGCCACCAAATTTTTGTATGCAATGAAGACCTAATTTGAGTCTGTTTGTATAAGGGGAATGCGGAAATCTATAATCAAATACCGCTGTACAAAACAAATATTACGAGAACATAACCCTTATAGATGCTTACCTTATGGCTCGATATTGATCGTTAAAGATGCAGTGCTACACTTATAAACAGATTAAACCAAGATCAGCAACGTTTGTGCATTCACTTCAAAAAATTTATAATTAATAAGAATCAAACCTCATTCATTCTAACTACTAATCATAGACTTGACCAAAAATGAATTTCTATTCTCTTAAGTTTTAGTTGGAAATTATTTACAAAGCTTTATCTTAACAAATTTACATCAAAAATTAACTAAATTATGATTAGGAAAAATATGTACTTAAATACTCGATAATAATCTCAGCATCTGTATTTCACAAAAATTTAAGTGTTGTAATTTTTACATTATAAAAGTCTGGCAATAATTATTCTTGTAATTGATTAAACTTGAGCATTTTGAATCACTAAATGTATACTACATATCTTTTTTTTTATTTGGCCTTCGGTAGTACTACTTAGACTTCACATTTAAATTGTATAATAAAATATTTCAATTAATAACTATTGTTGAGCAAAATGAAACAATTTACTTATCTAAACTTGGATAGTTTGGTATTCAAATAATAGCTTTAATTTTTGTTAATCCTGAAAGTTAACCTTTATTCTACATATATACTACCCTCTACCAATTTTTTGTTTGTACTAATGAAAAAATAAAAGTGTAGTTTAATAGATTTCTTTCACCAATGATAAAATCACAGGTCAATCACATAATGAACTAGGAAATTTCCAGGTAACAAACAAAAACTTACTTGTTTGTCATTTCAAAGGTTACAACTTGACGTACTTAAGACTCTAATTACATACCAGATGTTTATCCAACAGAAGAATATTTGCAAAGTATTCGGACCATCTCCGGAATATTAAATGATAATTTGAAATCTTCTTATTTCAACAATAAACAGGTTACAATTCTCCAAAACCACATAATTTAATTAACCTGGTTACAGAATATCAAACGAACATCACGTGCATCTACATCAAGTAAATTATCCACGTTGAATAAATTGCCACATCAAATAAACTGCATATTAAATAAGTTGCATACTAATTAAATTACGTTTCAAACAAGTTGCATTTTAAATAAAATTAACATTTCCAATCAATGCATTTCAAATAAGTTGCACTTCATATGAGTTGCACTGTAAATTTAAATTAACAAAGGCCCTAAAGCTCGGCAATATTTACTGCTATTTTAAAGCCAACCATTTTAAATTACGCCTCGTTTTGTGCAAACTATATTTCGCCAAGCGTCGACATATAGTGGTTTTAACAAAGACGATTTAATATCGACATCAACTTTTATCTTCTTGCGTTTCCAACACCAGGTGTAATAATCCGATGCCATGTTCATTTGTACAAAAGAACGACCTTCTCAAGCAACAGCTCAGGTGAAAGTGTTTTATTATGACGTATACTACCGCCTGACAACAGTTACAACGATTATTCCAATTATCGAAGGAGGGAGCTCTTATAATGACGCTCGTAAATGGTATTTTCTGTCACCGCTTAACTTATAATTTATGCTCGCAGTTCTAAAGCATATGTTGATTCAACAACATGTAATAAATATTACGTAAACTGTGTAGGGATATTAGGTTTGAATTGAACTTTTATAAAATTATTAACTTAAATATTTGTCAAGATATTGCAGGAAAATAAACTTGTTACAATATGATGAGCTTGAATATAAACTTTACATAAGATCAGTAGTTTCAAAAAAGCTATGGAAGAAAAAAGAAAACTGTTAGCTCGTCTATTACGCAAAGAAGTTTCTAAACCACCTCCTCATAAATATCTTTTAAATTATAATATAACTTTTAAACAAGATAACGAACAAATAACTAGTACAATAAAGTCGGTTACTACTTTGTTTAATGATTTTGAGGGAAACAGTAATGACTATCTTTACATGAATAAAGTCATGCCTGGCACATGTTTGTGGCAGAATAAAGCGTTTATCTATACCTGAAATTAATAATGAAGAAGCAACAATTTTCAAAAATAAAAGTTATGCAATAGCACTACTATTAGAAGCTGATCTTCATGAAAAAGTAGAAAAATATGAATTATCTGCTGGCATAAATAAAGTTTCTTTAATAAATCCAACCCCACTATAAATGTTCATCCTCCTACCGTAACATATCTATCTAATCCTACACCAATTTTTTCCAGGTCAATTAAATTTGACGGTAAACAAAACACATTATATGAATTTTTAGAAAGAGTGACTGAATTAGCTGAAATAATAAAATTTTCTAAATAAAGAGTTGTATTCGTCTGTCATGGACTCTTTGACGGTGATGCAATTATCTGGTATAAGGAAATAAATTGGGATTCCTTAGTTGCGCGTCTAAAACAAGATTTCCTACCTCCAAATACAGAAACTATGTTATGGGAAGAAATACGTAACAGAAGACAAAAACCAAACGAAACAGTAACTATTTATATAATAAAATGCAAAATTTATTTTGTAGATTTCAAAAACCACCATTAGAATCAACAAGAATTCAAATAATATCACAAAACTTATTACTTGATTTTATTACACCTCTATCTATAATTTTACCTACAATTTAAACAATCTCAGATCTAGTAATTGCTACAAGAAGACTAGAAGAATCCTTTATAGTAAAAAACCAAGCAGTACTTTTGTTAGATAACTATAAACAATCAAGTACCTCAACATTTAATCAAAATAAAAATACCCTACAAAATAAATTTTAGAAACAAAAAATTTCTACATACACAAAATCCTTGGATAAAATAAATTATTTTCCGCTACAAAATAAAACAGATAAATATCACTCCCCTAGACAAGAGTCTCAAATTAATACACTGTTTAATACCTTTAAACACTCTCAAAAGCAATCAACCTTCTCTAACAATAAAAATGCACCAATAAAAAATTTATTTTTGCATAAAAGTGTATTTTTCAAGTAATATACAGCCAGCACAAATTTCCTGTTGGAATTGCCAAGAGCAAAGACATACCTATACTTCCTGCAAATATACAAGAAAAATTTTCTGCTATAAATGCGGTTACCCAAATGTAACAATTTCTTCGTGCCCCAACTGTTCAAAAAACTAATATCGAAGTACTGGAAAAATAGCCGATCTGGTACTTATCGTAAATAGGCTAAAAATAAATATTACCAAAACAATAATAAGTCTGAAAATAATCAAGATTGGTTAAAAATTGGTTAAATAAAGTAAAAATTTTTATAAACAAAATACTTCCTACATAGAAACATTTCATTTTATTTCTAAACCTTTAGACAACAGACCCTACATAAAAGTCAAATTACTCGATATTGATATCACTGCACTTTTCGTTACTGGAAGTAATATTTGTGTCATAAGCTCACGTGGTATTCCTATAATAAATAAATAAAATTTAGAAATCTTTCCTTTAGGTGAACATAAATTATTTACTGCAGACGGCACATCTAAAAAAATATCCGGTACCGTAGACTTTCTCATTTTTGTAGGTAAACTTTGTCGTTTTATTACCTGTTTATTGTTCCCTAACTTTCGCATTCATTTATTTTTGGCACTGATTTCGCACAAAAGTTTGATCTCACCTTGGACTTTAAAAATAATTTCTGGGAAGTTTTTCCTCAACAAGTGAAACGGTCTCTTTTACATATCTTAACTCTTATACAAAAACCCCTCAACTACATAATAAACTTTGCTCATTAGAATATTTACCATCAACTGAATTTTCTCAAGCTAAAAAAATTATCGATTTCTTTTCTAGTATTGTAAGTACGGACAAAAAATTAGGTCGTACTGATAAAATATCTATGCATATCGATACTGGTGATCATAAACCATTTCCCCGTCCCTTATCGTCATATGTGTCTAAAATATTAAACGAAAAGTTAGTATCTCATTTAAATATGTTGGAAATAGATTTAAATAATGTCGATAATTTCTATAGTTCATTAAAAGACGAGATCATTAAATCTCCAAATAGTTATCCACAGTGGAAAGTCGAAAATAACTTAGTTTATAAATTTGAACCCGTTGACTTACCGTTTTCCTCAAATATTTCTGAGTGAAAACTTTTAGTGCCTACTAAACAAAGAAAAAATTAGTGATTGTCATGATCTGCCTATCGCTGGTCATTTTGGTTATTTTAAAACTTTGTTCAGAGTAAAGGAGACATACTACTGGCCAAAAATGAAATTCGATATTATGCGATATTTCCGAAACTGTCTTATCTGTGGAGCACAAAAAGCTTCTAATTTACCACTATTAGGATTATTTGAAAAGGAAAAAGATGTGCGTTTCCCCTTCCATGTTTTAGCTCTCGATCTTATCGGACTCCTTCCTCGTTCCAAACAAGGTCACAAATGGCTACTAGTCATAGGTGACTGGTTTTCTAAATTTACCTTACTTCACACACTACGTAGTGCTCAGGCACATACCATAGACAAATATCTAAAAAACAATGTTTTCCTAACTTACAGCGTACCCCGCTTTATTATTTGTGATAACGGCAGTCAGTTGACTGGTCATATCTTTAAAAATGTATGTTCCAAATATGATAGTGAACAAATTTGGTTTAACGTAGTATATTCACCGCAGTGTCACTTTGTAGAAAAGATATATAAAACTGTAGGCACTGTCATCGGGTCATATATTAGTACACATAATATATGGGTGAAAATTTGTCTAAAGTACAATACGCAATAAATTCCGCAAAACATGAAGTAACTGATTTCACACCAAATTTTCTTGTTTTTTGGCCGTCATATACCTATTTCTGGTAAATTTTATAGTTCGTCTTACAAACTTTCAGATAATGTCGATGTTATGCCAGAAGATAGAGAGGCATATGCCGTTGACCATCAAGGTCTTTTTGCTCTTTTTGAAGAAATCCGTAATAAACTTCATTTAGCATACAAAAGTATGGCTAACAGATACAATGTCCGTCGCAGAGAAATTTCGTTTAAAGTCGGAGATACTATCTACAGAACAAACAAAATTTTATCGAGTGCAGTAGATGAATTTTCCTCCAAGCTCGCACCAAAATATATCTTATGCACTGTGAATAAAAAACTGTCAAACCTTGTATATAACCTCACTAATCTTGATGGATCAAAAACGAATAATTGGCACACCAAGAACCCTAAACCTTATACTGGTACTGACATAAATTAAATTTTGCTTGTATAATCACCCCCCCCCCGCGCAATTGCATTTTTCTATTAATTTTTTGTTATATGATTCGTGTAACCAGTAATAACTTTATTTTTCTCTACATTTTTTTTCTTTCGATCTTTTTTTCTTAAACACGTCACCAATGAGTGGATAGTCCTTACCATTATAACCTCACCGATTTTATGACTTCCCAGATTTTTTTACCCCACCGATTATGTATTCCTTTCGGACGTCTGATACTCGTTAGTTACCACACCACTCATTGCTGTTCGTTTTCAGTATTCTTCAAGATTCTGAATGAAATGCGTTTAACAAGTCGCCATAAAACCCTCTAGGAACTGGGCGTTTCTAAATGAGAAAACCCCCGAACACTAATCGTATTTTAATGAGAAAACCCATTAACGCTAATCGCTTTTAATGGAGACAATCATTATCACTAGTTATAATTTAATGGGAAAACCCATTACACTAATCATTTTGTGATGAGAAAACTCATAAATGCTTATCGTGTTTTAATGGGAAAATATATAATTGTTTTATAATAGAAAACACATTAACACTAATTGTTTTTAATGAGAAAACCCATTAAATGTGCAAAAGTAGATTGGTTCTGCTATCAACATCCTACTACTAACACATATGTATGGGTTACGTGGGGTGATGACATTTGTGTCTACCAAAAATAACCAAAATAAATCTTAGAATTTCCCATGTTAAATCCCATGAGAAAACCGGTTTTTTGTTTTCGTACGTACATATCTTATCTACTGCTTTTATTTGTTTTTTTATACATTTAATTATTTATTTATGTATTTGTGTATTTGTGTGTTTCTGTATTTATACCTTAGTTCTACTCCGGTCTCTTTTAGCTACTACATAACATAAGAAAGATAGGGATCTGTAACCTGCAATATGACACACACTCCAACTGTCATTTGCTCCACTTTTCTTCTGAAACAAGGCATATTACTTAGAGAAAATGTTCGCCTATAATTCTTTCAGGAGTTTCGAATTCCGAACCTTTCGATCAAGAGTTATTTGCAAATCAAATGGATGTTTAGTTTAATTTGACAGGAAAAAAGTATCCGACAAGAAATTTTTTTCAAAAATACCCATTCAAGGAAACGGAATCAGATATTTTTAGCTGCCTTCATTATGAAGTATAGTAAGCTCTATAGATTATTTGAAATGTCACCCTTTTTTTACCCCTCTACTAAGCTATATAATTACATAGTTTTGACTAGGCACGACGATATGACAAGCATTATGAAGTGCTTGTTTATAGTTACCCATCGTACGTTGTCAAAGCTGAATAATAAAAAATATATATTAATTTTAAACTTTAATTTCAATCTTCTCTCATAGCACTTTTATTTTCTTAGGTACGACGTATAAAACCCACGTCTAACTTAATTGTATAAGTTAAAAGTAGCAAATTATCTCCTCCAAAATTCCAATACATTACTGCAGTCGTTCTTATAGCTGATTATTATAAAATATGACAGTTTTGTTTCAAAATCTTAACGGCCATAACTGTCATATTTTTTAAAATGCTATAAACTGTTGTGTTTATTATCCAGTAATGTTTTAGTTAGTCATTCCTAACGATTATTGCTAGAAAAGAATATATTACGAATATATTACTTGTGGTAGCATTTATAATAAGCTCAGGTAATTTTTGAGCTAATGAAGACGAGCGAGACATACAAGGGACCAACTCGATTTAAATAATAATGTTTAAATTTTAGTATCGGGCAAGAAAATAAAATTAAATCTAGGGTTTAATTTGTTTGCTTAAGTATTATGATAAGTGGATGATTTGCTTGACGAAAAAACCTTTTTAATTAATTTAGAGACTAACAAATTAAACTTTTAACTAGCTCGTGATACCTTTATAAATTTACAAGCAGATTTTACCAAACGTTCTCCGTAGGATTGTATAACTTGCTGAAAAACGTTAAGGTGTCACAAATAAACTATTTCATTAAGATTGTGCTTCTGCAAACTTTCAAAACAAAATCTATATTAACCATTTAAAAATACTTAATATTGCCACGAATACTCTTGTGCAATAACAACAGTTTTTCTTTATTAACGACTGATTACAAAAAATCTTTTCAACTACTCGTAGCTACAGTAGAATTCTAAAGCACTCACGAAAATTGCCTTCAAGCTAATCGCTAACAGCACAAATACTAAGTTCTTAAAGCTACACCGCTATCTTCTTAATTGCTATCAAAGCACTATAATAAACTCTTAAAGCACTAATTGTTAATCTATGCAATCATTACTGGACGGGTCAATAGGCGTTTCATACTAATTAATTTATGTATAAAAATTACTTACATTTTCCACCATTGCTTGTCTCACTAAACTGTATTCCAATTATACCATTACACATAGGGATGTCTTTCACTTCCTTAAATTGTTTACAAAATAAAATGACTCTACCGCATTAAACCACTATTAATGTTACGTTACCGGCTAGTCGACCATACGAGCAAGTCGGCAGACACGTGCGATCAGTTCCAAAGTTTGTTTACAACTGCCCATTTTACAAGGAAAACAGGTAAAGGTAGGAATTAGAATTAATATTAATAAGACATTTGTAAATGCGCTTAACATACCGCCCACCAAAATAAGAATGAAAAACTTATTTTCTAAATTGATAGTACTATTTACAATAAAAAACAAAAAATTAATGCCAATTAAAAGTGATTGCGATACCTCCCCTGTTGGAAGAGGACAACCAAAAGCTTCTTTAACATCCCATGCATAGTTTTAACGTTTGCTACGCAAACTATTTTATCAGATCCAAAGTATAAAGAGTCCATTCTACCTAAACGTCATGATAAAGAAGGAATGTTAGCCTCTTTTATTAAAATCAAAGTTTCAATTTTAATTTTACATGTAGTAGATAACCATCTCGTTTCTGCTGCAACATACTTAAATACTCTGTACGCGAATGATGCCAAAAGGATTGTTGTATCCTTGTACTAGTTGCCAGTGATCCAACATTGACAATTTCAAGTCCATGATGCATGGATCAGGAATGACTGATACAAGAACCAAACTAAAATAATGACTAGGAGTCAAATAAGAAGAATCATCTGGATTATTAGTTAAAGGACACAAAAACCTCGAATTGAGAATTGCTTCAAATTGTACCAATACAGTATTCAGTTCTTCGTAAGAAAGAATCTGATCATCAATAGCCTTTTATAAATATGATTTAACCGATTTTATGTCTGCCTCCCACAAACCTCCGAAATGAGGTACCACAGGGGGATTGAAAACAAATTCAATTTCTTCAGAGACTACTGATACTTCCATAAGTTTTGCCAATTCTACCGAAGCACCAGTAAAATTAGTACCACAGTCGCTGTATAACTTGATGCATTTTCCACGACGAGCGATAAATCAGCGCAAGGCACCATTAAATGCATCTTTTGAAAGATTTGATACAAATTTCAAATGGATTGTTTTTGTGCTGAAACACAAACAAGCATATATATATATATATATATATATATATATACCTTAAAGACCTTGAACCACGCACCCGATTCATTGTGATAGAAAGGGGGCTACCAAAATCCATACCCGTACCCTAGCTGAGAGCAAGTCAGCCGTGGGAGGACAATAAGCAATAGGATTAACTTGAAAACAGTTTATGCACTTTTGTAAATATTGCCGTTTAGCCCTTTTTGCACTTAAAATCCAAAAAATTTCGTGTTACCTAAAATTGCGCGGCTTTTAAACCAGGATGTAAATGTGTCTGATGACAGTCCAATATAACCAATTCTGTTAGGCAATGAGAACGGGGTAATAATAAAGGAAATTTTGCATTAAATGACAATTATGAATTGCGTAACCTACCGCCTACCCTGAGCAAACCACGGCTATCCACCAACGGACTTAACGAACGAAGCTGTTTAAGAATAGGCCTGCCAGATTCAAGACCTTTTATATCCTTACCAAATACTTCGTGTTGAACTAATACACCAGTAGGATTTCCATCCTGCTTCGAAGAAGTTTTTAATGCCAAAATAAGTTTTTGAACATATATACGACATATGTTCGCGCCAATTGTAATTTAATTTGTTATTAAATAAATGATGGTAAATCCAGTTTATATTGTACAACATAGAACTGGTTCTTATCTACAAAATTCATTCATTTTTCAAAATTATACGACAGTTGAACCTTACTAATTGTACCGACGTGAATAATTTTCGGTATGTGTTTAAATGTGTCAATCACATGTTTGATTATATAGCAAATACTCACCAGTGGTTATAACTAGTGACCGTACGTAATAGTATAATACTCCAATTTCCAAACATCACTCTTGTTTTCCTTTATTCCATATTATTGCGCGTTGAATGAAGTGATAATCTACCGCGATTGGTAAGTCTCTGTTACGCATTATATCATATTAATTGTTGTTGTTACGCATATGGTCCTGCTATCGAAGGTATTTATAGTTTGAATATTGCATTCACGCATTTAATGTAGCACATTTGCTAAAGCTTAGACAACATATTTTCTGTAAATTAGAATACTTATTTAGCAAATCGTCTAAAAAGTTCTCTACCACCACAATTTTTAACGATAATATTCTTTTTTCCAATTCGACATGTGATACATTCATATGATCACTATCCAAGAGTGGTCTAGACGGCCATTTGTCAAGCGGTAATTATAACCAATGAGGACCAGTCCACCATAACAGATGATCTACCAAGTTCAAAGCCAATATGCTACGTGATGCGCAATCTGTTGGATTGTCAATTGATTTAACATGATGTCAGCAAGAAGGTGCAACCAAAGACTGAATGCGAGATATTCGATTTCTCACAAAAGTTTTTACAAATGAGATAATTAACAAATCCACGATAATGTTACTGTAGAGTCTGACCAAGCATTTATTCATACCCCATTATAAGGCATCACAAAAACCGTAATTGTTACGTAAAATCCAACGAGGAATTGTCAATCGTGACAATTGTGATAATTGTTTTAAGTATTCTAACCATTATGATGTGCCGATTCACAAGAAAACCAAGGGAATTAATAAACCCAAAGGATCAAAAATCTTTGCTATTGCTGAGATCATGTTTTTTGTTAATTTCCTGTTCAATGGATTTACCTCATAAATGAAATCGCCCACCAAAGGTTGCCATTGTAATCTCAAAACTTTCTGAAAAATGACTGTTGTGTCATTAAACGAAAATGTTCCTTGACTACGTAAAGAATCTGGTAAGTTCCCTAAAACCACCGAAAAGTTGCTATTCCAGTTTCTCAAGACAAACCCGCTAGAATTACAAATTTTATCCAACTCAACATTAATCGCTTTGTTTTTTCCACAGAACCACAACCTGTCACCAAATCACCAACATATGTATCAAAGAAAAAGCACTTGTTGCAAAGGGGTAATGCATGGATTTGATGCTTGCAAGTTCTTGTATAACCAGCAAGGCCAAGTATGGTGCTGATTTGAGACCGTATGTCACAGTGTTCAAATGATAATGCCTAAAAGTTGAGTAGGATCAAATCTCCATCAAATTTTTTGAAAATTACTATGTGCTGGTGTCACCAATATTTGACGATACATTTGCTTGATATCGGAAGTAAGCACAACAGTTGGAAGACGAAAATGTAAAAGCAATACCAAAATGTCCTTTTGCAAAGGAGGGCCAGCCAATAAATGATCATTTAAGGCACCACCAACAAGTACCACTGCTGAAGCACACAACGCGCAACTTTGCAGTAGAGCTACAGGGTTTTAACACAGCATGATGAGGAATGTAATATCCACCAGATGAATCAGAGTATGTTGAAATTTGAGTCATGTGACAACTGTTCAAATAATCTTGTATAAATTGTTTATATTCTAAAAACACTTAGGAACGGTTTGTAACCGACGTTCCAATGCTAAAAATTTTTTGAAAGCAACATATAAAGAATCCACAAATATTGGTTCAGGACTTAAGAACGGCAGAGTTACTATAAATCTACCAGTATTGTCTCTTGTGTAAGTATTAACAAAACATTGTTCACAAGCATCTTCTGGCGGAGATAACTTATTACTTTCTGAAATGCTTTCTAGCTTCCAAAACCTATTGAAACTAACATCCAACGAGTCCAAGATTGCACACAATGATGTGTATGAGGTATCAATTGATTCAACTTTAACCGTCAAAATCCAACCAAAAGAAGTTTTAAATGCAACAGGTTCGTCTAATGCACCTGTGCTAATTTCACTTAACAAATAATGTGCAAAAATATCTACACTTAAAAGTAAATCAATATTTCCGGGCACATCAAAGCTAGGATTCGCCAATTTCAACTACTCGTTGCTACAGTACAATTCTAAAGTACTCACAACAATTGCCTTCAAGCTAATCGCTAACAGCACAAATACTAAGTTCTTAAGGCTACAATGCTATCTTTTTAATTGCTATCAAAGCACTATAATAAACTACTAAAGCTCTAATTGTTAATTTATGTTATCATTACTGGACGAGTTAATGGGTTTTTCATACTAATTAAATTTTGTATAAAAATCACTTACATTTTCCACCATTACTTGTTTGAGTGAACTGTATTTCAATTATACCAACACATAGGGCTGTCCTTCACTTACTTAAATTGTTCACAAAACAAAATGACACTACCGCATCAAATCACTATTAATCTTAAGTTATCGGCTAGTCGACCATACGAGCAAGTCGGCAGACACGTAGTTTGTTTACAAGTGCCCATTTTATAAGGAAAACAGGTGAAGGTAGAAATTAGGATTGATACTAATAAGGCATTTGTGAATGCGCTTAACAATTACAATGATTTATATCACATAGAGCAATTTATTTTAACAGTATGTTATAACTACTTTATTTCATATCCTGACCTTATAGCTTAAGACTAAGTAGTGCAAATACAGTAACTTTGGGATAAAATTTGCACCCATTTAAACGAATGTAAAGGTGAAGGAACTACACTCATAAGAAATACATTGTAATTTTCTTCACATGAACTATATGTGAGTAAATGGAAAGACATACATTAACTTAATTACATCAGCTTGGTTGTCTCACAAGCCTGAGGGCATTTTATTAGCTTGCTTTTGCTAACACGCTATTCAATGAAGGTCATTCACCCTTGGGTGCGATTTTTTATATACTATTATATTTATTCCTTCCGCAATATTAGTACAAAGTAATCTTTAAAACCTATATGAGAAATACACGTACATTAACCTAATTACACCAGCTTGTCTGCTGGGCATTTTATTAACTTGCTATTTTAACACATCATGTCAGGTAGACAACGTTACGTAATATTAGCATCTAGGAGATGATTGGTGGAATTTACAAATGTTTAATACCTATTAACCGCGCAAATCCTTTTACAATATTAACACAATTTTAATTAACCCTAAAGTTTGCAAGGTATGTTTCACCAATTTTAAAACAGCTAAAAACGTTGCTGATATTAAACGCTTAATCGATATATCTTATTATGGTATTCTTCTACCTAATCTATCTCCTATACCTAACCCAATTACCGTTCTAATTAAAAATAAAAAGAAAGGATAATTATACATTGGACTTACGACGCACAGAAAGCTTTTGAATTTAAATACGACGAAACCTTTTATATTCAAACGAATGCTTTACTTACTGGTTTAGGCGCTATTTTAGTTCAAGGAAATGGTGGACTAGAACATCCCATTGCTCATGCAAGTCGTACTTTTACGACTGCTGAACAAAAGTATGCTGCTAGAACGAGAGCTTCTTGGAATAATTTTCGGTAATGAAAAATTTAGAGATTATGTCCAAGGAACCTGGTTTATAGTGATTTCCGATTGTGCCCCTCTTACCTGTTTAAATAATTTAAAGCAACCTGCTGGACGTTTAGCCAGATAGTGTTTACATTTGTCAAAATTCACCTCTACTGTTCGCTATAGACCCAGAAAAGTAAATATCATACCTGAGGCTCTCTCTCTCTCTCTCTCTCTCTCTGTCTCTTGATATGGCTGCTATAAATCTATCTAATTTAGCTCCTGGTACTTAATATTTTAGTATGGTAAAAAAAAGCTATAAAACATTCTGAAAACTATCCATCATTTCGTAAGTTGCAAATATACGTGAATAGAAAGTAGTAGTCCCTACTTCTAATATACCTAAAGTTTTAAAATTTTTTAATGGTGATCCTACCTCCGCACATTTGGCGTAACAAAAACTATAGCAAAAATATCTTATTTTTAGTACTGGCCCAACTTAAGACAGTCTGTTTGTTGATACATTAAAAATTCTAAAATCTGTGATGCACAGAAGAGTTCACAGAAAACTTAACCTGGTTTGATGGGCACGTTTAAAAAGTACTTTATCGACTTTAATTAATTCTCTTTGATTTATTTGGACCACTTCCTCGATTTAAAGAAGGGTAACCAATAACCGCGGTATCTTCGCTCGCAGCGACTTAAAAAGAAATTTAATCATAGAACAGAACGGAATCGGAAACAGGCCCTGGAACTGGGAAGATCAGGATATACCTCCGTTCACGGAGGAGGAAATCTTAACTCGTATCCAAAACAACAAAAATAAGAAAGCACAGGGCCTGATGGCATACCAGCCGCCCTACTTAAGGCGTTAGCACCTAAACTAACGCCGGTACTAACTAAATTGTACAATGAGTTGTAACGTTTCTATTCTGCAAATCGATTTGTATTGAATTTGTGTGAATTTCTGTTGTATGTGATGTTTAAGTTGCCTGTATTAAATTTGGATTTGTTTATTATTATACGTACATTTAAAATCTGGTTTTGTTTAACGATAAGCAAGTTATGTAGATCGACGTTTTGATTATTGAATCGCTCTCTTTTGTGTAACGCTATTGACCTGGTTTGCATTTAATTGTTATAATTTTCGTATTAAGATATATTTTGAGTGCTCTTGTACGATTAGTGCTTTCTCTAATAGTACCGATTTTCGGGATTTATTGCCAGGCAATAGTAGTGACAATTTTTTCTTTACAACGAACCCTGACCATCCAGGTATGAACACTTTATGGGTTCTTCGTTCTTCATTCGTCGTCCTTACTTCTTCATTCTTATGTTTTTCTTCATTCTTACCTTTTCTGTCAATCATTAAATTATTCATTCCTTTGCTGATTCATATATACGCCTACGTACGTATTCTTTTCGTCTTCGTTTGGTTTTGACCGTATTTGGATGTCCTGTGGAAGATTGAATAATTGGATTTGTGATCTGTAGATAACAAGAGTGTGCGATTAGGTTACCGTAAGGATTAAGCAGGCGTTTTTTATATTTATCGTGAGGAGGAAAACCATTATGATTCACGCTACCTCTTTGGTAGTGCAGGACTTTCACCGACTAAAAAATGTTTTCTGTTGTTACATAGTTCTGAGGCGACTCTATGGCAGGTTTACATTTGTCAGATACCAATGCTGTTTTAGGGGGCTGCTAATATGCCTATTGTTATGTAATCAGTTATTGTATGTATAAATAGAAATCACGTATGTAGGCTGTATTTCATGGTAATATCGCAAGGAAAACCCAGGAAAAACTTGCAGTGCTACCTAGATATTGGGGTTATTTGATTTTCATTTTTTAATTTTTTGTATGGTTATATAAGCAGCTTCTTCCAAAGTAAAAGATACAAAACGGCACCCAGAAGTTTAAGCCCATTTAAAATTAAGAGAATATGAGACAAAAATATAGCCGTAGTAGACAACGGCAAGACAGTAAAATACATTCATTTGAAAAACTTAAGACACCCCGTAATTTCAGATGGACAATCATCACCCTTATCGTCAACCTCCGCCCAGGTAGAACGGACAACGACGTATTAATCGAAGACATAAAAAACAACCCCGGTATACTACCAATAAAATTGGGAAGTATGCAAAATACAATAGACTATTGGACATTCACACAAAAAATCGATTTAACGGAATTAAAACAAGAATCTCAAACAATCAAAGACAACTATTATCGATTAAAACAATCAATGGACACAGTCAAATTCGGAAAGGAATACGCCATAGAAATGATGAATAACAACAGTATAATAGAAAACATTTTATGGAACATTGAAGATAAATTTAATAGATTAATACCTACAGAACAAATCGCAAGACGAAAGATAGGATTAATTAACGGACTAGGTAACATAATAAAAGCTATCACAGGCAATTTAGATAACCAAGACGCAGAACGTTATGACAACGCAATATAGCAATTAATTGAAAATCAAAACGATATAAAAACCATTGTTAGCAACCAATCGACTATAATAAAATTCAACAAAACATTAAGAAAGCTGGTAAGAAATCAAGACAGTATAGCCAACAGAGTACAAACCCTTGAAACTAACATGCAAACTACCATGTTAGGAATGCGAGACTTAATTAGATTCAATACAATATTCACTCAAATAGTATCAACCTTTACTTTAATTCAACAAATTTTAGCCACTTTAGAAAACGCTGTAACATTAGCAAAATTAAATACATTACACTCTAGTATCATAGAACCAACTGACTTATTAAAAGAATTATTAAGAATTAGATCATTTATAACTAATAGTAGATTGATTACCTTTTGACGTAATAGAATCAAACATTCTCATATTTGTATAACTAGCTATAATAAAAGGCTATGTAAAGAATAACGCAATAACATTTTTAATAAAAATCACAATAGTAGAAAGTAACAATTATAATGATTATCATTTATTTGCTTTTCCAATGAAAATTACTAGTACGTATCAAGTTATCGTACCCAACACCAAGTTTCTATCTTTAAATGAACTCAGATATGGTTACACAAACGAGAAATGTAACGAAGTAACACCAAATCAATATTTATTCCGATCATTGACAACAACAACCATCCAAGAAGACAACCCTTGCGAAGTACAATTACTAAGAGTTTCAAACCATTACGACAACTATGAAGCAAAACCCGTACAAATCACCAACATGAAAATTCAAAAAGTTACAGGAAACAAATGGATTGCCATATTTCCAACAGAAGTAATAGCAACCATCCACTGCAATCAGGACGAGAATAACTTGGCATTAACTGGTAGCAAATTAATCACCCTTAAAGAAGACTTATTTAAAATTGAAGAACAAAATCCTCAGAGTATATCAAGACCCTACAGTAACCAAGAAATTAGCAAATTTACCAGGACTACAATTTAAGATAACGCAATCCGGATATGATGTAATAATCAAGAAATCCATGCCATTAGAACACCTAGACTTAGACGATCTCAACCACGCCATGAAATTAACGGACAATTATAAGCAACATTTGAGTGAGTTAAAAGTGCCAAAATTACACTACGATAATATAAGCGTCTGAACAATTTTATTAATCATTTTAATCATTTTTCTAATTATATATGTATTTTTAAAAATGTACCTTAGATATAAGAATAAAGAAAACAAGTTTAGACATAAGGAAACAGAGTTAAATAAAGAAGTAACAAATGTACCCTTAGGGACAATGAATTTTAAAAATTAAGCAAAAGTAAACCCTTAATTTTTCATTTACGTCGTGAGGCGTTATGTATCCCCCAATCTATATATACCATTAACAGAAATTATTAGGAGTCAGTAAAACTTATAAAGAATTATTAAGTTAGATGCAACATTGTATTTCAAGAATAATTAAATGAAGGTTATTAAAAGTTCACAAGCAAGTTGTGAGAAACAGATGCAATACATTGTATTCCAGACGGTTAAGAAACCACAATTACTTAGAAATTAAGATTTGTTACATTGTATAATGAATAGAGTTAAGAGATAAGCAGACATGAACTTTGCAAGTTCCCACAGACATGTGAGGGGCAAGGACAACATAAATACCCCAGAAGTTCCAAGACCGACAGTCAGTCTACAGTATTTCAGTTTTAACATTGCCGTTTACTTAGGCTACCCGCCCTAGTATTAATTCAATTATTAATTTTATTTCGACTTAGAATATTAAATCCAGTTTGTCAAATTCCATATTTAATATCTGTTTGAATAAATAAATTTTGTTACGAAGTTTTTGGAAGAAGTTTTTAAAAAGACCGCTCCTACAGCCCGAAACGTAACTCGCATAGAGAAGACAAACTTTTCAATTATTTATATCGTAAGCGCAAGCATGCTGCGCTTGGTATTGAAAGTAAGGATTTAATAACAGCTCGACGAGCAGGCTCGAAAAGCCCGACTCTAAGAATTAGTCAGCTCGGCTCGGCTAGATAAAAATAAAATTAGGCTCGAAGCTCGGCTCGAAAAAATATTGTTGGCTCGGTTCAAAGCTTGGTTCGAAATCGAGCCGAGCTACGAGCTGAGCCAGGCAAAGCTCGAGCTCGAGTTTAACCCTGCTTGTATAAAAATAAAGAACTGCTGTTTGTGAAATAGAGCATTCGTTTCAATACTAAGTTTTGGTAATTTTGTTAGAGACTTGTACTGTTGGTTGTCATCACGACTCATTGTTCCATAGATACAGTAAAATCCAATTGCTAATAGCTTCATTTCTTAATATTATACATATGTTTAAAGTACACTTCTTATTTTATGCTATCCCTATATTTAGTTTATACATAGTTTGTTGAGAATATACATTCTGCTTTAATTTTCAACAAAACTACGAATGTGTAAATAGTGAGGTCAGTGTATAATTTTCTCACTGGAGTTTAATACAAGCCCTTCATACATTGGTCTACCTTCCTTGCAGAAATTCCACTCGGTGTATCACAAAATGCACTGTTTACATTTTGTATGTATACTTTTTTTCGCAACAGCTTTCCATCGATCGACTATTTTATAAGAAGCTAGCTCGTATTAAACTTCAGATCAAAGGTTACTACTTTATTGACAATACCTCGCGGGATACTACACCCCTGGGGTTTATTAGACGAATATAGGCCCATAATAATTGTCTTTTATCACACGTGCTAGACCCCCTCGAAGTATATACGTACGTTATTAGATACCCGTGCGCTACCACCTTTGTATACTTCAGTCAAGTATTGCATTGTTATTGAAAGCTCATTCTTTTTAAAATTCAATTGTACTTATGTTATTGACTTCTCTTTGTAGAAGTTTTAAACGAAGACGTAGAAAGCGTTACTCAACCTTTAAATACAGAGCTATACTTCTGAAAGTCTAATTTAAGATGAGAACAAATGACGAAATTTTATTAATTAAACGACAAAATGGATTCTCTTCAGACTTTATTTACACTTTCTCTTTTATTCCGCATAGAGTGACTTTTGTAAGATTACGAAAGAGTTTATTAACACCATCTAAACGTTTTAAGGGTTAGCAATGAGATGGGTCAACTAAAGCGTGTTCGATGACTTAGTGAGTCAAATTGAGACATTAATCAAGACTTAATGAACAATCCTTTCATCGAAATTGACACACTGACTAAAAATGACTAATTGTTTCAAATCATATGACAAGGTTCGACGCGCTGGGCATAATCCGCTAGAACTGTACATTAAATACAAAGCAGCAAGCGACTGGTTAAAAAAGCACAAACACGAATACGCAAATAACCTAGTAACTGGAGGAAACCGAATATCGAAAAACATGTACAAAAGTACAATCCGTACATGTCGAGAACGATGGAATAATGCGATCTGCTACGTACCTAGATGTAGCCAGAAGAAAAGTAAATACCAGGCTAACTACCAAACACGGAGAGTGGGGGATTCACCTGCATACCAAGAAAACCAAAAAAGAAACAAGTCGCCCACGATTATCTATTAACAAATAAAAATAAATAAAGATTCTGTACAAAACAAGCAAAAGAAATAAATTAAGCGTTACTATTTTAAAGCAAACAATTATGTGATACGAACAATTTAGTACTTTAGATACGTAGTGCGCATCTCGTATTTTACACAAAATGAAATTAATCAGTAATAAATAGACATGTGAGAGCTTTTGTCAAGTGTTTTAAAATTTCACCTAATACTTTTTGTAATATAAACTAATCAGTAGGAAAGAATTAACTTGTAAGAGTTATTGGCAAACATTCTTTTTAAATTGTACATAATACCGTTTGTAAAATAAACCAAACAGTAGAAAAGAATAAGCGTGTTTCTGTCAAACATTTTTAACATTGGTACATCACACCTGTAGAGCGGTAATATCGATTCGCAGCAATAAATAACAGTTCTACAGTGTCACGTTTCTTATCACGTAACTACACCAAACGCTGATACGAAATAAGCCATTGATATACACAAAAGAAAACAAGTTGTTTACTTGTATGTGTCTGGATACTTAGCTCGCACGCCGTCGAGGGTGAGTCAGCACAGCAACGCCATGGTCGTCAGGATCCATTCACCCTACCACTGTAACTGCAACAGCAGTCTACGGATAAAAGCAGTTGGTCTACAAACAAAAGCAGTTGGCCTACATAATGAAAGAAACAATTTGGCCTCTAGCTAAGAGGAATACACGCAGATACCTCCTACCTGTCGAACAAAAAAACGTGCATTGCTTTTGAAATACTGTGACTAATGATGTAGACAATATTTTAACGCACAAGCTGCAGAATCAAATTCAAAATGGGTTCAAATAACCCGAGTTCGAACTCCAATCCTCGCGTTATCGAAACACGATTAGCAAAACTGGAAAACACGCTATCAAATAATAGTAAAATCTATCATTTCGACAAGTTTTTAAATGGGAAACACTAGAGAAAGCAATTATACGTTATCAGAAAGTTTAACAAATTACCGGATACCTAAAACAAGGTATAGACTATTTAATTTATCAAATACATTTTCGTTTTAAAAGCAAAGGGGATTTGAGTTAAAATATGTTAACGCGGGCTTAAGAGGAACAGGTAAAATAGATAAGATATTGTTGGAGAATTTAAGAATAGAAATGGAATTTATTCGAGCGGGTAATGACTTAACCAGGGGAAAAAGGGTATTTAATTTAGGTAAAAAAAATAAACGTAACAAATCTACGAAAGATGAACGTACACATTCCTTCGCAGTTTAGAGAAAGGACTGAAAGTTACGAACTTCAACCTCACCTAACAGGTCACGGTTCATTTGACACATATAAATATGTTTGAAAACTGAAACGAAATGACAATTGTAAATGTGGACACGACGTATCGCAGAAATATACAATTTATGAATGCCTAGTTTTTAACACAGGGGATAGAAAATTAAGAGAGCTACCATGAAACACCAAATATAATACTACAAGAACAGAAGAAACTTTTAACATTCTAAATCACATCATTAATAAAATCACTCACACAGTCAGAAGGCGATATTTGGAAAATCTAAACAAGAGCTAAAAATAACTAAACAAAAACAAATATACAGAATAACATCGATAAAGAACACAAAAGTAAAAACACCTTTCTGAAAATATCAGGAGTTTCCCAGACGCCAGAAACTCACCGGCTAATAAGCGCATACAGCCTACAACGATGGTCCATATCAAACAGAAGGAAATAGCTGGTTATGAAAAATTATACCAACACCAACATCGTCATTAGGTCTTTAGTCCTGGAACTGGTTAGACGTGTACCTCCATTTTTCCTATTCTGAGCTAACCTACATATTTCCCGAAATTCCCACAGCCCACATCTTTCACTATCTGCGTGCAATAAGTTTTTATTTACGTTTCTTTTTTTCCTATCTCTGCCTATAATGTATCCCGCGCTATTCCCAAAATGCCTTAAAACGTGTCCTGTCCTACTATTTCTCCTATTTTTTTTACAGATATTTTTGTTTCTCTACCATTTCTAGAAGTTCTTTGTTATTATCTTTTTCTATCCATGCTATCATCATCATACCTCCGAAGCACCACATTCCAAGAGGCTTCTACCTTTTCCTGCCTACTTCTACAACTGTTCCTATTACATAGCCGTACAGGGCGGTGTTCTACCCATATGCTTTCAATAATTTTTTGTTTCTATATTTGTTGTCTTCGAACATAGCAGCTGCGCTTCATTGTTAAATACAGCTCGGTTTCCCTTCTATTGTTTTCTAAATATATACCCTATTTGATCGATATTCTGTGGTATGTGAAGGGGTTAAGCAACCTACGGCTAGCAAGATACCCCAACACAGACATTTGCCGAAATAAGAGTTCTCCAATAAATCCTTTCGTACAATCAACATTAGTAGAGTATATTGCAAAACCAACACTTGTAGTTATTTATAATAATCATCAGGTTTAAGTACAATTATTAGTAGAGGAAAATCAGGCAACCCACCCCCACATTTCCACCAGCATCCACATTTCCACACACATCTGGACCAAATTTACATGTAAATTCGCACTATAAAGTCTTATTTTTTAAGAATCTCCACCTGCTCTCTCCTGTGGAGATGAATCTCCTCCTTTGGAATTTTTACCCCAACCATTTTGATTACATCACCCGCATTCTTTCCACCCCGAGATAAATCTTTCTCCACATTTCCACCCACGAGATAAACCTATCTTGTTTGGTATCAATTAATATTAAATTTTCTCAGCTACCTGAATCTCTAGGAATTTTTCAGATTGCATCATCCCCAAGGAGCTACCCTCATTTAAGATTTCTTACCTGTAGCGACTTTTGAGCGTTCTTATAAATTTTTTTACATGCGATACATCTTGTTAGTCTAAAATTTTAACAGAATTCAAATCTGTAAACAGATTTGAAATCGGACCATCCCTGCAAAGTTATACCCCTTTAAAGTCCTGATCTTCTAAATTTTGCTCTTTGCTTTATAAGCAAACCTAACAAATAGTTTTCTTCGTCTATCCATTGCATCTTTCGAGATAAACCTATCTTGTTTGGTATTAATCAATATTAAATTTTCTCAGCTACCCAAATCTCTAGGAATTTTCAGATTGCACCATCCCCAAGGAGCTACCCTAATTTTAAGATTTCTTACCTGTAGCGACTTTTGAGCGTTCTTATAATTTTTTAGTCATGCGATACATCTTGTTAGTCTAAAATTTTACGCAGAATTTGAATCTGCAAACAGATTTGAAATCGGACCACGACCTGCAAAGTTACATATACCCTCTGCGAGATAAATCTTTCTCCACATTTCCACCCACGAGATAAACCTACCTTGTTTGGTATCAATCAATATTAGAATTTTCTAAGCTACCCAAATCTCTTTAAATTTTTCACATAGCACCATCCCCCAAGAGCTACCCCATTTTAAGATTTCTTACCTGTAGCGACTTTTGAGCGTTCTCATAAATTTTTATACATGTAGCACATCTTGTTAGTCTAGAATTTTATACACAATCCGAATCTGTAAACAGATTTAAAACAGGACTACCCTTACCATTTACACACCCTCTAAATTATAAATTTCCTGCGGCTCATACCTAAAGAAAATCTAGAAACAATTCTTAAAACTTTTATTACAAACAATTTTACTAATACAGTTTAAATTTTGTTAAAACAACCCGGTACGGTAAACAACAATTTTGCAGAATTATAATACATGCTACCCCTTTCGCGACTCATTTTTATTTTAAAACCCTTTTTGTCCCATATTTTAACCCCCATCTCCCGAAACAAAACCTCCGTGTCCCGCAATACCCAGAAACCTATCCTGCAACCAAAAAGGGAATTAATGGGTTAATTTAAACCCTCGGTTTTAAATACCAAAGGTTTTTCAGGAAATAACAATGTTTACAACTTAATTGACTTTATTTCCGCCCAATCCGTTCCATTTCTTTGGAAAGTAGAGAAATTTTCCCTTAAATAATCTGGACAACGTAAAAATCTTAAATTTGTTTTAGTCCACCAGTCAGCATCTTTTCGCCTTCGACATAACAAATATTACCAATATCTGTCACCAGATTATTGTTGCACATATAATCTGCCAACAGCCATAATCAAATCGCTCATTTGTCGGTTTCACTTTATTCCCAAGTTGAGACACGTTAATCACCTTGGAGACGCTCATGTTTACCGTTCTAGCTACTATCGAATACTAAATTGAATACGAAAAATTGTTCTCTTACGTATTCTACAGAGTGAGGACGTATATTGCCGAAGATAGTCGAATATGTTGTTATCAACCTAAGCCGACAGGGATGCGCATCGACATATATCCGGATATGTAGGATGTTAAGTTAAGGGTGAAATTGCCCCATAGGGTGAAATTACCCCACATGACCACATGGCCATATGACCACATGACCATATGACCACATGGCCATATGACCACATGACCACATGACCATATGACCACATGACCATATGACCACATGGCCATATGACCACATGAGTTTTCCATTAAAAAACAAGTGTGGACCTAGGTTAGATAAAGGAAAATTAATAGGTTGGGTCAGCGCCGCGGCGCGGCTAACTCGCCTCTAACAGTCACTGTGGCTCATTAAAATGGTGCTAATGGGTTTGTAATGAGAAAACTCATTAAGCAATTGGGTCATGTGGTCATGTGGTCGCATGGTCGTGTGGTCATGTGGTCATATGGCCGTGGGTCGCTATGGTCATGTGGTCATGGGTAATGGTCGTGGGGGTCACCCTGGCAATTTCACTGGCATCTGTCCGGATATGTCGTGCGCATCGGCGCTGCGATCGTATCTTCGCGCGTCCTCACTGGAATGCCGTGAGGCGCAATTTTCGTGGTGTTCGATATTAACTGCTGGTGAACGTCTCAGGTGTGTGCTGTTCTGAGCCGGCTGAGTGTGTGCTGTGTGCGGCTCTGGTGACAATATTGTGTATGTCGAGGCGAAAACCACGCTGCGAACGCGGCTGTGTGTTGGTTGGCCGCGACGCGGCGCTCTGCAGCGGATGTTTATCTGATTGGTGGTGCCTATCTGCGAAGGTTCGTTGTTCCGCTGGTGAGCTCCGTTTTCTGGGCGCAAATGCGAAAAAAGGTATCGGAAAGAACTCGAGGCGTAATTTCAAAATCTATGTTCGATGACTGGTGGAACAGATGGTTGAAACTGGAGGAACACCAGTGAACGGTCGGGTGTTCTATCTTTGTGGATGTGTAACAGATTGCGGGCATGTTGGATGAAGCAAAACCTGGAACGCGAGGCCGAAAAGTGTATGGTTGACAACGATAAACTGCGTGTGTTGTTTAACGATGACAATGCAGGGTAAACAACAGGGTGCAGGTCTGGTCAACGCTG
This sequence comes from Platerodrilus igneus, assembly GCA_036346225.1. Classification (NCBI taxonomy): domain Eukaryota; kingdom Metazoa; phylum Arthropoda; class Insecta; order Coleoptera; family Lycidae; genus Platerodrilus; species Platerodrilus igneus. Next base: position 1,475,882 of record JARFIW010001025.1, on the reverse strand, counting down.
CTGACCGTTGTACGTTTGAGCTGCATTGACGTGGTGATACGCGTTGGCGAAACTGTGCGATTGAAGCGCTCGGTGCGACAGCAACGTGCTGTTTGTGTGGAAGATGGTTAATTGCTCCAGGCGCAATCGGTACTGCCAAATGGTGGCTGTCGGACAAGCCGCTGCTGTTTGTAATGCTGCTGCTGATGTCTGAGGTGGGCGGTGGTGTCCGAAGCTGGAGAAGGAAAAATGTGCTCGGCTGGTTGACTGTTACCTATGTTGGAAGGGAGATAACCAGATAAAATCTTGCGCAAGTCTGATAACGGGTGGTGTGATCTGCCTATTCAAAATGATGTTCGAAGTTGATAGACCGCCTGTCGAGGTCCGACAAGCGGCGTAAATGATGCTCTGTCCGTTGCAGAAACCCGTGCCATGCGCTGGGAAGGAAGACAACTGAAGGTGGAAAAACGCAGGACTGCATGGCTGCGACAACGATCGCTCTGAATGTGGATGAACGGTGAAAATGAGGAAGAATGGATATTTTATGACAACTGGGCCGTCTGGGTTGAAGCTGTGCGTTGCGGTTAAAGACTCTTTGGAATGTGTTCTTGCGAAAGGATGCTTGTCGTATGCGAGTGTTCTAAAAACGTGTTTATCAAAATGACTGAACTGACGGTTTCGCTGACACGGCGTACACGCAGTTCATGGCTATGTTACCTGGTAAACCTTTCGGATCGCTCGAGGGTCTTTGACCCATGATATGTTCCCAAAGTGGTGGACATCTGCACTGGCTGTGGGGATGGTTCCTCAATACCGACAGGCAATCGTCAACAGCGTGTGCAGGTATGGGCGATGATGCTGCTGAAATACGCGAAGGCTGGATCTGGTTGTCGGTGAATCAAGACTTTAAATGAGACAGTGATTCGAAGCGACGTGTATCAGGCATTGACTGAAAAGGATGAAGACGTGTCGTTGGCTGCGATAATGATAGTAAAGCCACTCAAACGGCTGTGAAAGGACTGTCTTCTGTGTAACTTATGGTTTAAATGACCCGTAGCGGCGTTAAATTAATTTATATGTGTCGGGAATAAACGTTTATAATATATAAGGCTGTGTTCTGTTGTAAGTACTGAGAGAGCGTGGGCTGGTGCAGCTGGATGTTTGGCGTACGGGCGGATGACATCGCATCAGTCTTTGTTTGGATGGTATCGGCTGCGTTTTTCCCCAAAATTTTTCCAAAAGGGGAAAATTTGCCCTTGGTTGTTTAATTTAAAAAAAAGGTAAACTTCAATTAAATTTTGGGGATTTTAAACAAAAGTTTGGTTAAAATTTAACCCCTTTTTTTGGGGGAAAATTTTTTAAAAAATGAAATTTTTTGAAAAAAGGGTTTTTAAAAAAATTCCCAAAAAATTGAAATTGGATGAAAAAATAATTTGGAATTTTATTAAATTTCCCCCAAAAAAACCCTTTTTTTTTTGTTTTTAAAAAAGGGTTTTTAAAAACCCCTTTTAAAAAAATTTTAAATTTTTGTAAAGTAAAAAAAATTTTTTAAATTTCTTTTTTAGGGTTTTCCCGGTCCCAAAGGGGTGAAAAAATTTTTTGGGAGGGGAATGGGGGGCCCCAGGGGGTTTTGGGCGGGACCTTACCAAACGGTTTGGGCAAATTTAATTTAAAATTAAGGCTTTGGGTTTTCCAAAAGGGAAGACCTTTCCCTTTAAAAATTAACCCGGTTAAAAGGAAATTTTTTAAAAAATTTTTTCCCCTAAAAATATTGGGGATAGGTTTATTTTTATAATTTTCGGGAATTAAATTCCTTAATTTATTTTTTTTCCCCTTTTTTTAAATTATGGGTTGGGTTTGGGGGGGAAAATTTTGGGAAAATGAACCCATTTTTGAAAAATTAAAAATGTTTTTAAATGTAAAAAATTTTTAAAATTTAATTTAATTTTCCTTAAAACTTTTGATTTGGTTTGGGAAAATTAATTTGGGGGGGCAAAATTTTTTTTTGATTTTTTAAAAATTTTGGGAAAAAATTTGGGGGTTAAAAGGGTTTGGGGTCCCGTTTAATTTTTTGAATTTGTTTTTAAGGGGGGATTAAAAATTAAAGGGGCCAATTGGTTTTGGTACCGGGGGAAAACATAAGATTCTCCGGGGTTAAAACAGGGAAGGCGGGGGAAAAATTTAAAAGGGAAATAGGGAGTGGAAATTTTTAAATAAAATTGGGTTTTTAGGCGAAATGGGGAAAAAATAGGGGTTTTTGGGTTAAAAATTTAGGGTTTGAAACTTTTCCGGGAAATAAACCTTTTTCCCAATGGGGTTTTTTAAAAATGAGGAAAATCGTTGGTGAGGGGGTGGGGAGAACCGGGGGATTTTCTCCTTGAAAAAGGTTTAAAAGGGGGTTTAAAAAAAAAAAAAGGATTTAAAAAAAAGGGGAAAAGGGGGATGGGTTTAATTTGGGGGGGAAGGGCTTTAAAGCCCCGGAAAAGGGGGGCTCGGGAATTACCGAAGACGTGTCGTTGGCTGCGATAATGATAGTAAAGCCACTCAAACGGCTGTGAAAGGACTGTCTTCTGTGTAACTTATGGTTTAAATGACCCGTAGCGGCGTTAAATTAATTTATATGTGTCGGGAATAAACGTTTATAATATATAAGGCTGTGTTCTGTTGTAAGTACTGAGAGAGCGTGGGCTGGTGCAGCTGGATGTTTGGCGTACGGGCGGATGACATCGCATCAGTCTTTGTTTGGATGGTATCGGCTGCGTGTGCGGATGTATGCACGGGGATGCGCAAAAGTTTATCGAGGAAGATGTACATCATTCTAATATCTGCATGAACAATCGTGAATATAAGATAGTTGTTTATGTTGTATATATTGGTTTTAAATTCCATAATTTTAAGTTCTTCGCCCTTCTATCTGTTGACGAATCTTTCGTGTTATCTGGTGTTCGCGGGACTGGGTTCATTCTCGGGAGATGGTGGCTAAAGCATATGTCTCGCGTGGTTTTAGAGTTAAATAAGATGGGCAAAAATTGGTCTTTGAAGGCATAACTTTGTGGGTGAATAAATCTGTTTACAGAGTCCCTAGAATTTAATGATGATGCCTGGCAAAATATGTTTATCTTAAAGTGACTACCCGCGTATGTGTAATATAAAGTTGTGAAATTGAACGTGTTTGGGGTCTAATGTGGTGATGTTGAGTCTACTGTGTGTGGGCGGATACGATTAAGATTAAAGTCTCACAGTGGTTACAAAACCGAGGGTCTTAACTGGCGCATGCTCTCAAAGGGGTAGGCATGCAACTGCACGGCAGTGCGCGAATAAATTCTCTAATAAATTAGTTTCCATGTGTACGCAGTCGTGGAAATGAGAAATGAAACCTAAGGCGATTATTGGTTGTGGATTAAATAGTGGTTTTCGCGGACTAAATAAAATAGCTTAGACAGTGTAATGATTACATGCTCTCACGTCCTGTTTACGTCCAATGGCGCCGGTTTGTTTAACAAATAGTAGGAAAATACGTTAGGTGTTAGTGCGTGGGCAGATCGTTGGTCAGAACCGGTGGGATGGTTGTCTCCGTTCGAAATGGTGATGAATGTTTAAATAAGCGAGGTGTGTAAACAATTTAACCGACAAAAAGTGCGATGTCACAATGTATGGAATGGTGCTGCGACCTGGCAAGGGCGACTGACTTTTCAGCAACTACACGGTGGCAGAAGAGTATGCGTATTATACAGCTGCTGCAAATGTCGGTTACGCGTGGCTCGGATATTGATCACGACAAATCCCTCGGAGGTTTAAAATTCTCAGCCGTGTCGTTCGAAAAATGTTTGAAAATCAAAACGGCGCGGTGAAGTTTAATGATTGACCGGTTTCTACTACGAGGAAGTTGACATCGGACATCGAGCATCTTTGGAGGATATCGGTACCGGTTCTGAAAATCAAGTACGTGCGACCGACCGCTGCGAGTGTAAAGCACTAATTGTCGAACGAAAATGCGCGATATGAAAAAAATGGTGCTTTATCGCTCTAACAGTGAGGTGACTTTCTCGGTCTGAATGTACAGCATGTGATATACACGTTGTTTCTAAATATGTTGGTTACGAGCTCGAGTGCGTGTTATTCTCACATTGTCGTTCGAAAATGTTTGGAAATTATCAAAACGGGTCGGGTGGAAGTTTAATGGATGATTGACCGGTTAACCTTTACGAAATTGGAAGTTGACAGACATCGAGCATCTAATTCTATTTGGAGGATATCGTACTTACCGGTTCTGAAATCAACGTGCGGCCGACCGCTATGCGAAAGTGTAAAAGCCTAAGAAGCAAAATTTAATTATCAGACGAAAAAAGTGGCGATGTGCAAGGTATAAAAATGGTGCTTTGCTTCGGTCCTAACAGTAAAAGGAGGTGACTTTTCTAGCAATTACAAGAATAGCAGTAGCGCGGCGAATTGCATGTATTATACAGCGCATTGTTGCTCTAAAATATGTTGGTTTACGAAAGCTCGAACGTGCACAAATTAAATTTCAATCTATAATTAACCACGGTTCGTAAAAATAGGAAATTAATTTTTAATACCGTTAAGCTAACTTTCCGGTGATTCATTTGGAAATTTCAAGCCCCCATTTCCTAAAATATGACGTGAAGTTTTTAAAATTTAAATTGTTTAATTTGAACAACGTTGGTTTTTCGGTAATGGTTAAGTGTTTTTGGTTATAGTAACATTCTTTCACGCCGGCACACAATTTTGCGTGTGCTAACCCTTTTGGTTTTTAAATGCCGCGATCCTATAACATGGAAGACGTTTTCCGGGTTTCAACGGCATTCCACCATCGACGAAAAAAGGTGCATGCATTAACGCTAAATGTTTGGACGAGCCAAGGATTATGACATCATTTGGTTGCCGAATCCTCAACTTCGCGGGTGTTTCAAACCTTCGGTTTTGCATTCTTAACAAAAAGGGTGCGCGGAGTAAACTCTTTAGTTATAAGTTGGTTCGCTTACAAAATCAAACTTATAGTGCGGATTTTGTTTTGTACTAAAATGGTACCTGCAAACGTTTTTAAATGCGAGCCGTGTCTCTACTTTACCAGAAGGATGTCTCCGGCATCAGAAAAAATGTTGTGGTGCAACATCGTCCGGTTGCTTAACATCCGTCTGCAGCAAATACTTAAACTGTGGGACTTGCGGTTTCCTTTTACGAGAATGGGCAAACACGACACAAGGAAAAACGGCCGGCATGTTTAAAAACGTTCAGCTCCGCCAGCTGTTAAATCTTGTGAAACAACCACGTTTGTGTAAAGTATGCGATTTCGAAATAAAACTACGTTGCCGCACATTTAAACAACGACATTGCATCGGTTACCGCTACTAGCGACGATGGTGTAAAATGGTTAGTTTGCGTTTAAACCGTATGGGCTATCGCATAAAGAATGCCAGTGTCGACGATGGAGTGTCCGGTTTCTTTGGAAGCAGAAAACGATTTATTCGATTTAATTGAAAAAATACAACATAAGCAGTAAAAGTCTTTGCGAACTCTACGGCGTTTACCCAAAATGGGGAAAGGGCTACCGATGTGAAATCCTTTAACACAAAAATGTGGTTATAACGTCTTCTAGTAATCTGGAAAATATGTACGGGTCTTAAGCGAAACCATAAGAACAAAATCAGAGGAATTTGAAACATGCGGGTCCGGTTGGTCTTTGGAAAAGGTGCTCTTTTAGAAAATAAATATTAATAAGTATAAGCCGATATGAGTTCTAGGTTAAGAATAAAAATTGTGAATATGTATTTAGAAATGTGGTTTAAAAATTTAAACTGTATTAGTAAAAATTGTTTGTAATAAAAAGTTTTAAAATTGTTTCTAGATTTTCTTTTAGGTATGAGCCGCAGGAAATTTATAATTTAGAGGGTGTGTAAAATGGTAAGGGTGGTCCTGTTTTAAATCTGTTTACAGATTCATTGTTAAAATTCTAGACTAACAAGATGTGCTACATGTATAAAAATTTATGAGAACCTCAAAAGTCGCTACAGGTGAAATCTTAAAATGGGGGTTCTGGGGATGGTGAAAAATTTAAAGAGATTTGGGTAGCTTAGAAAATTCTAATATTGATTAATACCAAACAAGGTAGGTTTATCTCGGTGGGTGGAAAAATTTGTTGGGAAAGAAAGAAAATTTAAATTCGGCAAAGGGGTTAACTTTGCAGGGCTGGTCCGATTTCAAATCTGTTTCAGATTTAAATTCTGGTAAAATTTTAGACTAACAAGATGTATCGCATGATAAAAAATTTATAAGAACGCTCAAAAGTCGCTACAGGTGAAATCTTAAAATTAGGGTAGCTTCCTTGGGGATGGTGCAATCTGAAAAATTTTCCTAGGAGAAATTTTTTAATTGAAAAACAAATTGGTTTAATCCAAAAAGAAAGGTTTATCTCGGGGAAAGAATGCTGGATGAACAAAATTTTGGGTTTAAAGGGGGTTATTAAACAAAGAGCAAAATTTTAAAAATAAGGACTTTAAAGGGGTTTAATTAAATTTGGCCAGGGGGAAATGGTGGATTTAAATTGGGTTTCCGATTTTTCTTAACTAAAAGTTTTCCTGTTAAAAAATTTTGGAACGCTCGTCCCTACAGGTTAGAAAATTTAAAATTTAAGGGTAAGGGTTTTATTGCAATCTAAAAATTCCCAAATTCAGGGTAGTGGAAAATTCCTAATATTTAATTGGATACCAAACCCCAAATGGGTTTAAATTTCGGGGTGGAAAATGTTGGGAAATTTTCCAAAAATAACCTTTTCCGGAATGAGAGGTATAATGGAGGTCCCGCGTGTGTGTTGTTACGCACGTTAAAGATTCCTGCTTGGAATAGCAAGGGTTCGGCAAAATTCCAAATTTTTCAGGTTAAAAAAAACTCGCTTCCTGGCCAATGTAGCACCTTCGGGTGGAGCATTGGAAAATCACATGTAAGGTATGTGAAAGGGGTTAAGCAGGCTGTGGCTACCAAGATCCCCCAACGCTTAGACATTTGTCGAATTAATAGTTTTCCAATAAATCATTACGCACAATCAACATTAATTGAGAATATTGCAAAGCTAATACCTGCATTTTGTACGTCCTTAGCTTCTCCGTCTTGGAACTGATTGGACGCGTACCTCCATTGATTTCTATTCTGAGCTAGTTTACACATTTCCCTAAAATTCTCACAGTTTACATCTTTGACTATCTGTGCGCAATAGTCTAACCAAGGTGTACCTCTACCTTTTTTCTTTCCTATTTGTGCTTCTAATATATTCTGTTCTATTCCCTCATGACTTAGTATGTGATCTTTCATCATATCTTTTTTATTTTTTACTGTTTTCTACATATTTCTTTCTTCCCCTATCATTTCTAGTACCTCTTTGTTTGTATCTTTGTCTGTTCATAGTATCTTCATAATACGTTTGTAGTACCACATTTGAAAGACTTCTAGCTTTATCATGACCGCTTCTCCCACTGTCCACGTTTCACAGCCGCGCAGTGCCGTGCTCCACACATGCATTCAGTTTTCTTTTCCTTGTTTGTATGTTTGTCGTCTTTGAACATAGTAGTTGCTTTTCTTTGTTAAATGCAGCACGGCCTTGCTCTAATCTTAGTTTTATGTCTTTTACATTATTTGGTTTACTAGGTAGCGGAAATCCTTAACCTCTTGTAAGTTCTCGCTTCCTATTTGCATTCTAGATTTTTATTTATTTTTCCCTCTTCTACATACTAGTACTTTAGTTGTATCTTTGTTAATTTTAATGCGGTATCTATTTGTTACAACTGTTCCCATTTTATTAAGAATTGCTTCTAACCCTTCCTTTCTAGATACTAATACAGCTATATCGTCTGGAAATCTAAGAATATCAATTTTTTGTCCCTGCTTAATAATTTCAAATGTCTTCCTGCATTTGATAGTATTCGTTGTCTCTTCGATGTACAACTGAAAAATTAACGAGGGTAAGGCACATCCCTCTTTCCTAGTATTTGCTTATCCATGTTCATGTTCTAATTGTATTACTCCTTTAGCTCTTTGAATAAGATCCGTCTATACCAAAAATTCATTCCAATTTTTTCTAGTATTTCGAACATTTTTTTTCGTTTTACATTGTCAAATGCTTTTTTCCAGATCACAAACCCTATATAGTCGCTTGCTTTATTGTCTTCTAGATTATCACCCTCGGAACTAGAATATTTTCCCGTGTTCCCCTGTTTTCACCTAATTCCAATTGATCTTCTCCTAAAATTCCACAGCCCGTTTTCAATCCGACTTTGTACAATTCTAGTTAATATTTTTAACAGGTGTGCCGTCAAACTTACTCGAACATGTTCACGTTTATCAGCGCCTTTCTTTTTTGGTGTAGTGGCTATAATGTTACATTTAAAATCTTTGGGTACCTCGCTTGTCTCATACATATAGCTTACAAGTTGGAAGAGACGTTCTGTTATTGCTTGTCGAACGGTTTTAAGAGTTTGTGCTTGCACCTTATCTACCCGCTGCTTTACCATTTCTCGTACCCTTTAATGCTAATTCGTACTCTAGTATAGAATATCCCAGGTCATCCTCTTCAATGTCTGATTCCTGTTCTACTGCTGTTAGTTGCTGTCCAGTATATAAATTTCCTTTATATTCTTGCCATCTAACCACTTTTCTACACTTTCCATAATGATGTCTCATTCCAAACTTCTTATATTTTTGCTATCTGGTTTTATATCCCTAAAATTCTTTCTAATTAGTTTGTATGCTTAGTCTGTCTTGCCTATTTTCATCTTAGTTTGTACCTCTTTGCAGTTTTCATGAATCCATTGTTCTTTAGCTTTCTGGTATTTATGAATAAAGAATAATTTCCCATTTTACGGCTTTGTATCTCTGTTTTCCTGCTTCGTTGGTCTGTTTTTGTATTTTCGTCTTTCTTCTATTAAATTCGGGATATCCTTTGTTCTTCATGGTTTCGTTTTCTTTGTATATACCCCAGAATATTTCTGACCGCCATGTCTAAGCTGAATTTAATGTTATTCCATTCTGTTTCTACTTCCTTAGTATTCGAAATTTTTCCGATGTCTTTCAGTAATTCATTTGACTTTTTCTCTAAACTTTTCATGGATATCTATATCGTTTAGTTTCTCAAAGTCAAAGTGCCTTTTTCCGTTTCTTTCTTCTAATTTGTAAATCAAATTTAAGATCGGCCTTCATAATTACTATCTTGCGGTCAGTGTCTATATCTACTTTTTGGTAGTTTCTGCAGTCCTTTACTTGATTCCTAAACCGTTATCTAACAAGAATCTAATCTATTTGATATCTTCCTATATCTCCTGGCATCTTCCACGTGATATCGTTTTCTGTATGATGTTAAAATAATGTGTTTGTGATTGATAAATTTTTTGGCGCAAAATTCCACCAGCCTATTTCCCCTGTCGTTTCTCGTGCCTAAACTAAATAAACCTACTACCGTTTCTTCCTTACCCTCACTTACCACTGCATTAAAATCACTCGTAATTATTGAATTTTCATGTCCTTCTACGCATCTTAGTATGTTTTCGATATCTCTGTAGATCGCTCCACCTCTTCACGGAAGCTAGAGGTGAGCATGTATACTTGTATTACTATTGTATTTACCGTTTTAGATTCTAAACTAACCATGGGTATTGTTTCGTTCTTTTGTAAGTAGTTCTCTATAGAGTGTTCTATCTTTTTTCGCATAACTATACCCATATCCAAATTTCCTTCTTTTGATTCTGAATTAATTACGTTAAAAACGATTTTAAAATATCTGAGTGGTTTAATTATCCAAAGAAAATTAAGAAAAATACCTTAAAGTCTATTAATTATCATAAAGCTCCGCTCCAAAAATCTTCCGGCTTCGACCACCGAACTTCGCCAATTCCTACTATGTGTAACGTTAACCTATCCATTTCAACTTTCAATATCTCTAGCTTATCAACTTGCTTCATACATCTGATGTTCCACGCTGCGACTCGCAAAATGTTCCCGGCTCTTCTTTTAAACTTTACGATGGCATTCTCCGAAGTATCTCCTTCCGAAAATTCGAACGGGGACTACTTTAACTCCAAAATATTTTACCTTAGAGAATGCCACAAATTAAATAACAATTTAAGTATGTTGTGTACTTGGGAGGTAATGTGGCGGCTTCTCCTTGTGTTCCACATCGCAGTAGTATGTCCTAGAATGTCATACCGACTATGGTTTCTGCCACTCTAAGTACCCAAAGAGCTGCAGCCATTTTTCGGGGAGCAGCATATAAAATATAATAAAGGAGTTTAAAAAACACAACTATTTATTATGAAAGTGGTAGAAACAATTTTTTCCAACTATTGACACTTCGAGAAGTTTGACTGGAATACAAAATTTACAACGACCTTTAGAAGAAAAAAAATTACATTATATGTATGAAGTTTGGCCGTATTTAATTTCATCTAAAGGTCTAATTGTAGGCTTTGTTATAATTTTTGTGGTCCTTTGTTGAGAGCTTAAACGTCCCACTTGTTTACCTTTTTTTAGGGTGCAAATGCAATCAATTTTAAAAATTTGTTAGTGTTTGTGTTTTCTTCTAATTGTGACTCTGTGATGGCGTTTTCGATTGATTGCACCAGTTCAACCTCAGTGCGCACCGCATAAAATATACTTTTTCGATTGGTCGCTTAGGTTCGTACTCGCGCAGGGATTTTATGTTCGATTGATGCTGCCGCTGGTCCTGAGGGCACACAGATGAGAATGGTAATATAAACACATTGTATCAAACAATAAAAATTATCGTTAACAAAAGTCATCCCGAAAATACAAGGGTATATTTATCTGGTATGGCAAATGAACGAAAAAGTGGTAGATCCAAAATGAGATACTGTATTATATTTATATCACTGTTTTTAGTTCCAATGTCATTTCAGAATAGGCAGAAATGCATTCACGTTACTCAGAGACGGCTTTTAAAAATAAGAATTTTTTGCAAAAATATTACGCATATAGGTAAGAAACCAGTAACTGCAGACTCTTGTATTGTGTTTCATATGGTAAGAAAGTGAGAATTTAGCAACTAATTCTTGAGCTATGGTTTGTATATATTATTAAATATATCTAGGATATGATGAAGTAAATAGTAAATGATTGAAAATCAAGCTCGTGTATAATTCAATTTAAAAGGGAAACTTTTTTTACGTTTGCTGGTAATAAATGTAGTTATCGAAATGTTTCCGAGAGATTTGAAATTTAGCTTTCAACCCATAAATTAATATTTAAAAGACTTACTTTCAATTGCTACTAATATTAAAAAATTTTCCAATTCACTGGAAGAAAAGTTAAAATTTGCTACATATTTTGAAAATGTAAGCACATAATAGTAAAATTTTTATTTAAAATTATGTTTGTAGTTGCAGGTTTCATTCGCACTACAGGCTGTATATACGCAAGCTATATTCCTGTTAGAACACCGGCAAAGAAAATAAAATTTACATATGTAAATAGACATGACCAATGTAGCTTAACGTTTCAAGGCATTTGCGATTTTGAAAAAAAATCCTAGATGTTTTTACAGGTGTGTCAGGTAAAATACATGACTAGATTTTCTTAAAATAGAAACAATCTCAAAATGTATAATTTTTTGTGCTGCAATGCATAATATTTGCAATACAATCAAGACCCATTTAAATAAGAGTAAATGAGAGTAATTCCATCTGTAATTTTAAGACGCTTCTTATCTTGGCGATCCAAAAGCCAAGCATTATTTACAGTGACGTCAATCATCTAGGAAAACATAGCCATGCATGCGTTCTTACCTTATCTTATTCTTATCTGATGTGTCAGTGCGGCCAATATTATAAAACTAAATATACTGTCGTAAAGCTAAAGAGTTGTTCTATAATGTTTATTGGTAGTTTTTTGCAGAATTTATCCAAACAAATTAGATATTTAACGAAAGCTTTGAAAATACAGTCGTAATTTCGAAAAGTTTTACACATTTATTAAAATAGTTACCAAACTACAAAATACAAAAGTATCTGTTACTTTTTTAAGCTTATATTAATCGTAATAATTTATTGCGAATTTGGAACCGATGCGACAAAAACACTCGACATATAAGCTGCACCATGGAAGCTTGCAAATTCTATGGCTCAAGGAGGGGGCAGGGGTCGGAGAGGGTATTTTTAGGAAATTAAACTTCTAAAGTAGATACTAACAACTTTCAAAGGTTTAGATATTCACTAATTTCTCCCGACAAAAAACTTTCAATGACCGGGCTACTAATAGTAATCAACATCATGTGTATGACGACACACTGTTCTACTGAAAAACAGAAAATGTATATATAAATACCAGGTTGGGAATTATACAGGAACTAGAAATCAATATACCTCAGAGGAGACGGTGCGAATTATAGGCTTAAACTGTGTTCGGTCTCTTTGTCGTACGTTGTCGTGTTTAATTGTAAGTCGTAAATTCATAGTTATAAATCAAATAGTAAAGCTGCCATCCCTTGTCCCGTTATATCCTGTCATAAAACCTCCTTTGTGCTTGTGAAAATTAAGTTGGACTAAGGGTGGTGACTAAAACACTCTCTCATGAACATCGAAGCGGAATGATCGTTGGTTCGGTTCGGTATAGCGAGTTAGTCAATAGTGCCGCTGAATTTATTGATAAACCCCTAAAAAATACAGTGAAAGTGCGAAAGTAACACGTACTATAGTTCGCATACAGTACACTTAGTTGAAGAATAGGAACGACATACAAATTTATAAGACGCCCCGCGCATTAAACATGGTCCTTTGAGCCGAATTATTCAATTAATTGATTAGATCCTATTCCCTTTTGCTCCTTATTTATACTTTAATTTAATAATTTCATAGTTTTGATTATGTTTGAACGTGCTACAAAGAGACTAATATCGTGCTTACACATTTAATGGTAGAAACATTTGGGCATAACGGTAGATTTTACAATATATTCCTTGTCCTTTGTCGCAAAGATTAGTGGTCGGTCGGTTTTCTTTATGTAAACCAAATTTATGAGAGTTATTGTATTGTTAAATCCTTACCTTATTTTTCGTCATCAAGTTCGAGAAGCCATCGGGTAAATCGAACTTGTATAACAAAGGGGTTATTGGTATTTATTTGAAACGTTAAACGTTTTGTCGGGCGAGCACTGTAATTAGTTGCATTTATCCATTAATAATTTAATTTCGTAGATTAATTAGTAGTAACGTATTTGAAACGCATTGTTTTTACATTAATTTTTATTGTCGTTCTTTAATCAGATATGGTTATATCAACTGATAAAAAGTTATTCTTGAAGCTAGATTTGTAGTTAAAAGGTTGGATCATATATACAGTAAAATTAATCAACCGGAAAATGTATCGATTGCTTTTATTAGAGCATCGATTAAAAGTGTCGAGCAAATTGAAACTCATTTCAAGTTGTTCTGCAAGGATATTTTCGGCTCTTAGGGTGAAAATCGATGATTAGCTATTAGATATTTGTATTATCGCAAAACAATGTGAATTAGATCGCGTAGAAAATAAGCCGCAGGTGGAAAATTTGAATAATGCTTTGTCGGTGAAAGGTGCAATTTCCTCGGATCATCTTTCTGTCCCGCGGTACTCGGGACGTATTTCGGATTTTGAGAGTTCTCATGCAATTTATAAGCGATTGATTCATGATAATGTCAGTTTGTTACCTGTTGAAAAATTTTGCTATTTCGTTGATACACTAGATGAGTCGTCGCGTGCGTTAATAAAACATTTGCCATTAAACGATTGTGCATACGATGAAGCCTATAAAATCATTACAAATCGTTTTCAGTCCAAGAGGTTAATACTTTTTACATATTTTAATGCTCTTGAAAAATGCCCTAAGGTCAGTTCCTCAGACTCGCACACGGAACTCCGGCAATTATTAGTTGTTTTGATGAAAATATATTCGCGTTAAAGCAGATGGAAATAGATTTATTAGATTTCTTGTTGTTTAATCTGTTTAAACTAGATGCAAACATTTTAAAGCAATTCGAATTAGGAAATAGTGACGCGATTCCTTCGTTCAAAAATTTAAGGTCGTACATTGAAAAACAATGTAAAGTGTTGGAAATAAATGACATTGCTTCAGGAACATGCTTAAAATCTCAAGATTCCGTGAAACAAAAAGGAAAATTCGTTAGCACTTCCGTTAAAACTTCTTTAGTTGGTACCACCAATGATTGTAAAAATTGTAGCTTGTGTCAAGCTGTGCATCCTATTTATAGATGTAAGCAGTTTCTCGATAAAACCCCTCAAGAAAGATTTGAGGTGATAAAGGTTAAAAACCTTTGTAATAAATGTTTAAATACTTCGCATTTGATGAAAAATTGTAAGTTAGATTGGTCGTGTAGAAAATGTCAATAGTCGCACAATTCGTTACTTCACTTCCACAAGAAAAATCGGTGTCTTTACGCAGACAAACTTATCGTCAAAGGTCAGCGTCTCCTTGGAAAGCGGGGCCTACACCTACTTCTACTAGTAGACCTAGCGAAGACAATCTGTCGCCGGCAGTTGTGCATGAACAACCTGCCACTAGCTCGTTAATTTCGACGTCATTAGAACATACAACCACGCTGTTAGCTACGGCAATGGTGTCGGTGCTAGATTATACAGGAAAATTGCAAACTGTTCGTGTAATTTTAGATAACGAATCTATGGAAAGAGTTATGACTGAAAGGTGCCGTCAAAAATTAGGTTTAAAGAAACGGAGAGCCAATGTCACTGTTGGCTTGAATTTTTCGTTGGTGTCTGGTACACTATCGTGTGTAGTCAGCTCCTCGGGAGCAAGGTCTCCAGCATATGAAATTGATTGTTATATTTTACCTAACATTTGTAATCAATTATCTTCGTCGTCTATAGGGGTCAAGAAATGGTTGCATACTCGAGGTTTGGCCTTAGCTGATTCAAATTTTAATATTCCTGGTAAGATTGACATGCTGCTCGGAGCGGAAATCTTTGCTCAGGTTTTGTTGAACAAGTCTCGTTGGGGTGTCGCTAACGAGCCACTTGCTATTAAAACAATCTTTGGTTGGGTTTTAACGGGAAAGGTCGCTTCCCTGAATAATTCTATTAAGTCGTTGTGTGCTTTCGTTGAGCCTTTAGACAGCGACATTCGTCGATTTTGGGAATTAGAAAATATTCCCTTCAAGAAACACATTTCTTCTGAAGAAGAAAAGTGTGAAAAAGAAATTGTGAAAAATTATAGACGTAACAAGGACGGTCGTTTTGTAGTGTCCTTGCCCTTTAAAATTTCTGAACCCTCATTCGTGAGTACGAGATTAATTTCTATTAAAAGATTTTGTCAGTAGAACGTCGTTTGCTAAAAAATCCTGAATTGTATTCGGATTATAAATAAATTTGTGGAGGATTATTTGAAAAGCGGTCACATGGTTCAAGTAGATCGCCTGAAAATTCGTCGGTTTATGATAAAATGTATTACATTCCCCATCATGCTGTACATAAGCATGATAGCACTACCACTAAATTGCGTTTGGTTTTCGATGCGTCGTGTCCGGATCAATCTGGAAATTTGTTAAATGATAGCTTGGCTATTGGCCCTGCCCTGCAAAAGGACATTGCAGTTTTGTTATTGCACTTTCGTGTACATCCTATCGTATTTACAGCTGATGTTAAACAAATGTATCGGCAGATTTTGGTTAAAGATACTCATCGTCATAATCAACGTATCATTTGAAGATTTTCTCGGTCAGATTCTAGTATAGACTTTAAATTAAATACTGTGACCTATGGAGTTTTGTCGTGGCCTTTTTGGCATTGCGGACTGTTCAAGAATTGGCAAAGTTAGAATCGATTAATTTTCCTTTCGCGTCATCGGTTTTGGCGAGCGATACTTATGTTGATGACTTAGTCACTGGATGCATTTCGATTGAAGCTTCTAATCAATTAATTAGTGAGTTGAATAGTATTTGCACTAGTGGTGGTTTTCAATTAAGAAAATGGAATAGTAATTGCCCGGAAGTGATTTCCAAGTTGAAGGAGTCCCTGTCCAGTTCGGAGGCAATTACATTTCAAGATAAAGATAGTGGTTCAATAAAAATTTTGGGCCTTTCGTGGCGCGCTCTTACAGATGTATTTTTATACAACTTAAACGTTGAAGCGAGCACTTGCACTAAACGTGATATTTTGTCAGCTATCACAAAAATTTTTGATCCTCTCGGATTGTTAGCGCCTCTAGTACTTTTCGCTAAACGTTTAGTTTAAGATCTTTGGCTTTTAGGCGTCGGTTGGGACCAAGAGCTTCCATTGGAAGTCGTAGAAAAATGGAAACATTGTTTGGGTGGATTGCCAGCGGTTTCGAATATTGAGATTTCGCCTCGCTTAGTATGTAATAATTATAAAAGGGTGGAGTTGCATGTCTTCTGTGATGCTTCTGAAGCGGGGTATGCAGCTGTCATCTATTTTCGTTCGTTCGATTTAGAAAGTATCATTACCATTTCATTAGTATGCGCAAAATCGAAGGTTGCACCTACTAATCGCGTTGCATTGCCCCGTCTCAAATTGTGTGCTGCCGTACTCTTGGCAAATTTAGTAGATTTCGTCAAAAATACTTATACAGATAATTTATCATTTAGTAATATTTTCGCGTGGTCAGATTCTACTGTTGTTTTGTCTTGGATTCGGTCTTCCTCGCATAAGTGGAAGACATTTGTTAACAATCGCATTTTGCATATTCAAGAACGTATTCTTCCACTTTCGTAGTTTCATGTTAAGTCCCAGGATAACCCTGCGGATTGTGGCTCACGTGGCTTCAGAGTTGGTTCATCGTCCATTATGGTGGACATGGCCTTCCTGGTTAGTGCTTCGTAGCGAAGAATGGCCAGGAACGTCGCTGCCAAAACTTATCGATTCATTTCAGATGGACGTCGAATATCGTACTTTGTCGTTAACAGTCGTTATGTCTGAAAATTTCTTAGATTTGTTGTTGGATAAATTTTCAAAACTGCAGAAAATTTGTAGGATTATTACATGTATTCGTCATTTTATTCGTAATGTCCAATGTTCTGCAGATTTGCGTTCAAAATATGCTGATGGTTTGTCTCTTGCTCAGCATTGCAAATATTAGAACTGGAAATCTTGTTAGTAAACAACTTCGTAGTCTTAGTCCGTTTCTAGATAGTCGTGATTTGTTGAGGGTGGGCGGTCGCTTGCGTAATTCTGAGCTGTCGCATGATGCAAAATTTCCAATTTTGCTTCCTCGGTCGTATCGGTTGACTGAAATTATTATATTAGATTGTCATGAAAGACATTTACATCCTGGAAGTCGAACAACTCAATTTTTATTAACTCAAAATTATTGGATCTTGTCTGCAAAGAGGGCTATTCGACATTGTTTGAAATCCTGTATTTGTTGTTTTCGTGTAAACCCCGTGGGTTTATGCCCCCCTATGTAGGATTTACCAGCTTCTAGGTTAACTACAGATAAGGCGTTTTTACATACGGTAGTCGACTTTGGTGGACCTCTCTGTCACGATGAATCGGTGTCGTGGCGCAAAATCATTGAAATGTGGAAATTAAGTTGGACTAAGGGTAGTGACAAAAACACTCTCTCATGAATATGAAAGCGGAACGATCGTTGGTTCGGTTCGGTAAAGTGAGTTAGTCAGTAGTGCCGCCGAATTTATTGATAAACCCCTAAAAAACACAGTAAAAGTGCGAAAGTAACACGTACTATAATTCGCATACAGTCCACTTAGTTGAAGAATAGGAACGTCACTTAGAACAAAAAAACAAGCGCGGAGGTAAGTCGATATACAAATTTATAAGACGCCTCGCGCATTAAACAAACTGCCTTCCAGCCAAAACCAAAAACTAATACTGCTTCCTGTAAGTGTCTTTATTTCAAAATTGCAGCAGTTAATTGTCTTTTACTCTACAGATTAAATTGGCATTGCGTGATTGTGACTTATACAAAATTGAAATATTATGGTATGAATAAAAAATGCAAAGCTATAGAACGTTGAAAAGCTTAAGTGGACAAGGAACCTTCTGCATTTTAATTTTGCATGTCTAGATTATAACTTGAAATTTTTGTTTTCGTTTTAAATAACGTTAAAACAGATTTTGTCCATGCTACTAAATTATTGCGCAACTATTGCACTTAATAATAATATAAATTCAATCCTTTGTCAAAGGATACAATAACGTTCACCCTTACTCTCAGCATGAGTCTTCAGCCAAGAGAACAGTGACATAACATCTGCCTTGCGCCTGCAAATTATGACAAATGTTCCAACTGAAAGAATAATTAATTTATAGTTCTATCTTGGTTATTTTGTTGCCCTTACTATTAATTTCAGAGTTTTAATTTAATTTGAATCGTGCTGTTTCATTTATTGCGTTTCTTTATAAAGAGAAATTGTAGTTTGAGTAGTAATAAGTTTTAATTTTCTCACAATAAAAAAGTTTAGAAATTCTAGAGCCTATTAGTCAAGATATTTATTTGTTTTAGCACGTGTTAGACATGTTTATACTATTAAGCTAAAACGTTTCCGTTTCCAGATATTTTGAAGTAGGTGACAGATTGATTCTTTATTTACTCTTGAGAGTAATACTGGAGAGAGGTATGTAAAATGCCACTTTGAATGAACTGCCTTAAAGCAAACAAAATAAGGTAAAGGACTACGATGAGTCTATTTTATAACGTATTTAAATTGTGAGCTTTTAGAAATTAAGCACGAAGTGCGAAATACTGAGCTCATAATCTACATCTGTCAAGAAATATTTCAGTCTTGAGGAAGGTTTTGAGGATAAGTTATGTACACCTTAGTATCAATGTTTCCTACCGATCTGATTAATCCAATCTAACGTTAGTTGAATATATTAATCTTCAGTAAACTGAAAGAACTGCCAATGTGATTGCGGCAACATTCATCGAAAATAATTCTTCGAAACACAATTCATAAAAACAACAATCCATCAAAAGGCAATTAATACACAATTTATCGAATCAACAATTCATCGAAAAAAGAATTAATCAAAATTTTGCATTTGAGAAATTTCCTCAAGTTTATTTAGAATAATATATTTGTTTTTCGATTTGTTTTTAATTTATTTATTGAACTTTCCTTTAAACTTTAACAAGGTTTAGGACTTGCAGCATATCGCTGGCGTATTTAGAATTTTTTTATTTTTTGTAAAAGTCGAAAACTATGCCTTTCTTTTTTTTTTGTAAAAGTCGAAGAACTATTCTTTTGTTATTTTGTTTTATTTTTAATTTTTGTAAAAGTGGAAAACTATTTTTGTTATTTTTTCTTTTTAATTTTTGAAGAAGTTAGACAATTATTCCTTTGTCATTCTTTTCATTTCAATTTTTATAAAGTCGAAAAATAATTCGTCATTTTTTGTTCGTTTTATTTTTGTAATAGTCGAAAAACGATTCTTTTTTCATTTTTTTCTAAAATGCGCTATTCTATGCAAAAAATCGAAAGTCTTGATTATAATTTTCATTTGCCGTACTATTTTTTCTGCACGATCCGCGTATTTTTTGCGGGCTGGAGAACCCTTCTACACCCGATCCGTACTATTTAATCTGTAGATCATACAAGCTTTGGTCTCGTTGAATTGCTTTGATAAATTTGCATATACTGAGATGCTCGGCAGTAATTTGTTGCTCGAACCATCGATGCCATCCTTCTAAGAAATTATTTGTTTCTGGCGGGACTTTATGTGCTCCTTGGAAACAGTTCCACATGTAATGAAATGGCGACGACGTTCAATCCACGTATCTTCGAAATAATCAAGAACAGCTTGAGCTTCTGGAGGTAGAATATTTTTGTCACAAAGTCCATCAAATGCAATAACGACGTCTGTTGGAGGAACAAATGCTAGTGCAGGCAATAATTGTATTTTCAACCCACACACACACAAACGCACGCATACGTCATATCTTTCGTTTCACTCCTTGTACTCTACCCCGTGTGGGTCCGGACTACAATAGTCCTACGGTACGACCAGCTTGTCGTAAGAGGAGACTAAAGAGGTCCAACACGCATGCACACGCAAATACACACATACACACACATCATACACCCGCACACACACCTACCCACACACATACCCATGCATAACTACACTCGGCTTAGGTTTTGTTTCCTTTTTCTGCTGTTTCTTAGGGGTCTTTTTACTTCGGTTTTGCTTTTCCGTTTCTTTTGGTCCATTTTCCTTTACCTTTCCTTTGGCTAATTTTTCTTACTGTTAGTCCTCATTCTGATTTGAATAAATTTTTCGATCCATTTCCTGTGGTATGTGCTTTCTATTTTTTTTTTCTTTTTTTTGGAAACCACGACTTAGTCGACCTTTCTGCCGAGTTAGCCATTCTTTTCTTCGGCTGTTCGTTTAATACGATTCTTTGTTATCACAGGTTGAAGAAAGTCAAACTCTTTATCTAGGATTCTCGTCGTCCCCCTGCATACTCTGAGGCTTGACAGTTAATGTCTCGTTTTGACTTGTACTGTATTTTTTCCTCGTTCTTTTTCTTACTTTTTGGGTTTTTCGTGAGAAACCAATTTCTTTTCTTGAGACTTCCTGCGTTGGGCCGTCATAAATTTGCTGTGATATCTCCTCTGAACAATCGAGCCCCTACGATGGGCGTGTTAAATTTGCTGTGATATTAGGCCCCACGATTTGGCATGTCATAAACTTTGCTGTGATTTTACCCATAATATTATTTTAAACCCCACGATTTGGGCGTAATAAATTTTGCTGTGATTTTTGGCCCCACTGATTCTTTTATTAGTTTAAGCCCCAATGTTATGAAGTGTTAGATTAGGATTTTTACCCCGACTAGTTTACTGAATGGATTAAATAAAGCAGTTTTATAATACACAATATAATAATTGATAATATTTACAACTCTCAAAAATTTCCTTTTTGTACAGAATATCTACATATACCAGATTTATGTTTTTCTGAAAACCAGCGAAAATATCTTTTACTTATTCAGGGACTTTCGAACGTTCCAAAATCCTTATTCCATTTTTATAAATCTTTAAGTGACCCTTTTTGATGACTCTTTACAAATATACAATGTGACAAATATTAAATCAAAACAGTTTTCAATAATAAAGTGTATTAAGATTGCTAACCTAGAATGGGTTCTGTAGTTCCATCCTAGTCTATGATCTGCATCCCTTTCTGTGTTCGGTTTGCTTATTGATATGCCTGACCCATATAAGAATCGCCTCCCATAAATCGATTTTAATTAAAATCCTACCAAATCGGAATATGTCCAAATTAAAATACTTTCATTTTTTAATAATATCTCCAAAATTAGCGTGTGTTCAAAGTTAGAAGTCCCAAATTACAGTCGTCTCAAATATCCCAAATTACATGACGGAATTAAAATTAAAATTAAATGTCCAAATTAAATGTCGGTATTAAAAACCATGTCGGAATTAAAAACCGCCTATTTATAGATCGGCTTATTTTCGTTGTACAATTCTCGCACTTTTAATTCTGATTTATTTTGATTTATACTTCACTGGTTACGTAAGCTTTTAACACCTTTGAACATAGTCGTTGCTCAGTTTGAAAATAGACTAACCTGTCGCTTCGTCACTATCGTATATATAAGCCGCACCTCTAATTGATTGCATTGGCTTGTTTACGTTCTAGGGCGATACTTCTACCTCATCTTGTATACCTCGGAATTTTCACCAATTATTTAGTTTAAATCTTTCAATGCATGCCTTGACTGTCACGTATGCATCCCGCATATAGTGGTATTATTCAAAAACTTCCAACTTTTGACTTTTATTAGCTCAGGTATTCGAATGTTTGTTAAATTTTATGGTCTAAATTGAATCGCCTGGTGCTTGTTTATTTCTACAGAATATTGGTTTTCTGAACAAATGTTTTCTTCCTGTCACGTAACGATTTTCTAATAGTGAACTATTTAGAGTGCGTGTACGATGATTTTTTCGACGCAGATGTTAAATATTTGTAATACCAATTTATCTATGCTTCCCAGTGATTTAATTTTGATGCAATTTATGGCGTTTTAATCTTATCTTTACTTGTAAACTACACTTAGACATCTTTATGTTCTCATGCATTTTATCCTGTGTATTTTATATACAGTGTCCTCTCAATTAACAACATGTAGAGTGACCGTTTTACTCTTATGATTTTTGGAATTATGTGCTTTTCTTACAGTGGAAGTTGTTAACATTTATTCTACGACCCTTATGGCTTAACCTACCCCTAAACTACCTTATTATCAAAGCTATATATATATATTCTAATATAACCCCCCTTTTCAGGATTGATAATTATAATATATGAGCAAATTAGCAATGCACCAAATTGCCCTATAATTTCCTTTCTTTAATTGATTTATTAACTTCTCTATTGGGTCTTTAAATCTGCGCCTCGACCAATGAAACTCTTATCTCAGGTTAATTTTGTGAATAATCTATATCTGCATACAGCGTGAGTTCTGAACTCATACACAAATGTCATTGGCCGAAAAATTATAAATTGATATTTTAATCCTAACAACAAGTGAAATTCAAATGATATAATAAGACTTACAACTTACTTAAATCTAATAAAAACATACTAATTGACTTTTTATAAGCTTTACGTACATATTCAAATGAAAGTGAAAGTTTAACATCTTATACCTAACTCAAATCAAATGAAAACGTACTAAGTGACTTAAAATCTTAGCTATACCTACATATTCACGTGGCAGTGAAGTTTCCTTTTAAATATTTAACAAAATTTTATGATATACAAACAACAGCAGTTCACTTCATTGGCACAAAGTTTTCAAAATTACTTTATGAAATCACCATCACCCAAGTTGAAATCTTAAAACTTCCTTTTCTCTCAAATTATCATTTTAAATATCTTTAACAAGTAACTGCCCTCACCATCTCCTTCATCAATCATTTTACGAACTAGAAGTCTATATCTGAGTGGTACTTCAGTGCGTCAAGGTTCAAATCTCATACATATCACATAATATCACAATATATATGTATATATATATATATATATATATATATATATATATATTACTCAAATTTAGACCAGGGTAGAAAATTAATTAACGACATCAAATAATTTTAATCACCGTGTATAAGGACGCTTTGGGTAATAATACGCTTCATTTAAAAGTATATTGGATAAATTCGTCATTTACTTCTAAATATAGGGTTTATATTGTTTAGATAATGTTAAACACCGTGTATATCAGAGCAGTGGAAAATAGAACGCTTAATTAAAGGCCTACTGTGTAGATTTAAATCATTCAATTAGAATGTAGGGTTTGTATATAATCATAATCAACGTGTAGAAGGAAGTAATGTAGAATTTCATTAGATAATAAGCATTATTAAAACCATGCAGCATAAAAATTTATTCGTTTCAATAAAAATAAGGGATTTAAATTATTCACTGGACGCTTTCTATAAAAAGAGGCCCAATTAAAATGTTCAACTTGTATTTAAATTAATCGTTCCAAGCACTAAAGCTATCGAGAATTATAACGACGTGGGGAAGTCACGCAAAAGCCTTCAGCGTATTAGAACTCCGAACACCTGCAAAAATAACGATGTATATGATAGTCAATAAGCTTCAAGCTATATGAGTGCAAGTAAGAAAGCAAGTTTGTGGTATAGAGACAAGCGAGATGGAATGCATTGGTAGTTAAACGAGGGGAAATATGTAAAACAAGAGCACAGGTTGTAGATAGAACGAACAGACTAGATTGGCGGTTAAGGTTGAAATAAGATGCAAACAGGAGAGGTGGAAACATAACAATTTCTATGTATAATTAATTAGTTGTTCTCGGACGTGTTGCGAGACGAGTGCAAATTTCAGTAGAATCATTGTGCCGAGCCATCGGAAGGAAAAACAGAATGCGAATTTCTTAAAATCGTCCGTCGCGGGACAAATTCGACTTGCAAGCGAGCCATTATATAAACCCGTGCTGATAGGAGTTTAGCACTTTTTTATTTTTGATTTTATGCGATACTTCAAACAGTTTTGCTCTTTATTTTTTGATTTTATTCGATACGTCCAACAGTTATTATGCATTAGTGCACTTAGAGAAAAATAAATAAATAGAAGTATGCAGTTTTGGGTATAGCGTGAAGGAATTATGAATTTCAGTGCTATTTTTCGTGAGTGTTAGGAATCAAATGTTATTCGTAAACGTGATTGGATCCACAAAACAAGATTTAGATATACATAGATGAATTCCTAAAAAGCCCTGAAACCTTTTTAGACGAATGGTGGTGTAGAAAAATTTTAAAGGCGGTCAGAAATCTGAAGACGTAAACATAAACCACCTGGAGAGGTAGGATTAGCAAGGACGATGTACAGTGTGTCCCAAATTGGATGTATTAAATGGGTAACTTAGTTGTTATTAAAGATACAATAAAACTGTGTGCGCAGTCATGTGCCAATTTTTTGAGATCAATACAATGGGGAAATCACAAATGAGCGATCTTCTTTTGTTTTCGAGTTATAGCCAAAAATTGATATTTTTAACAATTCTATTAATTCGTATAACTCGTTTGGTTGCAAAAATATCCAAAAATACTGTAATAGTTTTTTATACGTTTTTTTACGTAGAATACAGTGGCGTACGCAAATATTTAATATTTATAATACTTTTGAGGTTATAATATAAACTTGCATTTTTTTAAATGGAAACCACAATAGATTGTCACTTTATTTAAAAGCTTTTTTTGACAGCTTTTCAAAAATATATAGTTTAATATAATTATTTTTTTAAATGGCCGAATTATTCCATGTTTTTGGTATAATAAAATAATTTATTATATTTTAATAAATAGTTGGCCGCGAAACAAAAGGTAAACAAAAAACGACAATTGTTTGTATAACAAACGTCAACGAGCTTCAATCATATCTATTGCACATGCAATAAATTTGTATTGTTAGTTTGTAAGTGAAGCATCAGTCTGTTACTAAATGGCAAAATTTGAAAATTACGAAAAATACGATATGCTAGTTGCATTTATTGAGTCTGCGAGAATTCCTCTATCAGTAAAAACTTTATATTTTAACAGGTAATTGTGTAACTAATAACAAATAATATTACAATGTCGTTTGTAAATAATATAGATACCCTGAAAGACAACAACCTAATATTAACATGTTTAAAAGGATAGATAGTAATTTACAACAGTTTGGCTGCTTTGAAAAACCTAGAACGAAACAGTATGCAGCTTTTAATTAAGAGCAAAGTACTGTTTCAACCATAGCATGTGTGGAAACAAGCCCAAGAACATCATGTAGGAAAATTGAAAGAGAAATGGATGTTTCTAAATCAGCAGCTTCAAGAATATTGAAGCGTAATAAATATCGACCCTATAAAAATAAAATTATACATAGTTTGTTTCCCGACGATTTTCAAAAAAGAAGGCGATTTTGTCAATGGTATCCTCGTAAATGTTCTGCTACTAACATTTTTGGAAATAACATTATATGGTCTGATGAAGCACTTGCTGGTCGAATGAAAATACCTATCAAACATACGAGGCGTCAACAAAGCCGTTATGGTTTGAATATTTGTTGCTACATTGTTGGTGGCAAATTTCAATACCATATTTTTGAAAACAATCATTCAGCTTGTCGCTATATTGAAATTTTGTATACCAACTTGCACGAATTACTGGAGGACATGCCTCTCGAAAAAAGACAAAAAGTGTGGTTCCAACAAGATGGTGCACCCCCGCATAACGCTATAATTACTCGTGATTATTTAAATAGAGAATATCTCAATAAATGGATGGGTACGTTTGGATCTGTTCAGTGGCCGCCTAGATCTCCTGACTTGTCGATATTGGACTATTTCTTGTGGAATTTTTTGAAAGAGGAAATCTATAAAACCCAGAACCATAGTATTGAAGAGTTGCGGAATTCAATTGAAGCAGCATTTCGTAAAGTTAAGGCGGTTTATTTATTAAATTCTATTAAGTCTTTAATAAAACGATGCGAACTTTGTTTAAGACAGAATGGAGGCCAGTTTGAACAATATCTCTGAATTATCAGTAAATAAAACTATTGTAGTATTCCCATCTGTGTTCTAGTGTTTTATATATATTATGTGTGAGGGTGTGTGTGGTTGTGTGCGCATTCATGCGTGGGCGCGTGCTTGTGTGTGTGTGTGTGTTTGTGAGGGTATGAGGTGTGTGAGTATGTGTGTGTTTGTGTAGCCATATATGGATTATAGACTGTTTAAATGTGGATAGGAAAGTATAATTTTCAATTTAAGATGTAGTTATATTAATTTTTGTAATATATGTAGTTATAATATTGTATTCTTCTAGCTTTCAAACTTTGTTGTTTAGAGTGGTGTGGTACAATAATAAACTCTTGTTTTGTGTTTACCTTTTGTTTCGCGGCCAACTATAAATTACCAATACAATAAATTATTTTATTATACCAAAAACATGAAATAAATCGGCCATTTGAAAAAATAATTATACTAAACTATATATTTTTGAAAAGCTGTCAAAAAGAGCTTTTAAATAAAGTGACAACCGATTGTGGTTTCCATTTAAAAAAATGCAAGTTTATATTATAACCTCAAAAGTATTATAAATATTAAATATTTACGTACGCCACTGTATTCTACGTAAAACCGTATAAAAACTATTACAGTATTTTTGGATATTTTTGCAACCAAACGAGTTATACGAATTAATAGAATTGTTAAAAATATCAATTTTTGGCTATAACTCGAAAACAAAAGAAGATCGCTCATTTGTGATTTCACCATTGTATTGATCTCAAAAAATTGGCACATGACTGCGCACACAGTTTTATTGTATCTTTAATAACAACTAAGTTACCCATTTAATACATCCAATTTGGGACACACTGTACATTGGAGCCACGAGTGCAGTAACCTTCAGGTAACTTATGCATTGTTGTTCGATCTTTGATGTTTTGGTGTGTGTTGAATATCTTTATAATTTGTTTGATAAAGATGGACAGTAGTAAATTTGTATAAACAACAAATTTTGAATTTTAAGGTAAAATTTTTTTGTATAAGTAGAAAGGAGTATTTATCAGGTTTATGTTTTTGATTATGATGAAAATTTGGGTCTGTCTTTGAGCTCAATTAGACTAACCTGTTAAATTAACGTAAAGGGGTGGGAGATGCTCCCTTTTATTCAGACTCAGGTCTGCAAATATTGTTAACTTAATTAGTATGCATCCTACAAGGACTCTAATTCCGGATGCAAAATAAAATGATGACAAATTTGGACTTGAAATTTTATGATGCTGAAATTTATGCTGAAATTTAATTTTGAAACTTTAATGTATTGTGAATATTGGTGTAAATAGAGTTAACGTTGATTTTTGTGGTAGGAATGTGTTTTTTTTTATGAATGAGTATGAAAGTTTTAAGCCGAAGCGGAAAGATTCAAGAGGCGATATTCAGGTAAGAAATCGAATATCAGAGGAGATTTCACCGTAGTAACGGGAATCACAGCAATATATATATTATATATATATATATATATATATATATATATATATATATAGCTATGATATCGCCGTATTTCAATGTATTTAACGCATAGTTGCCTGTACACACTTTGGTTTATGCCTCGACTAGCTCAGTTCAACCTCACACAGAGTGCACGACTATACGGTAGCAGAGCAATTGTTCCCCCTTTTTCTCTCTAACACATCATACCTAAATAATATAAACGAAATAACCATAATTTTGTATAATAAACTAAGAAATATGTACAATTTGCACTTGTACAACCTTTATAATAATATTTAATATTTAAGACCCTCGAATCAAAGTAGAAATATAAATCTGTTCACCACCAAATTATTGCTCTATTAAAAATATAAAGTAAGCAAAAATAACTCTGTATTATATTGGAGGTTTCGTTGAACGTTCAATGACCCTTCGTTCTCTTAACGTAATTTCTACGTATCAATCAAAATTTTTGATGACCCTTCACACAAATAAATATCTAAGTACATGCAAGTTTTAAATGTTCAAAAAAATTAAGTCGTATGCTATTAATTAATTATCGCTAACCTGGTATTTTTCTAGGTTGATTTCCTGGTTCGAATGTGTAGTTCTGCGTACACCCCAGCCCTTTTGACCTGCCGCTACGTGCTACTAACCAGTGTCCTTGGATTGCTTTCAGCTTAACGTCCTCATTAAGAATTTTCCTCTTTGTTATATCTGTTACTTGTATTATGGGACTTTTACGTTAGATTTGAATTTGTCTCGTGAATTGTTTATTGAATCGCTTCGTAAATCTCATAGATTTTTTTTAAATTTCCTTAGAGAATTTCTCAGTGCCCTAAGTTAATAGATGTTAAAGTTCATGTTAACCTTAATTAAAATTTGGACTTACATCTTATGTCGACGGCGAATTTTTATTTCACTTGTATATTTGAACGCGCACTCGTACTTGAAACTTTTGATTATTAACTTTCACTTAAAATGTGTGGTTTTAATTTCACACTTGAACTTTGCGTAGTATTTTTGTTCAAACTAATACAGCTTGTGCTTCAGTTAGGTAGAGACTGACAATTACCCCCTTGATATAATATATAAAGGCAAGCCCTTCCCTATGCTGTCATTGAATTGATTGCGCATTATCTGGGTTGAGGCGTTGCACTTGTATTATCATGAAATCCTTCGGATTTTACATAAAGTTATCTATCCTAATATTTGTTGCAATGCTTTCCAAATCACGTAGACAAAATTTTACAATATAGAGTTCGTTGACTATGGTACTTTGTAACGTTCAGTATCATGTTTTCGTATTTTGTATAGGAAGTTATTCAAATTTTTTGCACGCATACAAACTTGTTGTTCCATATTGTGTTTATCCAATATGCTGGGTTTTATTTAAAAGTGTAAAGATTCCTACATTTAAAACATCACGTAGGCTAAATTTTATAATGGGATTCTTTAACAGATGATGTAAATTAAATGCGTTTTTATTGACTTTTTACCTTCTGAAACATGCTTGTTTTGCAAGACCTGTTTGTTTTGAGCACGCATGATTATTAATGCGTCAGGTTTAAAAAAATTCGTTTCATGTCTGTTTGACTTTAGATACTTCTAATTTGTATTTATTTAAAGTCTCTGAATGTATTACTGTTTTCAAAAATAAATCGGCTTGTGGTTAAATTATTAAAGAATGAGCTTTCCTTCATTATCTAAAGTTAGTTGTAGATTTTATACAGTGTTTTATATTTGTTTTTGCATAATTAACGAACTGTGTACCATTTATGATTCAAATGTTTAGTTTCCTTGACTTTGGTATTGTTTACATGAAGTATACTACCCTTGTGATCCTATATACCCCTAAATAACCCTATTATCATAGCATTTTATATATACGATTGATAAAAACTGCTAAATTAGTCGCTGTTGATTTTTTTGAAACAAACCCATGCTGATAATCAGAAATTATAGGTTTTATATAATTAAACAATTTAATGTAAATAATCTGTTCAAAAACTTTAGCGAGAGCTGATCTCAAGGAAATTAGTCATTAAATGCTAATATCTGATCTACCGCTGCCTTTGTGCAATAGTACAACTACAGCGTCTTTCCACATACCAGGAAAGATTCCACAGTTAATTGTTAAATTATTGATATGTAACAATAGTACCTGTTTGAATCACTTTGAACATCTCCTTAGTACATATGGCAGAATAAAGTCAGGACCAGCTGATTTTTTTCGGTCTCAACCTTGAAATAGTCATCTTAAAATCTTAGTTGGTGACGTTTTGTATATGAAACATATTTAAGAAGCTATCTTTGCTTATTGCACTTAATTTATAATTATAATAATCAGGATAATAAACCGATAGAAGAAAGAGTCAAACAAATTTGCTAGCTGATCGTCTTCTTTTATGACCCCATTTGCCTCAAATTGCATATTGTTGTTATAATTTCCTCTGTATTGATGTAGAATTTACGTCCAGAAAATATTGATGTTATTATTGATAGCATCCTCAGTTGAATGCATATATTTATTATACCCGGTATATATGAGTCATACTCACAATTCCACGATGCGATATATAATTCGTTAAAGTTGCTCTCGAGTCCCCTACAGTTTTGATAATATATGTACATTAATATTGACCCTATTTGTATTTCCAAAATATATTATTATCAAACTCAATCAGAATAAAACAATATTAAGCTATTCCAACTTCACCAGTCAAAATATGTTTAATTTTTTTATACACTTAAAAATATGGAGGGACATTTCGCCCATCTACCACTTTGTCCACCCGCCTTTTTGTACCACATAGCCTACCTGGAAACTAGGGATGGA
Source organism: Platerodrilus igneus (assembly GCA_036346225.1). Taxonomy (NCBI): domain Eukaryota; kingdom Metazoa; phylum Arthropoda; class Insecta; order Coleoptera; family Lycidae; genus Platerodrilus; species Platerodrilus igneus. The sequence continues at coordinate 1,445,533 of JARFIW010001025.1, read as the reverse complement.
CTCGGGCTCGGGCTTTCGGCCCGGCCCGGCCCGGGTCCGGCCCGATTTCGGGGTCGAATCCGGGCCGGGCCGTTGACTACTTCATTCGGGCCGGGCCCGGGCCGGGCCGGGCCCAACGATTCGGGCCGGCCCGAAATCTTCGTGCCGAAAAACGCATTAGTAGAATACTCCACTGTCCTTTCACTTCTATCTCGCATTGAGTAAGTAAACGTTCCTAATTATATTTTCACGTAGTGTCTTAATGCACCCATTAATAATCAGTTTTTCGTCTTGTTTAGTGTAAAGGAGACGTGATATTATAACTCACTTCTTATTCCGAATTTTTTTTTCTAGTCCTATTTAATGTCCCTCATGTTGTACTTTAGGCAAGTTAAAAATGCCAAGGAACATCGAACTAGGTGATTTTTTCATAATTCAAAAGTTTGTACGATTTATATTATGTATATGTATATACTTTAAATTTCAATCATGCGGCGAACGTCGATATTATCAATCGGGTGTATAGGTTATGTATACAGCTTAAAACACTAGAGAGTTATTGCAACGTTCATTATACCAATTTTTTAACAAAGTTTTCCTTATTTGACATTTATACATGCGCAATTAACACACCTTTAATGTTTGTACTGTATTAAAATACAGGACATCTTTATTTAATTTAAATACAGGCAAGGAATGCTTTTGTTTAAGGCGCCTTAAGTTTGACATGTACCAAATGCCTAACTTACAAACTTACATTTAATTGTTCTGCTTTCTGTATAGATATTGTGAAATTAAATGGCTTTTTGTAGTGTTGTTTCCGTAATTAAATTTAGAGATATAATATCCAAGTTTATCACACGAAAAAGATATAAAATGTCAACGCTCTAAATACGAGGACGATGTTTTGTAATGCTTTTCCTAGAAGTAAGGTGCAAAAATTATTTTGAAAACAGATATACTATAGGCTTGGGAAGAAGTAAAAAACAGTGTCTTGAAGTAAACACGAAGAGTATTCCGTGAAAACACTTTGACAACAATACAAATGTTATCGAATCAGTGGGAAATGAAAGACTCGAATAATAAAAAAAAGGTTCATCTTTGTGTGAATAGAATTTTTTTGATATTTTCCAATACAGTTAAACATGTTTTACAGGTCACCTAATCACAAAAGAGATTAATTCTTTATTCATTTTTAAAACATAACTTATAGATATAAAATACTAAACATATATGTCAAAATAAAGAGTAAACGAAAAACACTTGCTTTGAAATTGTGTAAGAAATTGAACTATATAGTACTAGCGCAGCCTTACATTTTTCAGGAATTTTTTAAGAATACTATCGGTGTTTTAAATATATCATTTCCATAGCAACGTGTGATGTATAGCCACTACATAAACATATAAATTCTAGCTATAGCATCAGTTAAGTGAAAAAATTTTGTAATAAAACCATGAACGGTTGCACCTATACCACAAAATTATTTTAGGGACTTCGAGATTATATTGCTTCCGTCGCAAGCGATCTATGCGATAAACTTTCTCTCGGTACGCTAAAAACCAATTTCGCGGCCTTGATATACAAATAACTACTTAAACGCTATCATGTAGTATATATTAATTAGCGTTAGATTCTTTACTGCTGCATGTATTTTAAAATAACGATTTCAATAAAACTTTCGAAAATAATGCGTCAATCGTCTATTTGTAGACTATAGTTATAGCAGACACTTCTAGGGTACTTGAAATTTTGAATTTCATGCTTTGATATTATCACCAGTAACATAACTAGCCTTTTGTTGGGGGCGACTGAATAGCCATTAATCATTTTCTAAACACAACTTTACCTTTAGCTTTTTCTGAACGCCCTTTTTGGGGTGGGCTAGAATATGGGAGGGGGGTGCCTTCTAAGTACCCTACACCCTATCTACGTGCATTATTATCACTTAATTTATTGTTGAATAGTGGGATTTGGCTGCAGATATAGTTTTCTATTTATTGCGGGAAAATGTATAATAGTGCCGTTATCGAACTCATGCCATAAAAAAAGGATAAAGTAAATAACATTTTATTGATATATAAAAAGATCTACTGATTTATACCTTTTGGTAATAATTTTTTAAACAACTTTTCAACCTAAAACAATTACTTCATTTACTACGGTTTCCCGCGTTTCTTACTATTGCGCAATTGTTTAATATAACGTATAATTACGCGGCAAATTACGCGCCATTTGTGTCAAATACCAAACACCTTTAAAAGTGATACAATGGTCGAAGTTTAAGCACAATATAAATAAAACGGGTACTCACTCGTATTTCTTAACATCTCAGGATCCTTGTTGTTTTTGTATGGGTAAGCTACGCCATTATTGACACCAAATTTCATCCGTCCATCCTCTATGCTCGTTGTAGGTGGGACGAGAAGGATGCAGGTAGAGGCACACGAAAATATGGTAGAAGGGAACCTACATCCTAAAAAGGGAAAAGACACCAACCCGCACATATAGATGTTCTGAGCTTGAGGTCTCGTAGCTTAATGACGCCTCATCACACCGCGCGCACTTGCGCTATTCACTCCGCGCAGGCACGACTCGGGGACGACAGAAATTGACAAGTTTATTTAAAAAATATTCGCGGGAATTTATTTACATATTTCACAATGTACATTGCCAAATTTTGGCATGTAACACATTTTACTTCTATTCCTTCAGATGATGTGTATTTCTAAAGAATAAGGTATCCTCTACATACAACAATTTGAAAATCCAACTTTTTTTAAGCGAACATTTGGTTTATTTCTTGACTTTCAGGTTCATTAAGTTCTAGTAACAATAGGTACCTAACCGATGAAGTTTGGTACCGTTTATACTATGATCTATAAACAATTTATTTAATTTTTAGCATTCCGTAATTCACCAAAAGTGTTAAATCTTGCACTTTGGCACGATTTGTCAGTTGGTCAATTAAAAATTTAAAAGAACTAGAACAAAGACAGTCAAATTATAGATCAAAGTTCAACTCCAAAAGTTTCAGTTTCTCAAAGTAAAAAAACACTATAAAAATCCGTCTGTAACAATTTCATAAACATTGAAAATTGCTAAACATTTTGTACTTTTGTTACATATTTCTAGGATTTTTCAAAGAATCATAAATTAAATGATATACTACGGTGTGTTCCACAAGTATCTTCATTGTAACTCAATATCATTATACTCTTAAATCAAACAAAAGAGTGATAGTTTCTTGTTGAACACAACTGAAAAAAATATCTTTTCATTCACTGGATGAAAGTCGGGCCGGCCCGAAATTTCGGGCCGGGCCGGGCCGGACCGGGCCGCCAGTTTTCATTTCGGGCCGGGCCTTGGGCCGGGCCGGTCACTTTTCTGCGTCGGGCCGGGCCGGGCTTATTAAAACCCCCGGCCCTAGTCCATCCCTACTGGAAACCTAGTATCGCGGAACCCGACCACTTTGTCCAATTTCTAATATGTACCATAAACGCGCAACGCGACCTCTTCCACCAACTTTTGACTAAGAACACAACATCCAACAGGATCGTTTCGCCACTTTTTGACTAGAAATACAACAACCACCTCGACCACTTATCTAATGTCTGTATAGTTAAACAACACCCAGAATAGAACCACAACGCCAAAATCAGTTCGCGCGGAGTCAGATAATGCGCACATAATAATTGCTGTATCATTGTAGTTAATTTTGGGATCCGGTCATAACGCCCAAAAGACAAAACGCCGAATAGACAGAATGCCGAACGCTTTGGACAAATCGCTAAAAACTTAGAAAAAGCGCTGTATAGATCAAGAATGTGCAGTCAAAGTTACGCTTTAAAAAAAGGATCTAAAAGAATGCATGTGCGAAGATAGTGTCGAGGTTATATTGCCATTTGAAATGTTTTACTATTCAAAAAACAGCTAACATACCCCTTTGTTGTATAAATCTGTGTTGATTGCACCTTCTTATAGCTCGCGAGATAATTTGGCTTTTTGGTTATGCAACTTAATTATTATTTCAGGACAATTAATAGATGCGCATTTTTTGACTTCGCGTGAACTGATTTTGGTCATTGTGATGTTATTTTGGGAATTGTAGACCTATACAAAAGTTAAGCGAAGTAGTCGAGGAGGTCGTTGCGTCTCTAGTCACAAAGTGAGCAAAATTGTCCTATTGGGTGATGTATTGGAAGCAACGTGCTACAATTCCAAAGACATGTTCATAATACTTACTTTAAAAAAAGTCACCCGTAACCAAAGCTGACGTCACAGAGACTTTAGTCTGCCCGTGTCCGCAGCCTGGTGGGACGGAAGGTTTGGGGCGTCGTAAACTAGGTGGAACGGAGGCCTAATTCATAGACTATCACTGTAGCGATAATACCCAGTGAATCGATCTCTGATGCCCGCGCGTCAAGAATTAAGCTGACTTCAGAACCATGTCGTAGAATATCGCAATCTGCAGTAACTCATTGCACCCCGACGGTAACAAAGATTTCAGAAAGAAATCGACTGCTATAAGCGATTGGCTACTAGCAGGTGTGGAGATAGTTTCCGGAACTGTTACATTGGGGGCGACAAAACGTCTTGACAGACCGCCCTCTAAGAGAAGGCAACGGAAAGGATAAATGCGTTTATTCGGGCTATGGTCTGTCTGTCTTTGTATACATATGCGCTTATACGTATGCATTATGTAAGTGTATGCGCTGAATCCTGTCTCGCAAACAGCATTGATAGCGCTGTTTATCTGTTGACGAATATTTTCTCCATCTCCGTAATATATATTACTGTGATATTGACCTATTGAATAAGCCCCACAGTTTGAATGCAAATTTTCCATTTAAGCGTCAAGTTCCTATTTTACTAAACTCATAGTAGCTTCCGCTATCCAACAATCGCAGAATCTCTTAACTAAATAAGAGAAATCACTTCCACGGCTATGTCAGTGGGTAGAACATAAACCCTCTCCGATTCGAATAAATAGATATATTATACTTTACAAAAGTTTCTGGAGTACAAATATTTATAGATAACATCGATAATAAACAAAAATGGAAACTATTGCAAAGCAAGTTACAAAAAAAATTTACAAAAAGTTAACCAAAGTATCAACTTTCACTTGGCATTCGCTAGCATTAATATATTAATTAGATAAAATAAAATTCTTTAAGATAATTTTGAAGACAAAGATAAACACTAAACATTAATAATTTAACCTAATAATTAAGGTAAGATAATGTATTAGGTAAAAATTTCTTTAAAAGAAAGAAGATAAGGTACAACGTAATTTTTGTTCGGAGACCTTGTACTTGTCAAAGTACATTACACCTTTTATAATTGTAATAACAGAAAAGACGACTTCCGAGAGAGTAAAGTGATGTCATAGGAACTTGAAATGGAGTTTTTACTCATGCAGTCAAAAAGAAAAAGTTCCGTAAAGCGGTACTCGTTCACACGAACAACACGAGGGACCAGATAACAAGAGGAATGCAATCCCAGTCCAAGCGTCGATTAAAAGAGGATCGGCGCACAGGTCAAATCCATATTAAATTCGCTATAGCGTACATCAGCAAAAGAGGGTGGCGATTCACAGCTAGACGAAGGTTCCCCGCGCCCACTGCCAATTGTCGTGAAGTAACAATCCTCTAACTATGCAGCATCTCCAAAAATAAATGAAATAGTAGAAAATAAAGAAAAGATAAAAAAGGGAGGTGGAGGTTTTAAGTTTTATAGCAATTCAGGTAAATGAGAGAAGAGGAAGGACTCGCATTGAGCAATAGCGATAGAAAAACGGTGGATAACGAAGCACTATTCGACGAGCCAAAGTGTAATAAGTAGCCCGGAGTGCTGAAACATCACTGCTATGTAATAGATGGTTGTCTCAGGACTAAGACAGGTTCATAAGAAAAAAAATTAAGGCTAACGATAAGATAAAACCTAAACCACCACGTAGATATTTAAAAATAACTAGGTTTCAAATGAGACCCCGACAAATCTTCTTCCTACCGAGCGCTTCCACTTGCGATAAGAAAATCAAACAAAGATAACGTAATCAATTTAAATACACTCACACAATAATTTCAAAAATATAGTTACTATGGACTCAGCAGTAATTGTACGATAAACAGTTAATTAAAGATAAAAGTAGCAAATTTTCAATACAACCACAACATAAAGAATAATACTTGAAACTACAAGGCATAGCCTCCCACCAGCACGTTTAGAAAAACAAAATATGTAACGATTGATAACGGAAATTCTAAAAAAATGATTGAAATATATGCCTTAGGAAATACATCTCTTGTATTTGCAACTGTGGAACCTTGCACCTTATCTATACCCGGCGCCTTACCATTTTTCAGACCCTTTAATGATAATTCAAACTCATCTCTAAGTATAGGATATCTCAAGTGATCATTTTCAATGTCTGATTCCTGTTCTATGCTGATACTTCCTCTCCTGCATATAAATTCCCTATATATCTTGCCATCTACCTACTCTCTCTATATTTTCTATAATGACGATTCCTCCCGCGTCCCTTATATTTTACTATACGGTTTTATATTCCTAAAATTGATTCTAATTAGTTTGTATGCCTTCCTGTCTTTCCTATTTCCATCTTAGTTTGTACCTCTTTGCACTTTTCATCAATCCATTGTTCTATAGCTTTCTTGCATTTGCGAATAATTTTCCATTTTATGGCTTTGTTTCTCTGTTTTCCTGTTTCGTCTGATTTATTTTTGTATTTTCGTCTTTCTTCTATTAAATTCGGGATATTTTTTGTTATCCATGGTTTCTTATTATCTTTTTGTGTATACCCCAGAATATCGCTGGCCGCCATATCTAAGCTGGATCTAATGTTATTCCATTCTGTTTCTATTTCCTTAGTATAAAAAATTTTCAGATATTTTTCAGCAACTCATTTGACTTTTTTTCGAATTCTTCTTGAATATCTTTATCTAGTAGTTTCTCAAAGTCAAAGTGCCTTGTTCAGTTTCTTTTTTCAAATTTCTAAATTTATGTGCAGCCTTCATAATTACGATGTTGTGATCTGTGTCTATAGCTGCTTCTGGGCAGCTTCTACAGGTTTTTACTTGATTCCTAAACCGTTCTCGAACAAGAATGTAATCTATTTGGTATCTACCTATATCTCCTGGCATCTTCCACGTATATCATCTTCTAGCATGATGTTGAAATAATGTGTTTGTGATGATTAAATTGTTCTTGTCGCAAAATTCTACCAGCCTATTTCCCCTGTCGTTTCTCGTGCCTAAACCAAATAAACCTACTACCGCTCCTTCCCTACCCTCACCTACCACTGCATTAAAATCCCCCGTAATTATTAAATTTTCATGTCCATTTACATATGTCTTCAATATCTTTGTAGATCGCTTCTACCTTTTTGTCACTGTAGCTAGAGGTGGGCATGTATACTTGTATTATTACTGTATTTACCGATTTAGATTCTAATCTAACCATGAGTACTCTTTCGTTCTTTTATAAGTAATTTTCTACACAATGTCGTATCTTTTTTCGCATAACTATCCCCACACCCGAATTTCCTTCCTCTGCTCCTGTATGAATTACTTTAAAGTCTCCACACCAAAAATCCTCCGCCTCTGCCTACCGAACTTCGCTGATCTCTACTATGTCTAGTGCTAACCTATTCATTTCGATTATTAGGTTTTCTAGCTTACCTACTTGCTTCATGCTTCTAGCATTTCACGCTCCGACACGCAAAATGTTCCCGACTCTTATTTCGAACCTTCCGATCGCATCCTCCGAAGTAGTCCCGTCCAGGAGATCCGAATGGGGGACTAGTTTAACTCCAGAATCTTTTACCCTAGAGAATGCCATCATGTTTATTACAATTTAAGTACCCTGTGTACTTGGGAGGTAATGTGGTGGTTTCCCGTTGCCTTCTACATCGCGGGTGTGTGTTATACTACTATACCGACCCCTAGGGTCCCTGCCATTCTAAGTACCGAAAGAACCGCTGCCCTTTTACGGGGACCTGTCTTAGTCTGGTTCCTCACTAACGGCACTACTACTTTGGTTGGAACTGTAGTTTGGCTTTTTAGCTCATAAGAGCACGCAATCTATTTCACCTGTTCTATTAATCTAGAAGTTGGGCAAGGTGCAGATCCATTCGAAATGGATATATATAAATATATATATATATATATATATATATATATATATTACTCATATTTAGACCAGGGTAGAAAATTAATGAATTACATAAAATAATTTTAATCACCGTGTATAAGGAATTTTATTAGATAATACGCTTTATTAAAACACCGTGGAGAATAAAAATTCATTCGTTTCAGTAAAAATAAGAGATTTAAATCATGTACAAGACGCTTTATATCAAAAGAAACAGTATTAACAAGCTCTACGTGTAATGTATTTATTCCGAGGAAAGAAACAAATGGAAATTACGTGCAAAATTTATATTAATTAACCCTATTTTAAGTAACCGGTATTAAACAAAGTGTACACATAATAATTAATATTTAACTTGTATTCGCTAAAAATGAAAGGATAGAAGTCAATTTTAATTGGAGTTAATTAAACCATTATTAATAATAAGCATAAAAGTCTGTGAAAATCCAGGATTATAATACAAGAAAATAAAGCTCTGAGAATTAATATTATGTTTGAACACCTGCGTAGTTTAAAAAGCTCATTCTGCGTAAATTTTGCAGATAATTAATGGTTACAAAGAATCTTGGAGAAACCGGGGCTTAATATTCACGGGAAGGCGCGATACGGGGTTATTTAACCCAGATAGTCCACATGGACTGAAATAATCGATAATAAGGAATATCAATTTGCACCACTAAGAACAGGTTAGATAGAGACAAATAATATGCACAAGACCGAGACACATATAGTAAAAGGCGTGATTTAAGCAACGTCACGAGGGTCACAATTGGTTGAAAATAGAATGCAAATATCAGAGGTAGAAACAACGATTTCTGTATAAAAGTCAATTAGTTTTTTCCAGACGTTGCTGCCGTGTTGAAATTTCTGAGATTTAACTGGGGCGAGTACAAAATTCGTAAAAACCGACACGCGAGCTACGGAATGGGAACATAGCAAGCAAAATTCTTGAGAATTGTCTATTTTGGGGACTCGACCGACAGACAGGCTAACCGCTATATATACCGAGGTGAATATAAACAAGCTCTCTGACATCCGCGACTTGATTCAATACGTTAAACAGTGCATTTTAGTTTGATACAATAATTTAAAGTTTGCTCGTATATTTTGGTGATTTAAAACAGTTTGTTATTTACGTGCTAACATGAATGTACTTGAGTGCAGTTAGATACAAGTAGGCAGTTTTGGCGTATATTGGTGAAAGAAGTATGAATTTCTTTGCTATTTTTCGGGGGTGTTAATGATTAAATGGTTCATAAATGTGTCTGGATCCACAAAACAAGGGTCAGATATACACAGATGAGTTCTGGAAAAGCCCAGAAACAACTTTAAATAAATGGTGATGGAGAAAATTTGAAAAGCGTTGAGAATCAGAAGCTGTAAATATAACCCAGTTGGAATGGTGTGATTAACAAAAGGGACGATGTACATTGAAGCTACGAGTGCAGCAACCTTCAGGTAATTTATACTATTTTGTTTGAACTTTGATATTTTTGTGTGTGTTGAATTACTTTATAATTGATTTACTTTAAATGGACATTAGTGAAATTGTACTAACCATAAAATTTTAATGTTAAGGTGAAATTTGCTTGTTTAGGTAGAAAGGGTATTTAGTATTGATGTTCTGGATTATGATGAAAATTTTGGGTAAGTCTTTGAGCTCAATTAGACGAACCTGGTTAATTAACGTAAAGGGGTGGTAGATGCTCCTTTGTACTCAGACTCCGGTCTGCATATATTGTTATATTAATTAGTAGGCATCCAACAAGAACTTTAATTCAGGATGCACATTTAAATGATAATAAATGTAATCTTGAAAATTTCTGATACTGAAATTTATGCCAAAATTTAATTTTGAAATTTTAATGTATTGTGAATATTGATGTAAATAGAGTTAACGTTCGTGTTTGTGGTAGGAATGTGTTTGTTTCTTTTTTATGAATGAGGATGAAAGTTATCTAGGGGAGCAGCCGAGGCGATTAACAGAAGAAAGTCAATGGACCAACACAGTTAAAGTAATGAATAGCTCTTCGTAGGATTCACAGCATTCTGGACATCCAATTCGTAGGGGCTCGATTCGAAAAGCGGAGTACCCGGATTTTGGTGGTAATCACAGCAATATATATATATATATATATATATATATATATAATATATATATATATATATATATATATATAACTTAATTTCTTGACATTTAATTGAATATAGTATATAAAACTCTTGGGAAACAGGTCATTTATTAATATCATCTATAAAAAAAATTAAAATTTTTTGTACATTACGCGTTTCGCTTGTCTAGCAACCTTGGTCACATGAATAAAATAGCATTCTGTAAAAAACATCTTAAAATTAAAATTAAAATTAAATTGTAATGTATTGACTTACATGATAAAATCTTAATAAAGTTTACAACTTGGTATGTTAAATTAGATTCTTAACATTATATGTTTGAGTACTGGAGCTCTTTATATTTATTATTAAACTAGCTACACTATCATAAATTGTTAGGAGAAATTGTAATCACGTAAATTAAAATATTAAACATATGTCTAACTATATATATATTTTTAAAAAATAACTTCATGTGTAAGAACTATTATACTGGGTGATTTATAATACATATTGTTAATATTTATTTAATTTAGAATTTTTAGTAAACAATTTTAAAGATATTTTAAAACATAATATAACTTTCAATTTATTATAATATGATTATCATGTTTGTATATATATATATATATATATATATATATATATATTGGAATGGCTTTAAATGTGTATAATTTCTAAAGTATTGCGTTTATTATCATATTTTTCACATTGTATGATATTGGTGTTATCGAAATCAAAATTATGTAGGTGTTTTAATGCATGGTTAGATAGTGCTGTATTTTTTTATGGGTTCTAATTAAATATTGATGTTCATAAATTCTTCTATTTAAATACTGTTTTGTGTTACCAATATATAATCCATTGCAATCTTTGCAGTTTATTTTATAAATGCAGTGTGTTTTATCTCTTGTGGGTGTTGGTGGTTTGTAAATAGGCTTTTGTTGTTGTTATTGGGTTTATGTACTACTGTTAATTTATATTTTTTTAAACATTGTTGTATTTTATTTGATAACATCGGGTGGTATTGTATACTAACAAAATTATTCTGTTCATTTTTGTTTATAATTTTTTTAGGACCGTTATAGATTTATTTAATTATTTCTTTTATTATCGGCTTAATAAACTCAAGTGGGTATCCATTTTGTAGTAATGTTTTTTTAATTTTAGTTAGAATATCAGGTCTCATGGTAGGATGTGTAAATTTTATGGCTCGTTCAACTAAATTTTTTACTACGTTTTTTTTATAAGTAATTGGAACATTTGATTAAAAATTTAGGTATCTACCTGTTCAAATATGTTTTGTAAACCAATTAGTAGTTATTGTACCATTAAAGTTTTGTTTTATTTCGATATCAAGGAAATGAATAATATTGTTAATCTGTTTTTCAACCGTAAATTGTATACGTGGGTGGTATGAGTTGAAATTTAGCAAAGTTTCTTTAATTTTATAATATGGTATACATAGTAGGCAATCATCTACATATCGTTTGTAGAAGTACGGACGAAATGAAAGTGTGGGTATAATACATTTTTTGAGATATTCCATAACTAAATTAGCAATTATAGATGAGATTGGTGATCCCATAGCAGTACCATGAATTTGGGAAAATATTTTATTATCAAATGTGAAATATGTGGACTCTAAACATAATTTTACAGCTTCTAAGAAATAGTTTTTGTTTAATGTTGTATATGATTTAATATTATTCCAATTAACATTCAATATATCTATGGCTAAGTTTTTGGTACATTTGTAAATAGTGATACTACATCTAATGAAATTGTGATATGATTATTTGGAATTATTTGTTTATAAATAAATGTGTGAAAATCCCATGAATCTTTTACATTGTATTTAGTTTTACCAATTACATTTTGAACAATTCCGACTAAATATTTCGATAAGTTATATGTTGGTGTATTAGTACTATTAACAATTGGACGCATTGGTATGTTGTTTTTATGTAATTTAGGTAACCCATATAAGTATGGGGCTTTACCATTGTGGTATATTAATTTGTTCTTTTCAGTTAGGGTTATTTGATTTTTATTGAATATTTTATTTAAAAGAGAATTAAGAGTTGTTTGGATTTTTTTTGTTGGATCGAACTTTTCTAATTTGTGTGTTTCACTATCATTTAGGAGTTCATACATTTTGTCATTATTTTCATTTTTATACATAATAACTGTTTTTTGACATTTATCCGCATTAGTTATGACAATATTTTGGTATCCTAGGAGAAATTTTTTTGTTTGCTTACCATGTTTGATAGTAATGATGTTTTAACTGCTCCATGATTCAATTTAGTAGTTTATATGCTATTATTTTGTAGTTATCTTCAAGAAGTAATCCTACATAATAAAATATATAACTTAATTTCTTGACCTTTAATTGAATATAGTATATAAAACTCTTGGGAAACAGGTCATTTATTAATATCATCTATAAGATAAAACACACTGCATTTATAAAATAAACTGTAAAGATTGCAATAGATTATATATTGGCAACACAAAACAGTATTTAAATAGAAGAATTCATGAACATCAATATTCAATTAGAACCCATAAAAAAAATACAGCACTATCTAACCATGCATTAAAACACCTACGTAATGTACAAAAAATTAAAAATTTTTTTTATAGATGATATTTATAAATGACCTGTTTCCCAAGAGTTTTATATACTATATATATATATATATATATATATATATATATATATATATTGTAAGTTAATGACCCTGCTGTAGATTTATTTATAAGGATTTTTGGGTTTCGTGTCTGCTGGATTAAAGAATACTCTTGTTTATCACCTACATTTTGGGATATATTTCAATCCTTTTTCAAAAGTGTAAATTGCGATTACTAATAAGTTAACGTTGTATAAATATAAAAGACAAGCACAATTCTACAAATTAAAAACATTAGAAATATAAGTATAACATTAGAAATTTCATTTTTTTGTATATAGTGACAATTTTTGAAAGTTTGATTTTGTGAATAAACAACTGAAATACTGAAACGGCATTTGTTAACAGAAACAATCAGACTTCTACACGAAATTCTATTATTTAAGTTATTTAGCGCACTTTGACAAGAAATCATTGGTTGCGGCATACTGTCGCAAAGAAAATTTTAGGTAGAGAAGGCGTGCTTTAGATACTAAATGATTGGCGGTTAAAACAAAAATTCAAGGAACAACAATATCGGTTGGAAGGTTAGAGTGGGTTTTCATTAGAAATGTTGGTTGATATCGTTCGAAATTCTCAGATTTAAAAGAAGGTTGTGCATGGAGGCTTAGGAATACGTCGAATTAGTGAAGGATAACGGTGATATTTTCGGAATCGGTGGCAGTTACAAGTTTGTTTGTGTGGAAATTGTTGGAAGTGTGTTAACCTTTGAGAAGTTTTACTAGGAAGACAAGTTGTTTTGAGGTGTTATGTAGTGAGAAGTGACTACGAGAGAGAGGCGATTTGGTCTATAAATACACTTCGAAGCAGTGATAGAGGTCTCTTCTTTTACTTCCTGATTATCGAAGCATCTTCAACTAGTAGTGAAAAAAGTAAATTACAAGTGGGTTTAATAAGTAAAGTGCACAAGTTAGTGTAATCGTCACGAGCAGTCTGAAAATTGTATGAAACAATTTGAAACACGTTAATTAACAAATGTAAGTACAGCCTGTGCTATATTTGGTTGTGGGTGCCAGCAATGCACATACATGGTTTAGAGAGTAGATGGTGTACATATGGTAAATGGGGCAGTAGAGAAAGCGTGGAAGGTTAGATGTATTATCCATTGATAGCCGGAGAAATTTAAGTGGCAGATTACTTCCACGGATGGTGATCTACAACTTGGAGAAGTGCAGGAACAAGATTTAACGTAAGGGTAGGGTTAAGCCCGGTTACTTTATACTGTTTATTGTTGGTTAAAGCTTTTCATAGAATATTCAAAATACAATGTAGTATTTCAACTCCAAGGATGTATGTAATGTTGAGGATATATGAAACAATGATTAAAAATGTGCTTTTGTAAAAAAATTTCTGTTTGAATAAAACCAGGTGCTTTTGTAGTTGAGTTTTCTTGTATAAGTCAATAGGGCAGTAGTTTCCAGACAGCAGCTGAACAGCCGTGGCGAACTTCATTGACTTCATTGAAGAAGCTGAGTTTCTTTTATTATAATAGCAAAAAGAGAACAGTATTGATGCAACCCAGGCGAAAAGCTTTAATCCAGACGACACTACAGAGCATTTATGACGCACAATTTGTGGGGCTCGAATTAATTTTAGAATTTTACCAGAGGGAACTCGCAGCAATTATGGAGCCCAAGTGTGGGGCTTAGACTGAGGAACTTACAGCAATTATGATGACTCAATCGTGGGGCTTTAGTAACTAGACTTCAGCACCGAGGGAACTCCCAGCAATATATATATATATATATATTTTTTATTATTTTTAGAAAATTATATGTTGACCCAATTTGTAGGGCGAGAATTGTAGACACTTCCACGGCAATTTTATGGCGACCCGAACGTAAGGACTCGATTCCCAGATAAAATTTGAAAATTTTATTTAAGGAAACTGGCGAGCTGATAGAGAGTGTGTGTGTAGTATAAATTTGTAAATATTTTTGAGTGTATGTGGAAGTGAGTTAAACGTATGCAGAGAAAGGAGTGGTTAAGAAGCCAATGAGTTAAAATTGGAAGTGACGATAGTGCGTTATTTGATAAATCAGAAAAATGGAGGAAGCCGGAGGTAGTAGAGATCAGTCGAGGACGGAATCAGGAGACCAAAGAAATGAGATGATAATGAGGATGCTTGAGAGGATGAATGAGACATTAAGCGGGGTTAGAGACGAATCGAACAGGAAGTTTGAGCAAATTAACGAAAAAATAGACAAATAGACGAAAGAATTTTCTGAATTCAAAAATAGTTTAACAGTAAAAATGGGGGAAGTAGAAAATATAGTTGATAAAAACGGACGTGATATAAGAGGCTTGAATCAGGAAATGGAACAATTAAGAACGGAGTTTAGAATCTTCTGTGAAGACGAGATCAATGTAAAAATGACTGAGGTAACAGATTCATGTAGAGATCAGCTCGGAAGGGCCGAAAGAGAAGTAAGCGAAATTAATCAGAATGTATCGACTTTGATGGGGGATGGTCCCAGATTTGTAACAGGAAATATGTCACTGGACCAGCAGATGAAATTTTATGGGGATAGTAGGGTGAACCCTCAAATTTTTATAAATAATATTAGAGGTTTAATAGGCAATTTATTTGATGAACTGGCAAAACTAAATATTGTAAAGGCGTTACTGAAAGATCATGCTGAAGCCTGGTATAAATCATAAAGCAGGAGATAGAGACATATAGTGAATTTGAGGACAGATTTCTGAAACACCACTGGAGCGACCGCAGACAAGACCAAGTACGTGACGATTTAATAACTGGTGAATATAAAGGGGAATTTGCAGAAGTAGGGAGCAGTATGCTATACAAAAGTATAGCATAGCCAAACAACTAAACCCACGGTTAACAGACCGACAGATTATAAAATACCTTTCAAGACATTTTGAGGTTGAGGTTCGGCAACACCTGGCGTTGCAGAATATCGTAGATAGGGAAATGTTTTTAGAGTACTTGCAAAGGTATGACGACGCAAGTAGTGGACGACCTCGTGAGACTAGGGTACGACAAGTGAACACGGTTAGGTTTGCCAATAGAAGGGACAGTTATCCAAGACGGGGAACAAATTTTAATGTTAACAACCGACAGAACTGGGAACCACGACGGACATTCTTTAGGAGTAATAGTGTAGGTAGAGGACCCGCACCAAGACCTGGGGTACCCAGACAAAACAGTTCACCGGACATGAAGGGGACATCGACAACGAACAGGGAAAATGACAGTACTAATAGGGTGGAGACGCCAAGGACATATGCAGAAGTAGTGGCAAGACCAGGACCGAGGAGGGAGAACAGACCTGGACAGGATTTTTAGACGAGGACAAACTACTAGACGTAATTGTGTACAAATACGAACATCCAAAAGAATTTTTGAAAATTGAGGAAGAAGTTAGCCAGAAATAAAAGAAAATTTTTGTTTGCCTATAGTTGATGTTTAAAATTTTTGAGAAAAATTTAGGAGCGTTGTTGGATTTAGAAGTTGAGGCGAGTTTAGTATCAGAGGAATTCGTCAACGAAATTAAAGAAAAGGTGTATGACAGAATTATGCCAATAAAAAGAAGTCACCTGGTAGCTTCGAATGAAAAGCCATTTGCGGTAGTGAATAGTGTAGTTGTTTTGAAAGTAGAGTTAGGTTCAGTAAGCTGTGAACATTACATGTGATTTTCCAATGCTCCACCCGCAGGTACTACATTGGCCAGGAAGCGAGTTTTTTTTACCTGGAAAATTTGGAATTTTGCCGAACCCTTGCTGTTCCAAGTATGGTAGGGATCTTTAACGTGCGTGACAACACTCACACACGGGACCTCCATTTTACCTCTCATCCGAACGAGGGTGTATTTTTGTGAAAAATGCTCGCCTAACATTTTTCAAGCGGACCGTGTCCGGATTCGAACCCGGGACCTTGGGCCTAGTAGTCACACACATACCACTACGCCACGGAGCCGCCTAGTAAGCTGTGAACAGGAATTTATAATTGTACCTGGATTGAAGTTTAAAGGGATATTAGGGGTCGATTGTATGATGAAGTTAGGAGTAGTTATAGATATGGAGAGGAATGTAGTTAGGATTAGGGATAGAATATTGCCCTGGAAGGCAAGTTATGAGGTCACAGAGGATGACATAGGGTTATGTATTAATGTTATAGAAGTAGATGAAGAAGAGGTGAAAGAGATCGACACAGTTAAAGATACTGTAGAAAAGTTAGAAGAGGTACAATCAATAGTGAACAAAGAGTCTGAACTAGTAGGGGTAGAGTCAAGCGCAGCATTATGTTACACACAAGATTCAAAAGTAGGCATAAAGGAGATAAGTGGCAAAGGTAATTTTGATAAATTGGATTTAGGAGATTTTTACGGGGTGATTATAGTACATAAAGAGTCTAGAAAAGATGAAGAACTTTCTATAGAGGGAGAAGATGAAAAGGTTAAGGTAGTATCGTTTGGTTTGTCCACAGCAAAGGGAATAATAGTGAATGAGAAACAGACAAGTATAGAGACAGAGGAAGAAATATTTAAGGGTCAGGATAATAAGGATAGTTATATTTTATGTGAAGCAATAGGGAGGATAAGTATAGAAATAGAAGGAGAAGAGACCGGGAAGAAGTTTATTAAGACTGTAAGAAGAAAGACATGGAGGATTAAGAAAAGAGACAGATTTAAATAAAGAGACATGTTAATAGATAAAAATATAGTGATAGGTGAATAGTTAGAGTTGGATTTAAATAGATAGGGATAGAGATAGGTGTATATAGAGAAGTAGAATTAGGAATAGGATAAATAAGGGGAGATATTTAGAAGTAGATATAGAGTTAAGTGTGAATAGTTAGGGAAATAAATAGATAGGAATAGAAATAGGTAATTGTAAATATAAATAGTTGTACATAAGTAGAAGGAACTTCAATACATAGAAGATAGGTATAGAAGAATAGAAGTGAGTTACATAAAAATATAATGCTCGACAAAAAGTAAATGGAAATTAATAAAAATAGGAGGTGAAGAGTTAAGGGATAGGTAGAAATAGTTAGTTAACAAGTAGTGATAGGTGTGAATAGTTAGTTATAAATAAAGATAGGTGTAGATAGATAGAAATAATTAGAGATAGATGGTTGGATAGATAAGTATAGGTAGAGTTAGGTGTGTAAAAATATCACGTAAGATTAGGTAGTAGGAATTAGTTCACGTATTTAAATTCAAGAAAACGTGATTAGTTTTTTTGTGAATTGAAATAAGAGAATTATGTCGTAAAATTATAGGTTAAGTAGGTCCAGATAATAAAATTTCAACCACTGTGTATATAGGAAATAGGAGAAATTTATTTACGCGCCAAATCAATCAGTTTATATAGTGAATACGGACAGTTATTAACATATTTTGTAATTCTAAATTAGAATGTTAAAGTTGCATAACGGGTAGAAGCTTTAGGGTGCATAAAAACTCAAGGATACGAATAACTAGGTGTAATAATTTTAAATCAAGCGCATGAGATATGAAACGGAGCTTTCAAGTATAGAAAATCAATAATTTAAACGAATATTTCCATTTACATAAACGAAAACCTTCGTTTCACAAATCCTAAGAATGGTTAAACTCGGAATTGTTATTTTAAACGGACGGTTGCTTCGAAGAAACACCTGTTAGTTAAAATGTCGAGTACAGGAAACTTATACGAACCTTAGCACAAAATTCTATAGAATTTTGTTTGTAACGGTCAATGTATAAGCTGCTAAAATAACAAGTGCCTTGAAGACTAAGTGAAATAATCTCTAACGTAATTGCTTGAACGGGATCTTAAGTTGTATTAATTATTGTTTATTCGGTACAACATCCTAATTTAAAGTATGTAAAGCAGTTTGTAACGGACCATAAAAGTATTAAAAGTGATTTGCACGTGTGAGTGCTAAAGTTACAAAAGGTGCCGTTATTACAAGATACAGTTGAATGATAGGATGGTACTTGGTATGGAATGTTAAGTTTGGACAAGTCAAGTATCCGGGTAGAATAAAAGGTGGTTGCAGAGAGTTGGATAGTGGAGATCAGTTGGATCCAGACATAATCGTTAAGTATATGGATACAACGACGAGGGTTTTTGGTACACATCTTCTAAGGTAACGATGGATGAAGCCTACTCCAGGTAAAGAAAATTAATTTCCTGCTTTTTGCTTAAACATTTGTGCTGCTATTTTTGTGTTTGAGTGTTTTGACTTGTAGGGGGTGTATTTATTACCATAAAAACTCGTTTAAAGGGGTATATGTACAGGACAATTACTATTGATTCTTTAAAAATGTTTATTGATAATATAAAAATGTTTATTGATGATGTAAAATGTTGTTGTAAGGAGTAAACGGGTCTTTAGATTTATTTTTAATAAAAATGCGAGGTTTAAAAGCATTTAGAGGAACTGGGTTATAATGAGCTCAAAATAGACCAGAATAAAATCAATCTAGGGTTGCATGACGGGCCCATCTACTCGTCTTAAAGAAATTTGTTGAATTAATTAAAATCATAAAATTTTGAAAAATTTAAAGATTGAAATGGTAACAGTTTTTATCAAACTGTATGTACCAAGGTGTAAATATTTTGTTAATAATGGAAACTTGTTAATATGTGTAAATAGAAAGGTTGTATGTTTTGTTGCATTATTTGAGTGGTAATTTCATTTGACTGTGTTTGTGAGAAAGGAAGGTACTTAGCATGATAAGTATTCAAGAAGAAGCCGATTGCTGAGCTAGCCAGGGTGTGCAGAAATAACGAGGCGTTCCAAAAAGGTAGTGTAAGAAATTTTTTTTTATTATTTTTTCAGAAAATTATGTTAGCAAAGTCGTGGGGCGAGAATTTTAGACACTTCCACGGCAATATATATATATATATATATATATATATATATCTCATATTTAGACCACGGTAGAAAATTAAATAATCACATCAAATAATTTTAATCACCGTGTAGAAGCTTTGGGAAAAGGTACGCTTTATTAAAACCGTGAAGCATAAAAGGTTATTAGTTTCATTAAACATAAGAGATTTAAATCATGTACAAGACGCTTTATATCAAAAGAAGCAGTATTAACAAGCTCTACGGGTAATGTAATTATTCCTAAACAAATGGAAATTACGTGCAAAATTTATATTAATTAACCCTATTTTAAGTAACCGGTAGTAAAACAAAGTGTACACATAATAATTAATAGTTAACTTGTATTCGCTAAAATGAAAGGATAGAAGTCAATTTTAATTGGAGTTAATTAAACCATTATTAATAATAAGCATAAAAGTGTGAAAATCCAAGATTATAATACCAGAAAATAAAGCTCTGAGAATTAATATTATTTTGAACACCTGCGTAGTTTAAATATCACGTACGGCAAAAATTGTGTAGATAACAAATGGTTTCAAAGAATCTTGAAGAAACCGTGGCTTAATATTCACGAGAAGGTGCGATACGGGGTTATTAAACCCAGATAGTCCACATGGACTAAAATATAATCGATAATAAAGAATATCAATTTGCACCAATGCGAACAGGTTAGAAAAGGAAAGAGAAAATGCGTCAAGCAAAGACACATATAGTAAAAGGCGTGATTTAAGCAACGTCACGAGGGTCACAATTGGTTGAAAATAGGATGCAAATATCAGAGGTAGAAACAACGATTTCTGTACAAAATTAATTAGCTTTTCTCGGACATGTTTGCGTGACGTGTGAGAATTTCTGAGATTTTAACTGGGGCGAGTGAAAAATTCGTAAAAACCGACGCGCGAGCGACGGACTGGGAACATAGCATGAGAAATTCTTAGAATTACCCGTTTTGAGGACAAAAGCGACGTGCCTGCTTTTCGCTATATATACCGGTGGTAATATGAATTTCGGCCTCTTAGACTTTTGACTATTCGATGCGTTAAAAGCTCTTACATCCGCGACTTGATTGAAGATGTTAAACAGTGCATTTTAGTTTGATATTTTAGTGATTCAAAATAGTTTGTTATTTACGTGCTAACATGAATGTACTTCAGTGCACTTAGATACAAGGTAATAAAATTTAGTATCACGGTACCAATTAGCAAAATTTACAACGACAAATGTATACACAAAAGTAGGCAGTTTTGGCGTATCTTGGTGAAAGAAGCATGAATTTCTTTGCTATTTTTCGGGGGTGTTAATAATTAAATGGTTCAAATACGTGTCTGGATCCACGAAACAAGGGTCAGATATACACAGATGAGTTCCGGAAAAGCCCCGAAACAACTTTAAATAAATGGTGATGGAGAAAATTTTAAAAGCGTTGAGAATTAGAAGCCGTAAATATAATCCTGTTGGAATGGTGTGATTAACTAAAGGGACGATGTACATTAAAGCTACGAGGACAGTAACCTTCAGGTAAATTATACTATTTTGTTTGACATTTTGGTGTGTGTTGAATAACTTTATTATACTATTTTGTTTGACATTTTGTGTGTGTTGAATTACTTGATAATTGATTTACTTTAAATGGACATTAGTGAAATTGTACTAACCATAAAATTTTAATTTTAAGATGAAATTTGCTTGTTTAAGTAGAAAGGGGTATTTAGTATTGCTGTTCTGAATTATGATGAAACCTTGGGTATGTCTTTGAGCTCAATTAGACGAACCTGGTTAATTAACGTAAAGGGGTGGTAGATGCTCCCTTTATACTCAGACTCCGGTCTGCTTATATTGTTATATTAATTAGTAGGCATCCAACAAGGACTTTAATTTTGGATGCACGTTAAAGTGATAATAAAATTAATCTTGAAATTCTTTTTAAATTTGAATTTTATGCTGAAATTTAATTTGAAAATTTAATGTATTCTGAATATTGATGTAAATAGAGTTAACGTTGATGTTTGTGGTAGGAATGTGTTGTTTAATTTTATGAATGAGGAGGTTTATAAAATTAGGTGAGCAGCTGAAGCGAAACCAGGATCACAGCAGTTTATGACGCCCAATCGGTGGGACTAGAATTTTTTTGTTGAAAGGACCCAGTTCCCGCATTCAAAGGAGAATATCACAGCAATATATATATATATATATATATATATATATACTCATATTTAGACCTGGGTAGAAAATTAAATAATCACATCAAATAGTTTTAATCACCGTGTAGAAGCTTTGGGAAAAGGTACGCGTTATTAAAACCGTGAAGCATAAAAATTCATTCGTTTCATTAAATAGAAGAGATTTAAATTATTTACAAGACGCTTTCTATAAAAAGAAGAAGTATTAAAATGCTCTACGTGTAATTTAATTATTCCGAGTAAAGAAACAAATAGAAATTACGTGCAAAATTTATATTAATTAACTCAATTATAAGTAACCGGTATTAAACAAAATGTACAGATAATAATTAATATTTGATTAGGAGTCACTAAAAATTAAAGGGTATTATTTTAATTGGAGTTAATTGGACCATTAGTAACATATAATATGTATAAAAGCTAGTAAAAACCCAATAATATTCAGATCGTAGAAGTATTATGTTTGAACACCTGCGTATTTTTAAATGTTTTATGTTCTGCGTAAAATTTGCAGATAACAAATGGTTACAGAAAATGTTGGAGAAACCGTTGCTTAATGTTTACGGAAATGTTAATAAGGTGGGTTATTTCACAAGTCCACATGGATTGAAAATAACCGATACTAAAGAATATAGATTTGTACCACTCGGAACAGGGTAGATAGAGACAGATAATATGCGCAAGACAGAGACACATATAGTAAAAGGCGTGAGTTGAGCAACGTCACTGGGTTGCGATTGGTTGAAAATAAGAGGCAAACTGGAGAGGTAAAATAACATTTCTGTATAAAATTAATTAGTTATTCCCAGACGTTGCGAGCCGTGTCGAAATTTCTGAGATTTAACTGGTGCGAGTGCAAATTTAATAAGAACCGACGCACAGGCGGTCGAGATGGGAACATAGTATACGAAATTCTAGAAACTGGCCGTTTTGAGGACAAAACCGACAGACAGGCTAACCACTATATATACCCGGGTTAATATGAGTTTCGCTCTCTTAGATTTTTCGATTTGATTCAATGCGTTAAACAGTGTTTTTAGTTTTCCGATTTTGATAGAATAATTTAAACAGTTTGCTCGTATATTTTGGTGATTTAAAACAGTTTGTTCTTTACGTGCTACAATGAATGTAATTTAGTGCACTTAGAAAAGAAGATACAAGGTAATAAAGTCTAGTATCACTGTACCAATTAGTCAAATTTGCAACGACAAATGAATACACAAAAGTAGGCAGTTTTGGCGTATATTTGTGAAAGAAGTATGAATTTCTTTGCTATTTTTCGGGGGTGTTAATAATTAAATGATTCGTAAACGTGTCTGGATCCACAAAACAAGCTTCAGATATACACAAATGAGTT
The DNA here is from genome assembly GCA_036346225.1 of Platerodrilus igneus. Taxonomy (NCBI): domain Eukaryota; kingdom Metazoa; phylum Arthropoda; class Insecta; order Coleoptera; family Lycidae; genus Platerodrilus; species Platerodrilus igneus. Next base: position 1,422,181 of record JARFIW010001025.1, on the reverse strand, counting down.
CCGGAAAAGCACTGAAACAACTTTAGATGAATGGTGGTGTAGAAAATTTTAAAGGCGACCAGCAATACGAGGACCTAAACATAACCCAGTTGGATTGGTGTGATTAACAGAGGACGATATACATTGGGGCCACGAGTGCATTAACCTTCAGGTAACTTATGCTTTGTTGTTCGATTTGTGATGTTTGATGTGTGTTGAATAACTTTATAATTTGTTTACTTAAAATGGACAGTAATGAATTTGTACTAACAACAAATTTTTAACTTTAAGGTGAAATTTTCTTGTTTAAGTAGAAAGGAGTATTTAGTATTGATGTTCTGGATTATGATGAAAATTTGGGTATGTCTTTGAGCTCAATTAGACGAACCTGGTTAATTAACGTAAAGGGGTGGGAGATGCTCCCTTTGTACTCAGACTCAGGTCTGCATATATTGTTATATTAATTAGTAGGCATCCTACAAAGACTTTAATTCTGGATGCACATTAAAATGATAACAAATTTAATCTTGAAATTTTCTGATACTGAAATTTATACTGAATTTTAATTTTGAAATTTTAATGTATTGTGAATATTGATGTAAATAGAGTTAACGTTGATGTTTGTGGTTGGAATGTGTTTGTTTTTTTTTATGAATGAGGATGAAGGTTTAACTAGGTGAGCAGCCGAGGCGGAAAAAAGATAAAGAGGCGATTAACAGAAGAAAGTCAACGGACCAGTTAAGTTAATAGCTTTTTGTAGGTTTCACAGCATTCTATATATATATATATATATATATATATATATATATATATATATATATATATACACATTACATACATTCTGGCTGTAATGCATAATATCTAATCATCAACATCAAATCAACTTTAATAATGGTAATAGTATATCATTTTATTATATCCTTTTGTCAGTAAAATAACACAGTATAATCTCTTTGAGGATAGATTCCGAATCGTATACCCACCTGCAATGTAATTGTTAATAACATAGGCATTCATTTCCTAATGATTTGCACATTTTATGTTGTGATTGCCTGCCCCATTGTGATGTAATGAATACAATTCCATTCTCCTTTCTTTCTACGTACAGCTTTTTAATAATCATTGGCTTTGTCGGATTATAATTGATTCTAAACAGAAATGGATTTAGATAAAATTTAATTTTTCGTTTAGAAGCTAAACGTACGATTGACTAGTTGTATAGGTAAATTTAGAAACTAAATTGGCGTGTTAAATAAGCGATGTTCCCAAAAATCTAATTTTGAGTAAAAGGCAATAGCTGTTTTTGAAGATAATTTTTATAATACTAACTAACATTTTTATTCCTTACCTTTTGGGCTAAATAATCCGATGTCTTCATCCTGGAACTAAATGTCACAGTGAACGTCTGGCAATTAAATGTAAGTTTGCAAAACTTTTTACATGATAATTGTGAAATTGCTTAAAATTAGAGTAACGAGTTTAATGGACTTTTCTTCATATTGAGAACTTAAATAAGAAAGAGCTAATAAATGCACTAAAATTGCAACACTATGCAACTAATCCTACTACAATACGGTAGGTAAGTTTTAGTAGTGCTATGTGAATCAGCGTAACATAAAACTCAGAGCCGGCCCACAAGAAGATGGCTTAAATTCCGAAAAATTTTAACACATATTTTTTATTAGAAATTTAATAAAAACTATTAATATTATGCGTTTAACAGTAGAAAATACTTTTTCAATTTATTAAATCGCGATTTAATGCGCTTCTGCTTGGTTCGTCAATATCTTGGCTTCCGATCGATTTCGTAAGTTGTAATATCACAACGATTTAATTTTCTGATGATTAGCGACAACGACCAAATTTTGTCAAGGTCAGAAACGCATTGAGCTCTGACCTCAAAGTTGCTGAAATCAAATTATCCAATTTCAAATAATTTGTTATATGTAAAAATTAATAAAAACTTATTTTAGCTTAGTCTACTTAGTAATACTGAAGTGTCCTGATAGCTTACAAAACAAAGTAATACTTATCGGAGGCTTTCACGGCCGCATTTAATCTCAATGTTTTCAGTTTTTCAATAGTAAAATACATTCGACAGAGTGCTTAATAAAAAGTTGCTTTCAAGTCTCCGCAATACCAATTGATTTCGATTCATTGTACTGCTCTACTGTTGTAGTAGCCTCTAAAAGTATAAATAATACCTTGATTTAAATGGTGGATCAATGAGGTTGTGTTGATGGTAAAAACGCTATTTGAATCTTAGGTTGGTACAAATCTCGCGGGTCATTGAAGCATTGTTTAATACTAATGTAACGAAGCCGCCACAAGACAATGCATTCAACTACCAATGGGACAACGAATTGATTGACAGCTACAATGGTGCACTCAAAGACATTACAAAGCATAGAAAAGCGAAAAATCTAAGGCTTCTGGTATATTATGGGCCCCAATTGCACCTTCTAAAAAGTCTCACTACTAGAGATCGATTAGTTTCAATTGCAGTTCTATAAAGTCGTGAATATGAAATAAATTGGGTTGAGTGTCGAACTAAAAATATCCAATATGTGATATAAATTACCGGAGTTTGTGGTTGAAATAAATACGCGTATGTCTATATTAATCAGAAATAGTTAGTTAATTAATAATAAATAAATCAATAGTGCTTGGAGTGATAATTGTAAGTCTATCATTGTTTTAGTTTATTGTCGTTTTAAAAACTTGGTGAAACAACATTGTTAGTAATTAGCTTGGAATATGTTATCATCAATGCATTGTAATTTCTCTGTATCTACGAGTAAATAGACTTATATTCAGTCAATAAAGAACATTTAGAAAACGACAATTGATACAGTAACAATCTTTTAAATCCAAAGTTTTCTCTTTTCAAATAATACTAATACAATAGGTTCTAGAAACAATTTTCCAAACAATTTTCGAATTACTCAAGCTTTTGCTTTTATTTTACAATCTACCTCTAGTTTTCTCAATACGTCTTTAAGTACAGGCAGATTTAAGGATTTATAAACAAATAAGAGTTTTGTCATAAAATTTTCTAATGTATTACGATGCAAAAGCAGCATTATACAATTTCTATGTGCCATAAATTCAACGCCATGTTTTTCTTGTTTCTATATAAATCTTCTATTAGGAATTACTCTCCACCAAAGACAAATTGTATTAACGTTAAAAATGTGGTCTGGAGTATATTCATGTTCTCTAAAATTAGTAGTTTAACGGAGTTAAGAAAAGATTATTAAAATTATTCATAGATATTTCTAAGAATTTGTACATAGCGTGATTTCTATAAAAATAGGTTTGGGAATATTAATTACAAAAAGAGATTGTATAAATTCTATATTTGTATCTAGTAGTTATGAAATGTTTTCTTTAGACTTAAGCTGTATTCTTCATCTGTCTGGGCACTTTATTTTCATAGACGCTACGTTTTACAGTACCTTTCATTGGCGCCCCAACGTGTAGGGTTGAAGAAGGCGTTTGAAAATTAGAGTTTTTTGTCTCGTAGGATTCTATTTTCTATCTGTAGCATATCTGATTGGTTTCTAGTATGTCTGACAGAATGAAAGGAATTTGTAAGGGGTAGAAATTGGTTCTCAAGAAGGCGTCTAATTAGAAAACCCGAAAAAGGAGGATCCGTAGATAAAGAAAGAACAGAGTGTAGGAGAAACTCAGAAATCCAAAATAATTTTTCTTCTATTAAGCTCAATTAAAAATATACGGGAAGTGAGCGAAAAACATGAAAAAAACATGCAAGAAATGAGTGAAAAGAATAAAAAAAGTATGAAGGAAATGAGTGAAAAACATGAAAAAGGCATGAAGGAAAATGATTGAAAAAACCAAAAAAAAAAGAAATGAGTGACAAATTTGATAAAAATAATCAGGAGTTACGAACAGAATGTGGAGAAAATCTAGCAAAGTTGGAAAAGAGTTTAACATTAAAAAACGAAAAGAATGAAAGAAAATTTAACGAAATGAGTGATAAATTAACTAAATCTTTAAAAGAATCGAATAAGACCTTGGAAGAAATGAAATTTGAAGTTAGAGTAAAAGTGGTTTAGATTGTAGAGGATATAAATGACATAAAAAAGGAAATTATTCGATTAAAAGTGAATCAGAATGTGCGTGGAAAAGAGACGAATGGAAAAATTTAGAATTTAGATCAAAAAGTAAACGAAATCGAGGAAAGTTGTCAAACAGGATTTAAAACATTTGGAAATTATTCGGAAAATTTTAAAACAGACTTAGGAAACAAAATAGAAACTGCAGTGAAAAATATGAATGTTGGGAAAATCATAAGGTGGAGTCCAACGGGTGTCCCATTAGAACAGTATTCAAATTTTTATGGGGATAATAAACTGAATCCAAAAATATTCTGAACTAATGTTAAACTTTAAAACAGGGTAGTTGGGATGAACAGACAAAATTAAATATAGTAAGATCCATGTTAAGAGGAAGTGCGGAAATCTGGTTGGGGCTTTATTGAAAGCGAGTTAAGCTCACTTAAAAGTTTTGAGGTTAAATTTTTAAAACATTGCTGTGGGGGACAATCAACAATTTAAAGAAAGGTACAATTTAATCAATGGAAAGTACAGTATCGATTTGTCAATGACAAGGGAACTGTATGCCATAAAAAATTTCAGTGGGGAAAAACAACGCAATCTTCTTTTAGAGGTTAAACAAATAACTAAATATTTAGCTGGACATTTTGAAACATACGGAAGACATTGCATCGCCTTACAGAATATCGTGGAAAGGGATGTATTCTTAGAATACTTTCAAAGGTATTATGCAATGTGTCAACCCTGGAGGATGGAGGCCAGATCTAGGAGACAGCCCATAAACGTTTTTAGGTACCATAGAAGTAGTGGGTTTGAACGTTATGATGGCAGACCGTTCGATAGGGAAAACGTTAATAGGGTCAACTGGAGTCAAAGCAATGTCATCAGAAGAGAGGGAAGAGGAGAAAATGAGTCCCGAATCATCTAGAATAAAACCATGACCTAGAAGTAAGAATATTGAAAATCCACAAAGGGATACAACCCATAGAGAAAGTAACAGGGCATTTATTGTTACAGTAAGCAGACCAGTGCTTTCAACTGCGAGGCCCGATTTTCAGTAAAAGACAGACTCAGCACATCCCTAGATTTTAATCAAAACGAACATTAACGTGAATTTATAAAATTTGATTTAGAAAGTGAAGAAAATTTAAATAACAACTTATTACTTATTTTAAATTTAAATGTAGAAGATAAACTTATTAAAGTACTTGTAGGTCCAGTAGCGAAGTATCGTTAATTTTGGAGAATTTTATTAAAAATATTATTCAAACGTAACTTAGTAGCACCGAACAACAGGAATTTCGAAAGTATAAACAGCATGACAATCTTAAGTTGCGTGTTAGGGAATATAAAGTTTAAACACGAATTTATGGTTGTACCTGGACTGAGAATGGAGGCGATTTTTGGGCTGGACTTAGTTGATAGGTTGAAGTTGCTAATTGGTTCGAAAAAGAAGGAGATGATTAAATGTAGTAAAGAATATATTAAATTAGATGATGAGGTAGATGTTGAAGTTGAGAAGGACAGAGAGTTTAAATTTATATGAAGTAATGGAAAAAGCGAATAAAGTATATGAAAAAGTAGATGAAGTCGATAAAGGAGTAAATAAATAGATTAAGAGGTAAACGAGTTACAGAAAGAAGTAAATAAAGTAGTGTTAAAGAGTATTGAGGATTCAGGTAAAGTAGAGGGTGAAGTAGAGTTACCGTTAGTTGAATATTCCGAAGATAGTGAGTTGAAAAATGAAGATTTGAGTATTCTACAGGTTACGAGGTTAAGATGGAAAAATTTAAGGAAGATAAGGTTAAAGGTAAATTGAGTGAACTTGATAAAAATTTAAATAAGATCAGTGATAAAAAATATATATGAAGGTGAACAGTGAGAAATTAAGTATTTATGTTGTGAATTATGTAATTGTAATAAAAAGAAGCAATGTTGCATAAGAAATTTGATTTAAATCAGAATAATAATAAACAAAATAGCTGTCCAAAGTCGAAAGATAGTATTATAGCAAGATTTGGTAATAAGAAAATTTTTCAAAGATTGATTTAAAAAATTCATTTTTGGAAAGAAAATATAAAGATTTTTCGCTCATATAGAAGACATAGAGCACAATGTATTAACTAACAACATTTTCAACGAAATGCTTCAGACTATATAAATCAACTCGACTGGAAGATTGTAGATTTTCTAGATAATCTTGACCTACAAATATATACGATTTAGAAGCCGGTGAAATAAGCAGAAGGAGATGAGTTAACAATTGTGTTTGTCTGGGTCAATTTCGTACGATCTTTTTGTCAAGTTCACGTTAGTGATACCAGACGTTTAGAATATTTGTCAGTAACAATGTATTTAAGAAAGTATGTAGTATAACGATCGAAGTTTCAAGTAATTTTCATTTAATACCAATGTTTCAAAAAAAATACTATAATTATCTATTACAAAATCAATAATCGATTCACCAATCTAGTATGCAGGATCTCGTAAGGGCGAATTCAATGAAGATGTGTGTGTGTGTGTGTGTGTGTTTAAGTGTGTGTGTATAGCTGTGTGTGTCCGCGTGCACACATGCGTGTGTGCGCGCGCGCTGCGTGCGTTCGTGTGTTTGTCTGTGCGTGTGTTGAGTTCTTGATTTCTGGTGAACTGCAATGAATTGTAGTGCCATTCCCGTCATATTAGAGATTCGTCAACCCTATCAACGTTTCGAAAAATTTATGATAATTGTCTATTACAAAATCAATAATCCATTCACCAATCAAGTATGCAGGATCTCGTAAGGGTGAATTCAATAAAGATGTGTGTGTGTGTGTGTGTTTATGTGTGTGTGTGTATCTGTGTGCGTGTATGTGTGTGTATGTGCGTGCATGCGTGCGTGCGTACACGAGCGCGTGCGTGCGTGTGTGTTTATGTGTGTGTGTGTGTGTATGTGTGGAGTTGTATATATTATATTATACAGCATTTTGTTAAGTTACATAGTATTTATTACTGATACTTCTCTTCTCTTCTGTCATTATGATTTGAGGATTTTTCTGGTTAGGTGTAAGAGCGGTTTCTGTAGCACAAACCCCACCACTTTCACAGTTTTCTATCAGCTCTGTATTGTACAAAGAAATAAAAACAATGATAAATAAATAAAATAAATTAACCCAGAAAGGCGTCAGTCATTTAAAAGCAATTTTTAGTGGCTGCAGGAAGAAAAGTGTTAAATAACTTAAATATTTTTGAAATAATTAATCAAACGTCTAAACAAAGCAGTTTGTTGGAAAAGAATTAACTTATTAAAACAAAAGTACGTTTTTGGCGTCTTAAAATTTCTCTACAATTAAACGTGAATTTTGAGAAAAATTATTTTTCAAAAGCTTGTTACGTTCCATTTCGTATTTTACAATTTACTGATTTCTTAATCTAAAAACCATTTCAATTTCTGCTTCTTTGAATATACGGCTTCTCTACACTTTTAATATATCTACATAGCTCAGTTAGGCAACCAACCTTGGTCGTCCTTTATTTAACTCATAAAGCCACATGTGTATGTTATACTTTCTCGTTTTTTATGTAGGCATGTGGTTGATTAGAATATCCAAAATGTTGCTAGTTTAATTGTAATTAGGTAACGCGGCTGTGTTATCTTTAAAAGATAAAAATATGCTTATTTCTGTATAGAATTTTCGTGATTATTCGAGAGATCAAATTTATAAATGCATTGGTTGAAAGAGCTCACTATATTTCTAGCGTTAGTTTGCGTTGGTGCTTTTCTTATGATGAAAAACGGCCTTCTCTTTTTACGTGACCGGTAGGCAACTGGAGAGTGATGTTTCTTTAATAGAAATGTTAATATTTTCAGCCCGGATTTTAACCAATAGTCTTCGGATTTTACGCTCCATTTCTTAGGTTCTTTGAACTAATGCTTACTTGATTGTACTACAGAAATTTAACATTATGGTTACGACACATTTTGTTTGGTGCCGTTGTATGCGGCGGCTCTATAGCTTAGTTGGTATGGGTGCGACTACCAAGCTCACGGGTTTGAATTGTTGAATACCAACAGATACGATTGCTTTATTTACTTACGGTACGCGAATTTGTTGATATTAGGTAGATATTTAGAGATAATGAGCAACACATTGTTGTCGACTTAATACTGCCATTATTAGAATAAGGATTTAGTGTAGTTTGGTATGATAATGTTTCTATATTAGTGGATAACTGCGTTGGTTTCGAAATTATATATAAGCTAGATAATTATCCATAGGTTGTGATTGTGACTAATGATTGTTATCGATCGGTTATTGCTCCTGAGCGTACTAGGTTTAGTAGCTGCTAGTGATGCAAGCTCAACATGGTTATCGTCGACGTACATCTAGCAAGTAAGTAAACAAAATTTACTGGTATAGTTGTTTAGGTTTATTGGTGTATTTAGAATATATAATCCTTTTAAGCTTGACGTCCTGTTTTCCGTGTATCATCAAGTTCAATAAATGCAATCTGAATTGGTCATGTTATTATGTAGAAAAGAATTCAGATGTTCGTCTTTAAATCAGCAACTTAATATTGTTTTGTTACGTTCAGTGACCGCACGCGAATATTTTTGTTCTTACTTAATTAAATTTTACATTTCTTACTTTTTTTTACGGTTATTTGAAAATTTATTAACAATTTTGATTAACTAAAACTTCTGATTAGCTTATCTTATACGGCATTATTAATTGAGATGCTACACTTTATATAATTTTATGCGATTCTCATGAAACGGCGTTGACGAGATTTTTTCAGTGCTAACAATTTTTCGTTTGTCAGAAAACTCATAAGCTGGTTGTAGGAACTATCGCAGAACAGGAAGACTATAATTAGTGTAAGGTTTAGTGAAACAATGAATTAAACTCGTAAAAATCATGGGACTATTTGTTCCGTTTTTGCTACTACACTGTAACGTGCATTTTTATAGCTTAACGTTTTACGCTTTTTCCCAATTAGCAAATACATTTCTGTAACTAATATTTCTATATTTTATATTTATTAACTCCTTAGGCGAATGCATCGTATTATAATGAGTGGATTGCATCGTTCTTGTCTTGCCGTTCGTATAGATTTTGTTCCTTATGTGGATATACAAGTCTAGATAATAGACGATAAGAAGTTGTAATAGAACGAGTTGAATAAACAGATGAGCAGTTGTTGTTTTGTTCTTGGTTCCTATATATTAATTACGTTAAAAATACTGCTTCTTCTTTGTTTTGAGAATAGTGAGAATTAATGCGGTATCAATTTTCGAATTGTTCATGAACAAGCACGGCACGTTTTTTAGTTGTTTTTCTTGTGAAATAAAAGTTGCATATTAACCGTGTTTGGTCGACGCACGTGTGTTTTTAAGGACATTTGACGGACGGGTTTATTGCTTACGCGTGCCTTACTAATTGCTGTTTTTGTTGAGTTTCTGTTGGAAATAAAAGATGCAGAACTTGTTAAACTCGACCTGCACGCGTGTTTTACGGAACATTTGACGGACTTACTTTAGTGATACACGTGCTTTACTCATTGTGGTTTTTTGTTGGTGCTTCGTCTTTTAATACTTAAACTGTGTGTGCGATCTAGTTTCGCGGTCTTTTTTTTTATCAGAGTAGTGCATACTTTGGGTTATCCAAATACAGTTGATACTGTAGTTTCTGAATTTTTTAACCCCAAAGAATTTAAAATAGATCATTGCTTGCGCAAATTTCGTTATTTGCGAAATATAACAGATTACCGGTTTACAAAGGTATTGGTTGAAGTTTCTCACTGCTTTTGGATGTTTATGAAAATAATATACATTTGGTCCCAGTTGAAATTAAACTAGTGCTACAAAATATTTCGAAATTATTGTCTCAGGAAATAGAATTAACAAGAAATTTATCAATGCTACATAGTTCCGTCGCGTGATAATGTCTGCTGCTAACACCAGTGAAATACGTAGGTGTGATTAGGGTAACGTGTGATAAGTTCCATCAACACCCTCCCAGTCAAGGGTGAAGTGCTGCGTTAGTGCCGGACATCGTGAATCCCACACTTCAATTACAAGGAAGCGTTACTGAAGAACCTTTTGTAAGTTGAACTATTTCCTACTTATTCTTACTTTAAATATCTATCCGTTGTTTTGCCATATCTTTGTCGTTCTGATACCTTATACCATAGACGCATGCTATTTGAAAAAAAAAGAAGAATCAACAATGCTGGATGACTCATATCAATTGTGCTTACCTATTTATTTTTTTTGTTAAAATTTTGTCTGATTTATGTTTAATTGGTGTGTGAGGAAACGTTTCTGCTACTCCCCAATATTACCTCACTTTGTACTAAAAATTTTTGTATTGCTTTTACCGTTGTTATATTATATAGATTATCCAAACAGTTTTTTTTTTACATTCTACAAAGTACTGAACAATCTATGCTCAATCAGCATGCTTTCAGGTTTGCAGGACTAATTTTTTTTTATTGCAGGTTTGCTATTCTAATTTTTTTTATTGCAGGTATTATTACTAACTCTTTACAGCCGCGTACATTATATGTTGGTCTGCTTTCTACAACCCCCCTAATCTCCGATTGAGCCCGGTCATTTCTTTGATTTTCTTCGTGTTACGCACGGCTACGAGCCAACGTAGCATAAATTTGGCGCCCAACGTGGATGCCACGATAAACGTGACAATACCTTTGACAGATGTTATTAGTATTCTAAATTTATATAACTCCTCATTTTTGTTTACAATTCCGAATTATTATACGTTGAACTAGGCAAGTCTAATACGTAGAAGTAGCCGCTTGACAATTTATGGCTAGAGATAAATAAATGCGCGTGTCGATATTTTTTTATATATTTGAATTGACAGTATGACATGAGTAGAGGAATAGGCCGGTTCTGAGGCATACCCACCGATCCTCCCGATCCACCGATCCTTCTCCACCCGATCCACCGACCCAATCCACTGATCCTCCTCCGCCCAAATCCTCCAATCCTCCTTCGCCCGATCCAATAATCCTCCTCCTCCCGATCCACCTATACTCCTCCACCCGATCCATCGATCCTCCTCCGCTCGATCCATCAATCCTCCGCAACTTGATCCACCAATCCTCCTCCTCTCAATCCACCGATCTTTCTCCTCCTGATCCACCTATCTTCTTCCTTCTGATCCACCGATCCTCCTCCTCTCGATCCACCCAATCTTTACGACCCACCGATGCTCCAGACCCACCGATCCTCTAGATCCACCGATCTTTCCGATCCACCCGATACTCTCAATCCACCGATCCTCCAGATCCACCGATCCTCCAGATCCCCTCATCCTCGCGATCCACCCGATTCTCCCGATCCACCCGATTTATATCTAACCTAGATGAGAGTTTTCTTAGAGTAATTAATGCAGCCCGATCTAGAATTTTCTGGACAATCTAACCATGTTTGAATTTTTAAAATCGGACTATCCCTTACAAAGTTACACACTGTTAAATCCTCGTACCTTTAAATTTTTTGTTTATTTAATTTTAACTCAATCCTTAAATCCTTTTTGGTCACCAAGTTTTTGTAAATCAATTTAAACCGTTTTAAGGGAAACTGAATAAAACACTTTAACAAAGGGTATATCATAATTATTATCTACAGGATAGTTACTAATAAAGCAATTTAATTTAAACAACTTCTACGTCACAGTTTTGGAAATGGCAGGCTTGTATATTTTCTAAATGAATCACAAAGTGAAAGTACATGCTTAGTGTTATTAAAATTAATCATTAGTTTCTCATTTTACAAGCGCAGTTAATTATTATTTAAAATCTAATTTGTTTTAAATAAAGAAATCCAATACTTGACTAGATTCAATGATTTACTCATTGCAGACTCATTAGTGTGAACAATTTGTATATCATTTGTTAAACGTTAACCACTTATAAACCTATTAATTTTGTTCATTAACCTAGGAATAATTATTCATTCGAGGTCAGTCGATTTCTTTGAAAGTGAAATTTCGTTTTTACTAATACACGTAATGTTTAATTGTATTTACCAGAATTAAAAATTGCCGTCTGCCTTACTACTCATTTGAAAAAATTCTTGTACAACTATCCATAGATACTACTAACCGCATATTTGGTGACGCTAAAAGTAATGCAATTATCGGTTACACCACCTTAAACTTAAGAATAAAAAACAAAATAGTTTAATACGTTTATTAATAATTTTTGCTGATGTTGGCGATACAAATAAGTAAAACAAACTTTATCAAGAAATATTATGTTTTTAATAAAATATATACATTTCGTGATAACATCTATAAACCGTTGTGATAACCAGAATCTGGTGAATCTGCGATAGCCAAATATCTAAACATTTGCGCAAGCGATTGCCTCGCAGTGGCATCTTCTAAGTACTAGATGGGGTAACATTTAACAATTTCCAACATTGTCAAGTAATTTAAATTGTTGCAATCATTAAATAGAGAAATACTCGCACGGTTCTCTTTCTCTAATAACGTTTGAACCCTTTCTTCGTCCATCGTATTTCCACATACATTTTTTATATCACCTATAAATTTTTCGTAAAATTCTGGAAAGTTTCTACACCTCAACTCCTCCATTTTATAACAGATTAATTCTTGCAAATTTAATAGCTTGATGCATTCTTGGAATTTATTCGCCGCTCATACACTTCTATTAGATTTTTAAGGCAATCAGTTGTAATTCTAAAACATCTCCGCCAGAAAAACAATTCAATCTTACGTTTGCTGCTTCTTGAGCAAATTGTATGATTCTAAATTCCAATTGAAAATTGCAAAACTCTCTCCATTTAAAGTAAACCATTTTTATAGCATAGTTTTGTCACATTCTACTATCGCGAATAATTTGTACGACTGGTTGCAGACCACTGTTTAAATCAAAACCAACTTCTACGTTATGGTGGTGAAAATTTGATGTAAATTTACTTAGCGTATAGGTGGTCTTACCTACCAGTTTGTTGATACGTAATGGCACTCTTACGTTACTTGTAACGTCAACACCAGAAAAATCCATCTTTTACTTGTAATTTAGATCAACTCGACGATACTTTGACATCTAATGCTCTGGAACATGGCTCCCCCGTCTTTTATGCTGACGACCGAGCATGTGCAGCTCCTTATTATGTTGATTGGCGTTATATGCAAGTCTTGGCTGGAAAAGTGACGCTTATAATTGTTCTATAGTTGGTTTTACCTGTTTGTATTTAACCACCAACACCATTTTAAATTTTTTATAAAAATTACTCTTAGCGGTATTTTTAATATAATTCCGTCGTGTAAGATATCAATATATATTGTGTTTTCCTCAGGTTCTCAAATCGTTCGGATTTTTTTTTCAAATCGAACGACCCTTAATGATTTACAGATCAACCTTTTACAAACCATACGATGTTCATCTTTAATCTATTTCTACACAGTATTGCTCTGTCTTTTGAGATAAACCTATCGTTTAACCTATCAAATTAGTATAGAATTTCCTGGGGATCGAAATCAATTATCACGTCTTTTAAAATTAGCTCTAACAAAAACCCGCATAGTGTTTTAATGTTCAAAAACCTAACAGGAAAACACCTCTGCATTTTATTTGGATTTAACTCGATAATATAGCAATTTTAAAAAAATATTTATACAATATTTATAGTTATTACGATTTCTATGCACCCGTCTGCGCGGACGAGTCCATTTAATTAGAGGCGAGTCCGCATTTATTTTAAATAAAAATATTCAAATCCATACTTTCCACTAACATGGAATCTCAAGAATGTAAGTGACGCGCGTAATTAAATGCGATCTTGAACCAGGTAATTAGATTGCTATACCTTTAGGGTAAATGTTTTCACAGTGAGAGAACTAGTAAAATAATCTAAAACTTTGCAATACTTTGGTTAATTATTGTAATTCAAAAAGGTATGACTAATAGCCTTGATGTATTAATTTTCCCACCTTTAAAAATTTCGGGGTAAGACAACATTTTCAAACTTGCATGTTTGAACTGCGATTTTCTAGTATTATTCTGCAACTTTGCCTGCAAGACGCCTTTTATACTATCCGCTTGTAAACGTTGAAGAAATTACATGTATAATGCAGAAACTGTTAATCATTATTTTTTCTAGAATTAACATCCTAAATATCTCATGCAGTGTGCGTGAAAGCGTTTTTACTATATTTTTCTATATTTATATACTTATCGAAATTTTCCTATATTGCCCCTGACGCATCTCGGTGTGCACCCATGCACACCCCTGCCTATGCGCACTCCTGCCCATGCGCATTCCTAATAGAAAGGTCAAGTTGTTCAAATTTAAATCTTATCGGGGTCATGTTTTACGAATTTTTAGGAACCTATTCCAGATTGTTTGAAAACAGGAGTGCGCATCGACATATGTCCGGATATATGTAGGATGTATACTGGACATATGTCGGATGTATGTTGGATATAGTTTGGATGTATGTCGGATGTATATCATACGGACGTGAGAGGAGAGAGAAGGACAAAATAGGGCGGAGGGAGGAGGGTTTAGGTTAGTTTACGTTGTTTGGAGTGAGGTTAGTCAGTGTTATCTGAAGTTAGGTTAGGTTAGTTGAACTTGTTAGGAGTTAGGTTAGCTAGTGTTGTCTGGAGTTAGGTTAGGTTAGTTAGACTTGTGCAGACTTAGGTTAGGTAGCAGGAAAAATTGATAGGTTTTTCCTGCTATCTAACCTCAGTCCGCACAAGTCTAACTAACCTAACTTAACTACAGACAACACTAGCTAACCTAACTGTACCAGAACCGGTCTATTCCTCTACTGACATGCCATGTGTTCCAACAAATGTCGACTACAAAAAGTTGCTGTGACCTACCCTTAATTTATTAGAACTTTCAAAATTACGCTGTGATAATCTTGAGGCAGGAGTGTTACGATAAGCTGCAACGCTTGCAGCTTCTTCTTTGGATCGTTTTGTTCGACTTCTAAAAATTGAGATGGATTCTTTTTCTGTAAGTTGATAAGGTTACTCATCGCACAATTGAAGATGATACAGTGTGAAATTAAACATACTTCGCTCCAGTCGTCGTGAATTGTTATGGTGACAGCTGTTATTAGTTGAGAATTTACTAGATAATAGTTGAGCATTGCTTGTCCTATAAATTTCGTTTATATAAACTTAAAATTTAAAAATAAAGATAAATTGCTTAGGTGTGCCTTTTTTCCTAATATTATTTTTTTCAGACACAGGAAGGAATGCATTTCACCCTGTATACAAATTGATTGCTGTAACTATATAACTACTTGTTACATTTATTTTCGGCGGTGTTTGGTTATTTCATATACATCGAGTCCGTTTCTACTCTTTCATATGTCGACAACATCCTGTTTACAATAAGTACGCTTCCTAGTAATTTTCATTTTAAACTTATTTATTTCGAAATGTAAAGTTTATGCTAAAATTAAATAGTCAATAGCTTGTTTTAGGTATCCGTTAACTTGTTATACATTACGACCGGGTACAATTGATTCTTATGTGATTTCCCTCTAAAGACTCGTTGAAATGAGGTATTGAACTATCCGATAAAACCGTGTTTTCAAGTTTCCTAATCACGTTTCGATAACAACAATAGAACTTGGAGATCTAGTTATTTAGTTAAACAAATTAATATTCACTTTCTCTTCTTTATACTCGAAAACATTTGTTACATTTTTGTTGTTTCCATTTTCTTCATGGGAATTTTGCGCACGCAATACAGCGTGGAAAGTAATGATGGTTTTACAAACCTATACTTTTCGACGATAATAAATTAATTCACGTATAACCATTCTAACTTCTTCCGGTGAGGACTACCTGCTACCTTGGACCTATTTGATGAGGCGATTGCCGCCTCTTTTTATATGGCACAAATTGCAAGGTCCTAGGCCCTGCGACCCCGCTGCGGCCCCACGGAGGGTGTGATAGGTTCAACATATTCGACACGTGGGTGAGTACTTATTCACTATTTCTTTGTATGGGATCTATAAACTGGTTGAACCAGTATATTTCAGTTTTGTTGAATGATTATACATTGTGGTTTTAAAATGATTATCATCTGTACGTGGACTGACACTGATTATTGATATTGTAGTTATTGTAACGATCTTATATGTTTAATTTTAGATTTAAGATGACGATTTAGAGCTGTTGTTTTTAGGGTTGTAATTTCTTTTTCCTCTTTTTCGTTAATGGGGGTAGGTACCTAAAAACGGCAGCTCGCCATGTTAAGAATTAATTTTTTCTGTTCTTCTGATAGATGCATATTATGATTATTAATTATTTTTGTTTTCATTTGTTATTGGTATTGCTGTTCTTGAGTAACATGTTTTTTTTAATTAGAGTTTTTTATGTTTTGTTGTTGAGTGATGAATGAGTGGGTGTATTTTTATTTCAGGCCTTCAGTTATTTTTGTATATATAATACCCCGCTCACTCACTGATTGAGCCCGGTCCTTCTTTCTTTTGTTTTTTTCTTTTGGTTTGTTTTTAGAGTACATCGCTATACGTAGCATACTTTTTGTTTTATCGATTTTTAAAGAAAAAAAAATATTAGCAACCAAGTGACAGAACAACTTACGTTTTTTTGCTAGCTCTTGTTTTAGGTTAAAAATTAAATTGTGGTAGTCGAGTGTACTAATCGTTTTGCGTAGATTTTGGTGTATTGTATAAATCCTCCGGGATGTTCTAGATAAATGTTTTCTGAGTTGGCTTTCCCTTTTATAACATGTTGTTATCTTAAGGTTTTGTATATAATTCTTTTCTTGAGATTTCTTTTTCTTTCTGTATGACCCGCCCAACTCTACGACTTTCCAGCTAGCACAGCCTTCTTTAGATTCCCCTTGGTTTTGTTGCGGTACCCAGAGAGGGCTTACTGTTTAATTGCTTACTGTACATTACTTTTCTTGTCCGCACGAATTACTGTAACAGTTTGCTATCTAAATTCATATAAATTACTTATTAGAGTTATGTTTTACATGTGCTTTGTGTTTAATTATTCTTTCAGGTACAGATCTTCAAAGGCGAATTGGGTCATGTGGCTTGCTGTTTCGTTCCTTAAGACCCCCCCTCTTTGACTGTATTTAGCGCGACATTCGTTTTCTTTCAACTTCTTTCCCGTTTTTTGCTACACATAATTCGAGCAAGCATTTCGTTTTTGATTTCGTCCGTTTTTACTCGTCATGCTGAAATCAAATGAATACGAATTGTAAACCATGTTTTATTTTGTTTTGCGTTTAAAAAGTTTGTAAAAATAAATTATATATTTTTTCACTTTATTAGAAACTGCAGCAATAAACAGTAACAGTAAAAGGTGGCCTAGAACATAAAAAATACAGTACTGCCGAACTGTTTTCCACTACCCCTGACAATGTGAGCTTTCTCTCCAAACTAAAAGTGAAGATAACCATGGAGAAACAGTTCTTCCAGCTTTTACATAATTTAATCATGTGGAAATACACATAAACATAATATTTTATATTAACATTCTGTACACAATGATAAATTCAGCGGTTCGTTCCTTTCTTCTCGTGTCGAGAGAGGTAAAGCCAATGAGTAAACAAATTTATTTATGATTTAATTTATAGGCATATTTATTAAATAAAATTTCTCGACTACACGTACCTGAATAATTTACATCCACCAGCACAATCCACCAGTATTAAAACATAAATATCCAAGATACAAGCAACACTTGCACATACTAGACTAGAAATATTGTTAATTCTTCGATTATGAATGTTTCGATTATGTAAATCCAGGACTAAGACATGACTTTAGATTTATATCTAATGGAGCATGCGTTAAACAAAATGCGTTAAAAACATATATTTGTTTGACCGTCTGGCAGGAACTAATTTAAATATTATTCCTGCATTTTATAAAAATGACGTTTTATGTAGGTAAGGGTACATTCCAATAAATTATTCGAATATTAATATAAAAATTATATGCCGTTTCACAATCTAATATATGTATATTTTTTTACTACGCCGAAATCTTGAAAAACGTGAAATTTAGTGGATTCATTAAAGTAATTTTTTCAATTAAATAAAAGTTATGAATGACGAAATATGGTTAACTCCATTCATATAAAAAACTTTGTAATCTTGGCGCATAACTTTAGAAATAATGTATATCCTAGATCTATTTAGTTCTTGTCTATAAATATTCATAACTTTGGACGAAATTGATCAACTGCAAAGTAGATTTTCTTCTCATGTAACTTCTTTGATTGAATGTTACAGCCAATTATTACGTTAACCCTCAGGCGTTTTATTACGCCGCAAATTTGATTGTAAGTTATTGATGTCAACCGGTAAACAATTCACATGCTAAGGAAGTCATTAAAAATTAAATAAATGGCTTACCTTAAGCATCCTCCTCTCGTCTTCAGGTAAATTCTGGTGGCGTGGGAGTCGGTTTCTTATGTTTAATCCAGAGTCGGACGGCGAAATGCATCGAAGCTACACTTTTAAGGAATACAAAATATTTTTAAGGTACTTAATCAAAGTGCACTTGCGTTTAATACCTCAATATTGTCCGGTAGTCCTTCTATAAAACGCGTCGTTCTCACAAACTTGTCGGTGTCCTCTCTTTAGAATGTCTCTAATTAGCTAAGCGCGCTGACCAAACATTCCTTTTGTCTAGGAAATACTTGCTTGGGAATACATACAATAAATTATGGGTAATTGTTCTATGATACGTGAAAACGGAAAACTGCAATTGTGTCATAATAATTTAATAGAGATAAAAAAAGCTCTATAAAATTTGTTGCGTACAGGTTTTGGCCATCGGAATTTCCAGCAGAAAACTCAGTGAATTACTCCGCTAAAAATCCCGTGCCGGTAAAATACGGAAAATCTTGACTGTACAAACAAAATTTGTTGTTCTGCCGACTAACGCAGTGAGAGGAGTGGTGTTAGTGTTTCATGGGGGTTCCAGTATGCTGTCGGGTATGAAATGTGGTCTTGATCAGGAAATACCTCGCAGGAATGCTGAGAAAAATCTCTAGAATGACTCTTAAGTAGGTGTCAAAATCTTGAGATTAACATTGCATCTGGCTTAAAATATACATGAAAACTCATTAAAACAAAAATTGTTTTAAACCTAAAACAAACCTAAACATGTAGACCTATTTATGACCGGTAATTGCAAAAAAGATTTCTAAAAGTAAATGTTAAATAATACCTGAAATATTTAATCATGTTTCAAACAAAATTCACAAGGTAATTTATTTGGTAAAACTGTCACTGTTGGTTCAAAGGATGAATTATGCATTACTTAACTTAAACACTTACTTTAAATTCCTCTAATGATAATGTGGACTGTAATTAGGTTAACTGTATAGCGAGCTTAACGGCACTATTTTATTGTCAATGAGCATTCACGATACGAAACTAATTTGTCACTTCCGGTGGTTCAAACATAACAACACAACACCCTCGTCGGCTGCCCGTTTTAAGTTCTTTCATGATTTTTAAAGGGAGAGGTTAACAAGGATCAAGAAAAGAGGGAAAAGAGCCCGAACATCCCGCCCACCAAAATAAATACAAATTTATTTTTAAACAAAGCAACCAACTAATATGTACGGTACAAAATAAAACTTATACGGAACTAGACTAAATAGCTATATAGTATCTAACCCTATGAGCTTGTTGCATAAATACACCAACAAGAGCAAGCAAACAATTACTGTTCTAAGGGCAAAGGGCAAAACTTTATCACAGGTCTTTTAAGAGTCCCATGTGCCGTTCTCATAGTTGCAACGCGAACAACGTTATCTTTGCCGGTATGAAGTTGAATGTTTCTGCCCAATCTCCATTGAAGAGGCGGGGAATTGGGTTCTTGAATCAACACTAAGGTATTAAGCCTTAGCGATTCCCCTGAAGCAAACCATTTAGATTTTTGCTGAAGCGTATGAAGATACTCTGATTGCCATCGCTTCCAGAAACTTTGCTGCAACCGCTGGACTAGTTGCCAACGATTTAAACGATTAATCACTACCTCGGTAACGTCCTTATCTGGAATGACAGAAATAGGTTCGATGGTTAAAAAATGTCTTGGAGTCAAACATGATAAATCGCTAGGATCCGAATTAAGCGGACCTAATGGACGGGAGTTCAAAGGTGCTTTAATTTGCACTATAACAGTACTCAATTCTTCGTAAGTCAATTTTTGCTCACCAACTACCCAAAATAGGTGAGTTTTGACAGATTTAATTCTCGCCTCCCATAGCCCACCAAAGTGCGGAACAGAAGGGGGGGTTGAACGACCACTCAATGTTTCTGCGTGTGCGTATTGTTCTAACAGTTCGCGTATTTTGGCTTCAGCATCTACAAAGTTAGTACCACAGTCATTGCACATGTGGATACACCTTCCGCGTCTAGAAATGAATTGACGGAAAGCGGCTAAAAATGCTTCTGACGACAAATCTGAAACTAATTCTAAATGCACTGCCTTAGTGCTGCAACAAACAAAGAGACAAATATATGCCTTTAACGTTTTGGCTTCTCGAACCCGACTCATTGTTATGGAAAAAATGGCCCCCAAAATCTACGCCAGTATGACGGAATGCTTTTCCAGGAGTCACTCGCGGAGTTGGTAAATCTCCCACAGAAGGTACAATAGAGGTTGGATTAACCTTAAAACAAGGAATACGTGCACGTATACACGGTCTTATGGCTCTTCTAGCAGACAAAATCCAAAAATGCTGTTGCAATAATGACTGGGTTGTGCGATTACCGCAATGTAAATTTTTAGTGTTGCAATCCTATATAACAAGAGTTGTTAGACGATAGAGCCGAGGGAGAAGTGAAAGATATTTTGCATCATGTGAGATGTCCGAATGTTTCAACCGTCGCCCACCCTGAGCAGTCCCCTGCAATCTACGAATGGAGTAAGAGAACGGAGTTGTTTGCTAACTAAATGTTGTTAACAAGGATCATGAAAAGAGGGACAGTCACTATACCGTTTACAATAATGGAATAACCAGATATATAATCTTTATAAAATTTGCTGCGACATTATTAATTCTATAACACATGCGTTCACACAATACCAGCTTATACAAATATTAAAAATTCCATATGCCTTAAATTTACTAACTAAAAACGGTCTAAACACCCAATATGTCGTAGACCTATTAACTAAAACTTAACCTAAATACAGACGCCTTTGGAAGTACCTTTAATTTATACACTCTTTGATTTTGTACTAACCATTGCGCCAGTATAGTTTCAGCATTAGTTTCGACCTCATTTGCTACAGCATGAAATTTCCAACATAACGGTTGACTCTCTCTCTATAGACCTAGTAGTGTCCTTAAAACGAAATTAGTCCACTTGACAGGGAATTATCCTAATCTACTTAGGCTCCTCTGCCATGTTTGCTAACCTCTACATAAGATACTTAATCTACCAAAGCGGCATATTTAGAGGTTGGATGTTGGAAACGGGGCCTTGCCTTGAAGAATGGAACTGCTCTTTTTAATTCACTCAAGGCACTCTCGGCAAAACTTCGAATTGGTGAATCAAAAGTGGATGCTTTTCATGTCGCTTTCTCTATCTGCATTATATATTTAAACTTACATATTTCGGGTCGGCACAAAACTATACATGACTTGTTTTTGTTCTAAAGACGATGAAATCAACGGCGCCATTTTATATTTTCTAGACAAAACAAAATCGTGCTGTATTAATTATCATGATGACATCACCTCTAACCTTTTTTGTTAAACTGACATGAATTTTATAACTTTTGACTATGGGTCGAATATGATGCAAAATAATTCTCTCTTAAATTAGAATTTAAAGAAGTCTACAACTTATCTGTTCTAAAGGGAAAAACCTAATCCTATTGGTGGACTTTACTTATACAGAAACTATTGAAATGAAATGTAATTATAGTTATTTCTAACGAAATGTCACAACCTGCTGTTCCTAATATTAAAACGAAAGCTTTGTGCAGCCACATGCATAGCAATCCCTAAGAAGAAGAACTACAATAAAAAGCAACAAAAAAATAGTGTCCAAAGTTAGAATACAATTCTCTTTTAGACATGTTGCGGATAATATGAATTTACACTAAATAGATGGATCTGATACACTTAGGAGTTACTGTTTCTTACTACGAAAGCTAAAAGCTACTACAACCAATGCAGGTACATGTTCATTCAGACAACTTGCAAGCTAGAAAGCTAGCGAGCCGGAAAACATTTGATTAGTTACTCGCGAATCAAAAACGAGAAAATATCTGAAAGGTTATCATAGATAAAAGACGTTGAAAAACTCCATTGACTAGGAAGTAGCAACCGAGCGTTCAACATGGTAATTTTCGCGGATAATCGACTAGAGATCGATGTCTAAGTTATACAGTTGAGCACTATTCCACTTTGGTGAGAAATTAAATAGCGTAGTTCCGCTAGTGAAATGGATTTCCATATTTAAGTTGGCACTCAGCTGTAAGTTTGGTCAAATTGCAATAAATTGCTTTTGTTGTTGCATGTATTAACGAAACCTGTTTAGCTGGACACTAAGAATATAAAACGACCGCCCGTATTGTAGTCTATAGTGTTTACTTGTTAGATTTACGAAGCCTGGACATTGGAATTAAAGTCGACAAAGTGGAAGTGGCGTGACCAACCGAATGTGACAGATTTATGTAATTTTAAATGCTGTATGTAACTGTTTTCAAGAATATTGTTATGCTGTTTGTGTTTAAATTGAATTGGGTGACTTTAAAAATTTTGTGTGGGTGCCTGTGTATAGAACTTCGATAGAGAGTAAACGGCGCCGGTAGCTAAGATATGCCTAATTTCATTGGTTGTTAAAGTTAAAGTACATGCAAAATACAATAAAAAAATATAAGTGTAAGTGCACATACGACGGATATTATCCAGTAGTTTGAAGAATGTAGTTGGTAATCTAAATAAGGATAACGATAGAAAGGATGTGATTGTTTTAGAAAAATGAGCGCTTTTACTCGAACAGAATGTCTCGTCGCGTGTCCTGAAGTTCGTAGACTAGAATTGTACTGTTGGTAGATCAGTGGGGATAATTGGTATGTTTTCTGCACAGTAAATGTGGGAATAATAATTGAAATGAGAATGAAGGCGTTAGCAAACCGCCCACCTATAATTTACAACATTTTAACATAATCTTTAGGATTTTTAACGGAACGATTCCATTTGATACGTTGTAACAGCGTGTTTAGATATTCCTTGGACCATCTTCGCCAAAACAGCTGAGTGTCCTGACAAATACATTTCCAACGCGAATTTAGAGATAGGTCTTTAGAAATGGTAATTTCAGGTAAGCTAAGAATCGGACCGCCTATGAGAAAGTGACCCGGACTAAGATAGTCAGTGCCGTTATTAGAGTCAGCAGAGGGCACGGAAAGCGGACGGCTATTTAACACGGCTTTAATCCGAGCGAAAATCGCAGAAAGTTCTTTGAAATTTTGAGGTCGATTACCAAAAGAGCGCAACAATAAATACTTCGCAGACTTTGCGCCAACTTCCCAAACCCCACCGAAATTTGGAGCATATGGAGGGCTAAACAGCCAACGGACTTCACGACAGGCTATAGCAAAGAATATTTTCCTTTGATTTTGTATTAGGAAATTGCTAGCTTTTTTAAGAATTCGAGAAGCACCAACAAAATTTCTGTCGCAGAAGTGAATCAGGTAAAAGAAATTATAAAAGCTTCAGTAAATAACTCGGAAACGAGTTCTAAATGGAATGTTTTGATGCACATACACAAAAAAGCTTTTGCATGGAGTCGTTGCGATTTTTAAAAGTCTTAATAAGAAATGGGCCAGCAAAATCAATGCCCACATTAGTAAAAGCTCGACTAATTTGAACCCCCGATGAAGCTAAGTCAGCCATTATTGGTTGCAGAGGTTTAGAATTAAACCATAAACAATATTTACATTTGTGAATAGGTTGACGAACTACAGATCCTAATGCAACGATCCAGAATTTGCGCTAAATTAAAGATTAAGTAGTCGAAGAACCGGAATATAAAGAAAAATGTGTGAATAATCACATATGAGATAAGGAGTTGAGTGCTTAGGCAATGAAAGAGGATGTTTGTAATCGAAAGACATAAACGAATTACGGAGTCTTCCGGCCCCCTAAGAAAACCCCAAGAAATGGTAAAACAATTAAAATTTTGTCTGAACAACAATATATGCGATAATAAGGGCTACATTGTTACCCTATATTAAAGTGCTCGTGCTGAACACACAACAAATGCATAGAAAACAAAATCTCCAACTCACTTTTTGTGCAGAAAAACCTATATTCTTTGGCATCCTTCTAGAGGTCCCGCAGAATTCCTTTAACAGATGGAAGCGATGGACGCGGATGTACCGACAACGACCGCTCAACTTCGAAGCCAAGCAGCCACATGATGGGAAGCATGCGCGATGTTCCAACCCAGCTACAGCGAATTCAAAAAGTGCTTTCTGGACAAGTACGACAGTCCAACCATTAGAGCCAAAATAACCTGCGAGTACTACAGACAGAGTTAGATGGCGTCTCAACCAGTAACCGCCTTCCTAGGCACTAAGACGCAGCAAGCCCGCTTAAAACTAGATATCAACCGGGATATAGAGCTGTTCACGAACCTCCTCCTGCCGACACTGAGGAACACAATTTAGTGTCGCATGCCGACAATAGCATGGGAAATGGTCTCACGCCTCACAAAAATCGAAGCAAACGAAAGAGGAGCAGCAAAAGCAGCAACCAGATTTCCACGCACAACGGAGCAGCAACTAGGTGCTCATACTATCCACAACGACATTGGCACCGAGACTGCCCAACCATGGCGTCGAGAAACGACCCACCGGCCGAGCAATGTCAGACTACAGCCCGGTCGGGCGAAATGAACTGACACAAATAAATACAGGTTACGATGATGCTCTACCATTCTCGTCACCATAAACAGAACGACCTGCCACGCACTACTAAATACAGAAGCATCTTAATGTATGATCAGGTAAGATCGATTACCCACTGGCTCACGTGTAGAACCCTATCATACCTCCGCCCGTCTAACTGACACAGGGACAAAAATGGCAATCAAAGGCAAATCTTGTACGCCATTCACCCTCGGAAACGTGACGCACCACGAAACCTACTTGGTAGCATCAAACCCCTCAGAGGATATCATTCTATGCGAATCTTGGCTTCAACGCCAGAAAATGGTGATGAATTACAATCAAGACTCCATACATTTCGGGGCACATATCCGTAAGACGTTCCACTGGAAGCAAACGGTGACACCCGTCACCGCCAAAAGGCCACTCACGCTAACTGCCACTCATCAGTTCGCAGTTGAATTCTTGCCCAGCAGCCTTCGGGAAAAGTTCCAAGCAAGAGCCACTGGTCCAACATAACCAACTACAACAGCCAGTACCAGCCCACTACCACTAAACACCGAAACCTGCAGACCACGAGCTAACCATGCAGCCCTTGTCGATCTGTCCAATTATGTGCAAGGCGCACAACTAGAAAGAATACCTGTGGACGGATGTTCCAAGAAGAGGTATCCTTTTAATTACAACTATACGACAATGAAGAGGTCCGACGCCGTCACACAACGGTAACGCCCGTTACCGCCAACAGGCCATCCACGTCAACAGCAACTGACCAGATCGCAGCCAAATTCAATCCAAGCAGCCTCTGGGAAGAATTTTAACCAGTGATCGATAGGTCAGCACAACCAACTACCACGACCAGCACAAGCCTATTATCACTGGACACCGAAACATGCAGACCACGAGCTAACCACGCAGTGCTCGTTGATCTGCCCAATTATGTGCAAGGCGCACAAGCAGAAAGGCATACCTTTGAACGGATGTCCCAAGAAGAGGTACCCCTTCGACTACCGTCGGCCCATCCAGCAGCAGGAGATCATGGAGTAGTCCGACGCAAACGTCGTCACAGGCTCAGATATTTTGACAAC
Organism: Platerodrilus igneus; assembly: GCA_036346225.1. Lineage (NCBI taxonomy): Eukaryota > Metazoa > Arthropoda > Insecta > Coleoptera > Lycidae > Platerodrilus > Platerodrilus igneus. Next base: position 1,396,132 of record JARFIW010001025.1, on the reverse strand, counting down.
AAAGGCCCCACCGCATCCCCGCAACAACCTAGCTACGCGACACTCTTCAGCGGGAGGGAATGTTATCCTATATCAAAGTACACGTGCTGAACACAGAACAAATGCATAGAAAACAAAATCTCCAACTATTTTTTGTGCTACCCTAAAACTAGCAAACCTATTGAATTCCCATTCCACTAACGCTTTTTCAACACACCCTGTATAGGGGAATAAAGCATATAAATACGATTGCAAATTCAGCAGAAATCAGTACACTGGGTGCTCACCACAGCCTAAGAAATTCAACTGGTTTGCTCACCATAGTCTGCTAAACACTTTGGTAGTGCTCCCCCTAGTCTGCTTATTCTCCGCTAGTAATGCTACCAAAAGGTCGGCTGCTTGCCTCCGCACCTGGGGCACGTCGCTATAGTTCAGTACCATAAACCACGTATAGCAGTGCTCGCCATAGCCTGCTTATTCTCCGTGAATAACGCTATCCAAAGGTCGGCCGCTCGCCGTCGCACCTGGGGCACGTCGCTATATTTCACTACCGTAAACCACGTATACGCAGGAAACTCCTGTCGCCAAGTCATCTATACCGTAGTTCTTTACACTCTCACGTTGTTCCCCAAATAAATCACGAAGCCTTCCGAAGAGTTCCGAAGACGTCTGGACCTTTTCGAACGGTATATATTTTCCATCTATCGTTATTCAAGTTCTTACTTGGCCTCACAAGTAAATTCCGATGCGTTTCGAAGAGTTCCGAAGACTGCTAAAGACTTCTGAACCTCATAACACTGTATATGTTCAATGTATGGTTCTCATGTTCCTATCATAATTCTTTACACTTACACGTTATCTTACAAGTAAATCCCAAAGCCCTCCCAATGAGTTCCGAAGACCGCCGAAGACGTCTGGATCTCTTAAAACTATGTTTTCCATCTATCGTTATTCAAGTTCTTACTTGGCCTCACAAGTAAATTCCGAAGCCTTTTGAAGAGTTCCCAAGGCGCCTCTAAATACTGTATTATATGTTCAATGTATAGTTCTTATGTTCAAATCATAATTCTTTAGACTTACACGTTGTCTCACTAGTAAATCACGAAGTGTTTCGAAGACTGCCGAATCTAGATCTCTTCAAACTATATATATTTTCCAAATATCGTTATTCAAGTTCTTACTCAGCCTCCCAAGTAAATCCCGAAGCCTTCCGAAGAGTTCCGAGGACTACCGAAGACCCATGCACCTCTTTGAACTGTGTATATATTCATTTAATTAGTATTTAAGTCCTTACTTGGTTCCACGAGCAATCACGAAGCCTTCTGAAGAGTTCCGAAGATTAGCAAAGACTTCCGAATTGCTTCAAACTCTATAACTGTTCATTTTAAACTATTTAACTTTCATGTCTATGTATTTATGAACTTTTTTAATTATTGTTTGTCTGTGCATATTAAATATAATTGAGCTAAGTCCACATACATGGTCTAAGAAGCCAGACGCCGCCCACCCGAACGATAACAAGATTTGAAATTTATTTTGAAATATACTGGGTGTCTCAAAAAAGTGTGACGTATCAAAGTTAGTGTTAGTAAACATTGTAGGAACTATCATCAGGATATCGGAATCGGATATCTGTTTTTTTTTGTATTTGTGAGTAAACAGGCTTATGTTAAACTAAATAACGAGCAGAAAAGGAAGTGGAAATAATTTTTTTTAACAAACAAATATCAAATGGATAGTTCTCAGTCTACTCAATTGCTCCTACTTCAATATTAGTTGAGGTCTTTTGTGGTCTTTTAGGTGGGTAGTAATTTACGGTTATACAACGTCCGGAGCGTTTGTGAGCTTTTTGTAGAGCTTCATGGTGACAGGAGGGAAGTATTCCACACGTTTGTACAAGAAATTATGGAACTATTTAAATAAACTCTAATATTGTATATTTGATACGTTTCTTTATATTTCCCTTATATTAAATGAAAATTTTCTATGATAGTAAGCAGCATTTTTTCCATTGCTAGAGAGCGCTAAAATACCAAAATGTAATATTTTTAAAGCTCTGAAATGATGCAGACGTTCAAAACTAAAAGAAGACTTAAGTTTATAATGGTAAAACTAGAAAATCCCCCTTTGGGGATTTTCTAGTTTTGCCATTATAAAATACTGGCATTAGTTAAATAAAGGAACATTTTATACGACTTACAATTTGTAAGCAGCTCAGTGCAAAGTACACAATGAAAACCACGACCCGATTTATGCTGAAGTTTTCATGCGACTTCTTATAATAAAACAAGTGTTCTCAAGCAACCCGTTTAATTAAATTTCCTCTCTTTGAACACACTAATATATGTCTTCATAAAAGTTAGTTCAGTAACTTAATCAACATATCTTTTAATTAATATTTTTAATTAGAACAAACCTTAAAGTATTCTTTGTAATAAACCGAGTTTGTAGCAATCAGTGTAATTAAATAAGGTTTTTGGTAGGAGTAACCCTGCACATCTGCATATTTCTTAATTCGGGTTTAATTAATTTTACAGGAAGCTTTTACTCGCTTATTTTCTTCATTACCTTAGTATTATGTTTGGGAGAAGTTTTGCTTGAATTCTTGTACACCGTAGGAGATTTTAGAGTTTGAAATTAAATAATACTCTAATGGTCATGGTTAGTTCTCATTAATTAAGTACACTGTGAATGTTTTGAAAACGCAATTCATAGTGACAGATAAAAGTATAGTAAGCCCAAAAATTAAGAACTATACTTGATTGACGATAATTCAAGTTTGATTTTATTTAATGTCTAATATGCATCGTATGCGTGGCCTGCTGATTGATGATTAATTACTGTTTTAGATCATGTTAGGGAGGGAAACGTTATTAAAACGAAATAAAGATAATACCTTCCACCAAAATTACCGATTAATAGGTATTTAAAAAATTACAAATTGCATATAATAAAATTATATATATATATATATATATATATATATATATATATATATATTGTCGTGTAACTTCCTTAGCCCTGGCACTTTCTCAAAAACATTCGAGCCCCACGAATTGGGCGCCATAAATTGCCGTGTAACCCCTATAAGACTTTCACCAGAGTAAAAACAACATTCGAACCCCACGTTGGGCCGTCATAAATTACCGTGTAACTTCGCTCTGGCTTATTTTATTCGAAAATTATTTAATTTACAAAAATCGAAAATTTCACAAAAAAGGAAAACTTTCAAAAAAAAATTTCTTACCCAGATTCTGCTTCCATCAACTTTGATTTCTTTAACCGCTCCCTAGCTAGCTCAGTTGGGCCTCCTCTTAGATACCTAGATTTACTATCATACTTTTTACCGTTCACGCACTCTCTCAATAAAACCACAAAATAATACAACAATTATACAATATTTATTTACTACTATTTACAAATAATAATTCAAGATTATGTACATTTCGGTGCTCAAGTTACACCTCAATAAATGATATCTATGTAAAGTCCTTGTTTTTAAATTGAAATATTAAACACATTTAATGTAACAGGAGTAAATGAGCCCTAAATAATACCTTATTTATATTTTTTTTCTAATTATTACACTCTGGAGTATGGTGAGCTCATGATAACCCAGTTTATTACTTGTATGCTTTCTACTTTGCATACTCTTACGACAAACACAAAAAAACCCATGTACTCTTACCAATAAATTTTTAAATTCATGAGGAACTTTAATAAGCTTTACGTACACCTTTAGATTTATATTCAAATATCATAATAAAAGTTAGTTATGCGTATTCTTTTCAATACGCAAAATAACAAAAAATACTATCAAAGCTCACTCTCACACATCACAAATAATTTCCACAGTTTATAAAAAACAGCAAATTCTAATGCGTTACCTGGAAAAACTTGAAGATTCCATCTTTGTTAACGATGTATTATGTTCCTGAACCCTCGGTCTAGTAATTATGCGCTGCTTGCCGCCTCCAGCTATTTATAGATGAACACCATCTACGTTGCGCTGCATGCTACTCATTCAAGATCCATCTCAATAACCAAATCCAAGTATAGTACACTCGTTATTATTGCATAATTTAATTTACTTTACGTTACGAGCTTGTTACAGTATACGTTGTGCCTTAGTTAAATATAAATAAACTCGACACTATCCCCGTTCAGCGTCTAAGACCATAACCATCTAACACTGTACTATTTAAATTATAAATTTTAAATACTTACAAGCTCGTTACTAGATTTTTGTACGTCGTAAGCAATGCAAATTAAAAAAGTCAAAGAGAAACTTAATAACTCCCTTTCATGTTTATAGGATTCAAAATGTAACCTCTCCAAACTCTCTTAACGCAAAATATTTAATTGAACTAACTCTTTCTTCAAATTTTGTATAACCGTTTTCGAACTCCCCGAAATTTAGCTCGTCGCTACGCTATTTTCCGAAAAATTCGTCTGTTGTACAACTAACTATTTCGACCAATGATATATTTCAGTGACGTCTTAACACCCCGCCTGTATTAACTCTATTCCTCTCTTATGCATATTAGATGTTTCCTTCTAACCTTGTTTGAGTGGTAGAAAATCGATATTACTGTCAGCGTGCTATCTACTTCACGTGGAGTTGAATACGTGCTTTGCGACTGTCGGTTGACCAATATTCTTTGAAACTTGCTTGTTATGCTCGAAAATACATAGAAGTCGACCTTTCAAAACATGCAAGTGTTTAATTAACGATCGTTTTAAAATAGCATTTCTAGGAGTTTGCGTTTCAAGGTATTTCCTATATTCAACTCTTGTTTGTTTGTTAGTAAAGCGTTTCGCCTTGGAATTATCGATTTTCACGCTCTTATGCGTTTTCTGACGTTATAACCCTTTGAATTAAACTGAATTAAATTAATTAATAATTTCTATTGACTTATACAATTTATTTTCTTTACGAACCTACGAATTTTTAATCCCTTATTATAAAATTTTGGTAACACTTGTTACCTTAAATTAAATGAATGAAATAATTTTCGCACGTAAATTATGGTTGTTTCCTCTATACAGGGTGTTTGAAATTGCATTGTTTATACCAAAATTTAACCCTTTAAATTCACTACAATATATATATATATATATATATATATATTGTCGTGGAACCTTACTAAAATTCGTGCCCACGTTTTGGGCCAACCTAGAATTTTCAAAAAAATAGAATAAAAATAAAACTTTCTTACACTTCTTTTGGAACGCCTCCTTATTTCTCTGCTCACCCTAGCTAGCTCAGCAATCGGCTTCTTCTTGAATACCTACGATTTTAAATACATACCTCTCTCACACACACATTCAAATAAAATTACCAAAATAATACAACAACCATACAACCTTTCATTTACGCATCTTAACAAGTTTCCATTATAAATACAATATTTACACCTTGGTACAACCAGTTTGTTCCAACTGTTACCAGTTCAATCATTAAATACTTTGAAGTCTTTAGTTCTAGTATATTTAAACAAATTCTATATGATATGAGTAGATGGGCCCCACATGCTACCCTAGGTTGACTCTATTTTGGTCTATTTTGAGCTCATTAGAACCCAGTTTCTATAAATGCTTTTTAAACTTAGCATTTTATTGAAAACAAATATAAAAGACCCGTTTACACCTTACAACAACAATTTATAGCATGAATGAAAATTTATACCATCAATAACCCTTTTTTAATAATCAAAATTAAATTGTCCAACACATATACCCCTGTAAACAAGTTTTATGCTAATAAATACGCCACCAATAAGTCAACACATAAACACCAAAATATCAACGGAAATGTTTATACAAAAACAGGAATTTAAATTTCGTTACCTGAAGTCGCCTTCATTCTTTGTCGCTAGTAAAGATGATTTCCAGAAACCCTCGTCGTTGTGTCCATCTACTACGATGATGCCGGGCTTCACAGATCCCCACCATTCAAATCTCCGCTACCACCACTATAAGCTTTGTCTCAAACGTAACATTACATCTCAAATATACTTCAAGCATACAAATTTAGGCAATGCTTACCCAAAATATCATCTATTTGTTTAATAGCTTCGTTGTAGTAACGGCACCTTGTATCTGAACAAGCACCAATTCGTGTAATATCACTTTTATAACACGCGGTACGCTACTACAGCTTTCATCATTTTTAAACAAGATGTTTAATGCAACTTTACTGACCACACAATAATTGATTGCGGTAAAAGCATTTACTACTATTATGTTGTAGATCTAAGCTCGTATTCAGATCTAAATGGAAAGAAAGAGAGCTTTAATATCTTCGATTGTTTATTTATATCATTTTCAAACCCCCCAGTGGAACCGGTTCCACGTGAAAAGCTTATTTTCGAAGCGGCTTCTTAAAATTTTGAACGTTACCGACTATAATTTCTGAAAAATTTACCCCGTCCGTCGTGCTGTTTACATAGAATTTTGTTTCCTACCTTAACGTACGAGCACTTCTTGAAAACTGCTAGCCATCGACCAATGATAGGATTTTCCCCCGTTCTGACGCGCCACCTCTCAGCTATCTATCTCCGTTCCACGCATATGTGTTGTCTCCTTTAGAACCCCTCTTAAGTTACAAAAAATCAATATTGTATTTGGCCTTCGCCTTTTCATACGTGACATGTACCCAACGCTTGCTTTACCTGTTTCTCTGTCTGTCCTACAGTATCGATCGTTTATTCCACACCGTCCTTAAGGTACTTATTATGTAGCTTACATAAATCGACCGTCACAAACAGACTTCTATAGAATTTTGTCTTAACGTACATTTAAAATTCCTTGAACCTGACATTTAACAAACAGGTGTTTCTTGAAACAACCGACCGTTTATAAAATAACAATTCTTGGTTTCTTCTTTTCTGAGTATTTGTGTAACGAACGTTGGCTTTTAAAATGAAAACATTTGCGTTTAAAATTATTGATATTTATGCTTCCATGCATTTGATTTAAAATTATTATAATTACCTATGCGTATACTTGAGTTTTTATGTATTCTAACGCTTTTTTTCCTTACGCAATTTTAACATTCCAATATACAAATAGAAAAATACTTTAATAACCGTCCGCTTTTACTATATAAATTAATTAATTTGGCGCATAATTAATTTGCTCCTGTTTCTACAGTATTGCCCGAAATAAACAGTACTGAAATTGTAATTGTTTTGTATATTTAAAAAATACATATTATTGACACTTTATTATATGTTCTAAATGTGCACCTCCTCGTTCGAGACAGACTTCATAACGATGTTCTAAGTTTCTGGTCATGTTATTGAATAAGGGTTTTCTCAGGGCTGCGAAGAAGACTCTAACGGCATCCTTTAATTCATCGATGGTTTGTGGTGCCCGTTTGAAAACGGCATTTTTAGCCATGCCCCAAATGTATGCGTCTGGAGGTGTGAGGTCTGGAGAATGTAAAGGATAAGGGAAGTCAGTAAATCGTGATATGAATTTGCTTGGAAAATGTTCTTGAAGAAATTGACGAATTGCGGCAGCAGTATGGCAAGTTGCCCCGTCCTGCTGAAAAAATTGGTTTCGAAATGCCAAGTTACGTGCACGACAGAATTGACGTAGATCAGGGATAAATCGTGTTAAAATTTGTCTGTACCTCTGTTGATTAAGTGTGACTTGCCTACCATTCTCTTCGATAAAGTACGGACCAATGATTCCGTGTCCGGAAACAGCACACCAGACACTCACTTTTTCACTATGTAAAGGAACCTCTTGAACCTCATCGGGTCTGGCAAAGCCCAGAAATCGCTTTGTGCGACGATTCACATAGCCTGACAAGTGAAAATGTGCTTCGTCTGAAAACCAAACATTTTTCAAAAATTCAGGATTTTCATACTGTAACGCGAGAATTCTGGCGCAATATTCCACTCTACTGCGATAATCCCGAGGATGTAGTTGTTGATGTACCTGAATCACATACGAAAATGTACCCAGCTCCTTCAGGATTCTTTGAAAGGAAGTTCTTTTAAATCAAGTTGTAACGCTGTCCTTGCCTGGCTGACTTTCGGATTTTCTAAGATTTGCTCAAAAACACGTTCATGGTTATTGTTGTTGTTAACTGTCCTGGGACGCCCCGAGTTTCCTTTTCGTTGGCACAATACACTACCTGTATTTCTAAACTTTTCAATAACCTTCAAAATTACAGCATTACTTGGAGAACGTTTATTAAACCTTTGTGTGAATTGATCAGACACGTATAGCAAACTTGCACCATTACGTCGGCCGATTCCGTATGAACGAAAATAATGCTCTACCAGAAACACTTTCTCCTCTGTACTTAACACCATTTTTAACAATTAGGCCCTACTAATTACTTGTTTGAGGTTTACTTGACAGGTCTATACTAGCTAACTTGAGTGTGACAGCGCACGCATAAAAACACCGCCAACTTATTTTCAGTACTGTTTATTTCGGGCAATACTGTATATACACAGTTGCTAAAATTTTATTGTCTACACCTATTTACCCTCTAAATCCACAACAATATATATATATATATATATATATATATATATATATATATATATACACACGAGGTGCGGTCTGTTAAAGGCAGCTAAAACAAAATGCTACCAACCTTCGGTGCTACTTATACACCTAAAATGCTTCAAATTTTCTGCTTTGCAATAAAATTTGCCACGGCTGCTCAGCTGCTTTCTGCAGTTTAACTAACTAATAAGAAAAAAAAATCACAAGTAAACTTCTCGTTCACAAAATATTTATATATTATATACATCCTTTTTTAAAATAATACATTTCGAGATCAATAATTCCCCAGATTAATTACAGCAAAAAGTCCCTTTTACTTTGTATTTACAAAACAAATATTACTAATATTCTAAACCTTTTTTTAACATAAATTCCCACATAAAAATACAGTAAAATAATACAATAGAGAAAGTTCAATCTGTAACTCTTTCCAAGTTTGTCCTTTTTATTCATTAATTATACCCACAATGCACAATAGTCATTAAACACCAGTTTATACACATAGTCAATAAAAGCAAACGTTACCTGGATACTATCCCTGTACACGGCCTGCTATCATTCCCTCAGAGACTGCGGCATACAAGAATACCCCAAGCTGAGTTGCAATAACCATAACTGTCAGCTGCAACCATTTGATCACGAAATCGACTCGTCTACCATATTGAAGGTACATCCAAATTTCCAAAGCTCTGCTACTAATACCATTGACTATTATAAACAACCAAATTGACCAACTACTGACATCAACTCCATTTCCATTTGTATACTTTTGCACACTTAGTACAAATTAAAATTAAAACAATCTTTACTTACGTAGAGGACTTTGTTATTCAACTCGTTAAAGTATTTTACTCTTGGAGCCATCAGCTGGTTGGAGACTAAGAGAAAGCTTTGAGCTATTCGAACTCGGAGACTAAGAGAGCCCCATAACCATTTCTTGGTGCTTATATATCCTTCTTCCCCCTTCAAAGCATGTTAGAAATCTTCAAACTTTCTACAATACAAACATTCAATTCTTAAAACACTCTCACTAACGTACACAAACAACTCCAACCGCCACCGAAATTCTAGAAATTGCCCTCATACCTACAAGTTTACGTAAACCTTTCTCCGTATTTCCACTCCAACCTAAACTCACTTTTTGAAAATCACTTGAACATCACAAACACGCACGCCTAACTAACCGATTTTCGTCGAATTTGATTAATCTCACTCTTGTATATTCACTACAACTGACAAAGTAAACATATAAAATACGCTCCTAATGCAACATATGTAGTATCTATCTCACTCCAACCTACGCCCCAAAATCACCTCTCTTGCTTTGTACTCGCTCCAATTTGTATAACCACCAATTTGTACTGACTCCACTACCTTATATTCATAACATGTGTTATCCTCATTTCGTTCTAACATACACGATAAAGCAACTATCCTTTACTTCGCCTGCCTTCCCCGTTGTCAATAAACGTTAACGTTCAATCTACGACTATATCCCTTGTACATATTCTATCTAATAGTCTCTTCTTGTTTCCTTGTTTGCAAGTTTTGTTGTAACTGACAAAATCACCCTCTACAACTCAAGCCTCGTATCTTTTAACGAGGCTATAAATCTATTCTTAAATGACAGTGGTAATGAACACTACCTAGAACATGCTTGTTATTTGTGCAACGTTTTCTACCATAATTAAAACTACACAGAAATTGCGATGGTTTCACATGTTTAATACTAGGAAGGTGGTTTCAAAATATTCTCACAATTTCTCATAAATAATCTAAAGGTCAACCTAGCTTGTAAATTGAACGATTTGAAATCTTAGAAACGCTTCTGAAAATATACCTCCACCTTTGCTATAATTTAACTATAAAAGTTAAATTGGTTTATAATATAAAATTTAGATGCTCACTTCTGCCCTTTCACGTTTTAAAACTTTTTGGAAAATATTCTTAAACTTACATACGACTGTTAAAATATGTTTATTACTATCAAATTTGAAATGTTATACATGCTATACGTTATGAACATTTACATCTGCAGGATTATGAAAATTACCTTTTGGCTTTCTAAAATATTACAGTAAAATTATTAATTTCTACACCAACGATTTGAAAAGCGTTCCAAATTGTATTTTATTGTTTTTACATGCTGAATAACGAAATAAGTTACCAAATAAATTATTAATGCTCTTTTAACACTCAAAAATCTCAGTACAATCCCCCTATTTCAATACAATTAAAAATTAATTTTTGTTTTTCATTGGTGTTCAAATACATCTTAAATTCAACTACTTCCTACCTGACTATTTATACTTTTATGTACAACTATGATTTATACCTATTCTCGTTTACAACTAACTATTGTTTACCATTATTATATACACCTATTATTACCAACTATTATTTACACTAATATCTACTTGAATCTCACCCATTTCTTTATTCGCAGAGTCATTCTCCTTACATACTTTACGACATGGACTTTTAATTTCTCAATTATCTTAATAACTATTCTCTCAACTGTTTCACGGACAATTAAAATTAACATCATTGACGTACTGACTATACACTCGTTCATACGCTCCTAAATTTGCATGCTTGGTTTTACTCCATGCTACACTTAACTTAGACAAACCATACGGTACGTACCACTTTAAAATTATAAATTTTTCTTTCCACTGAAAATCCTGTGTACCTTCTAGAATTTTTATGTAGCGGAGTTAACCAGAAATAATTCCTCAAATCAAGTTTACCGAAAATTAGTTTACCACTTAACCTAGTTAAAAGTGTGTCCATGGATGGCGGACAATGAAATTGCCGTTTAGTCCGTTGGTTAATTTTTCTTGCATCCAAACACAAACTAATGCTATTATTCTTTTTCTTAACGACTACCAACGGGTTTATAAAATGCGTATTTGAATATTCAATTGGCCATGGTCATGGTTGGTTCTCATTAATTAAGTACAATGTGAATGTTTTGAAAACGCAATTCGTAGTGTCAGATAAAAGCAGAATAAGCCCAAAAATTAAGAATTATACTTTATGCACGATAATTCAAGTATGATTTTATTTAATGTCTAATATGCATCGTATGCATAATTCCCAAATTGCAATTCCCATGTTATCCGTATTGCGTCATGTGATTGATTAATTCTGTTTTACATTATGTTAGGGAGAATTACGCCGATTTCACGGTTGTAATGAGCTTACTAGGGTCAAGCTATAGCGGTTTGTTATGATTTATGTCAGTACGTCTGTTCTTTTCTAGTGCACGAATTTAATGTTTGCGGTCTCCTTCTTCCTTATTGTAGCACATTAGGTTATTAAAATTGCGTTATCTTACTTTTATAGCTTTTTAGTAGCCGCGGGTTCCTTGAATTGGGGCGCTTATTTATTCATACTAATACTCCGCTCAGTTAATTACTTTTAAAAACATTTCTTAGTAAAGTGACGTATTTGTTTATTAATAACAAAAATTCGTACCTTTTGGAATTAATATGTTTTATAAAACTCATAAGGTGTTATTTTTAACGAGAATGAATATTTTATTTTTGGTTTTAAATAATCTATTTACACGCGGAATTTATCTGTGCCTTACAATTTGTTAAACTGACACTATTTTGTGCAATTTATATTTTAGTAATGCGGCGAATTATGTTTTTGATACACAACGCGCATAATTTAAACATGATAGCTTACCATCTAAGTTATTTTTAGTATTTACATTTGTTTCACGATCTCTTCGCAATCTGCAATCATGCAATACACGAGATTTAATTACATAATTAATAAGGGCTTCTTTTTATGTGCTTTTATTTATACAGTTTAGAGAAATTAAATTTTGGAAAATCTTAACTTTTCTTGTTTACTTCTCTTTGGGTGGTAATTTTCATAGAATTTGGGTGTTCAATGGCCTTTTCTGACCTCATAATCACGTCATTATATATTTCAGTGGATTGTGGCGATAAAAGTGCCGTGGATTGTAGCCTGAAGATTCCGGATGTTGAACGTCAATAAATGTTGCTGGAAACTGTAGCTAATGGTGAATAAAAAATGTTACCCTAATTACTTTGTTAGCTCAGTTTAAATAAAACGACGAGAATCAAACATCAAACTCATAATGACATCAAATATTCTTTTATAAACAATTTTTCAAATAACAATTGCCACTACTACATACAGCTTATCTTTAACACACAATATCCTGAAAAAATGCTTAAACACAAACATTAAAAACTAAAGATAGAACGCAATACTGTTACCATATCTTAAATTTAAGATATATATATATATATATATATATATATATTACTCATATTTAGACCAGGGTAGAAAATTAAATAATCACATCAAATAATTTTAATCACCGTGTATAAGGAATTTCATTAAATAATACGCGTTATTAAAACCATGAAGCATAAATAAACTCGGTTGTTTCAGTAAAAATAAGAAATTTAAATTATTTATAAGACGCTTTATATCAAAAGAAGCAGTATTAAAAAAAAAGCTCTGCGTGTAATTTAATTATTCCTAATAAAGAAACAAAGACAAATTACGTGCAAGATCTATATTAATTGATTCAAGTTTGGGCAACCGGTAGTAAAACAAAGTGTACATGTAATAATTAATATTGAAGTTGTATTCGCTAAAAATGAAAGGATAGAAATCAATTTAATTGGAGTTAATTAAACCGTTAATAACATATAATACCTATAGAAACTTGTAAAAACCCAATAATAGTCAAATCGTAGGAAGGTTATTTAAAATGTTACGTTTGAACACCCTGCGTGTTTTAAAAGGCAATTTCAGTTTAATTTGTTTGGATAAACATGTCGATTCTAAGGATATTGGAAACGATCAGATGCTTTAGCACGAAATACAAAACAGGGTTTATTTAAAAAAGCTCTGAGAATTAATATTATTTTGAACACCTGCGTAGTTTAAATATCACATTCGGCGTAAAGTTTGCAGATAATTAATGTTTCAAAGAATCTTGGAGAAACCGGGGCTTAATATTCACGAGAATGTGCGATACGGGGTTATTAAACCCAGATAACAGTCCACATGGACTAAAATATAATCGATAATAAAGAATATCAATTTGCACCAATACGAGCAGGTTAGAAAAGGAAAGAGAAAATGCGTCAAGCAAAGACACATATAGTAAAAGGCGGGATTTAAGCAACGTCACGAGGGTCACAATTGGTTGAAAATAGGATGCAAATATCAGAGGTAGAAACAACAATTTCTGTACAAAATTAATTAGTTTTTCTCGGACATGCTTGCGTGCCGTGTGTTGAAATTTCTGAGATTTAAATGGGACGAGTGAAAATTCGTAAAATCGACGCGCGAGCGACAGACTGGGAACATGGCATGAGAAATTCTTTAGAATTACCCGTTTTGGGGAACAGACCGACAGACAGGCTTTTGCTATATATACCGAGATGAATATAAACAAGCCCTCTTAGACTTTTGACGATTCGATGCGTTAAAAGCTCGTACATACGCGACTTGATTGAAGATGTTAAACCGTGCATTTTAGTTTGATTAAATAATTTAAAGTTTGCTAGTATATTTTAGTGATTCAAAATAGCTTGTTATTTACGTGCTAACATGAATGTACTTCAGTGCACTTAGATACAAGGTAATAAAATTTAGTTTCACTGTACCAATTAGCAAAATTTACAACGACGAAGGTATACACAAAAGTAGGCAGTTTTGGCGTATATTGGTGACAGAAGCATGAAGTTATTTGCTATTTTTCGGGGTGTTAATAATTAAATGGTTCAAATACGTGTCTGGATCCATGAAACAAGGGTCAGATAAACACAGATGAGTTCCGGAAAGGCCCAGAAACGACTTTGAATGGATGGTGATGGAGAAAATTTTAAAAGCGTAGAGAATCAGAAGCCGTAAATATAATCCTGTTGAATGGTGTGATTAACTAAAGAAACGATACTTTGAAGCTACGAGGACAGTAACCTTCAGGTAAATTATGCTATTTTGTTTGACATTTTGTGTGTATTGAATGACTTTATAATTGATTTACTTTAAATGGACATTAGTGGAATTTTTCTAACCATAAAAGTTTAATTTTAAGATGAAATTTGCTTGTTTAAGTAAAAGGGGTATTTTGTTTTGATGTTCGGGAATATGATGAAACTTTGGGTAGGTCTTTGAGCTCAATTAGACAAACCTGGTTAATTAACGTAAAGGGTGGTAGATGCTCCTTTATACTCAGACTCGGTCTGCTTATATTGTTATATTAATTAGTAGGCATCCAATAAGGACTTTAATTTTGGATGCACAGTAAAATGACAATAAAATTAATCCGGAAATTCTTTTTAAAACTGAATTTTATGCTGAAATTTAATTTGAAAATTTAATGTATTCTGAATATTGATGTAAATAGAGTTAACCTTGATGTTTTTGGTAGGAATGTGTTGTTTTTTTTTTATGAATGAGGAGGTTTATAACATTAGGTGAGCAGCCGAGGCGAAAAGCGTAGTTCACGATTTTATACAGGGTAACACAGCCGTTTATGACGCCCAATCTGTGGGACTAGAATTTTTTGTTGAAAGGACCCAGTTCCCGCATTCAAAGGAGTATATCACAGCATTCTTTGGCGACCCAAAAGTGAGGCTCGAGTTCCAAATAAAATTTTTGTGATTTTATTCCAGGAAACTGGCGATCTGAGAGAGAGAGTTTCTGTGTGTGTATAAGTTTAAGAGTATTTTAGAGTGTGTGTGAGTGAGTAGAACGTATGCAGAGAAAAGAGTGGTTAAGGAGTCAAGGAGTGGAAATTGGAAGTGACGATAGTGCATTGTGTGAGAAAATTTCGAAAATGGAAGAAGCTGGAGGCAGTAGAGATCAGTCGAGGACGGAATCAGGGATCAAGGAAACGAGATGATATTGAGAATGTTAGAGGATGAGTGAAGAATCCAATAGAAAATTAGAACAGCTAAGCGATGAATCTAATAGAGCTAGGGAAGAATCGAACAGGAAGTTAGAAGAGATTAGAGAAATGAGTGAGGAATCGAATCGTAAGTTTGAGCAAATTAGTCAGAAAATAGATAAGACGAATCAAGAAGTTTCAGAATTTAAAATAGTCTTACCGTAAAGATGGGGGAAGTTGAAAATAGGGTTGAAAAAAATGAGCGTGATATTACAGGTCTTCGACAGGAAATGGGACATTTAAGGTCCAAAGTACGCATTTTTTGTGAAGAAGAAATAAACGTAAAAATGACTGAAGTAACGGACTCATGTAGGGATCAGTTAGGCAGGGTAGAACGTGAAGTTAGTAGTATTAAATACAACATGTCAAATTTAACGGGGGAGGGTCCCAGATTTTCTACAGGTGGAGTATCATTGGACCAACACATGAAGTTTTATGGCGATAACAGGGTAAATCCACAAATTTTTATTAATAATGTAAGAAATCTAGTGGGAAATTTATTTGACGAACAGACTAAACTGAATACGATAAAGGCTTTATTAAAGGACAACGCGGAAGCATGGTACAATTTAGTAGGACAGGACATAGACACGTATCAGGACTTTGAAAACAAATTTCTACAACATTACTGGAGTGATCACAAACAGGATCAGATTAGGGACGACTTGATTACAGGAAAATTTAAGGGAGAGTTTGCAGGTTCTAGGGAGCAATATGCCATCCGCAAGTACAGTGTGGCCAAACAACTGAATCCACCATTGACGGACAGACAGATTATCAAGTACCTATCACGACATTTTGAACTGGAAATTAGACAACACGTGGTCTTACAAAACATCACAGAACGGGAGACATTTTTAGAGTATTTGCAGAGATATGACGATGTATGTGTAGGACGGACAAGAGAGATACGAGAACGAAACGTTAACACAGTTAGGTTTGACAACAGGACACCGAATTATCCGAGACGGCCTGACTACAACAGAAATTTTCGACCGAATTGGGAACGACGAGGACAGGAATACAGGAGCAATAGTGCGACTAGGGGACCGACGCCAAGACCTAGTTACACGCGACAGAACAGTTTACCGGAAGTAAACAGGACTGTGACCAGCACGCCGAATAGAGACAGGGACACGGATATTAACACGAGGAGGACGTACGCACAGGTTGTAGAAGGACAACCAGGACCAAGCACGGAAAACAGGATGAGACAGGATTTTTAGAACGTGACAGACCACTAGATTTCGGTGTAAATGTATATGAACATCCACGTGAATTTTTCAAAATTGAGGAGGAAGTAGAGCCAGAAACTGAGGAAAAATTATGTTTGCCAATTATTAATTTAGAAATTTTTGAGAATAATGTAGAAGTATTACTTGATACAGGGGCAGAGGCGAGTTTAATATCGGAGGAATTCGTCAGCAAAATTAGGGATAAGGTTTGTGATAGAATTATGCCTATAAAACGTAGCCATTTAGTAGCTCCAAATAAAAAGAAGTTTGCTGTAGTAAATAGTGTTGTGGTGCTTAGGATAGATATAGGAGATTTAAGCTGTGAACAGGAGTTTGTAATTGTACCTGGACTGAAGTTTCAGAGCATTTTAGGTGTTGACTGTATGATGAAGTTAGGGGTGTTGATAGATATGGAACGGAAGGTAATAAGGATTAAGGATAGGGTAGTGCCATGGAAGGGCAGTTATGAAGTCACAGAGGATGACACGGGGTTGAATATTAATGTAGTAGAGGTAGAGGATGATGAAGGTAAATAGATCAACACAATAAGATGTCCAGAGGATAGGAGAGTAGAGGTTCAAGCTTTAATACAAAAACATGCAGAAGTAGTGGGGGTAGAAGCAGCATATCAGGAGCAGGTGAAGGCGAAATTAAGTAAAGATGGCAAGTTTGTTTTTAATCAAGTAGATTTAAGGGATTCATTCTGGCGGATTCCATTACACAAAAATTCTAGAAGGTACATAGGATTTTCCATAGAGGGAAAAATCGATAATTGTAAAGTAGTATCATTTGGTTTGTCGGCAGAAAAGGAAATAAGAATAAATAAGAAACAGACAAGTGTAGGAACTGAAGAAGAAGCAATATTTAAGAGTGAGGATAATAGGGATGATAAGTTTATTTTATGTGAGATAATAGGGATATTAAGTATAGATATAGAAGGGGGAGAGATAGGGATGAAAAGTATTAGGATGGTAAGAAGAAAGACTTGGAGGGTCAAGAAGAGAGTTAGATTTAAATAACTTGATGAACAAAGGATAGAGATAGGTGAATTTTAGTATAAATATAGAATAGAGAGTAGATATAGGTGTATATAGATGAGTAGAAGTAGGTGTGTATAGAAAATAAAGTTAGGTATAGGATAAATATGGGAGATAATTAGGAATAGGTTTAGGATGAGAATAAAGAGTAAATGTAGGAAGAAAATAAGATAGGTTAAGTGTAGATAATTCATATAAGATTAGTGGAGAGGTAGGAATAGAGTAAAAGTAGGATAGGCATATAGGATTAGGTAGGGGGAAGTAAAGTATAGTAAAGATTAGTTAAAAGTTAGGAATAGGATAGGTATATAGGATGTATATAAGATTAGTTGGATAAGTAGGATGAAGTTAGGGATAATTTCAGTTTATAGAATGAGGTGAGAGTTAGGAATAAGATAGGGATATAGGATAGGTGTAAATATTTTTTGGATTGGAGACAAAGTAGGTAAGTTAGATAGATAAGGGTAGAGAGAGATAGGCAATTTTTTTTTTGTAATGTTTTGTCTAAATGCTTTATATTTGAAGTCAAATAAGTGGGATTATTTGGATTCAAATAGGGGGAAAATACTCATATTTAGACCAGGGTAGAAAATTAAATAATCACATCAAATAATTTTAATCACCGTGTATAAGGAATTTCATTAAATAATACGCGTTATTAAAACCATGAAGCATAAATAAACTCGGTTGTTTCAGTAAAAATAAGAAATTTAAATTATTTATAAGACGCTTTATATCAAAAGAAGCAGTATTAAAAAAAAAAGCTCTGCGTGTAATTTAATTATTCCTAATAAAGAAACAAAGACAAATTACGTGCAAGGTCTATATTAATTGATTCAAGTTTGGGCAACCGGTAGTAAAACAAAGTGTACATGTAATAATTAATATTGAAGTTGTATTCGCTAAAAATGAAAGGATAGAAATCAATTTAATTGGAGTTAATTAAACCGTTAATAACATATAATACCTATAGAAACTTGTAAAAACCCAATAATAGTCAAATCGTAGGAAGGTTATTTAAAATGTTACGTTTGAACACCCCTGCGTGTTTTTAAAAGGCAATTTCAGTTTAATTTGTTTGGATAAACATGTCGATTCTAAGGATATTGGAAACGATCAGATGCTTTAGCACGAAATACAAAACAGGGTTTATTTAAAAAAGCTCTGAGAATTAATATTATTTTGAACACCTGCGTAGTTTAAATATCACATTCGGCGTAAAGTTTGCAGATAATTAATGTTTCAAAGAATCTTGGAGAAACCGGGGCTTAATATTCACGAGAATGTGCGATACGGGGTTATTAAACCCAGATAACAGTCCACATGGACTAAAATATAATCGATAATAAAGAATATCAATTTGCACCAATACGAGCAGGTTAGAAAAGGAAAGAGAAAATGCGTCAAGCAAAGACACATATAGTAAAGGCGGGATTTAAGCAACGTCACGAGGGTCACAATTGGTTGAAAATAGGATGCAAATATCAGAGGTAGAAACAACAATTTCTGTACAAAATTAATTAGTTTTTCTCGGACATGCTTGCGTGCCGTGTGTTGAAATTTCTGAGATTTAAATGGGACGAGTGAAAATTCGTAAAAATCGATGCGCGAGCGACAGACTGGGAACATGGCATGAGAAATTCTTTAGAATTACCCGTTTTGGGGAACAGACCGACAGACAGGCTTTTTGCTATATATACCGAGATGAATATAAACAAGCCCTCTTAGACTTTTGACGATTCGATGCGTTAAAAGCTCGTACATACGCGACTTGATTGAAGATGTTAAACCGTGCATTTTAGTTTGATTAAATAATTTAAAGTTTGCTAGTATATTTTAGTGATTCAAAATAGCTTGTTATTTACGTGCTAACATGAATGTACTTCAGTGCACTTAGATACAAGGTAATAAAATTTAGTTTCACTGTACCAATTAGCAAAATTTACAACGACGAAGGTATACACAAAAGTAGGCAGTTTTGGCGTATATTGGTGACAGAAGCATGAAGTTATTTGCTATTTTTCGGGGTGTTAATAATTAAATGGTTCAAATACGTGTCTGGATCCATGAAACAAGGGTCAGATAAACACAGATGAGTTCCGGAAAGGCCCAGAAACGACTTTGAATGGATGGTGATGGAGAAAATTTTAAAAGCGTAGAGAATCAGAAGCCGTAAATATAATCCTGTTAAATGGTGTGATTAACTAAAGAAACGATACTTTGAAGCTACGAGGACAGTAACCTTCAGGTAAATTATGCTATTTTGTTTGACATTTTGTGTGTATTGAATGACTTTATAATTGATTTACTTTAAATGGACATTAGTGGAATTTTTCTAACCATAAAAGTTTAATTTTAAGATGAAATTTGCTTGTTTAAGTAAAAGGGTATTTTGTTTTGATGTTCGGGAATATGATGAAACTTTGGGTAGGTCTTTGAGCTCAATTAGACAAACCTGGTGAATTAACGTAAAGGGGTGGTAGATGCTCCCTTTATACTCAGACTCCGGTCTGCTTATATTGTTATATTAATTAGTAGGCATCCAATAAGGACTTTAATTTTGGATGCACAGTAAAATGACAATAAAATTAATCCGGAAATTCTTTTTAAAACTGAATTTTATGCTGAAATTTAATTTGAAAATTTAATGTATTCTGAATATTGATGTAAATAGAGTTAACCTTGATGTTTTTGGTAGGAATGTGTTGTTTTTTTTTATGAATGAGGAGGTTTATAACATTAGGTGAGCAGCCGAGGCGAAAAGCGTAGTTCACGATTTTATACAGGGTAACACAGCAATATATATATTGATGTGATATAGGTGCCATGTAAAGGTCATTTAACTATTTCGTTAACATACAACACGCCAAACCTTAGCAAATAAAAATATTTTTGTGAATACTCATTTTAGAGTAGAAATACTAATGATATTCTACTCTAAATGCATAAACTCGTAATTTACAAGCATTCCCATTACGTACCTTAATTGTACCTGTAAATATTCCGTGTTTGAAAATGTTTCTCATCCATAAATTTGCCACCAGAAAACTACTCGATAATAAAAGATTTATTCAAAACGCCTTCTAAAAGAATTACAGTTTGCGGGCGTTAAATTTCATTCAATTTTTCATTAAAAAGCATCTACGAAAAGGCAAAATATGCAGTAGTGTTTTCAACAAGAAACAGGCATTTTTAATTGACAAGCGTATTTCGTTAGGAGCGCGATATTTCGAGAAAAATCTGGATTGTTCATAATAGCAAATAAATTGGAACGCTCGCTTAACTCTTAGCCAAAACTAATAAATCAAGTGACAACGGCCGTATAATAGCATTAGTTTGTGTTTAGATGCAAGAAAAATTAACCAACGGACTAAACCGCAATTTCATTGTCCGCCATCCATGTACACACTTTTAACTCGGTTAAGTGGTAAGCTAATTTTCGGTAAACTTAATTTGAGGAATTATTTCTGGTTAACTCCGCTACATAAAAATTCTAGAAGGTACACAGGATTTTCAGTGGAAAGAAAAATTTATAATTTTAAAGTGGTACGTACCGTATGGTTTGTCTAAGTTAAGTGTAGCATGGAGTAAAACCAAGCATGCAAATTTAGGAGCGTATGAACGAGTGTATAGTCAGTACGTCAATGATGTTAATTTTAATTGTCCGTGAAACAGTTGAGAGAATAGTTATTAAGATAATTGAGAAATTAAAAGTCCATGTCGTAAAGTATGTAAGGAGAATGACTCTGCGAATAAAGAAATGGGTGAGATTCAAGTAGATATTAGTGTAAATAATAGTTGGTAATAATAGGTGTATATAATAATGGTAAACAATAGTTAGTTTTAAGCGAGAATAAGTAGAAATCATAAATAAAAAGTATAAATAGTCAGGTAGGAAGTAGTTGAATTTAAGATGTATTTGAACACCAATGAAAAACAAAAATTAATTTTTATTTGTATTGAAATAGGGGGATTGTACTGAGATTTTTGAGTGTTAAAAGGGCATTAATTATTCATTTGGTAACTTATTTCGTGATTCAGCATGTAAAAACATTAAAATACAATTTGAAACGCTTTTCAAATCGTTGGTCTAGAAATTAATAATTTTACTGTAATATTTTAGAAAGCCAAAAGGTAATTTTTATAATCCTGCAGATGTAAATGTTCATAACGTATAGCATGTATAAGATAACATTTCAAATTTGATAGTAATAAACATATTTTAACAGTCGTATATAAGTATAAGAATATTTTCCAAAAAGTTTTAAAACGTGAAAGGGCAGAAGTGAGCATCTAAATTTTATATTATAAACCAATTTAACCTTTATAGTTAAATTAGAGCAAAGGTGGAGGTATATTTTCAGAAGCGTTTTTAAGATTTTAAATCTTTTTAGTTTACAAGCAAGGCTGGCCGCTAGATTATTACCGAGAAATTGTGAAAATGTTTTGAAACAGCCTTCCTAGTATTAAACATGTGGAACCGTCGCAATTTCTATGTAGTTTTAATTAGGGTAAAAAACGTTGCACAAATAACGAACAAGTTCTAGGTAGTGTTGGTTACCGCTGTCATTTAAGAATAGATTTATAGCCTCGTTAAAAAGATATGAGGCATGAGTTGAAGAGGGTGATTTCGTCAGTTACAACAAAACTTGCAAACAAGGAAACAAGGAGAGATTATTAGATAGAATATGTACAAGGGAGATAGTCGTAGATTGAACGTTAACGTTTATTGACAACGGGGAAGGCAGACGAAGTAAAGGATAATTGCTTTATCGTGTATGTTAGAACGAAATGAAAATAACAAGTGTTATGAATATAAGGTAGTGGAGTCAGTACAAATTGGTGGTTGTACAAAGTAGAGTGAGTACAAAGCAAGAGAGGTGATTTGGGGCGTAGGTTGGAGTGAGATAGATACTACATATGTTGCATTAGGAACGTATTTTAAACGTTTACTTTTTCAGTTGTAGTGAATATACAAGAGTGGGATTATTAAATTTCGACGAAAATCGGTTAGTTAGACGTGCGTGTTTGTGATGTTCAAGTGATTTTCAAAAACGTGAGTTTCGGTTGGAGTGGAAATACGGAGAAAGGTTTACGTAAGCTTGTAGGTGTGAGGGCAATTTCTAAAATGTAGGTAGCGGTTGGAATTGTTTGTGTACCTTAGTGAGAGTGTTTTAAGAATTGAATGTTTGTATTGTAGAAAGTTTGAAGAATTCTAACATGCTTTGAAAGGGGAAGAAGGATATATAAACACCAAAAAATGGTTATGGGTCTCTCTCTTAGTCTCCGAGATCGAATAGCTCAAAGCTTTCTCTTAGTCTCCAACCAGCTAATGGCTCCAAGAGTAAAATACTTTAACAAATTGAATAAAAGTGTACTCTACATAAGTAAAGATTGTTTTAATTTTAATTTGCACTAAGTGTGCAATAGTATACAAATGAAAATAGAGTTGATGTCAGTGGTTGGTCAGTTTGGTTGTTTACCAACACTCAATGGTATTAGTAGCAGAGCTTAGGGAATTTGGATGCACATTTAATATGGTAGATGAGTTGATTTCGTGATCATATGATTTCAGCTGGAAGTTATGGTTATTGCAAGTTAGGTTGGGGTATTTCTGTATGTCGCAGTCTCTGAGGGAATGATAGCAGGCCGTGTACATATATATATATATATATATATATATATATATAATATATATAATATATATATATATATATATATATTGATGTGATAACGGCCGCTTTGGGTGTCGCTAAAAGAGTGTTGTGATACAGGTACTGCAAATTGTAAAATTTGAAATTTCTTACATACTTTCCTTTTTAACTTTTCGTTGTTTGGCTAGCTCAACGGAAATAAGGGAATTTACAAAATGAAATGAAACTCAACAGTGTCAAAAGGCATCTTTACAGTCTAATATATTTTCTCTCACACAAAAAAATATAAAACATTTACAGCATAGTTTTTTCAAACATAATCTTATTTCTAACGAGTACTTAATTATCAAAAATTACCCTCACTTAAAGTTGCTTACAATTTACAAAATTTACATCTTTTCTCTTGTGGATAGTTTACTTGGCTTTTTATTCCCACGCTTGTAAGGTTTTGTTTTGGCGAAAAAATCATTGAGAAATGGTCTATAAAAAAAGTTCAGAGTATTTCGAACTCTGACCACAAACTTCCTGGTAAATACTTTTGCGGAAAAAAATATTATATGATTAGGACTTATTTTACCTTAAATTAAATAACAAATACTCAAGTATCTGTTACAAATAAAAAAAATTGTAATAAACAGTATTAAATATATTTTACTTATATTTTTAACTTGACGTTCAAATCCTAATTTACAAAATCATGCATATTTGCTTAAATTTTCCTTCTAATTAATCTATTAAAAGTAGCGCTGTATTGAAGAATTTTTCCTCTAAATTGTATATTACAAAATCAAGCAACTGCATTTAACAACTTTCATATCTATGCAGGTTACGTTTAAAACTAACTTCTTTATTTACTGTTACATTGTAATTTTTAATTACGGTACTCGTATTACATACTTTAAAACAATTGCTTCTTAAAGTAACATTTTAGCGATAAAATTCGTGAATGAATCTACTGGCGATTGCGTTTGCTTATATATACAATTATCACCATTTCTATAGCGTACGAGCTTCGTATGGAACGTAGTACATCGTAATGATGCAAGGTTTCTGGGAATTCCTAGTTTCATTATATATTTAGGGTCATTTATTTCTTAGTCACGTGCACGATCCGTCTTTATTTAACATTAGAAGGTAATTGTTTGGGTCGGACTTCTGTTCAGTAGTAATACAAAGGATAATTAATAATTCTTATCGATTTTATGGAGTATTTTTTATTGCATTTTAATGTTCCGGTCGCTTCTTGGAATAAACACATTTCTTCTTACTCTTGAATATTCTAGAGAATTCTTAATTTATAATTGAATTTATGTTGTACAGAAGTCAATTTGTGTACTTAATTTAAACTTTAATTGCTTTACCAACGGATTTTGTATATGCAAAAAACTTGCACCTGTAATAAAAGAGTAGTTTTCACGACAAAACGTGTTTTAATGCACAAAATTATTTTATAAAGATTAAATCATTAATTTTAACAAGATTGGTGTGATGTATTTTTATGATAATTAATAAGTGAAAATAAATGGCTTTGTATTTACAACACGCTTTTATTATACAGGGTGATTATTTACACACGCAAAATTGCATTTTCGCTTGCCACTGTAACAGCAAAAAGTACGCTTGTATAATACAGGTGTAACCATAAACTTTCAGAAATTTCTATTTTTTTCCGGGTTCTATTATATCTTGGGGGTTTTATTTGTAGAATTTGGGTTTCAATCATTTCTAGTGACCCCCTTTATCGCGTCAATATACAGGGTTACTACAAAAAAATCATCGGGTTTGACTAGAATAGTAAATGATATGTCGGTAGACAGAGAAAAGATAAAAAATTTTAGCGAATTACAAATGTTCAAAATGTGGTCCTTGAGTCACACGACAGACGTCCAAACGATAGTCCAGTTCAGCCCATACACGCTGCAATGTATCTCGGTCGATACTGTTAATAGTATCGGTAATGCGTCTTCTGAGATAAGCCAGTGCTGTAGGTGATACGAAAACCGTGTTTTTAATATATTCTCAAAAATAAAAATCGCACGGTGTAATATCTGCAGAATTTGGAGGCCACGTAAGCAATGCCAAATCTTCTGCAGCACAACGGCCTATCCAACGATGAAGGAGTTCTTCGTTTAGATACCGACGCACTTCATGATGCCAGTGACGTGGAGCTCCATCTTGTTGATATATAAAGTTGTTGGAATCAGCCGTTAGTTGCGGAAATAGTCACAGTTGCAACATATCGAGGTACGACATACCGGTCACAGTTTTTTCATAAAAGAAAAACGGTCCATACTCTTTTGTGCTGGATACGGCACAAAAAATCATTCAATTTTTGAGAATCCTTTTCATATTGGACAATTTCATAGGGATTTTTCGTGCCCCATATCCAAATATTGTGAAGGTTTACCTTGTCACTTAAATGAAATGTCGCTTCGTCGCTGAACAACAGATGGTTAGCTAATCTGGCACCCTCCATTGCTTCCTGCATTATTACAAAACCGGGTTCGCTTGACACAGTCGTTTTGTCGTAACTTTTGCACCATCTTTAAACGGACGGTTTGAATCGCAAACGCTTCCGCAAAACTTTCCACGCAGTTTGTTGCGGAATACCAAGTACATGACCTGCTTGACTGGTGGATTGTTGTGGCGGACGCAAAAAACATTGTCTAACCGCATCCACTATCGCGCCTGATACTCGTGGTCTTCCGGTGCTTTTACGTTTATTAAGTATACCTGTGGTCTAGAATTGTGATACCATCGTAGAGTGCTCTGATGACCTGGAGGATCAATTTCATATTCCCGTCGGAATGCACGTTGCACTGTAACAACCGATAAACATCGCACGTATTCTAACACACAAAATGTTTTCTACTGCATAGTCGCCATTTTGTTTACTGCGGACGTGCGCATGACAAGGTGCCTCTGCTGGCGCGAGTTTTGAACTTAGAGGTTTTCGCTGTCTCTAGACATGTCATTTATTGTTCTATCTGTAATATTTTCCGATTTATAGCTTTGTCAAACCCGATGATTCTTTTATAGTAACCCTGTATATAAATAAGGATAGTTGCACAAGGCAGGTTTATTATTAAAACTACGATACTATTCAATAAGGTAAAAATTATATCTTAGGCTTTCATAAAAGCTTAAATGATTATTTAAAATTAAGCTGATATTTAAAAAAAGAAAAATACAACATTACGGGCAGGATTCGACCCTGTAACCCTTTAATTTGTTCGTCGCTCTTTCCCTATTGAGCTACCGGTTCGTTCTAGAGTTTGGATTTTAACGAGTCTTTCACGATTAAAGTGATATAAAACCCCTCGAAAGTTAAATAACTGACACGTATAAAGCGTCGCAACAATATAATTGAGACTGTATATCTTTTGAAAATTACATAAGAACTCTGTTAGTTGCTAGTTCAAAGATGTGTGTTAGCATTGGTTGTCTATTTCGTATTAAACGATTTATTAACTTTTGGTAAAAACGAACATACTGCAGATTTGTAATGTATTCTATTAGCTTCCTTCAATTTAAAGTTAGCTACATTAAATACGAAAGATATTATCTAATAATCCAAACTGTTTTCGCAGTGTTGCTTATCCGTTAGATTCAGTGTTTAAGAATGACCAAAATAGCACTTTGATATCGCTAATAGGAGTGTAGTATAGGGATACAAAAGATCTATACCTTCCATATATAGACCCTAAGAATCTCTTCAATAACGTAATACAATTTTGCTTATCCCATTTTAGTTTATATAATTACGATTCCGAGATAGCATTAATTGAACGCAGTTTCCAAGTGCTTCTAATGGACTCTAGGGTGGTAATTGGGTATTCAATTATTTGCCCACAATTGCATTGCGTGGGGGCGAGAGTGATGCTGTTCAACAAACAATTCATTATTCCGAATTATTTCTATTCATTGACATACCCTTGATTGGGGAGTAGAAACGAATTAAACGCGTAACAAACTTAGTCTAAGGAAATAGATATAAACATTAGATGTAGTTCCTATGATATTCAGGGTGTTTGTTGTTGTGTATCATTAAGGTTTGGCAAACATGTACTTATAGATGTCGAGGGAAGAAAACGGATGTCTAGAAACTTCTGCATTGGTACTCTAATTTTTAAAGTTAAACGTGCTCCAGAACTATTTAACCCTAAATTTATGTAAATATATTTTTATTATAGCTGAATATCATTGATGAAGTTATTATCTAATAGTAATTAGATCCTGGGGATTAATATTAAATCGTATCCAGATTAAAAATAAAATGTTTATAGATATAGATTAATCAAATTCTGCATATAGGGGATAATGGGGCGATTGTGCGCAATTTACATTGAAAGCACATTATTTTGAAATTAATAGCCCAGTCAATGAGGAAAAAAATGCATTGTCGCAACTAATTAGGGGAAAGCTGAATTTTGGCAGGTTTTTAGTACATGTTGTAGGGACTAAAACACCAAATTCCCGACCTCTACCCCTCTTGCTTTCACCACCACTCCCTCCCAATCTTTGCAGCTTGCAGCTTGCTAACCAAAAATGTTGTCTACTTATTATTCTCTTTCTAATAAGATTCTCTACAAATTATGTTATTCACAAATTTTTTTGTAGCTAGCGTAGTTTCGCCGCAAAACCTATAAATGTTAAATTGCTAATAAGAAATGCAACTTCAACAGCCTACACCTGTTTACCTTTATGTTATTGTGAAAAACGTTTCAATTATGATTTATAGACGATTTTTAATTAGCTTTAAACTGATATACAGCAAAGCTTACTAATAATAAATTGTTACGTAGAGAACGCATAATA
The DNA here is from genome assembly GCA_036346225.1 of Platerodrilus igneus. Classification (NCBI taxonomy): domain Eukaryota; kingdom Metazoa; phylum Arthropoda; class Insecta; order Coleoptera; family Lycidae; genus Platerodrilus; species Platerodrilus igneus. Next base: position 1,367,925 of record JARFIW010001025.1, on the reverse strand, counting down.
TCAGCTCTTGATAATAACAGCGTATCAAAAGAGCGAACGCCGGGCAGTCTGCCTGAGTCAAGCCACGTTGCAACTTGATTGTTTACTGTTATGTCTGCTGTCTGGGTAGAGTTGGTCACTTCAGTTTATAGTTTATTAGTGTTCGGATAACTATTGTATTACCTGGTTAAATATTCGTTCTCTACATAGTGCTTGTGTTGTCTCTAGTGATATTGTTTTATCGACATAGCTGATTTTATCACTTTATGTGTAATTTGCAACGAGGAAGTCAAAGATAATGGACTAAGGGTTACTAAAGGGATAAACGCTATAATTAAAGCCAGTATTGCGAAAAAAGATAACATCCATATTTCGTAAACTAATATTGAGGCAATAAAAGTAATTCTATATGCAGACAGGCAACATTGAAATCACAAAGTTCAGAACCTTCCACGTCACATCACTTTCTCAAGGAAATAGAAAATAAGTTTGATTTTAAACATTGTAATTAATAATTTCTTTTTGGATAATTTATATTACTGAGGGTGGCTTTTAATTAGGATGACATTGAGCCAAACTGTGTTACCAAAAAGAACTATAAATGCTCGAGGACTAGTCTCGGGGTCTATCCCTGCGGAGGCATGAGATGGGAGGGGTCTTTTTCTAAGATTGAACCTATCTTTGTACAATTTAGGTCGCCACTGCATCTATTACATTAACAAGAAAAAAATCTTCTTAAGGAAAGACGCAGATAAACCTTAAGGGAATTTACTTATGCCTGAAGATAGATATTCAATAACATAATTTCATGTCTCTTTCACTTAATTATTGCAACCAGAATTGGATAAATCACTGTTTCTCTTGTTAGATTCTCAGAAATAAAACTATTACAATAGTTTGCAGATATGTAATAAAACTATTTGCTGTTCTTTTATATACAAAATAATTAAGACAATATCATAAATATAATAGCATGAAGTGGAATGCTCATAGAAATGTTAAGTCGACAAATTAGTAGTTATTAATGGGTTAGGCCCATCATAAAAATAATATCTCATTACATTAAGCGAATGCTTCAAGCAAAGATCTTTGTTTTCGGCTCACAAAGTTTAGTTATAGATCAAACTTGAATCTTTTTAACATCTGAGTGGCTTGCCTTTACAAGTCGAGAATTATCTCATTATACAACTTGTTTGAAAAACATACGTGTGACTTGTTTAAGTAAACATGTATCACCAGATGTTCAGCTGGCAGATGTTAAACTAAATTGTGCCCTAAACGACTATTTAAAACTAACAAATAATGACAAAAAGGTCTAGCCAGATCATCTGACATATCCTAAATAAAGTGTAATTTATTTTAACAGAAAAGCTTTTGTATTTAATATTCAAAAATATACTAAAAAATTTTAAATTGTTAGGCAAATCATCTTATATATACTAAATAAAGCATAATTTATTTTAACAAGAAAGCTTTTATATATTTAATATTGTAAAATATGTTAAAAATTGTAAATCGTTTATCAAGAAAGTTTTTATATATTTAATAATCGAAAATTTATTGAAATTTTAAATCGTTTAAGTAATTATTTGTCTTCCAATTCAACACCGTTTTACAACAAATTTGCTTCTCACTTGTATTGACGCTTGTTGCAAAAAAAGCGTACTCACCCTAGAAAAGGTTCTTACAAAATTTACAACACTGGTATGAGTGCAGCCACGTGCAAATGTTCTATTATTATGAACAAACAGGATCCCATCTTCAATGCTTAACCCACTTCCATTTACTATAAAACTATTCAAATTAATTCCTGAAATCTATTATGAATTCTTAAGGATGAAACTGCTTGCTAAAAATTCAAACAAATTAGTAGCGATTAACACGTCATATTGTCACGCTTACGAACTGTTTTACAAATCTTGCGTCTACTTCACTGCTTAGCTTTAACAATAATCTTTCTACATTACAAACCAGGCAACATGCCGTTGCCAAGAGTGGAAGTTCCTTCAACACGACATGGCAAGGAAATTTTCTTCCCACGTTTTTAAAAAAATTGCGTCTTATCTGACTACATGCTTGTACAAGAATAATTGTAAGTATCTCGGACAAGCGCATCGAGTTTCGTGCGCATGGCTGCGCGGATCATAATCACGTCGGCTAACAATATTACGCCTAGATCGTGGCATCCCACATAACATATAACAACTTAGAATTTGCCTATATGTAAAACGTTACAACATGACTGTTTATAATGCGAAAAAAATGCTGTGTATGATTCAAAATGTCCTTCAAAATATTGTATGAACATTCATAGTATCAACAGTAGAGATATAGCAAACCCTACCTAATGGTTGTAGTGATAGAAATGACGAATGGGAAAGTGAAGGCAAGACTCTTAGATGTAAAATTTAGTCGCTGCTGATGCTCGCTACCATAGCTCTTGTTATACAATTTTTTGCAAAGCTAGGCAGAGTAAAGAAAATGTAAGACGGCCACTATCAGTTGACTCTTTAAGGAAATTTAATTTACTTTGTAATTACCTTGAGAACAATAATGAGTGCCAGTTTTCAATGTAAGATCTGCGAGAAATTGTAATTGAAATAAGTGGTTCTGATATAGACTATAGTAGATTTTGTAAAGACCCAGTTGGTTGCACATAATGTATCTGGAAAGAAAACTGTTTTGTGTATGTCTCATACCAGTCATAAGGTGCTTGATATTTGGTACAAAAACAGAGACAAAAGTACTGAAGTAGAACGCAAAAAAATTGTAAGAACAACGGCAGAAATTGTTAGGGAAGACATTCAAAAAATAAAGTATGATTGTGGAAAATATCCAAGTGAAGAAGAAGTTAGTATTTTATCGGATTAATTTAGTTCTAGAAACATTGGTTCTATTTTCTATTTACCTCCACAGTCACCAAAAGAAAGTGATAACGCATGCCCTGATATAATTAGAAAACGTGTTGTTATTAATCACGCATTAATTTCAGAGGTAAGACCAAGGTCTTTCTTATAACCAATACAAACTACTCTGTCTTTGTATTTAAATCGAATGTATGGGTCAAAACATATTATTGAAGTACTTTCTGCGCTCGGAGTATGCTCCTCATACTATGAAAGTGACAGATACATAATGTGTTTAATTACAGCGGATCCTCCAGTTATCGAATCTAATTTCTTTACACAATTTGTATTTGATAACGTTGATGTAAACGTAAAGACTTTAGATGGTTTACATACATTTCATGCGATGGGAGGAATTGCATGTATCACTCCATCGTCACATGTCTCGCTAACCTAAGAAGTACCAAAGTTAGTTGATGGATCGTTTAAGGTAACAGAAAAAATCCATTTACGGGCGTATGTTAAGCGTATAACAAGTGGGCTAGCGAACATTATGATAGAAGATATCTCAGATAAAATATTGTTAAGGAAAAACAATGTCGACATAACATCATAACATCATAAATCCACTTAATCTTTTATGGATTAGTGGATGTAACACTCAGCCAGTATGGAATGGTTTTATGAGTACCTTAACAAAAAATGCAAAAGACTGTGACACTTCTTACATCTTGGCAATTCCTTTTATAGACATTGATCCAAGTGACTCATCATCAGTGTATACAGCATTGTGTTTTGCAGCTGAACAGTGCAGTAGAAACAAGCAAACATGCATTATGACTTTTGACCAACCTCTGTTCCAAAAAGCAATGGAAATCGTTGCTGGCCCTGATGAACCGTCAGATTTATCAAAGATTATTGTAAGGTTGGGTGGATTCCACTTACTAATGTCGTACTTAGACTGTATTGGTCGCATAATGGAAGGAAGTGGAATAGAGTCTTTATGGGAGACTGTCTATGGTAACACCACAGTGAAACATGTGCTTTCGGGTCATGCTTTTGCTAGAGCTGTGCGGGAATACATATTAATATGTGCTGCTATTGTTGAAAAAGGGATAGAAGAGATACATGATAGTGTATTTTCTCATGAAGTTCAAACAGTGTGAGACAAACGTCTACGCAGTGAAGTATCTCAGACTACTGCATGTGATGACAAAGCTGCAATATTGTCCTTGGCAAAATTAACTTACCACATTAATACAATGAAGTTGAATAGTAGAACATTAACGCTTTGGCTAAATCTTTTTCAACAAATTGATCTAATGTTAAATTTTATCCTAGCAGAGAGAACGGGAAACTGGAAATTGCATTTAGATACCACCACAGATATGCTTCCTTACTTTCATGCTGCAGGCCACATTCCTTACGCTAAATCTGCTCACATATATGTCCAACAAATGAACAAACTTAAATCTACACTGTCTGAGAAGGAACATGCTTCCTTCGTAACGAATGGATTCTTCATTATTAGAAGAAAAAGTTAGCCAAGAGCAAGTCGAGCTCGCACTATTAGGGTTCCGTACCAATACTACAATGAGCAATCAATAAACCAGATTAAGCTGCATTTATTTTTTATGTATATTTAAATCTTATCCAAATTTGATTGTGATAACTGAAAAATGAATATATTGTCCCACATTGTACCGGTACATTAGTAATACGTTGTCCATTACTGTGTTTAAAATTTTTTTCCCAGCAACTATTACACTGTCAAGAAAATCTGCAGTTTTTCGATAATCTATGACTCAATAGCTACTATCCCTATTAAAATCAAAATTTTAGCTTTGGAAATGTAGGAGAACAGGGGGGGAATGGCCATTTTTGGCACATTTTGAGCTATATCACGAAGACTATTGGACCGAAGATTATAAAAAAAATATTTTTAGAACCCTCTTTCAAATGATACCTCACACGATATATTTATTAAAACTATTTTTCTTTTGACCGAATTAACCTCGCCATTTTAATCTAAAAATATGTTTCTCTATTTTCTGACTATCGACGTACGTCCGCGCCATAAAGACCTAGCATTGTCCCAAATTTCAAATTCCTACGTTACATAGTTTTCAAGAAAAACCTCTGTGACAGACGGACGGACGGACACGAGAGTGATCTTATAAAGGTTCCGTTATACCTTATAAGGTACCAAACCCTAAAAATTGTTTTTGGTCTGCAATTTGAAGTGACATGTGTATTGAACAGTTTCTGATGAAGTCATTGAAGACAACAGGAGGTCTGACGCCCAGGAGAGGAATAACTGAGAGTACATTAAGTAAATGAGTTCTAGCAGCCCCATCATTTTTACGAATAAGTGAGGCTTTCAGAAGTTTTCTCGGACTGGATTATAACACTCATGGGCAGCATGTAAACTGAGAGAAAGTCGTCAATCAAGAAACAAACAAGATTTGTCAAAGTTTAGAGAATGGTTAAGCCAGCATAATCCCTTTGCTTACAGTACAAATGATTTAATCAGTTTATCAAATGGATTGATATGCAACTCTACAGTTAATTGCGATAGAGCATACGAAGTCGGTCTAACAGCCATGAAAAATATGGCGGGAAAACCTTTCAATGACATTAAACTGCGTAGAAAAGGTATGGTTACAAAGCAAGCGAGCTTCAAGTTTATTAAAGTGACGTCTAACGAAGTATCAATAATCTCCCAGCAAATATTCAATCGAATTATATGCATATGTGACAGTCCTGTTGAATTGAAATATTATTTTCAGTTTGAATTGGCATCTCACTCACAATCATTTTTTGACGAAAGTTTATTGCGAAAAGGTACAAAAGCATCATTTATGAAAATCTTTGAATATGGAATCGTTGAGAAAACCTTTGAGGCAAATGGTGCTGCCTTTGTGATTGATGGAGGAGGATATTTGTTACATGCAGTGATTTGGAGAAAAAACAGTACTTTTAAGGAAATAGTTGAATTTTATCTAAATTATACACTTCGTAAATATGGGAAGAAGGTGACAGTGGTATTTGACGGGTATCCCAACTTTCCAACTACCAAACTACAAGAACAAGAGAGGAGGTCTTTAAAAAAATCTTCACATGCAATTTTATTTGATGAAAATACTGTCTGCGCAACACAACAAGCAGAGTTTCTTGCAAATTTGAAAACTCTACAACTGTTTCGTCGCTCTTGGGGTAGCCGTTATGTTAAAGGTAAGCTTTGTTGTATATCAATTAAAAGTTAATTAAATTATCTATAAATTATAAATGAAACATTTTTCATAATAACATAAAGGTGAAAAGGTGCATGCTGTTGAAGTTGCATATCTTTATTAGCAACAACTGTTTTCTCAATATTATGTTTTACGACGAAATTACGCTAGCTACAAAAAAATTTGTATATTTCATAATTTGTAGAGAATTTTATTAGAAAGAAAATAAAAAAATCAAATCGGCAACTTTATTAATTAGCGAGCTGTAAGCGCTTTACCAAACTAGTGCATTTGTATGGTTTGTGAGGGCGTGAGGGTGAAAGCAAGAGGGCTGGAGGACGGGAGTTTGGTAGTATATAGTCCCTGTTACATGTACTAATAACCTGCAAAAATTTAGTTTTCCCCTAATTAGTTGCGACATGGAACCTTATTGACTGGGCTATAATCAATAATCTAACCTCTATTTGTATAAGTATGCACTATAACTATACCTAGGCCACGAAGATTATAAATTGCTTAAAGTTTCAGATTTCGAATACTACTAAAAAAAACCCATTAAGATGCATCTGCACAAAATGACACAGTGTATGCGGAGTAAGAGTGCGTGTGCATGGGGTTAGTCTACGTACAACAATAACTACATTTGTTTTGTGTGTGTGATAGTAGTTTAAAAATATATACAAAATCTACAATATACAAATATTTTAATAAAAAAACAATCATGTTATGGATGTAAGGCTTACAAATCACAAAAATCACATACGTAGTTTTCAGAGGTGTCCCAACCACTGCACAGTGCATGTGCCCATTTCGAGAATAAAGTACAACGATACCATTGTTCGGTTTTAAGAGGCAAATTTGCACAGATAAAAGCACGTAACTTCTACAGGATATCCTACACCATCCAACTCGTCGCCGTCACAGATTTTGTCTTCATCGATGTCAGACTCGTCGTTACTACTTCTATTTTCAAACAATTTGCTTTTTACAACAACTCTTTTTTGCTCCCAATTTCAAGTTCCTTTTGACCATTTTTAATGGATATATTCAAACAGTGGCAAATCCAAAAGTGGCTTTTATCTATTATACTAAAATAGCTCTAAAATATCTAACTACATGCAAGTTTTTCGTATTACCAGATTAAGCATGCAAAATATATTACACCCATCCAATGTTACTAGATTTGCGAATGAAAGGATTTGCTCGTGTATTTCATATGATAAAATAATAAAATCTGCAATAGGATTAATTAAAAAAATATGTGCTATCTCCAATATAGGTGATAAATAGATCGAGGATTTTAAAGATCATTTTGTGCTAATATTGCGTAACATTGCTTACTTGGGATGACGTATAAGAAGTGCAAGCTAATAAAATGCCGCAAGAATTTGTGGAACAGACAAGCTGCGGTAATTAGCCGGGTATTATGGAATCCATACATTTAACATCAATACGTAATGTTCAAGTAGTAATTTCGATTGACTCGATAGTGTAGTGCATAAAGTGCCTGCTTTTCATGCAGGCAGTATGTGTTTGAAACCCGCTTGAGTCGAATTTTTCTTATAACACATGCAACGTATACTAAAAAATTAGAAAAATTTATGAGGTCAGAAATAAAAAAATTAGGTGAAAATTGAGGTTGAGTAATAAACTATTGCTTAATATGTTTTACCATTAAAAACGATTAGCGTTAGTGGGATTTTAATGGGACCATCCATTAAAAACAATTAGTGCTAACAGGATTTTAACAGAAAACCCCATTAAAAAGTTTTAGTGCTAAAGGGTTTTAATAAGAGAACCCATTAAAAAACAATTAGGGCTAATAGTCTTTTAATGAGAAAACTTATTAAAAGCGATTAAAAACCGGGTAGGGGTGGAGGTGTTCCAGCCTCCGTAAAAACCCTCTACTATAGTTAAACATAAAACTACTATAAAATTAATTCATAGAATTTGATAAATTTTACAGGACTCATGGAACAAAGATATCTTTAAAATGATGTGTCACTCGATCCCTATTGCTATTTATAAAAACAGCCTGTTGTTCTCCCCTTCCCTTGCTGTTGGCCCTATAGGTGTGAATATTATGTCAGCATTTGCCCCCTTGGAAACAATGTGTGACGTGTTTTTTTTAATTTTGAAAAATTTTGTTGTTTCTGAGTTTCTGATGAGGTAAAGTTTTTCTTGGAACATGCTGTATATATTTATTTCCATGTTTGTACATCATCATCATCATTAGGTCTTCGGTCCTGGAACTGGCTAGACGCGTACACATTTCCCTGAAATTTGCACAGTCTGCATCTATCACTATCTGCGTGCGATAGTCCGATCTAGGTCTACATCTACCTGTTTTTCCTATCTCTGCTTGTAATATACCCCGTACTATTCCCTTAAAATGCCTTAGAACGTATCCTGCCCCTCTATTTTTCGTATTTCTTTTATGGTTTACACAGATATCTTTATTCCCTTACTATTTCTATAACCTATTTGTTATTAACTTTGTCTGTCCATGCTATCATCCTCATACATCTGAAGCACAACATTCCAGAAGGCTTTCATCTCTTTTTGTCTGCTTTTCTTACTGCCCCTATTTCATAGATGTACTGTGCTATGCTCCACACATATGCTTACAACAATTCTCTTCGTGTTTCTATGCTTGTTGTCTTTGAACATAGCCGCTGTTCTTTCTTGTTAGATGCAGTTTAGTCCCCTTCCATTGTTTTACAATTATATACCCTCTTTCCCCGATATTCAGTGGTATGTGAACGGGGGCGGCTCCGTGGCGTAGTTGGTATGCGTGTGACTACTACGCCTAAGGTCGCGGGTTCGAATCCCGACATGTTACGTTTGAAAAATGTTAAGCGAGCATTTTTCACAAAAATACGCTTTCGTTCGGATGAGAGGTAAAATGGAGGTCCCTTGTGTGTGCTGTCACGCACGTTAAAGATCCCTACCTTGCTTGGAACAGCAAAGGTTCGGCAAAATTTAAAATTTTTTAGCTTAAAAATACTCGCTTCCTGGCCAATGTAGCACCTTCGGGTGGAGCATTAGAAAATCACATGTAAGGTATGTGAGACTCCGTCAACTTGGCCCCCCTCCAAACGATTTATTGAAATGTAGTATGTGCACCAGAAAGTACTAGTCGTGCACCACCTAGCACTACCAAAATAATAGCTTACACCATGCTGAAAAAACAATTGCGGTAATTTTGTTTATGAGGGAGCTAAAATAACGCTAGCCCCCCCTCCATTCGAATTTCAAAAAAATGATATGTGCACCAGTTAGAGAAAAGCTTGCACCACTAAATTTAGAGCTTGCGCCAGTTCAGAAAATTAGATACAGGGCCTTTTCTCGAGGGGGCTAGAATGATGCTAGCCCCTTCCATTTGAATTTTAAAAAAATGATATGTGCAGCAGTTAGAGGAAAGCTTGTACCACCTTGCACCACTAAATTAGAGTCGAATTCAAAATTTTTTTATACATTTCGTAGATATTTGAGAAAAGTGGGAAAAGTGATTTTTTTCGAAAAGATCAAATATTAGCTTTATTCAAAACTGTATAAAAACCCTTTAAATATAGGTTGCTGGAAATGATTCAAATAATTCAAAAATGTAAAAATAAATCTTTGGTATCCAAGATATCTGAGTTATTCATACCTAGAGAAGCTATCAGTCAGACGATACCGGGTTCAAATCCTGCAACATACGATAAGACTTTTTTCGCAATTTTAAAAATAAAAGATTAAATAAATGTACCGCATGCGCTGAAATTCAAGGGTTAATAAAAAAAATTAATATCCAGGACGATTCGAAATTCAAAGTTTAACAAATGTCAGTTGTGACGTAGTTGAAAAACGGTGGAAGTGACATTTTACAAAAAAATTGAATGGCCGCCAGTCATAAGTTAGAAAAAGAAATTTGTGAAACTCATAGAAAGTTAAGCGGAGGAGTTAGTGTATTGTAGATAGATACATCCATAGAATTGTAATTAAATTAAAAAATTTGTGCATTACCGCTCCGAAAGTATCTGTCTACGACTTTGGTTCTGTATGCTGCTTAAAACTGAATTCTGCTATATTTGATTGTAACTTGACTTAAATTTGACACCCCTAATTCATGCAGTTATATTACGTGTTCTGTAATATCTTGCAAGTGCATTTGTAAGCCTCTTGTAGGAACGTCCTGATCCTGTCCTATAGTATTATTAGTCACCTTGTTATTAAATTATACTCCTATAATTTAATGAAATATAATTGCACTATTTTAAATAAAAGAAACGCAAGAAAAACATTTCAGCATTGGATCTGCTTAGAATTCTTTTGGTAGTGCACTTCAGAAACGTTGGAGTATGGTAGTGTTTTTGTAAAATAATATAAAATAATAATGTGACGACTTATTGAAGGTGGTGGAAGCTCTAAATTTAGTGGTGCAAGGTGGTGCAAGCTTTCCTCTAACTGGTGCACATATTATTTTTTTAAATTCAAATGGAGGGGGGCTAGCGTCATTCTAGCCCCTCTCAAGGAAAGACCCTGTATTTAATTTTCTGAACTGGTGCAAGCTCTAAATTTAGTGGTGCAAGCTTTTCTCTAACTGGTGCACATATCATTTTTTTGAAATTCGAATGGAGGGGGGCTAGCGTCATTCTAGCCCCCTCATAAACAAATTACCGCTATTATTTTTTCAGAATGGTGCAAGCTATTATTTTGGTGGTGCAAGGTGGTGCAATACTAGTACTTTTTGGTGCGCATGCTACATTTCAATAAATCGTTTGGAGGGGGGCCAAGTTGACGGAGCCGGTATGCGAAGGGGGTTAAGCAGCCTGCGGCTGCCAAGTTCCCCCAACACTTAAGCATTTGTCGAATTAATAGTTTTTCCAATATATCGTTTCGCACAATCAATATTAGTTGAAAATAGTTCACAACCAACACCTGTAGTTGTTTATAATAATAATCAGATTTATCTGCGCTTATTTTTTCGTCATTAGGTTTTCCGTCTTGAAACTGGTCGGAAGCGTACTTCCACTTATTTATGTTCTGATCTAGCCTACACAGTTCCCTGAAATTCCCACAACATTCTATATGCAGCTTGGTTCCCCTTCTATTGTTTTCTAATTATATGCTCTATTTCACCGAGATTAAGTGGTATGTGGAAGGGATTAGGCAGCCTGTAACTGCCAAGGATCCTCCAACACTTAGACGTTTATCGAAATAATCGTTTTCCAGTAAATCCTTTCGAACAATTAACATTAGTTGAGAATATTGCAAGACCAATACCTGTAGCTGTTTATAATAATCATCATGTCTAAGTACTGTTATTTTTTTCATCATTAGTTTTCCATCTTGGGACTGGTTGGATGCGTAGCTCCATTGATTTCCATTCTGAGCTAGTCTACACATTTCCCTGAAATTCCCACATTATACATCTTTCACTATCTGTGTGCAATAGTCTAATGTAGGTTAACCTCTATCTCCCTTTTTTTTTATCTCTGCTTCTAATATATTCCGCACTATTTCCTCGTGCCTTAGTATGGGTCCTATCATCCTCTCTCTCCTATTTTTTACTGTTTCCACATATTTCTTTCTTCCCTTACAGTTTTTAGTACCTCTTTGTTCTTAACTATATCTGTCCATGATATCGTCGTCATATGTCTGTAGCGCCACTTTTCAAAAGCTTCTAAGATTTTCTTGTGCTTCTCCTACTCTCCAGGTTTCACAGCCGTACAGTGCTGTGCTCCACACTTTTATATTTTAAGCAATGTTTTCCTTGTTTCTATGTTTGTTGTCTTTGAACACAGTATTTGATTTTTTGCTTTTTCTTGTTAAATGTAGCACGACCTTGTGTTAATCTTTGCTATACATCTTTTGTGCTTTTCCCATTTTGCGTCATTTGGCTTCCTAGGTAGCAGAAATCCTTAACCACTTTTAAGTTCTCGTTACCTATTTGTATTCTTGTTTTTGATTTATTTTCCCCTCCTTTGCATACTAGAACTTTAGTTTTATTATGAGCAGCTTCTAACTCTTTTTTGCTAGTTGCTAATACCGCTATATCATCTGCAAATCTAAGTATATCAATCTTCTGTCCCTGCATAGTAATTTGAAATGTCTTTCTGCACTTGAAAGCATTCATTGTCTCTTCAGTGTACAAGTTAAAAATGAATGAGGATAAGGCACATTCCTGCCTCACCCCTTTCCTAATATTTACTTCTCTACGATCCTGCTCTAATTCTATTACCGCCGTTTGGTCTTTGTATAGGCCAGTGGTTCTCAAACTGTGGGTCGCGACCCCCAGGGGGGTCGCGTGGTGTGTCCAGGAGGATCGCGGGATAAGGAGGAAAATCAAAAAAACAAATCAGTCATAGCTGTAGTTTTTATTAATAACAAAATTTATAGGCTACACAAATTTGTAATACACATACAAATTGAAAAAGGCCTAATACTATTTAATGGGAAACATGAGCTTGTTTGGAATTAACCAATTTTTTTATGTCCGGAATGAGTTTTGTAATACACAAAAGAATGTCATTTTCCAGGGTCAAACGATTTCTTGATTTTGTTTTGATATTCACCATTATGGAGAAACCTTGTTCACAGTTATAAGACGTAGAAAATGGCATCAAAGTCTGTAATACTTTTGTGGACAGTTCTGGGTATTCATTTTTAATACCTATCCAAAATTTGTCGATACAAGCACTGTTAAAAGTGAGTTTTGCTGACTGATCACTTGAAATTTCGATCAGTTGATCATGTTGACGAGCAGTTAGCTCAGCTTTTGTTACGACTTGATCACTGAACGGATTGACTACCCACAAAACCCCACTCGTATCCTTATTTGGAATGTAATCTGTCAACTGTTCAATCAAACCTTCGAGATGAGAAGATACTAGTAAGGAGAGAGATGAAATGTCAGGGGATGTACAGTAGGATGTAGACAGAAACTCTATAAACTCTTGAGTTAGTGTAAAATTTTCAAAATCTTCTTTCTTAACTCTTGCGTTCCAAACACTGAGTTTTTTTACAAATGCATTTACTCTGTCTTGAGCTTATAGCATATTTTTGTCTGGTCCTTGTAGGATAAGTTCAAAATATTAAGGTGAGAGAAGATGTCAGCCAAATAAGCAAGCTTAACCAACCACTTTTCATCACTGAAAAAAGTGGAAAGTTCGGGTTTACTATCAACCAAAAATAACAACATTTCTGACTTTAATCCAAACAGTCTGCTTAATACATTACCACGGGATAGCCACCGTACTTCAGTGTGAAATAAAAGATGTTTATGCAAGGCTCCTACCTCTTCACACAAAATCTTATACATCCTACTTTGCAGCGGGCGACTTGTGATGTAGTTCACTATCTTGACAGCTTCATTTAAAACTTGCCGTAATTCATCTGGCATTTTCTTAGCTGCCAAAGCTTGCCTATGTAAAAAGCAGTGGACCCAGCTTGCATTCAGTATAAATGATTTCAACTTGGCAATCAAGCCACTCTTCTTTCCCGTAAGGGCCATTGCTCCATCACTACAAATTGAAACACATTTCTTCCAATCAAATTCAAAAGGTTCAGTTGCTTGAACAAACACCTTATAAAGACTTTCACCTGTTGTATTATTCGGCAGGGGCTTACAAAACAAAATATTTTCATGAATAGCATCACCGTAATCGTACCGGATGAAGCATAAAAACTGAGCACAGTTGGCAACATCTGTTGACTCATCCAACTGAATTGCAAAAAAAGTACTGTCTTTTATTTGCTTCTTTAGCTGGTTCTGAACATCTTCAGCCATGTCACATATTCTTCTTGAAATAGTATCATTTGATAACGGGATTTTTTTCAATTTTTCAGCATCTTGAGGACTGATTATATTTGAAACCATATCAATTGCAGCAGGAAGAATTAATTCTTCAGCAATTGTATGGGGTTTCCCTTTTTTAGCAATCTTCAGTGCTACCTGGTATGAAGCTTTAAGAGCATTCTTATTAACATTAGCAAGATCCGTAATGTTTACCTGTTGACTTCGAAGGGATAACAGTTTTCTTTGGAAAAATTCCACTGGTTTGTCTTTCAAAGCAAAATGTTTAGTTTCAAGATGGCGTTTCATTTTCGAAGGCTTCATGCTTTCAGCTGACAACACTTCACTACACACCACACATTGAGGTTTGTTTGCCAGTTCAGTGAAACCGAATTGTATGTACGACTGGTCATATTTGCGGAATTTTGTCTTTCCGCACTCACTAGCACTAGCATCACTACTTGACGACGGTCTTTTCAAAACTTATCCATTGCTACTTTTTCTAACTGTATTTGCTCGCAATACTACTCACAAAGTACACGCACAGTGTTCAGTGATCGACTCAAGAAGCCAGACTGTCGTGTCGTCTGCCGGGCACCGGCTAGCAGAGAGTGCGCGCGCAAACAGGCCCCATGAGTCATCATTGCTTTGTCCTTGTTCGTGCCACGAAGTGAGTTATCCCACTTTCTCTTATTATAAACAATTCAAGTGACAACAATTTGTATTTATTTTTACTAGTTAATAGTATTTTTATGGATAAAACTTAGCCAATAGTGTTTTTTTTTCATTTTTGTTTATATTTAAAAATAGGGGGGTCGTCGAAATACTAGGTCTAAAAAGGGGGTCGCAATGGCAAAAAGTTTGAGAACCCCTGGTATAGGCTATGAATTAACCGTCTATCCCTAAAACTCATTCCAATCTTTTTGAGTATTTGAAACATTTTTTCCATTTTACATTGTCCAAGCTTTTTCCAGATCTACAAATCCTATGTACACGTTTTTCCCTTTTTCTATTGTTTTCTCCATTATCACCCTCAGAGTTAAAATAGCCTCCCGTGTTCTGCTGTTTCGCCTAAATCCAAATTGATCTTCTCCTAGTATTTCTTCAGCTGGTTTTTCCATTCGTTTTTGTACAATCTTAGTTAATGTTTTTGACACTTGCTGTCAAACTTATTGTTCGAAAATTTTCACATCTATCCGCGCCTCTTTTTTTGGTATAGTTACTATTATGATACGTTTGAAATCTTTAGGTATCTCCCCTGTCTCATACATATTGATTACAAGTTGAAGAGACGTTCTGTTACTACTTGTCCAGCGACTTGTAAAGTTTATGCTTGCACATTATCTGTACCCGGTGCATTACCATTTTTCAGACCCTTTAATGCTAATTCAAACGCATTTCTAAGTATTAGATATCCTAAGCCATCATTTTTAATGTCTGAATTCCGTTGTAATGCTGTTAGTTTCTCACTGCATTTAAATTCCCCATATATTCCTGCCATCTTACCATTTTCTTTACAGTTTCTATGATGACGTTTCGTCCCGCGTCTTTTATATTTTTGCTATATGGTTTTATATGATTTTTGTATTTTTGTATTTTCGTCTTTTTTCTATTAAATTCAGGATATCCTTTGTTATCTATGGTTTCTTTTTTTTGTGTATATTTTAGAATATTCTTAGCCGCCATGTCTAAGTTGTATTTAATGTTATTCCATTCTGTTTCTACTTCTTTATTATCAGAAATTTTCCCGATATCTATCAGCAGTTCATTTGACTTTTTTTCAAATCTTTCGTGCATATTTATATCTTTTAGTTTCTTAAAGTCAAAGTGCCTTTTTCCGTTTCTTTTTCTAAAATTTTTAAACTTAGGCGCGGTCTTCATAATTACGATGTTGTGGTCAGTGTCTATATCTGATTCTGGATAGCTTTTACAGTCCTTTACTTGATTCCTAAACCGTTGTCTAACAATAATGTAATCTATTTGATATCTTCCTATATCTCCTGGCATCTTCCACGTATATCGTCTTCTAGCATGATGTTGAAATGATGTGTTTGTGATGACTAAAGTGTTCTGGTCGTAAAATTTTACCAGCCTATTTCCCATGTCGTTTCTCGCGCCTAAACCAAATAAATCTACGACCGCTCCTTCCCTACCCTCACCTACCTATGCATTAAAATCCCCCGTAGTTATTAAATTTTCATGTCCTTTTACGTATCTTAGTATGACATCGATATCTTTGTTGATTGCCTCTACCTCTTCCTCACTGTAGCTAGAGGTGGGCATGTAAACTTGTATTATTACAGTATTTACTGGTTTAGATTCTAATCTACCATGATTACTCTTTCGTTCTTTTGTAACTAGTTTTCTATACAGTGCCCTATCTTTTTTCGCATAACTATCCCCACACTCAAATTTCCTTCCTTTGATCCTGTATGAATTACCCTAAAGTCTCCACTTCAAAAATCTCCTGCCTCTGCCTACCGAACTTCGCTATTCCATACTATGTCTAGTGCTAACCTGTCTATTTTAATTTTCAAGTTCTCTAGCTTACCTACTTGCTTCATACTTGTAGCATTCCACGTTCCAACTCGCAAAATGTTCCCGACTCTTATCTGAACTATCTGATCATAATTAAATTTAAAAAATTTTAAAATAATAGAGAATTTGTTGTTTTGACTTGTGGCGGCTCCGTGGCGTAGTGGTATGTGTATGACTACTATGCCCAACGTCCCGGGTTCGAATACCGACACGGTCCGCTTAAAAAATGTTAGGCGAGCATTTTTCACAAAAAAAACGCCATCGTTCGGATGAGAGGTAAAATGGAGGTCCCGTGTGTGAGTGTTGTCACGCACGTTAAAGATCCCTACTTTGCTTGGAACAGCTAGGGTTCGACAAAATTCCAAATTTTCCAGGTAAAAAAACTCGCTTCCTGGCTAATGTAGTACCTTTGGGTGGAGCATTGAAAAAATCACATGTAATGTTTTGACTTGTACGTGTTTAATTTAAGGTGACTATTCATTCTGCATTTTAGAAGTGCGAAAGTAAATTTAAATGAGGTCATAGTTTTCAATTAAGAGTAAACGAAAGTTGTTTATGGTGGTTATTATCAGGATTGAGATACTCTGTGACAAACTTATACTTTTTAAGCCGAGGTACAAAAAGTGTCTTCATATTATGTGGTGTTATGTTGTGATGTTTTATATTTTCAGATAAATTTGAATAAAGCAGTGTTAGAAGAGAGGATTCAAAAGTTTCAAAGCAAATAAACTATGATAAATTTACTTTGCTTGCCAATTGTCTATTTTGTTTACATTGTTGCGTTCCGGGTGTTTTCGTGTCTTCCCTTGGGATAATTTCTTACGTTCAGTTATTTAATTCGATGCTGTGGCGCTATCCATTTTGCTTTTCTTTTGACTCGCAATTGCCTGATACTCCCGTGGAGTTTAATCACTCAATCGTAGGTTTCCTTCTTTCTAGAGCATTTTGTCAGAATTCTTTCAGTCTGGGTTTATTTATATCCACAGGAAATCTTCACCAAATTTCAAGAACTAATTTTTTTATTATCTTATTAATTTTCGTTAAACTTTTCTTACTTTTCGCGTAAGCCAAGAGTTGTTGTGCTTGGTAAAATATATTTATTACAATTTGTTTGCATGTTTGCGCACAGATCTTTTACCTAAATTTGCTTCACCTCTCACAGTTCTATTTAAGGCAATACTAGCTTAACGCCTTGTACGTTTCAGATAATTCCTCAATAGTTGACTTATTGTTTTAGTTTTTAATAACACATGTATTTGACGTTCCATCGTAAAACAGCAACTTTACTAAAAACGTCAGCTATTTTTGGATTCTTCAGAAACTGCAGACGCAAGACGCAGCTAAGTATTTTAGTAATTACGATTTTTCAAATCGATAACAAAATATAAATGGATTCTTTGAAGTCGCATTTAAATATTTCATTTCCATTTGTTTCACGGTCGTAACCTAGAGAACTAAAATTATACCATATACCTTTTTGAGATTTTATTGTCTTTTTTTTTGTTTGGCAAGATTTATGGTATTGTACCTAAAATTGTCCCATCTTTTATGTTTTGGACGTGTCATTTAACATTAATTCTTAGTTCGGCTCCTTTTGTATTTCTATTACAGATAAAATCTGCGGTTCAGTTGGATATTTTTAACAATGAATAGATTTGATGGTTATGTATATCCCTAATTCTACACAAAAATAAATGATTTTTTAAGGGACCATTATGATTAATGATGCAACGCTGACTCCTTCAAACGACATTGCTTTTGTTGTTTTGATTACCTTCTTTGTGATATAAGTATTAAATAAAGATTGAAAAGTTTGATACTAACCTTCGTTTACTAAAGTGCGTCCATCGAATATCTTAAGACATAGATACCCCAAACGTTTATATAGGGTGGTTGGTTAAAAAAAGCATAAGCTCATTAAAGTTCATCCTCTTAATAACTTTAAGGATGTAGGTAGAATTAAATCATCATAATTCGTGTAATACAAAAGTTTTAATTTTCAAACGAAGAACTCTTAATCGAATTATATTTTGTTCAAGCTGACAAAAATTAGTTTATAGCAGTTTTCTGTAGTCTATTTGTTCCTTTAAATAGGTTGGCAAATGTATATTATACACGTAAAATTAGAGTTTGCTTCAAAGTCTTTTGTTTAAAGTGTTTTTTTCAAAAAGTTACCGTCACATGGGGTAAAATGGATCAAAAATTGAGGTTTTTAAAAAATATTTCTGTGAAATCCACATTTAAATCCTTCGAAAACAAAAATTTAGAATTATTAATACCTTCTTTTTAATACCTTCTTTAATATGCTAAAAGCTTAACGTTCTTTTGGTTGCTTTTTTTTAAAATTATTGATGGCCAACTGTTAATCCGCTTTACCCTATGGGTAGGGATAAAGTGAACTACACGTAGATTCTCACCTAAAGTTCACTTTTAAAATGTACGGAGTAATGTGAATAATCCAATATCGCGTGTAGAAATAGATTTATGAAAAAAGCTGTTAAAAAATGAATATGAAACATATTTTTGTTTTTAACCCCTTTATTAGTTATAAAACAAGGGATTTAATGAAACGTGATCCAGATTAGGAATTCAGTTAAAGTAATAAACTTCATATTATAATGAACAAAATAGTTAAACTTAAAATAAGCTCAAGCAAATTCAACATAAAAAATAAAGCCAATATGCCGTGAACTATTCTACTAAAGAAAAGTATTCGCTTAATAAACAATGTATTCCGCGATTGACACTGTTTGAAGTTAATTTCTTTAAAATTTGTCCTCTAGTAACAATTGTCACATCAGCAACAACAGGGTAAGGATATATACAAAATATGTGTTTTTTACCGGGTTGTCTTCTTAACGCATTTATGACAAACTCATTTTTCTCGTCCACATTCTCTATTTTACCAATAAATTTTCGATCACGTTTATTTGTATCAAATTTCATAATCACGTAATCGCCTATTCCCAATTTTTGGTTCATAGGATTAAAGGACGGTACGTCACATTCAACCACTTCATCATCGCAATTTCGTTCTTCATCCTCTTCGCAGGTAGATGACGACGTCAACGTTTCTTCTAACGGATCTTCAAGAGAATCTTCATTTTCTAGGTTTTCGTCGTCTTCCAATGTAGATGTTAAATCTTTTGCCGAAATGCTTTTTCTCGCAAGAACATTAATTTTTTTCCCCACATATTAGGTTACCGTCCTTTGGTTCTGTCCTGTAGGATTCTAAATTTCTGACAAGAGCACCAGACCAACTTTTTCTACCGAGTCTTCTTCCGGGGTCACATTGTTAGGATCTTTATTTTCTAGGTTTTCGTCGTCTTCTAATGTGGTTATTAAATGTTTGCCGAAATGCTTTTTCCCGCAGGAACATTTATTTTTCCCCACGTATTAAGTTGCCGTCCTTTGGTTCTGTCCTGTAAGATTCTAAATGTCTGACAAGAGCATCAGACCAAGCTTTATCTACCGAGTCTTCTTCCGCGGTCACATTGTTAGGAAATTTCTAAAGACAACGTTTGGGTTTTAGGGAATTATACAACATGCTTTAAATCCGGAAACAGAATTTTTTTCCGATTTGCTCCCACTTGCTCGATTGACTCGTTCAAAAGCCTTGGAATGACGGTCTTGAGGAAGACCCCATGATTTTTTTTATTTCTACTTCTACAAAATGCTGCGCAATGCTGTCTTTAACGGGCGAAAATACGCCACATCGAGTGGTTGTAAAAGGTGAGTCGAGTTTGGGGTAAAAGTACAAATCTAATTTGTTAGCTTCACATTGTTGAATAACACTTAGAGTCAGGTGGATAGTTAAATTATCCCCGAACAACACCTAAGGCGCGATCAAATTTTTGTTTGTAGAATGACAATATTTCTGAACCTGTCTTGAAACATTGTTCAATCAAACCATCCATTGAGGGTTCTATTATATCTATTTCATGGGTAGCCTCCCTCTGACCATCCGGGGTAAAGATACTTAGTTTTGTATACTATATAGGGACAATAATTTTCCGCTACCAGTTATTGCAAACATGACGCTTGTACTTGTCTTAGACGTGTCTATTATTCTATGAGCATATATAACTCCTCGTTTTAGAACCATCCTGGTTAAGCCAGGGTTATCGACAAAATTGCTTTCATCATAGTTGATGACGTTACGTGCAGATACATCCTTTAATTTCTTTAAGTTCGGAAAAATACTTTTTTATCATCTCATAGTCCACTGCTGCTCTAACCGTTTTAGTGTTTTCAGCCAGCTTTATGTTCAAATCGGGGTGTCTTATCATAAATGCTCTAAACCTGGCAAATTATCTTTAAATTGTTTTTCTCTGTGGTCGAGATTGTTCAGATATTGCTGAACAATCTTCCTGGTGTCCGTTAACTTTAACGGAAATCCCCAGTTGGTAAATATTATTAACCGATTCGAAAGTAATTTCTCCTCAGTATCGGACAGAACCGGTTGTCTTCCGAATTTCAAAGAGTGTCTACAAATGCACTGCATATTGTTCGGCATCATCACGAGTTTTTAATTGTCCTTTTCTTACCGCAACTGCTTTTAACATAAATGCTTAATCATAATTTCTCTTGTAGGCTGGCTCAATTTTCTTTTTACCTATATACTCGAGGCATATCCCTGAAAACACCAAAAGAATAGTATGAGAACACAAATAAGTCAAATCACTATCTATTTCGTTCAAAATTTTACCCCACAAGATTACAATCTTTTACAAGTCTTCAAAAAACACTAAAATATTTTTAAAAAGACACACCGAATAATGTAATCTAAATACAGTCTACAATTACCTCAAACTTTTAAAACCTTTTTTATGTGCTTGAATGTTTCTAACAAACAATAATTTTACCAAAAATACGACAATAAACAAAATTGCAATGGCGAACGCATCAAACCTCAAGCGCTGCTTCCGCAATGCTAAACTTTTGACGCGTGCATATTTATAAGCTTTTCTCGATTTGTGGTGTGGCAGCACCAGCGTACCACGCACTTGAAGGTCGAACAACGGAATCAGACCGTTAGAGTTAAATTTACTCCTTAGTATCCACTTTACCCCATTCTACCGTATTTGTCTCAGAGTGAGTTTTGTCAACTCCTTTACACTCTTTACTACCAAACTGCAAGCCGGTGTTTTGCACAAGTAGGGGAGAATCTGAAACAAAGCCCACATTTTTATAAACAAGTGATAAAACCGATGTAGAAAATGCACTTTATATGAGCGAAGTTGGGGAAGATTTTATGTATATCTTCATTTATTCAGCATGGGATTTATTTGCAAATATAGAGCAGCAAAACCTGCATTAAAGCTGCTTTATTTTGAGACCAATTGAGTATTATTCTATATCACCATTACATTCATTTCATGTAGTATCAAAAATCATGCAAATATTAATAATGGCGCAAATATTAAAGTGGGCTCTTCGAATTCTTATTACATTCGATCGGTCACATAACAAAATTTTGTTGTACAAACTACATTTGCTGGCGATGAAGTCGCTATTAAAAGAAAACTGTTATTTACATTTGGATATAACAGAATTAATTCATAACAAACTTTATTAGAATTTTACGTGACGTCGAACTATAAATATTCGAACCTTTCAATGAATAGAACTTTTAGATTTGAAATGTAAATAGCTTATTGATTTTAGTGACCATGCATCTTCTCAAGTCTTACACGAAGCGTGGTATCAAAATTCCTTCATGTAAGTGCTCTGTTATGGTAGCTGATGTTTATAACTAACAGTAGACGTACTAAGGAGGATCCGTTGATGAAAAACGTCAGGACGGATAAGAACATCTACAGTAGTGACGGAATTTGGCAGAGTAATGTGAAGATAAATATAACCGAGGGTGGCGCATTTGGAATTGTCAGTTAAGCTACAGAAGAAAAAGAGAAAGTATGGAGGGGAAGGTGTAGAGCATGTAAATGGTTCCAATCGGGGCCATCAAAATTGGTACGCGTGGTTCCGGTGTCTAGAAATCTGGACGGACAGATATGGGCGTTCATCGCCATGCACATTCGCACACAAAAATCTAGAACAATGCGGGATTGGCCATTGAGAATAGAAAAAGGGCAATCCGAGATCAATATAATGACTCTATCGACAGTTTAAAAACTTTAACAGTCAGGGCATTTGCGTCGAGTAACTCCCTTATGCCCGCAACCATAGCTATGAAGTATTTGAGAAAGTCTACACTGTGGAGAAATATGTCCTTGTTGATCGCAATTGAAATAGGTGATTTGCTGTTAGGAGCGGAAGTAAGAGTAGGCGTAGTGATAGAACCGAGGCTGGTTGGAGGAATGGGTGTAGTCCGAACAAGCACAGTGGCAGAAGCACGAGGTATAAAAGAAGAATAAGCATTAGTAGTAGGGTGGGGTTTATAAGCCAATGTAGGTTACAATAATTTTGTAGTTTTTATAAAAATGAGGAGGTCTGTACTATTCCGCTGAACTTTTAGTGTCTCCAAGTCGTTGACCCAAGGAAAGAAACTGACTTATGGAAGTAGTAGAGGTAAGGTCTAAGGACGTTTAATCGAAAGAAATCAAGTTTCCCCGGATCAGGTGAAGTCGTTTCTCTTCAGAAAGTGGTTCCAAAAAGCGAAGAAATAAATTCAGTATATATGCCACATAACCCGTAAGGGATTCTGAAGTACCCATAGTCCTCTAATAAATTTTGCCCATTAATTGATCATCGTAGTTCAGAGGCAGAAATGCAGATTTGGGACTACGGACAATACCAGACCAGGAACGCACGCTATCGCGATTAACCCTATATAATAACAAGGCTTGACTCGACAGAATTTCGGGGGCCGAAGTAAATGATTTATGGGGAGAAAACACCTATATAGAAACATAACTTATCCGTGCGAATAACAAATTTAGTTCGAAAACTGCGTTACTTTTAATAAAAATACGGGACCGGATAAGAGCAATCGGTTCAGACTCTCAGTCGGCCTCCGATTGAAAGTTGTTCGGCGTCTGCATTAGCGGCACTAATCTGACTGGCGGTAGTTCCCGGTGTACTTGGAGAAGCACTACCCCAATCAACTTTTTTGATTCTGTTTTCATACAAGCTGCGGAAACCATGTAAAACAAGAACTAATTGCTGTCGTTGTACCCTCCGGTTGGATTCCTCGGGGTTCAATTTTCGGCAACGACGTTTAATATGTAACAGTAGGAAACTAACGTGCTTAAATAGCAGGGATGATTTCTCCTTATTAAAAGTATCGAACGAATCATGCAATTCCTGTTTCACCACTTTTATCAGTGCTTGTTCCGACCCAAAATTCGACTCGATTAAAGAAAAAAGAAGCGATTGCTCTTGTTCCATCCGGAAAGCACCCTGAACAGACTGGCCTAAATTAGTCACATTAGGCTCAACATCAAAACCTCGTGAGGATAACTCATATTGTAACTCGGCCTTATGCAGTCTACTTTAAGGTCAATCAGCCAATGTACCCTTTTATCTTAATAAAAAAGATATCGAAACCAACGGAACAAGTTAAAATATTCCTGAAGGAAAAATTGAAATTCAGAGGATCAAAAATTGGTGGGAATTATGAAATAGAGACTAGAAATATTAATAGAATTGGGCGTCAGTGTTTTCAAACATTCAAATAATAAGCGAAAACACAATTCTGGTAACTCGGCATAAAGAAAACCTTAAAAAAAATCACCAATTTCGGATAAAGAACAATAAAACGAACGTAACAAAGATCTTTATCAGGACGAAACGCTATATTTACAAAAAATTCGAGCCCAAACGTTAATTAAAATAGAACTTTCCAAATAGAATCGCGTCACATTAAGGAAAAAAGAACAGTTTTGGAAATTGGAGCAAACTTAAAGTAAAAGAAAAAGGTTTTGAAAATCGTGGCCTCACGTTGGGTATGCCAAATTTTATGTAACGGTATTCCGTGCACACAAGAAATGAAAGTAAAATAAGGAAGGAAAATCGCCCGCAGCGAATACCGCAACAAAACAAGAGGAATCCAAAGAATTAATGCCTCACTAGCTGAACATGTAGTAGTGTGAAGTGGGTTACACAGAAAGAAAATAGGAAACTTCAGGAAATAGATTTATTACAAAACTTTAATTAACAAACATGGTATCAAAAGGAATATTTACAAAAACCACAACGAACATTTACGTAACGTCTTGTTAAAACCTGATATAAACGAAAACGTCAACTCGCATATAACACAAAATAACTCCAAAATTTAAACAAATATCAATTAAAGATTATATTCCAGTCACACAATTCTTAAAATATAAATAACAAGTACATGTATACCTACACAATGTTTCCAGCTTTAAATAAATACAAAAAGAAAATTATGCATAATATATACAGTAATACAAAGCTGTTTATCTGATACTTACCGAAATGCATTTCCTAAAAGTAATAGCATAACCCCAAACTGAAGGTAAGTTTTATAGATAACCAAGTGCTAAACTTATTCTAGCTTATAAATAGTAAACAATTTGTTGACGTTAGCATTTCCTAAATCTTAAGTTAACGTAAGTGAAATTGCTTCCACGCGAGCTTATGTTTATGTTAATTGTGACTTGTTTAATCGCGTAATCACTTTGTCCACTAGAACCGGAGTCTGTAATTTATCGTCCCATAACGTCGCGTAAGGAAACACTAGTGCACTGGGGTGATTATCAACCATAAAAAAAAATTTACCAGGTTTTATATAAAGCATCGACAAAAGAACAGAGTATTCTTATCGCAAGTCCGTTTGTGTGCCAAAGAGGAATGGCTGCCTTTTGAGGAGACTATTCGCTTAGTATGTACCCCATTGTACATCGCCAGCCTGACTCTGGTACCATCGTAGCAAATCTGAACGTGCGTACTTACAATTGTCAACAGACCGGATACCTCTATAAAACAATTTTAATGGTTATAGAACAGTAACTAATTTCTTTTATAAAGCAGAAGCAAAACAATGGCTCTTAAAAGAGAGCACCTTAAGTAATATGGGACTTCTTAGGTCTTATTTCGAAAAAGGACGCTGCATACAATCCTCTCTACTGCAGCCCAACAATATATAGGTGAAGAAAAGCCAACAAGTGGCAACGTGCTTTCCGTTCAAAAATATTTTCCATCGACCAAACAACCACCTGCAAAGTATTTTCAAAACAGCACCTGCAGAGTATTCTTGAAACACCACCAGCAGATACGCAGAATTAAGAAATCAAATGGCCTCGATACAACAGCAAGACTTTCACGGAGCATGTCTGCTTGATACCAACGTCTGTTCAATCTGTTAGCCGATTCCGCAACCCATATGTCAGAATTATATAGCTAAGTGTATGACGGGTGATCTACATTCTTGTAGCAACTTCATATTTCGATTGATGGTACCGGGAAAAGATAAGCAGATTGACAATTTCCATTGTTCGCAATCTGTCCGTGAGCATATGTTTGATAACGGAATACTGCGTTTTAACACGATAATAGTATTTCGTAGTAACTGAATTGATAACCAACATTTTCCAACTTTAAAGAAACGCATTTGACAAGCATTTTTAACCTTTGTAGATTGCAAACCCCCATTTCATGCTAACACATTAAACGTTTTTATTTAAGAGGCGCAAGTGTTTGATGAAAGACACGTCCTAAAACTTATTTCAACGAACTCATAGTGCAAGAATTTTTAGCCTTTGATAACCAAAGCAAATTTCCCTACTTCGTAATAGTAAAACCCTAGGTTTAGCACGTTATTAACATAGAAAAGATTCAACATGTTTAATTTTGTAACTGAACACTTTGTATAATTTTATAGGATTCTTGAATAAGTAACCACTTCGATTTGAAAGGCAGTGAATACTTGTTATTGAAAATTCGTATAATCGTGAATACAATAAGAAATACAAAATATACTTAGTAAATGTACGGTGCAGAAGCTGTAGGTAACAGAATAATTTTTGATTTTCAGTGTGCCAGTAACGTGAAAATACAGAAAGTGCTAAGTCTAAGTAATAGTTAAAAATTAAATATTGAAAAATGAAAATTGAGTGTAATTCAACTTAGTCGATTATATTGTCAGTAAAACTTCCTGATTAAAAGTTTTGGAAAAGGAATAATTCTAGGACTTCTAAGTACCCTCTAAAGTCTTCTAAGAAAAATGTTAGGCGAGCATTTTTCACAAAAAGTCAAATTAGCATGTTAATTTGAGTAATTTTGTCTGTATCTCAATGCTTGAAAAGCTTATATTGGGAAACTGTTTATTTGCATATAATTCGAGTCTATTGTTATCAAGGTCGGATTAATTTATAAGTTGTGTGTTTTCCGTAAAGCACAATTGGAAATGTGCGTTGTGTACTGAATAATTTAAGTATTTTGCAGTTCTAAAATTTCATTAATTCAAAATCAATTTAGGGAATAATTTATAACGAAGAGCAATTTACACGATTATTTTGGTTCAAAGGGTATTTTTTTAAATTAAAAGTCTAAGGTAAGAGTGCTCTGATCCTGTGAGTTAATTAACAGCATATGGGCTAGTGTAAATTAATGCTTTAGAAAATTTTGAATATGTAATGTGAGTTACTATGCCTTTTATTTTAGGTATTTATTGTGAATATTTGTATTTCTATAATTTTGTGAGATTTAATACATCAATTTAGTTGGGGAGAGTTTGTGTTCTACTCATTAATAGCCATGGTAGTGGTTTTTTTTTTATTTTTGTATAAGATAATGCGACTGGCTTATTGGGATTAAGGAGATGATATAGATATGCTAATTACAGGGAAGGACCAATTGCTTTTTGTAGCAATACCGATTGGCGGTGGAGCGGTTATGTAATAACTAAAAACAACTACACCAAACTACTTAATAAAGGGTATAAATACCTTTTATCCTGTGCCGCTGTGGGCAATAAACGTTCACACACAAAAGCTTTCGACGGACAACCAATAACACGCACGTTTGGGTGTCGATGTCGCTTTTCAAAAGCTCTCATACAACCGTCTTCTGCAAGGGTTCGAATGCGACTGTATTCTTCAACGCACTTCCACTGTCGGTATATAAAATGTTTCACTGAAAACTGTAGGATGCACGCACTGATGGTATTTATTGTCACAAATACCGAATTGTTCGATGATGACGTAACATACCGCCCACCAAATTCATAAAATTTTGAAAAGGAGGGAAGTAGGTTGGGTGAAGGAAATCACATGGGATTTGACCTTGCTAGGAAAACAGGTAACGAAAGATAGGGTGGTACACTACAGCGAGCGATATTACCAACTATGCAAAAATAAAAAAATATATGTAAATAAGCAAATATGTAAAAATAATATACTACTATACATGTAAGAAATGTGTATATACATCTAAACATAAAAATAAAATTAAAATACCGGTAGCGGTGCTAGTTTGACCAAAGGTCGTTTTAATGTGCCATGTGCAGTTTTGATCTCCGCGACACGTATAATACCGTCCGCACCGGGAAAGGTATTAATAATACGACCAAACTTCCATTGAAGTGGAGAAAGCTGGTCGTCCTTGATGAGGACAATAGTGTCCTTTTCAACTTGTCGGACACCTACCTTAGAGTGCCATTTAACCCTTTGATTCAGAGTATGTAAGTACTCATGGCTCCAGCGAGCCCAAAAATCTTGGTGGAGTTTTTGCAGGAGTTTCCACCTGCTTTTTAATGGTAAAACGTTGGTTGAATGGTCCTCGTCTGGTGGTGCAGAAAGAGGCTCCATAGTTAGGAAATGACCTGGTGTTAGGCAACGCAAGTCATTTGGATCTGAACTCAAAGCGCAGAGTGGCCTTGAATTTAGAACAGATTCAATTTGTGTAAAAACTGTGTAAAGTTCCTCAAAGGTAAGTTTTTGTTCGCCGATTACGCGAGCTAGGTGTGTCTTTACCGACTTAACACCGCTTTCCCACAAGCCACCGAAGTGAGGGGCGCTAGGTGGATTAAACGACCACTTTATCTTTTCTGAGGTTACTGCACTATGCAGATAACTCATAAGCTGACGATAGGCACCTACAAAATTAGTTCCGCAATCACTAAAGATTTGAGAACAGCGTCCTCGACGTGCTATAAATCGTCGCAAAGCGGCAAGAAACGCGTCTGCCGACAAATCCGAAACAAGTTCAATATGTGCGGCCTTAGTGGCAAAACAAACAAAATTACAAATATAGGCCTTAAGAGTTTTAGAACCTCGTAGGCGATTAGCCTTTATTAAAAGAGGGCCAGCAAAATTAACACCAACAATACTGAACGGTTTGATTTGGGTAATACGTGCTGCCGGTAGGTCTCCCATAGGAGGAGTTACCAGGACCGGTTTGGTACGAAAACATCTATGACATGATGATAAATAACTTCGGATTGGATTTTTAATAGAAAGGATCCAGAAATTCGGTTGGATAAGATACGCTGTGGTATTAACACCGGGATGGTAATACCTTTCATGAGTTGACCGAATGATAAGTTCGGTTAATCGGTGCCGCTGAGGCAATAACGCAGGAAACTTTTCGAAATAGGAAAGCGAAGAATGTGTCAAGCGCCCACCTACTCTTAAGATGTTTTGTGGATCAACAAATGGAGAAAGTTTTCGCAAGCTTTTAGGTAACTTACGGTTTGCCTTGATCGAAGCTATTTCCTTTGAAAATGTAACATTTTGTACATGCCGGACGATAATCATGAGAGCATTGTGTAATTCAATGTCTGTTAAGGGACCCGTATGACGTTGAGCCTGGGTTTAGAAAATCTATAAATGTAAGCCACGATGCCTTGGATTTTATATAACGATGAAAAGCGGCTTACTAAAATGTCAATGACGTTTGGATCTGTTTGTGCGACAAATGTTAGGATCTTCTTTTCCGTAGTTACCTCAGCAATTGAAGTGGACAATGTTGGTTGAGGCGGCCACGAGTCACTAGGGTAGTGAAGCCATTCAGGCCCCGCCCACCATAGCGAACATGAAATAACCGCGCTTGGCATTAATCCCCGAGATGCAGGATCAGCCGGATTATGCGAAGATTTAATATAAAACCATCGGCTAGGTGCAATGATTTCTTGAATGTGGCTAACACGGTTCGCCACAAAAGTTTTCCAACGAAAAGGTGGAGAACGTATCCAAGTGAGAGCGACCGTAGAATCACTCCACGCTGAAACATCGGAGATTTCAATCAAGCCTTGATAAGACCGAATGGTAAAAGAAAGTAAATCGGTTAATAAAACGGCGGCACATAATTCCAAACGTGGAATTGAAATGCGCTTAATTGGAGCTACTTTTGTTTTAGCGGTTACAAATTGTACAGTTATTTCTCCAGTAGTTTGATTTATGAACTGAAAATACACTACCGCTGCATACCCTACCTCGCTAGCATCGCAAAACCCATGCAAATGACAAGTAAAAGGATCCGAAGGGGGTAAACAACGTGGTAACTTTAATGACGATAATAACGGCAACTCTTCTTGATACTGCTGCCATTGAGACGAAATGTCTGCTGGTGGGATGTCATCCCAATTCAAACCTAACATCCACAGATGCTGGATTAGGCGTTTTGCAAAAAGTGTTAGTGGTGCTAAAAACCCTAATGGATCATATATTCTGGCAACTTGTGAAAGTATGTTGCGCTTTGTACATATTGGGTTTAATGGTTTAACCCGAAATGAGAAAATATCTTCTGTAGGTGACCATTGAAGACCTAATATTTTATTGATTCGTCAGAATCGAAATCGAGAGAAGTATATTGGCAAAAATCTGACGGAATGCCTTCCAAAATAGAAACTGAATTAGAACTCCATTTTCGAAGTTCAAAACCAGCCAAAAGTAAAAGTCGGATAAGTTGATCTTTAATTTCGCGGGCGGATTGTATAGAATCTCCACCGGCGACGAAATCATCAATATATAGATTTGACCGTATAGCCTCAGCGGCTAACAGAAACCTTTGCCTTCGTCAATGGCTAATTGCTGAAGAGTTTTAATGCTAGATAAGGCGATGACTTAATACCATAGGTCACTGTATTAAGCTGATAAGTCTGAACGGGTTCTTCTGCGGAGAACCGCCAAACAATTAATTGAAACCTTCGATGTTCTTCGGTAACCAAAATTTGTCGATACATTTGGCGAACATCACAAGTAAAAACGAAACGATGAGAGCGAAATTTAAGTAAGATTGACGAAATGTTATTTTGGAGACTAGGTCCAGCCAATTGAGTGTCATTAAGTGACACGTTGTTTTTAGCCTTTGCAGAGGCGTCAAAAACCACACGAATTTTAGAAGTATGACCTTCTTCTTTAAACACAGGGTGATGGGGTAAAAAATAATTATCGTTCCCAACGGGCGGAGAATCGAGTAATGCCATATGACCCGCATCAAGATAGTCCTGCATGAAATTGTTGTATTGGGCGCGTAGCTCCGGTTGAGCATGCAATTTGCGCTACAACGAAAATAGTCTTTTTTTAGCCATTTCAAAGCAATTGTCAAAAACGGGCAAAGTATCGTTAAACGGTAACGCAACAATAAAACGACCGCTAGGGTCACGAGAAAACGTGTTTTCAAAAATCAAATCTGCCCTTTCTTCTTCTGGAGAAGTATAAGGCTTGGATGGCAACTCTTCTATCTCCCAAAACCGCCTTAGGGTCTGGTCGATAGGATCTTCTGCAGAAGTAAAAAATTCTTGGACAGTGTCAGACTGCAAGCTTTTTGTGGGACCAATAATAGTCCAACCAAAAATTGTATTTATGGCGGCAGGCTGAAGAAATTTGCCATGTATAACACCGCCATTGATGATGAACGGATAAACATCTGCTCCAAGGAGCATGTCAATAGTTCCTGGAGAGTTCCAGGTCGGGTCTGCAAGGTGCAGGCCGCATAAGTGTTCCCAATTATTAGGAACTTCAACGCTAGGTAATTTGCCAGATATTGACGAAAGCACAAAAGTTGTGACTTCTAGAGATTTTTCAGAGTCTAGCATAGAGCGAATGGTGCAGCTGACGGCACCCCTATTGACTGCTGAAGTTGTCTGCCCAAGTCCATAAATCGGAACTTGAGAACGTATGCGTGGAAGCCAAAGTTTGCTCACGCAATCGTCTCGAATAAAGCTAGCTTGAGAGCCAGGGTCTAAGAGTACCCTAATCGGTTTGTATCTACCAGAACGATCTTGAACTTCCACAACAGCAGTGGAGAGTAAGACAGTAACCCCAAGATTTGAATTCGTCTGTGAAGACAAAACATTTGCCGGAATAGGAGAGGCTGACTGCGTCCTATTGGCATTTTTATGCATAGGTGTAGCGATCGATTGAGCTGAACGGCTAGAAGCAGGTTGCGGTTCAAAATGTAGCAAGGTATGATGCGGCTTGGCGCAAGTTCGACAGGAATTATAAGTTTTGCATTGCATGGACGCATGGTCTGTTCGTAAGCAATTTAAACAAAGGCGTAAGCGTTTGACAATGTCGAAACGTTCTGTCGGAGTTTTCTTTAGAAACGATTGACATCTGTAAATTAAGTGATTGCCCTTGCAAGAAGGACAATGGTGCGAAAATGAATTCTTTGAGTCACTGGAGCTACTTGGTGTATCCAGTGGAACTACGTTAGAAGAAACCTTTGGTTTAAATTGAAACGCTGAGGATTTCTTAGACACTGATGTGTGAGATGTATGGACAGTCGTCGAATAAGAAACAGGTGCGGTTGAAGAAAAGGTTTCCAACGCTGCACATTGTTGAGTTAAAAAATATTTCAAATCCTCGAAATTAGGTATTTGCTTCGGATCCGATTGGAGTTCGAAGCGTTTTCTAGTAAACGGATTGAGTTTTTCTAAAAAACAATCGACCAGAATAAAGTTCCAATGTTCAGTGGGAAACTTTAAGTTAGTTAGAACAGCAAGGTTCTCTGAAAAACAATCAATAAGTGCCCTAAGTTTCTTAGGGTCTTCTGATTTTAAAGGTGGAAAGTCTTTCATAGCCTTCCAATGCAAAGTTGCCAATAAACGCGGATTGCTAAATCGCTCTCGCAAGGCATTATATGAGATAATAAAGTTATCTCCCGAAATGGGTACCGATTTAATGATTTTCGAAGACTCCCCGCTACAACAACTGATAAGATGATTTAGCTTTTCGATATTGGACAGCGACGCGTTATTATAGACCAGACTGTCAAATAAATCGATGAAAAATGGAAATTCAGTTACCTCATTATTAAAAAGTGGAAGCTTTAACGGTAACAATTTTGATCCCGAGCTGCTTGGAGCATTTTCAATGATTTGTGGTGCTTTCATTTCTTGCATCGTTTCGAAATGCAGCAGTATGCAATAATAAGCGGAATCTACTTCCTTCCGTAAAGCGTTGTAATTTAATAATTCTGCCTCGTCACAGGAGGCTAAGACAGCAACTAAAATTTACTTCCCTTGTTTGAATAAGGAACAACGTTTTTAAAGTTGGGTCACTTTGTATAGCGTTACTAAGCTCCAACATTTCTATAACGCGTGTTTTAAGCAATTCTAGCTCGGCTACCTGTATTTTCTTGGGAGCCATTCTGAAAGTTATTCTGAAAGCCTACACTATAAAAATGCTGTAAAACGGTAAAGCCCAAATGTGCACTGAGAAATATTAAAATATTATGGGTTGTTGTTCAAGGCACGAAAAATGTAAAATAGCGTATTGACCAATAAATCACGTTTATGACTATTAGCCTGCAACACGTAGAAAACCTAACGGTTCGTCAAACAAAGCGTAAAGATAAGATTTACAGTTTACAATTTACGGTTACGGTCGGCCTTTACTTCAAAGCTCACAGGAACATGTGGTTTAACATATTTGCCGAAAGATGCAGCTTTACAACCTTATTACTCTGCAGATGTATTAAATATTTTACGTTGTAGACCGACTGAAAGTTGTATGTGATACAGAACGTGCAATAGCTTTTAGTGCAAAATAGCAAATTTTATATTAAGGATTTGTTTGTAATTAAAACGCTTGCTGGTTTTAATTACGGCGAAATCACTTAATTTAGTCTAGAGACAGTATAAATAATATTTACACATTTTAACCCGCTAAATGTGGGGTTTGAACACAAATTTAAAAGCTAAAATAATTACTTAAAAGCTCGCTGGTGTGCAAAATGATATTTAATTTAGGACATGCGTATACCATAGAACTGGTAAATCCGGATCGACTTAGGACCAATGGCTTGTTGGGATTAAGGAGATGATATAGATATGCTAATAACAGGGAAGGACCAATTGCTTTTTGTAGCAATACCGATTGGCGGTGGAGCGGTTATGTAATAACTAAAAACAACTACACCAAACTACTTAATAAAGGGTATAAATACCTTTTATCCTGTGCCGCTGTGGGCAATAAACGTTCACACACAAAAGCTTTCGACGGACAACCAATAACACGCACGTTTGGGTGTCGATGTCGCTTTTCAAAAGCTCTCATACAACCGTCTTCTGCAAGGGTTCGAATGCGACTGTATTCTTCAACGCACTTCCACTGTCGGTATATAAAATGTTTCACTGAAAACTGTAGGATGCACGCACTGATGGTATTTATTGTCACAAATACCGAATTGTTCGATGATGACGTAACAGCGACTGTTGAATAGAAATGGTAACAACGAGTTCAAAAGCACAAGAAAATTGGTGCTCAATGTAAGAGACATCCTTTTAAGACTTACATCTTCGTTAGGCAAATTTTTTTAATGTCGCTAAAGACGTAAGGACTCGTAGCACCCCTAATATAATAGCTTATTCTTTACGAGCCAGTCGCGGGGCTTGTTAAATCAGCTTCAACATAGCTTCTCAACGCACTCGAAATTCTCAAAATTCTCGAAATTCTCGAAAATCTCGAAACTCACATCGTATAGAGCTGGCTGGTAACATTATTCTTGGTCAGGGTAAATTTGTTCTCTTTGAAAATGTTTCTTTCAGAAAATGGAAAGAGTAGAACCAATTATGATGAACATAATGAACTTCCTAAAACAAAGTCTGGAAGAATCAGAACAAATCCTGGCAAAGTTAGGTTAAAAATTAGAACAGAAACTTGAAAATAGCTCAAGAAAAGTTCAGTCAAGAAATAATAATAATAATTAATGATGGATTCAATAATTTTACATTGCTCATGAAAAATTAAATATAAGAAGTGGTTAACTTAAGTATGTTCGAAGCAAAGACTGAGATAAATATGAGGATGGACAGTGTTGATTGTACCGTGAGCAATCTACAAGAAACCATGGAAGAAAACGAACAAAATACGAGGAAAGCTTTTGAAGAAGTTGATAGAAACCTTAGTAAACTGGAGGTACGGATAAGAATTTTGAAATAGAGAGCAGGACAACTTCACATACATAATGTTAAGTACAATAACAACGTCATTTCGTTAGAACGATTTCCTAAAATTTATGGTGATAAAAAATTAATCCCAAGATATTTTTAAACAACTTAAAGTTTATACTAGTAGCTATCGTGGATGTTAGCAGAATTCAAATGTGGCGAGCTCTTTGTTGAAAGGCAGCACGGAATTCTGGTGTAGTCTGTTAGAGTCAAAAATGCAGACGTTCGAGCAGTTTGAAAAAAATTTTTGAACCATTACTGCAGAGGTGATGAGCAAAACAAGGTCAGGGATAACTTATTACTGAGAAAATTTAATGGCGATAATAAAGACAACGAACCAATATGTCATAAAAAATTTAACGTTGCAAGACGACTCGATCCTCCCCTTACACTTGATTTTTTTTTCCAGTGTTCCACCCGAAGGTAGTACATTGGCCAGGAACCGAGTTTTATTTACCTGGAAATTCTTTTGAATTATGCCAAACCCTTGCTGTTGCAAGCAAGGTAGGGATCTTTAACGTGCGTGACAACACACACACGGGACCTCCATTTTACCTCTCATTCGAACGAGGCGTATTTTGGTGAAAGATGGTCGCCTAACATTTTTCAAGCGGACCGTGTTGGGATTTGAACCCGGGACCTTAGACATAGTAGTCACACGCATACCAACTACACCACGTAGCCTTCGACTCGATCCTCCACTGGATGACAAACAAATCGTGGGGTATCTAGCTAAATATTTTGAGCAATATGTAAGACAATAGGTGACACTGTTAGACATTACTGATAGGGATATTTTCTTAAAATACCTCAAAAGACACGGAAATTTTGGACAAGAACGACGAATGGAAAACCAGAACAGGGGTAATCAAATAAATAACTTTAGGTTAAACTCGAACACAGGGCGACAAAACAACTGGTCGAACTTTAGAGACAAGACACCTAGACATAGATACAGATATAATAATAATTATGACAGATACAAGCCAAAGTGGAAATACGAGACAGGAATGCGCTAGAAAAAATACGACTCTAAAAGACATTAGGGAAAATACAAAACACTTAACTTACGACGTAAGACAAAAGAAGACACATGAGCCAAGCTACTTACGCGGACATACTTAATCGACCAGGACTTCCGCCATATAAGATTTTTTAGTAAGGTACGAGTCATGAGTAGCTTCAACCTAAACAAATACGAACATCAACAAGAGTTTATTAAATTTGATACGGAAAATGAAAGTGAAGTTAGTTATAAAAATGTACTGCCGATTAGAAAAATGATTGAAAAATGGTGAAAACGTTAGTTCACACGGGGGCGGAAGCCAGTTTAATTTCTGAGAGTTTTGTGATGTAACATAGTTTACTAAAGGAAAACGTAAACCTGTAAAGAAAAATAACTTGACAACGCCAAATAATAAAAGGTTTGCTACATTTAATAGCATGGTAATTTTGAAACTGAAAATAAAAAATATGTAGAGTAATATGGATTTTTAATAGTACTAGTGCTCAAGTTAGAATGTAAATTAGGAATGGATCTAATAAGTATATTAAAAATAAAGTTTAATGCTGAGAGCAAAACTGTTATGATTGGGAATTATTGTATAGGGTGGGATGATGAGTTACGCATCGAGAAAATTATTGATTGTTAGTGGTTACTTTTATTTAGGTAGAAGATTTTGCGACTGTTGGATAGAGAAGGTACGTATCTACGAGCTTGGAAGTAGACGAAAATTGGCGCTCAATGTAAGAGCTATCTTACTTCTAGCATCTTCGTTAGGCGATTAGCACAGTTTTTTTTAATGACACTTACAACGTAGGTATTCCAAGCACTCCTAATATCACTGCATTTTGATTGCCGATCCAATCGTGAGGCTTATTCAATAGGTTCAACATAATTTATTAAATATTAGCAGGTTTTGGGTCAGCTAGGTAATAAAACGTACTCTTTCTTAATATACAAGTTATTAATTTACTTCAAACCTTCATCTAAGACATAAATTGAGATTATATACAAATTGGAGTTATTAAAATATATCAAACAAATAAAAAGCAGAACATATATATTTAAAAAATTTAAATTTTAGGATTAGGTTTCCTTTATTAACCAGCTGATCTAAAACTTGATCCTTAAAGCAAATTTACCTATACAAATCGAACTAATAATTTACAAAGCCATTACAAAGCAATTACTTGACTTCCATAATTTTATTATCATATGCTGTGCTATCTATGATCATCGTTTTGCTCGACAGACTGGCGCATTTGTGTATAATTCAAGAACTTAGTTGCTTGTTTTGCAGAGAGAAATGTACCAGTCTAGCAAGCTGCAAGCAAAACTGGTCATTGGTTTTTCTCGTTGGAAAATAACCGGTATTAATATTGATTTTTGTTCACAATACTATAATTACTTTTTCAATGCTTTACAAAATTATTCATTACAAGCTTACTATTATTATAGTATTTACTAGTATATGAGTGAAACCTGTATTTTTAAAACAAGTTTTTAACTGCATACTCTCTCAAAGCAGTAATAAACATTTTTTATAAATGCTAAATAACATTCAATAATACATTGAGTAATAAAGTAATATTTGTAAACTAATCCCGTAATTTAAAAAGAAGCTACTTTTATTCGAGAATTTTCAATCGTAACTTCGATTGGTAGCTTAAAACTCAGATTACAAATGAACCCTTAAACAAAATGGCAGGTAATTATTTCGTACAAATGCAAGCAGTATGAATGAACGGCTCACTTAGTAGAACGCGATAAGACAGGTGAAGCTTATAAATCAGATAAGATAACATGTTTCTAGTGGCTATAAATTATGACAAAAGCGATAACGAATGAGTGTTTTACATTCATTCTTGTAAACCAAACCAATTAAAGAAGATAGTAAAATTTTATTGATCATGTGAATTAAAATGACAACCGATTATGATAAGAAACACACATACAATGAATGAAACTACAGTTAATTATTACATCATCCTGATGAGTCATATCACCTATATAAGTGTAGAAATTCGAGAACTAATGAATGAGAAATATTTTCGATATATAAGCCGGTAAATAATTTAGAGGATTTCCATTCAGTAATGGTTGGTGAAGCATTAAGAATTATTTGTTTGTAAAGGCATTTCATTCACAGTTAGGTCGGTGAAGTTGCTAATTGTTTGCTCCAATAAAAATTATAATGTAAATTGAGGTGCAAAGTCACCTCGATATTTTAATATTTAAAGCAAAGTATTTTTTGAAACAGATAAAGTAAATTTCGACATACAAATATTTATTTAAAATAGAAAAGAACCGTAAATTATCCGATGCAGCCATGGATAAAATTATTCTAAATGGAAGTAATCTGTGGATGGAGATTATAAGCAAAAACAAGTCGTAACGAAGACCGAATGCCTCCCGGATTTGATGTTCGAAACGCAGTATAGCTTTAGTTAAAAATCCTTTAAAAGATATTTCGTGATATAATCAGTTAAGTAGATTATGCTTGCATAAGATTTTTTATGTATAGATATTTTTGTGTAAATGGATAATGTAATGTTGTTTTGAGGTCAAACTCCGATAAAGTTTGACTATTATAAGGGGTGCCTGAAAGTGATATTTGATCAGTTAATGCTTTCTTCCCTGACAATTTGCAGTTCTAGGAAATTTCTGCAACAAGTTTGCTTGTTTCAATTCCAAACAAGTGGTTTTGTCGTGTACTTTGTTAACTTTCAACATTTGTTCAACAATTCAAGATAAGCAATTAGCTTTATTCATGTCATCTGGCGATTTGTTCGTTTTGAAGATTGAAAAGAAAATCAGTGTTATGTTCTCAAGTCAACCTAGCAGATATTTGTTTATGCAATATTAATGTGTACATTTAGAGTGATATTTGTAACGTCAAACTGGTTTACATTGCATCATTTTAGCTTAAAATATTAACAATGTTGTGAGCGTGAATACACAGATTTGTATACTAAAGGACCTCGTAAATTATGTTATATAAAAAGTTACTCTTTTATATGAATTTGATAGAAAAAGTATATGCCACTATTAAATTTTCTGCCGTTCTCTGAAAACTTTTGTTTTTATAAATATTTGTTGTATATTTTCTATATGAAATTATTAAACATAAAAAGAATACAGAATTATTAAACGAATAACGTACGATAGATTTACTGTTTTATTTTGGACACGTCCAACAATAGGGAACTAATAAAATTCTTTGATCTGTATTGCTAAATAAATGACTCATTTTTACAGTGTTCCCTATCAGGTTTGGTCGGTAATTCTACTTGGTTTTTATATTAGTAAGAGTCTGAAAGGGCGCGCTCTTTTTGTAGACTTGCCTTGCAGTAGTCCTCACGTAGATCAGTGTGATTTGACAACAGATATATTTTTATTACAGGAAATAATTTATATATGTGGTATTTTTGCAATAGCAAGGAAGTAAGAACACGCCTCTTAAGTCCTTTCCTTGCTCAACCTATTTTGTTTTATTACAGGTGTTGCGCGTTCCTTTTTGAAACCTGTGTTTACACAGCGATTGCGATATTTTTCTCTGGGAGTTTCCATGTTCTGCCTTACAGTACATCTTGTGTTTTAAAAACCTAGGACTTTGCGGAGGCCTTTTTAGTGTTGTTTTAATTGTAGTCTCTACAGAGTGTGGTATGAAATATACCTTTGGAAGACCCATGCCCATTTCTTATAGCCCTACTCAAGAATAGACTCCTAGGTACGTCGGAAGACTGCCTTTTCTTTAACTGCTTCTCTTAGGAAAGGGATTTTTGGTCACCCACCCACTTAAGGGTAAGATTGCAAGTTTCGTTTCAATACCTATAGCGTTCAAAATATTTTGTATAAAAGTAAAAGTTGCAGAAAACAGATTCAAAAAAGTTAAAGGGATTGGATTAAAGAATTAATTTACAAACTTATTCTGATAACAAGTGTGCTTAAACACTATTACAACTATCTACCTTTAGAATCCAAAACGTTTTCCGGTGACAAAGCACTATAACGTACATTTCACCCTTACTAATAATTTAAATACGTTTTAAAGCTATTGCAAGATCAAAAATCATCGTTTATATTCCATTGACTTCACAATACTTCACGAATAATAATTATATAGTAATATCTCACTGAGCTAAAGAAAGTTGTAAAGAACCAAAGACATCTGAATACAAATAAAGTTACCCCTGACTATCGAAAATAATTACATGCCGGAACAATCACATCACGTGCAACTTCCTGTACAAAGGGGCTAAGTAATTACACCCTTAAACATCTTATATTCGTGGGAATCATGCTGAGACCTGACAAAATCTTTGACTTTTAACTTTGACATGATTTTCTATGGATTTATATTCACAATAAACCGTTGACAATTATTATTGTGATTGTTCATGTTTTTACTTTAGGAACAGCCCTAGTCAAGGGTAAACGCTTATTGTAGGTTAACTAAATATTTTATTTTGAATTTGCCATTTCATTCAATGGACTCTCAGTACAAAAGTGGGGTTTTAGGGACAATATGTTTCTGTTATCGTGATATAATTTACCTGTAATGAGGGTTCTTTCATAGCATCATTAGGATTATATTTCAGCAGGAAAAACATTTTATTGAATGGTTAATTTGGTGCTATAAAATGAATTAAATTTTCCCTGTGTCTGAAGAAAAGATAGCTTCCAGTCACTGGGTTTTAACGAATTTTCACATTCAAACACTACTTTGTAAAATTACAAAGAGGGCAGAATGTTTTTAAAATTTACTTCAGTTAAGCAGTTCTCATCAACAGCTTGACACGGCCAATCGTGAGAGAATTTGAATTCATAATAAAAATTTGAAATTTTACAGGAATAATTCAAAAAGCCACTTCCTTTTTCGGAAAGCAGGAACTGCCCTTCAGAAGCTATAAGAAGTCTGCGGACTCAATTAACAAAGGAAAACTTTTAGAATATTTAGTCTTCTCGAATT
The DNA here is from genome assembly GCA_036346225.1 of Platerodrilus igneus. NCBI lineage: Eukaryota > Metazoa > Arthropoda > Insecta > Coleoptera > Lycidae > Platerodrilus > Platerodrilus igneus. The sequence goes on along the minus strand of JARFIW010001025.1, from coordinate 1,327,249 downwards.
TCGAAAATTTGACCCTTTTATTGATAGTCATAGATTTCAATGACATTTTGCGGCATCTTGTCAGCTATACGAAATAATTTAAAGGTCATAAATGCTGCAAAGATGGATAACATAAATAACATCTATGAAACTGATTTTGCATCATTTATGCTTGTTATAACAAACAAGTTCCTACTTTCAACTATTTTTAGTTTATTGACCAGAATTTGATCTTTGAGTGCTAATCAAACTTTTATGCAATTATTCAATCACATTGAAAATATTGAAGATTCTTTTAAATAAGCTCAAAACTAATAGGACAGGCTTACCATGACGCATTTGCTTTGTCAGATAATTTAAATGGATTAATTTTAGAAAGATACTCTAACGACATATTTGAGCCCTACTTGTGTTGGAATTACATGATCTTGACACAGCATCTCCGCCTTAGTGTGTCTTAACACCGTAATGCCTTCCGAATTCATCTCCCTCGTCGCCGCCTCATGGATCCACCGTCACTGCTACCGTGTCCGGTCCTGAATGCAATTTTTACCATAAAACCTACTCTTATCAAGTTAACCGAATTTTATCTTGAACCAACCTTGTCTACCAATAGCAAAATTAGATACGTTACCGCCTTACTTGTTATCAATTTTTTATTCAACTCGTAGCTCCTCCTTGAACTATTTAAATTATCAAATCACTCTCATTACTTATGACCTCGACTAGCATTTATTTGGAATTATAAAATTCAGTTAATTTCGATTCTATATAATGAAACAAATATTATGTACAGTTTTTGTAAATTATTTGAAAAACACTTTTCAATTAATTAATGTTATAAATCTTATTTATTAAAAATCATATACTTTTTACTCAAAACCCAAAGTCACCAAAAAAAAACCTATTATCTTTATAAACTAAGTGTAGAACGTTCTAAACCTGTTATCATATCACGCACTTTATACGTTTTCAAATCCTCTTTTTGTTGACTTTCACATTCATATTATATTAAGCAAATTCAATATTCAAAATACAAAATATAGAAAAATAAAATGTCTTATAACTAAAAATCTGACCTGGTCTATCTTCTTCACATCGACGCATCCATTTCAATAAAATTATCTTCCCCCAATTCAGGATTATATTGTCTATTGACACGCTTGAACCATTGCATTTAAATTATTGCCATCACCCTCTGGACTACCATTATTAACTTATGCACCCCAATTTATTGTCGTTTCATTTCAGACTCAGAATTACTTGTTATCAATTTCCCCAAACTTAGAATTGTAGTATCATCATTTATTTTCCCTATTACATTTATTTTCCACGTACTCGAATATCGTAGTTTATTTTCTCCCCTTACTCGTAGCCCTATTATTAATATGTTTTAGTTTAAAATAGATTCACCAAAATCTACTTACGTTTTATTGGCAATCGTAATTTTCATTTTGTCACTTTTACAATTTTTCACTTTGAATTATTATTATTACGTATCACTTTATTTCATAGTGGCGCACTGCGGCCTTTGTTGAGTTGTAAACTGACTTCGTTATTACTGTACCTGCTAATATATTATTGAGTTCCCACTCCGTCAGTGGGTATGGTCTACAAACTCGTCGCTCATTTTTAACGAATCAAATAATTACATTTAAAGTAGTTTTTGATGTAGTTTTCTATGTTTCCTAATAATTGTGACCTGGTCTCAGCTGTCTTCGTTATCAACATGTGGTGTTTTGATAAATCTAATTGCTTTTCCATAAACAACTAATGCAATTTGACTTTTAATTTTCATATCTGCATGTTATTCACGCAATTTTTAATCTGCTTTTTTATCAAAAATGGTTGACTATTTGTACGCATTTATATTATGCTTCCTAAAGCTCTATTTCTATCTCCGTATTAATCTAATTGTTTGGAACTCTTTTGAATGCGTGTCTAATTACACTTTATTATGTTTACATATAAATATACGCGTGCTTCCACTGAAAAATATCATTAATTAGTAAACGGGCATTTTTTATAGTTTTAACATTTTACGCTTTTATCCTCAATTCATAAGTTATTAACTCCTTAGGCGAGTGCATCGTATTAATTATAGATTGCATCGTTCTTGTCTTGCCGTAAATATAAATTTTGTTCCTTATGTGGATATACAAGTCTAGATAAGAGACGATAAGCGGTTGTATAGCGAGGAATTGATATAAACAGATGGGCAGTCGTAGTTCGTTCTTGGTTGCTATATATGAATTACGTGAAAATACTGTTGCTGTTGCTTTGAAAATAGTGAGAATTAATGCGGTAACAATTCTCGTATTGTTCCTGAACAAGCGCGGCACGATTTTAGTGGTTTTCTTGTGAAATAAAAGTTGTATTTTAACTGTATAAAGTGTAGTTCTGATTACTTTTGAAGAAAGTATGCTTTTAGATGTAACGTGTTTGATTGACGGACGTGTTTTAGCGATGCGCGTTACTCTACTAATTGTTTTTGTTGCTTTTCTGTTGTAAATAAAAGTGATAGAACTTGTCGTGCGTTTTACGGAACATTGACTTACTTTAGTGATACGCCTACGTACTAATTTGTTGTTTTAGTTGTTTGTCTTGTGAAATAGGAGTCGTAGAACTTGCTAAACTGACCGATTCTTTCTTTAGGACTAATGTGTGTGCGATCTAGTCTAGTGTCCCTTTGTTTTATCAGATTAGTGCATACTTTGGATTATTTAAATACAGTGGATACTGTAGTTTCTGTATTTTTCTAAACACCAAGAATCTAAAATAGATCAGTGCTTGCGCGAATTTCGTTATTTGCGAAATATAACAGATTACCGGTTTACAAAGGTATTGGTTGAAGTTTCTCACTGCTTTTTGGAGGTTTTTGAAAATAATATACATTTGATCCCAGTTGAAATTAAACTAGTGCTACAAAATATGTCGAAATTATTGTCTCAGGAAATAGAATTAACAAGAAATTTATCAATGCTACATAGTTCCGTCGCGTGATGGTGTCTACTGCTAACCCCAGTGAAATACGTGGGTGTGATTAGGGTAAAGTGTAAGAAATTCCATCAACTCCTCACAGTCAAGGGTAAAGTGCTTCGTTAGTGCAGGACATCGTGAATCTCACACTTCCGTTGCAAGGAAGCGTGGCTGAAGGACTTTTGTAAGTTGAACTATTTCCTACTTGTTATTACTTTAAATATCTATCCGTTGCTTTACCATATCTTTGTCGTTTTGATACCTTTTACAAAAGACTTGCATGATATTTTAAAACATAAGAAAAAAAAAGAAAGAAAGAAAGAAAGATCAATACTACTGAATTACTCATATCAATTGTGTCTTACCTATTTATTTTCTTTTAACATTTTGTCTGATTTATGTTTAATTGGTGTGTGAGGAAACGTTTCTGCTACTCCCCAATATTACCTCACTTTGTATTAAAAATTTTTGTACTGCTTTTACCGTTGTTATATTATATAGATTATCTAAACAGTTTTATTTACATTCTACAAAGTACTGAATAACTTAGACGTTTCATTGCTGCTATGCCTATTCTTTTTTTTCAGGTTTGCTTAACTTTTTTTTTCTTGCAGGTATTATCACTAATTCCTTACCGCCGTATACATTACATGTGGGTCTACTTTCTACAACCTCCCTTAATCTCCGATTGAGCCCGGTCATTTCTTTGATTTTCTTTGTGTTACGCACGAATTACGTAACGTAACATTTTTGGCGCCCAACGTGGATGCCACGAAAAAAAAAACGTAACAACTTGCTTTATCTAAAAGAACTAAAACTTTATCTACATATTAAATACTTTCTATTTACCTAATGAAGATCTTCCTTGTTTCTACGCTAACTATGCGTCTTCCTATGTTTATTTGCGTCGCTTAAAACTATATATACTTTATATACAGGGTGTTGACTGCTTACTATTTACAAACTATCTCTATTTCTCAATTCTTTACTAAATAAATGCAGTTTTCTGCTGCCAATGGTAATTTCTCATTTCTAAACGACCTTTACTATAAAGTAAACCCTTAAATAACCCCTTATCGCAGCAATATATATATATATATATATATATATATATATTGTTGTAAATTCAAAAGGTTAAATTAGTGGGCAACAATAAAATTTCAACAACCCTGTATAGAGAAAACAACAAATTATTTACGTGCAAAATTGATTTAATTCATTTAGGGAGAACGGACAAGTATTGACGTATTTTTATAATTAATAATTGAAATGTTAAAATTACATATAGATTTAACAGTTTTAAAGCAAATATAAGTTCAAGGATACGTATAATTAATTTTAATTAATTTTAATCCAACACGTATAAGCATAAGGGTAAGAAAATCAATAATTCCAAAGCAAATGAATTCGTTTTATCAGATACGGAGAAATATAAAGTCTAGGAATTGTTATGTTAAGCGTTCGATAATTAACAAATACCTGCGTTTTAAAAAGGTTACGTTTGACGAAATTATGAGCATATTACGATAGGTTTTCATAAAAATGATGTTTAACCGTCAGTTTGATATGAACAACAGACTAACAAACATCTTAAAGAGCGAAGGAAATGCACAATCGGTTATATACAACAGATAGAGACAGATATAAAAGTGTTGGGATTGAAAATGCACGTAGGCATACACGTGGAGTAGAGATGAGTGTCATCAATATCGATTTTCTGTAACGCAAGTGGGGTTTTGAACGAGACAGCTGACATGCATAAGACAGAGATAAATATAGTTTAGGCGGGATTTGTGACGACGGAGAATTTTATCATTGGTTAAAAACAGACAGTTTTCCAAACGTACGCACACGCGAAGGTTGAAAGCGAATTGGTGATACAGCACGTAGCAAGCTACAAAATTTTACGAATTTCGAGACGGGTATATTCAAAATTTTGGGAATTAGATTTGAAAATAAGCTTTTCGCTTGAAGAACGTCCACTAAGGGGGTTTTGAAAGCATATAAATACTCAACATAGATTACAGAGGTTCTCCTGTCTTCTCTTCGTTTCTAGTTTACTTTACTGCGATAAAGTACTGAATGCCGACCACCATAACAGTAAAGCTTTCTTGTAAATTAGTAGTAGCGGATATCTAATTAGTAACGTGAAGTACGAGTAGTGCATTTTAAATTAATAAAGGTCCGGCTACTACAATACAAAGCACGAAAATCAATAAATGGACGCATCGTATATGTGGGGTAAGCATCACAAACAATCAAGTTTCTATGCATGATACATGGAATGGTACTGTGAGACGAGGCGCTTGGCTCGCAGAGGTGGGAGATGGTGAAAGCCTGTGGATCCGCTGAGTAGCACGGTGAATGGAACCGAAGCCGAGGTGTTCTGGCAATCATCTTCAAAGGAAAGAAGACTTGAAGAATTCTCCAGGTAATTTATTTGAAATTTCTGTTGTTTGATAAACATTTGTGAAATTGTGTGCTGTGTTGTTGACTTTTTGGGGTATATTTATGGTTGTAGAAACTTATTGAAAAAGATACTTGTACTGGACAACTTATTGAGGTTAAATATTGAAAAAGGGTGTATTTAAAACATTCAAAATTTTATTCAGGATATAAATTGAATTATAAAGGGTAAACGGGTCTGTTAATTTTGTTTTAATTTATGCAAGGTCTAAAAGGCATATACAAACTAAACTGGGTTATTATGAGCTCACCATACTCTAGTGTGTAGTCAATTTGGGGTAACATGTGGGGCCCATCTACGCATATCTCATTGAATTTGTTTGAAAATAATTAGAAAAATCAAGGACTTTAAAAACATACCATATTTTGAGTTTTATAATTAGTGTATCAAACTGTTTTTAACACATGTGAATATAATTTGTCTGTTAATAGCTGCAAATAAAAGGTTGTATGATTGTTGTACTATTTGGTGATTTTATTGAATGGTGTGCGAGTGTGAAACAGGTATCGTTGTAAATTTAGGTATTCGAGAAGAGGTACAGCTGAGCTGGCCAGGGAAGCTGAAGGAGTTTGCAGACGAAATAAAAAGGTAAGAAATTTTTTTTGAAAATTTTGAATTTTGAAAATTATATGTTAATCCTGGTGAAGCTTTGAATTTTTCTGAGGTTCCACGGCAATTTTATGACCGCCAAATTCGTGGGACTCGTAGTAGTTAGGTAAAGAATCGATGTAAAAGCTTTTTCCCAGCTTTGTCCCCGACTTCCACGGCAATATATATATATACATATATATATATATATATATATATATAGATGAGATGTAGAGGCCAGGAAAGGTCATTGAAACCCAAATTCTATTAATGAAACCCACCCAAAGAGAAGGAAACGGTAAAAAATCAAATTTTCTAATATTTAAATTTTCCACCCTGTATAATATAAGCGTATTTCATCATCGTTAAAATACAAACTCATTCATTGCACTCACTTTATAACAAAACATAAAAAGTCCTTAATAATTATGTGATAAATTTCAGTGTAATGCATTTGTGGCGGACTGTGAAATGATTACAAAACGGATATAAACTTAAAAGCCCAAATTTTAAATTAATTTATTTGAATCGTTGATGATTACTTAGTTAAAACAAGCTTCAATCATTAAGATATAAATACAAAACGCCATTCAATTTCATTATCTAAAATAACTACTTTTGGAGATACCTTAAAAATGAGCTTCATTACAATAAAAAGAATGTTCCCTTGTGTAGATTCACAATATTCATTCTGGTTAGAAATACCATAAAATGCGTTTTATATACTTTACTAGTATGCAAAGCAATTTCGAACTTTTTAAGTAATAAATTTCCTGTGTGTAGATATAAAAACAAACCGAAAACTGAAAAAAGTCGTATGCATTATTAAAACATATTTCTGTATTTGTAAATAATTCTTCTATACTTTGTAAAAAACATTATAATCTTTAATATAAAACCATTCAATACGTCCGCGTAAAACTAATATCAATTTGTTGCATTTACAACGCCTAAGCACAAACCCTCATTAACTAAATTGACTTCCGTGTGTGTTGATATATTATTTAACTTCATTTTAGTAGTTTTTAAATAAAACCGTACTCTAGAATTTTCGGGTACATTATTAGTAGACAAATACGTTATCAATCTTACTTAAAAATGTACTCAAAAGCCATTAAATAGCCAATTATGAATAAACGCCCTATTCAAAGAACTCGTATTATCATTAAAATGCAATATAAAACCGATAGATAAGAATTAATTAATAGGTTTCAGTGTACCAATAAGATAAAAGAAGATGCGACAGTTAATTTGGTGCATTAGACAGGTGTAAACGGCGTGTTCAACGATAAAACAAATCATAAATTTGACATTAATTGGATCGTTAAAACGCGAAAACGATATAAATCTTACATCAGCGGTGCTAATTTTTTACATAAATCCGGAAGAATATCGAGTGTGACGTATTGAGATTATTATGTATATAATACTGGAACTTAATTAGAACTATTCATTCGCGCTTTGATACTTTCCAAAGCCAAGCAATATGTAATGTTGAATAATGATTGACCATGCAGAGTTCCAATGAAACGTATATGTTTGAATTAGTTTTACGACTAACATAAAAGTTCTCAACTGCAATATTTCGATGAAGCATCATTGTTTTGTAGAACACAATGAAAATTGAACGTTCTTCGATATAAGAACTGCTCTAAAGTTAATTGATTAAAAATAGACGATGCACTTTTTGATTGAGATTTAGGATGGAAATGGAAAGCTTTTAATCCCGTTAATTACGTTGGAAAGGAGTTTTTAAGCGCTATATGACCACCAGAATTGCAAGTATAAATTTTAGAATTCATTGTTTGTAACTGATAAGAATATTGGAATATTGGTAATTTATATTTAGAATAAGTTTTTAAGTTTATTGTTTGTGAAGCGGAAAGTTTGCATCAAAAGTTGAGGTCGAAGTTCGAAGCATTTTGTACTTTAATAAACTATTTGTCAAGAGTTTTAGGTCAAACACACTTACAAGCGTGGTAATAAGTAATAGGCAAACTAACCAGATATTAATTAAAGAGGATTTTGTAATTTTTAACAAAGATTAGGTTAGAATTATTTTTAAGTAACTTGTAAGAAATCTTTTGGTTTTAAAGGTGATAATGACGAAAGCAATAGAAAAAGCAGATAGCGTGTATATAGTGTTGATAGATCTCGAAAAAGCATTCGACAATGTAAAACGGAAAAAAATGTTCAAAATACTCAAAATGATTCGAATGAGATTTTAGGATAGACGAACATACATAGCTAATACAAAATGTACACGGCGGGGATATAATTAGAGCAGAAACGTAGAAAAGTAAATATTAGGAAAGAGGTGAGACAAGAATGTTCCCTATTCCCATTAATTTTTAACTTGTACATCGAAGAGGCAATGAATACTGTCAAATGCCAGATAACATTTGGAATTACTATGCAGGGACAAAAGATTTATTTGCTTAGACTTGCAGATGATATAGCGGTATTAGCATCTGGCAAAGAAGAGTTAGAAGTTGCTCTTAATGAAATAGAAACAATTCTAACAGAGAGGTACGGTATGAAATTTAACAAAAATATAACTAAAGTGCTAGTATTAAAAGGAGGGGGAAATAAATTAAAAACTAGAATACAAATAGGTAGCGAAAACTTACAAGAGGTTAAGGATTTTTGCTACCTAGGAAGCCAAATAACGCAAGATGGGAAGATCGCAAAACATATATAACAAAGTTTAGCACAAGGTCGTGCTACATTTAACAAGAAAAAACAACTACTGTGTTCAACAAACAAAGAAACAAGAAAAAGATTGCTTAAAACGAATGTGTGGAGCACAGCACTGTACGACTGTAAAACCTGGACAGTAGGAGAAGTGGACAGGAAAAAGATAGAAGCTTTTGAAATACGGTGCTACAAACGTATGATACAGATACCATGGACAGACGAAGCTAAGAACAAAGAAGTATTTGGAAAACGGTACAAAGTATGAGAGATAGAATGATAGGCCACATACTAAGGCATGAAGGAATAGTGCGGTATATATTAGACGCAGAGATACGAAAAAGGAGAAGTAGAGGTAGACTTAGGTTAGACTTATTGCGTACAGATAGTGAAAGATGTAGGCTGTGAGAATTTCAGGGAAATGTGCAGGTTAGCCCAGAATAGAAATCAATGTAGGTACGCGTCCAACCAATTTCAAGATAGGAAACCTAATGGCAAAAGAAATAACTGTACTTAAACCTGATGATTATTATAAGCAACTACAGGCATTGGTTTTGCAATACCCTCAACTAATGTTAATTATGAGAAAGGATTTACTGGAAAACTATTAATTTGGTTGATGTCTAAGTGTTGGGGGATCCTTGGTAGCCACACGCCGCTTAACTCCCTTCACATACCACTGAACCTTGGTAAAATAGGGCATATAATTAGGAAATATCAGAAGGGTAACTGAGCTATATCTAGGCTGTGGAAATATCAGGGAACGGTGTAGACTAGCTCAGAATAGAAATAAGTGAAGGTACGCGTCCAACCAGTGTGAAGACGAAAAGCCTAATGACGAAAGAAATAATTCCACTTAAATCAGATAATTATTATAAATAACTATAGGTGTTCGTTCCGAAATATTTTCAACTAATGTTGATTGTGCGAAATGATATATTGGAAAACTATTAATTTGGCAAATGTTCCAAGTATTGAAGATCTTGGGAGCCGTGAGCTGCTTAACCCTCTTCATATACTTACATGTGATTTTCCAATGCTCCACCCAAAGGTACTACATTGGCCAGGAAGCGGGGTTTTTTTTACCTGGAAAATTTGGAATTTTGCAGAATCCTTGCTGTTCCAAGCAAGGTAGGGATCTTTAACGTGCGTGACAACACACACACGGGACCGCCATTTTACCTCTCATCCGAACGAGGGTGTATTCTTGTGAAAAATGCTCGCTTAACATTTTTCAAGCGGACCGTGTTGGGATTCGAACCCGGGACCTTGAGCGTAGTAGTCACACACATACCACTACGCTACGAAGCCGCCCCCTCTTCATATATTACTGAATATCGGGAAAATGGGATAAATATTTGTACACAACGGAAGGGGAATCAAATTGCATCTAACAAGAAATAGCAGGGGCTATGATCGAAGACAACAAACATAGAAACAAGGAAAAATTGTTGAAGGCATATGTGTGGAGCACAGCACAATTCGTCTATAAAATAGGTGCAGTAGGAGAAGCAGACAGAAAAACGATAGAAGCTTTTTGAAATGTTTTGCTTCAAATGTATGAGGATGATAGCATGGACAGACAAAGTTAATAACAAAGAGGTTATAGAAATAGTAGGGAATAAGGATATCTCTGTAAAACAACAAAATTGGAGAAATGGAAGGACAGGATACGTTCTAAGGCATTTTTGGGCAATAGTGCGGGATATATTACAAGCAGAGATAGGAAAAAAAGAGGTAGAGGTAGAGCTAGATCAAACTATTACACGCAGATAGTGAAACATGCAGACTGTGGAAATTTCTGGCCAATGTGTAAGTTAGCACGGAATAGGAAACAATGGGTACGCGTCTAACCAGTTCCAGGACTAATGACCTAAAGATGATATATATATATATATATATATATATATATATATTATGCTGTGATAAGGGGTTGCTTAAGGGTGCATGTTATAGTAAAGGTCGTTCGGAAATGAATAGCTAGAATAGGCAGCAGAAAACTGCACTTATTTAAGGAAATAATTAAGAAATAGACGTAGTTTGTACATAGTAAGTAGTCAACACCCTGTATATAGAGTAGAAATAGTTTTGGGCGACGCAGGTAAACATAGGAAGACGCATGGTTGGCGTAGGAATGAGAAATGCATGTAATAAGCAAATAGTAAATATTAAATACCCTGTAGATAAGGTTTAGTTAATTTAGGTAAAACAAATAAGGATATTTTTCAGTGGAAGCGCGCGTAATAAATGATAAAGTGTAATTAGACACGCATTAAGAAAAAGAGTTCCAGACAATTAAATTGATACGGATATAGAAATAAAGTTTCAGGTAGTTAATATAAATGCGTACAAAGATCTAATCATTTGATAAGAGAAAGGATTAAAAATTGCGTGAATCACATGTAAACATGGAAATTTAAAATCGGGTTGCATCAGTTGTTTATATAAAAGCAGGTAATCTATCAAAATACAGCATGGTGATATGAAAGACAGCTGTGGACAGGTGGTGATTATTAGGAAATGTAGAGCATTGCATCAGAAACTGTTCAGTATGTAATTATTTGATTGGTCAGAGACAAGCGACGAGTTCTAGACCAAACCCACGAATGGAGAGGGAGTTCGAGATTATATTAGCAAGCACCTTGATGGGAAAGTCAGTTTTGAACTCAATGAAGGCCGAAGTGCATTGCCATTAAACAAAGTGATACGTAATAAGTAGAAAAGTGAAAAATAATATGAGTGCTAATATGAAGATAATTACCGTTTAAACGTAAGTACGTTTTTAATGAATTTATTGTAAACTAAGACATAAAAATAATAGGGTTTCGAGGTCTGAGGGAAATAGACTAGAATTCAGATGTTAAGAAAAAAATACAGTAATACAATTTAAATGTCAAGGTAAAAAGGAAGAATAATACAATCTTGAAGTACAGGGGTGAAACAAACTACTATTTTAAGTCGGGGGCAAGAATGATAAAAGTCTAAGTTTGAAGAATTGAATCAATTGGGGTATATAATTTAATAATGGTGGTGATCCATAGTGTAATAATTTGAATGGAATCCAGTATTGGGGAAGATCATTTTTATTGGAAGCGTCGATGTGGAAAAGATAAAACCAGGTCAGATTTTCAGTTATAAGACATTTGTTTTTCTATATGAATTTTATTTTATTTTAATATTGAATTTGCTAAATAAGATATGCTTGTAAAAGTCAACAAAAGAGGTTGCATACGTATTGAATGAATACTAAAAAAAGAAACAGGTTTAGAATATTCTACATTTGTTGGTCAGGATCATACATTTTCTTTGGTGACTTTGAGTTTTGAGTAAATGATTGTTAATAAATGAGATGTATAAAATTAACTGATTGAAAAGTGTATTTCGAATAATTTCAAAAGCTGTACATAACATATTGGTTCTATTATACAAAATCTAAATTTACTGAATTTTATAATTGCAAATAAATGCTAGCCGAGGTCATAAGATTTAAATAGTACAAAAGGCGGAGCCACAGTTCAACAGGAAAGTGATAACTTACAAGGCGGTAACGTATCGAATTTTTCCATTGGTAGATAGAGTTGTTTACAGATAAAGTCCAGTTGATAGCGATATTAAGAAAACAGCTGGAGTAGGAAATAATTACACTTAATCGTGAATATTAAAATGGTGGTCCAATAATTTAGAGTATAGCAAATAAATAATGCAACACAAAGTCGGGGCATGATAATTATTCCAATAGCACAGCAATAAAGAAGGCAGCTCAACGAAGGGACACGAGTATCGAATAATATAGCAATAAAGATAACAGCCCAACGTCGGGGCATGATAATTCTTCGAATATTACAGCAATATATATATATATATATATATATATATTATTGTGGAAGTCACCTTTAGAAATAGTCCCAGCGTTGGGTCGTTATTATATTGTGAAGTTTATCTCTTCTGCTCCGATCTCTGTCTTAAAATTTGCTACGTACCTAGACGTAGCCGGAAGAAACGTAAATACCAGGCTAACTACCAACGCGGAGAGTGGAGAGATTCACCTACATACCAAAAGAACAACAAAAAACACAATTATCTATTAACAATAAAAATAAATAAAGGATTCTGTACAAACAAACCAAAGAAATAAATTAAGCGTTAGTTACTATTTCAAAGCAAACAATTATGTGATACGAACAATTTAGTACTTTAGATACGAAGTGCGCATCTCGTATTTTGCTCAAAATAAAACTAATCAGTAGAAAATAAACATGTGAGAGCTTTTGTCGAGCGTTTTTACAATTGCACATAATACCTTTTGTAAAATAAACTAATCAGTAGAAAAGAACTAACGTGTGAGAGCTTTTGTCAAACATTCTTTTAAATTGTACATAATAGCGTTTGTAAAATAAACTAATCGGTAAAAAAGAATAAGCGTGTGGGAATTTTTGTCAAACATTTTTAACAATGGTACATCACACCTGTAGAGCGATAGTATCGATTTGCAGCAACAAACAATAGTCCTACAGTGTCACCTTTCTCATCATGTAACTACACCCAACGCTGATAAGGAATATGCCCTTGATGTACATAAAAGGAAACAAGTTGTATACCTGTATGTGTCGGGATACTTAGCTGGCACGCCCTCTAGAGTTAATCAGCACTGCATCGCCACCGGCGTTGGGATCTATTTACTCTGTTACCATAACGGCACTAGCGACCTACAGGCAACGGCAGTTGATCTGTGGCAAAAAACAGTTGGGCCTACATAAAAAAGAACCAAATTGGCCTCCAGCTAAGAGCTAAAAGAGAATCTGATTAGGATGGGTAAGCGCGGAAAAATTCACCGATACACGCAAGATACCTCCTACTTGTCAAACACGAAAACGTGCATCACTCTTGAAGTACTAAGACGAGTAATATAAAAAATATTTCAACGCACAAGTTGCAGAATCAAATTAAAAATTTGTTCAAATAACACGAGTTGGAACTGCAATCCTTGCGTTATCAAAGTGCGATTAGCAAACTGTAAAACACGCTATCAAATAATATTAGGATCCATTATTTCAACAAGTCTTTAGATGGGAAACACAAGAGAAAGCAATCATATGTTAACGGAATGTTTAACAAATTAACGGATACCTAAAACAAGGTATTGACCCTTTAATTTATCGAATAAATTTTCGTTTCAAAAGCAAAATGGATTTGAGTTAAAATTATGTTAAAGCAGGTTTACTCTGACAGGTACACTATATAGGGTGTTGGAGAATTTAAGAAGAAATGGAATTTATTCGAGCGTTTAATGACTTAACCAGGGAAAAAAGGGTATTTAATTTATATTGAAAAATAAATGTAACAAACTCTTCTGAATATTTCAAAGAACCTTACCTGGACTGGTGAAAATCGAACTTCAGCTAACTGCCACTAAGCTATAATTTTAAAAATACTTCCCTACAATCCTATCAAAAAAACGCAACTACCAAAATATATCACACTCTATTTACACAAATAAACAAAAAATTATCTTCCAAATCATTGTCCATTACAACAATTAACATACATAAAATTACATATTTTTGTGAAGAAAACAATTAATTTTTAAAATGTGTTTGGATCAAATATTTTTAATTATACATATACCCTATTTAAAGTGGGCTAATCTCATACCTGACTTTAAACCTTGTCTTAATATGAGCTCACAGTAAAACCCTTTTAAACCTGTGTGCAAAGTTTATCGCACTGCAATAACTAAAGTCCCTTTTATTTTGTAGATAAACAGCCTTTGTATCGTTATATAAATGATCCTTTTCTACATAAACATATTTTCATTTAAATATAAAGTTCAATAAAATTTTAAGTCCATAAAATTCATAAAATAAGCACCCAAAAATTACAAGGTGTTGAAACACATCAAATAAGTCAACAACAATGTTAAAAATAATTGTTACCTGGTAACCACTACACAACTTGCATCTGCCATCCAGCCCTCGATGATGTTACCGTCTATGATGCCATGGAACCGCTCTCTGCTTGGGTCTCTTACCAATGCAGTCAGCACGAAGCTATCCTAATCTCACCAACCAACCATTGATAGTGCATCCAAACTTCCTCTATTCCTGTACTGACTTTATGTACCATCCGTTAATCGCGTCTTGATGCATTCACAATTGCATATCCATCTTGGGACGCCTTGCAATTCCCAGCAATCAAATTAATTGTAGTATGTACTTACATGACTTACAGAAGCTTCGCTTTTATTAGTATAGATCTTTCAAACAACAAGTGCAACAGCACACGCACTTGAGTGTAATAACAACTTTTAAAAAACACTGAATAATATTTACTATTATTAGAATTCACGTCGACGACAAGCGAAGAAAAGAAGATAGTTTCTCACCCCCTTACAGCTGGTTATATAGACCACAAATACCCCCTCCCCTGTTGTTTAAGTTTCCACCACACATAAACAAACGTTCTCGGTTTCACCGTAACCCTTGGCACACTTCTCAAAAATACCAACTCCTAACCGACACAAAATTCTACATAATTTTCCCCCCAAACATCAACGGAATTTTCAAGCACGTACTCTACAAAATACCACGAAAATCGTTTTTACCCGTATAACGGCTGGTCCGCTTCGCCGAAAACTAGCCTCAACTGAATATCAAATCCTATAATATTCATGCCCCACATGTAAGACGAACCTAGTTCTTTTTTCCTTTATCTCGTATACAACCATTTTCTCTCTCACGCTTCGTTATACAAATCCCACTTCGATACGTACCCACTCTAAATCTTAGACAGTCACGCGACCCCTTCTACCTGTAGCCTCCAATAACATTTCTTACTTTCTCTCCCTATTTAAAATCGATATCGTATACAAACATCTTCCACCTTAATTTTGCTTATAGCTTCAAAACCGTCTTTGTTACCAAATCTAACCGATATCCGACATTTGCATTTCACTCCTTTATATGATATAACCAGTCTGTCTTTGTTTTTTTATCGATCCGTACCTGCCTTAACGTCTATTTAAAATCTTAGAAAATATTGATTTTCTGATGAGGTTGTTGACAACACGCGCTCCATACATTAAATAATCGTTACCTAAAATGTGCTTGTTGTAACCGTTGAGTTTTCGTTTATTGATTTTCTTTCCTATTCTTTTCCAACAAGCTCGTGTTTTTAAATGCTATCTTATGCTAAATAATATTGAACTGTTTCTACTTCACTAAATTATGCCCGTAAATTATTACTCTTAAAGTAAATTAGAGTTAAAAAGCTTTTTAGCTATTGTATGCCGTTTATTCTATAACAAAGGTTGCATTTTCATCCTGTACACAAATCTGCTCCCTATATATTGACATTTCCTTGCAAATAAGTGCAAAGCTGAAACTAAAATGTAATTAACCCTAAAATTCCTACATCAAATTACTTAATTGTTACATTTACTTCTAACCTACAAATTACATAGTAATATATATATATATATATATATATATATATATACATATATAATAAGTAAGTTAATGAGTCTTCAATTAATACAAAGTAAAAAAAATTATTGGAAAGTGACTCAAACTTAGCCACAAAAGCATTCTGTGTGGTTCATCAGGACATAAGTAGCAAAGTTGTAATATTTAATACAGACACATTATGGGAAGTACAGCATCACCTAGCTCACAATTTGTGTCTTCGTGACGTTTCATCTGGCATCAAAGGTTTTTAGCAACAGTCGGCGTGGAGGAGATTCGGCTCAACTACCTTTTTCCATAGCAAAAAGTTATAATTTGAAAGATAAGTGAGTTTAGTGAGTCCTCAATTAATATAAAGTAAAAAAAAATTTATTGGCAAGTGACTCAAATTTAGGATGCCCTTGTTGCTAAATTTGAGTCACTTGCCAATAATTTTTTTTTACCTTGTATGTATATATATATATATATATATATATATTATCGTGTAGGTTATATGTAAAAATGGATAAATAAGTCAAGAAAGTAATTTTGTAAAGACCTTGTATATAGGAAACAAGAATATATTATTTACGCTTCAAATTAATTAATTTTAACTTTTAAAACAAATATATAGTAGCATACGTTTGTATCAATAAGTCGTAATTTTAAAGTTGCATAGTGTGGAAGCTTTGCAGTGCATAAAAACTCAAGAAGGATGTGAGAACAAGTAGCTTTGATATTCTAAGGTTGTAAATCGAGCACATCAAATAATAGGGGGAAAGCTTTTGTTTACAAAGTATAAAATCAATAATTTAAGCATGTTTTAATTCCATGTAAGTAACGTGTAGTACGAAAAACTTTGCAGTATATAAAATCGATAATGTAAACGCGTACATTCATTTAACTAACAAAGCGTCCGTTAAAAACAAATCTCAAGGAAGTATACAGGCTAAACAACTTGGGGAGAATACAATTTCAAACTGGCAAACAATTCATAGAAAGCACTTTCAGATAAATAAACAATTCGAGAAATCATAATGTACGTTGAAACAATTCTTTAGAAATTTGGGCTAACGATCGAAGCGAAGGTGGAGAAACATCAGGTTATTGCAAAACAAAGCAAGATATTCCGGAGACAAAATATGAGTAGTACAGAGTAGAGGAAGATGAAAGATAACAGACGTTGTACAAAACAGCTGTTTAAAGCACGTGATAATTTGGAAGGCTAACAACAATATTGAATTTAAGTTGCTATAGTGGGATTTTAACAAAGACAGCAAATATGGGGTAGACGAGGATAATAGAATTGAAAGATAGACCTGAACGGGGGAAATGTGTTTGGATTGGTTGGATTGGTTGGAGTGAGAAATTTTTCTGAGAGAATTGCAACCGTTGAGCATTCTAATGAATATTTCGGACTAAAGCGACGATGGGGTGAGAAAATTCTTAGTTTCGAATAATCGTTGCGTTTTGAAGCGAGGCAATTTTAAGAATCGGTTAAGGTGGAGGTAAAGATCTGTGAAAATAGGTAACAGGGGGTAGGCTTGAAGGCTTATAAATACACTAAGAAACGTAGTGAGGCTCTCTTATTTGTTCTGTTCGCTTCAGACCTATATGGTGTAACATCAAAGCTGAAAATTTGTAGATCGTGTGATAGTGCAGTCCGTTATTTAATTTACAAGTGTTTAAAAGCACGCGTTGGTGCTACTTCATGAATGGGGTTGTAAGTTTAAATACTCATAAAAAACAAGAGATGTTACAAAGGTAAGCGAGCCAAGTTATTTTCCGGAACGAGGGTGCTGGTTTTATGGTATATCCAGAAGCCGAAAAACATATTTGGACAATTATATGGGTAGCTGTACTGAAGGCGTCTACTTAGAATTGGATGAACGAGTGGAAATGAGTTTGCTGTTCATGTAGCAAAGGGAAGTTTGATGTAATTCAACGACGAGAATTTGGTGGGCGACGTCTACAGAGGTGTTGGTTCAAGAGCATACACCAGGTAAAGAAATTTGTTTTTTTGATTATTCTTTGAACATTTGTGCTGGTATTTTGTGTTAGAGTGATTTGACGTATTTGGTGAATATTTATGAACATAAAATTTATTTTGAGGGTTATATGAAAAAGACAATTTGATTTTATTATCTGAAGGTATAAATATATGACGTATAATTTTGATGTAAAGAGTAGTTTAAAAAAAATGCAATTTTCGTATGCATTTAGATTAAGAAGGTGTTTATATTGAGCTCACCATAGACCAGGGTAAATTTCAATTTAGGGTTTCAAGATAGGCTCATCTACTTGAACTGAATATAATGAAGTGTTGAAATAAATTAAATTTAGAAGAATTCAATTGTTGATATTGTGAAAATTTATGGAGATGTTTTATATCCATTTAATAATTTTTCACTTGTATAAATAAAAAGGTTGCATGTTTTGTTGAATTATTTGGTTGGTAATTTTTTTTGTTGGTAGTCTAAGTGATAGAGAGTATGTATAGAATGGGTAGGTATCTCTGAAGAAGCTGGAAGCAGAGCTAGCCGTGGTATGCTGATTTCGGGGAGCTTTTCAAGAGATTTAGGAATAAAAAATTTTTTTTCGAAAAATAAAACTTTGTAGGTGTTAACTTTATTTTTCAATAGGACTTCACAGCAAATTTATGACAGCCCAACATTGGGGCACGATATTTTTCAGTTACACAACAATTTTTATGGTATCATTCGTGGGGCATGATAACCAAATAGCAGGACACTGCATGTTTATGGCTCCCAACGGTAGGCCTCGAAGGTAATCCCAAAGGACACTGCATTTTTATGTCAACCCAACGCTGGGTCTCGATTGTTTAGGTTTAACCTCACTGCAATATATATAAGATAGTTTATTTTGTTTGCAGTATTTTGTTTACGATTGGAGTTTTAAAGATTAAACAAATATTATGCTAGTGCTATTAACAGGTAGGATAGGTATGTTAAAAGCGTGTATAGCTACTAATAATTGCTTAACATAAAAAATGCCTTGACGAGATGGGTGCTGTAAATCAAATTTGAATCAGCAGCAAGGGTTAAACAACAAATCATAACTAGAACCGACTTCTAGTTTACGATGGTCCTCTCCCCAGGAATCTGACCATGTTATACTAGCTGTAGCGTGTATAAACTATTATGAATATTGATAATGCTCTTCAACTACGGTAAATAAGTCAAGATATATCTTCACTTTAAATACGAATATTTTAATTTCTTAGAGACTTTGTTGAAGACGATCAATACAAACCCACTGGAAAACTGTAAAAGCATCTTATAAATTTCTTTATGTTATAATATTTTAACTTGCATGATTTATTTAGGAGAATGAATAATTTCACTTTTCTGCAATCATCAGGAACCATATATGGTAAAAGTGGTATAAATAGGTGTAGTTGGATTTGTGGAAAGCTTGGTCTTCAAGCAGACTTCGCTTGTTTACTGAATCTATTTGGGTCGTAATTTTTTAAAATATCATAATTTTGATTTATAATCATCTAGAACGTTTCAGAGTATTACAGGATCGCATAAAGTTCTAATTCTTAATAGTTTTGTAGATATTTGAGTTAAAAGTTTGCCTAAAATTTCAATTTTTTGGAAATTTTAATATTCAAATTTCAGATTTGGATGGATTGTCGAAAAGTAGAACCGGAATGTCTAATTAATTTCCGTCTTAACTTTACTAATTACAAAAATATTTAGAATCGATCCATAGCACTTTTATTGGTGTTCCAAGATGCCCGAGTTTGGAACTTCAATAAAAGTGCTGTGGATCGATTATTGGTTCTAACGAGCTTGAATAAACGATGTCTATGACAAATGTTTCAATTTGCTCGTTGTCTAATTATTTTTGCCATCTCTCTGATCAATAAGACTACTGCAATTATACATCATATTGATTTAATACAAAATATCCTTTTTACAAACAAATAATACATCTACAACGGCTTTGTCTTACAAGCAATATCTTGAATATAATATTGATAAATAAGATACAACTTTCTCTCAACACAAATCCTATATACTAAAAATAGGTCTTTAGTCCTGGAACTGGTTAGACGCGTACCACCATTGTTTCCTATTCTGAACTAACCTACACATTTCCCTGAAATTTGCACAGTCTGCATTTATCACTATCTGATCTAGGTCTACATCTACCTCTTTTTTCCTATCTCTGCTTGTAATATATCTCATACTATTCCTCAAAAATGCCTTAGAACGTATTCTGTCCTTCTATTTCTTCTATTTTTTCCACAGATATACTTGTTTCCCTACACTACTATAACCCAATTGTTATTAACTTTGTTTGTCCATGCTATCATCCCCATACATCAGAAGCACAACATTCCAAAAGGCTGCTACCGTTTTTCTGTTTGCTTTTCCTACTGCCCGTATTTCATGGGCATACTGTGCTGTGCTCCACACAAATGCTTTCAACAATTTTCTTCTTGTTTCTATGTTTGTTGTCTTTCATCATAAGCGCTATTCTTTCTTGTTAGATGCAGAGAAGTCTCCTTCTATTGTTTTACAATTATATACCCTATTTCCTCGACACTCATTAATTGTGAAAGGGAGTAAGCAGCCTTTGGCTACCAAATTCCCCCAACACTTGAACATTTACCGATTTAATATTTTTTCCAATATATCTTTTCGCACATTCAACATTAGTTGCAGATATTTTACAACCAACACCTGTAGTTGTTTATAGTAATCATCAGATTTATCTGCGCTTATTCTTTCGTCATTAGGTTTTCCGTCTCAAAACTGTTGGACACGTACCTGCACTTATTTATATTCTGAGCTAGTCTACACAGTTCCCTGAAATTCTCACAGAGCCTGTATACAGCACGGTTCCCCTTCTATTGTTTTCTAATTTTATGCCCTGTTTCACTAAGATTTAGTGAAGGGGGTTAAGCAGCCTGTGTCTGTCAAGTTCCCCCAACACCTACACACTTGCCAAGTAATAGTTTTCCAGTAAATCCTTTTACACAATTAACATTATTCGAGAATATTGCCCAACCAATACTTGTAGTTGCTTATAATAATCATGTTTAAGTACAGTTACTTTTTTCGTCATTAAATTATCCATCTTGGGATTGGTTAAATGCGTACCTCCATCGATTTCTATTCTGAGCTAGCCTACACGTTTCCCTGAAATCCCTACAGTCTACATTTTTCACTATCTGTGTGCAGTAGTCTTACCTAGCTCTACCTCTACTTTTTTTCCTATCTCTGCTTTTAATGTATTCCGCACTATTCCCTCATGCCGTAGTGTGTGGCCTATCACTCTATCCCTTCTATTTTTTACCGTTCGCCACATATTTTTTCTTCCCCTACCATTTTTAGTACCTCTTCATCATACGTCTGTAGCACCACATTTCAAAGGCTTCTACCTTTTTCTTGTCCACTTTTCCTACTGTCCAGGCTTCACAGCCGTACAGTACTGTGCTCTACACATATGTTTTAATCAATCTTTTCCTTGTTTCTATGTTTGTGGACTTTGAACACAGTAGTTGCCTTTTCTTGTTAAATGTAGCACGACTTTGTGCTAATCTTTGTTTTATATCTTTTGCGCTTTTCGCATCTTGCGTTATTTGGCTTCCTAGGTAACAGAAATCCTTAACCTCTTGTAAGTTCGTGTTGCAAATTTGTATTCTTGTTTTTGATTTATTTTCCCCTCCTTTGCATACTAGAACTTTAGTTTTGTTAATTTTCATACCGTATCTCTCTGTTACAACCGTTTCCATTTCATTAAGAGCAGCTTTTAACTCTTCCTCGCTAGATGCTAATAACGCTAAATCATCTGCAAATCTAAGCATATCAATTTTTTGTCCCTGCATAGTAATTCCAAATGTCTTCCTGCAATTGACAGTATTCATTGCCTCTTCCATGCACAAGTTAAAAATTAATGGGAATAGGGCACATCCCCTTCTCACCTGTTACGTTTTTTTTCGTGGCAGTCACGTTGAGCGCCAAATTTCTGCTACGTTGGCTCGTAGCCGTGCGTAACCCAAAGAAAATCAAAGAAATGACAGGGCTCAATCGGAGATTAGGGAGGGGGGTTGTAGAAAGCAGACTGATATATGATGTATGCGGCGTAAGGAGTTAGTAACAGTACCTGCAATAAAAGAAATTAGAATAGCAAAACTACAATAAAAAAGATTAGTCCTGCAAACCTGAAATAAAGAAAAAGCATAGCAGCAATGAAAAGTCTAAGTTATTCAGTAATTGTAGAATGTAAATAAAACTGTTTAGATAAACTATATAATATAATCACGATAAAAGCATTACAAAATTTTTTATCACAAAGTGAGGTAATATTGGGGAGTAGCAGAAACGTTTCCTCACACACCAATTAAACATAAATCAGACAAAATGTTAACAAAAGATAAATAGATAAGACACAATTGATATGAGTAATCCGGTAGTATTGATTTTGTTTTTCTTTCTTTTTTTTCTTCTTAGTAGCATGCACTTCTATTGTAAAAGGTATCAGAACGATAAAGATATTGCAAAACAACGGATAGATATTTAAAGTCATATCAAGTAGGAAATAGTTCAACTTACATAAAGTCCTTCAGTAACGCTTCCTTGCAATTGAAGTGTGGGATTCACGATGTCCTGCACTAACGAAGCACTTCACCCTTGACTGTGAGGGTGTTGATGGAATTTCTTACACTTTACACTAATCCCACCTACGTATTTCACTGGTGTTAGCAGCAGACATTATCATGCTGATGGAACTATGTAGCATTGATAAATTTCTTGTTAATTCTATTTCCTGAGACAATAATTTCGAAATATTGGTTAGAAAATTCAGAAACTACAGTATCAACTGTATTTGGATAATCCAAAGTATGCACTATTCTGATAAAAAAAAAGGGACCACGAAAACTAGATCGCACACACAGTACAAATATAAAAGACAAATCAACTAAAAAAACACAATCAATAAAGCACGTGCAAACGCCAAGCAAGCCCGTCAAATGCTCCGCACAAAAACGCGTGCAGGTCGAGTCCAACAAGTTCCATCACTTTTATTTCCAACAGAAAATCAACAAAAAAAACAATCAGTAAAGCTACGCGTATCACTAAAACCGTCAGTCCATGACCTTAAAACCCCGCTTGTGGTCAATCAAAACACGTTACATATAAAGCATACTTCCTTCAAAAGCCAGCAGAAGTACACTGCACTGCAGTTAATATACAACTTTTATTTCACAAGAAAAACAACTAAAAACCGTGTCGTGATTGTTCATGAACAATTCGAAAATTTAACCCGCATTAATTCTCACTATTTTCAAAGCAACAAGGAAACAATATCTTTAACGTAATTAATATATAGGAACGAAGAACAAACAACAACTCTTCATCTGTTTATATCAACTCATTGCTATTCCAACCTCTTATCGTAAATTATCTAGACTTGTATATCCATATAAGGAACAAAATTTATATGAATGCAGCCATCATATCTACTAATTAATTACGAGCTATTTATCATCTTCGATAAGTTGGAAAGTAATTTACGAATAATCCTATTTAAAATTCGTTCCTCGCAATTTATTGATTATATAAAATCAAACTACAATTTATCTATCTTTAAATTACTACACACGAGTTAAATTGCATACCATTCTGCATTATTCTAAAGTATTTACTTTATACAAACAGCGATCCCAAAGAAACGACGCATTCGCCCAAGGGGCCAATAAATATAAAATATAGAAACAGTAGTCGCAGAAATGTATTTACGAATTGAGCAGTGTAAAATGTTAAACTATAAAAATGCCCGTTACAACCCCTTTCCTATGTTTACTTCTCTACGTTCCTGCTGTAATTCTATTACTGCTGTTTGCTCTTTGAATAAGCTATGGACTATTCGTCTATCTCTATAATTCATTCCAATTGTTTTGAGTATTTCGAACATTTCTTCCATTTCACATTGTCGAATGCTTTTTCCCAATCTACAAACCCTATATACACGCTTTCCCTTTTTTCTATTGTTTTCTCCATTATCACTCACAGAGCTAAAACAGCCTAAACCCAAATTGGTTTTCTCCTAGTATTTTTTCAGCTCGCTTTTCCATACGTCTTTGTACAATTCTAGTTAATATTTTTGATACGTGTGATGTCAAACTTGTTGTTCGAAAATTTTCACATCTATCATCGCGGCTTTCTTTTTTGGCATAGTTACTATAATGTTACGTTTGAAATTTTGGGTATCTCACCTGTCTCGTACATGTAGCTTACAAGTTGGAAAAGACATTCTGTTACTGCTTGTCCAGCAGCTTTTAGAGTTTCTGCTTGCACCTTATCTGTACTCGGCGCCTTGCCATTTTTCAGAACCTTTAATGCTAATACAAACTCATCTCTAGGTATAGGCTATCATAGGTCATCATTTTGAATGTCTGATTCCTGATCTAATGCTGTAAGTTCCTCTCCTACATATAAGTTTCCTATATATTCTTGCCATCTACTCACTTTCTTTACATTTTGTATAATGACGTTTTCTCTCGCGTGTCTTATATTTTTACTATACGGTTTTCTATTCCTAAAATTGATTCTAATTAGTTTGTATGCTTTATCTGTCTTTTCTACTTTCATCTTAGTTTGCACCTTTTTGCACTTTTCATCAATCCATTGTTCTTTAGCTTTCTGGCAATTGCAAATAGTTTCCCATTTTATAGCTTTGTATCTCAGTTTTCCTGTTTCGTCTGATTTATTTTTGTATCTTCGTCTTTCTTCTATTAAATTCAGGATATCCTTTGTTATCCATAGTTTTTTATTTTCTTTTTGTGTGTACCCCAGAATATCTCTGGCCGCCATGTCTAGGCTGGATTTAATGTTATTCGATTCTGTTTCTACTTCCTTAGTATCAGATATTTTCTCGATATCTTTCAACAATTCATTTAACTTTTTTTCAAATCTTTCTCGAATATCTTTATATTTTAGTTTCTCTAAATCAAAGTGCCTTTTTCCGTTTCGTTTTTCAAATTTTTAAATTTAAATGCGGTCTTCATAATTACGATGTTATGGTCAGTGTCTATATCTGCTTCTGGGTAGCTTCTACAGTCTTTTACTTGCCTCCTAAACCGTAGTCTAACAAGAATGTAACCTATTTGATATCTTCTTATATCTCCTGGCATCTTCCACGTGTATCGTCTTCTAGCATGATTTTGAAATAATGTGTTTGTGATAGTTAAATTGTTTTTGTCGTAAAATTCTACCAGCCTGTTTGCCCTGTTGTTTCCCGCACCTAAACCAAATAAACCTACTACCGCTCCTTCCCTAACCCTCACCTACCATCATCATCATCATTAGGTCTTCAATCCTGGAACTGGTTAGACGCGTACCCTCATTGTTTTCTATTCCTAACTAATCTACACGTTTCCCTGAAATTTGCCCAGTCTGCATCTAACACTATCTGATCTCGGTCTACATCTACCTCTTTTTCCTTTCTCTGCTTGTAATATATCCCATACTATTCCCCAAAAATGCCTTAGAACGTATTCTGGCCTTTTATTTTTTCTATTTTTTCCCCCAGATATCCCTGTCCCCCTACTATTTCTATAACCTATTTGTTATTAACTTTGTTTGTCCATGCTGTCATCCTCACACATCTGAAGCACAGCATTTTGAAAGGCTGCCACCATTTTTCTGTCTACTTTTCAGACTGCCCGCATTTCACAGGCATACTGTGCTGTGCTCCACACATATGTTTTCAACAATTTTCCTCTTGTTCTATGTTTGGTGTGCTTTATCATAGGCGCTGCTCTTTCTTTTTAGATGCAGTTCGGTCTCCTTCTATTCTTTTACAATTATATAGCCGTCTCCGACATTCAGTGGCAGTTAGGGGGAGGGGGAAAGCAGCCTGTGGCTGCCAAGTTCCTCCAGCACTTAAACATTTACCGATTTAATATTTTTTCTAATATATCTTTTTGCACAGTCAACATTAGTTGAAGATAATTCACAACCAACACCTGTAGTTGTTTATAATAATCATCAGATTTATCTGCGCTTATTTTTTCGTCATTAGGTTTTCTGTCTCAAAACTGGTTGGACACGTACCTGCACTTATTTATATTCTGAGTTAGCCTACACCGTTCCCTGAAATTCTCACACAGCTTGTATACAGCTCGGTTTCCCTTCTATTGTTTTCTAATTTTATGCCCTATTTCATCGAGATTCAGTGAAGGGGGTTAAGCAGTCTGTGGCTGCCAAGATCACCCAATACTTAGACATTTGCCGAAATAATAGTTGTCCAGTAAATCCTTTAACACAATTAAAATTAGTTGAGAATATTGCCCAACCAATTCTTGTAGTTGCTTATAATAATCATCATGTTTAATTACAGATACTTTCTTCGTCATTAATTTATCCATCTTGGTACTGGTTGGATGCGTACCTCCATTGATTTCTATTCTGAGCCAGCCTACACATCTCCCAGAAACTCCTACAGCCTACATCTTTCACTATCTGTGTGCAGTAGTCTAACCTAGATCTACCTCTTCTTCTCTTTTTTCTTATCTCTTCTTCTAATATACTCCGCACTATTCCCTCATGCCATAGTATGTGGCCTATCATCCTATCTCTCCTATTTTTTACCGTTTTCCACATATTTCTTTCTTTCCCTGCCTCTTTGTTCTTAACTTTGTCCATGATATCTTCATCATACGTCTGTAGCACCCCATTTCAAAGGCGTCTACCTTTTTCTTGTCCGCTTCTCTTACTGTCCAGGCTTCACAGCCGTACAGTGCTGTGCTCCACACATATGTTTTAAGCACCTCACCTACCGCTAACCGCTGCATTAAGATCTTCCGTAATTATTAAATTTTCATGTCCTTTTACGTATCTCAGTATGTCTTTGATGTCATTGTAGATCGCCTCTACCTCTTCCTAACTGTAGCTAGAGGTGGGCATGTGTACTTGTATTATTACTATATTTACCGGTTTAGATTCTAATCAAACTCTAACCTCTAACCTCTTTCGCTCTTGTGTAAGTAGTTTTCTACACGTTTTCCTATCTTTTTTTCGCATATTATCCCCACACCCGAATTTCCTTTCTCTGATCCTGTATGAATTACTCTAAAATCTCCACTCTAAAAATCCCCCGCCTCTGGCCAGCGAATTTCGCTGATCCCTACTATGTCTATTGCTAACCTATCCATTTCAATTTTCAAGTTCTCTAGCTTACCTATTTGCTTTATACTTCTGACATTCCACGCTTCGACTCGCAGAATGTTCACGACTCCTTTTTTATATTTTCGGGTCACATCCCCGAAGTAGTCCCCTCCCGGAGATCCGAATTGGATGCTATCATCATTAATAACACAAGATTTCGTATGTTATAAGAATTAAATCTTATAATAATCGGCTTAGGTTTACCCTCGACTTTTTGAAATATTCGATGAGATTTATAAGAGGAGATTTACAAAGGCTCCATGCGCTACTTATATACGCGTAATTTGGTTTTCATTATTCCCTATATATCGGATACCCTCCTTCTGTATGTTCTCTGGTAACAGCTCATATTTTATCTCCAATTTTCAATGACATGCCTTCAGGGGAAGTTGTCGAGACATCCGGGAATCAGTTTCTTAACCTAAATTTAGCTAATCCTAATTTTCATGTGAAAGGATCTATCGACAAGCAATTAGGAGCATATGTTTTTCTTTGAATGTTGTTGAGCAATGTTATTTCGAGTCCTAGTAGTCCTGGACCCTCTGCTATAAATACCATTTTTGGGTATGATGTTATGAGGAATGTCTCAGATAAAGAAAGAAACACGGCCTCATGTTATTTTATTCAATCTTCTTTAGAAGATAATATCAAAAAATTGTAGGAACTTGAGCAAGTGCCTTCTAGTAGAGACATATAACCGTTCGAGAAGCATTTTGTACAAATACATCGTCGTAATTCAGATGGTAGATATTGCATTTTGTTACATTTACGGGAACATATCCTCCACAGTTTGGAGAAAGTTATTTAACCGCCTTGCGTTGTTTAACTTTCTTGGAGAAGCGTCTGTTGAAAAATAAGGACTTATACATTTTATATAAAATGGCCATGCAGAATTATATTGATTCATCACATATGGTTTTGGCTTCTGAGTTAAAGCCATCTAATGTTTATTATATACCACATCATGGGGTTTTGAAATCAGGAATCCACTTCGACGCAATTGCGCGTGGTTACAAATGCTTCGAGTAAATCATCAAACGGGATTTCGTTGAACGATTCATTAATACCGGGTCCAAAATTACATACAGACATTGTTGAAGTCTTGTTAAATTTTCGAAGGCATAGATATGCTTTGATAGCCGATAGTAAGCAGATGTATCTGCAGATACTTGTGTCTAAAGAACATCAGAATTTTGAAAAGGGTTTTGTGGAGATTTTTTGTTGGTGACCCAGTCAAAGAATAATTTTAACTCTGTTAACGTTTGGAATAAATTCGTCACCCTTTTTAGCATTGCGTACTATTAAATAGTTGGGCATGGATGAGTGGTCTAAATTTCTTACCGCTTCCAAGGTTTTAGGAACGGACATTTATGTTGATGATTTAATTACCAGCGGAGATTGTATTGACCTTTGAATAAATTTCGTTATTGGAAAAGGCAGGGTTTGAGCTTAAGAAGTTTGTGAGCATTGAACCTTTGGTGTTAGAACAATTGGCTGCATCAGTTCGGCAATATATTTCATTTGACAAAGACGATCTGGCCTATATTAAGATTTTGGGACTGCAGTGGAGTCCTACAACAGATTGTTTTTCTTATAGTATTTTGGCTAATGCGGATTTATGTACTAAATGCTCCATTTTGTTGGAGTCTGCAAGTATGTATGATTCTCTGGAGTTTATCGCGAGTTATTATTTTTGCCAAAAATTTAATCTAGTTGCTTTGGACTTTAAATTTAGATTGGGATGAAGAAGCTCTAGAAGATATAGCCAAGGCTTGGAAAATATTCCAGAAGAATTACCATTTCAAAAGTAAATTTCTAGTGCTCGATTTTGGAATCTAAGTACTTCCAAAGTTTGTGAGTTACATGGGTTTTGCCATAGCAGTGAGATTGCTTTTGCCACCGTAGTATATCTACGTGTAGTTCATTCTAATGGAGATATTAATACTTATTTGGTTATTAGTCGAACGAGGGTGGCTCCTCTTAGAAAGTTGTCGATTCCCCAGTTAGAATTGTATACAGTAATCTTATTACCCGACTTCATAACTTTTGTGGGAAGAGTTTTTGAAAACAAAATTAATTTGGTGAAAGTGATTGCATAGTCTTGTTTGCAGGTCGTGCTAGCGTGGTTAAGGGCTACATCATACAGGTGGAAGACTTAGTGGCAAATAGAGAATACAAGAACAGTTACCTAGTAATCGGTGGTTTTATTTTTTATCACAAAATCAATAGCTGTGATTGTGCGACTAGGGGCCTGTCTCCCTCTCAGTTGCTGCTTTGTACCCTTTGGTAGACCGGATCTTCGTTTTTGTATGAGCTTTATGAGGACGGGCCAATGCAACCGTCTTGGGGTTCAAATAAAAGGAGATTAAAGACAATATTTATGTAACGGCAACCGCTGAAGAAATTTGGCCAGCCGTCTATATAAATAGATTTTCGTCGTTGCCCAAGTTACAAAGAGTTTTTGTTATTGTTTGAGGTTCGTTAGTTAATGTCGTAAATGCAAACCTATTTTAGGCAATTCTACAAACCCCGAACTCCGACAGTCGTTATTAACGTTAATTAAATTAGTTCAACAAGTTGACTTTAAATTGGAGATGGACCAGATCCAAAAGCGTAAACTTTGTTCAAAGCCCATTCGCAAATTGATCCCTTTTGTGATTCGGAGGGTATCCTTAGGGTAGAGGTCGTCTCCATAATTCGTCGTTAGATTACAATTCAAAACATCCTATTTTGTTACCTTGTCAAGGAAGTTTGACTCGGTTGATAATTAAACATTATCACAAGCTGTACTTGCACCCAGGTTATAACGCATTGCTGTGTAGGCAATTTTGGAATTTGTTTTCACATCGAGCAATTCGTTCGGTTGTATCTGATTGTTTACTTGCTTTCGAGTACTCCGTAAAAGGGTTGTCTCTTCCTGTTATGGCCGATTTGCCAGAACCGAAAGTTTCAACGACCAAAGCCTTTAAAATTGTTGGCGTCGATTTTGGGGTCTCTTTTCGATTAAATCCAGTAAGCTTAGGGGAGCAAAAGTTTTGAATGCTTATCTTTGCATATTACTCTGCTTTTCCACTAAGGTGGTTATCTTGAACGTGTTTTTGATTTATTTGGGGAAGCGTTTTAGCAGCATTTTGTCGTTTTTTTGACTCGTATTGACGTTTGCACTCATGTGTATAGTGATTGCAGTACAAATTTTACTGCTGCTAATAAAGCTATAAGACAATGCTTTCATGCGGCACTACAAACTGAAAATTTGGAGTTGCATTTCAATCCCCCCTCGTCACCTAAGGTGGGTGATTTATGGGAGGCTGGAATCAAGTGTGCGAAAAAGCACTTCTACAGAGTTATTGGTGGACAAGTGCTAACCTTTGAAGAGTTATCTACTGTTTTTTCGCAGATCGAAGCTTTGTTAAATTCCAGACCTTTGTTTGCCAATAGTTTGGACCCTAATAATCTGCAAGCTATTACTCCCAGTCACTTTCTCACTTTTGAGCCCTTGGGAGCTTTCTAAGAGACTTGGAATGAGGCTAATTTTTTGCTGATGTCCGGGTGACAACGTTTGCAAGCCTTACACCAGAGTTCTTGGAAGAGCTGGAATAGAGACTATCTTAACACTCTACATCAGTGAACCTAACGACTTTCGCAGAGGTAGTGCGTCCATTAAATTGGGTAGTTAAGTGTTACTTTGCAATGAACTTTCTTCTCCATCGCATTGGAAATTGGGGCGTGTAGTAGATCTACATTCTGGGGCGGATGGACATGTACGGGTTGTGAGTATACGAACATGCTCGGAAGCGTTTAAGCGTCCGGTTATAAAAGTGTGTTCTTCGAGCCAGATAAACTTTATAATTTATTAGTGCTTTGTTTCGGACTATATTTTTGGATTTATTTCCTTATCTGGGAATCTGGGTTATCATTTTTTTTGTATTCCTTTTAATTTTGGGTAAAAACAGGGTTTTACGGTGGGCGGAATGTTTTGTTATGAAGCTACCTTTTGTTTTGAATATGATTAATTTTCGTTATCGCTGTATTTCGTACGTCGTCGACTCCTTTTGACATTAAGGCGTTATGCTTCGAAGTCCAACAGGTGCAAAAGATAAGAGATTTGGCGTGTAGTTGTTGAAGCGATCACCTGCATAATATTGGGGGTGAGTGATTTTTATATTATTTACCTGATATTTTGTTAATTATTATGTATTCGGATCTATAGTTTAACTCCTTCACGACTATCATTCATTAGTCGATTACGCAACCCCGTTAATTTGGTTAAACATGTAGTTCGGCTTTTTACCTCACTGAAACACGCAAACCATTCTACCGGTTCCAGTATTTAAAACATCTTCAAGGTGCAGGTCCGTTTAGAATCGGCAAATTTCGTACTAGTAAAAAACAATTAATAGATGCCAGAAGAGACCATCTAAGGAGGAGGAAGGAAAAATGGGTAACTCCTGCAAAGTGGCGATGGACTGTTACTTTAATCCCAAAAATAATTCGATGCATTAACAAAAGGTTCGGGGAATTAAATTTTCACATGATGCAAGCATTAAGAGAATGTTTCGGCACATATTTAAAGAAGATGGAAAGAGAACCTACCAGCAGATGCTAGTGCTGTAGTGAACAAAAAGATAGCACCATTATACATTTTTCCAATTTAGGAAATGGGAATGAGAAAAACTTAAAGCTGAATGTATCATTGGACACAAATTTACTAAATATACTTTTATAGGGTTGATGTTAAAGAATGAAGAAAACTGGAAGGGCATAGAGAACTATGTAAATGAAGTCCTCGTCATGAAAGAAAAAGGCGATAAATTGTCGAGGAGTATAAGTAGGTGTTTTATAGGCATTCTGCCGCCTCATTATCGTTTTGCATCCTCATTTTCCTCACATTTTACATGTAAATTCCCATAAGGAAAAAACGAGGAGGAGTGACTCTCCCCTTGCTCGGACACGCCACAACCATTTTGATTACGTCACACCCGCATTCTTTCCACCCGCGAGATAAATCTATCTTGTTTGGTATCAATTAATATTAGATTTTTCTCAGCTACCCGAATCTCTAGGAATTTTTTAGATTGCATCATCACCCAGGAAGCTACTTTCATTTTAAAATTTTTTGCGGCTAACATTCTGAACCAAATAGTTTTCTTATGCTAGCCATTGCATCTTTCGAGATAAACCTATCTTGTTTGGTATCAATTAATATTAAAATTTTCTCAGCTACCCAAATCTCTAGGAATTGTTTAGATAACATCATCCCCCAGGGAGCTACCCTCATTTTAAGATTTATTGCTGGTAACGATTTTTGCCCGTCTTTTTGAATTTTTTAGCCATGTGACACATCTTGTTAGTCTAGAATTTTATGCAGAATCCGAATCTGCAAACAGATTTAAAATAGGGAAGAGTATACGTGTTATCTCCACGTGGTGTTCGCGGGACAGCGGTTTTAGATTACTAGGGAAATGGTTGGTTAAAGCATATGTCTTGGGTAGCAAAAAAGGTTCTAAAGATGGAGTTAAATAAAGATGAGCAAAAATTAGAGGTTTGGGGTCTTTAAAAGGCATAACTTTATATGGGGTGGTCCTATTTAAAATCTATTTACAGATTTGGGGTCCCTAGAAAAATTTAATATTAGTTGATACCAAACAAAATATAGTTATCTTAAAAGAGTGACTACCTCGCAAATAATAAACACAATATACCGCTTGTCAACAAAAAAGTTGTAGGGAAATTCAAAGACGAATTTAATGGGGGTCCAGTATTAGAATTTGTTGGTAGTAGGGCTAAGTCCTACTGTATTGTAAGCGAGAAAGACACGATTGAAAAATTAAAAGGGTCTCACGAAGTGTAGTTAAGTAAAACCGCGGGTGCTACAACCTATAACGAGCATATATACCCAAAAGGGGTGGGCATGCAACTACGCAACAGTGCGTGGGAGAATAAGAATTCTCTCCAATAAGATATTAATGTTTCCATGTACGTAGCACCAGTCATCGGGAAATGGTAGAAATGTTAAACCTATAAAGGCAATTGGTAATTGTGGTTTAGAAAAATAATAGTTTTCTTGGACTAAATAAAATAGCTTAGACTGATTCATGTATATGGTTACATATTCTCGTACACATCCACAAACATCTGCTTACGTCCGTATACGGACATGGCGATGCCAGTAGTTTTTGTTTAACAAATATGAGGAAAGATGCGTTAGGTGTTAGTGTGTGGAAGCTCATAGAATCGTTGTATTCAAAAAGAACGATGTGGCGGAATGTATGGTGGTCCCCGTTAGAATAATCGAAAGTGGTTAATCGATCGTATTAGATGTTTAAATATGCGAAAGTGTAAAAGCCAACATAAGCAAAATTTAGTTATCAGACAAAAATTGCGCGATGTGCTATACGTTTAAAGAAAGCATAGAATGATGCTTTGCATCGGTCCTAGCACTAAAAAAGGCGACTGACTTTTTCAAACAACTACAAGAGTAGCAGTGACGCAGAGAAGGGGTATGCATGTATTATACAGCGCACTGTTAGTTTACGGGTAGCTCGGATGTGTAATTGATCATGACTTATAGATCCCTCGGGGGTTTAAAAATTCTGAGACCATTGTCGTTTGAAAAATGTTTGGAAATTATCAGAACGGGGGCGGGTCGAAGTATAATAGATGATTGATCGAGTTTTTTCTACCTTTTACGAGGGAATCGTAAGTTGACAAACATCGAGCATCTAATTCTCTATTTGGGTGATATCGAGTACTTGGCGGTTCTAGAAATCATTACTTGCTACCGTCCGCTATGTGGAAGATTTGGTTCTAGGAAATGAGCAACCTACGAAAGCACAGAATACTCGGTATTAATGCTAATTGGTTTAGTGACCGCGTTTGTGCACTCTTCGAGTGTCTTCGGCTATCTTCGATTGTTTCCAAAGAAAATATTCAAACCTACCATTTCCTAAAATATGACGTAGAAGTAATTTAAAATTAAATTGCTTTATTAGTAAGTATTCTGTAGACAACAAGTTTGGTATTCCCTTAGTAAAGGTTTAAAGTGTTTTATTAAGTTTTTGTTTCCGATGTTTCTACTAACTGCATTCGTAGCATCGACGATGCGAACCTGGTGCATGCATTGGCGCTAAATGTACTGGACGAGCAGCAACGATTGGGAAAAGATGACGTTATTTAGTTCCCCGCTGAATCCTCAAACATCGTTCGGCCGTCTTCGGAAACCTTCGGTTTGCATTCTATAAGGTACATAAAGCAGGTACGCAAGAGTAAACTCTTTAGTTATAAGTTAGTTCGCTTACAAGTTTAACCAAAGTCCTATAGCGCGGATTTTGTTTTGTACTAAAATGGTACCTGCAAACGTTTTTAAATGCAACTCTTGCGGTGCTTCCTATACCTGGAAAAATGCTCTCAAACGGCACCAGAACAAATGTTGTGGTGTAACATCGTCCACGATTAAGCTTATACAACCGTCCGCAGCAAAGTACTTTAACTGTGGGTCTTGCGGTATCGCTTTTACGAGAATGGGCAGCTTACAGCGACACAAGGAAAAACAGCACGGTATGTCATTAAGCCGTAAACGTTCAGCTCCGCCAGCTGTTAAAGGGTCTTGTACGAAACAACCACGAATTATGTGTAAAGTATGCGATTTCGAAATGGAAAAGACTACCTATGCCGCACACTTAAGGAGCAACAGACATAAAAATGCATCAGTTACCGCTACTAGCGACGATGGTGTAGAAATGGTTAGTACAGCGTTTAACAACCGTATGGCTAGCTATCGCATAAAGAACGCCAGTGTCGGCGATGGAGTGTCCGAGTTTCTTTGGAAGCAGAAAGAGCGGTTTATTCGATTAATTAATGAAAAAAGAATACAACATACAGCAATAAAAGTTTTTGGAAAAGCTGCTCGATTTAGAAATAAATATTAATAAGTATAAGTCGATATGAGGAGTTCTAGGTTAAGAATAAAAATTGTGAATATGTATTTAGAAATGTGGTTTACAAAATTTAAACTGTATTAGTAAAAATTGTGTGTAATAAAAAGTTTTAAGAATGGTTTTTAGATTTTCTTTTAGGTATGAACTGCAGGAAATTTATAATTTAGAGAGTGTGTGTAAAATGGTAGGGGGTGGTTCGATTTTAAATCTATTTACAGATTCGGATTCTGCATAAAATTCTAGACTAACAAGATGTGTCACATGGCTAAAATGTTTATAAGGACGGGGAAAAATCGCTACCAGCAAAAAATCTTAAAATCAGGGTAGCTCTCTGGGGGATGATGTTATCTAAAAAATTCCTAGAGATTTGGGTAGCTGAGAAAATTCTAATATTAATTGATACCAAACAAGATAGGTTTATCTCGAAAGATGCAATGGCTAGTCTAAGAAAGCTATTTGGTTCAGAATGTTAGCCGCAAAAAATTTTAAAATGAGAGTGGCTTTCTGGGGGATGATGCAATCTAAAAAATTTCTAGTGATTCGGGTAGCTGAGATAAATCTAATATTAATTGATACCAAACAAGATAGGTTTATCTCGAAAGATGCAATGGCTAGTCTAAGAAAGCTATTTGGTTCAGAATGTTAGCCGCAAAAAATTTTAAAATGAGAGTAGCCTTCTGGGGATGATGCAATCTAAAAAATTCCTAGAGATTCGGGTAGCTGAGAAAAATCTAATATTAATTAATACCAAACAAGATAGATTTATCTCGTGGCTGGAAATGTGGAGAAAGATTTATCTCGCGGGTGGAAAGAATGCGGGTGTGACGAAATCAAAATGGTTGTGGGGTGTCCGAGCAAGGAGGAGAGCAAGGAGAGAGTCACTTTTCCTCATTTCCTCCTTATGGGAATTTACATGTAAAATGTGAGGAAAATGAGGCGGCAGAATGTCTATAAAACACCTACTAGTATATTAAATTTTCCCCGCAGCAACTTGATGTAATATCTTGTGGCGTCCTAGGTTAGCGAAAAGTGAGGAAAAGGTTTAGTCGGTAGGTTCATATAGTAGAAGAAATTTGACACTACTCCTGATATAACCTCTGGGAAAAAACGGGTTCGTGTTTAGATCGCACCCTTGGACCATTCCCACCCAACTTACACACGCGTCCTAAAAATATTTGTACTGAATTCAAGTCTACAATAAAAATCACATTGTATGAACCGAACCTAACTGGAGATCTCTAATTTGCTACCCAAAAAGTCTCTGCTGCTGGTCAACTAACTTCACCAAGCATTAGCAGATCGAGTTCTAGTCTAGCTCTTTTTATTTATTTATCACAATTCTTTTCCGCAGAGACTTCAGAACGTTCCACGCTGCAATTCTAAGGGAGTTCCTTCTATGAGGCTTCTTCTTTTTTCGCTCGTGACTGTTCTTTTGTGACCCCTCCCCCCCTCCCAGCATTCAATTAGAGACGGCCTCCCGATATAGAGTGGGATTGTGAGACTGCCTCTATCTACCTGGGACTATAAGTCATCTTTATGTTTGTTTTAATTTGTTGATCTTTTAGAATTGCATTTCCTGGAAAAGTAAATTGTTGGAATTTTCCGTTGCCTACCACGAAGAGAAGTAAAAGAATCGTTCATTAAATATTAAGAATGAGGGCTTAAAGTTGTTCTAATTAGATGTCTCTTACGTAACCAGTGAATCTCGCGTACTTTTCACCCGGTTTCAGATGGGTATAAAGTAATAAAGCTCTGTAATATCTAATGGAATGTACTTTTGTTGCCTTTTTCGAAAACAAAATATATTTTCTAAAATGAACGCAAGTTCTAAAACTTAAACGAATATTAAAATGAATTCGATTCTCGTATGAAAGCACTTCTATAAAACGCTTTCGGTAATCTGTTCTAATTGGAAATGAATTCTATTTCAATATTGTCGGATTGATAAATGTGCACATTTTCTACTGATTTTCGAGAACGAAAAGCTCGCTTTCAACTTTATAAAATCTGAACTAAAAAGCTTTTAAATTCAAGTTTCTGCTTTTAACAAAGTTAAAGGACAATTTTATATATTCTACCAATTTAAAATATATTTTGTCATATCTCTGTGCTGAAAAGGGTGTTTGTATATCATGATAATCAACAAGTTGAACGTGTCAACGGTTCCACCTTGTGGTACTATTGGCGCTATGTAAACCAACAGCATCTTCAGTAACTTCTACGTAATTCAAGACCCAATAGAGTGATGAACATTCTCCACCAATCAAGTCAGTTGGCACCCCGCCATTTTACTGAACACCGACAAGCATGGCCTACTGAGCTTTTCAGTCAAGCTGTGAATACCGCCGGTAACGTAGGGACACCCTACGTCGTTCATCAAAGTTCATACCGGTTACTTCACGCTTATTGTTTACTTCTGTTTATTGGAATGAAAGTGCTTGTGTATTTAAAATGATTAACGCGTTTATGGACAGTAATCATCATCTAGCATCGTACGGTCTTAAAATGAGCCCTAGTGGACATGAAGGTGGTGGAACAATTTCATCCCCGCATCATCAAAACCCAGCGGCGGCTTTAACAGCGCCTGATGTAGGTGTCGGTCAAAGCCACCATCATTTTCAGACTAATTATTCGCATCACCTAGGTCATTTAAATCCGCATTCGGGTTACGCGACGCGGGATTTTCTTTTGCGACGTGAGCATGAGTTTCCGACGGCGCAAACGGCTCCTACAGATCCTGTTCTATTTCATCACCCCCATCATGCTGCTGAAATGGCTAGCCATCATCAGCACCCACACCTAGGGACGCATCATCATCAAATGCTATACTCAAGGACTGATCATCACCCAGCTTATCACCACCACACACAAACAAATCACCACCAATATTTAAATCCAGCGGCCCATATGGGAATGCCGCATCATCCCGCAACAAACCCAGCAGTTCACGGCGCATTTTTTCGTTATATGCGACAACCAATTAAACAAGAAATGCAGTGTTTATGGGTAGATCCTGAACAACCACCTCCTAGGAAAAACTGTGGAAAACATTTTACGTCAATGCATGAAATAGTAACTCATTTAACGGTCGAACATGTTGGTGGACCCGAATGTACAACACACGCGTGTTTTTGGCAAAATTGTATGAGAAATGGACGGCCATTTAAAGCTAAATATAAACTTGTTAATCATATACGAGTGCATACTGGAGAAAAACCGTTTCCTTGTCCGTTTCCTGGTTGTGGAAAAGTTTTTGCTAGAAGTGAAAATTTGAAAATACACAAAAGGACACATACGGGTAAGTCTGTTTCAATATTTCACACACAAATTGAGCGGATAATTAGTTATGGTTAAGTCATTTAGACATCAGGTAGATGATGGGTGTATAGAAGAATGCGTCAAACATTTTAGGAATGTGGTGGGTATTCCTAGAGGTATCTAACAAGCTGACAGATTTCTAGTTAAAATTGGACATCTGCAAAGTCAGTCCTTTGGGAATTTAAATTTATTGTGTTTGTTCTCAGAGCAAAAAATAAACAAGCTCTTTTGTCCTGCTTGCTTGCTAAAATGCTTTTGGTACAACCTTGAAAAGTTTTTGTTGTTATGGATACAAGCGCGATTAATTCATAATGCGGCAACCGATGTACAAATATATACTTTGAGCTATAAAAATTAATTTATAAAATGAAATTATTTAAAATTATGGACTTTTAAATTAAAATAAAGCAAACTCTTCATACTTTACATTTCACAATTTATTCTTCTGACGGTATCTTGATAAGAAATATTTGGGAATTTAAAAAGAACGACCAATTCTCCAAGTTTATATAACGTTGTGTGTGTACTTCGATAATTTCATACTTCGATGAAAGGGTTGAAGTAAATGATAGATTCTGAAAACTAAGAAAAAGGGGTTGTTAGTTAAAAAGTTATACAAAACATTTTTTGAACATAATTACTTAAAGAAATAGCATAAAGAGAGCTGGGACTAGATTTTGAGTTAGTCCTTTACCACTACAGTAAAAATTGCAATCTATAATGTATAAAAAGCAAATAACAACCAAAAACAGTTTTTATTTAGTATTATTGTTCGAAAATGCAAACAATGTAACCATGTTAGCGACAAGTGGGATTAACATTATCAAAAAATTTTAAATCTTACAAATTTTTTTAAAGACACGTGGCTTGAAAATGATAAACTTTGTTAAATTAAGAGTGTCATCTACACTGGTAACAATTATTTGCTCATCTAAATTCAAAGCACCTTAAAATGAGTGTTCTGATATCAAACACGGGTTCGTTTTCTTCAAAATTAGCCTCTGCTGTTAAATAAGCGAATAAATTCAATTTTATTGTTGCTTTATGCTTGCAGTTATACAAGATGGTAGGTAGTCTTCGAGCTGAAATATTCTATTTGCTTTATGTGGTTAAAACTTGTTCGCGCCCCTACCGGTTAAGTCTGGTCAATCACCATGAGTAGGGTAATCATAAAAAATTATAATGTTTCATATTTAAGCGCAAGAACTTAAGAAATGTTGGCTTCTCAAACTGAAGACTTTAATCTAAGTTTGGAAAATGGGACCAGTCGAACTATTAGGATCTGGGTAATTTAATTTTTAATTGAGGTTGTTAATTTATAGTAATAGATCCGTCTCTTTCCCATTCTCTGTTTTCTGTGGTTAGTTAACTCTTTCAGTGACTTATATCAATTTTACTTACGTCTTTTTTATTTTGTGTATATACCCGAGTATTGCTTTTCTCTACCAATCAAACCTTCTGCACTGCTTCCCGTCTTTGTCGTAACTATTCCAGCCTCAAAATAAGACCCCATCGCATTCTATTTCTTTTTTTTAACAGTATTAGCGTATACTACCATTTTTCTAGTATGTTTTGAAACCCTTTCATTACTAATTTTATTTCTCATTATTCCGTAATACTAAACGTCGAAAGATTTTTACTGTTTTGCCGAATAATCATACTTGCGGCCGTTAAATGCTATGCTCTAAACGTAGACTTTCAAGTGTCTTTTCGTAATATCTAGAACTGCTTTAGGTTGGTATTACGCAAGATAGATTTTGGGTCGTTGGGAGCTTCTGTTTTAAATTTTTTTTTTCAATAACATTTCTATCAAGTTTATTTTTAATTGTATAATTACAAAAATTGATTTATTTTCTTTTACAACTTGAGCGTTTATGTTCGTTAAACGAGATTTAATTGAAGTTGACAAAATATTTTAAGTTACTATTTTAACAAATCAATAATTAAAAATTACAATGAGTGGTTTGAAACATCAACAATGTTAAAGTTATGAAGTTTGAAGACTGACTGGCGATCAGGGGCTTATTACAGTATTTATGAAGCTTCTGGTCTCACTTCAACTTGTAGAAAAGTGCAGATCTTGTTGTCTGCAGTTTCTGGATAATCATACAATGTCTCATTCTAAGTAAATTTGACTAAGACTGTTTTATTGCAGTTTATTGTTTCTGCAGCTGTAGTATCAGGTTGCGTCTGGAATACAAAGAAGTCGTTTCCTTTTTTATTTCTGTTAAACTTTAGTTATATAACCTTCATTTGATATACAATGTAACATGCTATTACTAAGATATATTAATTACATTTATTTTGTATACATTTTAATATGGGGGATATGTATCTCGCACTGCACTGCAAAGTTTTTTTCTTGGGTTATTCTACTTTCTCAACTCACTCGCTTATGGTTATTTGTAATCCAACTTCCCCTAGTAATAAAACTATTTACCTTCTTATCTTTTGATCCTAGTTTACCGCTATTTTTTTACTGTAATACTGTGTGTTACATCTTATTATTTTGTACTGATGTTGTTAGCTTATACTTCTATCCAATATTCCTTAACTTTGTTCATCACTATTTCTAATATTGTAACTGCTTCTGTAGTATGAAAATCTTCCATATATCTAAGCATTGAATTTTTCTTCTAAATTACGGTGCGCACTTCTTGCACCCTTGTATTTTACTAATTACTTGTTCTACATATAAGTAAAATAAAATTTATGATATAGGCATCCGTGTCTAACACACTTACTGATATTTGATTCTGTTTATCGTATTCATTCTATTACAGCTATTTGATTCCTATATTTTGCAAATGTCCCGCTTGTTCTTATAATTAATCCTGCTTTATTTAAAATTCTAAACAATGTATTTCAATTTATGCTGCTTGAATCATGCCTGTATAGCCTATTTACTATAGTGTTTCCTACTCTTATTCTTTTTCGTAAATTAATCTTAATGTTAGGATTACTTCAATCGAATCATTGTTCATCGTAAATTCAAACCGATATTTGACAAATATTTCTATGTTATAGATACCATACCCTGTTATATGTAATTTTATTTAATATATTTTTGAATAGTTGTTCATCACCTAAGTTGTCCTAAGGTTTCCTACTCGGCTGGTCCTACTTTCTTTGCAGACATTTCTAATCTACTTTTTGCGAAGTCTATTGGTAGTTCCAGGTACTGAAGGCAAATATGGCCCACTCAAATTAAAACAATGTTTTGCATTGAACCTGAATATTTTATGGGGCAATCGTTTTCATCAACATACTAGGTAAGTATGTGGCTAACATAGACATATAATGTAGCCTGTGAAAAATGATTGCTAGTAGATAATGTACGTAAACATAACTAACACCGCACTTACCGTACTACCAATATGGTTGAATTATATGGCCTATTTTCTCTAATAGTACTTTTTAAATAAACTACAGGTGTTCTTCTTTTGTTAACTTAAACCATTTTACAAGGAAACCTACTTTTATATTACCCTAATTCTGACGCATCTCAATTTATCCACATTTAAACGGCAATACGTTTTACCTTCTATTATATATTTTTAATCTTAATCACGTCTAACTCATCGAATTG
Organism: Platerodrilus igneus; assembly: GCA_036346225.1. Classification (NCBI taxonomy): domain Eukaryota; kingdom Metazoa; phylum Arthropoda; class Insecta; order Coleoptera; family Lycidae; genus Platerodrilus; species Platerodrilus igneus. The sequence goes on along the minus strand of JARFIW010001025.1, from coordinate 1,285,052 downwards.
TGGTCACTATCTGTATCTGCATCTGAGTAACTTTTATCATCTTTTACGTGATTGGTAAATCTATCACATCAGCTAGTAATATGATCTACTGAAGCCTCTATATATATTTGATCAGACGATTTTCGCATGTAGAACAAACGTTTATGATTTTTAAACATTACGTATCTTATAGTTGAATTGTTTCTGACACAGATAGCCATTATTTTTTCAGTTTAAATTTCTAAGCTGAATACTCACACACTTTACCCATTCAGTTAATTTACAATCGCATTAAAATATGTGATTAATAAACCATTTTACTTCATAACGTCTTAAAACACCTCTTTCACTGTTACCATATTTTTCGTAATACATTACATATTACATGTGTTTTTGTGTCAATTACAAGGAGAACAACTGATTGATTTTGTAGTCAGATTGATTAGGTTTTTTACAATACACCAATGGAATTTTAGAAGCATTCCCAAAATAGGGCAGGGCATTGGTAGCTCTTTTTTTGCAAATTGTTGACAAACAAAATTAATACTTTCATATCTTGATTAATTTTTCGGTTTGTAATTCACTTCTAGAGCCATTTTCAGGATTGTTCGTTGTACCTTCAATAAAGTTAAGTTAAAACATCCCTGGTTGAAATGGCCTGGAGGGTGTTATTAAAAGCTTTTGCGTTGCACATTTTTATTTCCTCATGATCATGCTTGACGTGGGCCATCGATAGGTATATGAATTAAAACTACTGTATCCTTTGGATTAACGTTAAATCTAATTGCTAATATTCTCTCACTAACAGGTTATTGAACGTTCAGTTTTCTTATTTATCGCATTCAGGATAAATCCTGCTTCTGCACGACTATTGACTGAACCTAAACGAATGTCTATATTCTCATGGATAGAAATCCTTTTTTGCAAGTCAGCCTAGTTTCTTTGACCTACGAACTCTAACTTTAACCTAACAATGTCCAATTTCTATCTTCGAAAGATCCGAATTACACGCTCTACATTGTATAGTGTTTTTCCTCTTTCGGCACTCATTTAAATTTTTTTTCCTACTGTTGTGGTATTTTGTTTTACAGAAAATAAACTCTGACTATACCTGCCACAGCAGAGTAAATTTTAAGACTATGTCTAACCCATAGTGTTTATACGTATTAAAGGTTAGTCGATATAATGCTAATTATGTTCACCATCGTATCCAGGTCATTTAAATCCAAATGTTGGCTATGCACAGCTTGCACTTGCTTACTCCGACGTAAGCATGAATTTTCGATAACACTAATCGGCTCATACGGATCCTGCTTTATCCATACTGCATCCACACCTAGGACGCATTACTATCAAATAATGGATTTGATCATCGTTCAGCTTATACCATCACAAACAAAAAAAACACTAACATATGAATCCATATGCCGATTCGTAAGAGAAAGCTGCATCTTCCAGCAGTATACGACGGATTGGCGGCTCCGTGGCGTAGTGGCATGTGTGTGACTACTACGCCCAAGGTCCCGGGTTCAAATCCCAACACGGTCCGCTTGAAAAATGTTAGCCGAGCATTTTTCACAAAAATACACCCGCGTTCGAATGTGAGGTAAAATGGAGGTCCCGTGTGTGTGAGTGTTGTCACGCACGTTAAAGATCCCTACCTTGCTTGGAACAGCAAAGGTTCGGCAAAATTCCAAATTTTCCAGGTAAAAAAAACTCGCCTCTTGGCCAATGTAGTACCTGCGGGTGGAGCATTGGAAAATCACATGTAAGTATACGACGGATTTCTTCGCTAAAGTGCGACAGCCAATTAAAAAAACTGCAAGTTTATGTATATATTTCGAACAACCAAACATTTTACGAGTGTAGTGCATATTCCTAGAGGTGTCTAACAAGGTGACAGATTTCTAGTTGAAATTTGTCATCTGCAAAGTCAGTCTTTTGGGATTTTAAATTTATGGTGTTTGTTCTCAGTGCAAAAAATAAACAAGCTTTTTTTGTCCTGATTGCTTGTAAAAATGCTTTTGGTACAACCTTGAAAAGTTTTTGTTGTTACGGATACAAGCGCGATTTAATTCATTATGTCGTGATCGTTGTACACATATACCTTGGGTTATAAAATAAATTTTTAAAATCAAATTATTTAAATTTTGGGATTTTTAAATTTAGATAGAGCGAACACTTCACACTTTACACTTTGCACTTTATTCTTCTTATGGAATCTTGATAAGAAACAAATTGAGAATTTAAAAAGAACGACCATTTCTCTAAGTTTATACAACGTTGTGGGTGTACTTCGATAATTTCATACCTCAATGAAGGGGTTGAAGTACATGATAGATTCTGAAAACTAAGAAAAAGGGGTTGCAAGTTAAAACGTTATACAAAACATTTTTTGAACATAATTACTTAAAGAAATAGAATAAAGAGAGCTGGGACTAGATTTTGAGCTACTTCTTTATAACTACAGTAAAAAATTGAATTGTATAATGCATAAAAAGCAAATAACAACCAAAAACAGTTTTTATTTAGTATTATTATTTGAAAATGCAAACAGTGTAACCATGTTTAGCGACAAGTGGGATTAATATTATCAAAAAATTTTAAATCTTACAAGTTTTTTTTAAAGACACGTGCGGTTTGAAAATGATAAACTTTGTTAAATTAAGAGTACCATCTACACTAATACAAACTATTTTCGCAGCTAAATTCAGAGCATCTTAAAATTCTGATATCAAACACATGTTCGATTTCTTCAAAATTAGTCTTCTCTATTAAATATGCCGAAAAATTCAATTTTATTTTTGCATTGTATTGCAGCTATACCAAATGGTATGTAGTGTTCGAGCTGAAATATTCTATTTGCTTTATGTGGTTAAAACGTGTTCGCACCCCTACCGGTTAAGTTTGTTCAATCACCATGGGTAGGATAATCATAAAAAATTATAATGTTTCATATGTAAGAGCAAGAACTTAAGAAATGTTGGCTTCTCAAACTGGAGAATTTAATCTAAGTTTGGAAAATGGGACCAGTCGAACTATTAGGATCTGGGTAATTTAATTTTTAATTGTGGTTGTTAATTTATAGTAATAGATTTGTCTCTTTCCCATTCTCTGTTTTTGTGGTTAGTTAACTCTTTCAGTGACTTATACCAATTTTTACTTACGTTTTTTTTTCTCTTGTGTATGTATATACCCGAGTATTCGCTTATCTCTACCAATCAAAAATTCTTCACTGCTACCCGTCTTCGTCGTAACTATTCCAGCCTCAAAATAAAACCCATCGCATTCTATTGCTTTTTTTTTAATAGTATAAGCGTATACTACCATTTTTCTAGTATGTTTTGAAACCATTTCATTACTAACTTTATTTCTCATTATTCCGTAATACTAAACGTCGAAAGATTTTTACTGTTTTGCCGAATAATCATACTTGCGGCCGTTAAATGCTATGCTCTAAACGTAGACTTTCAAGTGTCTTTTCGTAATATCTAGAACTGCTTTAGGTTGGTATTACGCAAGATAGATTTTGGGTCGTTGGGAGCTTCTGTTTTAAATTTTTTTTTTTCAATAACATTTCTATCAAGTTTATTTTTAATTGTATAATTACAAAAATTGATTTATTTTCTTTTACAACTTGAGCGTTTATGTTCGTTAAACGAGATTTAATTGAAGTTGACAAAATATTTTAAGTTACTATTTTAACAAATCAATAATTAAAAATTACAATGAGTGGTTTGAAACATCAACAATGTTAAAGTTATGAAGTTTGAAGACTGACTGGCGATCAGGGGCTTATTACAGTATTTATGAAGCTTCTGGTCTCACTTCAACTTGTAGAAAAGTGCAGATCTTGTTGTCTGCAGTTTCTGGATAATCATACAATGTCTCATTCTAAGTAAATTTGACTAAGACTGTTTTATTGCAGTTTATTGTTTCTGCAGCTGTAGTATCAGGTTGCGTCTGGAATACAAAGAAGTCGTTTCCTTTTTTATTTCTGTTAAACTTTAGTTATATAACCTTCATTTAATATACAATGTAACATGCTATTACTAAGATATATTAATTACATTTATTTTGTATACATTTTAATATGGGGGATATGTATCTCGCACTGCACTGCAAAGTTTTTTTCTTGGGTTATTCTACTTTCTCAACTCACTCGCTTATGGTTATTTGTAATCCAACTTCCCCTAGTAATAAAACTATTTACCTTCTTATCTTTTGATCCTAGTTTACCGCTATTTTTTTACTGTAATACTGTGTGTTACATCTTATTATTTTTGTACTGATGTTGTTAGCTTATACTTCTATCCAATATTCCTTAACTTTGTTCATCACTATTTCTAATATTGTAACTGCTTCTGTAGTATGAAAATCTTCCATATATCTAAGCATTGAATTTTTCTTCTAAATTACGGTGCGCACTTCTTGCACCCTTGTATTTTACTAATTACTTGTTCTACATATAAGTAAAATAAAATTTATGATATAGGCATCCGTGTCTAACACACTTACTGATATTTGATTCTGTTTATCGTATTCATTCTATTACAGCTATTTGATTCCTATATTTTGCAAATGTCCCGCTTGTTCTTATAATTAATCCTGCTTTATTTAAAATTCTAAACAATGTATTTCAATTTATGCTGCTTGAATCATGCCTGTATAGCCTATTTACTATAGTGTTTCCTACTCTTATTCTTTTTCGTAAATTAATCTTGATGTTAGGATTACTTCAATCGAATCATTGTTCATCGTAAATTCAAACCGATATTTGACAAATATTTCTATGTTATAGATACCATACCCTGTTATATGTAATTTTATTTAATATATTTTTGAATAGTTGTTCATCACCTAAGTTGTCCTAAGGTTTCCTACTCGGCTGGTCCTGCTTTCTTTGCAGACATTTCTAATCTACTTTTTGCGAAGTCTATTGGTAGTTCCAGGTACTGAAGGCAAATATGGCCCACTCAAAGTAAAACAATGTTTTGCATTGAACCTGAATATTTTATGGGTCAATCGTTTTCATCAACATACTAGGTATGTGGCTAACATAGACATATAATGTAGCCTGTGAAAAATGATTGCTAGTAGATAATATACGTAAACATAACTAACACCGCACTTACCGTATTACCAATATGGTTGAATTATATGGCCTATTTTCTCTAATAGTACTTTTTAAATAAACTACAGGTGTTCTTCTTTTGTTAACTTAAACCATTTTACAAGGTAACCTACTTTTATATTACTCTAATTCTGACGCATATCATTTTATTCACATTTAAACGGCAATACGTTTTACCTTCTATTATATATTTTTAATCTTAAACACGTCTAACTCATCGAATTGTGGTCACTATCTGTATCTGCATCTGAGTAACTTTTATCATCTTTACGTGATTGGTAAATCTATCATCAGCTAGTAATATGATCTACTGAAGCCTCTATATATATTTTACAGACGATTTTCGCATGTAGAACAAACGTTTATGATTTTTAAACATTACGTATCTTATAGTTGAATTGTTTCTGACACAGATAGCCATTATTTTTTCACTTTAAATTTCTAAGCTGAATACTCACACACTTTACCCATTCAGTTAATTTACAATCGCATTGAAATATGTGATTAATAAACCATTTTCCTTCATAACGTCTTAAAACACCTCTTTCACTGTTACCATATTTTTCGTAATACATTACATATTACATGTGTTTTTGTGTCAATTACAAGGAGAACAACTGATTGATTTTGTAGTCAGATTGATTAGGTTTTTTACGATACACCAATGGAATTTTAGAAGCATTCCCAAAATAGGGCAGGGCATTGGTAGCTCTTTTTTTGCAAATTGTTGACAAACAAAATTAATACTTTCATATCTTGATTAATTTTTCGGTTTGTAATTCACTTCCAGAGCCATTTTCAGGATTGTTCGTTGTACCTTCAATAAAGTTAAGTTAAAACATCCCTGGTTGAAATGGCCTGGAGGGTGTTATTAAAAGCTTTTGCGTTGTACATTTTTATTGCCTCATGATCATGCTTGACGTGGGCCATCGATAGGTATATGAATTAAAGCTACTGTATCCTTTGGATTAACGTTAAATCTAATTGCTAATATTCTCTCACTAACAGGTTATTGAACGTTCAGTTTTCTTATTTATCGCATTCAGGATAAATCCTGCTTCTGCACGACTATTGACTGAGCCTAAACGAATGTCTATATTCTCATGGATAGAAATCCTTTTTTGCAAGTCAGCCTAGTTTCTTTGACCTACGAACTCTAACTTTAACCTAACAATGTCCAATTTCTACCTTCGAAAGATCCGAATTACACGCTCTACATTGTATAGTGTTTTTCCTCTTTCGGCACTCATTTAAATTTTTTTTCCTACTGTTGTGGTATTTTGTTTTACAGAAAATATACTCTGACTATATCTGCCACAGCAGAGTAAATTCTAAGACTATGTCTAACCCATAGTGTTTGTACGTATTAAAGGTTAGTCGATATAATGCTAATTATGTTCACCATCGTATCCAGGTCATTTAAATCCAAATGTTGGCTATGTACAGCTTGCGCTTCCTTACTCCGACGTAAGCATGAATTTTCGATAACACTAATCGGCTCATACGGATCCTGCTTTATCCATACTGCATCCACACCTAGGACGCATTACTATCAAATAATGGATTTGATCATCGTTCAGCTTATACCATCACAAACAAACAAACCACTCTAACATATGAATCCATATGCCGATTCGTAAGAGAAAGCTGCATCTTCCAGCAGTATACGACGGCTTGGTGGCTCCGTTGCGTAGTGGCATGTGTGTGACTACTACGCCCAAGGTCCCGGGTTCGAATCCCAACACGGTCCGCTTGAAAAATGTTAGCCGAGCATTTTTCACAAAAATACACCCTCGTTCGGATGTGAGGTAAAATGGAAGTCCCGTGTGTGAGTGTTGGCACGCACGTTAAAAATCCTTACCTTGCTTGGAACAGCAAGGGTTCGGCAAAATTCCAAATTTTCCAGGTAAAAAAAACTCGCCTCTTGGCCAATGTAGTACCTGCGGGTGGAGCATTGGAAAATCACATGTAAGTATACGACGGATTTCTTCGGTAAAGTGCGACAGCCAATTAAAAAAAACTGCAAGTTTATGTATATATTTCGAACAACCAAACATTTTACGAGTGTAGTGCATATTCCTAGAGGTATCTAACAAGCTGACAGATTTCTAGTTAAAATTTGTCATCTGCAAAGTCAGTCTTTTGGGATTTTAAATTTATGGTATTTGTTCTCAGTGCAAAAAATAAACAAGCTTTTTTTGTCCTGATTGCTTGTTAAAATGCTTTTGGTACAACCTTGAAAAGTTTTTGTTGTTACGGATACAAGCGCGATTAATTCATTATATCGTGATCGTTGTACACATATACCTTGGGTTATAAAATAAATTTATAAAATCAAATTATTTAAATTTTGGGATTTTTAAATTTAGATAGAGCGAACACTTCACACTTTACACTTTGCACTTTATTCTTCTTATGGAATCTTGATAAGAAACAAATTGGGAATTTAAAAAGAACGACCATTTCTCTAAGTTTATACAACGTTGTGGGTGTACTTCGATAATTTCATATTTCAATGAAGGGGTTGAAGTAAATGATAGATTCTGAAAACTAAGAAAAAGGGGTTGCAAGTTAAAAAGTTATACAAAACATTTTTTGAACATAATTACTTGAAGAAATAAAATAAAGAGAACTGGGACTAGATTTTGAGTTAGTTCTTTATAACTACAGTAAAAAATTGAATTCTATAATGCATAAAAAGCAAATAACAACCAAAAACAGTTTTTATTTAGTATTGTTATTCGAAAATGCAAACAGTGTAACCATGTTTAGCGACAAGTGGGATTAATATTATCAAAAAATTTTAAATCTTACAAGTTTTTTTTTTAAAGACACGTGGCTTGAAAATGATAAACTTTGTTAAATTAAGAGTACCATCTACACTAGAACAAATTATTTGCTCATCTAAATTCAGAGCACCTTAAAATGAGTGTTCTGATATCAAACACATGTTCGATTTCTTCAAAATTAACCTTCTCTATTAAATATGCCGAATAAATTCAATTCCATTTTTGCTTTATACTTGCAGTTTTACCAAAATGGTATGTAGTATTCAAACTGAAATATTCTATTTGCTTTAAGTGGTTAAAACTTATTCTCACCCCTAGTGATTAAGTTTGTTCCATCACCATGAGTAGGGCAATCATAAAATATTCTCTAGTTTTCTATGGTTAGTTAACTCTTTCAGGGACTTATACAAATTTTTATCTACGTCTTATTTATCTTGTGCATATACTCGAGTATTGCTGTTCTCTACCAATCAAACCTTCTGCACTGCTTCCCGTCTTCGTCGTAATACTAAACGTCGAAAGATTTTTACTGTTTTGCCGAATAATCAAGACTTACGATCGTTAATTGCTCTGCTCTAAACGTAAAACTTCAAGTGTCTTTACATATTATCTGCTTTACATTTTAATATTGCGTAAGATAGATTTTGGGTCGTTGGGCGCATCTTTTTAAAAAGTTTCTTTCCAACAACACTTCTATCAAGTTTATTTTTAATTGTATAATTACAAAAATTAATTTATTTTTTTTTGCAACTTGAGCGTTTATGTTCGTTAAATGAGATTTAATTAAAGTTGACAAAATATTTTACGTTACTATTTTAACAATTCAATAATTTAAAATTACAATGAGTAGCTTAAACCACCAACAATGTTAAAGTTGTGAAGTTCGAAGACTGACTGGCGATCAGGGGCTCCTTACAGTATTTACAGTATTAACACCGCACTTATGGGCTGTATTACCAATATCGTTGAACATACAGCCCACGTTAAAGTATAATCAGACCATATTGGTAATATGGCCAACAGAAAAAACTCCTTAAATAGCAAACAAATACACCAATTAAGCTTTATTTCATTACTTAAACTCGGAAGATATAAAATAAAAAAAAGTTAACGGCACTCGATCTCATCATTGTCAGGTTCGAGGCCCACACATACCTCATGGTACCAAGTGAAACATTTTGAACACATTTGCATGTCCAGGTGGTCGTCTTTTTCACCGACTGCGTATAAGCATGACTCTTGCGAAACTTGCTTAGATGAAGACGGTGGGATAGCGCTTTGTTCTTATCTATAACTGCCAATGGTATATTTTTATCGCTTGAAGAAGTTTCATCGTCTAAACGAAGAATTTCTATTATGTTTTCAGCGATTTTATTATTATTTCTGGTTATTTCATCAGTAGGGGTCTCTTTGTTACTAAAGAAGATTTAAAGCTGTATCAGAAATTGCACTAGAACTCAGAAAAACCAATCCTGTAGCTCCAAATCTACTTGCAATTATATTCTGATGTCATACTTTTGGATCAAGCACGAAAAAATATTATGTTGAATCTAGTCTTGTTTAGGGTTCTTTCAGGGTGGGTATCCCAATATCTCAGAAGGTCCTGGTTCCAATTTGATTCGAAAGATCCATATACAGCCTTATCGAGTGGCTGGAGCTCATGTGTTGTGTTTGAAGGCAACTAAAATAACGTGATGCCAAGAAACTCACCTGTTGTTGAAAGCTTCATCAAATACAAGCAGTGTAGGTCCATTCGATTTATACCTATCAAAATGTCTTAAAAGGATTGCTCCTTACCGAGATACAGGGTGTTTTTAAAAAAAAACTCATTACTGTAAAACTATATAAAATTTGTTTATCAAACTTTGTGGTAAGCTAAGATACTTTGCAACATATTAAAATATGTTAAAAGTTTCTGGTTTGTTATCACCAGAGGTGTTCGGCATGGGAGAAGACAACGATTCCCCTTTCTAAATTCTACGCCACTGGTGGAATTGTAATTTTAGTATAATTTTTTAATCCGCCGATGCTATCTACTTAAATAAGGTGCTCTTGCTTCATAACGCTAAAGTCAATACTTATGGAGATATTTAAAGTTTAATATGCAAGCTGTAACAACTTTCATATTAAACTTTAATATCTATTTTACTAGGTTCGTAGAATACCAGATATTAAAAATTATAATAAATGTTGAATGTGACCTCCATTTACTTCAATGCATTCGTCTATTCTTTTGCTAAACGATCTTCTAACTTTAAAAAATATGTTCGGCTGATTGTTAATGATATTATCAGAATTAAATATTTGCAGTTACAATTCTTCAGGAGTATTAATTTCTTGACAATATACTAAAGATTTCATATGCCCACAGACATTGAAGTCTAGGGAAACGCAGTTGGGATTTCGAGGAGGCCAGGCAAATTCAATGCTGCCAATCCAATCATTTTAAAATTGTTCGTCTAAATAGGTGTACTATATTGAAGGATAATGAAGTGATGCTCCTATTCTGCGTAAACCACATATTTTTCTTCTGTTGAGTGGCAATAACTCGAGTTTGTCAAAGAGCGTAGTTTGAAGAAACTCTAAATAAGAACTACCATTCAAATTTGCCGGTAGTTCATAAGCACCCAATAAATTTTCTCCATATATACCGCACCATACATTAATTTTAAACTCATGTTGAAAGTGAGACTCTGTCAATTGATATGAATTTTCAATATTCCAACTGTGATTATTTTTTCAATTAAAAACTCCCCTACGAATGACAGTCGCTTCGTCGGTAAAGAGTGTTTTTTAATTAAGGGGAGGATTTTCATTCTTTTTATTTCTAATAGATTGTTTAAATTCCAGTCTTAAAGGAAGATCTCCTAGCAATGCGTGCTGTGCTGGTGAAAATGGAAAGGCCGTAGATCTTTTTTTAAGATTCTGAAGGATGACGTATGGCTTACTTCAGTAGTTGAAGTTAAACGTCGACTCTTTGTTTGATTATTATCAGCAATTCACACTAAAATGTCATTCTCCTGTTCAATAGAAATGTTTTAGTCGTCCCACATCGCGTTTCGACTTAAATTGGCCAATTTTTTCTAATCGAGTAAAAATGTTTATAAAAGTTGTGTAATTGGGTTGTAATCTGTTTGGAAACAATACGTAATATCTTCGAACAGCAGCACGACTGCTATAACTTTCTTGTGCATAGACACATAGTGTTCGGTCTCTTTGTCGCACGTTTGCGTGGTTAATTTTAAGTTATTTTAAATTTGTAGTTGTAAATCAAATAGTAAAACTGCCATCCCTTGTTCCCTTATATCCTGTCGTAAAAATTCCTTGTGCATGGGTAAATAAGTTGAAAAAGGGGTAGTGAAATACACTCTCGCATCGATATCAAAGCAGAATAGTCGGTTCTTCGTTCGGTAAAAGTGAGTTTGTCAATAGTGCCGCCGACTTTATCGATAAACCCCTAAAAAACACAGTGCAAGTGCAAAGTAACACGTACTATAATTTCGAATACAGTCCACTTAGCTGTAGAGTAAGTAACTACATCTTAGAACAACAAAAAACCGCGGAGATAAGTCGATATACATATTTATAAGACCCCCTGCGCTGAACACATAGCATACCCCTCATTTCACAGTGTGACCAATTATTATGACATGGCATTTTCTCTGGAGAAGCTTTTTAAATATTTTAGCAAGCAAAATATCGAACAACAAACAATAACGATTGAACTTTATTGTCAGAACTCTACTGGATCGAAATGATTATTCCAGACCAGAACCAACTAAAAAAAATTATTTCCACTTAAACCAGGTTGCCTATAATGGCTGTATTAAGGATTATCTTTTATAAAATGTTAACCATAAAGCTTGATTCAAGTAATGAATGCAATCCTTTCACAAGAGATACGGATTAATAAAAAAACATTAATAAAATGGAAATAATTGTGCAGCCCCATGTTCAACTTTAAACATCTTCATAAATAATCGCTTTAGCGTAATAAAGCAAAAGCGTCTTATTTGCGTAGAAGGCACTGGCGGATTGAAAAATTATACTGAAGTAACAATTCCACCAGTGGCGTAGAATTTAGAGAGGGAAAGCTGTGTCATCATTCCTGCCGTACGCCTCTGGTGATAACTCCGGAAATTTTAAATGCATTTTAATATTATGTAAAGTATCTTATCTTTCTCCAAAGTTTGATAAAAAATTTTTTTAATAGTTTTACAGTAATGAGCAAAAGATGTTGATACGCGCGGCTTAATTAAGAAGGAGCAATGCGGGTTGATATACGTGGATATTTAAGAAGATACGAAAGGAATGTTTTATAGGAAAGGTCCACCCAATATTACTTGGGATGCGAAGGATGTAACAATAGCGTATGCCACAATTGTACTTACTGAAAGGTTGTTTGTTCTATGACGAACGTACACTGTGACCGAACGAGAACGTGCGGGTTTCCAAAATAAGTGCACTGGTGTTTACTTTGCGACGACTGAATGAGAAGTCTGAATGTTTCGTGTGGAATGATAAGTGTAAACGAGTTACTATCCCGTATTCACTCTATCACCCTATTGTTTGAGGAAACAGATAAAGGTATAAGGGTTTAGGGACGAAACAAAGGTTTTTAAATTTTTGTATAAAAAACCCTGTATCCTAGTAAGGAGGAATCTTTTACCAAAGTGTTTTGAATTAAATCTTCATATTTTGGAGCCAGGATTTTTCAGTTAAAATATGCCCCGTTATTAATGAAATACCCTGTAAATATTTTGAGGTTTATGTGTGATGTTTATTGTTGCCATAAGTTCGGATATCTTGATGAAGTAGTCGGACACAACTCTACTTGATTAAGTTTTAAGCACATGCGAAGTTCGTACAGACAAATCGATATATTTCTTCAGAAACAAAGAGAGCCAGTCATTTTCAGCAAGTTGTTTTTCTTGATTAACATTATTTTTAATGTTGTTAATGTCACAATATCGAAACGTTTGAGGACGAACAAGTTTGAAAGTGGGGGCAATCCAATGTGACATTGTCGCTTTATTCTCTGAACAAAGTCTCTCTCTTGCTAGTACCTCAAAATGCTTGGGCGACCCAGTCTCATTTCTGACAAGTCCTGAATAAAATATCGTCCTAAGAGCGCCTTGGTATGCTGAATCTGTTCAAACACTTCTTTGAGATTCTTATTTCAACAGATTCTGTGGTGTTTTCAAGTTGATCTTGAGATCACCGCTGGGCAAATTTTTGCAAACTTTGCGGATAATTAATGGGGTCATATTAACCAAAACGACATTCAGGCAATATAATGCGCAAAATACGACACAGAGTTTCATCAGCAAATTAATATTTTGTGCAGAAATACTTGTACAACCTACGCATACACCTTTCTTATTTATGTACACCGATGACTTTGACACCATTGACAGGACTTCGTCAACAATTTCTACTAAAAATTATAACACCATGTGAATATGACGATGTTTCCACTTGAACTAGATTATTCCTGCAAAACTGTGGCGCCTAATGGTTGACTTAACAGCCATTAGTAGTGACGTATACAGGTAACAATCTGATTTTGACAAATTATTGATTATTTGTTAAGTTTCACGCTAGAAATATTGAGCGATATTAAATGCTGGGCATATTTGTCACTAGTACTGTATTCTGTTTTCTAGCCTAAATAATGTAGTTTGTCATTTGTGCATGTTCGTTCATTCCCGACTCTAATTAACTCCATTGACAATTTATTTACATTGTCCTTTTTGACATTACTTGCCTTAGTGCGCTTTAAAATTTTGTTCTTTGTATTTACATTTAGATTTTCGATTCTCAGCGCTGCATAAGTTTTCTATATTAGTTGTTTCCGATCAATTAAGTAATGAGTACCCTGCCTGCTGCATTGTTTGCTTCTATTATTCTTGCGGCTGTTCTATTTCTATTGCCAACTGTGTTTCAGATGACTGATTTTTTAATAAAATATCTGATCTGCCATTATCTAGTACTGATACCACATCATAATAATCACTGCATATGAATCCATATGCCGATTTGTAAGAGAATGCTGCATCTTCCAGCAGTATACGACGGATTGGCGGCTCCGTGGCGTAGTGGCATGTGTGTGACTACTACGCCCAAGGTCCCGGGTTCGAATCCCAACACGATCCGCTTGAAAAATGTTAGCCGAGCATTTTTCACAAAAATACACCCGCGTTTGGATGTGAGGTAAAATAGAAGTCCCGTGCGTGAGTGTTGTCACGCACGTTAAAGATCCTTACCTGGGTTGGAACAGCAAGGGTTCGGCAAAATTCCAAATTTTCCAGGTAAAAAAAAAACTCGCCTCTTGGCCAATGTAGTACCTTCGGGTGGAGCATTGGAAAATCACATGTAAGTATACGACGGATTTCTTCGCTAAAGTGCGACAGCCAATTAAAAAAACTACAAGTTTATGTATATATTTCGAACAACCATACATTTTACGAGTGTAGTGCATATTCATGGAGGTATCTAAGAAGCTGACAGATTTCTAGTTAAAATTTGTCATCTGCACAGTCAGTCTTTTGGGATTTTAAATTTATGGTGTTTGTTCTCAGTGCAAAAAATAAACAAGCTTTTTGTGTCCTGCTTGCTTGGAAAAATGCTTTTGGTACAACCTTGTAAGGTTTTTGTTGTTACGGATACAAGCGCGATTAATTCATTATGCCGCGATCGTTGTACAGATATACTTTGAGTTATAAAATAAATTCATAAAGTCAAATTATTTAAATTTAGGGATTTTTAAATTTAGATAGAGCGAACACTTCACACTTTACACTTCACAATTTATTCTTCTTATGGTATCATGATAAGAAAAAAATTGGGAATTTAGAAAGAACGACAATTTCTCCAAGCTTATACAACGTTGTGAGTGTACTTCGATAATTTCATACCTCAATGAAGGGGTTGAAGTAAATGATAGATTCTGAAAACTAAGAAAAAGGGGTTGCAAGTTAAAAAGTTACACAAAACATTTTTTGTACATAATTACTTGAAGAAATAGAATAAAGAGAGCTGGGACTAGATTTTGATTTAGTTCTTTATAACTACAGTAAAAAATTGCTTTTCTATAATGTGTAAAAAGCAAATAACAACCAAAAACAGTTTTTATTTAGTATCATTATTCGAAAATGCAAACAGTGTAATCATGTTTAGCGACACGTATTTCAACAAAGTGAGATTACCATTATCCAAAAATTTTAAACCCTACAAGTTTTTTTTTAAAGACACTTGACTTGAAAATGATAAACTTTGTTAAATTAAGAGTACCATCTACACTAATCCAAATTATTTTCTCATCTAAATTCAGAGAACCTTAAAATGAGTATTCTGGTATCAAACACGTGTTCGATTTCTTCAAAATCATCCTTCTCTATTAAATATGCCGAATATATTCAATTTTATTTTTGCTTTGTGCTTGCAGTTATACCAAGTGGTATGCAGTATTCGAGCTGAAATATTCTATTTGCTTTATGTAGTTAAAACTTGTTCGCGCCCCTACCGGTTGTCTGTTCAATCATCATGGGTAAGGTAGTCATAAAAAATTATAATGTGTCATATGTAAGCGCAAGAGCTTAAGAAATGTTGGCTTCTCAAAATGGAGAGTTTAATTTGAGTTTGGAAAATGGGACAAGTCGAACTATTAGAAGTTAGGTATTTAATTTTTAACAGAGGTTAATTAATTTTAATAGATCTGTCTCTTTTCCATTCTCTAATGTTTTCTGTGGTTCGTTAACCCTTTCAGTGGCTTATACCAATTTTTACTTAGGTCTTTTTTATCTTGTGTATATACCCGAGTATTGTTTTTCTCTACCAATCAAACCTTCTGCACTGCTTCCCATCTTCGTCGTAACTATTCCAGCCTTAAAATAAGACCCATCGCATTGTATTACTTTTTTTAAATAATATTAGCGTATACTACCACTTTCCTAGCATGTTTTCAAAACCCTTTCATTAATAATTTTATTTCTCATTATTCCGTAGTACTAAACGTCAAAAGATTTTTACTGTTTTGCCAAATAGTCAAGACTTACGGCCGTTAAATGATATGCTCTAAACATAGACCTTCAACTGTCTTTTCGTAATATCTAAAACTCCTTTAGGTTTTAGTATTACGCAAGATATATTTTGGGTCGTTTGGAGCTTCTTTTTAAAAAGTTTCTTTTCCAATAACACTTCTATCAAGTTTATTTTTAATTGTATAATTGCAAAAATTGATTTATTTTCTTTTACAACTTGAGCGTTTATGTTCGCTAAACGAACTTTAATTGAAGTTGACAAAATATTTTAAGTTACTATTTTACAAATCAATAATTAAAAATTACAATAAGTGGCTTGAACCACCAACAATGTTAAAGTTATGAAGTTCGAAGACTAACTGGCGGTCAGGAGCCCATTACAGTATTTATGAAGCCTCTGGTCTCACTTCAACTTGTGGGAAAGTGCAGATCTTGCTGTCTGCAGTTTCTCGATAATCATTCATTGTCTCATTCCTAGTAAATTTAATTATGACTGCTTTATTGCAGTTTATTGTTTCTGCACCTGCAGTATCAGGTTGCATCTGGAATATCAAGTAGTCGTTTCCTTTCTTATTTCTTATTTGAACTCTGTTAAACTTTAATTATATAACCTTCATTTGATACAATGTAACATGCTATTACTAAGACATAATAATTACATTTATTTTGTATACATTTTAATATAGGGGATATGTAACTCGCACTGCACTGCAAAGTTTATTTCTTGGGTTATTCTACTTTCTCAACTCATTCGCTTATGGTTATTTGTTATCCAACTTCCCCTAGTAATAAAACTCTTTAGCTTTTTATCTTTTTGATCCTAGATTACCGTTATTTTTTTTACTGTAATACTGCGTGTTACACCTTATTATTTTTGTGCTGCTGTTGTTAGCTTATACTTCTATCTAATATTCCTTAATTCTGTTCATCACTATTTCTAATATTGTACCTGCTTCTGTAATACGAAAATATATATAAGCATTGAATTTTTTCCCTAAATTACGGAGCGCACTCCTACCACCCTTGTTCTACGTATAAGTAAACTAAAATTCATGATATAGACATCCGTGTCTAACACACTTGCTGATATTTGATTCTGTTTCTTGTATTCCATTCTATTATAGCTATTTGATTCCTATGTTTTGTAAATTTCCCGCTTGTTCTTATAACTAATCTTGCTTTTTAAAAATTTTAAACAATGTATTTCAATTTATGCTGCTTGAATATGCCTGTAAAACTTATTTACTATAGTGTTTCCTACTCTAACGCTTTTTCGTAAATTAATCTTAGTGTTAGGATTACTTTAATCGAATCATTGCTCATCCTAAATTCAAACCGATATTTTGCAAATATTTCTATGTTATAGATATCATACCCTGTTATATGTAATTTTATTTAATATTTTTGAATAGTTGTTCATCACCTAAGTTGTCCTAAGGTTTCCTACTCGGCTGGTCCTGCTTTCTTTGCAAACATTTCTAATCTACTTTTGCGAAGTCTAATGGTAGTGCCAGGTACTGAAAACAAATATCGCCTACTCTTATTAGAACAATGTTTTGCATTGAACCTGAATATTTTATGGGACAATCGTTTTCATCAACATACTAGGTAAGTATGTGGCTAACATAGGTATATAATGTAGCCTGTTAAAAATGTTTCGTAATAGATAATAAACGTAAACATAATTAACACCGTACTTGGGCAATATTACCAATATGATTGAATTTTATGACCCACAGTATAGTATGATCAGACCACATTAGAAATATGGCCCTCTGTAAAAGCTCTTTAATAACTAAAACGTACACCAATTAAGCTTTATTGCATTACTTAAACTCGAAAATACAAAATAAAGATATTTAACCACATTCGAATTCATCATCGTCAGTTTCGAGGCCCATACATATCTTATGGTACTAAGTGAAACATTGTGAACACATTCGCATGTCCAGTTGGTCGCCTTTTTCACAGACTGCGCATGACTCTTGCGTAACCTACTTAGATGGAGACGGTGAGATAGCGCTTTGTTTTGAAGTTGATAGAGTTGAAGACCACGCAGTTTTTTGGTCATGGCTTTCAGAAAAAAGAACTTTTGCCACTTACTAAGCTTTGTAATTCAAAGTTTTACGATGTAAAATTTTTACTTTACTTTACTTTCCATTCGATAGGATCGGAAGCATTTCCTGAAGAGACTTATTTAATGTATCTTGAGAAGATTTTGTGAAACTGGATCTTTTATTAGCTATAGCTGCCAATTGTATATTTTTAAGGATTGAAGAAGTTTCATCGTCTGAACGAAGAATTTCTATTATGTTTCCAGCGATTTTATTATTATTTCTGATTATTTGATCAGTAGGGGTATCTCCGTTACTAAAGAAGGTTCAAAATTTGTATCTGGAATTGCACTGGAACTTTGAAAAAACATTCCTGTAGCTCTAAATCTACTCGCAATTATATTCTGAGGTCATACATTTGGGTCTAAGACGAAAAAACAAATGTTGAATCTAGTCTTGTTTAGGGTTCTTTCAGGATGGGTATCCCAATATCTCAGAAACTCTTAGTTCTAATTTGATTCGAAAGAACGACATACAACCTTATCGGATGGCCGGAGCTAATGTGTTGGGTTTGAAGGCAACCAGAATAACGCGATGCCTAGAAACCCACCTGTTTCAGGAATTGTAAAAACTAAGTTGTTGGAAGCTTCATCAAATGCAAGCAGTGTAGGTCCATTCGATTTATGCTTATCGAAATGTCTCAAAAAGGTATTAAAGGGTCGTGTCATCATTGAGCTTTTAAATGCCGTTTGACAAGGTATTCGTAAAGTAAATTGTCGCAGAACTCCCGTTTTAATCGTTTTTCTCGATAGTATCATAGGCGGAGCAGAGTTGTCAATTGCGTTACAACAAGACACACATGTGACATTTTCCGCTTGTTGCAGCCACAATTCTTTACGATTATTAATTTCTTGAAAATATACCAAAGATTTCATATGCCCCTAGTCATAGAAGTCTTAGGGGATTACAGACGAGACTTAGAGGAGGCCAGGGAAATTCACTGCCCCAGCCAATCCAACGATTTTAAAATTGTTCGTCTGAGTAGGTGCGCATAATTAAAGGATAATGAAGCGGTGCTTCCATCCTGCATAAACCACATATTTCTTCTTCCATTAAGTGCAATAGCTCTAGCTATCGTCAAAGAGCGTAGATTGAAGAAACTCTAAATGAGAACTACCTTTCAAATTTGTAGGTATTTCATAAGGATTCAATAAATTGTCTTCAAAAATACCGCAACATACATTAATTTTAAACTCATATTGAAAGTGGAACTCTCTCAATAGATATGGATTTTTAATATTCCAACTGTGATATTTCTCCAATTAAAAACTCTTCTACCATTGACAGTCGCTTCGTCGGTAAAAATATTTCTATTACCAACTGTGTTTCAGACGACTGTTTTTTTTTGATAAACTATATCTGGTCTGCTATTATTGGGTACTGTTACCACATCTACATAATTTCTTTGCATCGAATTTTATTTAGCTTGCATCCAAAATCGATTTATCTTATTTCTAAGCTTCCTTTATTTCTATTTATTTTTCTCGTGTCCAATACTTTTATATTTCCTTCTCTCCTCTATTAAACATTATGCTTCCTGCGTTATTCTTTTATAGCTACATACTTTTAGGTTTTTAATATAAAACCTACTTTATCTTGTGCAGTAAACGCTAGAGTGTTTGTAAACTTGAAGCAGCTCTAAAACGATTTCTAAAAGCGTGAAAACTAAGCAAGTGGACTGTAATTTACTTAAGGGGGTGAAACTATACAATTGGAGGTATTAGCGCGACAAAAATTAATACTGGTCACACCGAAGCTAGTGCGTTGTTCTCAATTGACGCAATCTGGTTGGCTACGAACACTTTGGCACTCGCGGACAGTTAAAGTATTAGCTGCGATGCCAGCAAAAGGCGATTCAATACTCTCTCTCTGTATGGCGAAATAATCATCACTTTGCCATATTCGCAGGAAACAACAATAAATGATATGGTCATTGAAATGGGAATCGCTGACCTCCAACGGTATAAAGTTTGAACAATTTAATAGCACATCTTAAAGAAACACTGGTTTTCTTCTTTTGTTATCTCAAACCGTGCTACAAGCTAACTATATTCCCTTGACTCTGACGCAGTTCAGTTTATCCATATTTAGTCGACACGCATTTCACCTTTTATATTTTTAGCCTTATAAAACTAATATACTAGTATGTAAAGGAGGGGAAAATAAGTCAAAACCAGAATACGAATAGGAAATGAGAACTGATATCAAGAGTTTGAAGATTCCTGCTACATAGGAAGCCAAATAACGCAAGATGGAAAAAATGCAAAAGATATAAAACAAAGATTAGTACAAAACTGTGCTGCATTTAACAAGAAAAAGCAACTACTGTGTTCAAAGACAACAAACATAGAAACAAGGAAAAGATTGCTGAAAGCATGTGTGTAGAGCACATCATTGTACGGATGTGAAACACCAACAGTAGGAAAAACGGGCACTACGTTTAATTTTTTTCTAATACATCACCCGAAGGCACTACATTGGCGCATACATTTCATTTTCCAATGGCCCATCCGAAGGTACTACATTGGCCAGTAAGCAAGTTTTTTTTACCTAGAAAATTTGTCAAACCTTTGCTGTTCTAAGCAAGATTTTATTTAAGGTACTCATGTGTAGTGTACAATCCGGGTTCGTATCGCCCCATCTGCCTTCTAGACTCGCTCGGAAAAACTTTTGAGCGACTAGTGTGTACGAGAATGCAAGAGCATCAGAAGACGAAAAGCATGCACCCGGCGCAGTACTGATTTAGACAAGGACGATCAACCGAAGACGCCGTAAACAAAGCCATAAACTCTGCAACCACTTCAAAAAAAAAATACGTGGCCCTAATCATGATAGACATAGAAGGAGCCTTCAACAACTTATGGTGGTCAACACTGTTCCATGGGCTAATCGAAATACAATGTCCAAAACAACTACATCATACCTTCAGAAGCTATTGCCAAGATAGATTTGTAACATTGTCTGGTACTAAAAACATCACAAAATCAATCACCAAAGGATGCCCACAGGGGTCAGTCTGCGGTCCCATGTTTTGGGACATTGCGACTGAGGAGCTTTTGGAGCAGCTGGAAACCGCAAATGAGGTGAGGTCCGTAGTAGCTTATGCGGACGACATCTTGTTGATGGTGGAAGGAGGTTCCAGAAATGAACTACACCACAATGCAAACACCGCATTGAACAAAACCCTAAAATGGTGCAACGCAAATAAGATGGCGATAGCACATGACAAAACAACTTATATAATAGTTAAAGGTTCTCTAGAAAGAGACCCTATCATTAAACTGAACAGAGACAGAATACGAAGAACACAAGAGGCCAAATACCTAGGGCTAACCCTTGATGAAAAACTGAACTACGAAAAACACATTGCCACAGTAACTGCAGGTGCTAGTAAAGCTATGTAATGCATAGCAACCCTTGCACAACGTGCGTACAATATCCCCCTAATCTGTGTAAGATTATACTTATCCAGCGTACTTGCAGCAATAATAAGCCATGCAGCGAGCGCCTGGGCAACCAGATTACATCTAGTAAAACCCAAACAAAAAGTCAACAGTACCCAAAGAGGGGCACTAATAAGACTTACTGGAGCATACCGGCCGTATCACACGACGCCCTTTATGTGATATTAGGAGTCCTCCCTCTTGATCTGTATATCAGGAAGAGAGCGGCGACATACTGGTTAAAAAACAACGAACCAGAAAAAGTCCGGGAAATCCTAAAAGTAACATCAGAAATTCGGATAAAAAGGAAATTCAGGACACAATACTAACCGAGTGGCAAGATAGATGGAACCAGAGCACAAATGGGAGGAGGGTATACGCACTAGTCCCAAACATCCGAGACAGGCTAAACTGTCACCACTTGGTCCCCTCACAAGGGCTCATTCATTTTCTCACAGGGCATGGTCCTTATCCAACCTACAGGAACCGCTTCGACTTCCAAGACAACAACAACTGCACATGTGGTGAGGTGCGGACACCGGAACATCTGGTGTTCCACTGCACCGAACTGCAACAGAACCTAGGAATGGACAGGACAATCCTACGGGACATATCCCTCTCGGACATGCTCTGGAACGAAAACATATTTCCTTACCTAAACAGTATCACTCACCAAACTACTTCTATACTACACCAAAGGTACACAAACGGACTCTGACAGGACATACACAAACACCATACAAACCCCACACATCACAAATACTACAAACACAGATCACACGAAACACAGAAGTTTGACGTAACGCATCGAACGTGCAATACAAAAGCACAATCCACCCAACACACATGGGAGCCGACAACAAACAAGCGGCATTCTCACAAGGACATACCAGGAACCAGGTGTCTCCTGAAGATCTACCAGAAGGCTCGTGAATCCTGACGACCTGGAGTGATACCAGTGAAAATAGTGAAAACGGCAAAAGTGCGACAAACGTACCTCAAACACAAGTTTCCCCCAGAACACTTATTAGCATTAGAATACTAACATTAGTAGGATAAGGACTCAATACTAACCATCTAATCAAAAAAATACAACTAACTAAAATAAACAAGAGAAAATATTAACCAAATTCGTAATTGCTTTAAGAAATCTAACCCTAGCTTCAGTAACGTAATGTTTATATTTCCAATGTTGTAGCGCAACTAAAAATTACTACAGGGGAAATATTTTGATAACATAGTTACAACACATCAGCACGACAAAATACACACAAACACGCACAAGCACACACACACACACAACAGAGACTGTGCGTGGCCTTCCTGGTTTCCGGCTGCCGACGGCCAGGACACGTACAGGAACGCGTACTTCTCGGTTTCTGATTTCCGGCTACCGGCGGTTGGAAACCGGGAGAAGGAAACAGTTCCAAGGACCTCACCACAGACATAAGCACACGCACACACAAACATGAAAACAATAAACACACACACACTATTATAGCACACCGGCACGACAAAACACACACATACACACACCAAAACACACACAAACACGCACGTACACGTACCTGCACGCACACGCATACGACACATATATACACACACGCACACACATACACACTAGGGACTGTACGTGGTTTCCCTGGTTTCGACGGCCAGGACACGTACAGGAATGCGAACTTTTCGGTTTCTGATTTCCAGCTGCCGACGGTTGGAAGCTGGGAAGGACAGCAGTCCCAAGGACAACACCACAGACAGAAACACACACGTACCCTCAAGCGCGCACAGACGCAAACACGCACACATACACATACACACCAGGGACTGTACGTGGTCCCCCTGGTTTCTGGCTGCCGACGGCCAGGACACGTACAGGAATGCGAACTTCTCGGTTTCTGATTTCCGGCTGTCGACGGTCGGAAGCTGGGAAGGAAAGCTTTCCCGAGGACATTACCACAGACAGAAACACACACACACTCACGCACCCACACGCGCGCACAGACACAAACACACACACACACACGAGTTTTTCCAAGCGCAAATAATATAAAACTAACTAATATAATTTAAGGTAGCAAATAATTCTGTTAGATTTCATAGGAGTAACAGGTTTGCTGTAATTTTTAGGTAGCAGACTAATTGTAATGTTAGAATAAATAAAAAAAAAATAAAAATGTACGATCAGTAGTCTAATTGTCCTGTCTTTTTTTTTGTTACTATTCGGATTTCTACTCCTGCCCTAATCCAAAAGTAAAGTGGCGCCCAATCATTTTTAGTTTTTACCATCTACTACAGTACATAATACCCTCCCCCTTCAATCCTCATTGCTCACCGTTGAAGTGAAGTTTAGAGCTAGACCACGAACGTACGTCTTCCGCTACTGGCGGTAAGGATCATTTGAATATAAAAAATAAAAATAAATGTTTGCCCTCTTTAATATTTTGCTAATGCTTATGAAAAGTGCTCTCATCTCAAAATACTTATGGATGGCCTGTCTAAGCTAAAATTATTTAATTGGTACCATTCTTGATATAGAAGTCTGTCTTACTTTAATTGTAGAACGAAATATATCTAGCTCTCATAATACAAGGGTGGTTTGATGCAGCTTTCTGGGTAAAAGAATACTAATCACATTCCAATTTCTATTAGATTACAAAGAAGTAATAGACTGTGTTTTCTTTTCAAAATTTTAATTAGCCGTTGTCGAAAATTTTACTTTCCTCACACAAAAATAAATAATTTTTATTTCATCAATACGGACTTTATATATACAGGGTGTTTAAAAAACACACGGCAATATTTAAGGGGCTATTTCTCAGGTTCCCATAACTTACGTCTGGAAATGCATTGTTTACAAAATACAAGATGTTAAAGTTATTTTTTTAAATATTAGTTTTGTAAACCGAATTCAAATATCCTGTAACCGATTTTTCAAATTTGGCAGCGTTGTTTGTAGTTATAGGGCGTTGATTTGGCCCTAACTAAATTAAAATTATTAAGTCCAGTGGCGTTAGGGGGGACACATTTAACCGAAATTATTGACAAAACATGTACGACACTAACTCTAATTTAATTTTGATACTTTTTTGAGATAAAGCAACTAAAAAGACAAATTTTTGTCTCTTGAATTTTCGTCGTATCTTGCTGCGTCTACGAGATTAAAAATAAAAACAGATTGATCGCTTGTTTTGTATGATAAATAGACAAGCAATACGACGAAAATATAAGAGACCAATAGTTGTATCTTTAGTTACTTTATTTCAAAAAAAAAATTTAAATTGAATTAAAGTTAGTTGCGTATATTTTTTGTCGATAGTTTTGGTGTCCTCCCTGACGCCATTGAATTTAATAATTTTACTCTAGTTAGGACCAAAGCAGCCCCTTATAATTAGAAACAACGCTGCTAAATTTCAAAAAATCGGTCAAAAGATATTTGAATTCTTTTACAAAACTATTATTTAAAAAAAATTTAACACCATGTATTTTGGAAACATTGCATTTGCGGATTTATATTATGGGAACTTTTTTTCATAAAATGACCCGAGAAATAATCCTCTTAAATATTCCTGCGTCTTTTTTAAACACTTATAAATACGTATGTAAAGTTGTTTACAATTTTAGTATTTGTAGCCAAGCACATGTTTTATTGAAAACGGACTAGTGTTATTCAAAGTTGCGATCAAGTATGTAAAAATTAAAAACCTTCCAACACTTTCTTGAAATTTGCATAAACTATTAATTTAAAACTGCAACCAAATTTCGAAATCTGTGATTTATTCTATCAAAAAAGCTAAGAAAGATGCAGCTCTCTGTTTTATGAAGTAAGACAAAACAGAGGATCACACCTGCTAATAAATTTATGGAAAAATACCTATCCAAAACCTTGAAACTACAAAAGGTGTAAGACAAAAATGACGAAGACCACACAAAACATTCCGTTATGTTCTAAGAAGATAACTTTGAATACTTTTACTGGTTATAAATCAATCACTGGAAGATTCACTCAGTTAAAAGGGTGAGAGGTACTTTGACAACTAAACAAAGAATAGGATTTGTTTAGCCTGGAAGGGTGTTTTTGTGAATAGAGTTACTAAATTAAAATAGATAAAAGTTATTAGAAAATGCTTGAGGACAAATAGAATTATGTTTATCTAAAATTCCATAACGCTACCCTCAAATTGCTCTAAAGTCAGTACAATAGAAGGTGCTTTTGTGTCTTCAAAACTATTCGATTTTCGATGAGAAGCCTTATTTAGAAAGGATTACCAGTAATACCTAAACTTGGTTTTAGCGGTCAACAGGTACCTGAGGACGTTGAAACAAGTTAGAAGTTCTAAGAACTATTTTCTTTGTATTTAGCGAAGGTGCAAAATTTTAATAATACCAATTATTTTCTCAATTTGGTACTCTAGAATAAAGACATGTATATAAAGTTTCAATAACTTTACGACCTATTGATAAATTATTTAAGAATTTTGATAGTTATAACAGTTATCCTGAAAGTTGCTTGATTTACAGTTTAGTTAATCATAGAATCTTGATTAAAACGAAACTAAACAGTACATTTTTTTTCGTATATGGTGAAGTAGTAAATTAAACGAATTTCTAATTTTTAGTTGGGCTTCGTACTTGAAAGTGTAAAATTGATTGCATTTGAGATTGAAAAGGAGCTTTAATAAGAATTACTATAATTTAATTAATCAATACAGTTGGTTGCAGTATAATAAATAAACCTTTTATTCGGTCCTCATCTTCATTAGGTATTGAGTCAGGCAACTGTTTAAACGCGAAGCTCCCTTATTTTCCATTCTGAGTTAACCTACATATTCCCATGAAATTCCCGCAGCCTACAACTTTCACTACTGTGCGTAATAGTCAAAGCTAGGTGTACCTCTACCTATCTTTTTTCCTTTCTCTGCTTCTAATATATTCCGCACTATTCTCTCATGGCTTAGTATGCGTCCTATCATCATATCTCTCCTATTTCTTACTGTTTTCTACATATTTTTCTTTCCCTACCATTTCTAGAACATCTTTGTTCTTAACTTTGTTTATGATATCTTTGTCATACGTCTGTAGCACCACGTTACAAAAGCTTCTATCTTTTCCTGTCCGTTTCTCCGGCTGTCAATGTTTCACATCCGCACAGTGCTATGCTTCACACATATGCTTTCTTTGTTTTGTGTTTGTTATCTTCGAATATAGCTGTTACTTTATTTTTGTTAAACGCAGTACGACCAGGTGCTAATCTTTTTTATATCTTTTGCACTTTTCCCCTTCTGTTTTCTAAAAATATACCCTATTTCACCGACATTCAACGGTAGTAAACCGACGGTTACCAAAATACCCCACCACTTAGACATTTGCTGAATCAATAGTTCTCCAAATACTCCTTTCGCACAATCAACAATTGTTGAAAATATTGCAAAATCAACGCCTGCAGTTGTGTACGATAATCATCAGGTTTAAATATAATTACATTTTTTCATCATTAGGTTTTCCATACTGGAACTGGTTAAACGCGTACCTCCATTGATTTCTATTCTGAGCTAACCTACACTTTCCCTGAAATTCCCAGAGCCCATATCTTTCACTATATGTGTGCAATAGTCTAATCTAGGTCTACCTTGTTACGTATAGTTTTGACCCTCCAGAATATCTAGATGGTAATTAACAGAAAATTTGGTGAAGTAGTTTGCTAGAAATCACGGTTCGGTAAAATACTGAAAACCCTGACTGTACAAGTTGGTTGCTGACTAACTCAGTGGGACGGGTGGTGTAAGTGTTTGATGAGGGTTCCATTAGGCTATCGGGTACGGAATATGGTCTAGATCCGGAAACACCTAGGACGCCACCTACTCTCGCAGGGTCTCTCGGGAAGAACCCTAGAAAGAATAACAAAATGGTGCCAAAATCTGAGACCAGGAGAGTGATTCCGGCCTAAAAATATACCTGAAAATTCATTAAAACCAATATTATTTTAAACCTAAAACAAACATGCAGCTTAAAAATACGTGGAATTATTTAAAACTGCCAAATGCAAATGTTAAATGACCTCGAATACTCGGTCACGCTTCTAGGTAATCACAAAATAATTTATTCCAGCAAAACTGTAACTATACTGTTTACAATGATGGAAAAACCAAATATACATTTTCTTTACACAATTATATACATTTCTAACTATACAGCACACACATTTTTATTACAAATACACAATACAGTCTTAAACATGATTTAAAAATCAAATATATCACAAATCTAAACTAAACATTAAAAAGTATACACAGACGTGCTTGTAGGTACGTTCAGTTAGTTAATGCATTAAATTATGTATGTTTATTTGCGAACCTTCACTCCGGTATAGCTTCCAAAGTGTTTCTTTTTATTTTTTACCTATTGATTAACTACTGTTTGATTAAATGATTTGTCTACCACAACATAGTCACTTTCAACACAAGGGTTGTGTATATGGGAACCAATGTTCCCCTAAAAATAAAACTGACCCAATTGGCAGGGAAATTATCCGAACATACCTTTGCTACTCTGCCTTGAACGACAAAGAAGTGTCGTATGAAAATTGGTCTCCTCTTTCTAAATCATTCGAGACATCATCGGCAAACTTCGCATGGATGAATTAAGGTTATAAAATTTACCTATCTATGCCGTCTTCTCCCTCCTAACCTATATCTACTTAAATTTACGTAGCGTCGAGTTAGAAATAGAAACGGGGATTTTACATTTATTCAAGTCAGCACAAATCTGTATATGGCTTGTCTTTGCGCTCAGACGATGAGATCATCTGGTGCCATTATTCTTTGCTAGTCAAAACAACAATCACGATTGTACTAATTATCATGGTGACATCATCTTTAGTCTTTTAAAAACTGACATACCAATTTGACAACCTTTAAATATGAACCAAATATGATACAAAACAATTTTACCTTAGATTAAAATTTATAGTATCCTAAAAATTATATTTCTTAAAGGGAATAACCGAATCTTATTAGTGAAATTCACTAATACAGAAAGTATTAAAATCAATTGCAATTATACAGGTTTCTAGTAGAACGGTACAACCTCTACCTATTTTTTTTTCATTTCATGCTTCTAATATTTTCGACATTATTCTCTTATACCTTAGTATGTATCCTATATCCTATCTCTCCTATATTTTACTGTTTTCCACATATTATTTTTTTCCTCTACCAGAGCTTTTTAAATTAGCACAGAATAGAAAAGAAGTTAGAGCTGCGTCAAACCGACCTTAAGTAAGGTCGTAAACAAAAGGATAACGACCATTTCTAGTACCTCTTTGTTTTTAACTTTGTCTGTTCAGGATATATTTATCCTACGTCTGTAACACCACACTTGAAAGGCTTATATTTTTTCCTGCACTTCTCCTACCATCCACGTGTTATAGCCGTATAGTGCTGTGCTCCACACATATACTTCTAGCAATCTTTTCTTGGCCTCCATGTATGTTGTATTCGAATATAGTATTTATTTTTCTTGTTAAATGTAGTACGACCTTTGTGCTAATCTTTGTTCAATATCTTTTGTACTATTCCCATTTTGAGTTAGTTGGTTTCTTAGGTAGCAGAAATCCTAAACGTCTTGTAAGTTTTCTTTTCTTATTTGTACTCTGATTTTTGACTTATTCCTCTCTTTTAGGTACTAGTACCTTTTTATTTTTGTTAATTTTCATACCGTATCTCTTTGTTATTAGTTTTCATTTAATTAAGAGCTGCTTCTAATTCTTCTTTGCTAGATGCTAATACCGCTTCTGTATAGTAATTCCAAGTGTCTTTCTGCATTTGACGCTATTCATTGCCTCTTCAATATACAAGTTAAAAATGAACGGGGATAGGGCACATTCTTGTCTTACCCCTTTCCTAATATTTACTTTACTTTGTATAAGTTGCGTACTTGCCATCTATCCCTACATCTTATTCCAATCTTTTTGAGTATTTTGAACATTTCTTTTTTCATTTTACACTGTCAAATGTCTTTTCTCCCTTTTCTCTGGTTTTCTCCAATATTACTATTAAATAAAAATGAATAAAAAACCTTTAACCACAAAAAATATTTAAAATACTAGAAACGTATTTCGACCACTATGTGGTCATCATCAGTAGGAATTTGCAATTAAATAATAATTAGCTGTTGTTCCGGAACACTTCAGAGGATATTCTCCTCACCGTTTAGGCTGAAGTGAACCTTCCCAACATACAATTTACTATAAAATTGTTTTAAACACTATCGAGGATATTCTCCTCACCTGTTGTTCTCCACAACAAACAAGTGAATTGTGACGTTATAACAAAAGTTTATACTCATTCTAAATCTGCTGAAGTGAAACCAAATTAATCTTGCTTCCTCATTGGTTGTTGACCAATAGGGAAAGCAAGGCAGATGGCTCTATGGGCGATTTATCAGTGTTTAAAAGAGGTCCATTATGTTTAACAATTTTAATTGATTTATAGGCATTTAAGAAGGAAAACCTTTTTAATAATTTAACATTTTCTAGTTTAACGGGGTGTCTGGTTTAAAAAATATGTTTGGCGACCTGAAACCGTTAGTATTTACCATATTTAAAATGAGCAATGTGTTCTTTAAATCTGGTTGTTATATTCCTCTTGGCCTGACCAATATATTTTTGAAAACACCCTGGCCCTGAACAACTAATTTCATAAATCTCCGACTTTTGCAATTTTTCTACTTTGTCTTTTGTATTACCTAGCAAATCTTTAATTTTATTAGTATAACTGAAAGTAATTTTGAAATTAATCTGTTTGAATATTTTATCAAGACCCTTTGTGGTTTTGTGAAACGAAAGTTTAACATATTTAACATTATCGTTAGAGGTGGTCGATTGTAAATTCCCATTTATTACCATTTCTAATTACTAATGTATCTAAAAAGGGTAATTATCTATTATTCTCTAGTTATACGTAAATTTTATGCTTTGAAATTTTGAATTCAATTCTTTAAGAAAATCATCAACATTTCATTTAGAAGTGTCAAAAGCTACAAAAATATCATCCACGTACCTTAACCATATTCTTGGGAAATATTTGGGTTTTCTTTTAACTCGGTCTCTAAGCGAGAAATAAATAATTTGCTACGAAAGGTGATAGGCTATTTTTTATTGCAGTGCTCGCGTGTTGTTCGTACAACTTGTTGTTGAATTGAAAACAGTTCTGGGACATGCAATGCAAAACAAGCTTGATATAGTCCTCAACTTTATCGTCATCAATATCACTATCTATAAGAACATCTTTTAAATATGTTAAAGTACGTGGTATTGGAACACTAGGGAATAATGAACTGACATCAAATGAAATTAAGATTTCGTGCTCTTCTAATGTGATATTTTTAATTTTATTAATGAACTCTAAAGAGTTTTGTAAAGACACACTGTTAAACTTTAAATTCTTGAATTCATTTGACAGCCATCGTGATAAATAGTAAGTCAGTGAATTGATACCTTAAACTATTGGTCCCATCGATTTATTATTTTTGTGAATTTTTGGTAAACAGTAAAGTTTTGGCATTTCAAGATTTGAAATTGTCAATTTTAATTTTAGTGTGGGCGAAATTAGGTTTGGACATTCTTTCAAAATTGCCTTTGTTGATTTAATCATTTTATTTAAAGGAACCTAATTTTTATGTTTTTTGATTATTGGTCTGTAAGGACTCTCAAACAGCAAAGTTTCTACTCTATCAACATAGTCTAGTTTATCCAGAATAACCAACCTATTTCCCTTGTCAGCCTTTCAATAATAACAATTCTTTTGTCGTAAATCTTTAATAATCAGATGATCTTTCCTTGTTTGTTCTGAGACATAACTTGCGCGAGTGCATAAGTTGTCCGAAAGTTGAATTTTGCATGCGTTTCTAATAAAGTTTTTTGAATTGTTATCTAATTTTGAAATGGATTTTTCAATGCCTGCAATAATGTCTTCCAAAGGAGTTTTCAAATGATCTACTACAAATTTTAGGCCTCGATCAAGGAAAGTCAACTCTTCATTATTAAAGATTTTCGAAGATTGTTCAAATCCCGACACGGCCGACTGCTTGAAAAATGACAGGTGAGCATTTTTCACAAAAATTACGCCCTCGTTCGGATGAGAGGTTAAATGGAGGTCCCGTGTGTGAGTGTTGTCACGCACGTTAAAGATCCCTACCTTGCCTGGAACGGCAAGGGTTCGGCAAAATTCTAAATTTCCAGGCAACAAAAAACTCGCCTCCTGGCCAATGTAGTACCTTATGGTGGAGCATTGGAAATATAAATGCACGGTACATTGACAATTTTTCCAGGTAAAAAAAACTGCCTTACTGGACAATGTAGTACCTTCGGGCGGAGCATTGGAAAATCACATGTAAGGTACATTGACATTGTGTTTCTTTAAAAAAATCTTCAACTTAGTGTTTTAACTATTAATTTTGTCTAACAATTTATGATTGTTGACTTCAAAAACAAATCTCTGGAAATTACTCCATTCCTGAAAACCGGACTCAGACAAATTGCACGTTAGTGCTTGGTGCAATTTATTTGTTTCCAGTTCCAAACCACTAAGCTTACGATACAGTTATTTGATTTCTAAATTATGCCCTTTATCTTTTGCAAAATTGATTATCACGTTACTACGTTTACAATTCCTGCTGATTTTTACTTTAATGTAATTTGGAAAAACTTTGTGGGCATTACAGCTTTTTAAAAATCGAATATCTGTTTTTACAAAACTAATTCTAAGAGCTAAGCTCCGAAACTTATTAAGTTCTGAAGACAGGGAAGTCATGTTTAGTAATTTATAGGAACACTGTGGCACGGGTTCATCAGCAGGTCGAATAGCTACACGGAATACTCTTTGAAGGGGTGAATTCCTCTCAACACCGTCACACCCCGTCACGTGAACAAACGAACAACAATACCCAACCATTGTATTCTTTTTCGGCAGGATATTTTAGTCATTGGTGTTTCAGATTCTAACAAGTACACCTTCTGTCACTTTGGTCAAAGTCTTCTCCACAAGCATGCCCTTTTTGTGGAATTCGTCACTAATCGGTTCAATAACGCTCACAAAGCCTTTCCTGAGAGCACCATCCAAGCGTCCCATCACTACACTTTCTGTCCTTCCTGGTAGGATAACGTCGTCCGTCAAACAACCCGCACAGACGCGTTGTTTGCTTCTAAGAAAAGACACTTCCTCGTTCCCTACTTTCAAGGCGCCCTCTTTTGTATCATCATGCAAGTCGTACTCCTTCAATCTATTCTCAAGATGTCCTCTTTGGCGATGTTTCGCTATCACTACCGGCTTGTTAAATATCTTATTCCCAACTCCGATTTTTATATCTAGCATTCCGTGTATTTAAATTTCCTTACCAGCCACTGTACAAAGACACGCTGTCGCGGGTGACACTTTACCACTGTTGCGTGCTACATCCGGATTAACAATTGTCTTAGGGGCTCCGCTATCAAGCAAAGAACTTCACAATCTTTACCGTTGAACTGTCCATATATGTAAATGCTGCCCGTATGCTTAGATTGTGCGATGATAATGATGATCTCCGGAATATAATCCGTGCAGGTCGACCTTCGCTCCTTTTGTTGGCCCCCTTTAGTTTTCCGGCTTCTTTTCTTCCTTCGGCTGTTTATATTTTGACTATATATGTCTCGTCAAAATGTCAGCCTCAGGGCATCCTACCTTGCCACAGATTAAATGCGTCGTTTGCTTTGCCGCCTCAAATTCTAAAACATGAGCCAAACGCATCACATGAACCGGACTACCTTTCGTGCTTGCTCGATTTCCTCATCCCATATTTCATCAGTAAAGGTCTGCACTCTCACCAACTTTAGAAAGCTATCAGATGCTGTTGGACAGGCTGGTTTTACCATGCGCACAATATCTGCTTCAACCTCTTGCAAATTTTGGTTAGCCTCTTGGTAACGGTTCTTCATTTAAGTGAAGTAAACTTTATGCAGATGGGAGTCGTCACAACTCATTTCCAGCCTTAATGTTAAGGCCCCCGGGGCTTCATTTGCCATGTTCTGGCATGACTTGCAGAATGTTCTAGGCTCCATATGCGGTTGCCCTTTCACTATCATTCCAGCAGGTAGCCTTCACGGCAGTTCGAATTACCTAAAACATGTCTGCCAAGGTGACTCTCCATCTAATGTAGGTGGTTTTATTCTGGAGGTTGGCGCTCGTTCGCATTCCCCGGCATTTTTAAATTTTGGGGCGTTCTGTTGTATCACCGACACTAAGAGCTGTAGGGCTTGCGCTGTTAAGGAATTAATTTATTTTCCATTTGACACAAAGTTTTAACAGTTTTGCGGAAGGTTTGCGGCTGCTGGTTCTTGTTTCGCCGCATTTTGTTCTAATTTCGCTGAGGTGATTTAGTTTTTCTGTTAGACTTGCGAATTTTTTATTTAATTTTCCATGAGCCCCGCGAAGTAACCAGACAAGCTCCCTCCAACGCTTGAATTGAACTACTTCAATAAAAAAAATTCATTATCATTTTCTGTTGAGTACAAGTTTTTGGCATCCAAATAAAATCGTTCAAATGTTTTTTCCACTAAAATGACAATCTAACGAGAAGTCTATTTCACAAACGACACTTTTTATTTTCAAACTTTTTATACAAGCTTTCTCAATAACTCGCAGTTGCAGTAAAATTTTAAAAGTTTTCACAATATTATCTTCTTAAACTACCGTGCTAAACTTCCTAATCAACTTATATCGATACGCTATGATTAATTTATACTATCACTACAATAATTTAACTCACATAGGGTAATTTATTTGTAAGACCAATTTATATCACGTTATGACTTTCAAAACTTTAATCAGAACTTAACTTCCGAATTAACTTCACGATCAAAGCTCGATCAGAACTGACTTGCAATTTATGATCGCACATTTATATACATTTCAATTGTTCTAGATTCCTTTTGGGTTTTCTTAGGTTTTCTGAAGGATCTTTTTTCTTCCATTTAAAAAATTGTTACTACTATTTTATGTAACACGTAAAACCGAGCAGCCCAAAAGAAAAATACCATCAGTTTAGCGCCCTTCCTACCCCAAACTAGATATATGTTTTTTCTTTTTTGGTGTTAGCTATGCGACTACTGACGCAAACTTTGAATTGTCATAACTTCCAAAACTTCTACGTTTCAGCTACCTGGCTAGTTATGTTAAGCGATGAAATGTAAGTAGCTTTAACACATAAACAATACAACAAATTTAGAGGTTACGATGAGACATATTGATCTTTACTTTCGGCTCGCCTTGGTCGCTTATACATAAATCTGCTACTTCTTAATCGGTTGAAACCATTCAGACATCTGAATCATGGTAAAAGACCGATTTAATTTTTCATATACCTAAGCAACAGGTTTAAGTCTGGTGCCCTAAGGTTATCTGATATTCGCCCCCTAAAGTTGTGCGTGATAACCAGCAATCAGCTTAGGAACGGCGCTGCTAATATTATCTATAAACTGAAAACATATTTCATACTCTGCATTGCAAAACCAAGCTGATCATTTCGACTAATTTAACTTTTGGATGTTTGTAAAAGATTTGAAAAACGTTTTCTGTTTATAGATTTCTTGTATCAGAACGTCATGCGCATTTTTAAAACATCTAGTTTTAACATTTCTACGTCAATATTCTAGAATCTGAATTTGAAGCTACCTACACTGACATTATAAATTATCAAGTGATAAAATCTATCTGTCTTGTATTGTAATCCCTTAGATTTGAAGCAACCCTACACAACAAAAGAAATGCCGTTGACCACCCTGAAGTTTATGAGTTGAAACTAACAATACCTCGTTTAACTGTACTTTCTCGGAAATTCTTTTGCAAATACAACAAAGGAAGTAAACGACAGAAGATGGAAACATTTAGTTACGACAATATAATTTCAAATAAGATATTTGGTTCTTCCAAAGCCCTTAGTGTTAATTATTCTCACCCGATGTTTAGTAAAGGTAGATTACAGTAATTGTATATAGCTTAGAATTGTTGGGGATGTTTTGCGGAATTCAGAATCAACTAGATTTAGTATAAAAGTCGAATAAAATAAGAAAGTACAAATATTTCTAAACTTAAATGTAGGTTTGCGTTATACCAATGAAATCGCACACGCATCATCAGTTTCACACATTCTTAGCCATTGTGGTAAAATGTTTGATGTTGAAGTATGTTCTGATTGTGCCTGAATTGTTCTAAATTGGAAAATAAGATGCAAATAGATAATTTTTCTAAATTGCTCGTCTTAAGATTATTATTAAAAAGATTGGGATAAGTTTTAGGGATAGACGGATTGTAGATAGCTTATACAAAGAGCAAACAGTGGTGATGGAATTAGAGCAGGAAGGCAGAGAAATAAATATTAGGAAAGACGTGAGACAGGGATGTGCCTTATCCTCAATAATTTTTAACTTGTACATAGAAGTGACAATGAATACTGTCAAATGCAGGACGACATTTGGAATTAATATGCAGAGACAAAAGATTCATATGCTTAGATTTGCAGATGATATAGTGATATTAGCATCTAGCAAGGAGGAGTTAGAAGCTGCTCTAAATGAAGTGGAAACGGTTCTAACAGAGAGATACGGTATGAAAATTAACAAAACTAAAACCAAAGCACTAGTATGCAAAAGAGGGGAAAATAAATCAAAAACAAAAATACGAATAGGAAACGAGAAATTACAAGAGGTTAAAGATTTCTGCTACCTAGGAAGTCAAATAACGCAAGATGGAAAAAGCACAAAAGATATAAAACATAGATTAGCACAAGGTCGTGCTACATTTAACAAGAAAAAGCAACTACTGTATTCAAAGACCACAAACATAGAAACAAGGAAAAGATTGCTTAAAACATATGTGTGAAGCACAGCACTGTATGGCTGTGAAGCCTGGACAGTAGGAGAAGCAGTCACGAAAAAGGTGGAAGCCCTTGAAATGTGGTGCTACAGACATATGATGAAGATTTCGTGGACAGACAAAGTTAAAAACAAAGAGGTACTAAAAATGGTAGGGGAAGAAAGAAATATGTGAAAAACGTTAAAAAATAAGTAAGATAGGATGATAGGTCACGTACTAAGACACGAGGAAATAGTGCGGAATATATTAGAAGCAGAGATAGGAAAAAAGAGAAGTAGATGTAGTCTTAGGTTAGACTACTGCACACAGATAGTGAAAGATGTAGGCTGTGAGAATTTCAGAAAAATGTGTAGGCTAGCTCAGAATAGAAATCAATGGAGGTACGCTTT
This sequence comes from Platerodrilus igneus, assembly GCA_036346225.1. Lineage (NCBI taxonomy): Eukaryota > Metazoa > Arthropoda > Insecta > Coleoptera > Lycidae > Platerodrilus > Platerodrilus igneus. The sequence goes on along the minus strand of JARFIW010001025.1, from coordinate 1,248,259 downwards.
CAACCAGTCGCAAGATGGAAAAACTAGTGACAAAAATTATAACTGTACTTAAACATGGTGATTATTATAAACAACTACAGATATTGGTTTAGCAATGTTAATGTTAATTGTGCGAAAGGATTTACCGGAAAACTATTAATGCGGCAAATGTCCAAGTGTTGGGGATCCTTGGCAGCCTGTGGCTGCTTAAAACCCCCTTCACATACCGTACATTTATATTTCCAATGCTCCACCAGAAGGTACTACATTGGCCAGGAGGCGAGTTTTTTGTTGCCTGGAAATTTAGAATTTTGCCAAACCCTTGCTATTCCAGACAAGGTAGGGATCTTTCACGTGCGTGACAACACTCACACACGGGACCTCCATTTAACATCTCATCCGAACGAGGGCGTAATTTTTGTGAAAAATGCTTACCTGTCATTTTTCAAGCAGTCGGCCTTGTCGGGATTTGAACTCAGGACCTTGGGATTCGAAGTCTTACGCTTACTACATTGAGCCACGGCGACGCCTCCCCCTTCACATTCCACTGAATCTCGGTGAAATAGGGCATATAATTAGAAAACAATAGAAGGAATCGAGCTGTATATAGGCTGTTGTGAGAATTGCAAGGAACTGTGTAGGCTAGCTTAGAACATAAATAAGCTAAGGTACAAGCCCAACCAGTTTCACGACGTAAAACCCAATGACGAAAAAATAAGTGCTCTTAAATCTGATGATTATTATAAACAACTACAGGCGTTGATTGTGAAATATTTTCAACTAATATTGAGTGCCCGAAAGGATAAATTGGTAAAACTATTAATTCGACAAAGATTCAATTGCTGCGGGAACTTAGCAGCCAAAGGCTGCTTCCCCCCTTTTACATACCACTGAATATCGAGAAAATGGGGTATATAACTGTAAAACAATAGAAGGTCACCGAACTGCATCCAACAAGAAAGAACAGCAGATATGTTCAAAGACAACAAACATAGATACAAGAAGAAAATTGTTCAAAGCAAAGTGTGGAGCGCAGCACAGTACATCTACGAAATAGTGGCAGAAGGAAAAGCAGACAGAAAGAGATAGAAGCCTTCTGGAATGTTGTGCTCCAAATAGGTTGTAGAAATAGTAAAGAAATAAAGATATATGTGGAAAACGAAAAAAATAGGAGAAGTAGAAGGACAGGATACGTTCTAAGGCATTTCTGGGGAATGGTACAGGATGTCTTACAAGCAGAGATAGGAAAAGAGAGGTAGAGTTAGACCGAGATCAGATTTTCGCACACAGATAGTGATAGATGCAGACTGTGCAAATTTCAGAGAAGTGTGTAGGTTGGTTTAGACTAGGAAACAATGAGGGTACGCGTCCAACCAGTTCTAGGACTGAGGACCCAATGATGATGAAGATTATTATTAATTAAGTCGAGTTCGAAATAATGTAACACAGGAAAAATTTATGGTTGATATACAGGATGTATCTTAAGTTGATACTTTATTTTTGACTGAGTATAGCACTCGTTAAAATAAACAAATTTTCAAATAACTATAGGCTCATCTCAAAAATAAACGAGCGAGGTCCTTTGAAATGCATTAATTGTAAGTTCGATCCTGCATATTAAAGAATGCGTGCAAATGTCATAACAGGAGCTACTTAAGGTTCTCGTGGTTGCTATCAACGCAAAGCTGTGCACGACGTCTTCATGATTCAGTAACAGCAGTTACTTAATGGTGAAACAAGTTTACCTCTAATTGTTGCTGCGGCTGCCTCTATTCGTGCGATCATATCTTTTCGACAATTTACTGGGGTTTCACTAACCTCTTCATGAAATTCCACACCAATTGAGAAATGGTGACCTCGGTGGTCACAAAACTGTTTCGCCTGGCCTCACCCACCTGTTTGAAAAGTTATTATCTAAAAACGCTTGCACTAGCTGGCTAAAATGAGGAAGGAGGTGCCCCTTCTTGCAAAATAAACATGCTTTGACGAATATTTAACGGTACATCTTCTACCTGCCCAGGAAGATGGTTTTGCAGAAGATCTTGATAGCTGTCGCCAGTCAAGCGTTCTACCAGAATGTAATGTTCCACCAATATCCCATTTACAATTCCTCTCCATACATTGACCGCAAATCTGCGTTGAAAGTTTGGATACTGAACAGAATAACAATTTTCAACAACCCAAACGTGGGTACCCCGAGAACCGTTAATTCCATTTCAAGTAAACAATGTTTTGTCCATAACTAAAACGTTTCTGCCAAAATTGGAATCGCTCGATTGTTTTTGTAACGGCCATTTAGAAAATTTCATTCTCTGAGGATGGTCTCTAGGTTGTAATGCTTAGACGCGCTAAACGCGTAAAGGATAAAGTTGGTTTCACGCAATTTTGTCTGCACTCTCATGTTACTGAATCCTGGCTATTCCAACCAAGAAATGGATCTTTGACGTGCGTGGCAACACTCACACACGGGACCTTCATTTTTACCTGTTATCCGAACTAAGGAGTAGTTTTGTAGTCCGTGTCGGGAATCGAAACTGTGAGCTTGGGCTTAGTAGTCACACGCGAACCAACTAAGTCACGAAACCGCCTTAGTAGAAGAGACCGCTGACAATGGTTTAAAAAATCAATTTCAACTAGTACTTGGGAATATAAGATTAAAAAAGAATTGCAATGAGCAGGGTAGCAAATATGGTTTTTAAAAACTGATAATGAAGAGAAATACTGCGACTTGTATGTTGCTTGTTCAATTGTATATTAACTTTTACTTTGAATAATGCTGCATACTGCAAATTGAAATTACTGTGTTTTTGACACTATTGACTTATGTTGTACATTGTCATGCAGGCACTATCTTCAGGAGTTTTTTTCAGCCGTACAATCCTAATCAGCATTAAAAAAATGGGGATTTCTTATTTATAATTTCAAAGTTGTCCCCTTTCTATGTGCAAGGACGGGGGGAAGGAACAGTAATTTTAGCAACAATATATTTTCTCCGCGGATTGATTAAACATTGGTTATAGGCAATTTTTTTGTAAAGAAATTATTGTTTGAGATATTTGAAGATTTTAGGTTAAACATATTATCCGGTAGGGAAAGAAAGAAATATGTGGAAAACGGTAACAAATAGGAGAGATAGGATAACAGGCCACATACTACGACATGAAGGAATAGTGCGGAATATATTAGAAGCAGAGATAGTGAAAAAAAGAAGTAGAGGTAGACCTAGGTTAGACTACTGCACACATATAGTGAAAGATGTAGGCTGTGGGAATTTTAGGGAAATGTGTAGGCTAGCTCAGGATAGAAATTAAAGGAGGTACGCATTTAACCAGTCCCAAGATGGAAAAACGAATGACGCAAAAAATAACTTTACTTGAACATGATGATTATTATAAACAACTCCAGGTATTGGTCTTGCAATATTCTCAACCAATGTTAATTGTGCGAAAGGATTTACTGGAAAACTAATAATACCGCAAATGTTTAAGTGATAGGGAAGCTTGGCAGCTACAGGCTGCTTAACCACCTTTGCATACCCTACATGTGATTTTCCTTTGCTCCACCCAAGGTACTACATTGACTAGGAAGCGAGTTTTTTTTATAAGAAAATTTTGAATTTTGGCGAATCCTTGCTGTTCTAAGCAAGGCAGGGATCTTTAACGTGCGTGACAATACAAACACGGTATCTTCATTTTACCTTTCATCCGAGCGAGGGTGTATGTTTGTGAAAAATGATCGCCTAACATTTTTCAAGCGGACCGTGTTTGGATTCGAACCCGGGACCTTGGGCGTAGTAGTCACACACAAACCAACTACGCCACTGAGCGCCGCCCCTCCCGTTCACATACCTTACGTCTGATTTTCCAATGCTCCACCCGAAGGTACTACATTGACCAGGAAGCGAGTTTTTTTTACTTGGAAAATTTAGAATTTTGACGAACCCTTGCTGTTCCAAGCAAGGTAGGGATCTTTAACGTACGTGACAACACTCACACACGGGACTCCATTTAACCTCTCATCTGAACGAGGGCGTAATTTTTGTAAAAAATGCTCACCTGCCATTTTTCAAGCATTCGGCCGTGTCGGGATTGGAACCCAGGATCTTGGGATCCGTAGTCTTACGCTTACTACATTGATCCACGGTGACGACCTCTTTCACATACCACTGAATATCGGTGAAATAGAATATATAATTAGAAAATAATAAAAGGGAATCGAGCTGTATATAGGATGGGTGGGAGTTTCAGGAAACTGTGTAGGCTAGCTCAGAATATAAATAAGTGGGGGTACGCGTCCAACCAGTTTCGAGACGGTAAACCTAATAACGAAAAAATAAGCGCACATAAATCTGATGATTATTATAAACAACTACAGGTGTTGGTTGTAAAATATCGGCAACTAATGTTGATTGTGCGAAAGGATATAGTGGAAAAATTATTAAATCGGCAAATGTTTAACTGCTAGGGGAATTTGGCAGCTACAGGTTGCCTACCTTACATGTAATTTTTCAATGCTCCACCCGAAGGTACTACATTGGCCAGGAAGCGAGTTTTTTTTATCTAAAAATTTTTGAACTTTGCCGAACCCTTGCTTTTCCAAGCAAGGCAGGGATCTTTAACGTGCGTGACAATACCCACAAACGGGACCTTCATGTTACTTCTCATCCGAACGAGGGTGTATTTTTGTAAAAAATGCTCGCCTAACATTTTTCAAGCGGACCGTGTCGGGATTCGTATTCGGGACCTTGAGCATAGTAGTCACACACATACCAACTACGCCGCAGAGCCCCCCACCCTCTCTTCACAACCTTACATGTGATTTTCCAATACTCCACCCGCAGGTACTACATTGGCCAGGAAGCGGGTTTTTTTTTACCTGGATACATTCTAAGGCATTTTTGGGGAATAGTATGGGATATATCAGAGATGAAATGGGTCATGGGTCAACTGGGTCACTGGGTCCAAGTGGGTCACTTTTTTGTTTGGGTCACTGGGTTAGTGGGCCCGTGTACTAACCCTGGTTGACCCAGTGACCGACATTGACCCAGTGACCCACATTGTCCCAGTGACGCACATTGACCCAGTGACCCAAATTGACCCGGTGACCCAAACTGACCCAGTGACCCAAACTGACCCAATTGATTCAGTAACAAATTGAATTATTGAAGTCATAAAAATCTTTTTCCCATACTTTCAGCTCAATTTATTAATTATTTTTACAAATGCATAAGCTTATTGGTGGCGTTAGTTGCTAGCATTTGTTTCATATTTCAAGCAAACGCTAAAATGTTTGTAATCAATACATCGCTTTTTATATAATATGAAACGCATTTTTACATGTTTTTCAAGAAACGTGCTGTGGCGCTGTGCCGCGAGAATGCAGTATTATGAACGTATACAATTTTGTATGTTCAAATAGTAGTATTCTTTCACATAAGAAATGAAATAATTTGTAGCAAAAATCTTAATATTACATACCCGGTTATTTTCAGTGTCCATTATTTTTGTAATTTGTATATCATTATCATTAACCATGGATAAACATCCCCTTAATTGCAATTTAAACCTTATGCATAAGTGCTGACTTTTATAAATCTCCGTGAGACCGAGTTTTCTTGATAAGACTAATTAACTAAAAGAATGATGAAGATCATATAAAACAATGTTCCTGTATCAACTCGATGTCAGAAAACGGGATTATTCAATTTATATTTTATTGCGTCTGTCATTGAAAAATATTTTGATCATTTAGTATATTTAATTGTTAAACATTCTCACACTAATTAAAATTGTCTCAGACAGCAGCTACTCCCTCTGCCAGATAGTTCTGAGATTTATTTTGTAACTGTAATTCGTAGAACAGCACATATTTATTAAAAATTAATAATAAAATTTCCAAATTTCATAATCGGTTATTCGATAACTCTCGCCCACTAATTGAAGACATCACACAGGGCCAATTTGAAACAGTTAAAAATTTTTTGCGACTGCATCAATTTGGGTCAATTTAGGTAACTGGGTTAATTTGGGTCACTGGGTTAATGTGGGTCAATTTGGGTCACTGGATCAATTTGGGCCACTGGGTCAATGTGGGTAAATTTGGGTCACTGAGTAAATGTGGGTTACTGGGTCACTAGGTCAATTTGGGTCATGAGTCACTGGGTGGTGGGTCACATCCTCATTTGGGTCACTGGGTCATGGGTCACATTTTAGGTGACCCATTTCATCTATGGGATATATTACAAGCAGAGATAGGAAAAAAGAGGTAGCTGTAGACCTAGATCAGATTGTGATAGATGCTGAATGTGCATATTTCAGGGAAATGTGTAGGTTAGTTCAGAATAGGAAAGAATGAGGGTATGCGTCTAACCAGTTCCAGGACTGAAGACCTAATAATGATGAATTTATAAAAAATTAATTGATTTTTAAACATGAGTTATTGGCATACCTCGGTATTGACACACCAGTGTATTACAACTCAAGTTAACCACACTAAACTGACGACAAATTGAAATTAATGTGAGGACAACCATTTACTCTGCAAGAGAATAGCAACTGACCTATTCAGACTTGTCCATTCCTGCCTGCTTGAACTTCAAGTATCTATCCTCTCCTAATTTTATTAATCTTCAACTTTCGATATGGAAATGACGACAATTGTGTGATATAGACTTTAATGTGCCTTAAAATAACAATTTACAAATATTTTGCAATTACAAATATTAGAAAGCATGCATATATGCAATTCCCACGTACTTGTTACTATAAATGTACATTTTTTTAAATTTTGACCATCTATTATAAAACCTAGTTTGTAATTTGCTATGGATCCACAACATGGAAATAATAGATTGGGTAATTTATTGGGAGGTAGCCTAAAATTAAAAAAATTCTATTAATGTTTATTTATGTTAAACTTTAAGAGTTTTCTGTATACAAGACGTTGAAAAGACATTTAAAGTTTATGAACGAATTTAGTACTTTTATGCTTGATACATGAAATAACTTTTACGGAGAATCACTCTTATCATTCTCTTACCCTGGGTTTATTTATATCCACAAGAATCTTCACAAAATTCTAAGAGTTAATTTTCTAGCCAGTTTCACCTTATAATTTTTTTTATTTTGGATAATTTATTATGTTGAATTACTTGAACTTTAGCGGGACGTCGATTTTCTTTTATCCTCTCAACCCTTCATTAGCTTTGCTTACTTTTCGCGCAAGCCAAGAGTTTTTGTGGTCAGTAAAACCTGGTTATCACACGGTTAGCAATATAGGTTCTGCTATAATGATATGTAGTATTTGTTTATAGAAAAGTGCATGGAAAAAGCAAGTGTACTATAATTTGTTTAGAATTTTTTTATTGGTAGTTAATTAACGATTTATTTTTAAAGACGGTTATTTTATGTACTTCCACAAAACACTTTATTACGTGGGTGGTTTGAAAAGTTCGCGAAATGGAGCACATATGGCAGCATCAGTTCGAATAAACTATATACAATTGATGGATCCAACTATCTAGTGCGCAGATGTTAAATTGGAAATTATTCCGTCAAGTAGTATTAATTTGGTGCTATATGAAGTAAAGTTAGTTATGTGAGTTTTTCAAAATGGATAAAACTGAAACACGCGCTGTTATCAAATATTTTGTAAAAAAGGGCTGGAAAGCAACAGAAATACATAAAGATATGCCGGATACATTAGGAGACTTCGCTCCATCATTTACAACTGTGCACAAGTGGGTGACGGAATTTAAACGTGGTCGTGAGAGCCTAGACGATGACCCGCGCAGAAAACGACCAACAACTGCCACCACGCCTGAAATCGTCCAAAAAGTTAATGATATGGTTACGCAGGATCGTCGATTAAAGGTGTCCGAATTTGCTAAGGATGCGGGTAGTGATGGATTCGAACCGAACCGAACCGAACCTTGCCCTAGGTTCGGTTCGGTTCGAAAACTTTTTAGTCCGGTTCGGTTCGAGGTTCGGCTCGAGAAAATATATTCCGGTTCGGTTCGGTTCGGTTCGAAAAAACGAACCGAACCAAACCGGTTCGACATTTTGATATTTTAAGCAACTAGTGCGTTCGACTACAACTTAAATGTTTAATGTAGTTTTTATATTTAGTAGTTGCTACTTTCAAATAAACCCAACATTAATTTGCTTTAGATTTTAGTAGCATAAATCATATTATTATTTTCTCAGGTTTGATTTTTCAATACGTACTATCTTTAACAAAGCGTAATTACAATTAGGTTAATAGTGAGACCCACCTCTAAAATTTAGAATGTGTTAATAATTGATGATTTTTACTAATGTCATTTTACCGTGCAAGAACGATATCGCACGATCATTGCGATTACTCTTATTTTAGTTTAAATTAGTATAAAAAGAGTATCAAGACAATAAGGTGTCGCTGATTTCTTATACAGTACAAACAAAAAGCTGTTTGTCAGTTTATCCTTCATCGTTAGGACTTTAGTCCTAGAACTAGTTGGATGCGTACCCTCATTGTTTCCTAGTCTAAACCAACCTACACATTTCCCTAAAATTTGCACAGTCTGCATCTATCACTATCTGTGCACGAAAGTCTCATTTCTTTATTATTATTATTATTTCTTTTAAAAGACAATATCAGATGGTTCTCGGAAAGAATCGTAAATCTGCCTCAAACAGCGTTTACGTTTTTCATAATAAAATATAACAGTATTTAGGCACGGGCATTATGTCTGCTTATTATTTGCATTACACTGTGTTATTTTATGTCGGTATTGATTGAAAAGTTTATGCTTTACATGTGATTTTTTAATGCCCCGCCCGAAGGTACTGAAGTGGCCAGAAAGCGAGTTTTTTTTACCTGAAAAATTTGGAATTTTGCCGAACCCTTGCTGTTCCAAGCAGGGTAGGAATCTTTAACGTGCGTGACAACACTCACACACGGGACCTCCATTTTACCTCTCATCCGAACGAGGGTGTATTTTTGTGAAAAATGCTCGCCTAACATTTTTCAAGCGAACCGTGTCGGGAGAAAAGTTTATGCCACTATGAGCCATAAACTTCAACCCTTGGTTTTGAGAGAAAGTTCGGGGTCATTCTTCTGGAGTATCGGCTACTTCTAAAGACGTTGGTGGTAATGGCCACACTAAATAAACAGTAAATATTATGGTACCATGCGTTTTGTAGCACCATTTATTGAGCGATTATGTACAAAAGAAAATGAGATTAGTTTTTGCTACAAGGTCATATTTTTTATTATTAATAGAGATCTGGTTTTCATACAAAAATAAAAAATTTAAATTGATGGATTAGTAATACATACTTTATTAAGAATTAAAGTGTTTCGTTGATTATGAAACCTTCTGTAGTCTCCAGACTGAGACGTCGGCTTGTATATGTTTAAGATGATTTTGCGACACGACTCTGTTCATTAAATAAAATAAGCTTGTTTTTAAAACCAAATTGTCAAAATTATTTCGAGTTTCTTTAATATCTAATACTAGTTATAAACAAGCAACAATTTGAAATAAGGAGCATTAAACAAATCGAACTAATCTAGAATTTTTTGATCTACAAACGTGCCTCGATAACAAAATTTATTAGACATGTAACACTAATACCTATTACATTTTTTACCCATTGGCTTAAAACTCGATGACCATGTAGATTAGAAAATCGTTCTATTTCTTATATGCTTGCGACTAGAGATTTTTAAAATGTGCATTTGGGAGAAATTAAGATTGACATGTTTTTAGTGAAAATTAAATTTTTAAACTAAATTTTTATTTAAAAATCAAACCTTTCGAACCGAACCGGACCGAACCTTGAGCTAGGTTCGGTTCGGTTCGAAAAATTAGCCGGTCCGGTTCGAAGTTCGGTTCGAAAATAAAATGTCCGGTTCGGTTCAGTTCGAAAAATCGAACCGAACCTCGAACTTGTTTGGTTCGTATCCATCCCTAGATGCGGGTAACTCGGATGAAAAAGCATTTCATATCTTAACTGCGGAATTAGGTATGAAAACGCTTTCGGCAAGATGAGTGCCGCGCATATTGACAATTGATCAAAACCTTCAGAAGAAGAGAATTTGCCAACAGAGTTTAGACCGCCTTAACTCCACTAAAACCGATTTCGTTCGACGATTTGTTACGACATATGAAACTTGGGTTTATTATTATACCCCTGAAACCAAGCAACAATCTAAACAATGGAGACATAGGGGTTTTCCACCACCAAAGAAATCAATGTCCGTGAAGTCGGCTGGACAAGTTATGCCATCAGTTTTTTGGGATGCTAAAGGTGTTCTACTAATTGACTAACTTCCAAAGGGCCAAACAATAACGGTGAATATTACGCTAAACTTCTAGGCCAACTGAATACAAATATTCGTGTAAAAAGACCTGCATTGCGTAAAAAGATCATTTTCTATCAGGATAATGCACGCCCACATACAAGTGCAGGAGCAATGCAAAAATTGAATGATCTGAAGTACGATCTGTTGCAACATCCACCTTATTGCCTGATTTGGTTCCTTCGGACTTCCGCCTATTTCCACGACTAAAAGTTTTCCTTGGGGGAAAACGACTCTCCACGGACGAAGAAGTATAAGTAGCCGTCGACAACTATTTTGGAGGCCTTGAAGAATCGCACTTTCGTGATGATATAATGGGTATGGAGCATCTCTGGATGGAGCGTATTCAACTTGACGGAGATTATGTTGGAAAATAAACTATATTTTAAAAAAAATTTTTTCATTTCTCCCTTTGTTTCGTGAATTTTTCAAATCACCCTTGTACATCCAATATTTAAAAGTTTACTTCGGAAAATAGATAGCTACTGAAAATTGCAATAATTTAATGTTATTTTAATAGTAACTCATTCTATAGTATGTAATTTTAGAAGTTAATCTATGAATTTACGTTATAATTTGCACATTACTTCCACCACCAATTAAATGTTCGTTGAATATATCATTTTATTGAAATATCAACAATGTATGGTTGCCAAGGGTAACACATCGAAGAAGATTTTAACAGCAGTTACCGTCAATATATTTTATTGCAGTTATTGCACGCCTCTGTTCAGATTAATAGGTGTCATTAAACTTTTGAAAATGCGATGTGTATCAGTTGAATTTATTAAACTCCTAAAATATCAGGACAACAATTTGAAGCAGTAAACGCAACTACCTGTTTGAAAATAAAATATTTAGCAACATTGTTTTATTAGGACTTGTATTTGAGCGAAGATTGTTGACAAATACGAATGGAAATATTAATTTAATTATTTATAAAGCAGATGCTATATTGACATAAATTTTCAGTCTACCCTATCCTAGCTGGTATGAAAAGGATAAGTGCACGACAGTGTTGGGTTTCACTCTGGCGAGCTAACATCAACCGTTACAGGTCGCGTTGAGAAACAAAAGACACGTCAAAAATATCTTAGGGAGGCATGAACACAGCTAAATAAATTACAGACACTGTAAATGAAAAAAAATATATTGGAACAAGGTACTTATTATTAGAAATTTAGGTTGTGAAGGGTATGTAAAGCATTTTAGATTAGCTCAGAATAGAAAAGAAGTTAGAGCTGCGTCAAACCGACCTTAAGTAAGGTCGAAAACAAAATGATGATGATGAAGGTACTTGATGTATAATTAAATAAGTAATTTTAATGCAAGCGCATTAGGGGTTTCAACAACAGTGTTCTATAATTTTCCGCATAGCTATACATACACACCTAAATTTCTTTTCTCTGATCCTGTATGAATTATCCTACGGTCTCCGCTCGCAAAATCCCCCGTCTCTAGCCACTGAACTTCGCTAATCTATCCATTTCAACCTATCCATTTCAATTTTCAAGTTCTCTAGTATAGCTACTTGCTTCATACTTCTGACATTCCCTGCTCCGGCTCGCAGAATGTTCCCGGCTCTTCCTATATATTTTCAGATCACTTTTTCGGAAGTAGTTGCCTCCCGGAGATCCGAATGGGGGACTATTTTAGCTCCGGAATCTTTTACTCCAGAGGATGCTATTATTTTAAATAACAATTTAGGTACGCTGTGTACTTGGAGGGTAATGTATTGTTTTCCCGTTTCCTTCCACATCGCAGCAGTGTTACTTAGAATGCCATTTTGACTCCTATGGTCTCTACCACTCTAAGTACCGAAAGAGCTGTTACCCTTTTGTAGGGACCGGTCCTATTCAGTTTCGTCACTAAAGACCTTACTAATTTGGTTTAGTGCGGCTCTTTAGCTCACTGGGACACGCTGAAGCTAAAGTTCCCGTAACCTATTTAACATGTTTTACAAAATGTAAGACGATGTTACACAATGTTACTTTTAGCTAAATCTGAGATCTTTTAGGGTGAAGGAATCTCAACTATCTTCCGACCATGCTAGGGGTCTATTCCTCGGGTAGAGCTTATGAGGAGCGGTCGTGGTTCTTATGACAAAACATTATTTACTTGCGAACTCTAATAATACTAAAATAGGGGTGCAAGGGGGCGCCGCCAAGTCCTTAAATTTTCTGTACAAGGGTTTGCCCTAAGGGGGGACTTGGAAGTCCTTAGAGAAAATTATCGTATTTACTGCCTAAGCAGGATCTGTAAAAAATATAATTAGTATAGCTAAGAAAGACACAAGAGAGGTGCGCCTGTTACCTTATACTGTAAAGAAAAGAATAGCTATTAATATAGATTATTTGAACTCTATTATAAACACATTTTTAGGCATTAAATTCTGGAAAATACTATTAGTGCTCTTTAGTCAAGTGAGAGCTAAAAACATTAAAATTGTAAAGGGTAGTAATGCCTTTTTTACTCTTGAACTAATTACTCTATTCTTGGACTCCTTGTTCAAAATAAAACAATTACTCAAATAATTTAAATGATTGTTCTTTAATTAAAAATTTCCTTCTAAGTAATAAAATTTTATGTACAAAAAATACATCTCAAAGGTAGTTTTAATTTCTTCAACACAGTTTTAAAATGAGAAAATTGTTACCGTCCCTGCTAAGAATTAAAAAATATCAAAAATATATCAAACACTTTTATAAGGCTTTTGAAATCAATTACCCAAAATATCAGATCTGTTATTTCGTTTACAAGTGTGTATTAAAATTTTCAAAATGTAATAATTTTAGTTTTCATAACCACTAAAGATACGACTGAATTTAAATGAAATATTTTGTTGAGATTAAATTAAGGTATTCACATTCCTTTGTAATAGTATCATACGTAACCTCTAATTCAAAATGTGATAAATTCTAAGCACCAACAGTTTTTCATATATACTGAGCAGAACAGGAATCGTAGGTTGTTACAATGTTGTTTACGAAATTCAGCCTCATTGTTAACATAGGGGAACAGCTGTCGTCATGCCAAAGAATTCAAAATGCTTACCTTGCAAACCGTTGTTCTATGCTGCATAAATAATTACATTATAGAAACTAAATGTGCTGGCATATGATCCTTTGACAAACAAATGACGTCAACCTACTGTCCATATTTTATTACGTAGTAAAACAGAATTTTACTGGAACCATTTAAATGAACTTAAAAAGCCCCCATTTCGAATGGACCTGCACCTTGCCGAAGTTCTAGATTACTAGAACAGGTGAAATGGCTTGCGTGTTCTAATGAGCTAAAGAGCCAAACTACAGCTCCAACCAAAGTAGTAGGGTCGTTAGTGAGGAACCAGACTAAGACAGGTCCCCGAAAGAGGGCAGCGGCTCTTTCGGTACTTAGATTGGCAGAGACCATAGGGGTCGGTATGGCAGTCTAAGACACATTACCGCGATGTGGAAGGCAACGGGAAACCACCACATTACCTCCCAAGTACACAGCGTACCTAAATTATAATAAAATGATGGCATTCTCTGGGGTAAAAGATTCCGAGTTAAAATAGTCCCCCATTCGGATCTCCGGGAGGGGACTACTTCGGAGGATGCGATCGGAAAGTTAAGAATAAGAGTCGGGAACATTTTGCGAGTCGGAGCGTGGAATGTTAGAACTATGAAGCAAGTGGGTAAGCTAGAGAACCTAAAAACCGAAATGAATAGGTTATCATTAGACATAGTAGGGATCAGCGAAGTTCGGTGGCCAGAGGCGGGGGATTTTTGGAGTGGAGACTTCAGGGTAATTCATACAGGAGCCGAGGAAGGAAATTTGAGTGTGGGGATAGTTATGCGGAAAAAGATAGGATACTGGGTAGAAAATTACTTACAAAAGAACGAAAGAGTACTCATGGTTAGATTAGAATCTAAACCGGTAAACACAGTAATAATACAAGTATACATGCCCACCTCTAGCTACAGTGACGAAGAGGTAGAAGCAATCTACAAAGATATCGAAGACATATTAAGACACGTAAAAGGACATGAAAATTTAATAATTACGGGGGATTTTAATGCAGTGGTAGGTGAGGGTAGGGAAGGAGCGATAGTAGGTTTATTTGGTTTAGGCACTAGAACCGACAGAGGAAATAGGCTGGTAGAATTTTGCGACAAGAACAATTTAATCATTACAAACACATTATTTCAACATCATGCTAGAAGACGATATACGTGGAAGATGCCAGGAGATATAGGAAGATATCAAATAGATTACATTCTTGTTAGACAACGGTTTAGAAATCAAGTAAAAGACTGTAGAAGCTACCCAGAAGCAGATATAGACACTGACCACAACATCGTAATTATGAAGGCCGCACTTAAATTTAAAAATTTGAAAAAGAAACGGAAAAAGGCACTTGGACCTACAGAAACTAAAAGAAAGATATTCAAGAAAGATTCGAAAAAGATCAAATGAATTGCTCAAAGATATCGGTAAAATATCTGATACTAAGGAAGTAGAAACAGAATGGAATAACATTAAATCCAGCTTCGACATGGCGGCCAGACATATTCTGGGGTATACACAAAAAGTAAATAAGAAACCATGGATAACAAAGAATATCCTGAATTTAATAGAAGAAAGACGAAAATACAAAAATAAATCAGACGAAACAGGAAAACAGAGATACAAAGCCATAAAATGGGAAATTATTCGAAAATGCAGGAAAGCTAAAGAACAATGGATTGATGAAAAGTGCAAAGAGGTACAAACGAAGATGGAAGTAGGAAAGACAGATGAAGCATACAAACTAATTAGAATCAATTTTAGGGATATAGAACCGTATAGCAAAAATATACGGGATGCGGGAGGAAATGTCATTATAGAAAATGCAGAGAAAGTGGGTAGATGGCAAGAATATATAGGAAATTTATATGCAGGAGAAGAACTAACTGCATTAGAAAAGGAATCAGACATTGAAAATGATGACTTGGGATATCCTATACTTAGAGATGAATTTGAAATAGCATTAAAGGGTCTGAAAAATGGTAAGGCGCCGGGTACAGATAAGGTGCAAGCGGAGACTCTAAAAGCCGCTGGTCAAGCAGTAACAGAACGTCTTTTCCAACTTGTATGCTATATGTATGAGACAGGCGAGATACCCAAAGATTTCAAACATAACATCATAGTAACTATACCAAAAAAGAAAGGCGCAGATAGATGTGAAAATTTTCGAACAATAAGCTTGACAGCACACGTATCAAAAATATTAACTAGAATTGTACAAAGACGAATGGAAAAACGGGCTGAAGAAATACTAGGAGAAGACCAATTTGGGTTTAGGCGAAACAGGGGAACACGGGAGGCTATCTTAGCTCTGAGGGTGATAATGGAGAAAACAATAGAAAAAGGAAAGCGTGTATATAGGGTTTGTAGATCTGGAAAAAGCATTTGACAATGTAAAATGGAAAAAATGTTCGAAATACTCAAAAGATTGGAATGAGTTATAGGGATAGACGGATAGTACATAGTTTATACAAAGAGCAAACAGGAGTAATAGAATTAGAGCAGGAACGTAGAGAAGTAAACATCAGGAAAGGGGTAAGACAGGGATGTTCCCTATCCCCACTAATTTTAACTTGTACATTGAGGAGGCAATGAATACTGTCAAATGCAGGAAGACATTTGGAATTACTATGCAGGGACAAAAAATAGATATGCTTAGATTTGCAGATGATATAGCGGTATTAGCATCTAGCAAGGAAGAGTTAGAAGCTGCTCTCAATGAAATGGAAACGGTTTTAACAGAGAGATACAGTATGAAAATTAACAAAAGTAAAACTAAAGTACTAGTATGCAAAGGAGGAAAAATAAATCAAAAACAAGAATACAAATATGTAACACGAACTTACAAGAGGTTAAGGATTTCTGCTACCTAGGAAGCCAAATAACGCAAGATGGGAAAAGCACAAATGATATAAAACAAAGATTAGCACAAGGTCGTGCTACATTTAACAAGAAAAAGCAACTACTGTGCTCAAAGACCACAAACATAGAAACAAGGAAAAGATTGCTCAAAACATATGTGTAGAGCACAGCACTGTATGGCTGTGAAGCCTGGACAGTGGGAGAAGCGGACAAGAAAAAGGTAGAAGCCTTTGAAATGTGGTGCTACAGACGTATGATGAAGATATCATGGACAGACAAAGTTAAGAACAAAGAGGTACTAAAAATGGTAGGGGAAGAAAGAAACATGTGGAAAACGGTAAAAAATAAGAGAGATAGGATGATAGGCCACATACTACGGCATGAAGGAATAGTGCGGAATATACTAGAAGCAGAGATAGGAAAAAAGAGAAGAAGAGGTAGACCTAGGTTAGACTACTGCACACAGATAGTGAAAGATGTAGGCTGTAGGAGTTTCAGGAAATGTGTAGGCTAGCTCAGAAGAGAAATCAATGGAGGTACGCATCCAACCAGTCCCAAGATGGATAAATTAATGACGAAGAAAGTATCTGCACTTAAACATGATATTTATTATAAGCAACTACAAGCATTGGAGGGGCAATATTCTCGAATAATGCTAATTGCGTGAAAGCATTTACTGGAAAACTATTATTTCGGCAAATGTCTAAGTGTTGGGGGATCTTGGCAGCCACAGGTTGCTTAACCCCCTTCAATAAATCTGTGTGAAATAGGGCATAATATTAAAAAACAATATAAGGGGAACCGAGCTGTATTACTGTGTGAGAATTTCAGGGAACCATGTAGGTTAGTTTAGAAAAGAAATAAGTGCAAGTACATGTCCAACCAGTTTTGAGACGGGAAACCCAATGATGAAAAAATAAGCGCAGACAAATCTGATGATTATTATAAACAACTAGTTGTTTGTTGTGAAATATCTGCAACTAATGTTGACTGTGCGAAAAGACATATTGGAAAAAATATTAAATCAGTAAATGTTCAAGTGCTGGAGGAACTTGGCAGCCACAGGCTGCTTACCCCCCTTTGCAACCACTGAATGTCGGAGAAATAGGGTATATAATGGTAAAACAATAGAAGGTGACCGAACTGCATCTAACAAGAAAGAACGGCACCTATGATGAAAGACAACAAACATAGAACAAAAAGTTGTTGAAAGCGTATGTGTGGAGCACAGCACAGACAATATGCCTAGGAAATACGAGCAGTCTGAAAAGCAGACAGAAGAACAGTAGCGGCCTTTGAAATTCCGTGCTTCAGATGTTCGAGGATGGACAGACAAAATTAATAACAAATAGGTTATAGAAACAGTAAGGGAACAAGGATATCTTTGGGAAAAAAAATATGAGAAGTAGAAGGGCATAATACGTTCTAAGGCATTTTTGGGGAATAGTATGTGATATATTACAAGCAGAGATAGGAAAAAAGAGGTAGATGTAGACCTAGATCAGATAGTTATAGATGCAGACTGTGCAAATTTCAGGGAAATCTGTAGGTTAGTTCAGAATAGGAAACAATGATGGTACGCGTCTAACCAGTTTCAGGACTGAAGACCCAATGATGATGAAAAAGCTTATTATCTTCGCAAGTTAAAACGAAACCAAATAATTTAACAGGCTATCCAAAATATATCATCTTTAACATAATTTTAACGATGATTCAGAGAATTGCACATGGTATTTAAACATGTAGCACGGAATCTTATCTTTGCTGAATGTCTAGAATAAACATTATTATAATTAAGTTACGGATAATAAGCTTGATAATCACAAAGCCCGAATTTTATAAATTTAGTTAAATCAAAATTAACAAATTAAATAATTCGTTATCAAAAATCCATAAAGCGTTTAAACTCTCTTTCAATAAAAATATCATTGAACGTTTGAAAGCATTCTTAAAAAAATTGTAAAGCTTATGAGTGTTATCTTACAAAAAAATCATAAAACTTTCGAGCGGCTTCTTACTAAAATAATTAATAGAACTTTAGAGCGTATTATTAAAATACACTTTACTTCAAGTGCATCTTGCACTTGGTCACGCGACAACGCCTATCTAGACGCCGATTGCTGGCAAGAACCCAGTTTAACTCCATGACGATTCCCTTCAAACGGTCGTGCCAGACTCACGTCTGCTATATGCGCACAAGCAACTTGAAAGCAGCCTGACATGGAAGATTCTATTCAAACGACCAACGTTTGCTAGTAGTAACCAAGCCAGAATTATTAAATAATTTCTGTCTTGTGATTGGGCTACACAGCTCCGATCTAAATATTTATTTATATATCAAGATTTAACTGTTTATTTAAATATACAATACAGCGTATTTAATGAATGATTTTTAAAGATTTGCAGTCGTCAGAAAAAATTGTTACAACGCAAGCCATTCCACCCTTTCTAGTAATCTAGAACTTTTTCAAGGTGCAGGTTCATTCAGAATGGAACCGATTCTACCCAACGGTATAAAAATCAAAAAGTCGTAAAAACCCTCTGGGTTTGAGTTTGGTAGAATGGAAATGAAATAGAAAATGTGCACTTTCTTGTTCCCTCTAACTTGATCTATTCCCTTCATGATTCACAGTTCATCCAGGTAAATGTAGTCAGTTTACTATCAAGTACCTTTTATCCGACAGTTCGTAATGAACAATTCGTTCAGTACACAACGAATTAGTTCGTTCAGTTCATCGTTCGGAATAGTTCATTTCAAACTATGAGTGCATAAACTATACCTCTAGTTATTTAGTTATTAGTTGGATTTATTTTAATTTTGGAAGAGCCTTCGACAACTGCGTCTCCCAAAGAACCCCCGCTGGTTACGCGAGTAGGTAGTTTCGCCACTGCTATTTATAAAAGACATTAGAGTAAGTCTTAAGCTTATTCAATAACGTTTCTAAGGAAATTTGTTCAAATTGGTATTTCAGCATAAACAAACTGACACTGAATTTTAATTCCCATAATTAAAATGTTGCATGTTTTTCAAATACAAAGTAAATAATTATGGAAACTTGTAACTTACTTCAATGTCTTTAGGTGTATGATAGCAGTTACGGTGTTACTAATAATCTTCTCCAAATAGGCTTTACAACGAAAGTCTAATAGCTATGAAGACACTAAAACGCCTGACTCGAATCTAGTGTTACAAGGGATTGTAATCTTGGATAAATATAGTTCTATTCATCGCCAAACCTTTTTAGATAACCAATTTATATTTTAATTTTATCACTACTGATTTAGCGCGGGGGGTCTTATAAATTTGTATATCGACTTACCTCCGCGGTTTTTTGTTGTTCTAAGATGTAGTTCCTTACTCTTCAGCTAAGTGGACTGTATTCGAGATTATAGTACGTGTTATTTGGCACTTGCACTGTGTTTTTTAGAGGTTTATCGATAAAGTCGGCGGCACTATGGACAAACTCACTTTACCGAACGAAGAACCGACTGTTCTGTTTCGATATCGATGAGAGAGTGTTTTTTGTCACTACCCTTAGTCCAACTTATTTACACATGCACATAGGAATTTTTACGATAGGATGTAACGGGATAAGGGATGACAGCTTTAGGATTTGATTTACAACTAAAAATTTAAAGTAACTTAAAATTAACCACGCAAACGTGCGATAAAGAGACCTAACAACTACCTCCCGAAAGACACTAATCTTATTCTTTGTTTAGTTGTCAATGCACCAGCGAAATCTATCAGATTGGATCTTCAGGGATTGGTTTCTAACTATCAAAGATATTTACAACGGTTCTTACAGAACAACGTTTAAATGGAAAGTCTTGTATGCTTCGCCACTCTTCTCTTACTAAAATCCTTTGTAGCTTTCAAGGTTCTGGGTCCGATCACGAAGAAGGGTTGAACTAATATTTATGCATTTCCCAAGTCAATTGACAATCTAGGATACTAAATTTATTCAATTTGCATTAAAAGCAGCATTGAAAATAGGTAGTTAACGTCGTGGAGCTTCCGTATTCTAAGATTTAACCCTTAACCACCTAGGTCTGGTCACTGAGACCAGAATGGTTTTACTAATCGCGTGTATCTTTTTGCAAGCAACCCTTACATCTTACAGCACCTTGCTAATCGTTCGCTGCATCATAACAACAAAATATCTAGTATCCGTTTGTTATTATTTGTGGGTAGATATTCATTAAATTTTTTAATGTACTACAACGGTCACTGTGACCGGCCCCGAGTATTTGTGTTCGAGACGTTTGCACATGTGCGGTGTGTCGACTTTCTAATTTTATTATTTTTTAGTAATCGTTTGATATATTCTTCCCCTATTTACACTTGAATTTCGAAGCCCTTCAGCTTAAATTTGCATAAAATCTGCTTTTCATAGAAATGCCCATAACTTCGCTTTCTCCGCAAAAATTTCCAACCCAACCTCCTCCACTATCGCCGCACAACCCGTTGAGACCAATCCTGCTCACCATTTGCTACACCTTCCTCTTATATTATAACAACCCTTCCATATTTTCATAATTTTGAAGTCAGTTATCTGCGAGACGTTCACCTGTGCTTAGTCTGTTATTACTCAAGGTTATAAAATGGCACAAAAGCGAACAGTGAGATACACAGATGCAGATTTTGAAGAAACTGTTATGCATTGGTTTGAAGATGAAGAAGCTAATTACGTAAATTTGGATTGTTCGGAAAATAAACATGAAAAACGTCAACAGGACTCATTATCTGAGTTATCAACAAGTGAACACAGTGAAGATAAAGCGATAGACAAATATCTAAATGAAAGCGACACGGTCAGTTAAGTTCATGTTTGCGAGGACGAAAATCACCCCAAAAGAGAAAGTAATTTAGGTAAAAATAGATTTCGATGGTCATCTCAAGAAGTTACATGTCGATCAAGGATAAAGGAGCATAATATAATTGTTCAGCTACTAGGACTAAAAGGACCTGCTCGCGTTGGAAATGCCACAGCAGATCAGTTAACCGCGAAGAATTTGTTATTTGACGACCATTTACTGCAACAAGTGTTAGTTTGTACAAATGAGAGATTGGCTAGAGAAAGAACTAAATACAAAATACAATCTCAAATGCAAGATGTGTCGATATATAGTGGACCTAAGGGCCTTTATTGGACTGCTATTCCTTAAGTGTTGTTTTCAAATCAAATAGTAAAGACTACAGATCTCTTTTTGCTACAGATTGTTATGTTTATTTTCAGCGTAAATTAATTCTAATCATTTTCAACTCAAACCCCTTTTGCTTCTACAACGAAAATTAATGCCGTAAATTTAAAATAACCCTGTCCGTTGTTAATTCATTTATCTTTTGTATAAATTCGATTTGTATTGTAAAACCCTTCCGCTACTTAATAATCAATACTCTTTTTCAGAATTCCTTAACGTAAAATTTACGCCATAATTAGATAGGCGATAACGTTGTTCCAAGTATCCGATAATACATTTGTGTGTTTCCCATTGAAAAAATTCGTCGAATTAGAACTGCGTATTATTTCAATAAACTCAGGTTTTCCAGTCTTGAAGCCTTAACAACGATATTACTGTGAGTTCTGGTTCTTGGTTAAACGAAATGGATATTCACTTGTCGTTCAACTTACAAGACTACAACATCCTATTCTGATTTTCTTCGTTTCGTTTGTTATAAACACTTTGAGCACGCCCTACAGCGTGGTGCGTATTTAGGGTTTTTATAAAATTGTACGTTTTGACAACAATAAATTAATCATTACTTGCAATTGCTCTAGCTTTCCTCCGGTGGCCTTAAAGTCACGACGAAGGGTCGTCCCTGGTTGTAATGGAAGGCCAAAGCGTTCTTTATGGGTGTAGGCCTCCCTATCCGTTGCTGTTGACCAGCTACTGACTCAACCCCTACGTCAGCAACTCTAGGATGAGTATTGTTTTTTGTTTTCCCTAATTACGTTGGGGCTATATTGATTGGGAGTTGGCTATGCAAGTACATGCATTTCCAAATGTAATTCGTTTATACAAAAATTAGTGAACTATTTTGGGATTTATTGCCCTTATAGTGAGGCATTACTGTTCGGTTTTACATAACTATTTGAGGAAGTGAAAATGAGTCAATAACTTGCTGACACCGCTGAAAATGTTGTTGCCATTCTTATGTATAGATTTAGTTTTAGATTTACTACACTGATTTAGAGCTGTTGGCTTTAGAAAGAATCAATCGCTTAGTTTCTTATTTTTGGTTGAACCTTAATCTAGGGAGTAACTTAAAACCGGCAGCTCACCATGTAAAAATGATCTTTTGTTTTGTATTTTTTTGCTAGGGTTATTGTGTACAGATTTTGTTTAATTATAGGTTGTTTTTTTGGTAGATTTTGTTAAGTATGAATGCGTGAGTGTATATTTTTTTTTTTGGTATAATACTCCGCCCCCTCGCCGATTGAGCCCGGTCATACTTTTTTTTGGTTTTTTTGTAGGTTACGTCACATGCACGTAACAAGATGGAACAGGTAGAGATATAATCAGGTGTGTTATGCCAAAAAATCGATTCGGCGCTTTACTTTTGCATCTTTGATTTGATAATCCCCAAGACAGAGAAGAAAGAAAAATTGTGATCCTGCAGCAGCGATTTCTGAAATATTCTTTTTGCTGATAAGTAACAGTGAGCCGGTTTATAGTTTGGGAAGAGTTGCTTGCATAGATCAAATGCTTGTTGGTTTCCGCGGAAGAGTAAAATTCAAAATGTATATGCCAAACAAACCAGCAAAATAGCTGTAATCTTGATGTGCGTTACTAATTCCTGCACAAACTATTTATACAATGCATAGAACTATACCGACAAGAATTCAGATAGTGCAACATTTTTATCCTAGTCAAGAAAATATGCAAAACCTACTTCAGCCGTATTGCGTCGGAACAATGAAAAGAATAAGAAAGAGCTTTCTTAAGAATTTTTGTCGTCAAAATTTAGAGATGTTTATGCAGGTCTTTTTAGATTTGCCCTAACATCACGTTAGTGTCGTAGGTCTCAAAAAAAGAATAAAGCAGTTGTGCTTGTTTCATCGATGCATCATGCCAAATCTGTTGTTGAAGAGAGCTGAAAACCGGAAATAATCATGTACTGCAACAACACAAATAGAGGGGTTGATTCCCAGATCAAAAATGTGCCAGTTTTTCAACTAGACGTCGTACTAGGCGTTGGCACATGGCTTTATTTTTTAGAATGCTCCTTATAAGTGCTAACAATGCATTTGTTTTATATACTTCTTGTAAAGACAATCCAAACACCACAAGATTTGATTTCATATCTCTTTTGGCAAAATAGTTAGTAGTACCCCATTTGCAAAGAAGACATGAGGACTTCCATTAAACGTATGAACTTCGGCCATATATACGCAGATTACTAGGCATTCAAGCAGCAATTTCTCAAGGAGACGCAAAACTGACAAAGAAAAAACCCTGTTACATGTGTGATCCGAAGTTAAAAAGAAAAACATTTTATTTATGCCATAGCTGCAAGAAACTAGCGTGTTTAGATTGCACAAATAAAATTTGTCGCTGCAACGAAAATATTTAGGGTCATATTAACGCCTTGCAATTTTTATGTTCAATTATTTTTCTTTTCCAGTTTAAGATTTTCAATTATGTTGACTCTTTAACTAAGAGAAATTTGCAACTCTAGTCTTTTTTCCATACTAGTTTTTATGTGAGAGATTTTTATTGAGATCCATTTTAAAATAGCAAATAAATGTTAGATTTGCAAAACAAATTATTTTGTTATAAATAAAAAATCCAAAGGTTGTATGTGGTTAAATTACTCATACCAATCCCAATAAATAGTTTAAGCTACTTACAGCATATTAATAATATTTCTACAAGAAATGTAGCGGTCTCAGTGACCGGCCCCGAGTACGAACGTCCGTATTTTGAGACCTAAGCGGTTAAGGGTTAATACCCGTAGTTTTTTATATTTTCGTCTAGCTAACTGCTTCACAATACATTTTTATTTGCAATATACTGATTATCAACTTTTGTTCTATAAGTTATAAGCGAATCAATTGTTAAAACCTTTGAAATGTAAATCTTATCTCATTTTCATTCTATCTAGTTCGACCTCACAATACAAACGATGCTAAACGGCTAATTTCAACAATGAAATTACAAAGCGTAGATGTAAAAGCTCACACATTACTCACTATTTTAATTCGTCTTTTAAAAGGTTAAGGATGTCTAGAAACCACCAGTATCCCCAATATTCGTTCCCATCTATCACAGCTCCCTTAACACAACAAACGTAAAATCCAAATTATTGTAAAGCTAAACATGCTGGTCCTAACCCTTTTATAACTTCGGTTGTCATAGTATTTGATCTACTCCCGTCCCCCACACGCGTGTGAGCCTACCCTGCACCGCAAGCATATGTTAATTTTATGTGGCCCGCCGGGTATTTTCCTGCGAGAAATCCAGTCTATCTTGAACTTGATCCTAAATTTCTTTTCAATTTTCAACTTTCCGTTCTCTTACTCGCTTGTATTATTACATTTCAATGTTTGTAATTTACTGCTTGCAAATAGTTAAAATCGTTCTTTTCGCCGGGGTCCACTTCATGTAATTTTCCCTCACTATAAAAATCTTATTAATGTTAATCAGCATCGGGCAATGCAATATAACCATTTTAATCTATGCTTAATTACATAACAGTCACGTGCTTTTGCAATTTATCCTAGAACGTCTAGTCATGTTTCCAATATTATCTTCCCCGGTAACGGTTTCTGCATTTCTCACGTATTAATTTATTTCACTAATGTATACCCTATGGGTTTGTTTATTGCATGACGCCAGTTACATATCCTTTATCCTAATATATATTTATAACTAAATCCTATAATTGTTAGATGTAGCCTGATAAATTGTATAAAGAAATGTAATGTAATAAATGACAACCGGGTTCATACTAGAAATAGAATATGATACGACTCCTTTGCAACACAGACGCAAGGTGATACAATAGGATAAGGAACAATGAACTGCAACCAAGCAGATTTATTTATAATTACTTAGAAATCAAGACATTGTATGATTTATCAAGAAACAGCAAAACGCAATATTTGTAGTTTCCCACAGAACGATGTGCGACCGGAAGCTTCATGATAAATGTAAAAAGCCTATCGACCTAGTTAGTCTTTGAATCTCGTAACTTTGGCATTGATGGAGTTCAACTACTCATCATTAATTATTAATCATTAAAAATAGTAACGTGTATTCATTTAATTCAGTGAAACTTGTACTTAAAGAATATAGATGTTCAAGTTGTTTGTGAATAAAACAAGTCTGTTGGTAATTGAAATAATAAAATTAATTTTGATAGTTGTAGTTCTTGAATTAAACCTTTTAAAAAGACGTTTCCAAAGACCCTAAAATCTATCTCGCCCTGCGCTTTATACCTATTAATCATTCGTGTATTACATATTTGATACGTTCTATGATTTATGAAATCTTTTATTTTAGCGGTTTTTATTATCGCGACGTTTACATTATTTAATGACTAATGCTTTATCTTATAAGTGTATTAAATAGTACGAATTTATTTTAAGAAAATCAATTTTTTATTGCTTTAATTATACTAACTGCTCTAACTGAATTCATATCTTCTAAAAACAAAATTAAAATATAATGCTTAACTAAGATTCATTATTCACAAGGTATGTCCGTATTTAATTTATCCATTCTAATTCATTAAATTTTCCCTCCCCATCTAATATATAGTTAGCGTAGTGCAATGCGTTGCTGGTTCTGAATACGTTTATTTATGACGCTAGAGAAGAACTTTATTATGAATAATTCAATTGGAAATTTTCAAATAATAATGTGCTCGATAGTGCTAAGTCTGTTGCCTATAAGATCAAAGCAATCGAAAATCTATCTCTGACATGGTTTCTCTTACATCAACATTAAGTTGATTATGGACGAGTTCACACTGCGTGAGTATGCCGATTTGATTTTATTTTTGTAGTTTGTGAGCGAAATTCACTTAAATCTCAAGAGAATATCAGTGTCGATTTCCAAATAGACCGCAACCTAATCACTATAAGTTTTCAAAGGCGCTTCAAACATTATTTAAACGAAACGAAATTCCTGTACCCCGAAATATTGGTACCTCCAAGCAAGTAAATGTACAAGACGAAGAAGATGTGATAAATGCAGTGATCAGTGATCACACAATCAGCACTCGACGTGTAGCAAATAATTTGGAACTATCCCTGAATATTGCATGACAAGTGTTGCATCGCTTCCAATACGCGCAAGTGCTACATCTGCATGGGACATGTTAAACCGGAAATATTATTCTACCGGTGGTTATTACAATGCCAATTTTATTTCAAATGAACTATAATCAGAAAAAGCCATTTCAGAAAATTAAACACTGTAAACATTACTCGTTTTTAAAAGATGCACGTGCACGTGCAAAGACAGTGTTGTTTCTAGCAACAATTCAGTTTGGGGTGGCATATTAAACAGGGTCTTACTTAGGCTGCACGCAATAGAATATAGATTAAATGAAAATTTATACAAACATTTTCTGAATAATACAATTTTGGAATTGGTGGAAGACACTTCCATTTATTTACATCAACAGATATGGTACAAGCACAACGATGCACCGTTTTATCGATAAAAACTAGTGACAACGTAGTGTTAAGGGTATATGAGGCGTTAAATTATTAAATTTGGAATTGTCTGAAAGGGGGCAGAATTTCATAATAAATTAGAAAGCACCAGCTAACTACAGTGATGCGAGAGTGGGTCTCTAGAGAAACAATTTAGGAAAATATAAAAAATTCGAATATAAAATTTACCTAAGTGCAATTTCAAGTTACGTTACCATTAACACCATTAACGCCAAGTCGTCTAGTCTAGTCTAGTAAGAGTCCTCTGGACGACGAGTATTCCGGGGACTTTTACTTATTTTGACCACCTGGTGAAATGGAATTTATTTTACAAACTACTATCTATCTATATGTTTAAACAAGCAAAATAACAAATTTCAACTTACTGCAACACGCCTTCAAATCATCTATTCAATCTGCAATATCCAGATTTTATACATCTAATAATTTAACACCACACTTTAACTAATGGCACACATTGTATAATTTTATCGATATTTTACCGAACAAGTATCATGTATACATACCACCAACAATTTAAAGAAAACAATTTTTAATGAGCTTGACTTACAGTTACGTCTTAGTGCGGATAAAAAATTCTATGAAGCTAGAATAAATTAGTGTCCCATAAAAATCTGATTTCCAATCTTTACTGTTTTGGAACTAATCCGTTCCAATTTATTAATGTTGTGGTTCTGTCAAAATCCACGGATCTCACTACGTTAACGCCAGTTTATTAATTCATAACCAAAGGGGTGTAAATCGATTAACCTCTCAACAATAACCCGTACATGTGTGCTCGATTATGGCTTCGAACAATTAATTCAGTATTTTTTGTCGACTGTCTAGCGTTTGTAACTTTCTTACTACTCTTCATATGCTTTGTGATGTTAATGTCATGGTATAATAGTCCTATTGAGTTTATAGAATGAATCACGGGAAATATGCGTTATACTATATAGTTTGTTTATGCTAACGTTACGTGCTTAGCGTTTCTTCAGTCTTCAGCCGGATAAAATTAATATATTGCAATATCTTACATTGTATTGCATGATATGATTAAATTATCTGCAACTTGATATCGGCAAGCTTTATTAAATAAGCGTTTGTTTTCAAATAATGAACTACATTGTCCGAATATGCTTATTTTCTTGGGTTCATCTTGTACAGTAATTACAAGTGTGTCCTGGTAGCATTAATTCTATTTCATTTTATTAAAATTTGTGAATAGCCCTCCTAAATTTAGGATAACTATGTCACCATCATTCTCTTTTAAGTTATTGTAAAAGACTTGTTAAAATGATATACTATAAAAATTTACTTTGTAATTATCTGTTTACACAGCTACTCGCTACATGCTTACATCTTTATATTCGACTTCATAATATGTAATATTAAAATTGGTTTCCTCCTTTTGCGGTTTTTGAAATAGTTTATGGACCAGAAATACGTACCAATATGCATTACATAAAAATAAAACATTGTTTTTGTTTTTAAGTTTATTACCTTTATAAAACTAAAAATTTTTTGAAAATACTAATTTGTCCGTTTAAAATTAATTTTCCTTTTTTTTGCATCCGGTTTTTATTTAGCGTAACGCCAACGCGTTAGAGTAGTTAATCGTTCACTTACCTATGAAATAGATTTGCTATGGAGGTCTGGTTGGCATGCTGCAAGGGTCCTTAAAATTGAACGCGAGTTAAGGTTCGGGCCTTGGGAGCTGCCTTTTTAAAAACCAGTTTAAAAACTTCTCAACAAATTTATATATTCTTAAACAGACATTAATTATGAAATTTTACATAGCTTGATTTAAATTTATTCTAAGTCCGAAAATAACTAATAAATGTATTATTGTGAGTAGCTTGAACAACGAAGTATGGAGTTTGAAAACTCACTGCCTGGTCCTTGAGCTCCCGGGCTTTTATAATGTTCCTACCCCTTCACATGGCTGTGGGAACTTGCAGATTTCATGTCTGCTTACACTTAATGCTATTCATAATTACAATGTTGTAATCTTAATTTCTAAGTAATTACGGAACTTGACCGTCTGTGACCTGACATCTGCAGTGTCACTAACGTCTGCGATACAAAGTAACGCAATCGTTCTCATGAACGTTAATAAACTTTATAACTTGTCCTTGTATTTACTTTGTGTCACTTAACATTTTTTTACACTTTCCAATAATTTCCTAATTATTCTATTTTATAACATATACATCAATTGGGGAATACATAACTCGCGTTGGACTTTCATCTGTAGGGATCTATCAAATAACCTGGGTACAAAGTGCTAATAACAACCTGGGAGCAGTTAATAAAACGAATACTAGACGCCGCAAATGAATTCAGATACGTTAGGTCAAGTTTGCTTTACCAGTCCGACGTTTCCGTATTTGCTTCGTGCCGAAGCAGAATACTTTGGACGCTTAACTTTGAGTTACCTCTTCTTGCTTTAAATTAGTACGTCAACATCGTCATAATTTTGTGCACATTCAACATGTTAACAAACTGTGAGAGGCTACAGTTTCGCTGGAAAGCATTTGACACATGTTTATGCCAAGTTTTATATTCAAATTGCTTAAAGGAATCACCTGGTGCAGTTTTCCAAGACGTCATACATCAACATGTGTAAATATAAAACTAATGCAAAATTGTAAGGCTAGCCTCATTTGGTTGCACAACGAATTTTAATAATTAGCCAGGTGGCTTTTTCTTGTAGAATGAAATAGGCCATGTGCATTACAAATGTGGTTTTGAGTTTCCAGCATTGCTCGAGGAATAACTTATAATTTATTATTGTAATTTACGGCATAGACGTGTTCTCGCGCTTTGAAGTAATAAGCGTTATTACTTCGACCAATGAAAGCGTGAGACAATAGGAGCAGTGTTTACAAGTTGGTGGGAACGTGTCTCAAGATTTCAGACCACTCTGGACTACCGTACTTAAAAATTGAAATGACGAATAAGGTGCGTGTAATGCAATGAAGTTATCTTTGAATTCATAGCTACTCCATATTTCTTATTATTGGTCTGTTTCCCGTTTTAATGTTACAGGTAATCAACAAACCTCGCTGCATTTACTGAATAAAGGCCACTACACCCATACGCCCCGAACGTACCTGTTAGGGGAACAATACGTGGAAATTCGCGCGGCAATTGTCGTAATACTGTGATGTATATTAAATATAATCCACAATGAAATAAATCGTGGTATATTTTTATTTTAAGACGAGAATTTTAAGACTTTTTAGCTAACTGAGTTTTTGACCCACGGTCGCATGAGATTGGGTCAGTGGGTTTATTAAAGTTGGAAAAAACAAGATAATGGACGCCACCTAAATTTTTTATAAAGCAACTGACTAAATCAATTTGCTTAAAGGGAAAATTTGGAAACCTAGATTATCGCTAACCACTTTAAATACAAAGTTTGATTGTCACAAATATGTTACTTACATCTGGTCGTCTTCTTCACTAAACTAACGATGACTAGGGCGGCTCTGAAACATAAATACTACCAACATAGATACCCAATATATCTTACAAACCAGTATAAGCATGAAGTCTTTGATTTAGTTTCAATTAGTTTCCACTATATCGTGGTATACATTCGGGTAAGTTTAACCTTTTAAATACCTATCAAACTTTGGAGAAATTTAATGATTACTGAGTAATGAACTGAAGTCAAAAATAACTCTATATTCTCTTTTAAGCCAAGTAATGAACATTTTAAATTATAAGTGTACTTAATAAAAAAATAAAATTCTTATGAATGTAGTTTCTTAAATTAGATATTTAACTTTTGGACATTATTTTTCATAATCAATGGTCTGGGGTAGCGCTACTAAAACTTTACAGTTCTTTAAAAAAATTTACTTAACTTTTGGCAAATATTATCAATTAATTAATTAATCTAAGTTTAAACTTTATTATACAGGACTTAGGTCCTATTAAATCAGCATGTTGGTATTTCAAATTGTGGTAAACAAGATAACTATCATGATTGCTTGTCTGCATATGTTACTATCGTCTATATACAACCGATGAAGTATAATTTCCAAGGTTGTACACACCATTAATTACAAAAAATTGTAAATTTACATTTTAACAGAATAAGCTTTTAGCAAATTAATTAACAAAATTATTTGCACGAACCATAATGAATTGTATACAACAACCTGAGGTAGTACAAGCTTCAAAAAAGCATTCATTACATACATAGTTTACGTAATGAACTTTGCTACGGCAGCCTTATCTTAAAACTTAAACGTTCTTACCCATAGCGGCAATGACCTATAACCTTGAAATGACATGTCGTTCATCAACTAAACACGCCAGGTGTAGCTGCATAGCGAAATCCACCATTTGTCCAACAAAATTGCTTACGCATTTATATTTTAAACGAGTTCCATAAAATTTGCGTGAACCAAACCAAATAGAATATGTTCAAGATAACCTAAGATTGCATCGAAATTACATAGAATTACATCGAAGTTATTGGAGTTATCGAAGTTATTGGAGTTATCGGAGTTATCGGAGTTATCAGAGTTATCGGAGTTGCATTGTAATAAATTGCATAATTAATTTTAATATGATTACACATTCAAACAAACCGTCGCCAAGAATAGTTTGTACGCTACACTTATACACAAGTTGTCACAGATAACTTTTAAAATACTGTGCCTTTATTACGGCGTCTCTGCCAGGAAATTTTAATTCCCCTCACCATCTTGAGTGTTTTTTTTTAAACACGCCAAGCGACCTTTCAGTTTAACGAGGAAACGGAAAGTGACTATCTGTCACGAATCGTCGGAACAACTTAAAAATCTTAGATATTACAAAGAAGTAGGAGCACGCGAATAGGTTTGTATACATGTTATCAGTAATGACGACGTGATACGTAGTAGATTGTAGTTGTAATCGAAATTGTAGTGTGCCTTGAAGTTTGTTGGTTATTAAATATGCAATATCGAGTGAATCAATAATATAAACGTTGTCGAATAAAGACTAAAATAATAGATGCACAGCGGTAAAGTCGACGAATAAATTTGCAGGAAAATTTATTTGTTACAATACAGAGATTCGATAATTTGCTCTACCTTAACTTAACTGTCTAAATGAATAAAGGTAACCTATTTCATTGTATTTATTCTTATTCTTTTTGTATTGTAAAATCTGTGCAATATTATTACGCCCTCTGTACAACACGCGATGAATTATATTGACAAGTAATAAGGTTTAATTCCTCTCCATGACCTTATATTTTCCCTTTCTGCCAAGATCTGCAATAGTTAATTTTTTAGCACTACTAAGACTATTTGCAACAATCTGAATACTGATTTTGAAAGCACTGAAAATAGTCAAACAGTTTTAGAACAAACTGCTGCGCTTGAGATCCTAGACTTTCCTCTAGCGACATGTTTCACAAAATTTAATCCTGAAAAACGGTTTCTTAACAAATTGCTGGTAATAGTATAAGAACAGAATAATAGAAGATTAAAAGTAAACTAAGAAAAACGAAGTAAGTTGAGGTATTCAGAATTGCGCGCCTAATAAAAAAATTTTTTTTAATGACTGTAGGATACGCGGCAGTTTATTTTTCTCTTTCCTTCAGTATCATAAATTCTACAACGTTTGTCCTTACTAGAAACGCCCGTTTTAAACACGTGCTTTTATTATTCATTCTTTCTCCTACATATTAATTACGCCTGCTGTATACGCAAAGGTATATCCTGAATTGAATCAGAAATTGATGACGTGCATTTATTCTGTATCACTTAATTACTAATTCCGTACACATGTTTTCTT
Source organism: Platerodrilus igneus (assembly GCA_036346225.1). Classification (NCBI taxonomy): domain Eukaryota; kingdom Metazoa; phylum Arthropoda; class Insecta; order Coleoptera; family Lycidae; genus Platerodrilus; species Platerodrilus igneus. Next base: position 1,215,548 of record JARFIW010001025.1, on the reverse strand, counting down.
AAAATCCACCCAACTAAATTACCAAATAATCTATAATAGATTTGGTGTTGAGATCAGCGGTTGAAAAGGCGATTAGGCGATTTTCAACGGCGGCGTCTGCACCCTTGTAACTTGCGTTGTGTGAAGAGCCCTCGAGGCCAATCATTGAGCAAAGTACAACGGAGTATAACGAAAGCGGACCGCTTCTGTAGGGTTTTAATATGATCAAGGGTGCATGAACACATGTGTGTAAATGTTCGCTATTTAAGAGCAATGAGACGATTATGTGATTGTCAAAATATTCGTTAGGGTTTTGTTGAACGATGCTCAATATTTTGCCGTGGATGCGATGTTGATTAAATGGGTGTGCTTTGGCGACATTGTAAAAATGGCCTCTAAGTTTTTGAGAAATTGTATACAGTTATGTAATTTTTATGATTTCTATATCTAAAACGTTATTATAATAATCATAATAATCACTATTATAATACTTATTATGATCACATAACAACTTTATACTAGTCGAAGATACGGAGGACCATTATAGGGATCTCGGAAACGGTGGAAGATACAAATTCGGTTAAATGGGAATCAGAAAGATAATAATATGCCACTTAGAAATCATGGTTATGATATTGTTTTCAAATTATTTTTAAAAAAGAAACTTGTGTATATTTTAACTAGTTTTTCTGAAATTATTGACAGTGAAGCAAAACCAAGAACACTTCTAACCAACTTTTAATAGGCTTTGATATGTTATAGACAGAATTTTGTAACAACGTTTCGTAACCTCGTGTATATCTTTGGTTTATAAATATGACCCTGGATACTAAAGGTCATATTCTGAAACCTTTTAGTACTTCAAATTCATCGATGTAATACACTTAATGATTGCTTAACGTTTTGAGCATTTTTTGGACGGCTCGACGATTTATAATCCTTAACCAAATTTTTATAATATTTAATTATATCTTTGACAGAATGCTCAGTATTTTTTTAATGAATTAAAACGTATCTTCGGACGCAGCTTAGTATACAAATTATAATTCAAATCAACAATTTAATGAAATAACGAGAAGAAAAGTTAATTTACATACATTTTGTATCTGAACTGCAACAATCTAAATCGACAAACTCTTTTAAATTGTAGCGTTTTTTCTGTTTCAAACAGAAACCTAATAAAACATTAAACATGATAAAAAATAGTTTATTAAATGCAATTATTACAAGCGGTGCGTGTTGTTAGTCAACCAATATTTTCAATATTCTAAATTTAACAAAATATTAGGCGTGGGATGGAAGGGTCTGGCCGATAGGATCTTCTATAAAAGTAAAAAATACTTGGACAGTATCAGATTGCAAGCTTTTTGTGGGACCAATAATAGTCCAACCAAAAATTGTATTTATGGCGGCAGGCTGAAGAAATTTGCCATGTATAACACCGCCAGTGATGATGAACGGATAAACATCTGCTCTAAGGAGCATGTCAATGGTTTCTGGAGAGTTCCAGGTGGGTCTGCAAAGTGCAGGCCGCATAAGTGTTCCCAATTATTAGGTACTTCAGCGCTAGGTAATTTACCAAATATTGATGAAAGCACAAAAGTTGTGACTTCTAGAGATCTTCTAAAATAGAACGAATGGTGCAGCTGACGGCACCCCTATTGACCGCTGAAGTTGTCTGCCCAAGTCCATAAATCAGAAATTGAGAACGTATGCGTGGAAGCCAAAGTTTGCTCACGCAATCGTCTCGAATAAAGCTAGCTTGGGAGCCAGGATCTAAGAGTACCCTGATCGGTTTGTATCTACCAGAACGGTCTTGAACTTCCACCACAGCAGTAGAGAGTAAGACAGTAACCCCAAGATTTGAATTCGTCTGTGAAGACAAAACATTTGCCGGAATAGGAGAGGCTGACTGCGTCCTATTGGCATTTTTATGCATATGTGTAGCGGTCGGTTCAGCTGAACGGCTAGAAGCAGGTTGCGCTTCAAAATGTAGCAAGGTATGATGCGGCTTGGCGCAAGTTCGACAAGAATTATAAGATTTGCATTGCATGGACGCATGGTAAGCTGACGATAGACACCTACAAAATTAGTTCCGCAATCACTAAATATTTGAGAACAGCGTCCTCGACGTGCTATAAATCGTCGCAAAGCAGCAAGAAACGCGTCTGCCGACAAATCCGAAACAAGTTCAATATGTGCTGTCTTAGTGACCAAACAAACAAAAATACAAATATAGGCCTTAAGAGTTTTAGAGCCTCGTAGGCGGTTAGCCTTTATTAAAAGAGGGCCAGCAAAATCAACACCAACAATACTGAACGGTTTGATTTGGGTAATACGTGCTGCCGGTAGGTCTCCCATAGGAGTTACCAGGACCGGTCTGGTACAAAAATATCTATGACATGATGATAAGTAACTTCGGATTGAATTTTTAATAGAAAGAATCCAAAAATTCTGTTGTACAAGATACGCTGTGGTATTAACACTGGTATGGTAATACCTTTCATGAGTTGACCGAATGATAAGTTCGGTTAATCGGTGCCGCTGAGGCAATAACGCAGGAAACTTTTCGAAATAGGAAAGCGAAGAATGTGTCAAGCGCCCACCTACTCTTAAGATATTTTGTGGATCAACAAATGGAGAAAGTTTTCGCAAGGTTTTAGGTAATTTACGTTTTGCCTTGATCGAAGCTATTTCCTTTGAAAATGTAACATTTTGTACATGCCGAACGATAATCATAAAAGCATTGTGTAATTCAATGTCTGTTAAGGGACCCGTATGACGTTGAGCCATGGGTTTAGAAAATCTATAAATGTAAGCCACGATGCCTTGGATTTTATATAACGATGAAAAATGACTTAGTAAAATGTCAATGATGTTTGGATCTGTTTGAGCGACAAATGTTAGGATCTTCTTTTCCGTAGTTACCTCAGCAATTGAGGTTGACAATGTTGGTTGAGGCGGCCACGAGTCACTAGGGTAGTGAAGCCATTCAGGCCCCGCCCACCATAGCGAACATGAAATAACCGCGCTTGGCATTAATCCTCGAGATGCAGGATCAGCCGGATTAAGCAAAGATTTAACATAAAACCATCGACTAGGTGCAATGATTTCTTGAATGTGGCTAACACGGTTTGCAACAAAAGTTTTCCAACGAAAAGGTGGAGAACGTATTTAAGTAAGAGCGACCGTAGAATCACTCCACGCTGAAACATCGGAGATTTCAATCAAGCCTTGATAAGACCGAATGGTAAAAGAAAGTAATTCGGTTAATAAAACGGCGGCACATAATTCCAAACGTGGAATTGAAATGCGCTTAATTGGAGCTACTTTTGTTTTAGCGGTTACAAATTGTACAGTTATTTCTCCAGTAGTTTGATTTATGAACTGGAAATATACTACCGCTGCACACCCTACCTCGCTAGAATCGCAAAAGCCATGCAAATGACAAGTAAAAGGATCCGAAAGGGGTAAACAACGTGGTAACTTTAATGACGATAATAACGGCAACTCTTCTTGATACTGCTGCCATTGAGACGAAATGTCTGCTGGTGGGATGTCGTCCCAATTTAAACCTAACATCCACAGATGCTGGATTAGGCGTTTTGTAAAAAGTGTTAGTAGGGCTAAAAATCTTAATGGATCATATATTCTGGCAACTTGCGAAAGTATGTTGCGCTTTGTACATATTGGGTTTAATGGTTTAACCCGAAATGAGAAAATATCTTCTGTAGGTGACCATTGAAGACCCAATATTTTTATTGATTCGGCAGAATCGAAATCGAGAGAAGTATATTGGCAAAAATCTGACGGAATGCCTTCCAAAATAGAAGCTGAATTAGAACTCCATTTTCGAAGTTCAAAACCAGCCAAATGCAAAAGTCGAATAAGTTGATCTTTAATTTCTCGGGCCGATTGTATAGAATCTCCACCGGCGACGAAATCGTTATATATAGATTTGACCGTATAGCCTCAGCGGCTAACGGAAACCTTTTTCCTTCATCAATGGCTAATTGCTGAAGGGTTTTAATGTTAGATAAGGCGATGACTTAATACCATAGGTCACTGTATTAAGCTGATAAGTCTGAATGGGTTCTTCTGCGGAGAGCCGCCAAACAATTAATTGAAACTTTCGATGTTCTTCGGTAACCAAAATTTGTCGATACATTTGACGAACATCACAGGTAAAAACAAAACGATGAGTACGAAATTTCAGTAAGATTGACGAAATGTCGTTTTTGAGACTAGGTCCAGCCAACTGAATGTCATTAAGTGACACGTTGTTTTTAGCCTTTCCAGAGGCGTCAAAAACCACACGAATTTTAGAAGTATGACCTTCCTCTTTAAACACAGGGTGATGGGGTAAAAATAATTATCGTTCCCAACGGGCGGAGAATCGAGTAATGCCATATGACCCGCATCAAGATAGTCCTGCATGAAATTGTTGTACTGTGCGCGTAGCTCCGGTTGAGCATGCAATTTGCGCTCTAACGAAAATAGTCTTTTTTAGACATGTCAAAGCAATTATCAAAAATGGGCAAAGTATCGTTGAACGGTAACGCAACAATAAAACGACCGCTAGGGTCACGAGAAAACGTGTTTTTAAAAATTAAATCTGCCTTTTCTTCTTTTGGAGAAGTATAAGGCGTGGATGGCAGCTCCTCTATCTCCCAAAAACGCTTTAGGGTCTGGTCGATAGGATCTTCTACAGAAGTAAAAAATGCTTGGACAATATCAGATTGCAAGCTTTTTGTGGAACCAATAATAGTTCAACCAAAAATTGTATTTATGGCGGCAGGCTGAAGAAATTTGCCATGTATAACACCGCCAGTGATGATAAACGGATAAACATCTGCTCCAAGGAGCATGTCAATAGTTCCTGGAGAGTTCCAGGTCGGGTCTGCAAAGTGCAGGCCGCATAAGTGTCCCCAATTATTAGGAACTTCAACGCTAGGTAATTTGCCAGATATTGAAGAAAGCACAAAAGTTGTGACTTCTAGAGATGTTTCAGAGTCTAAAATAGAGCGAATGGTGCAGCTGACGGCACCTCTATTGACCGCTGAAGTTGTCTGCCTAAGTCCATAAATCGGAACTTGAGAACGTATGCGTGGAAGCCAAAGTTTGCTCACGCAATCGTCTCGAATAAAACTAGCTTGGGAGCCAGGATCTAAGAGTACCCTGATCGGTTTTTATCTACCAGAACGGTCTTGAACTTCCACCACAGCAGTGGAGAGTAAGACAGTAACCCCAGGATTTGAATTCGTCTGTGAAGACAAAACATTTGCCGGAATAGGAGAGGCTGACTATGTCCTATTGGCGTTTTTATGCATATGTGTAGCGGTCGGTTCAGCTGAACGGCTAGAAGCAGGTTGCGCTTCAAAATGTAGCAAGGTATGATGCGGCTTGGCGCAAGTTCGACAAGAATTAGAAGATTTGCATTGCATGGACGCATGGTCTGTACGTAAGCAATTTAAACAGAGGCGTAAGCGTTTGACAATGTCGACACGTTCCGTCGGAGTTTTCTTTAGAAACGATTGATATCTGTAAATTAAATGATTGCCCTTGCAAGAAGGACAATGGTGCGAAAATGAATTCTTTGAGTCACTGGAGTTAATTGATGTATCCAGTGAAATTACGTTAGGAGAAACTTTTGGTTTAAATTGAAACGCTGAGGATTTCTTAGGCACTGATGTGTGAGATGTATGGACAGTCGTCGAATAAGAAACAGGTGCCGTTGAAGAAAAGGTTTGCAACGCTGCACATTGTTAAGTTAAAAAATATCTCAAATCATCGAAATTGGGTATTTGCTTCGAATTCGATTGGAGTTCAAAGCGTTTTCTAGTAAACGCATCGAATTTTTCTAAAAGAAAATCGACCAGAATGAAGTTCCAATGTTCAGTAGGAAATTTTAAGTTAGTTAGAACAGCAAGGTTCTCTGAAAAACAATCAATAAGTGGAAAGTCTTTCATAGCTTTCCAATGCAAAGTTGCTAATAAACGTGGATTGCTAAATCGCTCACGCAGGACATTATATGAAATAATAAAATTATCTCCAGAAACAGGTACCGATTTAACAATTTTCAAAACCCCCCGCTATAGCAGTTAATAAGGTAATTTAGTTTCTCAATATTGGACAATGAAGCATTATTGTAAACCAGACTCAAATAAATTAATAAAAGTTGAAAATTCAGTTGCTTCATTATTAAAATGTGGGAGCTTTAACGGTGACAATTTTGATCCCGTACTGCTTGATGTACTTTCATTAATTTGTGGTGCTCGCATTTCTTGCATTGTTTTAAGGTGAAGCAAAATGCAATAGTAAGCTGCATCTACCTCTTTACGTAGAGCGTTGTAATTTAATAATTCTACATAGTTACATGAAGCTAAGACATCAATTAAAACCCTATTAAAATTGGGGTAAATGTTATCTACTCCCCTTGTTTGAATATGGAATAACGTTTTTAAACTTGAATCACTCTGTATAGCGTTGCCGAGCTCTAAAATTTCCATAATGCTTATTTTAAATAACTCCAGTTGTGCTAAATCTGTCTTTTTGGAGCCATAATGACAATGTTATTCTGAAAGACCTTCAAATAAATACTGTAAACGCGGTAACCTTCAGCTGTGCGTTGAAAAATATTAAATATTATGGGTTGTTGTTCAAGCACGAAAACGTAAAATGGCGCATAAATTAATAAATCACGTTTATGACTATTAGCCTCCAATGGGTCTTAAGCAACACGTCGAAAACCTAACGGTTTGTCAAACAAAGCATTAAGATAAAATTTACTGTTTTAGAACGGGCGGATTTTAACATCTAAGATCAGAGCGTCCACCAACATTTAAACATGAGCTAACATATTGCAAGAAAGGTTGCAGCCTTTACAACTTTATTACCCTTTGCAGATGTATTCAATATTTTACGTTTACAAACCGAGCAGGGTTTGTATGTAATACAAAAGCGTGCAAAGGCTTTTAAATTCAAAGCAAATTCCTTTACCTTTCTTATTTGAGAAGTATAAAGCAAATTATAATTTTCACGTTGCCGTGTGTTTTATATGCCGCTAAAATAAATTTAAAACTGAAAACTAACAAATTTTATGTTAAAGGATTTATTTGTAATTAACCGCTTGGTTTAATTACGGCAAAATCGTTTAATTTAATTTAAAGAAAGTATATAGCTAATATTTTACACATTTTAACCCGCTAAATATGGGGTTTAAACACAAATTTAAAAGCTAAAGTAAATGATTAAAACCTGCTCGTTGAAATGCAAAATAATATTCAGTTATAGGATATGCATATAAACATAGGACTAGTTAAATTCGGGTCGAATTAGGACCAAATGTGGGATGGTAAGATGATCTAGAAAAGGTAATTATAGTGAAGGACCAATTGCTATTATGTAGCAATACCGAGTGTAGCGGTTATGTGATAAATAAAGCAACTACGACAAACTACTTAATAAAGGATATAAATACCTTAAAGCCTGTGCCGCTCTGGGCAATAAAAGTCACACACAAAAGGTTAGCGGACAACCAAGAACACGCACGTTCGGTGTGGTGTCGCTTTAAGGGCTGTCGTTCAACTGTCTTCTGTAACCGTCCGAGTACGACTGATTGTTACTTCACGCACTCGCACTACCGGCATAAGGTTTCACTAAAAACTGTAGAGTACTCGCACTAATGGTATTTATTGTCACCACTACCAAATTGTTCAATGATGACGTAACATAAGACGTCCAGCGAACACCGCGGCGAGGTCAACACCCCTACCATTTCGGTATCACCAAAACTTTGGGTCCCACTCAAAGCAATTAAAAACCCTTTCGAAGTCTAGAGTAAACTCTTTAAGTAATATAAAAAATGCATTCTTATCAAAAAAGTTTTCTAGAACGTATTTTATCTTGTGTATAATATAAATCTGTTAGAATTTGCAAACCCATTAACTGAGAGCTACTTAAATATTTTCGAAAATTTATTCATTAGAAGAAGGAAAATTATTTTGAGTTACGTAAGCACGAGTCTATAAATATTTACTACTAAATAATCACATTCTTAAGAACATCTTATCGTTTGGAATCAATGATGAATTCAAAATCAAAGACTTGACTAAAAACGCTTCAAATCAAATAAACGAATCACGTAGGGAAAGTACATACATTGATGTGTTATGAAATTTAACGATTTGTATATTATTTACTAATACGAACCAACTAGAAACTAATTTAACGTTGTTTACCGACCTAGGATTAATTAAATTCTCCCTGTATGTTTGTTGTGGTTTATTTGGTATTTTTATTAATCTTCTTTGGGAATTAAACCACTCATAGTTTTTAAAATGATCTTTATTTACGTTTCGATCCATCACCTAGGATCGTTGTCAAAATAATAAAAATTTTAAGTTTGACATTTATGACATAAATTGAAAGTGGCTTTGATTTATTAATGTTTGATATATTTGGTTTGAGTACATTAGGTAAAAATTTTAAAATTTAGAAGAATAAGTGTCTTTAATTTGTGTTGAGCCCTGGGAGCGACCTTGAGGTAGCCAATACGCTTAACGTGAAATCATCTGATTAATTTTTTATATAGTTAAGTTTCATATAAATGCAACAACTTGAGGATTACAAAACATTTTTTAACATGTTTCTATTTATACGATTGAGAGGATGGTTATTGAAGAAGTGTGCGAATACGTTACCGTAAGGCTTAAGCAGTTTTTTATATTTATCCTGAGGAGGAAAACTTTGTCATAAATGTCAAACTTAAAGTTTTTATTATTGTGACAACGATCCTAGGTCATGGTTTGAATCGTAAAAAGATTTTAACAATTATGAGTGGTCTAATTCCCAAAGAAGATTAAGAAAAACTAGGAATAATTGTTCATACGAGGTCAGGTCAGTCGAATTCTTTGGAAATGAAATTAGTTAATACTAATGTGTAGCATATACTAGAATTAATTGTCGTCGGCCGTGCTGATCATTTTGAAAAAAATTTCTGTGCAACTTTCCATAAAGTACTATCTCAATACCTGCATATAATGTTTATAAATTTTCTTACATATCAAATTTTATAGCAAACTTATTTATGAATTTTTAAACACCTAATCAGTTTTCCCTACACTTATTCTTGTTTGGGTTTTGTACCCACTCTGTGTAAATTTTCCACTAGTATTACCTATCAAATCAGTCTATAATTTTCTCAGCTATCTGAATCTGAAAGAAGTTTTTAAATCGGAGAACTATCCTAGCCGCTACCTCTATTTTCAGATATTTTGCCAATACAAATTGTTAGCGGTACTTTAAAAATAAATTCATTGTTCAACCTATTAAATTATACTGAAATTTTATTACGATTTGCCTTACTAATAGATTTTTACTCCTATATTGCTAGCTGAAAGGCGCAAGGATAGATAAAGAGGATTTCCTGAGGATGTAAAGAGCCCAAGGTTAGTTTAGATGGAAAATGGCTCGTAGATAAGGAAACTTCTAAAGGCTAAGCGGCTAGTCGAGCGATTTACTCTGGGTAGAACATGAGTTGGGGTCGGGGTTGGATTACGACCAAAAATATAGTGAATATGGCGCCACCGAATTTTTGTATAGGATGAAGACCTAATCTGAGTCTGTTTGTATAAGGGGAATGCGGAAACCTATACTCAAATAGCGCTGTACAAAAAATATTATGAGAACATAACCCTTATAGATGCTTACCTTATGGCTCTATATTGATCGTTAAAGATGCACTGCTACACCTGTAATCAGATTAAACCAAAACTAGCACAGTTTGTGCATTTACTTTAAAAAATTTATAATTAATAAGAATCAAACCTCGCTCATTCCAACTAATAATCATAGACTTGACCAAAATGAATTTCTATTCTCTTAAGTTTCAGTTGAAAATTATTTACAAAGCTTTATCTTAATAAATTTACTTCAAAAATTGACTAAATTATGATTAGGAAAAATATGTACTTATATACTCGATAATGATCTCAACATCTGTATCTCACAAAAATAGAGTGTTGTAATTTTTACATTATAAAAATCTAGCAAGATTTTATTCTTGTAATTGTTTAAACTTGAGCATTATAAATGATTGAATTTATACTACAAATTTTATTTGGCCTTCGGTAGTACTACTTAGACTTCACATTAAATTGTATGATAAAATATTCCAATTAATAACTATTGAAGAGCAAAATGAAACAATTTAGTTATCTAAAGTTATATAGTTTGGTATTCAAATAATAGCTTTAATTTTTGTTAACCTTGAAAGTAAACCCTTATTCTACGTATATACCGCCCTTTACCATTTTTTTGTTTGTACTAATAAAAAGATAAAAGTGAAGTTTCATAGATTCCTTTCACCAATGATAAAAATAACCTGAGGTCAATCACATAATGAACTAGGAAATTTCCACGTGAACAAACAAAAACTTACTTGTTTGTCATTCCAAAGCTTCCAGCTTGACGTATTTAAAAACTCTAATTACATACCAGATGTTTATCCATCAGAAGAATACTTGCAAAGTATTTGGACCATCTCCGGGATATTAAATGATAATTTGGAATCTTCTTATTTCAACAATAAAAATGTTAAAATTCTCCAAAACCACATAATCTAATTAACCTTGTTACAAAATATCAAACGAACATCACGTGCATCTACATCAAGTAAATTATCCACGTTGAATAAATTGCCACATCAAATAAACTGCATATTAAATAAGTTGCATACCAATTAAATTACGTTTCAAACAAGTTGCATTTCAAATAAAATTTATTTTTCCAATAATTGCATTTCATATAAGTTTTACATATCCTATAAGTTGCCTTTCATATAAGTTGCACTACAAATTAACAAAGGCCCTAAAGCTCGGTAATACTTACTGCTATTCTAAACCCAACCATTTTAAATTACGCCTCGTTTTGTGCAAACTATATTCTGCCAAGCGTCGACATATAGTGCCTTTAACAAAGACGATTTCATATCGAAATCAACTTTTTTCTTCCTGTGTTTCCAACACCAGGTGTAATAACCCGATGCCATGTTCCTCTATACAAAGAACGAATGACCTTCTCAAGCAACAGCTCAGGTGAAAGTGTTCTCTTACGACGTACACTACCGCCTGATAACAGTTACAACGATTTTTATAATTATCGAAGGAGGTAACTCGTATAATGACGCTCGCAAATGGTATTTTCTGTCACCGCTTAACTTATAATTTATGCTCGCAGTTCTAAAGTTTATGTTGGATTCAACAACCTGTAATAATTATTACGTAGTATGTGTAGAGATATTATAATTGAATTGACTTTTTATAAAAATATTAACTTAAATATTTGTCATGATATTGCTGGAAAAAAAACTTGTTACAATTTACAAAAAAATTATGTTAATATTGTTAATGTTAATATTCCTAAAATCAAGGCGCTTTTAGGCTATGCTCGTACATGTTGGGGTAGAGAAAGAGAATCATCTAAACGCTCAAGATATTTTCAAAATCAATCATGTCCCAATCCAAGTTTAGATTTGTTTAATATCACTGTCTCAATTTGTAAAGAATTATACCATATCATCAAAAACCAATATTGACAAAAAAATAGAAGCATTTTGTGGCAGATGCGGATTTAGGCAATATATATATATATATATATATATATATATATATATATATATATCTAATAAATCAAACAAATGTGGTATAAAGATTTTTGTCTTGGTTGGTAATGTTCTATAGTAGCAATTTAGAAGTGTACGTAGGTAAACAACCCGATGAACCTTACGCTCTTAATAAATCTGCCTTTTCAATCGTACAACGTCTATGTGAGTCAATTTCTATGGCAGGCAGGAATGGGACCACATAACTGATTTATCAGCATTGAGTTAGCAGACACACTTCGAAAACCAAGGGCTTACTGGTTGGGCAACAGGTACTCTTTTCCTCACTCCTTATTGATCCGCTCCTAAATCATGCAGACATAAAAGCATAACCGAAAAAGGGGGTTGTGCCGATCGCTTCAAGAAATACTCCTTGACCGATAACAACAGATTTTGTGGACTATCCCTGCGTTCCAATTCCCAAATGATAGATGGCCACCAAACAGTCTCAATTGCTCCTGAAGTGCCCAATGTTCCTTTGTTTTGTCTAAATTTGATTACACTACATTTTTTCCAACGCTCCACCCGAAGGTACTACGTTGGTCTGGAAACGATTTTTTTCACCTGAAGACACGAGACATATATTTAACCTCGCATCCGAACGTGGGCGTATTTTTGTGAAAGATGCTTGACTAACATTGTTCAAGCGATCCGTGTCGTTAATCGAAATCGTAATCTTGGGCTTAGTATTCACACGCAAGCTAAATGGGCCACAGATTCGCTATAATTTGCTTACACTGTAATTATTTTTTAATGCTCTACTCGAAGGTACTACATTGGCCAGGAATCGAGTTTATTTTTTACCTGGAAATTTTGAATTTTTATGAACCCTTGCTGTTACAAGCAAAGTACGAATCTGTAATGTGCATGACTACACTCACACACGGGACCTATATTTTACCTCTCATCCGAACGAGGGCGTAGTTTTGTGAAAAATGCTCGCCTGATATTTTTTAAGCGGACCGCGTCAGAATTGGAATCCGTAATCTTTGACTTAGTAGTCAGGCTTACACCAACTGAGCCACGTAGTCACATACAATTTGGTTACATTATAATTTGAGTAAGGACCGCTATACTTGCGGCCACGTCCCTAATGCTCCACCCGAAGGTACTACATTGGGTTTAAACGCGAAAAATAAACGTGCTTCTAATTTATTCTAACTTCATAATTAATCCACCCTAAATAAAAATCTAACAGACTGAAACAAAAACTAAAAACAGGGTTTAAATAATGGTATCCCTAGCGTTGACTTTGAAGTGTGCCCGATCAACAAGACGAGCAAAAATGAGAGCGGGAGGGATCCGTAATACATCTGGCAGACGCCAGTGCGATCTGAAGGGTCGACTTAAAACTATCCAAATCTAGCTAGCTAATTTAAAATGGATTCAAATTTCTAAGCATTTGCCAAATATATTAATAGTGAATCCAGCTACTTTGCCTGCTTTATAAATTTACAAATTCGTCCTCCCTTATCTAAGTATTTTATCCTAAATTTGTCCCTAACGTTCCCTATCATTTCCTAACTGACATATTATATATACAATCTTCTTTTCTATATATATACTGCGACCAAAAATTGGCGACAGAACGTCAAACGAATTAAATCAAGCCACAAACAATACAATGCAGGCATAAATATAAGTGTAAAAATAAATATAAATATAATATAAATATAATAAATATAATAAATATATAAATAAATATCTGAATAAGCAAAAGCATGTAACAGTGCATATATTAGCAAAAGCAAATACTTTATCAGGTGCACTCGCATGAGCGTTATATTGACTAGCGCCATTACACAAAAACGTGCTTTTTAGATTATTTTAAAATCTGTTTAAAATCACAGATCAATGCTCATGCGAGTACAGCCGCCACAATTTTATTCTTACCTCCAATATAAATTTCTCCAGCATCCGAAGATCTGGTCGTCTACCTACATCTATTGGTTTTCTACTTTTATCGGGGAGTTGAATATGCACTGTTAAAGTTCTGGTGGATGCACTAAACGTTCTGGGGGGATCACAATCACTATCACTTCACTTTTAAGTCCTGGGGGGATGCGCGGTTTCACTCTATTTTATTATTTCTTTATTTATTACACTTATTTAAATTAATGAGGTTTCCTGATTTAGTTTGTTGTTATTTATTTGTTTCGTTTATTCCCTATTTTCCGCGCGTAGAAAGTGGGACAGGAATTGTTTTAGTGGTGTGTTCGTCGTGCATATTAGAGTTTTGGATATACTTATTTAATTATTGTTATTATTGGTTTTCTTTCTTTCTTCTTTTTTTTTTTTTTTTTGTTTTTTTTGCAGGTTTTGGTTATCATGCTCTAATCATGTCAAAATCACGCCAGGTCGAAATCTATAATTTTTCAATCGTCCCACCATCCCCTCCCGACTTACACACGATTATCACAGTCTAATCTCGCAACCCTTCCTGCGAACTCTCTAAAGGCTGTCTAGAACGCCTTCTGGTTAACCACTTCCCCGACTTCCTCTAGGCTCCTTGGCCATGCTAGACCTACGATAGCTAATTTCGTATCAGCCAACCCTCGATTTGCCGCTTCAAGCGGACAGTCGAAGAGCACGTGCTCTGCGCTTTCCGCGCCCTCACCGCATTCACAGCGGTCGTTGTTGGTTAACCCAAACCTATGTAAATACGCTTTCAGGGCGCCGTGCCCTGTTATCAACTGAACCATTTTATGATCGAGTTTTACCTCGATCTTGCCTCTAGCTTCTAAGCTCGGTATGAATTTATGGGTCAACCTGCCCGTGGCAGCGTTGTTCCACCTCTCTTCCCATTGTCGGATTGACCTTTCACGCAGCTTTCTTTTAATCAAAGACTTCGGTATCGACGAATGTGATATTCGAAAGTCTCCCGTCGCGGCCTCTTTAGCTAGTTCATCAGCCCTATCGTTTCCTACGTTACCATTGTGCGACCTGACCCAACAGAACTTTAAACGTCGAAACTCGAGCGCCGTACGCGCTATCCTCCAGACGTCCGCTTGGAGGTCTGTCGAGGTGTTCATGTTTGTTAAAGCCGTCAGCGCCAATTTACTATCACTGATTATATAATACTCGTATCTGCCCGTATGGTTTATTACATAATCGATAGCCTCTCGTATGGCTACCAATTCGCACTGGAAAATTGTGCTCCAGTTTGCGAGTTTGGTTTGAAACCGAAACACCTACCTTTCCTGCTTATACACGACAAACGCCGCGCCTGCTTGCCCGTCATCCATGCGTGAGCCGTCCGTATAAATTCTGATACCCGTCGCGTCCCCATCGCCTTCTACAAACTCGATTCCTCTAATATCGGCCGGGTGTCCCAACTCCGATACAACGATCTTTCGTTCGACCTTCCTATTACCAAGATGAATATCTTCGATAATTTCGCGCCCTTTCCCTATATTTATCAATCTCCTATCTCTAATCTCCCTAACGACATATTCGATAGGAACAGTCCTACTGATCACCAGGACCGCCTCCGTGGAGGTGGTCCTGTACACCCTGGTCGCTTGCACAGCGGTTATGCGTTGTACGCTAGTCAACTGACGCATCTCCCGGGCTTTACAACCTTCCGCCCATACAGAAGCTGCGTACAGCATAGCCGGCTCAATTTCTCCGGCATAAATCGTCCTCAGCGATTCGCCCCTGAAACCCCAGTTGATTTTCGCCGCCGCCATCATTTTATTTGATATTTCGTCGCCCTTACTTTTTACGTATTGCACGTGCGCTTTCCAATTTAATTTATTGTCGATCTTGACGCCGAGGTAGGTAATACAATCTTTAAACGGGATTTTCTCCCCTCCTAGCTCTAACATAGGAGGTCTCTGTCCTGGTTTCTTTCCGAAATAAAGCGCCTCTGACTTCGCGGGGTTAAATTTTAATTTTACCGCCTGCAACCATTCGTGTAGTTTATTAAGCGTCTCGTTTGGTTTTGTGCGCATATCCATTAACAATCGCGATCTGACAATTAAAAGCGTATCATCAGCAAACTCAACGATTGAGCATCCTGTGGGCAACTTGACCCTAAAGATGCTCTCATACAATAACTTCCAAAATGTGGGACCAGAGCATGACCCCCGCGGGCATTCCCATTCCACCTCGCGCGACAAAACTTCCCCGGAATTTCAACCTGTGCCAATCGCCCCGAGAAATAACTCTTGACCAAAGACATCAAGTTTCGTGGACAACCCCTATTTTCCAACTCGCAAACAATCAATGGCCACCAAACAGCATCAAATGCTCCTGAAATGTCCAAAGCATCAACGACACAATACTCCTTTGCATCTCTCGCCTGCTTAATTTTCCCGACAACGAACTCTAATGCGTCGATAGTCGACTTTCCCTCCATACAACCGAACTGTCGGTTATTAAAACCGCCGCTGTCACGCACTAAGTGCTCAACTCGGGTAGTCATAACGCGATCCAAAGCTTTCCCCAGCATCGGTAGCAAGCTAATTGGACGATAGCTGCCCGGGTCTAACGCATCCGCCTTTTTAGGTTTAGGTATGAATTTCACGTTCTGGAATTTCCAGCAACGCGGAAAGACGCCCCTTTCTAGACAAAGATTAAACAACCCGACAAAGACACACGGGGCTAACCGGCACGCCTTCAGAACTGCGTCAGAAGTGATTCCGTCATGCCCCGGTGCCTTCTTAGGATTCATCCTCCTAAGAGCCCTGGCGACCTCGTGAACTAGGATTGCCTTATCGGCATCTGTTCCTTGCGCCTCTGTAGCATCCCGATGTACTAAATCGTGCGCCCCTTCACCCTCCTCGGGATTATCCAAAGGGAAGAATTTCTCTAATAAATATTCCGCCGTGGTTTTAAGACCTTCCGTAAATTCGCCATTTGTCTTTCTTATGTTACCGAGCGCGATTTTCTGTTGTTTACCCTTTATTACGCGGTATGCGGTTCCCCAAGGTTCTTTCTGTGAGTTTTGCGTGCAGAATTCTTTGAATTTATTTGTTCGCGTTTCTTCTATTAATATCTTATATTTACGGTAACTTTGATTGTATTCTATTCTCCGTTGTTTTCTTATTTCTCCCGAGGCGCGTTGATAGCGGCGCCTTAGGTTACGCGTTTCTGCCCGCTTGGTGGTTAGTTCCCGGGTCCACCAGGGTACGCTCTCTTTAAATGTTTTCCTTCGCGGCATGGAGTACGACGACGCGTCTACCACCACGTCGTTTAAATTTTCCGCGAGTGTTTCTATTTCGTCTGCCTCTCGGCAGTTAAATAGCATATTTTCGAGCGCAGGGATACTTTCGCCAAATTTTTGTTTGGGCAGCTCTCAATTTGCTTTTTTATTACAGAACCGCGGAAATATAGTTAGCTGCTCGATTGCGCTTGTTTTGGTCTCAACGTCCCATGTTATTAATTTATGGTCAGAGAGCGTTTCCTCGCCTGACCTCAATTTCCAATCACAAATGATTTCTATCATCTCGTGCGAGGCCGCAGTAATATCAATAAAACTGCTGCCTCTATGCCCCTCAAACGTAGGTGAACTATTAGTGTTTATCACACTAAGATCACATTCCGTTAAAAGATTAGCAACCTGTGAACCCCTATCGTCTTTTATAGTGCTACCCCATAGTGGCGACTTGGCATTAAAATCTCCCCCGATAATTAGAATTTTATTCCTACCGATTTTACGAAGAATTCCTTTACTTTGATTTATTAAGTCCTCTGTTTGAGGATTTTCCCGCCGGGAGTCGACCGGTGGAAGATACGCGCTAATCACGTAAAACGTATTTAATCCTGTTTTGATTTCAGCCGTCGTTAGAAATTCGTTTGATAAATTATTTAATATAATTCCGGCACACGCCCCATTATTTATTATTATTCCGCTGCGCGGTCGTTCGCTGTTCGCGTTTAAGACGGTAACCCCCTCCCAAAACCTGTTATTTTATGGCTATACAGGTGCGGTTCCTGTATGAGCCCGATGTCGATTTTGTTTTCGTTCATTAATTTAACGAAATTATTTGTGGCCCTTTGCCCTTGCCTAAATTAATTTGCGCACATTTAATTTTCGAGCTTCTCGAAATATCGTCTAATGGCCTAGGATCCATAGTCGATGTTCCTGGTGATGACTGCCTTCAAACGCTGCATCGTTGGGCACTGACTGGACTTGGCGTCGTGACGAGTGTCGACCCTGACGCTACCAACCCTATCGTTCGACCTCGCACAAACAACACAACAAGAAACTGCCCGCCTACAGTCCTCAAACTCATGCCCCACTTCGGCGCAGTTACCGCAAAACTGCATCCGCTCCTTACACTCCGCTGACCTATGACCGAACTCGTAACAGCGATAACACTGCACCATCGAGAAGTGATCACGAACCCAGACCTTACGCCAACCCAGGCTGACCGAATCCACCAAGAAACACCTCCTAGCCTCCGACGGCACCTCGAAAACAACGCTGGCCAACGGATCTCTGGGTCCCTTGCCGCCAAACCAAAACTTCTCTTTGACCTCCTTCTCGAACCTAAGCCCCCTGAAGCGGGGGTTCTGAACAATCAACCTCTTCACGAGCTCTTCTTGCTTCATCTCCCTCTCTACCCCAGGGAGCACGATGCGCGGCCTCCTCTTCTCAATGGTCCTCGCGGTCAGACCCTGACAAGCCCCGCCCACCGTCGACTGCAACCGCTTGGCGTCCTCCCGACCAGCACACTCGACAACAACGCCACCCCTACGCGTCCGACGTGCTCCGACAACAACAAACACATCCTTGGCATGATCAACATTCTTCTTCAACGTCGCCATGACGTCTTCTTTGACCCCTGGATTGGCGTCAACACGAACCGCGACCGTCGACGCTGCCTTCTTCGCCACTGCACCTGCATACGAAGCTACCCCTGAGACCAAACGACCTCTTAATCCCCCCTGCCCCACTACAACCTGCTCCGTCCTCGCCGCTGCGACTGCTACCTTCGCCACAGCCTCTTTCACCTCGCCTCGCACCATCCTAAGACCTCTAACCATCTCCAAAAGCTGATTCGCAACGTCACGGAACTCGTCCGCGGCGTTGCGAATCACCTTCCTGTCGTCCACGGTGATGGTTGCCGAAGTGGCAGGACTGCTAGTCGACCCGCGACGCTGGCCTCTCGCAGTTGCAGGCGACTCAGGCCCGGCTCCACACACAAGGGGCTCCGACCTCTCCGACTCCACCACCACAGACCCAGGCTCCCTCTGCGACACCACTACCTCCCACAATTTGGTTACAACAGGATAGTGTGCTTTCTCATTATGCACGCCCAGTACTAGCATATCGCAACCACATATTTCCTAGTCGATGGATTGGTAGACGGGGACATATTGAATGGCCGGCATGATTGCTGGATTAACCCTTTGGATTATTTTCTCTGGAGTTATTTAAAATCTAAAATTTATTGTAATAGACCTAAAAGCATTGATGAGTTAAAGTAAAGAATTCGACAAGAAGTATTCTAAATCACCTCGGAAATGGTAGACAATGTTCAACAAGCGTTTGTCTCTAGATTAAGACATTATCTCGATGTTAACGGATAGCTATATGAACATCTACTTTAATTTTTATCATCTAAAAAAAAATAATAATTCTAATTTTATGTTTTATTTCGTTCGAATATATTGTGTTGGATATGTCATTTCTCAACCGATTTTAAAAAACCTTTATTTATTGAATTTAACATAAAAATGCTCTTCTGAGGTATTACAAAGGATACTTTGCTATTTGCATTTTTAAAGTTGGGGTTACTACCACTTGGTTATGAGGAGTGGGGGGTTGAAAAATACATCTTTATATGATGAATTTAAAATAGAAATCGACGTGTCCGAACACTGTTTTCAAACATCTTATAGATTTTATCCCTTCACTGTATACTAACAATTAACTGAAAATTACATATCGATATGACTTTAGTTTGAAATTAGAGTTCTGCTTCTATTCTTGATGCGCATTTCTATCTTAAGGTTTTAAATTTGGTAGTAAAAATAATCAGCACGTCCAACTCAGCACAGAATGTCAATACAAACTTCCCTTTCTTGCAATAAAAGCGTCTAGGAAAAGGATGCTATTTCCGGGCATTTCGTGTATCCGTATTTCGCTCCGGATATGAAAACAGATATCACATACTTCTTTAACATATTCACTAACAAACAAAGGTTAGAGTTCGTTGTTGATTGATAGTTTAGAATTTTTAAATTAATACTACTTTTTTTTTCTAAGACACTACAACGATGGGCAATTTTCAAAAGTGATGTGTGATAAATGAGGCAATTTCAGTCTTGTTTGCTCTTCTTTCGCAGGTTCGAGGTTTAAATTATTAGTTTCAAAAACGAAGTATGGGCGTTTCTGATGAGAGTAATAATTCAATGTAAGAAGTGACTGTTGAAGGAGGTTTAGTAGCCGCGTATAGGCGGTCCCAGTAATTACCTGGGGGGCCTCAGTAGCTGCTTCATTAGTTTCTCTAAACTAAAATTTACTCCCTCATTATCTTTTTGCCCATTTTCTAAAGTATTAATTTATTATAGTCTTGTAAGTGCAAGAGCGCAGGAGCTAAGGCGAGATGGTTTAAAATTTAAAGAAGCACTGAGTGGAACGACCTCTACAAATTATCTAATTCCAATAACTAAATAGAAGAAGGTAGTTTATAAAGTACCACGAGGAAACGTATTATTATCATTATGAAAACCTGAAGCAGGCGATTCCAGATGTTTTAAACATCGCAACCTGCTTCATCCCAGCGCGAATTGTTTGAGATTTTGACTCATTAGAAAAACATCTCAACAAGTAAAATACTTTTATTTTTCTTAATTTATTTCACATTGCGACGATTTGTAACCCCTCTACCACGGTTTTAATGGACTTACTCCCTTTTTCATTTTTATTCTTTACTGAAGTTAGATATTCGTCAATGTTCGGAATTAAAACCAACTATGGAAACAGGTTCCAATAGTCGAACTTGAAAATAATGTTACCCTATATCAAAGTACACATGCTAGAAACAAAACAAATTCCGAAAAAGACCGGAAATACCCTACTCTAAACCCTGCATTCCCATTGGTTAACGACATAAACACTTTTTTTTACATACAGAGGAGAGACTATAAGTATTCTCACTTGGACCTACTCATAGCCCGAGTTATAAAGTAGCAGTGCTGTCCTATAGCCTGTCTGCTTCTACTGCTCCAGATGCGCAGTCACATAGCTTACCATCCTCCATAGCATCTGCGGCGCTGCCTTACAGCCGGCTGACGCCGACGCTTCAATGAACGACTTGGACGCCTACCGCATTTTCGACAACTACAACCACATCTTGACCAGAAGTGCTTAAATCACAGCCTGCTGATGCCTACGCCTCTACGAGTGGTGCGCTGCATCACGATGCTGACGTCTCAACGAGTGGTGCGCTGCATCACGACGCCTGTGATTCCAACATCCACATCTTAGCCAGCAGTGCTTAAATCACAACCTGCTCACGCCTACGCCGCCACCAGCGGTGCGCTACATCACGACGCCGACACCTCAACAAATGGTGTGCTGCATCACGACGCCGCCGCCTCCTACATACGCACCTTAGCCAGCATTGCTAAAATCATAACCTGCCGACGCCGACGACTCAATAAATGGTACGCTGCACCACGAAGTCGACGCCTTCTATTCTCGAATCCCGCAATAAGCCACGATTCCATAACTGATTTATCTTGTAAATATGTACTGTTTGTAAATAATAGTTAGTCAAAAGATGCAAAACTCACACACTGTACCAAAGAATTTAGGCGCCGCCTACAACCGCCGACATTAAGCCGTAACAATAACTCCAATTAACTTAGACTTCACCGTTGTCACGAACATCAGTCAAAAAGAAGCGCATTTTTCACACATTTTATTATCATACCTTGAACTTCATTACATATCAACCTTTCCGCTAATTCTGTTTGCACCTTCTACTTACCTACCAAGAAAAAAGAAAAGGATTGAACAAGTAAAAGTGCCAGTGGTTTTGGTAGTGTTTCGAAAGACTACAGTCGGGGTCACAGATGCATGTATGTGTGTCACTCTTGTGTGTCACTCACGTCACACACGCACGCATATTTATTGCAGTGTTATAGTCGTAGTAATTTATTGTCGTACAATTCGGTTTAAGTTACGTTATAGTAATACAATCCTCATCGATTTATAAACTTTTGTTTCATTGGTCATACTAGCGGTTACAAGGGTAATAGAAGTAATATAAAAAGTAGGTGAATTTCGTATCATTTGGGTCTCCCTTTTCTCATATTTTTGGTCCTCAAGTCGGATTAATTTATATATATATATATATATATATATATATATATATATATTTATTGTTATGATATGCCCTACGATTGAACGTACCATTAATTGCTATGAAATATTTATTTTGCCATGATATTTACTTTAGGATTTTACCCCAACTAGCTCACTGAATAAATCTTATTTTAACCTTTAAATGGATTCAAATAAAGCAGTTCTAGAATACACAATATAATAATTGATAATATGTACAATGCTGTGTTAACTCAAAATTTTCTCTTGTATAAAATATTTACATTTGCCAAATGTATACTTTCCCGAAAGCCAGCAAAAATATCTTTTAATTACTCTCAAGTGTCTTCGAACGTTTCAAGATGATTTTTCGTTTTTATATTTTTTAAATGACCTTTTTGATGACTCTTACAAATACACAATGTATAGCAAATATTAAATTTGAAACAGTCTTTCAATAATAAAATGTTTAAATCGCTAACCTGGAATGGTTACTGGAGTTCTCTCATAGTCTATGATATGCATCCCTTGTTGTGTCCGCTTCACTTATTGACCAGAATTATCCACTTTTGACTTCTGGTACTTTTAGATTTACGTTTAGGCTTAGATCTTGACATGAACATCGACTCAACAATAATCGTGTCCTCAAAATGGCATCAACAAAATGCCGTCCCAGTAAAATGGCATCAGCAAGAAGCCTCCAACAAAAGCCGTCCCGATACAAGAAGCCTCCAATAAAATCGTCCCAATATAAGAAGCCCTGTTTTGTTAAATATTAGAAATAAATTTAATTAATTGTTTAACTTATGTCTATTTGTAGATCGGCGTATTTTTCGTCGCACAAATTTTTGCACTTTCAAATTTCATTTATACTTAGATTTATTTCACTAATTAATTACGTAACTTTTTACGGCATTCGAGCATAGTTGGTGCTCGGTTGAATATGTACTAAATGTTTATTCATTTTCTATTGTATTTATAAGCCCTCCTATCAATGTTTTTAATTGGTGCGCGTCGCGTGTTAATTGTTAATCTCCGCCTATCTCTGTGGAACCTTGGGATTTGTCTAATTTCCCTGGTTTAATTCTTTGACGAAATGCCTTCTCAGTCACGTAAACGTTCTGCTAAATTACAGTATTTTGTTAGGATTTCCAATTATGGTTTTTATCTAGTTACGTATTTAATGTTTATCAATTGAAAGTCAACGATTATCATATAATTGACCCGCCTGGTGCTTATTTGTTTATTACAGCATATTGGTTTTCAGAACAAATGTGTTCCCCGTAGTCACGTATCGATTTTCTAACAACGGCGTATTAAGATGCATTTGCTTAATAATTACGTTGATATTTTCGACGTAATTATTAAATATTTGGAGTGCCAATTTATCTATGTTTCCCGGTAATTTATTTTGATGCAATTAGTTGCTTGTACAATCTTATCTTTACTCGTAAATTATACTTAAACATATTTATACGACGCAGACATTACTATTCTAATTAAATAGTATCGGATTGTTACTAAAGGAGCTTTTTTCTCATGCATTTAATCACATATCTTTTATATACAGGGTCCTCGCAATTGACTTTTTGTAGAATAGTCGATTTACTCCTATAATTAATGGAATTATTTGTTTTTCTTAAACTTAAAGTTATTTATATCTATCCTACGACCCCTATGACTTAATCTACCTTTAAACTACCCTATTATCATAGCAATATATATATATATATATATATATATATATATATGCTGTGATATTCTCCTTTGAATGCGGGAACTGGGTCCTTTCAACAAAAAAATTCTAGTCCCACAGATTGGGCGTCATAAACGGCTGTGATCCTCTTTTCGCCTCGGCTGCTCACCTAATGTTATAAACCTCCTCACTCATAAAATTAAACAACACATTCCTACCACAAACATCAACGTTAACTCTATTTACATCAATATTCAGAATACATTAAAATTTCAAAATTAAAACTCAGCATAAATTTCAGTTTTAAAAAGAATTTCAAGATTAATTTTATTATCATTTTAATGTGCATCCAGAATTCAAGTCCTTGTTGGATGCCTACTAATTAATATAACAATATAAACAGACCGAGTCTGAGTACAAAGGGAGCATCTACCACCCCTTTACGTTAATTAACCAGGTTTGTCTAATTGAGCTCAAAGACATACCCAAAGTTTCATCATATTCCCGAACATCAAAACAAAATACCCCTTTTTACTTAAACAAGCAAATTTCATCTTAAAATTAAACTTTTATGGTTAGAACAATTTCACTAATGTCCATTTAAAGTAAATCAATTATAAAGTCATTCAATACACACAAAAATGTCAAACAAAATAGTATAATTTACCTGAAGGTTACTGTCCTCGTCGTTTCAAAGTATCGTTTCTTTAGTTAATCACACCATTCAACAGGATTATAATTACGGCTTCTGATTCTCTACGCTTTTAAAATTTTCTCCATCACCATCCATTCAAAGTCGTTTCTGGGCCTTTCCGGAACTCATCTGTGTTTATCTGACCCTTGTTTCATGGATCCAGACACGTATTTGAACCATTTAATTATTAACACCCCCGAAAAATAGCAAATAACTTCATGCTTCTGTCACCAATATACGCCAAAACTGCCTACTTTTGTGTATACATTCGTCGTTGTAAATTTTGCTAATTGGTACAGTGAAACTAAATTTTATTACCTTGTATCTAAGTGCACTGAAGTACATTCATGTTAACACGTAAATAACAAGCTATTTTGAATCACTAAAATATACTAGCAAACTTTAAATTATTTAATCAAACTAAAATGTACGGTTTACCATCTTTAATCAAGTCGCGTATGTACGAGCTTTTAACGCATCAAATCGTCAAAAGTCTAAGAGAGCTTGTTTATCTTCATCTCGGTATATATAGCAAAAGCCTGTCTATCGGTTTGTTCCCCAAAACGGGTAATTCTAAAGAATTCCTCATTCTATGTTCCCAGTCTGTTGCTCGCACGTCGATTTTTACGAATTTTCACTCGCCCCATTCAAATCTCAGAAAATTTCCACACGGCACGCAAGCATGTCCGAGAAAAACTAATTGATTTTGTACAGAAATTGTTGTTCTACCTCTGATATTTGCATCCTATTTTTAACCAATTGTGACCCCGTGACGTTGCTTAAATCCGCCTTCTACAATATGTGTCTTTGCTTGACGCATTTCTCTTTCCTTCTCTACCGTGTTCTTATTGGTGCAACTTGATATTCTTTATTATCGATTATTTTAGTCCACATGGAGTGTGAAATAACTAGCTTTAGCAATTCTCGTAACTATTATGCGACGTTTTCCCCAAGATTCTTTGAAACATTAATTATCTGCAAAATTTACGCCGAATGTGATATTTAAACTACGCAGGTGTTCAAAATAATATTAATTCTCAGAGCTTTATTCCGTGGTATTTTAATCTTGGGTTTTTACAAGTTTCTATAGGTATTATATGTTATTAACGGTTTAATTAACTCCAATTAAAATTGATTTCTATCCTTTTTATTTTTAGCGAATACAACTTAAATATTAATTATTATATGTACACTTTGTTTTACTACCGGTTACTTAAAATAGGGTTAATTAATATAAACTTTGCACGTAATTTCCATTTGTTTAGGAATAATTACATTACACGCAGAGCTTCTCAATACTGCTTCTTTTGATATAAAGCGTCTTATAAATAATTTAAATTTCTTATTTTTACTGAAACGACCGAGTTTATTTATGCTTCAAGGTTTTAATAAAGCGTATTATCTAATGAACTTCCTTATACACGGTGATTAAAATTATTTGATGTGATTATTTAATTTTCTACCCTGGTCTAAATATGAGTATTTTCCCCCTATTTGAATACAAATAATCCCACTTAATCGAATTCAAATATAAAGCATTTAGACAAAAAAAAATTACAAAAAATTGCCTATCTCTCTACCCTTATCTATCTAACTTACCTACTTTGTTTCCAATCAAAAAATATTTACACCTATCCTATATCCCTATCCTATTCCTAACTCTCACCTCATTCTATAAACTGAAATTATCCTAACTTCATCCTACTCATCCATCTAATCCTATATACATCCTATATACCTATCCTATTCCTAACTTTTAACTAATCTTCACTATACTTTACTTCCCCCTACCTAATCCTATATACCTATCCTACTCTTACTCTATTCCTAACTCTCCACTAATCTTATATGAAATATCTATACTTAACCTATCTTCTTTTCTTCCTACATTTACTCTTTATTCTCATCCTAAACCTATTTCTAATTATCTCCCATATTTATCCTATACCTAGCTTTATTTTCTATAAACACTTACTTCTACTCTTCTATCTACACCTATTCTATCCCTATCCTATTTAAATCTAACTCTCTTCTTGACCCTCCACGTCTTTCTTCTCACCATCCTAATACTCTTCATCCCTATCTCTCCCCCTTCTATATCTATACTTATCATCCCTATTATCTCACATACAATAAACTTATCATCCCTATTATCCTGACTCTTAAATATTACTTCTTCTTCAGTCCCTACACTTGTCTGTTTCTCATTTATTATTGTTTCCCTTTCTGCCGACAAACCAAACGATACTACTTTACAATTATCGATTTTTCCCTCTATGGAAAATCCTATGTACCTTCTAGACTGCTTGTGTAATGGAATCCGCCAGAATGAATCCTTTAAATCTACTTGATTAAAAACAAACTTGCCATCTTTACTTAATTTCGTCTTCACCTGCTCCTGATATGCTGCTTCTACCCCCACTACTTCTGCATGTTTTTGTATTAAAGCTTGAACCTCTACTCTCCTATCCTCTGGACATCTTATTGTGTTGATCTGTTTTACTTCATCATCCTCTACCTCTACTACATTAATACTAAACCCCGTGTCATCCTCTGTGACTTCATAACTGCCCTTCCATGGCACTACCCTATCCTTAATCCTTATTACCTTCCTTTCCATATATATCAAAACCCCTAACTTCATCATACAGTCAACACCTAAAATGCTCTGAAACTTCAGTCCAGGTACAATTACAAACTCCTGTTCACAGCTTAAACCTCCTATATCTATCCTAAGCACCACAACACTATTTACTACAGCAAACTTCTTTTTATTTGGAGCTACTAAATGGCTACGTTTTATAGGCATAATTCTATCACAAACCTTATCCCTAATTTTGCTGACGAATTCCTCCGATATTAAACTCGCCTCTGCCCCTGTATCAAGTAATACTTCTACATTATTCTCAAAAATTTCTAAATTAATAATTGGCAAATATAATTTTTCTACAGTTTCTGGCTCTACTTCCTCCTCAATTTTGAAAAATTCACGTGGATGTTCGTATACATTTACACAGAAATCTAGTGGTCTGTCACGTTCTAAAAATCCTGTCTCATCCTGTTTTCCGTGCTTGGTCCTGGTTGTCCTTCTACAACCTGTGCGTACGTCCTCCTCGTGTTAATATCCGTGTCCCTGTCTCTATTCGGCGTGCTGGTCACAGTCCTGTTTACTTCCGGTAAACTGTTCTGTCGCGTGTAACTAGGTCTTGGCGTCGGTCCCCTAGTCGCACTATTGCTCCTGTATTCCTGTCCTCGTCGTTCCCAATTCGGTCGAAAATTTCTGCTGTAGTCAGGCCGTCTCGGATAATTCGGTGTCCTGTTGTCAAACCTAACTGTGTTAACGTTTCGTTCTCGTATCTCTCTTGTCCGTCCTACACATACATCGTCATATCTCTGCAAATACTCTAAAATGTCTCCCGTTCTGTGATGTTTTGTAAGGCCACGTGTTGTCTAATTTCCAGTTCAAAATGTCGTGATAGGTACTTAATAATCTGTCTGTCCGTCAATGGTGGATTCAGTTGTTTGGCCACACTGTACTTGCGGATGGCATATTGCTCCCTAGAACCTGCAAACTCTCCCTTAAATTTTCCTGTAATCAAGTCGTCCCTAATCTGATCCTGTTTGTGATCACTCCAGTAATGTTGTAAAATTTGTCTTCAAAGTCGTGATACGTGTCTATGTCCTGTCCTACCAAATTGTACCATGCTTCCGCGTTGTCCTTTAATAAAGCCTTTATCGTATTTAGTTTGGTCTGTTCGTCAAATAAATTTCCCACTAGATTTCTTACACTATTTATAAAAATTTGTGGATTTACCCTGTTATCGCCATAAAACTTCATGTGTTGGTCCAATGATACTCCACCTGTATAAAATCTGGGACCATCCCCGTTAAATTTGACATGTTGTATTTAATACTACTAACTTCACGTTCTACCCTGCCTAACTGATCCCTACATGAGTCCGTTACTTCAGTCATTTTACGTTTATTTCTTCTTCACAGAAAATGCGTACTTCGGACCTTAAATGTCCCATTTCCTGTCGAAAACCTGTAATATCACGTTCATTTTTTCAACCCTATTTTCAACTTCCCCATCTTTACGGTAAGACTATTTTAAATTCTGAAACTTCTTGATTCGTCTTATCTATTTTCTGACTAATTTGTTCAAACTTACGATTCGATTCCTCACTCATTTCTCTAATCTCTTCTAACTTCCTGCTCGATTCTTCCCTAGCTCTATTAGATTCATCGCTTAGCTGTTCTAATTTTCTATTGGACTCCTCCATCGCTCTATTCGATTCTTCCCTAGCTCTATTAGATTCTTCACTCATCCTCTCTAACATTCTCAATATCATCTCGTTTCCTTGATCCCCTGATTCCGTCCTCGACTGATCTCTACTGCCTCCAGCTTCTTCCATTTTAGAATTTTTCTCACACAATGCACTATCGTCACTTCCAATTTCCACTCCTTGACTCCTTAACCACTCTTTTCTCTGCATACGTTCTAATCACTCACACACACTCTAAAATAGTCTTAAATTTATACACACACAGAAACTCTCTCTCTCAGATCGCCAGTTTCCTGGAATAGTTAAACACTATCTGGAATTCGAGCCCTCACGTTGTGGTCGCCATAAACTGCTGTGATATTCTCCTTTGAATGCGGGAACTGGGTCCTTTCAACAAAAAAATTCTAGTCCCACAGATTGGGCGTCATAAACGGCTGTGATCCTCTTTTCGCCTCGGCTGCTCACCTAATGTTATAAACCTCCTCACTCATAAAATTAAACAACACATTCCTACCACAAACATCAACGTTAACTCTATTTACATCAATATTCAGAATACATTAAAATTTCAAAATTAAAACTCAGCATAAATTTCAGTTTTAAAAAGAATTTCAAGATTAATTTTATTATCATTTTAATGTGCATCCAGAATTCAAGTCCTTGTTGGATGCCTACTAATTAATATAACAATATAAACAGACCGGAGTCTGAGTACAAAGGGAGCATCTACCACCCCTTTACGTTAATTAACCAGGTTTGTCTAATTGAGCTCAAAGACATACCCAAAGTTTCATCATATTCCCGAACATCAAAACAAAATACCCCTTTTTACTTAAACAAGCAAATTTCATCTTAAAATTAAACTTTTATGGTTAGAACAATTTCACTAATGTCCATTTAAAGTAAATCAATTATAAAGTCATTCAATACACACAAAATGTCAAACAAAATAGTATAATTTACCTGAAGGTTACTGTCCTCGTCGTTTCAAAGTATCGTTTCTTTAGTTAATCACACCATTCAACAGGATTATAATTACGGCTTCTGATTCTCTACGCTTTTAAAATTTTCTCCATCACCATCCATTCAAAGTCGTTTCTGGGCCTTTCCGGAACTCATCTGTGTTTATCTGACCCTTGTTTCATGGATCCAGACACGTATTTGAACCATTTAATTATTAACACCCCGAAAAATAGCAAATAACTTCATGCTTCTGTCACCAATATACGCCAAAACTGCCTACTTTTGTGTATACATTCGTCGTTGTAAATTTTGCTAATTGGTACAGTGAAACTAAATTTTATTACCTTGTATCTAAGTGCACTGAAGTACATTCATGTTAACACGTAAATAACAAGCTATTTTGAATCACTAAAATATACTAGCAAACTTTAAATTATTTAATCAAACTAAAATGTACGGTTTACCATCTTTAATCAAGTCGCGTATGTACGAGCTTTTAACGCATCGAATCGTCAAAAGTCTAAGAGAGCTTGTTTATCTTCATCTCGGTATATATAGCAAAAGCCTGTCTATCGGTCTGTTCCCCAAAACGGGTAATTCTAAAGAATTCCTCATTCTATGTTCCCAGTCTGTTGCTCGCACGTCGATTTTTACGAATTTTCACTCGCCCCATTCAAATCTCAGAAAATTTCCACACGGCACGCAAGCATGTCCGAGAAAAACTAATTGATTTTGTACAGAAATTGTTGTTCTACCTCTGATATTTGCATCCTATTTTAACCAATTGTGACCCCGTGACGTTGCTTAAATCCCGCCTTCTACAATATGTGTCTTTGCTTGACGCATTTTCTCTTTCCTTCTCTACCGTGTTCTTATTGGTGCAACTTGATATTCTTTATTATCGATTATTTTAGTCCACATGGAGTGTGAAATAACTAGCTTTAGCAATTCTCGTAACTATTATGCGACGTTTTCCCCAAGATTCTTTGAAACATTAATTATCTGCAAAATTTACGCCGAATGTGATATTTAAACTACGCAGGTGTTCAAAATAATATTAATTCTCAGAGCTTTATTCCGTGGTATTTTAATCTTGGGTTTTTTACAAGTTTCTATAGGTATTATATGTTATTAACGGTTTAATTAACTCCAATTAAAATTGATTTCTATCCTTTTTATTTTTAGCGAATACAACTTAAATATTAATTATTATATGTACACTTTGTTTTACTACCGGTTACTTAAAATAGGGTTAATTAATATAAACTTTGCACGTAATTTCCATTTGTTTAGGAATAATTACATTACACGCAGAGCTTCTCAATACTGCTTCTTTTCATATAAAGCGTCTTATAAATAATTTAAATTTCTTATTTTTACTGAAACGACCGAGTTTATTTATGCTTCAAGGTTTTAATAAAGCGTATTATCTAATGAACTTCCTTATACACGGTGATTAAAATTATTTGATGTGATTATTTAATTTTCTACCCTGGTCTAAATATGAGTAATATATATACTGCTATGTATTATGGAACAATCGAGCCCCGACGTTGGGCCGTCCAATAAAAAAATTGATATGATAACGCCGTACTCGGCGTCAATGGACGTTTTCTACTCCACCTCTCTGTGTTTTCCTATAAAATTTAAATCTCACTAATTTTACTTATTATGACACGGCTAGCTTTTATTCTACATAGAGTGCACAACGTTACGATGATCAATTTTTTTTCTTTACCTCTTTCTGATTACCTCTTTGTTTGAATTATAAAATGAAGTCAATTAATTTCATATAATGAAAAGAAATATTATGTACAAGTTTTAAAATTATTAAAATACACCCTTCAATCAATCAATATTATAAGTCTTATTTATCCCAAAATTCATATGCTTTGCAATCAATCTAAAGTCACCAAAAACTACTCTTTTTTCCAAAAAAGCCTGGAACGTTCTAAACCCCTTTATAATATTACGTACTTTTAACGTATGCAAAGTTTGTTGTTGACTTTGTTACACAAGGTTATGTAGTTGAATAAATTCAGTAATGAAATTTAAAAATAGAAGGAAAAATATCTTAAAACTAATAAGGTCTGACCTGCTCTGCTTAGTTGAACCCCTTGTTCTCCATAAATTATTTCTTGCTCATTTTTTCGCAACTCCAAATTATATCAAAATAGTCGACGCTGCTTTGAAGTATTACATTAATCCATTTAAAATATCCCCTTATTCGAATTATCCATACATTTGAAATATTATACCATCAATTGAATTTTTCATGCATTTAAATTATTATACCATCCATTATCAACCAACATCAATTTAGAATTATTATCATCCAATTAGAATTAGAATTATACACACATTTGAATCATTATTGACCAACTAGGATTTTCCATACACTCGGAATTATTATATCTATTCACTCGGAGCCCTATTATTATCTTATTAGTTTAAATAAATTACCCTAAATTCTACTCACGTTAATCGGCAAAAGAAATCTTCATATTTGTAGCACTTACTTGTCACTATCTATTTTCACTATTATATTATTAAATATTAAATTACGCGTGACTTTTAGGTTTAGAGTATCGCAGCTTGGCCTTTTTGAGTTAAAACTGAACTCTGTTATCATTGCTTGCTATTAAATATAGGCTAATCCCACTTGGATGTGGGTTGGGTTTCAGCAAGTCCGTCGCTATCTTAACCAATAAGGTATTTGTATATCCCGCACCTTGAAGTGGTTTTCTGATGTAATATATTCGTTTCCCATGTAATGTGTTTATTTGACACCTTATTGTACGCTATCTAGACCATCCGTGGTTTGTTTAGATATCGCGTTTTCCATAATTATACAAAAATACATAATGTAACTTCAATTTCGTTTTTCATGTATGTTTATTTATTTACGCATCTTTGAACTGCATTTTTTAATCAAAAATGTTGATTGTTTCTACGTACTTACACAAGACTTCTTTAAGTTTTATTTCTTATCTCCGTATTATATTATAACTAATTAGAACTCTTTTCAATGCGTGTTTAATTACCTGTACTATCCTTACCTATAAATACGCGTGCTTTTACTGAAAGATACTGTTACTTGCAATGTTTAAAATTATTAAAGCTCTATACACCGAGTGTTAAATCCTTGTTGTTTACCTAATGTATGAGTTACCTATTTCTATGCTAAATATGCAGAACAGGAACTAATAGCACTAGAACAGGAATCAGACATTGAAAAGGATGACTCGGAATATCCTATACTTAGAGATGAGTTTGAATTAGCATTAAAGAGTTTGAAAACTGGTAGGGTATCTGGTACAGATAAGGTGCAAGCAGAAATTCTAAAAACCGCTAGACAAGCAGTCATAGAACGTCTCTTTCAACTTGTAAGCTATGAGTCAGGCAAGATACCCAAAGATTTCAAACGTTACATCATAGTCACAATACCAAAAATATTCACTAGAATTGTACAAAGACGAATGTAAAAATGCGTTGAGGAAATACTAGGAGGAGATCAATTTGGGTTTAGACGAAACAGGAGAACCCGTGAGTCTATTTTAGCTCTGAGTATGATAATGGAGAACACATTACAAGAAGGAGAATGCGTGCATATAGGATTTGTAAATCTGGATAAAGCGTTCGACAGTGTAAACTGGAAAAAAATGTTCTAAATACACAAAAGTTTGGAATGAGTTTTAGGGATAGGCGGATAGTAGGCATATACCTTATACAAAGAGCAAATAGCGATAATAGAATTAGAGCAGGGAAGTAGAGAAGTAAATATTTGGAAAGAAGTCAGATAGGGATGTGTCCTCTCCCCGTTAATTTTTAACTTGTACGTCGAAGAGGCAATGAAAACTGTCAAATGCAGGAAGATATTTGGCATTATTATGTAGAGACAAAAGATTGATATGCTTAGATTTTCAGATGATACAGTGGTATTAGTGTCTAGCAAAGAGGAGTTAAAAGCAGCTCTTAATGAAATGGAAACAGTTCTAACAGAGAGGTAAGTATGAAAATTAACAACAATAAAACTAAATTATTAGTATGCAAAACAGGGAAAAATAAATTAAAAACTAGAATAGAAATAGGAAACGGGAACTAATAAGAGGTTAAGGATATCTGCTACCTAGGAAGTTAAATTACACAGGATGGGAAAAATGCAAAAGATATAAAACAAATATTAGCACAACGTCGTGCTACATTTAACAACTACTGTGTTCAAAGACAACAAACGTAAAACCAAGGAAAAGATTGCTTAAAGCACATGTGTGGAGCACAGCACCGTACGGCTGTGAAACTTGGACAGTAGGAGAAGCGGACATGAGAAAGATAAGCCTTTGAAATGCGTTACATACGTATGATGAGGATATGATGGACAGACAAAGTTAAGAACAAAGAGATTGTAGAATTGGTAGGGGAAGTAAGTAATATGGGAAAAGCAGTAAAAAATAGGAGAGTATGATAGGTCACATACTAAGGCATGAGGGATAGTGCGGAATATATTAGCAGCAGAAATAGAAAAAAAGATAGGTAGAGGTAGGGTTACGTTAGACTATTACACACAGATAGTCAAAGATGTAGACTGGAAATTTTAGAGAAATGTGTAGGTTAGCTCAGAATAGAAATCAATGGAGGTGCGCGTCCAACCAGTTTCAAGACAGAAAACTTGCTACGTACATTTACGTAGCATAAGAGCCAAAGAATAAAATAAAGAAATTGACCGGGCTCATTCGGTGAGTGGGCGGGGTATAATACCTACCAGAAGTAAATAGGAAGGCCTGAAATAAAAATACACGCACTCATTCACTCTCATAACAAAACATACAAAAAAAGAAACCTATAATTAAACATAATATGTACAAAACATAGTATTTCCAAACCAAAAAAAAATAATTCTACAACCCCAATATACATTTCTTAAAAGAAACCCACAAAAATAAATTATCACCCCTTAAAATGGCAAGCTGTAGTTTTTATGTCACTACACAGCTGACTTACCCAGAAACAAATTACCAAAGTACAACGCTAAAAACCACAGCTCTAAATCATCAATGTAAATACCTAATTCATTTCATAAACTTGCCGCAATAAATACAATACTATTTACAAAGAAACATCATCTCGCAAAAAAGTAAGCATTTTAAATCAGTTATCCATTAAGAATTTGAACCCAGTTATACCGTAATAAGTAGTATGTCCTTTCGTGTTGTAGTTAGTTAACACAAATAGTACTACATTCAGAACATGGCAAAGAACTCTAAAATAGTTTCAAAATTTTCGTATAAGCGATGTAATTTTGTGCATGCACGAGTTTAAACAGGGAAGTCCAAGTATATAGGGGCTCAACGTAAGCAGGGACGAAACACTTACCAGCGTGTTCAAGGAGTTGGATCTCTCGTTCGCTCCTAGGACGGGAGCGGACCAGATGGACCCGAGACCATGCCACTGGTGCAGCCTTCTATACTCCCAGGAGCGTCAGTGCAAGGACTATCGTGTGTTCCGCAAGAAGGTAGAAAATATTAATTTATTTGTGCCGACAAGTACTGGTTTATAAAACCATCAATAAGCACCACGCTGTAAGGCGTGGGCGAAATTTTTATAAAGAAAATGGAACAAAAATCTAGCAATTCCGACGAATGCCTTTCAGCATTTTCGAAAAGTAAGTGAACACGAATCCGTTTAATTAAACAACCAGAGCTCCAAGTCATATTGTTATCAAGACGCGATTAAGAAACTGTAAAATACGGTTTTATCGTATAGTGCGCGACCTTAGTTAGACGAGTGTGTAAACTGGAACGAGAGAGAAAACAATTATACGTTATCGGAATGTTTAACAAATTAAAGGATACCTAAAAAAAGGTATTGACTTATTTAAATTTTATCATAAACTTGTCGTTTCCAAACAAATAGATTTGTTTTAAAGACTATTGTAAAGTGGGCTTATTTTGAACAGGTAAAATACATAAGGTGTTGTTAAAGAATTTAAGAATAGAAACGGAATTTATTCGAACGGATAATGAATTAACAAGGGAAAAAGGGGTAATTAATTTATCCGGAAAATGAACGTAACTAACTTAATAACGAAAATAAATAATTGTACTTAAACTTGATGATATCATAAGCAACTACAGGCGTTAGCTTTGCCATATTCCCAAATAATGTTAACTGTGCGAAAGGATTTACTGCAAAACTATTAATTCGTCAAATGTTCAAGTGTTGGGAGATTTTAGTAGGCACAGGTTGTTTAACCACCTTCACATACTGCTGAATATTGGTGAAATAGGGTATATATTTATAAAACAATAGAAGAGGAACAGAACTATATCTGGCAAGAAAGAGCAGCGGCCATGTTCCAAGACAACAGACATAGAAACAAGGAAAAATTTTGGAAGCATATGTGTTGTGTACGTCTTTATATGGCTATGAAATAGGGACAGTAGGAGAAGCAGACAGTAAAAGGTAGAAGCATTTTGGAATATTGTGCTTCAGATGTATGGTGATGATAGCATGGATGGACAAAGTTAATAACAAAGAAATTCTAGAAAACAAAAAAAAAAGTAGAAATAGAAGGGTAGGACACTTCTAAAGCAATTTTAGGGAAAAGTGCGGGTTATATTACAATCAGAGTTAGGGGAAAAGGGAAGTGTAGGTAGACCTAGATCATGCTATTGCACGCATATAGTGAAAGATGCAGATTGTGGGAATTTCAGAGAAATCTGCAGGTTAGTTCAGAATAGGAAACCATGGAGGTACGTGTCTAACCAGTTCCAGGACTGAAAATCTAATAATGATGATGATGATGATGATGATTAGGTAATAAGATGAAATAATAACTTTTGATTTTTATGCAAAACTTTAAAGGTTGTTTCAGATCGTATCCTGTCCAGGGCTTTATGTTGTTTTCTATCTTTCAATCACTATCTCGATCTGATTAAATTAAAGTTAAATTTGCATTTATGACATAACAGAATTACAAATATTATGACATTTAAATTAAAAACATAACCTTTTATTTTTATTTTGACAAATAACCTACATTCACAAGCAAAGTACTTTACAATAACTAAATGTCAATTTAGGCACAAATCCGTGGCAAATAAGAAAAACAGACTATGCGATATGCAGATACATTGTAATACGATTTGAGTCCAAACTGCAGCTAGTAATAAATAAACAGCTCAATGTAAAGCATTCGAGTTACGCGCCGCGCCGCTCGGGGTAAGTGGAACGAGAACAAGTTCATATACAAGCTTTGCAGCAATTTCATTTTTCTCTATTTTAGCATCTTGTTCCACTTGGTTATAAAGTTTTTATTCTAGGCAAAATAATGTAACCCTTTTGAAAAACGTTGAAATTTTCTTATGCAAATGAACTTCTTGAATAAAACCAGGAAACAAATTATTCCTCCTTTTTTAATGTACAAACTTCATTTTTGCTTGTACAACTTTATCCCTAAATCCCCGCTACTCACTTAATACTATCCTAATTCATTGCTACGGCATCCTTTTGCCCTTAACCAGCGCCTGATGTGTTTGATATCTCAACAAAATCAAACAATTATTCTGTGTGATGATGACGTAAACATCCTGGCACAATCATGTCCGCCATTTTGCCCGGTGTCGGAGACATATGAAACAGCGATCAATGCCTGTCGGAGGGTTACTACTACACTCGCTACTAAAGGGAAACAAACCCCACATTCACGATTCGCCCTCCAAAAACAATTCATTTGTCTTTATCGCATTTAGTTTACCCTTAATTACTTTAAACTGTCTCCACTGTTTGTCTATCCTTTGTTTGAGTAAAGGTTGTTAAGGGAAAACTTTTTGGGATTTCTCTGAATATTGATCAATTAAAGTCCTTTAATTAGAAAGAAGCATTACATGGAAAAATTGTTTGCGAAGGGCGTGAATTCGTGTTTTAAAATACCCTGGAAATAAATGAATGAAGCCGGGATTGCTCATTTTACACTTGAAAACCGTTCACTTTGGCAGAATACGATTAGGCTCAATGCAATCTAATTTTCTGCATGTTACCATAGTTGAATAATAATCTGATAAGAATTTAAACCGCAGCCATTCCTAGCAGGGTTGATTCGACCTTCCAAATTAGTAGAAAAAGCTCTTGTTAGTCCACTGTTGAGCGCGCTTGATTTGTTAACATACATTATTGAAATTACTAACAATAAATAAAAGCAGCAAATTTAACTCGTTTATAACTGGAGAAATTTATACTTCCTATATTGGGCTACGATTCGGGGCGTCGGGTTCGTCTGTAATCATAATTTTCCTACGCTTTGTGACTTTACAGACCCGAAATCCCTTTTCTGTCTCTTAGTCACAATGTTAAGGTTAGTTTGATGCACTTCTCTACTGTTGTAGATCCTGAGCTTATTGTTTCAGTTCCATCTTTCGCCGAGTCTTTCTTAATTTGTTCTATATATACTCGAAGCTTTGCCTTCCTCTACATGTCTTACCTTTAGCTCTGCCCTTTATTACAGTACTCTACTAATCATTCCTTCGTGCCAAAATTTAACTTACCATCCTGTCAGTTCCTCTTTCAATTACACGTGTAATACTTTTACCTTCCTGAACTGTTTTTTAAATCTTGTTATCTATGCAGCGAATTTCAAGCAGCACATTTCAAAAGCTTCGACCATCCGTGTATGGATGATGGGCTTGGTCGACTGATTTCATCGCAACTTGTTCACACACACCATGCAAAGGAACACTTTTGTGATCGCTGCCTTAAGTGCCCACACTACTGTGAGAAATGGAAATTTGTGTTGTATGGAATGGAAGTATGTTTATCCAAACAACACTGTAATTTTATTGTTTTCCTTTTTACAATAAATAATCATTACACTACTGTAAAGGTCAAACAGTATAAGCTACAAACCTTAACAATTAGCTCAACTAATATATAATTCTCCCGGTAAGGAAATTTTGTGTTTTTTAAAAGTTTAAACTTACGTCAGGGCCTTTTTATTTATATTTGACAAAGATCAGAAAAACATAATTCAAAGCCGTTCTGATTAGCAATGGAAACCCATAATAAAAATTTAATTACGTCGTTTTAGCAACACCCTCCGCCCCGGTATGTTGATGGCGATCAACTTACAAATTATTCTGGACCACATCTAATACAGTCAATTTTACTGACGGGCAAACAATGCTGCCGTTGGTCGTTTGAACTACAGCTTGACGTACTTGATCGTTGGTACCTACAATGGTATCAACTATAATTCCTTTTCTCCAACAGTTTCGTTCTTGAGTCGCGTCAACGATCACAACAACGTCTCCTGTTTGTATAGGTTTCACTGGTTTATATTACTTTGTGAGTCGAGTCAAATCTGAGAGATATTTTCGTATTCAGCGAATCCACAAGGCTTTTGATAATTGTTGTGCTACTCTTCAGTTTTTTGTTAATAATTCGCCATCGTCAATAAATTCTCAAATCGCAGTATAACCGTTTGACGACCCTAGCA
Organism: Platerodrilus igneus; assembly: GCA_036346225.1. NCBI lineage: Eukaryota > Metazoa > Arthropoda > Insecta > Coleoptera > Lycidae > Platerodrilus > Platerodrilus igneus. The sequence continues at coordinate 1,176,496 of JARFIW010001025.1, read as the reverse complement.
GGAAATGGCTTGGAGTAATAGCTTGATCAGTACTTGATTCTATCGGCCTCGAATTTATAATATTTTCCACTTCCATTATCCACGCATGTAATAGTTTACCCGATGGAGGTATTGTCAACTTGATGGAATTTAAGGATTTTTTAATTGAACGCACAAGACGCTCTCAGCAACCTCCCATGTGGAGTGTTAAGGGCGGATTAAATTTTCTTACCAAGTTTGAGTCCGGAAACGCTAGTTTTCGAACTATATCTTGTTTGCAGTTTTGCATTCATCATGAAAATTGGTGCCATTATCACTATAGATCTCTTTCAGTATTCCGCGTCTTGAAACAAAATTTCAAAGTGCCATTATGCAAGCATCCGTCAATAAACTGTCGACTATTTTGATATACATAGCACGCACTGTTAAGCACATAAATAACACAATCCATCTTTTTTTAGAACGTTTTCTAACAGTTACATTCCTGGTACCCAAATAATCTACACCAGTATAGATAAATGGTCTCGTGGAAGACTGCAACCGTGCAGGCGATAAATCAGCCCTCTCGGGTGGAACGGGAGTAACTTTTTCATTTTTACACCGCTGGCTATTTTTTCCATTTTGAACGGACCTTCACCATGCCGAAGTTCTAGATTACTAGAACAGGTGAAATGGCTTGCGTGTTCTAATGAGCTAAAAAGCCAAACTACAGGTACAACCGAAGTAGTAGGGTCGTTAGTGAGAAACCAGACTAAGACAGGTCCCCGAAAAAAGGCAGCGGCTCTTTCGGTACTTAGATTGGCAGAGATTATAGGGGTCGGTATGGCAGTCTAAGACACACTACCGTGACGTGGAAGGCTACGGAAAACCATCACATTATCTCCAAAGTACACATCGTACTTAAATTGTAATAGACATGATGGCATTCTCTGGAGTAAAAGATTCTGGAGTTAAAACAGTCCCTCATTCGGATCTCCGGGAGGGGACTACTTCGGAGGATGCGATCGGAAAGCTTAGAATAAGGGTCGAGAACATTTTGCGGGTCGGAGCGTGGAATGTTAGAAGTATGACGCAAGTAGGTAAGCTAGAGTGCTAGAGAACCTAAAAATTCGAAATGAATAGGTTATCACTAGACATAGTAGGGATCAGCGAAGTTCGGTGGTCAGAGGCGGTGGATTTTTGGAGTGGAGACTTCAGGGTAATTCATACAGGAGCAGAGGAAAAAAAATTGGGTGTGGAGATAGTTATGCGGCAAAAGATAGGATATTGTGAAGAAAATTACGTACAAAAAAACGAAAGAGTACTCGTGGTTAGATTAGAATATAAACCGGCAAACACAGTAATAATACAAGTATACGTGCCCACCCCTAGCTACAGTGACGAAGAGGTAAAAGCGATCTACAAAGATACCAAAGACATATTAAAATACGTAAAAGGACATGAAAATTTAATAATTACGGGGGATTTTAATGCAGTGGTAGGTGAGGGTAGGGAAGAAGCAGTAGTAGGTTTATTTTGTTTAGGCACGAGAAACGACAGGAGAAATAGGATGGTAGGATTTTGCGGCAAGAACAATTTAATCATCACAAACACATTATTTCAACATCATGCTAGAAGACAATATACGTGGAAGATGCCTGGAGATATAGAAAGATATCAAATAGATTACATTCTTATTAGACAACGGTTTAGGAATCAAGTAAAAAACTGTAGAAGCTACCCAGAAGCAGATATAGACACAACATCGTAATTATAAAGGCCGCTTTTAAATTTAAAAATTAGAAAAAAGAAACGGAAAAATGCATTTCGACTTTGAAAGCTAAAAGATAAAGATCTCCACGAAAGACTTGAATAAAAGTCAAATGAATTGCTAAAAGATATTGGGAAAATTTCTGATACTAAGGAATTATTATAATTATTATTATTATTATTATTAATTATTATTATTATTATTATTATAATTATACACAGAATGGAATAACATTAAAACCAGCTTAGACATGGTGGCCCGAGATATTCTGGGGTATACACAAAAAGAAAATATAAAACCACGGATAACAAAGGATATCCTAAATTTAATAGAAGAAGGACGAAAATACAAAAATAGATCAGACGAAGCAGGAAACTGAGATACAAAGCCATAAAATGGGAACTTATTCGCAAATGCAGGAAAGCTAAAGAACAATCGATTGATGAAAAGTGCAAAGAGGTACAAACTAAGATGGAAACAGGAAAGACAGACGAAGCATCTAAACTAATTAGAATCAATTTTAGCGATATAAAACCATATAGCAAAAATTATAAGAGACACGGGAGGAAACGTCATTATAGAAAATGCAGAGAAAGTGATTACATGGCAAGAATATATAGGTAATTTATATGCAGGAGAGAAATTAACAGCATTAGAACAGGAATCAGACATTGAAAATGACGACAAGGGATATCCTATACTTAGAGATGAGTTTGAATTAGCAATAAAGGGTATGAAAAATGGTAAGTCGCAGTGCACAGATAAGGTGCAAGTAGAAACTCTATAAGGCGCTGGATAAGCAGTAACAGAATTTGTAAGCTATATGTATGAGACAGACGAGATACCCAAAGATTTCAAGCGTAACGTACCAAAAAATCAGAGGCACGGATGATGTGAAAATTTTCGAACAATAAGTTTGACAGCACAGGTTTCAAAAATATTAACTAGAATTGTACAAAGACGAATGGAAAAACGAGCTAAAGAAATACTGGGAGAAGATTTGGGTTTAGGCGAAACAGGGGAACATGGGAGGCTATTATAGCTCTGAGGGTGATAATGGTGAAAACAAAAGAAAAAGGGGAAAATGTGTATATAGGGTTTGTAGATCTGGAAAAGCATTCGACAATGTAAAATGGAAAAAAGATTGGAGTAAGTTTTAGGGACAGGGGAATTGTACACAGTTTATACACATAACAAGCAGGATTATAGAATTAGCGCAGGAACGTAGGGGACGTAACTATTAGGAAAGGGGAGAGACTGGCATGTGCCTTATCCTCCATTAATTTTGAACTTGTACATTGAAGAGGCAACGAATTTTGTCAAATGCAGGAAGACATTTGGAATTACTATGCAGGGACAAAAGGAAGATATGTTTAGATTTGCAGATGATATAGCGGTATTAGTATCTACCAATAAAGAGTTAGAAGCTGCTGTTAATGAAATGGTGCCAGTTTTAATAGAGAGATGCGGTATGAAGATTAACAAAAATAAAGCGAAAGTTCTAGTATGCAAAAGAGGGGAAAATAAATCAAAAACAAGAATACAAATAGGTAACAAGAACTTACAAGGGGTTAAGGATTTTTGCTACCTAGGAAGCCACATAACACAAGATGGAAAAAGCACAAAAGATATAAAACAACGCTTAGCACAAGTTCGGGCTACATTTACAAGAAAACGCAACTACGGTGTTTAAAGACAACAACCGTAGAAACAATGAAAAGCTTGCTTAAAACATATGTGTCGAGCACAGTCCTGTATGGATGTGAAGTCTGGACAGTAGGAAAAGCGGACAAGAAAAAGGTGGAGTGGAAGCCATTGAAATGTGGTGCTACAAACGTATGACGAATTATGGACAAACAAAGTTAAGAACAAAAAGGTATTAAAAATGGTAGGGAAAGAAAGAAATATGTGGAAAACAGTAAAAAATAAGAAAGATACGATGATAGGCCACATACTAAAACACGAGGGAATATACGGAGTACATTAGAAGCACAAATAGGAAAAAAGAGAAGCAGAGATAGACCTAGGTTAGACTATTGCACACAGATAGTGAAAGATGTAGGAAGTGGGAATTTTCAAGGAAATGTGTAGGCTAGCTCAGAATAGAAATCAAAGGAGGTGTGCATTTAACCAGTCCCAAAATGGAAAAAATTAATGACGAAAAAAAACTGTACTTAAATATAATGATTATTATAAACAACTACAGGTATTGGTCTTGCAATATTCTCAAATAATGTTGATTGCGCGAAAGGATTTACTGGAAAACTATTAATACGGCAAATGTTTAGTGATGGGAAATACTTGTCAGTCACAGTCTGCTTAACCTCTTTCAGATACCATACATTTGATTTTCCAATGCTCCACCCGAAGGTACTACATTGGCCAGGAAGCGAGTTTTTTTTACCTGCAAATTTTGAATTTTGCCGAACCCTTGCTGTTGCAAGCAAGGTAGGGATCTTTAACGTGCGTGACAACACTTACACACACGGGTCCTTCATTTTACTTTTCATCCAAACGAGAGCGAATTTTTGTGAAAAAAGGTCGCCTAATATTTTCAAGCGGACCTTGTCAGGATTTGAACACGGAATTTTGGGCATAGTAGTTACACGTATACCAACTATACCACGGAGCCACCTATCCTTCACATACCACTGAATCTCGGTGAAATAGGGCATACAATAAGAAAGCAATAGAAGGGGAATCGAGCTGTATATAGGCTGCTGTGAGAATTTTAGCTCAGAACATAAATAAGTTGAGGTACGCGTCCAACCAGTTTCAAGACGGAAAACCTAATAATGAAAAAATAAGTGCACTTAAATCTGATGATTATTATAAAGAACTACAGGTGTTGGTTGTGAAATATTTTTAACTAATGTTGATTGTGCGAAAGGGTATATTGGACAAACTATTAATTCGCAAATGTTCAAGTGCTGGGGGAACTTGGCAGCCAAAGGCTGCTTACCCCTCTTTACATACCACTGAATATTGGGGAAATAGGGTATATAACTGTAAAACAATAAAAGATGACCGAACTGCATCAAACAAGAAAGAACGGCAGCTATGTTCAAACACAACAAGCACAGAAACAAGAAGAAAGTTGTTCAAAGCATATGTGTGGAGCACAGCACAGTACATGTATGAAATAGGGGCAGTAGGAAAAGCAGACAGAAAGAGATAGAGGCTTTCTGGACTGTTGTGCTTCAGATGTATGAGATGGACAGATGTACAGACAAAGTCAATAACAAATAGGTTATAGAAATAGTGGAGGAATAAATATATCTGTGGAAAATAAAAAAAAAGAGATATAGTAGGACAGGACGTTCTAAGGCATGTTTGGGGAATAGTACGGGATATATTACAAGCAGAGATAGGAAAAAAAAGGTAGAGGTAGACCGAGATCAGGCTTTTGCATGCAGATAGTGATAGATGCAGACTGCAAATTTCAGGGAAATATCAGGGTTAGGTCAGAATAGGAAACAATGAGGGTACGCGTCTAACCAGTTCCAGGACTGAAGACCTAATGATAATGATGATGATGTTGCATAATAGTACCTAATCCGTGTTTTTGATTTAGTATTTAGTACCTAATGTGAATTCTTAATATTTCATTTTTATTATAAAATAATATTTAATCAGTGTTTTTGGTTACTTACAATAATTATATTTTTTATAAAATTCTTTTCTATTGTAAAACAATATTTAATTTTTTTTATTGCCGCCGAAATGCCTCGGCATCCAAACTTCTCCACGCCGAAACGTTTCTACGCTGAAACTGTTGACGCCAAAACGGTGCAGCGGCACCGAACTGGAGGAGTTGAAACATCCGTATTCAATGACTATCTCATATACACTCACATATTGTGTATTGAGAAAATTTCATTAAAAATTTTATTTACCGGTATATTTTTGTCTTATACAATCAGGTCACACGTCAAAGCTTTTGGAGTACTTTTGGTTAAAAAGACCTACTGTCTTTACATTTGTTCCAAGAATTGATATTTCCGGAAATGTAAATTGCACGATGTATGTTGTTTATGATTGAAATGAAAATGGAAATTGCAGATATAGAAATAAATTACTTCATCTACCTTCGCTCTTAAAATACAGCTTTATCCTACTGTTATTGCTAAAATGCTACTATAGCTTTTGACTTCAATAGAACAAAACACACTTTAGGATTTTCTATGAAAATAACAAAACAATTTCAATAGTTACTAAATAAAATCCGCCTTCTACATATCAAACCACTTTTGATTGTCATTCTGCTGTCAAAAGAGCAAACTACCTACACAAAAGGGATGCTGGTTTAGGCGGTCTAAAAGATTGTAATAACTAAGTTAGTCATTTGATCTTGATATGTTTCAAACGTTCAATATGGGCCGAGTATCCTTAAGCACGGGTCATAGTTATCATTTTAATCTTAATTAGTTTTGTTGCAAAATTTAACGCAAACAAGTTTGGGGCTCATGCTATATTCTCAATAAATACATAGTAGCACACCCAACCTCTCAAATTCAAACCTTCAAACAAACTTTTCTAACACTCAGAAGTCTGTAAGTGAAGTAAGCCGAAGCTAATCTTAAGGACGGCGTTGGCTTTGTTAAATTCCAGGTAAATATTTAGTTGAAGGTTGTGCTTTCGAGTATATTTTGTTCGACAAGAGTTCTGTGCAAATACTCCAGACCAACTATTTGGTGTAATCTGAATAATAGGCTCATTATGCTAGCGTTTCGTGGCGGAAATAAAGTCTATTCAAATATTACATTTTTCGAGGGGCTGTTGCGGTTGTGGGGTGATTTTAAGAGGTTTTATTCACTCATTCAGCGTAAAATATTTCAGGAATAAAAGAGATTTGTTGTAGTTCTGGTAAATATTTTTTGATAGCTGTGGGAGCATTTTGCGGGTGTCTAATTAAGGGACCAATTTATTTTGTATAAATACAGTAGTGAAAGCAATGGTGAAATAGTTTGAAATGTCTCCTTAATCAAATATTGCTTGCGTTTACACTAACTACAACTAATTTCCTAAGTATCTTACGCTGGAATAAAATTACAAACAGAAAGTAAACTTTAAAAATTGTAAAATTTTGTCTTGTGGAAGCGTTCCATTAAATCAAGAATGTGAAATTCCTGGATATTCTCAAAAACTAGTTTATTCTAGCAATGCATAATATAAATTCGGCACCTAGCTAATTCTCACGAAATTACTAGACATCACTCTTAATCATTGATCTTTCAATACTGTGCTGGAAAAAGAATTACAGAAACGACGAGATAAACCCACCTCATACAATTTATGTCCAACGATGCGGAATAAGGTAGAAAACTAAAAAAAAATTAATTCTTAAAAACCCGGCCTGCCATATTGAACGCACAATAAAATTTACAAGTCGTAATGATTTTCTATTCATCATCATTAGGTCTTCAGTCCTAGAACTGGTTGGAACGCGTTCCCTTATTGTTTCTTCGTCTAAAGTTTAGGTTGGTTTAGACTCTAAACCAACCTACACATTTCGCTGAAATTTACACAGTCTGCATCTATCCCTATCTGTGTGCGAAAGTCTGATCTCTGTCTACCTCTACCTCTCTTTTCCTACCTCTGCTTGTAATATATCCCGTACTATTCCCCAGAAATGCCTTAGAACGTATTCTGTCCCTCTATTTCTCCTATTTTTTTGTTTTCTACAGATATCTTTATTCCTCTACTATTTCTACAACCCAATTGTTATTAATTTAGTCCGTCCGTGCCACCATCCTCATACATCTGAAGCACAACATTCCAGAAGGCTTCTATCGCTTACTGTCTCCTTTTCCTACTGCCCCTATTTCATAGATGTACTGTGCTGTGCTCCACACTATGCTTTGAACAGTTTTCTTCTTGTATCTATGTTCGTTGTCTTTGAACATAGCTGCTGTTCTTTCTTGTTTGATGCAGTTCGGTCACCTTCTATTGTTTTACACTTATATACCCTATTTCCTTGATATTCAGGGAGGTAAGCAGCATTTGGCTGCCAAGTTCCTCCAGCACTTGAACCTTTGTCGAATTAATAGTTTTTCAATTTATTTTTTCGCACAATCAACATTAGTTGAAAATATTTCACAACCAACACCTGTAGTTGTTTATAATAATCATCAGATTTAAGAGTACTTATTTTTTCAGCATTGGGTTTTACGTCTTGAAACTGGTTGCACTTGTACCTCAGTTTTTTATGTTCTGAGCTAGCCTACCCAGTTCCTGCAAATCTCACAACAGCCTATATAGAGCTCAATTCCCTTCTATTGTTTTCTAAGTATATGCCCTATTTCACAGAGATTCAGTGGTATGTAAAGGGGGTTAAGCAGCCAGTGGCCACCAAGGATCCCCCAACACTTAGACATTTGCTGTATTAATAGTTTTCCAGTAAATCCTTTCGCACAATTAACATTAGATGAGAGTATTGCAAAACCAATATCTGTAGTTGTTTACAATAATCACCATGTTTAAGTACAGTTATTATTTTTTATCTTGCGACTGGTTGGAAGCGTATCTCAATTGATTTCTATTCTAAGCTAGCCTACACTTTTTCACTGAAATTCTCACAGACTACATCTTTCACTATCTGTGTGCAGTAGTCTAACCTAGGTCTACCTCTACTTCGTTTTTTTTCCTATCTCTGCTTCTAATATATTCCGCACTATTCCCTCATGTCTTAGTATACGGCCTATCATCCTATCTCTCCTATTTTTTACTGTTTTCTACATATTTCCTTCTTCTCTTAACGCTTCTAGTACCTCTTTGTTCTTAACTTTGTCTGTCCACGATATCTTCATCATACGTTTGTAGCACCACATTTCAAAGGCTTCTACCTTTTTCTTGTCTGCTTTTCCTACTGTCCAGGCTTCACAGCCATACAGTGCTGTGCTCCACACATATGTTTTAAGCAATCTTTTCCTCGTTTCTAAGTTTGTGATCTTTGAACACAGTAGCTGCTTTTTCTTGTTAAATGTAGCACGACCTTGTGCTAATCTTTGTTTTATATCTTTGTGCTTTTCCCATCTTGCGTTATTTGACTTTCTAGGTAGTAGAAATCCTTAACCTCTTGTCAGTTCTCGGTACCTATTTGTATTCTTGTTTTTGGTTTATTTTCCCCTCTTTTACATACTAGAACTTTCGTTTTATTTTTGTTAATTTTCATACCATATCTCTCCGTAATAACTGTTTCCATTTCATTTAGAGCAGCTTATATCTCTTCTTTGCTAGGTGCTAATACCACTATATCATCTGCAAATCTAAGCATATCAATCTTTTGCCCCTGCATAGTAATTCCAAATGTCTTCCTGCATTTGACAGTATTCATTGCCTCTTCTATGTACAAGCTAAAATTTAATGGGGATAAGGTACATCCCTGTCTCACCTCTTTCCTAATATTTAGTTCTCTACTTTTTTGCTCTAATTCTATTACCGGTTTTCTCTTTGTATAAGCTATGTACTATCTGTGTCCTTAAAACTCATTCAATCTCTTTGAATATTTCGAACTTTTTTTCCATTTTACATTGTCGACCGCTTTTTCCAGATCTACAAACCTTGTATATACGCTTTCCCTTTTCTCTATTGTTTTCTCCATTATCACCCTCAGAGCTAATATAGCCTCCCGTGTTCCCCTGTCGCGCCTAAACCCAAATTGATCTTGTCCCAGTATTTTTTTCAGTTCGTTTTTCCATTCGTCTTTGTACAATTCTAGTTAATATTTTTGAAACGTGTGCTGTCAAACTTATTGTTCGAAGATTTTCACATTTATCCGTGTTTTTTTTGTTGGTTTAGTTACTATGATGTTACGTTTGAAATCTTTGGGTATCTCGCCTGTCCCATACATATAGCTTACAAGTCGGAAGAGACATTCTGTTACTGCTTGTCCAGCGGCTTTTAGAGTTTCTGCTTGCACCTTATGTGTACCCTACGCCTTACCATTTCTCAGAACCTTTAATAATAATTCAAACTCATCTCTAAGTATAGGATATCCCAGGTCATCATTTTCAATGTCTGATTCCTGTTCTAATGCTGTTAGTTCCTCTCCTGAATATAAATTCCCTATATATTCCTGCCAACTAGCTACTTTGTCTACATTTCTTTCATCTGTTTTCCTGCTCGTTTGATCTATTTTTGTATTTTCGCTTTTCTTCTTTGACTTTTTTTTCAAATTTATCGTGGATATCTTTATCTTTTAGCTTTTCAAAGTGCCTTTTTCCGTTCCTCTGTTTCAGATTTTTAAATTTAAGTGCGGACTTCATACTTACGATATTGTAGTCAGTTTCTATATCTGCTTCCGAGTAGTTTCTACAGTCTTTTACTTGATTTCTATACCGTTGTCTAACAATAATTTAATATATTTGATATCTTCCTATCTCCAGGCATCTTCCACGTGTATTGTCTTCTAGCATGATGTTGAAATAATGTATTTGTGATGGTTAAGTTGTTTCGCAAATTTCTACCAGCCTATTTCCCCTATCATTTCTCGTGCCTAAACCAAATAAACCTACCATCGCACCTTCCCTACTCTCACCTACCACTGCATTAAAATCCCCCGTAATTAATACACTATCATTTCCTTTTACGTATCTTAGTATGTCTTCGATATCTTTGTAAATCGCCTCTACCTCTTCCTCACTGTAGCTAGAGGTGGGCATGTATACTTGTATTATTACAGTATTTACTGGTTTAGATTAAAATCTAACCATGAGTATTCCTTCGTTTCTTTGTAAGTAGTTTCCAACACGTCGTCCTATTTTTTTTCGCATAACTATCCCCACATCCGAATTTCCTTCTTCTGATCCTGTATGAATTACCCTAAAGTCCCCACTCCAAAAATCCCCCGCCTCTGGCCAGCGGACTTCGCTGATTCCTACTATGTCTAGTGCTAACCTATCCATTTCGAGTTTCAGGTTCTCTAGCTTACCTACTTGTTTCATACTTCTGACATTCCACGCTCCGACTAGCAGAATGTTCAATGATCACATCCCCCGTAGTAGTCCCCTCTCGGAGATCCAAATGAGGGACTATTTTACCTCCGGAATTTTTTACCCCAGAGTATGCCATCATGCTTACTAACAATTTCTGTACTCAGTGTATTTGGGAGGTAATGGTGGTTTCCCGTTGCCTTCCACATCGCAGTAGTGTGTCTTAGACTGTCATACCGACCCCTATGGTCTCTGCCACTCGAAGTACCGAAAAAGCTGCTGCCCTCTTTCGGAGAACTGTCTGGTTCTTCACTAAAGACCCCACTAATTTAGTTAAACCTATAGTTCGGCTCTTTGATAAAATACAAAGCTATGCATTTATTGATAAAGCCCTCATTATTTAAAATACTAAATAAATTCTCTGTGTAATATATGCCATAGAACACGTTTCATTTCCCGTTTGCAAAATCATAAGGAAACCAATCGCGAGCATTAATAATTCTTCAGTGCGTAGAGATATATCATTTAAAAATATCCATTTGTGTTAATAAAAAACATATTTTCCCGTGTGCGTGTGTGCGCGCGCATGTGTGTGCGCGTGCATGCTTGCGTGCGTGCGTACGTGCGTGCGTGCTTGCGTATGTGCGTTTGCGTGTGTGTGTGCGCGTGCGTGTGTGTACGTGTGTGTGCGTGTGTTTGTGTGTGTATGTGTGTGTGCGTGTGTGTGTGTGTGTGTGTGTAAATAAAGCCTTTTTAATAAAAACGAGTATTAATCTTGAAGATATAAAGTCATTGATCTTTATTTATCATAAAAAACACATACCGTGCATAAAATTTTAGCTTTATTTATCGTACAAATACATTTATTGCGTTTGCAAAGCATAGAAAACGCATTTGAAGCTTAAATTCTAGAACTTTCGTGATTAGTAACAAAAAATGTGTCATCTGTACTAACAAATACTGTTAAAAATCATTAGAGCTAATTATATAATAAACGTCGGTTCGAAAAACTCGCGAGGACATTAAAATGTAATAAAATTCGATAAGAATTATTTATAGGTGTCCGTGTAACAATGGGATAAAGTGAGACGCAATCAGTAGCGTCGCCGTGTGGTTGCTGGTAGTTACGCATTGGCCGCGTATCTAGGTGGCGGTTAGGGGAGGCCTAGTGTCACCGCCCAAGCAATCGACGCAGCCACTGGGCTTTGTGGTAGAATAAGCTTTGCATTAGTGCGAATCCAGAGCGTTGAGTGGCCTAATGACCACAGAATACGGGAGAATAAATGAACGTCAGTGCGGACTGCGGTCTATACCCTACACGATGATGGTTAAGCAAATCTAACATCGCGGACCAAATCACCAAAAACTTTACTGCTGCTTGGGCAGACAGCAGTCTTGCATAGTATAATACCACTTCCTGTTTGTGTTGTGCGCAAGAAAGGCGTGTCTTTGGATACCCCTTTAGATATATTGCAACTCCTTTGAAACTGCCACAACACCATCACCAACAGCAGCCCCAATCCTGGCTGAAGGACCAGCCAGAAGAGTGGCAAAAAGGGTGCCCATAGAAGAAGCGTATCAATTAGACTGAAACGAAAAGGAGTTTGTAGGCTGAACTGGAGGTGCAGACTGCTGTCGAGGATAAGGCTAGCCGTACGGTTAATCCACCTTTAGCACTATCTGCTGTCCGTTGAACAACCACCTCCACACCAACTACTTCCATCTCAAGGCCTGCGACGGACAAGAATCGGTAAGTAAGAAAAGGACTACGTTCAACGATACCTCTCCGCAGACTGGACCGCGGAGGAGGAATTGCAAGAGTGACTCCACACAGGCTGTCGGTGGCGGCTACGGGGAGGCAGCCTTAAAGCATTCCGCGTAGCTGCGATTGACAAAAACAACCCTTGGGGCAAAATCACCAATACTTAAACTGTTCGTCCTCTCCGGAAAAAGCATCCAACCAACTAACCTGGACTGGCACGGCCATAATCAACAGCGCACCATGGTGCGACATCCTCAAGTTTATCTGCTAAGTCGGGTAACTGGGTGAGGAAGACCATGTTAGTGTAAGGAAGGTAGTAGAATGGGCCCACCTTACGGCCTATGTGCGCATGGCATTGACCACTCTTGTAAATATAATAGATAGATAGGTAGACCAGTAATTTTGTACGTTAGACAAGGATAAACGAGACACTTCGGTAGAAACCAATTATTTCGGTCGCATAGCTAGACACTAATTGGATCGTTAAACCGTGGTATCTCGGAAATATTACATCGCGTAGGTGACTAATTTTCTAGGTATTTACGGAAAGATCTTTAACAGTGACGTATAGTGATAATTTTTATATATAAGCGGGAACTTTATTAGAGGTATTCTTTCATTGATTCGCGATTGGTCATTCGTCATGCAAGATTTAAAGCAGAATTGCATGCTGTAAATTTATTAATCACGTGAAATTTATACGTTTGAGCAGTTTTAAACATAAAAGTTATTAAATGCAATTGTGTCAGTTATTCCCGGGATTTTGCAGGGTTTTTTGTGTTTCGGCGGCTTCTAAGAATAAAATGTTTATTCAGCAATGATATTTAAGTAGTTCTAAAATACCAATGACTCATCTTTTTAGGTTTTAGAAAATTCTCTGTTTAGAATGAATTGCTGTTATCCACGGGGTAATTAATATAAACTTTAATTACTTTTTAATGCAAAAGAGGTTTTAAATACACGTTGATTGTAGTTTCTTAAACTAAAAGCGTAAAGTTAGTACTCTTTTATGCTATTTACAGCAAATCAATGTATTTTTATCAAAAATGTATCGATGATTAATAAGTAAAATAGATGGCTTTGTATTTATCTTAAAACGATCAATTTTTACGTTTGCATTTAAATTCATTTTACAGTAATCTTACAATTCATTGTTTTTACAACTTACGTTGCTTGCTATTTATTTACCATATGTTTATATCATACAGTGCGATTATTTATACACGCGCAATTTGCGGTTTTTTTTGCATTGTACATCAATAAATAGAGATACGCTTGTATTATACAGAGCGTAATCATGAATTTACGGAAAATTCTATTTTTTCCGGATTTTATTAAATTTTAGTGAAACTTATTTTTAGAGTTATAGTTTCAATGACCTTCTGTGACCCCTTATCATGTCAATATATATATATATATATATATATATATAGATGTGATAAGGAGGCAATAAAAGTTAATTCAAGACCACATTATGTGAGAAAAACCAGATCCAAAACTGAGAAGAGTAAAATTTTCCAATATTTAATCTTTACCCTATATAATATGTCTAGAAAGACAAGTTTGTTATTCCTTTATCACATTAGCGAAATTCCGCAGAGAATAACACGCTCTAAGTGTTGCGATATACCATTTAAAAACAGCCCTATATTAAAACAAGTATAATCCGTGAAAATACAAAGCATTCCTTAATTCAAAAATCCGTGTATAAATATTTATTTTTCTGAAAAATAGAAATTTTATTGCATTTACGCAGATTGTTTATAGTTTATAGTTTTTCCAGTCGTTCATACTAGACTAAAGTTTTGGCAATGTGTATTAAATAATCAGTAGATAAATAAAAAATATTTGAATAAAATGCGTTTATCATAATTTAACAGCATTCTGTCAAATCATCATTCTCGAAATTTTTATATAATATTTGCAAATTTAATCTTTTGTTTGGCTAATTTAACTGCTGGGTGGTTTCACATTCATTTGGTGAAATGGGAAAAACATATTTAGGAACACAAGCCAGTGGTATAACCATTTGTACCATTGTGTGAAAATACTGAAAGGATTGGAAACTCAACAAATTTTCACTTTTGTAAAGGTGATAAAAATTTCAAATAATTTGTATTACTTTACATTAATTTTTTTATTAAATAGTTCAAAAAAGCATAAATGCGAGAAGAAGGAACAACAAATGAAAGTAAACAGAATAAACTTAAAAAATGTCAAATCATTAATCTACTATTGAATTATACAAATTTTAAATTTTTAGGTGCTCATAATATTTGCAACAAGTATAAAATTTAAAAATTCAGTCTCTGATAACGAGAATGAACGTACTTTTAATAATACAAATAACATGCCTACATCAAGTTATAATAAAATAACTTATTATAACAATAAGCTTACCCATTCCTAGTAAGTACTTTAACGTCAAATGTATATTGTTATTAATAATTTAGGCTGCATTGATTTGATCAAGAGGTACCGAGAGGTCACTGAACACCCAAATTCTATGAATAAACCCCTCCAAGAAGAAGTAAACGAAAAAATTAAAATTTCCCAATATCTACTTGTTTTATCCTGTATATAAAATAAGCGTATTTCATTACTATTAAAATACACAGCCATTCTTCATTCGCGTCATTACAAAATATAAAAAGAATCCCTTATTATGTAATTAAATTCCGTGTATTGCATTCATTCCAGTCGTGTGTAGAAGTAATTATGCTTGAGAGATACCTTAAAAACGAACTTCATTTTAAGATATAAATATAGAAGCATTCATTTCATTAACATTAAAATAAAAAAGCATATTTCCGTTATATTGATTTGAAAAATATTCATTCTTGTTAAAGATGTCCTAAATTGTCTTTAAAAATACCATAAATAACTTGGATTTAAGCTATCTTCTTTAAAGTATGCATCCCTACCCTGTTAGAATACAAATCAATGCAAATCTTATTGCACTTTCAAAGCACTAACTTATCTTCCTTTTTAACTTTTCTTTGCCTGGCTAGCTCAACGGAAGTTATACTATGGAATTTACAAAATGAAATAAAACACAGCAATCTCAAAAAGCAAATATACCCTAAAAACAATTTTCTTTCATACAAAAGCATATAGAACAGTTTACAGCATAATTTTCAATCACAAAATTATTCTTAACAAGTACCTATTCACTTAAATATTAAAATATTATTTACCAAAGCTTTGTTAAAATTTACAGAACTCAAATCTCTTCTACGGTAGATAATTTACTTTTCTTTTACTACCCCAAAGGAAGAGTATAATTGGCCAATGATGCTCGACAGGTAATCTATTAAAGGTCAAAATGTTTCGAACTCTGACTCAAAACTTTCTGGTAAATATCTTTACAAAAAAAATATTATACGATTAAGACTTATTTTAGCTGACATTCACATGACAAAATACTCAAATATCTGTTACGGGCAAAAAAATCTAATATTGTACTTGCGGGTCATATAGCGCTTATTATTATCTCATCCCCATCGTAGTCACTGATTTTAAATACCTCCTGAGCCATTTATAGATTGACATTAAAATCTCAGTTTACCAGTTTGTTCATATAATTTTAAATCTCCTAATTTTCAAAGTAAATGTTTTATTTATTTTATTTATCTCATCGCATTCTTTTGCATCAGGACTATCAATGTCGAAAACTGTACAATTCTCGTACTGTTTACATCTTAAATATTAAAAACTGTATGCATCCATTCTGAACGGACCTTGTCATTGAACAAGTTCTAAAATACTAGAACGGGTAGAATGGCTTTCGTGTTTCAGTGAGCTAAAGACCCGAACTATAGGTTTAACCAAATTAGTAGGGTTTTTAGTGAGGAACCAGACTAAGTCAGGTTTCGAAAGAGGGCAGCAACTTTTTCGGTAATTAGAGTGGCTAGAGTAGACTATAGGGGCGGTATGGCATTCTATGACACACTACCGCGATGTGGAAGGCAACGGGAAATCGACACAATATCTCCCAAGTACACAGCATACATACATTAATATTAAAGATGATGGCATCTGAGGTAAAAAATACCGAAGGTAAAATAGTCCCACATTCGAATCTCTGGGAGGGGACTACTTTGGGGGATGTGATCCGAAAGTATAAAAAAAGAGTCGTGAACATTCTGCGAGTAGGAGCGTGGAATGTCAGAAGTATGAAGCAAGTAGGTAAACTAGAGAACCTAAAAATCGAAATTGATAGATTAGCACTAGTAATAATACAGCTAAACATGCCCACCTCTAACTACAGTGAGGAAGAGGTAGAGGCGATCTACAAAGATATCAAAGACATACTAAGATACGTAAAACGACATGAAAATTAAATAATTACGGGGGATCTTAATGCAGTGGTAGGTGAGGGTAGGGAAGGAGCGGTAGTTGCTTTATTTGGTTTAGGCACGAGAAATGGCAGGAGAAATAGGCTGGTAGAATTTTGCGACAAGAACCATTTAACACCACAAACACATTATTTCAACATCATGCTAGAAGACGATATACGTGGAAGATGCCAGGATATATAGGAAGACATCAAATACATTACATTATTGTTAGACAACGGTTTAGCAATCAAGTAAAAGACTGTAGAAGCTACCCAGTAGCAGATAATTATGAAGGCCGCTCATAAAAATTTGAAAAAAGGAAACGGCAAAAAGTTCTTTGAGAAACTGAAAGATAAAGATATCCACGAAAGATTTGAAAAAAGGCAAATGAATTGCTCTAAGATATCGGGAAAAATTCTGATACTAAGGAAGTAGAAACAATAAAATAACATTAAATCCAGCTTAGACATGGCGGCCAGAGATATTCTGAGGTATACACAACAAGATAATTAAAAACCATGGATAACAAAGGAAATCCTGAATGTAATACAAGAAAGACGAAAATATAAAAATAGATCAAACGAAACAGGAAAACAGAGATACAAAACCATAGAATGGGTAATTATTCGCAAATGCAGGAAAACTAAAGAATAATGAATTGATGAAAAGTGCAAAAAGGTACAAATTAAGATGGCAATAGGAAAGACAGACGCAGCATACAAACTAATTAGACCGAATTTTTAGGGATATAAAATCATGCAGCAAAAATATATGGGACGCTGGAGGGGACGTCATTATAGAAAATATAGAGACAGTGGTTAGATGCCATAAACTATATATAGGTAATTTAAATACAGGAGAACATGAATCAGACATTGAAAATGATGGCTTGGGATATCTCATACTTCGAGATGTGTTTGAATTAGCATTATATGGTATAAAAAATGATAAGGTGTCGGGTACAAATAAGGTGCAAGCAGAAACTCTAAAAGCCGCTGGACAAGCAGTATCAGAACGCCGTTATATTACAATTTATCTCTTAGAATGATTATTTACATACGCCACGGGAATATACTTTGCTTTACATTTTAATGGCAAGGAAGCACGCTTATTATTTATACAGGGTGGAACCATTAAATATTTGGAAATTTCAACTTTTTCATTTCCCTCTCTATGGGCAGGTTTTATTTGATAGAATTTGGGTTTCCATGACCAATCACAGCAATATGTATATATGTATATATATATATATATATATATATATATATATATATATATATTTGACCCATCCCACTCTACGACTTTCTAGCAAGCACTGCGTTCTTTGAATTCCTTTTGTGTTGCAGAACTTTGTGCGGGCTATTTTCGCTGCGTACGTTATTTTTTTGTCTGCACAGAACACCGTAAAACTATTCTGAGTTATCGGACACATTTTCCTGAAATTCCTACAGTCTACATTTTTCGGTATTTCTGTGCAATAGTCTAATCTAGGTCTACTTCTACCTTCCTCTTCTCTTTTCTCTGCTACTAATATATACCGCACTACTGCCACATGCCTTAGAGTGTGTCCTATCATTATATCTGTCCTAATTTTTTACTGTTATCCATACATTATTTTCTTCGTCTGTCATTTCTAGTACCTTTTTGTTCTCAACTTTGCTGTCCATGATATTTTCATCATACGTCTGTAGCACAACATTTTAAAGACTTGAATGTTTTTCCTATCTACTTCTTTTACTGTGCATATTTCACTGTCCTACAGTGCTGTGCTTCACACATATACTTTCGGCAGGTTTTTCTATGTTTCCATATTAGTTCTATTCCAACATAGTAGTTGCTATTTCTTGTTGAATGCGCACGACCTTGTGCTAATCTTTGTTCTATATCTTGTGCACCTGTCCCGTCTAGGCTTATTATGTAGTAGAAATCCTTAACTTCTTGTAAATTCTGGTTTCCTATTTGTATTCTGGTTAACTTATTTTCCCCTCCTCTGCATACTAGTACCTTAGATATAATTTTGCTACTTTCATATTGTATCTCTCTGTTTGTACTACTTCCATTTCATTAACAGTTGCTTCTAACTCTTAGTTACTAGATAGTAATACCGCTGTATTGTCTGCGAATTTGAGCGTATTAATCGTTTGTCCCTGCATAAGAATTTCAAATTTTTTCTGAATTTGACAGTATTCACTACCTTTTTGATATACAAGTTAAAAATTAATGGAGATAGTGCACATTCCTGCCTCCTTCCATTTCCTAATGTTTACTCCAATTCTAGCTCTTTGCGTAAGCTATGTACTATTTCGTCCATCCTTTTAACTCATTCTTACTTTTGAGTATTTGGAAAAATTTTTTTTCAATTTTACAATGTCGAATGCTTTTTCAGATCTGTAAACCCTATGTACACTCTTACTTATTTTTCTATTGTGTTACCCATTATAACCCTTACAGCTTAAATGGCCAAAACTCAAATTGATTTTCTCTTAGTATTTCTTCAGCCCGCGTTTTCATGTGTTTTTGTACAATTCCAATTAATATTTTTGACAGTGTGCTGGTAAAGTGATTGTTTGAAAATATTCACATATATCCGCATCTTTTTGGTATAGTGACTATGGTGTAACGTCTGAAATGTTTGGGTATCTTGGCTGTATATTATACATAGCCGACAAATTGGAAAAGACGTTCTATTATTGCTTGTCCAGCAGATTTTAGAGTTATTGCTTGCATTTATCTGTACCCTGTTCCTTTTATTTTTTAGATTATAATGCTAATTCAAGCCCGCCTGTAAGTGTAGGATATTCCAAAGTCATATTTTTCAAACTATGTTTCCTGTTCTAGTTGTTGTTATTCCAGTCCTGCATATAATTCCCTATAAATCGTTGCCATATATTCACCATTTCTACACTTTATATAATGATATCACCTAATGCGCCTCTTATACAGGGTGACTTACGGGAAACGCATGTTTTTCAAATGAGCAGTACAAAATTAATTTGCAAGATAGTGTTATTTATTATACCATTTCATGAAAATGTTATTTATTAAAAATTACATCGGTCATGTGGTGGCCATGATTCAATACAGGTTTCCTGGCTCTGCAGAAAATCATTCGAAACTTGGGCCAACAAGTCTTGATCAATCAAATTCACTTCTTCTGTAATTACATCCTTCAGGCCTATTAAATTACGGAGTTTGTGAGCATAAACACGTTCTTTCAAATACCCCCATAAGAAGTAATCACAGTAGGATAAGTCCGGTGACCTTGGCGGCTGCGGTACGTCACCAAAACGTAAAATCAGTTTGCCGGGAAACATGTTTCTCACAACTTCCATCGATGTGCGAGCAGTGTGCGCTGTGGCGCCATCTTGTTGAAAATAAATATCATTCATGTTGAATCCTCGGTTATGAAGGTCTGTTCTGAGAAATATATTCAACATGCGAACATAGCGTTGCGATGTCACTGTCACCGCCACGCCATCTTCCTCGAAAAAATATGGCCCGATAACTCCAAACTTGACTACCCCACACCAAGCTATAACTTTCGGAGAGTGGAGAGGTTTTTCATGAATGTTACAGGGCTTTTCAGTAGCCCAGTAACGAAAGTTTTGTTTGTATACCAAACCGTTCAAATGAAAATGGGCTTTGTCGCTCACTAACAGCATTGCATTACGGTTATCATTAAACAACACTTGCATACGCACTGCGAATTCTTTTCTTTGTTCGTAATCCGCCACGTTGAGTTGCTGGACCACTTGCATCTTATACGGATAAATTTTCAAATCAAGTCGTAAAATCCTCCTCACATAATCACGGCTCATGTTTAGTTCTCTGTTGGCGTGCAGATCGAGTCGGACTCCTGATTATTGCCGCACTCACACTGGCGATGTTTTCAGGCGTCCTTGCTGTTCTTGCAGGGCCTGGTGGCTTTTTTTTTTTATATTGTTCCCGTTGTTCTGAATGCCTCAACCGACATTAACAATGTGTTTCAACTCAAATCTTTTGTGGGTATCTTTATCTTTTAGTTCCTCAAGGTCAAAGTTTCCTTTTCCGTTGGTTTTTTCAAATTTTTAAATTAAGCGCGGCAATTAGTATGCTGTGGTCAGTTTCTTAATCACCGTTCGGATACCTTTTACAATTTGTTGCTTAATACTTAGGAGTTATCTAATAAGAATGTAATCTATTTGATATCTCACTATGTCGCCTGACATCTTCCGCGTGTATCATCCTCTAGGTTGATGTTGAAATACTGTACTTGTAATGGTTAAATTGTTTTTGTTGCAAAATTCTATCAGCCTGCTTTCCTTGTCACTTCGCGTTCCTAAAACAAATAAACCTACCACCGTAGCTTCTCTACCCTCATTTACCACTGCATTAAACCTGTTTTAATTATTAAACGTTCATGGTCTTTTACGAATCTTAGTATTTTTTTGATATCTTCGTAGATTGCTTCTGTAGCTTGAGGTGGGCATGTAAACATGTATTATTATCATATTTACCGGTTTATATTCTAATCTAAGCACGAGTACTCTCCCGTTATTTTGTAGATAGCTTTCTAAACAGTGCCCTACAATTTTCCGCATAACTATCCTCACATACCCATTTTGTTTCTCCGATTCTGTATGAACTGCCCTAATGTTTCCGCTCCAAAAATCTCCCTCCTCTGGCCATTGAACTCTGCTAATGCCTACTATATCTAATGCTAACCTATACATTTCTATTTTCAAGTCTCCAGTATACCTACTTGTTTCAAGGTTCAAGCATTCGAAGCACCGACTCGCAAATTGTAGGAGGTTCTTCTTTTAAACTCACCGATAACATTCTCCAAAGGAGTTCCCCCCTAAAAATCCGAATTTGGGACTATTTTAACTCCAAAATTTTTTACTCCAGAGAATTTCATTATATTAAAAACATTTTTAGTGCGCTGTGTACTTGAAAGGTAATGAGATGGTTTTCTGTTGCCTTCCACATAGCAATGTGTGTCTTAGAATGCCATACCGACTCCTATTGCCTCTGCCACTCTTTTTCGGTGACCTGGGTTAGACTGGTTCCTCACTAAAGACCTCACTAATTTGGTTAAACCTTTAGTTCGGCGCCTTAGTTCACTGAAACACGCAAACCATCAGTTGTGAGTTGTGCTTTGGCGCGAGAAGACACCGCATCGCATCGTTCTTCGAGCTCTTCGCATCCGCAGCGTAGCTTAGGCTAAGGTTACTGTACTTTTAGTACTTAAATAAGAATTAAACCTTACGAGAATCAAGCATTGCTCTTCTCAGGGCGATGGACGTGACGAACCCGAAGCGTGCTTAGGTGACGTTCACAGATAGCGACATGGACGCCGAAACGATTAAGATACGTCGACACCGCGAACAGCATTCCGACCCCGAAACTGTGACGAAACGCACCCGCAAGACTGCTGACAAACCGACGGACAAACAATATACAATCGTGCCCGACGTACCATCCGTTGAGCCGACGAAGACGACACCCATTTCCTACGCTACTGCAATCTCCAGCGCACCAACTACGAGCACTTCAACATCAAGACCAATGACCGCAAACGCTACAAACAAGACGTCAACGGTAAGTAACAGAATCCCGCCCATTTTTATAGCCACATTTCCGGACTTCATAAAGCACGCACGAGAAATGAAACGGATTACTAAACGAGACCTAAACATACGAGCAACTGGACTTGGTGCACGAATCCAAGCAACCAACGCAGATGAATTCCGATTCGCACAAGACTACTTAAAAAAGCTCGCCATCGAATTTCATACCTACGGACTAAAGACCGAACGACAACTTAAGGTTGTAATACAAGGACTAGCCGCAAACATCACTCCTGAAGACGTTACAAACGAACTGCTGGACAGGAAATTTAATGTTGAGCACGTTACGAGACTGCAATCCAAAGAAAAACAATACAGCAACACGTTCCTGGTTATTTTAAAAAATGAAGCAGCATCACAGACGATTTACGACATTCACGAACTTCTATACTGCCACGGCGTTAGGGTTGCTGCCTTCCAATCGAGGGTGGAGATTCCACAATGTTTTGCTTGTCAACGATACGGACACTCCAGTTTGAACTGTGGATACCGACCGCGCTGCATTAAGTGCAGCAAAGAACACTACGCCTTCGAATGTACGAAAAAACGCGAAACGACACCGACATGCGCTAACTGCATAGGACCACACCCCGTACTCGACAAAAAAAAGAAGACGCACCAACCACCGGTACCGATACTCGCACGAACTACATCCGACAGCTTTCTATTCCTGACGTTTCGAAACGTCAGGAATAGAAATAAATACACCTTACTTGAAGCATTTCTTTCGAACTAAATAGTTCCTAATATTTTAATTAAACATCCTATAGTTTATATATATATATATATATATATATATATATATATATATATATATATATATATTTTACAATGAATTATTTTGACTTTGATTTAAATGACGATGATGTAGAGGTAGTTGAGTTGATTGAAGTTGGAATACCACGCATAATATTGCCTAGGGTAGATTATTTTGACAACTTGACTCAATTGGAGTTTTTTAAAAGATTTCGAATCGCCAAGGAAACTGCTTTACATATTCTTCCTTTAATTGAGGGTCAACTAGAATTTGCTTATGATGGGTAACTAACAAAATCTATTAATATATATTATAATAGTTAGTCTTCGATCTCTATTTTAGAAACAATAGTGTATCACCTATGAAACAGTTCCTAACAGCCTTGAGGTATTTTGCAACCGGCGGTCACGTTCAATTGATAGCAGACTTTGCAGGAGTTAACATTTCCACTGCTTGTCGCATTATTCATAGAGTATCAAGAGCACTTGCTCTGTTACGTCCAAAGTACATTAAGTTACCAGCGACACATGAGGAAATGTTATTGTGTCAGCGAACATTTTTTAGAACTGCATCATTTCCTCGTGTTATTGGTGCGATAGATGGCACCCATATACGTATACAATCTCCAGGTACGTTATCACTGTGTATGAACTTTTAAATGAAATACTTTCAACAAAATAGGGGGCAACGATGCTGAAATATTTAGAAACAGAAACGGCTATTTTTCTATAAATGTACAAGTTGTGTCAGATGCATCTATGAATATTACTGATACTGTAGCTCGTTGGCCTGGATCGGCTCATGATGCCACTATTTTTAACAGCAGCACATTACGAGCATCCCTAGAACAAGGAGATTGGAATAATGCTATACTTTTAGGTAAATTGGATTAAAATCTCTTTTATAAATAGATCACAACGTAGCGGTAGACCAAATAGGACAAGTATTATTTGTGTAGACCGCATACTATAATAACACTAATTGGATATTCGTAAAAATTAAGTTTTCATTCAAGAACCTTTTTAGACGACAGTGCATACAATAGCAGATCATATTTGTTAACACCAATATTGAATCCATCTACAAGAGCTGAGCAACGTTATAACGAATCCCATATAAGAACCAGAGGCGTTGTGGAAAAGCTTTTGGCATTTGGAAACGCAGATTTCCTATTATGGATTACGGATGTCGTTTAAAACTAGATAACATAATGCCTGTAATCATTGCTACAGCTGTTTTGCATAACATTTGCCAAAACACGGGTGAGGAAGTTCCACCATTACCAGATGAAGTAAATGCTAACGAATTTGAGCAATTACTTTTAGAAGCAGAAATTCACAACCATGATAGAGCTCAAGGCAATTTTCAACTAAGGAATATGTTGGTTAATCAATATTTTGCAAATTTGTAGTTCTTTGTGTTACTTTTAATGTTAGTTAATTTTCAATTATTATAAAGTTCTAAATTGTCAATTAATTTATCAAGTTAAATATTAAGGTTTAATGTATAGTAACAAATATAATTAATACATAATAAACATACAAAGAAAATTACAAATTATATCTACTTAATTCTAATTTCATTTTTTTCACTTCTAACTCTTTCAACTCTACATCTAAAAGTAATGATTTTTTTTTTAATTTAATACTTCTAATTTAATGGCATTTTCTTTGTCTTTAAACGCCCTTTCTGCAATATCACTCTCTAATTGGTTTTTTGCAATTTCTTGTTTAATGCGTGCAAGCTGTAAGTAATTTTCGGTAATGTTAAACGACGTTAACGAGGTGGCTATAGGACGTCTTCTTGCTGACCAGTCTTTTGGTTGGGATAATTCTTTGGAAACTGGTGTTTTGAGATGGCTCGCCTTGTAATCTCCCCAGTTCAATTGTGGTGCCATACTAGAACTGGCCACCTGTAAAAAAGAAACATCAATAACAATTTTATCTTCCACTCTTAAATGTATGCAGTATCAAAATAAATATATCACTGTAAGAACAAAAAGTAATACATATCGACACCCCCAAGGACGTTCGGCTAATACATTTTGGCGAATCCAGGAGGGAGACACGCCAATGGTGTAAATGACGTATGTGTATGATGTAAATAAATATGAATAAAATGTTAATTGTAATACAACTAGATGTCAAATATTTTACATTTTACGTCGCCCTGAAAAGTTAGTAAAAGTGAATTACGTCCTTGTTCGATAGGGGTGTCAATATATAATAGTCCTAGTAAAATTCTTTTGAAAGTTTAGATTATTAATAAATTAATAACTTACATTATATGTTTCCGAATTCTGTTCTTCATTCTCCACTACTAGAATAACATTTCCTTCAGAATCAGTCACAGTTTTTGTGTTTATTATTTCCAAGAGAAGATCCTTGTCCGGCGTTTCAACAGGGACAACCTTAGGACCCCCTCCTGTCTTCATCATCTCAATTCGTTCCGAAGCAGCAGATTTTCGTGCATCCTTCTTAAGATTATCGTAGTATTTCTGTAAAGATTTTTTATCTCGCTTCACAAAACCTGGACTTTGTGCATTAAATGCTGATGTAACGGAAATCCATGCTTCATCTTTTTCTCTCCAAGTAATCGCATCTGTTTTTTTATTCTCCAATACAAGCTTATACTCTGAAATAATATTGGCTACGGTTCGGTATGTGGACAGCACCCGATGGGGGCGTGGGTGGGCTCGTTTGAAAGCTTAGGGGGTGTGGGTTATAAATATATAAGTGTCATAGGCCGGAGGGGTGGGGTTCAGGTTTTATACGGGGGTCAAACTTTTGGTACTTTTTTATATTGTAACTCCCATTATAGTGTATATAAATAGTACCAAAAGTATTCACATTAGTGTCTTATGTTTTGAAAGTTGGTATAATACATGAGAAAAATTTTGACAATTTAATTAATCAGATTAAATAAGATTATTAGAGATTAAAAGGATTAACATCCAAAGTGGTGTCTTAATCACAAACCAATCACAATAGACACGTACTAAGCGTGAACTCATGATATAAAATTAAGTATATAAAGACATGAAACCAAATCATATAAGTCTTAATTTAGTGGACATTACTTTCATTTGTATGACATTTTAAATAATTAATAATCATTTTATTCATAAATAAATTTTTGTAAATTAAGTGTGCATCTATTTTTATATTATGAATCTGTCAAAATTGACAAGAGAGGTTTTAATAGACAGAGAAACCACTATGAAGTGGTTTATGTCTCGTGGCTTTTGCCCTCCCAAAAGAAGTGCCCTCAATGCCGAAAGCTAATGGTAATTGACATAGAGCATGGATGGGGGCGTTTTAGATGCACCAAGCGTACACATGCAAAAGCAGAGGAATAATTAACATTTCAATGGCCACAGGTACTTGGCTAGAAAATGTTAAACTCTCTGCCGAAAAAGTGGTTCTTATGCTGTACGCTTTTGCATCTGGTTACGATTATGACCACACCATGCGTGAAGTTGGTTGTGGCAGAGAGGCAGTTTCCGACTGGTTCTCATATTTCAGAGAAGTAAGTATATAGGTTTGAACAAGTATATCTCTTGAAAAATGAGCTAGATCAAATCTGTTTTCACTATTTTAAATATTATGTCTTTTATTTATTAGGTGTGCATGATATCATTAGACAATGAATTTGACAGACAAGGTCAAATTGGTGGCCCGGGAGTAACAGTTGAAATCGATGAGTCAAAAGTTGGCAAAAGGAAATTTAGGAAAGGAAGACCAAGAGAAGGGCACTGGATTTTTGGGATGATTTGTAGAGAAACAGGAGATTACAGATTAGAAATATGTGCCAATAATAAAAGAGACAAGGAAACTCTTTTGCCACTCATCGAGAAGCACATAGCCAAAGGTAACCTAACCTAACCTAACCTAACCTAACCTAACCTAAAATAACTTAACTTAACTTAACTAACTTATTATAAAGGGACTACTATTATTTCTGATTACTGGAGGCCATATATGGCAATAAAGGATATGTGGGCTACAAACATGAAAGAGTATGCCATAAATATCACTTTAAAGATCCTGAAACAGGGGCACATACAAACACCATAGAAGGCCTATGGAAGCATATGAAAGATGACGTCGCCAGAAATGGTCTGAAATCAGAAGATTTGGCTATGCATTTGTGTGAACACCTATGGCGTAGAGATGTGCGTCGTTTTAAAAAAGATATATTTGAAGCATTAATTGCATCTGTAATAGAAGTTTACCCTATCGAAGAATGTAATCTATAAATTTTCAATAAAATTCTCATGTATTATACCAACCCTAAAAATATTGTCAAATTATTAAAATAGTTTTGGTACTATTTATATACACTATAATGTGAGTTACAATATAAAAAAGTACCAAAAGTTTGACCCCCGTATAAAACGTGAACCCCACCCCTCCGGCCTATGACACTTATATATTTATAACCCCCACCCCCTAAGCTTTCAAACGAGCCCACCCACGCCCCCATCGGGTGCTGTCCACATACCGAACTTCTGCCATAATATTTAGTAAAACGCTTCTTTCTTGGGCACTGTAATTCGCTCCGCGGCTTCGTTTTCGCAATAATTCCTCAGATGAAGACATTACAAACAATAACTTATAAAATAATTAGAAAACAAAATAACACAAAACAACGTGCTCTCGTGTCAGAATAATCAATTTTATTGACAAGTGGCAACTGACATTATCAGATTGGGTTATACAAAAAGCAAAACTTACTAGAAATATGCGCTGTTGCCAAGTATTTTCTATTTTAGGTATTCCTTAACTAAGATTTCCTTAAATATGATGTGTGCAATGCAAACTAAAAATAAGCAGTACTTAAATTTAGGTGTCACTTAGCTAAGGAAGCATTTTAAGGAAGACCTGTGCAATTGGGTCTTAATAAAATAAGAATTAAGAAATTGTAATGAAATATGCTTTTCAATTTGTTCATTAATGTACACATAGTATTTTCCATGAGTAATGTAATACTCTTAAATTATGTGTTCAAATTATTCATATTATGTCTCCAATTAAGAATTGAATGAATTATTGGTTATTTGCACAACGATTGACTAATAAGTAGACTGTAAATACTTAATTCGTGCTAGTAGCTTTATTTGAAAAAAATTTTAATATCAAAAATTACAAAAAAAGCTTGTCAGTAAATGTTTGCTACTCTGATCTCAAATGCATGTCTATTAATAAAGTACATTACCTACCTCACTGTCAGTAAGCAAATAACAAAACAACATAATGAATGTCGTGAGATTACTAGAACACAGTGTTTGGTCTCTTTGTCGCGCGTGCTCGTGTTTAATTTTAAGTCGTGTAAATTCGTAGTTGTAAATAAATTAGCAAAGATGTCATCCCTGGTCCCGTTATATCCTGTCATAAAACCTCTTTTGTGCCTGCGGAAATTAAGTTGGACTAAAGGGGTAGTGATCGACACTTGCTCATAGACATCGAAGCTAAACGTTTGTTGGTTCGGTAGAGTGAGTTAAGACATTAGTGTCGCCGCATGTGATTTTATGTGATAACCCCTAAAAAACACAATGATAGTGCGAACATAACATGTCCAATTAATCGTCATACAGTCCACTTCGTTGAAGAGCAGAAACGACACTTAAAACAATAGAATACGTCTGAGGTAACTCGATATATAAAATTATAAGACCTCTCGCGCGTTAACAAAATGGTCGGTCTTTCAAGCCGGATCATTGGATTAACTAATTAGTTCCTATTCCTGTCGTACCTTATTAATACATTAATTTAATATTGTCGTACTTTTGATATGTTTCAAAGTGATACAAAAAGACTAACATCTTGTTTGCACATTTAATAGTAGAAACATTTGATATAACGGTAGATTTATAATACAACCCGTTTTCTTTGTCGCAAGGATTAATGGTCAGTCGGCTTACTTTATGTGAACTTTGTAGAAATTTATGAGAGTTGTATTTTAAATTCTTACCTTATTTTCGTCAAGTTTGATGCACCACTCGGGTCATCCAACTTAGTATAACTAAGGGGTTATTTTGTTGGTATTTATTTTGAAACATTAAGCGTTTTGTCGAGCGAGCATTGTAATTAGTTGCATTTGTCAATTAATAATTAAATTTCGTCGATTAATTAGTTGTCGAAGCGTATTTGAGTTACGCATTGTTTTTTCGTTAATTCTTATTGTCGTTCATTAATCAAATCTGGTTATATCAATTGATAAAGCTATTCTTGAATCTAGGTTGGTAGTAAAACGGTTGGATCATATACACAGTAAGATTAATAAACCGGAAAATGTAGCGATTGCTATAATTAAAGCGTCTATGAAAAGGGTCGAGCAAATTGAAGCTCATTTCAAGTTTTTTTGCAAGGATATTTTCTTTGATGAAGAATGGACCTGCACCTTGCCGAAGTTCTAAATTACTAGAACAGGTGAAATGGCTTGCGTGTTCTAATGAGCTAAACAGCCAAACTACAGGTCCAACCAAAGTAGTAGGGTCGTTAGTGAGGAACCAGACTAAGACAGGTCCCCGAAAGAGGGCAGCAGCTCTTATGGTACTTAGATTGGCAGAGACCATAGGGGTCGGTATGGCAGTCTAAGACACACTACCGTGATGTGGAAGGCAACGGGAAACCACCACATTATCACCCAAGTACACAGCGTACTTAAATTGTTACAAACATAATGGCATTCTCTGCGGTAAAAGATTCCGGAGTTAAAATAGTCCCCCATTTGGATCTCCGGGAGGGGACTACTTCGGAAGATGCGATCGGAAAGTTAAAAATAAGAGTAGTAGGTAAATAGGGCCGGTCCTAATTCAAAACGCGACAGACGTATTTTCCATGTGTAAAATACGTCTGTCACGTTTTGAATTAGGATCGGCCCTATATAATTTCAATGTAAAATAGTTGTGAAAACATTTGAATGTAAAATAGTTGTGAAAACATGAATTCTTCTATGCTTTCAATGTAAAAATACGTCTGTCACGTTTTGAATTAGGACCGGCTTTATATTACTTTCAATGAAACACACACGTATGTTGAAAAAAATGTAAGTGCAGAGAAGAATGTGTGTAGCTGTTTTGAATTCGGTTTTCTAGCGAGAAGTTACACGTGCACCGTTTTGAATTAGGATCGGCGTTATATACTTTTAATGTAAAATGTGAAAACCTGAATTCTTTTCAAATGTAAAATACTTGTGGGCACGTTTTGAATTAGGATCGTCTTTATATTACTTTTAATGTAACATACGTATGTTGAAAATGTAAGTGCAGAGAAAATGTGTGTAGATGTTTTGAATTTGGTTTTCTAGCGAGACAGTATGACAGATGCAAAAAAATATCGCATTCAAGTCAATTGTGTTTTTTAATTAAAGTGGATTCTGATTTATGTTTAGAGGCTGCAAATACACATGGGCCGGTTTTAATTCAAAAATGAGTTCACTCTTGTGATAGGTTGAAAAGTGGGTTGGCAAAGTACGCAGATGGTGGTAATCTGCTATATAAGGAGATTGCTCCTAATATTAATTTAATTAGTCGAAGTTTACTGCATATATTTACATACAAACATGTATATAATTGATATTCAGGGATTTAAATACAAGAAAAACGAGTTTGTGTGTAAAGAAATTGCGGTTTTGGACTTGTTGAAAGGTGATGTTTGGCATCAAATTTTTAAACTGCCAATGCAGTCCAGTTGTTTGAGTCAAGATCATATAAAACATAACGACTGGGTGACAAGAAATATTCATGGTATTTCTTGGGATGAATCTTCAACGGCTGGAATGGTGTCATCATATATAGCGCTTTATTTGAAGCAAATTATCCGACCCGGTGAAGAAGTATTTGTGAAGGGTCTAGAAAAGAAGAAATTGATTGAAACATATATAATGCAAAACTTTGTAACTGATATGCTTGCACTAGGTTGTCCTAAGCTATCGGAGTTAAAAATCAACAATCGTTTAAAATATAACATCCATTGTTGTAGACACAGCAATAATAATTTGCAATGCGCAAAACAAAATATCTTTTATTAAAAGAATGGCTTGATAATAATAAAAAACAATAGAAAGATTTTGTCTGTATTATTTATTTTAATATAATTTTACAATGTTAGCCTTACAAAATTCCTTTATAATAATAATAAAAAACAATAGAAAGATTTTGTCTGTATTATTTATTTTAATATAATTTTACAATGTTAGCCTTATTAACTATTATTATAACAACTTCTAGCAAACATTATTTTTATCGATCCAGCTATTGTGTAAGTTAGAGAAGCCTAACCATTTTACAAATACTTTATTTCCACTCTTTCTTAGTACTTTTTCTACCAGGTAAATTCCTGGATGTTTAACCTTTTGCAACTCCGTTTCATAAAATGCACCTTTGATTTCTTTCTCATCTTGATCTTCTAATATATATGTTGTAGGATTGGTTACGTTTACCTTTTAATCTTAAAATTTTATTTGGCCAGTTTGGCGTGTAACCTTTCGTAAATGCTTCCTGTGTTTACTAATCCTCACACTGTCTTTTATTGAATATTTTGGTATTTTGGTTGCAAGTTTGATGTGGGTAAATGATGATTTAAGAATAGTTTTTTCATTTGATTTATCAACTTTTACAGGTTTGACTCCGATAGTATTGTGAACTGTATTGTTGTATTGTTTCACAATATCGCTTAAATTTTTTATCCAATTGTAAGAACCGTTCAGGTTAAACAAGCGCCACATTTTTCCCTTTAAAGTTCTAATTACACGTTCTACAATGCATGCTTTTTGTAGAAAAACACTATAATGGTTTATGCCATATGTCTGCATTAAGGATTGAAAGTGTTTGTTATAATATTCTTTACCAAAATCAGACTGCAAATTTCTTGGCGGATTTTTAAATTTATTTAAAATTGTTTTCATTGCAGCAGTAACATCAATACCCGTTTTACTTTTAAGTGGTACAGCCCATACGTATTTGGAGAAACAATCAATAACTACTAAAATGTATTTAAATCCTTTGTTTGTTTGCGAATATGGTAGCATTTCAATCAAATCGGTCTGAAGAAGGTCATTTAAACCTTTTACTATCACTTTGCGTCTCTTGAAATTTATTCTTGCTGGTTTATGAAGTTCATTTACTATATCCTCTTTCACTTTTGATTGAGCAACTATCATAATACTTTTTTTATAATCAGGATTTATTAAATACAATTAATGAAATACTTCTATGTTTGAATGTCGTGGGCTCCACTTGCTTTGAAAGGAACTTTTAATATAAAATCAAGAAACATTGTGGTATTGTTTATGATAGCACCGCTGTCACGAAAGCTGATTGCATCCATACGTTTAAGCAAAAATCCTTGTAACTGTGCAATTACATAACTTTTTTCGTTTATAAGAATTTCAAAGTCTTGCGGGTATCCTTTAATATTCTCAATGACTGCTTCCTCATAAGGAAATTCATAATTATGTTTAATGTTGAAAATAAGGAATGTCTTGTCACCGTCGAGAAATGTATTAGAGTAAAACGTTGCTACTACCGTGTAATGTAGCATATGTAACTTGTACTCAATCAAGGTTTCAAAACCTTCACTTTTATTTTCATATTCCTGTTCAGTTATATCTATTTTACGGTTATGTAAGTGCCTTCCAAATTTGTCAATTGTCATATCATCTAATTACTTTAGCCTCACGCAATTCTTCAATGATCGAATTTATTTCGTTGCCGTGACCTGTGTGTCCAGCAGTCTGAGATGAAACTAAAAGTCGTAATCTATCAACAAGTTCATTGGGATCATTCCAATATAAATAATCTATAGCGTTATTTGATACTTCCATTGTCTTACCGTCTCCAAGACGCTTTCTATAGGGTAATGTTCTAGGTCTACGGGGTGTTTGGGAAGTATGTTTAATGTAGATATTATGTTTTGTACTTATATGAAGTATTACCCTGAATTTGTTCTGTTTCAGAATAATATCTTCTATTAGCATTTGTTCTTTTACAATATCAAGGTACGACTTTAGATCTTGATGACTGTACCCGACAGGATATTTTTAAACAGTAGTTCGTATAATCCAGGAGTACCTTTATATTTCAAATCATTTATTAGAACATTTTCATCATCCAACGCGAAATTCGAATTGCCTATCATAAGACCATCTGAATCAGGGTTAAACCTAATACCATATTTATGATCAAATTCGTTCTTAAAATCTTTAAACATATTGTAAATATATTCTCGAGGTAGCGGATGTAGCTGTTCGAGATAATGTGTCATACCAGGTGAATCGGCAAAGCTTTGAATATATTCATGGGCTTCTTGTGCATTTCGATTAATTTCTGCTTCATATTCATTCTCAACATCATCATCATCATAATCATCTACCTCGATGGCATCATTTTTTATATTTGGTATATGCTGAGCAATAACCGGGGAATCAATATAGTCAACGTTCCTTTCTAGCAATTTAGGTTTAATTTTTTTACACTGCTATGAGGCAGTTCTTCTTCTTCTTTAAATTTTTCTTTCTTTACCGCACTTTCCCCATCCAGTTTATTAGCAATAGTTTCTAATCGTGATGTTATGGGTAAGATTGATTCCACTTGGACGACTTCATTATCTTTTAACTGACGCAATTTGTTTTTTACAATGTTTCTTTTCTTAATTAAAATTCTTTTAAGTTTTATCGCCTCCTTGTTCATTGCGTAAAAGTTTATTGTAGTAAAAAATTCTTCGATACTAACGATACTTGCGTCTCTCAAGGTTTAAATATGTATGAAGTGATCAAAACCTATTCGGTACCTTCCTTGATCTGGATCACTATCTTTGTCTACAACTAAGAAACCGTATTTGTCTTGCCAACAAGCAGCACATATTTCACGGAATTTATCATACTTTATGTCAGTATTGACGTGATCGTCATATATGTGTTTTAAGTTTAAATCATCTTGTTTAAATAAAACTAAAAGATTAGCATTATCACGTAGTAAGTGCTTAGGTATACGAGTATAACTTTGACAAAGGTAAAACTGTCTACTTGTTTATGACGCCCCATACTAAAGTATTCCCTAATGATACCTTGTTTATCGCAAGCTACATCATCAAAAACAAATATAGAATTATTTCGAGCATCAGATGGTGATATAATATTATCAGAACTGGAAAATGTATAATATTTGATCCCTTTTATTGGTTGCAGTAGACTTTCAAGGTATTGATACTTTGGTTGATAAAGTGATTTAGAATAAACATATACGTTTTCAAACTTTAAACCATTAGGATGTTCTATCAGCCCAATCATAACGTTGGTTTTACCGCAATTTGATGGACCAACAACTAGACATCGAATAGATGAAGGCAGAAGAACACTATGTTTTTCTTTTTAGCTAAGGATTGCACGCCAATGTCATTATTGTTTATGGTTAAAGGTGTTGATTGTTTCACAACACGCATGTTTGCAAGTACTAAATTCGATTTGTAAAAAGTGGAATTATATATATATATATATATATATATATATATATATATAAGAAACGGCGAGTATATAAAGAATCATTAATTCATAATATTTTATTTATTTACTGCACAGCTTGAGAGGATAGTTGTCCGCTAATGATTACATATAATAATAATTCTAAAACTACTGGGAACGGACTATTAAATACTGTAATTAACAATTTACCATTTGAAGCGCATATTCCGGGTTACAAATTTTGCGGTCCGGGTACAAAACTAATCGAACGGTTAGCTCGGGGAGACAAGGGAATAAACAAGTTAGACGAGGCTTGTAAGGAGCACGATATTGCATACACCAAAGAAAAAATCTATCTAAACGTCATCAAGCAGATTCGAAGTTAGCTCAGTTAGCTACAGAAAGACTAAATTCTGGTGACTCGTCTTTAGGTGAAAAAGTAGCAGCATTTGGAGTAGCTACCGCAATGAAAGCTAAAGTAAAACTTGGTATGGGTGCCTGTGCATCACTGAGAACAAAAATATCAATAAAATAAGAAAACTGATAAAGAAACGTAAAATAAGAAGTACGCTAGGTATTAAAAGTATTATCAAACAAGCACGTACAGCTTTAAAAAAGACTAAAGGATCTAATATTATGGATGCAATCAACATAGCAATTAAGGCCGCCAATACAGCAAAACAAAAGAAGCATATTAAATCAGCTCGTATTATATCAATTCCTAAAACAGGAGGTTTTCTACCACTAATACCAATTTTGCAGGCCTAAGCGCTCTTGGTACTCTTACTGGAGGTGCAGCTGCTGTTGCAAAAGCAGTTTCAGATACTAAAATAGCTAAGGAACAACTAGCTGAAAAACAACGCCATAACAAGGCAATGGAGGACATTGCAGTCGGAAACGGCATGTACATCAAACCTTATAAAAAAGGTTTTGGTCTTTTTAGCCCCTGCAAAACCTCAAAGGAACGCAACTTGATTTTACCTAATCGAGCACTAAGCAATGTAGAATTAATAAAGTTTGTTAAGCAATTAGAAGTACCATATTTCCGTGGAGTGTTCATGAGAAACAATCTTCCCAAGAAAGTTAATTTAAAAGAATGTGGTATAATTAATTTAGATGGAATAGAAGGTTTAGGCGCGCATTGGACCTCTTACAAAAGTACGGTAGTAGCGCTATTTACTATGACAGCTACGGAAACCTGCGACCGCCAACAGAGTTGATAAGTTATTTGAATAGCGGGGTAAATGTAAAATTCTTTATAACATTAACCAAGAACAATCGTACGGTACTGTGTTTTGCGGTCATTTATGCTTACAATTTCTAAGTAGTGCATAGAACTGCGTACGAAGTTGTTATGTCGTACACTTTTACTCTAACGGGAAACACTTCAGTTTTAACAAGCAATTTTAATCCGCCTATAAACTTGGATAATGATTCGGAGTACGTATTAGGATTAACAAATTTTGAGTCTTATAACACAATTCCAAACATAGAAAAGGAATAAATAATAAATTTTATTATGGATCTAACGGAGAATTCATAGAAATACCTGAAGGTGCTTATGAGATTAGAGAAATTAATAAATATCTTCAAAAGCTTTAGGTGATAAAAGATGGCGTGGTCGTATGGATCAATCACGAAGCGCTAGAAAGACGCCAGTGTATATAGAAATTACAGCTGACAATAATACACTTAAATGTAGTATTAAATGTAGTCTAGATGTGGATTTTACCAAAAAGAATTCAATTGGTTCTCTACTTGGTTTCAAGCCGCGAAAATTGCTAGCATTTGTCACGCATCAAGCAGACTACGCGATCAACATTTGTAAAGTGAATGCAGTTTTAATCGATTGTAATATTGCAAGTGGATCCTATTTAAATAGTAAACCAGCCCATGTAATACACGAATTTTTTCCTCAAGTACCTGCAGGTTTTAAAATTGTCGAGTGTCCACCTACGATTATATATCTACCAATCAGGTCACGTATAATAAATGAAATAATAGTTAAAGTGTTAGATCAAGATGGAAATTTAGTTAATTTCAGAGGAGAACTGCTAACTGTAAGGTTGCATTTAAAAAAATCTGCAATAGCCATGGGTATTAAGTATAATGCACGCAACATGTCAAGAATTGATATAAATGCTGGAAATTTCAAAGCAATCGACACTCGATTGATTGTTTCAAGACCGCTAACAACACAAAACCGGCAGTTTCTACAATCGTTAGGACTGCATTTAATTAAAAAAGTAGAATGAATAGTGAAATACTGAACGTGCGTGAAAAGTTTACTTCGACAATGCAATTGTTAATATTGAAAACATACTCATCAACCTTATGCTAACACATCTTTAAACAATAATGATAAAATTCGAATCCCTATACAACAACAAGATGTATACACCTTACCATCAAAGAGCATGCTGTACATAGAAGGCAAATTAATTAAAACAGATGGAACACCGTCTCAGACAGCAAAGTTTGTAAATAATGGAATTTTGCTGCTTTTGATGAAATTAGATATGAGATTGGTGGTATCATTGTAGATCGTGTTCGGAATCCTGGATTAACGTCTATAATGAAGGGATATGTTTCATATAATAGCAATCAAAGTAAACATTTACAAAACGCTGGGTGGTTTCCTATGGATGATTCACAAATAGTTGATGCTAATGGGAATTTTAATGTTGCAATAAACCTTTCAATGGTTCTCGGATTATGCGAAGATTTTAAAAAAATTATTTTAAACCTCCGTCATGAGTTAGTCTTACTACGTTCTAGTTTTGATACTAATGCTATAATTAATCCTACACCCGATGAAGAAATAAAAGTTGTTTTAAACAAAGTTTTATGGAAAATGCCGCATGTAGCCGTTGATGATACTCAACGAATTAATTTAATAGAATGCGTTGCACAAAATCAAGATTTGCATATTCCGTTTAGAGGATGGGAGTTGCATGAATATCAACTTCTACAAGAAACGCAACGTCATACATGGAACATTAAAACAACAACACAATTAGAAAAACCAAGATTTGTGATTGTTGGTTTCCAAACCAACCGAAAAAATAGATACATGAGCAACTACAGTCGTTTTGATCATTGCTATTTAACCAACATGAAACTATATTTAAATTCAGAAATTTTCCCGTACGATAACTTAAATTTGAGGTTCGAGAATAAACAGACTGCGTTGTTATATGAGATGTATGCTCAGTTTCAGCAATCATACTACGAAAAGGAAAATGAACCACTTTTTAATCCTGAAGATTTACGAAGTATTGCACCATTAGTAGTCATAGATTGTTCTAGACAAAACGAAGCGTTAAAATCTGGTACTGTCAATATTAGATTAGAATTTGAAACTAGCAGAAACGTTTTGCCAAATACATCTTGTCATTGCCTTATACTTCATGATAAGATAGTCAAATACAATCCACTCTCAAACAGCATAAGAATATTATAATTACTTTATTATTATTATTACTGTACCTTTACAAATTATGAAAAAACAATAAATCATTTAGCAATCACAGTCTATTTATTAATATTTTTACATGTTTTACAATATCTTTTACATGTTTGAATTATTAAGTGATTTAGTAAACAGCCATAAACATTGACAATTTTAAATAAAAGTTTTGTTATACATTTCTCAAATAAACTAACTGGTATGTTAGTAACAAACTGGATTTTTTAAACAGAACGGTTACTACTACTACTATATATATAGTTCAAAAACTCAGGCAGATTGAAAGGTATCCTATTTTTAGATACATCCAAAACGAAAATCGGTGTACTTGTGCAGGTATAAACATAACACTGAAGTTTTATAACTAAAAATATTATATGTTAATCTAGATAAAATAAATTGCATTCTTTATTTGAGCCAGTTGTTGAAGCTTTACAAGTCATCTCTATATGTATAGTTATACCCCAAGGTTTAGTATCAGTGGTTAAGGTACTAAGAATTCTTTTATCATCACTTGGATTAAGAACAATTTTGTTTTGTTTAATAGTACAGACATCATGTTTGACTGATCTAATTAAACATTGCTGTTTCTGTACAGTCTGTTTATAAAACAAAGCATTCTTATAATCATCAAAAGAAATTTGCTTAATACTTGCTAAGGAAGATCCTTCGACTTTTTATTATCCTATCCTGAACTCTATACGTGTACATTTTAGATCTAAGTCCTACAAACTCTAGCATGATGTCACCATTGTTTTCATCTTTCATAATACCAGGAACTTTTTTATTTGATAATGGAATATGATATTTGTTATGAGGGTCGTAATCGGAAGTATCAAATCTATGAATATCTTGTTTGATATAAGAGTAAATATCTTCAACGCTAAACTCGTATATCAAACTATCCGTATCTGTGTACAGCAGCTTTGCTTTGTTAGCAAATTGCGATTTTATATAACTATAGTGAAATTCATATAAATAGGTTTTGAAATATCTAGAATAGAGAAACCTACATAAATGGGTTTGTTTAAGTAAACCTCTAATTTATTCATTTCTATTAAGACTAGATCTTTGTCTAACACAGTGCAACTATGAAAATTAGGCTTCGCTATGTAACTACGAGCTCCAAACCGTCCTTCCCATTTGGTCACTAATTTCACATCTTTCCTTTTCCGTACGTTTTCCATCATCTTTCCATAAACCGAATTTATCATATTTTATAAAAGCATATATCGAAACTGTTTTTGACTGTTGTCTTAATTTCGTATTCAAATCAATGTATTCTTTTAACCAAGGAGCTTGTTTAAACCGAAGAACCTTATGAATCTTTTCAGTTCTAAACCGTAGCTTAAATACATTTTAAATTCTTGTAGTGAATAATACAGTTGAGTTTTGGATATAAAGTTGTAAGTAATTTCTTTAAGTTTGATTTATTAGAAGGTACTGGCGGTATCATATGTTCAGGCGCTAAAGGTAAGTCACTGTGAATTTCATGTAAAGATACTGGATAGTGTA
Source organism: Platerodrilus igneus (assembly GCA_036346225.1). Taxonomy (NCBI): domain Eukaryota; kingdom Metazoa; phylum Arthropoda; class Insecta; order Coleoptera; family Lycidae; genus Platerodrilus; species Platerodrilus igneus. Next base: position 1,136,919 of record JARFIW010001025.1, on the reverse strand, counting down.
AATCGCATTCAAAAATATATCCTACATCAGAATCATCGGGAATATTAAGTATGTCTAAACGTACTATAGCTGGACTGGTACCATCTAAAAATTCAAATTCTCCATATGGAAGATATTCAGACATTGCAGCCCCATATAAATTATTAACATCAAAATACATTAAATATTTAGAATCGAAATTTGGATCATAATCTGCATTCATATATTTGTTATTTGCTTTAGCATATCTATTCGAACATTGAGAAACACCGCCACGAATTCCCCGTTCTAAAAACATTATTTTTCAATATCAGTAAGCAGCTCGAGTTTAACGTTCGTCGTTTTAACATCGCATCTAGAGCTAAACCAGGAGCCGTAAAGTAGTGAAGCGGATCTAACTTATACGTGAACATACAAGTTTTTCTAAAGTTTTCAAATATATCAGACAAGAGCAGTACATCTGTTTTTAAATATAGGTCTGAATAGTCCCTAGTGTTTTATATTAAATGTTTGCCAAACGTGTTTAGCATGATTGTAGTCTTCATCTGAGATTTCTTCATTGCGCAAACGATTAAAGAATGCTGTTTTACAGGGTAAATCGGTTTCATTGAGCCTATCCCAAGAGTTAATGTAATCATAGGGAAATATACCTTTACACGTAAGTAACTGAAACTCATTATCGGTGTTACAATTTTCCATGGTGATGGATTTTTTATTATCATCTAAGTATGAAACTAATTTTTCGATGCTAGATGCCATAAACCTGAATGAATCGATAAATCTAATAGTAACTTTCGTACCATTTACATATTTTGTAAAAGATATGTATTTTTCCTTATTTATTGGTAGAATTCTTACCAAACCTGAAAACCCTAACGCAATTTTTTAATAATGAAATGCGAATCGTAGCCTGATAAGTTATGAAAACTACCGGTATCATATAAAATTATGATAATTGATGTTGCAATCTTGATGAGCCGCTCCTCGAAATTCGCCTGTAAAGTGACAGTGATCGCGAACTCTAATATCATCTATACTAAAAGGTTTATTGCAAATGTGACAGTGAAGGGCAAATTTAAATGCTAACTTTTGTTCTTCTGTTAAAGGATTCATAGGTTTTGGGTTACAGAAAATTTTTTAGTCTTTTCTGAAATCAGTTTCAATTGAGCAACAAACCATTCTATACAATCCTTTCCGCGATACAATTGAAATTTGGAATATTTATTATCATACGAGCATTTCAAATAATACGCTACACTAAAGGGTATATGCCTTTGGTAAGAGACTGTGTTTAGTACTACCTCCGACTCATTGCATGGTTCTAATATACATTCGAGATCTGCATAAACTACAAATGATACTTTTTCTTGATAGTGGAAATGTTTAAACGTTAGATACTTTTCAGATTCTTCGGGTAATCTTATTGAGCAAGTATTCTGTTTTTGCAATAATTCGAATGACGCTTAAGTAATGCTGCTGTACTAAAATTATTTAAACATCTATAACAAAAAATTTTCTATGTTCATGTGAAGACAACTGTTTTGCAAATATATTTGACATATCCTTAATCCAAGTAAAATGAAAGTGATTCTCATCAGCATTTGTCGGACGAGAATATTGTAAGGAATCATTATTTAAAACTAACAGATTAATAGGTTCAATTTTTTAAAATTTTCACTTAAACAAAATGGTAGTATTTTAGTATTCTCTATACAATATAGGTTAATTGCGAGATTGTTAAGCTTCTCAATTTTTTTTATGTCTTTTAATGCGATTGGAAACTGAATTGAATTGTAGCGTAATACTGTATCAAAATGTGGATAGCTAGATATTCTCTGACTATTTTGTTTAGCAGGATATAAAACGGAAACCAAGCTCCAAAGAATGCAATGTTGATCGTTATTTATTACATTTACCACAGCTTTTTTCTTTTTTATAAAGTCCGGAACCGGTACAAACGTTGAACACCCTCCTTTAAGTGGATCATGATTGTTTATATTTACCTTCAAGTGTAAAACTTCTTGGATTGCCGAACCAGAATCTTTCTCGCAAAATTCTTCTAATCGCTTCGAAATCTTGTTCAATACGTTCTCCTTATACCACAGCTTGAGATTGGTATTTATATCGATGTGACGATTTGCAGTAGGAAACGTTTTCAAATCTATTTCACCAGTTGTAGGCTTAACAAAGTTAGCGGCAAATATTACATTAACTTTCAACATTGACTTTTTTAAGCAAGCAACAATCTTGCGTTTAAAACTAGCGAACGCCTTGTCTAAGAACACTAGAGGATCTCTATAATTTAAATTGGTAATAAGTCCCGTAATTATTCGACTTCCAAAACAATATTGTACATCATGCCAAATCAAATTTTTTCGAGTATGACCTCTAGTAAGCGTTGCATCAACACCTTTACCACGATATTCCAAAGTACGTTTCAAGTGCCTCAATCGTACAAGGTAGCTTTTAAGATTTGCTAAATTAGATTCCAGCCTACTAGGATTTTCTTGTTTATTGTCTTCGTATACCTTATTTTTAATAGCAAGCTTCAATATACTAATATTTGCTTTGATAATTAAAATGTGTTTCGTTATTTCTTTCACTGATTTAATTAGATTCACGCATTTTACAGTTAATCTCAAAATTGAGCTACTAATCTCGGATGCGGTTTCAGCATTCATGATTCTATATAAAATCAAAATACAATACTTAATAATACAAGTATTTTCTCTATTTATTATTATTTATATAAAATATCATCTGACGTAAGCAAAACAACTGCAAAAAGGTTCATTCATCTGAGTTTACGGAAAACGCGTAAGCAAAACAACTGTAAAAGAAAATAGCATACAAATCGAAATAATTGCATAACGAATTGCTTGAATGCAATTGTTAAAAAAAATCGCTTTTATTTACGTTTTTCTATTCAAGACGATTTTCAAGCTTGAGTTGTGCATGCAGTCTAAAAAAAATTGCACAGTTGCATTCAGTACGTGTCTATAATAAATAAATTCGCTATGCAAGCAATTCCAATATTTACATATTTAATGCAAACTCTGGCAAAACAACTGTAAAAAGGAATGCATTCATCATCATTTTTCATTTCCGTATGCGTTTACTACAAAAAATGTTTTATACGACCTTTGAGGAATGCATTCAACATCATTTTTCATTTCCGTATGCGTTTACTACAAAAATGTTTTATACGACCTTTGATTTATTATGTGTACAGAAAATACATTATCATTACAGAGCTATTTTTATGATTACATTGAAATATTTTAAATAAAACAAAGCAAATTTGAAAAAAATGTCTCAGATTAAACCGTCTTGTTTAATAATGTACACGCAACTCATGGTTTTTAAAAACCAGTATTAAAAAACATTCTGCAGTTTTATTATATAACAGTACCTTTAAAGAATTTTCACACAATTTACCTATATATATATGCATGTAAATTGTGTCAGCGGTAATCTAAAAACTTATTCTATAAATATTACTACTTAAAGGGATTTATTTGCATTGCATTATTTTTAAACGAAAAATTAATCTGAAGAAAAACATTTTCCAGTGCGTGAATTTTGTTAATTTTTATGGAAAATAAATTATGCTAGCAGTAATATAAAACGAAATTAATCTAATTTAGGTTTTTATTATGCGCCTTCTTGCAATTTTCTGTTTTCAGTCAATGAATGTAATTCATTATTTCTGCTGAGCAGTACCTTTAAAAGAATTTCTTATACAGCATATAAATTATATCAGCGGTAATCTAAAAACGAAATTAATCTAATTTAGGTTTTTATTATGTGCATTCATTGCAATTTCTTTTCAGTCAATGAATCTAATTCATTATTTCTGCTGAGCAGTACCTTTAAAAAATTTCTTATACAGCATAAGTTATGTCAGCGGTAATCTAAAACGAAATTAATTAATTTTAGGGTTTTATTATTTCTGCTGAGGTATAATTATATTCGCTTACATACTGTTTTGTTCATTAGAATAGATTACAGAGCTGAATTTTTTCAGAAAACGATGCAAATTTTAAATAAAACGAAATTAATCTAATTTAGGTTTTATTATGCGCCTTCTTGCAATTTTCTGTTTTCAGTCAATGAATGTAATTCATTATTTCTGCTGAGCAGTACCTTTAAAAAATTTCTTATACAGCATAAGTTATGTCAGCGGTAATCTAAAACGAAATTAATTAATTTTAGGGTTTTATTATTTCTGCTGAGGTATAATTATATTCGCTTACATACTGTTTTGTTCATTAGAATAGATTACAGAACTGAATTTTTTCAGAAAACGATGCAAATTTTAATTTTTTCTAACAGATCAGTTTATTATTTAATATAAATACTTCACGTAGATTTTACCAACAGTATTCAATCAGATCTCTTGTATAATTATTAGTTACTATTACTAGCAACTTTTAACAAAATGAGTAACTTGTCATCAATCAAAATTGTAATAATACCAACGTAAAAGTTCTAGAGCAATTTATATTACATTCTGACGAAGACGTGATTAAAGAAGTTTTCGGCTGTTCTTCGCCTCAATTCAACACTGATGCTATTTTTGATAGTGACGTAATAGATATATCACGGTAAGTGCTTTTTCACATTTATACATGTGTTTTAAAACAGTACTAATTTATAAGTTACATTAGATCAAAACCATTCTGGAAATTCTGAGGCTATCGTAGGATCGTTGACACACTCTGGTCCTCTCAGAAACATCAGGTAGTATACAAAAGAAAAGGTGAACCTACAATAATCTTTTATGTTATGCTCACAGATCAGGCAAAAACATGTTGACTATGAAAAAGTTATGTACAGAATCTAATATGGCTGTTTGCGGTGAAGATGACAAATCCTACGAAGATGACACAGTAGAGTTGCTTAACGCATTTAAAAAGCGTGGAGAGAAGCTACTGCGTCGTATAGATTTGGAACTAGAAATAATAAAGCAAAAGAGAGGAACTAACAGCGAGCGAGCAGCAGATACTTCAAGAACGGAGTTAATAAATACTTTTCATTTATAAATAGTTAGATCAATATATTCAACAATTTGTAAAATAAAAAAGTATTTTATAAAAGTTTCTCTTTTGAAACAAGACTTTCTATAAACAAGGTAGTAAACTCAAAGTAAAACGCACATAAATCAGAACCCACTTTAATTTGATACATCATTCTTTATACAATCGACTTAGATGTGTTATAATAATAAACTAATTTCTTAAATTAGTGACATATTATTCTGAAAATTCTATGTTGACAGTTAGACCGATCGATCCCTTACTAGTTATGTATACGTGTTTGTTCGAGCCAATACTTTCATTTAATTGTTTCACTCCATGTGCTTGAAGGTATTCAAAATATCTCAATGGCAATATACTCTTGAACTCTTCTGTTTCCACTAATACTCTTTCTCCATATTTTGTCTTGATTGTTTCCACTTTTAAAACTTCAAACCTCTTATTCACTACAAGATCTTTTGAATTTACATAAGGTTTGCGATATGTGGTTTTATTAAGAGTATTAAAATCCATATTGCTTTTCTTTGACTAATTAAATTAATATTAGAAGCAATCTCCTTATATAGCAGATTACCACCATCTGCGTACTTTGCCAACCCACTTTTCAACCTATCACAAGAGTGAACTCATTTTGAATTAAAACCGGCCCATGTGTATTTGCAGCCTCTAAACATAAATCAGAATCCACTTTAATTAAAAACACAATTGACTTGAATGCGATATTTTTTGCATCTGTCATACTGTCTCGCTAGAAAACCAAATTCAAAACATCTACACACATTTTCTCTGCACTTACATTTTTCAACATACGTATGTTACATTGAAAGTAATATAAAGACGATCCTAATTCAAAACGTGCCCACAAGTATTTTACATTTGAAAAGAATTCAGGTTTTCACATTTTACATTAAAAGTATATAACGCCGATCCTAATTCAAAACGGTGCACGTGTAACTTCTCGCTAGAAAACCGAATTCAAAACAGCTACACATTCTTCTCTGCACTTACATTTTTTTCAACATACGTGTGTGTTTCATTGAAAGTAATATAAAGCCGGTCCTAATTCAAAACGTGACAGACGTATTTTTACATTGAAAGCATAGAAGAATTCATGTTTTCACAACTATTCTACATTCAAATGTTTTCACAACTATTTTACATTGAAATATATAGGGCCGATCCTAATTCAAAACGTGACAGACGTATTTTACACATGGAAAATACGTCTGTCGCGTTTTGAATTAGGACCGGCCCTATTTACCTACTAAGAGTCGGGAACATTCTGCGAGTCGAAGCGTGGAATGTTAGAAGTATGAAGCAAGTAGGTAAGCTAGAGAACCTAAAAATCGAAATGAATAGGTTATCACTAGACATAGTAGGGATCAGCGAAGTTCGGTGGCCAGAGGAGGGATTTTTGGAGTGGTGACTTCAGGGTAATTCATACAGGAGCAGAGGAAGGAAATTTGGTGTGGGATAGTTATGCGGAAAAAGATAGGATACTGTGTAGAAAATTACTTACAAAAGAACGAAAGACTACTCATGGTTAGATTAGAATCTAAACCGGTAAACACAGTAATAATACAAGTATACATGCCCACCTCTAGCTACAGTGACAAAGAGGTAGAAACCATCTGCAAAGATATCGAAGATATATTAAGATACGTAAAAGGACATGAAAATTTGATAATTACGGGGGATTTTAATGCCGTGGTAGGTGAGGGGAGGGAAGGAGCGGTAGTAGGTTTATTTGGTTTAGGCACGAGAAACGACAGGGGAAATAGGCTGGTAGAATTTTGCGACAAGAACAATTTAATCATCACAAACACATTATTTCAACATCATGCTAGAAGACGATATACGTGGAAGATGCCAGGAGATATAGGAAAATATCAAATAGATTACATTCTTGTTAGACAACGGTTTAGGAATCAAGTAAAAGACTGTAGAAGCTACCCAGAAGCAGATATAGATACTGACCACAACATCGTAATTATTTAGGCCGCACTTAAATTTAAGAATCTGAAAAAAAGGAACGGAAAAGGGCACTTGGACTTAGAGAAACTAAAAAATAAAGATATTCAAGAAAGATTCGAAAAAAGGTCAAATGAATTGCTCAAAGATATCGGGAAAATATCTGATACTAAGGAAGTAGAAACAGAATGGAATAACATTAAATCCAACCTAGACATGGCGGCCAGAGATATTTTGGGGTATACAAAAAAAAAATAAAAAACCACGGATAACAAAGGATATCGTAAATTTAATAGAAGAAAGACGAAAATACAAAAATAAATCAGACGAAACAGGAAAACAGAGACACAAACCCATAAAATGGGAAATTATTCGAAAATGCAGGAAAGGTAAAGAACAATGGATTGATAAAAGTGCAAAGAGGTACAAACAAAGATGGAAACAGGAAAGACAGACGAAGCATACACATTAATTAGAATGAATTTTAGGGATATAAAACCGTATAGCAAAAATAGGGGACGCACAAGGAAACGTCATTATAGAAAACGTAGAGAAAGTGGGTAGATGGCAAGAATATATAGGGAATTTATATGCAGGAGAGGAACTAACTGCATTAGAACAGGAATCAGACATTGAAAATGATGACTTGGGATATCCTATACTTAGAGATGAGTTTGAATTAGCATTAAAGGGTCTGAAAATGGTAAGGCATCGGGTACAGATAAGGTGCAAACAGAAACTCTAAAAGCCGCTAGACAAGCAGGAACAGAATATCTCTTCCAACTTGCAAGCTATATGTATGAGACAGGCGAGATACCCACAGATTTCAAACGTAGCATCATAGTAAATATACCAAAAACGAAAGGCGCGGATAGATGTGAAAATTTTCGAACAATAAGTTTGACAGCACACGTGTCAAAAATATTAACTAGAATTGTGCTAAGACGAATGGAAAAACGGACGGAAGAAATACTAGGAGAAGACCAATTTGGGTTTAGACGAAACAGGGGTACACGGGAGGCTATTATAGCTCTGAGAGTGATAATGGAGAAAACAATAGAAAAAAGAGAAAGCATGTATATAGGGTTTGTAGATCTGGTAAAAGCATTCGACAATGTAAATTGGAAAAAAATGTTTGAAATACTCAAAAAGATTGGAATGAGTTATAGGGATAGACGAATAGTACATAGCTTATACAAAGAGCAAACAGCAGTAATAGAATTTGAACAGGAACGTAGAGAAGTAAACATTAGGAAAGGGGTGAGACAGGGATGTGCCCTATCCCCATTGATTTTTAACTTGTACATAGAAGAGACAATGAATACTGTCAAATGCAGGAAGACATTTGGAATTACTATGCAGGGACATAAAATTGATATGCTTAGATTTGCAGATGATATAGCGGTATTAGCGTCTAGCAAGGAAGAGTTAGAAGCTGCTCTTAATGAAATGGAAACGGTTCTAACAGAGAGATACGGTATGAAAATTAAAAAAACTAAAACTAAAGTTCTAGTTTGCAAAGGTGGGGAAAATAAATCAAAAACAAGAATACAAGTATTTAACACGAACTTACAAGAGGTTAAGGATTTCTGTTACCTAGGAAGCCAAATAACGCAAGATGGGAAAAGCACAAAAGATATAAAACAAAGATTAGCACAAGGTCGTGCTACATTTAACAAGAAAAGGCAACTACTGTACTCAAAGACCACAAACATAGAAACAAGGAAAAGATTGCTTAAAACATATGTATGGAGCACAGCACTGTACGGCTGTGAAGCCTGGACAGTAAGAGAAGCGGTCAAGAAAAATGTAGAAGCCTTTGAAATGTGGTGCTACAGGCGTATGATGAAGATATCATGGACAGACAAAGTTAAGAACGAAGAGGTACTAAAAATGGTAGGGGAAGAAAGAAATATGTGGAAAACGGTAAAAAATAGGAGAGATAGGATGATAGGCCACATACTACGGCATGAGGGAATAGTGCGGAATATATTAGAAGCAGAGATAGGAAAAAAGAGAAGAAGATGCAGACCTAGATTAGACTATTGCACACAGATAGTAAAAGATGTAGGCTGTAGAGGTTTCAGGGAGATGTGTAGGCTAGCCCAGAATAGAAATCAATAGAGGTATGCATCCAACCAATCCCAAGATGGATAAACTAATGACGAAAAGATAACTGTGCTTAAACTTGATGATTATTATAAGTAACTACAAGAATTGGTTGGGCAATATTCTCGAATAATGTTAAGTGTGTGAAAGGATTTACTGGAAAACCATTATTTCGGCAAATGTCTAAGTGTTGGGGGATCTTGGTAGCCACAGGTTGCTTAACCTCCTTCACTGAATCTCGGTAAAATAGGGCATAAAATTAGAAAACAATAGAAAGGGAACGAGCTGAATACACATGCTGTGTGAGAATTTCAGGGAACTATGTAGGCTAGTTCAGAATATAAATAAGTGCAGGTACGTGTCCAACCAGTTTTGAGACGGAAAACCTAATGACGAAAATATAAGCGCAGATAAATCTGATGATTAGTATAAACAACTAGTTGTTGGTTGCGAAATACCTGCAACTAATGTTGACTGTGCGAAAAGATAAATTGGAAAATATATTAAATCGCTAAATGGTTAAGTGTTGGGGGAACTTGGCAGCCACAGGCTGCTTACCTCCCTTCACAACCATTGAAGGTCGGAGAAATAGGGCATATAACTGTATAACATCAGAAGATGATCGAACTGCATCTAGCAAGAAAGAACAGCGCTTATGAGGAAAGACAACAAAGATAGAACAAGAAGAAAATTGTTGAAAGCATATGTGTGGAGCACAGCACAGTATGCCTATGAAATACGGGCAGTCTGAAACGCAGACAGAAAAACGGTAGCAGCCTTTTGAAATGCTGTGTTCAGATGTATGAGGACGATAGCATGGACAGACAAAGATAATAACAAATAGGTTATAGAAATAGTAGGGGAACAAGGATATCTGGGGAAAAATTGAAATAGAAGGGTGTAATACCTTCTAAGACATTTTAGGGGACTAGTATGGGATATATTACAAGCAGATATAGGAAAAAAAGAGGTAGATGTAGATTTAGATCAGACAGTTATAGATGCAAACTGTGCATATTTTAGAGAAATCTGTAGGTTAGTTCAGAATAGGGAACAATGATGGTACGCGTCTAACCAGTTCTAGGACTGAAGGCCTATTGATGATGATGAAGAAAGTGAACAATTGAACGAATTCTTAGCTCTAAGGGTGAAAATCAATGAAAATCTATTAGATATTCGTATTATCGCTGAACAATGTAAATTACATCTCGTACAAAATAAGCCGCAGGTGGAAAATATGAATAATCCTTTGTCGATAACTATTAATGTTCGCTTGAAACACTTATCAGTCCCGCTGTTCTCAGGTTGTATTTGGGACTTTGAAAGTTATCATGCAATTTATAAGCGAATGTATCATGATAATGTCAGTTTGTCCGCTGTTTGCTGTCTCGTAGATACACTAGATAATTCGTTGCGTGCGTTAATAAAACATTTGCCATTAAACGATTGTGCATACGATGAAGCCTATAAAATCATTACTAATCGTTTCCAGTCCAAGAGGTTATTACTTTCAACATTGTTTAATACTCTCGAAAAATGCCCTTAGGTAATTTCCTCAGACTCGTACACGAAACTCCGGTAATTAAGTAGTTGCTTTGATGAAAATATATTCGCTTTAAAGCAGATGGAAATAGATCTATTAGATTTCATGTTGTTTAATCTGTTATCGAAAAAATTAGATACAAACGTTTTAGAGCTATTCGAATTAGAAAATAGTGACGAGATTTCCTCGTTCAAAGATTTAAGGTCGTACATTGAAAAACAATGTAAAGTATTGGAAATAAATGACATTGCTTCAGGAACATACTTAAAATCACGAGATTCCGTGAAACAAGGGAAAAAAAGAAAGTTTGTTAGGACTTCGGCTAAAAGTTCTTTGGTTGGTATCACCAATGATGGTAAAAATTGTAGTCTGTGTCAAGCTGTGCATCCTAATTAGAGATGAAAGCAGTTTCTCGATAAATCCCCTCAAGAAAAATTTGAGGTGGTAAAGGTTATAAACCTTTGTATTAAATGATTAAATACTTCATATTCGGTGAAAAATTGTTAGTTAGATTGGTCGTGTAGAAAATGTCATCAGTCGCACAATTAGTTACTTCACTTTGATAAACGAGAAAAATCGGTGTCTCCATGCAGATAAATTCATCGTCAAAGTTCAGCGTCTCCTCGGAGAGCGGCGCCTAGACTTGCTTCTACTAGTAGACCTAGTGAAGAGATTCTGTCGTCGGCGGTTGTACAAGAACAACCTGTCACTAGCTCGTTAATTTCGACGTCATTAGAACATACAACCACGCAGTTAGCAACAGCAATGGTGTCGGTGCTCGACTATACAGGAAAATTGCAACCTCTTCGTATAATTTTTGGATAACGGATCCATGGAAAGTTTTACTGAAAGGCACCGTCAGAAATTAGGTTTAAAGAAACGGAGAGCCAATATCACTGTTCAAGAGCTTGGCTTGAATACGTCGTTGGCGTCTGGTGCATTATCGTGTGCAGTCAGTCCCTCGGGAGCAAGGCCTCCAGCATATGAAACAGATTGTTATATTTTACCTAACATTTGTAATTCGTCGTCTATAGGGGTCAAAAAATGGTCGCATACTCGAGGTTTGGCCTTAGCTGATCCTAATTTTAATATTCCTGGTAAGATTGACATGCTACTCGGAGCTGAAATCTTTGCTCAGGTTTTGTTGAACAAATCTCTTTGGTGTGTCGATAGTTGCTAATAAAACAACTGTTGGTTAGGTGTTAAGGTGAAAAGTCGTTTCTCCCAATAATCCTATTACGTAGTTGTGTGCTTTCTTTGAGCCCTTAGACATTATAATATAATTAAGGACCGCTGTGCTTGCGGCCACGTCCCCAATGCTCCACCCGAAAATACTACATTGATGAACCCTTAGGCAGCCACATTAGTCGATTTTGAATTTTAGAAAATATCCCCTTCAAGAAACACGTTTCTCGTGAAGAAGAAAGGTGTAAAAGGAATTTGTGGAAAATTATAAACGTAGCAAGGGCGGTCGTTTTGTAGTGTCCTTGCCCTTTAAAATTTCTGAACCCTTTTACGTGGTTACGAGATCAATTGCTATTAAAAGTTTTCTGTCATTAGAACGTCGTTTGCTAAAAAATCCTGAACTGTATTCGGATTATAAAAAATTTATGGAGAATTAATTGAAAAGCAATCACATGGCTCAAGTGGAATCGCCTGAAAATTCGTCGGTTCATGAGAGAATGCATTACATTCCCCATCATGCTGTACATAAGCGTGATAGCACTATCACCAAATTGCGTGTGATTTTCGATGCTTTGTGTCAGGATCAATCTGCAAATTCGTTAAATGATAGCTTGGCTTTTGGCTCTGCTCTGTAAAATGGCATAGCAGTTTTGTTATTGCACTTTCGTGTACATCCTATCGTAATTACAACTGATATTAAAGAAATGTATCGGCAGATTTTGGTTACAGAACCTCATCGTGATTATCAACGTCGTCTGGAGATTTTGTCCGTTGGATCCTATTATGGACTTTAAATTAAATACTGTGATTTATGGAGTTTCGTCGTCGCCTTTTTTGGCCTTGTGTACTGTTCAAGAATTTGCAAGATTAGAATCGATTAATCGGTATGTTGGCGATTTAGTCACTGGATGCAGTTCCATTAAAGCTGCTAATCAATTGATTAGTGAGTTGAATAGTATTTGCGCTAGTGGTGGGTTTCAATTAAGAAAATGGAATAGTCATTGCCTGGAAGTGATATCCAACTTGAAGGAGTCCGTGTCCAGTTCGGAAGCAATTACATTTCAAGATAAAAATAGTGATTCAATAAAAATTTTGGGCCTTTCGTGGCACGCTCTTACAAATGTATTCTTATTCAACTTAAGAGCGCACTTGCACTAAGCGTAATATTTTGTCAGCTATCTCAAAAATTTTCAATTCTGTCGGTTTGATAGCGCCTTTAGTACTTTTCGCTAAACGTTTAGTTCAAGATCTTTGGCTTTAAGGTTTCGGTTGGGACGAAGAGCCGCTATTGGAAGTCCTGGAAAAATGGAAACCTTTTTTGGGTGAATTGCCAGCGGTTTCGAATATTGAGATTTCATGTCGCATTGTATATAATAATTTAATAAGGGTGGAGTAGCATGGGTTCTGTGATGCTTCTGATGCCGGGTATGCAGCTGTTGTCTATTTTCGTTCGTTCGATTTAGAAGGTAATATTGCCATGTCATTAGTATGCGAAAAATCGAAGGTTGCTCCTACTAATCGCTTTTCATTGCCCCGTCTTGAATTGTGTGCTGCCGTACTCCTGGCAGATTTAGTAGATTTTGCTAAAAATACAGATAGTTTATCATTTAGTAGTATTTTCGCGTGGGCAGATTCCACTGTTGTTTTGTTTTGAATTCCATCTTCCTCGCATAAGTGGAAGACATTTGTTAGCAATCGTATTTCGCATATTTAAGAACGTATTCCTCCATCTTCGTGGTTTCATGTTAAGTCCCAGGACAACCCTGTGGATTGTGCCTCACGTGAACTTTTGGCTTCAGAGTTAGTTCATCGTCCATTATGGTTGGCAGGGCCTTTCACGTTCGTGCGTCGTATCAAAGAATGGCCAGTAACGTCACTGCCAAAACTTATCGACTGGTCTCAGATGGACGTCGAATATCGTACTTCGTCGTTAACAGTCGTTATGCCTGAGAATTTCTTAGATTTGTTATTAAATAAATTTTCAAAACTGCAGAAAATTTGTAGGATTATTACATGAATTCGTTATTTGCGTTCAAAATATTCTGATGGTTTGTCCCTAGCTGAGCAGCAAGAGGCTATACATTTATTGATTAAAAGAGTTCAAACAAATGCTTTTGCTCAAGACATTGCAAATATTAAAACTGAAAAACTTGTTAGTAAACAACTACGTAGCCTTAGTCCGTTTGTAGATAATCGTGATTTGTTGAGAATGAGCGGTTGTCTGCGTAATTCAGAGTTATCGAATGATGCAAATTTTTTATTTTGCTTCCTCGGTGGCATCAGTTGACTGAAATTATTATTAGATTGTCATGAAAGACATTTACATCTTTGAAATCGAACAACTCAATTTTTATTAACTCAGAATTATTGAATCTTGTCCGCAAAGAGGGCAATTCCGCATTGTTTGAAATCCTGCATTCGTTATTTTTGTGTAAACCCCATGGCTTTATGCCCCCTCTATGGAGATTTACCAGCTTCTAGGTTTAATCCAGGTAAGGCGTTTTTACATACGGGAGTCAACTTTGCCACGATGAATCGGTGTCGTGGCGCAAAATCATTGAAAGCGTACATTTGCTTATTTAGCACTAAAGCTATCTATTTGGAATTAGTGTCTAAGTTGTCAACATATGCTTTCTTGGGCTCTCTACGTCGATTTATTGCTCTAAGGGGCAAATGTATTCAAATCCATTGTGATAATGACACCAATTTTGATGGGGCCCTCGTGAAATCTCTCAATTGATGCAGCATTCGGCAGGCGTTGTTGAAATCAAATTTGTATTTAACCCTCCTACTGCTCCTCATTTTGGTGGGTTATGGGAGGCCGGGATTAAATCGGTAAAATTCCATTTGAAAAGAATTATCAGTGAACAAATTTTGTCGTTTGAAGGATTGTCGACGGTATTGATTCAAGTCGAAGCGATTCTCAACTCATATCCACTATGCTCACTTAGTTGCGAACTGCATGATTTTTCGTATTTGACTCCGGGCTATTATCTTAATGTTGAACCAGTTTCGGTGTTACCAGATCCTGATTAGTTGTCTAAAAATTCCTCTCGTTTAAATCACTGGCGACTGTAATAAGGGGTTTGGAAAAAACGGAGAGCTGAATACCTGCACACCTTGCAACAGAAAGGTAAGTGGTTAAGGAATTCCACTACCCTGCCTATTGATTCGCTTGTCTTCTTAAAGGAAGAAAATAACCCCCCTCTACAGTGGCGTTTAGGAAGAGTCGTGGATGTTCATCCTCGTAGGGATGGTCTCGTTCGTGTAGTTACAGTCAAGACAAACTAAGGGTTAGGTAAACGTCATCTAGTGAAACTATGTTTACTGCTAATTACTTAATATTTAATGATATTGATATTGATCTAATGATATTTAATGGTATATATATATATATATATATATATATATATACATATTCACTTATATACGTTTGTCGGTTTAGGTTTCTTAGGTAATAACTATAATTATTTTTAAATATAAAATAAGTTGCTTCATACTTATTTTGGCGGGCGGGATGTTAGATCTCTTTTCGCACGTGTTCGTGTTTAATTTTATGTCGTTGTAAATTCGTAGTTGTAAATAAAATAGCCAAGTTGTCATTCCTTGTCCCGTTATATCGTGTCATAAAACCTCCTAATTGCCTGCGGAAATTAAGTTGGACTATAGGGTTAGTGATCGACACTTGCCCAGAGACATCGAAGCGAAACGTTTGTTAATTCGGTCGAGTGAGTTTTAAGTCATTAGTGTCGCCGAATGTGATTTTATGTAATAACTCCTAAAAACACAGTGATAGTGCGAACGTAACACGTCTAATAAATCACCATACAGTTCACTTCATTGTAGGCCAGAAACGACACTTAGAACAATAGAACACGCCTGAAGTACGTCGATATATAAAATTATGACCCCTCGCGCGTTAACAAAGAGAATAAATTATGCATAAACTCTCCAAATAGAAAGTTGCAACTTTCAATGAGGAACAAAAATATACAAAACAAACTATGATATGGAAATGACATGGAAATTGAAACGAAAATTAAATTGCAGTTCATAAACAAACTGTTAATATTAACCTATAACACAATAAAGGTTTCACATTTACTACAGTGTTTATTTGCACTGAGGAAGTGGACATTGCTGCCACAGAACGCTTGAGTATATCAGTTGGCATGCGTATGGTAAAACCTCATTTACATAATCTTGTCCAAGATGAACTTCGATGATTCTCCCTATTTTCCAATACATTGGAGGCGTGTTAGCTTCCTTTAACAGTACTTAAGAACCAATTTTTAATGATGGTTTGTAAATGTTCCTTTTGGAGCGGACCTGCAACTGATTTAAATAGTCCTTTCGCCATCGTGCCCAATAAATTTGCTGAATTCTTTGCAAATATTGATAGCGCGACAAACGATTCATTTTGACATGTGAAATATCGCAGTCTGGCGCAGCTGTTATGGGTCGACCAATTACAACATATGACGGGATTTAAATAATAAGCCAATCTGGGTGCCTTCTGCGGTGGGGAACTGCAGGTTACAAATTCCATAGACACTTATTTAGTTGAAGAACTGCTTAAGAAAAGAACCTAGTGGCGAGAATCGTTAATTAAATGGTATGGGTTTAAGGACACAACGTGGGAAACTGTAGATAGCATATACGCCTTATTTAACGCGCGAGGTGTCTTATAATTTTATATATCGATTTACCTCAGCCGTATTCTATTGTTCTATAAGTGTCGTTTCTACTCTTCAATTCAGAGACACCAAACTCACTTTACCGAACCAACAAACGTTTCTAAAAGTCAAATATCTTGAACTAAACGTTTAGCGAAAAGTACTAAATGCGCTATCAAACCGAAAGGCGATAGCTGACAAAATATTACGCTTAGTGCAAGTGCACTCTTCAGCCTTTGAGTTGTATAAAAATATAGCTGTAAGAGCGCGTCACGAAAGGACCCTAAATTTTTATTGAACCACTATCTTTATCTTGAAATGTATTTGTTTCCGAACTGGACAGGGACTCCTTCAAGTTGGACATCACTTCCGGGCAATTACTATTCCATTTTCTTAATTGAAAACTACCACTAGCGGAAATACTAGTCAGCTGACCAATTAATTGACTAGAAGCTTCAATCGAATTGCATCCAGTGCCTAAAACATATGTATCACTTGCCAATACAGATGATGCGAAAGACAAATTAATCGATTCTAATCTTGCGAATTCTTGAACAGTCCGCAAGTATCTTTAACCAAAATCTGCCGATACATTCGTTTGATATCAGCTGTAATTACGATAGGATGTACACGAAAGTGCAATAACAAAACTGCAATGTCTTTTTGCAGAGCAAGGCCAATAGTCAAGCTATCATTTAACGAATTTCCTGATTGATCCTGACACGAAGCATCGAAAACCACACACTATTTGGTGGTAGTGCTATCACGCCTATGTTCAGGATGATGGCAAATGTAATACAACCTCTTATGAACCGACGAATTTTCAGGCGATTCTACTTGATCCATGTGACTGCTTTTCAAATAATCCCCATAAATTTTTTATAATCCGAATACAATTCAGGACTTTTTAGCACCAACATTCTAATGACAAAAATCTTTTAATAGAAATCTATCTCGACGCCACGAATGAGGGTTCAGAAATTTTAAAGGGCAAGAACACTACAAAACGACCGTCCTTGTTACGTCTATAATTTTCCACAAATTCCTTTTCACACTTTTCTTCTTCAGGAGAAACGTGTTTCTTGAAGGGAATATTTTCTAATTCCCAAAATTGACGAATGTCGCTGTCTATGGGCCGAACGAAAGCGCACAACGACGTAATAGAATTATTCGGGGAAACGACCTTTTCCGTTAAAACCTTGTTTTAATAGCAACTGGCTCAATAACGACACTCCAACGAGGTTCGTTCACAAAACTTGAGCAAAGATTTCAGCTCTGAGTTGCATGTTAATCTTGCTAAGAATATTAAAATTAGAATCAGGTAAGACCAAACCTCGAGTATGCGACCATTCCTTGACCCCTATCGACCACATGATAGTGTACCAGACACCAATGACGAATTCAAGCCAAGTTTTTGAACAGTGATATTGGCTCTCCGTTTTTTTAAACCTAATTTCTGACGACACCTTTCAGTCATAAAACTTTCCATGGATCCGTTATCTAAAATTATACGAACAGGTAGCAATTTTTTTGTATAATCGAGCATCGACACCATTGCCAAAGCTAACAGCGTGGTTGTACGTTATAATGACGTCGAAATTAACGAGTTAGTGGCAGGTTGTTCATGCACAACCGCCGACGACAGATTGTTTTCACTAGGTCTACTAGTAGAAGTAAGTCTAGGCGACGCTTTCCAAGGAGACGCTGACTTTTGACGATGAGTTTGTCTATGTGGAGACACCGATTTTGCGCGTATATCGAAATGAAGTGTAATTGTTGACATTTTCTACACGACCAATCACAATTTTTCACCGAATGTGAAGTATTTAAACATTTAATACGAAGAGTTTTAACCTTTACCACATCAAATCTTTCTTGAGGGGTTTTTATCGAGAAACTGCTTACATCTATAAATAGGATGCACAGCTTGACACAGACTACAATTTTTACCATCATTGATGGTACAACTAAAGAAGTTTTAGCTGAAGTGCTAACAAACTGTCCCTTTTCCCCTTGTTTAACGGAATCACGAGATTTTAAGAATGTTCCTGAAACAATGTCATTTACTTTGAATACTTTTCATTGGTTTTCAATGTACGACCTTAAATCTTTGAACGAGGGAATCTCGTCACTATTTTCTAATTGTATCTCATTTTTTCGATAACAGATTAAACAACATGTAATCTAATAAATCTATTTCCATCTGCTTTAACGCGAATATATATTCACCAAAACAACTGATTAATTGCCGGACTTCCGTGTGCGAGTCTGAAGAACTTAACTTAGGGCATTTTTCGAGAGCATTAAAATATGTCGAAAGTAATAACCTCTTGGACTGAAAACGATTAGTAATGATTTTATAGGCTTCATCATATGCGCAATCGTTTAATGACAAATGTTTTATCAACGCATACAACGAATCATCTAGTGTATCTACGAGATAGCAAAATTTTCCGACAGGGGACAAACTAATATTATTATGAATCAATCGCTTTTAAATTGCATGACAACTTTCAAAGCCCGAAATACGACCTGAGAACCGCGGGACTGATAGGTGTTTCAAGCGAAAACCACTATTTATCGAAAAAGGATTATTTATATTTTCCACCTATCGCTTATTTTCTACGAGATCTAATTTACATTATTTAGCAATACGAATCTCTAATAGATACTCATTGATTTTTACCCGAGAATTCATCCAATCGTTCATTTTCTTCATCAAAGAAAATATCCTTGCAAAAAACCTTGAAATGAGTTTTAATTTGCTCGACACTTTTCATCGATGCTCTAATTATAGCAATCGATTCATTACTACATTAATCTTACTGTATATTTGATCCAACCGTTTTACTACAAACCTAGATTCAAGAATAACTTTATCAATTAATATAACCATATTTGATTAATGAACGACAATAAAAATTAACGTAAAAACATTGCGTACCTCAATACGCTACGACAACTAATTAATCTACAAAATTAAATTATTAATCGACCAATGCAACTAATTACAATGCTCGCTCGACAAAAGTTTAATGTTTCAAAATAAATGCCAACCAAATAACCCCTTTGTTATACTATCTAATAAGTTGGATGACCCGAGTGGTGCATCAAACTTTAGTCGACAAAAATAAGGTAAGAATTTAAAATACAGCCCTCATAGATATAGTATCCAAAATTTCTACAAAGTTTGCATAAAGCAAATCGACCGACCATTAATCCTTGCGACAAAGAAAAAGGGATGTATTATAAATCTACCGTTATACCCAAATGTTTCTACTATTAAATGTGCAAACAAGACGTTAGCCTCTTTCCAACACGCCCAAACATATCAAAACTACGACAATTATTAAATTAAAAGTATTAATAAGGAATGACAGGAATAGGAACTAATTAATTAATTAAATAATCCGGCTTACGAAGGCCATATTGTTTAACGCGCGAGGGGTCTTATAATTTTATATATCGACTTACCTAAGCCATATTCGGTTGTTCTATAGGTGTCGTTTCTACTTTTTAACGAAGTGGACTGTATAGCTACTTATTGGACGTGTTACGTACGCAATATCACTGTGTTTTTTTGTGTTCATCCATAAAATTACATTCGGAGACACTAATGACTGAACTCACCTTACCGAACCAACAGTTTCTCTTCGATGTCTATGAGCAAGTGTCGATCAAACTCCTTTAGTCCGATTTAATTTCCATAGACACAAAGGAGGTTTATGACAGGATATAACGGGACAATGGATGACAGCTTTGCTCGTTTATTTACAACTACGAATTTGCAACCACTTAAAATTAAACACAAAAACATGCGACAAAGAGACCAAACACTTTCTGTATGTTTATTGTGTTTTGTTTTGTATTTTTCTTGATCTTCTTTGGAAATTAGACCACTCATAGTTACTAAAATTGTCTTTATTTACGTTTCGATCCATGACTTACGATCGTTGTCAAAATAATAAAAATTTCAAGTCTGACATTTATGACACAAATTGAAGGTGACCTTGATTTATTAATTTTGATATATTTGATTTGATTACATTAGGTGAAAATTTTAAAGTTTAGAGGAATGAGTGCCTTCAATTTGTGTTGCACCCTGGGAGCGACTTTGAGGTAGACTATACGCTGAGTGAAATCAGCTGATTAATTTTTATATAGTTAAATTTCATATATGTTCAATAATCTAAATAATCGTGCAACTCATTCAAACAAGTAACCTCTTTTAAGAAATATATTGATCAAACTTTTATTTTAAAACTTTGACATAGTTGACAAAAAACCTATAACCAAAAGAAAGCTAGTGGTAACGAACATCAGTTTTGAAATTTATTTCAAATTAACAAAATTAAAATTGATTATTGTAGCTTATGTAAATAAGAAGTGACCAAAACCGTTCAGCAAATAAGCTATTCCACTATTCTATTTTGTTTCGTCCTGCAACTACTTCTATCCTGTTTCTTCGTCTTCCTACTGTAAACCGACCTAATTGCTTAATGAACGTTATTCATTTAGCCAAGAAACCTTAACTCCTTTTTGCTCAGCATACCCAAACCTAAGTCCCTATGCTTTAATCATTAATCCTATATACCTTTTAGATTCTCCTATAAAGTGGGCAGAGGTTTCCTCCTGTTTTATTGAGTGCAGATTTAAAAAAAAAATTGCAGTTGATCAGTATCCTAAAATTAATTGTATTTTTTGTTGCAGGTAAGTTGTTCTACTTAAGGTCAATATATAATGCAGCCATTTTACGTGTTGGGGTAAGCTTGGTATTGAGGATCTTCAGTTACTGATAAATTTTAATAAATAACAAGAACTAAATTTAATGTACACTACTTACCATAATACCAACAGCAGATTTATATAGGTTGCGCAGATAAAATTCAATTTATTATTAGTAAAGCACCCTCCAACCATCACAGGTTCACTTCGAACCGGAACCACATTTCTTGAACCTTTCATTAGGATTTCGATGCACTTTGATGGTATTGGGGTAAAGGTATGGACCGCTTACCACTAATAACTCTTGTTTATATTACTATAAATTGTTCGGGAACGGCAAAATGTTTTGTTGTTTCCTTTTTGTGTTTTGTATTAGATTCAAGTGTTTTTACAGTATGATAGGTGAATTACTAAATTTGAAAATTTGAACTTCGATATTGTAGTGCCGTTTAGTCTGTGTTTGGCCAAAATACTACATTTCAACGTAAACGAGGCATTTTTGTACACAAAGAATGATTGATAGCCACCCTTAGGCGCAACATCTTTGTATGGATTTGATTGACAGGTTACAAGAATTTGCATTTAAGAATATCATTAGCCTTACAGTAGAAAACTTCCAATATGTCATTTGCATAATTTCTGGCACGTTCTCAAAATAATTTAGAACAATCGGAAAAGGTATAAATTGCCGTTAAAGAGTTTTGGAGTTCAGGTTTAATGTAAAGTTTTGATTACAATATTACGTTTTTATTCAAACTATAAAGTCATGATGTAAGTTAGTGGTACATACTGTTAATATAGATTGTCCTATGTGAAATAAATAATTGTAACGATTGATATAAATTTATTATAGTGATCGATATAAATTATTGTAGTGCATCGGTATAAATTAATTATAGTGCTTCGATAGTAGGTAATAAGAAAGATAGCGTCGTCGTTTTAAGAACTGTTAAGTGTAAGAGTGCGCTTAATAGCCTAAACTTCGCTAGGTTCGCCTCTATTTGCATGTATAATAAAGACGTTTAAATAAGAATAAGTAAATAAATATTTATACTTTTAACAATTAACTGGAAATATACTGTTGTGGTTGCTTTTATAACTTCACTACAGCTTCGATTTGTTGGAAAGGTTTGTATAATCAGCTGATAATAAAGAATTAATGTGTTGCAAAAGTTTTTTTTACATTGTTGTCAAGTAGTGGGACAGGAGTGAAAAAAAAACATTTCAAAGGTCTGTATTTGCACTGCAGTAACTCGTCAATAAAAGAAAAAAGATAGTAAAATTCTTTCCCTTTTACGGGACTTCAAGTCAAGCATGGAGGAAAACTTTGCGAACCTGGCAGCGAAGTTATGAGAAAATTCACAAAATTAAATAAAAATGCGAAAACTGACCGAGACACCGCAAAAAAATTTTAAAAAAGTAACACGAGCTTTACAAAGAAATTACAGAAAAAAGGTTTGCGGCGCTTTTCTGTAATTCCTTTGTAAAACTGAACGAAACCGCTGTAAATCTATAGGACTACTTAACAGCACAATTAGACAAAAATGCAAAAGCAGTTGAATAAAAATTAATGGAAAATTACGGTCGATTAAGAAAGGAATTTGTACAGAAAAGCTACTAGGCAAATTTTCTATCGGTTTACAGACAATGGCAGCAAAGTTCTCTAAAAATTCGCGAAAAAAGGGAAGAATGGGTGCTGGGTTAATTTCCAAAAAGTACAAGAACCGAAGCACTCACTTTCGGAAATGCAACAGCAGCACGCTCCAGAAATTAAGAAAGTAAAAAAATGCGAATCCAGGTCATGGGGGAGAATAAAACCACCAATATTCGATTGAATTACCTCGGAAGACATATTTCAGACAATTCTAGGCTGCTGCGAGAGCTAATGTCTAGAGCGATGGTGAAAGGATAATCGCGTTTTCCATAAACAAACCACACCAGACAACGATCAAAGAAGCTACGGGGACTTAACATAAAATCTGGAAATGAAATATGACTACTTTCATCTGCAACACGTATACCACTCTTAAATGAAGAATCCAAAAAACAAACTAAAAACAGTACCGAACAGCTTGCTAGAACAGTCGGCAGCACGAACCTTCGCTGACTGGATCCGCAACAGGGAGATCTAGCAAATACTACTGCTGGCTAGACCAAGAAACCTGGATAATGTGCTAGATCATGATTTCGAATTTGAAACGGCAACGCAACTAACGCTAAGTAGAGGAGGAGGGCGCAGAAAGCATAGAGGGGATGGTACCATGGGTACTTCGTTAACACCAACCAAAGAAAGAATGACACAAATCCTGGAATTGTTGCGAGTTTGGGCATATAGAGTCCAAATGTAAACAGCCCAAACTAGAAGCAAAGATGTCGGAAAACTAAAGATGGTCGGCAGAGAGATGCGAAAGTCGACCTGCACGGACTGCGCCCCGGAGACCATCATTGGCATCGCACGATTTAAGCATGTAGAGAGTATTTACATATATGGACAGTTTAAAAGTAAGACTGTGAAGTTCTTAGTTGATACCAGAGTTACTAGGACAATCGCTAATTCGGATGTAGCGCGCTACAGAGGTATAGTATCACCCGCGAAGAAATGTTACATGTAAAAATCGGAGTGGGAGGCAAAATATTTAATCATCAAGTGTAATAGCGAACATAAGCGAAGAAGTTCTCTTAGGTATGGATATCTCGAAGAAGTATGGATTCAACGTAGATAGGAAAAAAGATTTCTCAAAAGTAGGGAACGTGGAAGTACCGTTTTTGAAATAGACGACGTGACTGTGCAAGTCTGTCTGATGGACGACGTAATCTTACCTGGAGGGACAGAAAGTGTGATGATGGGATGCTTGGATGGTGTTGTCCGTGACCCTCTCCGTAATCCTACCTAGAAAGACAGAAAGTATGGTAATGGTACGCTTGGATGGTGCTCTCCGTGAGAACTGTCTGTGATAATGTACCGATTACTAATAAATCCCTCGGAAAAGGCGTATTTATGGTGAAGGCTATAACCAAAGAGATGGATGGTGTACTTGCTAGGATCTTAAACACCAATAACTACGATATCACGGTAAAACAAAAATGGGTTGGACGGTGTTCTTAGATAGTTGCGGGGTGTTCCGGTATTGAAAAAGAACCGCCCACCAAAGAGTGCTGCTCAAAGTTATTGGAGCAAATGTCTGTACAGTTCATTTACATTTCCAATGCTCCACCTGTAGGTACTACATTGGCCAGGAGGCGAGTTTTTTGTTGCCTGGAAATTTAGAATTTTGCCGAACTCTTGCCGTTCCAGGCAAGGTAGGGATCTTTAACGTGCGTGACAACACTCACACACGGGACCTCCATTTAACCTCTCATCCGAGCGAGGGCGTAATATTTGTGAAAATGCTCACCTGCCATTTTTCAAGCAGTCGGCCGTGTCGGGGTTTGAACCCGGGACCTTGGGATCCGTAGTCTTACGCTTACTACATTGATCCACGGCAAATGTTTGTACAGCAACCAAGAAGAAGAAAATGATTGGAGAGATGGAGAGGCAAGGAGTGATTGAGCACACTGATAGCCCTATGCATGGCTTGTTGTGCTTGTTAAAAGACGGGTTGACAAGATTTTGTGTGGACTAAGGACGATTAAATAAAGTGACCAGAAAGGCTAACTACCAACTTTCAAGGACCGACGAGACCCTAGATAAACTTGTTAGAAATATATGAGGTTTCCTCTTTTGACGATATTAGGCGGTTTTATCGAAACTGTGCATACACGTGAGAGATAATACCCGTCCTATTATCTACAGCAATAAAATAAAAGGGGTCGTGTTCGATACTTCGTAACGTATGGTAGATGCACGGCCTTGTTCGCCACATTTGCGGTTCGTACCTGTATTCCCTTCGCGGGACTCATTTTTTTGTGCTACGCAACATTGAAGAACTTCTCGACAAGTGTTGGGTAAGTGTTTACACTGTTCCGATTTATTGCATTTTTTTATTGTCGAAATTGTAAAACCTCAGCATTTATTATTGTTATTATCAATTTGGTTTTCACCATTCACACAACAGTCCACTCAGCTATCGAAGATTTGCACTTGATGAGCAATCTGGAGAAAATCCCAATGCAGGATTTTTTACACCCATTGCTTATCGAACAAGTTTTTGGTCACTTCGCATCGCTGAATTTAAAACTGGGATTTAATAATTTTAGATTATTAAATTGGGGGTTTAAATTCTTATTTTGTAGTCAAAATTAATTGACCTTGCAAACCGATTTATAATTTATATAATTTATGTGATTACAAACATTGTTTGCTATTAAAATTGGAATTTTGTGCTAATCGTATTTTAACACTTGCATTACAAGGTTTGTTTACAATTCCCTTATCAGCTTACAAATTGCCCATTTATTCTTAACATTTGTTAAATTCCTTAAAATGGAACCTGATAGGGAAACCCTCGCTTACTTTAAAAAATTAACTAATCGTAAAGAACGATATTGGCGTCGTTTACAAGATTGCCATGATCTAGTTAAGGATTTACCTACACAGCTCGAACAATTCAAAGCCCGTGTTACTCAAATTGATGAGACACGTAATCAATTTTTAGGAATTCTTGATGAACTTGCATCGTTATCTGACTGACACTCACGCAACCTTGGCTACAGACACTGTAACTCTGGAATCAAATTTTAATTCCATATATTTTAATATTTTGTCCGTCGCCGGTTGCTACAGTTCATCAGTAGCGCCTAACATAACCGCACTTAATACCGCCGGTAAACAGTCAAATGTACATTTGCCTGAAATAAAAATTGATAAGTTTCATGATAAACCCGAACAATTCTCTTCTTTCAAATCACTTTATAATAGCTTAATTCACAATAACAAATCCTTATAGGATATTGAAAAGTTTACATACTTAATTTCTTATCTTGAAAATACGCCTTTGAAAGTAGTTCAAAGCGTACGATTCTCACCAGAAAATTATTTGGTAGCTTATAATCTTCTTGTTCAACGTTACACGAACAAACGTTTAATCGCCAATCATTATCTGTCGAAAATATTTTCATTGTCTAAACTGAAAACTGATTGGGAACATTCCCTCAGTAACTTGTGTGAAACGTTACAGGCTAACGTTTCTGCACTAATGGACATGAAATTAAACCATTTGTCCAATTACATATTTTTATATTTTTCTTTGGAGTTGTTAGATTCAAAAACGCGACAAAAATTTGAAAAGGATTATTTAGAACAAGAATTTCCTTCATTTGAGGACCTATTGCATTTTTTGCGTAACAAATGTTCAATCTCCGCAATGATTGGAAGTAGTACTGCTTGTTCGTTAAAAATATTCTAACGCACCTAAAAAATCTATTTCACGCTATTTTGAAGCAAGCGATAAACGTATAGCTATGGCTACACAACAAATTAATGTTATCGCACCCAAAGCAGCGATAATTTTTTGTCCTGCTTGCAACGAAAACCATAAATTTATTAATTGTCCACAGTTATTGGCACTTTCGCCTAAAGATAGACAAAAAAAAGTGAAGCAACTACGCAGATGTTACGCGTGTTTAGCGCCACATAATGTTGCTTCATGTCGATCCAAATATCAATGCCGTCATTGCGGCAGCAAAAAGCATAATTCACTACTGCATTTCAACGAAGCTACAATCGTACAGTGTGGACCCACTGCGTCACACCCTGATAAGGATAACAGTTTAGTTCCCAGTAATTCGAATAGTTTAGAGGAAACCCCCTCTGCCCCTATTTCTTTGGTTCATTCTATTGCCAATGAAAAGGGAACTGTAGCGCTTCTAACCACAGCACAAGTATGGATTTTATCTTGCGATAATAATTGGCATCGTTGTCGCCTAGTTTTAGACACCGGGTCCCACTCCAATTTCATTACTGTTTCTTTGGCAAACAGACTAGGTTTGAAACGTAAAAAATGTCCTCTTGAGATACGCGGGGTGGGAGAATCCGTGTTAGACAATGTAGGCGGTCTTGTTGATTGTAAAATTTCGTCGATAAGCCATGGCGCTTACCTTAATTTTCAAGCTGTAGTCTTGCCTCGCATTACCGCTGAGCTACCTACAGCAACGTTATCGGTTCAGCTTAAACAGTAATTTTCGTCGCTGCAATTAGCTGACTCAGATTTTTATATAAAATCCCCCGTAGACATTTTGTTGGGGGTACAATCCGTTTTAGATATTACCCCCACCGAACCGTCATATTTAAAAGGAAATCCCACTGCGGTTCTGACGACGTTTGGTTGGGTAATCATGGGTGAAGTACCCACGTTAGTTCATGCCCCTGCTAGTGTTTCTTTACACGTTAGTGTGTCGGAGGAACTTTCGCTCAACAAAACAATACGTGCCTTTTGGGAATCGGAAGAAATAATTTTCCCACCAATATTTTCACCGGAAGAAAGTATTTGCGAACAATATTTTAAATCCACAACAGAACGCACCGTCTGCGGTCGATATATGGTTCGTTTACCCTTTAAAGAAAATATTTCTCGCGAATTAGGATCAACTAGAGCGCTCGCTGTAAATCGCTTCATGAAACTGGAAATGAGGTTCCAGCATGATAAAGAATATCATAAATTATATTCGGAAAATATGTCTGAATACATTTCCCAGAATCATTTGACCCCTGCTCTAGTTTCATCTCCCTATATTATGACTCTCCACGGAGTTGTAAAGAAAACGTCACTTGGTACACAAGTTCGTGTTGTGTTTAGTCCCGCTGATAAGGACATAAATAATTTAAGTCTTAACAATATTCTTTTAGCGGGGCCTAAATTACAAGCTGATATTAGTTTGGTTATCACAAGATTTCGTATTCCGCAAATTGCACTAACATGTGACATTCGACAAATGTTTCGTTCCATATTAATTCATCCCGATGACAGAAAATTCTTACGTATTTTCTGGCGATTTAATCCAAGTGATCCCTTAACCGAATGGGAACATACTCGTGTAATCTTTGGTGCTACCTGTAGCCCGTTTCTTGCTCTTCGCGTTTTAAAACAATTGTTAGAGGATGAGGGCGGTCGCTACACACGGGCCGCTAATGCCCTTGCTATGTCCACATACGTGGACGATATTTTGACAGGTGCTGATACTGTAGAAGAGACACTACTTCTCAAATCAGAATTAACCGATTTATTAAGGTTGCGCGAATTCGAACTTGGCAAATGGGCAAGCTCTAATACATCCGTAGTTAGTGCTTCTAATAACAATATTTTAGCCTTACCCGATACCAATATTGATTCACCTATTTTACAAGTTTTGGGTCTTTGCTGGGACGTTCAAACAGATGTTCTGAAATGCAAAATTCAACATGTTGTGGACACGCCCACAAAAAGGGGATTTCTTTCTCGTATTGCTCGAACATACGACATGAATGGTTATATTAGTTCATTTACTTTCGTTCTTAAGTCCCTTATTCAACAATTATGGATATTAAAAATAGGTTGGGACGATGATCTTCCTTGCAAAATACTTCAAAAGTGGCAACAAATACAATTAGAATTGCGCTTTCTTGAAAATATAACCATACCTCGCTGTATTTGGAAACCAGGTGATATACAAGCTCGTATTGTAGGGTTTTCCGACGCAAGTGCACTTGGTATGGCCGCGGTTGTATATTTAAGAATAGAAATTGACGATAAAATTTTTATTCATTTAATAGCTTCGAAAACACGTGTTGCTCCGCTCAAGACGTGGACTATTCCGCGTCTTGAACTAGGCGCTGCTTGCCTCTTATCTAAATTAATAAAACATACTGCTTTGGCTTTTGATAATTTTCGTTTGTTAAACCCGATTTGTTTCAGCGATTCTACTAATACGTTGTCGTGGATTCGTAGTCCTCCATATAAATTAAAAACATTCTTTGTCAATAGAGTTGTTCAAATTCACGAAAACCAACCCACTGCTACTTGGAGATATGTCCCTAGCGCGGATAACCCTGCTGATCCCGCTAGTCGCGGTTTGATGCCGTCCGAACTCGTAAATTGTAGTATTTGGTGGAATGGTCCTAATTTTATGTATACCAATTATACAAATTGGCCCCAGACTAATTTCACGGTCGATCCTGATGAATCGATTCAGCTTTCTGAATGTGTTCTACTGACCACAGATGAAGTGGAACAATTAATTCACACAAGTTTTACAGCGTTTTTCTAATTTATTGAAAGTGCTAAGAATATTTGCTTATGTTTTAAGATTTAAACATAACTGTCTTGCTCGAGTACGCACGTTTCGGTCGCTTACTGGTCATCTCACTGCTTCTGAATACCACGATGCCCTTCTTTTCATTATTAGAATCACTCAACACGAGTACTTTCATACTGATTTTTTACTTTTAGAAAAGGGCAAACGAGCACAAAAAAACTTCGTGCGTTGTCACCTTTTCTTTCTCCCATGGGTTTTATCATGGTGGGGGGCCGTTTGCGCCATTCAAGCCTCCCAAGTATGACTAAACACCCTTACTTAGTTCCTAAAAAAAGTCGACTAGCTACATTGCTATGTGATTATTATCATATTTATTCCGGTCACGGAGGTATTCGTTTGGTACACTTACTAATAAACAGAACTTATTGGATTCCGTCTATTAGACAATTAATTCGAAGTAGGATTTTCCGTTGCCTTATTTGTTATAGATTTAAAGCAGAACCAATTCAACCTCCGATGGCCGACCTACCCCTTTATCGTTTGGAGCCCGGAAAATGCTTTACCCATACTGGCCTGGATTTTGCGGGTCCGTTTAATGTAAAATTGTCTTTGCTACGCACCGCTAGGTACAATAAAGTGTACATAGCATTATTTATATGTATGGTATCTCGCGCCATTCATATCGAGGTGGTTACGGCACTGACCACAGAGCCTTACCTTGCTTCTTTAGATCGATTTATTTCACGACGCGGATTACCGACCAACGTTTATTCAGACCAAGGTAGTAATTTTCGTGGCGCCGCTCGTGAAATATCCGAAATTGCTAAATTTTTTGATATTTTTAATCCGGATGTCGCCCATTATTTAGCCAGTAGAAGTATAAAGTGGTGCTTTAATCCTCCCTACGCACCCCACTTTGGCGGGTTATGGGAGGCTGGGATCAAAAGCGCAAAATACCACTTAAAACGAATAGTAGGTAACGCTTCCCTCTCCCTTGAAGAATTTATCACTACTAATACAAGAATTGAAGGTATTTTAAATTCTCGCCCCTTTTGTACACTTTCTGCTTTACTGGACGAGGGGGTAATCGATGCCCTTACTCCAGCACATTTTTTGGCCGGTGGTCCCATTTTATCCTGAGCTGAAATTGACTTAACTAAAGCTCCCGTTAACAGACTTAATCGCTGGCAGCTTGCCCAACAATTAGTTCAGTCGTTTTGGCGGCGCTGGTCAAAAGAATACCTTCACAGTCTTCAGCATAGACCAAAATGGACTACGCCCGCGCAAAAGTTACAGGTGGGCGACATTGTTTTTTACTATACTCCTGAATCCCTACCCCCTACTTGTTGGCCTTTGGCAAAAATAGTACAGCTGATACCGGGAGATGACGGAGTTGTCAGAGTTGTACGACTTAGGACACCTTCTGGTGAAAAGGTGCGCACTGTTGACAAAGTCGTACCGCTCCCTCCTCAATAGTTACATTGGCACATTATTCAGTTTACATTTTTTTTTATGTTTAGCAAACGATGTTTTAGTTACATTTTTCCCTTTTTTTTTCTTTTGCTTGCATTTAAACAAAGTTATCATTTTTGGGTGGGGGGTATGTTAGAAATATATGAGGTTTGCTCTTTTGACGATATTAGGCGGTTTTATCGAAACTGTGCATACACGTGAGAGATAATACCCGTCCTATTATCTACAATAATAAAATAAAAGGGGTCGTGTTCGATACTTCGTAACATATGGTAGATGTACGGCCTTGTGCGCCACATTTGCGGTTCGTACCTGTATTCCCTTCGCGGGACTCATTTTTTTGTGCTACGCAACATTGAAGAACTTCTTGACAAGTGTTGGGTAAGTGATTACACTGTTCCGATTTATTGCATTTTTTTATTGTCGAAATTGTAAAACCTCAGCATTTATTATTGTTATTATCAATTTGGTTTTCACAATTCACACAACCGTCCACTTTGCTTATCGAACAAAACTTTCAGGATCGCGATGGTTCTCAATATTAGATTTAAAGAGCTACCGGCAAGTGGATATGGAACCCAAAGCTCGCAAAGGCCGCTTTCACTATTGGTACTGATCTATAGCAATTTACAGTTATGCCGTTTCAGCTCTGTAACGCTAATGACACCATTGAGCGTTTAATGGGTAATACCTTGCGTGGATTATTGTCAAAAACGTGTTCTGTATATTTTAATGACGTGATCGTGATTGGAAAGTCGTTTAGGGAACACTTGGAGAATTTAGAAAAGTATTTCGAAGGCCAGAGAATCAAATGCGAAGTTGAGTCTAACGAAGTGTCACTTGCTAAGCGAAGAGGTGGAATACCTTGGGCATGTAGTTTCACGCAACGAAGTCGTGTTAGATCTTGAAAACGTTAAGGCGGTACAAAAGTGACCGACGTCAAAAGACTAAACCGCGCTACAATATTAAGATAGCAGTTTTTCTATTAAGTTAATAGGCCAATGTTAAGATAAACAACCAAACATTGTTTTAAATAATTTTTAATTTAACCTAAAAATATACGTTATTGGTGAAGCAATGGATCATAAAACAAATGGCAGTCGGCTAGAATGATTTTTAGTTCTTGCAACTGTTTAAAGTATTGTGCTCGGTATAGCTGTAGGACGCATGTTCATTAGTTGCTAGTCATTGACAATGGGTACTTGTCGTGGTGAGCATAAGTTAAGTATACTAGTATCAAGTTTACCTTGATTATGGCGTTAACTGATAAAATTCTACTACGTACTGATTCGTTTACATAAAGATCCGCATGTCCAAATTTTATTCTGTATGCAAATTCGTTGGCGGAGTTTGTTGTTTACTTACAACATAAAAGGAACAAGACAAAAATGCGATAACTTCTTGAGTGTAGCGAGTTCTCATTGGTCAAGACAATTACCTGTATTTATTTCAAAGCTTGCGAACATGTCTAAGCCGCACAATACATAATGATTATTATAATTAATTTTTGAACAATGCTGGGAAATCAAAACTGTAATTACTTAATAATAAAATACTCTAAAAAAACCCCGGCGATAATTACACGACCTATTTTCTAGCTAAATACAGTGTGTACTATCCCTACATGCTAAAACTATTTTACATAACCATGTGCAACATACTTTAAACTAATGATTAGGAATCTTCTAAAATTAATTGTTAAAATAAAATCGTTGTGAAGCCAAAGAGGCTTAACAGCGGAGAGACTTTAATTACTTTGCTACGTTCAAATTTTGCTTTTAAAAATTTCCCTGGTTAACTCAAATCCCTTTTGCTTTTAAAACGAAAATTTATTTGATAAATTAAATATTTTATGCCTTGTTTTAGGTATCCGGTAATCTGTTAAATCCTTCAACATAATTAATAATAAATACGCTTTCTACAAATTTTCATTTTGAACTTATTTATTTCGAAACGACAAGTTTATGCTACAATTAATTAGTTTATATCCTGTTTAGGTACCCGTTATCTTAGTATGCATTACGACCGCGTATAATGGGTTTCTCTATTGTTCCAATGTAAAGACTTGTTGAAATAAGATCGCGCACTTTCCGATAAAACTCGAGTTTTCCAGTTTCAATCGCGCTTCGATAAGCGAGAATTTGCAGTTCGAATTCGTGTGATTTGAACCATTGTTGAATTTGTTTCTACAGCTTGTGCGTCGAAGTGTTTTCTACATTATTCGTCGCCGTATTTCAAAAGCAGTGCATGTTTGTTTTTTTCTGTTCGACAACTAGGAGGTAGGTGTCTTGCGGGTATTGCTTTTTAGCTGGAGGTCGTGGTTCTTTGTTTACGTAGACCAACTGTTTTTGTCTGTAGACCAACTGCTTTTGTCCGTAGACCGCTGTTGTAGTTATGGTAGCAGGGTAAATAGATCCTGACGACCATGGCGTTGCTCTGCTGACTCACGCCCTACGGTTTCCAAGCTAAGTATCCGGACACCTACAGGTATGCAAATCGTTTTCTTTTGTGTGTGTCAATGGCATTTTCCGTATCAACGTTTGGTGCACTTACGTGATAAGAAACGTAACACTGTAGGACTATTGTTTGTTGCTGCCCTCGTAAAGTTCATGTGCTTGTATCTTTAATGTCTGTTGCCGTTGCTGTCAAAATTCTACATGTTCCTGGTTTCTTAAATGGTTCTACTCGAGAAATTTCTGTCGTATTCACAATAACAGCCGTAGCTGAAATTACGATAATTTTTAATTCAGTCTGCAAAGGTCCTGTTGAAGTTTATGAACCTATGCCTTTAATGCCTCTTTTCGTTTTTGTCAAAATTTTACCTGTTCCTGTTTTCTTAGGTGCTTTGACTCAAGAAATTTCTGTCATGCTGGCAATAACAGCCGTTGCTGAAGTGAAGATAATTTTTAATTCGGACAGAGAAGGTCCTGTGGAAGTTAGTAAACCCGTAGCTGTGATGCCTGTTGCTGTTGTCGTCAAAGTTGTACCTGATCCTCTTTCGTTAGCTGCTCTTACTCATTTTCCTGATGTTGAGAAAATTCTTTCTGATTGTGTTCCTTTATCTAGTTCTGACAAACGTCTACTTGCTTTTAGCTAAGGTTGGTGACATCCTAGCTGATGTCCTGTTATTTAATGTTGACGAAGGTCAACCCGATTCTGCTTCTTTATGTGCTGTGGATGAAGTTCTTCCTGATACTGTTTGTTCTTGTAAAGTTGATGAAATTCTGTCTGGTGCTGCTCATTTTTTTCAAGTTGATAAACTTCATTCGAGTCCTATATCTAACATTGGCGAAGTTCTACTTCATACTGTTTGTTCTTGTGACGTTGATGAACTTGTACGCGATTCTGTTCCTTTGGGTAATATGGTTGAAGTGTTACCGGATTCTGCCTCTTTTTCCTAAGTTGAGATTCCTACAGCCAATGCTGTTTTCTTTCCTAACTGTGATACTTCTAGTCCTCTATCTAACGTCGTTGAAATTTTATCTACTTCTGTCCCTCTAGCTAACGTGACTGAAGTGTGCTCTGCTTGTGCTTCTTTTCGTAAGGTTGGTTCTCGTACAGCTCATACTTTTTCCTCTTCTACCGTTCACTTTCTTACCACCAATTCTAAAAACAAACAACCTTCTTCCATAACGTGTTCTGAGTTCCATAAATTACGGCAACCACTAGTATCTGCACCATCGCCACAACTTTCCCAACTTCGTGCTACAACTCCTACACCCCTGCTGTCCCTGTTTTGCAGAAAACTGCCCATAAGAGGCAAAAATTTGTCTATACGGATTCAGAACCTGAAAATGTTGGTCGATGAAGTCATAATGTCCTTGATCTCGTTTCGTTCTCTTTCTGACGGTGTAAACGCCTTAAGCCCAATATCTAGTTATCGTGCCCCAGATTCTTATACCAACTTTGCTTTCCTTAGATTTTGATTTTTGGACGTTACGATTTTGCTATACTTGCCTGTTTTGCTAGGTTTTCTTTCGTTTTCTTGCTTTTTCTATCCCGTGTGGGTCCGTGAATAGAATAGTCCCAAGGTACGACCTGCCTGTCGTAAGAAGCGACTACAGCGGTCCAACACATACACACACACACACACACACACACACACACTTTATACACGTCCAATTTATACCAACACACTTTATACACACATACACCCACACACTTCATAAACACACAGTTCTACTTGGTTTTCCTTTCTTTTGTTTTCTCCTTGTACTCCTTGAACCCGTCTGGTTCCGGGAATAGAATAGCCCCATGGTACGACCTGCCTGTCGTAAGAGGCGACTACAGCGGTCAAACTCATACCCACACGCGCACTTTATACACGCATAACACATACAAACACCCCTCTTACACCCCCCACATACATACACACACACGCACGCACACGCACACGCCTACTCATACATAACTACAGTGGGATCCTGTTTTATTTTCTTTTGTACGATTCTTAGGTTTTTTTGGGTTTTGTACTTGGTGTTGGTGTTATTCTTTTTGATTTTTTTTCTTTCTTTTTCGTTCCTTTCGTTCCACTTTCCTTTCCCTATTCTTTTGCTGGTCTTCTTTGCTGTCGGTTCCTATACTGATTGTGTTTCGTCCATCCGCTTTCGTGGTAGGTGCTTTCTAGTCCGTTTTTATTTCTTCGGAAATCACGACTTAGTCGACTTTAGGACTAGTCAGCATTTCATTTCTTTGGTTCTTCGGTTACAATTTTTGGTTACTACAGTTTTTAGTACACCGTTTCCTTTTACCAGCGTTCCTCCTCTTTTCCTCTCGTTCTCCCTTGTTGTACCTTTGCTTACTTGAGCTTTGACCGTTGAGTTTTGTTTTGGCTTGTACTGTTGGTTTTCTTCCTCGTTCCTTTTCTTTTTTTGAGATTGATAATCGTACTGTTTCTTCAATAAAAGCATCCGTCCTTTGACGACTTTTTCAGTGTTAATGCCGTTCCATTTTAGTCCTCCCTGCTTGCTTCCATTCCTTCCTTTTTCCTCTCTTCTATTATTGGTGCTTCAAGCCGGATTTTTTTTGTTTTGTTGAGTGGTTCTTTCTTTTTGTTTTTTTTTGTTTGCGTAAGGAGCTTTCGTTTAGTTTTGAAGCGATTTTTTTTTCTTTTTCGTTTTGTTTGGGTTTTTTCTTTGTTTTTTTTGTCCTGCCCACTCTCATTATGTTTGTTTTCCTACCTCGATCTGTTAATTTTGCTGGGGGGGATTTGTTACATTCCAATTTTGTTTTAAAAAATTTCCCTGGTTAACTTAAATCTCTTTTGCTTTTAAAACGAAAATGTATTTGATAAATTAAGTAGTCTATGCCTTGTCTTAGATATCCGGTGATCTGTTAAATCCTTCAACATAATTAATAATAAATACGATTTCAACAAATTTTCATTTTGAACTTATTCATTTCGAAACGACAAGTTTATGCTACAACTCATTAGTTTATATCTTGTTTAGGTACCCGTTATCTTGGTATGCATTACGACCGCGTATAATGGGTTTCTCTATTGTTTCAATGTAAAGACTTGTTGAAATAAGGTCGTGCACTATTCGATAAAACCCAGGTTTTCCAGTTTCAATCGCGCTTTGATAAACGAGGATTTGCAGTTCGGATTCGTGTGACTTAAACCATTGTTGAATTTGCTTCTACAGCTTATGCGGCGAAGTGTTTTCTGCATTATTTGTTGTCGTATTTCAAAAGCAGTGCACGTTTGTTTTTTCTGTTCGACAACTAGGGGGTAGGTGTCTTGCGTGTATTGCTTTTTTAGCTGGAGGCCGTGGTTCTTTGTTTATGTAGACCGACTGATTTTGTTTGTAGACCAACTGCTTCTGTCCGGAAACCGCTGTTGCAGTTATGGTAGCAGGGTAAATAGAGCCTGACGACCATGACGTTGCTGTACTGACTCACCCCCGACGGTTTGCAAGCTAAGCATCCGAACACCTACAGGTATGCAATTTTGTGTGTGTCAATGGCATATTTCGTATCAACGTTTGGTGCAGTTACGTGTTAAGAAACGTAACACTGTAGGATTATTGTTTGTTGCTGCGATTTGATGGTATCGCTCTATAGGTGCGAGGTACTATTTTTAAACATGCTTGTCAAAAGAGCGCACACGTTTATTCGCTTTACTAACTAGTGTATTTTACAAAATGTGTTAGGTGAAATTTTAAAAATGCTTATCAAAAGTTCACATATTTTATTTACTACTGAGTAATTTCGTTTTGTGTGAAAAACGAGATGCGCACTTTGTATCTAAATTCCTAGATTGTCCATACAATATAATTGTTTGCTGTGAAATAAAAACATTTAATTTATTTTCTTTTTGCTTGTTTGTATAGAATCCTTTATTAATTTTTATGCGTTAACAGATAATCGTGGGCGATGTGTTTTTTTTGTTTCTTTTCGGTATGTAGGCGAATTCCCCCACTCTCCGCGTTTAATAGTTAGCCTGGTATTTACTTTTCTTCCGGCTACGTCTAGGTACATAGCAACTTTAACACCTGTTGTCAATACAGAACATGCATGCCTTGCAATTTCTTGGTAATCGTTTGTTTTGGCTCGTGCTCTATCCATTCTTGCAATTACTTTGCATTGAGCGTCATAGAATTGTACAATGCAGGAATCACACACGTCTTTCTTTAATTGGAGAATCGACAAGTTTCTATTGTGGAACCCTATATTTCTTCACAGAATATGGGGATGTCTCCTTTCCTAAACAACTTTCTTTATCAACTTAATACAAAGATCAGTCTGAGACATACATTGGCTTCATAAACAGACAGCTTAGACGTGTTTTTTCTGTTACAATCAGCCGACATTTTTTGTAACTTATCAAAAAACTTTCATCATTCAACGGAACCATTCTTGTTCTACGCACATTTTAATTTTCCTGTAATGGGTGCATTCTATAACGATGTTTTCGAACCCTCGACTGCACGGGTATTTAAAAACCTACCTCAACAAACACGTCTTAGTCATAACAAGATTATGAAAATCAAGTATTTTGTGACGTCTTGAATTAACACCTGCAGTCATGTTTAATACATTTCTTTTGTACATTTGTGTAATATATTTTTCGTTGCTACAACGCTACAAGTTCAAATCTTTTCAAAAATGAGCGAAGATATTTTCTTCTTTATTTTTGTCGCAATTTACGGATAGACCTTTTTCTTGCTTCTCTTGCAATATTGTTTCATTTTCCATCTTTTGGTATTGCGTACCTCGAAATACTCTTTCCCTTCCATTTCAAGCATTTATTAAAATTCTGTCACTATTACTCTTTCTTACTTTTTCTTATACGTTTCTTTCCTTTATTAATATACCATCCAAAATTTCCAGATACTGTGTATCGTTTAAATTTTCTACATCTGAAGAACTGTGAGGAGAAATGACCCCTCTGTTAGTCTGCAACTGTTACTGGTGTCCGAGCAAAGGTTACCCGCACAAAATCCGATTGAGAAACAAATGGTTTTATACCTGGTAGTGTTTATGGTACCATTTCACTAGATGTAGAAGTTAATTCGTAATTTCGTTTAATCCGCGTTTATGGGATGCTCCGGTGACACGGGTGCAGGCACTGTGTTCAATGATAATGGTGAGATTTCATCAGGTTATGGTAACCTTATGCATTTTGATAGG
The DNA here is from genome assembly GCA_036346225.1 of Platerodrilus igneus. NCBI lineage: Eukaryota > Metazoa > Arthropoda > Insecta > Coleoptera > Lycidae > Platerodrilus > Platerodrilus igneus. The sequence goes on along the minus strand of JARFIW010001025.1, from coordinate 1,098,418 downwards.
ATTTTTAAGCTGTGGCGGACACGGTAATCTGTTAACAAGAGGAAGTCTACTTTATACAGAGCAAAGATTATCAGGGTACAAAGAAATTCAACAATGTTGCAGTAGATTAAAAAACAAAACCTACCAAAGTTCAAACACCCTCTATTCCAGTTATCCACTTTCGCACAAAGATTTACACATAAAATTTTACAGTTGGGTGAGCTTTAGGCAATTGTATTGTATCTAAAAGTTGCTGAAAAAGGCTTGTATAACCAGTTTGATAATAAAGAACTGTTGTTGTTGCGAATAGAGTGACAATAGTGCGCTTTAAAGTCCTTTAAACGGTTTCTTTTCGCATCCCACTTACGCGCAGCCAAAATTTGAAATGGATAAAGAATTTCTTTCGTTTTTGAAAAACTTCAAGACAAACATGGTAGAACACGCAGACGTGCAAGATTAAAACTCTGCGAACCTGACTGCATAGTTAGAAAAAACAACGGAAAACCTATACCTGAGTGTAAAAGTCGTCGGATAAAGCTAGTTGACAATTACAACCAACTGAGAAATGAATTAATACAGGAAACTATTAGATCTACAGAAAAACTGGAAATTAATTTTCTGACGGCTTACAAACACAGGATGCAAAGTTCTCTAAAACATCGCGAAAAATAGAAGAAAAGATACTGGAGATGGAAGAACGGATTAATTCCCTAACAGCGCAAGCACCAGAGCCCTTAGTCACATTGACAGACATACATTAAACGATTCGATGCTGCCGCTAAATTCAACGGCTGAAACGTTGTGGAGAGGGCAACCGCGTTGATTGTTGCGTTACGAGTGAGATCTTGAATATTCTACAGATCATACCAGACCATGACCAAGGAAGCTACAGGGACTTAACACCAAGGCTGAAAATGAAGACCGGTGACTCATCTGTAAGAAGTGTACGCGCTCAACTGAAGATCCGTTACCAAAAAGCCAAGAAAATTTGGAGTAGTTTGAAGCAGATATTGCTCACTTGATGAGACTGGCCTACTCAACATCATCGGATATCATCCTAAAACAACTGTCAGTACAGACTTTTGTTGACGGGATACGTGACGGATAGATCCATCAAGCATTACAGTTGACTCGACCAAGAACCCTAGATGATGCGCTAGCTCATTACATAGCTTATACAAAGCAAACAGCTATAATAGAATTAGAGCAGGAACGCGAGAAATAAATATTAGGAAAGGGGTGAGACAGAGATATGCCGTATCCCCATTAATTTTTAACTTGTACGTTTAAGAGGCAATGCTCTCAAATGCAGGAAGACATTTGGAGTTAATGTGCAGGGACTAAAGATTGATATGCTTAGATTTGCAGATGATAGAGCGGTATTAGCATCTAGCAAAGAAGAGTTAGAAGCTACTCTTAATGAAATGGAAACAGTTTTAACAGAGAGATACGGTTTGAAATTAACAAAAATAAAACTAAAGTTCTAGTATGCAAAGGAGGGGAAGATAAATCAAAAACAAGAATACAAACAAATCATAGAAAGATTTTCCTTTTAAAGATTGTAGCACGTTTACCGTCGAGTCTACCAAATATGGTACATTGCAATTTGGCCCTACAAGTCCGTATGCATTATATGATGCAAATGTTAAGGTTAATCTTATGGACTTTTACATCCAAGTTTTGTCATTATATCTACTGTAAATTCGAACTAGTGAGTAAAATACGTAATAACAATAAAACACAAAAACCTGACGAAAATTTTAATTTTATTATATGTATTATAGTTTGTACTCTCTTGGTCTTTACTCTTGCATACGATGTTGCTTTTTCATAGTCAATCATTTTTTGATAGCAGTCCACGTATCGTCTTCTGAAGGGCTGTTCTCCAACTTGATCAATATTTTCTAATATGTGTTTTTCGGTATTTGTTGTGGGCAATTCCCCAATTGCGGACTGGTGTATCAATTAAACGAGACGTTGAAGAATGTAGCTGTATTGTACATTGTAGAGGACCAGTATCTTTTTGTAAAAGATATTTAATTATGGTTTCGCGTGTGGATAATATGGTGTATTTTGATTTCTTAGTAGGATGATATTCATTGTAAATTAGTGTAGCATTTTCAATAGCAATTGAGATTCAATCCAGAGCACCTTTTTTATACTAGAGGATTATTGTAACTGATCAACTGATGAGCAACATCAATTCCTTTTTGCCTTGGTTGTTATGCAATATAGTTGGTTTTGGTTTTGAAATACGACCTTGACAAAGGGACACATCTTTACCATGACCAGTTGACAGCAAAAACATCTCTCTTGTCACGCCATTTTAGAATAGATATGTTGTCGTTCTTTTGGGTGCCTCCGGGCGTAGTTGGTGTGCGTGTGACTACTATGCCCAAGGTCCCGAGTTCAAATCCCGACACGGTCCTCTTGAAAAATATTAGACGACTATTTTTCACAAAAATACGCTCTCGTTCGGATGAGAGGTAAGATAGAGATTCTGCGTGTGAGTATTGTCATGCCCGTTAAAGTTCTCTACCTAGTTTGGAACGGCAAGGGTTCGGTGAAATTCAAAATTTTCCAGGAAAAACTTGCTTTCCTATCAATGTAGTACCTTCAGGTGGAGTATTGGAAAATCAAATCTAGTGTCATTCTTGTATTTTACGGCAAACTCACTTCGCTGCAATTGGCATCCATAACATTTTTAGGAAACCCTTTTCTCCTTTTGCCTGCAGTTCCACAAAAATCGCTTTTGCGAGATTCCTGATACTTTGCTAGTGAAATACTTGTGTAATAATTATCGGTGATACTGCAACGACCTTCGTCCAACAGTTCTTCTGCTAATGCATTCAGATGAATTCGAACCAAATACCCGTACACTTTGTCCACTATATATTTGGTATCTCTAAGTGAATCCGTCCACAGTACCTAAGCTTGTAGATTGTTATGCTATATTTGTGCGCCTTTGAGGGTAAAAGTTGCCGAAAGGAAAGCCGTCCACGAAAAGGTACCATAGATTCGTTGACCACGACAGTTTCCACTGTATTATAAATTTTTTAGAATTTCCAATAATAGGATTCAACAACAAATTAATTTTGTTCAGTCGATCATTGTCTTTTCTCGGTTCTTCGTGGTCACAAAAATGCCAATACCTAAATATCGAACTAAACTTATTATATTACATTCCAACATTATGCAGTAGTGGATGATAATAAATATTCCCTTTTTTCCAGTATGATTCAATAGTTGGAAATGAAAGCAAACGTGTTAGTAGAGTAATACTAAGAAATTTGAGTATTCAGCCGTTCATGCGACTGTGGGGTAATGTAGATAGAGTCTTTAGATGAGAAGCACATAAGTTGGCTTGTTCTACCATCAACTTTAGAACGTGATCATCAATAATTTTACGAAAAACAGTACAAATGTCTGTATCTGAATTGAATAATAAGCTTTGGCGGATAGGTTAGTTGTGTTGTGTCCCGTGAATGATTTCCTGGATAGGTCTCTTACACTCATATACCATTCAGGAATATCTTCTTGTCGCATATTATGTTTTCTTACTCTTCTAAGTTGCGGAATTATTTATACTGGTACTGTTGCTCGTTCAGCAACATCCAACATGACACTGTCTTTGCCATCGTCTTCGTTAGACCTAAAAGTTTTTTATACTTCGTCTTTAACAATAATCGTAGTAATTCTGCATCGGATAAGACCTTATCTGTTGCGCAGACAAAAAGAAAGTAGTAAAGTAAGTGAAGAAAATCGCCCACGGCAAATACCGCAACAGAACAGAAGGATAGAATAGGAATCCAAAAAAAATGGATTCCATGGATCAAGAAAACAAACAAAGTGATTGTACCTTAAGAATAGTAGCCGTCTGCCTCTGGTTCCATTGTAACAGATGTGGAAGTGCGTACTTACACTTGCTGACGGACTGGATACCTATGAAACAATTTTACTAGAATAAGTTTTAGCTTTAACACTAAAGTATTACAGTGCCTCTTAAGGGAAAGTAGTTTTAGAACAGCACTGCATAATTTAAAAAAACGGTTGTCAAGCATTCGTAGAAAACGCCTTGCAAACAATAGCCAATTAGCGATGTGTATGGAAAAATTAGATAACAGATTGCTCTAAACCCACCTGTTTCCATTATACAGGGTGATGAAGTTATATTGAAGAATATATGTTTTTAGAATATTTTCGTTTAGGGTAGAAACTTTAACTTGAAAATAGGTACACGTTACTTGTCTACTAATACGAATTATTGATTAAGCAAAGTCTAAATATAGTTTTAAAACGAGCTGTAGTAAAACGAAGAAATATTATACTGACCATTAAAAAATTAAAAGATGATTAAATTTAAATCATGTACGTCACTAATGACTTCTTAACATTTCCAAAAGTCATCAATCAACTTTGTAGTAAATGCATTTTTCTCTTGTATTACAAGGTTTAGCAGGAGCCCTCGTAGATTAAGTCAAGTTAAATTTAGAACGAGAGATAAAAATATCATGGGTCAGACAAGTGCTTTTCTTTTGATTATAATTTTCTCAGGCTTACGATCAAATTTATATTAGTTCAAGTTGTGTTTCAAGATACTTGGGTTTTAACTATATCTATCGATGTAATTATTAGGGTTCATATCCTAAATACACCTTCCCATAGATTTATCAAGAACCGAAAGAGTCCAGAAATGTGTAAAGCGTTTTCGCTAGAATTAGTAAAAGGTATTTGCATGTGTTCCTTTAGTATTTCATCTGTTTGTAATGTGAGACGTTTATCTTGTTTATCTGTTAGTCTTCCGAATACAAATTCGTTCTACAACACTTCTAAGTGTGAAATTGGTAATTTATTGTAAGCTAACCAGATACTCAGGGCAGACGTGCCTCTGAACAAATATTTGAAATTCTTGAGTATGTTGCCACAGCTTCGGGCTGATTGACCTACATTAGGAAATAAAAGCTGAGAAGTATATAATTACTTAATTTCTTCTTTTTTTATTTGTTACGAACAATTATTTATATTGGTTTTAAATTCAATGTAGACTACTAAAGTATTACTACTATATAGGGTGCGATACGATGTTTCTAAGATCATAGATTTCGAGAAACATGCCCTATACAATTTATTCTTGTTTTGTTCTGATCTATAATACGCTGCAATTTAATATTCTCGATGACTTAACAATTATCAGATAATAAATAGCCAACAACATTTGTTTTTTAATCGAAACACCATGTAAATTTTTACATTTTAAATTTTCACGTTACTTTATTCTTATATCAGAAAGAAGAAAATGTAACGTATTGTATTTTGATGCTCATTATTTTAGGAGCTAAAGTATTTGGGTTGACAAAATGCATGATGCTACTATACCCGAAGTCCTAGGGACCCTAAAAATAAATGTTGTCCGCTGTGTAGTTTGAGCTAAGTAAATGGTAGTTTAATTGAAAACATGTACAAATTTGAATAGTATAGCTCACTATTACTTTAACCAACTTTCAATTATGTTGGTGGAACATTCAAGTACAAATTAGAAGTTTACAAGGTTCAAATCCTGTACGGGACCTTATATTTTTCGTTTTCTTTAATCACTGGTTAAATTTAAATGATCGTTTAAAATTTATATAAAGGTGTAAGTTATAATTTCAACTTATGAGCTGTAATCCCAATAATAAAGATCAACAACTATTACGGTTTGGTGCCGGTGGTTGTGAGTCTAAGATCTGTTTACTAACTAATATTTACAAAATATTGATATATGCAGGGTGAAACAATTATAAGATCAATATATATATATATATATATATATATATATATATATATATATATATACAAGTTAATAAATCTTCAAATAATTCCACGGGAAGACTGGTTGGTGAACTTCGGGAAACGTCGTGGCTTACTGCAGGCGTAGAATGCAGGAGGCGTCGACGTCCTGGTGCAGCGTACCATTCATTGAAACGTCGACGTTAGCAGATTATAATTTGAGCAGCGCTGGCTAAGGTGTGGATGTTGGAGGCGGCGGCACCGTGATGTAATGCACCATTCGTTAAGACGTCGGGATTGTGATTCAGCACACCACGTATAGAGGCGTCAGCGTCAGCAGGCTATGATTTTAGCACTGCTGACTAAGGTGTGGATGTAGGAGGTGTCGGCATCGTAATGCAGCGTATCACTCGTTGAGGCGTCGGCGTCGTGATGCAGGTTATAGTGGACTATGGGGCAGCACCGAAGTGCTGTAGAAGATGGCAGGCTATAGGACAGCGCTGCTTGTTGATCCCTTAGGTTATGAGGAGTTTTAAGTGAATGCTGATGGTTGAACACGCAGCTTCCTTTATAGTTTTTACTTCAATATGTTTGGTATGGAGGTTTTGCCTTTAACAAATGAGTATCGTTAACTAATGGGAATGTAGAGTTTAAAGTTGCTAGTTTTGATGCGTCTTTCTGGTGTTTTGCAGATTTGTTCTATTTCCAGCACGTGCATTTTGATATAGGGTAACATAAATTACCTTGTACTATGTTTGTGTTTAGTTGTGTTTTAGCAACGAATCTGGTCTCTCCTTTCCTGCTTCTGACACACACACACACACACACACACACACACACACACACACACATATATATATATATGACATATGTCATGTCATATGTCATGTGATATGTCACATGTCATATGTCATGTCCAAGACCTTATATTTTCTTTCTTTCAATTACTAGCTCGATTTGAAATAATCATTTGGGCTTTGCATAAAAGTCTAAGTTATTATTTCATCTTATTAATTACAATACGTTAGCATTTATCAACTTACCTTGTGTAAAAAAACTACCTAAAATATTTATACATATATATATATATATATATATATATATATATATATATATATATTGCTGTAATATCCCCTTAGTGGGTCGACCTATTATTTCTGTAATATCACGTGTCCTTACGTTGAGCGACCTATTTATTTTAATTGCTATAATACTAAATTAAATTATTGAACCACCATTTTAATCTTTCCTACAGCTTGTGATTATTTCCTCCTCCAGCTGTTTCTTAACGTTGCTATCAACTGGAGTTTATCATAAACAACTTTATCGACCAATGACAAAATTCAACAAGTTACCGCCTTTGCGGGTTATCTCTGCCCTACTTAATTTGTGGCTCCTCCTCTGTACTATTTCAATCTTATGACCTCGGCTAGCATATATTTGTAATTATAAAAATTCAGTAAGTTTGGATCCCATTTAATGAAACTAATGCTTTATGTACAGCTTTGACGTTATTTACAATACATTTTCAAATTAATTCACCTTTATAAATTTCATTTATCAACAACCATTTAATTTGTACTAAAAACCCAAAGTCACCAAAGAAAACTCATTATCTTTACCAACAAATGTAGAATATTCTAAATCCGTTTTCTTATTATTATTTCAATACGTATTCAACCCTTTGTTGACTTGTTTACAAGCATATAATATTTAGCCAATTTGATATTAAAAATAAAATAAAATTCTTGTAGAATCTGACCTGGTTTTATCTTTTTACGACGACGCTTCCATTGAAATTAATCTTCCCCAATTTTCGATTCCATTCAACTTATCACCATTATGGACCAACACCATTAAATTATAATTTTATACTTTAATCATTCTTGCCATAGACTTCAAATTTGTAATTCGTTCACCCCTATACTTCAAGATTATGTTCTTCTTTTCGCCTCGACATTTAAATTGTTTTATTGTAATCTTTCTTAACATCAAGCATTCTGGCCTATTTTCCCTCAGACCTCGAAGCCCTATTATTTTTATGTCTTAGTTTACGATTAATTCATAAAAATAATCCTACTTACGTTTTAAACGGTAATTTTCATATACACACTCATTTATTTCACTTTGTACCACTTGTTACGTATTATTCAGTATTACTGGCAATGCACTTGGGCCTTCATTGAGTTCAAAACTGACTTTCTTATCGCGGTGCTTGCTAATATAATTTCGAATCCCCACTGCATCCGTGGTGTGGTCTAGAACCTGTCGTTTGCTTCGGACCAATCAAATAATTTCATTTCGAATATTTTCTGATGTAATGCTCTGCGTTCGTTCATAATGCTCACCTGCCTGCAGGTGTCTTCACTTATCAACATGCTGTATTTTGATAGAATAGTCGCCTTTCCATAAACAACTGATGCAATTTTACTTTAAACTTTCATTGTTTACATGCGATTTACGCAATTTTTAATCATTTCTCTTATCAAAATGGTTAGATCTTTGTACGCATTATGTTAGCTACATGAAACTCTATTTTCACCTCCGTATTACTTAATCGTCTGAGACTCTTTTCTTAATGCGTGTCTAATTATACTTTATCATTTATACGCGTGCTTCCACTGAAAAATATTCTTATTCGCTTTACTTATGTCAACTGAACACTATCTACAGGGTATTTAATCTTTACCATCCGTTTAATACTCGTATTTCTCATTCCTACGCCAACTATGCGTCTTCCTATGTCTTTTCTGCGTCGCCCAAAACTATTTCTACTTTGTACACAGGGTGTTGCCTACTTACTATCTACTTCTATTTCTTACTTATTTCCTAAAATAACTACAATTTTCTGCTGCTTATTCTAATTACTCATTCTCTAATGACCTCCACTATGTCGTGCACCCTTAAACAACCCCTTATCACAGCATAATATATATATATATATATATATATATATATATATTATTATAACTATAATTACTTTTCTTTTACTTTTTACTTTACTTTACCTCCCTTACTATCTGTGACTCACTGTCAATCCTTCTTTCTCTATTCTTTAAAATTTTATTTTTATTTTACCCCTTTTTGTAGCGCCTTTTATGAAATGTGCACACCTAATGCACGCCCCTTACTTGCAACGTTTGGTTGGTTCTTTAATTAACGATTTATTTCAATGCCTCGACTATTTAAGCTCTTATATCTCAGGGTGTTCAACTACTTATAGTGAGTTCTGTTATAAGTAGATAAGCAAAGTCCAACCAACGTGCACAATCTTTTGTTTTAGTACTAAATTTTACTCTACTTTTGAATATGCCAAAATTTTATTAAGATCAACGTTGCTTTGTGCCAAATTGAATTACTACCAAAATTATATGACTGTTTTTGACGTTTTAAGATATATCAGCACTCACCTGGTCTATACTCCGTTCTTGGCCGCTCTAACTGCTGGCTCAAAATCCTTGTCACCGTATGCGTCTTTACACTGTTGTCCTAACTGATTGAATTTTAGTACCGCTTCCAGGTGTAGTCCTTTAATTTTATCTGCTCCCCAATACCTGAAATTATTAACCCTAATTTAGAATTTTGAATACCCTGTGCTATAACTTCCCCTGTGCTAATTCCTGCTTTTAATCCTCCACTACCAATTGTCTCTCTTCTAAAGTCCGCTCTTCGTGTTCTCACTTAAACCGTCCGCTTCTTCGTATCTTATCCAAATCTACTCGTCGTCCTAATTAAAATCGCTCGATGCCTGCGCTACAAATCTATAAATCGCTGTCCAAATCCAACTTCTTTCCTTTATATGTTTCCTCCCGATGTCCTGCTACCTTTAAATCGCCATCTAAATCCAACTTCTTTCCTTTATATATTTCCTCTCGATGTCCTGCTACAAATCTATCAATCGCTATCCAAATCTAAATTCGTTCCATGTATATTTCCCCTCGATGTCCTGCTACAATTCTATTAATCGCTAACCAAATCCAGCTCCGTTCCTTATATATTTCCTCTCAATGTCCTGCTGCCTAATATCGCTATCCAAATCCAACTTCTTTCCCTTGTAACCACTCTCAATGTCCTGCTACCTTTAAATCACTACCCAATATCGTTCCAAATCTATATAATTTTCAGTCGTTTCGCCGTCGCACAAACACCACTCTTTACACTTATTACTTTCGTTACTGTTGCTTCTTTACACTTCTTTACTGAATCAAAACTCTTTAAAAACAAATACTTTTATTAACTTCTTTTAAAATCGTAATACAAATTAGCACAGTTCGAAAAACACGTCTTTTTACAAATAAATTTCGAAAAGAACTCCCGTTGTTTACTTTCCAAGGCGACCATTTTAACTTTTTTTTGCCTACTACACTTTAAAGTACATAACTAAATCGTCCAATAACATCCTAACATTTCGTTTGTGTCGCACATACCATAGTTCATGTTCTTTTACACTATTATAGTTCACATTCAATTCTAGTATTTGTCCTAAATATTTACATTTCACCAATCACATTTGAGTTTGTTATAACTAATAATTTTGAGTTTACAAATATTGTCCAAAAGTTGATTCTATATAAAATGAAAAACCAAAATAAATCACACTTGACCCTGGATACGTGGTTGATAATAAACCTCCATAGACGCATCCGGTTTCTGGACGGCAAATGTACTTCAATGGCCTTTAAAATTCAAACTCGGTATAAACCCTTGAGCACTGTACATCTTACCACGTCACTCAGTCATTTTAATATTACCTTTTGGCACTTAATTTCAACTACCATTTTGAATGGCATTTTAGTATACGTAAAATACGGCAAACATACATATTTAAGTTTATGTGATCAAATATGTGGATTATTTTGCTTGGCATATACTACCTTGTACTAAACAACCCTTAGAACTCTTGGTAGCTACCTTATACATTAATATATATTTATATATATATATATATATATATATATATATATATATTGTGATGTTATGTAATGTTCTATATACTATCCAAGGTTAGACACACTTATTTACTACTCATATTTATGAAATATCCTATTTAAAACTAATGATAAACAAGATCGTACAAAATTAATTACTGAACTAATATCGAATGCTATTTCAGTGTGATAGAGCTTTCTGAGATTTCAAATAGGTGTTTATTTAATTTAATTTATAAAAATCAAACGTAATTCCATTTGAGGAAGCTTCTGTGGATTGTATCTAATGTTTATGTTCACTATTTGAATGGACACTACTGTTTGTAAAAGTAACACATACCACAAGATCTAAAAAAATAAGTCATTTAGCATGTTTTAGTAGAAATAAGTAGTTATAGGATGTAAAATAAATGTTTGTTTAATGTATGTTCACTATATGTATGTTTACTATATAAATTAGGTACCATAATATTTGAAACACAATTCATTAGTATTATTAGAAAATAATTATAAGTAAATGGAAAATTGAAAACAAGATGTAACAAATGGAAAGTAGGACCAAGTGATCCAAATGAAAAGTTTTGAAAGAGTGATTAGAGATGTTTGTAAATAATTGATCAAGGAGTGTAATTTAATAAATTTATAGAGGTAGTAGACAAATGAAAATTGTTTAAGAGATCTCCTAGGTGATAAGAAATAAATAAAAAGGGCTTATAAAATTTGTAATTTACAGAATAGATGTTTTTTACCTGCTCTCGTTTTTTTATTCAAGTATTAAGAGCTGAAGCTAGTTAAAAAAGGTTTTTGGTGCAACGTGTAATAAATGTAAAAGGTTTATACAACCATAAGTAGTCCTGAAGATTATTTGTTCTTCCAATGAAATGTGTTTGGCTTCCAAGCTGATGTAAATTGAGGTACCGAGAGCTAAAAATCGTCCAGGAGATTCCATTATTCTGAGCTGTGTTCCCGCAGTGATAGTTGAACGAGTCCTAAATTAGATAGCCGATTCTGAGTATCATTTTTCATTATAACATCCTTTTAGTCTTTCTAAAGCCTGAAATTAAAGCGTGAAATTTTAAATACAAAATATTAAAACTTAAATTCAACAGGTAATCGTGCACTTCCAAGTTGGTGGTCTATTTGCAGTCCAAGGTCCATTATTGTAAACACCGGCGGACTTCAATGGAATTACAGGTATAAAACAACTTAGTTCTTATATTTGTAACACTTAAAAAGCTGTATTATTCATTGAAATCTAAAAAATCTTATCAAAAGTTAAGCATTCTAACTTTGTTTATTTTCTGAAAATTGGTAGTAAAGATCACACCCAGTTTAGAGCAAGTATCTTAAAAATTAACTAGAGGGGGCTGTATCTGGCAGTGGTTAATACATAGGCATACAGTTTTGTACCCACACTGTTTGTTTATAGTTATTTAAATTCATTAAAAACCTGAGATAAGTTTCAATAAGCCGTGGCATATTATTGGTTCACAACAAAATTTACTTTTACCCATTTATCAAATAAATATAGAAATACGACACAGATATATATTAATATATATATATATATATATATATATATATATATATATATATATATACATATATATATAAGTTTGTCTTGCTTTCAATAACAAACGTATTTGTCATATATTAATTGACTTTGTTTGAATCTTGGGATATATTTCGTTCGAAATAAGTTAGTGGTTTTAGTTTAAAACATTTATTATACTTGACGTTTCGGAAAATTTGTTTCCTTAATCATAAGTTAATGTGTTTTTAGAAAACCTGTTTTGACATGTAACGTCATTTCATGTGAAAACAGGTTTTCTATAAAAAACACATTAACTTATGATTAAGGAGACAAATTTTCCGAAACGTCATATAATAAATGTTTTAAACTAAAACCACTAACTTATTTCGAACGAAATATATCCCAAGATCAAACAATAATATATAATATATATATATATATATATATATATATATATTACTCAAATTTAGACCAGGGTAGAAAATTAATTAATCACATTAAATAATTTTATTCACCGTGTATAAGGAAGCTTTGGGAAAAGGTACGCGTTATTAAAACCGTGAAGCATAAAAATTCATTCGTTTCATTAAAAATAAGGGATTTAAATTATTTACTAGACGCTTTCTATAAAAAGAAGCAGAATTAAAATGCTCAAAAGTAACCGGTATTAAACAAAATGTACAAATAATAATTAATATTTAATTAGGATTCACTAAAAATTAAAGGGTAGAAGTCAATGCCATTCATTATTATTTTAATTGAAGTTAATTGAACGATTATTAAGGTATAATAAGCATAAAAGCCGGTGGAAAGTCCAAAGTTGATAAACAAATCGCTAATAGGAAGCTTAAAATAAGTGGAATATCCCAAATCGTAGAAGTGTTATTTAGAAGTATTACGATTGAACACCTGCGTATTTTTAAAAGTCACGTTCTGCTTAAATTTTGTAGATAACAAATGGTTACAGAGAATGTTGGAGAAACCGTCGCTTAATATTCACGGGAAATGCTATTAAAGTGGGTTATTTAACAGTCCACGTGGACTGAAATAACTGATAGTAAAGAGTATCGATTTGTACCACTCAGAAAAGAGTAGATAGAGACGAATAATATGCGCAAGACAGAGACACAGATAGTAAAAGGCGTGATTTGAGCAACGTCACGAGAGCTACGATTGGTTGTAATCAGATGCCGATATGAGAGGTGTAAACGTAACGATTTCGATACAAAATTAATTAGTTGTTGCGTGCCGTGTGGAAAATTTCTCAGATTTTCAACTGGCGCGTGTGCAAAGTTAATAGAATCGCGTGCCCGACTGTCGAGAAGGGAACCGAGAATGCAAAATTCTGGAAAGTGTCCGTTGAGGGAAAAAAGCGATGTGCAGGCAAGGCGGTTATATAAACCCGGACTTTAAACAGTTTCGCTCTTAGATTTTTGATTTTTCGATACTTTAAACAGATTCGCTCTCTCTTAGATTTTCGATTTTGATTGAATACTTTAAACAGTTTGGTCTTATATTGTTGGTGATTATTGAATACTTTAAAACAGTTTGCTATTTACGTGCTACGATACAAATTAGTATGCGTTAGTGCACTTAGAAAAGAAGATACAAGATAATAAAGTCTAGTTATATTTGCGAGTATTACTGTACTAAGTATCCAAATTTGTAACGATAAATGAATAAACAAAAGTAGGCAGTTTTGGGGTATAGCGTGAAAGAAGTATGAATTTCTTTGCCATTTTTCGGGGGTTTAATAGTCAAATGTTAGTCGTAATCGTGATTGGATCCACAAAACAAGATTTTGGATATACTTAGATGAGTTCCGGAGAAGCTCTGAAACAACTTTAGATGAATGGTGGTGTAGAAAAGTTTAAAAGGCGACCAGGAATCTGAGGACGAAAACATAACCCAGTTGGAATGGTAAAATTAGCAAGGACGATGTACATTGAAGCCACGAGTGCAGTAACCTTCAGGTAAATTATACAATTTTGTTCGAATTTTGACGTTTTGGTGTGTGTTGAATAACTTTATAATTTGTTTGCTAAAAATGGACAGTAGTGAATTTGTACAAACAAAAAATTTTTAATTTTAAGGTGAAATTTTCTTGTTTAAGTAGAAAGGAGTATTTAGCATTTATGTTCTTGATTATGATGAAAATTTGGGTCTGTCTTTGAGCTCAATTAGACGAACCTGTTTAATTAACGTAAAGGGGTGGAAGATGCTCCCTTTTATTCAGACTCAGGTCTGCAAATATTGTTAAATTAATTAGTAGGCATCCTACAAGGATTTTATTTCTGGATGCAAATTAAAATGATAACAAATTTAATCTTGAAATTTTCTGATACTGAAATTTATGCTGAATTTTAATTTTGAAATTTCAACGTATTGTGAATATTAATGTAAATAGAGTTAACGTTGATGTTTGTGGTAGGAATGTGTTTGTTTTTTTTATGAATGAGGATGAAAGTTATCTAGGGGAGCAGCCGAGGCGGAAAGAGGACAGAGGCGATTATCAGAAGAGAATCACAGCAAATCGTAGCGCCCAAAAGTGAGGCTCGAGTTCAAAATAAAATTTTTTGTGATTTTATTACAGGAAACTGGCGAGGCTTTTTGTACATTTTACAGCATTTATGACGCCCAATCGGTGGGGCTCGATTTGAAAACCTTAGTTTAAGATTAATGGTGAGGTTTCACAGCAATATATATATATATATATATATATATATATATATATATATATTGCTGTGTAACCTACAAAATCCGTGAACTACGCTTTATAATCGAGCCTCACTTTTGGGCGTCAAAGAATGCTGTGAAACCACCAAAATCCGGGTACTCCGCTTTAAGAATCGAGCCCCTACGAATTGGATGTTAAAGAATGCTGTGAATCGTACAAAAAGCTATTCATTACCTTAACTGTGTTGGTCCATTGACTTTCTTCTGTTAATCGCCTCGGCTGCTCCCCTAGATAACTTTCATCCTCATTCATAAAAAAAAAAAAACACATTCCTACCACAAACACGAACGTTAACTCTATTTACATCAATATTCACAATACATTAAAATTTCAAAATTAAATTTTGGCATAAATTTCAGTATCAGAAATTTTCAAGATTACATTTATTATCATTTAAATGTGCATCCTGAATTAAAGTCCTTGTTGGATGCCTACTAATTAATATAACAATATATGCAGACCTGAGTCTGAGTACAAAGGAGCATCTACCACCCTTTACGTTAACTAACCAGGTTCGTCTAATTGAGCTCAAAGACATACCCAAATTTTCATCATAATCCAGAACATCAATACTAAATACCCTTTTCTACTTAAACAAGCAAATTTCACCTTAAAATTAAAATTTTATTGTTAGTACAATTTCACTACTGTCCATTTTGAGTAAATCAATTATAAAGTTATTCAACACACACAAAATATCAAAGTTCAAACAAAATAGTATAATTTACCTGAAGGTTACTTGCACTCGTAGCTTCAATGTACATCGTCCCTTTGTTAATCACACCATTCCAACTGGGTTATATTTACGGCTTCTGATTCTCAACGCTTTTAAAATCTTCTCCATCACCATTCATCTAAAGTTGTTTCAGGGCTTTTCCGGAACTCTCTGTGTATATCTGACCCTTGTTTCGTGGATCCAGACACGTTTATGCACCATTTAAGTATTAATACCCCGAAAATAACAAAGAACTTCATACTTCTTTCACCAATATACGCCAAAACTGCCTACTTTTGTGTATATATTTGTCGTTGTAAATTTTTACCAATTGGTACAGTGATACTAAACTTTATTACCTTGTATCTTCTTTTCTAAGTGCACTAACGTACATTCATTGTAACACGTAAAGAACAAGCTGTTTTAAATCACATAATATTCGAGCAAACTGTTTAAATTATTTAATATTAAAACCGGAAAACTAAAAAGCACTGTTTAACGCGTTCAATCAAGTCGAAGATCTAAGAGAGCTTCTTCATATTCACCTCCGTATATATAGCGGTTAGCCTGTCTGTCGGTCTGTTCCCCAAAACGGACAATTCTAAAGAATTTCGTCTGCTATGTTCCCATTCCGTAGCTCGGCATGCGATTTTTACGAATTTTGTACTCGCCCCAGTTAAATCTCAGAAAATTTCACACGGCACGCAACGTCTGAGAATACCTAATTAAATTTTATACAGAAATGTTATTTCTACCTCTCAATTTTGCCTTTTACTTTCAACCAATCGCAACCCCATGACGTTGCTCTATTCACGCCTTTTTACTATATGTGTCTCGGTCTTGCGCCTATTATCTGTCTCTCTCTACCCTGTTCTTATTAGTGCAAATTGATATTCCTTATTATCGATTATTTCAGTCCATGTGGACTATCTAGGTTAAATAACCCCGTATCGCACCTTCTCGTGAATATTAAGCCACGGTTTCTCCAAGATTCTTTGTAACCATTAATTATCTGCAACATTTACGCAGAATGAGCTTTTTAAAAATACGCAGGTGTTTAAACATACTATTAATTCTCAGAGCTTGATTTCATGGTATTTTATTGGGTTTTTCAAGTTTTTATAGATATTATATGTTACTAACGGTTCAATTAACTTCAATTACGATTATTATTAGTACATTTTTGTTTAATACCGGTTACTTAAAATAGAGTTAATTAATATAAATTTTGCACGTAATTTTTATTTGTTTCTTTACTAGGGATAATTAAATTACCCGTAGAGCTTTTTAATACTGCTTCTTTTGATATAAAGCGTCTTGTACGTGATTTAAATCTCTTATTTTTAATAAAACGAATGAATTTTTATGCTCCACGGTTTTTTTAATAAAGTGTATTATCTAATAAAAAATTATTTGATGTGATTATTTAATTTTCTACCCTGGTCTAAATATGAGTATTATATATATATATATATATATATATATATATATATATATATATATATAACACGCTCACTCCCATCCGTGCTCGCGCGCCAACGCACTCACACGTTCGGCAAGTATAAATAGTCAAGCCAATTAGTCGTCGGTTTCAAAATCTGTCCATTGAAAGTGAAGGTTGCAAAAACGTGGTGTTTTAAGTAAAGTGTCATGTCACTGACGATAACTGACCTTGTAAGATACAAAAATAGGCAAAAAGTAACTTGACCGATACGTAAGTTGCTTATCTAGTAACAATACCATTGTTAATGACAGTAAACAGTTGATGCTTTTAGCAACCAGCATTCAAATAAATTTTTTCTGGTAATTTTGCGGTCTCTAGGAGAATTTTCTGTACATTTTACAAAATTAATTGGTTTTATACTAGTATGTTTTCCGAGACGACTTTAAAATACACTCAAGCACGTATTTTAATACTACATTTGTCCTATAAGAGCATGCAAGAATCAGTTCTTGTATCCAATTAAAAATATTTGATTAGAATCCATAATCTATAGCAATAAATTTATGCAAAAAGTTATTTTCCAGACAATATATCATAGCTTAAAATTACATTTTGTGCTGCTCGCGCGTCTATACAATATTTCGATGCATTCGTTAAGCGTCCCATGAACTAAATTGTGGGTTTCTGTTTAATTTTGGTAATTTGTACGTGCTCATTGTATATTTAAGTTACGCTAACAGCTTTCGAAGGGAAGACTAAATTTAGTACCTTCGAATTAACCTGAAATGCTTGCTTCCGTAGTTTGTATGTGTTCACAGGAGTACATCAACAAACAAAGTCGAAACGTAAATTGTTAGTTATTTTCAACACGTGAACTTGTATGGCGTTAACTACTTAAATATTTTTAACATTTGTTCTCGAAATACCATAAGTCAATTCTCCTACGCTACGAAATATAAATTCAAAGGTACTAGAAAAATGAGAAGCCGCCGGTGTTTAATGGTGTATATAAAAAGTATATGGTAAAAAGATGTATCAGTTTCACATCAAGATTCTTGTAAATGTCTGTATATTTCTTTATTATAAGTTGGGTGCGTTTGTGGTAGCAATGGGTTTTAAGTTACACTGAGGTATTTATCCTTACCTGGCTTCAAAATTCCATGTATACAATCGTTTCGCAGCGCACCTTTTTCTAAATTTCTAAAAATAAATACAGATTTCAACTACATGTTTTCGTGCACTTTATCTTGTATCATGGGTACTTTCAAGATCACGTGATTACTTATACGGCTGTATAGATTTGCTGTTTATTTATACGAAGTGACGTGAAAAATAGACCAATCTGAGGAGCTTCAGCTACAGGGAAACAGGTCAACCGATGTTTTCTCCTTACAAATTATCACAAAAACAATTTTTCATTTGAAACCGACTACAAAGCTGTCTCAACACGGCTGCTAAGCAGTACTTTATCATAAAGTCTCATACAGCATTCATTGTTGAATTTGGTTAGATGGCATTTACAATTTTTTCACTTTTAATATACCGTGAGTGATATTATTCCAATTCGGGGTGTATACATAAAAACTATATTTCCATTGTTATAATCTCATTATTATTAATTTTGTTAATCACAGGCAAATATGGAAAAGGGCCGAATGTAACAATCACTTTGACTTTTACCCAGAGAAATTTATATAAAAGCAGATATTAAATAATACTGATTAACTAGTCAGTACTGAACGTTATAGCTTGCTACGTACCTAAACGTAGCCGGAAGAAAAGTAAATACCATGCTAACTATCAAACGCGAAGAGGCGGGGATTCACCTAAATACAAAAACAAACAAAAAAAAATAAAGTACATCGCCCACAATTCTCCATTAACACAAAAATAAATAAAGGATTCTGTACAAACAAGCGAAAGCAATAGATTAAGTGTTATTATTTCACAGCAAACAATTATATTGTACGGACAATTTAGGAATTTAGATACGAAGTGCGCATCTCGTATTTCACACAAAATAAAATTAATCAGTGGTAAATAAACCTGTGAGAGCTTTTGTCAAGCGTTTTTAAAATTTCACCTAATACTTTTTGTAAAATAAATAATTAGTAAGAAAGAATTAACGTGTGGGAGGTTAGTCAGACATATTCTAACTCGTACATAGTACCGTTTATAAAATAAACCAATCAGTATAAAAGAATAAGCGTGTGTCCGTCCAACATTTTTAACAATAGTATATCACACCTGTAGAGCGATAATATCGATTAGCAGCAACAAACAATAGTTCTACAATGTCACGTTTCTTGTCACATAACTACACCAAACGTTGATACGGAATATCAACACACACAAAAGACAGCGAGTTGCATACTTGTAGGTGTCCGGATACTTAGCTTGCAACCCGTCGGGGGTAAGTCAATACAGAAACGCCGCGGTATTCAGGAACAACGAACAGGTAGGCCTACACAAAGAAAGAACCCATTTGGCCTCATGCTAAAAAAGCTAAAATGAGAATCTGATTAGAATGGGTGCGCGAGTTAAGGTTCAGACCTTTGGAGCGATATTTTCAAAAAACATTTTCAAACTTTTAACAAATTTATTTATTCTAAAACAGAAATTATCAGGGAATTCTGAATAACTGTATAAAATAACTTTAAATCGAAAATAATTAATTGAAATAAGGCGAGTAGTCTAGGTAAACAACAATGCAAAAGCTGTAGTACTCAGACTGACTGCCGAGCCTTGAGCTCCCGGGCTTTTTATAATATCCTGCCCCCTCACATGGCTGTGGGAACTTGCACATCTTATGTCTGCTATACTCTTAATTCTACACTTTATTACATTGTAACAATCTTATTTATAGGTAATTGCGGTATGTTAACCGTCTGTGACCTGCCACCTACAGTATCACTGTCCTCTCGGATACAAAGTTGCATATCCGTTCTCATGAACTGTTAGTAACCTGTTTGGGTTATCCTTGTATTACATTGTTGCAATTAACTTATAATTTATTTAACAATTGCTAATAATTTCTATTAGATTCCATTATTCAATATATATAAGTAAATTGGGGGATACATAACTCGCGTGGGGAACTCACCAATACACGGAAAGCACCTCCTAGTTGTCGAACAAAAAAAAACAAACGTGCATTGCTTTTAAAATACGGTGACAAATAACGTGGAAAATATTTCGACGCACAAGCTACAGAATCAAATTCAAACATTGGTTCAAATGACACGAAATCGAACTGCAAATCCTTGCTTATCGAAACGCGGTTTAAAACTGGAAAATACACTATCAAATAATAGTAGGATGTATCATATCGATAAGTCTTTAGATGGGAAACACAAGAGAAGCAATTATACGTTATCGGAAAATTTAACAAACTAACGGATACCTAAAACAGGATATAAAATATTTAATTGTAGCATAAACTTGTCGTTTCAAAGCAACTAGATTTAAGTTGAGGAATTATTAGAGAGCGTATTTATTATTAATTATGTTGAAGGATTAAACAGTAGCAACGGAATTTATTCAGCAGGTATTGAATTAACCAGGAAAAATTTAAAAACAAAATTGGAACGTAACAAGCGGAATTACTGACCTTTAGTTGTAATAATAATATGAATTGCCACCGTATTTCAAAAGCAATGCACGTTTGTTTTTTCTGATCGACAACTAGGAGGTGTCTAGCGCGCATTGGTGTCTTCCCGCGCGTACCCATTCTAATCAGATTCCCTTTTTAGCTTTTTCTTAGCTGGGGGCCGATTTGGGTTTTTCTTTATGAAACCATGGCGTTGCTGTGCTGACTCATCCCCGACGGTTTGCGAGCTAAGTATCGGGACACCTACAAGTATGCAACTCGTTTTCTTTTGTGTGTGTCAATGGCATATTCCGTGTCAACGTTTGGTGTAGTTGCGTGACATTGTAGAACTATTATTCGTTGCTGCTAAGGTGTGGTGCCTTGGTTGAAAATGTTGGACAGACATACGCTTACTCTGTTACGCTGATTGGTTTATTTTACAAACGGTACTACGATTTAAAAGATGCCTGACAAAAGCTCCCACACGTTAATTTTTTCTTACTAATTAGTTATTTTATGAAAAGTATTAGATGAAATTGTAAAAACGCTTGACAAAAGTTCTCACTTATTGATTTAATACTGATTATAATTTTATATACTATATATATATATATATGTATATATATATATATATATGTATATATATATATATATATATATCAATCCATACTAAAATCCACAGAACTGACTCGTCCCACTCGTAAATTAATCCTTCAGCAAATAATTATACCTATCCTAAGCTATGCAATTGATTCCTGGTACCCGTTAACAACACCCCATTCCCGCAGAAACCTAAATCCAATTATAAGACCTTTCCTATTATTTTCTACAAGAGCATACAGAACCTCCCCCACCTCTGCATTATACACTATCTTGAAACAACCACCTCTAAACATCCGGTTTCAATCCAAAGCCCAAATCCGCAACCTTAAGAACAAAACACCAATACAATTCTACCCGCAGAATACGAAGCAAAAAATACGGATGGATGTCCCAAGAAGAGGTGCCCTTTCAAACACAAGCAGCAAGCGACCCCAGAAGGGTCCAACGCCGCCACACGACGGTGACGCCCGTCACCGCCACACCAACTGCAGCTAAGCAGTTCACAGACGAATCCTTGGCCAGCAGCCTTTGGGAAGGATTCCCACCAGTGATCAATGGGTCCGCACCGCCTACTGCCGCCACCGGCACCAGCCCATTCTCACTGAACATAGAGACAGAAAGGTATACTTACGGACAGATGTCTCAAGAAGAGGTGTCCTTTCACTCGCAACAAGCAGCAAGCGACCACAGAAAGGTCCAACGCCGCCACACGACGGTGACGCCCGTCACCGCCACACCAACTGCAGCTAAGCAGCTCGCAGCCGAATCCTTGTCCAGCAGCCTTTGGGAAGGATTCCCACCAGTGATCAATGGGTCCTCACCGCTTACTGCCGCCACCGGCACCAGCCCATTATCACTGAACGCAGAAGCATGCAGAGCACGAGCTAACTACACAGCCCGTGTCGAGCAGCCTAATATTGTGCAAAGCGCACAAACAGGAAGGAACACCTATGGATCGATGTTTCATGAAAAGGTGTCCTTTCAACCGCAACAAACAGCGAACAACCCCAGAAAGGTCCAACGCCACTACACGACGGTGACGCCCGTCGCCGTCCAACCAACTGCAACTACGCAGTTCACAGACGAATTCTCACCCAGCCGCCGTTGGGAAGAATTCCCTCCAGTGATGAATGGATCAGCACCGCCTACTGCCGCCACCGGCACCAGCCCATTATCACTGAACGTAGAAACACGCAGACCACGAGCTAACCACGCAGCCCGTGTCGACCTGCCGAATATTGTGCAACGCGCACAAACAGAAAGGAGTGCCTATGGACGGACGTCCGAGGAAGAGGCGCCCTTTCAACCACAAGCAGCTGACGATCATGGTGAAGTCCGACGCTGCCGCACAAAACGCAAACGTAGATACTTCAACCACAAAACCCCGCCGCTTCTTCGCAACAACATAGCTACGCTACCATCTTCAGCGAGGGGAATATTACACTCATGATCGCATGCAATGCACTGAGCGGGCAACGAAACGTAAGTTTGACTATATCAGAGTACACGTGCTGAACACAGAACAACTTTTACCAAGAATTAGAAACCAACATTTTCAAATTTTGAATAATCAAAATTTACAATCTAAAACTAACAAAGCAATTCATTGGTTAACTTTCTGATAAGCGTTTTTCAACACACGATGGATAGAGACCTAAAGACTATAAATACGAATTTTATTTCTGCATAAATCAGTCCTAGTGCTCATCATAGCCTGGGGTTCACCTCCTCCACCTGCAGTGCTCCTCATAGTCTGCAGACCTTTCCAAATAATCCTAAGCGCAGTGCTCACCATAGCCTGCGTCCTGCCTTAACGTTACCCTATCCGTCGCCGTACCTGGAGGCCGTCGTCGTAATTCATTAACACACAATTAACAAGCACGTACGAACGTTCAGCTCCATTTCATACTGCTCCGACGTCGTTATTGTGATTACACCAGTCAAGCTCTACCACAGGGACGACATCCCGTAGAAGCATCAACCCACGACGCCGTCGAAGATTCCAGAAGACGCCGAATACCTTCTGAACCTTTGCTTTTTGTATATATTTGTAAATAGTAGTTTTAAGTGTATATAATTTTCAGTTCATAATTGCTTTAACGTAATTGCTACCCACCACTAAACACACGAAGATTACCGACGAGGACCGAACACCACCGAAGATGTCTGGACCTCGCCGACCTGTATATATGTCTTAATCTTCGCTGTTAAGTTCACACGGGGCATCTGAATCAACATCCGAAGCTTCCCGAAGAAAGCCGAAGCCTTCCGAAGACCTACACACCCTACTAAATGGTGCATACAGTTACTCCTGGCTCCACCGCCCCAGGAAATCATCAGAAGCCATCCTAACAATTGAAACCATTTAATTTCACTTTTATGATTATGTTTATTTTGGATTTATAATGACTTTTTCTTATGTTTATTAAACAGTGAACTAAGCCCAGCCTACTTAGTTACAGACGCCGCCCCCATCGAACAATACCAAACGATAACAATATAAGGTCAAGGAAGGAAAGTTGCTTGTGTTAGAGGCGTCTCGCGACAATCATGAGGATTCCTTTGACTAGTTTACTCCGGTTCAAAACGAATAATTAAAACATATAAACAATAAAATAAAACTAAGCTAAAATTATTATATAAAAATGAATTCAAATTAATTTCCTAGAACAAAAATAATTAAATAATAAATATAAAATTTTTTGTAAAAGATGAACTCAATTAAACACAGACACAAGCAATTTTAATTAACTAATTGGTGAATCATTTTCCATAAATCAGAAAAATTATAACTGCAAGAATTCAAATAATTTGTTTAAAGTGTTTTTACCTAAAGAGTGTACGTTTTAACAAGTTTTTATGAAAAAAATTAGGTTGGCAACGGTTTTTGTAGTTTAATGGTAGATATTCTAATATTATTTTTGGACGCAAGGAAGTTGACATTAATTAAGAATGTAAAAAATTTGTAATTGCTCGGTCTGGATAACGGCAACCAAATTACTGACTCTAAACATCTTTATGCGCTTAAATATTTATTAGTGCGGAAACTTGTTTTGTATAGCTTTCATATTATTTGTGCTGGTTGGTTTGCTATCTGTAGGTGGTAAATTTTTAATCCTACCAAAGGGCTGATATAAGATTTTGACTTAGAAAGTTCTACTGGGAGTAGGCTTTGTCTCATTAACTTTGTCCTCCGCGTCGGCGGCGGCATAAAGTAGCGGACTTGGTGAACAGCGTCGCTAGCGTCGGCGTCGTTCTGATCTTGTAGGCTTACAAAAAGCGTCCGAAGAGTTGCCTTGAGCTGCAAACTATGGGTCAGCACTGCAAGAGCGTGCAATTATCCCAGGCAATAGGTCAACTCCGATTAACTGTCTTTCCATGCAAATTCTTCTTCTTTTATACTTGTTACATTTTCTTAGCTAATTTGGTCATTAACCAATAGCCTTTCAGGAATTTAACAATAAGTGGAGCAATCTAACTCAGATGCACAATGTACATAGTTCTGCTGGGAGGAACTTTCGCGTAATTTTCGATATATTTCGCCGACATAGTGCTTGCACTATTAATGTGCTTTCTAACGGGAACGCAAATCACCACTAGGGCCAAGAACATTGAAGACGCCATCATCGTATCTGAAGTTAAAGACCCTTGCAAGCGAGTCATCGCCAAGGACGCTTCGGAGAAGGCCTGAAACGACGGCTACACTGTGTCAAAGAAGAGAATCAGTAAGAAGCAGAAGACGACCAACTATATATTTTTTATTTTCCAATGCTCCACCCGAAGGTGTTTCATTGGCCAAGAAACGAGTTTTTTTACCTGGAAATTTTGAATTTTGACGAACCCAACTATTCCACTATCAAAACAAGCCTTTCATGGTGGCATTGAGGATATACCGGAAAACATCGCGGCCATAGACGTCCGAAATGAACTCATCGCACGCGGGCTCCAAGTACTATCAAGCTGCGGTCAAGACAAGTCTTGTTTCTGGTCATGATCACTTTGACAAAGTCCACCGAGGCGAAAAGAATTTTCAAGATTTTACACGTGTTGCACTTGCGAGTTTGTTTGTTTGTTCGTTTATTGTTTGACACTAAACCTAGGCCAATGGCCTATCCTAGTGAATCGATGCATAAATTCTTATTTACAAAACATAAAATCATAAACTTTATCGCCGGTTTGATCCGAGGTGTAGCTGGTGCTGGAGAATCTGTTGTGTAGTGTAATGTTGTGAGGGTGGGGATGATGGTGTAAAGGGTAATAGTTTTAGAGATGGATTTTGAAGGGGATTTGAGCTATTTTATTGTATGAAAGGTTAGTGGATTTTATTAAGGAAATGGTTAAATTGGGTTGGATAATTTGTTACTAGGAACTTTATACTGGGTAATGGAACAAAAGGATCTAGTGGGATTGCGTGTTTTAAGTGAAGGACGGAGTTGGGGAGCATAAGTATATTAGGTGGTGGAGGTTTCAGGAATATTTTGATTAGAGCAGGGACAGTAAGGAGAGGGGATTAATTGGAGTAATGTAATTTCTGTCGGAATTTGCCGTGGCCTATCAGGAATTAAATCGTGGATCGGTTGAAGTAGGAGATATGGTCGGGAATGTCCGTGATTTTCGGGGGAAATGTCGTTTGTGTGTCTGCCGGTGGAATCGTTGTCCCATTGGTTTTGCCATGTGTTTGTTAGTGAATCATTTATTAGGTTTATTATGTTTGTCGTCATTGCTTCGTATTCTGCGGGTAGAATTGTATTGGTCTTTTGTTCTTAAGGTTGCGGATTTGGGCTTTGGATTGAAACCGGATGTTTAGAGGTGGTTGTTTCAAGATAGTGTATAATGCAGAGGTGGGGGAGGTTCTGTATGCTCTTGTAGAAAATAATAGGAAAGTCTTATAATTGGATTTAGGTTTCTGCGGGAATAGGGTGTTGTTAACGGGTACCAGGAATCAATTGCATAGCTTAGGATAGGTATAATTATTTGCTGAAGGATTAATTTACGAGTGGGACGAGTCAGTTCTGTGGATTTTGGTATGGATTGATATATATATATTCCTTGATCTTATATTGTTATCGTTTGGTATTGTTCGATGGGGGCGGCGTCTGTAACTAAGTAGGCTGGGCTTAGTTCATTGTTTAATAAACATAAGAAAAAGTCATTATAAATCCAAAATAAACATAATCATAAAAGTGAAATTAAATGGTTTCAATTGTTAGGATGGCTTCTGATGATTTCCTGGGGCGGTGGAGCCAGGAGTAACTGTATGCACCATTTAGTAGGGTGTGTAGGTCTTCGGAAGGCTTCGGCTTTCTTCGGGAAGCTTCGGATGTTGATTCAGATGCCCCGTGTGAACTTAACAGCGAAGATTAAGACATATATACAGGTCGGCGAGGTCCAGACATCTTCGGTGGTGTTCGGTCCTCGTCGGTAATCTTCGTGTGTTTAGTGGTGGGTAGCAATTACGTTAAAGCAATTATGAACTGAAAATTATATACACTTAAAATTACTATTTACAAATATATACAAAAAGCAAAGGTTCAGAAGGTATTCGGCGTCTTCTGGAATCTTCGACGGCGTCGTGGGGTTGATGCTTCTACGGGGATGTCGTCCCTGTGGTAGAGCTTGACTGGTGTAATCACAATAACGACGTCGGAGCAGTATGAAATGGAGCTGAACGTTCGTACGTGCTTGTTAATTGTGTGTTAATGAATTACGACGACGGCCTCCAGGTACGGCGACGGATAGGGTAACGTTAAGGCAGGACGCAGGCTATGGTGAGCACTGCGCTTAGGATTATTTGGAAAGGTCTGCAGACTATGAGGAGCACTGCAGGTGGAGGAGGTGAACCCCAGGCTATGATGAGCACTAGGACTGATTTATGCAGAAATAAAATTCGTATTTATAGTCTTTAGGTCTCTATCCATCGTGTGTTGAAAAAACGCTTATCAGAAAGTTAACCAATGAATTGCTTTGTTAGTTTTAGATTGTAAATTTTGATTATTCAAAATTTGAAAAATGTTGGTTTCCTAATTCTTGGTAAAAGTTGTTCTGTGTTCAGCACGTGTACTCTGATATAGTCAAACTTACGTTTCGTTGCCCGCTCAGTGCATTGCATGCGATCATGAGTGTAATATTCCCCCTCGCTGAAGATGGTAGCGTAGCTATGTTGTTGCGAAGAAGCGGCGGGGTTTTGTGGTTGAAGTATCTACGTTTGCGTTTTGTGCGGCAGCGTCGGACTTCACCATGATCGTCAGCTGCTTGTGGTTGAAAGGGCGCCTCTTCCTCGGACGTCCGTCCATAGGCACTCCTTTCTGTTTGTGCGCGTTGCACAATATTCGGCAGGTCGACACGGGCTGCGTGGTTAGCTCGTGGTCTGCGTGTTTCTACGTTCAGTGATAATGGGCTGGTGCCGGTGGCGGCAGTAGGCGGTGCTGATCCATTCATCACTGGAGGGAATTCTTCCCAACGGCGGCTGGGTAAGATGCCTGACAAAAGCTCCCACACGTTAATTTTTTCTTACTAATTAGTTATTTTATGAAAAGTATTAGATGAAATTGTAAAAACGCTTGACAAAAGTTCTCACTTATTGATTTAATACTGATTATAATTTTATATACTATATATATATATATATATATATATATATATATATATATATATATATTATATATATATATATATATATATATATATATATATATATATATATATATATATATATATATATATCAATCCATACCAAAATCCACAAAACTGACTCGTCCCACTCGTAAATTAATCCTTCAGCAAATAATTATACCTATCCTAAGCTATGCAATTGATTCCTGGTACCCGTTAACAACACCCCATTCCCGCAGAAACCTAAATCCAATTATAAGACCTTTCCTATTATTTTCTACAAGAGCATACAGAACCTCCCCCACCTCTGCATTATACACTATCTTGAAACAACCACCTCTAAACATCCGGTTTCAATCCAAAGCCCAAATCCGCAACCTTAAGAACAAAAGACCAATACAATTCTACCCGCAGAATACGAAGCAATGACGACAAACATAATAAACCTAATAAATGATTCACTAACAAACACATGGCAAAACCAATGGGACAACGATTCCACCGGCAGACACACAAACGACATTTCCCCGAAAATCACGGACATTCCCGACCATATCTCCTACTTCAACCGATCCACGATTTAATTCCTGATAGGCCACGGCAAATTCCGACAGAAATTACATTACTCCAATTAATCCTCTCCTTACTGTCCCTGCTCTAATCAAAATATTCCTGAAACCTCCACCACCTAATATACTTATGCTCCCCAACTCCGTCCTTCACTTAAAACACGCAATCCCACTAGATCCTTTTGTTCCATTACCCAGTATAAAGTTCCTAGTAACAAATTATCCAACCCAATTTAACCATTTCCTTAACAAAATCCCACTAACCTTTCATACAATAAAATAGCTCAAATCCCCTTCAAAATCCATCTCTAAAACTATTACCCTTTACACCATCATCCCCACCCTCACAACATTACACTACACAACAGATTCTCCAGCACCAGCTACACCTCGGATCAAACCGGCGATAAAGTTTATGATTTTATGTTTTGTAAATAAGAATTTATGCATCGATTCACTAGGATAGGCCATTGGCCTAGGTTTAGTGTCAAACAATAAACGAACAAACAAACAAACTCGCAAGTGCAACACGTGTAAAATCTTGAAAATTCTTTTCGCCTCGGTGGACTTTGTCAAAGTGATCATGACCAGAAACAAGACTTGTCTTGACCGCAGCTTGATAGTACTTGGAGCCCGCGTGCGATGAGTTCATTTCGGACGTCTATGGCCGCGATGTTTTCCGGTATATCCTCAATGCCACCATGAAAGGCTTGTTTTGATAGTGGAATAGTTGGGTTCGTCAAAATTCAAAATTTCCAGGTAAAAAAACTCGTTTCTTGGCCAATGAAACACCTTCGGGTGGAGCATTGGAAAATAAAAAATATATAGTTGGTGTAGCCGTCGTTTCAGGCCTTCTCCGAAGCGTCCTTGGCGATGACTCGCTTGCAAGGGTCTTTAACTTCAGATACGATGATGGCGTCTTCAATGTTCTTGGCCCTAGTGGTGATTTGCGTTCCCGTTAGAAAGCACATTAATAGTGCAAGCACTATGTCGGCGAAATATATCGAAAATTACGCGAAAGTTCCTCCCAGCAGAACTATGTGCATTGTGCATCTGAGTTAGATTGCTCCACTTATTGTTAAATTCCTGAAAGGCTATTGGTTAATGACCAAATTAGCTAAGAAAATGTAACAAGTATAAAAGAAGAAGAATTTGCATGGAAAGACAGTTAATCGGAGTTGACCTATTGCCTGGGATAATTGCACGCTCTTGCAGTGCTGACCCATAGTTTGCAGCTCAAGGCAACTCTTCGGACGCTTTTTGTAAGCCTACAAGATCAGAACGACGCCGACGCTAGCGACGCTGTTCACCAAGTCCGCTACTTTATGCCGCCGCCGACGCGGAGGACAAAGTTAATGAGACAAAGCCTACTCCCAGTAGAACTTTCTAAGTCAAAATCTTATATCAGCCCTTTGGTAGGATTAAAAAAAATTTACCACCTACAGATAGCAAACCAACCAGCACAAATAATATGAAAGCTATACAAAACAAGTTTCCGCACTAATAAATATTTAAGCGCATAAAGATGTTTAGAGTCAGTAATTTGGTTGCCGTTATCCAGACCGAGCAATTACAAATTTTTTACATTCTTAATTAATGTCAACTTCCTTGCGTCCAAAAATAATTTTAGAATATCTACCATTAAACTACAAAAACCGTTGCCAATCTAATTTTTTTCATAAAAACTTGTTAAAACGTACACTCTTTAGGTAAAAACACTTTAAACAAATTATTTGAATTCTTGCAGTTATAATTTTTCTGATTTATATAAAATGATTCACCAATTAGTTAATTAAAATTGCTTGTGTCTGTGTTTAATTGAGTTCATCTTTTACAAAAAATTTTATATTTATTATTTAATTATTTTTGTTCTAGGAAATTAATTTGAATTCATTTTTATATAATAATTTTAGCTTAGTTTTATTTTATTGTTTATATGTTTTAATTATTCGTTTTGAACCGGAGTAAACTAGTCAAAGGAATCCTCATGATTGTCGCGAGACGCCTCTAACACAAGCAACTTTCCTTCCTTAACCTTATATTGTTATCGTTTGGTATTGTTCGATGGGGGCGGCGTCTGTAACTAAGTAGGCTGGGCTTAGTTCATTGTTTAATAAACATAAGAAAAAGTCATTATAAATCCAAAATAAACATAATCATAAAAATGAAATTAAATGGTTTCAATTGTTAGGATGGCTTCTGATGATTTCCTGAGGCGGTGGAGCCAGGAGTAACTGTATGCACCATTTAGTAGGGTGTGTAGGTCTTCGGAAGGCTTCGGATTTCTTCGGGAAGCTTCGGATGTTGCTTCAGAGGCCCCGTGTGAACTTAACAGCGAAGATTAAGACATATATACAGGTCGGCGAGGTCCAGACATCTTCGGTGGTGTTCGGTCCTCGTCGGTAATCTTCGTGTGTTTAGTGGTGGGTAGCAATTACGTTAAAGCAATTATGAACTGAAAATTATATACACTTAAAACTACTATTTACAAATATATACAAAAAGCAAAGGTTCAGAAGGTATTCGGCGTCTTCTGGAATCTTCGACGGCGTCGTGGGGTTGATGCTTCTACGGGGATGTCGTCCCTGTGGTAGAGCTTGACTGGTGTTATCACAATAACGACGTCGGAGGAGTATGAAATGGAGCTGAGCGTTCGTACGTGCTTGTTAATTGTGTGTTAGTGAATTACGACGACGGCCTCCAGGTACGGCGGCGGATAGGGTAACGTTAAGGCAGGATGCAGGCTATGGTGAGCACTGCGCTTAGGATTATTTGGAAAGGTCTGCAGACTATGAGAAGCACTGCAGGTGGAGGAGGTGAACCCCAGGCTATGATGAGCACTAGGACTGATTTATGCAGAAATCGAATTCGTATTTATAGTCTTTAGGTCTCTATCCATCGTATGTTGAAAAACGCTTATCAGAAAGTTAACCAATGAATTGCTTTGTTAGTTTTAGATTGTAAATTTTGATTATTCAAAATATGAAAAATGTTGGTTTCCTAATTCTTGGTAAAAGTTGTTCTGTGTTCAGCACGTGTACTCTGATATAGTCAAACTTACGTTTCGTTGTCCGCTCAGTGCATTGCATGCGATCATGAGTGTAATAATATCCCTTGAAACATTCTTTTACTTCGGTCGGTGGAATGCAATGAAAAACGAATACTTAGTTTCTAAAAGACCGTACTTCTAAAAACAAGGAAAATTAAAATATGATAAAGATGACTTATAGCATATCTGCATAGTTCCTGGCTAACCAGAGACACAATGCCGATATCCCACTCTATTTTAATAAATGGTTCCTATTCGGATTCTAGGGAAACACAAAAACCCACTGGAGAAAATGGAACAAAGAGAAAAAGAAAAAGCAGCCAAAGAGAAAGAATACTCTTCCAATCGAAATATAGCACACGCGAAGTCGTTTGAGGGTAGATAAGTTAGAAATATCCAGGTTAAAGCTGAATTTGGTAGGGTTTAGTGTTTTAGTTTAATTGTAGTAATCTTTCGCAAGTAATACTGCTGTTGAATAGAAGCGGGGGATAGGAGAAACTGCCCAGCAATTTCATAACGGAGTTTCTCCTCTTAATCTTAGAAATCGTCTGGTCGCCGAGTCGTGTAACCTTGAATAAGGGTATAACTAATATTTTATGATTGATTCTAGTATTATTTGATGTAGTGAACAATTAATAATCTGTGGAGTGCCACAGTGGAATTCTTGACAATTTAAAATATTGAAGGCCAACGGTTACGGTGACCAAAAACGCTAAACCACCCATTTTAAGCAAATGAAGGAAAATCGGTCATCCAAATTAAATATTTATAGCTAGATAAATGTATTATTAGTACACTTTTTCAACACAACAAAAATAGCTATGACTGATTTAACATATTGGTAACTCACGTTTCTTTTCCGCAGACTGAACATGCTTGAAGAGTCTATACGCTGCTTCTTTAACTTGTATGTGTGTGACTACTACGCCCAAGGTCCCGGGTTCGAATCCCGACACGGTCCGCTTGAAAAATGTTAGGCGATCATTTTTCACAAAAATACACCCTCGTTCGGATGAGAGGTAAAATGGAAGTTCCGTGTGTGAGTGTTGTCACGCACGTTAAAGATCCCTACCTTGCTTGGAACAGCAAGGGTTCGGCAAAATTCCAAATTTTCCTGGTAAAAAAACTCGCTTCCTGGCCATTGTAGTACCTTCGGGTGGAGCATTGGAAAATCAAATGTAATGCTTCTTTAACTGCAATCGTACTAACTCGCTGTTGACTGGTAAGAAGATTGAAGAAGATTGCTGTGAGTAGTAGAAAGTGTGGTGACACACTTCATATACAAATAGAAAATTCTTTACGAGATGGGAGTAATTTCACAAGGTGCGTGTAAGCCATTGTACACCCAAGCATCACATTGGGCGTGCAATGAATAGGAAAAGTGATGGTACGATTCTCAGCAACAAACAATAGTCCTACAGTGTCACGTTCCATATCACGTAACTACACCTAAGGCTGATACGGAATATGCCTTTGATATACACAAAAGAAAACAAATTGTATACCTGTATGTGTCTGGATACTTAGCTGGCACGCCTCGGGAGTGAATCAGCACCGCATCATCACGGTCTTTGGGATTTATTTACCCTGTTACCATAACGGCACTGGCGATCTACAAGCAACAGCAGTTGATCTGTGTCAAAGAGTAGATAACGTTTCATCAACGTCCGATAAAGTAATAGAATCAAGTAAGACAGAGTAGGAACAGACAAAACCTCAGCCACAATAGGAACTGATTCCTTAACAATAGTAGATAATGAAATAGGATCAGGCAAAACTTTGACGATGACAGCAACAGGCATCACAGCTACGGGTTCCCTAATTTCAACAGGACCTTCTCTATCCGTATTATAAATGATCTTCACCTCAGCTACGGCTATGATTGCCGGCACGACAGAAATTTCTTGAGTAGAAGCATTTAAGAGAGCATTTAAGTAGAGCATTTAAGACACGTAAAATTTTGACAAAAACGGGAAGAGGTATTAAAGATGCATTTTCATGGACTTCAAGAGGACCTTCGCAAATTGAATTAGAAGTTACCGTCACTTCAGCGACATTTGTGTTTGCAGACACGACAGGGATTTCTTGGGTAGAATCGTTTAAAAAAGCGGGAACAAACTCTTGAGAAGCTACCTGCAAGTCACTAATTCGAAGTATGAGTAGCAATGGTGGTGGAGGCACAGTCTGGGGTGAGAGTGAATAAGTAGGGCGAGCAGAAGGAGGAGTAGAATAGGATGTAGAACTAAAGACGGAGGAAATGTTGTTCGAAGCTGTATTTGCCGAAGAAGTGTAGGTTTTGATAGTAGTAGCAGGATGACCTGGATGAGGGACAGAAGAGAACGTAGAATGAGAAGCACAAAAAATTAGGCAGCTAGAGGTGAGGACAGTATTTGAAGTATGATTCGAAGACCTATTAGTAGTAGGATGAGAGTGTGGACAGTTGCGGCGAGAACTCCCTTATATCCGCAACCATAACAATGGAGTACTATAGGACGAGTACAACGTGTCAAAACATGATTAGGTTTATCGTTATTAAAGCATACGGCCTGACGAGTAGAAGTAGAACTAGGAGCAAGAACAGTAAAACGCACGGAAGAAGTATCAGATCTACCCGTAGGCGTAGAAGAAACCTTAACAATTCGCTCGTGTGAAATAAAAGTATTTTCCTCAATAGTTACACACTTATAAGCAAAATCCGTAAGTTCAAAATGTTGAATCAGTAAATTAGACAATGACTTCCAGTCAGAAAACCTATGCCGGTAACCACGATACTAAAGTAACGCTTTAGCCTCGTGCAAGTCCACTGCAGACTCAAATAACTGCAATTCTGACACATGTTGTGTTCGTCGGAGTTCTTCGATCCGTCCCAAAAATCATGTACAGTAAGAGTGTTTGGGTTACCAGAAAATTTCAAATTTCACTCCCACACAGGAAGACCTTGGTGGGAAGCCGAAAAAGAAGTCATTTTGAATACGAACAAGAAAGAAATTGGTAGAAAGTAACTAAATAAAGGCTAACCGTAACTCGATAGAAGCCCAAAAAAAAATTATTGCGAATACATGACAATTCAAAACATATCCGACGGATAAACTTCAGGAACGCCAATGGAAGCGAAACAACAAAATAGAAATTAGAATAGGGCTGACATGAGCTAACCAAGGATATTTAGCAATCACGGAAGAGAACAAAATCAAAATTCAAGAAAATCGAACCCACACAAGAAATAAAGAAAACCGATCCTCATATGAGGAACACCAAAGAGCCGAAAGAAAAAGAAAAAATAAGCAATAGGTCGAACGTATAGGAAAAAAAAACAAGTAGCATCAGGCCGAGAAATGCGGGTAATGTAGGAACTTGGGCACTAACAACAAAAAAAATCGGAGTAAAATTAACTAGAACAATCTCGGAGCAGAAATTAATCAAAACCAAATCGAAGTAACCGTTAACCAAAACAAAATCAGGACCAAAGTTACACGGAACAAAATCGGAGCCAAAGTTACCCGAAACAAAATCGGTGCCCCACGCCAGGGCGGCACAATTTATGCTACGTACCTACACGTAGACGGAAGAAACGTAAATACCAGGCTAACTACTAAACGCGGAGAGTGGGGAAATTCGCCTACATACCAAAAAAACGAAAATAAAAACACATCGCCCACGATTATCTATTTACAAGAAGAATAAATAAAGGATTCTGTACATAACAAGCAAAAGAAATAAATTAAGCGTTACCATTTCAAACCAAACGATTATATGATACGAATAATTTAGTACTTTAGATACGAAGTGCGCATCTTGTATTTTACACAAAATAAAATTAATCAGTAGAAAATAAACATGTGAGAGGTTTTGTCAAGCGTTTTTAAAATTGCACATAATACTTTTTGTAAAATAAACTAATCAGTAAAAAATAATTAACGGGTGAGAGTTTTTGTCAAACATTCTTTTAAATTGTACATAATACCGTTTGTAAATTAAACTAATCAGTAGAAAAGAATAAGTGTGTGGGAACATTTTTAACAATGATATATCATACCTGTAGACTGATAATATCGTACAGCGTCACGTTCCTGATAAGAAATATGCCCTTAATATACACAAAAGAAAACAAGTTGTATACCTGCATGTGTTAGGATACTTAGCTTGCACGCCATCGTGAGTGAATCAGCATCGCATTGCCACCGTTGTCGGGATCTATTTACCCGGTTAGCATAACGGCACTAGCGATCTACAGGCAACGGCGGTTGATCTGTGGCAAAGAACAGTTGGGCCTACATAAGAAAGAACCAATTTGGTCTCCAGCTAAGAGTTAAAAATAGAATCTTATCAGAATAAGTAAGCGCGGAAAAACTCACCGATACACGCGAAATATCTCCTTGTCGAACAAAAAAACGTGAAGTACTTGAAGTACTGTTACCATAACGGCACTGGCGATCTACAGGCAACGGCAGTTGATCTGTGTCAAAGAACAGTTGAGCCTATATAAGAAAGAACCAATTTGGCTTCCAGCTAAGAGCTAAAAAGAGAATCTGATTAGGATAGGTAAGCGCGGAAGAACTCAGCGATACACGCAATATACCTCATACTTGTCAAACAAAAAACGTGCATCGTTCTTGAATGGGACGAGTATTGTAGAAAATATTTCAACGCACAAGCTGCAGAATCAAATTAAAAATTGGTTCAAATAATACGAGTTCGAACTGCAATCCTCGTGTTATCAAAGCGCGATTGGCAAACTGGAAAACACGCTATCAAATAATAGTAGGATCCATTATTGTGACAAGTCTTTAGATGAGAAACACAAGAGAAAGCAATTATACGTTATCGGAACAAGGAATTGACCATTTAATTTATCGAATAAATTTTCGTTTTAAAAGTAAAATGGATTTGAGTTAAAATTACGTTTAAGTGGGTTTTTCTGAACAGGTATACTAAATAGGGTTTTTAATGTATGTTCAAAAGTAAACGTAGCACATTATCCGAAGTAATTCCCTGCCGGAGATCCTAATGGAGGACTATTTTACCTCCGGAATCTTTTACCCCAAAGGATGCTATCATCTTAAGTACTGCGTACTTGGGAGGTAATGTGGTGGTTTCCCGTTGCCTTTCACATCGCGGTAGTGTGTCTTAGAATGTCATACCGGCCGCTATGGTCTCTGCCACTCTAAGTACAAAAAAAGCTGCTGCCCTCTTTCGAGGACCTGTCTTAGTCTGGTTCCTCACTAACGACACTACTACTTTGGTTGGACCTGCAGTCGGGCTCTTTAGGTCACTGGAACGCAGAAGCCATTCCACCCATTCTAATAATGTAGAACTTTTTCAAGGTGCAGGTCCATTCGTAATGAAATATATTTCAAGTGGAACAGCTATTTTTGTAGTGTTGAAAACGTGGAACATGCCGTTAGA
Organism: Platerodrilus igneus; assembly: GCA_036346225.1. NCBI lineage: Eukaryota > Metazoa > Arthropoda > Insecta > Coleoptera > Lycidae > Platerodrilus > Platerodrilus igneus. The sequence goes on along the minus strand of JARFIW010001025.1, from coordinate 1,061,484 downwards.
AAGATTTATCGAACTACAAATATTTGATTTGGGTGGACCGATTTCTCTTCATTCGCAATAAAATGAGTTGTTTAGCGTTTTTAACCACCGTGACCTATGGCCATTGATATTTTCAATTGCCCAAGAATACCACTCTGACGCTCCCCACGTTAGGGTTCAGTACATCAAACATTACTAGAATTAATCATAAAATATTACTTGTACCTTCATTCATGGTCCGAGCTTTTATTTTCATATAGCGACCCGACTGTAAGTACATTTCCTTGTTGTATCTATTTGAAACATCTAAAGTCATGAATGGGTTCAACATCTTCCATTCCCATCCTGCTACTGTTGCTGCAGTTTATATGTAAATACTATTTCAAAATATTCCACGAGTAAATTACTACCACATCGTCTTTCCGACGGACATTGGAATGGATACTTTCCGCAAACATCCAAAATGCAAAAGTAAACAGAAAATTCCCTACCAAACTTTCTCTACAACTTTAAACACCTTTGGACAATAAATTTCCAATAATTGAGAACGAATTTGTTAATTTTATTACATTAATACTGGATAATGTCAGGCAACAAAAGCATGCGATTTGACACACGAAACGAATTATAATAAACGACTCTGAATTAAACAAAAATAAAATATTTCCCCATATCCAACCATCAGACAATTTATCACATAATAGGACAATGCTTTGTACATTCCAATCGAAGCTTAGGATGTTGCGGGGAATGTGCTGTAAGGGACCTCTGCGACCTGTGACCCTACTTTGACCCCCAAATAAACCAAACCATCCACCTTCATTCGTATTGCCTGATGGCACTACAAGTAAATCTTGTTCTCTTCTTAGAGATAATATTTCATAACTTGAGCTTAAAGTACAAAAATTAAGTTTATTGCTATGTTAACAGTGCCATTATTTCTGAATTGGATGTGAAAGCCGTGGGAAGATAAACATGCACCAATTACAGTTATTTTAATTAATGGGTTAAAAGTGAAACTAGTATAAATATAAATTATGTTTAGTTAATACTTTGAAATTATTATTTAGGAATTTTACAAACTTGTCCTTATTAGGGAAATTGAACTAAAAATATCTGCCAAAAATTCCTGTTAAAATCACTGCATAGTTTATTACTTTCAAAATGCTCACCAAAGTTTTTGAAGTGGGTATGTTTTCGTCAACCCGGTTCATTTTGATCCATTTAATATCTATACATTGGCAAAAAAAAGAATACCTCGCTTAAAGAGTCTTTACAATGATTAAGATGCCTTGCGAGTAGATATGGTACCTTCGTACGATCTCAAAATTGAAATGCAACCGCTCATTTTACATGAAAAAATCTAATGTCCAATTTGCAATTTTTTGTATCCTTCAAAGTCATTCATTCGAAGATCACCTGGCATCATCGTGAACAGCCTTTCGCTTACACTTTTCTAGTTCAAAGTTTAAACCTACACCACTTCCGCTCTATTCTCGTTTAGACGAATGGGAGAACTTAAAAAGCATTAATAGACATACATCCTCCTTATGGAGGCTCCGAGTGTGGATGTCAGCGTGTGTATGTTTCTTAGTTTGCCTGGAGGAATGTGATAAAATTTTTAAGGATAATAGTTCTGTTTTCTGGTATCGATGATTAGGCAACAGAAATACGTCGCATTAAATAAATAAAAATAAAAATTTATGTGCCCTCCATAGTATGACGAATTTGTGGCGCTTCTATTATTTTTGTCTCACTCGGGGCCGTAAGTAGACCATGTTATCTGAGGGCGTGAGTTAGATTTTGGGCCTCTTGGAACGGCTTTTTCTAAAAACTCTTCTAACAAATTTATTTAAAACAGAAATTACAATGGAAATTAACAAATGGTGGCGTTATATTCATTAACGCTTTTAACAATCAAAATTACTTTCACTAATTAAATTAATTAAACTAAATTTGAGTAGCTTGAACAACCTACAATGTTAAAGTTGTGGACCTTGAGACTGACTGACCATCTTGGGCTCCTGAGGGTATTTATGTTGTCCCTGCCCCTCACATTGCTTGTGGAAACTTGCTCATGTCAGCTATTATCTTTATTTATCTATACAATATAGGGTAACAATCTTAATTCTAATAATAAGTTTCTTACAATCTATTGTAACCTTCACCTGCAGTGTCAAGTTACGTCTGGAATACAATGTATTCACATCCGTTCTCATGTCTGGTTTATGAACTTCCATTAACCTTTTGTAATATGTCCTTCATTTATACATTGTTGCATCTAACTTAAGTTTTAATGATGCTATTTAGTTATACATTTATATTGATTTGGGGGATATGTAACTCCTCCCGACGCAGATTGTTTAGGCTTTGCCTAAAATAAATTAATAGCATGCTCCTTTATGTCTCGACTACGATTTGTTACTCGCGCATCGCCAAAGGTGAGCGCTGATTACAGCCAATAAGATAAGTCAGTCGACACAGCTCTCTCTTAGAACACAGTCCATTTTTAAATATCACATTCGCGCCGGTTTGTCGGCATTAGTTAATTAATTAAATAACAACGTGGGTACCTCTATTCCCTTCCTTCAGCACCCTCTCCTGCCTAACCAATTATGTATTTAGTGGTGAGTGTAAAGTGATAATTGAACACGGGGTAAGTTTTTTATGCAACCACATTTTATTACGCGTTTTTTTTTGCTATTGTGAACCAGCCGTTCCGCTTAGGCGTGAACACAGATAAAAATTAAGGGTTTTACTTAATTTTTAAAACTTATTGTTCCTAAGGGATCTTTTGTATTTCTTTATTTACCTTTGTTTTGTTGTTCTTATGACTAACATTTGTTTCTTGGTTTCTATATCTAAAATACATTTTGTACAGTAAATACACAGTTAATAAAATTATTACAATTATCAATAAAATTGTATCGTAGTGTAGTTTTGGAACTTTCACTTCGTTTAAATGTTCTTTATAACTGTCCATTAACTGTACGGCTTGGTTGAGGTCGTCTAGATCTAGATGTTCTAGTTGTATTGGTTTTGTGTTGATTTTGTCTTCTTCAGTTTGTGTAATCGTCATTTGTAGTTCGGGTAGATTTGCGAATTTCTTCGTTATTGCTGGGTTTTGGTATACTCAAATAATTTCGTTTTTCAATTTTAAATAGCAATCTTCTTTTATTGTGATTACCTTGCTTCCAATTAAAGCTAAACTGTTTTCGTCTTGGTTGCAATGGGTGGTTGCTATTACTTCTTGTGGAAATACAGCAATCCATTTGTTGTCTGAAATTTTTTGAATTTTTATATTTTTAATTTGTACTGGTTTTGGATCACAATTCTCGTAATGATTAGAGAATCTTAACAGTTGTACTTCACAAGGGCTATCCGTTTAAATAGCTGTCGTCGTCAATGATTGGCATAAATATTGGCTTGGTGCCACTTCTTTGCACTTCTCATTCGTGAAGCCATACCTAAGTTCATTTACGGAAAGGAACTTGGTTTTTGGGAATAGTAACTTGATGCTGGCTAACAGCTTTCATGGGGAAAGCAAATAAATGATAATAATTATAATGGATAACTTCTACTATGGGGATTTCTATTAAAAAAGTAGTTTCATGAGTCTTTACATAACTTTTTACTATGGCTATTTTTTCAAATATGAGTATGTTAGATTCTGTTACTTCAAAGGGTAGTGTACTGTTAGTTATGAGATCTAATTCCTAATAATTCATTTAATAAATCAATTGGTTTTATAATACTAGCATGTAATGTGTTTAGTTTAGCAAATGTTACAGCGTTTTCTAATGTGGCTAAAATTTGTTGATTAAGAGTTGATATCATTTGATTAATTATCATGTTGAATCTGATTAAATCTTGCATTTTTTGCATCGTGGTTTGCATGTTACTTTCAAGGGTTAGTATTCTGTTAGTTATACTGTCTTGATTTTTTACTAATTTACTTAATGTAGCATTGAATTTTATTATGGTTGACTGGGTTGAGGATATTTGATTTCTATCTATAGTTTTTATGTCATTCTGGTTTTCAATCAGTTGTTGTATTGCGTTGTCATATTGTTTAGCATGTTGGTTGCCTAAATTACCTATGATTGCTTTTATAATAGTACCTAGTCCATTAATAATTCCTCTTTTCTGTCTTGTGATTTGGTCTGTTGGTATTTATCGAGTGAATTTGTCGATTGTGTTCTTTAAGATATTCTCCATTATGTTTTTGTATTTAAGCATTTCTATCGCGTATTCTTTCCCGAATTTGGTTGTGTCTATTGATTGTTTCAATCTGTAGTAATCATCTTTAATTATATAATGTTTTAGTTCTGTTAAATCGAATTTCTTTGCGAATGTCCAGTAATCTATTGTAATTTGCATGCTTCTCAATTTTACTAGTAGTATACCAGGGTTATTTTTAATGTCTTCCACTATTATGTCACTGTCGTCCGTTCTACCTGGGTGGAGGTGGACGGCAAGGGTGATGGCTGTCCATCTGAAAGTACAGGGTGTCCTAGATTCTTTAAGTGAATATATTTTACAATTTTTCCGTTATCTACAAAGGCTACGTTTTTATTGGAGATCTTTTTGATTATAAACGGATCTAAATTTCTGGGGGCCGTTTTGTGTGTTTTACTTTTAAAGTTTTTCGGATACACGGTTTGTCCTACTGAAAATCTATTTATATTGGTGTTTTTGTTGCGGGTTTTTGTAATACGTTCTTTATCGTTGTCTAATTTATTTTTTACAGTATCATAAGTTACTTTTAATTTCTCTTTGTGATCTTTTGCATACTGTTGGTGTACTTCTTTGTTATAGTGTATATCGTAAGGGTTGAGGGAATCTGACTGTCCTAATGTTAATTCGATGGGTGTAAAATTAGTTGATGAGTGGATTGTGTTGTTGAAGCCAATTAGTGCGTATGACATTAAATTAGTGATATTCTCCTTCTTATATGTTAGTCTTAATAGTCTGATTTGCTTTAATAATGTTAGGTGTAATCTTTCAATTAGTCCATGTGACTCTGAGTAATTTTCGGTTATTTTTGTGTTTTGTCTAGTGCTACCAGATGGAGTGTCCATAGATGTTGGTTTGAAATAACCGTTGGGGTTGCTATTGTTATTTGTCATCGGTGTGTTTCTGTTGAAATTTGTGCCGAATGTTTGCTTTGGTTGGTTTACGTTTTGATTAAACCTTGGTGTAAATACGGGTTTTGTAAAATTTGAGTTAAATGTGGGTTTTGGAAATTGTGTAAATTGGTTGTGGAAATTTGTGTTATTCAGGTTTAAATTGTTAGTTCGAGATTGATTCGTTGGTACGTTAAAGAATGCAAATTTCTGTTGTGTTGGTAATTGTCTCGCGGCTTGTATTGTTTTCATAGGTGAGTAATTTTTATTTGCATTAGGGTTGTATATCTTATTTCTGTAATACATAACGATTTCTTCCTTCACTATCATATTCATTACTTCCTCTAAATTTTGGTGATGTTAAAATCTTATTGTGTCCGATAGCCGTTCAGGTAATGCATTGATGTAAGTGTCTAAAGCCATTTCGTCGTACATTTTCGTCTTTAATAAACGTATATTTTGATCGGGTTCTTCCATTTTCAGTTTGGTTAAGATTAAGCTCCTCACATCTTGGCGTCTCATACCAAGTTGGTAGGGTAATTGATTGGGTGCCATCCGGAGGTTTATTAAGTCTCTCACCAGACATTTCATATTTTTCTGGGCGCCGAAATACGCTATGGGTAACCGTTTGAACTCCTTCCGTTGTTCAAAGTCAGCGCGGTTTGCAATTAGTGTTAATGCTCTTCTGGTTAATTTGCTGAGAATTAGGCGTAGAAGCATGACGTTACTGTCAATGTCGCCTTCTTTGTAAAAGGATTTTAAAAATGTCTTACACGCGGTGATGAAGATACCTGATATTGCTTGGTTTCCGTCGTATACCGGGATTGAGTCAAGATACAACCGCATATTCTTCATGTTTATTGTTTTTAATTCTATAATTATTTTTCAGTTGAGTTTGTATTGTTTAAATTGTATTAAAGCTGGTTTTAGTTATTTAGAGAATCACTTATCTTTTACCTATAGCTGATGTGTAATTATCAAGTGCTATAATAACATTGAAGAGTTCTGCTGATTAATTGTCTCGGCAGTTACCGTCGCGTTAAGTGTATTTTTATAAATTATATAGAGCTTGCAAATTAATGCAAAATAATTTTATATCAGTAAATAGTTTACTGCAATAAATTGTATAAGAACTGTGTTATAATTACACGCTTTTGTTTCAGACTTTTCGCTGAGTAAATCGTTTCGATAATAAAGAACATAAAATGCTTGTATAATTATACACCTCCGTTAATTGTTGTACTGAAGTGTTTAATTATAGAATGTGATGAGAGTCACGCTTTGAATAAATCGTTTCTGTAATAATTACTGTAATAAGCTGTACATAAACTTGAATTCTAATTATATTCTAGGCTTATACTTAGCTGAAATTGTTTTCTTTATTTAAATCGTAATAAATTGTAATACTCGTACATAAATGCGTAAATGTAAATTCCTTTGTTAAAAATGAGTTTGCTGAGTAGTTTTCTTTCGTTAATAAATTGCGATAAAATGTAATAATAAATTGTGCAAAATGCGTATATAAATTCTTTTGTTGCTTTCTAGATAAAATCAATAATTGAAAAATGGTTAGAATAAATGAACTTACATAATTTTCATTGCCAGCTCCATCAGTTGTCTTTCCTTAGGCTTGGTCGATTTTGCACCTTGTCCAATTTTTTGTTTGTTCTTCCAGATGAAAAATAAAGAGTCAAGACCACCAGTTTCCTCGTTTTTAATTCGTTGGTCCCCATCTGGAATCCTACAGATTGCGCCAGTTAGATTTTGGGCATCTTGGAGTGGCTTTTTAAAAAGGCTTCTTCGAAAAACTCTTCTAACAAATTTATTTGAAACAGAAATTACAATGGAAATTAACAAATGGTGTCGTTATATTCATTAACGCTTTTAACAACCAAAATTACTTTTACTAATTAAATTAATTAAACAAAATTTGAATAGCTTGAACAACCAACACTGTTGAAGTTGTGAAGCTCGAGACTGACTGGCCATCTTGGGTTTCTGATGGTGTTTATGTTTTTTTCTTATTCTTCTTTGGGTATTAAACCAATCATAGGTTTTAAAATTATCTTTATTAACGTTTCGATCCATAACCTAGGATCGTTTTCAAAATAATAAAAGCTTCAAGTTTGACATTTATGACATAAATTGAAGGTGACTTTGATTTATTGATGTTTGAAATATTTGGTTTGAGTACACTAAGCAAAATTTTTAAAGTTTAAATGAATAATTGCCTTCAATTTGTGTTACGGCCTGGGACCGACTTTTTTAGGTAGCCAATACGCTTAACGTGAAATCAGCTGATTAATTTTTATTGTAAAACTTCAATAACTTGGGAATTGGAAAACATTTCTAACATGTTTCTATTTATACAATTTAGAGAATGGTTATTAAAGAAGTGTGCAATTGCATTATTAAAAGGCTTAAGTAGTCGTTTTTTTATATTTATTTTGAAGGGGAAATCATTATGATTTAGGCTACCTCTTTGGTAGATTTTAAAATTGTTCTGAGGTAACCTTATGGTGGGTTTACACTTGTCAGATACCAATGTTGTTCTATGAAGGTTGTATATGGATCTGAGGCGACACACAAATTTTAAAAACTTTAAAAATTTTGCTTAGTGTACTCAAACCAAATATTTCAAACATCAATAAATCAAAGTCACCTTCAATTTATGTCATAAATGTCAAACTTGAAGCTTTTATTATTTTGAAAACGATCCTAGGTTATGGATCGAAACGTTAATAAAGATAATTTTAAAACCTATGAGTGGTTTAATACCCAAAGAAGATTAAGAAGAATACTAAACAAACCACAACAAACATACAGGGAGTGTTTATGTTGTCCCTGCCCCTCACGTTGCTTGTGGGAACTACAGAGCTCATGTCTGCTATTTTCTTTATTCATTTATACAATATAAAGTAACAATCTTAATTCTAACAATAGATTTCATACAGTCTATTGTGACCTGCACCTGCAGTGTCAAGTTACGTCTGGAATACAATGTATTCACATTCGTTCTCATGTCTGGTTTATGAACTTCCATTAACATTTTGTAATATGTCCTTCATTTATACATTGTTGCATCTAACTTAAGTTTTAATGATTCTATTTAATTATACATATATATTGATTTGGGAGATATGTTTCTCGTACCGTGGGGAAAATATGCCGATGAAACTAATAGCGCATATGTAGGCTTGTATATTCAGCTTCAATGTACTATATTTTTATGTGAATACCCGAGTATTACTAAGTAAATTTCAAAATTTGCAATAAAAACGATCACGAAAATAAATGTCAAAAAATGTCGACTAAAGCACAAAATTTGTTGACAATCATAACCGTGTGGGGTGTGAGTGTATGTGTGTGTGTGTGTGTGTGTTGTATGTGTGTATGAAACACCCTTTCCCATATTTACGGTCAAAATCTCACTTAGTCTGGAAAATTTCTTTCCCAGATATTGGAATCTTTTACCACCTGTATTTAAAGTTTTGGCAAAGTTTTCATCAGGTTCAGTTTTATGTGCAGATGACTTGTAACATTTTCTCCAGTAACGATGTATCAATTTAATTTTCTTAAACCAGTATTATTAAGTGTTCTATTCTGTACGTGAAACCATTGTACGTTTGTAAACGCATCTTTATATTATACGTTTGTATTTATCAGTATTATATTGCGCCCTCTGATGTTGTTACAGCTTAAACATTTGCTTCGTGGTTATCACGAGACATTCTTCACCTGGAGACCAGTTTGGAAGCACGTGTCAACTGTAGTTTTGTCCATGATGAACGGTTCTGCCTTGTCTTGGCTTTTGAGAATCGCTCGACGAGCTTGATGGTAGTGATAGTTAAAGCTCTTCCACCCTAGTTATAGTTTTATTGATTTTAAAATGATCACAATAATAAGTAATCTTACATTTGTATTTCGAAAGTTACAATTATTTGTTATTCGTAGCACAAATTAATGTAATCAATAAATTTACGTGTCTGAGAGTTTGATGCTGGTAGTTTGACAAGCGGGTTTATCTACGAAGCTACGTTCGATTGATTCGGCATTTTCAATTAAACATGTAGCGTACATTTGTACAGAACTGATTTAAAACATGGAGTTACATACCGTTTATGTGACAGAGTATCTGGGAATATTATTCATCCTCACCTAATTCAAAACTTTAATTACCTTTTAAAGGAAGATTTTAAGTATACCTTGGGCCCACCTTTTGTTGTAGATACGTGTGTCGAGCACATGTGCTGTTAGGGTGTTTTTAGTAGCAGTTTGTTTTGCAGTATTGGCTTAAAGACCTTTAGTTTAGTGTCTACTTCAGGACAATTGGAAAACAAATAGATGAGTATTTAAGTTAAGCTTTTAAATTTCGCTTATAAGTTTGTAACAACTCATTACTAATAAATCAGAATAAATTTAGTTTTATACCATTCAACATTGCAAACAGTTGTTGTTTAATGTTAATAGTGTGTTTACGATTTACATGCGGCTTGTAGCCCTTATATGTTATAAAAATTCCTTAAACTATATGCATTTGAATTAGATTATTGCAGCTTGGTTAAGAGCAATTTGTCTGTTAGCTTACATTACTGTTGGTGTTAAAACTCAATTTTTATAAGTAACTAATCATTATCTAACGCATTAAAAAATCTTAAAATTACTTTTTGGTTGAGTTCCCGTGTTTAACTAAGAAACAAACACTTATTCTTTTAAACATAATAAAATTTTACTACAGATGTGAACTAAAAACATCTCAATTTAATTTGCTCTGCTTAAACTTTCTAAACACTTTGGTACATTTTCAGTTTAGCTCAATTCTACGGATGTATTCTTGAGTTATGAATTCTTTTTTGTATGAAGCGGCTTCGCGCGAAACGCTTAACTGTAAACATTTGTAATTATAATTATTATTAACTTAAAAAAATTAAAGAAAACAAATAATATAGAACTATGACAACAAGTAATTTTATTTTTGAAAGTGTGCGAAGGTTCTCTGAAAACGAATTTCTTTATTGCTTCGCAAAGGTCTATTAGAATAATTTGAGTGAAGTACGAAATTATAAGGCAACTGAACCAAACATCGGCACCCCTAAGAAAAGTATTTCATTACAATTGCAATATTTACCATAAAATGATTAAATTACGGTATAACATTCCTCAGGTATAATAAGAAAAAAATTATCATAGAAACAGTATAATACTCATACTATGAACAAGGGCTCCAAATATAAACACACAGGAAAGAGCGTAATGCGGTACAAAACCGTATGTACTGCCGAACAAAAATAAGCATTACATTCTATGAATATAAAAAACGGAGTATACCTAATCAAAAAGTACATTTTTAACCAGGCACCTCACGAACTTATCTAGTCTTCGCAAGTCAGACATCTGAAATTGTTTATGGTACCGTTTGAGGTTAAACCAAGGCATTCTTCGTGTACCCATAGAGCGCAGCCTCATCTCTTTGTCGGTCTTCTTTACATAGAAAAAAATACCAGTATTCTTGCCTAGAACGCGTCAAACCTTGCCGGATTGATGTGGCAGGTGTCTCGTTTTCTGAAAACAGTGGTTTTGTTACTATATCGGCTTTGTAGTTGATTGTTATTTTCAGAATACTTTTCGCCGTGGAATTTCCTGGGATATCTGCCGTTCGTAACAATTCTGAAAAAGATTTTGAATGCTCACCATCTGAGGCGTCGCTTTACTCTTCGGAAGTACAGTGTGGAGACGTAAGTGAAGACATGCATCCCATTCACTATCCTCGTCTGCAGAACTTACTTCATTTTCGATATGTTGGATAGAACTCGAAGGTTTGGGGAACCTGCATCAGGAAGATGAGTAATATTCCCATCACGGCATTTTTCTGGTCTCTCTGATAATGTTGATGGTAAAAATGCTGTTTTTGATATCATCGTTAGATCAAACGGATAGATGCCGATTGCACGAAATTCTGTCGATACATTTGACAGTGTAGTGATTTTTGGCCATACTTTGGAAAATACAATACCAAAACTTGATTTTGTTAGTTTCTGTCTGTAATTCATCAGTTCAGTTGCTAGAAAGACGAAACAATATATTTTCGGCTTCATCCACAGCAGTAACAATGCTGACATCTAAATGAGATTTGGCTCTGTCAAAAATTAGAAGTACCTAACCTGGAGGTTTGTGTTGTACAAAATGATGAACACGTTCAACGAATGTGGGATAAGTCATGTTGACTTTTTGAGTCATAAATACTCTAGCTCCAAGAGCGAGATTGTCCGAAAATTCAAGCTCATTTCTCTTGCCATGTGGTTTTACTTGACCTATGACGTTGTTGCATCATACCACCGAGACATGTTTGGCGTACTCTGGAGCTACAAAAGGTACACCTTTTATTCCTTTGCGAGTTAGCACCAACCGTTCCTTACAGACGCTTAGTTGGCACTCTTTCTCGTCCATGTACGGTTTATGCATAACATCTAGCTTGTACATAATGTTTTTCAAACTTTCAAAATAATCTGCAACAGTTGTGTATGTGTAATAGTAACTCATTTTTGTGCGCATTATTTCATCATACAAGTGACTGTTTGTGTAGCTGCTGTCGAGCTAATATGTGCATTTTCGAGTAGCAACAAGTTTTCCCTTGGCAGCAGTGTGTTCGTCATAGAACCAGCATTCAGTAAGTGCATAATCATTTACATACAACATTTGAATTATTAATTGCATCCAAAGTCATAGTTGGTGGTCCTTTATTATCAAACATCCATTAGCAACCCTCAATAAGCTCCTTAATTAATCCGCATTCATAACACTAAGTTTGAATTTTAAAATGTACGTAAAAAAATATAAAAATATTGAGTGCTTTGATTTATGTGAACTTTATACTTTTGCAAATTATATCTTTTCATCACAAGTGCAGGTTGGAGTAATTTTTGTTCAAGTGTTTATGTTAATCTCTAGGTTTACAGTATTGAGTCTACTTACCTGTTCATGTTGAGTATCCAGAGGTGCTTACAGTTGCCAGTTTTTTTATATATGTGTCTTAGCTATCGAGTTCTTCGTGCTCTTTGCTTTCTTTTGTTTTTTTTTTTGGTTTTACGGTGTTCTCGCCAATGATCACTCGTTCGTTTCCGTCTGTTTATTTTTCATACAGGCAAGGTGACACCCTCTTACTCTCTTTTATTCTTACCCACCCGCGACTCATCGCATCGCAGGGTTAATCTCCAGCTAGCTTAGCCTGTTAGAGTTTTTCATTTTCCTCAGCCACCCTCTCCATCTACCTCTTACCTTGGGCTACTCGTTTCATTGGAATTACTCTACTTTGATTAGGTGCACCTCCCTTATTGTGGGGAGTTTTTTCACATTTTCTAGTCTTTTGTAAAGTTGCGTTTATCTTTTGCTCTGACGTCCCATTCGCAGAGAAAACAGCAATACTTGTGGTAAGCTAGTTGCAGTCCTAACAAAAATGCTATGACTTCTAAATTACCATACACGCTCTGCCCGTGTTCCATATACTTAATTTTTTCAAGTAAAGTTTTCATATTGTCATAGTTCTCTTTCATATATACTGCGTGGACAATAGGAACAATAGGGTACAAATTTCCATTGCGGAGAAAAATTCTCTTCAAGCTTAGAGTAGATGAATCCATGAATAGTCTTCATGCTTTGGTTTTGTATTTACATCCTAATGCTTCTGTTAGTCCAGGAACATCTATACCATATACCAACTGATCATACGATGTAAAAATTAGAAAAACCTTGTTTGCGTCTCCAGTATGTAGAAATATGCGTACCTACTCTGTAACAAATTCCAAACTTGCAACCTGGATCTTAACAGTTCGACTTGAGATTTTGCTAAATTTTAATCCCGCACTGAGTGGTTAAACTCATCTTGTGAAAGGAGCGGTTATTTTACAATACTTAGAACAGCTATGTGGGCGAACTGCTCAAAGCGCGACCAACGAAGAGTTAAAAGGTTCAGTGTTTGAAATCGGACCAACAACACGAGAGTGCTTATAAGACAGTATTAGGGAGCAAATTTGTGCAATTTCAGTCAGAAATGTTAAACAACGCTGTATGCAATTGGGCGCTCCGAATAAAATAGGACATATTTCCAAATTGGCTTTGGTGCTAGACTATAAGCAATGAGGCGCTTGAGTTTTTAAACAATTAAGAAATCGCCGCGATTTTGTGTGTGAGGTGCTACATTTTATCGTTGGGTGCTAGCTGGTGCTAGATGTGAGGTCTTGCCCTAAAAGAGGAGATAGAAGAACAATTCGCGCTTCACGATGCGAGTGCAACCGTAACAGTTTTCCAACGAATTTGAAATTGTCGTCGGTTCTAAATTTGTAATGGGCACCTTTAAAATAATAGTGCACGCGAGGACGGTATTTCGAAACTTTGCAGTGACTTAAAATTTTTACGCATACAAGGTGAAACGATAAAATACCGTTGTGCCGACGGCTAACCTGACCATTACTCCATGGAAAATTATGAGAATGGCAGGATTGAAATATTCTTTGTTAAATGGGAAACAAAATAAAATGTAGTTCGTCATCACAGTATCTAAGCAAGTATTAAACAAATATAATTTTGGGGTAGATACAGAAACCCTATCGGGTAGATCATTTAAATTTTTAATTTACCCCTTTTAGAAAATAGGACATACTAAAATCAGAAGGTTCAATTCAATAATAAATAATTTGTTTCCCATAATAGCTTTCAAAAGATATAAATAATTTCACATGTTTTAGTCATATAAAAAAAATTATTGGTTAAACAAAATTTCATTACTCCATCTAAATGAGCATCAGATCTAATAATCACATACCAATTCAATCAACAACTGTAATTCAAGTAACTTTAAAATAGTTATTAGTGAGAATTTCCAATATAATAAAGTTAGAGCAAATATCACTTTCAAGAAAATATATATTTTAAGTAAAAAAATATTAAATAATCAACAAAAAAATATTATATCGACCCAGTTGGGTCCCGGTCTTACAGACTGGAGCGATAGAGGGTTTCCCTACTCAAAACTTCACCGTTTGTGGAATAAAAAAGCGTTTCGGGATTAGGCAAAAGTATCTCACCCTTAACCACCGGCCACTGGATGCTATCCTTAGATTGATTGGTTCCAGGTTCTAGCTGGTTGCTTATTACAGTGACAAAGGCTATGGTCTCAAACTAATGTCGTAATACTTGATGGGTAATCTCGAGAATGACGGTCTGCTCAGAGATGATTGAGCATTAACGATGTTGGTTAGTTTGTGGAAACGTGTAGACAAGTGAGTATTTGTTGGTTCGACGGCATTTATTGGCTGTACAGAATTTGGTTGGCCATATCGGATTTTCTGGCTCTAATTTTTTTTTTTTGTTGGCTTTACAGGGTTTTGTTGGCCACACGGTGTTTTGTTGACCTTACAGGATTTTGTTGACCTTACAGGGTTTTGCGCATCAACGACTCCCCAACCTGCTTGACTCGAAGCGGATTTAAACTATCACTAACAAAGTTCAACCGGGGGAAATGTTATTAGAACGAATGTTTAGTATCCACGCGTGGTGTACATAAAACAAATTGAAGTATGTTGTAAACAATAAGGTGTTTACATGAACTTTTGGAAGATTATACTGCTATTTACGACTGTACAAACCAGGTTTCAAAACAGCTGATTTGTTTTCTACTTGATTGTGGGTACAAAATGTTCAACTTAGCCTTATAATTTAATCAAACTACAAAATAACAAATCGCATGTTGTTTTCCGTATGGGACCAAGAATTTATTAAAAATTCGAAAATTATCTAAATTCGTAAAGAAATATTCTTGGCAAATTTTTTTATTTTTTTCTATGTTGTTTCGAAAAGCAATTTTTTTATTTAGCAAAAAATTGTTGCAAGTTTTGAAGTAAACCTGAGCATGGAGTGGGGCCAAATTGCTGTCCTCAGATAAAATAGGAAATACCTCCAAAACGGCGTTAGTGCTAGCTTTCCAAATTTGGTGCTAACTGGTGCAGGCATAAGCAATGAGGTTCCAGGTTTTGCATAAAACTTCGTTAGAGGCAACTTAACGAACCACGTTTCAAACTATTTCTATCACAATATCATGCGAAATTAAATAATATAATTATAGTAAATCCTAACAATAACCACATTGTTCAAACTGCGAAGTTTATAATGAACAGAATATTTTGGTTTACTTGTATAATAGTTCTCTTTTGTCTTTCTGTGTAGGTTTGGTGGTGTGTATTGGGTGGCAGCTAGTACTAACTGTACGCTATCTAGAACTAAAAGTATAATTATATTTTGAGATATTAGTAGGAGCTAGAGTCGCACTACAACCCCCTGATAAATACGCCGCGAGCGCGTGGGGACATCGTCTTAACACAATCAAACCTATACAAAAAAATAATAGTACACAACGAAGTGTTTTACTGCGACTGACGGGAGCTTATGGGACTACCGCACATGATGCACTTCATGTACTGGTGGGAACTATGCCCTTGGACCTAGTAGTGAAACAGCGAGCTGCAATGTACAATCTTACACACAATGACTACCAACAACTACAACGCATCTTAAACACAAACCAACTGCCCACGACAAAGACGGAAATAAAGAATTGCATACTTGCAGAATGGCAGACAAGATGGGACCAAAGCACAACCGGTAGAAGGGTATACGCAATGATCCCAAATATTAAAGACCGCCTAAGAGCCAAATACCTGGTGCCCAGTCATTACCTAACTGGCCACGGACCCTATCCAACATACAGAGAACGCATGAACTTAGTTGACAACAACATAGGCACGTGCGGAGAAATAGGAACACCGGAACATAAAGTATTCGAGTGTAATGACTTACAACCGTACCTCTACGCACATAGACAAGCATTATTAAACAAGACCCTACACCAGATGATTTGGAACAAAAACCTTTTTCCACACTTAAATGCACTCACACAAAAAACCACGGCACTCTTCCGCCAACGTTATCTTGACGGATAAAAGACGCACATAAAACTACCAGGACAGAGACATAAAAGTAACACCTCTCCTCAAACCGAGGCTCTGTTCCGGAGACCGGAGACCGATCTCCTGGGAATTCCAAGAACTTTGCTCTTGACGACCAGAAGCAACAAGATCAAACCATCAACCCGACTTTGAAACGATCCAACCCCTAATATGTAGAATTTGCATGCTTCTACATATTAGCAACCTTGTCTCTAACAAATAACAACCAACAGTAGTAGTATAAGTTAACTTTAAGTAGTAGTATAAGTTAATTTTAAGTAGTAGAATAGGGGAATTTCTTTTCTTTTTAACTAACGCTAAATTTTAAGAACTTACACATACCTAAGGCAAACAATACAGCAAACAAATCCTTTCCTCTGAAAGAACCTAATTTTTTATTTATGTAATAGTTATAAGTTCAAACATGTACAAAATTATACTAATTCAATCCAACCTTTTAGTAACCTAGGCAAACATAAACACAAATTAACATTTCAAACACACTTCACACACACATAAACACACACACACGCGCGCTAGCGCGCTCGCACACACACACACACACACACACACACACACACACATAAACACACAAAACACCTCTTATGCACTGTGCAAACACAAAACACTATTCACACACTTACATTGCCTTTTCAACATCTGGATTTCCGGCGTCCGATGGGCAGACTGATAAGGCAACATCCGTCGAGCGTTCCTCTTTGACGATTGGGATATCCGGCTTCCGATGGTTCTGGTCCTAAATGGGGATCGTAACACGGATACCAACATCACACACAACTCTCTCTCTCTCTCTCTCACACACACACACACACACACACACACACACACACAACACACACACACTCTAAACACACGCCCCATTGCCTTTTCAACATCTGGATTTCAGGCTGCCGATGGTCCGGACTGACAAGGCAATGTCCATCGTGAGTTCTTCCTAGACGACTGGGATATCCGGCTGCCGATGTTCCTGGTCCTAGAGGGGGAACGTAACACGGACCAACATCACACACAACACACATACACACAGCCATCCCCACACACACACATAAACACAAGGCACATTATGGTTACTTTCTGTGGGGAAGCCAGGTCTGCTTAAATTTCAGGTAGCAGACTACTGAAACGTTGGAACAAATAAATAAATAAAATAAATAAATAAATAAAACCCCCCTGATAATCCATGGTGCTATTGTGGTTGTTTGAGTGGTGTTAGTTTTAGGATTTTGGTGCTAGTTAGTGCTAGGCGTAGCGTATTTAGTGCAACAGCGTTGAAGTTATTGGAATGCCGGTGTGTGTGTGTGTGTGTGTGTGTGTGTGTGTGAATGTACGCGCGCGTGTGTGTGTGTATATAGGGTCACACTAGCTACATCGACGCTATTTTAGTGGTGCTAGCTTCGGGATTTGGATACTAGTTAGTGCTAGGTGTAGGTGTAGGCTATCTAATGCTAAAGGTGTAGCGTTAATAGAATACTGGAGATGGGGATCCTACAAGCTTCTCCCGGTAATTAATAGTTATATTATTGGCTGTAATTGAATGGTGCTAGTTCTAGAACTAGGGGCTAGCTAGTGCTAGGTGTAAGGTATCTAGGCCCAAAATATCTATATAATGGGGGGGCTAATGTAGCGGAGACTATTGTTCGCGTGTATAATTTTAAATTAAGCAGAAAGATGTAAGGGATTTTCATTTCCGTAACCAAAAATCATGCCTTGATCTATGTAATTATCCAGTGATGCGTTTTTGTTGCGAAAACAGATTACCGGTTGAGAATTGCTTCGATGCAAAAAATTAAGAAATTCCTTCTAGTTTTTTAGTTATTTATGGCGAAAAGACCGAGAGACCAATAACAAGTTAATTTATTCCATATCTCGTCGTAAATTTACACAAAGTGTCTACTATCGAACATTTAACGAAATATTGGTGAGATCCATAAATTTAAAATATTGTGAAATTTAACTTTTGAATAACGGATTCTCCTAAATTTACTAGTTCATTTTCGTATTTCGTTGACTAAACCGCATCTGAACTGTATTTCACCATCAAACGTTGTTAACCTATATTTATAAAACCACAAAACTGATGAATGTGGCCCATTGAAAGAGTATACGGTGCATACGCCTAAGTAACTTGATATATTGAGAACTGCGGTTTTAACCGCCCTCACTTTACTGCTTACTCATTCATCGCTCTAAATATAAATGAAAGCCCTATCTTTTACAAAAACGTTTTATTATATGCTTTATTTTTAGTGATACACTGGTAGGTTGACATGTACAAAATAAAGACATACGGGAGTATCATTTCAGTAGACCAATTGTAGCGGATTATATGGTTGGAGAGGGCTATTATAACCTGAAAGTTTTTGATACAAGGTAACGTAGCGCAATACATACGAACATAATAGAGGATTAAAGTTTTTATAAATATAATCGTTTTATGTTAAATTAAGCTTAGGCTTAGATACTTTTCCATTGGTTATAGGGTTGCAGCTGCAGGATTCAGCCATTTTCAAAACGAACAACCCCTTTTGTGCGGTACGCTTGCAAAATTATGAAAATCAAATTAACCGAATCAGTATGACCGAATCAGTCACGCATTCACAGGTTGGCGAAATGTTATTATTTAATATACAGGGTAAATTTCTGTTAGGCTTCGTTCCTAAAGAGGATAATTTAAAGTTGCCTGACTGATTTAAATAAACTGACTTAAATAAAATAAATTATTTTTCACTATTAATTTCCCAGGTTCATCATGAAATCGTTAGTCCACTAGTAAGATTTTAGTTCATTGCCACTTGTTAAAAAGAGGTTGACGAGATAAACAGAGGCATCTCCAGCTAAGCAACGTACGATGTGATGTGGCAACTATATCAGAAGAGGGGGTGGTGTTCAGAAGCTAGGACTTTTAACGCAGTTATTACTGAATTATTTTTTTACGGTTACAGAAAGATTGGATGGCGAAAATAATCAAACTGCATCTTTAAACTAACAAATCTTAGGTAAAAAACAGATTCATCCATTTGTTTCGAAAAATGGTGCTATCCTTTTAAAAGAACAGCAGGGTTAAAGGCTATTACATATAAGGATAAACTATAGTATTTATTTAGTAATTGAAAATAATACTCAACTAAGTCGACATCAATCTGAATTAAATCTTACATGCTGAAAAATGCCATTCTAAACGGACATGCACCTTGACGACGTTCTAAAATACTAGAACAGGTATAATGGCATGCGTGTTTCAATGAGCAAAAGGGCCGAACTATAGATTTAACCAAATTAGTGGGGTCTTTAGTGAGGAACCAGACTATGACAGGTTCCCGAAAGAGGGCAGCAGCATTTTCGGTACTTAGAGTGGCAGAAACCACAGAGGTCGGTATGACATTCTAAGACACAATACTGCGATGTGGAAGGCAACGGGAAACCACCACATTTATCTCCCAAGTACACAGCGTACTCAAATTGTTATTAATGAGGATAGCATCCTCTGGGGTAAAAAATTCCGGAGGTAAAATAGTCCCTCATTCGGATCTCCGGGAGTGGGACCACTTTGGGGGATGCGATCCGAAAGTATAGAAAAAGATCCGTGAACATTCTGCGAGTCGGAGCGTGGAATGTCAGAAGTATGAAACAAATAGGTAAGCTAGAGAACCTGAAACTCGAAATGAATAGGTTAGCACTAGACATAGTAGGAATCAGCGCAGTCCGCTGGCCAGATGTGGGAGATTTTTGGAGTGAAGACTTCAGGGTAATTCATACAGGATCAGAGGAAAAAATTCGGGTGTGGAGATAGTTATCCGAAAATAGATAGAACGACGTGTAGAAAACTACTTACGAAAAGTACTCATGGTTAGATTTGAATCTAAACCAGTAAATACAGTAATAATACAAGTATACGCGCCCAACAGTGAGGAAGAGGTAGAAGCGATCTACTAAGATATCGAAGACATACTAAGATACGTAAAAGGACATGAAAATTTAATAATTACGGGGAATTTTAATGCAGTGGTAGGTGAGGGTAGGAAAGGAACGACAGTAGGTTACTTGATTTAGGCACGAGAAATGACAGGGGAAATAGGCTGGTAGAATTTTGCGACAAGAACAACTTAACCATCACAAATACATTATTTCAACATCATGTTAGAAGACAATACACGTGGAAGATGTCAGGAGATATAGGAAGATATCAAATAGATTACATTATTGTTAGACATCGGTTTAGAAATCAAGTAAAAGACTGTAGAAGCTACCCGGAAGCAGATATAGACACTGACCACAACATCGTAATTATGAAGGCTGCACTTAAATTTAAAAATCTGAAAAAGAGGAACAGAAAAAAGCACTTTTACTTTGAGAAACTAAAAGATAAAGACATCCACGAAAGATTTGAAAAAAGTCAAATGAATTGCTAAAAGATATCGGGAAATTTTCTGATACTAACGAAATAGAAACAGAATGGAATAACATTAAATCCAGCTTAGACATGGCGGCCAGAGATATTCTGGGGTATACACAAAAACAAAACAAGAAACCATAGATAAAAAAGGATATCCTGAATTTAATAGAAGAAAGACAAAAATACAAAATGGATCAGATAAAACAGAAAAACAGAGATACCAAGCCATAAAATGGGAAATTACACGCAAATGCAGGAACAATGGATTGATGAAAAGTGCAAAGAGGTACAAACTAAGATGGAAATAAGAAAGACAGACGAAGCCTACAAATTAATTAGAATGAATTTTAGGGATATAAAACCATATAGCAAAAATATTAGGGACGCGGGAGGAAACGTCATTATAGAAAATATTGAGAAAGTAGCTAGATAGCAGGAATAAATAGGGAATTTATATTCAGGAGTGGAACTAACAGCATTAGAACAGGAATCAGACCTTGAAAATGATGACTTGGGATATCCTACACTTAGAGATGAGTTTGAATTAGCATTCAAGAGCCTGAAAAATGGTAAGGCGCCGGGTACAGATAAGGTGCAAGTAGAAACTCTAAAAGCCGCCGAACAAGCAGTAACAGAACTTCTCTTCTGACTTGTAAGCTATATGTATGAGAAAGGCGAGATACCCAAAGATTTCAAACGTAACATCATAGTAACTATACCAAAAAAAAGAGGTGCGGATAAAGGTGAAAATTTTCGAACAATAGGTTTGTCCGCACACGTTTCTAAAATATTAACTTAAATTGTACAAAAAGACGAATGGAAAAACGAGCTGAAGAAATACTGGGAGACGATCAATTTGGATTTAGGCGAAAAAGGGGAACACGGGAGGCTATTTTAGCTCTGAGAGTGATAATGGAGAAAACAACAGAGAAGGGGGAAAACGTATATATAGGGTTTGTAGATCTGAAAAAAGCATTCAATAATATGAAATGAAAAAAACTGTTTGACACACTCAAAAAGATTGGAATAAATTTTAGAGATAGACGGATAGTACATAGTTTATACAAAGAACAAAACAGCGTAATAGAATTAGAGCAAGAAAGTAGAAAAGTAAATATTAGGAAAGGGGTGAGACAGGGATGTACCATATCCCCGTTAATTTTTAACTTGTACATAGAACAGGCAATGAATACTGTCAAATGCAGGAAGACATTTGGAATTACTATGCTGGGACAAAAGATCGATATGCTTAGATTTGCCGATGATATAGCGGTACTAGCATCTAGCAAAGAAGAGTCAGAAGCTGCTCTTAATGAAATGGCAACTGTTCTAACGGAGAGATATGGTATGAAAATTAACAAAAATAAAACTAAGGTTCTAGTATGCAAAAGAGGGGAAAATAAATCAAAAAACAAGAATAAAAATAGGTAACGAGAACAAAAGGTTAAGGATTTCTGCTACCCAGGAGGTCAAATAACCCAAGATGGGAAAAGCACAAAAGAAATAATACAAACATTAGCACAAGGTCGTGCTACATTTAACAAGAAAAAGCATCTACTGTGCTGAAAAACCACAAACATAGAAACAAGGAAAAGATTGCTTAAAACATATGTGTGGAGCACAGCACTGTATGGTTGTAAAGCCTGGAGAGTAGGAGAGGCAGACAAGAAAAAGGTAAAGCCTTTGAAATGTGGTGCTACAGACGTATGATGAAGATTTTGTGGACAGACAATGTTAATAACAAAGAAGTAATAGAAATGGCAGGTGAAGAAAGAAATATATGGAAAACATTAAAACATAGTAGAAATAGGATGATAGGCCACATACTAGGACATGAGGGTATAGTGTGGAGTATATTAGAAGCAGAGTTAGGAAAAAAGAGAAGTAAAGATAGACCTAGGTTAGACTATTGCACACAGATAGTGAAAGATGTAGGCTGTAAGAATTTCAAGGAAATGTGTAGGTTAGCTCAGAATAGAAATCAACGGGTACGCTTCCAGCCAGTCATAAGATGGAAAAACTAATTACAATAATAATTACTGAACTTAAACATGGTGATTATTATAAACAACTACAGATATTGGTTTTGTAATACTCTCAACTAATGTTAATTGTGCGAAGAGATTTACTGAATAACTATTAATACGGCAAATGTCTAAGTGTTGGGGGATCCTTGGTAGCCACAGGCTGCTTAACCCCCTTCACATACCACCGAATCTCGTTAAAATAGGGCATATAATTAGAAAACAATAGAAGGGAATCGAGTTGTATATAGGCTGTTGGAAGAATTGCAGGGAACTATGTAGGCTATCTCGGAACATAAATAAGCTGAGGTACAAGTTCAATCAGTTTTAAGACGTAAAACCCAATGACGAAAAAATAAATGCTCTTAAATCTGATGATTATTATAAACAACTACAAGTGTTGGTTGTGAAATCTTTTCAACTAATGTTGATTGTGCGAAAGGATAAATTGGAAAAACTATTAATTCGACAAAGGTTCAAGTGCTGGGAGAACTTGGCAGCCAAAGACTGCTTACCTCCTTTCACATGCAACTGAATATCGGGGAAGTAGAGTATATAACTGTAAAACAATAGAAGGTGACCGAACTGCATCAAACCAGAAAGAACAGCATCTATGTTCAAAGACAACGAACATAGATACAAGAAGAAGACTGTTCAAAGCATAGTGTGGAGGACGGCACAGTACATCTATGAAATAGGGGCAGTAGGAAAAGCAGAGAGAAAGAGATAGAAGCTTTCTGGAATGTTGTGCTTCAGATATATGAAGATAGTGTCACCCTAACCAGAATTTGGTAGGGACAAGGACCGTATATAATACTCCTGTTTTTATTTTACACTGGACATTCAGAAAACAGTTGCATTTCATGTGTCCCCAAGCTAATCAAGAGCTGATGGGCGTGGGTTTCTCGGGGCAGAGAGTGCAAATGTAAATTTCAATGGGCGCCATGGTGATTACCCCTGAAACGCAACTAAACCGTTGGCTATTAATCACCCAATTAAACCAACCACCTTCCAGTAATATTTGACTGTTTAAAACCTAACCTACTACACTATCTCAAAATAAATTATTAAAAGCATACGCTACTCTTACCTGATATTTATATATTACACATACTTGAATAACTATATACATATATAATAAATACGAGACCCCAAACTGTGGCCTAGCTCAACATATATATATATATATATATATATATATATATATATATATATATATATATATATATATCAATGAAATTATTGTAAGAAAACAATTATTTTATTATTATTACCTGGTTACCAAGGCTGAAGACAAGATGCTTTGACTTCCCGTTTCGCCCGGTTTATCTAAGAAAAAAAAAAAGGATCAAAATACTTTATCGTAAGTTTCCACTAAGTGCACTATGGATAACTAAACCTTGCAAACTTGACAAAATCTCGACCTAATAATAATTAATATTAGACTTCAGTCTCAAAGCTTACAATGCATCTCACAAATTAATTTGCCATGTTTAGGCATTAAGTAAAATAATGAGAGTTCGACTATTAGTCGCTAAAAGTTTTATTTTTGCACCCTTGTGTTTTAGTATTAGTACTCACGACACCGCAGTTTTATACTGTCCCTTTTCAACCGCCTCCAGGACCTTACGCTCCAAACCATCACGGCGTTGATCCTTCACCAGATGTAAATAGATCGTAATTTTAGTTGTTAGTTGTAGTTATTCTTATCCCTTAGATCTTAGTCCTTAGATATTTAAGTGTAGGCAATCCTTATGGCAGAAAATGAAACTGAACCTGAACCATGAAGCTAAAACTGGACACCGGACTGAAACCTGACGCTGAAACCCGTGCTATTACGGGATTAATATTTTATATACAATTTCTAATCGGTACGTAACCAGTTTTCTTCAACTTCTTACTACCTATCTCTCACGCAAGACTATAAAATCAGCGAATCTGCAACTACTTCTTCGACACCTGTCGACCAGAATTTCTACTGCACCATTGCTTAATATCATATAATAGACCCTCTAGAAATAATTAAATTCTAGTTGAACAATCCCGAGTACTTCGGAAAAAGTATACACTTTTAAATTGTATATAGGCACCAGCCAACTTTTTACTTCAACCAGAAATTTTCGTAGTTTTCTGCAGACCCAACCGCTTTCTACAACGCCATACACAAAAATGAATTAACAAAAGTATCACATCTGTGTACAAGGTTCATAAATTTATTCTTATCACAACCGAAAGTATAAATTTACGATATTCTATTTCGCTATTAATTGTGAACGAATTTAAAGGTGAAAAATGCTAGGCATTAAATATAATAATACCCTAGCCTGACACGGTCTGGTACCAAAAATAGATCAGAATTAAACAATGTTCTGGAAAATTATCAAGACTGTTGAATTTCAAAATAACAACATGCGGGCTCTAGCTTACACTAACAAACAAAAATATGTACAAATTTGTACGGTTACGAAGTAGCCGTTACAATAGTAGCATGGACAGACAAAGTTAATAACAAATAGGTTGTTGAAATAATAAAGGAATAAAGATATCTGTGGAAAACGAAAAAAAAAAAGGAGAAATATAAAGGCAGGATACGTACTAAGGCATTTCTGGGGAATAGTACGGGATATATTACAAGCAGAGATAGGAACATATAGGTAGAGGTAGACGGCAATCAGACTTTCGCACACAAATAGTGATAGATGCAGACTGTGTAAATTTCAGGGAAATGTGTAAGTTGGTTCAGACTAGGAAACAATGAGGGCACGCGTCTAACCAGTTCTAGGACTGAAAACTTGATGATGATGATGATACTGAAAAATGAATGAGTTTATCGTCTGTGTAAATTTATTTTCGGTGATTTAAAGCACTTTTGGGTGTTATGCAACTTCGCATTTTTTACACCTAAATTGCACTTTCTTATGACACTGTCCACACCGAGACTGTTTCTCTTGGTATGTAATTAAATGACCTATTCGGTCATATTGTGGAAATTCTTGTGCCAATCAAGAACTTTTGGTCACTCTCTTCCTTATTAGTTTCTTACAAGTTTCAAGCAAATTCATGGTGAGTGCTCTCCTAAAACTTAACTAATCTTTTAGTCCCTTGTTGATTCTGTGTAATTGTCAAGCATTTTGTGTAGCCATGTCAATGTATTGATAAATTAATGAAAAATATCAATCCTTGCCACGAACAGATATGTGGAACAAACAGATGTTTGGATCACATCTATCTCCGCCGCCCATGAAGCAGTGAAAGATTTAATAAGACCAGGTTGCTCAATTATGATGTTGCGGTTTTCAGTTCGAGAATATCTCTTAACTTGATTGACCCGGCTTCAGAAGCATCACAAAACCCATGCAACTTCACCTTTTTAAAATTATTACATACGATACGACGCGAAATCTAAATGTTCGAAACCCCTGGCAATTCACCCAAAAACTGCATCCATTTTTTTACGATTTCCAATGGCGGCTCTTGGTCCCAACCGAGGCCTAAAAGCCAAAGATCTTGAACTAAACGTTTAGCGCTATCAAACCGAGAGGAACAAAAATTTTTGAGATAGCTGACAAAATATTACACTTAGTGCAAGTGCGCTCTTCAGTGTTTAAGTTGTATAAAAATACATCTGTAAAAGCGTGCCACGAAAGGCCC
Organism: Platerodrilus igneus; assembly: GCA_036346225.1. Taxonomy (NCBI): domain Eukaryota; kingdom Metazoa; phylum Arthropoda; class Insecta; order Coleoptera; family Lycidae; genus Platerodrilus; species Platerodrilus igneus. The sequence goes on along the minus strand of JARFIW010001025.1, from coordinate 1,035,293 downwards.
AAAATTTTTATTGAACCACTATCTTTATCTTGAAATGTAATTGCTTCCGAACTCGACACTTCTGGGCAATTACTATTCCATTTTCTTAATTGAAAACCACAACTAGCGCAAATACTATTCAAACTCACTAGTTAATTGATTTGCAGCTTCAATTGAATTGCATCCAGTGACTAAATTATCAACATAGGTATCGCTCGCCAATACCGATGACGCGAAAGGAAAATGAATCGATTCTAACCTTGCCAATTCTTGAACAGTACGCAAGGCCAAAAAAGGCAACGACGAAACTCCATAAATCACAGTATTTAATTTAAAGTTTAAGGGCAAATGTTTTATTAGCGTACTCGACGAATCGTCTAGTGTATCTACGAGATAACAAAATTTTTCAACAAGGGACAAACTGACATTAACATGAATCAATCGCTTATAAATTGCATGATAACTTTCAAAGCCCGAAATACGTCCTGAGAATTGCGGGACTGATAGGTGTTTCAAGATAATACCACTATTTATCGACAAACGATTATTCATATTTACCACGAGATCTAATTCACATTGTTCGGCGATAATACGAATATCTAATAGATAATCATCGATTTTTTACCCTAAGAGCCGAGAATTCGTCCAATTGTTCACTTTCTTTATCAAAAAAAATATTCTTGCAATAAAATTTGAAATGAGTTTCAATTTGCTCGACACTTTCATCGATGCTCTAATTATTGCAATCGATACATTTTCCGGTTTATTAATCTTACTGTATATACGATCCAACCGTTTTACTACAAACCTAGATTCAAGAGTAGCTTGAACAATTGATATAACAATATGTGTTTAATGAACGACAATAAAAATTAACGTAAAAACATTGCATACCTCAATACGCTACGACAACTAATTAATCTACGAAATTAAATTATTAATCGACAAATGCTACTAATTACAATACTTGCTCGACAAAAACGTTTAATGTTTCAAAATAAATACCAACAACTATCCAATAACTTGGATGACCCGAGTGGTGCATCAAACTTTGGTCGACGAAAAATAAGGTAAGAGTTATACAACCCTCATAAATATAGTATCCGAAACTTTTACAAAGTTTACATAAAGTACACCGATCGATTATTAATCCTTGCGAGAAAGAAAAAGGGATGTTTTATATATCTATCGTTATACCCAAATGTTTCTACCAGTAAATGTACAAAAAAGTTGTTAGCCTCTTTGTAACACGCCCAAACATATCAAAACTACGACAATTACTAAATTAAACTATTAATAAGGAACGACAGGAATCTAAACTAATTAATTAAACAAATAATCCGGCAAACGAAGGCCATTTTGTTAACGCGCGAGGGGTCTTATAATGTATATATCGACTTATCTCTGCCGTATTCTATTGTTCTAAGTGTCGTTTCTACTCTTCAACGAAGTGGACTGTATGGCTATTTATTGGACGTATTACGTACGCACTATCATTGTGTTTTTTAGGGTTTATCCATAAAATTACATTCGGAGACACTACTGACTTAATTCACTTTACATAACCAACAACCGTTTCTCTTCGATGTCTATGAGCAAGTGTCGATCACTACTCCTTTAGTCCTACTTAATTTCCACAGGTACAAAGGAAGTTTTATGACAGGATATAACGGGATAAAGGATGACAGTTTTGCTATTTTATTTACAACTACGAATTTACAACGACTCAAAATTAAACACGAAAACGTGCGACAAAGAGACCAACCAGTAGTCATCTTACATCCGATTTAAACACGTGCATTAGCTACTTTTATAGTTAAAACACGTTAAGTGGAGTCAAAAACAAAAATTCGCCAAGGAGATGAAGGCTAATTTAAAAAGTTGCCTAAAATCAATGTATTTTGAATATAAAAAGCGCTAACGAAGATACACCCTATTCTAGTAGCAAGGAAAACAGTTTAGTGTCGATTCACAATAAAGCGTGTAGTGATGATAGAGATGGTTTATTCTCATAATTAAGAATATTTTCCCCTCTTATGAAGAACCAAGATATAAAAACTCCATTAGAATGTTGAGCAGTAACTGAGAAGACAAAAGCAGCATGCCGAGTATTGGTATAGTTCTGCGAATTTAACTGACGCTGTCCGCGGCAACAGCAGTTTGTGAACGGAGTTTTTCAAAGTTGAGAATAATTAAAAACTACTTGAAGTAACTATCATACGCTTTTTTACAACATCACTTACTATAATTATATTTTTAGCTCCGCTATGACGCAAAACAGGCTATCAGCAATGCCAGTGTTGTTTATAGAAAATGAAAATGTCAACTACGATAAGCTGATTGATGCATTTGCTGAGAAAAAGACCGAAAAAATCAATTTATTTAAATTACCTTTCAAATATAAATACAACGCAGTAGAATGTGTTGTCTTTTCTAATGATGTATTATTAAAAAAAATCAAAAACAATACTTTTATTAATCACTTCATGTTGTTTTATTTTTTTTTACTGCTAGAGATCTGGAATAGCTCGCGCTCTAAGTCGCACGTGGCCTAACATTTCCTAGCAGTGGCGCTGAACTTTGGGAAAATATTTACGCGCAAGTTCTGCAATTCTCAATGTTTTGTTAGTATTATGGATCCAGACTATTTTCTGAAATTTAGTACAGTTTCAATCATCTAAACAGTGATTCGACGAGCAGAGTACGCGTTCAATTTTTTTATCAACGCATGTGGTTCGTCCTAACTGTTTGGTCTCTTTGTCGCACGTTTTCGTGTTTAATTTTAAGTCGTTGTAAATTCGTAGTTGTAAATAAAATAGCATAGCTGTCATCCCTTGTCCCGTTATATCCTGTCATAAAACTTCCTTTATGCCGATGGAAATTAAGTTGGAGTAAAGGGCTAGTGATCGACACTTGCTCATAGACATCGAAGAGAAACGGTTGTTGGTTCGGTAAAGTGAGTTAAGTCATGGGTGTCTCCGAATGTGATTTTACGGATAAACCCTAAAAACCACAGTGACAGTGCGTACGCAACATGTCCAATAAATAGCCATACAGTACACTTCGTTGAAGAGTGAAAACGACACTTAGAACAATAGAATACGGCTGAGGTAAGTCGATATATAAAATTATAAGACCACGCGCCTTAACACTAACATTGCATCATACCTGCAGTGTTCATGACTTCTATTGAAACATTTGCTCTATTTAAAGAAAGCTACTCGTATTTTTCCCAGTGCGTTCTTTCCAGAAGTTGCTGTGGGTGTTGCAAGAATTTTGGGATTTTTCCGGTTCATCTAATATCTGTTTTGGGTTATCGTTGTAGCCATTCGTCAATCTCTTTCATAGTCAAAAATAAAAAAAACTGTATTAAAAATTTCACCTCTAGATGCCACGCTTCTTAACGGTCTAGATGCTACTCATGCTCCAGTCGATACCTCAGCAACAGAAAATTCAATGCAAATGGTCAAATATCATTTCAATGCGACTTAGCAACTCAGATAGACTACGTATTCGAGAAACTAACCGTAGTATTATTTTAGCAATTGATAAAATACACGTTCGGTTTTGTTATACACCTGTAGTGTATAAAATCAGTGCTTTTTTTGCGGTGTTTTTTCAGAATTTGTTAATCTGATACATTTTTCTTTTTTTTGACTAGGTGAGTCTGGCACACTAAGACAACTATTTTGCCGATTGGCGTCAGTGAAGCGTTATTTATTTTTATTATTTGACAAGGATTTATTCTTGAAGTTATCACTTCCAATAGACTCACGAACTTTACGATATTCGCGGCTCGTCTGGGAATTACCTGAAGGGCGAGCAATGAGAGTGGGCGTGGATGCAAAGTAAACTCAACTATAAAAAAGAATGAAGAAGGGGGGAATTGAGCGCCACCGCATCTATATGAGCAATAAAAACAAAAGTATCCTATGAGAAGATGCAGAAACTTACAGGCTATACTGACTATCAAAAAATATTCTAGTTATACAATACAACACCTCCGGAAACCTCTCGGATGTATTTGCTCCTATTACGATGATCCTGAAAGAAAATGTTTTACATTGAATTTTAATTAAAAGACACAGTTTGTGTTTTACAATAAAGGGTACTACAATACTTATAAATTAATCATCATGAAACTATCACCTTAAGAGTGTTTTACCTAAAAGTGGATATCAAAGAGAAGTCACGTACGTCACTTCTATAATTTTATTCTGCTTCAGTATTCTTCTAGTTTCATTACACAAAATTTATTTTCTCAAATTGTGATGCTATTAAATTTAACTACTCATAAATAAAAGACTTAGAGTTTTGAACCAAAAATATAATTTGAAGTAATTCCTTTCTTTCTTTCGAATATATATATATATATATATATATATATATATATATATTGCTGTGAGACCTCTCTCTTATTCGGGAACTAAGGTTTTCGAATCGAGCCCCAGCGTTGGGCCGTCATAAATATGCTGTGAAATGTACAAAAAGCCTCGCCAGTTTCCTGGAATAAAATAACAAAAAATTTTATTCTGAACTCGAGCCTCACTTTTGGGCGCTACGATTTGCTGTGATTCTCTTCTGATAATCGCCTCTGTCCTTTTTCCGCCTCGGCTGCTCCCCTAGATAACTTTCATCCTCATTCATAAAAAAAAACAAACACATTCCTACCACAAACACCAACGTTAACTCTATTTACATTAATATTCACAATACATTAAAATTTCAAAATTAAAATTCAGCATAAATTTCAGTATCAGAAAATTTCAAGATTAAATTTGTTATCATTTTAATGTGCATCCAGAATTAAAGTCCTTGTAGGATGCCTACTAATTAATTTAACAATATTGGCAGACCTGAGTCTGAGTACAAAGGGAGCATCTCCCACCCCTTTACGTTAATTAACCAGGTTTGTCTAATTGAGCTCAAAGACAGACCCAAATTTTCATCATAATCAAGAACATAAATACTAAATACTCCTTTCTACTTAAACAAGAAAATTTTACCTTAAAATTAAAAATTTGTTGTTAGTACAAATTCACTACTGTCCATTTTAAGTAAACAAATTATAAAGTTATTCAACACACACCAAAACATCAAAAATCGAACAACAAAGCATAAGTTACCTGAAGGTTAATACACTCGTGGCTCCAATGTACATCGTCCTTTGTTAATCACACCATTCCAACTGGGTTATGTTTAGGTCCACCACCATTCATCTAAAGTTGTTTCAGGGCTTTTCCGGAACTCATCTGTGTATATCTGAATCTTGTTTTGTGGATCCAGTCACGTTTACGAATCATTTAATTATTAACACTCCCGAAAATAGCAAAGAAATTCATACTTCTTTCACGCTATACGCCAAAACTGCCTACTTTTGTTTATTCATTTCTCGTTACAAATTTGGATAATTGGTACAGTAATACTCGCAAATATAACTAAACTTTATTACCTTGTATCTTCTTTACTAAGTGCACTAATGCATACTAACTTGTATCGTAGCACGTAAATAGCAAACTGTTTTAAAGTATTCAATCAAAATCTAAAATCTACGAGCACTTTTTAAAGCATCGAATAATCAAAATCTAAGAGAGCGAAACTGTTTAACGTCCGGGTTTATATATCGGCTAGCCTGTTCGTCGCTTTTGTCCCCAAAACGGACAATTCTTAGAATTTCTCATTCTACATTCCCTTTTCGATAGTCGGGCACGCGATTCTATAAACTTTGCACACGCGCCAGTTGAAAGTCTGAGAAATTTTCCACACGGCACGCAACCACGTCCGAGAATAACTAATTAACTTTGTATCGAAATCGTTACGTTTACACCCCTCATATCTGCATCTGATTACAACCAATCGTAGCTCTCGTGACGTTGCTCCAATCACGCCTTTTACCATCTGTGTCTCTGTCCCGCGCATATTATCCGTCTCTATCTACCCTGTTCTGAGTGGTACAAATCGATACTCTTTACTATCAGTTATTTCAGTCCACGTGGACTGTTAAATAACCCACTTTATTAGCATTTCCCGTGAATATTAAGCGACGGTTTCTCCAACATTCTCTGTAACCATTTGTTATCTACAAAATTTAAGCAGAACGTGTCTTTTAAAAATACGCAGGTGTTCAAACATAATACTTCTAAATAACACTTCTACGATTTGAATACTATTGGGTTTTTACACGCTTTTATGCATATTATATGTTACTAACGGTTTAATTAACTCCAATTAAAACAATAATGAATGGCGTTGACTTTTACCCTTTAATTTTTAGTAAATCCTAATTAAATATTAATTATTATTTGTACATTTTGTTTAATACCGGTTACTTAAAATTGAGTTAATTAATATAAATTTTGCACGTAATTTCTATTTGATTCTTTACTTGGAATAATTAAACTACATTAAAATTGAGCATTTTAATTCTGCTTCTTTTTGTATAAAGCGTCTAGTAAATAATTTAACTCCCTTATTTTTAATGAAACGAATGAATTTTTATGCTTCACGGTTTTAATAACGCGTACCTTTTCCCAAAGCTTCCTTCTACACGGTGATTAAAATTATCGGATGTGATTATTTAATTTTCTACCCTGGTCTAAATTTGAGTATTTTATATAAATAAAATCACAGGTATAGTATTCAAATTTAAAATTGAACTTTAAAGATTCATATGTTTTCTCTTTACATAATGAGATTTTAGCATTTGATACTATTTTCAAAAACAAAATTTTGATAACCCCAATTAACAGATCTGTTAGCTTGGTTCACATAAGCTTCAAATAAACCTCGCACGTAATATTTGTTACAAAAATTTAAATAGCAAATGAATTATATAAATTAAAAATTTACTTAAATTGACATAGTTCAGGAATAACACAGTTAACCTATTAATCATCAAGCACACTATAAATGGATTTCTTTAAGTGAACGTGAAGTTTACAACTTTTTATGCGGTCACATGTATATCTCACATGCTTTACAAAATAGCTTTCAGTTACTTCAAAAGGGCAAGGTTTTCATTTCTTTTAAATTTCAACACTTTTGTGCTAAATCTTGAATGCAAAATTAATCCTCTCGTAAAATTTAATATCGTTAACAACTGTACGGGCATTTTCAAAATATATAAACGTGGTTATAAAGCTTCAACCATAACTAGCACAAAAAAAACTCACCAGGAATTGACTCCTATATCAACGAGTGTATTAAATACCTGGTTTTCACACATTCAAAGAAACTATAACCTCAATAAAAATTTTCAAACTAAAAGTCTAGGGCTGCATCTGGGTAACAAAATCTCGCTGATGGGCATCCCGAAATAAACGATTAACATCATTATGTCATGCTTTTCTACAAAAAAGCCTATGAGCAACCTCAAATTCTTTCCATTACGAAGATATCTCCCTAATCCACCGATGCACGTTAATCAATACCGAGAACAGGCAACCACGTTGTCACCTCACACAATATTCAGGTCGCTGTGACGGAGTCCGGGGAAACTTGTGCATCACGGTCCTCTCGAAAATGACCGTGAACCACTTACTGACCTAGAGGACAATTCTTAGGCACCAGCTAGCACGTAAGAGTGCCAACATCTTCATCTGCTTGTCTTACTACCGCTGTACTAGAGCAAAATTGCCGAGTTTCCCTTCGATACTCTCAATCTAAAGAACAGGAGATCTGTCTGAAGCATCACCTTGTGACACTCTGCACAAACGCTATGATAACTTAGTAATTCTTAAAAGTAGGTGCAGATCGCCTACGAATTAGGCAACACAAGTAACTTGTTTATTATGTATTTTTAAGATGTTCTGTCCTTGAAACAATTCTAAAGTATTTGTTACTATTGAATGTTTTCTCGTGACAAATCTAGAGCGAATTAAATAGCAACATCTTTCATTTCTAATATGAAATCGTTTCTTCTGATATTATTATGCGAAATAAAAAGGATCAGATACCACAGAGCTGTAACAAATAGAAGTGGTTTTAAAAGTTTGTATCATAGAATTTATATTTGGTATAAGTCTGTTGATGGTCTCATGTCATTTTGTCATAAATGCTTTAGATTACTACCTATCACTTGAGGCTTTAATGCAAGGATGGCAATTGTGTTGGCTCAGGCGACCGAGGTTAGCAAAGGGCCAACGGCTGCGTGGCTTAGTTGGTTTGCATATGACTACTATACCGAAGGTCATGGGTTCGATTACCGATTTCAACCGCTTGAAAAATGTTAGGCAAATATTGTTTTTACAAAAATACGTTCGGATAAGAGATAAAAAGTAGGTTTCGCGTGTGTGCTGTCACGCACATTAGAGATCCTTACCTGGTTTGGAATAGCAAGGGTTTCACAAAATTTAAAACTTGCAGGTAAAAAGCTCGCTGCCTGGCTAATGTAATAGCATCAGGTGAAGCATTGGGAAATCAAATGTAGGGGTTAGCGGAGGGCCGTATCTTTTAGCTATCCTAGTGGAAAATATGCGACAAATCTTCGGTCGCTCCAGGGAGGTAAATCTCGGCTCAAAGCGGTTTTTCTGACTGTTTTGGCGGACACCAAAGAACATTGTGGCGAACCGAGCCGTATGCGATCCGCGATCTGCTGTTTGCCCATCCCTGCTATAGTATATTAATTTTAATACAAAATCGTAAATTTTTTATACTGGAAATGATTTTAAGACGCTTATATTTTATAGAGAATTAAGCGAAAATTAGGAATATGTGACATAATAAGCTCGTCTCCGCTAAAGATGCCCTAAATAAAAAATAAGATTCAAAACCCGATTAAAATTGAAAAGTGTTTCAAATAAAGTAAAATCGCTACAATGTACAGAAATTGAGCCTGCATTTTATTAGTCTCCTATTCTTCATCCTGTTTTTATAAGATTCGTATAACCATGAAATGCACACCACTTTACTGTATGTTTTTCTTAAACTCATTTCAATGGATATACTAAAACCCACCCTAGACCTTGAGCAGCCCCTGCATACATAGGGCTATTTATCAAGCGTTGTTGAGATGACAACTTTTATATTTTATTTTAGGTTTACCCTATTGTCATCGCTATCCGTGCTGCCACCTTTGTGCAATTGTCACGTTATATTGGTACCATAAATATAAATAAATAGTTCCTGCATTTTACTCTTCAAAATGTGAATTCCTTTATTGCGGATAGGAATATTCGACAATTGTGTGTTCATAAATTATATTGTAGATAAGTAAATAATTTAATTAGTTAAATATGTATGTACAGCTAATGGTCTAGTAGTCGATGCTGTATAACCTTAATAAAAAAAAAAAAAATGTATGTAAAAATTTATGCGAAGTTTGTTTGAAATTTAACATGGTTACAACTAAAACATAAAATCGTCTATTCTAAACACTTGATTCATGCGAGAGGTCCACAAACTCTTTTGTCTCGTAGACCACGTGCCAATTGTTTCTGTTTTGGGTAGATTCCCCGCCTTTCTAATATTTAATTGTTATAAATTCATCAACGTCAAATGTGTTTTTAAGAGCTGGTAGTTCTACTCACTCTGATAGGTTTAACTAAAGAGTAAAATACTTCTACTCCCTATGTTACATGTTGTAGAACAATAGATATATTCAGTTTGATGTAATTATGACTGTCCAGAAACTAAACTAAAAAATTTCATTAATTTTGTTATGGGACACCTTTCCAATCACTTATACTTACTCTATATTCTTATAATTTTCAATGTATTTACGCATGACTAGCTATAGGTTGAAGAATGTCCAAAATGGCATTGAATCATTTCGAACAGTTGAAAAAATATATGGAATTCCAAAATCCACTATTGAATTTAAATTAAAACATCCTGAACATAAAGATACATTAAGACCGTCTCCTACTTTAACTTGCGAAGAAGAAATTACTCTGGTTAATGGTTATCGTTTTTAATCTTAATCAACAGCAATAATAATTGCAGATGGATAAAAGACACTGCTTCGAAAGGATTCCTAAAGAAGGCTAATGATTTAAAAAGCAGTGTAAAACGATTTTTGATAGAAATCCGCGTCCCAACAAGTTTAAAAATAATCGGCCTGGGGATGGATGTCTAAAAGTAAGTAATCAAGACACGTACTTTAATCAGCTTTTGTGATTTGATTTATCTTTAACACTAGGGATTTTTGAAACGACATCCAGAAGTTTCTAAAAGGACAAGTGAAGGACTAACGGCAGCTGGCGCATGTTTGTCGGAGCAAGATATTAGAAACTGGTTCACCAACATTGAAGACTAGTTGAAAGAAAAACAACTAGAAGATGTTATTAAAGATCCATCAAGAATTTTTAATGGGGATGAGTCAGGATTTCAAATATGCCCTTCCACTGGAAAAGTTTTTGCAATGAAAGGTTCAAAGAATGTCTATAGTGTCGAACAAAGTAGTTCAAAGGAAAACATTACTGTTATGTTTACGTTTTCAGCAGACGGTAAAATTTGCGTGCCCATAGTTATTTATCCTTATCAGCGTATCCCCGAAAAAGTTGTTAACAGCATTAATCCTAAATGGGGTGTGGGTAGAAGCGATAATGGCTGGATGACAGCAGAAACATTTTATCAGTATATTGCAAATGTCTTTTACCCCTACTTAACTGAAAACAATATTGAACTGCCGGTCATTCTTTTCTTCGTTGATGGCTACAAGAGTCACTTAAGTTAGCAGTTAAATCTTTTATGTAACGAACTGCAAATTGAAATATTTGCATTTTATTCTAATGCTAGAAGGATTTTACAACCCTGCGATGTTTCTATTTTCCATCCTGTTAAAGACGCTTGGCGACAGTCAGTAAGAGAATGGGAAGAACAACATCCAGATAAAGTGGTGAATAAAGTTGTATTTGCTTCTATATTAGAGCAAGCTATGAAAAAAAGCTTTAAAGTAGAAACAGTAGTGAAGGGTTTCAAGGCTTGTGGGTTATTCCCATTCAAAGCAGATGCCGTTGACTACACAAAATGTTTAGGTAAAGAATTAACTCAAGATTTGAAGATTCCAGAAGAATCTCAAAAGCAACCCAAGCTGAACTATACCACCCTTGCAAATATCTTAGGTCCTCAAAAAATTCAAAGTTTACAGGATATTAAAGAAATCCAAAATTAATCTGCATACCGATGAAAATTTGAGCTTATTATTCAAAATTTGGAATTTTTTTTGAACACGATCCAAAACATTCGGTAAACTCAAATGTACTAGTGAATCAAGAAACAAAAATTAATATTATACAAAATATAGTTATCTCATCTCCCGTTAAAAACATTCAAATTGAATCAGAACAAATTGGTATCGAAAATATAAATATTTCTTTCCAACCCGATACCAACCACTTCCCAACTCAACAAAATAACCGTAATATTTATGACGTGCCATCTACCAGTAAAATTATTGTTAAACACAATTTGTTAGGCAGTTTCTTAACTTCTCCGTGTGCACCGGAAAGAAAAGGTAAATGTAACATCGAACGACTTCCCTTTGCTATAACATCTGCACGATACCAAGAAATGTTACGAAAAAAGCTAGAGTTAAAAGAAGAGCAGGAAAAGCAAAAACAAGAAAGAAAACGGAAGAGAGAGAAAATTAAATAAAAAACAGTCTAGCAATAAGAAGAATTCGAAACAAAAAGTTCAGTGTTCTATTTGTTTAAAAGATATTAAATCCAATAAACTAAGATGCGATGATTGTCATCTTTATTATCATGAATTTTGTATTCCTGTTGACGATAAACAGCACATACCCAGCGAGGATGACTTTTTTATATGTCATAACTGCTACAACCTAAAGGATAGTGACTTAGATGACGAATCTGATAAAGATATCAATGATGAAGAAATTGATGAACTTTTCACGGAATACAAACAAGCTCGGAAGCAATTGTAAAGTTTAACTTAGTTGTAAGACTTTTTTTTGTTAGGTTTTAGTTCGTTTCTATATTATTTTCCAGTGTGGCAAATCAGTTGTCTATTAACTAAATTTGAGTGTCCTATAACTAAGCAAACTGTCCAATAGCTGTAATTTTTGTATGTTTTTTTTATGAAATATGTAGTGTTCGGTCTTTTTGTTGCACGTTTGCATGGTTAATTTTAAGTTATTTTAAATTTGTAGTTGTAAATCAAATAGTAAAGCTGTCATCCCTTGTCCCGTTATATCCTGTCGTAAAACCTCCTTTGTGCATGTGTAAATTAAGTTGAAAAAGGAGTAGTGACAAAAACACTCTCTCATGAACATTGAAGCGGAACGGTCGTTGGTTCGATTCGGTAAAATGAGTTGGTCAATAGTGCCGCCGAATGTGAATTAATCGATAAACCCCTAAAAAACACAGTGAAAGTGCAAACGTAACACGTACAATAATTTGCCATAAAGTCTACTTAGTTGAAGAGTAGGAACTACACTTTAGAACAATAAATTAACGCGGAGGTAAGTCGATAGACAAAGTTATAAGATGCCCCGCGCATTAAACATGACCTTCGTAACCGGATTATTTAATTAATAATTAGTTCCTTTAAATTAAATACTGTGACTTATGGAGTTTCGTCGTCGCCTTTTTGGCCTTGCGTACTGTTCAAGAATTGGCAAGGTTAGAATCGATTAATTTTCCTTTTGCGTCATCGGTATTGGCGAGCGATACCTATGTTGATGACTTAGTCACTAGATGCAATTCGATTGTAGCTGCTAATCAATTAATTATTGAGTTGAATAGTATTTGCGCTAGTGGTGATTTCAATTAAGAAAATGGAGTAGTAATTGCCCGGAAGTGATGTCCAACTTGAAGGAGTTTCTATCCAGTTTGGAAGCAATTACATTTCAAGATAAAGATAGTGGTACAATAAAAATTTTGGGCTTTTCGTGGCGAGCTCTTACAGATGTATTTTAATACAATTTAGGCGTTGAAGAGCGCACTTGCACTAAGCGCAATGTTTTGTCGGCTATCGCAAAAATTTTTGATCTTCTCTGTTTGAAAGCGCCTTTAGTACTTTTCGCTAAACGTTTAGTTCAAGATCTTTGGCTTTTAGGTCTCGATTGGGACCAAGAGCCTCCATTGGAAATCGTAGAAAAATGGAAACATTTTTTGGGTGAATTGCCAGTGGTTTCGAATATTGAGATTTCGCGTCGCATCGTATGTAATAATTTTAAAAAGGTGTAGTTGCATGGATTCTGTGATGCTTCTGAAGCCGGGTATGCAGCTGTCATCTATTTTCGTTTGTTCGTTTTAGAAGGTAGTATTACCATGTCATTAGTATGCGCAAAATCGAAGGTTGCTCCTACTAATCGCGTTTCATTGCCCAGTCTCGAATTGTGTGCTATCGTACTCTTGGCAGATTTAGTAGATTTCGTCAAAAATGCTTATACAGATAGTTTATCATTTAATAGTATTTTCGCGTGGTCAGATTCCACTGTTGTTTTGTCTTGGATTCAGTCTTCCTCGCATGAGTGGAAGACATTTGTTAGCAATCGCATTTCGCATATTCAAGAACGTATTCCTCCATCTTCGTGGTTTAATGTTAAGTTCCAAGATAACCCTGCGGATTGTGCCTCACGTGGACTTTTGGCTTCAGAGTTGGGTCATCATCCATTATGATGGACAGGGCCTTCCTGGTTAGTGTGTCGTAGCGAGGAATGGCCAGTAACGTCGCTGCCAAAACTTATCGACTCATATCTGATGGACGTCGAATTTCGAACTCTGTCGATAACAGTGGTTATTCCTGAGAATTTCTTAGATTTGTTATTGGATAAATTTTCAAAACTGCAGACAATTTGTAGGATTATTACATGTATTCGTCATTTCATTCGTAATGTTTAATGTCCGGCAGATTTGCGTTCAAAATATTCGGATGGTTTGTCTCTAGCTCAGCAGCAAGGGGCTATACATTTATTGATTAAAAGAGTTCAAACAAATATTTTTGCCCAAGACATTGCAAATATTAAAACTGGAAAACTTATTAGTAAACAACTTCGTAGCCTTAGTCCGTTTTTAGACGGTCGTGATATGTTGAGGGTGGGCGGTCGCCTGCGTAATTCAGGGTCGCATCGGTTGACTGAAATTGTTATATTAGATTGTCATGAAAGATATTTACATTCTGGTAATCGAACAACTCAATTTTTACTAACTCAGAATTATTGGACCTTGTTCGCAAAGAGGGCTATTCCGCAATGTTTGAAATTCTGCATTCATTGTTTTCGTGTAAACCCCGTGGCTTTAGGCCTCCCCCCCTATGGGGGATTTACCAGCTTCTATGTTAACTCCAGGTAAGGCGTTTTTACATACGGAAGTCGCCTTTGGTGGACCTTTCTCTGTCACGATGAATCGATGTCGTGGCGCAAAATCATTGAAAGCGTACATTTGTTTATTTATTTTTTCAGCACTAAAGCCATCCATTTGGAACTAGTGTCTAACTTGTCGACAGACGCTTTATTGGGTGCTTTACTTCGATTTATTGCTCGAAGAGGCAAATGTATTCAAATCCATTTTTACAATGGCACTAATTTCGTTGGGTCCTCTTGTGAAATCTCTCAATTGATGCGCCATCGGCAGGCGTTGAGGAAATCGAATTTGTGTTTAATCCTCCTGCTGCTCCTCATTTTGGTGGGCTGTGAGAGGCCGGGATTAAATCGGTAAAATCCCATTTGAAAAGAATTATCGGTGAACAAATTTTGTCGTTTGAGAAATCCTCGACGGTGTTGATTCAAGTCGAAGCGATTCTCAACTCACGTCCACTATGTGCACTGAGTTGCGACCGCATGATTTTTCATATTTGACCCCGGATCATTTTCTTAATGTTGAACCAGTTTCGGTGTTACCAGATCAGGATTTGTTGTCCATAAACCCCTCTCGTTTGCATTGCTGGCAACTGTTGCAGCAAATGCAGCAACAAGGGTTTTTGGAAAAAATAAAGTGTTGAATACCTGCACACGTTGCAGCAGAAAGGTAAGTGGTTGAGGAATTCCGCTACCTTACCCATTGATTTGCTTGTCCTCTTAATGGACGAAAATAACCGCCCTCTACAGTGGCGTTTAGCAAGAGCAGTGGAGGTTCATCCTGGTAGGGATGGTATAGTTCGGGTAGCTACAGTCAAGACATCCCAAGAGTTAGTTAAACGTCCTCTAGTGAAACTATGTTTACTCCCAATTACTTAATATTTAATGGTATGTATACATATATTCATTTATATAAGTTTGTCGGTTTAGGTTTCTTAGTTAATAGCTATACTTATTTTTAAATATAAAATAAATTAGTTAATACTTATTTTGGTGGACGAGATGTTCGGTCTCTTTGTCGTACGTTTGCGTGGTTAACTTTAAGTTATTTTAAATTTGTAGTTGTAATTCAAATAGTAAAGCTGTCATCAATTGTCCCGTTATATATCCTGTCGTAAAACCTCCTGTGTGCATGTGTAAATTAAGTTGAAAGAGGGATAGTGACAGAAACACTCTCTCATCGACATCGAAGCGGAACCGTCGATGGTTCGGTTTGGTAAAGTGAGTTAGTCAATAGTGCCGCCAAATTTGAATTTATCGATAAACCCTTAAAAAACACGGTGCAAGTGCAAACGTAACTAGTACAATAATTCGCCATACAGTCCACTTAGTTGAAGAGTAGGAACTACAGCTTACAACAATAGAATAACGCGGAGGTAAGTCGATATACAAAGTTATAAGACATTAAACATATAGTACTAAAAAATGTTTAAGAATTGCTTTAAAGCTTTACAGACATTTTATAATAAATTGTTTTAGCTTTTGTTTTGTTTAAATTTCAATTAGATTTCCTGAAAACTCTTCCAGTTGAGTGTTCTTGAAATTGAAATTTTTTTAAGTGTCCAATAATTGCTTATTCCCCCTACATAGTTTTATTAAAACGACACAAAATGCAAATTTAGCAAAATTATAACAAAAAATAACTAACACGAGAAATTAAACGCTTTTAGTAGCAGGGATGAGCTCCCTGCTGTATAGTGTAACGAACCTCTATTTGCAATAACAACAGTTCTTTATTTTCAAGCTGATTATACAAACCTGCTCAACAACTCGTAGTTACAATGAAATTTCTAAAAGATCTCACAACGCTTAATCTCTGAACTAATCGTTAACAGTACAAGCATTATCTTCTTAATACTACGATTACGATCTTCTAAATTACTATTGAAGCACTTTGATTAATTTATATTATCATACAATAATTTCTATCAACACTAATTTATATCGGCAGTACACAGAAATTTATTTCACATCTTTCG
Source organism: Platerodrilus igneus (assembly GCA_036346225.1). Taxonomy (NCBI): domain Eukaryota; kingdom Metazoa; phylum Arthropoda; class Insecta; order Coleoptera; family Lycidae; genus Platerodrilus; species Platerodrilus igneus. The sequence continues at coordinate 1,019,072 of JARFIW010001025.1, read as the reverse complement.
AAGCTTTAAACCAGAGCATATCGTAATAAGGCTAAATCAGAACTTCATTTTAATTAGAACTAACTCTCGAAACCCATTAAATTATTAAATTGTACTAGTTAATTCGGGAACGTTCCAGAAATTGTGCAAATAACGTTCTCGACACTTCTTATTGTAATCTAAATAACCCATAAATGCGAATCACTCGCACCGCAGAACCTGACAATCATCTTTTGTATTTCAAATCCTTTGTTTGCATTCTAATGTCACTATTCTGGTCACAGACAGACCGACAGGCTCTACAATAGCAAATATTCAATATTGGGCTTCAATTTAGTTGGGTTAAACTTAAAATTTTCTGAACTGATTATCTCTAATTTTTTTGTAAAAAGATTGGCAACCGCGCTGAAACCCTTACTCTTTTGCTGTTATTAGCGCAACTTCTATGCATCTTTTCCATTTAATTTTTTACCATTTCGGCTAACGTTTTACCATTTATATAAGTTGTTTATGTTTGCTGGTTAACATTATATCTCTGTTGCTCATTTTTTATTTAATTACCATTTGTTTATTTTATTCTCCTTATATTTCGTATTGCCCCTTCGCGGTATGCTTTTTTATTTTTCTATGTGCGATTTAATAATTTTATTCCATTCTTTATATTGTATTTATTTCTTTTTGGCATTTTCGGCCTTTGTTTAGAATTTTATTACTTTTTTCTAATCTAAGATACTTTTTAATTTTTTATACTTTTAAACGAAGGATAAAATTCCTGCTGTATCATCTTCATCTGTGTTTATGTTTACTATACAAACTGTACGATATACAGCGCGTAAATATTAGCACTTACTGCTTTATCTACTACCATGACATGTACCATAGGTCATGAACCATTCCAAAGTGTTTATAGCGGACTGTATAATGAATGATTGATGATGTGCAATGCTTTGGTTCACACACGCACTATGAAAACACCGCGAACGCGCGTCCGTTGACTACGGGTGCACTTACAGCTTTACCAAAGTCTTAAACACCACTCTCGTGACTGTCACTGTTACATACCGCACCTTGCGCTATATAGGAATGGAAAGGGTGCAGGTAGCGGGGAATAGGAATGCTGAAGGGTTAACTCTAAAAGCTGCTTTAAAACGCCTTAACATACCGCCCACCAAAATAAGATTGATTAACTTATTTTTAAACTATGTACTAATGAAAATAAAACGAATACTACGCTACATTTAATATTCATCTTAAAACTATTGAGTTGTGCTGTCTACAAGCAGAGGACACAATTTGACTAAAGGTTTTTTAATTGTGCCATGCATAGTTTTTACCTTAGCCACTCGAATAACCCCATCGCTTCCAAAGTATAAATAATCGATGCGACCTAGCCGCCAGGACAGAGCAGAAGCTTGATCCTCTTTAATTAACACCATGGACCCAATTTGGATTTGAGGAGATGAAGTGAACCATTTAGTCTTTTGTTGCAGGGTATACAAATAACTTGTACGCCACTGTTTCCAGAAATCTTGTTGTATGCGCTGAATTAGCTGCCAGCGGTCCAAATCAAAAATTTTCAACGCAGTAATATTAAGATCTGTTAGAACAGACACAGGTTCCAAACCAAAAAAATGATTCGGCGTTAAATATGAATATTCTTTGGAATTAGTACTTAACTGGCACAAAGGCCTTGAATAAAGTAGAGATTCAATTTGAACAAGAACTGTATTGAGTTCTTGATACGACAATATTTGATTTCCAATGATCTTTTTGAGATAGGATTTGACTGATTTAATCCCGGCTTCCCATAAACTTCCGAAATGAGGAGTGGAAGGGAGGTTGAATATAATTGTTATACCCTTTGCATCCGCAGAATGTTTCATCATTTCCGATAACTCACGAGACGCCTCAATAAAGTTGGTACCACAATCACTATGAATAGTCACACACTTTCCACGACGAGCAATAAAGCGACGTAAAGCAGCGATGAAGGCTTCTTTTGAAAGACTAGACAGTAACTCCAAACGAACGGCTTTAGTGCTAAAACAAATGAACAAGCAAATATAAGCCTTTGATGATTTAGATCCTCGTTTTCTACTCATTGTAACAGCAAGAGGGCCGCCACAATCCATGCCAGTACGCAAAAATGCCTTTCCGGAATTTACCCCTCAAAGTTGGTAAATTGTCCATGGGAGGGCAGTAATCAATAGGGTTTATGCGAAAACAACGGATACATTTGCAAACTGCTCTTTTAGCATATATAATCCAAAAATTGTAGGTCAACAGATATTGAGTGGTACGAAGTCCAGGATGTAAGTGCTTATTATGGCAATCCAGAATAATTAATTCTGTTAACCGATGCGATGATGGCAGTAAAAATGGAAATTTTACCTCATAAGGTAGGTCTGAATTTTGAAGGCGACCACCCACCCTGAGTAAACCATTGTATCCACAAAGGGAGTGAGAGGTCTGAGCCATTTATTAACTGATTTACAATTTGCTATATTACAAATATCTTGAGGGAAGACTTCTTGTTGAACCCTTTTGACCAAAATATGAAGAGAGCATTGTTCAGCCATAGAAGCACAATCGGGCACGTCTCTGCGCGATTCCAACGGTGTTCGCGTATTAGAAATGAAGTGACGAACACATGAAATAATTCCACATATTTTTGCAAAATTTAAAAAGCGAGTAGGCAATGAGTCCAAGAAATTGCATTTAATGATAAAGTTCGTCATTCCGTCTCGACTGACAACGGACCTAATAAACGAGATACGTCAAGCGATGGCCATTCTTCTTCTGGAAGTTGAAACCAACGAGGCCTTTTCCACCATAAATGATGTTGTGCCAATTCTGAGGCTACAAGACCTTGAGAGGCACAATCAGCTGGGTTTTCTGAAAATTTAATATGAAACCATGATGCTGAAGGGACGCGGTTTTGGATATGTGAAATTCGATTGCTAACAAATGTTTTCCAATTATACGATGACGATTTAATCCAAGCTAGGGCAACAGCTGAATCGGACCAGGCATAAATACTATGATTATGACAATTGTGTTTTGTAAGTAATCCGAACAAAATCTACCAAGTTTGACAACAGTAGTGCACCACATAGCTCTAGACGAGGCAAAGAAATGCGATTAGTAGAAGCAACTTTAGATTTAGCACACACCAATGACGTTTTAATGTTTCCAAAGGTGTCGACGACTCTAGAATAAACAGCGGTTGCATAGCCTGCTTCCGAAACATCACAGAAACCATGAATCTGTATATTTTTGTAATCAACATCGAGGTATCTCGAGTTTCAATAATTCTGACAATATCCACAAATATTTATTAAATGTTTGGCAAAAGATACTAAAAGAGTAAGTAGCCCCAACGGATCAAAAATTCTGGCTACTTCAGACACCATACTGCGTTTTGTTGAAATAGGATTAACGTGATAAGAGAAATAATCCCCTATGGGTTTCCACTGCAAATCTAAAATCGTTTGTGACGCGTCATTTGAATCTTCAAAACTAAAAGTTGTCGGTTAACAAGATGATTCTGGTAATCCTTCAAGAACCTTGCTGATGTTGCTATTCCATTTACGCAAAGTAAAATCTCCTGCTTCACAAATTTGATTTAATTCGAAAATTAAGCGATTTGCTTCCTCCACAGAAGCACAACCACTTAACACATCGTCAACGTAGGTATCTGATGTGAACACTTCAGCAGTACGAGGAAATGTGGATAACTCTACTTGAGCTAATTCCTGAATGATCCTCATTGCTAAAAATGGAGAGGAAGTCAACCGATTATCCCTGATAGGATCCGAAGAATTAAACCTCCAACTTATTTTTTGATACTGACGATGATCTGGCGCAACCCAAACCTGCCGGTACATCTGTTTGATGTCAGTACTGAATACCACGGCATGTTTACGAAAGTGCAGCAACAAAACCATAATGTCTTTCTACAACGGAGGACCAACTAATAAATGCTCATTTAACAAACCACCAATAGGCGTAGAGGTCGAGGCATCAAAAACCACTCTGACTTTGGTTGTTGCGCTCTCTGGTTTGACAAGGGCATTATAAGGTATGTAATATTCTGACGAACCATCTATTGAATTTTGACAAAGGGTCGTATCACCACTCTCAATGTAATCTTGCATAAAATCACGATATAAAGTATATAAATGAGAATCTTTTTCCAAACGTCGCTTCAATGAAAGAAATCTACGAATGGCGATTTCCTGAGAATCGACAAAAACAGGCCCTGGGCCTATGAACGGCAATCGGACCACAAAATGACCACCATCCTCTCTAGCACGAGTTTCAACAAAATGCTTTTCTCACGCTTCTTTCGCCGAGCTCACACTAGACAAGTCTGTAATGTTTTCTAGTTCCTAAAAACGACGTAAATTAGAATCCAATAGTTCCACCATTACACATAACGAAGTGCATGAAGAAACAGGAGAAACAAGTTTTCCTGTCAGTATTTAACCCAATGTTGTTTTTACAGCGACAGGTTCCTCCAGCGAACCCACTCGAGATTTATTCATCACAATATGAGCAAAAATATTTGCAGCTAGCAGCATTTCTATTTTGCCGGGTTTATCAAAATCTTCGTCAGCTAAGTTTAAGTCAGACCGTATGCGACCATTATTTGATGGCAACTGTACCGTAGGTAATTTTTCACAAATCTCCGGGAGAACAAAAACATGCACATCATATTGAGGATTTCTTTGTCCTCTAGGACGAATTTTACATGACAATGTACCTAAAACCTCAGCCGCCGATAGTCCCAATCCTTCCACCTTTACCGAAACTTTTGATTTGTTCAAAGCCAAGCGGTGACGACATGAGTCAGTCATGACACTCTCCATGCTGCCATTATCCACAGTTTGAACTCTTCCAAACTCATCATAAACGGACACTTTAGCCGTAGCTAACAAAGTGACTGTATTTGACGATTTTGCCGAAAATAAACTACTATTGGCAGTGAAGCTAGCTTTCAACTGAGAGGTTGATAAAGACGACAAAATTGTTGACGATGAAACCACAGGCACAGAAGAGGTAACATCCTCAGTTTGCACTGCTGAGTTTCAAAAATGCAACAAAGTATTGTGGGATTTTGAACACCTTTTGCACAACTTCTTTGATTTACAGTTGCTAGTATGATGCGAGTTCATGCAACAATTAATGCACAACTCTTTTCCTTTAACAAAAGTATAACGTTCCTGTGGTGACCTCCCGAGAAACATTTTACATTGATATAAATAATGTGTCGCATCACACAACAAGCATTTATTTATAGTTGACGTAGTTACTAAAGGCATATGCGATTGTGATTTTGTACACCCATTAGGGCGTTTTTCCCAGCCCACATTCTTACTTGACGATGAGATGTTTATCTGCCAGCACCATACTGCTGATTTCTAGCGCCTTACAGTGCTTTTCAACAAACGATTTCAATTGTTCGAATGTTGGAATATACTGAGTATTTTCCAACTCGAACGTTTTTAGCAAGTTGACCTCCAATTTTTTTGATAACATATTGAAAAGAATCAAATCCAACAAATCAATTTTCATTTGACGCAAGCTAGCTAAATTTTCTACAAAGCAATTTAGTAACTCTCTTAATTCTATATGCGACCAAAGCCTTGAACACCACTCTCGTGACTGTTGTTGTTCCATACCGCACCTTGTGCAATATATAGGAAAGGAAAGGTGCAGGTAAGCAGAAACAAGGAATGCTGAAGGCTTAACTGTAAAAGCAGCTTTAAAACGCCTTAACAGTGATACTCATTATGAACACACCCAAGGTCACGGGTTCGAATCCCGACACGGCCCGCTTGAAAAATGTTGGGCCAGGATTTTTCACAAAAATACGCCCTCGTTCGGATGAAAGGTAAAATGGAGGTCCCGTGCGTGAGTGTTGTCACGCACGTTAAAGTTCCCTACCTTTCTTGGAACAGTAAGGGTTCGGCAAAATTCAAAATTTTTTAGGTAAAAAACTCGCTTCCTGGCCAATGTAGTACTTTCGGGTGGAGCATTGGAAAAAAAATCACATATAGGGTAGTCACCATGATCGCTCATCGATATTTCTTGTAATAATCTTAAGTGTGTGTGCTGTTCACGTTTTAACAACCACTCCTTTACCCGCTTTTTACATTTTGCTCTTCTTTTCAAACCACAAGGTATAATAATAGCGATGCATGCTTTCTCTTTGGTGTCCATTTTTGTACTGAGCAAAATCCAGATTGATGTAAGAAAATATACAATGGTATTAACCGTGTACGGTGCGGTCCAAAATATTGCTCAGTTTGTCTGGTTTGACAATATTATTAAGGCAATAATATTGTCCATGATATTGATTGTGTACGTTTAAGTATGGCAAAACGGACAAATATAAATAAAAGTTTAAACATATAAAATAGAGAAAAACGAAAAATACTTACGTTTTAAAACTTTAAACTTTAAAAAGCAATATAGTTAATTTAGAATCCTTGATTGTAACTTTTGGCCCAAGGTCGTAAGTAGACCACGTTATCTGGGGGTGTGTGTGTGTGTGTTTGTGTGTTGTGATGGAAATTTGCCGACGAAATTAATAGCGCATATGTAGGCATTATATTTTTATGTGAATACCCAAGTATTAGTAAGCGATCACGAAAATCTGCTGACTAAAGCAGAAAACTTGCCGACAACCACAACCAACCATATGGAGGGGGACACCCCCTCCCTCATAATTACGGCCCTGTTTCGGCCTGCTCTTTTCTGCTTAAATCTATACAATACTACTGGCATTCATTGGCAAACTAAACTAAACTAACTTCTGGTTACCGTTAAATTTGTTATCATAAGATGCCGTTTGCAGGTGCAGAGCAGGCATTATCTGGCAAAGCACGAATACAATATTTTCTCATTATGTTTGTCTTCAAAGTACGCCCCTTATGTAGTTGATTTCACCGAATCCATATAGGTGTGTATTTCTTGATGCTGCGCTATAGCGAAGTAATAAATCGGCAATATAGTGTCTGCATCCGGTACTATCGGCATAATCACTGTTTGGTCTCTTTGTCGCACGTTTTCGTGTTTAATTTTAAGTCGTTGTAAATTCGTAGTTAAAATAGCAAAGCTGTTCCGTTATATTATGTCATAATACCTCCTTTGTGCCTGTAGAAATTAAGTTGGACTAAAGGGGTAGTGATTGACACTTGCTCATAGACATCGAAGAGAAACGTTTGTTGGATCGGTAAATAAGTTAAGTCATTAGTGTCTCCGAATGTGATTTTATCGATAAACCCTAAAAAACACAGTAATAGTGCGCACGTAGCACGTCCAATAAATAGCAATACAGTCCACTTCGTTGAAGAGTAGAAACGACACTTAGAACAATAGAATACGGCTGAGGTAAGTCTATATATAAAATTGCATATCAAGTTCCCTTTGTATAAATTAAGTCAAACACATTGAGTGATATGAATAATAATGTAGTAAATGGTTTGAGCTTTTACTAAAAATATTTGAACCATGTGTATGTACATTTAATTTCAAAATAATAGAGAATAGATAAATACGTAACCTTAGTTTTCTACACTTTATGTACATGGCTCAATTTTTCTATTTTTTATTTTGCCGCCCCTAGTTAGGTTGCCAACCGCGTGCTGAGCACCCGGCGCCCTCCAGGCACGGCTCGGTCATTGATGGAACTTGTGTTTCTCATCTGTTTGGTAAGTATTTAATATTGTTTTTACAGGGTATTGAAATTTCTACTGATTTGTCTAAACCTACCCAACCTTATTCTAATCTAGAAGAACATGAATAATGATGACCATGCTACCTTTAAGATTTTTACTGAAAGATTAATTTAGAAATTATGCACAAGGTGCAACTCATTTCGGCTATTTTTGATAAGTTAAAGGTATTGTATAATGTTGTACGCAATACATAAATAACTTGTTTAATTCTATTCCAACAAAATACCGCCAACTTGGTATAAAGTCACACAATATTTAAATTACAATTCTCTCGAAGGAATTCAAACGGTGATTTACTCCTGTTTGATTTAGGATAATCCGTTTTTTGTTGAAACGAAAGACCCTAACTAAATACGAGCTGATTTATATTAAGCCTTAGGGTTGACTAATAAAGATATATAGATCGTTTAGAAATCTTCCGGTGACGCCTATTGGTGTTGTTGTAAACTTTAAAGATTTAAAATTAGCTTTTTTTCAGTTAACAAAAGTGCTATTTCATTCTTGTTTCTATTATACGTTGCTCCGCCCGAGAAGATGCAAATGCATTAACAAATTGTACGGCTGTCTGGCAACTATACATGAAAATATAAGTGGTAAAATGTATTTATACCTGCAGTAAATAATATTCGAATATCAGAAACGTCTGCGATGATTAATATTCGATCATGACGTCGACAGGATCTTTTTTTTATAATACAACACGATCAATTTTGCTGCCAAATTGTAACGAGTATGGGATGAAACGATGATTTAGGTATAAATATGTTGCATTATTAAACTTTATGGAACCGTTCTCGTACCTTACTGAATATATTTGTCTTTTTTTTTATATAAAGAAGCTCAATATCGTAAAATGGTGCAACTATGGCGACATTTTTAGAATTTTCTACAATAAATTATTTCATTACACACTCATCTTTAGACGTCAAAATTTTACTCAACAAACGCACACGCCCACCCATACGCACACGCACACGCACACGCACACGCACACACACACGCATATATATATATATATATATATATATATATATATATAGTTCGAATGTTCTTTGTGGTTTATAGGTCAGCTAGAAATATATATATATATATATATATATATATATATATATATATATATATATATTTGTACCAGAATCCGATTAGAATCCAATTAGAATTTGATTAGAATTCGATTAGAAGCCCTATATGATTATAAATATTTAATTTAAATTAATTACCCATTTTCTACTCACGTTTTCTGAGAATAACGGCAAAAACTTTTCATACATTCTTAACACAATTTTTTATGTAGCACTATTTTTACTATAACATAAATTTGACATATTCTAAACTTTATTTATTTGACGCGTAGATTTCTGGTTAAAAGTGTTGTGGCTTCAACGTGCCTCAAGTGTGCAATGACTTGTCTTATCACTGGTGGGTGTTAAATAGCCTATTCTCACTACCTCTGGGTTGGATTTACAAGCAGTTTTACAGATTGTTTCAACCAACCAGCTTTTGTCTTTAATATTCCCTGTATTTTTAAGCTGTTTCTGATGAAATTATGCTTCGGATTTCCGTGTCATGGTGTTTATTTGCGATCTTTAATACCTTATCATTTTTTATCGCGGCCAGACTTTCAACTTACGTATGTTGTTTTGTATAGATAATGCCTTTGATAATTGTACAAAAATAAATGATTTAACTCTAATGTTGTTTTCGTTTATGTATTTATTTATTTATTTGAAGGTGCGTTTTCTTATCAAAGTGCTCATAGTTCCAGCGTAATTGCATGAAGATTTATTAGGTTTCATCTTATCTTCTGGGTATTTTATTTTATAAACTTGTAAAATAATCCTCAACGTATGTTTAATTACATGTACGATTATTTCTCTGCTGAATACGCGTTCTATTGTTGAAAGTCATGCTCACTTGCATTGTTTAAAGTTAATTACGGTCCATATACAGGGTGTTAAATGCTTGCTATTTACATAATGTACGAATTACTTAATTTTCTGCAGTTTTCTGATTCCTATCTTTATTTACAGTTACTACTTACCCTTACTACTCAATACACCCCTAAACAACCCCTTATCACAGCATTATATGTATATAGAACAAAATATAAAATACGATGTAACTGTAAACAAACTCTTAAGAAAATAATAAGAGCTTATTGACCTATACAAATCGGGCTAATAGTTGTATAGCCATTAACAAAACAATAGCTTTATTGCTTAACAAGGGGAGGAAACTTCTACTGACCGGCCGACTTCAGCTTCCTTAAGCATCTTCAGAGCGAGTAGGGTTGTTGGAAACTAATTCGCTCTAAGGATGCTTAAGGAAGCTGAAACCGGTCGCTCAGTGGATTTTTCCTCCCCTTGTGAAGTATTAAAGCTATTGTTTTGTTAATGGCTATACAACTATTAGTCCGATTTGTATAGGTCAATAAGCTCTTATTATTTTCATAAAAGTTTGTTTACAGATATATCCTGAAATTTGCATAGTTTGCATCTATCACTATTTACATGCGAACGTCTGATCCCGGTCTACCTCTATCTCTTTTTTCTATCTCTGCTTGTAATATATCCCATACTATTCTTCAGAAATGCCTTAGAACGAATCCTGCCCTTCTATATTTTCTTTTTTTTTTGTTTTCCATAGATATCTTTATTACTCTACTATTTCTACAACCTATTTGTTATTAACTTTGCCTGTTCATGCTACCATTCTCTTTTATCTGAAGCACAACATTCCAAAAGGCTTCTATCTTTTTTTGTCTGCTTTTCCTACTGCCCCTATTTTATAGACGAACTGTGCTGTGCTTCACACATATGCTTTCGACAATTTTCTTCTTGGTTCTATGTTTGTTGTCTTTGACAATAGCTGCTATCCTATCTTGTTTGATGCAGTTTGGTCACCTTCTACTGTTTTACAGTTATATACCCTATTTCCTCAATATTCAGTGTATGTGAAAACGGGTAAGCAGCCTTTGGCCGCCAAGTTCCCCCACCACTTGCACCTTTGTCGAATTAATAGTTTTCCCAATTTATCCCTTCGCACAATCAACATTAGTTGAAAATATTTTACAACCAACACCTGTAGTTGTTTATAATAATCATCAAATTTAAGAGCACTTATTTTTTCGGCATTAGATTTTACGTCTTGAAACTGGTTGTACGTGTACCTCAGCTTATTTATATTCTGAGCTAGCCTACACACTTCCCTGAAATTCTCACAACAGCCTATATACAGTTCGATTTCCTTTCTACTGTTTTCTAATTATATGCCCTATTTCACCAAGATTTAGTGGTATGCGAAGGGGTTAAGCAGCCTGTGGCTGCCAAGGATCCCCCAACACTTAGACATTTGCCGTATTAATAGATTTCTAATAATCTTTTCGCACAATTAGCATTAGTTGAGAATATTGCAAGACCAAAACCTGTAGTTTACGTTATTAGCCCAATTTCTTGTCTCCAAATTTAATCAATTGACCCTTGAAGTCCATTTACGCCTTCCACAGATCTTGGTATTCCGATTGATCAGAATACTGTTGCTTAGTCATCAAGTAGTAGATGCTTAATATCGGTCCTTCAACCGTATGGCCTTTCCAACTTCTAGTTGTTATCGGTGAAGTCATATCTTGTCCTCATCCGATCGCTAGGAAAATGGATATTCTTCCTAACGTCACCATGGATGACGTGCATCTTGCTTCTCGATGTAGCTCTTGTCCACGATATCATCTCGGGAGCTTATACCCAAATTCGAGATCAAACGATTTTCAGAGAAGTGTTTTTAATTTGTGTAACTAAGAGTGGCGGTTGGAAAGGAATGCGTAGAATTGTTGTGTACATGAGTTGTGAGTGTGGAGCGGTTTGTGGAAAACAATAATTTGACCTCGTTCATTTTAGGAATTGTAACAGTCTTTGGAGGTGGAGAACTTGGATATAAGCCACAGTAGTTTGATTAAAAACTCTCTTATTTTTCAGCGCTCTTACACTGTTAGTCTGTTATTATACTACGACTTTGAGACTCCGATATGCTTATACGATTGCATAGTCTTTTGAACTACGATAAACGCTTTTAAGTAAAAGCAATTTGATTTTATTTTGCACTTATTATGAAAAGAATGCAATTAGTATGGAGTAAATGTCGGCGCCTAATCAATTTGGTCTATTATCAAAAACTATGGTCAGAGAAGAAGAGGTTTGAAGTAAAGCAGTAGTTTGGTTGACGATAGAGGACCTCGTGGTAAATTTGGTTACTGCTGAAATTGGATGAAGCAATTCAAGTTAGAGGTGTTCGTGCATGAAGCAGTTTCAGGCAGCAGGCTCCTTGTGTAAATTTGTATCTCAGATAACTGAGATTTATTGTTATACGAGTGTAAATATGTAATTAATAAATTTGTGGTTTTGGTGTATAACTGTTTATTAACTCAAAGGACAAAGAAGAGGAAAGTTTCTGATGCAAAATTTTAATTTGGGTTATTTTTAACATTTTTGTGTGAATAATTTATGGTATTGGAAGTATTTCATTATGTACAAGGTAAAAGGGTCTGTTTAAATATTGGTGTGCATAATTTGGCACTTAAAGGTCAAGGTTTTACTATGAGCTCGTATTGAAACAGAGATTGAGTAAGAAGTGTGTTGAAGACCTATTACTTTTTTTTAATTATTAATTGGATATTATCAGGTGTAAATATTGATCTTGAAATGTACTATTAAAGGTGTCTATAGAAGAGGAGGTGTATAATTTTTACATAAGGTTTGAAAGAGTAAAATAATTTAGATTATGGCTTGTCCTTTATACGTTAATTGGATATTTTATATGGTGTAAATATTGATCTTAAAATGTACTGTTAAGGGAGTGTCTTAAAGGAGATGTATATGATTTGTAAATGAGATGAGAGAGAGAGAGAGAAGATTAATTTTGATTTTAGCTTGTATATTAATTTTAGTTGGAGTGTAAATAAATGTTGTCTATTTACCGTAGCAGAATTTTTTGAGTATAGTTTATTTTCAGCAAAGTGAGCAAAGCAGCCGTGGCAAATTTTATAAGCAAAGGTCTCGGAATACGGAGTAGCGAAGATCGTGGCAATTATAGACATATATATATATATATATATATATATATATATATATATATATATATATATATAGATCTGTTGGTTTCTTGGGATGCACTCGTTCCTCCTAACACCTTCAACAATTTCAATTACAAACAAATTATTACTTATAATAAATTCTTCATATCTGTTAAAAATAGAAACATAAAAAAGATCAACATTTTGCAGCAAACTCAACTCTACAACAAACAATTATTTATAGATAACAGTAAATGGTTAGTTAACTACAGTAACGAAATCATACCCGATGACATTAATAACTTCTTATCTTTAGGACCCAATTTTAATATTGAAATGTCCACTACAGACATCAATATTGGTAAATTACTAGCTAATATAGAATCAATTATTGAATCTATTAAAAAACCAACAGAAGAAAAAATAATATTACGAACTAGAATTACCAATTTAATTACCAATTTTTATACAAATCCTGTATATAAAAAAATAAATAACACCAACACTCGCATCTACAATAAGACCAAAAAATTCTTAAATGATAACCCCAACATTTATGTAACAAAAGCCGACAAAGGTTCTGTCACCGTTATATTAAACAAACAGGATTATCTGACTAAATCTAATCAGTTACTTGACGATATAACTACCTATAAAAAACTCACAAAAGATCCTACTTTCACTATTCAAAATAAAGTTAATGATCACATTAAATTCTTATACAAACATTCTATGATCACCAAAATTGAAAAGGATATTTTAATTAAAAATAATTGCATTCCAGGCAAATATTATGGTTTGCCAAAAATCCACAAAATATAAAAACGAACGAGTGCATCCCAAGAAACCAACAGATCTATATATATTACTACCGTTCGAGAAACTACCTATTTTATATATATATATATATATATATATATATATTGCCGTGGATTAATGGGATTAAGCTCTTAAATTGAGCCCCAGCGTTGGGCCGTCATAAAAGTGCCGTGGAAGTGTCTAAAATTCTCGCCCACGAATTGGGCCAACAAAATTTTCTGAAAAAAATAATAAAAAAAATTTTCTTGCACTACCTTTTTAACGCCTCCGTAGTTCTTCACACCCTGGCTAGCTTTGCAATCGGCTTCTTAAATACCTACCATCCTAAGTACCTTCCTTTCTCACAAACACAGTCAAATGAAATTACCACTCAACTAATGCAACAAAACATACAACCTTTTTATTTACATATACATTTACATTTCCATTTTTAAGAAGATATTTACACATTGGTACATCCAGTTTGATAAAAACTGTTACCATCTCAATCTTTAAATTTTTAAAAATTTTATGATTTTAATTATTTCAACAAATTTCTTTAAGACGAGTAGATGGGCCGGTCATGCAACCCTAGTTTGATTTTATTCTGGTCTATTTTGAGCTCACTATAACCCAGTTCCTCTAAATGCTTTTAAACCTCGCTTTTTTATTCAAAATAAATCTAAAGACCCGTTTACTCCTTACAACAACATTTTATATCATCAATAAACATTTTTAAATAATCAATATTAATTGTCCTGTACATATACCCCTTTAAATGAGTTTTATGGTAATAAATACACTCCCAACAAGTCAAAACACTCAAACACAAAAATAGTAGCACAAATGTTTAAGCAAAAAGCAGAAAATTAATTTTTTTTACCTGGAGTAGGCTTCGTCCATCGTTACCTCAGGAGATGTGTACCACAAACGCTCGTTGTTGTATCCATATACTTAACGATTATGTCTGGATCCAACTAATCCCCACTATTCAACTCTCTGCAACCACCTTTAATATTCTACACGGAAACTTGTCTTGTTCAAACTTAACATTCCATACCAAGTACCATCCTATCATTCAATTGTATTCTATATGTATTCTATAGAATTTTGTGCTAACGTTCGTTCAAGTTTCCTGAACTCGACATTTTACCTAACAGGTGTTTCTTCGAAGCAACCGTCGGTTTACAATAACAATTCCGAGTTTAACCATTCTTAGGATTTGTAAACGAACGTTTCCGTTTATGTAAATGGATATATGCGTTTAAATTATTGATTTTCTATACTTGAAAGCTCCGTTTCTGCTTCCATGCGCTTGATTTAAAATTATTACAATTCAATTATGCATATCCTTGAGTTTTTATGTACTCTAAAGTTTCTTCCCTTTGTGCAGTTTTAACATTCTAATTTAGAATTACAAAGTATGTTAATAACTGTCCGTCTTCACTATCTAAACTGATTAATTTGGCGCTTAAATAAATTGCTCCTATTTCCTATATACACAGTGGTTAAAATTTTATTATCTGAACCTATTTAACCTATAATTCCACAACAATATATATATATATATATATATATATATATATATCCATTTTATAATTATTCAGGCTCATAATTGGCACCTGCAGTAAACCACGACGCCTTTCGAAGCTTTCTGAAGATTGCCGAAGGCTTATGCATTGCTTTAACCCGTAAATACATTGATTTCATAACTACTTAAGCTCATACTTGGCACTTGCAGTACACCTCGACGCCTTCCGAAGTTTGACGAAGACTGCTAAAGACCTACGAACAGATTTAACCTTTATATATGTTGTACCATAACGGTTTAATTTGTGTATATGTATATCTATGAACTTTATGACTTATTTCACCTGTAATTAAGAATTACTTTATACATATTAATCCATAATAGAGTCAGAACTCACACACACACACACAACACACACACACACACACACACACACACACACACACACTGTCTAAGTATTCAAGCGCCGCTCACTGGAACGGTAACAGAAATAGCACTAGAAACATAATAAACTCGTCCAACGAAGGTGTCCATCAAAATGTTTTCAAAAGAATAATCACAAAAATTCCATATTGAATAGAAATTAGTTTGAGCATGTCCTTTCAAAGATAACACAGCCGTTTTACCTAGTCACAATTAAAATCGCAGCAACGGAATTCCTAATTATCAAAAACACATGTCTACATATGGAATCAGAGAGTAAAATATACACATATGGAAAATTGCAAAGTAAATAAGGGACGAGTAAAGTTGGGTGCCTAACTGAGCTGACTTGAAATAATATAAGTAAATAGAGGACGAGCACAGTTGGGTGTCTAATTGAGCTGACTTGAAATAATTAAAGTGTAGCGAATTTATATATTCAAATAAGTAGAAATTGAACTTGTTTTTAAATTAAGGAGGCAGTAAATTTACAAATACGATATGGAACGTAACCTACAATTGCGTTTGTAATTTGTGTGGCATACAAGGGGAAATTGGGTTAGGTATCCCACCGCATACCAATTAATAGACAGAACAAATTGTTTTTTTCAACAATCCCAAATCATGTTAAGAACAAAACTGTGTTGCTGTATTATACTGGGTGTTTTCAAGTTTCTCAACATTTCAATGTTATACAGTGACAAGTGTGATTGTATTGTTATACAGTTATATCTCATTACAAAAGTCCTCGCGCCGCAAGACATCTGCCTTGTGTCAACTACTCCAGAGAGTAGAAATGCGCATATTTGAATTGGTGTTAGTTAAAATAATTCCTAGAAAAATATTTATTTTATCACCGTCTAGTGTTGAAAATGTTACCATGCTTTAGTAATTTTTTCGCTCTAAGACAATGCTTATTGCATTTACTGCTTTAAGTCACCCCTGCCTTTAGCATTTGGTGTATTCTTTTCTCCACAATTCTGACATTCAGCTCCAAAAGTAGCGCGAAGATAGCATTGAATGAAAAATTTGCAAGTAAAGAAGATAATTTATATTCCTGTGTTCAGAAATATATTATGCCTTATAGCTATGAATTGGTACTGTAAGATTCATTTTATGTAATACTTCACGTTTAGTAATTCTGCATTCATTAAGGCCGAAGTTACCAAGAGAATGCAGTTTAATCCACTATTAAATTATTCAATGCCTTTACTTGTTTCAATTCATGAGGTATATTAAGAACTGGTTATTTTTCAATGGCGCTGTATTGGATCATGTCCATAAATGTCCATTGGTTGCTGTATTTCAAGCACGCTATAAAATAAAGGACAGTGGAAATCACGCAATATCAAAGAGAAACAACAAACACATGTAAAATACTCGTTTACACGGAGCCCAACAAGGGTAGTTGACGAACACAAGCTTCAGGTAAACCGACATAAATATAAAACACTTGGTCGAGTTCTTCAGATGTCAAGTCAATGCCCACTTCACAGAAAAAACTGTAGTAAATTTTCTTTTTATACGTTTTTGTTGGCGGCCGAACCGCAACCGACGAGATCCATTATTCACAAATTTGGGAAAAGAATTCGGTGATGCGGATGAAATGTGATAAACGACTGCTTTCTTTCTTACTGATGATGCAGGATTCATGCTCGTAAAACTTGCCTTCTCGCATTTTAAATATATTTTTAGTTTTAAATTAGTTTAGGCGTCCGTCTTGCTCTTTCAAAGCTAGTATAAACCCTTAAGAAGCTTCTTCTATGTCAAATGGGAACACAAGTTGTCTGTTATTTTATCCAGGTGTCAGCCACTTAAACTCGGATAAAGAATGCCCGAGGATTCTTTTCAAGCCCGCATAAAATTACGGTTATATTTTAATTTTACTATCTTTCAAGATGTAAGATAGAAGATAGATATGGAAGTATTTGACAAAGTAGGACTCCCTAGGTTGATTGTAAATAACAAATTAACCCTAGGTTTAGACTTGACAACTGTGACGATTTATAATATAATTTGCATTATAAAATAGTTAGTTTATAATAAATATTAAGAAATATGTTATTCTAAGAAAGCATTTAATTTAGGAAATGATACATATTAACAAAGTAAAAACTAGTTTGTACGCTATATACACCCTTTCTTCAAGCTATTTAACGTAAGTCGACACCTGATTGAAAAACATGGTAATTGGAGTTATAATATTTTCCAACTGTAGCTTAAATGACTTCTCCAGAAAAAAAGCTTTATTTTGATACCTGAATATTAATCCTATTGCAGTTGAAGATAAAGTTTTTTAACAAAATAACATCATTATAAGAGCAAATTTTGCTTCATTTTGTAGAGCAAACATGGTAACTTAAGTTACAATATTAAAAATATCTATTATCGCTTGAAATCTGTTTTTTCAGCGGTATCGACTACTTGTTATTAGCCGCAGCAATGTGCATGAGTATCCTTCTCTCATCTTTTTGCACTTATATTTCATTTTTATATTGTTCTATTGCTTTTAGAGAGACCAATATCCTTTGGACCTTTTTTTTCATTATTGCCTAGTACTTCTATAAGATCGTTGGATCGTGTCAATAGCTAAACTTTGTTGGCATGCTCCGCATTTTGGTGGCTGAGAAGAGATGAGCATGTAGTTGGAAGTGATGTGTGTGTGCCCGATCCTAAGATGAGAGACTATACATTGATCCTTGCGCTTGAGGGGTATATATGGTGCCCATTTTTCGATACTTGGTTTTACTGCTTTCAGTTTGGATGTTGTGTTATCCAGTTGTTATGCTATATCACATTACAGTTATTTTTTATCATGTTGTATTCTGCTAACCTCATCATCATTAGGTCTTCAGTCCTGAAACTGGTTAGACGTGTACAATCATTGTTTCTTATTTTTAACTAACCTACACATTTCCCTGAAATTTGCACAGTCTGCATTCATCACCATCTGATCTAGATCTACATCTACCTTCTTTTTCCTATCTCTGCTTGTAATATATCCCAATCTATTTCCCAAAAATGCCTTGGAACGTATTCTGCCCGTCCATTTCTCTTATTTATTTTCCACAGATATCTTTATTCCCCTACTATTTCTATAACCTATTTGTTATTAACTTTGTCTGTCCATGCTATCATCCTCATAAATCTGAAGCACAACATTTCAAAAGTTTGCTACCGTTTTTCTGTCTGCTTTTCCTACTGCCCGTATTACGTAGGCATACTATGCTGTGCTCCACATATATACTTTCAACAATTTTCTTCTTGTTTCTATGTTTGTTGTCTTTGATCATAGGCGCTGTTTTTTTTGTTAGGTGTAGTTCGGTCCCCTTTTATTGTTTTACAATTATATACCCTATTTCTCCGACATTTAGTGGTTGTGATGGAGGGGGCGGCTCCGTGGCGTAGTGGTATGTCTGTGACTACTGCGCCCGGGTTCGAATCCCGACACGGTCCGCATGAAAAATGTTAGGCGTGCATTTTTCACAAAAATACACCCTCGTTCAGATGAAAGGTAAAATAGAGGTTCCGTGTGTGAGTGTTGTCACGCACGTTAAAGATCTCTACCTTGCTTGGAACAGCAATGGTTCGACAAAATTTCAATTTTTTCAGGTAAAAATAAACTCGCTTCCTGGCCATTGTAGTACCTTCGGGTGGAACACTGGGAAATCACACGTGAAGGGGAGTAGGCAGCCTGGCTGCTAAGTTTCCCCAGTATTTGAACTATTGCCGATTTAATATTTTTTTCAAGATATCTTTTAGCACAGTCAACATTAGTTGGAGATATTTCACCACAAACACCTGTAGTTGTTTATAATAATCATCAGATTTATCTGCGCTTATTTTTTCGTCATTAGGTTTTCCGTCTTACACAGTCCCTGAAATACCCACACAGCCTATGTACAGCTCGGTTCACCTTCTCTTATTTTCTAATTGTATGCCCTATTTCACCGAGATTCAGTGGTACGAGCAGGGAGATAAACAGCCTGTGGCTGCCAACATCCCCCAATGCTTAGACATTTGCCGAATTAATAGTTTTCTAGTAAATCCTTTCACACAATTAATATTATTCGAGAATATTGCACAACCAATACCTGTCGTTTCTTACAATAATCATCATGTTTAAGTACAGTTATTTTTTTATCATTAGTTTATCCATCTTGGGACTGATTGGATGCGTACCTCCATTGATTTCTATTCTGAGCTAGTCTACACATTTCCCTGAAATTTCTACAGCCTACATCTTTTGCAATCTGTGAGTAATAGTCTAACCTAGATCTACCTCTACTTCTCTTTTTTCCTATCTATGCTTCTAATATATTCCGCACTATTCGTTCAAGCCGTAGTATGTGGCCTATCATCCTATCTCACTTATTTTTTATTGTCTTCCATATATTTCTTTCTTCCCCTACCAATTTTAGTACCTCTTTGTTTTTAACTTTGTCTGTCCATGATATCTTCGTCATTCGTCTGTAGCACCACATTTAAAAAAGACTTCTACCTTCCTCTTATCCGCTTCCCCTACTGTCCAGGCTTCACAACCGTACAGTGCTGTGCTCCACATATATGTTTTAAGAAATCTTTTCCTTGTTTCTGTTTGTTGTCTTTGAACACAGTAGTTGCTTTTTCTTGTTAAATGTAGCACGAGCTTTGGTTAATCTTTGTTTTTTTATCTTTTGCGCTTTTCCCATTTCGCGATATTTGGCTTTCTAAGTAGCAGAAATCGTTAACCTCTTGTAAGTTCTTGTTAACTATTTGTACTCTTGCTTTTGATCTAGTTTCCCCTCCTTTGCATACTAGTACTTTATTTTTGTTAATTTTCATACCGTATCTCTCTGTTAGAACCGTTTCCATTTCATTAAGAGTAGCTTCTAACTCTTCCTTGCTAGATGATAATGCCGCTATATCATCTGCAAATCTAAGCATATCAATTTTTTGTCCCTGCATAGTAATTCCAAATGTCTTCCTGCATTTGACAGTATTCATTGCCTCTTCAATGTACAAGTTAAAAATTAATGGGGATAGGGCACAACCCTGTCTCACCCTTTCCTAATGTTTACTTCTATACGTCCCTGCTCTAATTCTATTACTACTGTTTGTTCTTTGTATAAGCAATGTCTATTCGCCTATCCCTATAACTCATTTCAATCTTTTTGAGCATTTCGAACATTTTTCTTCATTTTACATTGTCGAATGCTTTTTCCAGATCTACAAACCCTATTTACACGCTTTCCCCTTTTTTCTTATTGTTTTCTCCATTATCACTCTCAGAGCTATAATAGCCTCCCGTGTTCCCCTGTTTCGGCTAAACCCAAATTGATCTTTTTCTAGTATTTCTTCAGATCGTTTTTTCATTGGTCTTTGTACAATTCTAGTTATATTTTTGACACGTGTACTATCGAACTTATTGTTCAAAAATTTTCACATCTATCCGCGCCTTTCTTTTTTGGTATAATTACTACGATATTTTGTTTGAAAACTTGGGTATCTCGCCTGTCTCATACATGTAGCTAACAAGTTGGACGAGACGTTCTGTTACTGCTTGTCCAGCGGCTTTTACTATTTTTCAAACCCTTTAATGCTAATTCAAACTCATCTGTAAGTATAGGTTATCAAAAGTCATCATTTTCTATGCCTGATTCTTGTTCTAATGCTGTTGGTTCCTTCCCTGCATATAAATTCCCTATATATTCTTACCATCTACGCACTATCTCTACATTTTCTATAATGACGTTTCCTCCCGCGTCCTTTATATTTTTGCTATACGGTTTTATATCCCTAAAATTGATTCTAATCAGTTTGTATGCTTCATCTGTCTTTCCTATTTTCATCTTAGTTTGCAGTTTTCATCAATCCATCGTTTTTTAGCTTTCCAGCATTTGCCAATAATTTCTCATTTCATTGTTTTGTAGTTTCGTCTTTCTTCTATTAAATTCAGGATATCCTTTGTTATCCATGCTTTCTTATTTTCTTTTTGTGTATACCCCAGAATATCTCTGGCAGCCATGTCTAAGCTGGATTTAATGTTATTCCAATATGTATCTACTTCCGTAGTAGCAGATATTTTTCCGGTATCTTTCAATAATTCATTTGACTTTCTTTCGAATCTTTCTTGAATATCTTTATTTTTTAGTTTCTCGAAGTCAAAATGCCTTTTTCCGTTTCTTTTTAAAAATTTTTAAATTTAAGTGCGGTTTTCACAATTACGATGTTATGGTCAGTGTCTATATCTGCTTCTTGGTAGTTTCTACAGCCTTTTACTTGATTCCTAAACCGTTATCTAACAAGAATATAATCTATTTGATATCTTCCTATACCTCCTGGCATCTTCCACGTATATCGTCTTCTATCATAAGGTTGAAATAATGTGTTTGTGATGAATAAATTGTTTTTGTCGCAAAATTCTACCAACCCTTGTCGTTTCTCGTGCCTAAACCAAATAAACCTACTACTGCTCCTCTCCTACCCTTACCTACCACTGCATTAAAATCCCTCGTAATTATTAAATTTTTATGTCCTTTTACATATCTTAATATGTCTTTGCTATCTTTGTAGTTCGCCACTGTAGCTAAAAGTGGGCATGTATACTTGTATTATTACTATTGTGTTTACCGGTTTAGATTCTAATCTAATCACGAGTACTCTTTCGTTCTTTTATAAGTTATTTTCTACACAGTGTCCTATCGTTTTTCGCATAACTATCCCCACACCCGAATTTTCTTCCTTTACTCCTGTTTGAATTACCCTGAAGCCTCCACTCCAAAAACCCCCCGTCTCTGGCATACCGAACTGCGCTGATCCCTACTATGTCTTGTGATAACCTATTCATTTCAATTTTCAGGTTCTCCAGTTTACCTACTTGCTTCATACTTCTAACATTCCACGCTCCGACTAGCAAAATGTTCCCGACTCTTATTCTGCATTTTCCGATCGCATCCTCCGAAGTAGTCCCCTCCCGGAGATCCGAATGGGGGACTATTTTGACTCCGGTATCTTTTACACCAGAGAATGCCATCATGTTTTTTACAATTTAAATGCGTTGTGTACTTGGGAGGTAATGTGGTGGTTTCCCATTGGCTTCCACATCGCGGTAGTATGTCTTAGACTACCATACCGACTCCTATAGTCTCTGCCAATCTAAGTACCGAAAGAGCGGCTGCCCTCTTTCGGGGACCTGTCTTAGTCTGGTTCCTCACTAACTTGTTTATAGTTTTAGGAGCCTCAGTTTGCATAGTCCAATTGTTTTAGCCGAAGTAAAAATTACCAGATCGTCCACATATAAGCACAGTCCGATATCAGGCAAACTGTTTAGCTACTTCATTAATAACTATAAATGGTGTACAACTAAGAGTTGACACCTGTGGGATTGCTGATGGTGCACGCGCACTTAGAAGCTGCGCGTATCCAAAAATAGTTTGATAAATAACGGGAGGTTACCTATCAAACCCCACTCGTATAACTTTATTAGGATCCCTTTCTTCCATGTCATTTGGTATACCTTTTCTATATCGAAAAATAAGGCGATCATATGTTTGTCTTACGAGAAACCTTTTCGTATTACGTGATCAATATTAACAAAGTGATCTATAGTAGATCTATTTTTTTTAAATCCTGCCTGTTCTTGCATTATAAAATTTTTAGGTTTCACATACATTATCAACCTGTTTTTAACCATGCGTTCCAATACTTTGTTGACATGACTCGTTAAGGATATGGGTCTGTAGCTCTCCGGTTGGGTTGGATCCTTGCTTGGCTTACAGACTGGAACCGTTATTATTTTTTTCCAATGGGTAGAGCATTTGTGGGAGTCCCATATTAAATTGCAAAATCTAGTTTCAACATTGATGAGCGTATCTGATCCTCTCCTGCTGTGGTGCCTTTAGTCTGTGCTAGGGCGGCGTTAAGCTACCTCATGGTAACTGGTTGGTTGCAGGAATGTGCTGTGTTATCATTAAAATCTATGGTTTATGTTTCGTGTGAATCCTTGATTTGGAAATACCTTATGAAATAGTGGTCAGAACTGCTATTAGCTGCAAAGGTGCTTGCTAGAGTATTGGCTATTTCCACTATCAAGTGGGTTATTATTGGGTGTCTGGCTTTCCTCTAATACTTTGTATTTTCTTCTACACTTCTTGCACTGCCGTAGAGGGTTTAAGCTCCATTATGTTGCCTTCTCACCAACCTCGTTTTACTTCTCTAATAGTTCTACGGACAAACGACCGAGCCTTCTTGAATTGAACTATATTTTCTGTAGTACACTTTTTTATAAAATTTTGCAAACATCTATTATTTCTCGGATAACTTCCTTTTTTTGTGTTTCATTTTTGGTAGCATGGTGCCTCCACTATGTTTGAGTGTTTTAAAAGGAGGATTGGGAAGTGGTAGTTGCCGTGGGGGTCATCGACGTTGAGTACTTCTTAATTGTAATCAGTGTACAGGGTGGTCGAGCATATTGCCAGGTCGATTGCGGATAGATTTCTGCCCCGCAGATTTAAATAAGTGCTGTGCTGTTTATTCATGATCATGACGTCATTATTCAGAGAAAAATTTTCTATCATTTTTCCTTTAAGGGATCTTTATAAAGGGTTATGTGTATTGAAATCATCTACCAGAAACATTTTTCGGGTAATTGATGGTGTATGTTTTCCAAATCTGCAGTGCTCCAATCAAATTCTAGTAATACTAAAGAACTCATATTGGGGGATACTGTTACTGAGCGATAGGCAACATCCTTCTATACAAGTATTGCGATTCCGCTACTGGTTTGTGCAGTTGGAGGGTCGTCCATTCTTATTATGTGGTATTGTCTGAGTGTAAATAAATCCCGTGGTTGTGGTCTCGTTTCCTGTAAGCACACATAGATTGTTGAATAATTTGCTGATAAGATCTGTAACTTTTGTAGATGGTATACTAGACCGTTACAGTTCCATTGCATTATTTTTAGGTTGAATGTAAAGATAAAATCTTTGCACATGTAAGAATATTATTAGCAGATTATCGTAGTTTGTAATATCACAGATAAATTAACAGAACACAATTACAAAATAACGGATTTTGCAAAACAAGGAAATATCACAGACAGTGTTCACAGCTGTATATCACGGATTAAAATTTACTTTTGCGGTTATTTATGCAGATTGATTCCGGAGCTTACTCTTTTTCCAGACCCTTTTTTTTCTTCTGCTAATAAGGTATAGTCTAGATCTGGCTCGGTTGTGGACTCGGAGTGGGAGTATGGTCGACCTTCTTCCTATTATCACCAACCTCTATCGATAGTTTTGATATAGCTTTTTTTGTTTTCGGTTCTCCGATGCTAGAGCACGGTTTATTCGTCTGTAAACTTTCAGTAGATGGACTACCGTCGGGAGTGTTTCTAGCGGAGAGCGATCTCGTCACAACAGAGTCGATTATCCCCGTTAGTTGAGGTATTAATTCGGCAACTAACGTTTTCCTAGGCTAGATAGTATTTCAGCGTAACTCGTTTTTAATTATGATATAGGTTCAACTTGTCTTCTTGCTTTTCAGCATAACTGATTCTATCAAGTGTTTTTAATTTTTGAACGGTAACTTGTTGTTTATGTACTGGGCACTCTCTGTTTCGGGCAGAATGTGGGCCCTGGCAGTTTACACATGTAAAGAGTTCCTGACATGCCGCCCCATCGTGAGCAGGTATCCCACAGGCACATGCTTCTTCACTGGGCGAAGTGTGTTCAAACTTTTGAAATTTAGAAGATCCCATTGGAGTAGGTACGTATAGGCGAACCGTTAAAGAATAGAATGCTACCTTAATTCTATTGGCAAGCACAGATGAATTAAAAGTTATAATGTGATTTGTGGTGTCTTGTTGCACTTCATCTTTTCATGACGTTATACGACGTACATCAGTAATACTTTACTCCTTTAATTTCGCCTACCGTACAGTTTAAGAGGCCCTGACAGAAAATCATGCCTTTGGAGTAATTCAAAGTATTATGAGGTGTAATTTCTATCTCAGCGTTTGCTACATTGGTACACGTTCTTAATACGCGCGTTCAATTAACAATCTTTCATTAGCTTTTTTAATTGATTTCACATTTCCAATTTTTCACATACAGACCTAGAGGTGGCAAACGGACTAATTTTGGAAAAGTCACCCTCCACTCTTTTAACAGCCGGAGACCGAGGGACCGAGTCCAGTTTTTCCTGTGCCATTCTTGTTGTAGAGGCAACCTTCTGCATACAGGCGCCGCTCACACCACCGGATACCGTACTACTTGGTTTTACGCAAACGCTTTTTGTTTGAATTGCCGTTTTCTCAACTTTGTTGTTGTCAGTATTGGGTTTAGTTTGTCCAGTGATACGTTTACCATGTCGTTAATAGTGTTGTCGCCAGGGGTTTTATGTCCCGTACCAAGCAAAGACCCACCACCTGGTACATTCGAAGCATTGTCCTTTTTATCGCTATACACCGTTTATTTAAATATGTGAAGGGAGGTTCGTGATATAAAACACGTATAGCCAAAAGACTCCCTTGAATATTAAAAACTTTGAGCCGTTTGCGACTTCTTACCATCCGCCACACTAGATAGTGCAACCCATCGTCGCGGCACCTCGAGAATGGGGATTTTATATAAGGGTTTACTCCTCTAGATTCGTAGTTTTCCTTTCAGACCAACCTGAAAACCAGTATGCATCTCGTCATTGCGAACTACGGTTTTGGATAGGCAGGCGCTATATAGTCCGCTTAACCCATCATTGATCTGATGATCATAGCCTTTTGGAAATTTGAAGATATTCCCATTCGCCCTCAGATACCCTAATAGTCATAGGGGATCTGGAAAAATAAGTCGGAATCCTAGTGTGCTTCCTGCTAGGAAAGATAAAAGATTCTGAAAGGTACAGCTTGTGTGCGTATAGAAATAAGGGCATACACGTATGCGTGTTCTGTGTACAGAAAGTAAAGTGAGTGTGTGTGTGTGTGTGTGTGCGCGCTCTGAGTCTGTATGAATAGGTGGTGTTGGTGTTTCCATTTTGTAATCCAGTTAGCCAGTAAATCGGTTAATTACAACGCGAAAAGGGTAGTAAACACTCACCACGTCAATGTAACAACTCATGAGAGGATATTTGTTATTAAAACAATGTGAAGTGATACGCAATATTGTTTTCAAAAGATTAATTAAGCGAATTAGTTGTAATACAATCTTTACAGATAACGAGCTTGTAAAACACTAATCTCAAAAGCAAAAGCTTTGACGTTTAATACGGAATTAAAATTCACAGAAAGTAAAAGTAGAATAAAGCTAAAACTGAATCAACATTGTGTAATGAATTTTATTGTATACCAACAAATGCTTACTGCCATTTAATCTTTTTAAATTTATGACTGCAGTTATTGAGTACTTTCAACACTGAGATCAAAAAGTAATAGCAAATGACAATCATGTACTACTAGCGTGTATAGTAGCATTTTCCAAACTTGCTACTTCTTTAGTCCATTTAGCACACATAGTATTTATAATTAATATTATAATTAAGTTTTTACATAAAATTAAGGTTGATAAATTCTTAATAAGTAGAATAACTATTTTGCACATTGACAATCCATGCAATTCTGCCAGTAAAAACAGGTACACCCTTCATACGTACAGGTGCTTACCTCAACCGATTAAATTAACCACTAAGTGTTTCTGTGTCGAGGTACAATCTCAACTAACCGTGGTTTAATAATTCGTTCAACACCAAATTAATACCGTTTGCGCTTTTCTTTTTTAAACAGAGACGTGTTTTGTTTCTAGTAAATAAGGTTAGCTTAATATTATAATGTAACATTTGCCTTTGGCGATTTTTGAAACCTTCTTCCAGGGTTAGAAGATTAGTTTCAAGCCAGGTATTACTGATGGCCCGTGATAACCAATTATTTAATACAAATGTGTTATTGAAATAGTGTCTATAAAACTCTTAATAAACAAAGCCCTTGTAAGGTATAAGGATGACTAAAATGCACCTAAAATTCTTATAGAGATTTACGTTGGAGTAGATACATCACAGGTGTATGAAGCCAAAATCGACCTTTTTTACATGTATTTTTTCATAAAAATTAAAAGGCTAATTTAGGGATCTCTATAGAGAGTTTCCTATTGTTGGTTAAAAGTTTGGAAAATGGAAGGAGATTTTAAAAATGGTTGATTTTGGCCTCGTATGCCTACAGTATATCTACTCGTGGGTTTTGGTTTAGTTTGATCTTATAATTATATACCCCGTCTACTACTTTATACCATTCTGAACATTGTTTTTAAACTGTTTCACAGATTGTTACGGAAAAAGAATGGCTCTTAGACTATATTAACAGATCTAAGTACAGAAGATCAGTTATTAAAATATTTTTTCATTTCAGGAGAGAAACCATTCAAATGCGAGTATGACGGCTGTGACCGAAGGTTTGCAAACTCCTCAGATAGGAAGAAACATTCACATGTACACACATCTGACAAACCTTACAACTGCAGAGTAGCTGGTTGTGATAAATCATATACGCATCCATCTTCACTTAGGAAACATATGAAAGTACACGGCTGTTCTGGAAGGTCGCCGCCACATTACGACAGCGATGGAGAAGAGTCAAATTCATCTTCTGCAGGAAGTAGTTCTGTAGCGACTAGTCCACAAATAGCACCTCAAGTACCATGTAGTAGTACATTAAGTGAATGGTATGTTTGTCAACCTACGCCAACGACGGCAGATCCTTTAGGGAGTTTAGGACATTTCGGACACGTACATCATGGTGCTGCCACCGCCTATTAACGGTGGCCTTCTATAGACTTTTTAAACAATTTTGTTGAGTGAGACCTAATTCCGTGCAATTGTTACAAAAAATTATGCGTGAATGGTATTAAAATCACGTTAATGGGTTTTTAAAGTTCATTATATATATTGCTACGATATCACCGCTCGCCAGATGTATAACTACCAATTGCCTGCTGATCGCGATCTCTCTGTGACCTTTTAAAATAATTTAAATTTAACACAATTAATTTTATGCCCCGACTAGCTAAGTGATACCCGCCCAGAGGGAACGACGATATGATAACAAAGGATTTTTACCCATTCCCTTCTAACACTCCATATACCTGAATAATGCAAGCGAAATTCACCAAAATTCGTGTAATAAGCGAAGAAAATTTACAATTTACTATTTACAGAATTTTTTAATCAGAATAAATATTCCTATCAAATTTGTTCATTACGAAGATCATAACCTTTTTTATGTCAATTAAAGCCAACAAAAAGAAATGTAATTTACCATGAATGTTTTGTTGAACGTTCAAAGAACTATTCCTTATAAAAAAAAGTTCATTTGCGAACCAACAAATATTTCGTTGATCTTTTACATAAATATCTAAATTACATGCAATTCTTAAGCTCATCAAATATTTGAAATAATGAAAGTAACATACTAAAGATTCAAAAGATAATTCTGACCTTATGTCCTGCTGTAACTTCTTATTAAAGCTTCTTGATCCAAATCGGTTGCTTGTTCTATGGTTAACCCTCAGTTTGGCGTGCTCCCCAATACTTCATAAATGTCTATCAGTAACTTGGAGTTGTTTTTGAAGTGCTAAACCTGTACTTCGAGTCGATTTAGTTTTGATTTTAGTTTCCTTATTCAGATGATTTTATTTTCCCATACTTAGAGCCAATTAAATCTTGTATACTTAGAGTCGATATAATTTCGTACTTAGATGAACGCCATTATATAGTTTCCCGTACTTAGAGCCTTAAATAAACTGTAAAGAGTTTGATTATATTAATTAAATCTAGACTTACGTTTTATACTAACAGCAGAGTTTTACACTCGTATTACAATCGCGCACTTTTATTATTCACTTTACTTGTAATTCTTAATTTCTATTACTTGTCACTTTGACTAAATTGAAATTCACATAATAATTTGATTTCAACTGTTACACTTCGCGCGCCGAATAAGGAATACTCCCGCTTATCGGCTACAGATGGTTTTATAGACAACTTCGTCCCATGTGCTCGTATTGTTTGACCGTTCGCTATTTTGTTATTAGACCATGGCCAAGGAATTTCCATTATGTGCTATCTTCAATCTATTTGGTTTTAATCAGTGTTGCTTGGTGTAAACGCTTGATTAGCACTTAGAAAAAAGATTTTTATTATGAAATTTATCACCAAGTGGTATTTTATATCTTTCGACTTGCACGTAGGCGTAATTTTTAGTCTCCATACCTTGTTTACTTAAGTTGGGTTTTGTTAAATGTGGCAATTTCTACATTTCAAATGCCACGTACGCTTTCGACTCAATATCTATTCCTTATTGTGTTATGAAATATGTTTGTTTTTCAAAAGTTTGTTTATTACAAACTTGTACAAATTGTATGCGTTTTATTGACTTCTATTTCTTACGCAAATGCGTCGCGTTTGAGAGAGATTTCATTCCACGTTTATTTTACTTTAAATAGGCCTAAATTGTATTTATTTTGAGTTTATTAATGTTTTAAATGTTTAAAAACTGGGTTGGCTCCGCAATTATTTATTTTACCAAACACTCCACTACATAGTTTATAACGATCTATTCTTAAGAACGGCATGAGTTACTAAGTAGAAATGTGGATGTACATTCTGCATTTCTGCGTTGGTTGAAAAAGGATAAACCTCTACATTTGACTTTCCAATGCTGAACTAGAAGGTACTACATTGGCCACCAAGCGAGGTTTTTGAACCTGGAAATTTTGAATTGACAAATCCTCGCAAGTTGGCATTTTTAGCGTGCCTTACAACACTCACACACAGGACTATCATTTTACCTCTCATCCGAACGAGGGCGTATCTTTGTGAAATCGCTCGCCTAACATTTTTCAAACAAGCCGTATTGGAATTCGACCCAGGACCTTGGGATCAGTAGTCGTATGTGAACCTATCTGATCCACGAAGCCGTCAGAGGAAAAGCTTCTATATTTGATATTTCAAAGCTCTATACGAAGGTACTACATTTGCCCTTGCTATTCCAAGCAAGGTAGGAATATTTAACATGCGTGACAAAATGCATACACGAAACCTACATTTTCCTTTCATCCAAACGGGGATGCATCTTTGTGAAAAATGCTCACCTAATATTTTTCAAGCAGTCCGCATCAGGAATTGAACCCTGGACTTTGGGCTTGGTAGTCACACACAAACCAACTATGCCACCTAGCCGTCTGGGAGACAAGCTCATTGGATGTTTTTCCAACGCTCATTCTGAAGGTATTACATTGGGCAGGAGATGAATTTTTTAACCTGGATATGTAACGTGCGTGGTAACACTCGCACACGGGACCTATATATTTAGTAGAATGTCAGAATTTGTATACCCCTAAAAGTAGTATATTTGCTTCTATAGAACCCACAACGCACCATTGAAAGCTAGCCGGTGCACTATACAAATTTACTGTTACGTAACCCCCAGTAGGTAAAATAAATTCAGAAACGTAAGTTCGATTTAACACGTAATACAGTACCGATCTGAAAGTGGAAGTATTTCACACTGATTTTCTTTAGAATAAATGAAGTTTTTATATTTTTAAAATTTTTATAATTGGTTTTCTTTATGTGACCAGTAACAACTTTCCTGCATTTATTCATTTTATTTATACTACAACATGGCGAATGTCAAATAATCTTGTATAGAGAATTCGTGGCAAAGTGGTCTTTCATTAAAAAAAAAATCATGTTGTGAGAATTGAGAAGTTACGTTACGGGTATAAATGACATTAAGTTTCTAATTTTGAATTGCCCAGAAGAAGTCGGAACTCTGTAGCAATTTTAAAGGTGCATCGACTAATTTTCAGCGGTTCGGCCGTGGGATCCCATGGAAAAATGATCAATCAATCAATCAATAGGTCTTCAGTTTTAGAACTGGTTGTTTCCTATTCTGAGCTAATCTATACATTTTCCTGAAATTTCCACAGTCTCATCTTCCACTATTTACGTGCAATAGTCTAACCCAAGTCTACCTCTACGTCTTTTTTTTCTTTCTCTGCTTCTAATATATTACGCACTGTTCACTCTTGCTTTTATGTGCCCTATCATTCTATCTCTTCTATTATTTTACTGTTTTCCACATATTTCTTTCTTCTTCTACGATTGCGAGAACTTCTCTCTTCGTAACTTTATCTGTCCATGAAAATCTTCATCATACGTTTATAGCACCACCTTTTTTCCGTCCGCTTCTCCTACTATCCACATTTCACAAACATATAGTGATGTGGTCCACACATGTTTTAAGCAATATTTTCCATGTTTCTATGTTTGTTGTATTTGAACATAGTTGTTGCTTTTTTTTGCACGGTTTTGCGGAAATCTTTGTTTAAGCGGCTCCGTGGCGTAGTGGTATGTGTGTGACTACTACGTCCAAGGTCCCTGGTTCGAAACCCGACACAGTCCGCTTAAAAAATGTTAGACGAGCATTTTTCACAAAAATACACCCTCGTTCGAATGAGAGGTAAAATGGAGGTCCCGTGTGTGAGTATTGTCACGCACGTTAAAGATCTCTACCTTGCTTGGAACAGCAACGGTTCGGCAAAATTCCAAATTTTTCAGGTAAAAAAAATTTGCTTCCTGGCCAATGTAGTACCTACGGGTGAAGCATTGGAGAAATCACATGTAAGGTAATCTTTGTTTGGCGGCCCTTTGGCGTAGTTGGTATGTGTGTGACTACTACGTCCAAGGTCCCGGGTTCGAACACGGTCCGCTTAAAAAATGCTAGGCGAGCATTTTCCACAAAAATACACCCTCGTTCGGATGAGAGGTAAAATGGAGGTCCCGTGTGTGAGTGTTGTCACGCACGTTAAAGATTTCTACCTTGCTTGCAATTGCAAGGGTTCGGCAAAATTCCAAAATTTTCCTGGGAAAAATACTCGCTTCCTGTCCAATGTAGTACCTTTGTGTGGAGCATTTGAAAATCACATGTAAGGTAATGTTTGTTTTATATCTTTTGTACTCTTTTTCCATTTTGTGTTATTGGACTTCCTAGATAACAGAAATTGTTAACCTCTTGTAAGTTCTCGTATCCTATTAGAATTCTGGTTTTAGCTTATTCACCCCTCTTTTACATACTAGTACTTTAGTTTTATTTGTGTTAATTTTCATACCGTATCTCTCTTGGTTAGAACCGTTTCCATTTCATTAAGAGTTGCTTCTAACTCTTCCTTGCCAGATGCTAATACCGCTATAGCATCTGCAAATCTAAGCATATCAATCGTTTGTCTCTGCATAGTAATTCCAAATGTCTTTCTGCTGAAAGTTTTCATTACCTCTTCGATATATGAGATATAAATTAACGCTGATAGGACACATATCTGTCTCAGCTCCTTTCCTGATATTTACTTCTCTACGTCTTGCTATCATTAAAACTCACTCCAATCATTTTGAGTATTTCGAACATTTTTTTCCATTTTACATTAGTCGAATGCTTTTCTCAGATCTACAAACCCTATATATAATCAAAAAACAAATGAAATCTAAAATATAAAATATCCGAAATATAAACTTCTTTACAAATACTACTTACCTTGAAAGACTTTACTAACTGTCAAAGTTGAGATCGCGAAACCGTCATATCCTAGCAAGATCGGTTTTAGGAATGTCTATTATATTCGTAGTCTAGTTTCGGTTGGTAACTTGTTTCGTGCAGTGATCATTCCGTAAAGGTAACCTTTGGTTTTTCTTCCTTTTTGTATTACTGTATCTACGTGTTGTATAAATACGAGTCTCCTGTCTATGACGACCCCCAAGTATTTATGGGTGTCTGCCATGGCAATTGGCGTCCTTCTAGAGTCGGTGGTTGATTTAATGATGGTTTGCGTTTGGAGAAGAGGATGGCCTCTGATATTTGTGAGTTTAGTTCCATCGTCTGAACCATTCTCATGGCGTGTTTAGATGTAATTGCATCTTCGTGGTTGCGTATTTTGGTGTTCTTCCTCCTGTAATAAAGATGGTGTCGTCTACATACATTGCGCATGTTATGTCAGCTCCGCACTGCACATCGTGGGTGTAGACGTTGAAGAGCTTAGGTGAGAGGCATTCCCATTGCGGTACGTCCGCAGTGATGTGTTTCGTCTGGTAGCTAGTATTCAACTCGTACTTGCAGGCGTTTGTTTGTTAGGTAGCTGTGTAAGGGTTGTATCAATGATATCGTTGTGTTGTGTATGGTTGCTTGTTTGTAGAGCAGTCCCTGAACCCAGACTTTGTTGAAGACTTTTTGAATGCCGATGGTTACGGTTACGTTGGCTCTTTTGTAGTTTTCGGCGATGTGGTCGGTCACTCGTATTATTTGTAGTGTCGTACTGTGCTCTGTTTGAATCCAAACTGGTCGGGTCGGTCTAGTAGGTACGGTTTTAGCCAGCCAGCAGAAGTTTTTCGAATTTTCTTTTACATCATGCTCAACAGGGCGATTGGTGGGCAGCTTTCAGGTTCTGATCTTGGCTTTCCTGATTTGCGAATCATAGCAATTAAAGCTGCTTTTCATGCGTTGTGGAAGCATCTATGGATGTTAATGATATTGAAAATTTCTGTCAGGTATGCCAGTGCGATTTTTGTCATTTGTTTCAGTGCCTTTAGATAAATGGATGCTATCTTTGCTGGAAGCCTTTCGGTCGTTCAGCCTTACGGTGATTTGTTTTGTTTCTTCGGGTGTTATGAAGTTGATTTCGTGTTCAGGTTGCAGCTGGAAGATTTGTTTGATAACAGTGTTTAGAGTGTCTTCGTGACTCTGATCGATGGTGTTGTTTTTTGAAAATGCTTGTAGTGGTGTTTCTGTGTATCTTGTTGCTCTGTTTTTAGCGTCGTAGATTTTTCCATGCGGTTCCTCTTGGAGCTTAATCTTCTGTATAGCTTGTACAGGTTGCTGTTTTTGTTTAGTGTGTTATTTACATGAGAGACTCACGTTTCCGTTTTGAAGTCATCTTGAAGAACTTTCAGTGCGGCTTTTCGGCGTTGAGCTGCCATCTTTTTACAAGTTTTTGTTTGGTTTTTATTTTGTCCCTGATGTATTGTGGCAAGGCTGGTTGTTTGGTGCTCCGTTGTATGGTATGTGCGTTGTTGTCGATGGCTTCTTGGAGGACGGTCGTCAGTGCTATTACGGCATCTTCGATGTCTTGTGAGTTTTGTTATTTTCGGGTTGCAGTTTGTAATTTTTCGTTGTATATTTGCCAGTTGGTGCTTCGTATGGTAGCTTTTGTGCCTGCCGTGTGTGGTTGCGTGTGCATCGTAATTATAATTGGCAGGTGGTTCAAACTCAGGTCTTTTATCACTTTTAGCTCTATTGGGTGTGGTAGGTGTTTCACGATCGTGATGTCTAACACGACTAATTGATGTTCGTGATTTGTTGGTATTCGTGTTGGTGTTTCCGGTCCGGGTAAGTTCCAGTTCTTTCTAGCCGCGTAACAGTATAAGATGCGGCCGCTTGGATTTTCCATTTTGAAGCCCCAGCTCGAATGTTTCAGGTTCAGGTCACCGGCGATAATTGTGAGGATGTCTTCTGCCAGGCGGTTGTCTAATTTTTTGGTTCGTATTTTTTAAGTGACTTTTGTAGGCCAATATTAGCTAAAGTGGTCCGCCGGAGATGTTGATGCGGACTCTATTGCATATCATGTCAGTCGGTGGCAAATCTGTTTCGTTGTGAAGCATGCGTCGGTGTATTAAAATTGCAAGTACTACAGCAGCATAGCCTCCTGATGCTGTTGGTCGGTCCGTGCGGCAGATGACGTGGTTGGCCAACGTTATTTTTGTGTTTAGTCAGAGATTCGTTTCTCCTAGCAGAGCTGCGTCGATGTCGAATTCTTGTAGAAAGTGTTTGAGTTCTGTCCTTTTGTCGATACCGTTATCTTTCTAATAGAGTATCTTTAGTGTGCGTTGCGGTTTGTTAGCCATTGATGCTTCCCAGGATGTCGGTTATTGCCACCCATAACCGGTAACGGAGTCGCTGGACATGTAGGTGTTGATTACCCTATCGATTCACTGGAGGACCTAGTGTGCGATTTTCATTGTTCTGAATTTTCTAGTAGTTGGTTATGGTTGGTTTTGGGCTGATAGGACAGTTACTTTGTTGATGATTTTCGAACTAAGTTTTGCTGGGTGGTGTAATAGTTTGTGATAGTAAAGTCATTTGTGTTGCTTGGGCCCGGGTCTTCGATCCTTTCTTGCTCGAACTGCTTTTCTTATCCCTGGTCTGGTGGTGGGGTTCGTCTTCCATAGAGCTTGTTTCGTCGTTGATGTCAGTCGAGGTGGATAGAGCAGTTGGAGGCGGCATGGCAGCTGTTGGGAATGGCCCCATGTTTTTATCGCATTCGAGGTACGAATGACCTTGAACGGGGAAAACAACAGTAATCAAATCAAGTCTTTTTACAAAGTGTACAATATAATGCAGCATCCTGAAAATAGCATAATTTTTATTTTGCCCACTGCATGAATCACAAAATATTGTCAGTTTTTTACTTCTGGGTCTAAATGATTCATTATATAATCAAACAGCATAGAGCACACCTCATCAGCTCCCTTTTTTGCTGATACTTCAGGGTATGTATAAAAAAATGATTCTGCATCTGATAATTGATAAATGTTGAACATATAAAACGAAAGTTTCCTTCTGCAGCACGCGTCGTTTGTGCTAGTATTTGGAACATTTAGGTTTTTTGGTAGTCTATTGCAATAGCAACCGTAGTTTTACTCTCCTGCGAAATTTGTTTCTCACATTTCTTACGCATATAAAATGCCTGACTTTTCCTTAAATGTAGCTCTTTTTCAGAATCAAGCTTTGTCAATTCCGAGATCAGTTTTGACTTTGTAGAACCAGAGATCACTGTGTCAGCTAACTTACATTGAATGGCTTCTACTTTGACTTTGTGCTGGTCACAAAAACTACAGGTGTCCGATCGTGGATACCCAAAACTTATATTGAAATTTTTATTGAATATTTCCCTATATTTTTCATAAGATATAACAACTTGGGGGTACTTTTCCTTGAACATGACATGCATTTTGTTAATGTTAAATTCCTCGGGCAAGTACAGTTTTTTTGATTTGTTCAAGCTATAGTGAGAAGTCCGGCCTCGAAAGGAGCCAATATGCTCCATTACGTAGTTCATATTAGTATTTGATAGCATATTAGGCCTTGATTTGTGTTTAACGTGCATGTCCAAGGGGGCAGCTCCTGTTGTTGTGAGTCCTTTCTGTAACGTTTGTATTCTCTTGGCAGTTACACCATGTAGTGACATAAATGCCTTGTAGCATACTGGAACTTCGGATAATTCACCATTTCTTAGAACACTAATCTTATAAGAATAAGAATATGTATGAAAGTCGGCTTCATTTTCAGTTTTTTTAGGGTGATGCCGAATTACTTGCTGGCAAGTAATGAGCCCACAAAGATAAGCCGATTGTTCATCATAAGAATTAATTTTAATTTAGAAATAATGAACATTCGTTCATTCAAAGCAATATTTTTAAAACATTGAAGTCGTAGACACTTACAGTCTTCGCCAGTTTCATGAGTACTTAACCTTAGTGTCACAATAACAACCTCCAAACGTTTTGCACAGACTACCTGACTGCAAGTGAAAACAAAAAGAATGAAACAGCTAGTGGTTCAGTGCAACTAACTCCTGTGGATCCTCATCTGTTTAGCCAACAATCACTAGCACCCTCATCCTTTTCCTCAGGCCACATATATTTCAAACTCATATATCTCTGTACTGTCATCGTTTTAGCTTACGACTATTGCAGCTCCGAATTCTATTTCAATTTAAGAATGCAAAAATAACATAACATTGATTGTCATAAAATATGGACCTCCTCTGGATAATGTGTAACCGTCTTTGTCGTTGTTGTAGGCGGTTTCATCTTTGTTGCGGTGTCCTTTGGTTGGATTTTTCTTCTTCAGTTCTTGCTGGCATGTAGGGCATTGCGCTAGTTCGCGGGGTGCGGGACATTACAGTCGGCACATGTCGGTGTAGCTTGCGTTCGCTTCTGGCAGACTGCTGCGTAGTGTTGTTTCTCGCACTTCACGCATCTAGGATTGAAACCACAATTTAGGCTTGAGTGGCAGAACCTTTGGCAAGAGTAGCACTGTGGAAGCTCCACTCTCGATTCGAACGTTATTTCGTTGACTTTGTTGCAGTAGAGGAATGTGGTGATGTTGGATATTTGTCTTAAAATTTGATGATTTTGCATCGCTGTTAGGAGTGTGTTGCAGTATGTACGTTGCTTGGACTGTATTTTCGTCACGTTCTTGATTTTGAAACTCAAGTCGATTAATGCCTGCTTAATGTCTTCGGTGTCGATGTTAGATGCCAGTTCATTCATAACTACCTTTAGTTCCCTATCGGTTCGTTTGGTGTAGGTGTGGAACTCGATTCTCTGCTTTTGCATATAGTTCTGAATGAATCTGAACGTGCTTGGATCTATAGCTTGTATTCTTGCCCCTTGTCCAGAAGCTCGAATGTGTACGTTTTTTTTTTCGCCCAAGATTTGATTACCTTCGCGTGATGGAGGCAGTTAGAAAATCTATCCACGAAAATGGATGGAATTGTGATGCTCATGGCTGTAGGTGGAGCTGTTTTCGCTTGTCATGAAATAGTGGCGATGGAGATTGTTACGTTAACGTAAGCACTAGGCGCTGTATTGTCGGAAATGTCCATGTTAGTGTCGGCTGCAATAAGTCCGTTGTTTGCGTTTGCGGCTGTGCCCGCCCTGAATGTTTCGAGACCACTGGCAGTTCTGTGGCGGTATCTGTAGTTTTGCTGCCGGGGCATTTCATTGTTTTTTGTGTTTTTTCGGTTTCCGACGTAGACAAATGTTACTTTAGGGAGCAGCGATTCTTTATGGGGACGGATCTCCATGTCTGAATTATCCTTGAGGTTGACTGAAGCTCTTGGCTGATTTTTGAAGTCCGAAGCTTTCGGCATGCTACTTTGGAAGAAGCAGCTTTAATTCTTCTTATTTAAAATGCAGTTGACGTAGAGTAATTGTCTTAGTGGCAATTGCTCCGAAAAGAGCAGGACTGCCACGCGCTGTCTCGTTGTAGACTCTCTGTGTTCACTAGTTCGAGGTAGGATTAAGAAAATATGCCCTTGTTCGTACGTTAAATATGGGTGCAGTTCTAGTATGCGTGTTTTCCACGTTTTCTTGTACGGCAAAGGTTTGGGTCTAAATTTTGGGTAAAAAAACACTTCTTCCTCGATGTAATACCTTCAAATAGAGTATCGGGTATATAAAATATGCGATGTCATATGTTTAATCATTAGATAAACATTTTATTATTTTTCAAAACATTGCTCTTTGCGCGTTTTATTAACATTCAACGCATTTAACTTTAAATTTACGTATATCGGTCTATTTATAATGATTCACTTCACTTCGGTGCCTGGAAGGCATCCATTTCAAATATACGGCAAAATAAAAACAGTGATACATTCAAACCAAAGAATGAAATAGGATAATAGAGAATAAATTTTCTTTTAATTTTTGGCGATTGAACGGGGAATACGTGTGAAATTTTCATTACATTAGTGTTATAGAAATCGCTTATTGCATAATCATGGTAAACTACACGAGCATGCACGCATGCGCGCGCGAACACGCACGCAAACACGCATGCGCGCGCGAACACGCACGCAAACAAGCACGCGCGCATACACACACACTCTACAATGCATACAGGACGTATATAAAAACTATTGTCTGGTTTCTGGGAATTTCACACAGGTAGCTAAAGCACAATCATTATGTACTTCCTTTATTTGCAGACTAACTATAAAAAGTTAATTTTCTATCGAAATGATATCGTTTTTATCAGTTTTTCCTACTCCAATTTTAATACTTTTAAGGCAGCTGCTCTACATGCTAATCTTCTGAAACCCACTTGCGAAAATATAAATAATCACCTTTATTTTATAGCTCCTTGAAAACTTGATATTGGATTCTATTGTTTTACTTTGAATTTTTTATCGCTTGCTTGTTCTTCCAGTATTTGAGAAGATGCATTTGTTGGGATACGTTGGAAAAAGTACATAATAAAATCACTGTATGGAGATAATAGAGGAATATTAGTAATCAAATCGGGAAAAGAATGTGTTTTCCAAATTGCATAGGGTGATAGATTGAGAACGCATAGAATTATGTAAGGTTTAAGCAATGAATATTCTAACTACGAAAAGTATTTTTTATAGTATTATTAGCTTCACTAGATGGTAAGTAGCCCGCTAGTACAAAAGGTTGAACAATTCTGTAATATACCTGGCTGCTTGAAGACGAAAAACAAGCGTATCTTCCATTTATTACCAACTTTGAGACTCCTCCAATCGATGTACTGAATAGGACAATAATATTTTTTATCACTGATATACGTAATTAACAGCTAACGAATAGTACACATGACTTTGCGTACTACCCTCTATTTGTCATACGTCAAACTATTATAAATCCTTTCATCGTTTGGCGAAGAAGTAACCCAATGTGATTTTAATACCAATCAACACACTTCATTAATATGTGCCTCTTTGAATGCTTAATTCTTGTACTATAGACTAAAAACTTAGTTACTAAAATGAACTGCACAATAAAACCTACATTCAGGGATCTCTATTTCTAGAAATAACAAAATACAAGAAGATTATAGAATAACATGTGATATATTAGATAGAAATTTAACGGCAGCAGGGCAAAAATTTAAAGTCTGTGTTAAGATTTTGCAATGTATAAATTTGTATTACTTACGACTGAAATATAATGAAGCTGCTGAAGAATTATCTTCTAAGATAAATTTTTAATGTAGAACTTGAATAAAGCTGAAGCTATCTACCAAGCAAAGCTAGGCGCACCTATTTTCTTATCATATGTGTATCAATAGTTTTCTAATGCCTCGCAAAATACTCTACAATCTTTCACTAGCCATAAAGTTATTATAAATTGTGTGATATAAATTTTAATGTAATTTAGTATTGTAAAATAAGTTGTATGTAAATAATATGTATATCTACTGCCCTCTATTATATGTTTTCACGAAATATTAAAGATATATTTATCAAATTATTTGTTTCTTTTTGGAGCTTTTTTTCCATTCGGAACGGACCTGCACCTTGACGACGTTCTAAAATACTAGAACAGGTAGAATGGCTTGCGCGTTTCAATGAGCTAAAGAACCGAACTATAGGTTTAACCAAGTTAGTGGGGTCTTTAGTAAGCAACCAGACTAGGACAGGTCCCCAAAAGAGGGTAAAAGCTTTTTCGGTACTTAAAATGGCAGAGACCATAGGGGTCGGTATGACATTCTAAGACACACTACTGCGATGTGGAAGGCAACGGGAAACCACCACACTACATCCCAAGTACACTGCGTACAGAAATTGTTCGTAAACATGATGGCATCCTCTGGGGTAAAAAATTCCGGAGGTAAAATAGTCCCTCATTCGAATCTCCGGGAGGGGACTACTTCGGGGGATGTGATCCGAAAGAATTGAAAAAGATCCGTGAACATTCTGCGAATTGGAGCGTGGAATGTCAGAAGTATGAAACAAGTGGGTAAGCTAGAGAACCTGAAATTCGAAATGGAGAGGTTAGCACTAGACATAGTAGGAATAAGCGAAGTCCGCTGGCCGAGGCGGAGGATTTTTGGAGTGGAGACTTTAGGGTAATTCATACAGGATCAGAGGAAGGAAATACGGGCGTGAGGATAGTTATGCGAAAGAAGATAGGACGACGTGTAACTACTTACAAAAGAACGAAAGAGTACTGACGGTTAGATTTGAATCTAAACCAGTAAGTACAGTAATAATACAAGTATACATGCCCACCTCTAGCTACAGTGAGGAAGAGGTAGAGGCAATCTACAAAGATATCGAAGACATACTAAGATACGGAAAAAGGACATGACAATTTAGTAATTACGGGGGAATTTAATGCAGTGGTAGGTAAGGGTATGGAAGGAGCGATAATAGGTTTATGTGGTTTAGGCACGACAAGGGAAATAGGCTGGTAGAATTTTGCGACAAGAGCAACTTAACATTCACAAATACATTATTTCAACATCATGCTACAAGACGATGCATCTGGAAGATGCCAGGAGATATAGGAAGATATCAAATAGATTACATTATTGTTAGGTATAGAAATCAAGTAAAAGACTGTAGAAGCTTCCCGGAAACCTATATAGACACTGACCACAACATGATAATTATGAAGGCCGCACTTAAATTTAAACATCTGAAAAAGTGGAACGGAAAAATGCACTTTGACTTTGAGAAGCTAAAGGATAAAGATATCCATGAAAGATTTAAAAAAAGTCAAATGAATTGCTGAAAGATATCGGGAAAATTTCTGATGCTAAGGAAGTAGAAACAGAATGGAATAACATTAAATCCAGCTTAGACATGACGGTCGAAGATATTCTGCGGTATACACAAAAAGAAAATAAGAAACGATGGAGAACAAAGGATATCTTGAATTTAATAGAAGAAAGACGAAAATACAAAAACAGATCAGACGAAACAGGAAAACAGAGATACAAAGCCATAAAATGGGAAATTATTCGCAAATGCAGGAAAGCTAAAGAACAATCGATTGGTGAAAAGTGCAAAAAGATACAAACTAAAATCGAAATAGGAAAGACCGGCGAAGCATACAAACTAATTAGAATGAGTTTTATGGATATAAAACCATATAGCAAAAATATAAGGAATGCGGAAAGAAACGTCATTATAGAGAATGTAGAGAAAGTAGCTAGATGGCAGGAATATATAGAGAATTTATATTCATGAGAGGAATTAACAGCATTAGAACAGGAATTAGACATTGAAAATGATGACCTGGGATATCCTATACTTAGAGATGAGTTTGAATTAGCATTAAAGAGTCTGAAAAATGGTAAGGCGCCGGGTACAGATAAGGTGCAAGCGGAAACTCTAAAAGTCCTTGGACAAGCAGTAACAGAACGCTTCTTCCGACTTGTAAGCTATATGTATGAGACAGGCAAAATACCCAAAGATTTCAAATGTAACATCATAGTAACAATACCAAAAAAAAGAGGCGCCGATAAATGTGAAAATTTTCGAACCATAAGCTGACAGAACACGCTTCAGAAATACTAACTACAATTGTACAAAAACGAATGGAAAAACGAGCTGAAGAAATACTGGAAGAAGATCAATTTGGGTTTATGCGCAACAGGGGAACACGGGAAACTATTTTAGCTTTAAGGGTGATAATGTGGAAAACAATAGAGAAAGGGGGAGGGTAGGGAAGGGTTTGTAGATCTGGAAAAAGCATTCGACAATGTAAAATGGAAAAAGAATGTTCGAAATACTCAAAACGATTGGAATGAGTTTTAGGACAGACGGATAGTACACTGCTTATACAAAGAGCAAACAGCGGTAATAGAATTAGAGCAAGAAGGTAGAGAAGTAAATATTAGGAAACGGGTGAGACAGGGATATGCCTTATCCCCATTAATTTTTAACTTTTACGTAGAAGAGGCAATGAATACTGACAAATGCAGGAAGACATTTGGAATTAATGTGCAGGCACAAAAGATTGATGTGCTTAGATTTGCAGATCATATACCGGTATTAGCATCTACCAAAGAAGAGTTAGAAGTTGCTCTTAATGAAATGAAAACAGTTCTAACGGAAGAAATATGGTACCAAAATTAACAAAATTAAAACTAAAGTTCTAGTGTGTAAAAGAGAAAAAAATAAATCAAAAACAAGAATACAAATAGGTAACGAAAACTTACAAGAGGTTAAGGATTTCTGCTACCTAGAAAGTCAAATAACGCAATATGGGAAAAGCACAAAAGATAAAACAAAGATTAGCACAAGGTCGAGCTACATTTAACAAGAAAAGGCAACTACTGTGTTCAAAGACCACAAACACAGAAACAAGGAAAATATTGCTTAAAACATATGTATAGAGCACAGCACTGTATGGCTGTAAAACCTGGACAGTACGAGAAGCAGACAAGAAAAAGGTAGAAATGTGGTGCTACAGACATATGATGAAGATACCATTGACAGACAAAGTTAAGTTGTTCTTAGGTACTAGAAATGGTAGGAGAAGAAAGAAATATGTGAAAAACAGTAAAAAAATAGGAGAGATAGTATGATGGCTCACATACTAAGACGTGAGGGAATAGTGGGAAATATATTAGAAGCAGAGATAGGAAAAAAGAAAAGTAGGGGTAGACCTAGATTAGACTACTGCACACAGATAGTGAAAGATGTAGGCTGTGAGAATTTCTGAGAAATGTGTAGGCTAGCTCAGAATAGAAATCAATGGAGGTAGGCTTCTAACCAGTCACAAGATGGAAAAACTAATGACAAAAATTCTCTGTTAAATACTCTGGCAAAATTTCTGATAAATACACCTCCTGTTAAATTACTTTGGTAATTACTGACATGGTATATGTTCTATCTGTCTTGTTAATTAGGAAGATGGAAAACCTTTTATTTACTAATATACAAATTGAATCTTAAATTGGATTCACTTATGGGATTTTGAATAACGATTTGGATAGTATTTTGGTTTTGATGTCGACTTCCAAATTCGACCCTAAATAT
The DNA here is from genome assembly GCA_036346225.1 of Platerodrilus igneus. Lineage (NCBI taxonomy): Eukaryota > Metazoa > Arthropoda > Insecta > Coleoptera > Lycidae > Platerodrilus > Platerodrilus igneus. Next base: position 974,939 of record JARFIW010001025.1, on the reverse strand, counting down.
TCAGACTGGACACGAAAACTCTTGGGAGATGCAGAGGAACTATAGGACCATTCCAGGTGGGCCATATTGCTATAATTTATTACTGAAAACTGTTTTAATTCAATAGTTTTGGTACATGTAAGAGTCAACAAAACATTAGTTCCATTGATCAATTTATGAAAGGTAATAGGCATCTTGAAACGTTTCAAAAGGTCTCTAAATATAACAAAAGGCTCGTTTTGCTGGCTTCAATTTCTTAAATCTGTTATATGTAAATATTCTGAAAAAGGGGAAGGTTGTAAATATTTAATCATTATATTGTGTATTGTAGAATTGCTTTATTTAATTGAATCAGCTAGTTGAGGCAAAAAAAATCCATAACTTAACATTTCATATCATAGGTGCTTGATTGATCAAAGGGGCAAATAAAAAAATATCACAGCATTTTATGGTATGCCCAAACGCGGGGCATAATATAAAGAAAATAACACAGCATTTTATGACATGCTCAAACGTGGGGCTAAAAATTAATAAAACATCGTAGGGGCTGAAGTAATATAATAGGAGTATCACAGCATTTTATGACGCCTAAAATCGTGAGGCTGCTTAACCTCCTTCACATACCTTACATGTGATTTTCCAATGCTCCACCCGAAGGTACTACATTGGCCAGGAAGCAAGTTTTTTTTACCTGGAAAATTTGGAATTTTGCCGAACCCTTGCTGTTCCAAGTAAGGTAGGAATCTTTAACGTGCGTGACAACACGCACACGAGACTTCCATTTTACCTCTCCTCCGAACGAGGGTGTATTTTTGTGAAAAATGCTCGCCTAACATTTTTCAAGCGGACCGTGTCAGGATTCGAAACCGGCCCCTTAGGCGTAGTAGTTACACACATTCTACCACGCCACGGAGCCCCTCCCCTCCCTTCACATACCACTGAATCGCGGTGAAATAGTGCTTATAATTAGAAAACAATAGAAGGGAATCGAGCTGTATATCGGTTGTTGTGAGAATTGCAGGGAACGGTGTAGGCTAGCTCAGAACATAAATAAGTTGAGGTACAAGTCCAACCAGTTTCAAGATGTAAAACCCAATGACGAAAAAAAATAAGTGCTCTTAAATCTAATGATTATTATAAACAACTGCCGATGTTGGTTGTGAAATATTTTCTACTAATGTTGATTGTGCGAAAGGATAAATTGGAAAAACTATTAATTCGAGAAAGGTCCAGGTGCTGGGAGAACTTGGCAGCCAAAGGCTGCTTACCTACCTTCACATACCACTGAATATCGGGGAAATAGGGTAAATAACTGCAAAACAATAGAAAGTGGCAGAACTGCATCAAACAAGAAAGAACAGCAGCTATGTTCAAAGACAACGAACATAGCTACAAGAAGAAATCTGTTCAAAGCATAGTGTGGAGCACAGCACAGTACATCTATAAAATAGGGACAGTAGGAAAAGCAGACAGAAGGAAATAGAAGTCTTCTGGAATGTTTGTGCTTCAGATGTATGAGGATCGTAGCATGGACAGACAAAGTTAATAACAAATAGGTTGTAGAAATAGTAAAAGAATAAGATATCTGTGGAAAATGAAAAAAATAGGAGAAATAGAAGGACAGGGTACGTTCAAAGGCATTTCTGGGGAATAGTACGGGATATACTACAAGCAGAGATAAAAAAAGAGAGGTAGAGGTAGACCGAGATCGGACTTTCGCACACAGATAGTGATAGATGCAGACTGGGCAAATTTCAGGGAAATGTGTAGGTTTGTTCAGAATAGGAAAAAATGAGGGTACGCGTCCAACCAGTTCTAGCACTGAAGATCTAATGATGATGATGAGAGTTTTATTTCTATTATTTTTTTTTATTATACATGGTCGACCACTGGGGCATTAGGTGTATTTGTTCCTTCTGACTTGCTTTGTACACATTTGAATTTAATTTCAGTATTTGTATTTCGTTGTATTATAGTAACAGCTAGATAAATGAGGGCACTATAGTTAAAACTGAATAAGCGTACTTTCCAAAGTGTTCCCAATACTTTTGAATTACTGTTAGGCTGTTCTACTATTATACTTTTCGGCGTCAGAATATTTTGTATGCCGGGAGCAGGATATCCCTGTGACGATTAGAGCAATCGGTGCCATTCTTGCATTTAACATATTGATGGAAATAGTAATTGACGCTCTAAATAGCAAGTTCCTTTTGGGTTAAAACCAAATACCAAGATTTGCAACCCGGTCTTCTAGAACTGCACCTTTAGCTTGTTTCGTACTACCCTTCAATCTTAGGTTTGGCCAATTTCTGGTCCCAAAACTCCATCATCTTGTATTTCAGATTCATTAATGCTCTTCACAGGTCCTGGTTTACCAGAGGACAGCTGCTTTGTCACTAAGCAAAAGTTGCGAACAAGTCCATTTATAAGATGTATGATTTTGCCGACCTCTAGTTGTAGCTGGTAAAGCTAACTGGTATAGACCCGAAAATTTACTTTTGAACACCGTAGTAATTTCTCGAATCATACTGGTATCCGCCCCTACGTAATGTGCAAGAAAGTATTTCGGCGGTATATCAAATAGATTCCTGTTGGTCGTTGTACACGGACATAAACTGTGCATAATTTGAACCAAACTTTGGATAATCTTCCTGGTTTCATAAATACTTACTTTATGATATCCTCCGGTATTGTCGTAGTAGTCACTGTCGTAAGTCACCCATCTGTTAATATGCATCACTCTTGTTTAGCCTTTGGGAGCTTACGAATCCTATATACTACATCGTTGATTAGTTTCAGTACTTCGTAATTACACTCCCGACTTCTTTGTGACTTTGACGACAATCCACGCCTCCAACATGCGGTCTTCTGTTTGACAACCAGACTTTTGTGCCTTGATGTCATACCTATCCGGTTGCTTGCAATCTGAATATTCTTCCCTACATCTTCATGGATCTCACGTATTATTCCGCTTGAGCCTCTCGACATAACTTTCGCCTACAGCGTCTTCTCCAGGCTTACTATAAAACTCAAGATCACATCTGGTACTCGGGTACCAGCATAGCACATGCAATAGTCTGTACTGTACTCTCATGAACTGCAGATCGGTAAGCCAACAAAACAAGGTGTATGTATTGGTTCTAGTCCCTTTAATATTCAAAGACTACCTTGTAGAGACACTATCCAAAGGTGCAGTTTATGCGTTCTACCATACAATCCGATTGAGGATACAATGGTGTCGTTCTTTCTCTTTCTCTGCAACCGATAAACTTCTTAAAATAGCGCTGACTCAAAATTTTTGCCGTGATCAGCATGTAGCTCCAAAAGTATTCCAAAACAAGTAATTGGTGTTTGTCTTTGGGTGTCGGCCACACTTGCACTATTCTAACTTTTTCTGGACTTGGCTTATTTTATTTAGCGAGACTACGTGCCGCTGGTGTTTTAACCTCTTGCCGAGCAGGTGACACTTTCTTGCTCAGCTTCAAATTGACTGTTCTATAACAACCTTTCTAATCACAATCAGGTGATCCAAATACACGGGGTACGTTTTTCATGACAGCTTATGTAGGTTGATATTCATTAAACGCTTACAGGTGGCGGGAACGTTGCAAAATCTATATGACATATCTGTAAATTGCCATAGGCTAGTGCCCATAGTAAAAGCAGTCTTCTCTGGATTTTTGGGCTCCATATCCATTATGGTGTCGTCCACCCTCGGTAATGAGTCACTGTCCTTTTTCGTTAGTTCATTCAATCAGTAATAGTCAACACGGAATTTTGCCGCTCGGCCCTTCTTTTTTACAAGCACTACTGGCGACTACCAAGGGCTGTCGTAGTGTTTGATCACACCCTGCAGATAAATTTCGTCAATCATTCTCTCGGCTTCTTTGCACTTGGTCAAGGGTAACCTTCTCGACTGTTGATTTATTAGCCGGATACCCCGGTATCGATTTTGTGTTTGACTACCACGGTTTTTACCAACTAACTGCCTTCAATTACAAGCATAGCTGAGTATCATCGAATCAGATTTTCAAGATCAGCCAGTTGTTCTTGGACAAAATTTTGGCATGGTTTTACTAACTGGTTTAATAACATCTAGGAGCACTCATTGGTTGGCGGCTCCTTGACACAAAGTTCGTACGCACCGCCACGTGAACTATCGAAGAGCACAATCCAAGCGTGGCATTCTTTTTTAATGCAACGTCATAGTTATTCTGGCGTTTGAAACTTAACAGGTACAATATCTAACACTTTTGTCAATGCTTTTTCCACAAGTACGCCTTCTCATGATACTCATCACAGGTTGGTTCGATAGCGCGCACAAAACCTTCTCGGAGAACAGCATCCACCAGTCTTATCACCGCGTTTCGGTGGGAGAACGTCGTCCGTCAAACAAACCCGCACTGATCCGTCGTTTGCCTAATCAAACAGTATCTTTACGTTCCCTACTCTCATGACATCTTTTTTTATATCTAAACGAAAACCGTAGATCATCAAGCTGTTCATTCCCAAGATAGCTTCTTCGGTGATGTTCACTATTACCACTTGAAGATCGAATATTTTGCTATCAATTCCGATTAATACGTTTGAAATTCCGTGTGTTCGAATGTCTTCGTTGGCCACTCTCCGAAAATCCGCAATCAGAGGCATCAATCATGGCTATACGCTACAGTAGGGCACCGGTATTAACTAAAAACTTAATATCCTTACTGTTATACTATCCACATACCTAAAAACTGTAATCGCAGCTAGCTCACGCGATAGGGTTCGGTTCCTTACTCGAGCGCAGATCACTTGTAGCAGTTGAGAGACTTCATTTCCAGTCTTAATGTTAAGAGCCCGTGGTATCTTTGATCATAGTCCGATATAGTTTGTAGAATGCTTACAGAATTCGCCCCATTGTGCAACCCTTTTCACAGTCATTTTAGCCGCTGGCTGTAGCGGCAGTCTCAAATTGTTTGAAATACGTTGCCTAAATGGACTATCTATCAAATGTAGATGATTTTGCTTTGAATTCCGATAGCGACGGTTTGTTTTCGTCGGTACTCTTAAATTCTGTGGCGCATTGTATCACTTGGGTTGGTGCTTGTACTGTTAGGGAGTAAACCAGTCTTCCCTCTCCAGCAACCTTTATTCCATTATTGCGAAGTTTTTAAGTTTTGCTTGTAGCTTATGCGAGCTTTCTAGAAAATCCTAGGACAATTTACGTTCCAATTTGTGGAGGCTACCTGAATGTCTCGCTAGCAGTTCCTCCGCAGAATTAGCAACGTAAAAAAGAGAGGCACACATAGATTACACTATTGCATAGTGAAAGATGTAGGCTAGAGGAATTTTAGATAATCAATAGGTAAGCTCAGAATAGGAACCAATTGAGGTATACGTCCAATCAGTTCCAGGACTGAAAACTTAATGTTGGTGATGATAAATTTAAATATTATAAAACGTGTAGTACCGAATAAACTAATAAAACGCACTGCGACTCCGTAGATCAGACGGGTTCTCGTATGACTGCTAATCCCTAAATCTTGGGTTCGATTCCCGACATGGGTTGCTTGAAAAGTGTTACGACCGTCATTTTTTACAAAAATACACCTTCGGTCAATTGTGCGGTAAAATGTAGGTCCCGTGTGTAAGTGTTATCAGCTAGGTTAAGAATCCCCACTTTGCTTGAAACAGTACAGGTTCGACAAAAGTTCAAATTTTCAGGGTACAAAAAAAGTCGCTTCCTGCCCAATGTAGTATCTACTGGTGTGGTATTGGCAAATCAAACGTAAGGTCATTATGAACCAATATACTAGACAACACTGCAAAATTAACTATCCATTTGTCGTTTTTAACTTACTGCAATTCAGGTTCTCCCTTCAATACAATGACACCATCAGTTGGGCATACGATAAAACAATGTACGTCTTAGATGAACGACTGTCTGCAATACGAAGATATTATTTATCTAGGCACGTGAATGCTATTGTACAGCCGCACGTTCACATAAATGCGAGCATATAGTTAAATATTTCAGATTTCGAAAAGTTGTTGCATTTGTATATATATATATATATATATATATATATATATATATGTATATATATATAAATTAAAGGTCGTTATTTTTGACATTATATATATATATATATATATATATATATATATTACCGTGAGGTTTACTTTTGGAAAGGCGCGTTTATTCATGGCCCCAATGTTGGTCGTCATAAATTGCTACGATGTTTTCCAATTAACTCAAGCCCCAAAACTTGGGTCCCATAATGCTGTGTAGTTTACCTCGGCTGCTTCGCTCTTGACTCCTAAGTCCACAAAAACCTTTTAAAACTAACACAGATGCTTACCTGTACCGCTGAATCTAAAAGCTCCCGCTCACTGCCTCTATGCTGAAACCTAATAGAAATTCACACCCTACATACACACTTAAAATAACGCAATTCACAAAATATCACAATACAACCCCTTTCACATAACACTGAATATCTTTGAAATAGAGTCCATATTTAAAAGGCAATAGAAGGGGAACCGATCTGTATCTATCAAAAAAGAGCAGCTATTATGTTTGAAAAAAACAAGCATAGAAACAAGGGCAAAATTGTTGAAATCATATGTGTGGAGTACAACACTGTACAGCTATGACATAGGGACAGTAGGAGAAGTAGGCAGGAAAAGGTATAAGGATTTTGGAACGTGGTGCTTTGGATGTATGATGATGATAGCATGAACAGACAAAGATAAGAACAAACAGGTTCTAGAAATAGTAGAGAAAGAAAGATATCTGTGTAAAGAAATTGAAGGACCGGAAAAGTTCTAAGGCATTTGGGGAATAGTGCGGGATATATTACAGGCAGAGATACAAAAATAGAGAGGTAGAGGTAGACTTAGATCAGACTATTGCATGCAGATAGTGAAAGATGTAGGCTTTTGGAATTTCAGGGAAATGTGTATGTTAGCCCAGAATAGGAAATAATGGAACTACGCGTCTAACTAGTTCCATGAATGAAGAGCCAATGATGATGATTAATAAGGCTAAGTTAATATTTATTATAAACCTTCTTTAAGAAAGTTAATGAAAAGACGCGGTGATTTAAGGATGTTTGAGGGAAGAAGTCACTTTTAGCAATTGAGGAGCCGAGTGGATGAAGGAGGTAAGTAACAAAATCTTACATTTGAAAAGAATGACTTTCAATTTTATTAAATACATTTCTTAAAAATATTGTAACGGGCTACTACTACCGCGTTTCTTTAATTTAAAACAAGTAATAATAATGGTCTTTATTACTCACTGTTCACAAGTCTAATTAACAGTATATGCCTTATTTATAGATGTTTTGAGTCCATTTAACAATGAAGCACTATTACACTAATGAATTTACAAGCACTAATATCTTCTTAAACTAACTTCTTTACCCTAGGTCCAATAACCACACTAACACAACTATTTGTTTATACACTTCTATTTATTTATGTATACTGCAAGCTGCATGCACATTAGACACAGCATATCATTTATGTATATATTCTAAAAACTCAACTACGTTTACTTTACAACGATATAATTTATATTAGACATTCAAGAATAGACTAACTCTTACATTCATAAGCGGCCTTATATATACCCTGCATTAAGATATGACTCATTATCTAGAACTTTGTAGAAGGATTCTCGAATGCTGAAGAATACGCTGTGCCCCGGGCGTTTGTATGTTTGACGGGTTGCCTAATAGTGGATCGCAACAATATTGTTTGCTTATTTCTTAATTGTGAAGCTACTTTCTCAAAAAATAAACTATAAAATTCTTTTTATTGAGCAGTAATGGAAATTGAAATGCATTTGAGGAAAAGCCATATTTTGAGAAAAATTGCACTTGCCCTATTCAACCACTTTAAGGTGTCGCATGGTATGCTCTATGAAAAAATGGATCACGGAAAATATTACAGGAAAAACCAGATATCCTAGTTACTTTCAAAACTTTACAAACTATAAATTAAGAGTAATATTAAGAGTGAACCATACTAAAATAATAAAATAAGCATACCTACCTAAACTTTTTAAATTATTGCAAACGTCTAAGATTATCTTTGTTAGTTAATTTTATACAAATTTAAAAATAAATACATTAACAAACATAAAACTTAGTACTTAATAATGTTTTAAGACTGTGCCAATATTGAACTTTATTGAGCTTTGTTTCCTGATCGGCTATAATCATATTTAGTACCATTTAAACGGATCCTTGATAAACTGCAGCTGGGTTTTAAGATTTGCTATTTTTCTTTCATTAATTTTTCAGTTTTATTGCGGTTTTTGAATTGCAACATTTACTGGGGTAGGAATTCGTGCTTTCCGGATAATGTTGACTTTTTTAAAGGGTGTGTGGATCAAAGCTTTGCTTATATAAATAAGATCCGTAACTGGTTACTCTGATCCATTTTATGCCAACGCGAAAGGGAACAGTCTCTTATAGAGTGTTCTTTTTTCGGTTGATCAAATTTAGCTTGATGACCAGATCTTCAAACTGTCGAAGTTCTGATACATATCTGTCACGTTACTCACTCTGCTAGATTGACGGAGTATAGTTTGATACTCCTCTGGCAGGTATTTGTTTTCATGTTTTCGTAAAACCTTTTCAATGTGCCCGAAGTCTCAATTAGAGTCTATATAGCTGTGTCCTACCTGAGGAAATTTGTGATGGATGGTTTTGACGATTCCTTTGAGAACGAAGTATTGATAAAGACAGATAATTAAAAAGTTTTGTTCTGGCATGCACATGAGTCAATCCAAAGTTTCAAGTGTTATATTCCAACATAGTTAATAACGAGCTGCATACTTCAGAACTTCCACGATGAGCTGTATCTTCAGTCCAAATGAAGAAGTGTGCTTTTCAGTTTGCTTTGTGATAGAATGTATCCCTAAATTATACAGCCACATTTGGCGCAGATAGATAGCCTTACTTGTACTTAGTCGAGGAAGAGGTTGTGTTTGTTGTAGGTTCATGCTACGATAGCACACACCTTCATTTTCTTTTGCATATTCTCTGCCTGTTCGTTGAAATGCATAGGCTGCCTCATAATTTTCTTTATTTTCTTCATCACAGTTCCCACTTTCGCACTCATCGCAAGTGTTGCTACGAGGTATACCAAAGGAATAGTTAAATTCATTGGAGAAAATTCGACTATATGAACAATATTTTATTTTGAAGTGAGCAGGTTTATTCTCTTCTGTACATTGTTCAAGATTGAAACTATACATTTTTGAAATGTTCAGCAATGGAGAAAGGTATTGCATGTGTGGATTTTTATTCCTGGAGTAATGCGACTGCGTCACAGGAAATTGCTTGATATGTTTCATTGCATAGTTCTTAACTTCGTCAGCTAATTTATGGGATCAGTTGTCATGTTTCCCTCTCCTATCGCATACAGGAATGTGCACACTTTTTTTTATTGATTGCTGGTGGTATTTAACATTCTTTTTACTAATCTGGTATAAGAAACAGAATGCTTTTTTGCATACAGGAACAGTAGTGTTATTAATGGTAACCGTGTAGTTAAAAGATGCAGACTTATGCTTGGCAGCATCTTTTCCACACATTGTTGGCACTTGAAATGCAATACTTTTAAACAGTAGCAAGTTTTTTAATGTAATATTCATTTTACAGTAATTAGAGAATATTTTTTTCTTTGTTCAACGTTAAACTGTTTACTGTACTTTTTCTTGCAGGTTTCGTTGCATACTATGTCTAAATTTACAACCTTTGCCGCAGTGGCGGCTCGTACCGAATATATTTGGTAGTGCTGCATCGCTAATGTAAAAATATTTTATTGGGTTTTCTTAAATATGAGTGAAAAACGTTTATCTTTCTTTGTAGCAAATTGGTCAATCACTTTTTCATTAAAATCTGGAACTGAAGTTATGATTTTTTTTCAATTGACAGCATTAAAAGGGCCGTCAACCTATCTTCACACATCGAGTTTCTTAAAAAAGTTTTTATACGGTTTAGAGTAGAAAAACTGCGTTTGGTTTCAACAGTGGTCATTGGTGTGGTCACAAGAATTTGTAATAGCTATTTAGTTTCGGCCAGCGTTTCGTCCAAATTATTCGGAATTATGAATTTAAGAAAAAGCACAGCAACACGTATTTCTCTACATTTTCTGTTGGAATATAATACGGACAACTCTGTTTTGAGGCGTTCTTTATTTAAAATATCGTAAGCGATGCAAGTTAAATCTAACTCTTGTTCTGGAAACTTGTTATCATACTCGACAAATTTTTCTGAAGATACAAGTGAAGCGGCTATTAAATGGGCAGTAAAAGAAAAACGTTCTTTTACATTGTCAACAATGATGTCGTATACTTCTATGCTGGCGGAACGGTGATCCCATTGACTATTATTAAGCCGTTTTCGTAGTTTCTGCAGGAACGGTATCTAATTTTGATGCTTCTTCAATGACGGTTCCTATTTGATTATTACGTATATTATTAATATTAAGTTCAAACACACTTATAACTCTTTGAGCTTCAGTTGGATCCATATTTCTTTTTTTGCAATTGGTTGTAAGTAAATCTACGTGTGGCATAACATAATGAAAGAAGGTCAAGCAAAAAGAAAAATTGTAATCCATCAAAATTCGCAAAATTCCAGAAGCTTGCTTGCACGTTTGGATATTTGTGCTTTCCTCCAAGTTTTCCATACATTCAATTAATGAATCTCTATATTCGTATACTATATTAACTACACGAATATTAAAATTTCAGCGAGTAGGAACAGAACGAGGCATTCTTCTGCTGACTATTTCATTAAGCACTGCTACACGTTCAGGTGAAAAGCTAAACAACTCCAGTATATCCTGCAAATTTCCAAAAAAAAATCTTACTTGGCTATTTATAGAACATGCTTTTGTCATTATGAGATTTAGTTGATGAGCGTCACAATGTACAAAATGAACATTTTTGTATTTTTGTATAATTCAAGCTTGAACACCGCTACGTTTTCCGCTCATAACTGTGGCCCCATCGTAACTCTGTGCAAAAAGTATGGTATTGTTATTTTTGATAACAGTTTCTAGAAGACCTAGAATTGTTTCAGAAAGTGAATTTGCATCATGTTTCTCTGGAAATAAAAAATTCCAAAACAGTTCAACGAGCTCGCCATCTTTTGTGACATAACGGAAAACTGTATCTATTTGAAACCTTGCTGATATATATCTGTCGTTTCATGTGCCATCACTGCTAAAAACGAGCTTTCTTGGATTTCTCGGACAATTTTAAAATGACAAACTTCAAGAATACATTCCAATAAGTCATTTTGAACTGTTTTGGAAATACCTTTAAAGACGCTTGCATTTTTCAAATGATCCTCAAGAGTTCTATCAAGCTCCGAGGAAAAATTAACCAGTCCCCTAAAAATACCGGAGTTTTCTGATTACTTCTTCGTAATACTTCTGAATATTTCTTCAGTACGCAGAATTAAGTTGAACCTGTATATTTATTTTGCCAAACAGAGCTAATTGCATTGCGTTACTGACATGCGATTTACAGTTTTCATGTTTTTTAATTTTTTCACTTAAGTGAACCAATTCCCGTACACCTGTTCGCGACCAAAGTTTTTCATTACGATCATCCGAAAACAACACGCACGAAAAGAAAAATAATGCATTGTTTTGATTGCAACCACAAATCCAACTGTTTCTTTGATAAATGTCTGTATTGAACTGCCTTTTATAAGTTTTACCACGACTTGTACTAGGATTTTCAATGTTCAGTTCTGGTATAAAACGACCCTGATCTTTAATAGCTAATTGTTCTTGAAAAGTGAGCTGAGAAAATCTTTTTTCACTTAAATTAAAAATAACATCCATTTTAGAAACGATTAATGTAGAAAAAGTCCTTAGGAAACAGTGTAAAAGTTTATTGTTGGTGAATCTAATTATAACTAAATGAATATACAAACTTACTACCTATACACTAAAATTTCAAACGCAAATGTTTATTCAGTTTTTAATCTGTGAATAACTAACTGGTAATAATTAAAGTAAAGTAAAACAAAACGTCTCTCATGACCTAAGAAAGAATATAATTACGATGTCTCATGTTCTCTATACAGATCAATTCTAGTTAAAAATTAATAGTACATACGAATGATGAAATGCGTGACGCGTTGTCTACAAGAACCAGAAAGCACACAAAACTTGACGATTCGAACAGCAACAGACAACTGACGCTGCAATTTATGCAGCTCGAGCATGGGTTAACGAGGCCGCTTCTTAATATGCTCGCATTCGCGCGAAATGTTCCGACACATAGGTGAACTTGCAAATAAGATCTGCAGAACAACGTAGTTAGACAGTAATTTTATGGATTTTCCTTGTTTAGAGTTGCATGTTTACTGTATTATTGACCGACTGTTATGTACATCCAACTTAGGAATTCATAATACTTTTAGTGCCTGGTTATCGATCTCTTTTATACTACTAAATGTATTTGTTCGTTTCTGATTGTGGGTGGTTCTGCAGCTCTGCAGCACTCATAGAGTAGCCCCGCTGCTTTGCCGGTATTTGTTTTCCCTTTTGGTTTACATAAGCCCCACCATTTTGCCTCACTATTGCAGCAACATTACGTGTCCAAAAATTTGGGTTTCGGATCTTTTTCTAGACTTTTTTCGAATGGGTTAAATGTTTTAGTTTTTTGTTTTGCAATTTTGTTTTCACCAGTGGCAGTTCGTTCACCACTATTTGGTAACACTTCATGAACGACATTTTCAATTTCTGGTGTTGCTTTTTAAGTTTTTTCATTTGTGGTAATTCATCGGGTTCTTCGGAGTCTGAAGAATTCTCATAACTAGTAATATACTCATTGCCATCACGGATGGTTCAAATGGGTCGTCAGCATCAATTTCAGAATCAGTTCCAAACACTATGTAGAATAAGTTTTAAGAAAACTACATTTTAATAAGACCAACTTACGTTATCTAAACCATTATTGATAGAACCAGAACTTGAAGGCCCCGCTAAAAAGTTAAAAGATACTGAACTAAACTGTAAATCACCAATGAGCAATACACACCTCCTAATTCCAATAAATCGAGCTGCTGCTCAAATTCTACAACTGCTCCAGAGCATTCATAAACTGTTACGTTTTTGAGATTAGGGTTTGAATTTTCTTTGATGTCCGATCGACAAGCTGTTTTATTAAAACACCTTTATCCAGGGCCCTTTGCACAATTAGTCTACTCCTTGCGGACATAGTCAGATAATTAAAACAAATAGTACACTGGTATTTCACAGGTTAACCTCATAGATGAACAGGCACATGTGTGACTTCTTGACATGAATTGACTGGATAAAGGAGATATGTGCTGTTTGTATAATAATCTCTCATGGATGAAGGAGGTATGTATAGGTTGTGATGAATAGGGAATAGGGCATAATTGGTTGTTCTTGGTCCACATTTCCTCCAGCATCCACATTTCCTCACACATCTGGACCAAATAGTTTTCTTCGACTAACCATTTTCATCTTTTGAAATAAACCTATCTTGTTTCGTATCAATTAATATTAGATTTTCCTCAGCTACCCGAATCTCTAGGAATTTTTTAGATAGCATCATCTCCCAGAGAGCTACTCTCATTTTAAGATTTTTTACCGGTAGTGATTTTCCGACCGTTTGCATAAATTTTTTTTAGTCATGCAATACATCAAATTAGTCTAGAATTTTGTGCAGCATCCGAATCTGCAAACAGATTTAAAATCTGACCACCCCCTGCAAAGTTATAACCCTTTAAAGTCCTGAAGCTCTAAATTTTGCTCTTTGCTCTATAAGCAAACCTAACAAACAGTTTTCTTCGACTAGCCATTGCATCTTTTAAGATAAACCTATCTTGTTTGGTATCAATTAATAACAGATTTTTCTCAGCTACCCGAATCTCTAGGAATTTTTTAGATAGCATCACCCCCCAGGGAGCTACTCTCATTTTAATATCTTTTGCTGGTAGAGATTTCTGACTGTCCTTATAAATTGTTTTAGACATACGACACATCAAATTAGTCTTAAATATTACACAGAATCGGAATCCGCAAACAGATTTAAAATCGGACCACACCTTGCAAAGTTATACCTTTTTAAAGTCCACAACCTCTAAATTTTGCTCTTTGCTCTATAAGCAAACCTAACAAATAGTTTTCTTCGACTAGTCATTGCATCTTTTGAGATAAACCTATCTTGTTTGGTATCAATTAATATTAGATTTTTCTCGGCTACCCAAATCTCTAAGAATTTTTTAGATTGCATCATCCCCCAGGGAGCTACCCCAATTTTAAGATTTTTTACCAGCAGCAGCGATTTCTAACCGTCCTTATAAATTTTTAACTATCCGACACATCAAATTAGTCTAGAATTTTACGCGAAATCCGAATCTGCAAACAGATTTAATATAGAACCACCCCTTACAAAGTTACACACACACCCTCTAAATTATAACTTTCCTGCAGCTCATACCTAAAAGAAAATCTAAAAACCATTCCTAAAACTTTTTATTACAGGCAATTTTTACTAATACAGTTTAAATTCTGTAAACCACATTTCTAAATACATATTCACAATTTTTTATTCTTAACCTAGAACTACACACATCGCATATACTTATTAAAATTTATTTCCAAATAGAGCACCTTTTCCAAAGACCAATCGGCCCCACGTGTTTCAAATTCCTCTGATTTTGTTCCCATGGTTTCGCTTAAGACCTCGTACATATTTTCCAAATTACTAGAAGACGTTATAACCATATTTTTTGTGTTAAAGAATTTCACATCAGTAGTCTCTTTTACAATTTTGGTGTAAACGCCGTAGAGTTCGCAATAGACTTTTATTGCTGATGTTGTGTTCGAATAAACCGTTCTTTCTGCTTCCAAAGAAACTCGGACACTCCATCGTCGACACTGGCGTTCTTTATGCGATTGCTAGCCATACGGTTGTTAAACGCCGTGCTAACCATTTCTACACAATCGTCGCTAGTAGCGGTAACTGATGCATTTTTATGTCTGTTGCTTCTCAAGTGTGCGGCATAGGCAGTCTTTTCCATTTCGAAATCGCATACTTTACACATAATTCGTGGTTGTTTCGTGCAAGACCATTTAACAGCTGGCGGAGCTGAATGTTTACGGCTTAATGACATACCGTGCTGTTTTTTCTTGTGTCGCTGTAAGCTGTCCATTCTCATAAAAGCGATACCGCAAGACATACAGTTTAAGTACTTTACTGTTGACGAATGTATAAGCTTAACCCCGGACGATGTTACACCACGACATTTGTTCTGGTGCCGTTTGAGAGCTTCCCTCCTGGTAAAGTAGACGTGACAGGGCTCGCATTTAAAAACGTTTGCAGGTACCTATCCGCACCCCTGCCTATGCGCACCTCTCTCTGTGTGACTGCTATTTCGTGGTAACGTCATGGCCTTTTATAAATAAAGAGCAATGTAATACTATTCTAAAATTTTTATTCTGGCATTATACATAACCAAATTTAAAAATATTCAATGCCAAGCACGGAGTCATTTAAACTTAATTTTAATACAAAGTTAAATACAGAAAACACTCCTTTCTTTATGTTTGTTTGGAGTGGTTTTAATTTTATAATTTTATTCGCAACTTAAAATTTAAATCGACACCCAAGTCCTCTATCTCCTTTTCTAGTCAATAGTTTGATACATAGAGACCGTCTAGGCTTTCGAATTGCAAAATGTACCGAAGTTTGTCTCTATATATAAAGTATTTGATTCCACCGACAACCAAATCCATTGCTTCGTGTAATTCTTGCAGCTTATGACAATCTTTTAATCGCAGCTTTCCCACTATATCCTGCATACGTATCTTGTTAGCTTGATCGACTTCTTCTTGTCGGTATTGGAGGTGGTCCTTATTTTCCCACTCACTATTACGTAGTTGCATGTCTACCAGTTTTGGGAATATATGGTCGTTATAGGTTGTAGGGCCCCCGGTTTTAAATGATCCGAAAGGTTCTTTACTAGGCAAATATACAATGTTTAGCGAAACTCCTTTGCGTGTCGTGTACGCCAAGGTTACGAAACCCGCATTTCTTAGTTCGTCTTTGTTATCTGCCATTTTGATAAATACGTTTTTAGAATTACCTTTTAAAAAGTATATGGATTTAGTACCATCATTTTCCGCAAGAACGCCTACATAACTAAAAGAGTCTTTCTTACTAACCGCAAATGCATATAGCTTGTAGAACCAGGATGTATTTAAGTCAGTCCATCGGCACATAAAATAATCTTTTAATTATTCCTCATTTTCTCTAATAAGATGTTCTTTGTCTAACACATCTATGTATTGTTTGCATATTGTGGCAGTTGTCTGTTTGCAAATTCGGATTTCGCGTAAAATTCTACACTAATTTGATGTGTCGGATTGTTAAAAAATTTATAAGGACGGTTAGAAATCGCTGCTGGTAAAAAATCTTAAAATTGGGGTAGTTCCCTGGAGGATGATGTAATCTAAAAAATTCTTAGAGATTTGGGTAGCCGAGAAAAATCTAATATTAATTGATACCAAACAAGAAAGGTTTATTTCGAAAGATAAAAATGGTTAGTCGAAGAAAACTATTTGGTTCAGATGTGTGAGGAAATGTGGTTGCTGGAGGAAATGTGGTCCCAGAACAACCAATTATGCCCTACTATAGGGGGGGGGGTGTATGTGTTGCTACTTACACCTATTTGTTAGGTTTGCTTATAGAGCAAAGAGCAAAATGTAGAGGTTGAGGACTTAAAAGGGTTATAACTTTGCAGGGTGTGGTCCGATTTTAAATCTATTTGCAGATTCAGAATCTGCATAAAATTCTAGACTAATTTGATGTATTGCATGACTAAAAAAATTTATGTGGACGGTCAGAAAATTACTACCGGTAAAAAATCCTAAAATGAGAATAGCTCCCTGGGGATGATGCTATCTAAAAAATTCTTAGAGATTCGGGTAGCTGAGAAAAATCTAATATTAATTGATACCAATCAAGATAAGTTTATCTCGAAAGATAAAAATGGTTAGTCGAAGAAAACTATTTGGTTCAGATGTGTGAGGAAATGTGGATGCTGGAGGAAATGTGGTCCCAGAACAACCAATTATGCCCTACTATAGGGGGGGAGGTGTATGTGTTGCTACTTACACCTTTCATCTAATCACATCTTATTAAAGCACTGTTACATACTTCCTTTATCAACTTGTATCCCCTGTTCTGGTTGATATTCTCATATTACAGTCTGGGCTAAGTAAAGATTATCACTTACCTCATTCATTCATGAAGATAGCTCGATTTTGAAAAAACCTTACTTACCTCCTTTATCCACTCGACTCTTCAATTACTTTAATTGGCGTTATTTCGTTTGTATTATTTATGTTATTAAAGTTTGGCATTTAACTTGGGCAAAATGATTATAAGTTGAAATGCGTGTAACTTTTTTAGAAAGCATTTTTGGACACACGTGTATCAAATTTTTTATTATTTTGGTTAACAAAATAGACTTAGGACTTTGAACAGAGTTATAATTAACACCTTGTATACTAGTAGACTCATTAAAATTAATAGCGGAAGATTTAACTTTGGTACAAGTTGTTATATAAATAAAACTTAAGCGACAACAAAGTAGGGTCAACATTTTATAAAGTTATGTATAAAATTATTTGAAGTTGTTAGTTTTAAGGATTAAAAAATGAGTCAAGTTGTTGTCCATTTCAGACCATTAATAATAAACTTCTATGAGAAACCTGACAGTATTATGTTAATGCTTCGAATTAAAATTAAAAGCAGCCATATATTTTTATTCTGTACCTATCAATTGTTTTTGTATTATAAGGCAGGCTCTCCACAAAATACCATAATCTCTCTACATAATAAAATTGCTGTTGATTTAGATTTTACCGTAATTTAATATTGTAAAATTGTTTGTGTGTACAACAGATCTTGCTACTGCCCTCTCTTATGTTTTAACGAAATAATATTAAAAATATATTTATCGAATTAATATGTTGTCTTTTTTAATAGCCACATATATTTTTCGTTTCAGATTTATAGTTGGATGAATTTAAATATTTATGAAGAAACAAGTTTTTTAGGCTTTTACCTGCTCATTCTCTACAGTTTTTCAAGCGTTTAATATGCTAGGAATGTGAAATGCTTGACTTTATATGATATATATGAAGATTTTATTCTTTTTTAATGTTATTGTTTGATGGCAACACTATGATATAGGTATGCATTATTTTAGCTTCACATTAATTCTAATATAGCACGTAAAAGAACTTGAAGGGTAGTCAGCTAAAGAGCGATGGAGACTGAAGAATCTTGAAGCGTTACTAATAATCTAATTAGTTAAAGTGAATTAGATTAGTTGGAAATCAAGCTAGCATAAAAAAGAACGTGGCTGTGACTAACGCATGGTTCTGTAACAAATAGCACAAACGAGCACATTTTTCATTTTGTTTGCATTAGATCCACTAGACAGCATGTTAATTAAGTACCTGTCCAAACTTCGCGATGATACTCTACTCTATTTTAAGAAAACGGTTTTAGTAGAATCAGTTTATGAAAAAAATAAGACCTAACCACAACAAAATTGCAACGCAAGCAATTTTTTAAATGAATAGCTAAGAGTGTCTTTTATAAGTTCTAAAAAGATTCCTAATCAATCACATGCAACTTGGCCAGATTAAAAATGACGGTCAAATTGGCGGCCAAAATATATATTTTGGCCAATTTTTTAAGTACGGTTTGTTACATCAAAAAAATTATTCCGTGTTAAAATATAACCCCTTTAATATCACTTAATTTTGATTCTTACACCGTTTCTGTAGCACGTTGCAATCTCTTAGCGGTTTTTGGTTGAAACCTGCATTGTCCCAAAAAAGTTAAATGTCCAATTATAGATTCAGTAGAACCTCTCATATCCGACCTTCCCACAATTGACTCCTCCCGATATCCGACTAGGTGAGCCTGTATCTATTATACGACGTATGTTTTGTTTTTGTGTCACAAACTGTCAGTTCAGCCGTGAGTGTTGATGTGGAATAAACTCTGACTATAATCTTGTACTGTTCTATGCGTATTAACGTCAATACTGTTTGTGTTTTTCCCCGGATTGTGAGGTGCTTTGTCTGCTACAAAAGCTTGAGGTGTTACAACGATTGGACTATGGTGAGTCTGTTGTTAAGCTAGCTTCTGAGTTGGGTGTAAGGGTGATTACAATAAGTTTGACAGCACACGTGTCAAAAATATTAACTAAAATTGTACAAAGACGAGTGGAAAAACGAGCTAAAGAAATACTAGGAGAAGATCAATTTGAGTTTAGGCGAAACAGGGTAACAGGAGAGGCTGTGATAATGGGGAAAAACAATAGAAAAAGGGGAAAGCGTGTATATAGGGTTTGTAGATCTGGAAAAAGCATTCGACAATGTAAAATACAAAAAAATGTCCGAAATACTCAATAAGATTGGAATGAGTTATAGAGATAGACGAGTAGTACATAGCTTATATAAAGAGCAAACAGCGGTAATAGAATTAGAGCAGGTACGTAGAGAAGTAAACATTAGGAAAGGGGTGCGACAGGGATGTGCCCTATTCCCATTAATTTTTAACTTGTACATTAAAGAGGCAATAAATACTGTCAAATGCAGGAAGACATTTGAAATTACTATGCAGGGAAAAGAAATTGATATGCTTAGATTTGCAGATGATATAGCGGTATTAGCGTCTAGCAAGGAAGAGTTAGAAGCTGCTCTTAATGAAATGGAAACGGATTTAATAGAGAGATACGGTATAAAAATTAACAAAACTAAAACTAAAGTTCTAGTATGCAATGGTGGGAAAAATAAATCAAAAACAAGAATACAAATAGGTAACAAGAACTTACTAGAGATCAAGGATTTCTGCCACTTAGGAAACCAAATAACGCAAGATGGGAAAAACGCAAAAAATATAAAACAAAGATTAGCACAAGATCGTGCTACATTTAACAAGAAAAAGCAACTACTGTGTTCAAAGACCACAAACATAGAAACAAGGAAGACATTGCTTAAAACATGTGTGTAGAGCACAGCACTGTACACCTGTGAAGCCTGGACAGTAAGAGAAGCGGACAAGAAAAAGGTAGAAACCTTTGAAATGTGATGCTACAACGTATAATGAAGATATCATGGACAGACAAAGTTAAGAACGAAGAGGTACTAAAAATGGAAAAGGAAGAAAGAAATATGTGGAAAACGGTAAAATATAAGTGAGATAGGATAATAGGCCACATATTACGGCATGAGGGAATAGTGCAGAATATATTAGAAACAGAGATAGGAAAAAAAGAAGTAGAGGAAGGTCTAGGTTAGAGTACTCACACAAATAGTGAAAGATGTAGGCTGTAGGAATTACCGGGAAATGTGTAGGCTAGCTCAGAATAGAAATCAATGAAGGTACGCATCCAATCAGTCGCAAGATGGATAAACTAATGACGAAAAAATAACTCTACTTAAACATGATGATTATTATAAGCACTGCAGGTATTGGTTGTGCAATATTCTCGAATAATGTTAATTGTGTGGAAGGATTTACTAGAAAACCATTATTTCGGCAAATGTCTAAGTGTTGTGGGATCCTTGGCAGCCACAGGCTGCTTAACCCCCTTCACATACCACGGAATCTCGCTGAAATAAGGATTATAATTAGAAAACAATAGAAAGAAAACCGTACTGTATATAGGCTGTGTGGGAATTTCAAGGATCTGTGTAGGCTAGCTCAGAATATAAATAAGTGGAGTTACGTGTTCAACCAGTTTTGAGACGAAAAACGTAATGACAGAAAAATAAGCGCCGATAAATCTAATGTTCATTATAAACAACTACAGATGCTGGTTGTGAAATAGCTGCAATTAATGTTGACTGTGCGAAAAAATACATTGAAAAAAATATTAAATTGGCAATCTTCGTTCAAGTGCTGAATGAACTTGGCAGCCATAGGCTGCTCCTCTTCCCCCCTTCAAAACCACTGAATGTCGGAGAAATAGGGTATAGGGTTGTAAAACAATAGAAAGGGACCGCATCTAACAAGAAAGAACAGCACCTATGATCAAAAACAACAAACATAGAAACAAGAAGAAAATTGTTGAAAGCATATGTGTTGAGCACAGCACAATCTGCTTATGAAATACGGGCAGTAGGAAAAGCAGACAGAAGAGATAGAAACCTTCTGGAATGTTGTACTTCAGATGTATGAGGATGATAGCATGAACAGACAAAGTTAATAACAAATAGGTTATAGAAATAGTAGGAGAATAAAAATATCTGTGGAAGAAAATATAAAATAGAAGGGCAGAATACGTTCTAAAGCATTTTGTGGGAATAGTATGGGATATACTACAAGCAGAGATAGGAAAAAAGAGATAGATGAGATAGTGATAGATGCAGACTGTGCAAATTTCAGGGAAATGTGTAGGTTAGTTCAGAATAAGAAACAATGAGGGTACGCGTCTAACCAGTTTCGGGACTGAAGACCTAATAATGATGATGATATATTTCTCAAATAAGTTGAAATAAAATTCCACCTCAACTTACACTCAATTAACATAAAATAATTTAAATAGAATGTTCCAAATATACTTTCCAAAAAGAAATTCTTAACTTCAAACCTGGTCAAGTAATGCTAAAATAAATTCTAAAGGAAAACAATAAATTAAACCCCCTCACTAAACGAAACCTAAAGTATACGTTAAATTACATCCGACAATAATAAAGAATTTCAAACGTTTTTTGTTTTTCATGTAAATCATGCGACACTGTAAATCGCAATTCGCATGGCAATGCACTTAATGACACATGTAAAACAACATTTCTGTTCTACTCTTTCATTGTATATTCCAAAAATGCTAAGTTTTGTACATTTACAAAATTTGAATTTCACCAATAAATTTTTATTTTAGATCTAACATATAATTCCGTCACTAGTTAGTCGAACCAAATAATTATTTTCACTTAATTTCTTAATACCAAAACACATACCTTTAACATTTAAAAATCCATAACATCTTTTTAAAACGTTACATAAAGTCTCATAATAGTACTCATTCTTTAATTCCAGGATTTCCAACCGCCATCAGTATTTTCCCTTTCATCATTTTTTAGATATCTAAACACAGCAATTCCTTGACCTTAAATACACCATAAAGTTTCAATTGAATGTAGCGATGACTCGCCAAGTCCTTAAAACACTATTGCATGTTGGTAAGAAAATAAGTGTATTTGCAAGCTTCGGACTTTATCCCGGCGTTAGAGTGATTGGCAGGGGATTCACTGTAAAACTAGAATGTACAATAATTCAAATTGGGCGTCACTACTCCGTTTAAACACTAGTTGTTATGACCATAGGGATGTTATAGGAACACTAAGGTAAGTACCAAATAACAAAAGATACTATTGTCGTCAGTGTTTATACCTGCTTCTGGTAGTTTCTAATCTTCTACCTAATTCCTAAATCGTTGTCGCACTAGAATATTTGATATCTCCCAATGTCTTAAGGCATCTCCCACGTATATTGTCTTCCAACAGATGTCGAAATGATATGTTTGTGATGGTTAAATCGTTTTTGTCGCAAAATTCTACTAGTCTATTAGTCCTGTAGTTTCTCTAACGTAAACCGAATAAATCTACTACCGCTTCCTCCCGACCTTCACCTACCACTGCATTGAAATCTGCCGTAATGATTAAATTTTTCATTTATGAATTGTAGTACGGCTTCGATATCTTTGTAGATCGCTTCTACCTTTTCCACTCTGTAGCTAGAGATAAAAACTTTCTAGTTAAGAGTTGAAGTGAGCGGACGTGTTTCACGGAGCTCGCAGATCTACAGCTACAAGTCAGTTTTTATATACGGTTTTTATTATATTTCTATTTTTGAAGCTTGGGCTTTAATATATTACTGTGCGGCATTAATTTTTCAAACACGGGACAGTGAATTAAAATCAAAAAACGAAAATTTAAATTAACTTAGTATTAAACAAGTGCGTTTTGCTTTAAATTTTAAATAAAATCCGCATTTAAACCAAACAAAACTTTCTTCTTAATAAATTAAAAACCCAATAAATTAAAACCGTAAAGATCCGGAAGCGTACTCAACGATGGTTAAGACAGGTGATGCATTAAAAAGTAGAAAATGTTGAAAAAACCAAAACTTGAACTTGTCGATAAAGCGTTATGGGTTTGGTTTTGTCAGGAAAGGCGCAAACGAACACCATTGTCAGGCCCCATCGTACAGGAAAAGGGCATAAAATTGCATGAAAAGCTGGGAAGTGATCTAGAAAAATTTAGCGCTAGCGAAGGGTTGCTTTCAGGGGAAAAACTATCAGCTAATGATAATGCTGCTAAAGAATTTGTAGAAACATTTGAAAAGTTGGTCACAGAACAGAAACTTGGACACGAACAAGTGTACAATGTAGACGAAACGGACCTAAATTACAAAATGCTTCCGAAAACCACTACTGCTACTAAAAATGAACCTGTGTCAGGAACAAAGCTTGCTAAAGACAGGCTCACAATCGCAACTTTTAGCAATGCCACAGGAAGCCACAAAATGCCGCTGTTCGTCATAGGAAACTCTAAGAAACCAAGAGCATTTAAAAATCTGAACATGGCAACACTTCCAGTTTTCTATCCGAATCAATCATCTGCTTGGATGGATGGTGATTTATTTAAGGAGTCGTTTTTGACAAATTTATCCCCGCAGTAAAAAAACATTTAAAGTCTAAAAATCTACCTGCTCGTGCTATTTTGCTGTTAGATAACGCTCCTAGTCACCCCTCTGAATGTGAACTAAAGAAAGGAAACATCAAGGCTTTATTTTTACCACCCCATGTTACACCTTTAATACAACCTATGAATCAGGGCGTCATAGAGTGGTTGAAGACAAGATACAGAAGAAAATATGTCGACTCTCTGCTAGAAAAAACAAAAGAATGTAACCTCTTTGAGGCGATGAAAAGTTGTAACATAAAAGACGTTATCCACACCGTTGCTGCAGCTTGGGACGAAATTAATCAAACTACGCTTCAGAAGGCTTGGAAAAGGATTTGGCCAACATTGAAACAGAAGAACCTGAGACAGAAGCAGAAGTTGAGACAGACAACACAAAAGTACTACAAAATCTACTAGTGTTTCAGCATGATCTCCAGATGAAAGATGTAGAAGAGTAGCTTGTTGAAGCTGATGTTTCGGAAGTTACTAATGAAGATCTCAATGACGACGAAATCATCGATTGTTGTGCAGAACAAAGCCATGGAAGAAGAAAATGACTTAGATAAAGACGAAACCACCAGTGACAACGTAGTGAGTTATTCTGCTGCTAAGAACGCCTTCGAGGTTGCGCTGAAATACATTGAGCTACATCTAAATGCAACCCCAATGTACGTATTGTGGGCAAAAAGTGTAAAGACACTTCCGCAAAGTCGAGATTTAAAAAATTGAAACAAACCATCCATTACTGAGTTTTTTAAATAGGGAATGCTTAGATTTACAAGTACAATAAAGTTATATAACAGTACTGTGTAGTTGTTTTTCTACTTAGGAAAGAAGTTTTTTTGCTCTTCCCGACATCCGACCTTTTGGTCGTTTCGACCATGGCCCGGTCCCGTCATGGTCGGATATGAGAGGTTCTACTGTAACTATATCCCTGATGATAACTACTTTCGTGGATACGTAATAGAATAAAAGTTGCTAGTACGAATCTCTAATTTAAACGGTTAAGTAAAAAGTCACAATATGGGTATATGATTAGTAAATGTATGTTTTTCAATATTATAATTTTATTTGTTTCTGAACGCAGTGAAAAGAGATCATTCTTGATAGATATTTAGATAGGTCTGCTTATAGGTAAAGAAGACGTCGGAATATAGGTTACATTTTGTTTTCAAAAATATTTTATAGTATTTTTGGGCTAATTTAGGGAGTGAATTACTAGGAGAGTCCACTTTAAAGTTATATAAAAACATTTTCGAAAAAAATGTTTAACATTAGTTGTGTGCTTCTCAAAATACAAACTGTCAATTTTTATTACATGTAGAGAGTGCTTGAAAGTAGGTAAGCTACCTTCGTACGAGCACAAAAAACCGGTTTTCTTATGGGATTTAACATTGGAAATTCTAAGGTCCGTTCTGGTCATTTTTGCCAGATACAAAGGTCATTTACCCCGAGGTCACCGCAAATATTCCTACATCTAGTAACAAAATCTGCACAATAGTTTTCTTCAACTAAACATTCTTAGCCTCCGAGGGTATGAATCGAGCACTCGGCACCCTGATCTGGACCGCCACCACCACCACCACCACCACCGGCAACACCACCACCAACACCACCAACACCACCACCAACACCACCACCACCACCACCAAACCACCACCACTACCATCACAACCACTACCATCACCACCACCACCACCACCGCAACAACCACCACTACCATCACAACCACAACCATCACCACCACCACCATCACCACCCCCACCACCACCACCACCAAACCACTACCACCACCAAACCACTACCATCACAACCACCACCAAACCACCACCACCACCACCACACCACCAACAACACCACCAACACCACAACCACCAACAACACCACCAACACCACCACCACCACCACCGGCAACACCAACACCACCAACACCACCACCAACACCACCACCGGCACCAACACCACCACCACCACCACTACCACCACCACGACACAAGCAAAAAATAATCGCACATCTGGTAACAGTATTAAATAACATTGTCATCTTAAATTTGGCGCAATAGTTTTCTACATTTTAGCTTCCGGGACATGGATCGTGCTCTCACCTGAACAAGACCGCCACCATAACCACCACCACCGCCGCTGTCATGAAGACTGCCAAATACTATGCATTGTTTACTTATTGTGATGATATTTGAATGTAAGGTAGCACAGTGCATTAACGTTTACCTCATAGCCCAGTCGCTAGACTTTAGATGTTGAGTTGGAACTATGTCGCAAGCACCATGGATCTAGCTTTGGTCAGAGGCACATGCAAAGGCAACCACACACTCAATTATCACAACATATTATGCAATTATAACAACATAGTTAACCACAACAAAATAATATTCTTAACCAATCAAAATATTGCTGCATATTTCGGGAGTTGAAGCAGGAAGCATGTGTTTAGCCAAATAGTTTTCCTCGACTAGCCATTTCCACCCACGAGATAAATGTACATTGTTTGGGATCAGCTAATAACAGAATTTTCCCAGCTACCCGAATTTCTAGAAATTTTTTCAGATAACTTCATCCCCCCAGGGAGCTACCCGCATTTTAAGATTTTTGCAGGTAGCGATTTCCGACCGCCTTTATAGATTTTTTAACCACACGATATATTTAATTAGTCTAAAATTTTACGTACAATCCGAATCTGTAAACAGATTTAAAATCGGTCCACCCCTTACAAAGTTACACACACACACACACACACACACACACACACACACACACACACACACACACACACACACACACACACACACACACACACACACACACACACACACACACACACACACACACACACACACACACACACACACACACACACACACCTTCTACTGAGCATACCGCCATCGTACCACTACTCGCTTTTAATGTCATACCATAGAGTTCGCAATAGACTTTATTGCTGTATGTTGTATTCCTTTTTCATTAAGTAATCGAATAAACCGCTCTTTCTGCTTCTAAAGAAACTCGGAGACTCCATCGACGGCGCTGGCGTTCTTTATGCGATAGCCAGCCATACGGTTGATAAACGCTGTGCTAACCATTTCTACGCCATTTTCGCCAGTAGCGGTAACTGCGGCATTTTTACGTCTGTTGCTTCTCAAGTGTGCGGCATAAGTAGTCTTTTACACCTCGAAATTGCACACTTTACACAGAATTTGTGGTTGTTTCGTACAAGATCCTTTAACAGCTGTCGGAGCTGAACGTTTACGGCTTGACATACCGTGGTGTTTTTCCTTGCGTCGCTGTAGGCTATCCATTCTCGTAAAAGCGATACCGCAAGACAAACAGTTTAAGTACTTTGCTGCCGACGGATGTATAAGCTTAACATTGGACGATATTCACGCAAAGTATGGTGGATGTGAACTATACAACAATGTCAAGTTCAGGCATCGTTAATGTGATTCTTATTACATCTTATTTAAAAACAAGTATTAACAACCCATTGGAAAATAACAATAAGCGTTAATACAGTTTATTCGGTATAATAATCATTAATAGCACAAATTTGGATACAGTTAAGATACATAGATCGGCAAAAAATTCCGCAATGACAAAATGTTAGTTTTAGTCTATGTTCGCTGTTGCGCCGGCTTTACCCCAGGCTAATAGTTACATTAACCACCACTAGATGGATAAATGAGATCGGTCACCATCCATGTGATAACAAATATTCACGAAAAACTTGGCTTTATACCATTGCCTCCAGTTAATAATCGTGTTACAACCTGCAAATTTAATTTTGCACCGTTTTCATAGTGGTTGATATATCGATTATAAAGTGCCTAAAG
The DNA here is from genome assembly GCA_036346225.1 of Platerodrilus igneus. Classification (NCBI taxonomy): domain Eukaryota; kingdom Metazoa; phylum Arthropoda; class Insecta; order Coleoptera; family Lycidae; genus Platerodrilus; species Platerodrilus igneus. The sequence continues at coordinate 947,343 of JARFIW010001025.1, read as the reverse complement.
CGTTATTATGTAAGTATAAGCTTTTGATCTCAATGCATATTTAAGGGTCATTTGTAAATTGTTTTGTTTATAAGGATATCGGTATGAAGTTTATTATATGGGTCAAGGTTATTTATTAAAGGGTGATTTTTCGATTTATTTTTCGAAATTATGCTTGCTTTTCGAAATAATCGCGTTTAAGACCTTATGGTTAAAAATGTTTATTTGATGATAATTTGAAAACGGCTAGAAATAGTTAAATTTTGCAAAGGCAATTATTTGCGTATCTGAGCATAAGGAATCCGTCGATGTAATTGTTATATTGATACGTAATGCCTTTTTGGTTTTTTACGGATAACACGAAAACGGCTAAAGATAACTAAATTTTGCAAAAACAATTATTTTAATATTTGCGTTATGTTACATAGCTCGGTGTAATTGTTATTTTGATACGTAGTGCCCTTACGGATTTCGCTCTATATCTTGAAAACGGTTAAAGATAGCCAAATTTGGTGAATCAATTTTCCTATTATTTTTGTCTGGTGCATCAATTAGCGAAATTTTTATTTTGATATCTAGTGCCCTTTTCGATTTCGCTCTATATCTTGAAAACGGTTAGAGATATTTAAATTTAGTAAAACAATTTTCTCATTATTTCGCCTGGCGCATCAATTAGTAAAATTTTTATTTTAATATCTACTGCCCTTTTGGATTTCGCTCTATATCTTGAAAACGGTTAGAGATATTTAAATTTAGTAAAACAATTTTCTCATTATTTCGCCTGGCGCATCAATTAGTAAAATTTTTATTTTAATATCTACTGCCCTTTTGGATTTCGCTCTATATCTTGAAAACGGTTAGAGATATTTAAATTTAGTAAAACAATTTTCACATTATTTCGCCTGGCGCATCAATTAGTAAAATTTTTATTTTAATATCTACAGCCCTTTTGGATTTCACTCTATATCTTGAAAACGGGTAAAGATAACCAAATTTTGTAAAGACAATTATTTTTATATTTGAATATACCGCATTGATTGGGGCAACTGTCGTATTAGTATGTAGTGCCGTTTTGAGTTTTTCTGATGACTTGAAAACTGTGCAAAATATGAAAAATTTTAATTGTGATTATATCCTTATTTTAGTAATACACATCGATTGATGTAATTACTATATTTATATCTAGCGCCGTTTTGGGTTTTGATTTAGAATTTGAAAATGGGTTATCTTTATATTTTGTATAGACAATTATTACTATATTTAAGTATGCTTATCGGTTTGTATAACCATCACATTCTTGATTAGTAACATTTGACCGAGATAGTGTTGTAATTTCTGAAATACACAGCAATATTTTGTTTAGTAAAGAATATGATTTTGCCTTGGTTAACTATGTTGTTATAATTGCGTAATATGTTGTGATAATTGAGTGTGTGGTTGCCTTTGCATGTGCCTCTGACCAAAGCTAGATCCATGGTGCTTGTGGCATAGTTCCAACTCAACATCTAAAGTCTAGCGACTGGGCTATGAGGTAAACGTTAATGCACTGTGCTACCTTGCATTCAAATATCATCACAATATGTAAACATTACATAGTATTTCGCAGTCTCCATGGTGACCCCGGCTCTAACGTGGTGGTCACGATGGGGTGCCCGTCATGATGGCCGTGGCGGTCTTAAAACACATTAAACAAGTTCGGTTAAATTGTTGCAATTTGTTTTTGGTATACCCATCACGGTGCGCTTGTTTTTTAATTAATCACAATTTAGTCTGTTTAATGACTTGCATGTATTAGATGACTTCAGTTCGCTATTTGGGCGGGGTATACTATAAATATTTGTATGTGCGCTAATTCAATCATTCTGTTTGTAGACTCTGCGGTCTGGCAGATCACGCCTCACCTGTTGAGAGTCAGAGCTATGCCGATTCACATCGATTTTGTCCTCGTCATTGCCTTAACTGCTGTGTTTCTCGGTTCAACCAGATATAGTAGCACTGTAATGATAAAATCCATTTAAGTTTCAAAGACAATTTATTTAAAGTTTGTTGTTGTGTATAGCTTGGTGATATTGCAACAATGTAAAACTAGTTTTTTATTTGCATAATCAGATCTAAGTCTGGTTGTGGGTGCTTTAATGGCAAAGTTCCTTGAATTTATCTCCAACAGAATAGAGTGAAATTGCCCCATAGGCCCCATAGGGTGAAATTGCCCCATAGGGTGAAATTGCCCCATAGAGCGAAATTGCTCCATAGGGTGAAATTGCCCCATAGGCCCCATAGGGTGAAATTGCCCCCATAGGCCCCATAGGGTGAAATTTGATTATTCTCTGATCTTTTTTGGTAAACATTCTAGAAGTTGCCGTGCACGAACCGATACGAACACGGATCTAAAGTCTAGGTTAATAATTATTCTGCCCCCCCCAAATGGATAGAAATCGGTTGGTTAAAGCATATGTCTTGGGTAGCGAAAAAAAGGTTCTAAGGATGTTGTTAAATAAAGATGGACAAAAATTGGCGATTTGGGTCTTTAAAAGGTATAACTTTGTAAGGGGTGGTCCGATTTTAAATCTATTTACAGATTTGGACTCCCTATAAAATCTAATATTAGTTGAGGCCAAACAAAATATGGTTATTTTAAACGGGTGACTACCCTGCAGATGATAAATACAATATACCGCTTGTCAACAAAAATGTTGTAGGGATATTTAAAGACGAGTTTAATAGCGGTCTAGTATTAGAATTCGTTGGTACAAAATCAAGTCCTGCTGTATTGTAAGCGAGAAAGATACGATTAAAAAGATTAAAGGGGTCTCACGAAGTGTAGTTAAGTAAAACCGAGGGTCCTACAACCTATAACGAGCATATATTCCCTAAAGAGGTGGGCATGCGACAACGCAACAGTGCGTGGTGGAATAAGGATTCTCTCCAATAAGAAATTAAAGTTTCCTTGTACGTAGCGCCAGTCATTGGGGAATGGTAGAAATGTTAAACCTATAAACGCGATTAGTAATTGTGGTTTAGAAAAATGGTAGTTTTCTTGAACTAAATAAAATAGCTTAGACTGATTAATGTATATGGTTACATATTCTCATACACATCTACAAACATCTGCTTACGTCCACATACAGACATGGCGATGTCGATAGTTTTTGTTTAACAAATAGTAGGAAAGATACGTTAGGTGCTAGTGTGTGGGAGCCCGTCGAATCGTTGGATTCAAAAGAACGGTGCGGCGGAATGTAGGGCGGTTCCCGTTAGAATAATCGAAAATGGTTAATCGATCGTATTAGATGTTTAAATATGCGAAAGTGTAAAAGCCTACATAAGTAAAATTTAATTATCGGGCAAGTGCGCGATGTGCTATACTTTTAAAGAAAGTATAGAATGGTGCTTTGCAGCGGTTCTAGCAGTAAAAAGGGCGACTGACTTTTTCACGCAACTACAAGAATAGCAGTAGCTCAGAGAAGGGGAATGCATGTATTATACTGCGCGCTGTTACTATAAAAAATATGCTAGTTTACGGGTAGCTCGAACGGGTAATTGATCATGACTTATAGATCCCTTGGAGGTTTAAAAATTCTGAGACCATTGTCGTTTGAAAAATGTTTGGAAATTATCTGAACGGTGGCGGGTCGAAGTATAAGTTAGATGAATGATTGACCGAGTTTTTTCTACCTTGTACGAGGGAATCGGAAGTTGACTGACGTCGTGCATCTAATTCTCTATTTAGGCGATATCGAGTACTTGTCGGTTCTAGAAATAATTACGTGATGCCGACTGCTATGCGTCAGATTTGGATCCTGGAAATGAGCAACCTACGAAAGTACGGAATACACGGTATTAATGCTAATTGGTTTAGTGGCCGCGCTTGTGCGCTCTTCATGCGTCTTCGGCAATCTTCGATTGTTTCCAAAAAAAATATTCAAGTCTGTCATTTCCGCAAATATGCGATAGAAGTTACTTAAAATTAAATTGCTTTATTAGTAAGTATTCTGTGGACAACAAGTTTGGTATTCCCTTAGTAAAGGTTCAAAGTGTTTTATTAGGTTTTTTGTTTATAGTAGCACTGCATCTTCTTTCACACGCGTTGCAACCAATTTGTGTGCGTGTGCTACCACCCTTTTGGATTTTTAATATGCACGTGATGTGATTGTTGATCTATAATATGGAAGGCGTTTCCGATGTTTTTACTAGCTGCATTCGCAGCATGGTCGATGCGAACCGCTTGCATGCATTGGTGCTAAATGTACTGGACGAGCAGCATGGATTGGCAAAGATGACGTCATTTAGCTTCCCGCCGAATCCTCAACTTCGTTCGGCTGTTTTCGGAACCCTCGGTTTGCGTTCTATTGGGTACATAGAGCAGGTACGCATGAGTAAACTCTTTTAGTTATAGGTTAGATTGCTTACAAGTTTATCCAAAAGTCCTATAGTGCAGATTTTGTTTTGTACTAAAATGGTGTCGACAAACGTTTTTAAATGCAACCCTTGCGGTGCTTCCTATACCTGGAAAAATGCTCTCAAACGGCGCCAGAACAATTGTCGTGGTGTAACATCGTCCAATGTTAAGCTTATACATCCGTCGGCAGCAAAGTACTTAAACTGTTTGTCTTGCGGTATCGCTTTTACGAGAATGGATAGCCTACAGCGACGCAAGGAAAAACACCACGGTATGTCAAACCGTAAACGTTCAGCTCCGACAGCTGTTAAAGGATCTTGTACGAAACAACCACAAATTCTGTGTAAAGTGTGCAATTTCGAGGTGTAAAGACTACTTATGCAGCACACTTGAGAAGCAACAGACGTAAAATGCCGCAGTTACCGCTACTGGCGAAAATGGCGTAGAAATGGTTAGCACAGCGTTTATCAACCGTATGGCTGGCTATCGCATAAAGAACGCCAGCGCCGTCGATGGAGTCTCCGAGTTTCTTTAGAAGCAGAAAGAGCGGTTTATTCGATTACTTAATGAAAAAGGAATACAACATACAGCAATAAAGTCTATTGCGAACTCTATGGTATGACATTAAAAGCGAGTAGTGGTACGATGGCGGTATGCTCAGTAGAAGGTGTGTTGTGTGTGTGTGTGTGTGTGTGTGTGTGTGTGTGTGTGTGTGTGTGTGTGTGTGTAACTTTGTAAGGGGTGGACCGATTTTAAATCTGTTTACAGATTCGGATTGTACGTAAAATTTTAGACTAATTAGATATATCGTGTGGTTAAAAAATCTATAAAGGCGGTCGGAAATCGCTACCTGCAAAAATCTTAAAATGCGGGTAGCTCCCTGGGGGGATGAAGTTATCTGAAAAAATTTCTAGAAATTCGGGTAGCTGGGAAAATTCTGTTATTAGCTGATCCCAAACAATGTACATTTATCTCGTGGGTGGAAATGGCTAGTCGAGGAAAACTATTTGGCTAAACACATGCTTCCTGCTTCAACTCCCGAAATATGCAGCAATATTTTGATTGGTTAAGAATATTATTTTGTTGTGGTTAACTATGTTGTTATAATTGCATAATATGTTGTGATAATTGAGTGTGTGGTTGCCTTTGCATGTGCCTCTGACCAAAGCTAGATCCATGGTGCTTGCGGCATAGTTCCAACTCAACATCTAAAGTCTAGCGACTGGGCTATGAGGTAAACGTTAATGCACTGTGCTACCTTACATTCAAATATCATCACAATAAGTAAACAATGCATAGTATTTGGCAGTCTTTATGACAGCGGCGGTGGTGGTGGTTATGGTGGCGGTCTTGTTCAGGGTGAGAGCACGATCCGTGTCCCGGAAGCTAAAAATGTAGAAAACTATTGCGCCAAATTTAAGATGACAATGTTGTTTAATACTGTTACCAGATGTGCGATTATTTTTTGCTTGTGTCGTGGTGGTGGTAGTGGTGGTGGTGGTGGTGGTGGTGCCGGTGGTGGTGTTGGTGGTGGTGTTGGTGGTGTTGGTGTTGCCGGTGGTGGTGGTGGTGGTGTTGGTGGTGTTGTTGGTGGTTGTGGTGTTGGTGGTGTTGTTGGTGGTTGTGGTGGTGGTGGTGGTGGTGGTTTGGTGGTGGTTGTGATGGTAGTGGTTTGGTGGTGGTAGTGGTTTGGTGGTGGTGGTGGTGGTGGTGGTGGTGATGGTGGTGGTGGTGATGGTAGTGGTTGTGATGGTAGTGGTGGTTGTTGCGGTGGTGGTGGTGGTGATGATGGTAGTGGTTGTGATGGTAGTGGTGGTGGTTTGGTGGTGGTGGTGGTGGTGTTGGTGGTGGTGTTGGTGGTGTTGGTGGTGGTGTTGCCGGTGGTGGTGGTGGTGGTGGTGGCGGTCCAGATCAGGGTGCCGAGTGCTCGATTCATACCCTCGGAGGCTAAGAATGTTTAGTTGAAGAAAACTATTGTGCAGATTTTGTTACTAGATGTAGGAATATTTGCGGTGACCTCGGGGTAAATGACCTTTGTATCTGGCAAAAATGACCAGAACGGACCTTAGAATTTCCAATGTTAAATCCCATAAGAAAACCGGTTTTTTGTGCTCGTACGAAGGTAGCTTACCTACTCTTGAAATATAGGCTGTTCAGTAAAAGTAACAAAAATTGTATTAAGTTGTAAAAAATATATAGTTTGAAAAAACGTGAGATAAGTTGTGGGCCTTTGGGAGCTTCTTTTTAAAAGAGACTTTATTTCCAAAACACTCCTATCAAGTGTATTTTTATAATAATTACAATAATTTTGACAATTGTACGTTATATTCATTAACGACTTGGTTTCAAAAATAATCAAAGATACTTTTCACTAATTAATTTAATTAAAACTAAAACGAGTCACTTGAACAACCAACATTGTTAAAGTTGTGAAGCTCGAGACTGACTGGACATTCTGGGCTCTTGAGGGTATTTATGCTATCCCTGCTCTTACATCACTTATAGTAAATGCAGATCTCATGTAAGCTATTTCTTGATACAATATAAAGTATTACATTTTAATAACCTAATTCTAATTATTACTGTCTTTTGTCTACTGTGACCTGCACCTGCAGTGTCACATAACCTCTGTAATATAAAATAACTGTTTCCGTTTACATGTCTGGTTTGTGAACTTTCATTAACCTTTTATTATGTCCTTCATTTATACAGTGTAACAATTATTCTTAATACTTAGTAATTTCATTTAAATATACATATTTATTGATTTGGGGGATATGTAGCGCGTGACATAAAAACTTATTTACAAAAATCGCAAATATATTCACCGCGTTCAGTGTCCGCACAAACCTCATGTGACCACATATAACAGTTAGCACATCTACAACTCGCCCTTGGCGTCTTCAGAGAAAAGGCCTCCATCATAAACGCACGTTGCATCTTCATTTTTAGGACGAGTTCCAATTCTTCCATGCCATTATCTTCATCATCAGGAATGAATATTTTACTCTCTTCATTCTCAGAAACGGACGATTCAACAGTCTTTTTTCGTTTTTGAGGTTTTGATTGGGATTTCGATTTATCTTTGATCAAAGTTTTATCAAACACAATCCGTTTTCATTTTGCGCTACTCTTTTCTATTTTCTCAACATGTTTCTAATTTAATTTTGTATTGAGAAGACGTTATAGTTGCAGACTTAAAATTTTTTTACCCACAATCTTTTGTTTTCCTTTTTATTGATGGGACTGGGGAAATCGCAAAAAGCGACTCAAACCTGACTAATTTTGACGGACTGGGGACGTAGGAGTAGGGCAATCCTTAGAACATCCAGATTGTGTATTGATATTCCGAAAAATGCAGGATTATCGACATTTTTAGAAGATTCGGATTAAGGATTGATTGATTGATTTAATTGGGAAGTGTAACATATGCCACACGCACTTAGGCCTCTTATTGAGGCTATTGTGCTGCCCTCCTTGCCCTAAGTTGGTCTTTCAATACTCAACAACCCGATCATACAGGTGAATTTGAAGATATCGGCCCAGAGTCTTGAATTCCAGCCTTCTCAGGTCAGAAATCCCCCAGCATGGATCTCGAAGTCGGGCGAGTGCCGGGTAGGTGCACAGAATGTGTTCCGCAGTCTCATCCTCGTGTTGACAACAGCCACAGGAGGGGTCGTCTGACATACCCATCCTGTGCAGATGCTTCCTTCGTATGTAATGCCCGGATAGTATACCCACTAGTAGCCGTAGTTTCTGTCTCGGCAAGCATATGACAAATTTTTCGATTTTGGTCATGGGAGCCCTTATAAACATTTTTGCCTGTCGGCAGTTTGTTGTTTAAGCTTACCTGTCCTTGTGACCATCACCGAGAGGAGTCTCTGCTTATTTAAGCTCAGAAGAGCTGCTTTGCTATCGCTCAGAGTGCGGATAGCTTTATTTTGGATTCTGCGTTACAGTATGGTGTTAGCACCATGCATGATGGCTATGACCTGCCCAGCGTAACACTTTCACGAAAGTCTAGGTCATTGGAGAAGATGCCTGTCTCGGTACCTTTATTTGTTTTGGTGCCATCTGTGTAGGTGGAAGTCTCCGTTAAGGAGGCGTTCTCAGTGTTCAGACAACCCTGAAGCGCTTCTTAAAAATCATTATAGATGCGATCGCATCAACCACTCGTCACAAGAAAGGGGTGCTCCGCACCGCCTCTTTTAGTATGTTGTGGTGTCCACCGCCGCCTCTCTTATCGATCCATAGACCGTTAAACCGCAGCCTCATTGCCGCTCTCAAAGCCATCTTCACCACATGTAGGTCCAGCGGAGTAAGGCTTAGGATGCCTTCTAAGGCTGTAGTAGGTGTAGATCGCATTGCACCCGTGATGCATAGAAAGGCAACTCTTTGAACATGAGTAAGCTCTTTGACTGCAGGGGCCACCAAACTACAACGCCATTGTAAAGCATCGGCCTTACTATCGTGGTGTATAACCACAGGACAGCTTTTGGTGGAAGATTCCAAAGTTTGCCTATGGCACGTTTGCATTACCGAAATATTTGATTGGCTTTGGTAGCTTTTGCTTGTAAGTGTTTTGCCCAATTCAGCTTCTTGTCAATTATGATGCCCGGGTAATTGACCTCTTCTGATAGGGGCAGAGAAGTTTGAAAGAGCATTGGTAATCTGGTTACCATCAGCTTCCTTTTATTGGTAAACAGCACCAGCTGCGTTTTATTCGGATTGATGGTTAGGGAGTTCTCGGAGCACCACCTTTATGCTGCTTGAATCAAATTACACAGCACTTGTTTAAATTTGCCAATTACTAAGATAGCTATGTCGTTAGCATAACCTATCGTGTAGAAACCTGCCTCATTAAGGCGTTGGAGAAGGCTATCCACTACTATGTTCCATAGTAGCGGTGACAGCACGCCCCCCTGGAAACAGCTTCTACATACCGCCTTAATTACTGAGGTTTTCCCAACATTAATGTGTACCCGTCGACCTCGCAGAATCTGCATAGTTAGCTACCAAAGGGTATTCTCAGCTCCACGTGCCCACAGAGTTCTGCCAATGCTTGCGAAGGGGGTTTCGCCAAACGCATCCTCAATATCAACAAATGAGCCTAAAGCGGACATGTTGTTAAGGGTTTTTTCAATCTGTCCTACAACAACGTGGAGGGCAGACTCCGTTGATTTTCCTGGAATGAAGGCGTGTTGGTTTGAGTGAAGTAGATAAGAAAGCATTATCATATCCCTCATATCATTGTCGCACAGTATCTTCAAGGTCTTTAGCAGAAAAGACGTAAGACTGTTCGGTCTGTAGGATTTGGCCTGGGAGTAATCCTACCGCCCTGGTCTTGGAATGAAGACAACTCTAACCTCCCTCTAACTGCTGGGGATATCGGTATTAGAACTTTTCAGGAAAGCAGAATTGGTATTGTTTTTATTATTTTTAATTGCTGAATTGGACACAGGAGCCGAAGTCGGATTTTGGGACGGATTACTGTTGGTAGAAATTTCTTTAGAATTGCTGCATTTTATAAGTACTTCAGTTTACACAGTAATAAAATCCGCATCACAAAGAATTTGCCTATTAAACATATAATCCTGTCGCTCAAAAACTGTTGATTGACAATTTGTGCAGTCTGTGAAATTAGGAATGGCTTTCTTAATATTTGATTTTTCCAATGCTCCACCCAAAGGTAATACATTGACCAGGAAGCGAATTCTTTTTACCTGAAAAATTATGAATTTTGCCGAGCCCTTGCTGTTCCAAGCAAGGTACGGATCTTTAGCATGCGTATCAACATTCACACACGGGACTTCCATTTTATCTCTTAGTTTACTCAGTAATAAAATCCTCATCACAAAGAATTTGCCTATTAAACAGATAAATTCTTGTCACTCGAAAACCATTGATAGCAATTTGTGCAGTCTGTGATTTTAGGAATGCCTTTTCTAATATTTGATTTTTTCCAAAGGTACTACATTGGTCAGGAAGCGAGTTCTTTTTACCTGAAAAATTATGAATTTTGCTGCTCCAAGCAAGGAAAGGATCTTTAACATGCGTAACAACACTCACACACGGGATCTCCATTTTACCTCTCATCCGAACGAGGGGTATTTTTGTGAAAAATGTTCGCCTAACATTTCTTTAGCGGACCATGTCAGGGTTTTTAACCCGAACCTTAGGCATAGTAGTCACACTCATACCACCTACGTCATGAAGCCACCATTGCTGAAATACTTCGCTAAAACTTATACTAAGGAAGTGGAAACGGAATACAATAATATTAGATCCACCTTAAACATGGCGACCAGAGATATTCGGTGTTATAAAAATAAAAAAAAAAATGGCGGTTCCGTGTCGTAGTGGTATGTGTGTGACTATTACGCCCAAGGTCACGGATTCGAATCCTGACACGGTCCACTTGAAAAATGTTAGGCAAGCATTTTTCACAAAAATACACCTTCGTTCGGATGAGAGGTAAAATGGAGGTCCCGTGTGTGGGTGTTGTCACGCACGTTAAAGATCCCTACCTTGCTTGGAACAGCAAGGGTTCGGCAAAATTCCAAATTTTTCAAGTAAAAAAACTCGCTTCCTGGACAATGTAGTACCTTCGGGTGTAGCATTGGAAAATCACATGTAAGGTATAAATAAAATGAAAATAAGGAACGTTCTCTTTGACAGCAAGTGGCATTGCATCTGGTGTTCTACAACCTTCTTCAAAACTTTTTGACGCTACTAGAAACACACTTTAGTTTACTATTCGATCTTGAGATTCGAAGGTTGTGAAAGTTTTTAACGTTAGCTTTTTTCAACAATGGGGAATACGCAATACGCGAAAAACTGATCTAGAGTATTATTCTCGTAACAAATGCGGTACATATTACCATAAACTAATTTCATCCTTTGTGTTACTGGAAAATTAAATAAACATGTGTAATTTATACTTATTACATTCTATTTCAAATTAAAACAATTGAATACCTCATTACTGTAAAAACACCATTCAGTCCCAATCATTTAATTAACGTTTGCTATACTTCTATAAATTCAACCCCATAGATAGGCAACCAACTGTCCGCGTCCTTCATTTAACCCACAAATTTGGTTGGCTACCTTTTCTAACTAGTACCTATACAGGTTTATGTCAGTTACACTTGATGGTTCTTTATCTGACATGTAAGCTTGACAAATGTGTGCGGTTTAAAATTGGTTTTCCTGACTTTCTTGTAAAGTATTGGATTATTAAAAAAAATCGTGTATTTTTAGTTAAAGTTGACGTTTACTTTTAAAAACAAGAGTTGTATTTTTCTCAACGTTTGTTTTTATGCGACACCGACATTTTAGTAATGTTTCGATAAACAAGTGTTCGTTTGATGTTAAAAACAGAAATAACTTCAATATATGACATGATGGCCAGTGTTATCAAGCAATTTTAATCATACAATAACAGAGGGAACATGAAGTGATAACAACCTTTAAAATGGCGGATTACTACGGTAAGAAAGTGATTGTTTTGTTTACGTTTATACATGACATTTATTTTATAACAACGAATAAAGGTGTGATTTTCTGTAAGAACTTTTTTAACGGGAGGCTGCATTAAAGACTTAATCAACCGCAAAATATTATAATTGAAAAGGTTGAACATTAATATGTATTTTCAGAGATGAAAAATATGACAAACTTTAACTTGAACTACTGTGTAACATCCTTACGGGCGAAACGATCTTGAGGTTTTCTACCTTTTTTCTTCGACCCTTTTCCCACTCTACTAGTTAGTTAGCACATCATTCTTCCGGTCCTTTTTTGTTGTGGTAATCGGTGCGAACTAATTAAGTTGCTTTCGTTGCCTTCTTCCTTGTCTGCACGGTATACCGTAACATTATGTTTGTCTCTAAGGTACGTATTTGTACTCTTCGGATTTTGCAAGATTACAGATAAAAATTTTTATACCATGTGAATTACTACGCTGACGGTTACGCCTTAAACTCTGCAAGTTATAGTATCCAAAAGAGAAAGACTACAGTTTATTACATATTCCAATCGAATTTTACAGTTGCTTGTGGTGTACGCATGTTTTATGTATAAAAAACAGGTGTATGTCTACGATTGATGTAATTAATTATGTTTTCTTCATTTCCATACTAGCGTGGGCGGCCGCCTGCACATTTTATTACTAACTCTTTGTATACCTCTTTAGCAATCCTCGTGCTAATCAGTTAGTTTGGGCTTATTTGAATATCATAAGCAGATCGATTAACACCTGAAAGTTTTATACTTCACGCTTTAGAACATGTAAAAAGATGCACTCAGGAAAGCCGGAGGCTGTATGCATATTTTATTTAAAAGTGGGTAAAGAATATTAAATAAATTTGATTTTAGAACAGAGATATGTATTGGAAATATATCGGAGCGTTATATATGGCGAAGAATATATTTATAATGATGCTCTTTAATTGGCAAACAGCTGTTCAGCGTGTATGTGAGAAAGCGGCGTGTGGTATGTTTTTCCATAAAAGTTCATAAAACTGCCAAAGCTGTACAAAGTTCACGGATCGAAAGCTTTTGGAAAATTGAAAAGAGCTTGGATTTTTGTTGAGTATGGTTAGATACATCGAGCCGTGACTTGATGTTACATTTAAAATTATTACAAATAAAATTAATTGTAGTCTTCTAATGCATTAAGATATTTTAAAGTTAAATGAATGTCTACCTACAATTTTAATCAAACGTAGCAATTTTCAAGGGGACGTTCATGCCAAATCAAATCTATTACATGCCCTACAGAAGAAACTTTGGGCTAAGATAAATTGAAGAAAAAGAGCCCGCTTGTTTACTTCTCCGTAAGAATGCTATCACGGCCCAACTTGTGCTAAAGGATCATTTCTTACGGACCGATAATCTTCAAACCGTCATTGACAACCAACCGCACAATTCCCAACAGAAAGTCACGTATATATTAAGAAATAGAGCCTTTATTTAAACTTACAGCCAAATTAAAGCTACGTATAGAAATTATGTGCAAAAGAGAATATAACAGGTGTTAAAACGACACGTAGCCATATACCAAGAAACTCATTACTTTTTGTGCTTCATTGCGCTTGTCCACGTTCAGTTATTACATACAGTTTTGGTCCCAGAAAATTTTGCGGGGAATTCACAGTAAACTCGGTGAAATGCTCTGCAAAAAATCCTGTTGCGGCAAAGTACCGAAAACCTCGACTGGACTAACAAAAATAGTTGCCGAATAAGTTGATGGGACGGGTGGCGTAAGTGTTTGAAGGTGGTTACAGAAAGCGATCGGGTGTGAAATATGTCTTAATCGGGAAGTATCTTGGATGCCATCTAATCTCGAGGGGTTTCTAAGGGAAAACTCCAAAAAGAATAACAAGAGGGTTCCAAAACCTGAAATCACTAGAGCGATTCTGGTTTAAAATTCACATGAAAAATCGCTAAGTATACTATTGCTTAAACAAAAACAAACATCAACCATAAGGATACTAATACAACCATTCACAACTGTTAGCTGGAAAGAAGGTTTCTAGAATCATATGTTAAATGACCTAAATTTTCAATCACACCTTTAGGTAATTGCAAGATGATTTACTACAACAAAACTTCACATTACTTGAAAAAAAACAAATATAAAAAAGTCTTTACATTATTACACGGTTATCGACACCTTAAAACTCACTCATTTTTGCTTAGTTTACAAGACAGTATTTTAATAAATTTTGCACAACAATTTTTATTGGTACATTTTTATTGTTTTATATATTTCTAGTTTTTATGAACCATTTTTTTTAGTACTGTGTGCTTTTAACTAACTTTTCGCCATTACGTAGTAGTTTTTTGTTAAGTTACTGAACGCCTTATTTCCAACGTGATACAATACCACTTTTTTTTATATGTTTACGTGAAGACCATTGTAACTAGTTCATTCAATGTTATTACCACAAATACGTTTGTTTTTTTAATATGCAGCTAAATGATAACTAATGGAAAATATTAAAATAAGGAAATTATGTATAGGGCTTTTTTAATTATTTTATTAAAAATTCATTTATATTGTGAAACAAGTACGTTTACAAATATTACAAACTAAGAAAAGGTGCATATTAACAAATGTCACGTTCCTTCAATACAAAATGAATAAAAGAGTTTATAAAATAAACTTAAACAATATATTCTGAAAAAATAACCCATACTTTTAATCACTGTCATCAGTCAATTCTGAAATTTTATGGGAATAAGGAAGGTTTAAATAGAAGTTCCAGTATTGCTCTGGAATAGCTTTACTAGGGCACAAATTGGATAAATCCTTATATTTTGAAGTTGCTATTGGGAGTAATCCATGATCCGCTAAAGGAATTTTCAGTTAAAGCAGATGGAAATAGATTTATTAGATTTCATGTTGTTTAATCTGTTATCGGAAAAATTAGATACAAACATTTTAAAGCGTTTCGAATTAGGAAACAGTGACAAATTGCCCTGGTTCAAAAATTTAAGGTCGTTCATTGAAAAACAATGTAAAGTATTGGAAATAAATGACATTGCATCAGGAAAATGCTTCAAATCTCGAGATTCTGTAAAACAAGGGCAAAAAGGAAAGTTTGTTAGCACTTTGGTTAAAACTTCTTTAGTTGCAACCACCAATGATGGTAAAAATTGTAGCTTGTGTCAAGCTGTGCATCCTATTTGTAGATGTAAGCAGTTTCTCGATAAAACCCCTCAAAAAAGATTTGAGGTGGTAAAGGCTAAAAATCTTTGTATTAAATGTTTAAATACTTAACATTCGGTGAAAAATTGTAAGTTAGATTGGTCGTGTAGAAAATGTCAATAGTCACACAATTCGTTACTTCACTTCGACAAACGAGAAAAAAAGATGTCTCCACGCAGACAAACTCATCGTCAAAGGTCAGCGTCTTTTCGGAGAGCGGCACTTAGACTTGCTTCTGCTAGTAGACTTAGTGAAGACAATCTGTCGTCGGCGGTTGAGCATGAACAACTTGCCACTACTTCGTTAATTTTGACGTCATTAGAACATACAACCACGCTGTTAGCTACGGCAATGGTGTCGGTGCTCGGTTATACAGGAAAATTGCAATATGTTCGTGTAATTTTAGATAACGGATCCAAGGAAAGTTTTATGACTGACAGGTGCCGTTAGAAAATAGGTTTAAAGAAACGGAGAGCCAATGTCACTGTTCAAGGACTTAGCTTGAATTCCTCGTTGGTGTCTGGTACACTAAAAAATCCTGAATTGTATTCGGATTATAACAAATTTATGAAGGATTATTTGAAAAGCAGTCATATGACTCAAGTGGAATCGCCTGAAAATTCGTCGGTTCAACAGAGAATGTACTACATTCCCCATCATGCTGTACATATGCGTGATAGCACTACCACCAAATTGCGTGTGGTTTTCGATGCTTCGGGTCCCGATCAATCTGGAAATTCGTTAAATGATAGCTTGGCTATTCGCCCTGCTTTGCAAACTGATATTGCAGTTTTATTGTTGCACTTTCGTGTACATCCTACTGTAATTACAGCTGAAATCAAACAAATGTATGGGCGGAATTTTGGTTAAAGATATTCCATCGTGATTATCTATGTATCGTCTGGAGATTTTCTCTGTCGGATTATATTATGAACTTTAAATTAAATACTGTGACGTATGCAGTTTCGTCGTCGCCTTTTTTGACCGTGAGTACTGTTCAAGAATTGACAAGGTTAGAATCGATTAATTTTCCTTTCACGTCATCCGTATTGGCGAGCGGTACCTATGTTGATGATTTAGTCACTGGATGCAATTCGATTGAAGCTGCTAATCAGTTAATTGATGAGTTGAATAGTATTTGCGCTAGTGGTGGTTTTCAATTAAGAAAATGGAATAGTAATTGCCCGGAAGTGATGTCCAACTTGGAGTCCCTCTCCAGTTCAGAAGCAATTACATTTTAAGATAAACATAGTGGTTCAATCAAAATTTTGGGTCTCTCGTCGCGTGCTGTTACAGATGTACTTGTATACAACTTAAATGCTGAAGAGCGCACTTGCACTAAGCGTAATATTTTGTCAGCTATTGCAAAAATTTTGGATCCTTTCGGTTTGATAGAGCCTTTAGTACTTATCGCTAAACGTTTAGTTCAAGATCTTTGGCATTAGGCCTCGAGTGGGACCAAGAGCCGCCATTGGAAGTCTTAGAAAAATGAAAACATTTTTTGGATGAATTGCCAGCGGTTTTAAATATTGAGATTTTGCGTCGCATCGTATGTAATAATTTTAAAAGGGTGGAGTTGCATGGGTTCTGTGATGCTGCTGAAGCCGGGTATTCAGCTGTCGTCTGTTTTCGTTCGTTCAATTTAGAAGGTAATATTACCATGTTATTAGTATGCGCAAAATCGAAGGTTGCTCCTACTAATCGCGTTTCATTGCTTCGTCTTGAATTGTGTGCTGCCGTACTATTCGCAGATTTAGTAGATTTCGTCAAAAATACTTATACAGATAGTTTATCATTTAGTAGTATTTTCGCGTGGTCAGATTCCACAGTTGTTTTGTCTTGGATTTGGTCTTCCTCGCATAAGCAGAAGACATTTGTTAGCAATCGCATTTCGTACATTCAAGAACGTATTCCTCCATCTTCGTGGTTTCATGTTAAGTCCCAAGATAATTTTGCAGATTGTGCCTCACGTGGACTTTTGGCTTCAGAGTTGGTTCATCATCCATTGTGGTGGTCAGGGCCTTCTTGGTTAGTGCCCCGTAGCGAAGAATATCGTACTCTGCCGTTAACAGTCGTTATGCCTGAGAATTTTTTAGATTTGTTAATGAATAGATTTTTAAAACTGCAAAAATTTGTAGGATTATTACATGTATTCGTGATTTCATTCGTAATGTTCAATGTCCGGCGGTTTTGCGTTCGAAATATTCTGATGGTTTGTCCCTAGCTCAGCAGCAAGAGGCTATACGTTTATTGATTAAAAGAGTTCAAACAAATGTATTTGCCCAAGACATTGCAAATATTAATACTGGAAAACTTGTTAGTAAACAACTACGTAACCTTAGTCCGTTTCTAGATAGTCGTGATTTGTTGAAGGTGGGCGGTAGCCTGCGTAGTTGAGTTATCGCATGATGCAAAATTTCCAATTTTGCTTCTTGGATCGCATCGGTTGACGAAATTATTATATTAGATTGTTATGAAAGACATCTACATCCTGGAAATCGAACAACTCAATTTTTATTAACTCAAAATTATTGAATCTTATACCCAAAGAAGGCAATTCGGCAATGTTTGGAATCCTGCATTCGTCGTTTTCGTGTAAACCCTGTGGCTTTATGCCCCCCCATCCCTTATTGGGGATTTAGCAGTTACTAGGTTAACTACAGGTAAGGCGTTTTTACATACGGGAATTGACTTTGGTAGACCTTTCTCTTTCACGATGATTCGGTGTTGTGGCGCAAAATCATTAAAAGCGTACATTTGCTTATTTATTTGTTTCAGCACTAAAGCTATCCATTTGGATTTAGTGTCTAACTTGTTGACGTACGCTTCCTTGGGTGCTTTACGTCGATTTATTGCTCAAAGAGGCAAATGTATTCAAATCCATTGTGATTATGGCACCAATTTCGTTAGGGCTTCTCGTGAAATCTGCCGATTGATGCACCATTCGGCAGGCGTTGAGGAAATCGAATTTGTGTTTAGCCCTCCTGCTGCTCCTCATTTTGGTGGGTTATGGGAGGCTGGGATTAAATCGGTAAAATCCCATTTGAAAAGAATTATCAGTGAACAAATTTTGTCGTTTGAAGAATTCTCGACGGTATTGATTCAAGTCGAAGCGATTCTCAACTCATGTCCACTATGCGCACTGAGTTGCGAACCGCATGTTTTCTCGCATTTGATCCCGGGCCATTTCTTAATGTTGAACTAGTCTTGGTGTTACCAGATCCGGATTTGTTGTCCATAAATTCCTCCCGTTTAAATCCCTGGAAACTGTTGCAACAAATGCAACAAGGGTTTTGAAAAAAAGGAGTGCTGAATACCTGCACACGTTGCAACAGAAAGGTAAGTGGTTGAGAAATTCCGCTACCCTATATACTGATTCGCTTGTCCTCTTAAAGAAGGAAAATAACTCCCCTCTACAGTGGTGTTTAGGAGGAGTAGTGGTTCTTTATCCTGGTAGGGATGGTGTCTTTCGTGTAGCTACAGTCAAGACGGCCCAAGGATTAGTTAAACTTTTTAAGTAAAGCCCAAATGATCATTTCAAATCGAGCTAGTAATTAAAAGAAGGAAAATATAATGCCTTGGACAGGATTTGAACCTGCATCTCAGTTTTGCCGGAACTGTGCGTTAACCAATTACGCTACCGAGGCCGATGGCTATAATTGGAAAATTTACAAATCTATATCGTGTACAGTACCATATATAAACCTAACTTTCAATTACGTTTAGCATTTTTGTCAATCATATCTGAAATTGTCAAGTTTTTGACTTATGTTAGATATAGACAGGAAGCAACGCTCAAAATCACGGCTATAAGCCAAGTATTAATATATAAATATTATAAGTAGTTTTTTACACAAGGTAAGTTGATAAATACTAACGTATTGCAATTAATAAGATGAAATAATAACCTAGACTTTTTAAGTAAAGCCTAAATGATCATTTCAAATCGAGCTAGTAATTGAAAGAAGGAAGATATAATGCCTTGGACAGGATTTATCAGTTTATTTATCACCTTGTGTAAAAAACTACTTATATTATATTTACGCTTATTCTTATATCTAACATAAGTCAAATTGACAATTTCAGATATGATTGACAAAATGCTAAACGTAATTGAAAGTTAGGTTTATATATGGCACTGTACACGATTTAGATTTGTAAATTTTCCAATTATAGCCATCGGCCTCGGTAACGTAATTGGTTAACGCACAGTTCCGGCAAAACTGAGATGCAGGTTCAAATCCTGTCCAAGACATTATATTTTCCTTCTTTTAATTACTAGCTCGATTTGAAATGATCATTTGGGCTTTACTTAAAAAGTCTAGGTTATTATTTCATCTTATTAATTGCAATACGTTAGTATTTATCAACTTACCTTGTGTAAAAAACTACTTATAATATTTATATATATATATATATATATATATATATATATATATATATATATAGTTTGAATGTTCTTTGTGGTTTATAGGTCAGCTAGAAATAAGATAATGCTCTTTTTTATTGCCTAAATTTTCGAATTTATTCAATTCTTGTTCACAGGCACTAAAATGTAGGGACATAATAACTGGTACAAATTCGTGTAGATATTACTTACTAAAGTGAGGATTAATCTAAAATTGGCTAGTACAGCGTAAATAAACAGTAACTATTTTTAAAAAATAACAGTAGTAAAGATAAAAATAAATATTATAATCTAATATGACACTAGTAGTTTGTCAAAAAAAATTTTGTTTATATTTAATTATAATAAGTGTGTATGTGTTGTTTGATGTCTGTTAGTATGCATGCATCTGTGTTTGTGTGTGTGTGTGTATGTGTCTGTATGCTCTCAACCAATAACAAAATTCTCTGCCGTCACAAACTCCGCCTAAGTTCTATTTATCTTTGTTTTATACATGTTTGCTGTCTCGTTCAAGACACCACTTGAGTTACAGAAAATCCATATTGTTGACATCTTATCTCAACTCCACGTGTATATGGTACGTGCATTTCAATTCCTTGCTTGTTTTATATCTGTCTCTATCTGTTGTATATAACCGAATGTACATTTCCCTCGCTCCTTAAGATGTTTGTTACCCTAATTGTTTATACCAAACTGACGGTTGACAATAATTTCTATAAAATCCTATCTTAACATACGCTAGACTTCTTTGAACGTAACCCTTTAAAAAGCAGGTGTTTCTGTTAATTATCGACCGTTTGAACATAACAATTCCTAGACTTTCTACTTCTACGTATCTGATAAAACTGACGTTGGCTTTTACAACGAATCCATTATTGATTTTCTTACACAACACTTTTCCTTTAGCTTATATGTGTTGAATTAAAATAACTTACGGTTAATTATGCGCATCCTTGAACTTCTATTTGCTTTGACGCTTTCTTCCTTTCTGTGATCCTAACATTACAATTATTAAAAATAAAAATACTCTAATATTCGTCCGTTTTCACTAAATGAATTAAATTAATTTTTCGCGTAAAAAATTTGCTCTTTCCTGTATACAGGGTTGTTGAAATTTTATTGTTTCACACTGATTTACCCCTTTGAATCCACAACAATATATATATATATATATATATATATATATATTCACTTATATAAGTTTGTCGGTTTAGATTTCTTGGTTAATAGCTCTAATTATTTTTAAATATAGAATAAGTTAGTTCATACTTATTTAGGTGGACGGGATGTTTGGTCTCTTTGTCGCACGTTTTCGTGATTAATTTTAAGTCATTGTGAATTTGTAGTTGTAAATCAAATAGTAAAGCTGTCATCCCTTGTCTCGTTATTATCTGTTAAAAACTCCTTTGTGCCGATGGAAATTAAGTTTAATAAGGAGTAGTGACAGATACTTGCTCATGTACATCGAGGAGAAGCGGTTCGATTCGGTAATGTGAGTTAAGTCGGTAGTGTCGTCGAATGTGATTTTTTGTGATAACCCCTAAAAAACATAGACAAGGTGCAAACGTAACACGTAAATCGTCTTACAGTCCACTTCGTTGAAGATTAGGAACGACATTTATAGAACAATAGAACAACGCGGAGGTGGTCGATGTATAAAATTATAAGACACCCCGCGCATAAACATTGTGTTTGAGTTAATGTTTAACTTACTACTTAAATTGTGAAACTTTGATGGTAGAATCGTGCTTTCGATTCTGGTTATTTATGCTATGGTTCGTTGTTGCATCCGTAGTTAGTATAATTATCTTTGATATTGATACCTTGTCGAACTGTAAGGAAAGAGTTCGAGATCCTTCATTGTTTCCAAAAGTCCTTGGCGCTCCTGTTCAGTGTCTGGATATCATGTGGCTTCTACATTTCAGTCACTATTGCGAACCCACGAGATTTAATTATCCCCCTCCTCTCTCGAGCAGAGCCGGAGCATTTCAAGAGTCATCGTACCAATAAGATGCCTAGTTTTTAATATTTGTAAAATTATCGTGATAACGAAACAGCACACATCCTGCATATGAGTGACCTAGAAGTACACACGTTACAATTTTCAGTTATCCATTGTGAAACGTGTAGAAGATATATTTCTAATTGACTGTAATCCTGAAGATATTATTGCATCTCAAATTACAATTTTATTATTAATATATGCACTGGTTTGGCCAGTGATGTGGGTGTCATTCTCAGTCGCTACTAGAACTTAGAATTTGCTTACAAAAGATATCTATACTGTTTTTAACATATTTGGGCTCTTAAAAATTAATCAAGTCATAGTTGAAATACTCAAAGTGCTTTCTTGTACTAGAAGAAATAATTTTCTGAAGAAATGTAATTAAGTTTTAAAGCTTTAAAATAACTGTTTCTATTTATTAATTAAATCTAAAGCAATAGCTCGCAAAAACTGACAAGTTCTCTACACGCATGACGTTTGTATGCGATTTTAATGGTCATATCCCAAATGCAAATTAACAAGATCTGAGTGGGAGTCTATATTTATAGGTTAAGACATTCGAAACAGTTCTTGCTGTCAAAATTAAACTCTCCGATAGTTTGTACATAAAAAAAATAGAAATGTGGCCATAACAATATGAATGCTCCGTTGTCATAAAAATGCAGATAAAGTTGTGTTTGAGTACACTCCTAATTTAGTATATAGCTGGGTCAGGAGCGCATGATGGCATCCCATGCTATATGATAGATCACCTTAATGGTAAGAATGCCAAGCTCGACTGGAGCTGTAAATCATCATATTTCTACGCTGCTTTTTTGTTTGGATTCTTTTGCTATTGGCTGTGCTTTATTAATTTACGAGTCTAATGCATACTTTCGCACGCTTTTAATTTCTATATTCAGACTTATTTGTAAATTGATGTGAGTTTAAGTTGAAGTTATTCCCAGGCGTTTAAGATGTTAATTTAGGTTTAAATTTAATTGCTTAAAGTATGTCTAAATGTACATATACATAATTTTAAAAACATTTATGAGAAACGTAGTCGTAATCCTATGAATTCAGACATACAAATATTTTTAAATATAAATTTTTAGTCCTCTATTTTATACAAATAAGTAAAATAATTCTTGAAAAATTAAAAAAATTTTGTTAACTCTGTCACTGCTCCACCCGTATCTATACGCCATAACGCGAGTTAAGGTTCGGGCCTTTGGAGCGGTGTTTTTAAAAACAATTCCAAACTCTTAACACATTTATTGGTTCTTAAACAGAAATTACAATGGCATTTAGAAAAACTATCAAAAAATAATAGCTTTAATCAAAATTAATATTAATTGTACTAAGGCGAGTAGTCTAGGTAAACAACAATGCAAAAGCTGTAATACTTAGACTGACTGCCGGGCCTTGAGCTCTCGGGCTTTTTATAATAACCTGCCCCTCACACGGCTGTGGGAACTTGCAGATCTCATGTCTGCTTTTCTCTTAATTGTACACTTTATTACATTATAACAATCTTATTTCTAAGTAATTGTGGTATGTTAACCGCCTGTGACCTGCCACCTACAGTATCACTGCCCTCTCGGATGCAAAGTTGCATATCCGTTCTCATAAACTGTTAATAACCTCTCTGGGTTAGCCTTGTATTACATTGTTGCAATGAACTTATACTTTATTTAACAATTTCTAATAATTCCTATTAGATTCAATATATTCAATATATATATATATATATATATATATATATATATATATAGATAATTGGGGGATACATAACTCCTCCCACCGTAAATAAAAAATTAAGGTTTTACTTAATTTTTGAATACATAAAATTAATTATTCAATTTCATTTAAAATTTATTGTTTCTAAGAGTATACTTATCGTTTCTTTATTTCTCTTAGTTTTCTTAAACCTAGAACTGTTTCCTTCATTCTTATATCTAAGGTACATTTTGTAAAATACATATATAATTACAAAAATTATTAAAATGGTTAACACAATTGTCCAAACGCTTATATTATTATAATGTAACTTTGCCGTTTTAATTTCACTTAAATGTTCTTTGTAACTTTTCACTAATTTCATGGCGTGGTTGAGGTCGTCTAAGTCTAGATGCTCTAGCTTCATGGGTTTCTTGATTATTTCGTTGTCTTCTTGTTGTTCTATCTTGAACTGTAGTTCCAGTAGGTTTGCAAGTTTCTTTGTTGCTATGGGATCTTGATAAACTCTGATTACTTCGTCTTTCAATTTTACGTAACAATCTTCTTTGAAGGTAATTAATTTGCTTCCGATTAATGCTTGGTTATTGTCATCTTGATTGCAGTGGATGGTTGTTACTACTTCTGTTGAGAAAATGGCTATCCATTTGTTTTCTGTAACTTTTTGAATTTTCATGTTATTTATTTGCACTTGTTTGGCTTCACAGTTTTCGTAATGATTTGAGAATTTTAATAGTTGTACTTCACAAGGGCTGTCTTCTTGAATGGTTGTAGTCGT
The DNA here is from genome assembly GCA_036346225.1 of Platerodrilus igneus. Taxonomy (NCBI): domain Eukaryota; kingdom Metazoa; phylum Arthropoda; class Insecta; order Coleoptera; family Lycidae; genus Platerodrilus; species Platerodrilus igneus. Next base: position 923,341 of record JARFIW010001025.1, on the reverse strand, counting down.
CATCGATTGGCATAAGTATTGGTTTGGTGTTACTATATCTCAGTTCATTTAGGGATAGAAATTTGATTTTGGGTATGATAACTTGGTATGTGCTAGTAACTTTCGTTAGAAAAGCAAATAAATGATAATAATTATAATTGTTACTTTCTACTATCGGGATTTCTATTAAAAGTATTATTTCGTTATTCTTAATGTAGCCTTTTACTATAGCCATCTTTTCAAATATTAGAATGTTTGATTCTGTTACATCAAAAGGTAATTTACTGTTAGTTATAAGTGATCCAATTCTTATTAATTCTTTTAATAAATCGGTTGGTTCAATAATACTAGAGTGTAGGGTATTTAATTTTGTAAATGTTAATTGGGTTTTGCATACTGCCTAATTTAATTGGTAGTATACCGGTGTTGTTTTTTATTTTTATATTATTACTTGGTTGTCCGTTCTACCTGGGCGGAAGTTGACGGTAAGGGTGATGATTGTCCATCTAAAATTACAGGGTGTCTTAGGTTTTTCAAATGAATGTACTTTGTTATTTTGCCGTTGTCTACTACTGCTATATTTTTATCTGATATTTTCTTAATTTTAAATGGTCCTAAATTTCTGGGTGCCGTTTTATGTCGCTTGCTTTGAAAGTTTTTCTCATACACGGTTTGTCCTATTGAAAATTTATTTGCGTCGGTATTTTTCTTTCGGGTTGTGGTGATACGTTCCTTATCGTTATCTAATTTATCTTTTACCTTGTCGTAAGTTATTTTTAGTTTTTGTTTGTGGTCTTTCGCATATTGTTGATATACTTCCTTATTGTAGTGTATGTCATAGGGATTTCGTGAATCTGAATGTCTTAAGGTTAATTCTAAGGGTGTAAAATTTGTCGATGAGTGAATTGTGTTATTATAGGCGATTAGTGCGTATGACATTAAATTGGTTATATGTTCCTTTTTATAATTTATTCTTAATAATCGAATTTGTTCTAACAGGGTTAAATGTAGTCGTTCAATTAGTCCGTTTGATTCAGGGTGGTTTTCCGTTATGAAATGAATTTTTATTTTGTGTTCTAAAGTTCTAAAATGTTTTGTATTGTCTCATTTTTAAATTCGCTACCATTGTCTAGAGTTATTGATTCGGGTGTTCCATAAAATGTGAAATATTGTAAAAATCCTTGGGTCACGTCAATGCTATTTTTGGATGTGATTGGTATCGCTTGGCCTATTTTTGTGAATGCGTCTACAATTGTTAAATAGTTTTGCGCTTCTACTACTAGAGTATCGGCATGTAGTTTTTGAAATGGTTTGTCGGGTGTTTTGGTTAACATTAAGGGTATCTTTGGGGGTTTCCTATCGTATTTCGCTTTTTCACATAATTCACATTGGTTATTGAAATCTGTGGTCAAGTCCTTCATGTCTTTAAAATAATAACGTCTTACAAGTTGCTTTATTGTTTCCTTAATTCCACGATGGTTGGTTTTTCCTTCGTGTTGACTCCTAATTACATCTGTTGAGGAATAATTTGTTTGGACAGCATGTTTGACTGCCATTGGCTTATTTTCATTCTAATTTTAAGTTCTTATTAACTTGTGTGCCTGACTACGCCAAGCCAAGCTACTAGCGTTCTTGTTAGTATTTAATGTTTAATAATGTTTAATGAGGGAAACTACAGTCCACTTAATTATATAGTAGGTAGTGACTTTTTGATGGTTGCTAAAATAATATAATGTCAAGTTGAAAAACTAGTATAAGAACATTCCTGTCACTGTTTATGTTTTATATAATAAAAAGGATAATTAAATTGTGAACCAGCGTTTATTAAGGCATTACATAACACTAAAAATAAGTTTCACCAAGGAAAAATATACAACATCGTTTATTTCGTCAGGGTCGTCTAATGTTATTAATTTTCTAGTACATCTGATGAGTTCAGGGCCAGAGTTATTGAATAATTTAACGTATAATTCTGAAAATCTTTGGTATAAATGTTCGGTGTTGAAATAGAAATAAAATCTTTTTTTCTCGGGGGTGTATTCTTTTAGAATTTTAATTATTTGTTCCTCATTGTCATCTTTAGTTATTTGAATTTGGTATATCTTTTTGTTATCTACTTTTGTATATTTTACGGGATTTGGGTTATTTAAAACTTCGGTTATTGTAAATTGTTTGGGTTTCATATCGATTGCTTCGTTTAAAATTTTAATCGCGTTTTTAGGTTCTTCGTTTGGTGTCGAATGTATCGTGTCGATCTCGTCTGGATCTTCCCTTATTTCTGCTTTGTCTACGTTTCCTATAATGGATTCCGTTTCTAATGCATTGAGCTGGATTCTACTTAAAGCGTCTGCGTTGTTGTTATAAATTCCTTTTTTGTATATAATTTCGTAATCGTACTCTTCGAGTCTGATTCTCCATCGTTGTAATTTTGAATTCGGTTCTTTCAGTCTGCATAGCCATACTAATGGTCTATGATCGGTGTATATGTAAAACTTTTTTCCGTATAAGTAAGGTCTAAAATATTTTGTTGCCCAAATTATGGCTAATAATTCTTTTTCTATGGTGTTATATTTCTGTTCGGTTTCGTTTAGGGTTCTGGATGCGTAGCTGATGGGTTTATCGCTACCTACTTTTCCTTGGCTCAATACTGCGCCTAATGCTACATTCGATGCGTCTGTCGTCAGTATAAATGGATTTGAAAAGTCTGGGTATTCTAATACAGGATGATTTGTTAATGTGTTTTTAATTTTGTCTACGGCTTTAATGAATTCCGGGGTGTGTTCAATTTTGTTTCCCTTTTTTAAACAATTTGTCAGAGGTTTGGTTATCTGAGCGTAACCTTTAATGAATTTGCGGTAGTAACCACTAAGTCCTAGAAATCCTTTAATTTCTTTGGTTGTTTTTGGTAATGGGTAATTTAGAACTGCATTTGTTTTGTCTGGATTTGGCATTACTCCTTGGGGTGTTATTACATGTCCTAAAAATGATAGTTCTTTTTGTAAAAATTCACTTTTGTCTAATTGTACTTTAAAATGTGCTTGTCTTAGTCTTTCAAATATTTCTTTCAGTCTTTCTATGTGTTCTACCAATGATGTGGAATAAACTATGATGTCATCTAGGTACACAAGGCATTTTTCATTGTGTATTCCTCGTAGTATATTGTCCATGACTCTCTGGAAAGTAGCGGGTACGTTCTTTAATCCAAATGGAATTCGTTTGTACTCGTATTGTCCTCTAGGTGTGCTGAAGGCTGTTTTTGATATATCTTTTTCTTCCATTTCTACCTGATGGTATCCTGATGCTAGGTCTAACGTTGTAAAATATTGGCATTTGCCTAATTTGTCTAAAATTTCGGTAATATTTGGTAGTGGATATTTGTCATCTACCGTTTTTTCATTTAACTTTCTATAATCTATTACCATTCTGTACTTTCTCTTTCCGGTTGCGTCTAATTTCTTAGGTACTATTAACACGGGGCCGCTCCATGGTGAGTTGGAATGCTGGATTATGTCTTGGTCTAATAAGTCTGCTACTTGTCTGTCAGCTTCTTCTTGGCTTGCATGAGGTAGTCTATATGCTTTTGTAAAGAATGGTTTATTGTCTGTTAGCTCGATATTATGTTTTACTGTGTTGGTGAATGTTAATGGTATTCCTTCGCAATGGAATATGTCGCGGTTTCAAAATATAAGTTTTTAATTGCTCTTTCTTCTTCTTGATTGATATCGGTATTAAAGCGGATGTTAGTTAAATTTTCTCTTAACATTTTGTCATGTTCTATTGGGTTGTAATTGTTTTCTAAATTTTCGTCTATTTCCATTTCGTTAAAATTTAATTCTTCTACGTTAATTGGGTCTGTCAATGATAATTCTACGGGATAGTCGTTTGAATTTAGTATCGTTGTAGTTGCATAAATAACCTTTAATTGTACTAAAGCGGTTGGGTTTCTACTCCTTGTTGAAAAGTCATATGATTTATTATTCCTACTTTTTTGTTAGATTTTACTGGGATTTTTATTTTTCGTTCCGTTCGGGGTTCTATAGTGTATTTTTGTTCGATTTGTGTGTTTTGAAATTTAATGGGGATTTTTCCGTATTTCGTCCTTAATAAGCGATTTTTAATGTCAATGTTGGCTCCTAATTTTCTTAGAAGGTCCATTCCGATTAAGCCGTCATATCTGTCGTTAAATTCGAATACACAAAATTTATGTTTCATTTTAACATTAAATGTTCTCGGTAAGGGTATATTAGCTACGAATTGGTGTAGTATTGTTTGATGGGCTGTTTTAATTTTAAATGGTTCTCTTTCTACATAGGCTAAATAATGTTTTTTCACGGTTCTGGGGCTAATTAATGTTTTTGAGGATCCGGGGTCGATTAATAGTTTGAATTCGGCGTGGGGTATTTCTATGTATGGTAGTACTAAGTGATTTATGTTATTTAAGTTTAGTAAGTTTGGTCGTTTATGAATTGGTCCACTTGAAAATTTGAGTTCGAGTTTTCTCCGTCGTACTCCTCGTAAGTTTCGTATTGTTCGTCGCGTTCGTAAGTTTCTGCATGGTTTGATTCATTGTTCGTAGTTGTCTCAATGTAATTATTCTGGTCAGTGTCAAATTTTTCTACTTCTTGGTGAAATAGTTCTTCTGATGTAAAATTGCGTTTCTGGTGATGGTTTGGTCGGATATGTGTTATCTTTGTATTTTGTCTGGCGTTACCAGATGAGGTATCCATTGGTGATGGTTTATAATAATTATTAGGGTTGTTATGATTATTAGTCATTGGTGTATTTCTATTGGGGTTTGCGTTGAATGCTGGTCTTTGTTGGTTTAGGTTTTGATTAAATCTTGGTTGGAATGCGGGTTTCGTAAAAGTTGGGTTAAATGTTGGTTTTGGAAAATGTTTATATTGATTATTAAAATTTGTATTGTTGAAGCTTGGGTTATTAATTCGCGGTTGATTTGTTTGTGCGTTAAAGGGTGTGAATTTTTGTTGAGGGATTGCTTGTCTTGTGGCTTGTATAGTTTTTATTGGTGAATAACTTTTATTCGCGTTGGGGTTGTATAGTCTGTTGCGGTAATACATTACATTTTCTTCTTCTATTACTAGGTTTATAGCTTCTTCTAGATTTTAGGGTCGTTGGAATCTGATTTTATCCGATAGTCGTTCTGGTAAAGCGTTTATATACGTGTCCAGTGCCATTTCGTCATACATTTTTGTTTTTAAATGTCTAACGTTTTGATCGGGTTCTTCGATTTTTAATTTTGTTAGAATTAAACTTCTCACGTCTTGGCATTTCATCCCGAATTGATAGGGGGATTGGTTGTGTTCCATTCTGAGGTTTATTAGGTCTCGTACCAGGCATTTTATGTTACGTTGGTCTCCAAAATATGCAATTAGCAGTTGTTTAAATTCCTGCCATTCTTGTAAATCGTCCCTACTGGCGATTAAGGTTAGTGCCCTTCCGGTTAGTTTACTTATTATCAAGCGTATAAGCAATGAATTTCTTTCGTTATCTCCGGGTTTGTAGAAGGTTTTTAGGAACATTCCGGCTGCTCCAATAAAATTTACAAGATGCGCCTGCGTGCCATCAAATATCTGTATTGTTTCCAAATAAAGTCGCATGCCTGTGCTACTCATGTTGGTTAAGAGTTGTTTTCGATTTTGGGTAATTTCAAAAAAAATTTTTTTTTTAAATTGAGTTTTATTTTGCTATGTATATCGTTATTTTTGCTTTGGTTTTATTTATTTTCCGTTTGGATTGGATAATTTCGAATTTTGTAAAAATTAGAGTTGATTTTGCTATTTGAAACGTTAATTTTGGTTTGGTTTTATTAATTTTTCTTTTAGATTGGATAATTTCAAATTTTGTAAAAATTGAGGTTGGTTTTGCTATTTGTAATGTTAATTTTGCTTTGGTTTTATTAATTTTCCTTTTAGATTGGATAATTTTAAATTTTGTAAAAATTGGGGTTGGTTTTGCTATTTGTGATGTTAATTTTGCTTTGGTTTTATTAATTTTCTTTTTAGATTGGATAATTTGAAATTTTGTAAAAATTGGGGTTGATTTTTGTTATTTGAAACGTTATTTTTGGTTTAAATTTTTTAATTTTTTATTTAGGTTCGGTAAATTCAAATTTTGTAAAAATTGAGATTAATTTCTCTATTTTTAGCGTTATTTTGGGTTTGGATTTGTTAATCTTCAGTTTAGACTGCGTCGGGTTATTTTTAGAATAGTAATTGCTGTTACTTGTGCTTAGTTACACAGTGCGGTAATGAATGTGTTGGATTTATACTTGATAATGTTGATTTAATTACCGTAGTCTTGAATTTGCCTGTTTCTATCGCGCGGTTTTTAATTTGTCTCGAGTTTCTGTTTTTTGATGAATAGTTTCTCGCGGTATTTACTTTGCTTTGTGTTAGTTCAGTTCTGTTAATTTGCAATTATATCGGTTTTAATTGAGTTGCATAAACGTTTAGTTCGTCGGTCTTGTATTCTAAATTTAGCTTGCAGGTTAATTACTTACTCGTACTTTATCGTTGTAATTTAATCACTTAAGTTATGTCTCTTAAAGGTGTAGTCACGTTTCTTGGTAATTACGTGCGTGCTGAATAGCATATGACTATACTTGTTGAGGTAATTAACACTTACAAGTGTTTGTTTTCAGTTTATAGGAATTAAATACTTCGCTTCTGTAATTGCTAACTGCTTGGCATAAATGTTACGTCTGTTTATTTTTAGATATCTCGGTATTCAATCATAATGCTTGTTTGTAATTGAATCTCTCGTAATGTAGGTTTTAAACGTCTGAATTATAGCTTTGTATGATGACCGTTTAACTTTACTCAGTATTTGTACTGGGATAATGCGATGAAGAGTAATTTTAATTAAAAACGTTTAGCTTTTATTTCGTATTTGTACTAATGCAATTTATTTATAGAATACTGTGGTGTAATTTCATGCGCTTTTATTATTCCGTGATGGATTTAATTACTTATAATGCTGCTTTAGTTCTGAAAGTTATTGTTTTAATTGCGATTTCTCTGCGGTTTTTAAGTGTGTAATAAATTATGCTTCTTTCGCGAACTTTGCTTATCTTCGGATGGCGTTTTAGGTTACGGTTATTGCAGAGTGTTTTTGCTGTAATTTATACAGTATTATAGAGGTCAATGGTTTAAATAATTGTTCCGAAATTGCTTGTTTGAAGAAGTACCTTTAGCTTTGGAGTTAATTTGCGTTTTGTCTTTTAGTTTACCGGATTAAAACGTGCGTTTGAATCGCGCTAGTTAATGTTTCTTATTTTGGTATTAGTGGATGTGCGTCCGTTATTTTTGGTTTATTTTTGAGTTTGTTCTAATAATTGTGGTAAGAATCTTTTAAATATCAAGTCTCTTTTGCTTTTAAAAGAACATCTCTTTAAACATTCGTCTCATAAAATACTAATAAATGGTAATCAAATAATAAAATAATAAACTAGCATATATCAATTATAGTTTGTGAGATCAATTGGTATAAATGGAATGAACTTACATTAATTTCTTCATCTGTTTCTTTTGTGGGCTCGATCGATGCTGTATCTTGTCCACGTTGGTTTGTTGTTGGATTTAGACCATTTTTGTTCTTCCTCCAACCTGGTTTGGGTTCTGTCAAAATTGCGAATTAAAATTCTTGGTCACCAATCTTCCGATTTTTGGATTTTTAGTGCCCTTTTGACATCCGTTACGACTGCGCCAGTTAAGGTTTGGGCCTTTGGAGCTGTGTTTTTAAAAAACAATTCGAAACACTTAACAAATTTATTTTTACTTAAAACAGAAATTACAGTGAAATTTAGAATAACTTGTACATAGTAACTTTAATAAAAAAATAATTAATTGTACTGGGCGAGTAGTCTAGGTAGACAACAATGCAAAAGCTGTAATACTCAGACTGACTGCCGGGCCTTGAGCTCCCGGGCTTTTATAATAACCTGCCCCTCACACGGCTGTGGGAACTTGCAGATCTCATGTCTGCGTTTCTCTTAATTGTACACTTTATTACAATGTTACAATCTTAATTCTAAGTAATTGCGGTATGTTAACCGCTTGTGACCTGCCACCTGCAGTATCACTGACCTCTCGGATGCAAAGTTGCATTCCGTTCTTATGAACTGTCGATAACCTCTCTGGGTTATCCTTGTTTTACAATGTTGCAATGAACTTATACTTTATTTAACAATTTCTAATAATTCCTATTAGATTCAATATATTTAATACATATAGATAATTGGGGGATACATAACTCGCGCAGTGCTCCAAAGGTATTGAAGCGGGCTATTATTAACGCATTCACCAATTTTAAATAAGTAATAACAAAAGCCTTTATTAGTCACTATTCACAAGTCTAATTACCAGTATGTGCCTTATTTATAGACGTTTTCAGTACAATTAACAATGAAGCACTATCACACTAATGTTATTTACAAGCACTAATATCTTCTTAAACTACATCCTTAACCATGAGTCCTCATAACAACACTAGCACTACTACAATTTATCTATTACCCTTTTGTCTATTTATGTACAAGCTGGAGGTACAATATGCACGTTCACAAAACTCGAATTTATATTTACTATAGGACTTTCAAAACGTAATGACCAGTTAACTATACTCGAGATAATTTATATACTACATTTTGATATAGACTAACTAACTCCATTCATCACCGATCTTATATATACCCTATAATTAAATAGATGACTCATATTCTACTGCTTGCTGGAACTTTCAGGACTTCTGTAGAAAATACCTTAGGTTGTGCAGTTTGTGATTTAACGGGTTGCCTAATAGTTCGTAACACTGACCCCTCTACAACCAATACGTCCCGTAACTGCAGAAACCCCTTGACAATTCGATGACTGATGACAATATCGGCAGCTATCTCCTCTGGTGCATCCACCACGTCATTGGAAATAACAGCCAACACTCTTTTCTTGGTCTTGGTAGGCAACCAGTTGATAGCAACAAACAAGGACCTGGACGTTGGTTCCCTGGAAAATTACTTCTAGCATATTTCGGACTATCCTCCAATCTAAGCGATCCAGTCCACAGCCTAACTTGGGCTCCGCTAGTCTCGTCACCCCATTCTCCATCATCTGAACCTTAAGATACAGCAAATCCTCCTATAAATGTCTATTACTAGGTCTCTGCTAAGAAGAATTTTTGGTGACCAGATAGTAAACAACGATTTCCATTCTGAAGAACCAAAGCTTTTTGTACAATTGGCTGCTGTTGTACTAATTTATCCACACATCTAAACTTTGTCTTGAAAACAACAGCTATTGCTCTTGATATTTCCAGATCTTGAGCTACGCAATGTGCAAGGGAATACTTTTCTGGTGCTCTAAACAAATCCTGCTCTTTTTCAATAACTACGTCAAATCTCGCCTTAGCGGAACCACCAAGCGCCGCCATGAGACTCTCAAAATCTGCATTTGGCTCATGATTAATAACTCTTCGAACACCATTTTCATTACTCTAGTCTTCCTGGTTGTTGCCAGTATAGGATGTTAAACGGTTAAGGTGTACCACGTTCGGCTTACCACGGGGAGATCTTCTGATTCGGTACACTACATCATTAATTCTTTTTAACATTTCGTACCTTCCCATTGTCTTTGTAATTTTGGCGACAATCCACGCTTTCTTTGTGGATTGTACAAACCCGCTAATTTTCCAGGTTAATAACCACTTTCTTGTGCTCTCATGTCATATTATATTTGATTCGATCACTTGCTGCCTAGATATTCTTTCGAACGTTTTCGTGAATGTTATTTGATCTTTCACGAAGCTTGCTAACGTAATCTTCACCTGCGATCTCTTCTCCAGGTTTAAATCCAAACTGAAGATCACATGGTAGCCGCAATTTACGTCCTGACATCGCGCAAGCGGAGAGTATCCTGTACTATCATATACCGAAGATCGGTACGTAAGTAGGAACAAATGTAAATATTGGTCCCAGTCTCGTTGATGTTTAAAGACAACTTTGGCTAGGTACTTTCCTAACGTCCTGTTCATTCTTTCAACCATTCCATCTAATTGAGGATGAAGTGGCGTGGTTCTAGTCTTCCTTATCCCAAGATGCTTGCAGACTTTCTGAAACAACACTGATTCGAAGTTCCGACCTTGATCGGAGTGTAATTCCAACGGAACTCCAAAGCGACAAAACAACTCCCTCACTAGTACATCTGCGAACGTCTAGGCTTCTTGGTTAGGGATAGCACACGCCTGCGGCCATTTGGTAACATAAACCATTGCAACCAAGGTGTATTTATTTCCTTTCTCTGATTTAGGAAACGGGCCAGCTATATCAATCACCACCCACTCAAAAGGATTACCCACGTTATACTGTCTCACTGATGCTATCCGTTTTGTGAAGGGGCCATTTCCACAGGCACATAACTTACATTTCCGGCACCACTCCTTCACATCTGCTTTGCAGTTCACCCAATAGAATCTTTCTCTCACTCTTTCAAGAGTTCTTTTCAAGCTAAAGTGCCTTCCGGAAATACCATCGTGTAAGTGCTGCAATACTTCCGGCTCCTACTTAAAATACTAATTTTTTTCCCAAGCTAGACGTTGTCCTCTACTTTCTACTGAATAATACGTACAATTCGGCGTCATTCTCCTGGTTTTCTCGTATTTTTTTGGGTTGCCAAGTATCATCGATTATCGTCATTCTATGGATTGTAACAATTTTATTTCTTGGTTATTAAATCCATCCATAAAAGTGCAAAGTTATAAAACGCTTTTATTAAAATTATAAGTAAAATACATTTAACAACTTTGGTAATACGCTAAAGCTGTATCTATATGTAGCATTCTATGTATAGTCAAATATCTGTGCCTTCGATAACTGTTCGCAGGCGCGTTTTGGTTGAAAGCCCCCACCTGGGACACGCCGTCGTCCGAGTGAGCGTGATAACCAGTCGGCCATGCGAGATTGTTGAGTCAAAATGTACGATTGGAAGCAGGCCGCCAATTTGCGGTTACATTTTAAGCAGTCGAGACCCATCTTTAAATAGCGGTTGGTATCCTACGAACGTTATTTAATTTGTTTAATTGAGATATTTTATTTAGCGCGCAAATAACCACAATAAAAGCAACTTTGAAAACAACTATTCCAACCACTGATGTTAAAACCACTTTGTATTACAGTCTGTAGAAAGCAACTTTGATGATGGAAAATTTGAATAATTTATAGAAGACCATTTTAGTACACAACGTTAGGATGTTATTTGATAAGGCAGCGGGATTCAACATATTGCAGCAGCTGACGGGTGTATGGTGATTACGTTTGATATTACAACACCTTTTCACAGCTACAAAACGCAGTTTTGGTTCGTAGATAACTTTAAGTAATTTTTCGTGTTTCAAGTTAGAAACACGCTATTTTGTTTAGTGCATAAAAGCACGAATAATATAAAATTGAGATTATTTGTTGAACTGGAAGTATCCAGTGTTAAAATTATAATTCACAATTTTTAATGGTTTAAGAAACCATACACGTGGTTCATTTTGTACTGTTAGTAACAGCGACAGGTGTTATTGACGTCACTTGTTTGTCTGCAATATACTGCTGACACATGTGTTCTAGAAAACATATGCTTCGAACAGCGTTTGCCCAAGTTGAGTAAACAAGAATATTTTTGTGATCTGCCTTTTATATTAGAAATTGAAACTAACACAAATAATTTAGATAAGGAAACTTGAGTAACTATGTTTTAATTTGTAACCCTCTCGAACAGATCTGCACGGCTCGGACCTTTTTTTTGTAACAAGTTCACACTAAGTTTTAAAATGTTTGATTATTAACTATTTTGATAAATCTTAATTTAAAACCCATGAACTCATTTAATTATTTATGAAATTTTGTTGCATTGAATTTTGTTTTACAAGAGAATCTTTTGAGTAAATTATTGGTTCAAGATTAAAGTTTTTTTATTTTGATCAAATATGGTCAAACCTAACTACAGGAAACTAATATCCTTAAGAGTGGAATTTTGATGTCAACTTATATAGGAGATATTTTTTTTAATATTTCTTTAGGTATGCTTGTGGGACACAAATAGTGTTCCACCCTTTTATTAAGCTAATTATTGCAATTTCTTACAGAAGCAGCGTCTTATTCAGTTAAGACGCGTTTTTGTCACTGAAGGCGATTTTTTTCTTTGGGTTTCCACGTCCGCCCCTAGAAATATACTACGCAATTATCATAAATAAGTCAGGACTTGGTGGCGCCTATTTGTTTTGGATTAAGTTCAACTTACAATCAAAATTCGACTTACCACCCCATTTCTCATAGCTCTACCCAAGGAATAGACCCCTAGTTATGTCGGAAGACTTCGTTACACTTGCTCATAACGTGAGGCCAGCTATATATAAGAAAAATTAGTTTCACTGGCTTCCAATAAACGTAGGGCAGGTGCCTCAAAAAACAATATTCGTTTCACTGGTGCTGGCAACGGCTAGGCACTAGAGAAATATACGTTTCAGGATGACACTTATCTTCTCTTCTATCTTGGAGCAATAATTGCAGCCTACCGTACAAGATCTCTTTGAAAGAGCGTCTGCATTCCGATAGCTAGTCCCTACTCGATGTTCTGTGTCAAAGTCATAATCCTGCAGCCGTTCTATCCAGTTTGCAACTTGCCCTTTAGGATTTCGAAACTGCAGTAACCATTTTAGTGCAGCATGGTCTGTTCTTAACAGGAATTTACGACCGTATAAGTACTTATAAAGATGCTCTCCGAATTTGACGACGGCCAACAGCTTCCTTCTTCTCACACAATAGTTCCTTTCTGGTCGCAACAAGACCTTGTTTTTTCTTGTCCGTCCTGCACTTAAGAAAGAACGTTTGCTATAACTGTGTTACTGGCATCGGTATCCAACACAAATTTCCCCTCCATCCGTGGATAACTCAGAATTGGTGCTGTAACTAGTAACAGTTTTAGTTGTTCAATTATATTCTTGTCCATCTTCGGTTAATTTCGTAAACGGTTTGGCAATGTTCGCAATCCCTAGTATAAAACGTCGGTAATATGTACACAATCCTAGAAAACTGCGTAGTTGGTGTATATCTGCTGGTGTAGGCCACTCTTGTACCGTTTTTATCTAGTCAGAGTCGGCTCTTATTCCGATCTCCGAAACCACATGCCCTAGGTATTTTACCTCTTTTCCAAATAGGTGACATTTCTTAGGGTTCAAGGTAAGGTTTGTCCCGCGTAATCTATCTTCTCTAGGTTCTAAAAGTGTTCTTCAAAAGACCCGTTTAACACTACCACGTCGTCTAGGTACACCAGACACGTTTTCCAGGATCTATCAAACGTTCAAAAGTAGCAGGACCATTGCATAATCTCAGAGGCATGACTTTGAACTGATATAATCCAGTTCCAATTGTAAACGCAGTTTTTTCTTTATCGTTTGGCTTGAAGCTTACCTGCCAGTATCCGCTTTTCAAGTCCAAGGTTAAAAACCATTTAGATTTGGATAGAGTATCCAAGATGTCATCAATTCTGGGCAAAGGATAGCTGCCTTTCCTGTGACATTGTTTAGGCGCCGGAAGTCTACACAAAACCTTGTCGACCTATCCTTTTTCTTGACAAGCACAACCGGGGATGCCCATGGACTATCCAACAGTTCAATCACTCCCTGTTTTTCCATATTCGTGATAATTTGCTCGGCTTCCTTACGTTTTGCCAAAGGAAGCCGCCTGGGATGTTGTCGTATCGATTGCGCATCTCCAGTATTAATCTTGTGTTGCGCAACATTCGTCCTTTTTTTTCTCACCATCATCCAGTGCAAACACACCTCGATATCGTCCGATCAATTCTTTTAACTTGCCCAGTTGGTCGCCGTTTAATTCTTGACACGAAGGTATCAACATATCTAGCAATTTCTGTGAGCAACCGTTGGCTGGATTGTCTTTGTGTCATCCACGCAACGTTTATGGCATACCGGAACGCAACTGCCCACAATTTAGGGTCACCGTATGCGGATTAATGTTTAGTACCCTTAGTGGTATCATATTTTGAGACTTTAGCAGTGTTCTTCCAATCAGTAATCCATCCTGACCTATTCCCGATTCAGTTGCTTCCATTATGCACACCTGCCCTTCCCGGAGCGTACCATCCGTGCATCCCATCACGATCATTTCCGTCTTCTCGGGTATTTTCGTATCACAAATCATTCGGACTTGCATCGTATGATTACTCGTCCCTTGAAATGGAATCTCATCATCTCATCTCATCTACCCGAAGCACATTTTCTTTCGCGTTCTTATGAAACCCATATTCTCTTACAAGATCCATTCCCAAGATCACTTTTTCTGTAATTTCAGCTACCAACAACCGATGATTAATTAGTTTGTCTCCAATTGCCAACGTAACGGCAGTCTCTCCGTGAGTAGAAATTTTCTCACCACTTGCCGTTCGAAGACATACCAATGCAGGTAGCACTTTTCCACGACCAACCAAATCTAGTTTCACAATAGTCGTTGTAGCTCCTATATCCACGAGTACTCGAACCACACTACCATTAATTCGACCATCGATATAAATGCTGTCCAGACTTTTCCCATCAACGATGCAGCACGGATGATAATCTCCCGGGTATTACGTTGTGCTGTCGACGTTCGCTACCTTACGTCGATTTGCTTTAGTTTCTCCTGCTGCCCAACCGGCTGTTTTTTTGGTTGAGTACAGCGTCTCTGTACATGACCAACTTCACCGCAGCTCCAGCATCGCAAACCCCATCTCCGCCGTCGTCGTCTTTCCAGCCTTTTTGTCACACGGTTCATTACTTCTTCCATGCTGTTTTGCGATTGGCCAGGTTCTTCTAAGGCAGACCAAACTTTGTGACTCACCCTGTGTGATATCTGCTTAAATGCTTCAAATTCCAGCGCATGAGCCAGTGCGTCATTTAACATTTTTGGCCGTGCTAATCTTAGTGCTTGCTGTATTTTGCCATCTTTAACGCCATCCACAAATGTTTGAACAGTCAGTTGTTCGAGGAAGCTATCTGGTGCTGTTGGGTATGCTAATCTAACTAATCTGTAAATATCAGCTTTGAATTCTTGCGGACTTTCATTTGTCTTTTGCGAGCGGTTCTTAACTTGTGCATGGTTAACTTGTTGAACGTGAGCGTGTCCATATCTCATCTCAAGCTTCTATGTTAAGAGGCCGTAATCATTATGCTGGTGATCGGGAATCGTTTGCAAGATGTTAAAGCTTCCCGCCGTATGGCCACTATTAAAGAGAGGTCTTTTCTTTGTTACACCAACCGTTGGCTATTGCAGCAAATTCAAATTGTTTCAAATAAGTCGGCCAAGATGTTTTACCATCGAATGTGGGTGGTTTCACTCTAAATTTTTTACGGTATTGACTCGCTTCCTTCCATGCTTTTTATTTCTGGGATGTTCTGATTTACAACTTGATTTACTAATTCAAGTGGTCGCGTTGTCAGTGAAATCATTTGTTCTTGCAGTCTCATCAAATCTTCTTTCATTTTTACCAATTTACTGTCCAACTTTTGCACAAATACTTTTACCTGTTTAGTAACATCTTCTTTCAATGCAATGGAGCTTTCCATTACTCTTTGTTTTAACGTGGCTGTCTTTTCATTCTTATCTTCCATTTTCACAGCATTTTCACTAAACCTTTCTTCCATTTTCTTAGCATTTTCACTTAACTTTTCTTCCATTTTCTCAACCTTTTTACTTTCCTTTTCATCCATTTTCTCAGCATTTTCACTTAATCTTTCTTCCATTTTCTTAGCATTTTTACTTAACTTTTCCAAAAGGGTTGATTCGAGTTCAACTGACTTCACCACGTTTTCACTAAGTGTCACTTTTAGTTTAGCCGACCCCTCTTCTATTTTCTCAGCATTTTCACTTAACTTTTCTTCCATTTGTGTAGCATTTTTACCAAACTTTTCTTCCATACCAGATTTAAAATCCTTAAGGAAATTCATTAACGTTTCTGCGTCAATTTTACATCGGCTTCTTGTAACAGGCATATACAAACTACTCAAATGTCTCTAGATTTGTGTTCTTTTAATTAATCACTATACATCCAACACAGCCTGACACCAGTGTAGCGGGCTACTAGTACCAGGTTTCGCTAATTTAAAACAAGTAATAACAAGGGTCTTTATTACTCACTGTTCACAAGTCTAATTAACAGTATATAGACGTTTTCAGTTCAATTAACAATGAAGCACTATCACGCTAATGTTATTTACAAGCACTAATATCTTCTTAAACTAAATTCTTAACCATGAGTCTTCTTAACAACACTAGCACTACTACAATTGATCTATTACCCTTTTGTCTATAATATGCACGTTCGCATAACACAAATTTGTATTTACTATAGGACCTTCAAAACGTAATAACCAACCAACTATACACGAGATGTTTTATATACGACATTTTGATATAAACTAACTAACTTTACTCATCACCAATTATTATATATATATATATATATATATATATATATATATGTATATATATATTGTAGTGGTTTTAAAAGGGTTAAATTTAGGTATAAAGCAATGCAATTTCAAACACCCTGTATAGAGGAAACAACCAACTTTAACGTGCGAAATTTACTTCATTTAGTTAATTTAAAGTAACAAGGATTACCATAATTTTACAATTAGTGATTAAAATTTAGTTAGGTTCGTAAAGAAATAAATTGTATAAGCCAATGGAAGTTATTAATTAATTTAATTGAGTTTAATTGAAAGAGTTATAACGTCTAATACGCATAAGAGCATGAAAAATCGTTAATACCAAGGCGAAACGCTTTACTAACAAACAAACATGTCGAATATAGGAAATACCTTGAAACGCAAACTCCTAGAAATGTTATTGTAAAACGTTCGTTAATTAGGCACAGGTGCACGTTTTGAAAGGTCAACTTCTCCTTATTTGTGTATATAAAAGACAAGATTCGAGGTATATTGTGCAAACGGTTGGATATTTCGCATAAATGCTAATCAAAGGTTTTCTTAAAGCGCAGAAGGAATGGACAATCAATGATATGCTTCGGAATGAGACAGGCATAATAACATTTCACTTCGAAACGCACGTATTCAGTCCACGTGGGTTAGATAGCACGCAGACAGTAATATCGATTTTCTACCACTCAAACAAGGTTAGAAGGAAACGCCTAATATGCATAAGAGAGGAATAGAGTTAATATAGGCGGGGTTATTAAGATGTCACTGAAAGTATCATTGGTCTAAATAGTTAGTTGTAAAACAGACGAACACGGGGAAATTGAATGCGGGTTTTTCGGAAAATATCGTATCAACGAGCTAAATTTCAAAGATTTTGAAAACGATTATACCAAAATTTGAAGAACGAATTAGTGTATTAAGTATTTTGTGTTAGGAGGGTTTGGAGAGGTTACACTTAGAATCGTATATATAGGAGAGAAGAGTTATTAACGTTCTCTTTTAACTTCGCTGTTTTGACTTCGTTGATTTGCGTTGCTTACTACGTACAGAAATCTACTAACGTGCTTGTAAGTATTTAAAATTTATAAATTGAATAGTACAGTGTTGGCCTCATAGTTTAAAACGCGGAAAGTATCGAGTTTAATTTTAACAGAGGTGCAACAGATATTTTAACAAGCTCGTAAAGTAAAGTAAAGTAACGTAAATTAAATTATGCAATAACAAAAAAAAAAGTGTAATATATTTGGATTTGGATGGATCTTGAATGAATAGCATGCGGCACAACTTAGATGGTGTTCATTTATAAATAGCTGGAGGCGACAAGCAGAGCAAAACAACGAGACCGAGGGTGCCAGAACTTAATTTCATCGTCAACGGAGTAGAGATCTTCAAGAAATTCCAGGTAACGCTTTAGAATTTGCTGTTTTTTTATAAACTATGAAAATTATTGTGTTGTGTGAGAGTGAACTTTGATGGTATTTTGCATTATTTTGCATATTGAAAATAATGCGTATAACTAGCTTTTATTATGGTATTTGAATATAAATCTAAAGGTGTATATAAAGCTTATTAACATTCCTTATGAATTTAAAATTTTATTGTTAAGACTACATGGGTTTTTTGTGTTTGTAGTAAGAGTATGCCAAGTAAAAGCATACATTAATAAAATAAACTGGGTTATCATGAGCTCACCATACTCCAGAGTGTACTAATTAGAAATAACTATAAATTTGAAAAAAAAATAAGGTATTATTCAGGGCCCATTTACTCCTGTTACATTCAATGTGTTTGATATTTCAATTTAAAATCCTGGACTTTACAAAGATAAAATTTATTGAGGTGTAACTTGAGCACCGAAATGTAAATAATCTTAAATTATTATTTGTGAACCTCGCGCCAGAGAAAAAAAAAACATTCGAGCCCCAACGTTGGGCCGTCATAAGATTGCCGTCTATCTCTGGATAAATGCCTCACCAACAAAAATATTTTCGAAAATTTTATTAAATTTTCAAAACTCGAAAATTTCACCAAAAATAAAAATTCAAAAAAAAATAAATTTCTTACCCGTTTTCCTCTCTTCCTCGGTTGAATTGCTTTCTTCAACTGCTTCCGGCTAGCTCAGTTGGACCTCTTCTTGGATATCTAGATTCACTCTCATATTCTATCGTTCACGCACACTCCCAATAAAACCACAAAATACAACAAACATACAATCTTTTATTTTTCACTATTTACAAACAAAATTCAATATTATCCACATTTCAGTGATCAAGTTACACCTCAATAAATCCTATTTTGTAATGTCCTGTATTTTAATTTAAATTATCAAACACATAGAATGTACCCGGAGTAAATGGGCCCTGAAAATATACCTTATTTCTCATTTTTTCTCTAGAATTTATTTTAAATCTATGTAAACTCTAGAGTATGGTGAGCTCATGATAACCCAGTTAATTGTGAATAATGTATGCCCTTATACTTTGCATACTCTTACAACAAACTAACAAAAAAAACAACCCATGTACTCTTCACAAAATTTAACTTCCTGATGGAACGTTAATAAGCTTTATATACACCTTCAGATTTCAATTTAAATACCATAATAAAGTTAGTTATACGTATTATATTCAATACGCAAAGAATGCACAATACCTTTAAAATCACTCTCATACGTCACCCAATATTCATAGTTTCATAGTTTATAACAACACAATTTCAAGGCGTTACCTGGAATTTCTAGAAGATCTATGCTCCGTTGACGAAGCCGTGTATTTGCTTCTCTCTGCTCTGTAGGCTGCTTCTAGCTATTAGTAGAAAAACCCCATTTACGGTGAGCTGCTTGCACTGCCTCCTCGGTGTATCCAATTTCCAAATCCAAATTAATTATACTTCTTTCATAATTATTTAATTTAATCCGCTTTACATAACGTCACTACACGAGTTTGCTAAAGAAATATAGGTGATAGCTCAATAAATTCTAAACTCGGCACCAGTCGCGTGCAAATTATGAGGCTAACACCGTGCAGTATAATTTAGAATAATTTTATTATACTTACAAACTCGTGGTAGCTTTCATACGTCGTCTGAAGCAATCGAAAAATTAAGGGCGTTCATTATGTTTTTGAAAAGTATTTATACAATTTATGCTGCCACCTCCTGGTCGCATTTCATCCGAAATCCTTCATCTACAACAACACGTTCTTAAAATTTTGCTCAACCGATTTCTAAGTCCGCGAATATCAGTGTACCGTTACGATCTTTTCTGAAAATTAATATCCAATATTCCCGTGTCTGGTCTGATGTGCGACTAACGATATCGACCAATAGACTGTGCATTGACGTTTCACAAATCCCTCCTATACTAACGTTGTCCCTTGCTTATGCATATTTTACGTCTCTTTCTCAACTTGCTTGAATGGTAGAAATCGATATTCCAGACCATCTGCTATCTAACCCACGTGGACCCCAAACTTACGTGCTTTAAATAACCGCTCATTAGTGTTTCATGCGAAACCATCCGACCGTTTGTACAATCCTTCGAATCCTTGTTTGTTATCTACAAAATAAATGGAACTTGACATTTAAAATTCTGCAGGTGTTTAATCTTAACGAGCGTTTTAAATAACACTTCTACGAGTTGGATTTTCCACGTATTTCAACCCCACCGATATATTTGTTGTTTAGCAACGAGTTTCACCTTGGTATTATTGGATTTTTACACGCTTTTATGCATATTATACGTAAATAACCGTTCAATTAAACTCAATTAAATTAATAAATTAATTGCATTGGCTTCTAACATTCTTTTCTTTACAAACCTCACTAAATATTATTCATTATTGTATGAACTAACTGGAATAAATTTCGCAAATAAATTTTGGTTGTTTCCTTTATACAGGGTGTTTGAAATTACTTTGTTTATACGTAGATTTAGCCCTTTAAAACCACTATTATATAGACGACTCATATTCTACTGTTTGTTGGAACGTTCGAGACTTCTGTAGAATATACCTTCGGTTGTGTCACTTGCGTGTTTGACGGGTTGTCTAATAGTTCGTAACAGTATATTTACACAAATGTTAAAAAAATATACGCAGCTACAAACTGCTCTCTGTGTAATTGTACGATTAACTCCCTCCACTAACTCCACCAATAACAGCGCTTAAACTGGTGTTAGGTTAATCATTCTTAAATATGTTGCAGCTGCTTAGTTCAGTATAGTTTGTTATACGCATTGTTTATACATACTTTATGGCGAAAAAACGTTCTGTAGAGCTAACTGATGTAGAAATAGCAGATATTTTGTAAAATAGCGCCTTCGAATACGAAGATTTTTCGCTATCTGAAAATGATTGTGAGTGAGATGAAGCTGAAAACGATGTACCGCCATGCACGCCGCTGTCTACCGATAGCAATCAACAATCTGCAGAACCATCGGCTGAGTTTGATCCCTCGGGTTTCAATTCGGAGGTTGAGTCTATTGTTGGACCTGCTCGGTGTTTCAAAAAGGTAAAACCAAATGATTTAATTTGGTCAAACTCAGACTTGGATCCGAAAATTAATGAGTTTGATAATAATGACTCCGGTTGCAAAGCGCTCAATTTGGATTCTGCGTCTACGCTTTGGGACTGCTTTTGAGTGTTTTTTGATAGTGAAATAGTTGAATTTAATGCAGAACAGTGCAATTTGTACTATGGTCACATTTCAGAGATTGCGCCCGATAACTCAAGACTTAAACGTTGGAAAGAAACAACAAGCGACGAGATATGTTGATTTCTGGCAGTAAGTATGCTAATGGCACAGGTGAAAAACATAATATTCATAGTTATTGGAACAATGATCTACTAATATCTACTCCTTTTTTTATCAAATAAAGTCAAGAGATGTATTGATGAGAGTTTGTTGCTTTTTAATTGCCGACTATTTTTCAAACAATATATACCGTCAAAGCGGCACAGATTTGGCATAAAATTTGTTATGCTCTGTGATTGCGAAACTGGGTATGTTCTCGGAACTAAATCCGGAAGCATACTTTGATAATAAAAATTTTGGAACACTTGGACGGGTCGTTCTGACTTTAATTGAACGATATATTGGGAAAGGCCATACACTGTACGTAGATAATTGGTATACAAGTTCGACTCTTTTCACATATTTGCATTTAAAAATACGAACGCTTGTGGAACTGTAAAGCGAACTCGCAAGATTATACCAAAGCTATCCAAGAAACCAGTTAAACGAGCGTTGCAGTACAAATCTACGGATAAACTTTTGGCCATAAAGTGGCAAGACAGGCGCGAAGTTTATATGTTATCAACTATTCATAACAGTGAAGTCGTGGATACTGGAAAGCAAGACTCAAAAACTTACGAAGCAATGAGAAAACCGCAATGCGTGTTGGATTACAACGACCACATGGGTGCCATTGACAAGTGTGATATGATGCTCAGCACAATGGAATGCGTCAGGAAATCTGCCAAATGGTATAAGAAGTCCTTCTTTCATTTGGTGGATTTAGCAATGATAAATGCCTTTGCTTTGTACAAAACTCAGACTGGAAAAAACATCCCATTGGCTGAATTTCAAAAGCAGCTGATCAAGTAAATTTTAAAGAAATATCACCAACCTACAGCTGACCATCGTCAGGGTAGAAAATCGTCAGATGGAGACAATTCATTGCGGCTAACTGCACGGCACTTTATATCTCTTGTGTCAGGGACAAAAAATGCAAATGCTCAACGGAGGAGTGTTGTCTGTGCTAAACGTAAGGAAAGACGTGACACCCGATACGTGAACATTCCGTGCAATGCATCTTTTTGCGTGTCATGTTTAAAGTAAGGGTTATTCATTTGTTTTTGGTATAACATAATACTTTTTTTGGTTTTTTTGTATTCTTGTTTAGAAATGTAAGTTTTTTTAAGTTACTTCTTGTGTTGTATATATTTGCTTATGCAAAATATGCTCAAAACTACAATAACAAGACTGATTTTTTAACTACAGCATTTAATTTTTATCGCTGCTTTGTCGCATTCACTGCTCCAGATGTATAAAAACGCAGAGTGTCAAAAATTGGCGCATATCAGAAGTATTCGTGTAAGATACATGCGCAGTGAAAGGGTTAAATGTAAGTTCACCGTAGTAGTGAGGTAAGGCCGGTCCTAATTCAAAACGTGCTCACACGTATTTTACATATGTAAAATACACGTGCACCGTTTTGAATTAGGACCGGCCTTATATACTTTCAATGTAAAATAGTTGTGAAAACATGAATTAAGACCGGCCTTGTATACTTTCAATGTAAAATACTTGTGGGCACGTTTTGAATTAGGATCGGCTTTATATTACTTTCAATGGAACATACATACTTCAAAACACACACACACGTATGTTGAAAAATGTAAGTGCAGAGAAAATGTGTGTAGCTGTTTTGAATTTGGTTTTCTAGCGAGAAGTTTTAAAGTATGCCAGATGCAAAATATTGCATTCAAGTCAATTGCGTTTAATTAAAGTGGATTCTGATTTATGTTTTTTACTTATGTTTAGAGGCTGCAAATACACATGGGCCGGATTCAATTCAAAATGTGTGTTCACTCTTGTAATAGGTTGAAAAGTGGGTTGGCAAAGTACGCAGATGGTGGTAATCTGCTATATAAGGAGATTGCTCCTAATATTAATTTAATTAGTCAAAGAAAAGCAATATGTATTTTAATACTCTTAATAAAACCACATTTCGCAAACCTTATGTAAATTCAAAAGATCTTGTAGTGAATAAGAGGTTTGAAGTTTTAAAAGTGGAAACAATCAAGACAAAACATGGCGAAAGAGTATTAGTGGAAACAGAAGAGTTAAAGAATATATTGCCATTGAGATATTTTGAATACCTTCAAGCACATGGAGTGAAACAATTAAATGAAAGTATTGGCTCGAACAAACACGTATACATAACTAGTAAGGGATCGATGGGTCTAACTGTCAACATAGAATTTTCAGAATAATATGTCACTAATCTAAGAAATTAGTTTATTATTATAATAATATACATCTTGTTCTTTACTGTTTATTTTATTATAACACATCTAATTCGATTGTATAAAGAATGATGTATTTAATTAAAGTGGGTTCTGATTTATGTGTGTTTTACTCTGAGGTTACTACCTTGTTTAGAGAAAGTCTTGTTTCAAAAGAGAAACTTTTATAAAATACTTTTTTATTTTACAAATTGTTGAATATTTTGATCTAACTATTTACAGTTAAAATCTAACTATTTATAAATGAAAAAGTATTTATTAACTCCAGTTCTTGAAGTATCTGCTGCTCCCTCGCAGCCAGTTCCTCTCTTTTTTGCTTTATTATTTCTAGCTCCAAATCTAGACGACGCAGTAGCTTTCTCTCCACGCTTTTTAAATGCGTTAAGCAACTCTACTGTGTCATCTTCGTAGGATTTGTCATCTTCACAGCAAACAGCCATATTAGATTCTGTACATCACTTTTTCATAGCCAACATGTTTTTGCCGGATCTGTGAGCATAACATAAAAGATTATTGTAGGTTCACCTTTTCTTTTGTATACTACCTGATGTTTCTGAGAAGATCAGAATGTGCCAACGATCCGACGATAGCCTCAGAATTTCCAGAATGGTTTTTTGATCCTAATCTAATGTAACTTATAAATTAGTAGTGTTTTAAAACACATGTATAAATGTGAAAAAGCACTTACTGTGATATATCTATTACGTCACTATCAAAAATAACAGCAGTGTCAAGTTGAGGTGAAGTAGAACCAAAAACTTCTTTAATCGAGTCTTCGTCAGAATATAATATAAATTGTTCTAGAACTTTTACGTTGGTACTATTACCATTTTTGATCGATGATAAGTTACTCATTTTTTTTAAAAGTTGCTAGTAGTAGTAACTAATAATTATACAAGAGATCTGATTGAATACTGTTGGTAAAATCTACGTGAAGTATTTATATTAAATAATAAACTGACCTGTTAGAAAAAATTAAAAATTTGCATCGTTTTCTGAAAAAATTCAGCTCTGTAATCTATTCTAATGAATAAAAACAGTATGTAAGCGAATATAATTATACCTCAGCAAAAATAACGAATTGGATTCATTGTCTGAAAAAATTGCAACGAAGGCACATAGTAAAAAACCTAAATTAGTTTAATTTCGTTTAAAATAATGCAAATGTCCCTTAACTAATACAGTAATATAGAATAAGTAACAATAAGTGCAAAAACCGTATTTTCTTTGCACACAAACTCGTTTTTCTTGTATATAAATCCCTGAATATATATAATTATGCCTCAGCAGAAATAATGAATTGGATTCATTGTCTGAAAAAGAAATTGCAATGAAGGCACATAGTAAACATAAAAAACCTAAATTAGATTAATTTCGTTTTAGATTACTGCTGGCATAATTTATTTTTCAGTAAAACTTAACAAAATTGACTTTATATGCATATATAGGTATGTAGTAATTGTGTGTTTACACGATTCATGCTGCATAAGAAATTCTTTAATTCTATCAAAGTACTGCTATATGATAAAACTGCAGAATGTTTTTTTAATACTGGGTTTTAAAAAAAACCATGAGTGCGTGTAAATTATTAATTAACATTGACGGTTTAATCTGAGACACTTTTTCAAATTTGTTTTATTTTTTATGAAATTTTTTTATATGTAACCATAAAAATAGCGCTGTAACGATAGTGTATTGTCTGTACACACAGCATAAATCAAAGGTCGTATAAAAACATTTGATTACTATACTGCAAATAAGCAAATTTGTTCCGTAAACGCAGCTGAATGAAAAATGTTGTTGTATGCTAATTCTTTTACAGTTGTTTTGCTTACGTCAGATGATATTTTTGTATAAATAGTAAATATAGCTCTACATATATTAAGTAGTTTAGTGATTTGTATAGAATCATGAATTCTGAAACCGTGGCCGAGATTAGTAGTTTTTATTATTATCAAACCATTCCTTTAATAAAAAAAAGGTATTTTGTTTTGCACATTGCATTGTTTTAGATTATTATCAAACCATTTTTTTAATAAAAAGGTATTTTGTTTTGCACATTGCAGATTATTATTGCTGTGTCTACAACAATGGATGTTATATGTTAAACGATTGTTGATTTTTAACTCCGAAAGCTTAGGACAACCTAGTGCAAGCCTATCAGTTACAACGTTTTGCATTAGATAGGTTTCAATCAATTTCTTCTTTTCTAGACCCTTCACAAATACTTCTTTACCGGGTCGGATAATTTGCTTCAAATAAAGCGCTATATATGATGACACCATTCCAGCCGTTGAAGATTCATCCCAAGAAAGACCATGAATATTCCTTGTCACCCAGTCGTTATGTTTTATATGATCTTGGCTCAAACAACTAGACTGCATTGGCAGTTTAAAAATTTGATGCCAAACATCACCTAACAACAAGTCCAAAACCGCAATTTCTTTGCACACAAACTCGTTTTTCTTGTATTTAAATTCCTGAATATCAATTATATACATGTTTGTATGAAAATATATGCAGTAAACTTCGACTAATTAAATTAATATTAAGAGCAATCTCCTTATATAGCAGATTACTACCTTCTGCGTACTTTGTCAACCTACTTTTCAACCTATCACAAGAGTGAACACACATTTTGAATTGAAACCAACCTCTAAACATAAGTAAAAAACATAAATCAGAATCCACTTTAATTAAACACAATGGACTTGAATGCGATATTTTGGATCTGGCATACTTTATAACTTCTCGCTAGAAAACCGAATTCAAAACATCTACACACATTTTCTCTGCACTTACATTTTTCAACATACGTATGTTTTGAAGTATGTATGTTCCATTGAAAGTAATATAAAGCCGGTCTGACTTCAAAACGTGCCCACAAGTATTTTACATTTAAAAGTATATAAGTCCGGTCTGAATTCATGTTTTTACAACTATTTTACATTGAAAGTATGTAAAGCCGGTCTGAATTCAAGACGGTGCACGTGAATTTTACATATGTACAAAATACGTGTGAGCACGTTTTGAATTCAGACCGGCCTTACCCCACTACTCGTGTTGATTCGTTATATTTGAACTTCCGTAGAACTTTATAACTATCCTTAATGTCTGTCTACGTCTAGTTGGTACTGTTGGGATTCGCATTAAATTTTTGTGTACTGAATGCATATTTCTTGTGCGCTTTCCCGTAAGAACCTCGGGAAGTATTGAATTTTATTAGCTTCGTTCCAAGAATTGGCGTTAATTCAACGCTTAAAGTCTCGTAAGAACTCATAGCAACCTATTTTTCCGGCTGTAAATGACATTGGGTTTATGTAATTCGGTTCAATAGGCTTAACCGTCAAATTTTTAAAAGATTCTAGCATAGTACCGGCTATTATAGTTATTACGGGGTCTTGTGTAATCGTTTCTGATATGGTATTTATGCTAGTTACTAAATCGTCTAATTGTAGGTTTATGTACAGATTAGTGGTTGAGGAGAAGCTAAAATGTTTTGCAGTTGAATTCCGATTGATTTCAATGATCTGGATAAAGCTGTTTTTGGCGTAAAAATATTTTTGTTTGATTGTGTATTGATCTTGTTAAAAGTTAACGTGCTGATCTGTGGTTTCTTATATTTACTTCGCGTATCGAGGTAATGGAAAGGGGAGCTCGTATTCGTGACCATCCGATACTTAAATTGAAGTCCCAGGAGTATCCCATGAAATTAGCATAAATACTAAATGTTTTCATAACCTCCCCTAAAAATGAAACAAATTCGTATGTGAAAGAATAAGTATCGACTGAATCTGATTCAAGTTTTGAAAAATATCAACGGTTAATAATAAATCAAAGAATTTAGTGGTGCAATTAGAAGGTGTACATGGTTAACCAAAAAATAAAAAAACCAAAAACGGAAACAAACAAATAAGTCAAAGTCGGTGTCTCCACCATGTGCTATGTACTGCATACACCGGGGGCGGTCACGGTAACGGTCAACTCTCGATTACCAGAGGCGGTACAAACGTCATCCCTGAAGAGATTCGGGATCGAGGGATTATCTCGGATTCTTTGAGTCATGAATACCCAAGTAATACAATCAACCTAACATTGCAATAATATTAAAATAATAAAAGCACATTAGATTTATTACAACGATATATAGGTTGCAACACAGTATATAGTACAACGTATGCAATAGATTAACAAAAGCAATATCTACTTAGTACAAGGTTAGTTACTAATTAGCTGGACTTACATCTTGATTGTTGCTAATGCGGGCTGGGGACTCTTGATTGGCTTGCCATTTCAATGACGTGAAAGGTTTTACACGAACCAACTAACTGTGAACTCCAGCCGTGAGGTTGGATGTATAGTAAGCTGGAACAGATACTTAGATACTCAGGAAGCTCTGTCATTGAGGCGTACCTCGTGAAGATCTGATCACAGATTTCACTAACCAGCGGATACTTAAAAGATTATTGTAAATCAAAGTGGATGTTGTACTTTCCTGCTTAACGAGGGAATGTAAAATAGCTGCAAAGTAACAAGTAGTCTAGATTAAACGAGCGGTTTGGAGAAAACTATACCTGAACGTTCCGGGAGATAACCTGTAAGTAAAATAAGAAATCGAAATAAAATAGAACAATGTAATAATTAGGAAATGTCTTACCTAACAATATTTGTCAACGTGTTGTTAGCTAACCATGCGATGTCATATTACCGAAACAACAGGTCAAGTATCTCTGTTTCACTCTCATATCCGACCATGGCGGTCGGAACGACCAAAAGATCGGATATCGGGAGGAGCAAAAAAACTTCTTTCTTAAGTAGAAAAGCAGCTACACAGTACTGTAATACAACTTTATTGTACTTGTCAATCTAAGCATACCCTATTCAATGAACTCAGTAATGGATTTTTGTTTCAATTTTTTAAAGCTCGACTTTACGGAAGTGTCCCCCCATTTTTTTGCCTACAATACGTCCATTGGGGTTGCATTTGGATTTTGCCTGATGTATTTCAGCGCAACCTAAAAGGCTTCCTTAGCAGCAGAATGACTCACTACGTTGTCACTGGTGGTTTCGTCTTCATCCAAGTCAATTTCTTCTTCCATGGATTTGTTCTGCACAGCAGCAATGATTTCGTCGTCGTTGAGATCTTCATTGGTAGCTTCTGAAACATCAGCTTCAACAAGCCACTTTTCTACATCTTTCATCTGGAGATCATGCTAAAACACTAGTAAATTTTGTAGTACTTTTGTGTTGTCTGTCTCAACTTCTGCTTCTGTCTCAGGTTCTTCTTGTTTCAATGTTGGCCAAATCCTTTTCCAAGCCTTCTGAAGGATAGTTTGATTAATTTCGTCCCAAGCTGCAGCAACGGTGTAGAAGCGTCTTTTATGTTGAAACTTTTCATCGCCTCAAAAAGGTTACACTCTTCTGTTTTTTCCAGCAGAGAGTAGACATATTTTCTTCTGTATCTTGTCCTCAACCACTCTATGACGTCCTGATCCATAGGTTGTATTAAAGGTGTAACATAGGGTGGTAAAAATAAAGCCTTGGTGTTTTCTTTCCTTAGTTTACATTTAGAGGGGTGATTAAGAGCGGTATCTTACAGCAAAATAGCACGGCAGGTAAGTTTTTAGACTTTAAATGTTTTTTTTACTGTGGGGACAAATTCGTCAAAAAACACTCTTTAAAGGAATCACCATCCATCCAATCAGATGATTGATTCCGATAGAAAACTGGAAGTGTTGCCATGTTTAGATTTTTAAATGCTCTTGGTTTCTTAGAGTTTTCTATGACGAACAGCGGCACTTTGTGGCTTCCCGTGGCATTGCTAGAAGTTGCGATTGTGAGCCTGTCTTTAGCAAGCTTTGTACCTGACACAGGTTCATTTTTAGCAGCAGGAGTGGTTTTTGAAAGCATTTTGTAATTTAGGTCCGTTTCGACTACATTGTACACTTGTTCGTGTACAAGTTTCTGTTCTGTGACCAACTTTTTAAATGTTCTTACAAATTCTTTAGCAGCATTATCATTAGCTGATAGTTTTTCCCCTGAAAGCCACCCTTCACTAGCGCTAAATTTTTTCTAGATCAATTCCCAGCTTTTCATGCAATTTTATGCCCTTTTTACTGTACGATGGGGCCTAACAATGGTGTTCCTTTGCGCCTTTCCTGACAAAACCAAACCCATAACGCTTCATCGACAAGTTCAAGTTTTGGTTTTTTAACATTTTCTACTTTTTAATGCATCACCTGTCTTAACCATCGTTGAGTACGCTTCCGGATTTTTACGGTTTTAATTTATTGGGTTTTTAATTTATTAAGAAGAAATTTTTGTTTGGTTTAAATGCGGATTTTATTTAAAATTTAAAGCAAAACGCACTTGTTTAATACTAAGTTAATTTAAATTTTCGTTTTTTGATTTTAATCCACTGTCCCGTGTTTGAAAAACTAATGCCGCACAGTAATATATTAAAGCCAAAGCTTCAAACATAGAAATATAATAAAAACCGTATATAAAAACTGACTTGTAGCTGTAGATCTGCGAGCTCTGTGAAACACGTCCGCTCACTTCAACTCTTAACTAGAAAGTTTTCCATCTCTTGCTACAGAGTGGAAAAGGTAGAAGCGATCTACAAAGATATCGAAGCCATACTACAATTCATAAATGAAAAATTTAATCATTACGGGAGATTTCAATGCAGTGGTAGGTGAAGGTCGGGAGGAAGCGGTAGTAAATTTAGTCGGTTTAAGTTCGAGAAACTACAGGGCTAATAGGCTAGTAGAATTTTGCGACAAAAACGATTTAACCATCACAAACATATCATTTCAACATCTGTTGGAAGACAATATACGTGGAAGATACCTAAAATATACGCATTCCGTTTAGCGTCGCGAACCACTCTTCTTCAACCGGCACTGCTGCCAATTTACGAGAACAAAATTGTACATTCTTGCGCACTCACATACGTTACTGTTAACTAAGACATCATTGACAGATAGGCACTGTGCTGTAGAATAACCCGCACTATTGTTATTGCATGTTACCTCGGAATGGTTCGTTGATGACGGAACAGATATAAAATTATAAATTAATTAATTATGTATTTAATTTTTTTCCACATATCAATAAACAAAACTTTATTGAAATTCTCTATAACATTTTTTATTTATTTATAAATTAACTCTAATCTTCTTGCTTTAGTCAAAAACTTTTCAATCACTAAATCATAGAAAGAGTCTTTTAATTTTAAACTGTGTAGCAGTTCTTTCAATTGATATTAAACTTAAGCCAATCAAACGGTCCTGACCTTGAGAACTCCTGCAGTAAGAATGAATTCGCTTTAAAGCTGAAAATGAACGTTCTACGGAACTTGTGGTACTGGGAATTGTCAAAATAAGCTCTGCCAACTTATATACTTCCTTAAGTCCAGATAATAAATCGTTATTTTCCATAAACCGAACGTTCAAAAATGGCTTACCTTGAAATTCAAGGCACGTATAAATGACACTTAGTTCACTTTTAAGAAGAACGTAATCGAAGCTTCTAATAAATAAAGTTGAAGTAGCAGATAGATGGAAAAGATATTTAGAAGATTTATATAAGGGAGACGATATGGATGAGTTAGAGAACGACCAAGAAGAGGATGTAGAAATACGGTTCTCAATATTAAGAGAGGAATTTGATAGAGCTGTTCGGAATCTTTAGCTAAATAAAGCGCCAGGGATAGACGATATTCCCGCAGAATTAATAAAATATGCAAGTCAGAAAACTTTAGACAGATTATATGAACTAGTAAAAGTAATATATGACACAGGTGAGGTTCCAATAGATTTCGAAAAAAATATTATTATCCCAATCCCAAAAAAGTCAGGAGCTGATAGGTGTGAGAATTTTAGAACGGTTAGTTTAACTTCTCATGCTTCCAAAATACTAACAATAATAATTAAAAATAGAGTAGAAGCTTTGACTGAGAATTATTTAGGCGAAGACCAATATGGTTTTCGTAAAGACAGAAGAGAACCGATACTAATGATTAGGGTAATTATCGAAAAAAGGTTACAAAAAAATAAAAAGACTCATTTCGCGTTTGTAGATTTAGAAAAAGCATTTGGGTTAATTGGATTGTTATGTTCAGGGTTTTGCAAAAAATAGGAATCTCTCATAGGGATAGAAAAATTATTTACAGTCTATATAAAAACCAAAGCGTAGTAATTAGATTTGATGAAATAGAAAAGGAAGCTAAGATTAGAAATGGTTTTAGACAGGGTTGTATACTGTCTCCCTTGATTTTTAATGTTTATATTGAGGAAGCTTTAAACTTAGCTAGACAGAGAAAAGAGATAGGTATTAGTGTACAGGGACAGAAAATAAACATGTTACGTTTTGCAGATGATATAGCCATTATAGCAGAGTCTAGAAAAGAGTTAGGAGAGTTTTAAATATTTTAGATGAGATACTACGGAGTAACTATAGTATGAGAATTAACTCAGTAAAGACAAGGATAATGACAAGTGAGTTACAGCCTAGTTCTAAACCAAAATTAAAAATAGGTAATACCGAGTTAGAGGAGGTAGATGAATTTTGCTATTTAGGTAGTATAATTACAAAGGATGGACGTAGCAGAAGGGATATAGTAGCTAGAATAGCTCAAGCTAGAAAAATGTTTTTAAAAAAGAAAAACTTACTAATAGCTAATAGTATTAGTTTAGATAATAGAAAAATTTCTTAAAGTCGTACGTATGGAGCGTTCTACTATACGGTAGTGAGACTTGGACAATTAAAGAAGTAGATAAGAAAAAGATTGAAGCTTTTGAAACTTGGTGTTATAGGAGAATGTTAAAGATTAGTTGGACAGATAGAGTAACAAACGAGGTAGTTTATAGAAGGATAGGTGAGGAACCCTGTATGTGGAAACAATTGAAGGTCAGGAGAGATAGAATGATAGGGCACCAGTTAAGACATGAGGGACTATTTAGTAAAGTCTTAGATTATAGACTACCAAATAAAAATAGAGTAGGAAGGCCTAGACAAAGCTATATTAGTCAAATTATTAGAGATTTAGGTTGTGAAGGGTATGTTGACCTTTTTAGACTAGCTCAGAATAGAAAAGAATTTAGAGCTGCGTCAAACCGACTTTAAGTAAGTTCGAAAACAAAACCAAAAAAAAATAAAAATCAGTTAACTAAATGTCACTAGGACATAACTCACAATTAGTTAGCGGTCTGGCATGTTGGTAGCGTTTCGTTGCTTAAGCCTTAACATAACATATACTTTAATAAACGTCACCATGACATAACTCACAATTAGTTAGCGGTCTGGCATGTTGGTAGCGTTTCGTTGCTTAAGCCTTACCATAACATATAATTTAATAAACGTCACCATGACATAACTCACAATTAGGTAGCGGTCTGGCATGTTGGTAGTGTTTCGTTGCTTAAGCCTTACCATAACATATAATTTAATAAACCTCACCATGACATAACTCACAATTAGGTAGCGGTCTGGCATGTTGGTAGCGTTTCGCTGCTTAAGCCTTACCATAACATATAATTTAATAAACGTCACCATGACATAACTCACAATTAGGTAGCAGTCTGGCATGTTGGCAGCGATTCGGTACTTAAGCCTTACCATAACATATAATTTAACACTTTTCCTTTTTGAAGCGGATAATCAGGTTATATTTCTTTTCCTTATAAATGGTAATCATGTAAACATGTTAGAGTTCTTTAACAACCATCAGGTTGCTAATATCTATGTAGAGCCAGCTGGATAGGAAAAAGATAGAAGGATATAGGAAGACCTAGACCAAACTATATTAGTCAAATTAATAGAAATTTAGGTTGTGAAGGGTATGTAGAGCTTTTTAGATTAGCACAGAATAGAAAAGAAGTTAGAACTGCGTCAAACCGACCTTAAGTAAGGTCGAAAACAAAATGATGACACAAAATAAAATACGATTAACCAACTAAGAAATACCACTAAAACGAAATTAAAAACAAGGACCTTTCCGTCGAAAGTTCATTATTATTATACTACCACTAAATTAAATTACTATTAGAAACTAATTAAAACTAGAACGCATCTTAATAAAAAAGTACATATGTCCAATAACAAAAACGTCAAAAACACGAAGAATTGCACGGCGTAATGGTAACAATTTGTTAGAACTGAAAAACCCAGAAGTAAAATATCTAACAGAATGATGTGCGATACTAAAACAGCACACGAGGGAGGTATACCAACCAATGTAGGTATGTAGCTTTTAACCCTCCGAGTGAGAGCGACGTCAAACCGAAAACAGTTCCATTGCATTTCTTCTAATGTAGTAAGAATAAGGCGTTGTGCGGTCGTCGTACCGCACGCTAACCTGTTGACGAATTATATTATGAGTAATACGAACACGACGTTGGGTATTATAGCTATACCAACCACAATTACACTGAACCACTTTTTTTTATAAATACAACTTGAGACACAATTTTGACAATACTTATATTTAAACAATTGAAAATACACATTACTTAAAATGTTAAACGTTAAACCAAATTTACTAATCTCATAATTTTTTAAGGTGTGCGGCGCACACGTAGCACGCATGAAATATCCGCCACTACAAAATGTCCAACCGGTGCGGTTCGGTTCGAGGTTCGGTTCGTTTTTTTCGAACCGAACCGAACCGGAATATACTTTTTCGAACCGAACCTCGAACCAAACCGGACTAAAAAGTTTTCGAACCGAACCGAACCTAGGGCAAGGTTCGGTTCGGTTCGGTTCGGTTCGAATCCATCACTACACGTAACCCCAATTTAAAGCACCTCACAATCAGGGGAAAAACACAAACAGTGTTGACGTTAACAAACAGAACAGTACAAGATTATAGTCAGAGTATATTCCACATCAACACTCACGGCTAAACTGACAGTTTGTGACACGAAAACAAAACTTATGTAGTGTAGTAGATACAGGCTCACCTAGTCGGATATCGGGAGGAGTCGGTTATGGGAAGATCGGATATGAGAAGTTCTACTGTATATGAATTTGATTGTTATTTTATTGAGTACTTACAACCATTGGAGTGTACGGTAGAAAATACTTAGATTTCGAATAACTATTCTCACAATTTCCATAGTTTTGCAACTTGTTCGACGTGTTTCTAGAGGAGACGGAGGAGGCTCGTACGTATAGGGCAGCTCAAACAGAAATACCAGTAGATTTTCAAGGGGCTGTATAGAAATTTAAGCCAACTGTAGAAAATATGTTAAAAAATCCAGAACGTTTGCTGTTGAGAATTTGAATATAGACCGATTTATGGTTTCACATTCAATAAGTAAAGTTGAAGAAATGTGGAATTAATTATACAACCATATTTTAATGTAATATAACATACATAGTTTTAATTCTCTAGATAATTTCACAAGAATACCCACAAACCCCGCTTTAAATTTAAATCAGGTTTGTTAAAAATATTATAAGTATATGCGAATAACCTGTAACTTTTAAACCATTTCCGCCCAGTGGTAAAGCTAATTTCTCACGTTTCACGTGTATTAATGCAATTTGTGTATAATTTTTAAAGCAGTTTCTCTTGAAAAAATTTAACTGGTTCTTGAATATTATCTCGAATTAGTAGTAAATCGTGCCCATGTTTTGCAACTGGTCAGAAAAGGGAAACATCTGC
The DNA here is from genome assembly GCA_036346225.1 of Platerodrilus igneus. NCBI lineage: Eukaryota > Metazoa > Arthropoda > Insecta > Coleoptera > Lycidae > Platerodrilus > Platerodrilus igneus. Next base: position 888,172 of record JARFIW010001025.1, on the reverse strand, counting down.
AAAACTACAATTTTTGATTTAAAGCGTATCATTAATGTCGTTTTATATCTTCAAGGTCTATTGATACTCAAGCGGAAAAATTAATTAAACCCATTTTGGCGTTGAAGAGTTTGTTTATACATTAATAATTTATACGGGAATAGCCTATAAAAAGAGATTCCAATATAAGTTATTATTGTAGATCAAGTCTATAAAATGGCAGGTGACTACAAAGCAATACTATTAACTGTTTTACCACATCAGCTACAAGACTCATGTCTGGTATTAAATTTAATTTTATAACTCATCTTAAACGCGGCGATTTCTTGTCTCCAATGTAGAATTCACAACAGTGGTAATTTTTTGTGTCAGTTGCGAGAAAGAAGGCTAAAATATATTTTAATTGCAAAATCGAGTTGATCCTGAGAGTATATTCTAGTTCTTTAGATCAAGTCCATTATAAAATTGATCACGTGTACTATAATGGGTGGTTACCAATATATATTTTGTCGGGTGTCATCGCTACAAAGAATTACTATATTAATTACGTTGGCTATAATACGGTTTTTTGAAAATAACATTGTCTTTACGACAGAAAAATGGTGATATGGTTGGTCTACGGCTTTAAATACCTTGTAGGACAAGCGTATGTAAGAGATACAGTTTTGCCAACATTGAAAAGCAAGAATAAGGTATTGTTATGTAACGCTTAAAGAGAGTTTTTACAACACCCTACCAGAGCGTATAGTAATTTTATTATTACAGATTTTTGTTTATAAAATAACATTTAAGCGACTGCAATAGGTACTTTCAGAACAATTTTACCGAATTAGTTCTAAATGCTATGAATAATTATTTCTTTGTAGACTAGTGCCGTATAGTAAAAGCTTGCTATCGTAAAATTACAAGTAGAATAATACGCACCGCTCCAAACATTTACTGCCCTTAAATTCTTGTTTATTGTTATCTCTTTTTTATATCCTTCCAGTGACGGTTTCTCTGTAGAAGCTGCAGTGCTGCAGAACCTCTAACTTTTGGCAAAACGGCATCATCATTAGGTCTTCAGTGCTGGAACTGGTTAGACGCATACCATCATTGTTTCCTATTCTGAACTAACCTACACATTTCCCTGAAATTTCCACAGTCTGCATATATCACTATCTGATCTAGGTCTACATCTACCTCTATTTTCCTATCTCTGCTTGTAATATATCCCATACCATTCTCCAAAAATGCTTTAGAACGTATTCTGCCCTTCTATTTCTCTTATCTTTTTTCCCAGATATCCTTGTTCCCCTACTATTTCTATAACCTATTTGTCCATGCTATCGTCCTCATACATCTGAAGCACAGCATGTCAAAAGACTGCTACCGTTTTTCTGTTTGCGTTTCAGACTGCCCGTATTTCATAGGCATACTGTGCTGTGCTCCACACATATGCTTTCAACAATTTTCTTCTTGTTCTATGTTTGTTGTCTTTCCTCATAGGCGCTGTTCTTTCTTGTTAGATGCAGTTCGGTCACCTTCTATTGTTTTACAGTTATATACCCTATTTCTCCGACCTTCAGTGGTTGTGAAGGGAAGCGTCGCCGTGGATCAATGTAGTAAGCGTAAGACTACGGATCCCAAGGTACCGGATTCAAATCCCGACACGGCCAACTGCTTGAAAAATGGCAGGTGAGCATTTTTCACAAAAATTATGCCCTCGTTCGGATGAGAAGCTAAATGGAGGTCCCGTGTGTGAGTGTTGTCACGCACGTTAAAGATCCCTACCCTGCCTGGAACGACAAGGGTTCGGCAAAAGTCTAAATTTCCAGGCAACAAAAACTCGCCTCCTGGCCAATGTAGTACTTTCGGATGAAGCATTGGGAATGTAAATGAATGGTTGGGAAGGGAGGTAAGCAGCCTGTGACTGCCAAGTTCCTCAAACACTTAGACAATTGCCGAAATAATGGTTTTCCAGTAAATCCTTTCACACACTTAACATCGTTCGAGAATATTGCCCAACCAATTTGTAACGGGCAATTTTATAATTTTAACACTTTTACGCTGTTTCCCAATTTATAAATACATTTCTGCAAATTGCTGTTTTGGTATTTGATATTTGTTAACTCGTGTGTGGTAATTTAAAGAGAGATAAATTGAAAATTATAAACTGCTTATAATAAATAGATTACATCGTTCTTGTCTTGCCGTAAATGTAAATTTCGTTCCTTATGTGGATTATTGGTAAATTGCTTTCCAACTTATCGGAAATGATAAACCGCTTGTAATTAATTATAGAGTGCATCGTATTATAATATGTGGATATATACAAGTTTAGATAAGAGTCGATAAGCGGTTATAATAGCGAGCAGTTGTAGTTTGCTCTTCGTTCTTATATATGAATTACATTTGACGGCCGGTTTTATTTGCTTACGCGTATTTTACTAATGTGTGATTTTAGTTGTTCTTTGTTCCTATAAATTACGAGTTGTATATTAACTGCAGAGGGGAGTTCTAATTCGATCGAAAGAAGTATGCTTTATAGACGAACGTGTGGTTTTTAAGGTCAGTGACGGACGTACTGATTGATACGCGTGCCTTACTAATTGTGTTTTTAGTTGGTTTTCTGTTAGAATTAAAAGTGGTAGAACGTGTTTACTCTCGACTGCACGTGTTTTACTAATTGTGCTTTTAGTTCTTTTTCTTGTGAAAACAACGTTGTAGAACTTGTGGAACTTGACACATTCTTTCTTTAGGATTAATGTGTGTGCGGTCTGGTTTAGTGTTCCCTTTTTTTTTATCCGAGTAATGCATACTTTGGATTATCCAAATGCAGTTTTAAGCTTTTGTTTTGTTTCTAAAAATGATGATACAGTTGTAGCAGGTTTAGTAGATCACAAAAAGGTTGCTTCTTATAAATATGTATCTCATTCACATTTAAATACAGTTGATACTGTAGTACTGAATTTTTCTAACCACAAAGAATCTAAAATAGATCATTGTTTGCACAAATTTCGTTATCCAAGAGCATTAGATTTTTTTTTGTTACCATACGTAGCAAATATAACACCTCACGTTACTGTTAGTTCAATGCATTACATCGTGGCTTGAAAGCCCGTGATTCTAACTTTTTATTACCATGTTTTACGATCTGTGTTACAAAATATTTCTAAATTATTGTCTCAGGAAATAGAATTAACAAGAAATTTATCAATGCTACATAGTTCCATCAGCATGAGAATGTCTGCTGCTAACACCAGTGAGTAGTGATTAGTGTAGAGTGTAAGAAATTCCATCAACATCCTCACAGTCAAGGGTGAAGTGCTTCGTTAGTGCAGGACACCGTGAATCTCGCACTTCCGTGGCAAGGAAGCGTTGCTGAAAAACTTTTGTAAGTTGAACTATTTTCTACTTGTTATTACTGTAAATATCTATCCGTTGCTTTACTATATCTTTGTCGTTCTGATACCTTTTACAAAAGACTTGCATGATATTTTAAGACATAAGAAAAAAAAAAGAAAGAAAGAACAATCGATACTACCGAATTACTCATACCAATGGTGTCTTATCTATTTACCTTTTGTTAACATTTTAGCTGATTTATGTTTAATTGGTGTGTGAGGAAACGTTTCTGCTACTCCCCAATATTACCTCACTTTGTACTAAACATTTTTCTGTATTGCCTTTACTGTTGTTATATTATATAGTTTATCTAAACAGTTTCTTTTATTTACATTCTACAAAGTACTGAATAACTTAGACGTTTTATTGCTGCAATGCTTTTTCTTTATTTCAGGTTGGCAGGACTAATTTTTTTTTTCAGGTTTACTATTCTAATTTTTCTATTGCAGGTACTGTTACTAATTCCTTACAGCCGCGTCCCTTATAGGTTGGTCTGCTTTCTACAACCTCCCCTACTCTCCGATTGAGCCCGGTCCTTTCTTTGTTTTTCTTTGTGTTACGTACGGCCACGAGCCAACGTAGCATAAATCTGACGAACCAACGTGGCTGCCACAACAAAAAAAAACGTAACAACTTCTTGTAGTTACTTATAATAATCATCATGTTTAAGCACATTTATTTTTTCGTCATTAGTTTATTCATCTTGGGATTGGTTGGATGCGTACCTCCATTGATTTCTATTCTGGGCTAGCCTACACACTTCCCTGAAACCCCTACAGTCTACATCTATTACTATCTGTGTGTAGTAGTCTAACCTAGGCCTGCCTCTTCTTCTCTTTTCTCCTATCTCTGCTTGTAATATATTCCGCACTATTCCCCCATGCCGTAGTATGTGGCCTACTATCTCTCCTTTTTTTTTACCGTTTTCCACATATTTCTTTCTTCTCCTACCTCTTCGTTCTAAACTTTGTCTGTCCATGATATCTTCATCATACGTCTGTAGCACCACATTTCAGAGGCTTTCTACCTTTTTCTTGTCCGCTTCTCCTACTGTTCAAGCTTCACAGCCGTAGAGTGCCGTGTTCCACACATATGTTTTAAGCAATCTTTTCCTTGTTTCTATGTTTGTGGTCTTTGAGCACAGTAGTTGCCTTTTCTTGTTAAATGTAGCACGACCGTGTGCTAATCTTTATTTTATATCTTTGTACTTTTCCCATCTTGCGTTATTTGGCTTCCTAGGTATCAGAAATCCTTAACCTCTTGTAAGTTCGTGTTACATACTTGTATTCTTGTTTTTGATTTTTTTCCCCACCTTTGCATACTAAAACTTTAGCTTTAGCTTTGTTAATTTTCATACCGTATCTCTCTGTTAGAATCGTTTCCATTTCATTAAGAGCAGCTTCTAACTCTTTCTTGCTAGACACTAATACCGCTATATCATCTGCAAATATAAGCATGTCAATTTTTTGTCCCTGCATAGAAATTCCAAATGTCTTCCTGCATTTGACAGTATTCATTGCCTCTTCTATGTACAAGTTAAAAATCAATGGGGATAGGGCACATCCCTTTCTCACCCCTTTTCTAATGTTTACTTCTCTACGTTCCTGCTCTAATTCTATTACTGCTGTTTGCTCTTTGTATAAGCTATGTACTATTCGTCTATTCCTATAACTCATTCCAATCTTTTTGAGTATTTCAAACATTTTTTTTCCATTTTACATTCTCGAATGCTTTTTCCAAATCTACAAACCCTATATACACGCTTTGTTCTTTTTCTACTGTTTTCTCCATAATCACTATCAGAGCTAAAATTGGTCTTCTCCTAGTAATTCTTCCGCCCATTTTTCTATTCGTTTTTGTACAATTCTAGTTAATATTTTTGACACGTGTGCTGTCAAATTTATTGTTCGAAAATTTTCACATCTATCCGCGCCTTTCTTTTTTGGTATAGTTACTATGATGTTACGTTTGAATTCTTTGGGTATCTCGCCTGTCTCATACATATAGCTTACAAGTTGGAAGAGACGTTCTGTTACTGCTTGTCCAGCGGCTTTTAGAGTTTCTGCTTGCACATTATCTGTACCCGGCGCCTTACTATTTTTCAGACTCTTTAATGCTAATTCAAACTCACCTCGTATTATAGGATATCCCAAGTCAACATTTTCAATGTCTGATTCCTGCTCTAATGCAGTTAGTTCCTCTCCTGCATATAAATTCCCTATATATTCTTGCCATCTACCCACTTTCTCTACGTTTTCTATAATGACGTTTCCTTGTGCGTCCCTTATATTTTTGGTATACGGTTTTATATCCCTAAAATTCATTCTAATTAATTTGTATGCTTCGTCTGTCTTTCCTATTTCCATCTTCGTTTGTACCTCTTTGCACTTTTCATCAATCCATTGTTCTTTAGCTTTTCTGCATTTTCGATTAATTTTCCATTTTATGGCTTTGTATCTCTGTTTTCCTGATTAGTCTGATTTATTTTTGTATTTTTGTCTTTCTTCTGTTAAATTGAGGATATCCTTTGTTATCCATGGTTTCTTATTTTCTTTTTGTGTATACCCCAGAATATCTCTGTCCACCATGTCTAGGCTGGATTTAATGTTATTCCATTCTGTTTCTACTTCCTTAGTATCAGATATTTTCCCAATATCTTTGAGCAATTCATTTGACTTTTTTTCGTATCTTTCTTGAATATTTTTATCTTTTAGTTTCTCTAAGTCTAGGTGCCTTTTTCCGTTTCTATATTTCACATTTTTAAATTTAAGTGCGGCCTTCATAACTACGATGTTGTGGTCCGTATCTACATCTGCTTCTGGGTAGCTTCTACAGTTTTTTACTTGATTCATAAACCGTTGTCTAACAAGAATGTAATCTATTTGAATATCTTCCTATATCTCCTGACATCTTCCACGTATATCGTCTTCTAGCATGATGTTGAAATAATGTGGTTGTGATGATTAAATTGTTCTTGTCGCAAAATTCTACCAGCCTATTTTCCCTGTCGTTTCTGGTGCCTAAACCATATAAACCTACTACTGCTCCTTCTCTACCCTTACCTACCACGGCATTAAAATCCCCCGTAATTATTAAGATGTTATGTCCTCTTACGTATCTTAATATGTCTTCGATATCTTTGTAGATGGCTTCTACCTCTTCGTCACTGTAGCTAGAGGTGGGCATGTATACTTGTATTATTACTATGTTTACTGGTTTAGATTCTAATCTAAACATGAGTACTCTTTCGTTCTTTTGTAAGTAATTTTTTACACAGTATCCTATCTTTTTCCGCATAACTATCCCCACGCCCAAATTTCCTTCCTCTGTTCCTATATGAATTACCCTGAAGTCTCCACTCCAAAAATCCCCTGCCTCTGGCCACCGAACTTCGCTGATCCCTACATGTTTAGTGATAACCTATTCATTTCGATTTTTAGGTTCTCTAGCTTACCTACTTGCTTCATACTTCTAACATTCCACGCTCCGACTCGCAAAATGTTCCCAACTCTTATTTTTAACTTTCCGATCACATACCCCAAAGTAGTCCTCTCCCGGAGATTCTAATGGGAGTATTTTAACTCCGGAATCTCTTACCCCAGAGAATGCCATCATGTTTGTTACAATTTAAGTACGCTGTGTACTTGGGAGATAATATGGTGGTTTCCCGTTGCCTTCTACATCGCGGTAGTGTGTCTTAGACTGCCATACCGACCCCTATAATCTCTGCCAATCTAAGTACCGAAAGAGCCGCTGCCCTTTTTGGGGGACCTGTCTTAGTCTGGTTCCTCACTAACGACCCTACTATTTTGGTTGGACCTGTAGTTTGGCACTTTAGCTCATTAGAACACGCAAACCATTTCACCTGTTCTAGTAATTTAGAACTTCGGCAAGGCACAGGTCCATTCGAAATGGGGCAAAACCGCAATAAATAATAATACCGTGCTAAGTTATAAAGCAGACAGAAATAGAAAGGATGCTTAAAGTGAGAACCCGCACGAATCACGATTACAAAACAGAACACAAGAAACGTAGAAATACCTGGCTAACTACCAATGCGGATGAGGGGAATTCCCAACAACACAAAATAATACATCCTCATTTATTTTCTATTTACAATAAAAATTAATTAAAAAAATGAATTCGATTTAAATCAACAAAAAAATAAATAAACAGTTATATTATAAAGAACAAATTTTAAGAATTGACGAACGAAGTACGCATTTTGTTTAACATGTAAAATTCATTAGTAAAAGAAAGAAAAAAAATTACTATTTATACTTTCTCGTAACACCAGGATGTTTAAGTAAACACATTAACGGTAGAACAAATTCTAGTAATCATTTAATAAAGTACTATGAAGCACCAACGACGCACTAATAACAAAAGTAGAAAAAAAGAGGTGCTCCCGATATATGGGAAGACTATCACAACATACCTTTATGTGCCAGGATACTATCGGGTGCCCCTTTGCACGCACGGAAGTGAATCAGCTAAGCGTCAGGGTGCTTACGTCCAGATGCAGCGTAACCACAGTGAACAGATTTTGAGCGCTGTGACAATCAGTGCAACAGCGGAACACATACCAGCGCAATTGGTTCTACATAACAAGAATAATCGGCTTACATAAAACAATTTGGCCTCCAGCTAAGAACCACAAAGAGATTCTTACTAGTATTAATAACACAGGAAAACTTACCGATGCACCCAAGATTTACACTTCTTATTAAAAAAAAACCTGCATCGCTCTTGAAGTAATAGGACAAGTAATGTATAAAATACAGAATCAAATTAAAAATTCGTTCAAATAACAAGAATTCAAACTTCAATCCTCGCGTTATCAAATGTGATTAGAAACTTGAAACAAAACTTAACAAATAAGTACGATCCATTATTTCAATGAGTGTTTATGATTGGGTATAATAAGAAGTAATTCTGCGCTATAGTACTGTGTTTTAAGTGAACGGAAACCTCAAACAAGGTACGGACGATTGAGATTATAGAAGAGCATTTCGATTCGAAGTAGGTTTAAATGGAAAATTATTAGAAAGCGTACTTATTGTAGGAGGGTTTAATATACCGGATGTTGTTAGAGAATTTGAGCAGAATCTACGTAAATGAATAATAAAATACCAAAAGGGCATAGGTTTTAACTGACCATCGTAAAGTAAACGTAACAACTGATTAATATTTATGATATTTTATATTAGTAAATTGTTTACAAAATATATTCCGCATTAACTCGAAATCCGGTAACAATTCGTTAAGTGTCGGCAATAAATGTTGCAGTAGCGTACTCTATGCTTTCTAATTACTTCATATCTAAAGTATACATATAATGAAAACGGTTTTGTGTACCTAAAGCTGTTACGTGCCATTTTGGCACTAACATTTCTTAGTTTAATTTTGATGTACGGAAGTTTTTGCGCCTTAAAATTCAAAAGACTCGGTGCGCGTATTTCCGTCACATCAAAAGTGGGTTGGGCGAATAATTTCGCGCCGACGCGTGAAAGGACAGAGAAGTGGGGTTTTTTCCGATGGGCTCTGTAACGTGGCCGTTTGCCTTTGAACATCGAAAAGGGCGGTCGTGTCTGGTATCGTATCTTCATTTTTATTATGTAGATTTCCTTTTGCTTATCTTTGTCTGACTTTACCTGATAAACCTGTTTCCTTATCGTTCCCGCTACATATAGGAATTTGATACGACCCTGGAGCAGTCCCACGACCCTAGAACGAGCCGGATGTCAATGCTCCGCTAACAGCTAACCGGAGCAGTCACCATCTTTAGCTATCTTAAAGGGGGCTCCAGCCATTTGGAAGGCGTACCTTCCGTTAATTGCCTTAAAAGGGGCCATCAGTAGCCCTGATGGACGTCAACAGAAGCCAACTTTAACTCAACCCCGCAAGACGTCGGATTTCTTATGTAAGTACCTATTGGCTTAACCTGTTTGCGAATTAAATAAATATTTTCCGTCAATTGCGCATTTAATTTGTGCATTGTGTGACGTCATTGACAGATGGGCGCGCCGAAATCTGTATAAAGATTAGCGTTACCAACTACCCGTGGTGTCTAGTATACCGCGCAAGCGGAGTTGTATTTATGAACTTTTAATTTGTAAGAAAGCTGTAAATTTATGCATTTTACCCAATAAGTGCAATGTAAAATAGTGAGGTTATGAGCGAACATACGAATGCTTCGGTGCTGCAATGAGTGCAATTCCGTTTGTTACTATTAACGACGTTACGTTCATTACCTAAATCGTTCCTTGATTATCAGAACTTTTAAGCTTGATAAACCATGTTTTGTGCAAAAGGTGGATTTAACTGGTAAAATTTTCTTAAAGCTTTTTGTGCACATTGAATAATTTTGATAATAATAAATTACTTTTTTTTTAAATAATAGTGTACCCCATTTAACGACTATTTAAAACTATATAGTTTTTGTAAAGTGGGCGTTTCTGAGTGAGACTGATTGTATTGTGATGTGTTAGTGATTAGTGTGTATAAAGTGCCTTGATTGTCAAAAGTTTTAAACTTGTCAAGTTATTTTTTATCTTAAAAAGTGGAGTTATCTAGTAATAGTAGATTACATACCAAGGTGGAAGGTGCTTCATTACCGAGGCGAAGTTTGATGACCAAGGCGCGTCGCGCCGACGTTTGTATATTACTGTCTACCCTGTATACCCTGTTAAGTAACTAAAAACCAAAACGACATTGGAATAATTAATTTTCAAAAGCGTATTTTATGATTTTATCAAGTAAGCAAAAATTAAAAATTCTTATGTCAAAAAGCAAACGTCACAGTAGCGTTTGCGATTTGTGTTTGTATCAAAAATGTCTCAACCTATAGCGGTTCTGAAATGGAATGTACTCCTCCTGAATTGAAGAAAGCTGCGGAAAATTGGAACAAGTATAGCTCTTGCAATTTGTAAACCGACTTTCGTCATCAATATTTGTAATATCATATATTGGCACCGTTACCACTATCAAATAGCAATTTCTCATATCTAAAATGAAGCTATCGGTACAATATAGATTTTGCATTTATTTAGTAATTGGTGACGGAATGTGGTTTGTTACTTTTTAAAAAGTAACTTGTAAAATGATTTTATACTGACACAATTGCAGTCTTAGTTGTTTAGCTTGTAACGCCCATTTTTCGTTAATTATTATTTTCGGCATATATGACCCGTTGGTTGGTCTTAATTTCGCCGCCTGTAATTTAGACACTACAATTCCATTTTACTTGTATCTCGAAACGAAAGTCAATGTCATTTATGCGCTACAATCATTGTTATATTCGACTGGTTTTCGTATTTGAAATTCATCAATACGTTGTTATCAAGTTGTTTGATAACTAGCTGGTTGTTAGCTATTATTCTAATCGAACCTTGGAAGGTGTTGGATCACGCTGTTGCTTCTATTTTGCAATATGCAGATTTGAACGGCATCGATTTTATTTCGAGAGGCTACCTATTTTTGTATGTTTGGTTTGGAGGTCTCTACCGTTTATTACGGATGTTGAATCTTCCAAGGACAGGTATGTGCATTGACATCTGTATTAATATTTCTTTCACGTGTCGTTTTAGGAGTACATTTTGTATTAGTGACCTTGAACCTAATTATTGTTGGAGGTCACATACTAAATTTAGTTATCCCACCTGTGTGGTATTTATATTTTTAATAGCACGTTTTACTATGTTGCTTATTCATAATTTTTAGGGAACTAACTTTAGGGATCAAGTATACGAAGAGTAACTAATTATAGACCGAACTAGTAGCACCACAAGTGTTACCTTTACAATTAATCACGAGCACTAACTTCACTAGTACGACATCAAGATCTTCTCTACCTTTTATGTTGTACGTAGCAGAAATGGCGAAGAGCTAAACCTGGTACCTGTCTGCACTACTACCCGCAAGTGTTATTATTTACCCAGCACCTGGTGCATCGCTGTTACATCCAGCTACTGAAGATCTATGAACAACTAGTTCAGGTCGTATAATTGATTTATTGTTTGTGCATCTGTTGAGATCTAAGTAACTGTTAGATTATTTAAATTAACTTGTTTTGTGTGTGGTTTAAATTTGAAGTGCACCCTTAGTGCGAAATTCCTTATCTAGGTTAATATAATTGCAACCCGCCTTACCACTTTATGCAAGGGTTGCCGTTTGTTGTAATTTTGGTAAGTCCTTTGAGGTGTCCCAACTGTAACATAGCGTGTACATTAATCTTGTTTTTCTTTACTTTGTAACTGCACTATATCCTGGCCAGAATATTGCCGGCAGGTATTATTGATATATTAAAATAATACAGGGTTATTACAAATGAAATAGACAGTTTGGATAGCCTTTAAAAAATCAGACTGGTGTATTTGAATATAGTAAGCGAGATAGGTTTATAGGGAATTTCTTAAAGTTTATGTTGGTACAACTGTTAGGTTGGTACTGCTGTTAAAACAACGACCAGTCTAACAAAATGGCCGCTACTAAAGTGGCGAAAGCTTGTAGTGTTCTCTTGGGGGCTTCAGTAGAGGTGATTAAAACAAAGTCGAAGACCATTTCACATATTTAATTTAATTATCACTTTAAGGTGCAGTACAACTGTTACATCTGAGAGTTAGACTTATAATGCTCTTATTCTATATTAATTCTTAACTGCTAACAATGATTATGCAATTATGCTTATTTACTAATTCCAATTACACCTAGCCTAGAGTTCGTTGCACATGTACTTCCTATCGATTGTCTTCCTGTACAATTCCGCACTTTGCACTTCCTATAACAAGTCACTCACCTTTTAAATGCATAAAACTTAATTCAATGTAATAACTATAAATTATTATGATATTCGGCTATTACACCATCACAAGCTTATTGTGTTCTTGAATTAGCCAAAACAAAGTCTGTTACTGTTGTGCAGCGTCATTTCAGAACAAAATACGGTAAAACACCACCAACAAGGCAATCAATCTATGACTGGTATAAACGTTTCGAAAATAGTGGATGTCTGTGTAAAAGAAAGAGTACTGGAAAACCTCCTGTTACAAAAGAACAAATCGATAGTGTTCGTGATGTTTATTTACGAAGTCCAAGACAATCGACTACATCAGCAAGTTTAAAATTGGAAATTCCTCAACCTACTGTGTGGATTATGCTGCAAAAAAGTTTGAAAATGAACCCGTATAAATTGCAGTTAGTACAAAGTTTAAATGGCGGTGATAAATGTCTACTCCTTGATACACCTATCTGTAAGGGAGTAAAAATTATATCTAATACCTCGGGACTGCTGCACTGGCTGCAAACTCCGTCTCCCTAAGTATTGTAGAATCTAAACAAAACACTAAATTTTGCTTACTAAAAAAACATAGCCTAAGCTATAATAATTTAAGAGCATAAAACGTCTAATAATTTCTTCAGGGATGGGATGACCTGTATAGCTTAACACAGTAGTGTACCATTTAATGCATTAAGTCACAAACACACCAGTTCAATAAATAAACAATTGAAAGGCCAAGTATTTCTAATGTTTTAGTAATATATGTACAAGAAAAGGTATGTACAAATAAGCATGATTCGACTTAGTTCCTTAATAAAAAAATTCAAGTAGCAAAACTATATACAAACCGACTTAAACTTTCAGAAGTCAAAATTTTATGTACAATTAATAAAGAAATTAAATTACGTTAAATCATTTACAATTAAATTAAATGCGCCGATAAGTGTCTGAGCTCATAACCTCATCAGTGTTACACTGTTTGTTAATACAAAATATGTGTACAAAGCATTTTATGCAAAGTTGCTATATTTTCAAAGTGAAGTTAGATTGAGGTAAAGGTCATTATAGTTCAAATTTAATGTCAAGTAAATGTGGACTTCGCAGGCATCAAGTAACTTACTAACAATTTTAAAACAAAATTAAATTTAAAACGTCCAGGAATGTTTACAACATCATGAGGTAAGTTACGAATAAAAATTATTGTAGTTTACTCTTTGTTTAACTAAATTTTGTTCCAAACTCGATCCGATAAGAAAGTATAATTACCTAGTTACATAATTTGTAGGAAAACAATGTCATCTGTCTGCAAACAGCCAAACCTAACCGCCAGCTGCGTCCTTGATTCGACTCGACCCTTGCGATGAACATGGAATTGTAAAGCATCAACAACCTTTGCTCTCCACCTCGCACTTGTAGTTTCGTCACTTGTTTTGGATTAAATTCGAATGGTACATCTTCATATGAAATTCCGTTAATCAAGTCCAAGTTTATGCCAACGCCATTAGATATCTAGGAAACCTCTTTCGTTCAAGACGGTACCTTAGTAATCTAATATTTAAAATAACTATAGGTATTTGTTTTCAACCGTAACTCACAGCTAAAATTTGTAATACTTCATTAGCAAAATTTTATTTAAAAGAAATCTCACCTACCACTAGCCTGCTGTAAGTTTCGTTAAGTAAAACATTTTAAATCGAACTCGCTTCTTCGCGAGAATTCTTACTAAGAAGCCGATTCTTCGAAACGTCCTTCTGCTTGCAAGTTCAACTCAACAAGAACCAGAAAAACCACGATGGCCTCGAGTATCGCCGTCGGACCTCGAATCCCTACTCCGTTCTAACTTGTTCTACGCGCACTAGAACTATATACTACCATAGATGTATGCGCTCCGTAATTAGGATTGCCTACCTATAAGGATATTAGCAGGATTTTACACTGCTACATAAAGTCGTACGTAACAATTTTTGTCTGAAGATGCAACAATGTCTACTGCCACCTCGTAGTCCAGATTTAACGCCCTGCGACTATTTCTTATGGGGTTATGTAAAAGACAAAGTTTTCATACCACCGCTTCCTGTTGATATCGACGAACTTAAACAACGTATCACAAATGCTCTTGCTACAGTTGACCGTTACATGCTTAATAGCGTGTGGCAAGAATTCGACTACCGTGTTGATATCTGTCGTGTTACCAAAGGTGCACACATTGAACATTTGTAAAAAATTTAAATAAAAGCTTAATTATTTCTTCTTTATAATCATATAAGTAATAATCTTAACTTTTCAAAAATAAACTTTCTATAACCTACCCAAACTGTCTATTTCATTTGTAATAACCCTGTATAGTGCTTACCAATATCCTAATCTGCTCTCTTGAGCACCCAAAGTATCACATTATTTATGAATTATTGAATTCGGAGTTATTCAATGTGTCTTATTATTATAGTATAATTAAGTTTTAGAAGCGGAAGAGATATTTTATGTACTATTAATAAAGTTTTCTGTATTTGAGTAACTATTTCACTTATCGTATCATTCAGTTAGTTGTTGGCTTCCTATACGATATATTTTGTCTTTAATATTGGTACCTTACCGAACTGTTAGGACAAAGTTCGTAGTTCTTTGTCTCGCTCCAAGTAGTCCTTGGCGCCCTTAATTATTCTGTTCAGTTCGGGATCATTTGTGGCTTCTTATCATCCAGTTACCATTACAAACCCACGAGATTTTTCAAAACCCCTGAGCAGAGCCGGAGCACTTTAAAGTCACCGTACCAATAAGAAGCCTAGTTTATAATATTTATAAAATTACCCTGACAAGCTTAATAATAAATGTTATTATGTGGAAATTTGTACTAATAAGTATATTTTAAATATAATTGAATGTTTTTAATGCGTTATATATTCTTAATTAAATAGTCATACGCATGTTATACCGGGCACGGAATAATAGCCACCAATAATGAAGACTTCCAAAGGTTATGTTTATTAAACTAAAGTAAGAGGACGAACAGTTATGAAAATTTGTTTTTAAGTTTTGCCGGATATTAAACAAACCAACACAATATTGTAAAAACTAGCTGGTATTTGGGAACTGTTGAAATTGCTAGATTTAGAAACTACTGATAATGTGTTTTCAGGAGCGATGCAGATACCTTAAATGATATTGCAGATGGAATTGTGGCAGAATTTCTTACAAAAATTAAGGTACTTTTCATGTTAAATCTATAATTTTGTTTTGCTAAATGACACATTATGATTATGTTGTAGAAAACATACTATTGTAAAAAAAGAAAAAATACCGGTGGGAAAATTCATACTATAATGTTAAGCAAACTAGTATATAAATACTACAACACATAAAAGAAATTGAAAAATCCCATTGTTATGATAAATCAAATTGAAGATACGTCAGGTAACAATCTCACAATCATAACAAATATTATATTTTCTTAAAGATAATTGCGACGAACTGTTGTAATGGTTAATAAATAGTGCAGAACCCTGGGCACAGGTCGAGAAATATTGGACTAAAACATCTACAATGCGTCTAAAGCAACTGCGAGATTCTTCTGAAAAAAAATGCATCTTATTTAAAGGAGTATCCATCTTTAAAAGGAACGATGGGCTATTTATTATTAGAAATCGACTTCCAAACATTACAAAGTACTTATTAAGAGTTTGATATTTAACACTAGAGATTCTATTTCGTTTTGTATTTATTTATTATACAGAAAGTTAAAGATATGTATTAATAAACAATATACTAAATGCCAATAATTAATTAATTTACAAACATCAACTTGTCTATCTGTAAAAAATTGCTTTCATTAAATTCCCTAAGGTTCTATAAATTTGTGTTGATTAGTTGCCACTGCAGTCTGAATCCCAGTTGCTGTCGTCGTTATCTCCATTTACATCAATGACCAACGGTGCTACATCCCTTATATCAAACTGAATTTCGCGAACCCACCATTCTTTAATGATTGTTTCTGTATGTTGTAGAGAATCTGCCCAAACTTAAGGCTTTGTGCCACATTGCCATACAGTTTTCTTTAGATCTGCCATCCCTACCAACGTGATGATTAGAATAATTTTTAGCAATACCCCAAAGCAGTTCAATTGGATTAAAAATACAATGGTAGGGAGGCAGTTTTAGTACCTTATTGTCATGCTGTTCAGCTAAACGATCAATTAGAAATTTTTTGGGTGGTTTGTTCCTACAATTTGGAAAAATATGTTAGTCAGCTACAAAGAATACCACATTTTCTACTTACATTGCAACCACATGTAGCAGTTTACTTTTTAAAGATGCTACTTCAAAACGGATTCCATTTTTACTAAGTCATTCTGCTATTCCGTTTTCTTCCACGAAGTGTTTGGTATTTTTTGTTCTGCAATACTGTGATCCGAAGCATTATCCAAGACAATTACATAGGTCGACATGATTTTTGGTGTTTTGAATTTGATGTGTCTTTAGCTAATACGGGTACGTTGATTTTGAATGTCAATTTGGTTTGAGCCCATCACATCAAGATTTTTCACAAAATTAAAAAAAACTCGTGAGATATTTTGTACTAGAGCAAAGAAGTACCTTTATGAAATTTCCTAAATTGCATTAAAATTATTTCTTTAAAATACTTGATACATCGATAGAAAATATTTTAGTATAATACTATGTTTATTTGATTTCAATGACAACGCTGTTTCATTTCCGCATCTATCAAGGCCAACTTGATGGCATCGGCAGTTGTTTATGAAATAGTTAGTTAGCGTCAGTTGTTTGTAGCATCGAGTTGTGTTTTGTTTTCTGAGTGTTTAGTGCGTCATAGTGTCATCAAGAATATGCAAAAACAGTCCTGATATATTGTGCTACGTGTGTGGTGATTAAACGATAGCAAAGCATCAACGAAACATAACAGAATTTATCAAAAAAAACTTATCACGCTTACATCGGTGTAAAGCTTGGTGATCAGGACAAACCTTGAGCTCCACACAAAGTGTGATTTCAGTGTGTCGAGCTACTGAGAAAATGGGCAAAAAATACACGTAGCTCTTTATCCTTTGGCATTCCTATAGTATGGAGGACACACGGCGGCTCCGTGGCGTAGTGGTATGTGTCTGACTACTGCGACCAAAGTCCCGGGTTCGAATCCCGACACCGTCCGTTTGAAAAATGTTAGGCGAGCATTTTTCACAAAAATACACCCTCGTTCGGATGAGAGGTAAAATTGAGGTCCCATGTGTGAGTGTTGTCTCGCACGTTAAAGACCCCTACCTTGCTTGGAACAGTAAGTGTGTGGCAAAATTCCAATTTTTCCAGGTAAAAAAATTCGCTTTCTGGCCAATATAGTACCTTCGGGTGCAGCATTGTAAAATCACATGTAAGGTATGAAGGGAACAAAAAAAAATGGAGACGACTGTTACTTTTACTCCTGCGATGCCAAGGGATTCAATTCGAAAAATAAACATTCTATTCAGTATTCTGATTTACCGTCTGCTAAACGACCTGTATCTCATGGACCAAGAATTTCCATTCCTTCACATTTTCTTCACACCATCCAACAGCAATCATCAGATGAAAGTTCAAACGAAAAAACCGATGAAGATGAATTCAATCTTGATATAGACCAACCTCAAAAGTTTATCCAAGCTGAACTAAATGACTTAGTGAGAGACTTGGGCCTATCGAAGGATGCTGCACAAATCTTAGGATCACGACTGAAAGACAAAAATCTGTTGGCACCAGGAACCACATTTTTGTGGTATAGGCATCGTGAAAAAGAGTTCACGGAATATTTCTCTCAAGAGGGTTCACTGGTGTATTGTAATAATATTCCTGTTTTAGTCATGAAACTAAGAGCTAACAATTACGATTCCACATCATGGAGGTTATTTACTAATTCTTCTAAGAGAAGTCTGAAGGGTGTCTTGTTGCACAATGGTAATACTTATGCCTCGGTGCTTGTTGCTCACTCCGTGCATCTCAAAGAAACGTGTGAGAATCTTGAGCTGTTGCTAAATACAATAAAGTATAGCGAATATTGTTAGCAACTCTGTGGAGACCTTAAAATAATATCCACGCTTTTGGGTCAGTAGTCTGGATTCACAAAGTATCCATGTTTTTTGTGCAAGTGAGACAGTCGAGCACGAAATTTACATTACGTTAAGAAGGAATGGCCACTCAGAAAAAGACTTGTACCAGGACAAAAAATTGTGCTGCGTGATGCATTATTTGAACCAAAATTAGTTCTTTTGCCCACCCTTCACATAAAGTTAGGATTGATGAAGTAGTTTGTCAAAGCTTTATATAAACAAGGTGACTACTTTAAATACCTGTACGACAAATTTCCTGCACTTCTGAAGCTAAACTTAAAGAAAGAATTTTTCTAGGCCTTAAAATTCAAACCTTAAAATCGGACAGATTGTTTCAGAATACAATGACCCAGGATGAATCTGAAGCATGTAGTTCTTTCGTAGAAGTCATAGACGGTTTCCTTGGAAACAACAAGTCTCCAAACTACAAAGAAATTGTAGCCAACATGGTAAAAAATTATAAAGAACTGGGATGCAATTTGAGCGTCAAATTTCATTTTCTGAATTCCCACGTTGACTCTTTTCCCGAAAATCTTGGAGCTGTCAGCAAGGAACAGGGAGAGAGGTTCCATCAAGACATAAAGGAGAAGGGCGCGACGTTACCAAGAAAGATGGGATATTAGAATGATGGCTGATTACTGCTGGACCTTGAAGAGAGACTCGCTCACAAAAATCCACAAAAAGAGAACTACAAAACACAGTTTTGGGGGAAAAAGAAAGATTTTATTCAAAAAAACCAACGATTGTCTAACGTAGATTATACTGCATTGTTTTTTTTAATGAACAACTCAATTTTGCAGTGTAATTTTCTATTAAATATATTTTCAATAAATATTTTCTCAATATTTTTGGCAGTTTCTATGAAAAATTTCAAACACACCTTTCTTGAATACCTGGAAAAAACAAGTACAGATTCTTGATCAGCACACCCCACTTACTACAGGACACCTATTAAATTTGAATCACTTTTTCATAAAAAAATGTAGGCCTGCGTTATAGATGGTGTTTCTAAATTTTTTAGTAGTTGATTTTCAAACCAACGTAAACAATTATCGTCATCCATTTCGCCATTACAATCTTGATTTTTGCCGATGAACTAAAAAGCAATTCACTACCATCTATAAAACCATCTGCATTGCCTGCATGCAACACTATGTACCTAAAATGCACAACTATTTCATGCACTCACATTATCAAATGTAAAGGCGGTACAAGCTAGAGAACTTGAAAATTGAAATGGATAGCTTGTCACTAGACATAGTAGGGAGCAGCGTGGTTCGCTGGACAGAGGCGGGGGATTTTTGGAGTGGAGACTTTAGAGTAATTAATACTGGATCAGAAGTAGGAAATTTTGGTGTGGAGATAGTTATGCGAAAAAGGATAGAACAACGTGTAGAAAACTACTTACAAAAGAACGAAAGAATGCTCATGGCTAGATTAGAATTTAAACCGATAAATACAGTAATAATACAAGTATACATGCCCACCTCTAGCTACAGTGAGGAAGAGGTAGACGCGATCTAGAAAGATATTGAAGACATACATATTAAGATACGTAAAAGGACATAAAAATTTAATAATTACGGGGGACTTTAATGCAATGGTGGGTGGGGTAAAGAAGCAGCGGTTGTAGTTTATTTGGTTTAGTCACGAAAAATGACTGGGAAAATAAGCTAGTAGAATTTTGCGACAAGAACAATTTAACCATCACCAACACATTATTTCAACAACATGCTAGAAGGTTATACACGAGGAAGATTCCAGGATATATAGGAAGATATCAAATAAATTATATTCTTGTTAGACAACAGTTTAAGAATCAAGTAAAAGACTGTAGAAGCTACCCAGAAGCCGATATAGGCACTGACCATAACATCGTAACTATAAATTCCGCTCTTGAATTTAAAAATTTGAAAAAAGGGAATGGAAAAAGGTAGTTTGGCTTTGAGAAACTAAAAGATAAAGATAATCACGAAAGATTTGAAAGAAAGGTCGAATAAATTGCTGAAAGATATTGGGAAAATTTCTTATACTACGGAAGTAGAAACAGAAGGGAATAACATTAAACCCAGCTTAGACATGGCGGCCAGAGATATTCAGGCGTATACACAAAAAGAAAACAATAAACCATGAATAACAAAGGATATCCTGAATCTAATAGAGGAAAGACAAAAATACAAAAAGAGATCAGATAAAACAGGAAAGCAGATACAAAGTCATAAAATGGGAAATTATTCGCAAATGCAGAAAAGCTATAAAGACGATGAATTGATGAAAAGTGCAAACTAAGATGGAAATAGGACAGACAAACAAAGCATACAAACTAATTAGAATTTTAAGGATATAAAATCGTATAGCAAAAATATAAGAGACGCTAAGGAAAACGCCACTATAGAAAATGTAGAGAAAGTGGATAAATGGCAAGAATATATAGGGAATTTATATGCAAGAGAGTAACTACGAGCATTAGAACAGGAATTAAACATTGAAAAGGCTGACTTGGGATATCTTATTCTTAGAAATTAGTTTGAATTAGCATTAAAGGGTCTGAAAAATGGTAAAGCACCTGGTACAGATAATGTGCAAGCAAAAACTAAAAAAGCCGCTGAACAAGCCGTAACAGAACGTTTCGTCCAACTGGTAAGCTATATGTTGAGACGGGCAAGACACCCAAAGATTTCAAACGTAACATCATAGTCACTATACCAAAAAAGAAAGGATCTGATAAATGTGAAAATTTTTGAACAATAAATTTGACAACACACGTGTCAAAACTATTAACTAGAATGGTACAAAGACGAATAGACAAACAAATTGAAGAAATACTAGAAAATGATCAATTTGTGTTGAGGCGAAACAAGGGAACACACGGGAGGTTATTTTAGCTTTCAGGATGATAATGGAGAAAACAATAGAAAAAGGGGAAATCGTGTATATAGGGTTTGTAGATCTGAAAAAAGCATTTGACAATGTAAAATGGAAAAGTATGTTCGAAATACTTAAAAAGATTGGATTGAGTTGTAGGGATAGACGGATAGTACATAGCTTATATAAAAAGCAAACAGCGGTAATAGAATTAGAGCAGGAACGTAGAAAAGTAAATATTAGGAAAGGTCTGAGACAGGGATATACCCTATTCCCATTAATTTTTAACTTGTACATCGAAGAAGCAATGAATACTGTTAAATGCAAAAAGACATTTGGGATTATTATGCAGGGACAAAAGATTGATATGCTTAGATTTACAGATGATATAGCAGTATTAACATTTAGCAAGAAAGAGTTAGAAGCTGCCCTTAATGAAATGGAAACAGTTTTAACAGAGAGATACGATATGAAAATAAAACTAAAGTACTAGTATACAGAGGAGGGAAAAATAAATTAAAAACTAGAATGCAAATAGGTATCGAGAACTTACAAGACGTTAAGTATTTTCGCTACCTAGGACGTCAAATAATACAAAATGGGAAAAAAGAAACTACTGTGTTCAAAGACAACAAACATAGAATCAAGAAAAAGATTGTTTAAAACATATGTGTGGAGCACAGCACTGTACAGCTGTGAAACGTGGACTGTAGGGGAAGCGGACAGGAAAAAGACAGAAGTCTTTGAAACGTGGTGCTACAGACGTAGGATGAAGATGTCATGAATAGACAAAGAAGTACTAGAAATGGTAGGAGAAGAAAGAAGTATGTAGAAAACAGTAAAAAAGAGGAGAGATAAAATGATAAGCCACAAAAAAAAAGAGGTAGATGTGGACCTAGGTTAAACTATCGCACACAGATAGTGAGAGATGTATACTGTTGAAATTTCAGGGAAATGTGCAGGCTAGCTCAGAATAGAAATCAATGGGGCTACGCGTCCAACCAAATCCAAGATGGAAAACCTAATAAGAAATAAATAACTGTACTTAAATCTGATGGTTATTATAAGCAACTACAGATATTGGTTTTGCAATATTTTCAACTAATCTTAATTGTGCGAAAGGTTTTACTTGAAAAATATTAATTCAGCAAATGTCTTAAGTGTTGGGGGATCCTTGGTAGCCAGAGGATGCTTATCCCCCTTTACATACCACTGAACCTTGGTAAAATACAGAATATAATTAGGAAACAACAGAAAGGGAAATGAACTGTCTCTAAGCTGTGGAGGGGAACGGTGTAGGCTAGCTCAGAATAGAAATAAGTGAAGATACAGGTCTAGCCAGTTTTAAAACTGAAAATGTAATAACGAAAAAGGTAATTGCACTTAAATTTGATGATTATATTAAACAACTACAGGTATTGGTTTTGAACTATTTTCAACTAATGTTGATTACACGAAAGAATATATTGGAAAACTATTAATTCGGCAAATGTTCAAGTGTTGTGGGATCTTGGTAACCGCAGGTTGCTTAACCCCCTTCACATAATACTGAATATCGGGGAAGTAGGGAATATATTTGTAGCAATAGAAGGAGAACCGATCTGCATCTAACAAGAAAGTGCAGTGGCTATGTTCAGAGACAACAAACATAGAATCATTGAGAAAATTGTTGAAAGCATCTGTGTGGAGCATAGCACAGAACGTCTATGAAATAGGGGCAGTAGGTAGGAGAAGGTGACAGAAAACGGTAGAAGCCTTTTGGAATGTTGTGATTCTGACGTCTGAGGATGCATGGGCAGACAAAGTTTATAGTTGGTTATAGAAATAGTAGCAGAATAAAGATATCTGTGGAAAACAAGAAAAAGTAGGAGAAATAGAAGAGCAGGATACGTTCTAAGGCACTTTTGGAGAATAGTGCGAGATATAATACAAGCAGGGATAGAAAAAGGAAGAAGAGGTAAACCTAGATCAGACTATTGCACGCAGATAGTGAAAGATGTAGGCTGTAGGAATTTCAGGGAAATGTGTAGGTTAGCACAGAATAGGATACAATCATGGTACGCGTCTAACCAGTTTCAGGACTGAAGATCATAATAATGATATCAAATTTGCGGTCTGCATGAATATCAACAATGAATTCTCACTTTTTAATTTTTTATGCTAACTGTTGTAAATAGATCTATTGATACGACTAAACCTAGAGACGAATGGTTTTTGAGTGTGTAGAGTTCATGCAGCCATAGATGTTCGTGGTTATGAAACATAAATTTATTCCATATAATACCTTGAGCGATAATGAAGATGTGCGATTAAGCATTTGCGTCTTTTCTAGTAAAAAAAAGCACCACATGCTGAATTTGAAAGTGATAAATAATTTCATAATGCAGCAAACATTTTTAAGAATGAATATCCCACTTCCAAGCTGTTTATATAGCAGAGAAATTGTGAATCGATTAATAATAATTTATCCCATAAAAGATAATTTATTTAACACTATCATTGTGCGTATGTCGTACGACTGTATGTCTCATTGCTTTAGGGGGTGCATGTAGGAGTAATGGGTCGGAAGGAGAGGAAGGCGCCACCCTACATTCAATCACACATATACAATCACAAAGATTGCACGCTTCTTGACTTCACACACCCTATAATTCATGTTATAATGGGACAAACGATTAACTGACGCATAGGGGATTGCGTTTATTTTTTGTTGGTCTTGCTACTGCTTGGTTGACCACAAATCGATTGTTTCTGTAAATGCCTAAGAAGAATTTTAAAGCAGTTGGATTTACTTTTGCTTTAAGCATATTAAAACAAACGGTTTTGTATTCAGATCTATGACTTGAACTCGAATTAAAATTCGGAACACGAAATCGAAATTCAGTTGAACAACTATCGCGATTTTTTTTAAATATTGATTTCCACTAACTTAGATATGACTAATATACGATAATTTGCATATTTGCATAACTCGGCAGCTAGAGGCATTGGTATATAAATTCAAATTATTTTACAAAATAACACCGAATGACATTTTTATTGTTTAATCATTATAAAAGTTTTCTGAAACAATCGAGAATAATTTTTAAGAATATCTAATTTGCTAATATTGAAAACGATATTTTCGACTTCCTAGAACTTTAAAGGTTATGTTACTACGAATTTCGTCTTGATTTTATTAATGAATTCTCAGCATTCTGAAACTTACTTCTTTACATTAAATACTGTAGCGCCAATTGGTTTGCCTCTGACCAGAATAAATACATTAGAGCACAAACGAAGGGTTTGTACACAAAGGAAGATTGATGAGCTCTTCGGCATCACATCTTGCAGATAGACTTGATTGACAGGTACAAGTGTTATATTACAATAGGAAATCTCTAGATTTTTACTTGTATAATTTTTGGTATGCTTTCGAATTAACTAGTAGCATTGTAATGTATATAAATTGCAGTCATAAATATTGGAAATCAGTTTTAATTGAAGCTTTGATATGAGTTGTAATGGAAGCTTTGATTACAATATTTGTTCTAACTTGAAGCTTTGATAGTCGTAAATATGTGATATAAAAATATTCCCTGTATGTTTGTTGTAGTTTGTTTAGCATTTTTCTTAATTCGCAAAGAAGATTAAGAAAAAAACTGTTCATATAAATTACGCTGCGATATAAATTACTATACAGACTTCATAAATTAATAATTAGTGTTTGAGTAATTAATTATAGTGCATCGATAGGAAGTATCGCAGTTTAAGGAAATATTACTTGTACTATTAGCGGTTAGTAATAAATAAATAGTTGGGAGAGCTTTTAGAATCCCATTGTAACTGCAAGTTGTTAAAAAAGCTTGCGTAATCAGTTTGAAGAGAAAAAACTGTTGTTATTTACAAGCTTTGTTCCATCATATAGTGAGTAATTTTAATTGAGTTTGATAGGCTTATTTGATTAGCTTATGTATTTATTTGCCGCCATATTATATATATATATATATATATATATATTGCTGCGAAGGCTGCGGTTTCTAACTTATACAAAAAGCCCCTCTTTCAGGGTGCCTAAATGCTGCAAATGTAGCGGTCTCTAAATACAAAATGCTACACCTCTTCGATGCTGCTTATGTACCAAAAAAAACTAAATATATTTCTGCTTCGCAACGAAGTATACCACGGCTGCTCAGCTGCTTTCTGTAAATCAAACTAAGTACTAAAAATTCTGCTACGGTAAATCCTCTAAGTTTATTAACATATTCATAGAAAAAGATACTCCAAGATCAACATAAAACTCTCCGTTCACTTATTATTTATACATTATGTACATCCTTTTTGTTAAAATAACACATTTTACCTTCTTGCCAAATTTTGCACATCAATCCCTCAAAAGTACCCTTTTATCTTGTACATACCAAATATTGTTATTTTCTTAAATCATTTCTAAATCTAAATTCCCACATAAAAATACAGTGCAATAATGCATCAGAAAAAGTTCAATCCATAACTCTTCCTAAATATATCTTTTTAGTTCATAACATGATACCCACAATGCAGAAAAACACCTGTTTATACACATATGCAAAAAATAAGAACAGTTAACTGGATTCTATCACTGCCCCCAGGACTGCCATCAAACCATCAACAACTGCTGCCTACAGGAACACCCAATCTGGATTGCAATCACCACGACTGCTGGCTGCAACCATATCACCAAAGAGTTATTCCGTTTTCCACCTCTATACTGCTTCAGACTCCCAAACCTCTTCTATAAAGTGTAGGTAATCAACCAGTTCAACCAAACACTATCTTTTACTCCATTCTCAATTTTATACTTAGCACACTTAGTGCAAATTAAAATGTAACAGTATTACTTACATAAACAGACCGCCATTCGTTGAAGTTTATATATCCTTTTTCTGCACCTCTAAAGCTTGTTCATTCCGTCAATACAAACAAACATTTAATTGTTAAAATTTACAATGGTTACATTTTTCCACAAACCTTTTCACTATCCTCCCCAATACCTTCAGAAACTGCCCAATACAACAACTCCAACGGCCAACAAAATCCTAGAAATTGCACCCCAGACCACAAGCAAACGTATACAGTTCTCTGTATTTCAATTCCAACCGAAACCGATTTTCTACAAAAATGTAAGTTTAAGCTCACAACAACGCACGTACTAACTTCATTTCTCTGTATTCGTTCTGACAACACTTTTCAAAACATTTCCTTGGAAATTGAGGCCCTACTGGCAAAAGTTAACGTTTAAAACACGCCTCTAATAATACTCGTTATAGCTATCTTGCTTCAATACATACGCGCTAAATCACTTGTTTACTTTGTCTGTCATCTCCGTTGTCCCTGAACGTTAAAGTTCCATCTCTGCTTATCTCACTTATACAATTCTATCAAACAATTTTTCTTTGCTTACTGGTTTGCAAATTCTATTGTAACTGACGAAATTACCCTCTCCTCTAAAGTTTAAACTGTGTCTATGTTAACACGTAATATTTCTAGCTTACTTCTACCAATTCTAACAAATAACCCCTCTTTGTTTTGCTGTCGACCAGCAGTATTTGCAACCGACATACTCATTCCAAAACTATAAATTCATTTTTAATTGACAACGCCGACCAACCTTACTTAGAATTGCCAGTTATTTGTTTCGTCTTATCTTTTAACAATACTCAAAAAGCTTCATTCTAATATAACTGCCACCTTTCTGTTATAAACAATACACAGAACTATGCCGATTTAAAATGCTTGAGCTTTTTAGAAAATATATATCTCCCTTTACTATAATTTAACTCTGAATGTTGCCGTGGTTTATAATATGAAATTTACAATGCTGTAAACTTCTTAAATACAACGATAAAAATATGTTTATGATATAACACACGCTATTTTTAATTAGTATTCATAGTTAAAGAATGATGTTAAATTAACTTTTGGAGTAGTAGATTCTTGGTTGAATCAGCGCCTCGTTTCCTCCAGAATCCCTCATTTCCTCACACATCTGGACCAAATTTACATGTAAATTCCCATAAGGAGGAAATGTGGAGATGAATCTCCTCCTTGCTCCCTCCTTGTGGACCTCCTTATAGGATTTTTACCCCAACCATCCTTACCCTAAAAAATGGGTAACCTAACCCCTAAAATTTTCGAGATAAATTTTTCTCCACATTTCCACCCACGAGATAAATCTATATTGTTTGGTACCAATTAATATTAGATTTTTCTCAGCTACCTGAATTTCTAAAAATTTTTTAGATAGCATCATCCCCCCGGAAGCTACGCCAATTTTAATATTTTTTACCGCTAACATTCTGAATCAAATAGTTTTCTTGCCCTCATTTGCTCCAGCATTCTCATTTGCTCCCTCATCTGGACCAAATTTACATGTAAATTCCCATAAAGAGCAAATGAGGAGATTCGTTTCCTCATTTGCTCCCTCAGTTAATATTAGATTTTTCTCAGCATCATCCACATTTCCACACACATCTGAACCAAATGGTTTTCTTCGACTAGTCATTTTCATCTTTCGAGATATATCTATATTGTTTGGTATCAATTAATATTAGATTTTTTTCAGCTACCTGAATTTCTAGAAATTTTTTAGATAGCGCCATTTCCCAGAGTGCTACCCTCATTTTAAGATTTTTTACCGACAGCAATTTCTGACCGTACTTATAAATTTTTTAACTATCCGATACATCAAATTAGTCTAGAATTACACGCAGAATCCGAATCTGTAAACAGATTTGAAATAGGACCGCTCCTTACAAAGTTACACTTTAAAGCTCCTAACCCTCTAAATTTTTGCTCATCTATGACATATGCTTTAACCAAACACTTAGAGGTATTAACACAAAGAAATTACGCACACAAAAGTTTAATAATTTATTTTATGCGATTTACAGTTTAATAAACTACATCAATTCAATTTTTACAAAGTATAACATTATTTTGTTTTCTTCGTGTAGTCGAAATCAAGCAGGTTAGAATAACCTGTAACAAAAAAAGAAATTAATGTGTTGTTTAAGAAGACCTATAACAAAAAAGAGATTAATGTGCTGTTTAATAAGAGAGGAAACGTGTTTTCGGTTAATAAGACATACTGTCGTTAATCTATCAATATGAGAATAACGTAAAACATTCCAATGTAATGTGTTTTTAATATATAAATGGAAAGCTCCAGTTTAACGTCATCATCGCCTGAATTACATGTGAAAGTGCTGTATTTTTTTTTTTTAAAGGTGTATATCTTTTCCAAACAAATACGTTAATTACAGAAGGTAAGTACGCTGAATGCAAGCCAATTAATAGCAATTTAATACTGCTTACTGACCTACCTTAAATATTTGTACAAGGAAACACAATAAAGTATATACAAATATGGCACCTATCTTATATATTTATACCCCCATGCGTAGGTTTCTGTACTATTAGGAATGATGTACCTTTTGTCGTCCTCGCCCGACAAACTAATTTTATTAATTAATTGGGTATAAAGTTGGTGTTTACATGGTTTCGTTTAAGACCTCGTACATATTTTTCAGATGTTATAACCATAGTTTTGTGTTAAAGGATTTCACATCGGTAGTCTCTTCTCCCATTTTTGTGTAGACGCCGAAGTGTTCGCAATTAACTTTTATTGCTGCATGTTGTGTTCTTTTTTCATTAATTAATCAAATAAACCGCTTTTTCTGCTTTCAAAGAAACTCGGACACTCCATCGTTGACACTGGCGTTGTTTATGCGATAGCTAGCCATAAGGTTGTTAAACGCCGTGCTAACCATTTCTACACCATCGTCGCTGGTAGCGGTAACTGTTGCATTTTTATGTTTATTGCTCCTCAAGTGTGCGGCATACGTAGTCTTTTCCATTTCAAAATTGCATACTTTACACATAATGTAGTTGTTTCGTACAAGAACCTTTGACAGCTGGCGGAGCTGAACGTTTACAGCTTAATGAGATACTGTGCTGTTTTTCCTTATGTCGCAGTAAGTTGTCCATTCTCGTAAAAGTGATACCGCAAGACACACAGTTTAAGTACTTTGCTGCTGACGGATGTATAAGCTTAACCGTGGACGATGTTACACCACAACATTTGTTCTGGTGCCGTTTGAGAGCATTTTTCCAGGTATAGGAAGCACCGCAAGAGTTGCAATAAAAATATTTTCAGAGGGCATTTTAGTACAAAACAAATCGCACTAAAGGACTTTGGTGAAACTTGTAAGCGAACTAACTTATAACTAAAAAGTTTACGCTTGCGTACTTGCTTTATGCTCCCTATAGAATGCAAACCGAAGGTTTCCGAGGACAACCGAATGAAGTTATGGATTCAGCGGAGAACTAAATGACGTCATCTTTTGCCAATCCTTGCTGCTTGTCCAGTACATTTAGCACCAATGCATGTGCCCGGTTCGCATGGTCCATGCTGCGAATGCAGTTAGAAGAAACACCGAAAACGTCGTTCTACGGGTCAGCAATCGCATCGCGTGCATATTAAAAATCTAAAAGGGTGGTAGCTCAAGCACACAAATTGGCTACAAGTTGTGCGGTAGAAGATGCAGTGCTACTATAAACAAAAACTTAATAAAACACTTTAAACCTTTACTAAGGGAATACCAAACTTGTTGTCTACAGAATACTTACTAATAAAGCAATTTAATTTTAAATAACTTCTACGTCTTATATTCGGAAATGGTAGGCTTGAATATTTTCTAAATGAATCACCAAGCGACAGTATATGCTTAACGGTATTAATATTAACCATTAGTTTCCCATTTTACGAGCGCGGTTAATTATAGATTAAAATTTAATTTGTTCACGTTCGAGCTTCCCGTAAACTAACATATTTTATAGTAACAGTGCGCTGTATAATACATGCATACCCCTTCGTCGCGCTACAGCTATTCTTGTAGTTGCTTGAGAAAGTCAGTCGTCTTTTTTACTGCTAGGACCGCTGCAAAGCACCATTCTACACATTTTTTATAAGTATAGAACATCGCGCACTTTTTTTGTCTAATAATTAAATTTTGCTTATGTAGGCTTTTACACTTTCGCATATTTAAACATCTAATACGATCAATTAACCACTTTCGCTTATTCTAACGGGAACCACCATACATTGCGCGGCACCGTTATTTTTGAATCCAACGATCCGATGAGCTTCCGCACAATACCACCTAACGTATTTCTCTTACTATTTGTTAAACAAAAACTACCGGCATCGCCATGTCCGTATGTGGACGTAAGCAGATGTTTGTGGATGTGTACGGGAATATGTAACCATATACAATAGTCAGTCTAAGCTATTTTATTTAGTCCAAGAAAACTACTATTTTTCTAAACCACAATAATAATAGCCTTTATAGGTTTAACATTTTTACCATTTCCCAATGACTGGTGCTACGTACATGGAAACTTTAATTTTTTATTGGAGAGAATCCTTATTCTCCCACGTACTGTCGTGTAGTTGCATGCCCACCCCTTTTAGGAATATATGCTCGTTATAGGTTGTAGGACCCTCGGTTTTACTTAACTACACTTCGTGAAATCCTTTTAATCTTTTTAATCGTGTCTTTCTCGTCTACAATACAGTAGGACTTGGCTTTTGTACAGACGAATTCTAATACTAGACCACCATTAAATTCGTCTTTAAATTTTCCTACAACGTTTTTGTTGACAAGCGGTATATTGTAGTTATTATCCGCGGGGTAGTCACTCTTTTAAGATAACTATATTTTTGTTTGGTATCAACTAATATTAGATTTCTCTAGGGAGCCCAAATCTACAAATAGATTTTAAATAGGACCACCTCTTACAAAGTTACGCCTTTTAAAGACCCAAACCTCTAATTTTCGTCCATCTATATTTAACTCCATCTTTAAAACCGTTTTTTTCGCCACCCAAGACAAATGCTTTAACCAACCATTTCCCGAGAAATCTAAAACCTCTGTGCCCCGCGAACACCACGTGAAGATAACACGTATACTCTTTCAACCAGGATAGAAGCAGGAAGGATTTGGAAGAAGGGAAGGTAGGAGAAGAACTTAAAAATTATGGAATCTTAAAACTAATATATACAATAGATTTACAAAATCTATACAAATATAAACAACTATCGTAAACCTATATCTTTATGCTCCCATGCGTAGATTGATATGCTTCCAGGGATGACGTTACGCTTGTCATCATTGCTCGATAAACTAATTTTATTAATAAGCTGCGTGTACAAATCGTGTTTTTTACACCGGATACACACGCCAACAAGTACTCCATACCACCCAAATAGGGATTAGATGCTTGGTGACTGTTAACTTCCGCTTCCCTCGTGTACGCCCAGACACAGCCCAGTCCATACGCACCCCTGACCATGCGCACCCTTGCCCATGCGCACCCTGCCCATGCGCATTCCTGCCCATGCGCATCCCTACCCATGCGCAACCCTCTCAGTGTGACTGCTGTTTCGTAGTGACGTCATAGCCTTTTATAAATAAAGAACAATGTAATACTATTCTAAAATTTTTATTCTGACATTATACATAACAAAATTTTAAAATATTTAATACCAAGCATGGGGCCATTTAAACTTAATTTTAATACAAAGTTATACACATAAGACAGTTCTTTTTTATGTTTGTTTGGAATGGTTTTAATTTTATCTAATTTTATTCGCAGCTTAAGATTTAAATCGACACCCAAGTCCTCTATCTCCTTTTCTAGCCAATAGTTTGATACATAGAGACCGTCTAAAGTAGTCTAAAGTTGTAACTAACATATACAGTATTTAGTAGTGAAAACTGTTTAAAATACATAACGGTTCTAAAAACAGTTTTAGGACGATTGTTCCTTAACAGTCGACGTTAAAGTGTTAATTGATCCTTAGAAGTGAATAAATAATTTGATGTATTTGCAATGGTCTCAAAATAGAAAATAGGCAACTAAGAATAATTAGAACTACCGCAAGATGAAGTTTTTTTAATTAGAGTAAGCATATAGGCTAGGAAAGTATTTTCCCATACAGTTTTTTACTCTCCTTTTAAACAATATAATACAATCTCACAAAGTATACACAAATGAATTTTCTTATTAAAAAAATTACACTTATACTACACGTATAGTACAACAACTATGTTTTATTTATATTTACAGTAATGTTGCGATTTGTACAACCATGATATAGTGGCTGAACTTTTCCAGAAAAGCTGGAGGCACTACTGTCGTATACTGTTAGTAATTCTTCTACACACTTGTCGGTGTATGTCTTTATTTAAATATTTTATTTGCATTGTCTACTTTATTTCTATAAGATTCATCTGTATATCTTTCAGCAACGTTTGAGGATTTCCACCTTCCATGACGCATTAATGCAATTAAATCTGCCCCAGTATTGGCCAAAATTGTGACGGAGGACTTACGGAAGCAGTGTCCTGTGTAATCATTAGCATTGGATAAATTTAAAAAGGTTGCTACACAAAAAGTTCTTAGATTTTCAAGAATATTGAATGCGATTTTAGAAAAAAGAGTATCTGCACTTTTTAGTAAAAGCACATTCCTGAACTCGCAATGCTTGTTGGCCTCGGCTAGTGCCAAGAATTAGCATTGTCGTCCGTGAATGTTTTGTTTTTACTACAAGATACATAATATAATATTATATCGATGGATTACTGTGTAAAATTAGTTTATCGCACCTAAGCGCACTATTGTGTACTAGATTTAGTAGCTGCTATGATGCGAGCTCATCATCGTTATAAGCGTATATCTAGCAAGTAGGTAGGTAAAATTTATTTATATAGTTATTTAAAATTTGAAACTGTTATACGCTTGCCATCTTGTTTACCATGTAGCATCGAGTTCAATAAACGCAATCTGAATATGTTAGGTTATTGTGTAGTGAAGAACTCAGATGTTCGTCTTTAAACCAGCAATTTAATATTGTTTGCTATCTAAATTCAAATAAGTTACTTAGTGGAGTTATATTTTGTATGTGTTTTTGTGTAACTATCCTTTCAGATACAAATGTTCTACAAATGGCGAATTGGGTCGTGTGTCTTATTGTTTCGTTCTTTAAGACCCTCCCTCCCATTTCCGACTGTATTTAACGCGGCATTCGTTTTTTTCTTTTTCTCCCTTTCCTTGTTGCACGTAATTTTGACAAGCAATCTGTTACTGTTTTTGTCTTTTTTTTACTTTTCCGCTCGTATTACAGGTATCAGTATCACTTGATACTAAACGAATAAAACAAGTAAATTATCCATCCAATCAAACCACATACACGTTCAAAACTTCAATTAAAGAATTTATCAGAAAAACAATTTACGTTTATTACAGGTCTGGAAAATCTTTCTAGAAACTAATAAAACATAAGTAAGCGTACACTTAAGCACACAGGCAATATTATTTATTTTCCACTTTCCTGTGATATTATTATGCTCCCCTTATAATAACAGCCCTTGCGCCTCTCAGCGGGCATTAAGTGTATTTTGAGATCAAAGCTGGCAACCATCTACTGTACAAGAATGTTATGCACCCTTAATTTACCGCGGAGATTCCCTTTACTGCTAACAACCTAAAGTAAACGACAACAGAAATATTTAATGAAACCAAAGTAAAATGGACTATGTATGAAATATTGCAAGGGTAATCAATTAATTTTCCTGTTGAATATGAGAACATTGTAAACTCACAGCAGGAAACGGACAATGTCTATTCACTCGACATCATCATATGAGCAATTCTATGCTTACTGTATTTTAAAAACAATATAGAAAACTGTTAAGGTACGTTCAAGTATGGTAAATATTTCTACAACACCCCTAAAACAACACCAAATTAATGCACTATAGTTTACATAAAATATAGAATTGTTTACTATTTGATTATAAATTGTCAGTGTGCTTCAAAGACCAATGTTCCTAAAGATCGTGGTCTGCTGCGATCTCGGGCTATCCGTTTGAAAAACACTTAATCCAATATGGAGCTTGTTGCATGTTTTCTCATTTGGTAAAGGTATGTCGCTAACATGCTGCTCTATTGTGTTTTAGCAGGTGCAATTAATAGTACAGCATGACAGGAAATCAACTTAGTGTGGAAGAGAGGAAGTTTGTCCTGCAATGTTATTGGAAGACCGAAAACGCTGCGGAAGTTCAAAAACGGTTCAGAAGTGAAATCGAAAAACTGCCACCAACGCTCCGGACCATTGCTCGCATTAGAGATAGATTTGAAGCAGATAGAACCGTTCACAACGTCAACAAAAAACGTTCTTGATGACCACGGACATTCACGAGCCCTGGAAAAGAAGATCAGGTGCAGGAAATGCTTCTTCGATCCCCACAAACTGCTCGGGAGATGCACATTTCAAAAGATAGCAGCTATCGCATCATGAGGCGCTTGCGCTGGAAATTCCAACACTAATCCATGCTCTCAACAAAGATGATCCTGCCGGGAGAATTCAATTCTGTGAATGGTACTTGACAAAATATGTGGAAGATGCAGGGTTTTCTCACAAAATTGTATGGAGCGATGAGGCCTTCTTTAAATTGAATGGCTCTATTAATCGCCATAACTGTACGCACTGGGGCCCTGTAAATCCTCATGTAACAGTTTAACACCATTTAAATTTACCATGAGTAACAGTGTGGTGTGTAATACCCGCATTGGGCATCATAGGACCATTTTTTAACGGAACTGTCACTTGTGAGAGTTACCTCACCTTTCTGCAAGAGTTTGTCGGTCCACACATTACAGAGGTGTTTGGTGATGGCGACGAGATTAACTCTCAGCTAGATGGAACACTTCCCCACTACTATTGCGATGTGCCAGCTCAATTCGATGCGGTTATTCGAGGCACATGGATTGGACGAAAGAGTAGCATTGAATGCCCTACACGTTTCCTAGACCTTACGCTCTTGGACTTCTTTTTCTGGGAATACCTCAAGGGCAGAGTTTATGGCATCGAAAAAGAACAATTGATGCATTGAAATTGGAAATTGGAAGACAATGTCGCAATATTTCTAATGACTTGTTTCGTAACGTTTGCGAATCCCTTGCTGCGCGTTATTGGTGTTATCTGTACAATGATGGTCATCAATTTCATATTTGCGAACGTGATTTTTCAATTACATATGTTATCTGTACTTGAAGCCTTTCAATTTCTCCCTATGTTAATAAATAAAGTTTTCCTTGTTATCCGAAAAGTTAGTGCATTCTTTTGAAACACCCTGTATATAATCCGCAGCAATATATACATATATTTCTGTGACCCTTTTGTTAAGGTATTTGGGTGCCATTAATTCTGCGAGTTCCGACTCCGGTAAAATTATACTACTACTGTCGCACTTTGGTGTGGTGGTGTGTGCCTATTATAAATACTACCTCTGCTTAGAAATTTTGACAAAAAAATCTGCTACGGTAAATAGCCTATATTTATTAACACTCCAAAATCAAAAATTAGATTCCCCTTTCATACAAGTTATATATACCCCTTTTAAAAATACTCCATAAACTGTATAATTCAAGATAAATATTTATCTTAACAAAACATATTCAATTAATTTCAATACAACAAACAAAAGAAAGTAATAGGGCTTCAACACATTTCTTACTCTAACCTTGTTTTATTACGAGTTCATAGTAAAACCTAACTTTTCGTGCTAATTTTGCACAACAATAATCAAAAAGAATCTCTTACCTTGTACATAGTAACAAATGTTATGACACATTCCTAAACATAAATTCCTACATCAAATAACATGAAAATAACTTAAATTAAATATTTTATCAAAAACTTTTCTCACAGTTTGTCCTTTTTGTTCATAAATTATACACCTTATTCCCAAAGTAATTAAACAACAAATTTACACAAGTAAAACAACAAAAAAACCTGCAGTTACCTGGATTCCATATTTACACACGGGCCTGCCACCATTCTATCAAGGACTGCTGTTTTCAGGAACCACCCCAATCTGAATTGCTACAACCAAGTTTAGCCAAAGGTCATCAATCATCGACCATTCGACAGTGCATCTCAAACTTCTGGAGCTCCTCAAACCTTTTCTTCTAGTACCATCAATTGTTGGTAATCAACCAAACCAATTAAACACCGACATTTACTCCAGATTATATTGCATAGTTTATACAATCAGTGCAAATTAAAATTAAACTGGTTTCCTTATAGTATTTAACGTAAATTAAATTAGAACTTTATGCAAATGTAAAAACATATTTGAGTATTGGAGTCGTCAGCTTGTCGAAAAATAAGAAAGCTCACAATCAAAATTGGGGCTAATATCTAAGTCCCCCGCCTGTAAAAGCTTGCCACAATTCTCGAAATTTCTACAATACAAACATTTTCACGTACAGAATTCTTAAAACCGCTCCACACTCACAATTTTTTTAAAATCAAAACTCTAGCGTACACAAAATTCCGTGTATTCCTTCTAACCGAAACTTATTTTCACAACACTTCTTCAAATCTCAAATTAAAGCTAACAATAACGTACACGTACTAAATGGTTTCGCAGTATTTTAAACGATCCCACTTCAATAACCTTGTATATCTACCCCAAGCTGAGGAAAGTTAACGTTTAGACTACGCCTATCATCAACACGTGTTATATCTTTCCCACTTCTACATATGCTTTCAAATCATCTATTTCTCTTACCTTGTTTTCAACTTCGTTTGTAACGGACAACAGCTGCTGCCAACCTTGCTGTTGCTTATCGAGATTCACGTCCTTTACTTGAAGCTATAAATTGCATTTTAGCTGTGCTAATTGACGACGAAACTAAACTACCTGGAATTTTCTGTTTGTTTATTTCATTTCCTTGTCCCTATTTAATACAATACAAGAAAAAATTACGACGGTTTGAAACGGTCTAAAGCTTTCTAGAAATTACTCCTCTCAATTTGTTTGTAATTTAATAATACTAGGAAAATAGCTTCTTCCACAACACGTTCTAAAAGCTTTTAACAAATATACATCCAACTGCTCTTATTAAATAAGAGCGTTTGAAATTTTTGTTTACAAATATAAAATTTAAATCCCGTCTTATGTACAGGATGTTTCTAATATGTCATATGGTATACTGTATGAGTATATATCTGAAGGATTATAAAAATTAGATTCTGCTTCCTGAAATTTTCTGTACAATTATTAAGTTCTAAAACTATTGACTTTAAAAGCGTTTTAAAGTTATTTGTTGCACTTTTACATGCTAAATCCCGAAATTAAATATCAAATAAAAAATAATACCTTTTTAACCCCCAAATATCACATTGTTATGGATTCAAAGAGTCAAATTTAGAGTAAGCAATGCAATTTCAAACACCCTGTATAGAGAAACGAGCAATCTATTTACGCGTAAAATCTATTTCATGTATTTAATTTAAACGAACAAGTATTAATATATTTTTATAATTAAGGATGGAAAAGTAATAAGTTCATAAAAAAACCAGTTTCAAAAACAAATAGAAACGCATAATTAATTTAATTTATTTTAATTCAACGTGTAGTAGCATTGGAAAACATACCAAAGTAAAGAAAATCAATAATTCGAAGGCAAAAGGGTTTGTGGTAGCAGACAAGGACGTTAATTATATCGAATACCGTGAAAAGAAGCTCTGAGGATTGTTATTTTAAACGGTCGATAATTACGAACACTTGCATATTTTGAAAGGTTACCTTTGTCGAACTATATGCATAACAACACGGGTTTCATAGAATACATTTCCAACCGTCAGTAGCTTCGAATAAACAAGCTAACAAAGTTTCTTAAAGAGCGGAAGAGATGCATAATCAACAATATGCTACAGATAAAGATGGGTATAAGAGCATTCGTTTTCATAAAACACGTACTCAGTCCACGTGGAGTCAGGCGACGCGGTCAGCTATATCGATTCTATAACTCAAGTGAAGTGGGAACTCGACATCTAATATGCATAAGACAGAGATAAAATTATTACAGGCGAAGTTTTATGACGACGCATGGCTGTATCATTGGTGAATACGGTTTTTCGGATTATATAACGCTTTTACGAAGTGTATTTCTGGGAGCTTTAAGGTGGTTAGATTAAAATTTGCAAAGATATTATTTTAAATTA
The DNA here is from genome assembly GCA_036346225.1 of Platerodrilus igneus. NCBI lineage: Eukaryota > Metazoa > Arthropoda > Insecta > Coleoptera > Lycidae > Platerodrilus > Platerodrilus igneus. Next base: position 849,969 of record JARFIW010001025.1, on the reverse strand, counting down.
AGTATTTTGCGAGAAGAGTGACCGAGAGGTGGCATTTTGGATTGTATAAATACTCTAAAAAAATTAATAGGGTTCTTTTTTATTTCCTCTTTGTATTTTCATTGCTTTAGTCGACGTATAATGATCAAACGAGGTTATAGTACAGGCTTGTGAGTATTGAAAAAAAATTATAATTTAGTAAAATAATATTAGCACTTATTGCGTGGTAAGTTGAGGCCTTGTAGTTATTAATGTGTGTAGTGTCGAGTGAATAAATTAACCGAGGTCCAACTAATGCCATGACAAGCTAATAAAGCAATAAACAAAAGTATAATATACGTGAATTTGGATGCTGGGATGGAATGGTAATTGGTAGCAAGCAGCTCGGCGTATACTGAGGTTATCGGCCGTCTGGAGGGTCAGAGCGCATAATCACGAAGCAAATGGGTTCTGTACGGTCAGAGCGCATAGTCACGAACAAAAGGGGTTTTGGATAGCATCTTCGAAGGAGATGGAGTCTAGAAGCTTTGCCAGGTAACTCATGTGAATTTTCTGTTAATTGATAAACTTTTTGGAATTATTTGGTGATGTGTGGGTGTGACCATTGGGGTTATTAATGGTGATATAACGTATCGGAAAAGATACGTGTACTTGACAATTATTTGGGTTATTTTAAATATTGAACAGGGCGTATTTAAAAACGTACGAAATTTCATTATGAATTTAAATTAGATTGTTAAGGGTACATGGGTTTATTAATTTTGTGGTAATTTTATATGCAAGGTAAAAGGCATACATTAATAAACTGGGTTATTATGAGCTCACCATACTCCAGTGTGCAATAAATATAGGGTATTATTTGGGATTCATCTACTCAAATTGTATTTAATGGTTTACTAATAAAAATTTAAAACACGGATTTTACAAAAATATCACTTATTGAATTGTAACCAAATTGTATACATCTGTGAATAATGGTTTGTAAATAGCGGTAAATAAAGATTGTAGGATTGTGGTATTATTTGTGCTTTTATTGAATGATGTGTGAGTGGAAAGGAAGAATGATAATAAATTTAGGTATCCGAGAAGAGGCACAGCTGAGCTAGCCAGAGAAGCTGCTGAAGATATGTTGCAGCAGAAGAAATCAGGGTAAGAACTTTTTTTTATTGTGAACTTTTATTTTTTTTGATAAGTATTTAATGACTCACTCTTGATTATTAAAACTTGAATCCCCGTTCCACAGCACTCTTATGGACGGCCCAACGTTGGGGCTCGAATTTTGGCGATCCACAGCAATATATATTACTGCAAATTAAAGTGGCCCGACTCTGGAAGTCAATAAGAGAGGCTATGTACAATGTGATTCTAAGAGAGCTTAAATAGAGGACTGATCCTCATGAATGCTTCAAACTTGTCCACTGTCTATTTATTTCTGCTAGCTCTCTTCAAATAAAACTACTAGTAGAGTACAGATAAATAGTTAATAATAATACGAAATATTCATTTACAAACAATTTACATTCACAAAAATATTTTCTCTTGCAAACAATATCTTAAATATAACATCCGCGAAAAACAGCTTTCTCTGTGCTTTTCTAAAATATTTTCTTTGTATTTTGATTTTAAAATATTTATAATTAAAACGATTTTTACATTTTAAAACTCATTTAGACGAATAGTTACTTTTGTAAACAACAAGCAATCATTTTATGAAGGATGCTGCCTCTTGCTGCCTCTTCAATTATTTTTCTTATAGGCGAAGGTGTTCGAGACTTGTACAATTTACGTATTTATCTATCAACGATGCACAAACGACCGATGATGCTTAAATCGTTGAAAATTGTTTTGTAGGAAAACTGTTGTTCTCAATTTCCACAAAATAAGCATTCTTGATCGAACGATTGTTTATCCAGTTGCCACGTCTAAAGAATACAGAATTTTTTTAGAGAAAGCCGTTGTCTCAAATTAATATCTTAAATTAAGTGTAAAGAAGGGCATGTCTGTGGGAAGTTGACACGTTATTTTTTAACACCGCAAGTTTTAACAATATTTCTATTTACCTTCATAATAGTTCTATTTGCACCTAATAGTTACATACTTCCTAATAGGTTATATCAATAGTTCTGCAAAATGAGTTAAAAAAATGACAGATTAAAAATATGAAGTGGTAACTTCGCGCAGCACCGCAACTTCTCAAAAGAGCCCTTACAAGCATAAGATCGTAAAACTTCAGAATAATTCTATTTTCAAAACCATCGTTTAAGTATTCCTCCCTTTATCTTTAGTCGCTGTGGTTCGTTCCTGATACATTTTAGCAAAGGTTCAGACTTTTAACTATTTTCAAATAATTTTTAAAACTTGACGACAGCCCCGCATCGCACAACAGTAAAGTATTAATTTCCTGGATTTTTGAACTTACTCTTTGGCACATTGCTATAGTTGTACAATAGTTCTGACGTCTTAGGTGGGTTTTACTAGTAGCTTCGACCTCTTTTTATATTTTTAACATTTTCGAAATTTAACATCTGCACCACATCGCAAGAGTAGAGTACTAGTTTCCGGATTTTTTAACCTTCTGGCATATTCCTATAGCTGTATAATAGTTCTGACGAGTTAGGTGAATTTGATTAATATTCCGGGCTCTTTTCATTTTCGAAGCGTAACTTTAGCACCACACCACATGAGTAAAATACCAGTTGACCGGGATTTTTTAATCTACTTTCTGGTATATTTATACAGAAGTTCCGACGACTTTTACTAATACTTTCGGTTTCTTATTGTACTTTTAACGTTTTACAAAATTAATTCCATCACCGCACCATAAAAATAAAATACCAGTTTGCCGGGTTTTTAGCCTATTTTCTGGTATATTCTCATAGCTCTACAAGAATTCTACGGCTCAGATAGATTTCATCAATAGTTCGGGCTTCTTTTTATATTTTTAACATTTTTGAAACTTACCTCCAACACCGCACCGTAAGAGTAAAGTACTAGTTTGCCGAATTATTCAACCTACTGTTTCATATATTTCTATAATTCTACATAAGTTCTGAAAACATACGCGGTCTTCCGAAGTAGTTCCGGTCTGTTTTTTTTACATTTTACAAACTTAACTTCAGCACCGCACCACAAGAGTAAAATCCTTTACACCTGCTTTCTTGTATATTCCTATAGATTTACAACTTGGGTGGGATTCATTAATAGTTCCGGCCTCTTTTTATGTTTTTAATATTTTTGAAGGTTAATTTCAGCACCGAACCAGTTCCTCGGATTTTTCAACCTACCTATTGGTCTAGTACTATAGTTCTGACGACCTAGGTGTGCTTCATTAATAGTTCCGGACTGCTTTTACATTTCTAACATTTTCGAAACTTAACTTCAGCACCGCAGCATTAGAGTAAAGTACCAGTTTGCCAAATTTTTCAACCTGATTTCTGGTATATTCCTATAGTTCTACAATAGTTCAAACGACTTAGGTGGGTTTCATTACTACCTCCTGCTCATTTTTATATTTTTAATTTTTTCGAAACCTAACTTCAGCACCGCACCACAAGACTAGAGTACAAGATTGCCGTATTTTTTCACCCACCTCCTGGTATATTGCTATAGTTCAACAATACTGACGACTTAGTTGGATTTCATAAATAGTTTCGACCTCTTTTAAATTTTTAAAATCTTCGAAGCTTAACCTGAGTATCGCACCCAAAAGAGTACTAAAGTACTAAGTACTAAACTGGTACTTTAGTCCTGTGGTATAATGCTGACGTTAAGTTTCCATAGCGTTAAAAATATATAAGGAGACCGGAACTATTATGGAAGCCCACTTAAGTCACCAGAACTTTTGTAGAACTGTAGGAATATACCAAAAAGTAGGTTGAAAAATCCGACGAACAGGTACCTAACTCTTGTGTTTCGGTGAAAGATTTAAATTTCAAAAAAGTTAAAAATATATAAAAAAGACCTATTAGGAAATCCACCTAAGTTGTCAGAACTGTTGTCGGACTATAAGAATATAACAAAAAGTAGGTTAAAAATTCCGCCAAATTAGTTTTTTGCTCTTGTGGTTCGATGTTAATGTTAAGTTATGAAGGTGTTAAAATGTATAAAAAGGGTCAGGAACTATTGATGTAATACACCTAAGTTGTTCAAACTATTGTAAAAATATAAGAATACACCAAAAAGGTAAGTTGAAAACTCCGGGAAACCAGTACTTTACTCTTGTGGTCTAGGGCTGATGCTAAGTTTCAAAAATATTAAAAATATAATGGAAACAAGAACTACTAATGACACCGACTTAAGTCGTCAGAACCATTGTAGGACTATATGGATATACTTCAAAGTAGGTTGAAAAATCAGGCCAACTGGTACCTAACTCTTGTGGTGCGGTGTTAAGGTTAAGTTTCGAAAGTGTTAAAAATATAAGAAAACGCCCGAACTATTAATCAAACGCAGCTAAGTCATCAGAAACATTGTACGACTATAAGAATATACCAGAGAGTAGGTTGAGAAATCCGGCAAACTTGTACTCTACTTTTGTGGTGAGGTGCTGAATTTAATTTTCGAAAATGTTAAAAATATAGAAGGAACCCGGAACTATTGCCGAAAACCAGCTAAGTTGTCAGAACTTATGTAGAACAAGAGGAATATCCCAAAAAGTAACTTGAAAATCCGGCAAACTGGTACCTTACTCTCGCTGTGTAGGACTCATGTTAAGTTTCGAAAGTATAGAAAATATAAAGGGTGTAATTAACTGACTATCCAGTGGCTCATAACTTTCTATAAACATAATTATACATTGAATAGTACGGCAACTACGTTTGTGTATGGCAGTGGTTAAATGTTAGGTGATTTGTGAAATAGCGAAGATGCTCGATGTTTTTCCCTGAACTTGGAAACACAGGTTCACGCGTTTCTGCAAGTTGTTGGAGACGTTGTGAAGAATATTTGGGGTGATCTCCTGAATGTGATAGGTCAATGCATATTGCAGTTCCGGTATGGGGTGTGGATTGTCTCCATAGGCTTTACCTTCAACATACTCCATAAAAAGTAATCTGGTGAAGTCAAGTCGGGTGATCGAGGAGGTCAGAGTCCGCGAGAAATAACGCGATCACCAAAGATGTCCGTCAAAAAGTTTATCGACGTGTGAACGGTATGTGCAGTCGACCCATCCTGTAAATGTCGTCTTCATTCTCCGAAGAAAGACTCCAGAATACTGGTGCGCTACCGTTCTGCATTGATGGTGTGTTAAAAAAAGATTGGCCAAATGATACATGTGTAATTTCACGACGCACCAAACACCAACCTTCTGATAATGAGTGGTAAATCCTTAAACTTATGCTGCTTCTCCACAGTCCACGCACGACTGTCCTGGCTGTTCACGTAGCCATAGAGACGGAACTATGCCTCGTCCGTGAAAAACGTTTTGTCAAGAATCTCCTCACCGTTGTCCTGCAGGAAGAACAGAAACCAGTTGCATAAGTTCACACGTGCCGTTCATTTACTTTTCCAATGCTCCACCAGTAGGTACTACATTGGCCAGGAAGCGAGTTTTTTGTTGCCTAGAAATTTAGAATTTTGCCGAACCCTTGCCGTTCCAGGCAAGGTAGGGATCTTTAACGTGCGTGACAACACTCACACACGGGACCTCCATTTAACCTCTCATCCGAACGAGGGCGTAATTTTTGTGAAAAATGCTCACCTGCCATTTTTCAAGCAGTCGACCGTGTCGGGATTTGAATCCGGGACCTTGGGATCCGTAGTCTTACGCTTACTACATTGATCCACGGCGACGCTAGTTCACACGTGCCGCGTAATCTGTGTCTTTCAGTTTATGCACTACCAAAATTTTGTACGGATTTATTTGCAGTGATTTTCGCAGAATCTTGTGATCAGAGCTAACGGACACGTAGTCATCGAACCGATTTCTTTGGATTGCGCAGCTTTATGTCCTGCACATCCATGTGGAGGTGGTTGACATGTCTAATTTTGAAGTATTATAACCGTAGCCGGTTTTGCGAAACTTAGTAATGAGGTCCCGAACAGCGTATCTGTTAAGCCCTTTCACCACTGAGAACTTTGTTGCAAATGCAGTTTCAACGATTGTAGTAAACTTGTCTGCATTGCGCAACACTTGTTCCACAAGAAACACTCCGTTCAATCGTTAGCATAGTAACTGGATCACGAAATTTCGCACACGATGTCACAATATCGCACACGATGTCATTACTCCACTGGTCTGCAATATAACCGGACCTGCGGACAAATAAACTATGTATTAGTACCTAGCACAACACCACATGGCGCTGCCTGATTACTCTATGAACATCCCGTATTAATGAAACTCACTTAATCCCTCAGAACCATTGTAGGTCGAAAAATCCGACCAACTGGTGCCCAACTCTTGTAGTGCGGTGTTAAGATTAAGTTTCAAAAGTTCTAACGAAACTTACTCAAGTCGACAGGACTATTGTAGCACTATTGAAATATAATAGCAAGCAGCATGGAAAATCGGACAAACTAGTTTTTAACTCTTGTGGTGCTGTGTTAAAGTTAAGTTTCGAAAGCGTTAAAAACATAAAAACAGACCGAAACTATTAATAAAACCTACCTAAGTCATCAGAACTATTGCAGACCTATGAGAATATACCAAAGAGTAAGTTGAAGAATTTTGCAAACTGGTGATTTATTCTTGTGGTGGATACTGAATTTAAGTTTCGAAAATGTAAAAATATACAAAGAGACAGGAGCTATTGATGAACTCCATGTAAGTCGTCAGAACTATTGTAGAACCATAAAAATATATCAACAAGTAGGTTCAAAAATCGAGAAACAGATACCCTACTCTTGTGGCGGTGTGCTGGTATTAAGTTTCGAAAATGTTAAAAATATAAAAAGAGACCAGAGCTATTAATGAAACCCACTTAAGCCGTTAGAACTTTTGTAAAACTATAGGAATATGCCAAAAAGAACATTGAAAAAATCTGTAAACTGATACTTTAGTCCTGTAATTCTATGCGGTGCTGTCGGAAAGTTAGATAAATTGTTTGAAAATAGTTAAAAGTTAGAACTTTTGCGAGAAGAACTGTAGAACTATTGTGGAGCTATACGATCTTGTGATTGGAATGGATTTTTTGAGAAGTTGCGGTAATACGCAAAGTTAACCAACATCTCATATTTTCAATTTGTTATTTTTTGACTAATTTTGAGGAACTATGGGTATAACCTATCAGGAACTATAGAACTACTGTGGGTACAAATGGTACCATTGTTAAAACATGTGCTTAAAAATGAGGTGACAACTGCACACAGGCGAATAGCACAAACGATTCTACACATTTATACGAGTGCAAAGTACAAAGCGCTTGATATATGTGAGTGCTCAGCATGTACCTCTTACTGGTCGTAGCGCTCGCAACTTTCCGCTGGCTTATAAAATAACTCTCTTGGAAAAGGAAGTTCTAGTTTGTATTAAAAGACGTTAGACACACCTGGAAGGCGGAGGCTAAACAGAAGCTAAACATGCCAACAATGGACTGTTAGGTGTCGTTACCGTTAGTAGAGAAAACTACAGTTTGTGCTCTAGTCTAGTAACCTGGTTCAACCTAATTACGACTTACCAACAGTACCTTTGCAAAAGCATCTGGCCCAACCGATAACAACTGCATGGATCAGGAATGGAGATTTGGTTCTTGGAATGCCAAGGAGGTGTACGGAAAGGAGTATGAAATTATGAATGAAATGAAAGAAAAGTGCACCGATGTGTTGTGTGTGAGTGAAACAAAGCGGAAAGAGACAGATGTTGTTGAATTAGATGACAGTATGTTGTGTTTGTAGTATGGAATAGAGAGCAATGAGTTCGGGGCGAAAGATGTTGGTTTAATTTTGAATATTCAAGCAAAAACGTGCATGAAACAATATGAATTGGTGTATTCTCACATCATGTGGGTTATAATGAAAGCGAACTTCAAAATTACCTTTATAGTAGCATGTTATGCTCCGGGTGAATGACGATAGGGAGTATGAAGAGTTATGGCAAGAGTGCAAAATGTATTAGGGGAACGCGAAAAGAATGACCGTATGGTTCTATTAGGTGATATGAATAGTTGGGTCGGAGTACACAGAGAAAATGCTCAACATGAGATGGGTTTATTTGGTGATCCAAAAGCGAACGAAAATGGAGATATGTTAGTGAGTATGTGTATGGAGAAAACTGTATATATCCAACACATGGTATAAGCCGAAGGACATGCGCAAGTACACATAGCAAAGGAAAATGCGAAAAGTATAATTGATTTGGTTGTATTTGATAAAAGTTTAATGGAACTGGTAAAAGACACAAAAGTAATGAGAAGGCCTGAGTGTGGGACCGATCATTTTCTGATTTTGTCAAGAATTGATCTTAAGCGATAGTGGGTGTGTAGTGTAGAAGTAAGCAAACATGAGACAACAAAAGTAAAAGTAAAACGCTTGTTGAAAGAGTCGACTCAAAGAGAGTACACTACTCTGATAGGGAGGGAGTTGTATGCCTACAAACATGAATGGGAAAATTCTCTGAAGTCTGAATATGTGGAGAAAACATGAGATTGTTTGAAGAACACTGATGAAATGTGCTTTGGAAGTATATGAAACGATAATGATTGGCACATGTAATAAAAATGCATGATGAAGCGAGTTATGTATCCCCCAATTGAGATATGTATTATAAAACAGAATAATTAGGAAATTATTGGAAAGTGTTACGAATACGCTAAGAGAAGTGCAACATAGTAACACAAGGATAATTTATAAAGTTTATTAACAGTTCATGAGAACGGATGCAATACTTTGTATTGCAGACGATAGTGACACTGCAGATGTCAGGTCACAGACGGTCAAGATACCGTGATTATTTAGAAATTAAAATTACAACATTGTATTTATGAATAGTATTAAGAAATAAGCAGACTTGAGATCTGCAAGTTCCCACAGCCATGTGAGGGGGTAGGGACATATAAAAAGCCAGGGTGCTCTAGGACCCTGCAGTCAGTCAAAGTATTCAGCTTTAACATTGCAGTTGCTTAGGCTACTCACTTTAGTACAATTAACTTGCCAAATTCAATAAGTAAATTCTGTATTAATCAATAAATTTGTTAAGGAGTTTTGGAACTAATTTTTAAAAAGGCAGCTCCCAAGGCCCAAACCTTAACTAGCGGTGCGGTCAAAAAGGGTGTCGTGGAAAAGAAAAAGAATGATTGCAGAAGAAGATGTTTAGTTAAGAGATCAACTTCAAGAAGTATATAAGGAGAAAAGACGTTACGCGAAAGAAGTAGTGAAGACAAGCAAAGAGCAACTAAGAGAGAAAGAGAGTGAAAAAATACAGCGCGATTTTAAAGGGAATAAAAACTTGTTTTGGAAATGGGTAAGGAGGACAAGAAAAAGGTGGAAATAAACGTGTGAATTGCGTTGTTAACAGTAAAAATAAAATTGTTTGGAACGAAAAGAGTGTGAGAAACTGTTGGAAAGAGTGTTTCAGGATGCTGTATGGTAGTGGCAAGAAGGATACAGATGACTATGTGGATGATGAAAAGAGCAGTAATGTACTGATCGAAAACGTAGAATGCAGTATAGATGAGGTACGGAAGGAGGTGAGGACTCTGAAAAATGGCAAGTCGGAGGATGTAGATAGAATAGCAAGTGAAATGCTTAAGTATGGGTCCGGAATGCAGATTGAATGTTTGTGTAAACTGACAGAGCTGTGCATAGAGCAAGCGTAGGTGCCTAAAAACCGGTAGTGTGATCATACTCCCTTTGTATAAAGGTAAAAATAGCAAGTATGAATGCAAAAATTATCGTGGGATGGGTTTGTTAAGTGTACCCAGTAAACTGTATGGAAAAATTGTGTGCGAGAGAGTTCGCAAGAGAGCGCAGAGAGAGATATTGGACGCTCAATGTGGTTTTATGCATGAAAGAGTATGTTTGGATCAGATGTTCGCAATACACCAAATTATTAAAAAGTGTATGCTTGCCAGTAAGAAAATGTATGCATCATTCATACATGTGAGAAAGACGCATGGCTCCGTGAACCGAAGTGAATTATGGTAGGCGTTACGTGGTTACAATATAAGCAATTGCATGATAAAATTTATTGAAACGATGTACGAAGGCAATAGAGCATGTGTACGTGTGAATGGTAATGTGGGGCAATACTTTGACTTTGTGGAATTTGTAAGACAAAGCTGTGTGATGTCTCCATGGCTGTTCAATGTGATTTTGAATAAATGTATCAGGCAGGCTTGTTATAGAATGGAAGGAGTAAAAATTTGTGAAACAAATGTCTATGTTCTGTTGTAACGCAGTATTGTTTGCTAAATCGTCACAGATTTGCAACGAGTTATTGACAGCTTGTCGAAAGCTAGTGAAAATATACAATTGAAAGTAAATGTAAATAAGACGAAAGCAATGATTTTTGACAGAGATGGAAGAATTGATGACTTTGTATTTAGAATGGTCAATGACACGATAGAGAAAGTGAATGACTTCGTTTACCTTCGTAGAAAGTTTTTGAGTAATGGAAAGCCGGACAGTAAAATAGAAAAAAGGGCAAATGCTGAAAGAAAAGTATCTGGAGGTATGTGGGCAGTGAAGAAGAATGAAGGATTGAGTACAAATGTAAAGCTGGCCATTTACAACAGTGTGTTTGATATGGATGATATGATGCGAAACTTGGGTCTGGCAGAAGAAGCGTGTTAGTCGTATAGATGCTGCAGGAATGAGGTTCCTAATAAGTGTGTGCGGATAAACGTTGAGAAACAAAATGCCAAACGAATGGGTCAGAGCAGAGTGTGGAGTGCAAGAGCGAACCACCCTTAGATGGTTTGAACACGTGAAAAGAATGTATGAGAATAAACTTACTAAGCGTATATATGCAAGTAAGATGACTAGTAGACCTGCAAGGGGCAGACCGCGTAAAATGTTGGTTGGATGTAGTAGAGGAGGTACTGATAGAACAACAGGTGAGAAGTCCGAGGAATAAAAAGGCACGTCAAAAGCAATGTGTGAATGTTGCAGAAGCAAAGGAAATTTGTAGGGATCGAGGGACGTGGAGAAAGATTTTGAATAGTGATGGCAGTAAAAGTAGTGTAGTAGTCTAGAACTAAGCACTGCATATACCCCCAGAAAAAGGTGCTAAGTTTGGATACCCCGAAAGGAAATATCGTGATTGGTGCTTGATTGATTAATTGCAATATACAAATCATTTCTTCCAAAGATACTGTATTTCTTTGTTGTGTATGTTCCTATTTGTACAAAATTCTCCGATCGATTCGCATTTTAGTACAGTGAAGTGCATAATGTACACATTGCACATTTATGCAACTACAGTTGTAGTTTGTAACGTGTTGATTTTCTTTCCTTTCAACACTTACTATTTTTGTATTGTCGAGCGCATCTTTAATAAACGCTCTGTATATAAATTTTCCTCTTGTACAAAGCTATATTAGTTTAAGTTGTCAAGCATTTGTCTATTATTTATTAAACGATTTAAACTGATTGGTTACTAATTAAAGAGTGGTACCGGTTGTAGTCCCTACTCTTTACTTTATTGGCGACACGAGAGAACTTTGTCTTCGATCGTGAACAACGTAAGTTAAAAGTACATACGCCATTTTTGCAAGGTGCTACGGAATAATGGATTTGGCATAGCGGCCGTACAATTTATAATCCTACATCTTTGGTGGATCTCCGTATACATTATTTAGAGTGAAAATATTTATATAGAATTTTGGCTGGTGCATGGGTTTTCACTGTTAAACAGATATCTGGTCTGGATTGATAAAAATAGGCATATGGTCGTTTAACAAATTGGTTTTGCTGTAATTTTTAAGGAAACTGATAGTCGTGTTGTTGAGTAAACACGAATCGGCTTCTTATCTTCGCTCTTATTCTCGTTATTAGTTTTACCGTATCTGTTATGGGTAAATTTAGTTCATGCTGGACAGATGTTTAGGATTTCCGGCTGTTGTGCTTGAAGAGTACTGTATCACACGTTGGTCATCGTATGAGCGATTAAACCTAGAGATTTCTACTTTTAATTTAAATGGATGAATTATATTCAGTTATGAACATACCGGAATTTGATGGTTATTTGGCGTTATCCGTGAAGGCATTTTAATTTGGAAGGATTTCGTATTTTTATATCCTTTATACATAATAATCGGGAGGTACTAAGTTATGCAAATACTTAATTTTGCAGTTTTGTAAAGTCCGTTAATTTTATTTATGAAATTGAAAATAACATCAAATTAATAGCTAAGATTTTGCATTATAACATTTATTTAAAACGTCAAAGTTTTCCCCTTGTGTAAAAGGTTTATATTAGAGAGTTGTTTCAAGTTCAAGTACTGGTTTCTGTGTACACAAAAAGCAGGCCACGAATAGCATTTTTTTGTAAAGACTATTACCTACAAAAGCAAAGGTAAAGGTAAATTTATATACAAGTTCTCCAAGATTTTACCTTGCGTGAATTAATATTATTGATTGGTATAAATATAATTATTGCTCCCTGAATACCTATGAGTCGTTGTTGCTAGGCATTTTTTTTGTATGAGAGTGATTGAAGACGTCACTTTCAGTATTTTGAGCTTTAGGGTTTCCAGGCGCTCAAAATTATCTTAACACCAGTTGTTGGCTTCAAGTTTGGTCTCCATGACCCACGACCCAGCCAAATCGAGTTAACGAGGAAACCTCATCCTATTCCACCGTGTCAGGCGACTGCCTTTTCTCTGGGAGATCGAAAAAGGGGTGGCACGTTAAATTTTATTACTTATTAACATTCAGTATGGAAAATTTTACAAACATGCCTTAACTTCAAATGCTAACGCAGCTTTAGTAAAGTTCAATAATTTCTTTAGGATGTAGTTCTAGTGACCGCCTCCCACGAATTAGTTTCTCCATATTTTTGTGTTTAGAGTGGTACGAACTACGCTTAGCATATTTAGCTACCTAAGATTGTCTACAGAAAAATACTTTGGTGGGTAGATTGCTGAATATGTGCTTTCCTTTCTTGATTTCATCAAATATATTTGTTCAAGCTTTAATTTGGGGAAATGCGTTAATGTTTGTACTCTCTGCACCAGTTATGCACATACGATACACACATTTTTTTGTTTATGGGGAGGTCAAATAACATGGGTTTCAACTGGTGCCTTTCAAGTATACGTTCTTAATAAATACTCAACAATTGTAAACTGATTTGTGATTCTAGTTCGCGACTTACTAAAAATCTTTAACATGTATTGAGAAAACGGCGGTTTATCCATCTGTATAGCGTTTAGCATTTTAAAAACGAGATGACTAAGAATACGTTGACAAAAAAATCATCATCATTAGGTCTTCAGTCCTAGAACTGGTTAGACGCGTACCATCATTGTTCCCTATTCTGAACTAACCTACAGATTTCCCTGAAATATGCACAGTTTGCATCTATAACTGTCTGATCTAGGTCTACATCTACCTGTTTTTTCCTATCTCTGCTTGTAATATATCACATACTATTCCCCAAAATGCCTTAGAACGTATTCCGCCCTACTATTTCTCTTTTTCCCCAGATATCCTTGTTCCCATACTATTTCTGTAACTTATTTGTTATTATCTTTGTCTGTCCATGCTATCGTCCTCATACATCTGGAGCATTTCAAAAGACTGCTACCGTTTTGTGTCTGCATTTCAGCCAACATTTTTAACATGTTTCTATTTATACAATTGAGAGGATGGTTATTAAAGAAGTGTGCGATTGCATTATTGAAAGGCTTAAGTAGTCGTTTTTTTTATATTTATTTTGAGGGGAAAATTCATTATGATTTAAGTTACCTCTTTGGTAGATTTTAACATGGTTCCGAGGCGACTCTATGGCGGGTTTACACTTGTCAGATACCAATGTTGTTCTATGAAGATTGTATATGGATCTGAGGCGACCCTATGGCGGGTTTACACCTGTCAGATACCAATGTTGTTCTATGAAGATTGTATATGGATCTGAGGCGACCCTATGGCGGGTTTACACTTGTCAGATACCAATGTTGTTCTATGAAGATTGTATATGGATCTGAGGCGACCCTATGGCGGGTTTACACTTGTCAGATACCAATACTGTTCAACGGAGATTGTATATGGTTTTGAGGTAACCTTATTGTGGATTTATACTTGTCAGATACCAATGCTGTTTTACAAGGATTGTTAATATGCTTATTTTTATGTAATTAGTTATTTTATGTATAAATAGAAATCATGTATGTAGGGTGTATTTCATGTTAATATTGCAAGGAAAACCCAGGAAAAACTTGCAATGCTACCTAGATATTGTGGGCATTTGATTTTCATTTGTTATTTCTTTTGTTATTTCTTTTAGTAATGGAATCCATTGTTTACTGAAAGTCACGGATTCGTTTGCAACGCAGTTATTTTTATGTAGGGTTATATAGGCAGCTTCTTTGATTTTGCGTTTTGGTGGTTTCTTCTTTTCTTCTTTTCAGGAGTATGTGTATTCAGCTCGTTCCCTTTCTATTGTTTTCTAATTTTATACCCTATTTTACCGAGATTCAGTGAAGGAGGTTAAGCAACCTGTGGCTACCAAGATCCCCCAACAGCTCCATTCGAAATGGACAAAAAAATCAAACAATAAATTTTCAATCTTAGTATAATTAGGACCTTATTCTTCTCCAACTGTTTATAAACCAGCGCAATATTATCGACTCCTACATCTGAAATATCTGATGTATGTGACTCGAAAACAAAATCAAGTTAAGCTGCCCACGTGCGGTTTGTTTCTTTCCGTTTTAGTAATTGGCAAGACACAAAAGACATGTATATACGATGGCATAATGGAACGTATCCAATTTTGTTATAAATTCCTGAGATGAATTATTAAGTTTTTGTCCGTTAAAGAACAACGTTTGGGAGAGGTCAGGTCATCTCAAGAATGCAACTCATTATCATTTCATTAACCAATGCGATCATTTATAATGCTGTCACTTCCTAGCTGGTCTTGTTTTGAAGGAACCAATTTCTTTGCCATTGTTTTGGTACGTTTACATGGAATGGTTATTAATAATTGCTAATGACATAAGTCCATTAGGATTTTAATGCAATAAAAACTCATCAATTATTTGGTTAAATTATGCTGATGCGAAGCGATGCAAAAATATTACCAATAAGAATATCTAAAAGGTTTGAAATATATAAATTTCGTATCAGATCGATCGAAAAGTTACAAAGAATTTAGGTTGCAAGTATGCTGTGCTAAGTGAATCAGCTTTATTTGTTAAATAAATTAAAGGGCAGAAGAACTTTATATACTGTACAAAATCTGAATTATAAGGGTCTGAGCAATATATCTGTTATTTATAATTATAAGTAAGGTGACCAGACGTCCCGCTTTTGGCGGGACAGTCCCGATTTTTCACAATTTGTCCCGTGTACCGCGACGTTTTTCAAAAGTCCCGACTTTTAGAATTAAGTGTGGACATCAGAAAAATCAAAATTAAGTGTTGAAACTTTGAAAGCCATTTTATGTGTCAAATATAATTTGACAAATTCTTGTGAAGATTTTTACAATATTTTAAAAAATGACAACAATCTACTGAAACAAATTCACTCAAATAAAAAATATTATACATTTTTTTATATTTATAAATGGTACTTATGTTAAAAATAAAAAAATATTACGATAATATTTTATTCTGTATGAAAATTTTTGTTGATTCCCCCTCCCTCTCCTTCAACGTTTTCCCGCTTTGCCCATCTAAAAATCTGGTCATCTTAATTATAGTTCTAAATACAAACGGGCCTTTAAAAGTATTTCGTTGAAAGATTACATATTATCGCTAAGATTACAAATTTCTACATATATATATATATATATATATATATATATATATTGTTATGGATTCAAAGGGTAAGTAATGCAATTTCAAACACCCTGTATAGAGAAACGAACAAATTATTTGCGCGCAAAATTTATTTAATTTATTTAATTTAAACGGCAAGTATTGAAGTATTTTTATAATTAATGATTGAAAGGTTAGAGGTACATAAAGAAAACCAGTTTTAAAAACAAATAAAAACGCATGATTAATTTAATTTAATTTAACTCGACATGTAAAAGCAGTAGAAAACCCACCCGGGTAAAGAAAATCAATAATCCCAAGGAAAAAGGTTTCGTGGTAACAAACAGACGTCAATTTTATCTAATACAGTGAACTATAAACTCCAAGAATTGTTATTTTAAACGGTCTATAATTAAGAACACCTGCATGTTTAAAAGTTTACCTTATTCAAAATTATCAGCATAATAAAGTGGGCTTTATAGAAAATAGTTTTCAACAGTCAGTTGCTTCGAATCACAAGCTAACAAAATTCTTAAAGAGCAAGGGAGATGCACTATCGGTAATATGCTATAGATAGAGACGGATATAAAAGCATTGGTTTACAAAACGCACGTACTTAATCCACGTGGAGTGATGAAACGCTGTCAGCAATATCGATTTTCTACAACTTAAGTGGGGTTTGGAACGCTACATCAAATATGCATAAGACAGAAATAACGACGCGTCCACGAGGTGAATTTCTGGAATCTTGAAGTCGGTTATATCAAAATTTGCAGAAGTGTTATTTGAAAATAAGTTTTTCGCGTGAAGCGTGTCCTAGGGGTGGCATTTTAAAAAATATAAATACTCTGAGAGAAGTAGAAAGGCTCTCTTTGAATTCTCATCGCTTATACTACTTACAACAATAGACCGACGTTATAGTAGAGTTCTTGTGAGTATTAAACATATTCATAATGCAGCTTCCCTGGCTAGCTCAGCTGTGCCTCTTTTCGGATAGTTAAATTTACAATCATTGTTCCTTCCCACACACACACGATTCAATAAAATCACCAAATAATACAACAATCATATAATCTTTTATTTACCGCTATATACTGCCAAATTATTCACAGGTATAAACAGTTTGGTACACTATAGGTCTAAATACAAACGGGGTCTTTAAAAGTATTTCGTTGAAAGATTACATATTATCGCTAGGATTACAAATTTCTACATATATATATATATATATATATATATATATATATATATTGTTATGGATTCAAAGGGTAAGCAATGCAATTTCAAACACCCTGTATAGAGAAACGAACAAATTATTTGCGCGCACAATTTATTTAATTTATTTAATTTAAACGTATTGACGTATTTTTATAATTAATGATTGAAAGGTTAAAAGTACATAAAGAAAACCAGTTTTAAAAACAAATAGAAACGCATGATTAATTTAATTTAATTTAGTTCGACATGTAAAAGCAGTAGAAAACCCACACGGGTAAAGAAAATCAATTATCCCAAGGAAAAAGGTTTCGTGGTAACAAACAGACGTCAATTTTATCTAATACAGTGAACTATAAACTCCAAGAATTGTTGTTTTAAACGGTCTATAATTAAAAACACCTGCATGTTTAAAAGGTTACCTTCTTTGATATTATCAGCATAATAAAGCGGGCTTCATAGAAAATAGCTAACAAAATTCTTAAAGAGCAGGGGAGATGCACTATCAGTAATATACTATAGATAGAGACGGATATAAAAGCATTGGTTTACAAAACGCACGTACTTAATCCATGTGGAGTGATGAAACGCTGTCAGCAATATCGATTTTCTACAACTTTAGTAGGGTTTGGAACGCGACATCAAATATGCATAAAACAGAGATAACGACGCGTCCATGGAGTGAATTTCTGGAATCTTGAAGTTGGTTATATCAAAAATTTGCAGAAGTGTTATTTGAAAATAAGTTTTTCGCGTGAAACACCTAGGGGTGGCATTTTAAAAATATAAATACTCTGAGAGAAGTAGAAAGGCTCTCTTTGTATTCTCATCGTTTATACTACTTACAACAATAGACCGACGTTATAGTAGAGTTCTTGTGAGTATTAAACATATTCATAATGCAGTAAATGTAGTACTAGCACTTGTAACTTGGTAGTTGGGGCCTTATAGTTATTAACGCGAGAAGTGTCGAGTGAATTAAATTAACCGAAGTCCAACTAATAACATACCAAGCTAGTAAATTAATAAATAGAAGCCAAAGGGTTCTGGTGAGCATCGTCGAAGGGACGGAGGCCTGAAGCATTCTCCAGGTAACTTATTTGAATTTTCTGTTATCTGATAAACTTTTGGAATTACTTGGTAATGTGTGAGTGAACCTTCGGGTTATTTATGGTTATATAACGTATCGGAAAAGATACGTGTGCTTGACAATTATTGGGTTTACTTAAAATATTGAAAAAGGGTGTATGTAAAACTTACTAAATTTCATTATGAATATAAATTGGATTGCTAAGGGTACATGGGTTTATTAGTTTTGTAGTAATTTTGTGCAAAGTAAAAGATATTAATAAACTGGGTTATTATGAGCTCACTATACTCCAGAGTACAATAAATATAGAGTATTATTTGGGGCCCATCTACTCATATTGTATTAAATGTGTTTGCAAATAATAATGTAAAACAAGGACTTTAAAACATATCACTTATTGAGTTGTAGTTAGTGTACCAAACTGTTTATACCTGTGAATAATTTGGCTGTATATAGCGGTAAATAAAAGATTATATGATTGTTGTATTATTTGCTGAAGGTGTGTGTGTGTGGGAAGGAACAATGATTGTAAATTTAAGTATCCGAAATGAGGCACAGCTGAGTTAACCAGGGAAGCTGCTGAAGATTTTTTGAAGCAGCAAAATCAACAGGGTAAGA
This sequence comes from Platerodrilus igneus, assembly GCA_036346225.1. NCBI lineage: Eukaryota > Metazoa > Arthropoda > Insecta > Coleoptera > Lycidae > Platerodrilus > Platerodrilus igneus. Next base: position 831,207 of record JARFIW010001025.1, on the reverse strand, counting down.
ATTTCTTTTTATAAATTTTTTTGTTCTTTTTAAAAATTGATTGTTAACACTGGCGATGTCAAACCCATAAGTCCTCGATCACAGCAATCTTATGACGGTCCAACATTGGAGATTGAATGGTAGTTAGAAAAAAGTTTGAGTGTTCCAGATAAGTTCCCGATCACAGCAATATATATATTGCCGTGTTATACCCTATGATTAAGTGTGTCATTAAATTTGCTGTGATATTAGCTGTTTGATTCCTTTATTAGTTTAAGCCACAATGTTATGAAATATTAAATGAGGCTTTTACCTCGAATAGATCTTATTGAATCAAATAAAGCAATTCTATAATACACAATATAGTCATTGATAATATTTACAACTCTCAAAATTTTCCCTTTTTACAGAATATCTACATATACCAGATTTATGGTTTTCTGAAAGTCAGCAAAAATGTCTTTTACTTATTCAAGGACCTTCAAACGTTCCAAGATACCTATTCCCTTGTCATCAATTGTTAAATGACCCTTTTGATGACTCTTACAAATACACAATGTGATAAATATCAAATTAAAACAGTTTTCAATAATAAAGTGTATTAAGATTGCTAACCTGGAATGGGTTCTATAGTTCCATCCTAGTCCATGATCTGCATTCCTTTTCTGTGTCCGCTTAATGTGCCTGCCCCATAAATTGTTTCCAACTAAAATCGTACCAAGTAATAATATGTCCAAATTAGAATACTTTCATTTTTACTATCTCCAAAGTTTGAGTATGTTCAAATTTCGGAGTCCCAAATTAAAGTCGTCTTAAATATCCCAAATTAGAGCCATCTCAATCAAAATATGTCTCCAATCGAAAGTCGAAATTAAAAGTCGATTTTAAGAGCCAAAATTAAAGTCCAGATCGAGAGCCTTGTTTTATTGGTATTACAAATGAATTTTAATTAAGTCGATTTACTTACGTCTAATTATAGATCGGCTTATTTTCGTTGCATAAATTCTCGCACTTTTTAACTTTGATTTACTTTGATTTTTGCTTCACTGGTTACGTAAGTTCTTAACACTTTTGAATATAGTCGTTGCCCAGTTTGAATATAGACTAAACTGTCGCTCCGTCACTATCGTATATATAAAGCCTACTTCCACATGATTTCATTGGCTTATTTACATTCTGGGACGATACTTCTGCTTATCTCGCATACCTTGGGATTTTTACCAATTATTTAGCTTAATTTTTTCAATGCATGCCTTGACTATCACGTACGCCCCCCGCATATCGTGGTGTTATTTAAGAATTTCCAACTTTTGCCTTCTATTAACTCACGTATTCAAATGTTTGTAAAATTTTATCGCCTAAATTAAATCGCCTGGTGCTTGTTTATTTCTACAGAATATTGGATTTTTAAACAAATGTGATTTCTTCCAGTCACATAACGATTTTCTAATAATGAATTATTTAGAATGCGTGTACGATGATATTTTTAACGCAATGTTACATCTTTGCAATGCCAATTCATCTAGGTTTTCCGGTGATTTGATTTTGATGCAATTTGTTGCGTTTTAAAATCTTATCTTTACTTGTAAACTACTCTTAGGCCTCTTTATAGTCTCATGCATTTAATCCCGTGTATTTTATATACAGTGTGCTCTCAATTAAGATTATGTAGGATGACCGATTTACTCTTATAATTTCTGAAATTGTGTGCCTTACTTTAAGTGGAAGTTGTTTTTATTTATTCTACGATCCCCATGACTTAACCTACCCCTAAACTACCCTATTATCATAGCAATATATATATATATATATATATATACGTATATACAAGGCGTGTTTTGTAAGTAAGGGCTGTTTTGTTGTATATACTAATAGGTAGCGCGCGCGCCGCAACGAGTGCTTGCGTCGTGTTCCGACATTCCTTGTGAACAACTGTGCCCAGTTACCGCTGCATAGGTAACCTGTACGGTCTGTTCTGTGATTTTAAAATGTTCAAGATTATCGAATCGCCCGGCCCATGCGAGATACTGTCAGTGATACGTTTTCTGACGACAAGAACCCTGTCTGCTGCAGACATTCGCCCGCAAATTTGTGAAGTTTACGGAGCTACTGCCATGTGTGAAAGCAAAGTGCGTAAGTGGGTCAGTAGCTTCAAAGATGGCCGCGCCAACATTCATGATGAGCCTCGCTCCGGTCGTCCATCTGTGATCACAGACCCTATAGTGGCTGCAATTGTAACGAAAATTCTTGAGAACAGACGCTTTCAAAGGACGTTTTTGAAGTGTCGAGGTCAGTGCTGTACAAGATTGTTTTTGAAAAGTTAAACTTTAAGAAACTGTGCTCCAGTCAAGTCCCTAAACTCCTAACGGAGGACCACAGCAGGCAGCAAGTTTCTATGAAGAGGGTATTCAAAATCTAGTTGCAAGGTACGATAAGTGTTTTACAAATTTGGCAGCTATGTTAAAAAATAAAGAAATGTACATCGAATCTGAAAATAAATTCGGTTTGTGAAAATTTTCTTTCGTTAGGTTTTTATTTTCAAACAGCTCTTACTTAAAAAACACGTATAAAACTATTGACGTGATAAGGGGTCATGAGAGGTCATTGTCATCCAAATTGTACAAATAAATCCCACTAAAATATAAAAGAATGCAGAACAATGGAAATTTCGGTAAATTCACGGTTACACCCTATAAAATACGAGCGTACTTTTATTCATTAAAGTGCCATGCAAAACGACAAATTGCGCGTGTATAATGAACCACCCTGTATGATATAGGCGTATTGTAAATAAATAGCAAGCAACATAAGTTGTATATGTAAAAATAATTAATAGTAAGCTACCATAAAGCGCATTTAAATGAGAATGCAAATCGATACATTTTTGGATAATATTTGCTATAAGTAGCATAAAATAGTACTAGCTTCGTGGATTTAATTTAAGAAACTATAATCAACGCGTATTTTAAACCTCAATTTCCATATTAAATTTATGCACTGAAACACGAAAGCAAATATTTTCTATAAAATGCAACCCCTTTTGCATTAAAAGGCAATTAAAGTTTAAATTAATTAACCAGTGGATTACAGAAATTTATTGTAAATAAAGAATTATCTAGAATATAAAAAGATGAGTCATGGGTATTTAAAACTACGTAAACAACTCATTAATAAATAAACATTTTTTTCTAGAAGTGACCGGAACTCGAACAACTTACAAAATCCCTGGAATAACAACTGATAAAAATTATTTATGATTTTCGCATTAACTGTTGTAGAGAAGAGATTCGCCACAATAATAGTATATGTGAAACAAGGACATATAGAACGTGTCACGAATAACTGGAACCAGATAACAAGGTGATAAATGCCGCAATTTTAGACGCAAATTGGTTTTTCTGAAAAACCTTGCATCATAATGTTCCACATTTTTCTAGTAACTTCTAGATATATATAATTTAGAGTATATAAAGAAGCGTTTATTAAAAACGGGATTCATTCGAAATTTATTCATTAGATTCGATTCTTAAATTAGAACGCAAAATGCTATTTTAATTAAAGCTTGAGCTATTGCGTTATGAATATGATATTTGAAGAATGCAGTAGTCATGCTTTAATTTAATAATTATTTTGATGCAATGAATATAGAAGTGATGGTCTAAACGCAAATTACATACAAAAATGAAATTATTAATTACAATGAATAAGGAAAATTATTCAATATAACGCTATTTTAAAAATTCTACTAAATAATTAGAAGGAAGACTTAAGGATAATGTACTTTGGTAACTGTTGTTTGAAATGAAGTTTTTCTTTAAAATGGAAAAGCTTGTAAGTTAATTTGACATCAATTTAAAATAAGAAGATTTTGAATTACGAGGAACATTTTTGTGGATTCTGCAAGTATTATTTCTAGATTTATTTGTAACTGATATTAGAGTATTTGTATCTAGTTTAAGATATTTTTTTGTGTGTACATGATTTTTATCAGGAGTTTATGTTCAAAGTTCGTAATACTCTGACCTTTTAATAAATTATCTTTCAAGGATTTTTTGGTCAAACAAACTTTACAAGAGTGACAATAAACATTACCAGGTAAACCATCCATAAGAATAAATTTAGTACTGTAAATTTAAAATAAGGTAAAGAACATTTAATTTATACTTCTTAAAAATTATTTTGTTTGAAAGAAAAGATGTTGTAAATGCTTTAAGTTGAAAAGGAAGGTAAGTGAACAATTTCAAGTTTTACAAATTTCTATAACATTTTCATATCACTTTTTCAGCGACGCTCAATGCCGGCCTAGTCACATCAATAATTATATACACCAAAGTCAATGAAGCTAAACATTTGAATCATACAAGGTACACAATTCGTTAATTATGCAAAAAAGCAAATATCAAGCACACTGTATAAAATCTACAACTAACTATAATCAATGAAGGAAAGCTCATTCTTCAATAATTTAACCACATTTAGTAGAATAAATAACTCTAGACGCAATCCGATTTATTTCAGAAATAACAAATACATTCAGAAACTTTAAATAAATACAAATTAGAAGTATTTAAAGTCAAAGAAACCTCTCTTTTTTCCTTCTTCTGCTTCTAATATATTTCGCACTACCTCTCATGCATTAGTGTGTGGGCTATTATCCAATCTCTCTTATTTTTTACTGTTTTTCACATACTTCCTTCTTCCCCTACCATTTCTAGTACCTCTTTGTTCCTTACTTTGTTTGTCCATTATATCTTCATCATATGTCTGTAGCACCACATTTCAAAGGCTTTTATCTTTTTCCTGTTCACTTCTCCTACAGTCCAGGTTTCACAGCCGTACATTGTTGTAAATCACACATATATTTTAAGAAATCTTTTTCTAGTTCATATATTTGTTGTCTTTAAATACAGTAGTTGCTTTTGCTTATTAACTGTAGCACGACCTTGTACTAATCTTTGTTTTATATCTTTTGCGCTCTTCCCATCTTACATTGTTCGCTTCCTAGGTAGCAGAAATGTTTATCCTTTTGTAAATTCTCGTTACCTATTTGTATTCTTTGATTTTTTATTTATTTTCCCCTCCTTTGCATACTAGTACTTTAGTTTTACTTTTGTTAATTTTCATACCGCATCTTTCTGTTAGAAATGTTTCCATTTCATTAAGATTAGTTTCTAACTCTTCCTTGCTAGATGCTACCGCTATATCATCTGCAATTCTAGATGCCCGTTAGGTGATTATTTTTCGCTAGCTTTCTTCAAAATAAAACCAACAGAATCAGACATCAGATTTATAGTTACACAAGATATTCTTTTACAAACAATCTTTCGAATACTAGTTATTACATCCACAACCCCTTTTCTCCTACAAACAATATCTTACATCTAGCATTTCTCCCAACACAGACTTTAAATATAAAAAAATCTAATCCAAAATTGCCACAACGGCAATGCCTTGCGAATAATATCTTAAATGTAACAAAAAATATGTAACTTCTTAATCACATACTAAAATTAGAGTCCAAAATTTCTTTTATAATTAGGATAAGCACACACTCATGTACAAAGTTTGTCAAGATTGTTCGTATAACTCCATATCCTCTCCTTTAAAATTAGATTTATACGTATCAGATCAGTGAGGTTTAATTTTTTTTATACACTGGCAAAACCTCACCGAACTCTGCCACCTTTCAAATTAAACTCTCGACTTGTACACACCCTCTACTCTAAAGCAAATACTAAAATACTCTTATCATATAACTTAACTAGACAATAGGTACGTCCTTTTAAAATTTTAAATAATGTAATTTTAGTTTACCGTAAAAAGAATCTACCGGTCGTTGCCTTTGCCCAAAGATTAATAATCCATTCATGTTCCATAATCGCTTTAAATCGCTTGCAAAAACCATTAAATGCCAAAATTACCATTCGAATTTTAAATATACTTTCATTCAAATTAAAAACTTTATCTTGCATAGTCAATTATAATTTATTTACTCATTCTCAATTTTCAAAACCATTTAAGGTAGTTTCTATAATCTCACTTCTCAGTATTTAAAACACTTTTCCGTCGTTATTTTAATAAATAATTTTCACTACTAATTCATACACATTAGATCAATCTCTAACTACTAGCGTATCATATGATTTAGCCTTATGATGTTGGAATGAGGACTGGCTTCCGTATTTGACTTCCATTGGGTTATATAGGTAAGCCTCCGTATGGCGTCGGCATCTATATCCTTCTAGCAAAGTCTAGTTGACGTTTTTGTGTTCGAATTGGTACTAAAAGTAAGCTTATCCTTTTATGTAAGCATCCACAAAAATTGCGTTAACTCAAGTTGTTGTTCATTGGCTGTTGCTGAAAGGTATGGTGCAACATTCGTAGATTTATCGTTCTTTAATCTCCTGGAGCTATAATATAATTAATACTGTTTACGTATGCGTTATTTTATCTTTACGCATTTATTACTTAACTGTATTAATAAAACGGTGTCGTTGACTTTTATGTTCTATTTTAATACTTGATTATTCTAGAAGATCAATTAAAGCAAGTTCCTTCGTTAGGAAATTTAAATTCCATGCAAACTTAATCCTATCATACACACAGCTCCCCACAAAATAAATATTCCATACGCTTTTCCACTATAACGTCAATTCTTCATAAAGTATCTGCACACCTCCTTTATTAATTACAAACATTAAAAAATTTCATAATAATTACGCATTTATGCGTATCGGCACACAATATTGAGTACTCTGCAGATGAAGTTCTTTGAAAACGTTCGCATAAACGCAGAACATAGTAAATACTGTTATCCTTATCTTAAAACATTATTTCTTCATCATTAGGTTTTTGTAATGAGAATGAACCCGCCTTTAATTACGGTCTTTAGGAATTTATATTTCTTACACTGAGTGTTTTTCTAAATACGCTTCTTTAAACAAATTAATATTTACATAATTTAAGCTTTTTCATTAATTTTTCTGAATTTGCTCGGGTTGCGGCGTTACGAGATGATGTTTATATGACTCTTTGATGACTTCTAATCACATCTATATATAAGTACAGTACAGTAATATATCGCGTGCTTGACTAGATGACGTAATAGTATTACACAAATTATACAAACGATCCATTCAATTCACTTTACAACATGGCAAGCAAATTAATTATAACTCTGCATACACTTTACTATCTAACTCTTTAAGTACTAAGATAAAGCCAATTAATGAATCATTTGTATTACAGCATTTTGGCAGGCTGGCATTCTGATCAGATCAGAATGAATTAATACGGAAAAAATGTCCCATTCTCCAAAGAATAACCTTACGAAAAAAAAAGGCTTGCGTTGAAAACTGTACGACAGAATAAAGATATTATTATTTTACCGTGGGATAATGGGAACACAATAGTAATAATGAATACAGACTATTACCACACCAAACTGAACGCACTACTTAATTAGGAAGCATATCAACCTACCAAGACTGACCCAACAACATATTTGGAGGAGACCATAAGAATGAAAATTAAGAAAAGTCCTTAGACAAGGAAGAACATTAACTAATTCCACGAGAAAAATCATCAAGGTGCCCAAAACTATCTGGTCTTACCAAAATTCACAAAGAAGAAGTACCACTACGACCAATCGTAACTTTAATAGGATCAGTCTTACAACTCTAGCAAAGTACTTAACCAAACGCCTACAGTCACTTGCTGAAATAGCAACTTCATAGGTTAAGAATGCTGAACATTTTATGCTACTGCTGAATACCGAAAAAGTTTAAACACAACATCTAGTAGTGAGCTTTGTGGTATTATTGTTTACCAACGTACCAACAGAGGACATACTGATACTTTTGAAAGAGAAGTACAACGTTGCATATCATCGACAGCAACACAAATTTTACCACCAAATATGGAAGTAGAAGAAAACAACCAATTACTGTTTCTGCATGTACTAGTGAAAAAAAAGGGCAACGAACAGACAGAATCAGATGAGTTCTACGAAAACACAAAATAGCTACCACATTCAACACTTATAGAAAAAACGGTGCAATCCTAAGAAATCCCAAAAACCAGACCCCATTAAAAGACCAAGGAATCTACGAAATACCATGCTCAGACTGCAACAAATCTTACATTGGTCAGATAAACAGAAGAATTGGTGTGAAAAAAGAAGAACATAAAACCGCAATAAAGAAGAACGAAAAAACCTCCTCACTAGCTTGGCACTTCTGCATTGCAGGTTACAACATCGACTTCAAGAATACTAGAACACTAGCTAAGACAATTGAAATAGAAAAACGCCCACATAGTTTCAACACAAGGGATGATGCCCAAATACTTCCGCATTATAAAACAATCAGAAAGGAACATTTTTTTTAAATCAGCTGTGCAAAATAACTACACAACACGCACTAAAGCCAATGACACAGATTCGCACCATAAATCAAGCAAGTACAGCGGAGTATGTCTTCTAACTAGTATATATATTAGGATAAAGGAACACTTCTTCATTCACTGCTCAACCTACAGAATCTGAAGATTTTGCCGAATCGTCGCCAAATCGACAGCGGTTGACTTCACCACCAGCCAGCTATGCGGCGTAATACCTGGCAAATTGACGAAGCATCAACGTCCGCAGAAACCTCAAGCTTAACATATTTATATATATATATATATATATATATATATATATATATACTATAACATCAACAATCATATGTCAAGTAAATAACTAAGTTTAAGGAAACATATTTTCCGAAACGTCAGTTAAAATGACATTTATATAAATATTATATTTGGACGAAATAAACCCCACAAGATTTCTAAATATTTTTATATATATATATATATATATATATATATATATATATATAATGCTATGATAAAAAGGTAGTTTAAGGGCAGATTAAGTGATAGGGGTCGTAAGATAGCTGTAAATATAATTAACATTAAGAAAACCAAATAATTCCACCATTATATAGGAGTAAATCGAATATTTCACAAAAGATCAATAGCGAGCACACTGTATATAAATTATATTTAATTTAACGCATAAGAAAGAAGCTCATTTTTAATAATTAGATAGTATTTAACTAAAATAATAATGTGTACGTCGTATAATACGCTGCTTTAAGTTAAAGAAACTAACCAAGATAATGTTTTAAATACATCAACTTTTATCAAAATAAACACGTAATCGGGAAAGATAAACAACTTGGCATCCTAGCTATTTAAGAAAGATAAGTACGTGACTGGAGTATTATATTTACATGAAAATCCAACATATTTGAAATAACAAACAATAAGCAACAGGTTCGTTATACGATAACCTTTGGACTATAAACGACACAAATATAAAATACGTGACAAAATTGCAATGGATATTTGAAAATTCTAAGAATATACTATGATATACAGAACGCTTACGTGATCGGCAGAGCATTTCATCGAGAATTAAACCAGGGAATTTTGAGAAATACCGGGTTCTACAAGAGATAGGCGCAAAGTACAAGCCTTGATCGACGAACACGCCAAAGGTGGAGCTTATAAATACGATAGGAAACTCGAATATAGACCGTATATCTTCAACAAGCCAGGAACTACGTCGATTTAAAGTGAAAATTACGTACCAGTAACAATTAGTGAAAAGTAAATAATTTATTAAAAGTGAAAAATTGAAAGTGCCAATATGTGCAACGAAGAATAGCCGTTCTACGCGTAAACGTAAGATAAACTACTAATTGAATTTTATTTTAAATATTTAACAAACTTAGGGCTCCGAATAAAGGCTCCGAATAAAGCTCCAAATAAAGATCCAAATAAAGCTCAAAAAAAGGATCCGAATAAAGATTCGAATAAAGCTCCGAACAAAGATCTCAATGTAAAAGAAAAAATATATCTAAAGATCTAAATGTATCTCTAGATATACCTATAAATAAAAATCCAAAAATACTTCGAAAATACTTACAAGGAAATAAACGTAAAGATACTGAAGGTTACTCCAGAGATCCGAGGGGAGAAATACGAGCAACTATTAATCCATCATTCAGGCCAACAAGTGAAGCAAGTTGAACTGTAACAATCAAGGGGTGCTGACCACAGATAGTCTGAGGCAATTCCAGTGACAAGCAAGGAAAACGCAGGTTAGAGATCTTAATTTTTTCATTTGTTAAAAACTGTTTCAATTTTAATATTTGCTATATACTATATATCTGTAGGGGTCAACAAAAAGGTCAATTGAGAGTTTGAAAAATAGAAAAAGCATCTTTGAACGTTTGAATGGTACTTAAGAGTAATTACAAAGATATTTTTGCTGGCTTTCAGAAAAATTAAATTTGGTAAATATGAATAATTTATTCAGGGGCTAATTTTTGAATTGACATAAAACTGTACATATTATCAATCATTATACTGTGTAATTTTGAATTGTTTCATTTAAATTATTTCAACAGCTAGATAGAAAAAGGGTTAAATAATCTTTATTGTTGTGAAGTAGGGCATTCAATGAGCTAGCCGTGGAAAAACAAAATCAAGAAGATATAGGATTTTAAAAAGGGTTGATATTCGCACCAATAAAAATAGATACACCGATCAGCAATAAAAAAAAGGCACGCCAACGTAGGGGTTATATCACAGCGATATATATATATATATATATATATATATATATATATATTGTAGTGGTTTTAAAGGGCTAAATCTACGTATAAACAAAGTAATTTCAATCACCCTGTATAGAGGAAACAACCAGAATTTACTTGCGAAATTTATTCCAGTTAGTTCATTTTTAAGCAACAGGTATTAACAGAATTTTAAAAATTATGAATAAAATTTAGTGAGGTTCGTAGAGAAAAGAATGTTAGAAGCCAATGCAATTAATTTATTAATTTAATTGAGTTTAATTGAATGGTTATTTACGTATAATATGCATAAAAGCGTGTAAAAATTCAATAATACTAAGGTGAAACGCGTTGCTAATAAACAAATATATCGGTGGGGTTGAAATACGTGGAAAATCCAACTCGTAGAAATGTTATTTAAAACGCTCGTTAAGATTAAACACCTGCAGAATTTTAAATGTCAAGTTCCATTTATTTTGTAGATAACAAACAAGGATTCTAAGGATTGTACAAACGGTCGGATGTTTTCGCATGAAACACTAATATGGGGTTATTTAAAGCACGTCCACGTGGGTTAGATAGCAAATGGTCTGGAATATCGGCTTCTACCACTCAAGCAAGGTGAGAAAGAGACGTAAGATATGCATAGGCAAGGGACAGCGTTAGTATAGGCGGGATCTGTAAAACGTCAATGCACAGTCTATTGGTCGATATTGTTAGTCGCACATCAGACAAGACACGGGAATATTGAATATTAATTTTCAGAAAAGGTCGTAACGACGCGCTGAATTCCAGAATTTACAAATCGGTTAGAAACAAAATTTTAAGAACGTGTTATTTTAAACTACATTTTTCACGGTAAGAGGGTCTGCAGAGGTTACAGTCGGAGCATATAAATACTTGAAGTTTTAGCACGGCTCTCTCTTATTTTTATCGTGGCCCTTAGTATTTTGAACACGTCAGATTACGTACCAAAGCTACCCCAAGCTTGTAAGTATATAAATTATTTTAAATTATATTGCACGGTGTTAGCCTCATAATTTGTACGCGACTTGTGCCGAGTTTACATTTTTTTTGAGGTAGCACATACATTTTTTTTAACAAGCTCGTGTAGTGACGTTAAGTAACGGGGATCAAATTAAATAATTATGAAAGAAGTATAATTTATTTGGATTTGGAAATTGGATACACCGAGGAGGCAGTGCAAGCCGCTCAACTTAAATGGGGTTCTTATACTAATAGCTAGAAGCAGCCTGCAGAGCAGAGAGAAGCAAATACACGGCATCGTCAACGGAGCGTAGATCTTCTAGAAATTCCAGATAACGCTTTGAAATTGTGTTGTTATAAACTATGAAACTATGAATATTGGGTGACGTATGAGAGTGATTTGAAGGTAGTGTGCATTTTTGCGTATTGAAGATAATTCGTATAACTAACTTTATTATGGTATTTAAATAGAAATCTGAAGGTGTATATAAAGCTTATTAACGTTCCATAAGGAGGTTAAATTTTGTGAAGAGTACATGGGTTGTTTTTTTTTAGTTTGTTGTAAGAGTATGCAAAGTATAAGGGCATACATTATTTATAATTAACTGGGTTATCATGATCTCACCATACTCCAGAGTTTACGTAGCTTTAAAATAAATTGAAAAAAAGAATGAGAAATAAAGCATTATTCAGGGCCCATTTACTCCGGGTACATTCTATGTGTTTGATGATTTAAATTAAAATACAGGACATTACAAAATATGATTTATTGAGGTGTAACTTGATCACTGAAATGTGGATAATATTGAATTTTATTTGTAAATAGTGATAAATAAAGGATTGTATGTTTGTTGTATTTTGTGGTTTTATTGGGAGTGTGCGTGAACGATAGAGAATATGAGAGTGAACCTAGGTATCCAAGAGGAAGTCCAACTGAGCTAGCCGGAAGCAGTTGAAGAATGCAATTCAACCGAGGAAGAGAGGATTCTGGGTAAGAAATTTTTTTTTTAATTTTTATTTGTTGGTGAGGCTTTTACTCGAGAACCACGGCAATATATATATATATATATATATATATAAAGAATAAAATATTATCAAAGAATGAAATTTAATGACAAGTGACTCAATATTAGCCACAAGGGCATCCTGTCGACGCGTTTTGCCCTTATTGGAAACGAAGGCACAAATTGTGGGCTAGGTGAAACCCCAATAAGGGCTAAACGCGTCGACAGGATGCCCTTGTGACTAATATTGAGTCACTCGCCATTAAATTTCATTCCTTGATATTATTTTAGGACTCATTAAATTTACTTATTCTTTATAATTATAATCTTTGGCTATGGAAAAAGGCAGTTGAGCCGGATCTCCTCCGTGTCGACTGTTGATAAAAACTTGCAAAGTCAGGTGAAACAGCACGAAGGCACAAATTGTGGGCTAGGTGATGCTGTACTTCCCATAATGTGTTTGCGTTAAATATTACATCTTTGCTACTCCTGTCCTGATGAGCCCCAATAAGGGCGAAACGCGTAGACAGGATGCCCTTATGGCTAATATTGAATCACTCGCCATTAAATTTCATTCTTTGATATTATTTTAGGACTCATTAAATTTACTTATTCTTTATAGATATACATATATATATATATATATATATATATATATATATATATTGCTGTGATACCACCAAAATCCGGGTACTCCGCTTTTCGAATCGAGCCCCTACGAATTGGATGTCCAGAATGCTGTGAATCCTACAAAAAGCTATTCATTACCTTAACTGTGTTGGTCCATTGACTTTCTTCTGTTAATCGCCTCGGCTGCTCCCCTAGATAACTTTCATCCTCATTCATAAAAAAAAACAAACACATTCCTACCACAAACACGAACGTTAACTCTATTTACATCAATATTCACAATACATTAAAATTTCAAAATTAAAACTCAGCATAAATTTCAGTTTTAAAAAGAATTTCAAGATTAATTTTCTTATCATTTTAATGTGAATCCAGAATTAAAGTCCTTGTTGGATGCCTACTAATTAATATAACAATATATGCAGACCGGAGTCTGAGTACAAAGGGAGCATCTACCACCCCTTTACGTTAATTAACCAGGTTCGTCTAATTGAGCTCAAAGACATACCCAAATTTTCATCATAATCCAGAACATCAATACTAAATACCCCTTTCTACTTAAACAAGCGAATTTCACGTTAAAATTAAAATTTTATGGTTAGTACAATTTCACTATTGTCCATTTAAAGTAAATCAATTATAAAGTTATTCAACACACGCAAAAATATCAAAGTTCACACAAAATAGTATGAATTACCTGAAGGTTACTGCACTCGTAGCTTCAATGTACATCGTCCCTTTTGTTAATCACACCATTCCAACTGGGTTATATTTACAGCTTCTGATTCTCAACGCTTTAAAAATTTTCTCCATCACCATTTATTTAAAGTTGTTTCTGGGCTTTTCCGGAACTCATCTGTGTATATCTGACCCTTGTTTTGTGGATCCAGACACATTTATGAACCATTTAATCATTAACACCTCCGAAAAATAGCAAAGAAATTCATACTTCTTTCACCAATATACGCCAAAACTGCCTACTTTTGGTGTATTCATTTGTCGTTGTAAATTTTATTAATTGGTACAGTGATACTAAATTTTATTACCTTGTATCTAAATGCACTCAAGTACACTCATGTTAGCACGTAAATAACAAACTGTTTTAAATCACCACAATATACGAGCAAACTTTAAATTATTCTATCAAACTAAAATGCACTGTTTAACGTATTGAATCAAGTCGCGTATGTAAGAGAGCTTGTTCATATTCACCTGGGTATATATAGAAGTTAGCATGTCTGTCGGTCGAGTCCCCAAAATGGACAATTCTAAAGAATTTCGCATGCTATGTTCCCATTCCGTAGCTCGCGCATCGGTTTTTACGAATTTTGTACTCGCCCCAGTTAAATCTCAGAAATTTCAACACCGCACGCAACGTCTGGAAATAACTAATTGACTTTTATACAGAAATCGTTGTTTCTACCTCTGATATTTGCATTTTACTTTCAACCAATCGCAACCCCATGACGTTGCTCTACTCACGCCTTTTACTATATGTGTCTCGGTCTTGTGCATATTATCTGTCTCTATCTAACCCGTTCTTATTGATGCAAATTGATATTCTTTATTATCGATTATTTTAGTCCATGTGGAGTGTGAAATATCCCACCTTTAGCATTTCTCGTAACTATTAAGCTACGGTTTCTCCAAAATTCTTTGAAACCATTTGTTATCTACAAAATTTTCGCCGTACGTGACATTTAAACTACGCAGGTGTTCAAACATAATATTAATTCTCAGAGCTTTATTTTCTGGTATTTTAATCTTGGATTTTCACATGCTTTTATGCTTATTATTAATAATGGTTTAATTAACTCCAATTAAAATTGACTTCTATCCTTTCATTTTTAGCGAATACAAATTAAATATTAATTATTATGTGTACACTTTGTTTAATACCGGTTACTTAAAATAGGGTTAATTAATATATTTTTTGCACGTAATTTCCATTTGTTTCTTTCCTCGGAATAAATACATTACACGTAGAGCTTGTTAATACTGTTTCTTTTGATATAAAGCGTCTTGTACATGATTTAAATCTCTTATTTTACTGAAACTAATAAATTTTTATGCTTCACGGTTTTAATAACGCGTATTATCTAATAATATTCATTATACACGGTGATTAAAATTATTTGATGTGATTATTTAATTTTCTACCCTGGTCTAAACATGAGTAATATATATATATATATATATATATATATATATTATAATATACATATATATATATATATATATATATATATATATATATATATATATATATATATATATATATATTACTGTGGATTTATAAGCTTAGATAGGTTTATATAAGTCAAGCATTTATTTATTTGTAGGTACCCTGTATGTAGAAATCAATTTAGAATTTAAAACATGTCAAAATAATTAATAGGGATAAGATTAGGTAAGATAATGTAGGTTTAATTTTTATACTTCAATTTAGTACTAGGATAATAATTAATTATTAATAAGATCGAGGGCAAGGACAGAAATCGTGTACAAATATTGTTATAAAAGCTTTTCATATTGGATGTAGTGTAAAAATCAATATTTCTTAAGGGTAGCATAAGCTAAAACATTTGTGTAACTGGTTGTATAGTTGAAAACAAGCTACAACGGTTGGAAATTTCATGGAGCAAACGTATAGTAGATTAATAATTCCAATAAAGCTTTCAATCGTTGAGAATATATTTCTAGGTAAAATTCGGTAAGTGAAAACACAAGGCTATAAGCAACGAATGGTTACATGTAGGAAACAGATCGATAAAATCAAGCAAGAGACGATATTTAGCATGTAATAGACACAAAGGGAAGATATAATATGGTCAGATGTTGTGACTTTCAAACTTCTGTAAGGCGAAGATATTTTTAAAGCAAATAAGCGGGACTAGGATGCAGCGTGTTCGCAGAAGATATTGACAAAAAAGTAGGGAGAAACAACTCTGAACACTGTGGTGATAGAGGGACTATGCCAGGGATAGAATGGGGTAGACAAGGACACCAGAAACGTAGAAATGACAGACAAGTTAGGAAGGGTATGAAAACAAGGCTAGAGGGTGTTATAATGAGAGTAAAAGCGAGATTATGGTATAACTATAGGTTAAGTGTAAGATAGCTGAGTTCAAAAGATAGACACCACACTTAAAAAGGTTTCGTAAGTGATAATTGGGGAGTGATTTTCAGAAGATGCAGTTGGTGCTATAGGCGAAAAGAAAAAAAGAGGAAATAACTTTTCAGTGTTTTTCACGCTTCGAAATAAATATACGTCATTGGTTACTTACGGAAAATATGCGGCGCTTAAGGAGTGGTGCATATTTGACGGAGTAGGAAAACGAACGGCGGCCATGATACTCAAACTACACTGCGCTACCGTATCTGAAGGGCGAGTGATAAGTAGTGCGTTATAATGCAGAGAGTTTTCTTGTCTGTGGGCCCTCTACCTCTCTTCTTACCTATAATTTCTGTGGTAGGTTATCAACGAACTCGACTGCTATTTGGAGAAGATAAGCCACGAAAGCCCATACGCTTAAGCATAGGTAATTAGAGAAACAATACATAGTATTTGTCGCGCAGCAATGGCCGTATTACAAGGATTGAATAGTTGGTTCTGCCATAATATAACTATCTAGATTAATAAAAGTAAGCTTGAGTTATGCATTGAGTTAATTATTCATTCTGCATTGTAAAAATTTGTGTAATATTATTACGCCCTCTGCACGACTACGCTATGAACTTTTGTTCTTTTTATTTGTCTAATTGATAAGTGACGTTAACGATAAATGCAGCACTTGATATCACAATATTGCTTTCACATTCGGATATCGTGTAATAAATCCTACTGCGGTTCGTTGAAGAATGAACACTGAGCATTCGCTCCCTAGAACGTGTGCAAGAATTCCGGTTCTATATTATTTTCGACTTCTTCGTTAAGATTCTTTTGGTGTAAATGGCGAAACAGTATTTACCATTTACACTAAAAGATCAAGAAAGAACGCTCTTTTTCATGTTCTAGCTCTATGTTTCTCACCTTTACATATTTTATGCTTATATTGCAAAAGTTGTTTTTTTATCTTTCTGATTATTTTTTCACGTCAGTACAACTTTTGAAGAATTAAAATGCTTTTGCGCTCTTTTTATAACTGGTTCGTAAAGTTCTTGCAAGTATTCCGTAAGTTATCACAGCAACGAACGTGCAACGTGATGTGATGTAGGCAAATTTTTCGCAGTGTGGTAGCATAGCAAAAAACGATAGGCTATTGTTTCATGTTCGAAAATATACATTAAATTTAATTTTATATTAAAACCATGTAATAAATTTAGTTTTATTAATTGACATTAACGTCATCAGAAAAGGAGTGAATCAGTTAAAAGACTTTCCATATAAGTCTTCAAATCTCGTTGGGCACTTAGAGTTAGCAACTGTTCCTACTAATTATTAATAGTTTATTATTTGAAAAAGGCAGGCAATTATTTTCTAAATATTTATAATAAGTAAACAAATAAAAATGGTACATTCTGATTGGCGCCAGTCAACTGGCGCCGTCTTTTTTTAGTGGCTTCCATTTTTTTAAAACGTACCTCTTTAAAATTTATCGAGCTACGTCATAATAAAATAAAACCAAATTAATACAGCGTATACCATAACCCTACCGATGAAACGACACGCGGTTATAAAAAATGTTAAAAATGTTGTTCCTTCACGTCTTCCACTTCAATGTAGTTTGTTAACAGTCCCAACATATTTTATCATAATATTCTGTTCATCTATTTCTTTCTTATTAACAATTAACATTTTTAAGTTACGTTTTAAATTCTAATAGTAATTTAAATTGGATATAAATTAAAAGACAATAAATCTTCTTGTTGCAGGTCATTGGGATTGGGAACTAAAGACTGATTATCATCAGCAATTTTTTGTCTTGTTTTAAGGCAGCACGCGACTACTCTGCGTCTAACAGCATTCTTATATAGTCATTTGACATATGTTTAATCGTGTATTTGTGGGTGTACAACAATCTAGATTTTAAAAAATGTCTTTTAGTTTAATGGTTTAGCACCAGAAGGAGAGATCTAAATGCTTAATTAAGCGACGAACCTGATGCTATTGGATTGGTTAACCAATTATTCGAACGACAACCTGAACTTGTTTGTATTTAAAAGACGGCTAAATTATTTGTACTTTGACTAGTGTCGGATACATGTTAATGCTACAAAGCAAATAAGATTATGGTAATGGTTAGCAATGAAATTACTGTCGTACTTATACGCTGTTACGAATTTATAATTCGTATTTTAAAAATATCCTTAAACTCCAGGAGGTTATATATTAATTAGTAAAATTTTAAAAATCAATAAAAGTTGGCGATCTGTTGCAAAACAGGTATTGTTGAATTAAGTGTGTTTTGGTAAATGTCAACAAATAGTCGAGAAAATAAAATATTTTTTTATACAAAATTTCCAAAATTGGAGATAATATGATCTACTCTAGTAGTTTCTGTTCGATAAATCCATGGCGTGGCCATTTTGGTGAAGGTAATGTATTGTATAGCTTAAATTATTTATAAAATCTTGGATGTCATGTGTCCAGATAGAATCTCTAACACCGAGTCGTAGACGTATTCTTGTCTTCGTTTGGTCAAAATGGCACACAAATAAAAATTTTATTTCAAATAATTATTAAATTTATTTAATATGTTTGAAATAACGTAAGTTATTCGTTGTAGCTCGAAAGTATGTTTTACTTATGTTAAACAGAGGAAGGCAATACCATTTACATTTTTAAAAATAACTTGACCGATTTCTGAATAAAAATCCTCAAAATCATCATGAGTACATACAATAACGTAACGAATTGTCAGTCGTAAAAAATACTATTTATTTTGTTGTTATAAAAAATATTTAAAAACAGTTACAATGGAGGTTAATATGAAATAGTCGGGCAATACGGAATGTGCAAGTGGATATACTTGATGAAAAATTGTTGGCGCTTTTAGATACAGGAGCTACTCAAACTGTATTAGGAGAATTAGGTTTACCTTTAATTCGTAAATTTAGTTTAGCTATGTTCAACTGCGATACACCTGTAATTTTAAAAACGCTAATGGAACAAGGCAATTCCTTGTAGGATATGTTTATATTCCTCTGACAATAGATGGTGTTACAAAAATATTTTAGTAATGGTATCAGACACTGTACCGATTGCACTTAAGGTTTGGATGTTTGCAAAAATTTTGAATTTCAAACAATTTTCAAAATTAATACTTTGAACAGCGGCGTGCCGTCAATGGTAGAGATGGAAGCATCGCTTCCCTTGTTGTTATAGGTAGAAATATGAAATTTGGGGCACTAACAGTGTATTCAATATTAAACAGAATTCTCCTTGCATTTTCCAGTATTCAGAACTAACTTCCTCAAGCCAAGCGCAAAACACTAAAAACAGGAGAGCGAAAGAGAAATTTCTAAAGTTCTGAATCATGATGCTTTCACAATCTGTATACGACCGTTTGTAGAAAATCGCCCGTCCTCGTCTACCTGCACACAAATAAATGAACTTGCGGCATTTTCTAACGCTTCCAAAGTCCAAACGATCTCAGTTCCGGTTTATCAGAGACGTCGTGTGCCCTTACTATCGAGTATTGTCGAATGCCGATGATATTAGCTGAGCTGGATGCGCTGTTAACTGGAGCTTTTTGCAATATTGTATATGTAAAACGTCCACTGTTATGTGATGGTAAAGCGTATACATATTTTGGAATTCGCTTTATTTTAATAACAGCACGGCTTCATAAGTAAGGTATTAAGTTCATCTTATGTGTAGTAATAATTATTTTTAAAATTACTGCACTTCATCCACATTTTAGATCATTTTTAATTGGAATTACGAAATTACAAAATAATTGATAGTATCCCATAATTAGGTAGTGTTTGTATTTGTTATCAGTGCCATTTAGGAATAATTTGTATTATAATGGAGCAAACCAATGAACAGTCTTGTTCCTCAGTGCAGGGAAATAGACAATTAAAAGCAAACGAGAGTAATAAATAAAAGTGGTTGCGTTTGCGTGGTGTGAAAAATTTCAGAAAAACCATTTCCCAGTACAGTTTTAAAAAAAAATATAACATAATTTTTTCAGGTAGACCTACCCTGCCTATCAATTTAAAAACTAAAGTTGAACACTCCGTTAAACAATTTATTAGACATTTTAAAATGGACTTTTATGATAAATATAAATGGTTAATGGGACGTGACACACTGAAAAAATTATTTTGTTGGGCTTTTGTTTGTTCTTTAATATTTTTGAAAACACCTCTTGGAACTTAAACGGTTTTACGGACTTAAACAACTTCCATAAAAATGTTTAAAGACCCACAAATAGCAAACGACATTTAACTTCGTTACTTAAAAAAAAGATATTTGGTAAGTCTCGTATTGAATATAGTTTGGACAATCAGTTAAAACTTAGTCATAAGCAACATAATGATCTAGTGAGTAAAAATAGGAACATCTTGAAGCGGTTAATTGACGTTACATGTTTTTTTGGAAATCATGAACTATGTTTTAGGAGTCCCCAAGAAGATCAAGAATCCAATAATCGTGGAAACTATATCGACTTGGTGCAGTTCCTTGCAAAGATGACGAAGCCTTAAAAACCCATTTAAGGAATTCAACTGTTTCTCGTGGTACATCTAACCGAATCCAAAATGATTTAATAAAATGCGTATTCGATATTGTACTGGATAGCATTAAACTAGAAGTAAAGGATGCATCCATTGTCTCAATTGCCTTAGACGAAACAACCGACATAACTAATTTTAGCCAGCTAGCTGTGGTAATACGCTACGTAAAATTGGGCGAAGATGTTCAAGAACGGTTTTTAAAATTTTTGGATATAACCGCCGACAAAACAGCAGATGCCATGTTTATAAAAGTATGTGACATTATTAGAGAACTACAATATGGTACAAAACTTGTTGCTCAGAGCTACGGCGGAGCTGCTGTAATGGCAGAACACTTGGGCGGTCTTCAAGCAAAAGTAAGACAAAAGTTTCAAAATGCCATTTTTGTTCATTGTTGTATTGTATTATAATTGTATTGTAACGTCTTTATTTACACAAGCGAGATTAGAGCCTTATGGCCCTTTCTTACATTAAATTTAGTATTATCACAAGGTGTTGGACTTATAAAAGATTGTAAAGTGTTTTTTCGACGTTAAATGGAATTGTTGCATTTTTCAAAATCCACTAAAAGAACTCGCGCTTTAGATACACATGTTGAAAAAAGATTTCCTAGAGTTGCTCCCACACGCTGGAATTACAGTGCGCGACTGGTACAGACGGTGTCACAATATCGTGAAGCTCTAATAGAAATGTATAAAAATATTATAACGCATAAAGAAGTGTGGGATCCTGAAACGGTAAATTCTTCTAGAGATTACTTACAGCTGATGGAAACAGATTTTATTTTAAATTGTGTGCTCAAGGTGTTTTCAGAAAATTTTCCTTACAAGGACCCTTTGTTTGATATTTTGCAAACTAAATCGAATGATATTAGTTTCTACGTTTAAAACTTTAATAATTTTGTGAAACAATTAAATCAAAAAAGAGAAAACTATCAAGAAATTTGGGACAAAACGCTAAATTTTAGTTTAGAACCACAAAGTAAACGTATTAGAATTGACAATATAGGTGATATGGTAACTTCATATCGTAGATTAAATTTAGAAATTTTTGATAATATTTCTCAACAACTCAGAAGCAGATTTCAGAACTTCAGTGAATTAAAATTCGTCGAATTATGTAATTATAACAACTACGAGCGCCATTTCATTTTCAACCTCCGATCGCTCCGTGCAGACGCTACGCGGGTAGCAGAAAGCGGGCATGCGCTGTAGGCAACTTCGCAGCTCTTGCACTACACACTCCGCCATTGTTGACATTCAGGCGTCAGTCGGCGTTGTGCTACAGCCACGTAAACATGTCCGCTATTATTGATGCTCCCGCCAAGTGTGAAGAAATCCAACGAAAAATGAGTCGTGTGTATGGGAAAAACTTTGTGAGTGATGGTATTGTGCGTGAATGGCGTCGAAAGTTTAAAGATGGCAGTAATGATGTGCATGATAAAGGAGGCCAAGGGCGCAAATCTGTCGTTTCAGACCTGGTTCAACGTGTTGACAGAATGGTTAAAGAAAACCGCAGATTCATCATTACTGCTTTGTCTACGGAATTTCCAGAAGTTTCAAGGTCTGTTTTGTACTCTAGCGTTACTGAACCGTTAGGGTACAAAAAACTTTCTGCACGTTGGGTCCCTAAAATGCTAATGGACGGCCACAAAACTCGACGAATTTGCGTCAGCGTTGGAGTTCCTTGAGCATTATCATGATGAAGGAGACAACTTTTTGAAATCAATCGTGACTGGGGATGAAACCTGGATTCAATACGACACACCGGAAACAAAACGACAATCACAACAATGGATGCATTCAACTTCACCAAACAAACCAAAGAAATTCAAACAAACCTTCAACAACAGAAAGACCATAGCTACTGTGTTTTGGGACCAACAAGGTGTGTTGCTTGTGGAGTTTATAGAGCTTGGAACCACAATCACTGCAGCTGTTTATTGTGAAACTTTACGACGGTTGCGTAGAGCCATTCAGAACAAACGAAGAGGAAAGCTGACCGCTGGAGTTGTTCTGATCCACGACAATGCCCTTCCACACACTGCTGGAGCAACTCAACGGCTTCTCGAACAATTTAGATCATCCGCCATACAGTGCTGACTTAGCACCGAGCGATTTTCATCTTTTTCCTTACCTAAAGACGTGGCTTGGTGGGAAGCGCTTTCAAACCAACGTCAAGGACTACTTGAATTCATTGGCGGCAACTTTCTTTGAACAGGGTATTGAAAAGCTTGTCCACAGATATGACAAATGTCTTAATCTCTTCGGTGATTATGTCGAAAAGTAACCGTAAGTGTACCAATCTTTTGGTAATAAAATTATTGTTTTATATGAACTTGTCTTTTATTTATAGCCTATCGGAGGTTGAAAAAAAAATGGCCCTCGTATAATAAATCCCGTTTTCCTGAAGAAGCTTTTAATAGTTTAAAACTTAATTATGCAAATTTTTTTGACATTTTGGCATTAAATACACAGCTAAGTGTTTTACACAACACTCCAGAAATCAATAATCAAAAAACACCGTTAAATATGCTAAGTTTTCTTCATCATCATTAGATCTTTAGTCCTGAAACTGGTTATACGCGTACCACCATTGTTTCCTATTATGAACTAACCTACAGATTTCCCTGAAATTTGCACAGCCTGCATGTATCACTATCTGATCTCGGTCTACATCCGCCTCATTTTTTCTACCTCTGCTTGTCATATATCTTATACTATTTCCCAAAAGTGCCTTAGAACGTATTTTGCCCTTCTCTTTCTCCTATTATTTTCCAAAGATATCCTTGTTCCCCTACTGTTTCTATAATCTATTTGTTATTACCTTTGTCTGTCCATCCTCATACATCTGAAGCACGGCATTTCAAAGGCTGCTACCGTTCTTCTGTCTGTTTTTCAGACTGCCCGTATTTCATAGACATACTGTCTGTACTCTTGTTCTATGTTTGTTGTCTTTCATCCTATGAGCTGTTCTTTCGTGTTAGATGCAGTTCGGTCCTTTTCTATTGTTTTACAATTATATTCCTTATTTTTCCGACATTCAGTGGTAATGAAGGGGGGTAAGCAGCCTGTGGCTGCTAAGTTCCCCCAGCACTTGAGCATTTTCCGATTTAATATTTTTTCCAATATATCTTTTTGCACAGTCAACATTAGTTGCAGATATCTCACAACCAACAACTAGTTGTTTATAATAATAATAATAATAATAATAATAATAATAATAATAATAATAATAATAATAATAATAATAATAATAATAATAATAATAACGATATAACAAAATTACCAAAAGAAAAATTCAAAATCAACAATTCATTAAAAACCAAACAAATTTTTTTCGAAATGTATTTGAAGAAAAAAAGAGCACAAATTTTGAAATGGATTCTCAACGTGTTGCACATCACTGCAATTTAAATTGGAGTGTATCTTCAGAAGCTGACTTAAATGCATCCTGGTTAGAACATTTAAAAGATGCAAATAATTTAAATGAAATGGCGTTACCAATCTTTAATGAAAATGATGTTACAAATATTTTAAAAAATCAGAGAAATTGGAAAACACCTGGACCTGACCAAATTCAAAATTTCTGGTTAAAAAAATTTAGATCAACTCATGAAGTATTTGCCACTGCTTTTAATCAATTGCTGCAAGGATCCCAAGGTATACCCCAACAATTAACTACAGGGCACACATATTTTATATTCAAAAAAGGCGATCCCACAGATCCAAACAACTATAGACCTATTACTTGTTTAAATACAATTTATAAATTACTAACATCTTTAGTTTCTCGAGCTATTTACGTACATTGTGAAACCAACAACATTATAGCAATTGAACAAAAAGGTTGTACAAAAAAATCACTAGGATGTAAACACCAACTAATTATTGACAGTATTATCATGAAACAGGCTCAAATAAAAAATCGTAATCTAAACACTTGTTATATAGACTATTCAAAGGCTTTCGAGTCTGTTCCTCATAACTGGTTAATATTCGTCCTAGAACATTATAAAATAAATGTGCAAGTAATAAATCTACTCAAAAGTTGCATGATAAATTGGAACGTAATACTGAAACTCAAATATCCAATTCCTACTACAATCACTATAAAAAAAGGAATCTTTCAAGGCGATTCCTTAAGTCCACTTTGGTTTTGCCTTGCACTAAACCCTTTATCGACATTACTGAAACAAACAAATTTTGGTTATAAACTAGATATAAAAACAAAATTTTAATAAACCATTTATTATTCATGGACGATTTAAAATTGTATGCCGGAACTAAAACCAACTACAATCATTAATACACACTACCAAAATTTTAGTGATTCAATAAATATGAATTTCAGATTAGATAAATGTGCAACTTCGCAATTAATAAAAGGAAAAATTACATACACCGGAGAAAAATTATTTGACATTAAAGAAATAGCACCCGAAGAAACATATACCTATTTAGGTTTTCAACAACGACGTGGAATAAATCATACAAAAATAAAACAAGAGTTAAAATTAAAATATAAAGGACATTTAATTAAATTACTTAATACGCAATTAAACGCCAAAACTTAATTAATGCCATTAACTCATATGCTGTTGCGTCAATTTGTTATTCATTTGGAATAATTAAATGGAGTAACACCGATTTGGAAGAAATAGATCGTCTAACTAGAACAACATTAACCAAATTTAGATGTCTACATCCAAACTCCTCTATCGAACGACTATATTTACCCCGAAAAGAAGGAGGTAGAGGACTTTTGAATATTACTAAACTATGCAATAGACAGATACAAAACATGCGCAAATATTTCATGGAAGTTGAAGATTCAATTTAAAAAAAAATAGTTAATTTAGATAATGGTTATACACCTTTAAATTTAAATAAAACCGACTACAATTATGATACCATAACAATTCAAGATTGCGTCGACAGCTGGAAACAGAAAACATTGCATGGTAGATATGCATGTCAACTACTTGCAGAAGATACAGATAAATTATTATCAATATCTTTCCTTACAAAAGGTCACCTGCATCTCGAAACCGAAGGCTTCTTTTTGGCCATTCAGGACAAAATTATGAGAACCCGCAATTACGAACGTTACATCTTAAAAAATAATGTCGTGGATAAATGCCGTTTGTGTCAAAATCAAGGTGAAACAATAGAACATATCACCTCCGGCTGCACAAAACTTGCTAATACAGTTTATCTTGAAAGACATAATGACGTATGCAGGATTATTCATCAATATTTGGCAATAAAACATAAATTACCAGTAAAACAAACGCCCTACTATAGATATATTACAGAATCAGTACTAGAAAATCAAAATGTTGTTTTGTATTGGGATAGATTGGTATATACGGACAAAGCTGTAATGCACAATAAACCGGATATACTACTTATAGAAAAAATTAAAAAAATAGCATACCTTATAGACATTTCCATTCCAATTTCAAATAACCTTCTTCAAACCGAAACCAACAAAATTAATAAATACAATGCACTTGCTTTCGAAATAAAAAACAACTGGAAATTGACTATTGTAAACATCATACCTATCATTGTATCTGTGGATGGTCTAGTTAGCAAAAATTTCAGAAAATATTTAGAATGTATTGGGACTTGCAACGTTAATTATTAAAGCTGTGATACTCCATACCTGCAGGATTGTACGCAATACCTTAGCTATAAGATAAATTGAAATGTTTCCTTATAGTATAATAACCGATATTATACCATCTGTATATACTATTGTATAATTTATCGAGATAATGAATAAATAATAATAATAATAATAATAATAATAATAATAATAATAATTTGCGCTTATTTTTCGTCATTAGGTTTTCCGTCTCAAAACTGGTTGGACACGTACCAGCACTTATTTATTTTCTGAACTAGCCTACATAATTCCCTGAAATTCTCACACAGCATGTATACAGCTCGGTTCCCCTTCTATTGTTTTATAATTTTATTCCCTATTTCACTGAGATTCGGTGAAGGGGGTTAAGCAGCCTGTGGCTGCCAAGATCCCCAACACTTACACGTTTGCCGAAATAATAGTTTTCCCGTAAATCCTTTCACACAATTACCGTTATTTGAGAATATTGCCCACCAAATACTTGTAGTTGTTTATAAAAATCATCATATTTAAGTGTAGTTACTTTCTTCGTCATTAATTTATCCATCTAGGGACTGGCTGGATGCGTACCTCCACTGATTTCTAGTCTGGGCTAGCCTACACATTTCCCTGAAACTCCTACAGCCTGCATCTTTCACTATCTGTGTGCAGTAGTCTAACCTAGGTCTACCTCTTCTTTTCTTTTTTCTATCTTTGCTTCTAATATATTCCGCACTATTCCCTCATGCCGTAGTATGTGGCCTATTATCCTACTTCTCCTTTTTTTTTTACCTTTTTCCATATACTTCTTTCTTCTACCATTTTTAGTACCTCTTCGTTCTTAAGTTTGTCTGTCCATGATATTTTCATCATTCGTCTGTAGCACCACATTTCAAAGGCTTCTACCTTTTTCTTGTCCGCTTCTTCTACTGTCCAGGCTTCACGGCCGTACAGTGCTGTGCTCCATACATATGTTTTAAGCAATCTTTTCCTTGTTTCTATGTTTGTCTTTGAACATAGTAGTTGCTTTTTCTTGTTAAATGTAGCACAACCTTGTGCTGTAGCAATTTTATTTTCCACCTAATATATATATCTATATAATCAATTGTTTTATTAAATATTAAATAATATAATACATTATAATGTTATCCAATCCACTTAATTTAATATAATCGATTGTCCAATAAAGAACTAGTATTTAGTTCATGTTAAAAGTTAAATTCTACGGAGACAATATAAAAGCTTTTGTTTGGTATCTTTCTTAAAGCCCCCTCTACTCAATAACCGCGAGGTATCGCTGTTACCGGGCGGCAACAGCTCGGCCCGTCACTTCCAACACAGCTGGGGTTCAAGCAGGTCGATAATTGTTCTTAGGAGCGATGTCCGTCATTGATTTTTGCTGTTGGAAGCGTGCACGATGGAAGATTGCACGTGTATGCTATCTTCATAAATTGTTTTGGGTGGTCCATTTTTGTGTTGAAAGCAGTCGTGAAGAACGATGAAGTTTTTGTTAATGGACGTTAGGAACAGTAAGTGAATTTGTTTCTATAACAATATTAATTAAAATTTTCAGTGTAACTTTGGGAATAATTTAATTTAAAATATATTGCAACGTAAATTATAAATAAGCAACTTTTCTGAATGGTATTCATGCGAAATTGAGGAAAACAATTCTATTCTTGTATAATATGGAATCACATATATAAATTTATTCAAGTTAATTACAAACAACATTAGTTTTCTCGTGATGAGAATTACTCCTGGAACATCTGTAGATTGAAACGCAGATATTGAAAGCCAAGTGACGTGTTTTTCAGTATGCAGCGCAGCTGTTTGTTTGGAATGGAATTTTCCGTTGTCAACACATATGTCAGCTTTCAAGCAAGTATTTAGGTGCAATTTGGAGTTCTGGTATGTACAAAAAATTATGTTCGTATGTTATCTGAACTGTCGACGTAGTAACGAGATAAATTTTATTTTAACCGACTTGTGTTAACTTTGAACAGGTCAAGGACAGACCTCAATTATATTTTTCGTTGTTATACGATATGAATCTGTAATTTGTTCCTACATAATTCTTTTATTAACTCAATGAAACATCAGAAGATGTCACTACTAATTAGATAAAGTAAATTCTTATAACTTTGAACCTTTAGAAATTAAATTTCTACATTTGATATTTTATGAACAATTATCTGTAATTATCTAATGTGAAATTAAGGTAAATTTACCATAATTAACTCTTTCTATAAATAAGCAATTTTATGCTTTGTCAATTTGTTATATAAACTTCATTAAATAGTAATTGGTACGGATATATTCAGTACCATTGTAATTAACTCTTCCTAATTCAAATTAACTTATAAAGGAAGACATATTTTTGTAAAATTACTTTATTGGATACCAAAAGAATAGATTCTTATTTTCGGACTAAAGACTATCTTTTATTTAAGAGGAATGAAAGTCGATTCTGATTGTATTTAATTATTTTTGAGTTTGAATGCACAAACAGTGCTTTTCTTTGTTTAATTTGTTCACAGGTGCAGTGCAGGATTGCTAAGGTCAAGGTCGAGCCATAAGGTAAGATACTTTAAAGATTAGGTGGTCTTTAAAATTATATAGCGGTTATAGGAGAAAGGTTTCGCATTAGCCTTGTACAAGGGACTTGTATCAGGTCTTCTCAGTATAAAAATACGGTGGCGCCTTATTTTTATTATTAGTGGTTGCAATTACACCCCGACCCACAGCTCATTCTCTACCCAGAGCATATAGTTCGACTAGCCGCTTTGCCTTTGAGATTTCCTCAACTTAGAGCCACCTTCCATCTTAATTTGCCGTGGGCTCCATTTCTAATTATCGGAATTTTTCGTTAAACTAAAACGGAATTTAAAAGGCTACAGTGCTAATCTTTGTTTTATATCTTTGCGCTTTTCCCATCTTACGTTATTTGGCTTCTTAGGTAGCAGAAATCCTTAATCTCTTGTAAGTTCGTGTTACATATTTGTATTCTTGTTTTGATTTATTTTCCCCTCTTTTGCATACTAGTACTTTAGTTTTAGTTTTGTTAATTTTCATACCGTATCTCTCTGTTAGAACTGTTTCCATTTCATTAAGAGCAGCTTCTAACTCTTCTTTGCTAGATGCTAATACCGCTATATCATTTGCAAATCTAAGCATATAAATTTTTTGTCCTTGCATAGCAACTGCAAATGTCTTCCTGCATTTGACAGTATTGATTACCTCTTCAATGTATAAGTTAAAAATTAATGGGGATAGGGCACATCCCTGTCTTACCCCTTTCTTATTGTTTACTTCTGTACGTTCCTGCTCTAATTCTATTACTGCTGTTTGCTCATTGTATAAGCTATATACAATTCATTTATCCCTATAACTCATTCCAATCTTTTTGAGTATTTCGAACATTTTTTTCCATTCTATACTGTCAAATGCTTTTTCCAAATCTACAAACCTTATATACACGCTTTCCTCTTTTTCTATTGTTTTCTTCATTATCACCCTCAGAGTTAAGATAGCCTCCCGTGTTCCCCTGTTTCTCCTAAACCTAAATTGATCTTCTCCTAGTATTTTTCAGTTCGTTTTTCCATTCGTCTTTGTACAATTCTAGTTAATATTTTTGACACGTGTGCTGTCAAACTTTTTGTTCGAAAATTTTCACATCTCCCGCGCCTTTCTTTTTTGGTATAGTTACTATGACGTTACGTTTGAAATCTTTGGGTATCTCACCTGTCTCATACATATTGCTTACAAGTCGGAAGAGACGTTCTGTTACTGCTTGTCCAGCGGCTTTTAGTGTTTCTGCTTGCACCTTATCTGTACCCGGCGCTTTACCATTTTCCAAACTCTTTAATTCTAATTCAAACTCATCTCTAAGTATAGGATATCCCAGGTCATCATTTTCAATGTCTGATATATGTGCTAATGCTGTTAGTTCCTTTCCTGAATATAAATTCTTTATATATTCCTGCGATCTAGCTACTTTCTTTACATTTTCTATAATGACTTGATTTCTAAACCGTCTAACAATAATGTAATATATTTGATATCTTCCTATATCTCCTGGCATCTCCCACGTGTATCTTCTTCTAGCATGATATTGAAATAATGTATTTGTGATGGCTAAGTTGTTCTTGTCGCAAAATTCTACCAGCCTATTTCCCCTGCCATTTCTCGTGCTTAATCCAAATAAACCTACTATCGCTCCTTCCCTACCCTCACCTACCACTGCATTAAAATCCCCCGTAATGATTAAATTTTCATGTCCTTTTACGTGTTTTAGTATGTCTTCGATATCTTTGTAGATCGTTTCTACCTCTTTCTCACTGTAGCTAGAGGTGGGCATGAATACCTGTATTATTACTGTATTTACTGGTTTAGATTCAAATCTAAGCATGAGTACTCTTTCGTTCTTTTGTAAGTAGTTTTCTACACGCCGTGCTATCTTTTTTCGCATAACTATTCCCACACCTGAATTTCCTTCCTCTGATCCTGTATGAATTACCCTGAAGTCTCCACTCCCAAAAAGCCTCGCCTCTGGCCAGCGGACTTCGCAGATTCCTACTATGTCTAGTGCAAACCTATCCATTTCGAATTTTAGGTTCTCTCGCTTACCTACTTGTTTCATACTTCTAACATTCCATGTTCCGACTCGCAGAATGTTTACGGATCTTTTTCTGTGCTTTCGGATCACATCCCCCCCAAAATAGTCCCCTCCCGGGGATCCGAATGGGGACTATTATACCTCCGGAATTTTTTACCCCAGAGGATGCCATCATGTTTACTACAATTTCTGTACACAGTGTACTTGGGAGGTAATGTGGTGGTTTCCCGTTGCCTTCCACATCACAGTAGTGTCTGTGTGTTTTAGAATGTCATACCAACCCTTATGGTCTCTGCCACTCTAAGTACCGAAAAAGCTACTACCTTCTTTCTTAGTCTGGTTCCTCACTAAAGACCCCACTAATTTGATTAAACCTATAGTTCGGCTCTTTAGCTCATTAAAACGCGCAAGCCATTCTACCTATTCTAGTACTTTAGAATATCGTCAAGGTGCAGGTCCGTTCAGAATGGTACGTTTTCTTAAAGAAATTGATTTGGCAGAGTTCTTTAGTGAAGTCTTCAAATTGTGTCAACTTGTTTTAACAATTCGTGCAACAAGTGCTTCGGTTGAACGCAGTTTTTCTACATTAAAGCGCATAAAAACATTTATCAGAAATTCAACTGGTGAAGAAAGACTATCCGATTTAGCTATGTTGTCTATAGAAAAAGAATGTATTAGTAACTTGCTACAGAATCCAAGATTTTATGATGATGTAATAGACAGGTTTGCACAGGTTAGTAGAAGAATAGAATTGCATTATAAATAAAATATTAAATAAGAGCCAAAGAAAAAAGTGCATCGTCAACACTGTCTATAATGTTTAAGTGTGTGTATATTCGTGTGTCTTATTGTTTATAGTTATTAATACTGAGTTTTTTTTTAGTGCTTAAAGCAAAAGTGAATTTAACTTCATAAATTGTTTATTTATACCAATTGTGCAGAAATAGCTGGTAGTTAAACTTTTTTATATGTATTGTGTATTGTGCATCACAAATGACTGATGATATAAGTAATATTTCTACTAGCTGATAAGTAAATTGAAAAACACAGTCACATTAATTCGAATTTTTACGTCCCTAGGTTTATTATTTTTTTAACCAAAAATGCCTTTTTAATATTTCTAAAATAAGATGATTTAGTGTTACTTCGAATAATAAATAGGTTTTAAAGATTTATCTTTGTTAACGTGAGTGCAATTCTTAAAAGTGGAAAAATAAAAAAGCAATGTGGTCGTCCTCACATTTTAAAAGCTGGCTTTTAATGCAAAATTCGCAGAATAATTTATTGGTTATATTTAGCATATTTTTTAAAAAGGTTGGTTCAATTCTAAATGGAAGTTTATTGGCATCAAAAGTTTTGAATAACTTTTTAGGTAATTTGAAAATTCAAAATAATACAAACATTAACAATACATAAATCAGCAAAACTAATTATTTCAAATCCAAAAAAATAAAGCTATATGCTGTAATACGCCTCCAAAACAACACATACTTTCTTATACCTACTTTTTTGCTTCTAAACACAAAGCTCAAGCTTCTTCAGTTACACATCGTCACATACACGCACTACACACGCACGCTTGTCACACACACGCGCTCATCACACACGCGCGCACACGCACACACACACACACTGGGTGTTCTTCTAAATGCGGAAAATGGCATTTACTTATGTTAAAAAAGCAGTATAAAAAATCTAAGATTCAAAAAGAAATAGAATTAAGTGGTAGAAGTGCCAACTTGAAGCGCTTCCCCACTAAAAAATCTCACGGCACACCACTGACTTTGAAGGTTTTGAAGCAAGAAGTAGGCGTGTCTAATATATCTTCTATAAATGTGTTTTAAACAGAAGATGAATTGGTTTTATCACAGCAACAAGAGTTAGATAAAATAAAAGACAATTTTAAATCTATAAGTGGATCAGGCTTAGGCCGTACGCATAAGATAGAACATCATATAGATACTGGTGATTGAAAGCCGATTAAACAGCGTTACCATCCGTCATCTCCTCCTATGTTTGAAAACTTAATAAGGAAATTGATGAAATGTTGGAACTGGGAGTTATTAGACCTTCAAAATCAACATGAAACTCGCCTATAGAGATAGTTCAAAAGAAATTAGGTGATATACGGTTCTGTTTTGATGGAAGAAAATTAAATGGAGTAACAAAAAAAGACGCATACGGCTTGCCCTATGTAAACGACATATTAGACAAGCTACGTGATGCTAGATTTTTAAGTTCGATCGACTTGAAAAAAACATATTGGCAGATAGGATTATCACCTGAATCTTGCGAGAAAACAGCTTTTACTGTTCCACGCAGAGGCTTGTTTGAATTTGTCGTACTCCCGTTTGCTGTATGTAACATTCCACAAACTCTCCAGCGTCTTACGGATAACCCATTGGGTCCTAGATTTGATAACGTTTTTGTCTACTGAGACGATATTGTACTAGCTCCTTCATCCTTTGAGGAATACATTGCAATACTAAATAAAGTTTTTAGATCTTTAAAAGAAGCAAGTTTGATTATCAATAATTATGAAAAGTGTGAATTTTGTAAACCATCCCTAAGATATTTAGGCTTCCTAGTTGATAAAGGTTGGCTGCATACGGATCCAAATAAAGTTGAAGTCTTAGTCAAATTTCCAAAATCTACTACTGTAACGCCAGTGGAAAGGTTTTTGGGACTTGCAAGCTAGTACAGACATTTTGTGAAAGGATTCTCTACATTAGTGGATCCAATTCTGTTTATAATTAAAGGTCGTTCAAAGAAACAACAGGTGAAATGGACCCAAGAAGCAGAAACTACTTTTCAACAATTGAAACAACTATTAGTTTCAGCTCCAATATTAGCTAGTTCTGATTTTAAAAATGAATTTATTATTCAAACGAATGCTTCAGAGGTTGCTGTTGGTGCACTGCTTTTGTAAGGAGAAGGCGATGATAAAAAAGTTATAGCTTATGCAAGCAGATCACTTACCTGTATAGAAAGAGCATACAGTGCTACAGAGAAAGAGCTTATAGCAGTTTTATTTAGTGTGGAAAAGTATAAAGCGTATATTGAAGGAGCATCTTTTAAAATTATAACTGACCATTATTCTCTGTTATGGTTAGATAGATTAAAGAACCCTTCAGGTGGACTACAAAGATGGAGTTTAAGACTTGCACAATTTTCGTATGAAATTGTTCATTGAAAAAAGAAATTTAACGTAGTATCCGACGCACTGTCAAGGGCAGCGAGGAAAATCAATTCAATAAACATTATCGCTGCAAATTTAGAACCTTGGTATAAACAAATGGTGAACCAAGTAGAACAAACACCAGACCGGTTTCCCCTATAGAAAATGGCATGTTATATAAATATGTACCCAGTAAACACAATATTATATCCAACCTCATAGAATGGAAAAAGGTTTTACCTAAAATAATACAGACAAGAAATCATACAGCAGAACCATGATGCTCCTACTTCAGCTCATTTGGGTAGTTACAAGACCTATACGAAAATAGCAGAAATTTACTATTAGCCTAAAATGAAGAATGACACTCTTAGTTATGTTAAAAAGTGTACCATGTTACGTTAATCGAGGCAGCCACGTTGGGCGCCAAATTTATGCTACCTTGACTCGTAGCCGAGCGTATCACAAAGAAAATCAAAGAAATGACCGGGCTCAATCGGAGATTAGGGGGGTTATAGAAAGCAGACCAACATATAACGTACGTGGCTGTAAGGAATTAGTAACAATACCTGCAATAAAAAAAAGTTAGAATAGCAAACCTGCAATAAAAAAAAATTAGTCCTGCAAACCTGAAATAAAGAAAAAGCATAGCATGCTGATCGAGCATAGATTGTTCAGTACTTTGTAGAATGTAAAAAAAAACTGTTTGGATAATCTATATAATATAACAAGGGTAACAGCAATACAAAAATTTTTAGTACAAAGTGAGGTAATATTGGGGAGTAGCAGAAACGTTTCCTCACACACCAATTAAACATAAATCAGACAAAATTTTAACAAAAGATAAATAGGTAAGCACAATTGATATGAGTCATCCAGTATTGTTGATTTTTCTTCTTTTTTTTTTGTTTGTTTTTTTTAAATAGCATGTCTATGGTAAAAAGTATCAGAACGACAAAGATATGGCAAAACAACGGATAGATATTTAAAGTAATAATAAGTAGGAAATAGTTCAACTTACAAAAGGTCCTTCAGTAACGCTTCCTTGCAATTGAAGTGTGGGATTCACGATGTCCGGCACTAATAAAGCACTTCACCCTAGACTGTGAGGATGTTGATGGAACTTATCACACGTTACCCTAATCACATCTACGTATTTCACTGGTGTTAGCAGCAGACATTATCACGCGACGGAACTATGTAGCATTGATAAATTTCTTGTTAATTCTATTTCCCGAGACAATAATTTCGAAATATTTTGTAGCACTAGTTTAATTTCAACTGGGACCAAATGTATATTATTTTCATAAACATCCAAAAAGCAGCGAGAAACTTCAACCAATACCTTTGTAAACCGGTAATCTGTTATATTTCGCCAATAACGAAATTTGCGCAAGCAATGTTCTATTTTAGATTCTTTGGGGTTAGCAAATTCAGAAACTACAGTATCAACTGTATTGGGATAATCCAAAGTATGCACTACTCTGATAAAATAAAAAAAAGGGACCGCGAAACTAGATCGCACACACAGTTTAAATATCAAAAGACAAAGCACCAAACAAAAAACCACAATGAGTAAAGCACGTGTATCACTAAAGTAAGTCCGTCAAGTGCTCCGTAAAACACGCGTGCAGGTCGAGTTTAACAAGTTCTACCACTTTTATTTCCAACAGAAAATCAACTAAAAACAATTAGTAAGGCACGCGTAAACAATAAAACCGTCCGTCAAATATCCTTAAAACACACGTGCGTCGACCAAACACGTTCGCCTATATACCATACTACTTCAATCGAAATTAGCACTACACTCTCTACAGTTAATATACAACTTTTTTTTCACAAGAAAAACAACTAAGATCGTGCCGTGCTTGTTCAGGAACAATTCGAAAATTGATACCGCATTAATGCTCACTATTGTCAAAGCAAAAAAGAAACAGTATTTTCAACGTAATTAATATATAGGGACAAAGAACAAACTACAACTACTTATCTGTTTATATCAACTCGTTGCTATTACAACCTCTTATCGTCTATTATCTAGACTTGTATATCCACATAAGGAACAAAATTTATACGAACGGCAAGACAAGAACCATGCAATCCACTCATTATAATACGACGCATTCGCCAACGAGTTAATAAATATAAAATATAGAAATAGTAGTTACAGAAATGTATTTACGAATTGGGTAGTGTAAAATGTTAAGCCATAAAAATGCACGTTACAACCACCTGCTTAGTTTGTCTTCGCTTAATCAAAATGGCACACAAATAAAAAAATTTTTTCAAATTTGTATTAAATTTATTTAATATGTTTGAAATAGAGTATGTTATATCATTTACATTTTTAAAAATAACTTGACCGATTTTTGAATAAAAATCTCCAAAATCATCATGAGGTCATACAATAACCAATTCTAGCGAATTGTCACTCGTAAAAAATACTATTTATTATATTGCTATAAAACAATATTTAAAAACAGTTACAATAGAGGTTAGTAGACCATTTTCAAGGATCCCACCACCACATTTGCACCAGCATCCACATTTGCACCCACATCTGGACCAAAAAGTTTTCTTCGACTAACCATTTTTCATCTTTCGAGATAAATATATCTTAAATTTTTCATCTTTCGAGATAAATGAGCATCCACATTTCCACACACGAGATAAACCTATTTTTAAGATTTTTTTTACCGCTAACATTCTGGACCAAATAGTTTTCTTCGACTAGCCATTTTTTTTTATCTTTCGAGATAAACCTATCTTGTTTGGTATCGATTAATATTAGAATTTTCTCAGCTACCCGAATTTCTAAGAATTTTTTAGATTGCGCCATCCCTAAGGGAGCTACCCCAATTTTAAGATTTCTTACCAAGACCGATTTCTAACCGTCCGCATAAATTTTTTAGTCATGCGATACATCTTGTTAGCTTAGAATTTTACGCAGAATTAGAATCTGCAAACAGATTTGAAATCGGACAACGCCCTGCAAAATTACACACATACCCTCTGCGAGATAAATCTTTCTCCACATTTCCACCCACGAGATAAACCTACCTTGTTTGGTATCAATTAATATTAGATTTTTCTCAGCTACCAAAATCTCTTTAAATTTTTCAGATTGCACCATCCACAAGGGAGCTACAAGAATTTTAATATTTCTTACATGTAGCGACTTTTGAGCGTTCTTATAAATTTTTATACATGCAATACATTAAATTAGTCTAGAATTTTATGTAGAATCCGAATCTGTAAACAGATTTAATATAGGACCACGCCCTGCAAAGTTACACATATACCCTCTGCGAGATAAATCTTTCTCCACATTTCCACCCACGAGATAAACCTACCTTGTTTGGTATTAATTAATATTAGATTTTTCCAGCTACCCATATCTCTTTAAATTTTTCAGATTGCATCATCCCTAAGGAGCTACCCCAATTTTAAGATTTTGTACCAAGATCAATTTCTAATCACCCTCCTTTTAATATCTACAATCCTTTAACCAAACACGAAGCAGTATTAACATAAATTAAGCATACGAAAATTTATTTATCCAATTTACAGTTTAATAAACTAATTACAATTTTTACAAAGTATAACATTATTTCCTGTGCGTAGCCGAAAGTTTAACCTGTAACAAAAAAAGATTAATGTGTTGTTTAAATAGACCTGTAATAAAAAGAGATTAATGTAAAAAAAAGGAGACGTGTTTTCGGTTAATAAGACATATTATTGTTAACCTAACAATATGTTTTACCTTCCAGCGACACCACGTGGAGGTAAACACATTCCAATGTAATGGGTTTTAAATATGAGAATGGGGAGGTCAACTTTCACGTAATCATCGTGTGGTTAATAATTAAGAAAGCTGTATATAATTTTATTTTAAACGTGTATATCTTCTCCAAACAAATGCGGTTATTATAATAGGAAAGTACGCTAAATACAAGTCAATTAACAGCAATTAAATATTGCTTACTGACCTACCTTAATTAGGTTGCTGTGCTATTAGGAATGATGTTTAAGACTTCGTACGTATTTTCCGGATTATATGTTGTATTCTTTTTTTATTAAGTAATCGAATAAATCGTTCCTTCTGCTTCCAAAGAAACTCGGACACTCCATTGTCGACGCTGGCGTTATTTATGCGATAGCTAGCCATGCAGTTGTTAAACGCTGTGCTAATCATTTCTACCCCATCTTCGTTAGTAGCGGTAACTGATGCATTTTTATGTTTGTTGCTCCTTAAGTGTGCGGCGTACGTAGTTTTTCCATTTCGAAATCGCATACTGTACACATAATTCGTGGTTGTTTCGTACAAGACCCTTTAACAGCTGGTGGCGTTGAACGTTTACTGCTTAATGACATACCGTGCTGTTTTTCCTTGTGTCGCTGTGAGCTATTCTCGTAAAAGCGATACCGCAAGACCCAGAGTTTAAGTACTTTGCTGCGGACGGCTTAACCCTGGGCGATGTTACACTACGACATTTGTTCTGGTGCCGTTTGAGAGCATTTTTCCAGGTATAGGAAGCACCGCAAGGGTTACACTTATAAACGTTTGCAGGTACCATTTTAGTACAAAACAAAACCCGCACTATAGCACTTTGGTTAAACTTGTAATCGAACTAACTAAAAGCTTTCTCGAGCGTACCTGATTTATGTTCCTTATAGAATGCATACCGAAGGTTTCCGAAGACGACCGAACGATGTTGAGGATTCGGCGGGGAACTAAATGATGTCATATTCCTTGCTGCTCGTCTAATACATTTAGCGCTAATGCATGCACCTGGTTCGCTTCGTCGATGGTGCGAATGCCGTTAGTAGAAACACCGGAAAACGTCTTCCATGTTATACGGATCGCGTGCATATTAAAAATCCAAAAGGGTGGTAGCACACGCACACAAGTTGTGTGCAAGTCGTGCTGTAGAAGATGCAATGCTACTATAACCAAAAACACTTTAAACCATTACTAAGAAAATACCAACTTGTTGTCTACAGGATACTTACAACAATTTAATTTTAAATAACTTCTACGTCATATTTTAGGAAATGGGGGCTTGAATATTTTCCAAATGAATCACCAAGCGAAAGTATATGCTTAACGGTATTAGAATTACCCATTAATTTCCTATTTTTACGACCGTGGTTAATTATAGATTGAAATTTAATTTGTGCACGTTCGAGCTTCTCGTAAACTAACATATTTTAGAGCAACAATGCGCTGTATAATACATGCATACCCTTCGCCGCGCTACTGCTATTCTTGTAATTGCTAGAAAAGTCGCTCTCCTTTTATTGTTAGGACCGATGCAAAGCACCAATTTTTTTTATACTTTCTATAGCACATCGCGCGCTTATTCGTTGAATAATTAAATTTTGCTTCTGTAGGCTTTTACACTTTCGCATAGCGGTCGATCGCACGTATTGATTTCTAGAACCGGTAAGTACTCGATATCGTCCAAATAGAGAATTAGATGCTC
Organism: Platerodrilus igneus; assembly: GCA_036346225.1. NCBI lineage: Eukaryota > Metazoa > Arthropoda > Insecta > Coleoptera > Lycidae > Platerodrilus > Platerodrilus igneus. Next base: position 791,383 of record JARFIW010001025.1, on the reverse strand, counting down.
GATGTCTATCAATTTCCGATTCCCTCGTAAAAGGTAGAAAAACTCGGTCAATCATCCATTAAACTTCGACCCGCTACCGTTTTGATAATTTCCAAACATTTTTCGAACGACAATGGGCTGAGAATTTTTAAACCTCCGAGGGATCTTTAAGTCGTGATCAATTACACATCCGAGCTACGCGTAAACTAACATATTTTGCAGCAACTGTATAATACATGCATACCCCTTCTCTGCGCTACTGCTATTCTTGTAGTTGCTTGGAAAAGTCAGTCGCCCTTTTTACTGCTAGGGTCGCTAAAAAGCACCATTCCATACTTTATTTATAAGTGTAGCACATCGCACACTTTTTTTGTCGGTTAATTAAATTTTTGTTTATGTAGGCCTTTACACTTTCGCTTATTTAAACATCTAATACGACCGATTAACCACTTGCGATTATTCTAACGGGGAACCACCATACATCCCGCTGCACCGTTCTTTTTGATTCCAACGATCCTATGGGCTTCCACGCACTAACACCTGACGTATCTTTCCTACTATTTGTTAAACAAAAACTACCGGTATCGCCATTGTGGACGTAAACAGATGTTTGTGGATGTGTACGAGAGTATGTAACCATATACATTAACCAGTCTAAGCTATTTTATTTAAGCCAAAAACTATTATTTTTCTAAACCACAATTATTAATCACCTTTATAGGTTTAACATTTCGACCATTTCCCAATGACTGGTGCTACGTACATGGAAACTTTAATTTCTTATTAGAGAGAATTCTTATTCTCCCGCGCACTGCTGCGTAGTTGCATGCTTACCTCTTTTGCAGGTATATGCTCGTTATAGGTTGTAAGACCTCGGTTTTACTTAACTACAATTCGTAAGACCCCTTTAATTTTTTAATCGTATCTTTTCGCCTACAATACAGTAGGACTTAGCCCTACTACCAACAAATTCTAATACTGGACCCCCATTAAATACGTCTTTAATTTTCCTACAACTTTTTGTTGACAAGTGTTATATTGTATTTATTATACGCGGGTAGTCACTCTTTTAAGATAAATATATTTTGTTTGGTATCAACTAATATTAAATTTTTCTAGGGACCCCAAATCTGTAAATAGATTTTAAATAGGACCACCCCATACAAAGTTATGCCTTTTAAAGACTAATTTTTACCCATCTTTATTTAACTCCATCTTTAAAACCCTTTTTTTCGCTAACCAAGACATATGCTTTAACCAACCGTTTCCCTAGAAATCTAAAACCGATGTGCCCCGCGAATACCACGTAAAGGTAACACGTATACTCTGTCAACCAGGATAGAAGCAGAAGAAGGATTTAAAAGGTGGGCGAGGAACTTAAACAATTATGGAATTTAAAAACTAATATATACAATAGATTTACAAAATCTATACAAATATAAACAACTATCTTATATCTTTACGTCCCCATGCGTAGATTGTTGTACTATTAGGAATGATATACCTTTTGTCATCTTCCCTCGATAAATTAATTTTATTAATTATATGCGTGTACAAATCGTGTTTTTACTCCGGATACATACGCCGGCAAGTACTCCACACCAAATAAAGAATTAGATGCTCGGTGACTGTTAACATCCGCTTCCCTCGTGTACGCCCAAACACATCCCAGCCCATGAGCACCCCTGCGCATGCACACCCCTGCCCATGCGCGCCCATGCGCGTACGCACCCCTGCCCATGCTCGCTGCCCATGAACACCCCTTTCTGTGCGACTGCTATTTCGGGGTAACGTTACAGCCTTTTATAAATAAGGAACAATGTTATATACTATTATAAAATGTTTATTCCGACATTATACATAACAAATTTAAAAATATTTAATACCAAGCATGGAGTCATTTAACTTAATTTTAATACAAAGTTATACACAGAAGACAGTCCTTTCTTTATGTTTGTTTGCAGTGGTTTTAATTTTATCTAATTTTATTCGCAGCTTAAAATTTAAATCAATACCCAAGTCTTCTATCTCCTTTTCTAACCAATAGTTTGATACATAAAGACCGTCTAGGTTTTCGAATTGTAAAATGTACCGAAGTTTGCCTCTATATTTAAAGTCTTTGATTCCGCCGACAACCAGATCCATTCCTTCGTGTAATTCTTGCAGCTTGTGACAATCTTTTAATCGCAGCTTTCCCACTATATCCTGCATACGTATCTTGTTAGCTTGATCGACTTCTTCTTGTCGGTATTGGAGGAAATCCTTTTTCTCCCACACACCGTTGTGTAGTTGCATATCCACCACTTTTGGGAATATATGGTTGTTATAGGTTGTAAGACCCTCGGTTTTAAATGATCCAAAAGGTTCTTTACTAGGTAAATATACAATGTTTAGCGCAACCTCTTTGCGTGTCGTGTACACAAAGATTACGAAACCCGCATTCCTTAGTTCGTCTTTGTTATCTGCCATTTCGATAAATACGTTTTTAGAATAACCTTTTAAAAAATATACGGATTTAGTGTCATCCTTTTCCGCAAGGACGCCTACATAACTAAAAGAGTCTTTTTTACTAACCACAAATGTATACAACTTGTAGAAACCAGATGTATCTAAGTCAGTCCATCGGCACATAAAATAATCTTTTAATTCTTCCTCATTTTCTCTAATAAGATGTTGTTTGTCTAACACATCTTTGTATTGATCGCGTATTGTCGCAGTGTTTTCCATGTAGTCTAATTTTCTCTTTTTTGCATCCATTTCCTCTAATTCCAGTTGTCTTTTCCTTCCACTTACAGCGTATGGTATACATAATGGGGTAATTTCCTTTAGCGTAAACGGGTAGAGTTTACTACCAATATTTACGCGTTGTCGTACAACCTCTGGACGAATGTTAGGCGTATCTATCAATCCCAAGTCCGAAATTACTATTTCTTTTGGAATTGTAGAATATGGGTGCAGATTGTGTAAAATATGTACTACCTGCTTTAATATAGCACTTGTGTAAGATTTCTATTTTATCTTGGACATCTTCCTCTACTATCTCCAAATAATTTACAGGTAAATAGTTAAAACTAAAAGCCGAAAGCACATACTTTATCAATTTTTCCTTTTCCTCTGGTTTTTTGGACAACTTAATTTGCAAGCCTGTCAATTTCTTTGTATTGCCATTCCCCCAATACACGTACTGTAGCAGGTTATTATACACTAAACAGCAGCTATTTTGTAGCTTGTCCAATAGCTTACTCCACATTTTGGTAAGTGGTACCGAGTACATTGGCGCCTTTAGGAAGTATAACTTACTATCTTCCAATAAGGTTAAACAGTCTTTTAAGGGTTTATACACCCATTCCGCACTGACATAGCTTCCAATTGCACAGTTGTATATTGTCGCTTCCAATCGCGTAATACCATGTTCTTTGGCCAAAGTAGACGCAAATGTTTCCCTTAAACGTACATCTGGACAACGTAAAAAATCTAGTATATGATCGCCAAGTTGTTTATTAACACCAGGACTTGTTATCTGGCACACAAATTTGTTGTAAATCTTAATTCTTGCATTGGTTGTTAGCCATGTTAAACAATTAATCCCCGCAGTTTTATCGTTGTCAACTATAATATTACACTTTTCTTCGTATTCGCCCTTATAGCAAAAGTTATGGTTTGTAGTTAAATAATTACACATCTCCATCTTGCTAAATATACCCGCAAAATCTTGGGTTACATCCATGTCAAAAAGATAGAAATAATCTTTTTCGACTTCGTCTAATATATCTGGTAGTTCCTCCAATAAAGTTTCCAACTTAACATCTGCTAGTTCCACTTTGTATGGAACACATATAGGATTTTGGAATTTTTTATTAATGCATTCGAGGTCTTCTTTTCCGATAATTTCTTTTACTCTCTGGCCTATCTTGTTACTGCTTTCCAGAGAAAACGGAAGCTTAGCTTTAACACCATGCCTAGCGGAAACAAATCGGTTGAACTTTCTTCGTAGATAGCTGTTAAATGCACCACAAATTTCTTTTTTAGGATAAACACCCGTTTGTTTGCAGATGCTTGTATCCGGATACATGTAGGATGTTAAGTTAGGGTGAAATTACCCCATAGGGTGAAATTGCCCCATGACCACATGACCATATGACCACATGACCACATGACCATATGACCACATGACCACATGACCACATGACCATATGACCACATGACCATATGACCGCATGACCATATGACTTAATTGCTTTTTAATGTGTTTTCTCATTAAAAACCCATTAGCACTAATTGCTTTTTAATGAGTTTTTCCATTAAAAACCAAGTGTGGACCTAGGTTAGATAAAAGGAAAAATTAATAGGTTAGGTCAGCGCCGCTACTAACGAAGATGGGGTAGAAATGATTAGCACAGCGTTTAACAACTGCATGGCTAGCTATCGCATAAATAACGCCAGCGTCGACAATGGAGTGTCCGAGTTTCTTTGGAAGCAGAAGGAACGATTTATTCGATTACTTAATAAAAAAAGAATACAACATATAATCCGGAAAATACGTACGAAGTCTTAAACATCATTCCTAATAGCACAGCAACCTAATTAAGGTAGGTCAGTAAGCAATATTTAATTGCTGTTAATTGACTTGTATTTAGCGTACTTTCCTATTATAATAACCGCATTTGTTTGGAGAAGATATACACGTTTAAAATAAAATTATATACAGCTTTCTTAATTATTAACCACACGATGATTACGTGAAAGTTGACCTCCCCATTCTCATATTTAAAACCCATTACATTGGAATGTGTTTACCTCCACGTGGTGTCGCTGGACGGTAAAACATATTGTTAGGTTAACGATAATATGTCTTATTAACCGAAAACACGTCTCCTTTTTTTTACATTAATCTCTTTTTATTACAGGTCTATTTAAACAACACATTAATCTTTTTTTTTACAGGTTAAACTTTCGGCTACGCACAGGAAATAATGTTATACTTTGTAAAAATTGTAATTAGTTTATTAAACTGTAAATTGGATAAATAAATTTTCGTATGCTTAATTTATGTTAATACTGCTACGTGTTTGGTTAAAGGATTGTAGATATTAAAAGGAGGGTGATTAGAAATTGATCTTGGTACAAAATCTTAAAATTGGGGTAGCTCCCTTAGGGATGATGCAATCTGAAAAATTTAAAGAGATATGGGTAGCTGGAAAAAATCTAATATTAATTAATACCAAACAAGGTAGGTTTATCTCGTGGGTGGAAATGTGGAGAAAGATTTATCTCGCAGAGGGTATATGTGTAACTTTGCAGGGCGTGGTCCTATATTAAATCTGTTTACAGATTCGGATTCTACATAAAATTCTAGACTAATTTAATGTATTGCATGTATAAAAAAATTTATAAGAACGCTCAAAAGTCGCTACAGGTAAGAAATCTTAAAATTCGGGTAGCTCCCTTGGGGATGGTGCAATCTGAAAAATTTAAAGAGATTTGGGTAGCTGAGAAAAATCTAATATTAATTGATACCAAACAAGGTAGGTTTATCTCGTGGGTGGAAATGTGGAGAAAGATTTATCTCGCAGAGGGTATGTGTGTAATTTTTGCAGGGCGTTGTCCGATTTCAAATCTGTTTGCAGATTCTAATTCTGCGTAAAATTCTAAGCTAACAAGATGTATCGCATGACTAAAAAAATTTATGCGGACGGTTAGAAATCGGTCTTGGTAAGAAATCTTAAAATTGGGGTAGCTCCCTTAGGGATGGCGCAATCTAAAAAATTCTTAGAAATTCGGGTAGCTGAGAAAATTCTAATATTAATCGATACCAAACAAGATAGGTTTATCTCGAAAGATAAAAAAAAAATGGCTAGTCGAAGAAAACTATTTGGTCCAGAATGTTAGCGGTAAAAAAAATTACATCCATGTCAAAAAGATAGAAATAATCTTTTTCGACTTCGTCTAATATATCTGGTAGTTCCTCCAATAAAGTTTCCAACTTAACATCTGCTAGTTCCACTTTGTATGGAACACATATAGGATTTTGGAATTTTTTATTAATGCATTCGAGGTCTTCTTTTCCGATAATTTCTTTTACTCTCTGGCCTATCTTGTTACTGCTTTCCAGAGAAAACGGAAGCTTAGCTTTAACACCATGCCTAGCGGAAACAAATCGGTTGAACTTTCTTCGTAGATAGCTGTTAAATGCACCACAAATTTCTTTTTTAGGATAAACACCCGTTTGTTTGCAGATGCTTGTTCGGTGTCAGAAAGGTCGCAAATTTTAACCAACATTATATTGTCACAAAATAGTTCTGTAATTGGTGTGTGTAGTCCACCAGTCAGCATCTTTTCGCCTTCGACATAACAAATATTACCAATGTCTGTCACCAGATTATTGTTGCACATATTTTCTGCCAACAGCCATAATCTAAATCGCTCATTTGTCGGTTTCACTTTATTCCCAAGAAGTTGAGAAACGTTAATCACCTTTGAGACGCTCATGTTTACCATTCTAGCTACTATCGAATACTAAATTGAATACGAAAAAAAAATTGTTCTCTTATGTATTCTACAGAGTGGGGGCGTATATTGCCGAAGATAGTCGAATATGTTGTTATCCGACCTAAGCCGACAGGGTTAGGTCAGTCCTAACAATAAAAAGGAGAGCGACTTTTTCTAGCAATTACAAGAATAGCAGTAGCGCGGCGAAGGGGTATGCATGTATTATACAGCGCATTGTTGCTCTAAAATATGTTAGTTTACGAGAAGCTCGAACGTGCACAAATTAAATTTCAATCTATAATTAACCACGGTCGTAAAAATAGGAAATTAATGGGTAATTCTAATACCGTTAAGCATATACTTTCGCTTGGTGATTCATTTGGAAAAATATTCAAGCCCCCCATTTCCTAAAATATGACGTAGAAGTTATTTAAAATTAAATTGTTGTAAGTATCCTGTAGACAACAAGTTGGTATTTTCTTAGTAATGGTTTAAAGTGTTTTTGGTTATAGTAGCATTGCATCTTCTACAGCACGACTTGCACACAACTTGTGTGCGTGTGCTACCACCCTTTGGATTTTTAATATGCACGCGATCCGTATAACATGGAAGACGTTTTCCGGTGTTTCTACTAACGGCATTCGCACCATCGACGAAGCGAACCAGGTGCATGCATTAGCGCTAAATGTATTAGACGAGCAGCAAGGAATATGACATCATTTAGTTCCCCGCCGAATCCTCAACATCGTTCGGTCGTCTTCGAAACCTTCGGTATGCATTCTATAAGGAACATAAATCAGGTACGCTCGAGTAAGCTTTTAGTTAGTTCGATTACAAGTTTAACCAAAGTGCTATAGTGCGGGTTTTGTTTTGTACTAAAATGGTACCTGCAAACGTTTATAAGTGTAACCCTTGCGGTGCTTCCTATACCTGGAAAATGCTCTCAAACGGCACCAGAACAAATGTCGTAGTGTAACATCGCCCAGGGTTAAGCCGTCCGCAGCATAGTACTTAAACTCTGGGTCTTGCGGTATCGCTTTTACGAGAATAGCTCACAGCGACACAAGGAAAAACAGCACGGTATGTCATTAAGCAGTAAACGTTCAACGCCACCAGCTGTTAAAGGGTCTTGTACGAAACAACCACGAATTATGTGTACAGTATGCGATTTCGAAATGGAAAAACTACGTACGCCGCACACTTAAGGAGCAACAAACATAAAATGCATCAGTTACCGCTACTAACGAAGATGAGGTAGAAATGATTAGCACAGCGTTTAACAACTGCATGGCTAGCTATCGCATAAATAACGCCAGCGTCGACAATGGAGTGTCCGAGTTTCTTTGGAAGCAGAAGGAACGATTTATTCGATTACTTAATAAAAAGAATACAACATATAATCCGGAAAATACGTACGAAGTCTTAAACATCATTCCTAAAAGCACAGCAACCTAATTAAGGTAGGTCAGTAAGCAATATTTAATTGCTGTTAATTGACTTGTATTTAGCGTACTTTCCTATTATAATAACCGCATTTGTTTGGAGAAGATATACACGTTTAAAATAAAATTATATACAGCTTTCTTAATTATTAACCACACGATGATTACGTGAAAGTTGACCTCCCCATTCTCATATTTAAAACCCATTACATTGGAATGTGTTTACCTCCACGTGGTGTCGCTGGACGGTAAAACATATTGTTAGGTTAACGATAATATGTCTTATTAACCGAAAACACGTCTCCTTTTTTTTACATTAATCTCTTTTTATTACAGGTCTATTTAAACAACACATTAATCTTTTTTTTTGTTACAGGTTAAACTTTCGGCTACGCACAGGAAATAATGTTATACTTTGTAAAAATTGTAATTAGTTTATTAAACTGTAAATTGGATAAATAAATTTTCGTATGCTTAATTTATGTTAATACTGCTACGTGTTTGGTTAAAGGATTGTAGATATTAAAAAGGAGGGGTGATTAGAAATTGATCTTGGTACAAAATCTTAAAATTGGGGTAGCTCCTTAGGGATGATGCAATCTGAAAATTTAAAGAGATATGGGTAGCTGGAAAAAATCTAATATTAATTAATACCAAACAAGGTAGGTTTATCTCGTGGGTGGAAATGTGGAGAAAGATTTATCTCGCAGAGGGTATATGTGTAACTTTGCAGGGCGTGGTCCTATATTAAATCTGTTTACAGATTCGGATTCTACATAAAATTCTAGACTAATTTAATGTATTGCATGTATAAAAAAATTTATAAGAACGCTCAAAAGTCGCTACAGGTAAGAAATCTTAAAATTCGGGTAGCTCCCTTGGGGATGGTGCAATCTGAAAAATTTAAAGAGATTTGGGTAGCTGAGAAAAATCTAATATTAATTGATACCAAACAAGGTAGGTTTATCTCGTGGGTGGAAATGTGGAGAAAGATTTATCTCGCAGAGGGTATGTGTGTAATTTTTGCAGGGCGTTGTCCGATTTCAAATCTGTTTGCAGATTCTAATTCTGCGTAAAATTCTAAGCTAACAAGATGTATCGCATGACTAAAAAAATTTATGCGGACGGTTAGAAATCGGTCTTGGTAAGAAATCTTAAAATTGGGGTAGCTCCCTTAGGGATGGCGCAATCTAAAAAATTCTTAGAAATTCGGGTAGCTGAGAAAATTCTAATATTAATCGATACCAAACAAGATAGGTTTATCTCGAAAGATAAAAAAAAAAATGGCTAGTCGAAGAAAACTATTTGGTCCAGAATGTTAGCGGTAAAAAAAATCTTAAAAATAGGTTTATCTCGTGTGTGGAAATGTGGATGCTCATTTATCTCGAAAGATGAAAAATTTAAGATATATTTATCTCGAAAGATGAAAAATGGTTAGTCGAAGAAAACTTTTTGGTCCAGATGTGGGTGCAAATGTGGATGCTGGTGCAAATGTGGTGGTGGGATCCTTGAAAATGGTCTACTGAGGTTAATATGAAATAGTCGGGCAATACGGAATACGTGATTTAAACTGTGGCGTTCTGGTTTGTTTGGAGTTACCCTGTTAGTGCTTCGTAGCAACAGAGATAATATTTATTTACAAGTTAAAAACACGAACTAATTATACATTAGAAGCATGAAGTACAACAAAATATGTACAGAAACCAAACAAGAAAATGTAGTGTATAATCAAGCACCCGAACAACCGATAAAAAGTTCATAATATGATTCCCATCTGTTTGATAGATATACGTTAAGCAGGTCATTTAGACGTAGTTAAATATTCCAACAAAAATTCCAAATTTTTTAATTCCGTAATTTAATCTTCGTTTATTCGAGTTCGACATTTGTTTTATAATACGCTGTGCGACTTTTTAATTTTCCAACGCCAACCTATTCATTCATTTCTACCACTATAGAATACTAATTTACATAGGAAATATAGAGCAAATAGTGTCGAAGGATATCAAAAGCAGACGAACAAAGTCGACTAACACACCAAAAAATTGTAGTAACACAAATTAAAAAACATACATCTATATACCAAAGGCCCGCCAACCGCCATAACGTCTGAGCATCAAACTCAGGCGAAGCTATATTTGCACTGCTAAAGTAAAATATTTCTAACTGGCTTGTTAAAACCGTGGAATAAATTATATTTATTCGAAGTGTTAAAGCAGTTTACAATTTTCCGATAATATAAAAAACTTTATAGTAAATAAATTCAAAACAATGCAACGATCACTATCACTATCACTCATAAGTCCTGGGAGATGCGCGGTTTCACTTTACTTTATTTTTGTTTATTTTATTAATTTAATTTAATTAGAGTTTGCTGATTTATTTTGTTATTATTTATTTGTATTTTGTTTATTCCCGATTCCGATTTTCCGGGCGCACGTGAGATAGTGATTGTTATAGTGGTGTGGAGGTATGTCATGCATATTAAGGCATATGGTTATTTCTTTTTTGGTTGTTTTTTAATTTTTTTTATTATTTTTTTTTTATTTTTTTTTAAATAGGTTTTAGTGGTATCCTGCCCATATATCATTTTCATGCCAAGTCTTAATCCAAAGTTTTCCAATCCTCCACTTCACCGATTTACACGTGGTTATCGCCATCTAATCTAGCTACCTTTACCGCAAATTCTTTAAAGGCTGTCCAAAACGCCTTCTGGTCAGCCACTTCCCCCAACTTCCTCTAGACTCTTTCGCCATGCTAGCCCTACGATAGCTAAATTCCTATCAGCTAGACTTCTATTTGCCACCTCAAGCGCTTTCTGATCTCTCACCGTATTCGCAGCGGTCGTTGTCGGTTAAACAGAATATTTGTAAATACGCACCATTTAATGGTCGAGCTTCACCTCGATCTTATCTCTTGCTACTATACTCGGTATGAATTTGTGTGTCAACCAGCCCGTGGCAGCGTTGTTCCACATCTCGCCCCATTGTAGGATTGACTTTTCGCGTAGCTTTCTTTTATTCAAAGACCTCGGTATCGACGAATGTGATATCCGAAAATTGCCCGTCGCGGCTTCCTTAGCTAGTTCTTCAGCCCTATCATTTCCTACGTTACCATCGTGAGATCTAACCCAACAGAATTTTAAATTTCGAAACTCGCGCGCCGTATGTGCTATCCTCCAGACATCCGCTTGGAGATCTGTCGAGGTGTTCATATTTGTTAAGGCCATCAGCGCTGATTTACTATCGTTGATGATGTAATACACGCTTCTACCCGTGTGATTTATCACATAATCGATTGCTTCCCATATAACAACTAATTCACACTGGAAGTTAGTGCAAGTTTGGTCTAAAACCGAAACATTTCCCTTTGCTCGACAAACGCCGCGCCTGCTTCCCCATCATCCATACGAGAATCGACCGTGTAAATCCGTCGCGTTCCCATCGCCTTTGACAAATTCGATTCCTCTAGCATCAGCTGGGTACCCTAACTCTGGCACGACGATTTTCCTCTCGACTTCCCTATTTCCAAGATTCATACCCTCTATAATTTCCTGTTTTTTCCCTGTATTAACTATTCTCCAATTTCTGATCTCCCTAACAACATATTCGATAGAGAGAGTTCTACTGATCTCCAGGACCACCTCCGTGGAAGTGGTCCTGTACGCCCTCGCCGCCTTGACAGCTGTTATGCGATGCACGCTTGTCAACTGTAAAATTTCCCTTATTTTACAAGCCTCCACCCAAACTGATGCTGCGTACAGCATCGCCAGCTCTATTCCTCTGTTGTAAACTGTCCTAAGCGATTCGCCCCTAAAACCCCCAGTTTATTTTTGCGACCGCCATCTTTTTATTTGATATTTCGTTGCTCTTACTTTTTACGTACTGCACGTACGCTTTCCAATTTAATTTATTATGTAGCTTGACACCGAGATACGTGATGGCTTGTTTGAATGGCTCTGGCTTAGGGGGTCGCTGTCCCGGTTTCGTCCCCAAATAGAGCGCCGCCGATTTCGACGTGTTAAATTTTTATTTTACCGCATGCGACCATTCGTGCAACTTATTTAGCGCTTCGTTTGGTTTTGTTCGCATGCCCATTAATAATTGCGATTTGATAATTAAAATCGTATCATCCGCAAACCCAACGATCGAGACTTCTATGGGCAACTTGACCCTAAAGATGTTCTCATACAACAACTTCCAGAATGTAGGACCAGAACATGACCTCTGCAGGCATCCCCTTTCCACCTCGCGCAACAAAACTTCCCCAGGAATTCTAACTTGTGCCAATCGCCCCGAGAAAAAACTCGCGAACAACCTCTACGATCGAACTCACAAACAATTAATGGCCAACAAGCAGTATCAAATGCTCCTGAAGTGTCCAAAGCAAAAACAACACAGTACCCTTTAGCATCTCTCGCCTGCTTAATTTCTTCGACAACAAACTCTAACGCGACAATAGTCGACTTACCCTCCATGAAACCAAACTTTCGATTACTAAAATCGCCGCTATTTCGCACTAAGTGCTCAACGCAAGTGGTCATAACTCGACCCAAAGCTTTCTCCAGCACCGGCAGCATGCTAATTGGACGATAGCTGCTCGGGTTTGATGCATCCGCCATTTTAGGTTTAGGGATTAATTTCACGTTCTGAACTTTCCAGCAACGCGGAAATACGTCCTTTTCTAAACAAAGATTTAGAAACTCGGCAAAGACACACAGGACTAAGAGGCACGCCTCCAGAGCTGCCTCTGAAGTAATTCCGTCATGCCCTGGTGCCTTCTTAGGGCTCATCCTCTTAAGAGACCTTGCGACCTCGTGTACTAGGATTGTCTTATCGGCACCTGTTCCTTACGCACCTATTTTTTATTATTTATTCTAAGATTACAATTAGTCTGCTATCTAAAAATTATCGCAAACCTGTTACTCCTAAGAAATCTAACAAAATTATTTGCTACCTTAAGTTATATTAGTTAGTTTTATATTATTTGCGTTTGGAAATACTCGCGTGTGTGTGTCTGTATGTGTGTGTTTGTGTGTGTGTGTATGTGTTTTTGTCTGCGCTCGCGTGTGGGTGGGTGAGTGAGCGTGTGTGTGTGTGTGTGTTTCTGTCTGTGGTAATGTCCTTAGGACTGCTTTCCTTCTCAGCTTCCGACCGTCGGCAGCCGGAAATCAGAAACCGAGAAATTCGCATTCCTGTACGTGTCCTGGCCATCGGCAGCCGCAAACCAGGAGAACCACGTACAGTTCTCGGTGTGTATGTGTATGTGTGCGTGTGTATGTGTGTTTGTGTCTGTGTGCGCGTGAGGGTGTGTGAGTGTGTTTTTGTCTGTGGTGTTGTACTTGGACTGCTGTCCTTCCCAGCTTCCGACTGTCGGCAGCCGGAAATCAGAAACCGAAAAGTTCGCATTCCTGTACGTGTTCTGGCCGTCTGCAGCCGGAAACCAGGGGAACCACGTACAGTTCCCGGTGTGTATGTGTATGTGTGCGTGTGGGTGTGTGTGTGTGTTTGTATCTGTGCGCACGTGAAGGTGCGTGAGTGTGAATAGCATCAGACCGATAAATGCGGGTAATGTCGGAATTATATTAAATAATTTATCGAACGAATTTTTAAGGACGGCCGAAATCAAATCAGGGGAAATGCGTTCTACGTAATAAGCGCGTACCTCCCGCCGGTCGATTCCCGGCGTGAAAATCCCCAAACCGAAGACTTGATAAATCAAGTAGATAATATTATTCCTAAAATCGGCAGAAATAAAAATCTAATCATCGGGGGAGATTTTAATGCCAAGTCGCCACTATGGGGCAGCCCTATCGAAGACGATAGAGGCTCGCAGGTTGTTGATCTTTATACGGAATGGGACCTTAGTGTGGTAAACACTAATGATTCGCCTACGTTTGAGGAGCATAGAGGCAGCAGTTTTATAGATATTACTGTAGTCTCGCACGAAATGTTAGAAACGATTTGTAATTGGAAATTAAGGTCGGACGAGGAAACGCTCTCTGACCATAAATTAATAACATGGGACGTTGAAACCAAAACAAGTGCAAACGAGCTGCTAACTATATTTCTACGGTTCTGTAATAAAAAAGCAAATAGGGAGCGATTTAAACAAAAATTTGGCGAAAGTATCCCTGTGCTCGAAAATGAGCTATTTAACTGCCGAGAGGCAGACGAAGTAGAAACACTCGCGCAAAAATTAAACGACGCGGTAGTAGACGCGTCGTCGTATTCCATGCCGCAAAAGAAAACATTTAAATACAGCGTACCCTGGTGGACCCGGTAACTAACCACCAAGTGGGCAGAAACGCGTAACCTAAGGCGCCGCTATTAACGCGCCTCGGGAGATATAAGAGAACAACAGAGAATAGAATATAATCAAAGTTACCGCAAATATAAAATATTAATAGAAGAAACGCGAACGAATAAATTTAAAGAATTCTGCATGCGAAACTCAGAGAATGAACCCTGGGGAACCGCATACCGCGTAATTAGAAGAAAACAACAAAAAATCGCGCTCAGTAATATAAAGAAAACAAATAGCGAATACACGGAAAGTTTTAAAACCACGGCGGAATATTTACTAGAGAAATTTTTCCGATCGGATAATCCCGAGGGGGATGAAAGGTCGCACGATTTAGTACGTCGGGAAGCTGCAGAGGCGCATGGAACAGGTGCCGATAAGGCAATCCTAGTTCACGAGTTCGTCAGGGCTCTTAGGAGGATGAACCCTAAGAAGGCACCGGGGCATGATGGAATCACTTCAGACGCAACTCTGGAGGCGTGCCTGTTGGCCCCGTGTGTCTTTGTTGGGTTGTTTAATCTTTGTTTAGAAAGGGGCGTTTTTCCGCGTTGCTGGAAAATCCAGAACGTGAAATTTATAACCAAACCTAAAAAAGCGGATGCGTCAGATCCGGGCAGCTATCGCCCAATTAGCTTGCTGCCGGTGCTGGGGAAAGTTTTAGATCGCGTTATGACTACGCGTGTGGAGCACCTAGTGTGAGACAGCGGCGGTTTTAATAACCGACACTTTGGTTTCATGGAGGGCAAGTCGACTATCGACGCGTTAGAGTTCGTTGTCGGGAAAACTAAGCAAGCGAGAGATGCTAAAGAGTACTGAGTCGTTGTTGGTTCGGACATTTCAGGAGCATTTGATGCTGCCTGGTGGCAATTAATCGTTTTCGAGTTAGATCGTAGGGGTTGTCCGCGAAACTTGATGTCTTTGGTCAAGAGTTATTTCTCGGGGCGATTGGCACAGGTTAAAATTCCGGGTGAAGTTCTGTCGCGTGAGGTGGAAAGGGGATGCCCGCAGGGGTCATGTTCTGGTCCCACATTTTGGAAGTTGTTGTATGAAAGCATCTTTAGGGTCAAGTTGCCCACAGGACGCTCAATCGTTGGGTTCGTGGATGACACGCTTTTAATTGTAAGATCGAGATTGTTAATGGATATGCGCACAAAACCGAACGCTTAATAAATTACACGAATGTTCGCAGGCGGTAAAATTAAAATTTAACACGGCGAAGTCAGAGGCGCTTTATTTCGGCACAAAACCAGGGCAGAGACCTCCTAGGCTAGAGCTAGGAGGGGAGAAAATCCCGTTTTAAAATTGTATTACTTACCTCGGCGTCAAGATCGACGATAAATTAAATTGGAAAGCGCACGTACAATACGTAAAAAGTAAGGGCGGCGAAATATCAAATAAAATGATGGCGGCGGCTAAAATAAAGTGGGGTTTCAGGGGCGAATCGCTGAGGACGGTATATGCCGGAGCAATTGAGCCGACAATGCTGTACGTAGCTTCTGTATGGGCGGAAGGTTGTAAAGTCAGGGAGATGCGTCAATTGACGAGCGTACAACGCATAACCGCGGTAAAAGCGGCGAGGGCGTACAGGACCACCTCCACGGAGGCGGTCCTGGTGATCAGTAGGACTCTCCCTATCAAATATGTCGTTGAGGAGATTAGAGATAGGTGATTAATAAATATAGGAAAAGGGCGCGAAATTATCGAAGATCTTAATCTTGATAATAGGGAAATTGCAAGAAAGATTGTTGTATCTGAGTTGGGGCACCCGGCTGATATTAGAGGAATCGAGTTTGTCGAAAGTGATGAGGACGCGATGGGTATCAGAATTTATACGGACGGTTCACGAATGGACGATGGGCAAGCAGGCGCGGCGTTTGCCGTGTATAAACAGGAAAGGGAGGTGTTTCGGTTTTAAACCAAACTCGCGAACTGGAGCACAATTTTCCAGTGCGAATTGGTAGCCATACGAGAGGCTATCGATTACGTAATAAACCATACGGGCAGAGACGAGTATTATATAATCAGTGATAGTAAATCGGCGCTGACGGCTTTAACAAACATGAACACCTAGACAGACCTACAAGCGGACGTCTGGAGGATAGCACGTACGGCGCTCGAGTTTCAACGTTTAAAGTTCTGTTGGGTCAGATCGCACAATGGTAACGTAGGAAACGATAGGACTGATGAATTAACTAAAGAGGCCGCGACGGGATCCTTTCGAATATCACATTCGTCGATACCAAAGTCTTTGATTAAAAGAAAGCTGCGTGAAAAGTCAACCCGACAATGGGAAGAGAGGTGGAACAACGCTGTCACGGGCAGGTTGACCCACAAATTCATACCGAGCTTAGAAGCTAGAGGCAAGATCGAGGTAGAAATCGATCATAAAATGGTTCAGTTGATAACAGGGCACGGCGCCCTAAAAGCGTATTTACATAGGTTCGGGTTAACCAACAACGACCGCTGTGAATGCGGTAAGAGCGCAGAAGGCGCAGAGCACGTGCTCTTTGACTGCCCACTCAAGGTGGCAAATCGAGGGTTGGTCGATGGGAAGTTAGCTATAATAGGGCTAGCATGGCCAAAGAGCCTAGAAGAAGTCGGAGAAGCAGCTAACCAGAAGGCGTTTTGAACAGCCTTTAAAGAATTTGCGGCAAGAATCGCGAGATTGGGCGCGGAAAGAGCAGAGCATGTGCTCTTCGACTGCCCGCTCGAAGCGGCAAATCTAGGGTTGGCTGATACAAAATTAGCTATCGCAGGTCTAGCATGGCCAAAGAGCCTAGAGGAAGTCGGGGAAGTGGCTAACCAGAAGGCGTTCTAGACAGCCTTTAGAGAGTTCGCAGGAAGGCTTGCGAGATTAAACGGTGATAATCGTGTGTAAGTCGGGAGGGGATGGTGGGAGGATTGAAAAATTATAGATTTCGACCTGGCGTGATTTTGACATGATAGGAGCATGATAACCAAAACCTGCAAAAAAAACAAAAAAAAAACAAAAAAAAATAGAAGAAAGAAAGAAAACCAATAATAATAATAATTAAATAAGTATACCCAAAACTCTAATATGCACGACGAACACACCACTAAAACAATCACTGTCCCACCTTTTACGCGCGGAAATTCGGGAATAAACGAAGGAAATAAATAACAAAAAACTAAATCAGGAAACCTCATTGATTTAAATAAGTGTAATAAATAAAGAAATAATAAAATAGAGTGAAACCGCGCATCCCCCAGGACTTAAAAGTGATTGTGATCTCCCCAGAACGTTTAGTGCATTTTCCAACAGGACTTTAACAGTGCATATTCAACTCCCCCATAAAAGTAGAAAACAAATAGATGTAAATGGACGATCAGATCTTCGGATGCTGGAGAAATTTATATTGGAGGGAATAATAAATTGTGGCGGCTGTACTCGCATGAGCATTGATTTGTGATTTTAAACAGATTTTGAAATAATCTAACAAGCAAGTTTTTGTGTAATGTCGTTAGTTGATATAATGCTCATGCGAGTGCACCAGATAATGTATTTGCTTTTGCTAATATATGCACTGTTACATGCTTTTGCTTACTCAGATATTTATTTATATATTTATTATATGTTTATTTATATATTTATATTTATTTTTACACTTTTGTGGCTTGATTTAATTCGTTTGACGTTCTGTCGCCAATTTTTGGTCGCAGTATATATATAGAAAGAAGATTGTATATATAATATGTCAGTTAGGGAATGATAGGGAACGTTATGGACAAATTTAGGTTAAAATACTTAGATCAGGGAGGACGTATTTGTAAATTTATAAAGCAGGCAAAATAGCTGGATTCACTATTAATACATTTGGCAAATGCTTAGAAATTTGAATCCATTTTAAATTAGCTCGCTAGATTTGGATACTTTTAAGTCGACCCTTCAGGTCGCACTGTAAACAGAGCCGGCGTCTGCTATCCGGTATTACAGTTTCCTTCCCCTTTCATTTTTGCACGTCTTGTTGATCGGGCACACTCCAAAGTCAACGCTAGGGATACCATTATTTAAACCCTGTTTTTAGTTTTTGTTTCAGTCTGTTAGATTTTTATTTAGGGTGGATTAATTATGAAGTTAGAATAAATTAGAAGCACGTTTATTTTTCATGTTTAAACCCAATGTAGTTCCTTCGGGTGGAGCATTGCGGACGTGGCCGCAAGTGTAGCGGCCCTTATTCAAAATTATAATGATGTATCTTTCTAAGCTTACCGGTTCTTATTCAGTTCCTTCTTTTCAACCTGGTACAAGCTAGAGGGTTTATAATTTGTGTACAATTTTTAAGTAGTAGTCTATTTACACAGTTTGGCCCATCCTCCTTTCCATCCCGGACGGCGTAAGTGTTGTTGAATCGACTGATTTCTTCTATTTACAGTATTTCCCCAAATTGATAGCTTTCCTACACATCAATTCCTTCTAGTATGCACCTCTTCATTTGTTATCCAATCTGTCCAATTGATTTACAATATTTTGCTATAGTACCACGTTTAAAAAGTGTCAATCTTTCTACTCTCCTAGATACCTCCATCGTGCTGGTGCTAAATACACAAAAAAAAATTGATAATCACCCTAATTTAAATGCAAAAGGCACTTTTATAAATTTTGAAAAAATTCTGAGAATGTTTTTATTAACATATTCTGTTAATTATAAAAACAGGGTGTGATGACGGTAGTAAATCTACAGGGGCTGGGTAGGTCTCTCCAGGTGGTTCGTTTTCTAATTAACCTGATCGATTGCAAACCCATAACCATTACGCAACCATACTGTAAATCATTGCACCATTAACCGTATATTACTGCACTTTCAGACAGATTCACTACATTTATGAATATTCGATGTAGTAAGACATTTTTAACTACCGGACATTAAAAACGCAAGTCGTAGTTGGTACCAAATAAATACTCGACAAAATTATGAATGGGAGACTGTATATAAGTGTTCAATGGGACAAGTTTTTAAATTATGAAAGCGTAACTAGTAGACATTAATTTTATAAGATGATGGGTGGAATGTTGGTTGGCGTCTTGTATGGCTATACAAGTTTTATAATGAGCCAAAATTACCTTATCTACTCATCGTTAGATAAATTAGAAAAATATACACAAAAATTTTCACTTGAGGATATTTGTTTTATATCATTTTCACCAAAAATTTTGATTTATGGGATGTTGATGCCCGTGTTATGGTCTCAAATTCCATCTATTATTATTTATGGCTGCTGTGGTCTTTCAATTTATTCTAACCATATACTTCAAACTGCTCTGTTGGTATTGCATCGCGATGGGCTGTTTCTTGTGGGCGTGTGGAAGCCATCCAGTAATGAGTAGGATGTATATTAGATTAGCGTAATTGGCAACTGGAAAATAATTATTACCTTCCAATTTATTAAGGAACGCCCAGCCATAGTGGAAGTGTAACAATTTTATACAGTGGTCTTGCCTTAACACATTCACCGTTCACGCTTTTCTTATATGTTAACTTTGACTTAAAATCAGTTGTCCCAAATTGTATCATGTCAAAACACCCAAATTTAAAAATTCTGAAACCTAATTAACTTAAAGATTTTGTACTTATTTTTTAGGATACATGAAAGCAATAGCATCGGACAAATGTCAAAAAGGGTATGTGTCAATAAACGACGACTACAGCTTCACATCAACAGGCGGAACGCGCAGCAATGAAAAAGTAAAATCTTAGATTTGTGATACACGTGGACGCAATATTCGAGGAACGATAAGGGATGCGAATCGATAACGAATAAGTCTCGTGGGCACCCCTCAAAGAAAATGTTTATCGCTAAATAAAGATTTAATGATGCAATAAAAGAAAACAGTGAGCGTGGTAAGTAAAAATCTAGAGAAAACAAACTATTTTTAACGTGTTGGCGTTTACATTAAATAGAAAGCAAATGGAAAAAGAAAAAACTTATCGTAAACGAACAAAATAAATATTGATGTAACTTGTACATTCCAATTTCATAAATAGTAATGTTTATTGAAAATGGCAAATCAATGTATTAAAGGGAATGCAGGCCATAAACTTAAAACCACAAAAGCATAACTTAATTTCGATGTAATACATATTTGAACTCAACTCAGGTCCATAAATTATTTCAAAACCAACAAAAAGAAAAACATGTTTTAATGTTACGCATTTTTACATAAGAAAGCTTTTATACGCCGTTCATAAGAAATAATTCCATTTGATAATACACGGAAACAATTGTATTTATAGTTAACCATGTAACATGTCAATTCACTGTTCCTTCGCCATGTTACATTGAGGTTCCATTTTCTTACGTATTGCAAAATATATATGTGCTAATATTGTAGAAGGATTTATCTGTGTAATTGTAATAAGAAAAAGAAAGGATTTGCAATAGGGTTAATTAAACAATATATGTACTAATATTGTGCAATATTGCTTACTCTGGAATGGCGTGTAAAAACAGCAAGCTAATACTAATGCCTCAAGAGTTTGTGAGACAGACAAGCTGGCGTAATTAGGTTAATGTATGGCTATCTCTCCTCTACTCATGCAAAGTTCATATAAAGAAAATTACATTAAAAATCCCATCTACCGCTAGTCTTTGTCTTATACATATAAAATCACATCTACCACTTTTTTGGGGTATAGTCGCTAGTTTATACCTACTTATATTTACTTAAAGAACAATTTGATTATGAACTTCGGATACATGGAATAGGGAAGAGTAGGCCGGTCGGTCATAAACAAAAGTTGTTGAGTCGCCTGTTAACGAAAAATTTAGATAAACCAAGTTGTGTAATAGAAATTTCGGATTATAATATTGAATTCTCAGTTGAATATTAGAAAGTTAATGGTATTACTGGGTCAATTAGAAATGTGTTGTCAGAATTCGAAAGCAATTTTTTAATATTATTTTTGAAAGGGTACAGTCGAGTTAGACCGATGAAGCTTCCAGTAGAGAATCAAGGATGAAGACGTTGAGTTTAAGAAAAAGGCTTTGATTACTGTCTTTGTTCTTGAAACGATTGCATAGTAGTCAGCATGCTGCTTGCTGCGGAGTGTAAGGCTACTGTTATGTTGTGTACAAAAAAAGTTTCGTTTGTAAAGACATGTGCAAACTGGCTCTAAACTGCGACTTTATCCCCCTCCCCCTTCCCACGTTGTACACCTGCCAGGAACACAAACACATCAATTTTTTTATCTACTAGGTGCCCCCAGCAATAATCAAAAATCAAACTGGGTCACTCTTTCGCGCATGCTCAACCCCTCTTAGCTCATCGCCTATTATGGCAGCGTTGGATTTTGAAGCAGAATAAAGCACTAGCACAGCACTAAAGATTATGCTATATATTGTCGTTAGTGTTCCTACAACTAAAAAGTTGTAGCCTATTTTCGGATCTGATATTTAAAGTCAAATATTTCCGAAACCGGAAGTAAAGCTGCTCTGTGGTTTAAAGCACAAGCAAACACTAACAAAGCACTCAAGATTACGATAATTACGGTCATTAGTGCTTCTATAACAAAAAGGTTGTAGCCTACTTTTGGTCCGACCTTTGACCTCGAACATTTCCGAAACCGAAAGTGCGGCTGCTTTGCGGTTTGAAGCACATAAAACACTAACAAAACACTAAAGAGTATGCTACATATTAGTGTTAGTGCTTCTATGAAAAAAAATTTGTAGCCTACTTTTGGATCTGATTTTGAAGTCGGATATTTTCTAAACCGAAAGTGCAGTTGCTTTGTAGTTTGAAGCACAATAAAACGCTAACAAAGCACTAAAGATTATGCTACATATTGTCGTTAGTGTTTCTACAACACAAAAATTGTAGCTGACCTTTGATGTCAAATATTTCCGAATCCGTGTGTGTGATACTTAGGGGTTAAGGCACAATAAAACACTACATATCATGCTACATATGATCGTTAGTGTTTCTATAAGAAAAGTTTTAGCCTACTTCTGGATCTGAGCTTTGAAGTTGTATATTTTTATTGATTCTACTCAACGCCAGTTTAATTATACTGATTTCCAAAGCCAAATTTCGAATATACCGTTATTTCTAGCATCACAGCTTATTAAGCTGCAAGTAAGAATTTATTTCAAAAAGTAATGTGTATTTTAAATTTCAGATAATGCATTACATGAACAGATAACGTTGAGATTTATAATTATGACTAGCGGTAAACTTACTTATTTCACAACTTCTTAATATAATTGTATAAATAACTATTTTCTTACGGATAGCAAAATTTATTTTGACTACTTTATTCATTTGACTAAAACAAATTATAAATAATTTGAAATTTGTTGCCTTATATATCTTTAGAAAATGTTGCTTTAACGTTAAGATCTTTTATTAAAGTGTAGTAGCTGTATAAGAGCGCCTAGAAAAAGACAATTACGATTTTCTATTCCAGTCCTAACTCAGTAAAATAGCATTTGTCTGAAATTTGGAGGCATTATTTTCGTATAAAATTAATTAAATTAATTTGTATCCTCCACCTCTCTGTGTTATTCAATCAAATTCTAAATCTCACTAATTTTATTATTATGCCACGGCTAGCTTTTTTTATTCTACGCAGAGTACACAACGTTACGATGATCAATTTTTTTCTTCTTCACTCCTTTCTGATTACCTTTTTGTTTGAATTATAAAATGAAGTCAATTAATTCCATATAATGAAAACAAATATTATGTACAAGTTTTGAAAATTATTAAAATACACCCTTCAATCAATCAATATCATATGTCCTATTTATCCCAAAATTTATATGCTTTGCAATCAATCTAAAGTCACCAAAAACTACCCTTTTTACCCAAAGAAACCTCGAACGTTCCAGATATCTTCCTAATATTACGTACTTTTAACGTATGCAAAGTTTGTTGTTGACTTTGTTACACAAGGTTATATAAATTGAATAAATTCAGTAATGAAATTTAAAAATAAAAAAAATATCTTAAAACTAATAAGATCTGATCTGCTCTGCTTAGTTGAACCCTTTGTTTTCCATAAATTATTTCTTGCTTCTTTATTTTCTCAAAATTATACCAAAATCGTCGACGCTGCTTTAAAGTATTACATTAATCCATTTAAAATATCCCCTTATTTTAATTATCCATACATTTGAAATATTATATCCTCAATTAGAATCTTCCAAGCATTTATATTATTATACCATCCATTATCAACCAACATCAATTCAGAATTATTATCATACAATTAGGATTAGAATTATGCACACATTTGAATCATTATTGACCAACTAGGATTGTCCATACACTCGGAATTATTATATCTATCCAGTCGGGTTTATCATATCTATCCACTCGGAGCCCTATTATTATCTTATTAGTTTAAATAAATTACCCCAAATTCTACTCACGTTAATCGGCAAAAGAAATTTTCATATTTGTAGCACTTACTTGCCACTATACATTTTCACTATTATATTATTAAATATTAAATTACGCGTGACTTTTAGGTTCAGAGTATCGCAGCTTGACCTTCTTGAGTTAAAACTGAGCTCTCTTATCATTCTCGCTGTTAATATAGGCTGATCCCACTTGGATGTGGGTTGGGTTTCCACCAAGTCTGTCGCTTATCTTAACCAATAAGGTCTTTGTATGTCCTGCACTTGAAGTGGTTTTCTGATGTAATACACTTGGCTTTCCGGGTAATGGTTGTTTGCTACAGATGTCCCGTTATCTACCATACGTTGTTTTGTCTAGATATCGCGTTTTCCATATTATACAAAAATACATGATGTAATTTGAATTTTACTTTCGTTTATTTTAATTTATTTACGCATTTTTGAACTGCATTTTCTTATCAAAAATGTTGATTGTTTCTACGCACTTAAACAAGGCTTTGTTAAGTTTTATCTCTTATCTCCGTATTATATTATAACTAATTAGAACCTTTTTCAATGCGTGTTTAATTACATTTATTATCATTCCTCTAAATACGCGTGCTTTTACTGAAAAATACCGAGTGTTAAATATTTGTTATTTACCTAATGTATGAATTACCTATTTCTATGCTAAATATGCGTCCTCTAATTGTAAGATGTGTTTATTTGCGTCGTTTAAAACTAATTATGCTCTATATGCAGGGTGTTAAATGCTTACTATTTACATAATATAAGAATTATTAAATTTTCTACTAAATAAATGCAGTTTTCTGCTTCCTATCGTAATTTATGGTTTCTGCACGACTATTGCTATACAATACACCCTTAAACAACCCCTTATCACAGTAATATATATATATATATATATATATATATATATTGTCGTGGAATTATAGGTCAAATTGGTCTAGATAATAAAATTTTAAACACTGTGTATATAGGAAATAAGAGCAATTTATGTACGCGCCAAATTAAACATTTATATAGTGAAAACGGACGGTTATTAAGATATTTTTCTATTTTTAAATGGGAATGTTAAAATTGCATAACGGTTAGAAGCTTTAGAGCACAGGAAAACTAAAGGATACGCATAGTTAATTGTAATAATTTTAAATTAAGCACATGGAACCAGAAACGGAGCTTTCAAGTATAGAAAATCAATCATTTAAACGCATTTTTCCATTCAAAGAAACGAAAACGTTCGTTTTACAAATGCTAAGAAGGGGATAAACTTGGAATTGTTATTTTAAACAACAAGTTGCTTCGAAGAAACACCTGTTAGTTAAACGCCAAGTTCAGGGAACGTAAATGAACTTTAAGACAGAATTTCTAATGAATTGTTTGTAA
The DNA here is from genome assembly GCA_036346225.1 of Platerodrilus igneus. Classification (NCBI taxonomy): domain Eukaryota; kingdom Metazoa; phylum Arthropoda; class Insecta; order Coleoptera; family Lycidae; genus Platerodrilus; species Platerodrilus igneus. Next base: position 766,406 of record JARFIW010001025.1, on the reverse strand, counting down.
CGGTCAATGTATAAGCTACTAAAATAACAAGGGCTTTGAAGACTGAGTGAAATAAAAGACCTATAATGTAAAACGGACAGAGAACACGTATAATAAAATGTTGGTTACAATACACGTCTAGAATACACGGGACAGTTGAAAGCCAAAAACAATATCGATTTTGTGTAGATTACGAGGGGTTCTAAAAGAGACAATAAATATGCGTGGAACGGAGAAAGGTAAATAGGAGGTTGAGCGTTATAACGGGGGAAAACTATATCACTGGTCGAAGGCTAGCAGTTTTTGAGAAGCTCGCGCCCGTTGAGGGTATCGAACGAATTTCTATGTAACAGCTCTATGAACGAGGAATTTTCAGACGTTAGAGTTCGTTACGATAAAATTTTTTAAAAATCGGTTTAAAAAGTAAGCCTTTCAATGTAAATAGGTTCCATGGGGGTTTTGAAAAGGATATAAATACACGGAGAGAATTATTAAAGCTCTCTTCTATTGCTTGCTTGTTTGCGCTTGCTCTTAGATCTTATTACGTGCTGATTATTGTTTATACGCTGAAGTAGTATATCACATCTTATTTGAAAGTGTGTAAAGCGGTTAGTAATGTACCAGAATTAAAAGTGATTTGTACAAGTGGGTACTACCGTAGCACAGAAGCGGTTAATACACGATGCAATCAAATGAGAGGATAGCGCTTGGGTAAGCGAATTGAAAAGCTTTACTAGTATGCATGAAGTGTAATGGTATGGCTGGTTAAGAAATACTAAAGGTGGTGGCAGAGATTTAAATAGCTAGTGAACATCAGTGGGAGCCAGGCATAATCAAGAAGTATATGGACACGACGACGAGCGGTTTTTGGATACACATCTTCAAAAGTAACGACGGACGAAGCTCACTCCAGGTAGGGAAAATTAATTTCTTGGTTTTACTTGAACATTTGTGTTGATATTTTGGTGCTTTAGTATAACAGATTGCTGAGCTAGCCAGGGTGTGCAGAAGCAAGAGGCATTCCAAAGGAATGGTAAGAATTTCTTTTCGTTTTATTTTCAGAAAATTTTATGACAGCCCAACGAAGGCGATCTCGAATTAGTATAGAGGATTCCACTGCACTTTTAAGTTGGCCCAAGCGTGTGGGAAACAATTTTTTTGGAGAGTACACGGCAGTTTTATGACGCCCAAACGATGGGGCACGAATTTTTGTAAGTTGCACTGCAATATATATATATATATATATTTGCATGCCACTGAAATATAGAGCACTCGAGAGTGCAAAACACCATTTTTCGTCTGTAAAAAATTCTTTGCAGTTCTAATAAACTGCTGTAAGTGTCCACATTTGTTGTATTAGTAGTCCTACGCCACTGAGGTATGAAGTACTAAAGAACATTAATGAAACACTATTTTTCGGCGGTACCAAATTTTTGAAAACAAACCGTGGTCATCTGTAAAAATGTAAGTGGTCGTTTTTTCTATTTGCAGCCGTACGCCGCATAGATTTGAAGCACTAAAAAGCACAAACGAAGTACTAACTTTCTACTGTAAAAATTATCTGAAATTGAAACAATCTGCAGCTAGAATTAGAAATATAAGGGGCTACAACTTTTTATTAGATGTATTACGCCACTGTAATATGAAGCACTAAAGAACACTAACGAAACACTAACTTTCCGGCTGTAAAAGTTTTTTTGAAATTGAATCAAACCGCGGCTATACTTAAAAAAGGCGGCTCCGTGGCGTAGTGGTATGTGTGTGACTACCACGCCCAAGGTCCCGGGTTCGAATCCCGACACGGTTCGCTTGAAAAATGTTAGGCGAGCATTTTTCACAAAAATACACCCTCGTTCGGATGAGAGGTAAAATGGAGGTTTCGTATGTGAGTTTTGTCACGCACGTTAAAGATCCCTACTTTGCTTGGAATAGCAAGGGTTCGGCAAAATTCCAAATTTACCAGGTAAAAAGAACTCGCTTCCTGGCCAATGTAGTACCTTCGGGTGGAGCATTGGAAAATCACATGTAAGGCTATACTTAAAACTATAAGTGGTCATAACTTTTTATTACAAGTCACACACCACTGGAATATGAAGCACTAAAGAGTACTAACTAAGCACTAACTTTCGGCTATAAAAGTTTCTTGAAATTGAAACAAACCGCTGCTAGAATTAAAAATATAATTGGCCATAACTTTTTTATTAGAAGTCGCACGCCGCTGAGATATGAAGCACTGAAGAGCACTAACAAAGCACTAGTTTTCGGCTAAACCAAAATTTTGAATTTGAAACAAACCGCAGCTAGTTGTGAAGTTAGCCCAAAAAGTAAATGGTCACAACTTTCTTTATTAATAGTCCTACGCCGCTGGGATATGGAGCAGAAAAAAGCACTAACGAATTACTAACTGTCGGCTGTAAAAAATTTTTAATTGAATAAAACTCAGGCTAAGTGTGAACTACCGCCGAAAAATTATAAATTGCCATTTTCGGCGATCTTTTCTTATAACGCAATAAAGAGCACTAACTTTCGACACCTATAAGAACATTAGTGCTTACAAAGTTGTCAATTGGTTATTACAAAAGAGACAGTGCTTATCAGACATTTGAATTTAGTGGATTTGGATTTGGTGTTAAGATTATGCGAATTTCGCAATTTAAGGTGAAGTTAGATCACTACGGTTACGCTGACTCTAGTAGTGAGTTTAGAAATATTTTAGTATTGGTTTTATATGAGTTTGGTACCTTAAATAAAGGATACTTGCGTCTTGGGAAATAATGGTGAAATAGGCACACTCACCACTACTTTGTGTGTGAAATCAAATACTTGGTCTATTTTAGTTAGTGTTTGAGATAAAAGTTTTTGGTTTAGCGCTTATTTTGATTTGGTTGCTGCTTAAAGTAGTAGGAGTTCTGTACAAAGTCGTATGTATAAAATAAGTATTTTGATTGGTGTTGATATTAAGGTTCTTTGTTTAATAAGTTTTGGTTAGTTGAGGTTTTACATATTTACCTCAAAAGATTTGGTAATGGTTACGGATGTGTTGAGATACCTGCACAACCGCAGGGACAACGTAAATACTCTGGTAACCCACGATTGTCAGTCAGTCTTGAGCGTCACAACCTTAGCATTGTTGGTTGTTCAGGTTACTCGCCGTAATTTAGTACATTTAAATATAATTTCAACGTAGAAAAATTTTGATACAGTACTTGTAAATTAAAAATCAATTTCTAATTTCTGTTTAAATAAAATTTGTTGAAAGAGTTTTTGGAAGAAGACTTTTTAAAAAGGCAGCTCCCAAAAGCCAAAACCCATCTGGCGCAGTCTAATCGGATCCAGAAGGGGCACTATGAAATCCAAAAATCGAGGAACTGGTGGTCTGGAATATCAATTCTTAATCTGGAAAAACAAACGACAAAATTTGGACAAGGTATAAAATCGGCCAAGCCCAAAGAAACAAAACCTGGACAAGGTACAAAATCGACCAAGCTTAAAGAAGGAAAACAGATGAAAATGGCAATGAAAATTATGTAAGTTTAATTATCCTAACCATATTCTTTTTCAAATTATTGGTACTTGCTAGTAAGAATTTTTTTTATTACTGCAATTTATTACTATATTTACCATTTCTGAAAGAAATTATTCAGAAAGCTTATTTTAACAAGGTATTTTATAAAGACGCATTTATGTACACAATTTACTACAATTTATTAATATAAAAAGAAACGATTTTTTAGCAAGACTAAAGTTAACGTATAAATAGAACGCAATTATTACAATTATTATTACTGAAACGATTCATCACATTTTTATAAACCTCTATAATTAAATACTTTTAGTAAACTAACGAAAGTATATAATTATGAACGTCTATGTGCTTTATTGTAACAACACGATTTACTCATCACAAAGATTGAAATAAAAAATATTTAGAAAATCTGAAACTTTATAATTAAACATTTCAAGGCAATGGAAGTGTGTAATTGTAGAGAAGCATTTATCGCTGCAACACTTAATTAATCATTACAAATCGGAATAAAGGCATATAATTATACCGCAGTTATTACGATAAACCATTCAGAAAATAGAAACTCAACTCGTAACAATCTGTAACATTTGTAAAGTTAAAAACATACAATTCAATGCGACAGTAATTGATGATACAATTACCAAGCAGAAATTCTTTAATATAATAATAGCACTTTGTAATTGCATATACGCGATTTTTCAAATGACTAGATACTAGATACTAACTTTAATTTAAGCGCAATACAAACTCGACTTATAGCATTAATTGATATTAAAAACACGAAACATGGAGAATATGCGGTTGTACCTCGAACCAATCCCCGTATTCGACAGAAATCAAACAATACCAAGAATTTTCATTACTGCTTATAAAATGTTCTTAAAATCTTTTTATAAAATAAACGACATTGATTGTAATGTCATGCTTTTACGCCTATTTTTCAGTAAACTAACAGGAAGAGCCTTAACATTAATCGCAAGTCGCGATGATCTTGAAGAATGGCAGGACGATTACTTATGGCGTATTTCGACGACCAGAGGAACATCAAATGTCTGGTCCGCGATTTAATAAACCTTCGAATGGAACTCAACCAATCACCTTACTAATTCGGAATGAGATGCTAAGATGTAAGGAGCCGATCTTAACAAAACTAAAAAAGGACGTAATTAGAAATTAACACGAAGGCAAAACCAACCATAGTGGAATCAACGAAACCCTAAAGCAACTCATAAGGAGATATTACTTGAAAGATATGAAAAAATTAACCACGGATTTTATTAACTAATGCGAATTATGCGACAAAGCGAAATACAACAGAACACCCCAAAAGTATCCTTAAAGTTAACCAAAACACCCGACAAACCTTTTCAAAAATTACATGCAGACACTCACGTGGTAGAAGCACAAAACTTTTTAACAATTGTAGACGCATTCCCCACAGTAGGCCAGGCGATACCCATCACTTCAAGAATAGTATCAACGTAACTCAAAGATTCTTACAATATTTTACATTTTATGCCACACCCGAAACAATAATTTTAGATAATGGTTGCGAATTTAGACATGAAATGATACAAAATACCCTAGAACTCTATAAAATAAAAATTAATTTTATAACCGAAAATCACTCAGAATCAAAAGAATTAATTGAAAGATTACACCTAACATTATTAGAACAGATCATATTGTTAAGATTAAGTTATAAGAAAGAACACATCACTATTTAATGTCATACGCACTAATTGCTTACAACAACACAATCCACTCATCAACAAACTTTGCACCCCTCGAATTAACATTAGGACATTCAGATTCCCATAACCTCTACAATATACATTACAACAAAGAAGTATACCAACAGAATGATAAAGACCATAAAGAAAAGTTAAAAATAACTTATAATAAGATAAAAAAAGAAAATAGATAACGACAAGGAACGTATTACAGCGACCCGCAATAGGAATGCCAATATAAATATATTTTCTAAAGGACAAACCGTTTACGAGAAAAACTTTCAAAGTAAAAGACATTAAACGGCCCCCAGAAATTTAGGCCCGTTCAGAATCAAAAAGATATCAGACAAAAATGTAGCCGTAGTAGACAACGGAAAAATAGTAAAATATATTCATTTGAAAAACTTAAGACACCATGTAATTTCAGATAGACAGCCATCACCTTTGCTGTCAACCTCCACCCACGTAGAACGGACAACGACATAGTAGTTGAAGACATTAAAAACAACCCCGGTATACTACCAGTAAAATTGGGAGGTATGCAAAACACAATAGATTATTGGACATACGCACAGAAATTTGACTTAACAGAATTAAAACAAAAGTTTCACATAATTAGAGACAACTATTACAGACTAAAATAATCAATGGACACACCCAAATTCGGAAAAAAATGCGCAATACAAATGGTTAATTACAACAGTATAATAGAAAATATTTTAAGAAACATAGTAGATAAATTTAATAGGGTAATACCAACAAATCAAATTACAATACAAAAAAGAGGACTCATCAACGGACTAGGTAACATTGTAAAAGCTATCACATGCAATTTGGACAATCAAGACGCAGAACGATATGACAACGCAATACAACAACTAATTGAGAACCAAAATGACATAAAAACCATTATTAGAAATCAAATACCCTTAACCCAGTTAACTATAATAAAATTTAATTATACGTTAAAAAAGCTAGTAGAAAACCAAGACAGTATAGCCAATAGAATACAAACCCTTGAAAGTAACATGCAAATCACAATGTTAGGAATGCAAGATTTAATCAGATTTAACACGATATGTACTCAAATATTATCAACCCTTAGTGTAATCCAACAAATTTTAGCTACTTTAAAAAACGTTGTAACATTCGCAAAACTAAACACATTACACCCTAATATTATAGAACCACTTGACTTATTAAATGAATTATTAAGAATTAGATCATTTATAACTAACAGTAAACCACCTTTTGAAATAGTAGAATCAAACATACTTATATTTGAAAAAATAGCTATAGTGAAAGGTTATGTAAATAATAACAAAATCACATTTTTAATAGAAATCCCATAGTAGAAAGTAACGCTTATAATTATTATCACTTATTTGCTTTCCCCATGAAAGTTACTAGCAGGTATCAAGTTATTATCCCAAAAACCAAGTTCCTTTCCCTAAATGAACTTACATATGGCTACACGAACGAAAAATATAAACAAATAGCACCTAGCCAATATTTATGCCAAGCATTAACGACAACAGCTATTCAAGGGCTATCCCTTGTGAAGTACAATTATTAAGATTCTCAAATCAATACAACAATTGTGAAGCAAAACCAGTACAATTCACCAACATGAAAATTCAAGAAGTTAAAGAAAACAAATGGATTGGTGTACTTCAATAGAAAGTAATAACAACTGCCCATTGCAACCAAGACAAAAACAATTTAGCATTAACTGGAAGTAAAGTAATCACCATTAAAGAATATTGCTATCTGAAACTGGAAAACAAAATTATTCGAGTATACCAAGACCCAATAGTAACAAAGAAATTCGCAAATCTACCGGAACTACCGTTTAAGATTACACAACCCAAAGACAACGAAATCATCAAGAAACCAATGCAACTAGAGCACCTAGACCTAGATTATCTCAACCAAGCCATGAAGTTAATGGACAATTACAAAGAACACTGAGTTAAAAGTGCCAAAATTACATTATGATAACATAAGTGTTTGGACAATTTTATTAATTATTATAATCATTTTACTAACTATATATATTTATTGCATAAAATGTATCTTAGATATAAGATTAAAGAAACGAGGTTTAGTCATAAGAAACCAGCAACAAAGGTAAATAAAGAAACAATAACTGTACTCTTAGGGACAATGAATTTTAATAATTAAGCAAAACTCTTAGTTTTCATCTACGTCGGTAAAAGATACATATCTTCCCAATCCAAATATAGGTATAATTAGTTGGAATTATTGAATCTTAAGTTAACTTGCAACATTGAATAATTCAAGGATAGATAATGAATGGTTAATAGAAGTCAGACAGAAAATATGAGAACAGATGTCAATACAATGTATTTCAGACGTAACCTGACTCTGCAGGTGCGGATCACAATAGACTGTAAGAAACTTATTGTTAGAATTAAGATTGCTACTTTGTATTAATGAATAAAAAAATAAGCAGACATGAGCTCTGCATTTCTCACAAGCAAAGTGAGGGGCAGGTACAACATAAATACCCTAGAGAGTCTACGATAGTCAGTCAGTCAGTCTTGAGCCTCACAACTTTAGCATTGTTGGTTATTCAGGCTTCTTGCCGTAATTTAGTTCATTTCAATATAATTTGTAATTTCAACTTAGAATAATTTTGATGCAGTACTTGTAAATTAAAAATCAATTTGTAATTTTTGAATAAATAAAATTTGTTAGAAGAGTGTTTGGAAGACTTTTTAAAAAGGCAGTTCCCAAAGGCCAAAACTTAACTCGCGTAGTTACTGGAACACTCACCCTTACTGTGTTGACTCCCCATTTTTTTAAATTTTTTTACAGGTCAAGTTTCTAATTTGTATATAATGGAGGCTACTTTAGAAGCTGTCCCCTTAGGAAGTATTTTGTTAGGAATGGTACGCTGCAATAAAAAAAATATTATAGTTTCTCAAGTAGATCTTCACTTAATAAAAGTTTTTTCTTTTTTGGAAAGAAGCAGTGTAGTATAAAATTTTGTTACGAGATTTATAAGTACGCAGATTTTTTAATTTACTACACTTGTTCACCAATTATTTAGCTCAGTGATTGATTTCCGAATATTAATTATTATTCAAGCGTTTACAGCATTATCCAATCAGAAGTCGAGTATTATTTAAAATGAATAACGAAGGCTCATATTTTTTCGTATTGTTGTTTTAACTTCGCTCAATATGACAACAACGTAATTTTGTTTCATTTGTGCCTCAACTCAGGCATTTCGCTCTCGGTTCTTGATACAGTTAACATGGATTTTGAAAAATACTAAACGAGCAATATGCGTATTGCCATTTTTAATTTCATGCCGTTGGATGGGAGGCTTCTATATCAAGTTTGGTTTCTCTATTAAAACGTTCTAAATGATAGTGTTTGGAAGTCTTAATTAGCCCACGGGGTCTGATCCTAATAGATAAAAATGGCGTCTTGCATTACTTCGTTCCAGTTTGTTAGTTGGGAAGCGAATAACAAATTTAATTAAAAAGTTACGTTCTAGAATAAAGGAAACAGTGGGATTATTTAATTCTTTGGTAATTTGTAGTTGCGGAATTTTTAAAAGAAGATTACTTATTTGGTCGTTTTATTTCAAAACATATGTCTCCTTAGTGTTATCTTGAAAACTTTCAACATTTGTTTAACAATTCAAGGTAAACGATTAGCTTTATACGTGTTGTTCGTCTTGAAATTTGAATAGAAAGTCGATACCACATTTGCACGAGAATGTTAATCTAACTAATATTCATTTATATTATGATGGAATAACAATTTCCACTCAAAGTTGTTTACATTTAAAGTAATATTTGTAACTTAAAACCGGTTTGCTTGTGCAAGCCAAGCGAATAATTATTAAAAATTAATATCTGAAACTTAAGTAAATGTTTAAAAAGAATCATATCCTTGGGTATGATCTGGTACAGTTTTTTGGAATTGTTTAAGGAATTGTTTAACTTTGAGCTGGCGTTTAATCTATAGTTCAGCATTGCTGTGAGCCTGCATATACAGATCTGTATAACAAAGGACCTACTAAATGTTGTTGTATACAAAGTTTTTATATGAATTTAGTAAGGAAAGTATACTCTACTAAAATTAAGTCTGCTACGGCTTTCTGACAGCTTTTTTTTATTAATATATGTTGTATATTTTGTAAATGAAATTATTAAACATGAAAAAGGATACAGATTCATTAAGCAAATAACTTCAACTAAATTACCGGGTTTTTTTGGACAAATGCAACCAAAAATAGGGATTTACGCAACTCTTCTATTTTTATTCCTAAATAGGTGAAATGTTAATGCGGCATATTTTTAATCAATTTTATAGTATTTTCTATCAGGTTCGCTCAGTAATACAACTTGTCTTTACACCAATAAAAGTATAAAACGACAAGCTCTTCTGTAATTTTGTAAAAAGTGGTCATTCTATAGCTTGAGTAGTGTTGTATTATAACAGATATATTGTTATCGCAGGAATTGATTTTAAGTTATTCTTTAGCCATATCAACCAAAGAATATTTCACTAGCGTTTATATATTGTTTCTTTTGCAATCGAAAGGTAGTTAGAGCACGCTTCTTATGTCCATTCTTTGCTCTAAAAATATTGCTTTAATATACGTGCCACGTACTTTTTATTGACAGCCGTGTTCTCATAGAGAGTGCGATATTATTCTCTGAAGGTTTCGAAGTTTTCCCTTAGAGTACATCTTATTTTTTATGATTCTAGGACTTGAAGGCACCATATTCATTGTTGCTCTAATTTTAGTTTCCATAGAGTGTTGTATGAAGTATAGCTTGACCATCTCTTATTGCCCTACCCCGGAATAGACTCCTAGCTACGTCGAAAAACTACATTTCCTTTAACTACTTCTCTTAAGGAAGGGTTTTCGTAGTTAGTCATACTCACACTTCAGAGTGAGATGAAAAAATCATCTCGTTGCTCCGCCCATAAATAAATATTATAAATTCCTGACCAAATTTAGCGAGAAACTTGTTTAGCATCCAGCTAACTCCTTAAATACAACTTAGCAGGCAAGGTGTTAAGGTGCATAGAACGGCCATAACTGGAACATTGGACTTTATTTAATAATGCCTGTAATTACTCAATTTTGAAAAATATGTTAAGTTGGACAGTCGGATTTCATACATCAATGGTAATTCTATTAATTTTTTCAATTGAATCGAGCATTCTTAGTTTAAGAAACTTCAAGATTTACACAGATTTTAAATTATATGGACAACAGAGTTCTCAGCTAGGAGAAACAGAACAAATTGCTCTTATAGTAAAACCTTTTAATGTGCCGACAAGAAACGTAAGACGCCTCTATTAATTTCATTTTCCAAAAAGGAAAAATGAGGTAAACCTCATAAATACAATGAAGTCTCTTAGTGCCATAAATAACAAATATTTCGTTCCGAAATTAGGTTCTCCATCTTTATTGCCTGCCAACAAAACGGATAAAAAACTGATATAAGTTGAGAGCGTATTGTCCAGACGCGGCTCCTGCTGTGCTGTATGTTCACGTAGGCGGTAGGGGCGAGAGGGTAAGATGATTCAATGGCTCTACAAAATAAAATAATATCACATACATGATATACGACTACGGTTATACAAGCTAAAACAAAATTTTTATTATGTTTGTTATTTGTTAAATTTTTTACTGACAGAATGAAGTGAAACAAACTAGTTTATTTCAAAAAGGCAACGTAGGTGCTCATCACTTAATATAAACGGGTTAAAAGTCGCCTAAATGCCATATTTACATTCCAGCGTATGAAGAGTTTTGCATATACAGTTACATCGAAGACGATTCATTCGATTTACGATAACCATTGACTTATAGTTCGAGCCGGAAAATTTATGCGATTAACAGGAAGCACGAAGTATCGTCAGCTGATGCCGGTTGAGATTATGTGGCATATCGACAAGTGTTTGTAAATTTATTGGGAAAGCGTTTTTCCTTTTGTAGCTAAAATGTTAATAACGCTTTAAATGATGGTTACACGCCCAGAACAAAGCTTTTTCTCAGCTTGCAATTTCTTCTGGTTCTTTAGGCGGAAAATAGTTTTAAGCAAGTATTTATTTGAAACAAACATTATGAAAAGCTTCAATGTAAAGAAACTTATGATACACTGTTACAACAAAATGTTTATTAACCAGTGCATTTAGTTTTTAATTTGTTTTATTTATTGTTCAAAATTTTTAATCGTATACAAGCCAAAGGCGGAAATAGACTTTGTAGTTGCATCTGTCTAGCACAGAATGTTCTATGCAATTTGCATACCAGAACACGAGTTATTACAATTACATACATGTACAATACAATATATATATATATATATATATATATATATATATATATATATTGCTATGTATTAACTGGAACTCTCGAACCCCGTCGTTGTGCCATCCAATAAATACTTGATATGATAACGCCGTACTCGGTATCAATGGCGTTTTCTACTTATAACTCCACCTTTCTGTTTAAATTATCAAATGACACTCCCACTAATTTTATTATCCTGCCACGGCTAGCTTTTATTTGAATTATAAAATAAAGTTAATTAATTCCATATAATGAAAACAAATATTATGTACAGGTTTTGAAAATTATTAAAATACACTTTTCAATCAATCAATATTGTAAGTCTTATTTATCTCAAAAATCATATGCTTTGCAATCAATCTAAAGTCACCAAAAACTATTTTTTTTATCAAAGAAGTCTGGAACGTTCAAAACCCCTTTATTATATTACGTACTTTCAACGTATGCAAAGTTCGTTGCTGACTCTGTTACACAAGTTTATATTAATTAAGCAAATTCAATATTCAAATTCAAATAGAAAAATGTCTTAAAACTAATAAAGTCTAACCTGCTTTGCGTGCTTCGTGCTTCTTTATTTCTTTCTCGCAACTCAAAATTGTACCAATATTATCGACGCATCCATTATCAACCAACATCAATAAGAATTTTCCATGCATTATTATACCATCCATTTGGATCATTAACATCGTATTCGAAATTATTCTCCACCAATTTGGAATTATTATATACCCATTTGAAATTTTATCCTCTGAATTATTTACCCATTTGAATCATTACCATCGGCCTCAAATCTATTATATTATTCTCGTCAAACTTAAATTTATTATCGTCAGCCTCCGAATTATACACCCATGAATTATTGTCACCAGCCTCAGAACATTGTCGTCAAACTTAGATTTATTGCCATCAAACTTAGAATTATTGTCGTCCCTCTGTGGATTATTATCGTCAAACTTGGATTTATTATCGTCTCTCTCTGGAGCCGTTAATCGGCAATAGAAGTTTTCATATTCGTAGCACTATCTGTCATTAAACAATTTTACTATTAAAATATTATTACGCGTTACTCTTAGATTCAGAGTAACGCAGTTTGGCCTTGTTGAGTTGAAACTGACCTCCGTTATCATTGCTCGTTGTTAATATATGGTTAGATCCCCCTTTCTATGTGGACTTGGCTTACTAATCTTAACCAATGAGGTCTTTGTATTTCCTACACTTAAAGTGGTTTTCTGATGTAACATTTTTGACTTTTCGAGTAATGGTTGTTTGCTACAGATGCTTTGTTATCAGACCATGCGGTGTTTTGAGTAAATAATCGCTTTTCGATATTATACAAAAATTACCTGATGCAATTTGAATTTCGATTTTCATGTTTATTTACGCATCTTTGATTACCTTTACTATTAAAAATTATTGATTGTTTCTACGCACTTACTGAAAGCTTTTTTAAGTTTTATCTCTTATCTCCGTATTATCATAACTGATTAGAATTTTTTTGAATGCGTGTTTAATTACATTTATTACCATTCTCTTCTAAATACGCGTGCTTCTTTACTGAAAAATATCGTTGTTTGCATTACTTAAAATTACAAAAGCTCTATATACCGGGTGTTAAAAATTTGTTATTTACCTAATGCATGAATTATCTATTTTTATGCTAACTATGCGTCCTATTATTATTAGATGTGTTCATTTGCGTCGCTTAAAACTACTTATGCTCTATATACAGGGTGTTAAATGCTTATTATTTACAAACTATTCCAATTACTCAATTTTCCACTAAATAAATGCAGTTTTCTGCTTCCTATTATAATTTCTGATGACTACATGACCATTGCTATAAAATAAACCCTTAAACAACCCCTTATCACAGCATTATATATATATATATATATATATATATATATATTGCTATGATAATAGAGTAAAGCAATTAGTTTTGGAAGCAAAATGTATTTTCCAAAGTACATATTTAGCATTGAGCATATAATTATTTGTGGTGTACTTAGTAATTAGTAAAATGTTAAACCAGAAATTGGTAGCTGTTTAAAATTTTAAAACCCAGCGGTTTTGAATATTCCAAAAAACAGTACATTACTGTTTGAAAATGGTTTTAAATATTAAACACTTATAGTTTATAAAGAACTCATTTCTAAAACCCCGCGGTTTTAGATTTCTCGGGAAATGGTTGTTTAAAGCATGCAAGAATTTTGAGGTTTAGGAGTCTTTAAAAGTGTAACTTTGTAAGGGGTGGTGGGATTTTAAATGTGTTTGCAGATTCAAATTCTGCGTAAAATTCTAGGTTAGTTTGATGTGTCGTATGTCTAAAAAATTTATAAAGACGGTCAGAAATTGCTAGCAGCGAAAAATCTTGAAATGAGGGTAGCTCCCTGGGAGATGATGCTATCTAAAAAATTCCTAGAAATTCGGGTAGCTGAAAAAATCTAATATTATATCAAGCAAGATAGGGGATTATCTCGAAAGATGCAATGGCTAGTCAAAGAAAACTATTTGTTAGATTTGCTTATAGAGCAAAGAGCAAAATTTAAAGGTTCAAGTCTTTAAAAGTGTAACTTTGCAGGGGGTGGTCGGATTTTAAATGTGTTTGCAGATTCGAATTCTGCATAAAATTCTAGACTAATTTGATGTGTCGTATGTCTAAAAAATTTAGAAGAACGGTTAGAAATCGCTACCAGTAAAAAATCTTAAAATGAGGGTAGCTCCTTGGGGGATAATGCTATCTAAAAAATTACTAGAGATTCGGGTAGTTGAGAAAAATCTAATATTAATTGATACCAAACAATATAGGTTTACCTCGAAAGATGAAAAATGGATAGTCGAAATAAACTATTTGGTCCAGATGTGGGAGGAAATGAGGATGCTAAGATGAAAATGCAAGATATATTTATCTCGAAAGATGCTATCTTAAAAGATGAAAAATGGGTAGTCGAAGAAAACTATTTGGTCCAGATGTGTGAGCAAATGTAGATGCTGGAGCAAATGTAGTTCCAGAACCGGTACAAACACTCTACTCGGGGCATAAATTTAATTGTGTAAATTCTAAATTATTTTAAAGGCACAGAAAGGTGGCGATCAGCAGGCAATTCGTTGTTTTACATCTGATGAGCGGTGATATCGTAACAGTATATATATATATATATATATATATATATATATATATTACTCATATTTAGACCAGGGTAGAAAATTAAACAATCACATCAAATAATTTTAAACACCGTGTATAAAGAATTTCATTAAATAATACGCGTTATTAAAACCATGAAGCATAAATAAACTCGGTTGTTTCAGTAAAAATAAGAAATTTAAATTATTTATAAGACGAAGCAGTAGTGAAAAGCTCTGCGTGTAATGTAATTATTCCTAAACAAAGAGAAATTACGTGCAAAGTTTAGATTAATTAACTCTATTTAAGTAACCGGTAGTAAAACAAAGTGTACCTATAATAATTAATATTTAAGTTGTATTCGCTAAAAAATGAAAAGGATAGAAATCAATTTTAATTGGAGTTAATTAAACCGTTAATAACATATAATACCTATAGAAACTTGTAAAAACCCAAGATTAAAATACCACGGATTAAAGCTCTGAGAATTAATATTATGTTGAACACCTGCGTAGTTTAAATAACACATTCGGCGTAAATTTTGCAGATAATTAATGTTTCAAAGAATCTTGGGGAAAACGTCGCATAATAGTTACGAGAATTGCTAAAGCTAGTTATTTCACACTCCATATGGACTAAAATAATCGATAATAAAGTATATCAAGTTGCACCAATAAGAACACGGTAGAGAAGGAAAGAGAAAATGCGTCAAGCAAAGACACATATTGTAAAAGGCGGGATTTAAGCAACGTCACGGGGGTCACAATTGGTTAAAAAATAGGATGCAAATATCAGAGGTAGAACAACAATTTCTGTACAAAATCAATTAGTTTTTCTCGGACAGGCTTGCGTGCCGTGTGGAAATTTTCTGAGATTCAAATGGGGCGAGTGAAAATTCGTAAAAATTGACGCGTGAGCGGCAGACTGGGAATATGGCATGAGAAATTCTTTAGAATTACCCGTTTTGGGGAACAGACCGATAGACAGGCTTTTTGCTATATATACCGAGATGAATATAAACAAGCTCTCTTAAGACTTTTGACGATTCGATGCGTTAAAAGCTCGTACATACGCGACTTGATTGAAGATGTTAAACCGTGCATTTTAGTTTGATTAAATAATTTAAAGTTTGCTAGTATATTTTAGTGATTCAAAATAGCTTGTTATTTACGTGCTAACATGAATGTACTTTAGTGCACTTAGATACAAGGTAATAAAATTTAGTTTCACTGTACCAATTAGCAAAATTTACAACGACGAATGTATACACAAAAGTAGGCAGTTTTGGCGTATATTGGTGACAGAAGCATGAATTTCTTTGCTATTTTTCGGGGGTGTTAATAATTAAATGGTTCAAATACGTGTCTGGATCCATGAAACAAGGGTCAGATAAACACAGATGAGTTCCGGAAAGGCCCAGAAACGACTTTGAATGGATGGTGATGGAGAAAATTTTAAAAGCGTAGAGAATCAGAAGCCGTAAATATAATCCTGTTGAATGGTGTGATTAACTAAAGAAACGATACTTTGAAGCTACGAGGACAGTAACCTTCAGGTAAATTATACTATTTTGTTTGACATTTTTGTGTGTATTGAATGACTTTATAATTGATTTACTTTCACATTAGTGAAATTGTTCTAACCATAAAAGTTTAAGTTTAAGATGAAATTTGCTTGTTTAAGTTAAAAGGGGTATTTTGTTTTGATGTTCGGGAATATGATGAAAATTTGGGTATGTCTTTGAGCTCAATTAGACGAACCTGGTTAATTAACGTAAAGGGGTGGTAGATACTCCCTTTATACTCAGACTCCGGTCTGCTTATATTGTTATATTAATTACTAGGCATCCAACAAGGACTTTAATTCTGGATGCACAGTAAAATGATAATAAAATTAATCTTGAAATTTTTTTTGAAAACTGAATTTTATGCTGAAATTTAATTTGAAAATTTAATGTATTCTGAATATTGATGTAAATAGAGTTAACGTTGATGTTTTTGGTAGGAATGTGTTGTTTTTTTGTTATGAATGAGGAGGTTTATAACATTAGGTGAGCAGCCGAGGCGAAAAGCGTAGTTCACGGATTTTAAAGGTATCACAGCAATATATATATATATATATATATATATATAAACGTGAAGATTATATATATATATATATATATATATATATATATATATATATAGGTACTAACTTATCTCTATGACCTCCGGTATATACGCCGGACGTACAGGCCTCCACCATTTCCATGACTGTATATGCAACACTGTGGGTGTATTTCGGTTGAGGGGAATTCATACTATTCGGTTTCCTAAAGAGGGGTAAATAAATCTCACTTTTTTTTCACTTATATATAGTTATATACACACTACGAACCAACCTCCAGTTTATATGGAAAACGTATCATTGGTTGGTCCCTATTGCCTCATTCAGCGTTGCCAGTTCTTGTAGGTCGGGTATGAAGAGTAAATGACTCATCAACGAACAATATAATATGTGAAGCTTGTTAGTAATGCGTATTTGCTTGTAAAGCGTTTATAATTTAGTTTGCTGTTAGTTTTATCGACAATGCAGTTTGTAGGAAATATTTTACTACATGAAATCGTTTCAGTGAGAGAGCGAGGTGAAATACGAGAGACTTTCTTAACCCTGTTTTGTTTGAATGAAATTTTGATGAAAAATTGATTGTTTACGCGTAAGGGCTATAACTAAAAATACTACAAAAGTATTTCTAAAACTTTTTATCTATATAAATTAATAAACTTTTATAACTTGAAAGCGGAATCTGTCTATAAAATATACTTGTAAATTTAAATGTAACTGGAAATTTACGACTTTTAAAAGAGAATTGGTTCATGTTAAAATGTACAATTTGACATTCTAATCCTTTAACACACATATTACAATATTATACCGAAATTTTAATGTCAACTAAGTTACTTGATACATTAATTATTTTATACCAATAAAATCGTAGAGATAGTATATCTATTATTTAGTGTTCAAACAGAGGAGATAAGAAACCGAATATAGAAATAGAGAGATAGAGATAAAGAGAGATAGAAATAAGAGAAAGAGATAGAGAATAGAGAGATAAGAGATAAGAAGGAAAGAAAGATAGAGATGAGAGATAGAGAGAGATAGAAGGAAGAGAGATAGAGAGAAGAGATGAGAGAGAGATAGAGAGAGAGGAGAGATAGAGAGAAGAGAGATAGAGAGAAGAAAGATAGAGATAGAGAGAAGAGAGATAGAGAGAAGAGAGAAGAAGAGATAGAGAGATAAGAGATAGATAGAGAGATAAGAGAGATAGGAGAGATAAGAGATAGAGAGAAAAGAGATAGAGAGAAGAGAGAAGAGAGAAAAGAGATAAAGAAGAAAAGAGAAGAGAGATAAGAGACAAAAGAGAGATAGAGAGATAAGAGAAAAGAGAGAAAGAGATAAAGAGATAAAGAGATAGAGAGAGAGTAAGAGAAGAGAGATAAAGAGAAAAGAGATAGAGAGATAAGAGAAGAGAAAGAGATAAGAGTAGAGATAGAAGATAAAGAGATAAAGAGATAAGAGAAGAGAGTAGAGAAAGAAAGAGATAAAGAGATAGAGAAGAGATAAAGAGAAAAGAGATAGAGAGATAAGAGATAAAGAGATAAAGAGATAAAGAGATAAAGAGATAAAGAGATAAAGAAAGACAAAGAGATAAAGAGATAAAGAGATAAAGAGAAAAGAGATAAAAGAGATAAAGAGATAAAGAGAAAAGAGATAAAGAGATAAAGAGATAAAAGAGATAAAGAGATAAAGAGATAAAGAGAAAAGAGATAAAGAGATAAAGAGATAAAGAGATAAAGAGATAAAGAGATAGAGAGATAAAGAGATAAAGAGATAAAGAGAGATAAGAGAGAAGAGATAAAGAGATAAAGATAGAGACAGAGAGATAGAGAGATAAGAGATAGAGAGAGATAGAAGAGATAGAGATAAGAGATAAGAGATAGAGATAGAGAGATAGAGAGATAGAGATAGAAGAGATAGAGAGATAGAGATAGAGAGATGGAGAGATGGAGAGATAGAGAGATAAGAGATAAAGGAGATAGAGATAGAGATAAGAGATAAGAAGAAAAGAGAGATGAGAGATAAGAGAGATAAGAGATAGAAGAGAGAAAGAGAGATAGAGAGATAGAGATAGAGAGATAGAGATGAGAGATAGAGAGATAGAGAGACGAAGAGAAAAGAGATAGAGAGACAAGAGATAAGAGATAGAGAGATAGAGAGATAAGAGATAAGAGATGAGAGATAAGAGAGAGAGAGATAAAGAGATAAAGAGATAGAGAGATAGAGAGATAGAGAGATAGAGAGAGAGAGATAAGAGATAGAGAGAGAAGAAGAAGGAGAAAGAGGAGAAAAGAGATAGAAGATAGAGAGACAGAGAGAGAGAGAAGAGAGAAGAGAGATGAGAGAGATAGAGAGAAAGAGAGATAGAGAGATGAGAGAGAGAGAGAGAGATAGAGAGACAGAGAGATAGAGAGATAAGAGATAGAGAGATAGAGAGATAGAGAGAAGAGAGATAGAGAGAAGAGAAGAGAGAAGAGAAGAGAGATAGAGAGATAGAGAGATAGAGAGACAGAGAGATAGAGAGATGAGAGAGATAGAGAGACAGAGAGATAGAGAGAGAGAGATAGAGAGATAGAGAGATAGAGAGATAGAGAGATGAGAGATAGAGAGATAGAGAGATAGAGAGATAGAGAGAGAGAGATAGAGAGATAGAGAGATAGAGAGAAGAGAGATAGAGAGAGAGAAGAGATAGAGATAGAGAGACAGAGAGATAGAGAGATAGAGAGATAGAGAGATAGAGAGATAGAGAGATAGAGAGATAGAGAAGAGACAGAGAGATAGAGAGAGAGAGAGAGAGAGAGATAGAGAGAAGAGAGACAGAGAGATAGAGAGACAGAGAGATAGAGAGATAGAAGATAGAGAGAGACAGAGAGATAGAGAGAAGAGATGAGAGACAGAGAGATAGAGAGATAGAGAGAAGTAGAGAGATAGAGAGACAGAGAGACAGAGAAAGAGAGATAGAGAGATAGAGAAGAGAGAATAGAGAGATAGAGAGATAGAGAGAAGAAGAGATAGAGAGAGAGAGAAGAGAGAAGAGAGAAGAGAGATAGAAGAGAAGAGAGATAGAGATAGAGAGATAGAGAGAAGAGAGATAGAGAGAAGAGAGAAGAGAAGAGAGAAGAGAGATAGAGAGAGAGAGATAGAGAGAAGAGAGAAGAGAGATAGAGAGACAGAGAGAAGAGAGACAGAGAAGAGAGAAGAGAGAAGAGAGATAGAGAGATAGAGAGAAGAGAGATAGAGAGATAGAGAGATAGAGAGATAGAGAAGAAGAGAGAAGAGAGACAGAGAGATAGAGAGATAGAGAAGAGAGACAGAGAGATAGAGAGAAGAGAGATAGAAGAAGAGAAGAAGAGAGATAGAGAGAAGAGAGATAGAGAGAAGAGAGATAGAGAGATAGAGAGATAGAGAGATAGAGAAGAGATAGAGAGATAGAGAAGAGAGATAGAGAGATAGAGAGAAGAGAGATAGAGAGATAGAGAGATAGAGAGACAGAGAGATAGAGAGATAGAGAGACAGAGAGACAGAGAGATAGAGAACAGAGAGATAGAGAGATAGAGAGACAGAGAGAAGAGAGATAGAGAGATAGAGAGACAGAGAGAAGAGAGAAGAGAGATAGAGAGATAGAGCAGAGAGATAGAGAGATAGAGAGACAGAGAGATAGAGAGAAGAGAGATAGAGAGACAGAGAGACAGAGAAGAGATAGAGAGATAGAGAGACAGAGAAGAATAGAGAGAAGAGAGAAAGAGATAGAGAGAGAAGAGAGAGAGAAGAGAGATAGAGAGATAGAGAGAAGAGAATAGAGAGACAGAGAGAATAGAGAGATAGAGAGAAGAGAGATAGAGAAGAGACAGAGAACAGAGAGATAAGAGAAGAGAAGAGAGATAGAGAGAAGAGAGATAGAGAGAAGAGAGATAGAGAGAAGAGAGAAGAGAAGAGAGAAGAGAGATAGAGAGATAGAGAGAAGAGAGAAGAGAGAAGAGATAGAGAGAAGAGAGAAAGAGAAGAGAGAAGAGAAGAGAGATAGAGAGAGAGAAGAGAGACAGAGAGAAGAGAGAAGAGACAGAGAGATAGAGAGAAGAGAGAAGAGAGAAGAGAGAAGAGAGATAGAGATAGAGAGAAGAGAAGAAGAGAAGATAGAGAGAAGAGAGAAGAGAGACAGAGAGAAGAGAGAAGAGAGATAGAGAGAAAGAGAGATAGAGAGAAGAGAAAGAGACAGAGAGATAGAGAGAAGAGAGATAGAGAGAGAGAGAAGAGAGAAGAGAGAAGAGAGAAGAGGAGAAGAGAGATAGAGAGATAGAAGAGAAGAGAGAGAAGAGATAGAGAGAAGAGGGAAAGAGAGAGAGAGATGAGAGAAGAGAGATGAGAGAAGAGAGAGAAGAAGAGAAGAGAGAGAGAGATAGAGAAAGAGAGATAGAGAAGAAGAGAGAGAAGAGAAGAGAGATAAGAGATAGAGAGAAGAGAGAAAGAGATAGAGAGAAGAGATAGAGAGATAGAGAGAAGAGAAAGAAATAGAGAGAAGACAGAGAAAGGAGAAAGAAAGAGAGATAGAGAATAGAGAGATAGAGAGATAGAGAGAGAGATGAGAGATGAGAGAGAGAGAAGAGAGATGAGAGATAGAGAGAAGAGAGAAATAGAGAGAAGAGAGATAGAGAGATAGAGAGAAGAGAGTAGAGAGATAGAGAGAAGAGAGAAGAGAGATAGAAGAGATAGAGAGAAAGAGAGATGAGAGAAGAGAGAGAGAAGAGAAAGAGAGATAGAGAGATAGAGAGATAGAGAGACAGAGAGAAAGAGAGATAGAGAAGAAGAAGAGAGATAGAGAGACAGAGAATAGAGAGATAGAGAGAAGAGAGATAGAGAGAGAGAATAGAGAAAGAGATAGAGAGAAGAGAGAAGAGAGAGAAAGAGAGATAGAGAGATAGAGAGAAGAGAGATAGAGAGATAGAGAATAGAGAGAGAGAAGAGAAAGAGAGACAGAGAATAGAGAGAAGAGAGAAGAGAGAAGAGAGAAGAGAGAAGAGAGAAGAGAGAAGAGAGATAGAGAAAGAGACAGAGAAATAGAGAGACAGAGAAAGAGAGACAGAATAGAGAGAAGAGAACAAGGAAGAGAAGGAGAGACAGAGAGAAGAGGAAAAAGAGATAGAGAAAGAGAGAAGAGAAAGGGAGAAAAGAGAGATAGAAGACAGAGAAAGAAGAAGGGAAAAGAATAGAGAGATAGAGAGATAGAGAGATAGAGAGAAGAGAATAAGAGAAGAGAGATAGAGATAAGAGGAGAAGAGAAGAGGGAGAAGGAGAGATAGAGAGGAGGATAGAGAAGAGATAGAGAGAAGAAAAGAGAGATAGAGAGATAGAGATAGAGAGATAGAGAGACAGAGAGATAAGAGAAGAGAGAAGAGAAAGAGAGAAGAGATAGAGAGATAGAGAGAAAGAGAGAAGAGAGATAGAGAGACAGAGAAGAGAAAGAGATAGAGAAAGAAAGAGAGATAGAGAGATAGAGAGACAGAGAGATAGAGAAAGAGAGATAGAGAGACAGAGAACAGAGAGATAGAGAGAAAGGAGAGACAGAGGAAAGAGAGAAGAGAAGAGAAAACAGAGAAGAGAGACAGAGAGAAGAGAGGAAAATAGAGAGAAGAAAGAGAAGAAGAAGAGAGAAAGAGAAGAGAGACAGAGAGATAGAGAGAAGAGAACAGAGAAAGAGAAGAGAGAAGAGAGATAGAGAGAAGAGAAAGAAAAGAGAGAAGAGATAGAGAGATAGAGAGAAGAGAGATAGAGAGATAGAGAGAAGAGAATAGAGAGAAGAGAAAGAAGGATAGAGAAGAAGAGAGAATAGAGAGAAGAGAGATAGAGAGATAGAGAGAAGAGAGAAGAGAGATAGAGAGATAGAGAAGAGAGAAGAGAGATAGAGAAAGAGAGAAGAGAGAAGAGAGAATAGAGAAAGAGAGATAGAGAAGAGAGAAGAGAGATAAGAGACAGAGAGGGATTCAGAAGACAGAGAGAACAGTGAGGTACAGGAAATACAGAAAGGCACAGATAGATACAGAAAGATGCAGAGATTCATAGAGATGCAGAAAATTCGGGAGGTTCGTAGAGATGCAGGAGATCCGGAGATACGGAAGATATGGAGAAATACGCAGCGATACGAAGCGACACGGAGACATACGGAGTGATACGGAGAACTACGGTGTGATACGGAGAGATACAGAGAAATGTAAAGAGATGCAGTGAGCTACAGAGAATACAGATACGGAGAGTTACGGAGAATACAGAGAATGCGGTAGATATAAAGTGATACGGAAAAATACGAAGAGATATAGAGAGATACGAAGAGATTCTGAGCGATATGGAAATATTCGGATAGAAACGGAGAGACACGGGGAGATACGACGAGATAGGTCAACATACGGAAAGAAATGGCAGATATGTGTAGATGCGGAAAGATATTGGGAGATACGAAGAGTTAAGCAGAAATACGAAGAGTTTTCTAAAGATACCGAGATATGGAGGGATACGGAGGGATACAGAGCGATACGGGGAGAGACTGAGAGATACGGAGAAATATGGAGAGATATAGGTATACGGAGAGATACGGAGCGATACGCAGTCATATGGAGCCATATGCAGAGATACGGATAGATACGAAGAGATTCGGAGAAATACCTAGAAATACGAAGGAATACAGGTCGCTACGCGGCAGATACAGAAATTTACGCAGTGATACAGAGTGATACGGAGTGACACGGAAAGATATAGAAAAATATTGAGAGAAGGATACGGAGATAATGGAGAAATACTGAGAATACGAAGTGATCGGAGAGGTACAGAGAGTTGCAGAGAGATAAAAATAGATACAGAAACGAAGATATACGGAGAAATACGTAGACTTACGGAGAGATACTAAGATATACGGAGAGATAAGGGGGGATACGGGGAGGTAAGGAGGGACACGGAGAGATATAGCAAGACCTAGCGAGATATAGCATAATGTAGCGAGATATAGAAAGATATAGAGATACAGGGAGATACGGGAGATATAGGGAGATATAAAGGGATAAAGAGAACTAGAAGGATATAGAGGGAGATAGTGAAACATAGAAAAATATAGAGAGACATAGTGACATATAGTAACATCGAGCGACATAGAGAGGCATAGGGAGACGTATAGAGACATAAAGAGTCATAAAGAGCCATTAAGAGACATAGAAAGACATGGAAAGATATAGAGGCATAGAGGGATATAGAGGGACATGGAAGTATATAGTAGGACATAGTCGGACATAGCAACACATAGAGAGACATTGGGGCACAGAAAGGCATAGAAAGGCATAATGAGGCATAGAGAGGCATAGATATTGACAGATATAGAGTGATGTAGAGGAATATAGAGCAATGTAGAGAGATATAGAGAGATTTAGAGAGGTATATAGAGATATATGGAGAAATATAGAGAGTTATAGAGCGATATAGAAAGATATAGAGGTATAGCGGGATATAGAGAAATATCGATAGATATAGAGAAAATAGGGCAGAGATACAGAGAGAATAAGGGACAGACGGCAGAAAGAAAGAGGAGAATGAATATATGCATGTGAAATTGAAAGGAATTGCATAGGTGAACGTGTCACTAAGTGAGTGGGGGAAGGAGAGAGGGAAAAGAAGAGGCGAGGAAAGAATGGAGAGACAAAGAAAGTGGGAGGTGTGAGAATTTGAGAGGAAAAGGGTTTTTGAAGAAGAATGAATATTTGCACGTTTGTGAAATTGATAAAACTGCATGAGTGAACGTGGCAATAAATGAGGGAAATGGATCGTCTGCGAGTTAGAGAGTGAGTTGGTAGGTAATCGAGCTAGTGAATCATTGATCGTCAATGAACGAGTTAGTAAGAGAGTGAGACAGTGAGTGAATGAGCATGTTGGACCGTTGATGTGTTAGTCCACGAGCGTGTCAGTTAGTCAGTTAGCGAGTGAGTGAATCACTAAGTGTCTCTTGGGAAATTGCGGATTGAGTTAGTGAGTGTGTCGATCAGCATGTTGGGACTGAACCAGTAAGTGCCCGAATGAGTGTTTCAGTGGATAAGTAAAAGAGTGGGTGAGTTAATGAGAGAGTTAGGAAGACCGTGCCGGTCAAGTTGGAGAGTACGCCAATGAGTGTATCGGCAAGTTGCGAAATGAATTCTGTATGAGCGAGTGAAAATAAATAATCGAGTGTCGGTCGGTCAGTAGGTCGGTTCGTCGATGAGTGAATCAGTAGGTTACTGAGTTACTCTGGGAAACAATGAGTATGTTAGTCGGTTGGTGAATGAGCGGGTTGGTTGGTGAATGAGTCGGTGAGTGAATCAGTGAGAGTGATTGCTAGGTTGTTGGATTGCACTTAGAGTGTAAGTGAGTGTGTTGGCGGTAAGCCCACGAATGAATCATTGGATAAATCAGTAAGTGGATTGGGCGATCAGTTGGCCAGTCAAAAAGTGAGTGAGTGAGTTTCGATCGACTAGGTATTCAGTGAGTGAGTAAATGAATAAGTCTGTGAATATGTTAGTCAGTCAACGGTTAAATGAGGGTGTCAATCGGTCGCTCCGCGATAGTCAGTAAGTGTGGCCATCGTTCGGTCGAGTGAGTTATTGGATGAGCGGTCAGAAGATCTCGGTTAACGTGTTTTAGAATAAGGCAGTGCGGAAGCGAGTGTGACGGTCGGTCGGCCTGCCAGAGAGTGAGTGAGTGTCGAACGATAGCTCGACGAGTGAGTAAGTGTAGTGATTGGTTCAAATGTGAGCCAATAAGTTAGTTAAACAGTGTAAAAGTCGGTCAGTAAGTGTGTCGTTTGATGAGTTGCCGAATGAATCTGTGAGTGAGTGAATGATTGGTATAGGGTATCGGTCGGCTAGCGCATGAGCGAGTAAGTGAACGCGCGATTCAATGAATGAGTGTCGGTCCGTGAGTGAGTATGTTGATCGATGAGTTGACGAACAAGGCAGTGAATGAGATTGTCGTTCGGTAAGACGGTAGATGAGTGAGTCACTGAGTGTATCGGTCGACAAATGTATTGCTGACTAAGTGGGTTTGTTCGTTGGCAAGGGAATGAGTGAGTGTTGCTCGATCGACCAGTCAGCAAGAGAGTCTGAAGATAAGCTGGTGAGTATATTGGTCGGCCGGCCAGTCGGCGAGTGGTTGGGTAGTCGATGCGTGGATCGGCGAGGGAGTATGTCAATAGGTCGGTCGATGCGTGAGTCAGGGAATGAAAGAGTGAATCAATAAAAATGTGCCGCTCGGCAAAATAGGGAGTGAAGCAGTGAGTGAGTCAGTGAGTGATTCAGTGAGTAATATAGTACATGTGTCGATCGGTCAGTAGATTGATTGGTCAGTGAGTGAAAATGCATAGGTGGGTGAGTCAGTGAGTGTGTCGATCGACGAGTTGCGAATGAGTAAGTAGGTGAGTCAATAGATTAGTAAAAGTGTGCCAGTTGGTGAGCTGGGAGTGAGTCGGTAGATAGGTGTGCCAATAAATGAGTCGTGTATGAGCGCGTTACTGAGTGTATCAAGGTGGAGTCAGTAAGTGAGAGAGCGAAAGTGAGTTAGCGTTAGTAGGAGTGTCGACTGGTGAGTAGGTCGGTCGGTTGACTAGTGAGTTATCGAGCTAATCTGAGTCAGACAAGTCAGTTAGCGAGTGCATCGATTGTTGGATGAAAGAATGAGACGATATGCAAATGAATCGGCGAGTGAAGCATTAAATTTGTAAGTTAGTAAGTAGTTGATAAGTCAAAGAGTGTCAGTTAATAGGTTAAACGGCAAGTTTTGATGTGAATCTTACGTGAGTGAGTTAGTCTGCGAGTTGGTGAGCAAATTTTGGTCGACCATTTAGTGAGCGGGTCGGTCGGCAAACAAGTCGGTGAGTGAGTCAGTGAGTGTGTTTTACGGTAGGTCGTTCTATTGCCGCTTGGCAAATGAGTCAGTGAGTGTATTGGTAACAAGTGGCCCAATGAGTCACTGAATAATTCAGTGAGTGGGTTGGTCGGTTAGTTGGCCGAACGGAAAGTGAATGAGTGAGTTTTGGTCGTTCGGATAGCCGGCGATTAAGTCTATGAATATGTTGGTCGGTCGGCGGGTGAGTGAGTGTGTCAGTTGGTCAGTCAATAAGAGTCGGTGAGTAAATGTGGCAATCGTTCGGTAGGTAAGTGAGTTAGTGGGTGAGTGGTTAGTAAGTGTTGACCGGTGCGCGGCAAAATCAATCAGCGAGAGATGGAGGGTGACAACCTTTCGGTCAGTCTGCAATTGAGTGTCCAACGATAGCTCGGTGAGTGAGTAAATGTCTATATCGGTCAAAAAGTGAGCAAGTGAGGGAGTCGGTAAAAGAATGCATGAGTCTGTAGTGAGTGAGTAGTGAGCGTGTTCCGGTTGACAAGTAGCGGAATGAATCAGTGAGTGATTTAGTGTGTGTTATAGTGTCGGCTAGCTGTCGCATGAGTCAATGAACGAGAAATTGATTTCATGAATGAGTGTCGGTCGGTGAATGAGTATGTCGCTCGGTACGACGGCCAGCGGGTTAGTCAGTGGGTGTATCGGTCGACGTATGTATTACTGAATGAGTAAGTCTGCAAGTGAGTGAGTGTCGGTAGATCAGTCAGCTAGCGAGTGGCTCAGAGAGTTAGTTGGCGAGTATGTTGGTCGGTCAGCCAGTCCGCGAGCCGGTGGATAGTCGATGGGTCAATCGAAGAGTATGTCGATCGATCGGTCGACGAGTAAATCAGTGAGCAAATCAGTGAGAATGTGTCGCTCGGCAAGTAGGGGATGAACCACTGAGCGAGTCAGTGATTGGTGTAGTATGTGTGCATGTCGATCGGCCAGTAGATTGGTTAGTCTGCGAGTGAGAGTGAATGACTGTGAGCCAGTGAGAGTATGTCGGCCAGCAAGTGGTGAGTGTTTGAGTGAATGCGTTAGGGAGTCGGTGAGTGAGTGTCGATTACGAGTTGGGGAGAGAATTAGTGAATGAGTATGCCAGTCAGCTAACCAGTCGACAAAATAGGGTGTTGATTCATGGATCGGCAAATGTGTCGATTGGTCGGTCGGTGAATTCATCAATGAATGAATCAGTGTAGAATGAAAGTGAAGGTATTGGTGGGTGAGTTGTGGAGTCAATAAGTGAGCAAGCGATAATGTTTTAGTAAGTGTTAGTAAGAGTGTAGCTCGGTGAGTTGATTGGTCGGTTGGCAAGTGAGCTGGTCTGAGTGAGGCAATAAGTGTGACAATGAGTGTGTCGGTCGGTGAGTATATGAGATGATACGCAAATGAATCAATCGGCGGATGTCATTTAATGATTTAGTTAGTGAGTGTGTTTGTTTGCTCGTCAACGAATAAGTCAGTGACTGTGCCGGCGAATGGGTAATTGAACAAATCAGTGAGTGAGTGAGTAAGAAGGTTGGCCAGTCGGCAAGTGAGTAACCATTATCGATCGAACGGTTGGCGGGAGTCAATGAGTGAGCGTGTCAATTGGTCAGTCGGCAAGTGAGTAAGTGAGTGAGCAAGTATGACTCGGTCGGCAAGTTGTAGAGTGAGCCGGTGACTGAATGGATACTGTAACGGACAATGATCTGTTTATTTATTGGGCCATTGGTTTGATATATAACATCGAAATACATATGTATTAAAGTTAAAGATTTTTACCGCAAATATGAAAAAGAAAATATTACTCTTATATCAAACGGGAGTTCGAGTATTGATTTATTTAAATCGATCTTTTCCTCAAAATCGTTTCCTATACGTGGCTTATTTCAAAAATTCCAAAGATAATTCAAATAAAATGCATTTGTAGGTATTTATTAAAATATAATCTCGATAATCAATCAATACGATAAAACTGTTATTTTCTCTAGCGCCTGCTGTTAATATGGATTATTTGTATAATTATAAATTTGTAACTCATTAACAACACAAAAACTAGACGAAGACTGGAATTTTTGATTCCGCACTAAATAATTTTAATAACAAATGCCTCTACTATCGAAGCAATTGATGCGAGTATAAATCGCTTTACGTAAAATTGGAAGCTTAGGCCTTGAACGATAATTCATTTTTTAAGAAATTGAAATAACTTTAAAATTGAACAACGATCAATAAACACTCAAGGACAACTCACGAGGTTGTTGACGTGTCTAAATACTATGACAATAGACCGAAACAAAGTTTTATTGCATTTAACTAATTAATTATTTGGCGACAGTGGTTTCCACAACATAAAGTTGTTTACAAATATAACGTAAACATGCTTTTATATTAATTAGCGTAATTATAGAATATGATCATAGAATTTGGGTGAAAATGTTATAAAACCTGAAGACTAAGTTAATTTTATTTTTATGCATTACTTCACACCGTGATGTACCAATTTTAAGTGAACACTCAATTCAAGAAGAATTCTATGCTGAGTATATAATTCGCCAAATAAAGACTAAATACAACATTTTATTCAGGCGCACATTATTATATTAACAAGTCTATTTATGTCTACACCACAATGGTACTGCTACAGTAATATGAGATTTAAGAACAAATAATATTTTGTTTAGGACAAACCGCAATCTTAAGTGATTTTTTTAAAATCAAACTATACAAAGATCGATAATTATTAATACGTATAAATACATAGGAACTTGTATATGCGGAGGGAAAGAATCTGTTCTCCATAACGCACCTAAAATTATATGTTATGGCAAAATCGGTAGTTTAATTACTGGTTGGATTCAGACGCAAACACACCGTTGAATTGATGCGCTTCTATCCCTTCCATGCTACTGCAATGTTGCCAATAATAAGAGGCCACATCGTACGAAAATTATAACATTTACTGAAGGAAACATATATGGAGGTCTCTTCGTAGTATCCGTACGATGTATCAAAAACGCTAGCGCCGGTGGCTAACGCAAGGAACTAAAACCCCCTATGAAATCATAAAAACAGGCATAGTGACCTCCACAAAAATTTTTGCAGTTATGCTCTATGCACCCTATAGATTATTTACATGCACGAAATTGTTAAATACGCTATGGCCTCCGATTTCGGAGGCCATAGCGTCATATATGAGGTCTCAACGTATACATTATACGAAATTTGGAGGTCGTAGCGCATAGTTAGTACATATATATATATATATATATATATATATATATATATATTGCTATGTATAAACTGGAATTGTAATTATCGTTCTCCGACGTTAGGCCGCCTTGTTAATATTGCTATAAATCTCCCCCCTTGAACTTGACTGGATTTTATCTTGAACCTACCTTGTCGACCAATAACAAAATTTGATATGTTACCGCCTTACTCGTTATTAATTTCGTATTCAACTTATAACTCCTTCTTGATTGTTTAAATTATCAAATCACTCCCATTCTGACGTCGACTAGCATTTATTTGGAATTATAAAATTCAGTTAATTTGATTCTATATAATGAAACAAATATTATGTACAGTTTTTGTAAATTATTTAAAATACACTTTTCAATTAATTAATGTTATAAATCTCATTTATTAAAAATCATATACTTTTTATTCAAAACCCAAAGTCACCAAAAAAACTTATTATTTTTATAAAAGAAGAAGTGTGGAACGTTCAAAACCTCTTATCATATTACGCACTTTATACGTATTCAAGTCCTTCTTTTGTTGACTTTTTCACATTCATTTATATTAAGCAAATTCAATATTAAAAATAAAAAAATAGAAAAGAAAATGTCTTATAACTAAAAATCTGATCTGGTCTATTTTCTTCGCATTGATGCATCCATAATCAGCTAGTATTTCCCATGCATTAAGCCATCCATTTGAATAAAATTTATTTTCCCCCAATTCAGGATTATTACATGCCCATTCGAAATATTGTTCATCCACACGCTTGAACCATTGCATTTAAATTATTGCCATCACCCTCTGGACTACCATTATTAACTTATACTTATGCACCCCAATTTATTGTCGTCTCAGTTCAGACTTAGAATTACTTCTTATCAATTTCCCCAAACTTAGAATTGGATTATCATCATTTATTATTTTGACCTAGAAATTGTATTATTCTCCCCCAGAACTCGGAAGCCGTTTAATCGGCAATCGTAATTTTCATTTTAGCACTTATACAATTTTTCACTTTGAATTATTATTACGTATCACACTTTATTTTATAGTGGCGTACCTCGGCCTTTGTTGAGTTGAAAACTGACTTCGTTATCACTGTACCTGTTAATATATCATCGCTCTCCTACTCCGTCAGTGGGTATGGTCTATAAACTCGTCGCTCATTTTAACAAATCAAATATTTGCATTTAAAGTAGTTTTTGATGCAATTTTCTATGCTTTCAAATAATTGTGGCCTGCTCGCAGCTGTCTTCGTTATCAAATATGCGGTGTTTTGATGAATCTAATTGCTTTTCCATAAACAACTGATGCAATTCGACTTTTAATTTTTATACATGCATGTTATTCACGCAATTTTTAATTTCCTTTCTTATTAAAAATGGTTAACTATTTTGTACGCATTTATACTATGCTTCCTGAAGCTCCATTTTTATCTCCGTATTAACTTAATTGTTTGGAACTCTTTTGAATGCGTGTCTAATTACACTTTATTATGTTTACTTATAAATACGCGTGCTTCCACTGAAAGATATTAATATCTGCCTTACCTAAATTAACTAAATCTCTATCTACAGGGTATTAAATATTTACTTTTTACCTAATGCATGTGTTCCTGGTTTCTGCGCTAACTATGCGTCTTCCTGTGTGTATTTGCATCGCTTAAAACTACTTATACTTTATATACAGGGTGTTGACTGCTTACTATTTACAAACTATCTCAATTCTTTACTAAATAAATGCAGTTTTCTGCTGCCTATGGTAATTTCTCATTTCTAAACGACCTTTACTATAAAGTACACCCTTAAACAATCCCTTATCACAGCAATATATATATATATACATATATATATATATATATATATATATATATATATATATATATATTATCGTGTAATTTATAGGTTAAAAGGTATAGATAAGTCACGAAAATAAATATGTAACGACCGTGTATATAGAAAATAGAAATAATTTATTTACGCGCCAAATTAATTAGTTTTAACATTAAAACAAACGGATAGTGGCATACTTTTGTATTTATAAATCGTAGTGTTGAATTTGCATAAGTGTAGAAGCTTTGTAGCACGTGAAAACTCAAGGACGATACGAATAGAATCAGGTTTAATATTTTAAAGGTTGTAAATCAACCATATCAAATAATAAGGAGAGCTTTTGTATATAAAATCAATAATGTAAACGCATATTTTCCATTTAACTTGAAACTGGTTTTTTTTTATATTCTTTTCTAAACGGTTACAAGACTATCCTCGCGCATGGGCAAGTGTAACGAAGTCTTCCGACATAACTAGGGGTCTATTCCTTGGGTAGAGCTATGAGAAATGGGGGGGTAAGTCGAATTCTGTTTGTAAGTTGAACTAATCCAAAACAAATAGGCGCCACCAAGTCCTGACTTATTTATGATAATTGCGTGGTATATTTCTAGGGGCGGACGTGGAAACCCAAAGAAAAAAAATCGCCTTCGATGACAAAAACCCGTCTTAACTGAATAAGACGCTGCTCCTGTAAGAAATTGCAATAATTAGCTTAATAGAAGGGTGGAACACTATTTGTGTCCCACAAACATACCTAAAGAAATATTAAAAAAATATTTTCTATATAAAGTTGACATCAAAATTCCTGTTGTTAGGTTTGACCATATTTGATCAAAATAAAAAACTTTAATTTTTAACCAATAATTTACTCAAAAGATTCTCTTTTAAAACAAAATTCAATGCAAAAAAATTTCATAAATAATTAAATGAGTTCATGAGTTTTAAATTAAGGTTTATCAAAATAGTTGATAATCAAACATTTTACAGCTTAGTGTGAACTTGTTACACAAAAAAAAGATCCGACCCGTGCAGATCTGTTCAGGCGGGTTACAATTTAAAACATTGTTACTCAAGTTTCCTTTTCTAAATTATTTGTGTTAGTTTCAATTTCTAATAAAAAAAGCAGATCACAAAAATATTCTTGTTTACTCAACTTGGGCAAACGCTGTTCGAAGCATATGTTTTCTAGAACACATGTGTCAGCAGTATATTGCAGACAAACAAGTGACGTCAATAACACCTGTCGCTGTTACTAACAGTACAAAATGAACCACGTGTATGGTTTCTTAAACCATTAAAAATTTTGAATTATAATTTTAACAGTGGAAAATTCCAGCACAACAAATAATTGAAATTTTATAATATTCGTGCTTTTATGCACTAAACAAAATAGCGTGTTTCTAATTTGAAACACGAAAAATTACTTAAAGCTATCTACAAACCAAAACTGCGTTTTGTAGCTGTGAAGAGGTGTTGTAATATCAAACGTAATCACCATATATCCGTCAGCTGCTGCAATATGTTGAACCCCGCTGCCTTACCAAATAACATCTTTACGTTTTGTAATAAAAAGGTCTTCTATAAATTAGTCAAATTTTCCATCATCTAAGTTGCTTTTTACAGGTTGTAATACAAAGTGGTTTTAACATCAGTAGTTGGATTAGTTGTTTTCAAAGTAGCATTTTAGTGTGGTTTTTGCGCTAAATAAAATATCTCAATTAAACAATTAAATAACGTTCGTAGGATACCAACCGCTATTTAAAGATGGGTCTCGACTGCTTAAAATGTAACCGCAAATTGGCGGCCTGCCTCCTATCGTACATTTTGACTCTACTATCTCGCATGGCCGACTGGTTAACACGCTCGCTCGGACGAACGGCCTGTCCCAGGAGAAGGCTTTCAACCAAAACGTGCTTGCGAATAGTTATCGAAGGCACAGATATTTGACTATACATAGAATGCTACATATAGATACAGCTTTAGCGTAATACCAAAGTTGTTAAATGTATTTTACTTATTGTTTTAATAAAAGCGTTTTATAATTTTTGCACTTTTATGGATGGATTTAATAACCAAGAAATAAAATTGTTACAAACTAAACAAGCGTTCGTTAAATATAATTTCTAAGAAATTCTATACGTGAACAACATGGAAAATACGATTTCAAACGGACAGTAGATTCATAGAAGGTCTGACAGATAAGTAAACAAGTTCGAAGAAAAAACAGTTGGTTTGAAAGCAAGTTGAGACGGAATACCATTAGCATAAGACAGACAAGTATCACATATAAGAGACATTGGATAAAACACTCGTTTAAAGTGCGCGACAAATTTAGAGGTCAACAACAATATCGATTTTATGTTGCTGGAGTGGAATTGTAAAAGAGACAACGAATATTAGGTAGACGAGGGTAAGGTAGTTGAAGACTAGACATAAGAATGGGAGAAATGTTTGTGATTGGCTGATTGCTACGGGGTGAGAGAAAATTTCATAAAGAGCGCGACGGTTGTATTTTGTCAATCAGTGTTTCGGACTAGAGCGACAATGGAATGGGAATTCTAAGTTTTACAAAGTTCGTTACATATAAAATTTTTAGAATCGGTTACGGTAGTGAAGCTTTTCGATTGAAATAGGGTGCAGGAAGTGTGTATCTACAAGTATAAATACACGAGTAGGGCTCTCTTTGACCTCGCTTAGCACTCTTACTTCACTGAGCTCTTATTTGACGGCAACATCCAAGTGTAAAATTTTATAAAACGGTGTTAGTGCAGTCTGTCGAAATTTAATTAAAAGTGTGAAAAGCACGAGTGAGTGCTATTTTGTAAACGGTGCTGTAGCTACAGCCAAAAAACGAACGAAGGATGTTACTAAGATAAGCGTGTCTAGAAATTTTTGGAACGAGGATGCTGGGTGTTTGGTAGATGCGGAAGGTGATTAACTTGGTTTGGACAAGTATATGGGTAGAAACATTGAAGGTGTCTGCAGAGACTTAGATAGCGATTGGAAATGAGTTTGATCTACATATAGCAGAGAGGTGTATGGAAGCAACGACGAGGTTTTGTTGCACAACATCTTCAGAGATGACGGTGGAAAAAGCTTTCTCCAGGTAACGAAATTAATTTCTATTCTTATTGCTTGAACATTTTATGCTGTTATTTTGTGCTAGAGTGATTTGACACATTGGGTGTGTATTTTATGAACATAAAAGTTAATTTGAGGGGTATATGAAACGGACAATTTGTATTTATTATTTAAAGGTGTAAATAAATGACATAAAAATTTGATGTAAAGAGTAAACGGGTCTTTAGGGTTGATAAAAACCAAGATGCGATTTATTTATGCATTTAGAGTAACTGGGATTATACTGAGCTTACGATAGACCAGAGTAAATTTCAATTTAGGGTTTCAAGACAGGCCCATTTACTTATATAAAACAAAAACTGTTGAAATAAATTAAAGTCATGAGATTTAAAAGGAATTGTAATATTTTATAAAGCTGTATATCCGAATTTGTAAATATTGAGCTGGAGATTTAAAAATTGTGATTTGTATGAATAAAAGGTTGTATATTTTGTTGAATTATTTGAATGGTAATTTTATTTGGTAGCTTAAGTGGGAAAGAGTAAACGTAGAATGCTAAGTATCGCTGAAGAAGCAGATTTTAGAGCTAGCCGTGGTATGAAGAAATAGAAGGAGGCGTTCCAGAGATATTGGAATATATTTGTTTATCTTCAGGAAAAGATTTTATGACAGCCCAAGTATTGGGACTCGAAGGTAATCCAGACAGTATTCACAGCAATGTATATATATATATATATATATATATATATATATATATATATTATACTGTCAAGGGGGTGGGCTTATAAAATGTTTAAATAGGGCTTCGAAACGACTTTGCTAGAATGGGGGTATATTTGGTTTTGTTTGAGTATTTTCTTTCAGGTATTTTTGGTTTATAAATTAACAACAACTATTCCACGTTTATAAATTTATAAAGCTTTTGAAACTGCATTGCATTCAACAACATATACCGGCCATAGACCAGGCTAAGCTAGTTATAAGTTTGCATTGTATACGTATTTTAATTGTTATGGTTGCACGTATATGAAATTTAATTTGGAGTTAGCGTTTTCAGAACCATTTGAATGTAAAAACAAATATCAAAATTGCTTGGTATACTGCACACTTTTAAAATTTTAAGGAGTTAAGTGATACTCCCGTAAAATTTATAAATCAATTTCAGTTTGAATATGTTTTAACAATTAAAGATTGGTTATGTAATGACAGGACGTTTACCGAATAAGACATAAATGTCTGTTGCGTACAATTTAAAAGCTGAACCATCAAAGTTTGTTAGCTATTTTCAATATTGTAAAAGTTCAATATACATAAATCACTGGATTACAAACCATCTAGAAAATGAATGTATCTAGAGAAAACAACTGTATTATTAATCAATTATTAATAATTATAAATTACATAGTGTGCGTAGAGATAGTTGTCATGGCAACGAAAAAAGAAGACGGTTTTATTTTATAATGGACTTCAAATTTATATTACTGAAAAATAGACGTGTTTTTGTACTGTTATGAGTTTTATTACATTTAAAAAGTTACGAGAAAGTTTTGAAAGTCAAGTTGTACCTGGAGATAGCAAATAGTAGCAGTTTTACGGCGAATAAAAGTTAATTAAAAGAGGGAGTGCTGGTCTGTACCGTTATTGTTTGAAGACGAAAGCATAGTGGAATTGGAGTTATCTGAGTATTTGTATAACATAAAATTTGTAGAAATATTAGTAGTTTTATAGTCTGGAGATTACCAGTTGCTCGAGTTACTTATTTATTTACAGGAGGTGCCTGCAGCTGGTCACTTGGCTTCAGGACGGCTGGAAGGCGGCGCTTGTATCTGGATTCCAGGTATTAGTATTTAATATCTACGCAGTGCTTTAATCAAATTTATAAAAGTGGAACTAGTGTTTGGGTATACTTTTGGCATTTAAAATTATTTTGAAAAATCCTTGGATATTTGTTTGGGTGTCTAGTTGAGAGGTGTTTGCTTAGGACGGACCCACCCTAGGTAGATTCCGCCACGTGTTTGACGGCCCTGTAGAATATTTAAGTGCAGCAGCCGTGTAAAATATTTAAAGGTAAATTGTGTGGCATAACTCAACAAGGCTCTAAAATAAGACAAGGAGTGACAGATAGATATATTACGCCTATCACTAATAAGGTAGGATCACAGTATATATATAACAATATATATATTTATATATATATATATAAAAGACAAGTTATTTGCAGTCTGCAATAAGAAATTGTATATAAAATAAGATGTATCTGTAAACAAACTCTAATGAAAATAACCGCCATGGTTTTATTTACTTTTGCCATAGTACAAAGATTCCTTCGAAATTACATCAATATAATAACTTCGATTACTTCATAGGGTTGAAAACTAATCTGCTCTGATGAGGCTTAACAAAGCCGAAGCCGTCGGTTAGTGGATGTTTCCTCCCTGTGAAGTAATAAAGCTAATGTTTTGTTAATGGCTATATAACTACTAGCCCAATTTGTATTTGTCAATAACTCTTATTATTTTTATAAGAGTTTGTTTACAGATATATCTTATATATATATATATATATATATATATATATATATATATATATATATAATTAAAATGTATAAATAAACACCCACTTTACGAAAAATTAAAAGAGGGTTTATAACTATACAAATCAAGCTAATGTTTGCATAGCCATAAATAAAAGATTTTGATTGCTTTATAAAGGGAATAAACATTCATCGAATAGTTTCGGTCTCTCTGGACATCATCAAGATGAAGTGGTTTAAAACCCTTCTGGAAGATGGCAAAAGTAAAATAGGAACGCCATCAGATGATCACCACTAGTACTAGACTAGTAAGAGTACACAATTTAGTTCGAAATTAAATCGATATGACATAGATGGTCATAACAAATACGTTTCACTAGTCAATGAATGTTTATTCTCCTTTATTTATGGCTATGCAAATATTAGCTTGATTTGTATAGATAGAAACTCTCTTTTGATTCTTTGTAAAGTGGGTGTTTATATATACATCTTAATACTATTTTGTTTTAAAACAAATAATTTGCTAAAAGCAATTATTATATAGTTTCATTATATATATATATATATATATATATATATATATATATATATATTATTTAATTCTGCGAGGTTAAGCCCCACAGTTTGGGTGCTATAAGTTCTACGAAGTTTGGCCCCATTTGGGACGTCATTAATTCTACGAAGTTTCCTGCTGAAGATTATTTGGAGACTGCTAAAATAAAAGACTTAACTGCTGCTACTACGGCCCCATGTTGGGCTGAAGATGACCTACCTTCATTAACGCCACAATACTGCCAGATTTTTACAACCATTAAAAACTTATCTCCATCAGTGAACTTCACAACGGCTGCTCTGCATTATGAAAAAAATACTACCCTACTATCCTACCAAAGAAAGCTCGACTACGCAAACTTACCTCGATTTATTTAAACAGAAAAAATTCTACACGAAGAATCTTTATTAATTGTTATTTCACACATCAGTAAAATTACTTACAACCTCGTTTTGAGATACTACCTTTTCTGTCAAATTATTTTCAAAATAATATTTTATCCTTTAATA
Organism: Platerodrilus igneus; assembly: GCA_036346225.1. Lineage (NCBI taxonomy): Eukaryota > Metazoa > Arthropoda > Insecta > Coleoptera > Lycidae > Platerodrilus > Platerodrilus igneus. Next base: position 727,971 of record JARFIW010001025.1, on the reverse strand, counting down.
AACAATTTAAAGTAACAGGGCTTAACCATACATGTTACGTTACCCCTGGTTTTAATATGAGCTCGTAGTAAGACTTTTAAATACTCGTGCTAAATTTGGCACTGCAAATTACCATAAGTCCCTCTTACTTTGCACACAATCAAATATTACAAAAATCACTTTATGAATATAAATTCCTACATCAAATAGTTAAATAATAAATCATAAATATTCAATAATTAACTCTTTAGTCCATAGAGTTTATAAAAATATACCCATAAGGTACAAAATTGTCGTACACACCGAATAACCACAAAAATAAACAATGTTTCTCAAAAATCTGTTACCTGGAATACACCATCACACATGAAACTGCAATCATACCAACAATGCCTAATGTCCTCACCAATGACTGTACGTACTCTAACCTCACCAAATTGTATAACACCATCCGTGATGGCAATCAGCTGCTCAAATCTCTCGACTTTCAAGTGACGGTACATCCAACTCTCCCAATTCCACTACTGCTCCATTTGCCATAGGTAAAACACCAAATCGATCCATCAATACTCTCTACTCCATTAGTGTGCAAATTAGCACCAACCGCCAAAATATAAAGCCATCTTTACTTGCAGTACTCAAATATGCTACGCATTTGTCAAAATGTATTTCATCAAATTTTTGGACTGCTAGTAAAACATTACACCAACTTGTGTTTGATATTATCAACTTTAATTCAAATATGAAAATTAGTGGACGCGTCGATGACCAGCAAAAGAGAGCTCTATCACCACATACTCGTGGTTATATAGCCAAATCTACCTCTCTTAACTTGAAATTTCTTGTAAATACATACCTTCTTGGTAATTTTGGAAACGGTTACGACCCTTCCACAAACAAAATTTTTAACTGCCACTAAATTTCAACAATACACAAGCTAACTTTCAACAATTCACCTTAAATTTCGTATCCACGAACCAACCGCAATCGAAATCCTAGAATTTCGAACAATACAAACAACAATTTACCACGAAAAGACACTTTAGCTTTGCAACGGATTTTTATTTCGCCGAATCCTAGCCCCTACTAAAATAAGTTCCTTGGTTACTACACGCCCATTACGATACACTTATTAAAGTCGTCTCACTCTAACCTACATACGAAAATTTTCTTTTTCTTACTTCGTACCCACTCCATATTTCATATTCCTACCACGAGTTATCTCTATCCCAATCTACCATGTATTCTACATCCTCTATCCTTTTTTACACAATGTTTGCATGTTCGGTTATACCCAAAATAGCATTTACCTTCTCTAAACAATCTTAAAACTATCGCCTGTTTCCCATCTATATATGAAATCCAATAATCCTCCTCTGTTCCTCATATGCAAGTTTCATCTGTTTTTGATGAAATCGACCCCTTTAAATGATATGCAAAATACGTTCATCTTATTTTTCTAAATACACAATCTATTAATCGGCACGGAGGAGATCCGGCTCACCTGCCTATTTTCATAGCCAAAAGTTATATTTAAAAAAGAAGTATGTCTAATGAGTCTTAAATTAATACAACGTAAAAAAGGATTAATGGCAAGTGACTCAAATTTAGCCGCGAGGGCATTCTGTCGACGCGCTTCGCCCTAATTGGGGCTCATCAGGACAGGAGTAGCAAAGTTGTAATATTCAATACACACACATTATGGGAAGTACAGCATCACCTGGCTCACAATTTCTGTCTTCGTGTCGTTTCACATGACATCTCAGGTTTACGTCACTTCGCTATTCTAGAGTAAAATTAATTCAGGTACTTAACGTCAATTCAGGACCTAACAAACTATATTGCATAATCAACGTGAAGAAATTAAGCACGGCGGTTCACCATTCTTATGAAAAACTTATACTTTTTTTTGAACTTTTACAACTTTTATATGTTCTCTGACTCGGTAATTATAACTGTAAAAGAAATATATGAGCATTAAATTTTTTTATAAAGAATCCATCCCTTTTTTCTACAGTTTTTGTTCATTACTTTGTACAAACCGATCCTAGAGCAACTATGACTGCAGAAGAATCCTTCTCCATAATGTGCTCAACCGAAAAATAAAACTGGGTGTTTATATGTGCATCAGCATCCTATATTTTAAGACGCCAGAAAAATTTAATTAAATAAAAATAAATAAAAAAGCGTTTAATTTCTTATAAGAAATTTGTTCGGTCTCTTTGTCGCACGTTGTCGTGTTTAATTTTAAGTCGTAAATTTGTAGTTGTAAATCTAATAGTAAAACTGTCATCCCTTGTTCCCTTATATCCTGTCGTATAAATTCCTTGTGCATGTGTAAATAAGTTGGACTAAGAGTAGTGAACAAACACTCTTTCAGGGATATCGAAGCAGAACAGTCGGTTTTTCGTTCGGTAACGTGAGTTTGTCAATGCCGCGGACTTTATCGATAATCCCCTAAAAAATACAGTGCAAGTGCAAAGTAACACGGACTAAATCTCACATACAGTTCACTTAGTTGAAGAAATAGGAACTGCAGCTTAGAACAACAAAAACCCGCGGAGGTAAGTCGATGTACAAAGTTATAAGACCCCCCCCCCCCCACTGAACAAAATTTATACTTTTTAACTTTTATCATTATTTTGTGTTTTCATGTCCTGTCAGGGAAACATAACAATAAAACAATTTTATCCAAAGCTGCGAAAATACCTAAATTGGCATAGTGTAATAAGTTACTACATTGACCGGGAAGTGAGTTTTTCATTACCTGGAAATTTTTTATTTTGCCGAACGCTTACTATTCCAGGTAAGGTAAGTATCTGTAACGTGTGTGACAGCACTCACACACGGGACCTACATTTTATCTCTCATCCGAACGAGGACGCATTTTTGTGAAAAATGCTCGCCTAGTAGTAGTAGTAAATTAGGGAGATGGAAATAATTCAGCAAATAGCTCTTTTGGCCCTTTTTGCTAACCCCTATGACCATCTCTCAATCTTTATTATTATTTTAGCCCTATTCTGCTCTCCCGTTACAAAACTGCCCGCATGTGTGGCTAGGGAAAGAGATCAACTGCTCTTGTGTCAAGTTGCACGAGTCCAGGACCCAGTGTCCTAACCGCATATAACTCTCGCACTCCCTTATATAGTACAGTGTCCTCCTGATCTTCACACGTTGGGCACCTAAACTCTGATTTGATACTCAGCAGGGCCAGGTGTCTTCGTAACCTTCAATGGCAAATGGGGATTACCGCCAACTCGTTAAGTGTTTTCCAGTCTTCGTTTAATAGCCACACCGTCCTTGACTCGTCCAGCCCGACTAGAATTGTCTTTGACTGTTTACAGTCCCTCCTCTTTCCATTCCTCTTTCCATCTCTTCTACATCCACAACTTTAATTTAGACGCCATCGATTTCTTGGTTTAGACTTTGCACGGTTCAGGCTGTAACTAACGGGTTTCTACACCTTGCTAATCTAATCTATCAGTTTCCTTGTTTCTTCCACACCATGATGACTGGCATTCAGAATAGCTGAACTTCTTTCTGGCTGGCTAATTCCTCCAATTCGTCTCCGTGTATCCAAATCATTTGGCATCAGGTCCTGGGAGAGAAGATCGCTTGGCGTGCTCCTTGACTATCTGAACAGATTATAATCCTCCGCTCTACTACCTCTCTTATTTTCTAGCTTTCAGTCACTATTAATATTGCATATACTTTTGCCTAGAAAATAGTTATAACGGCCTAAAAGAAAGCTCCAATTAATCCCACTACTCTCCAGAAAGTCCAGCATCTCCTATTCGTGACCCATCAGTATAACATACCACTGAGTCATAAATGTAACCCCATTTTGTTCCCATTTTCCCTCAAATCGTTTGTGAGAGTGAATTGCAACTGTTACCTTAATTTAACCTTGCTTTCTTTACTTTGATAGCGGAAATAGAAAGTTCTCTTTTCGCTATAACATGTCTCCCCCTGCATTGCCACCCACCCGTATATCAAAGTCTGAGATAAGTTGTCAGAGCTTCCCTTTTGATTCAAACGGTGAGATCTGGGAGCTTTAGTAAAACTTATAGAGCTTTAGTAGGTGTTGTCCTTATTGTTTCCGGGATTTCCAGATTGGCTAGCCTTGTGATTCTGGACAGCCTGTGAAATTCGACAAGTTACGTACAAGGTCACCATACGATAAACTCAGTCATTCCTAACGTAGATAAGAGCGATTACACCTAGACCATCTCTTTCAGGCCAATAAATATGACATCCTTTCCGTTGAAGAGGTGTTGATAAGACATACACTTTAGCAAAATCAACACGCTTACCTGCGTGGTAGGTCGACAGCCTTGGTCCTACATACGGTGGTACAGACGTTGGAAAATGTTCTTCGTGTTATGAAGTAGCTTTAATAACATTCATTGACATATAGGCGCGAGCAGATACAATTTACAGCGCCCTTTATACCAGAGGTACCCCGAGGGTTGTGGTATGCTTGGCACGGTTAGCGCTAAGGCACAGAAGGGTAGAGGCAAATCCAGGTGGTGTCCAAGAAAGGACGGAATTTGCAGATGGCTGCCCACAGGGAAGCTGCCTGTCGCCCCACTTCTGGTGCCATGTAGTGAACTAAGTTTTGGAACATCTTACGACGGAAGATTTTTATGCGCAGGCTTACGCAGACGAGTTTGTCCTGGTATCTGGTAGGTTTGTGAGCATAGCCTGCACACAATTGCATGTGGCATGCTTTTAAATAGAAAAGTGGTGCGAGGAAGCAGGTCTCTTGGTATAACCCCAAAAGATAGAGATGCTGCTCTTTAGTAGAAGAAAGAACATTAGAAGACTCAAGGCTGCTCTCCTGTATGGTGAACCACTAATTCTTAAAAGACAGACTAAGTTCCTAGATGTGATGCTTGACAATAGGTTAAATTGGAGGAAATACGTGGAAAAGGCAATAGAGAGTGGCTATACCCTTCTCTAATGCTTTTTCCACGTGTTTCCGCCAATTTAACCTATTATCAAGGATCACATCTAGAAACTTGGCCTCTATTTTAAGAATCAGTAATTTACCATACAGGGCGTCGCCATGGATCAATGTAGTAAGCGTAAGACTACGGATCCCAAGATCCCGGGTTCATATCCCGACACGGCCGACTGCTTGAAAAATGGCAGGTGAGCATTTTTCACAAATATTACGCCCTCGTTCGGATGAGAGGTTAAATGGAGGTTCCGTGTGTGTGTTGTCACGCACGTTAAAGATCCCTACCTTGCCTGGAACGGCAAGGGTTCGGCAAAATTCTAAATTTCCAGGCAACAAAAAACTCGCCTCCTGGCCAATGTAGTACCTTCGGGTGGAGCATTGGAAATCTAAATGAACGGTTTACCATACAGGAGAGCAGCCCTAAATCCTTTAATGTTCTTTCTTCTAGTGAAGAGCAGTATCTCTATCTTTTGGGGTTTTACCAAGAGACCTGCTTTCTCGCACCACTTTTCTATTAAAAAGCATGCCACTTGCAATTGTTTGCAGACTACGCTCACAAACCTGCCAGATACCAGGACAAACTCGTCTGAGTAGGCCTGCGCAATAAAAACTTTCCGTGGTAAGATGTTCCAAAAGTTAGTTTACTACATGGCACCAGAAGTGGGGCGACAGGTAGCTTTCCCGTGGGCAGCCATCTGCAACTTCCGCCCGTACTTGGACACCACCTGGATTTGCCTCTACCTATCTGTACCTTGGCGCTAACCGTGCCAAGCATACCACAACCCTCGGGGTACCTCTGGTATAAAGGGCGCTGTAAATTGTATCTGTTCGAGTCTATATGTCAGTCAATGCTACTAAAGCTACTTCATAACATGAAGGACATTTTCCAACGTATGTACCACCGTATGTAGGACCAAGGCTGTCAACGTACCACGCAGGTAAGCGTGTTGATTTTGGTAAAGTGTATGTCTTATCAACACCTCTTCAACAGAAAGGATGTCACATTTATTGGCCTAAAAGAGATGGTCTAGGTGTAATCGCTCTTATCTACCTTAGGAGTGACTTCCATTTCCGCAAAGATAGAACATAGCCCAATACCATGCTGGCGCTAAAGATTCTTGTTATTTGTGGCAGCATCAAATCTAAGTCCTTCTGGATTAAAATTAGAAATATTCCATCTGATCCTGGCGATTTGAAGTGTTGAAACTGCTTCGACGCCCTTGAAATGGGCCCTATGTAAATATTCTTCGTGTCAGTTGCTAATGCTGTTCCGTTTCTAGCAGCTAGCAGCTCTGTACCTCATTTATTTCATTTTCTTTGGGGAAGTGGGCGCTTAAGAAGAACTGTAGGATTTCCGTCCCAGTATTTATCCACTTCCCGTTTTCTTTTTTTAATGATTCTAACAGTTGCATTCTTTCACAGCTGAGGATTTTTATCAGTCTGTCGATTTTCGACATGGAGCTTAGCTCTTTGCAGCTATTGCCAACTTGCCCTCTTGCTATGACAATTTCATTTTGAATTCCCATTAACTACGATATACCTATCACGATCGTTCTAAGCTTTGCATTTGACGTCGCGGTATAGGGTTTTCTTGAGTTCACTTAAGAGATGGTCGAAAAACTTCTTCCAACACGAAACTCAACCTGAGCAGACATGCAACCTTATAAGAAGAGTCGATTATCCAGCTCATATCCTCTACTACTTTATCAAAATCCTCTATTGTTAGGATCGGTCGTATGTTTTCCATGGGATCTTGCCGGCATTGCCGCCGGGCTTCTAGGAAAACACCCAATCCGTACTACTTAGATTCCTTTGGATGGTTGTTCGCTTATCAAAAACCATCTCCCATGTTATCATTTTATGATCTGATGTAGAGATGTCTGTCGCGACCTTTCATCCTAACATTCTCCCCGGTAACTCTCTAGAGATCATTGTTATATCAATTACCTCATGTCGGATTTTATTGACAAACTTTGGTTCTGTCATCCTATCTACTACCTCGAGGCCTGTAGTTGCTAGATATTTTAGAAAGGCTTTCGAACATATACTAACGTTGGAACTGCCCTACATAGTGTGCTGAGCGTTGCCATCGCACTCCATCACTGTTGCCAGACCCCCTTCCGTCGTGCATGCACTTAATCAATAGAAGTCTCCGTAGGGTGAAAGGCATGTTCCTATTATCATTAGGGAAATAAACAGTACTTACAACTAAGGATTGTTTAATACCACTTACCTTGTACTCCATAATCCCTGCTGTAATGTCCCTGGTTTCAATCTGAAGCAAAGCTCCCAGATTTAATTCCTCGGATGCCACGATGCAGGGTCTGGGGCTGTGCTCTACGTTGCTTGAGAGAAGATCAAACCCAGCAACGTTTAAACCTCTTATTTTATATCCAAAAATATATGGTTCCTGTATTAGTGACATCAATCCCTTCTTCTCAGCCAGGACAACACTCATATACGTGACCTACATTTTACATCCCATTCGAACAAGGTTGTATTTTTGTAAAAAATGCTCATATAACATGGGTTACGTGGGTTACATATTCCTTAAATTAGGATATATATTGCTATGATAAGAGGATAGTTTAAGGGTAGATTAAGTCATAGGGGTCGTAAGGTAGATATAAATAATTTTAACTTTAAGAAAACCAAATAATCTATTATAGTAATAAATCGACTACTTTAGAAAAAGTCAATTGCGAGCACACTGTATATATATATATATATATATATATATATATATATAAAGACAAGTTATTTGCAGTCCGCAATAAGAAATTGTATAGAACAATATATAAAATAAGATGTATCTGTAAACAAACTCTATGAAAGTAATAGAGTCTATTGACGAATACAAATCGGGCTGGTAGTTATATAGCCATTAACAAAACATTAGCTTATTACTTCATAGGGGAGGAAACATCCACTGACCGACGGTTTCGGCTTTATTAAGCCTCCTCAGAGTATTGTATTCGTCAATAGACTCTATTATTTTCATAGAGTTTGTTTACAGATACATCTTATTTTATATATATATATATATATATATATATATATATATATATAGTTTATTTGATTTAATGCATAAGAAAGAAGCTCATTTTACAATAATTTGATACCATTTAGCTAAAATAATAATGTGTACGTCGTGTAATATGTTTTAAGATAAGGTTTTAAACGCAACTAATTGCATCAATATAAATACATTATGGGGAAGGATAGATAAACTGGCAATCTGGAAATTTAATAATTTCGTTGAAAATATCAACGCATGTATAATAAAACGCATTCTAATACCTCATTAAATACGTGACTAGAAATAGTACATTTGTTTAGAAAACCAACATATTTTAATAACAAATAAATACCAGACGGTTAATTGTACGATAGGTTTTGGACTTTTAAATGACAAATAAAAATACGTGACAAAATTGCAATGTATATTTAGAAATTCTAAGAAGATGCTATGATATATTGAATGTAGACGTGAAAAATAAAACGAAAGTACAACAATTGAAACCAGGGAATTTAAAAATCCCAAGGATTACAGAGATAGGCGGAGATTATCAATAAATGCGCGAAGCGCACCAATTAAAGCATTGATAGGAGGGCTTATAAATACAATGGGGAATGAATAAACATTTAGTTCATCTATAACAAGGCAAGAATCATGCCAGTATGCAGTAGAAATTTACGTGACAGTATTAATTAGTAAAAATTTTATGTTTTAGTATAAGTAAAAATTTGAAAGTGCCAAATTTGTGCAACGAATAATAGCCGATCTACACATAGACGTAAGTTAAACTATTAAATAAAATTTATTCTAATATTTTACAATTCAGGGCTCTAAATCAATGTCCTGATACTGATCTAAATCAATATTTTGAAACTACTCTAAATCAATATCTTGAAACTGCTGTAAAGCAATGTCCTGATACTGATCTAAATTAATATCTTAAAACTGCTCTAAATCAATGTCCTGATACTGATCTAAATTAATATCCTGATACTGCTCTAAATTAATATCTTGAAACTACTCTAAATCAATATCTTGAAACTGCTGTAAATCAATGTCCTGATACTGATCTAAATCAATATCCTGATACTGCTCTAAATCAATATCTTGAAACTGCTCTAAATCATTATCCTGATACTGAGCTAAATCAATATCGTCCCACATCTAAATTAAATATCTGAATATATTTCTAAAATTACCTCTAAAAAGAAAATATTAAAATACGTCTGAAAATACGACGAATTAAACAAAAGTAAGGACACTTATGGAATCCCAGGGAAACTACAAGCAAAAAGTAGAACAAGTGTAGCAAGGGATGCTGAACACAGATACTCCGAGGCAATTCCAGTGACAAGGAAAGAAAAGCGCACGTTAGCGATCTTAAATATTTTATTAGTTAACGACTTTCAATTTTAATATTTGCTAAATATTGTATGTCTGTAAGAGTCAACAAAAAGGTCATTTGAGAATTTGAAAACAGGGAAATCATCTTAGAACGTTCGAAGGTACTTAAAAGTAATTAAAAAAGATACTTTTGCTGACTTTCAGGAAATCATAAATTTGGTAAATGTTAATGTTCTATTCAGAGACTAAATTTATATAAAATTGCACATATTATTATCAATCATTATATATATTGTGTAATCTTTGGATTGCTTCATTTAAATTATTTTAACACATAGAAAGGGGAATTTTATAGCAATATTAATTAAGTACCAATCGTGAAGTAGGGCTTGTTGTGTTTTTGAGCTAGCCAAGGCAGAACAAATTATAGAAAATTTAAAGGGGATATCACAGCAATAATAATGACACCCAACGTAAGGGCGATATCACAGCAATAATATTAATTACGACCGAATTGTGGGGCTTGTAAAGGGGATATCACAGCAATATATAATTAAACAGAATTATTAAAACTTAAGTTAGATTGTTACATTGTATAAAATGAAGGACATATAATAAAATGTTAATAAAAGTTCACAAACCAGACAATGAGAACGGAAACAGAATTGTATTCCAGACGCAACATGATACTTCAGGTGCAGGTCACGATAGGTTATAAAACAGCAATTATTAGAATTAAGATTACTAAGAAGTAATACATTGTATTGTATAAAGAAATAAGCAGACATGAGCTCTGCAGTTCTCAAAAGCAATGTGAGGGGCTGGGATAGTATAAATACCCTCGAGAGCCCAAGATGGCCAGTCAGTCTAGTGCTTCACAACTTTAACTTTGTTGGTAGTTCAGCTACTCACTGTAATTTTAGTTTATTTAATTAAAGTGTATTTTAACTTAGAATTATTTCGATCTCCACACGTTATTGCATACAACGTACTTGTAAATTAAAATTAATTGTAATTTCTGTATAAAATTAATTTTAAATGAAGAGTTTTTTGGAGATGCTTTTTTAAAAAGCCGCTCCAAGAGGCCCAAAACTTATTTTGTGTCGGGAATCAAACCTGGGATCCTAAGATTAGTAGCACCTAGGGAGACTGCGAAGTGGTTCTAGCCAATATCCCAAACGCATCTAGTTAACGATTCGGGCTATTTGTTGTTGTTTACACGTTCCTTCTTCTATCCTTGAGCTCGTAAATAAAAAATTTTTGGAAACCGCCACGTAAAAGCTTTAAAACAGTTGCTGTGTTCTTTTTTGGCAAAATTCACTTGAAAAAAATAAACTCTGACTAACTTGAAGTGGAAGAGGTTAGAAATTATTGATGTTATCGCCAAAGGGTAAGAAATGCATTGTCAAATGCTAATAACTTTCGCTCCGAAAGTGCATGCTTTTTATGACAAGCAAGTGGGTTATGAAATCGAGAAATTTTACATCTTAACCAAAAAAAAGATCGATTCTGCAAAGCTGAATTTTTATACGCTCTTTTATGGAGTTACTTTTTATACTGAAGAAAAAAGCAGCCAGTGGCGTAGCTAAATTGTAATATTTCAGAATGAATAAAAACAAAAAATATATTGTTATGTAGAGCGATAATTAAACAGCAAATTGCAAATTCGACTTCAAATGATGACCCTTGCTTATGTCGCAATAACGATATGGGAGGAGCACACGCCACTGACTGTCCGGTACACTCGCCACGTGCGGCCTGTACGTGAAGTGTGCACACAAACTTAATGAGGGGTTTTATGTGCATTACTCTTGCCTTACTGACTTTGACATTCGCTACGCTATATTCATGAAGAGATTTATTAAAATGAGTTATAAGGGAAGAGAAAGCAATTTAAAAAATAACCAGAAATGCAAGCCTTATTAAAAGTGAGCAAATGAGTTGAAACAAATTTTAAACAAACTCTTGAGTATGATCGTTAAAGCTAACTTGAGCTATTCGTTTCTTTTGCTGTCTGCGTTTGAAACCGAGAAAATCGTTGCAGATTCAAATCATACCTGTGTCCAATATATGAAAAGCACAAGTTTTGATTAAGGGAGTTTTTGATAGAGCTGTCATCAACTCTTAAAGCTCGAACCTTCTCAATTCAAAGAGTTTCTTATATTTCTGTACCTCACAACCAGACGAGCATAAGTCACATCATGCAACTTTTCAGGAGAGCATAAAACTGAAAAGAAGAACATGTTGCCTGGCTACAAAGCTTCAGTTTTGTATTAACGTGTAAAAATTGCTTGCTAACATTAAAAATATATATGGTCTACACATTGTTTGTTAATTTGTAACTAATTTTTTATAGCTAATGATATTTTATAACAATTAAACACCACTGGACTTCCGCTACCTTGGCTCCTCATCAAAAACCAGTTTTAGGACTGATAATAGCCCTTTAAAGAAGTGTTTCTGGTAAACCACACGAGCAGTCATACTAACAATGTATTTAGTACTACCAAAACCATACAGAAAGTACAAACATATTATACAGATTGAGTATTGTTATATTGTAATTGTAAATGACATAAGGGTACAGATTAAACGAAAACGTTACTTTAGAGAATGTTACGTTACATTTCGTAGTTTGAATATTCTCTGACTTTTATACTCGATGCCATGTTTTACAAATGTTTCTTTTCATGTGTGGAAAACTGCTTAATTATACGAGCCTCTATTCGGTATTTATTGTAGTTAAATAATCTAGTTTAATCGTAATTATATAGAGCACCAATGTTATCTTTGAATGCTAGAAACATGCTCAAAAGTTATTGCAATTCTATAATGGGTTTTCCGTGATTACTTTTTAAAGAAAAATTTTATAATACTTTCATGGAATTAGTTTACGTTACTGCGAGTGTTGGCTTGCATGATTCCTTTTCTGATAAATATTATAAACCTAACTAGACCCTTACAAAATCTTATGGCGAAAACGTACATTATTTTTATGTGACTGATAGGCATTTGAAGAGTGATGTTTCTTTAATAGAAATTTTTATGTTTGCAGCCCAGATGATAGCCACCATTTTTAGATTTTTCGAAGCAATGCTTACTTGGCCTTAACACAAAAATCTCGTGTTGTCGTTACAACACATTCTTTCTTGTTGCCGTTGTACGCGGGTTAAGTTATAACGAAATAAGCGCATTGCAGTTACCAATAACCCTTAACATTGTTCTTTATTTAATGCTGCTATTATTAGTATAAGGATATTTGTGTAGGTTTTGTGAGATATTGCTTTTATATTGATGAATAATTGAATAAATTGATTTTAAAATTATACATAGACTTGATAATTATTCATCAGCTGTGGTACTTGATTAGTTATTGGTGCAGATGTGTTGATTACGCATAAAACATATTCTGTAAATATTTGTTTTGTTTCTTTGGCTTAATAGGCTTAATAATAGTAGGAGCGAGCTCGCCATAGTTAACGTAGTAAGTAAGTAGACATGACAAGAAGGTCATGTCTATATTTATGTTTGTGCGTGATATTTTGTTATTAAAATGTGATTACGGGGTATAAATATGAACGAACATGCTAGAATAAACTCCATAAGTATTCTGTTTATTTTTATGTATTATTAGTTGAGCGTAGTATTTTATTATACGTATTGGACAAACTAATGGTCTTCCCGTATGTGTATGTTGTATATCCACTAATAATTTTTTGTGTGCTCTTTTTTTTAGCCGCTTCTTCCGTATAACTTGAATAAAGACCACTACACCTGCTTCCACGTTCCCAATGTTCCAATCGAAAGTACTACATTGGATTTAAACGCAAATAACTACGTGTTTCAAATAAATCTGTCTTCAAAATTAGTTAATCGTTAAATATAATTTATAAACTAAACTTAAGGTTTAAATAATGTTACCCATAGTGTTGACTTTGGAGTATGTCCGATCAACAAGATACTAGCAAAAAGTAAAGAAGGGAATCCTTAATACCGGATAACAGCTGCCGCCTCTGCTTACCGGTGCAACTTGCAGAATCCACTTAAAACTATCTAAATCTAGCAAAATTAATATTTACTTATGGATTCAAATTTCTAAGCATACGCCAAATTAATCAATAGCGAATTCAGCTATTAGTTTCTACTCTATAAATTTACAATATCGTGCGCCCTAGGCTATGTAATTTATTCTAACTTCAGCCTAAATTCGTCCCTAACGTTCACTATCGTTTCCTAACTGACTTATTCAAATTTCAATCTTCCTCTATCTAGATAGTACGACCAAAAACAGGCAAACTCCAAACAAAACAAATAAAGCGAGAGAATAATAAAATATACAAAAGTACAATACATGTATAAAATGTAAATATATAAATATCTAAATAGAGTACTAAGCGTATAAGCATGTAATAATGCATAGAGCCAAGAAGCATTCCTTAAATAATTAAGCGCACTCGCATCAGCATTACGTCGATTAACGCCATCACACTATACCGTACTCGTTCAAAATTAATTGCAAAATTTACATACAATACAAATCATTGTTTACGCGAGTACAGCTGCCACAATATTTAAAAATACTTCAAAAATAAATTTCTCCATTATCCGAAAATCTAATCGTCTTCCTACACTTAATTACATATTACTGCTAAGGTGTGATGGGTATGCACTATCAAAATCCTTGTGGTTAGGCACTATGGAGGAGGGATCATAATCCCTAACACTTTTAAGTCCTGGAAAGATGCGCGGTTTCACCCTAATTTAATTTAATTGTTTGTTTAGCCCCTCCGCCTATTTTCGACTATGTTAGCGTTGCATTTTCTTCCTTTTTCTTTTTTGTTATTGTAATTCCGGCGAGCATTCCGCTCTTGATTTTGTGTTTTTTTTCGTAGCACACTCGTTTTACGTGTAACAAGAGGTCGAATTATCTTCTACATTTTATTTTCAAATGCTTCACCTGAAGCTACTACATTAGCCAAGAAGCCAGACTTTTTTACCTGAAAATTTTAAAGTTAGTCAAATCCTTGTTGTTTCAAGCTAGGTAGGAAATTCTTTAACGTGCGTGACGACACTCATACACGGGACTACATTTTACCTTTCATCCAAACCAGGTCGTAATTTTGTGAAAAATGATCGCCTAACATTTTTCAAGCGATCCGTGTCGGAAATCGAATCCGGGATCTTTGGCTTAGTAGTCACACGCGAACCAACTAAACCACGGAGGTACCTGGTAGAATCATTTTCTGGAAAGTTTCCTTCATTCTCTACATGAGGAAGGTTTTCAAAAAAGGGTTATGCCTTTTTATTATTATGAATTGCCTTTGGGGCAAGAAACGGGTGACGCCACGAGCAGGTTTATTATTTTTGCAAATAAATTTTGCTGTAACATCTTGCAAAACTCAAAGGCAAAACATACTTGTATAGCCATCTATAAAACTACGATGTAGTTTCGGATCAATTTCTGTACTTCCACGCTTAGTAGTGTTGGTGTTTTACAATTTGATGGCGATATTATTTAATTTTGTCATACTACAAGGATTCCTTCGTACTTATGTTACATGGGCCACAATTGAATAGATCACTTAGTTTTATGTATTTTTATGGATGTCCACTATACTAATAAGCTCTCATTTATTTATTTATTTAGCTTATATATTTCTTTTCTTTACAATTTTAACACATTATGATAAATTTTACTGAAGTATTTGATGTCTTTTTTGTTGTTAATAGCATTCAGATTTTAAGTATGTATATCATTTCAAATATCTCTCGTTTGTTCTTATTTATTTGTTTTTTAAATTTTTGTTTTGCTAAAATTGAAATTCTGCTTCCTTTGTGATTCATGTTTAATTAGTGCCGTACAATTTTGTTTGTCATAGATATGACCATTCAGGCATTTATCAAGGTGCCGCATGCTTTGGCCTATATAAACACTCTCACATTCGTCTTGACAAGGAATTTTATAGACAGTATGGAATTTTATCTTTTAATCCAATAAAACATGTTTTAGTTAGATTATGGTTCTAGTGTATAATTGTAATATTATATTTATTTAACGATGCTTGTACATTTTCGGATACTGCTTTTATGTATGGCATTGCCACATATATTTTATCTCGTTTATTATTATTATTAATCTTACTTGTTACATTATTATAATAGAAGTTTATTTGTGTTTTGAATATGCTATTAAACAATTGTGGTGGATAACCATTTTTATTTAATGCATAGCCTTTTTAATTGCTTAAATTCTAAGTTCATGACTAGACAGTTTCACTGTCCTGTCTGCGGGTTTTATTATAATCCCCTTTTTTGGGATATTGGGTGCTGGGAACTATAATTGATTTACCTGCCAGACCAAGTATTTTTGGTATAGCATGCCCTTTTAATGTTGGTTCCACATGGATATAACGTCATATCGAAGAAGTTAATTGTGTTGCCTCTTTGTCCTTCCATTGTAAATTGTAAATTCTTGTG
Organism: Platerodrilus igneus; assembly: GCA_036346225.1. Classification (NCBI taxonomy): domain Eukaryota; kingdom Metazoa; phylum Arthropoda; class Insecta; order Coleoptera; family Lycidae; genus Platerodrilus; species Platerodrilus igneus. The sequence goes on along the minus strand of JARFIW010001025.1, from coordinate 712,189 downwards.
AAACCCATTAAACAGTTCCAACATGTAATCTTTTCTATTGGTGGGGATTCTAAAATTAAAAGAAACCCACACTGTCTTTAAAATTCCTTTGCAAGACTAATGTGAGAGTGTTTATATAGGCCAAAGCATGCAGCACCTTGATAAACACCTTAATGATCATAAATGTGACAAACAAAATTGTACGGCACTAACTAAACACGAATCACAAAAGAAGCACAAGTTCACTTTCAACGAAACAAAATTGAAAAGACTAAGATAAATAAGAAAAAATGAGAGATATTTGAAATATATGCATACTTCAAAATCCAAATACAATTAGCGACAAAACAGATTTCGGACTTCCACTGCCTATCCAGCGATAAAGAAATTGAATATTTGGATAGTCTCTGACAAGTCTACAAAGGTGTGCCGGGACTCCATCTTGTACGAACAACACGTTTTGTCTTAGTTCTAAAGAAAAGCCATCAAAGTATTCGGGTAACAAGGTTTACAGAAAATTAAGGTATATTTCGCCGTTTAAATTAGGAGGTAAGTTGCAAGAACCCAATACATGATTATTAATAATGCCACACCAAACATTAATACGAATTCATGTTGGAAATTACGTTCGGTTATTAAATTGCATATTTTCTAAATCTCACGCATGTTTATTTTTAAAGTTAAAACACCTTTACATGCAAACGTTTCTTCATCTGTTGTTTAAAAACAACGGGTCGGTATTGTGCCGGATACAACAGAAACAAGCGAATGCCAGTTTAGCTGGTAAATCAGTTGGCAGTAGGCAATGCAGAATTGACATAAAGTGAAATGAATACAGTCCCTCTCTATGTAGAATTTTGCAAACGGTGGTAGACTTGCGTACACCAGTTCTTACAGCAAGGTTGTAGTGTAACCGACCTGAAGGCTGACCAAACACCCTCTATGAACGGCACACTGGGCTCCATGATCTAACATCTAGTGGCAGTTGCTCGACGACACCTGCGTTGTGTTGTTATAATGTAACCCAAATTCACACTGAGAGGATGGCGTTGAGGGGGGAAGGTTTGAAATAAAATTACAGTATTTTCCTAACTTTGAAACGTAATATGTCAGTGAAACATTTTTTTTTTGGCAAGCCCCAAGCATGGGTGCCAGTGAACCGAATATTGTTTTATGAGGCACCTGCCCTACGTTTATAACAAGCCAGTCAAGCGAATCTTTCCTACATACAACTGGTCTCACGTTATGAGCAAGTGTAACGAAGTCTTCCGACATAACTAGGGGTCTATTCCTCGGGTAGAGCTATGAGAAATGGGGGGGTAAGTCGAATTCTGATTGTATACTGAATCTAATCTAAAACGAATAGGGCGCCACCATGTCCTGACTTAAATAGGGTACTTGCGTAGTATAATTCTAGGGGCGGACGTGGAAACCCAAAGAAAAAGAAATCGCCTTCGTTGACAGAACCCCATCTTAATTGAATAAAACGGTGCTCCTGAAAGAAATGGTAATAATTAATTTAATAGAAGGGTGGAACACTATTTGTGTGCCACAAATATACCTAAAGAAACATCAAAATAAATAACTCCTATATAAGTTGTCATTAAAATTCTACTCATATGGATGTTAGTTTCTTGTAGTTGGTTTTGACCATCTTTGATCAAAAATAAAAAAAGCTTTAATTTTGAACTACTAATTTACTCAAAAGATTCTCTTTTAAAACAAAATTCAATACTACTAGGTTTCATAAATAATTAAATCAGGTCAAATATTTTAAATAAAGTTTCATCAAAATAATTTCTCGGCAAACATTTTAAAAGTTAGTGTTTACACGTTACAAAGAAAAGCCGACTCTGGCAGATCTGTCGAGAGGGTTACAAAAATAAAGCATATTAAATCACTTTTTCTTAATCTTAATTAATTGTTTCAGTTTTAGTTCTCATAAAGAAAGATTGTAATAATATTCTTATAAGTTCAACTTATGCAAGCATTATTCAAAGCATATGTTATTTGAACACAGGTGTCAGCATTAAACTGCAAGCAAACAAGTGACGTAACAAAACATCTGTCGTTGTTACTAACAGAACAAAATGAACCACGTGTATGGTTTCTCAAATCATTATAAATGCTGAATTATAATTTTAACACTGAAAAGTTCAGTCCAACCAACAATCTAAAATTTATATTATTCGTGCTTTTATGCACTAATCAAAACTAGCGTGTTTCTAAATTTAGAACACGAACAAAATTCTTAAACTTATCTACGAACCAGAACTGTATTAATTGGATGTTAACAAGTGTTGCAAAATCAAACATAATCGCCAAACTTCCATCAGGTTTGTGATAATGTGCTCTTCTACCAATTATTCAATTACTAATTTACCAAAGCCGCTTCTTACGAACTGCTATACAAAGTCGTCTTACATCAGTAGTTGTAATTGTGGTTACTAAAGTTGGTTTTTTGGTGGTGGAATACGCGCTAAACAAAATACCTTAATTAAACAAAGTAAATATTCGTTATAGGATACCAACCGCTATTTTAAAGATGGATCTCTAACCGTCGAAATGTAACAGCAAGTTCGCGGCCTGCCTCCAATTGTACTTGGTCATTTCACGAGCTTGCAGGACCGACTCCTTTATCACCTCGCACGAGCGACGACGTAACCCCCAGCAGAGGCCTTCAAGCATCACGCGCCTGCGAAACGTTTTATACATAGAAAACAATATGTAGATACGACCTTAGCGTATTACTAAACTCGTTGCTTGTACTTTATTAATAATTTGAATAAAAGCGCTTTATGACTTTGCTTTTTATGATTGGATTTAGTAACTGCGAAATAAACTTGTTACAACTTTACATTTAATCAAAAGAGTAACCACTAAATAAATCATTCGCATGAAAACAAAGAAAAATGATAATTAGAGCAAAGAGTGCCGTACTCAACCTGGGCGATTGGGGAAGAGCACGGCAGAGAAAACCCCAAACTACCCTTACACTTCCAACTGCATTTGGCACATCTCGACAAGAACGGGTAACGTACAAATACCCAGGTCACCTACACTAAATTTAACGGGATGTTAACTGTTACCCAGGCATATCTCACTTGACAACTGAAGAAACGTTAGTGTAAACCAGCTAGTCTTTTCTGGTAGGTACTGAGATCGGCGAGGCCAATACTACCCAGCTAAAGTTAAAGAGGGAGGACACCTATGTTCCTCCCCGCACGGACATAAAATGTAAATAATATTCAACAAGGCTCAATCACACGCGCCCACGTACATACATTAACAGTTTCTAGCCCGTGTTACAAAATATTTCACAAAGGCTAGCCAACTTCCTATTATTTGAAAAAAGGTACAACTACAAGCACATTGACAAGACAACATGAATCGCAACAATGAACTTATCGTATAATTGCGCATAAGCAAAAAGGTGCTTATTATTGAATAGACTATCTCCAACATAGTCATAAATACAAACGCGAAAGGCACGTTAAATATTAGCTAATTATATAGGAACATCGGCTAGATAATAGGATATACAAAACCAACAAACGTATAATGACGTTTAAAGCTAGGTATGAGAGATGCAGTGGAATGTGTGGCTAATATGCTGAAATAAAACAATTACACCTAAAATAAAAGTGTCAAATGCATCACAAATATCAACCATTATAAAACATGTAGGCAGCAAAACATATCAAAATTTTATAGCACAAATACAAGCCCAGATTCAAGTTAAATGTTTATATAAAAACACGTTAGTTAAAATATAGGAAATCTAGTAAGGAAACGTTAAAAATTATTCATTATGATTGCATTGGTTAAAACATACTTTTTAAAAATTTAACACATCGTGACATTGCAAATTACAGACAATAAATATACACGACTTTATGGTTAATTCAATTTCTAGCTTAAAACCAAAACAAATATAACATATAAATATAACTGTTTATATTCAAACCTGCTTAATAATTTGATTAAATATATCTAAGAAAATGACATTGGTACCTTTCATATATTCTCGTAAAATCACAGTAAGGGTACATTTATACTATTGATTCGGCAATAAAGGCAATGCAATTAAGTTCGAACTCTGTATTAAAGACTAAACAAACATTAATTCAAATAAATAAATTTTAGTTTTTGGCCGTATATACAAACAACACTCATTTATACATGAACAATTTCAATAAAATTATAAATCGACAGAAATAGTTTATATTACGCCTGATAAGTAAAACAAATGGCAAATTTAGAGACTAAAGCAACAGGTAATCATAAAAATATCCCCTTCAATGCTTAACTAACTAACGGTTTTACACTAAGTACCAATATCACATTGAAAACAAAGCTGGGATTACAAGATGTAATCAGATTACCTTAAATAACAACTACATTATCAATTTATAAAACAATACCTTTAATAAAACCCGCCAAATGGAAGCTTTTTCGACCTGCCACTTTGAAAACTCAAAACAAAGTGCTTTTCAAACCTGTCGACTAGCTGGATTACCCATTCGCATGCGCCCCTAAATTGTGACATCCCAGAATGCGTTCAGAAACCTGCAAGTGGTTACGTAGCTATTCGAACAAATACCTTCAAATATCGAAATGTACACTATAATATTTGTAATGATTATCAACCAATGAGAAAACGACTTAAAAACACTATGGAACACTTTAAGGTGTCTTGTGCTTAATTCAGCGTTTTCAGCTACCCAGATCAAAATTTCTTCTTCTTGATCAGTAGTTTAGGACGAAAAAAAGCTGTTTCTCCCACTTCGTACATAAAGACTATTGTGGATGGATTTTCAAATATCTTCGTGGGCCATTCGTCCATTAAATTTTTTCTGCGCGTATACACATACCATATCCCGCATGTCTTCACTTAGAAAACTCGTTATGCTTGGGCATTTCGTACTTATGAAAAAAATTTCGAAAGGTATGTAAAACACGTAAAATGTCAATAAACACCAGTAAAGTTTGACACTAGCTAAATGTGTACCGTTTGTTGTTGCATCTGATTTAGTCACAACCTACTAAAAAAAATTACTTTTAAAAATTTAAAAAAGTATACCGAATAATTGATACGGAGATATCTGGAAAACTGTCACTTGGGGAGACATTTACAACGTATATCTTTTTGCGTAAAATAGATGAAAAATACGTCATCTTTAACATTTAGGTCATTACACCGTGACACAAAAAAGCTACGTAATTTTAGAGAGATTTAATGTACCGTAAGTGGCGTCTTCTGCAAGTGGCATCCAAACTAAAAACGAATTTGAATTTTTCGCCTCATAAAACTCGCATATGCCTAATCTAATGCCGCTATACGGCCCTATTGATGATTTATTAAGAAAAACTAAATGCAAATTAATCCTTTGACACCCTGTATCTCGGTTATTACGAGAGGCACTATGCATGTATTGAGAATAGAAAGAATTAACAAATGAATTGTATGAAAAATACTTTTATTGCTTTTCAAAATAATCGCCTTTAATCTATACACTTTTGCATGCGATTGAACCACCAAAACACTTTGTCCGGTCAGAAAATCGTAGCTCTAAAACATGCGTTTTGAAGGCCTCAACCGCTTCTTCGGACGATGAAAATTGTTGTTCATGCAGTTTATCTTTAATTGCTGGAAACAAGAAGAAGTCATTGGGTGCTAAGTCGGGACTGTAAGGCGGATGACCCATCAAATCAACTTTTTTGTGTGTCCAAATACTCGTTTGTTGCATGGGATGTGTGTGGCATTGCATTGTCATAATGCAAAATGATTCGTCGTTTTGGGTTGGTTTCTCTCAATTTACCGAAAACTTCATCCAAACAAACGGTCGTATACCACGCTGAATTAACGGTCAGTGCCACAGTCGCCACAGGACCAGTTTTCGTGAAGAAAAATGCTACCATTTCTTTCTTAACGCTTTGAAAACGAACAACTTTTGTTGGCTTTGCTTCACATTGAAACACCCAAACTGCCGACTGGCCTTTTCTTTCAGGCTCATACGCATAAATCCACGACTCATCACCTGTGACGATGTTGTATACCGCTTTGGATGCACCACAGTTGTATTTTGAAATCATTTTACGGCACCAATCGACACGAGCATTTTTTTGAGCATCAGTCAACAAATGTGGAATCCAATGTGCACACAGCTTCCGAACACAGAAATGTTCGTGCAAAATCTTATGTATGCTGGTCATTCTAATGCTTAAACATCTCTCGATTTCTTGATATGTCGCAGGATGATCTTGTTGAATTAGTTTTTACACAGCATCGATATTTTCCGGTACAACGACCGATTTTGGAAAACCTTCTTTAACTTCGTCCGTGAGCGAACTACACCCACGTTTGAATTCAGTATACCAGCGATTTACAGTGGCTGCGGATGGCACCTCATCACCAAAAGTTGAATTCACTTGATTGATGCATTGTTCTTGAGTTAAACCACGCCGAAAGTCATAATAAATGATAGCTCGAAAATTTTAGCGAGTTAATTCAATATTTTGGATGAGATGAAATTTTAAACACTGCAAAAAACACAAATAGTACTCACACGTCAACGTTCTGAGTACCTATAACCTTAAAAATGTCAAACTTTACGATGGCAATTTCATATTTCACCTGCCAATACCAGTATTGTCAGTTCTCAATACATAAATAGTGTCCCTCGTATCAACTTTTGGACTGAGATAAATTAGACCAAATCTCAATATCTTTACCCAAGGAATCTGCAGTTTTGCTGTATATTATTAATTACCCGACACCCTGTATATCAATACAGCTAATAGTTTGTTGCAAAAATTATAACCTCATCACGCGTCATAAATTCGGTTTCCAATACAGTTCTTTGTCAAGACTGGGCAACAACGAGATATCAAAATACAACCTCGTTCAAATCGACCACTGTATTCAACAGTTCTACCGTTTGAAAACCCCCACCCTTTACTCTATTAATTGTTTTTTCTTTTTGCTTGTTCTTCACTCTTGTAAATTTAAAAACATTACGACACTCTGCTTCAATACGTTTAACACCGAAATCAAAATATTAATTTAATAAGTCCTACCTTTCTTAACATGTGCTTTAACTTTTTGTACCTTCCTATTAAGTTCCTTACTGGGCACCAACTGTAGAAAATTTGAATTTGTCGGGTTCGTGAATAAATTAATTGATGCTGCCAGCACACACACACACGCGCGCGGGCGGGCGCACACGTACACACACACCCAACACACACACACACACACACACACCAAAACCTATTTATTTTAAAAGCTTTAATAAACAAATAGGAACAGCTACGTATTACAATCAAAGCCTCAAGTTAATTCTTCATTGTCATTACAAAGTTATTTTCTTGAATGATCACTGTACACAAACAACTGAAAATTAACAACAATGTTTACTGCTTGGTCCAGTGAACTGCGCGCGTCTAGCCCAACGGCTCAAGCAGAACTAACTAGTTGCAAGTAATGTCCCCTGTCCTTAGCTGAAATATGTGAACGCTACAGTAGTGCCGCGTATATTGTCAAAATCCTCATTAACACCACTAGAAAACAGCACTACCTTGACATACTTCACGATCAACACACAAACCCCTGGAGTACGTACCGTAAACTGATCAAACCTCCCTCCATACACATCCTCACAACTATTTCAACTACAATCCCTTCCACACTTAAACAAACAAAGTTTACCCTCCTAGATACAGCAATACCTTCGGCTCCTCTTGACATACCTATCCAACCTCAACAACGCATAAACGACATCGCTCTAACCCAATCAGGACACGGACCCAGACACAGACATTGAACTCACCCTCTTAGATTCCTTCGTTACCAAACTAAACGCTCATAAAGCCACCGGCCCAGACCTCTTCACCAACTTGATCCTACAAAAATCCTGGCCCCTCATCAGAGAATCCACTCTCCTACTATTCCAAAAATGCCTCTCTTCCGGGATTTTCCCTGATCCATTTAAATTTACTTCCATCCCTCTTATACTCAAGCCCAATAAGTCTCCCGAAGACCCCAAATCTTACAGACCTATTGCACTCCTTCCAACACTTGGCAAACTTTTTTAACAGACCATCCTATACAAACTAAACTCACACATAGAACGACATTCCTTACTCTCACATGACCAACACGGCTTTCGCTCGGGGCGTAGCGCTGAACGTACAATCCGCTCTCTAATCCAAACAGTTCAAACATCTCCTTATACATACGTAGTCTCCTTATTCCTCGACTTCCACTCAGCTTTCGACTTCCTTTGGTGGTCGAATCTTCTTAATCAACTTAAACAAACCAATGTTTTTTCCAACCTCTACCTCTTAATAAAATCTTTCCTCTCATTCCGAACAGCCACCCTAACTTCCAATTTTCACTTGGTTACTAAACCCCTCACCCAAGGATGTCCACAAGGTTCTCGTTTATTAACTACCCTATGAAACCTCGCAATCAATCCTCTCCTAAACCTTAATATCCCAAACACCTCCACTTTCGCTTACGCCGAAGACGTAGCTTTCCTTATCCACGGCAACTCCCGTGCCTCTATAGAATCCATCACTGCAATACTAATTAATTCAATTAAATTCTAGTCCTCTTTAAACAAACAACCACTCTCCCCATCTAAAACAAATTTCCTGCTCAAAGGCCACCTCAACCCAAACCGAAATCCTAAGATTCACATCCTTAACACACCAATTCCCTTCGCAACAACAGCTCTCTACCTTGGACTCCACATTGACACACGCCTAAAAATGAACTCCCATCTCTCCAAACTTCGAAGCAAAGCACAAATCATACTCCATAACCTACTTCACGCTCTCCCTAAGTCAGTCCATCTCACCAATCCAACACGAAGACTTATCATTAACCACATCATAATCCCGATTATCAGATACGTAGTACATTCTTCGCTCCCGCTTGCACCACCCTCCTCCAGACGTACGCTCAACACCATCATAAGACTTTTCCTACTCTATACCTCAAGAGCGTACAGAACCACCTCCACAGTGTCCTTGTATACCCTGCTTCAAATCCCTCCGATCGAAATCCAAATAAACTCCTCACTCCAAATCCGAAACCTCAAACATAGCCTACCAATCATCGTATACGACAGAACACTTCACTATGACGAATACCGTACTCTCCCTAAAACTGATTTGAAATCCCAAATACATACCTCCCTGCTCCATTCCTGGCAAGATCTTTGAACCGACTCCACCACCGGCAGATATATATTTGATATCTTCCCTGATATCACAAACATCCCTCCACATATTACATTCTCTAATCCTCCTACAATGCAATTTCTGTCCGGCCGTGGTAACTTCCGTAATAAATTTCATCAATTCCAGGTACGTGTCCAACCAGTTTTGAGATGAAGATCCAATGATGATTGTAGAACCGCCACTGAAATTAGTAAACGCCGCTTTACGGCGCTGCCCTTTATAGTGACGGGTGCAAGAATATGAGAAGCTACCCCCTTCAAACACCCTTGCGCAGGAACACTTTATGTTTATCAAAAGTAATACTCAACTTGTATTAAACTGTGCAATTTACTGGCATAAAATATATCTTTTTAGACGAGACATAAAAAACCCTTGACATATATGTAACAACTCATAATAATAAAATCGCCTACTACTTAAGTTTAAATACATATGAGGCGCGTTTGCAACATACTCCCACCTTGTGTTATGAGCAACCAAAGAACACAACAAAATTTACGCGCTACTGTCCAGCCTAGTACGCAAGTCTTTCCGGCAACTTAACTTGCCGTCCACTTTTAGTGTACACACGTGTTTTACTCACAGGTACAATGTTCCTTCTTAACTGCTCTTCTGAGGAATCGCCGTCATGCACTGCATTTTCAGTAGCTGCTCCCACCTGACCGTAGCTATTCACAGAATCAAGATGAACCATTTCACCTTCTGAACACTCCAACGGATAAATACGCTGAATTGGGCGCACCAACTGACCTTTAGCAGTTTTAGTCGGACAACGCGTACTCGTCCATCTTTACCAGGTATCAACTCTGTTATGCGACCCAGAGGCCAGTCTATCCGTTTTGTCTGATCATTTCCAATCATAACGATCTCACCGACATTTAGTGAACGTATTTTGCAATGTTTGGACACCATACGTAATTGACCCAAGTATTCGGTACGAAATCTTCTGCGTAATACATCACGAATCTTTTTGTGACGTAACAGTCGCTTGTTCAATGATGCAGAATCAAATACATCTAATTCTGGTACTCCAATTTCATGCCGTTCCTGCAGAAACATATTTGGTGTTAACGGCTCCAAATCGTTCACATCACTCGAGATATAAGTCAAAGGTCTAGCGTTTATAATGGCTTCACAATCACATAATATAGTATGTAGTCCGTCAAAATCCAGCGAAGCCCTTCCTAAAACTTTACGTAATAATTGTTTTAACATGGAAATCAATCTCTCCCAAAATCCACCCCACCATGCTGCGGTTGGAGGTTAAACTTCCATGCAATACGTTGCACCGCTGAATATTTTTACAGCGTCCCAATTCACTTTGCGCATCGCGCTATCTGTACCGACAAAATTAGTTCCATTGTCTGAATATACGATACATGGTCGGCCCCTTCTAGCAATGAATCTACGGAAAGAGTCAACAAATGTTCCAGTTGACAAGGATGTAACAAGTTCAAAGTGTACAGCACGATATATCGCACACGTGAAAATACACACCCATGCTTTTTGTCCATTTCTTAGAAACATAGGCCCGGCCATATCAACACCAATGATTTCGAAGACTGCCGCGTCACGTACTCTATCACTAGGTAACGGCGGCGTAATTTCTTCCATTTTGGAAGCGTTTTGTCGTTTACACACAACACAATTTCCAATAACAGTTTTATGCTACGACGACCTCCTAGAATCCAATAGCGTTCTCTTAATAGAGATAAAAGTGTCTGCACACCAGTGTGACAGGACTCAACGTGCTTATCCAATATAAGCTTTTTAACCACTGGGTGCTTCCCAGGCAATAACAGAGGATATCTAAAGTCGACATCGTCTTCGCGATATGAAACTTTGGTATTCAGACGAATAATACCATTTTATCAATAATTGGTTGCAATGAAGACAACTCTTTTACCTTCTGGTCTTGAAACGATTCTTGTTGTATAACTTTAACAAGACACAGCTCAGCAGCTTCTGTTTCTTCTACAGATAAACATTTATCCAGAATTCGGCCATCAGGAAAACGACAATTGTGAATGAAACGTAAAATCCACGCAAGCAAGCAAATGATTTCATTGTAATGAGAAAAACGTTTATTATACCATAAGTCTTCACTGTTTAGCATAGATGCTACAAGTCTTTTGCGACGTTCTCTTCCAACCTCATCTTCATTGACCTCAAGATCCGCCTTAGGCCATGCACAGTGTGGTTGGTATAACCAGGACGGTCCCTCTAACCATTTGGATTCTAGCAATTGTTTGGGGGAACAACCGCGAGATGGGAGGTCCGCTGGATTCAAATTTCCTGGAACATGGTGCCACATGTTTTTATCGGTCAACTTACGAATTTCTGCAATCCGATTCCAAACAAATGCAGACCATTGATCTTCTTGTTTTATCCAAGAAATAACAGTACTCGAATCGCTCCAAAATAACTTTCAAATTCGTTATCAATCAACGATTTCAACACGTCTTATACAGAGGCGTACAAGCGTGCTGCAATCGTAGCAGCCAACAATTCGAGCCGGGGAATAGTCATTTCTTTTAAAGGTGCAATTCTCGCCTTTGCTTGAAGTAAACTTACTTTTACACCATCGACCTTTTCTACTCTTACATAAACTACCGATGAGTAGGCTGCCGTACTGGCATCACAGAATGTATGCAAGCTGATCTTTTGCGAACCATCATTTAAATAGTCTATCCATCGAGGCACTTTAATTCCTAATAAGCATTCTGATTCCACATACCATTTCATAAATTCTCTCTTAACTTCGTCGTCTACTTCTTCGTCCCAATTAATTTTCTCTCTCCAGAGGTGCCGTAGCAATGCTTTTGGACGAATAGTAGTTGGACATACAAATCCCATTGGATCAAATATTCTATGAGTCAGCGATAATATAACACGCTTCGTTATAGGTCCTTTGGCTTCATGTTCACGGTGCTCAAAATTTAGCGCTAAACTATCTTCCATTTTGTTCCAATTAAGACCTAGCACTTGCGTCACAGGTTTGTCAAAAGGCGTTTTGCCCAATTGCGTATGCTCCCACCCTCTGAGGTCGAAATGTCCTTTGGCCATTACTGTACGAGCATTTTTTATAAACCGGTTTAGCTCGCTCACAGTAGCGACGCTGTGTATGCAATTGTCAACGTAAAAGCCATTCATCAATGTCATAATGACCTGTTTAACTTCTCTGTTCACAGTTTCATCGAGCATACGAGTCAAATGGTACTTTATAGTCATGCCTAGTAAATACGGACTAGCGCACACTCCAAAAACAACTCTCTTATGTCGATATATGATTTCACTACCCGTAAGTCCAACCAAATAAATCTTAATACGTCTTGTTCAGCAGAATGTAACCCCACTTGCAAAAAAGCTTTGGTGATGTCTGCAATCACACCTATCGGATTGAGTCGAAAACGTAATAGCAAGGCAGGTATCAACTCAATCAGATTCGGACCGCTTTCTAAACAATCATTCAACGAAGGACTACCCTTTTCGTGCGAAGAAGCATCGAAAACTGGCCTTATCTTTGTGGTTAGACTATTAGATTTCACTACAGCCCTATGAGGTAAATAGTGAGTAACAGCATTTCCGGGACAGCGCATCTCTTCTTCAGATACTACTTCAACTATGCCTAAGTCTTTCCACTCATTTAAAACTTGTACATAAGCTTCATACAACTGTTCAAATTGCAGCTTTTTATAACATGGTTCAATCGCTTACGGGCAATTTCGTAATTATTAGCCAAAGGTGGATGACCTTGCTTCCATGGTAGACGTACAACGTATCTTCCATTAGCATCTTCTTCTACAGTTTCCATGAAATATTTTTGTACATCGGAATTTCTTTCATCTTTAGATCTTTTTTCCACCGGATCCATAATGCCTAACACGTCCAGCTCCCATAGCTGATTTACCTTCAACTCACTGTAAAGTAATGAGATGACTTGCATAGTAGTGGACTTGCTACAAAGCTCGTTGGGAGCTTTTCCCATAAGCGTCCAACCGAGATCAGTCTCAATAGCCACAAGACCACAATTTAAAACATGTCTCTTACCCGTCAATAATTTTCCACAAACATCGGCTCCTATCAAAATTTCTATTGGCGAATAATCACCCACGTCAGCTATTTGTAAACCTTTTTTAGCTAGGTCGTTTATCCACAGACCATTGGGAACTGGAGCTACATCATCGCAAATAACGGGTTGGTCTAAAACATCGAAGTGGCAAGAATATTCACCAGTCAAATTAATAAGCTTTATCTTATAGACAATGTGAGCTTGTTCCGCTGTAGACGCTCCGCCAAACAAAGTATGAGTAATCCGCGTGTGACCTTGCACGGGAAAACCCAATATCTGAGCAGTATTCTTCAAAACATATGATCTTTGTGACCCTGTGTCTATAATAGCCCGCACTGTACGTTCCCCATTTTTTCCAGCGAGTTTTACTCGTAACGTTTGCAGGAACACAACAGGATTATACAAATTGGCAGCATTCTTATCGCAACTGGTTGCATGTAGTACCTTATCCAGAGTTACCGGTGTAGTAACGTCTTCAGCACCCTTGTTTGCTGACAACTCAGGACACATTAATGGTACGTGTCTTTTGTTACATATCATGCAAGTTATTTTTGACGACATTTTCGGCCGACGTGACCTACCTTTAAACAACTAAAGCAAGCCCTTTTCTGTTTCAAAATTTGACGTTTTTCATCTAATGCAACCTTTTGCATTTTGTGACACGACTCACTACTATGATCAGCTTCACAGAAAACGCACTTTACTTGTTTGGTAAACAAACCAGCAGCAGTCGGTACGTGCCCATGTTTTTCATTAACTTTTTTGCCTTTTCGCTCAGTTTCGTTAGAAATGGCGGCTGCAGAAAACCCTTCTTTTGCTAGTGCAATGCGTTGTTCTCCGTCAACTTCTAAACTTATAAATGCCATCAAACCGTCAAGGCGTTCTTTGAGCGTATCGCCTCTTTTCACCGATACATCGCCCAGCGATCTCATGCGCGCAACAGCTCTCTGGAAGACAAGATTCTACCAATGGAAACAACATTGCGGAACAAGTGTCCGTCGTCACACCAAGCGTGTCAAGAGCTCTCAACTGCGTCGCAATCTTATCATACAGACTGGCTAAATTTAGCGTCTTTGGATTGAGTGCTTTAATTAAAATAATTTTTAGCAACTCACGCACATAAAACTCGACTAACAAGTCATGCCTCCCAAACCTGGCTTTTAAACTTTCTACAGCTTTTTCATAGTTATTCCCAGTTGGGGGAAAACTAACTATAAGTTCTTCGGCTCGGGAACCCGGGACAATAACTTGCAACAAATAATGAAATTTATCTTCATTGGTTAACTCACAATCATTATGAACTTTATTAAAAGTGCTCCAGAATGGAAGCCAATCGCGCAGCTCACCTCCGAATTTTTTAAACTCAATGATTGGCAATTTGATTCTACGAGAAAGAGATCCTCCTGCGCCACTACCAACGTTACTAATACTGTCAATAGCAGGTGACCCAATAATGCGTTGGCAACGCAAATTCAACTTGCGATAAGTAAATTGATACTCGTCTGTGCTCTGAAGTTCTATTTCGAGTTGTTCCTCGCTGATTCCATCTGTATCCAACAAAAGGTCATAGACTTGGATCGTGATCCATTTGTTCTAATCCGGCTATTTTTTGGGTTAACATTTCACACCTTGTATTTATCTGGTCAACATCTTGTTGTTCGGCATCCAAAAGTTGTGTCAGCTGATTTGCAGTTAAAGTGAAAGCCCTGCGTGCTGCAGCTCGAGATTTCTTAAGTCTCTCCATCGTCACAGTCTTTCAATTAGTAACTCAAACGCGATACTGATAAACCAAACACCAACGCCACGCTAAATCGAACAATACCAAGTTGGGTCCTGTCACGGTCGCCATTAAATGTAGAACCGCCACTGAAATTAGTAAACGCCGCTTTAGGGCGCTGCCCTTTATAGTGACGGGTGCAAGAATATGAGAAGCTACCCCCTTCAAACACCCTTGCGCAGGAACACTTTATGTTTATCAAAAGTAATACTCAACTTGTATTAAACTGTGCAATTTACTGGCATAAAATATATCTTTTTAGACGAGACATAAAAACCCTTGACATATATGTAACAACTCATAATAATAAAATCGTCTACTACTTAAGTTTAAATACATATGAGGCGCGTTTGCAACAATGATGATAATGAAACATATTAACAACCCCTGTAAAACAGCATTGGTATCTGACAAGTGTAAACCCGCAATAAGGTTACCTCACAACCATATACAATCTCCGTTAAACAGTATTGGTATCTGACAAGTGTAAACCCGCCATAGGGTCGCCTCAGATCCATATACAACCTTCATAGAACAACATTGGTATCTGACAAGTGTAAACCCACCATAAGGTTACCTCAGAACAATGTTAAAATCTACCAAAGAGGTAGCCTAAATCATAATGATTTCCCCTTCAAAATAAATATAAAAAAACGACTACTTAAGCCTTTTAATAATGCAATTGCACACTTCTTTAATAACCATCCTCTAAATTGTATAAATAGAAACATGTTAAAAAATGTTTTCCAATTCCCAAGTTATTGAATTTTTACAATAAAAATTAATCAGCTGATTTCACGTTAAGCGTATTGGCTACCTAAAAAAGTCGGTCCCAGGCCGTAACACAAATTGAAGGCAATTATTCATTTAAACTTTAAAAATTTTTGCTTAGTGTACTCAAACCAAATATTTCAAACATCAATAAATCAAAGTCACCTTCAATTTATGTCATAAATGTCAAACTTGAAGTTTTTATTATTTTGAAAACGATCCTAGGTTATGGATCGAAACGTTAATAAAGATAATTTTAAAAACTATGAGTGGTTTAATCCCAAAAGAAGATTAAGAAGAATACTAAACAAACCACAACAAACATACAGGGAGTAATTCCATTTAACTCCTTCCCCTCACTGTCCTTGCAACAATTAATCTCTAGAAACTCCACAACCCCTGATATAACTCCTGTCCTCTAACCTCTCTACTGCAAATCAACCTCAAGCAATCTACAAACTTTGGCCCGTTCTCCCCACTTCCTAACATAAACTTCCTATTCACTAACTACCCTCAAGAATTCGACCATTTCCTAAATGAAATCGATTTAACCAAACCTACCACCCACAACCAGCGGCACAAACACACTTAATATACACTCTTGCAATTCACTACCACATCACACTTACACTCGCACTACGCACACAATCAGCACCACTCCACGTACACAGTCGACAACTAAGGTAGGGGTACAAATCCCTCTCATCAGAACTTCAACAACACCAGTTGCTTTGAATTATTTATTCTAGTTCCTAAATAGATGTAAATACTTATAATGTACGGCAAGTATGGGCTCTGGCCTAGGTATAGTCCACAACAATAAATTAATTTATCTATCTTTCTATCTATAAGGCAACTTGTGCAGAATAGAAAGGTTTGGAAAGTTGCATTGAACAGTCACCCGATAACAAAACATACACTTCCAAATATTATTCAGAGATTCGTTTTTCATAACAATTATTTGTTTGTTTTTAAAATTGCCAGATAGATTAAAGTTATTATACAAACGTCTGGTTGATGTTCTGGTAAACCTAGTGGAAGATCTCATCTAATCTGAAGACGAGATCCGATTAAACACATTTTTACCTATAAAATTATTAAGTCTCCATTTAAAGTTGTTTTACAAATACAGATGTATCCTTCGATAGGAACCATTGTATGTTAATTTTATTTGATTGTAGCCGAATACGTTAACCTACACAAGACTGTCTGTATAACCAATGATTTGATTAAACTTAATACATGTATTCATTGTGCAAAATTAATAATAAACAAAGTTGTTCTATATCATAGTATTGTTCATATAGGTCAGTTCCATGGAGCGTATTAAAAATTGAAGAGATATTTAGCAAATGCAAAGATCGTTGAGAATTTAAGGTTATCGAGTAATCTGCGTCACATCAACGGACAATGGCGTTTCAAACACCATACTTTATAAATACCTTTGACAACGCAACTTGTTTTTGTTGGTTAAGATACCATCGGTGTATATAGATGTGAATACTATTTAATACATTAGACTGCTGAGATTTCTTGCAATATATGTTAAGTTGTTTCTTTTTAGTGTAACATATCTGGCGATCAATAAACAACTGGCATGGATTAGTTTTTAATTTGCAGTAATAGATTTTATTTTTTTATTGAGTAACACTCTAATTAGGTACTGTAAAATACTAGAAATAAAACGCAAGAATTTCAAAGGTATATGAAGAAGGATAATGGGAGCGCACTTGTCCAATGTCCAAGTCTAGATTTGTCCTGGTCCTCGAAACTTTTTGGATACTCAAAATCAGTTCGCATCTGGTTACTTATGGGCAAATCAAATTGCTAGGATTTTTGAAGCCTATAATTCCCATTTATTAAGTCTCTAGTTTATCTATAAACAATTTTTCTGTTACTCCAAGAGTTAAATGTAAAGTATTTATCTAAACTCATATTGTTCCGTTTGTATTTATAGTTAATTTACTGTTAGTTATAACATAAGATGAAGCTTGCAGGTAAACTCGCATCCGCCCTGTGGACATTAAATGTCATTAGATTTGTGGCGATTTAGCCTTCAAACTTAGTTAAAAGTGTGCTGTGCGTTGCTATGATACTTGTTAGACAGATACGCATTACTGACAAAAAAAGTCGACGTTTTTTACTACTAGTTTTTCGAACACCGCTAAATCTAATAACTTAGGTAAGTACTTAAAAGTTTCCGCTAGTCTTATTGTTAAGTGTATATGTCCACTGATCTCATCATCTGTAGTTATCGAAGTTAACCACCGCATTAACATATATGGTCCTTCGAGTCGAATCTGAATGTTACCAGTAAGCTTTAAAAATTTTATTACCTTACGTTGTTAGACACCGCTTATCAAGGTATAGCATTTATGTATCTTGGTAGTTATTATCTTATAATTACATAGTGGGTTGATTAATATTCTAATTTGGTCTTTAAATTATTTGTGGTGTTTAATTTGAATTTTCACATAAAGCGCGGTAATCAATGCTAATTGCCTGTTTTATATTAGTGCATACATTAAAGTTTCCTTTTGCTTTTGTATATTTTTCCCTCTTGTATTTTTTCGCTTTCGCATTAGTAATTTCTAATCATGGAAAACAGACTCAAACAGGCGTATTTTATAAGAAACGCGCAAATTAACTCCCTTCAGGAGATCTTTGAAATCGCTAACAAGACTGTAGTTGAACCCAGTGTTTTAAAACTCTTCCTTGCTCAATACACGTCGATCGACACGATTAAGGAAAACTTTTTTGAGCACCATAATTTTATTATTGGTAAAATTGCTTTGGCTGTAGATACAGATAATCAGTTGGAAATAGAGGATTCAATCAGAAAGCGCTTCGACAATACCATTTTCCAATCAATCATGCCTCCCTGTAGAAGGTGGATCTGCTCTTTCACACAGTGCAAAATCCAAAGTGATTCTACCGCCGCTGATTCTCCCTTCATTTGACAGTGATATCAGTACGTTCAAAACCTTTATTGATCGATTTGTTAGTCTGGTTTACTGTAATGATCTCTCCGATGCCGATACAGTTTTCTACCTCCAGTCTGCTTTGAAAAATTCCGTCTCACTTGCCATTAATAATTTTGATCAAACCGCATTAAATTACCCCTTTGCATATAATAAAATTTGCGGAAAATATCTCAATATTCGCCGCATCACTTCTGCTCTTTGGGAAAATATTGAAACCTCCCAAAATTTATTTCTGACCACCCATCAGGTTTGAAAAAATTGGTAGACACTGCAACGTATTTTTTTACTCAGTTACGCTTTCCCTATTAATCTAATATAATGTTTCAATAAAATAAAATTATAATTTATAAATATCTGATCACTTAAAATAATTCACAAAGTATATAATAGATTATGCGCTCCTTCGCTTTAGAGGTCTAAGTTTCTATAATACCTATTGTCTGTCTGTCATTTCGTGTCACTTTTCTATCAGCGCTTAAACAGGTAAGCTGCTCTCCGCAGCGTAGAAAGGTCAATATGGTATCCAGGCACATGGCCTGTAATACGGTTCGCAAGAAGGTTTAATTAATTTAACCTTCGTATCTGAATGTGGTTCCTGACAGCTTTTGGGTGATGGTTTTATTTTGTATTCCACCTTCAGCGAGTTAGTTAATCCCTGTGGACCGAGGAAGATAGAAGCCCCCATCATTAAAACATGCAATATCATAAATATCATACCATAAATATCATAAATAACTTAAATACCATAAATACCACTGAAATGAAAATTTAGTTTGAGATTTAAAATACAAGAAAATAATAGGACATACTTAATGGAGATTTGGTTTGGTTAGATAATATTTTGTTCGGAAGATCTTTTATAATTCCAGCGTAAAAATTCAGTCGTAATGGTATGCTTCCTGTTGCGTGCATCGCAGATGTATATGGAATAATCCACATCTGGTGTTATTTGGTTCTAGTCTATAAATTCAAATTTTTTTGATCGAACTGTACTTCGGCACGTGAGTGACATTTAATCTTTAATTCCAGGTATATTTATTCAAATGTTTTATGAATGATTGAAAGTTGAAATTTTACTTTGATTTAGTTATCTTAACATACATTTTGAAAAAAAAGATCCCGTACTAATGTTATAACTTTACAAAATTTTAAAGATGGCTATGTAGTTTGCCTATCGTATTTGTTTCACAAGCAGACAGTAGTGACTACAGTAAAAAAAGTTGTTATTGACATATGATGTCAAAAATATGTAGTTATTCAACATAATTATCACATGTTATTTTGCGTTGCTTTAAAAATATCTTTGGTTATTTTGAGGTCATGTAATTTAATTCTAAAGAACATGATGAATTTTTTATAAGATATAAATTAAGCTAACTCTTTGTTTGAATGATACATTTTTATAAGACGTTAGAAATCTAATTTCTTACTTGCAAAGTCGACCGTAGTACTACAGATGACTATAATTAAAATTTGAAATATGAATTATTAAGAAAGTATATACTTAATAATAAACTTATGTAGAAGTATTCAATTTAGAGGTCCTTGTGTCTTTTTTTGAAGACAGAACCATACTAGTTTCTTTTTATGTAAATTTTTGTTGAAAAAGTTAATACTGAAACAAGCTAAGACAATTTAATTGAATAGAATTTATTTTTGCTTAACTCTTTTATTATTAAAAATTCAAGTGAAATTAATAGGTCCTTAATAAGCAAAAGGTTAACTGTGTTTAAAGATAACAAATACCCTGCGTGTATATATTTTTGGAACTTAAATTTATTTATATTATTTTTGGTGAATATTTTTAGGGACACAAACGGTGTCCATGTTGTGCATTTGTTTGTTCACAGGTTAAGTCGAGACATCTGTAACACATCTGGCAATAGATATTTTGGTAAGTGTTTTGCAAAGTTAATATATAGGTTTTGTGGCTATATAAGCGCTGTAGAATTTAGGTTTCCGCATTCCCCTAATACAAGTACATGTATCTTTGTATGTTGTTGTATTGAAAAATACGGTGGTGCTCTGTATCTATATTTTTGGTCAACAAACAACCCATGACCCAAGCTCATGATCTACCCAGAGCTAACACTCTACTAGCCGTTTATCTCTAAAGAGTTTTTCTTTTCTTCAAGTCGTTTTCCATCCAACTTTACCTTGGGCTTCCATCATTAATAAGAAATTCTCGACCTTGTGATATCAGGTAAGGTAGTCGTTTATGTTATATGGAGATCTAATTTGCTATCTGATATTCGCGAGGAATTAATTTTTTTGCAACACTTTTACCGATTACTTGCAAGCTCTTAAGAAGTTTGATTTGCCTGTAGAGGAATGGACTTTATTCTGGTGCAGATGATCTTAAATCGCCTGGATGTGCACACTGTCCGAAATTTTGAGTTGCATCGCGATCCCTCTTCTATCCAATACTATGTAGAGTTAATTGCTTACTTAGATAAAACTTATAAATCTTTCTCAAATTTGTCGGTCAATCATAAATCTGATTTAAACAAAGTTGTTTATACAGTATTGCCCGAAATAAACAGTACTGAAACTAAGTTGGCGGTGTTTTTATGCGTGCGCTGTCACACTCAAGTTAGCTAGTATAGACCTGTCAAGTAAACCTCAAACAAGTAATTAGTAGGGCCTAATTGTTAAAAATGGTGTTAAGTACAGAGGAGAAAGTGTTTCTGGTCGAGCATTATTTTCGTTCATACGGAATCGGCCGACGTAATGGTGCAAGTTTGCTATACGTGTCTGATCAATTCACACAAAGGTTTAATAAACGTTCTCCAAGTAGTGCTGTAATTTTGAAGGTTATTGAAAAGTTTAGAAATACAGGTAGTGTATTGTGCCAACGAAAAGGAAACTCGGGGCGTCCCAGGACAGTTAACAACAACAATAACCATGAACGTGTTTTTGAGCAAATCTTAGAAAATCCGAAAGTCAGCCAGGCAAGGACAGCGTTACAACTTGATTTAAAAGAACTTCCTTTCAAAGAATCCTGAAGGAGCTGGGTACATTTTCGTATGTGATTCAGGTACATCAACAACTACATCCTCGGGATTATCGCAGTAGAGTGGAATATTGCGCCAGAATTCTCGCGTTACAGTATGAAAATCCTGAATTTTTGAAAATGTTTGGTTTTCAGACGAAGCACATTTTCACTTGTCAGGCTATGTGAATCGTCGCACAAATCGATTTCTGGGCTTTGCCAGACCCGATGAGGTTCAAGAGGTTCCTTTACATAGTGAAAAAGTGAGTGTCTGGTGTGCTGTTTCCGGACACGGAATCATTGGTCCGTACTTTATCGAAGAGAATGGTAGGCAAGTCACACTTAATCAACAGAGGTACAAACAAATTTTAACACGATTTATCCCTGATCTACGTCAATTCTGTCGTGCACGTAACTTGGCATTTCGAAACCAATTTTTCAGCAGGACGGGGCAACTTGCCATACTGCTGCCTCAATTCGTCAATTTCTTCAAGAACATTTTCCAAGCAAATTCATATCACGATTTACTGACTTCCTTATCCTTCACATTCTCCAGACCTCACACCTCCAGACGCATACATTTGGGGCATGGCTAAAATGCCGTTTTCAAACGGGCACCACAAACCATCGATGAATTAAAGGATGCCGTTAGAGTCTTCTTCGCAGCCCTGAGACAACCCTTATTCAATAACATGACCAGAAACTTAGAACATCGTTATGAAGTCTGTCTCGAACGAGGAGGTGCACATTTAGAACATATAATAAAGTGTCAATAATATGTATTTTTTAAATATACAAAACAATTACAATTTCAGTACTGTTTATTTCGGGCAATACTGTACTAACAATAATACTAGGTCTCGCTCTGCTGTTTCCATGTTAGTACATTCCAGTCACATGTCGTTAAATGTCCGCTTTGTCACCAAGACCATACTCTTTATGGTTGTAATGATTTAGCTAAACCTTCTTATCAGGATCGCTACAATGTTGTTAAAAAACATCAACTTTGTATCAACTGTCCTAGTAGTTACCATATTTTGAATAAATGCAGATCCACTATTACGTGCCGCCAATGTAATCAACGTCATCATTCTTTGTTGCATTTCTACCACATGTCGTCTAAACCCGCTTCCAATATTAGTACCAAGGCTCGTTTCAGAACTGCTTCCGCCTTCTCAAAGGTTTTACCATGTACTAGTTCCGCTATTCAGGACTGCTACACGCCTTCCGCTTCTCCTGCCTCTGAGGAAAAATTGACTTCGTTTAGCAGTAGTGGCCTGTCGAATGTTGTTTTATTTAATTCGCTCCCTAAAACTTCAGTCGTGTTACTTTCCACAAGTCAAGCAGAAATCGCTGACCGCTCTGGTTCTTTCCAGAAATTTCGTGTTTACTCGACTCTAGTAGCATGACTTTTTTTATTTCGCAAAATAGTGTGAAACGTTCGGGTTTTCGCACTACTCCGCATTCTCTAGCCCTAAAAGGTTTAAGCTCCATGCGCTTCGAGGTTATACATGGCGCTATAACTGTTTCGCTTAAATCAATAGGTGCTTACCCGCCTATTATTAATTTGAAAGCTGTCGTACTTTCTACAATTTCTGAAAATTTACCTACTACTAATATTCTTTTGAAAATTTCGCTCATCTAACTAATATCAAGCTGACTGATCCGCACTTTGCTCAATCTGGACCGCATCTGAGGTTCAAGTGATCAACCTGTTGCAATTAAAACTGTTTTTGGGTTTGTTCTACTGGGAGCTATTCCCGCCGCACTCTCTTCACAGATCACTAGCTGATTTTGTATGACAGAGTCTGCTTCCCCTTTGGAAGATATTGTCGCTAAATTATGGGAAGTTGAAGATGTTCTTGAGGCTAAATCTTTCACAGCTGATGAAATCTTCGTTGAAAAAATTTTTATTGACACTCTTCACCGCAATGAGCAAGGACGGTATGTCGTCTCACTGCCCTTTAGAGATTTAAAACCTTACTTTCGTAGTAGTCGTGATCTTGCTTTACAGCGTTTTGTATCTATAGAAAATCGACTAATTAAACAGCCCGCAGGTTATGAACAATACGTTTCGTTTATGCGCGACTATTTAAATTTCAAACACATGAAACCTGTTCAAGTTGGTTCTCTATCTGTACCAAACGCAACTTTCCACCTTAGACCACCTTCGACCCTATGGGAATTTAATCCCCCCTAACTTTCTTAGTAAAGCATTTAATTCAGCGTTTGTGGTTCTTGAAATTAGAATGGGATGATATTCTTCCCCCCAATATACTGTGTTCGTAGGAGAGATACCTTCATAAATTGCCATTTTTATCCGACTTTGATTTTCCGCGCTTGTTAATTATGCCAGATTTTACAACGTGCAAAATTCATTGCTTTGCTAACGCTTCCGAACGCGGTTATTGCGCTGTGGTTTATTTTCTTTTTGTCACCTATTCTTCTATTGAGGTCCGCTTAGTTTGTGCAAAATCTAAAGTTGCTCCTCTTCGTACCCTTTCTTTGCCCAGACTCAAACTTTTATCCGCCACCTTGGCATCAAAACTATTAATTTTTATCCTCAAAACCTTTGATTCCCATCTTACGTTTGACAAAATTTTTTGTTGGTCTGATTCCATGGTGGTTCTTCCTTCGATTCGTTTCCCACCACAGCGCTTGAAGACCATTGTCGTCAATCGAGTCTCCTTTATTCAAGAAAACACTTCTCGCGCTTTTTGGCATCACATCGCTTCTAATGAAAATCCTACCGATGTCGGGTCACGTGGTTACTACCTAGCAACTTGCGCCAGGGTTCTTTATGGTGGGCGGCACCCCCCTGCTTTGTACCGTTTGTTCGAAAAATACAGTCCACATATACCACATTTTAATTTTCCTGAAATTCTCATCGAAGAATGTTCTACTGTTCTGATTGCCGTCGCATCCTTCTTTTGAATTGAAATAGTTTTAAAAAATGATTCTTCTTTTCAATTCATTTCAATCCAGAAAAACGAATAAAGTTTGAGCCATTTTTACACGTGCTAGCGACAGACTAGAAGGAGGTAAGTTTTGAGTAACGCTCGCAAAAAAATGAATTAAGTTTGTTTGAGAGTTGTTTTCTGGTAACACCGTTTTTGTTAACGCGTTTCCAAAGTAATTTATTCAGTTTTCCATTTCGGAAAACTGATTCACAACTTTTCAACTTAAAAATTATGCTTCACCTCCAAATTCTTGCAAGAACCTCTATAGTGGAGAGTTATATTGAGGCTATTGCCCAACTTTACTACTTTTTCACCATAATCGTTATCAAAAAGTGGTTACCTTACTACCTTAAGATGACTTCTATTCCAAGAGTTATTTACCAAATTTCAACCCGTAAAACTTAATCTTACTAGTCTATATACTTTTGACTTTTTTTATTAAAGTTTCCTAGTGTGGTTCCCTCTATCAAAGTCTTAACTATTCCCAAATGTCACAAAATATGTCATAACATTTTATCGCGTTTCCTTTCCTACAATTGCTGCAAATCCCCAAATCTTTACTTAGTAAATTTTACAGTTCAAACGTGCAAATTTCTATATGAGAGCTATAACACATTATCACCTACGATTATGTCCTCCTACAGGGTAGTTGATTTCTCAAGTTCTCGTGGTTCGGTTCTAAGCAGATTTATGACGTTGTACTTGCCGATAGGAGCTGCTGTGCTCTCAAAAAAATGTAATAAGGACGAAACAATAAACTATGCACATCGACATTCGCAGTAACACACATCTCGAAAACGCAATTGTTTCTCTGAACCCCGGTAATGAAGTGATCAGATATTTATGACATAAACATCTTGGCTAGGGCCGTCCATTGTGTACAGTAAGTAGCTTTCTGCAAAGCATTTACAAATTGAGTTAGTCTAACTTAATGATGATGAGATCGACTGCTATATTTAAAAGTGTGTCTGATGAATGCGTTGTGTAATGTTTGAGTGTAGGGTGTCATGGATTTCGATTTTCATATATCTTACCTGAAAATGCGGAGTGTATAGTTTAAATCATGAAAGAATGAATTCACGTCATAGGTTTCTGAATTAAAAAACGACACACTTTTAAAGGATCTATCGGAATATACTTATTGCATAAAATTTGAAAGTATGTCGTTTTTTAATTCAGCAACCTATGACGTGAATTCATTCTTTCATGATTTAGACTATATCATGGTGCTTCCTTTGATTACCATATTGACTAGTGTAGTTGCCTCAAACTTCTTAGCCTTAGTTCGTACCAGAGGTTGTTATTTTTATTGCACCGTATACCTCTGGCACCTATGATGACTTGCATGTATAGTATAATATCGTTTCCATATTTTAATCGTATGATCGGGGCTAAAGCCTCATCACTGTATTTCACAATTTTTGGGTTGACAAAGTTGTTAGATCCTTTGGACCTTCCCAGTGTATGCCTATATTTGAGATAATTGTTTTACCGTGTTTGATTAGTTTGAAGTCAAGATTTCTCCAGTGTCCATCCATATCCCAGAGATGGGATTTCCAACCTTTCTCGCTTGCCCAATTATAGATAGTTTTGGCAATTTTATTAAGCCTATTTATTTTCACCCAGTGAGTTGTCACGCAGGCTTGAAGTATGTCGAAGAGCGTTTCTTTTTGTGGGCAATTTGCTCTGCATTGAGAATTTTCCGTTGCATTATACGGTGGACTTTCTAGTTAGCGGTTGAAGTGAGTGGACGTGTTTTACGGAGCTCTCGAATACAAGGCTACATGTAAGTTTTTATATAGGACTATTATTATTTTTATTATATTTGAAGCTTTGCTTTTTATTGTATTTTATTTTTATTATTGTACGGCGTTAATTTTTAAACACAGGACAGTGATATAAAATCAAAAATAATTTTAATCCATTAAATAATAAATAAATCGCGTTTTCAACTTAAATGATAACTAAAATCCGCGTTTAAACCTAACAAAATTAAATTTCGGGTACTAAACCAAAAATTTAATTAAAAAATGCCCAAAATAATTTAAAGACGGTTTTGATAAATTTATAGAAAAAAACGCGTAAATCGTATAAAAAACCGTGTAAAACCATCAAATTAGTGTGTAAAAATTTTATAGTGCGCGTATAATAAAATAACAACCTAAAAACCAAAGTTTATGCTCTTTTAAATTAAATAAATAACTTCAAAGCCATAAATTTTAAAATAATTTAAATAAAAATATTATATATTTTAAGTACACGCGTACTTAAGGGTCCTAAGGTCGATCTTTTGATGTAATTAGCGGTATAACACCAGAAGTTCGTACCACGCACCGTGTAAATAAGTGATAAGTACGCTACCGGTACCGCACTCCAATAACGCGTGTTTTAATTTGTTTGTGTATTTAAATTTAAAGTAGAGTATTTTATAAATTTGACTTATAAAAGTAATTTGCTTGTTTTAATTTTGATTTGACAATTTTAGAATAAATAAATAAATACAGTTTTGTTAACGGTACATTTTAAATCAACCAATTTTTATTGGGCTAGTGATTTTATTTTGTCCTCGTTGTTATTTTGACATTTATCGTTTATTTTATTTTCGTTCAATTTGAAATTTAATTTGGCGGTTTGAAAGTTAAATAAATAAATTTAGGGTTGTTTACAGTTCATCTTTAACTAAAGTATTTTTATTAGACCAACGTTTGTGTTTCGCCATCGCTAATATTTGTGGCGTTTGGGAGTTTATCTTATCTTTGTTTTCTTTTAGCGCCGTAACGGTCAAGTCGTATTTTGAGTTGCGTTTTTTATTGGTTATTCTTTTGTTATTAGCTTTGTCAGCATGGTAATTCACCTTGACGAGGAGCCGTTGCCGAGGAAGGAGAAGGGAGATCGGTTGGAGTCTGCTAGGTCGGAGGCTGAGGGCGCTATTGTGGGGAAAAAGCTTAAAGTGGTTTTGAAAGATGTTATGTTAGGGACTCAGGTGGAGGTTGAGTGCATAGAGAATAAGCCTGCGCCTGCGGCGGTAATGTCGCAAGTGTCAGAGCCTCCTGCGATGGTTGCGGCCCCGGAATTGTTCTTGACTTTTAGGGTCCAGCGTAGGATGTCGACTGGCAGCAACGGTAGGGTTGCTGTTAGCAACCTGGATGAGCTAGAGTTTTTGAATTCAGGGTAAAGAAGGCACACGCGGCCATCTGCGGAAAGGTGCCGACGACCTCTGCCACGATCGTAGCCGACGACAGGAAAGCGATTCGGCACGGCGCGGATGATATCCGCGACGCGACAAATTAGCTTATAGGTATGGTTAGGGCGCTTTGTCTTTGTTATAGTAATTTTGGGATAACTAGTACTGTCGGGTGAAGTCCGGTGGAGAATTCTGTTATTTCAGGGGGCCAGAGTTTGCAGAGTCAGGGAGCGTCGGTGCAACGCAAGGTTTCGTATACGCATACGTTTGCCGTCATGGTCGACGCCAGGTCAGGCCATGCCAGAAAGATGACGTGATTGATGACGACCCTGAAGCAGAAACTCGATCTAGCACGTGAGGGATTTGTCGTAGTCGAAGCTCGTAGGACGCTTAGGAGCGGTGTTGTAATGGAATGTGTCGCGAAAACGCAAAAAAATTACAGTCGAAGTTCGGCGGGCACTGTAAGGAACTCGTGGCGAAGAGGATTGAGAATAAGCCTCCACGGGTCGTTCTTCCGGGGGTCAAGGCGGGAACGGGGGCTGAAAAGCTCGTGCGGTTGATTGCGAGCCAGAATTCCCGCTTCGGCAAATTAAAATTAGAAGACCACCTGCGATAGAAGTTTAGGTTTGGCGGTGTTATACAGAAACTGCACCTGTATAGCCATAAAATAACAGGTTTTGCAAAGGAGGTTACCGTCTTAAACACGGATAGCGAGCGACCGCGTAGTGAAATAACATGATGTCTTTGGTCAAGAGTTATTTCTCCGGGCGATTGGCACAGGTTGAAATTTCGAGTGAAGTTTTGTCGCGCGAGGTGGAAAGGGCATGCCCGCAGGGGTCATGCTTTGGTTCCACATTCTGGAAGTTGTTGTATGAAAGCATCTTTAGGGTCAAGTTGCCCACAAAATGCTCAATTGTTGGGTTTGCAGATGATTCGCTTTTAATTATCAGATCGCGATTATTAATGGACATGCGAACAAAACCAAACAAGACGCTAAATAAGTTGTACGAATGGTCGCCGGCGATAAAATTAAAATTAAATACATTGAAATCGAAAGCGCTCTATTTCGGGACGAAACCGTGACAGCGATTCCCTAGGCTAGAGCTACAAGGGGAGAAGTCATCACATACCTCGGTGTCAAGATAGATAATAAATTAAATTGGAAAGCGCACGTACAGTACGTAAAAGGTAAGGGCAGCAAAATATCAAATAAAATAATGGCGGCGATGACAATAAATTGGAGTTTCAGGGGCGAATCGCTGAGGACGGTCTATGCCGGAGCGATAGAGCCGGCAATGTTGTACGCAGCATCTGTATAGGCGTAAAGTTGTAAAGTTCGGGAGATGCGTCAATTGACGAGCGAACAACGTATAACCGTGGTAAAGGCGGCGAGTGCGTACAGGACCACCTCCGCGGAGGCGGTCCTAGTGATCAGTAGGACTCACACTACCAAATATGTCGTTAGGAAGATTAGAGATAGGAGATTATTAGATATAGGAAAAGGGCGCGATATTATCGAAGGGAGGTTACGAGAAACATCGTTGTAACAGAGTTGGTGCACCCGGCTGATATTAGAGGAATCGAGTTTGTCGAAGGTGATGGAGACGCAATGGATGATGGCCAAGCAGGGGGGGCGTTTGTCCTGTATAAGCAAGAAACGGATATGTTTCGGTTTCAAACCAAACTCGCGAACTGGAGCACTATCTTCCAGTGCGAATTGGTTGCTATACTGGAAGCTATCGATTATGTGATAAATCACTCAGGTAGAGACGTGTATTACATCATCAGCGATAGTATATCAGCGCTGACGGCAATAACAAATATGAGCACCTCGACAGACCTCCAAGCAGACGTCTGGAGGAACGTACTACGCGCGAGTTTGGATATTTAAAGTTTTATTGGGTTAGAGCGCACGATGGTAACGTAGGAAATGATAGGGCTGATGAATTAGCTAAAGAGGCCGCAACGGGCGACTTTTGGATATCACATTCGTCGATACCGAGGTCTCTGATTAAAAGAAAGCTGCGCGAAAAGTCAATCCGACACTGGGAAGAGAGATGCAACAACGCTGCCACGGGCAGGTTTATACAAAAATTCATTCCGAGTATAGTAACCAGAGATAAGATCGAGGTGAAACTCGACCAAATTGTGCAGCTGATAACAGGGAACGGCGCCTTAAAAGCGTATTTGTAAAGATTTGGTTTAACCGACAACGACCGCTGCGAATGAGGTGAAAGCGCAGAAAGCGCAGAGCACGTGCTCTTCGATTGCCCACTCGAGGTGGCAAATCGAGAGTTAGCTGATAGGAAAGTAGCTATCGCAGGGTTAGCATGGCCAAAGAGCCTAGAGGAAGTCGGGGAAGTGGCTATCCAAAAGGCCTTCTGGACAGCTTTCAAAGATTTTGCGCCGAAGGTCGCAAGATTAAATGACGATAACCTTACATGTGATTTTCCAATGTTCCAACTGAAACATTTTGAATTTTGCCAAACCCTTGCTGTTCCAAGCAGGGTAGGGATCTTTAACGTGCTTGAACAACACTTACACACGGGACCTTTATTTTACCTTTCATCCGAACGAGGGCGTATTTTTGTGAAAAATGCTCGCCTAACATTTTTCAAGCGGACCATGTCGGGATTCGAACCCGGAACCTTGGGCGTAGTAGTCACACGCATACCAACTACACCACGGAGCCGTCGATGGCGATAACTGCGGGTAAATCGACGGGTAAGGAAAGGATTGGAAAATTTTTTAATTTATTTCTTTTTGACTTGGCATGATATATAACTTATGAGCACGAAATAACCAACTAAAACCTGTTAAGAAAAAAACCATGCAAAATCAACAATCAAATATGCACGACAAACCTCCACACCACTAAAACAATTTCTATCACCCCTTATACGCGCGGAAAACCGGGAAAATATAATAACAAATAAATCAAAAGCCCTAATGAAATTAAACCAATAAAATAAACAAAGAGAATAAAATAGAGTGAAACCGCGCATCCCCCAAGGATTTAAAAGTAATAGTGATTGTCATCCTCCCAGGATTTTTAGTGCATACCCACCAAGACTTTAACAGCGTATATTCAAAGACCCCTTAGAAGTAGGATACAAATAGATGTAGGCAGACGACCAGATCTTCGAATGCTAGAGAAATTTATACGAGGCACGAATAAAATTAGGGCGGCTATACTCGCATAAGGATTGACTTCTATTAATAAGCAGATTTTGCAATCATCTTAAGACAAGCACATTTTAGTGTGAAAGCACTAGCCGTAATAATGCTTATGCGACTACACCTGATAATTTAGGTAATGTTTTTGCTAATTTGTGCACTGTTACATGCTTATGCTTATTTTGATGTTTATTTATTTATATAATATATATTTATTTTATATTTATTTTATATTTATTTATATTTATTTTTGCATGAACTTTATTTTGTGGTTAGATTTGTTTTGTTTGACGTTCTGCCGCCTATTTTTGGTTGCAGTATCTATACGAAGGAAAATTGTTATTATAATATAAATTAGTTAAGGAAGGATAGGAAACGTTAGGGACAAATATAGGTTTGACTAAGAATAAAATACTTAGCTCAGGGAGCACAAATTTGTAAATTTTTAGAGCAGGCAAAATAGCTGCATTCACTATTAAAATATTTGGCAAATGCTTCGAAATTTGAATCAATTTTTAGATTAAGTAGCTAGATTTGAATAGTTTTAAGACGACCCTTCAGGTTGCTCCGGTGAGCAGAGCTGTCAGCTGCTATCCGGTATTACAGATCCCATCCCTTTTTATTTTTGCTTGTGTCTTGTTGACAGGACACACTCGAAAGTCAACGCTAGCAATACCATTATATAAACCCTATTTTTAGTATTAGTTTCAGTTAATAGATTTTTATTTAGGAATGATTTAATTTGAAGAACGTATATTTCGCGTTTAAACTCAATGTAGTACCTTCGGCTGGAGTATCGGGGACGTGGTCGCAAAGAAAGCGGCCCTTATTTACATTATAATGTATTATACGGTGTACCCCTTGTAAGAGGACGTTCGATTTCAGTACCCTTCCAGTACGTTGGAGAGGAGTTCGATATACAGTTGCTGCTTATTGTGCTGTTGTTAGATTGATTTAAACCGTTTTCGTATGTTGAGCGTTGTAATATGACGCTCCAATTATTGTGGTATGCTGTGATTAAGCTTTTTAAGGATGTTTCTAGATTGGTGATGAATGATTGGCACCATTCTGTTCTAATTAGGTTTGTGATTTTCGTATTACGGTTGTTTAAATTTTTTATTCGTTCTAATGTGAAAAAATATATAGAAGGATAATTCCAGGATCCCAATACCTTCATTTTTGTTGGTTGCATAAATAAAACCATTTGGTGTGGTTTTTGGGAGATGCAAAACGGTTTTTACGGAGTTTTGAATCAGCTTATCTGCCAAACATAATGGTGCGTGGAAATTGTTAAAGTCAGGCATACAACAGAGTAGAAGTGAGAATAAATATGTTTTCAATAAGTCAAGTTTTTGCGCTGGATTAAAGGCTGACTTTTTTATATTTCCGTTGTACGAAAATTTATCGATGGTACCGACAAAGGTTTTTCTAGGCGCCATCCCCACTGATAGCGCTGCGCATTTCTTCACTTTTATTTCCAGTCCTCTCCTTTCGAAAAATGTTTGACATTTTTTTAAAAGATATTGGGTTTCCCGGCATATGCCAACGTTCCTATCCGATCTTCGCTTCCTGGTACCGTGAGCGCTCCCTCTGTTCTTTCAATTAATTTCAATAATTCATCCGTAATCATATTGAAGAAAACGGGTCACAAGGGGTCACCTTGTTTGACCCCGCGTGTAATTTCGATGTTGCCGGTAGTTTTTCCCATGCAGCAGACAGTTGTGTTGCAGTTTTTGTAAGAGTTATGTATGTATTGACTGATTGTAGGATAAATATTGAATCGCTTGAGAGCTCGATCTATGAATGAATGGAATTTGGAGTTGACAGCTTTTGATGCATCTATCGTTATAAGATGATGTGGCTGAGTTTTAGATTTTGATGCTTTAATAAGGCAGTGTGTAGTCAAAGTGTTCGCCATGCAACTATCAGATTTTATAAATCCTTGCTGTATGGAGCTAAGATTTAGTACTTGGAGTCTAACAGCCAGGATTTTATTCGACAATCTGAGTGAAATGCTTCCGATTGTTTGGGAGCGCCAATTGTTGACTTTTTGTAAGGCTCCTTTTTTTTGGGTATTAGAATAGTGCGGCATGCTTTTATTGAGGATGGTATATAGCTAGTGTGAAGAATAGAATTGAAAAATATGTAGCGTATGTTACATGCCAAAATGGCATGTACCACGTTTTAGTTTTAGTTATAATTTGTAAGGTAATTCCAGCGTATTTTTTAAATTAAAAATGTCAATTTCGGTCGTCTCCTAGTCGCGCCTGTGCAGAATAAATGGCGGAGTGCGCGCGTGGTGTTAAAAGACGCCATTAAGTTACGAGCCCTCGACGAAGTAACATCTATCTTGGTGTGGTGTCTTTTCTTTTTTAAGCATGTAGGTTCCTTCTATCTTTACCTTCTATTGTACCTGTTACCAAATCCTGTCATCCCCTACGAGCATAGAAGACACAGGAAGAACAGATGTAATCTGATTTAACGAGGCGTGAATTGAATCCATCCTGCAAAACATTATGGGACTCTGAGAATGTAAGTACTTTGCTTTGATTTAAATTGTGCTAGCAAATTGACTTAAAAACGTGTACGGTATAAGTTACAATTGGCGCGAGTATAACCATTGCGCAGTATAACGGTTGCTCTAGTGTAACAAGTAGTGATATGTATTTTCCACATTGCCGTTATGAAAGTTGATATTGTGGATTGGAATGTCTAGGTAATTTCCTTATAGGATATAACCTGCTGTATTTTCCCCTCGTTGAGAATGAGATCCTTTTGGATTATTACACCTTCTGTATCGTCAATATCTCTCCCGTTAAAAATTTTTGTATAGGCTTCCGTTATAGCGGCCAATGATGGACTGTTAATGTTTTTACTTGCATCTAGATAAAATCTTTTAATTTAACTATTTTTATTGTCGAAACGTTTATTTTATTTATGAATGCGTTTTCTTAATATTGTATTAAATTGTACTATTTTAGTTTAAGAAAAATTAATTTTTTCTTTAATTATACTAACTGTACTAATGGAAATTATATTTTTTAAACACAAAATCATTAAAATATCATGCTTAATTAAGATTAATAATTTAAGAAATCTACTGTACAGAGTGCGTCTAGTCCGTATAATCCAAAATTTTAATACTCACATCTTTTTGTTTTATTTATAATTTACGAAACGCAAAAGTGTTACAAGGCCCAATCGCTCTTGAATGGCTACTGAGTATTAAATCCGCATCCTTTAAACACTCATGCT
Organism: Platerodrilus igneus; assembly: GCA_036346225.1. Lineage (NCBI taxonomy): Eukaryota > Metazoa > Arthropoda > Insecta > Coleoptera > Lycidae > Platerodrilus > Platerodrilus igneus. The sequence goes on along the minus strand of JARFIW010001025.1, from coordinate 677,789 downwards.
GCGCATTTAAGTAAGATGCATTTTGAATGGAAATATATATTCCCATCTACTACAAATTAATCTCGAAGACGTTTAAAGATAGAGATACACACCCCGTACTATATTTTCAATAGCTTCCTTACTTTAAACTCGAGCGTCTTATTTTAATGTTTATTTTGTATATATATATATATATATATATATATATATATATATATATTACTCATATTTACACCAGGGTAGAAAATTAATTAATTACATTAAATAATTTTAATCACCGTGTATAAGGAATTTTATTAGATAATACGCTTTATTAAAAAAACCGTGAAGAACAAAAATTCATTCGTTTCATTAAAAATAAGAGATTTAAATTATTTACAAGACGCTTTCTATAAAAAGAAGCAGTATTAAAATGCTCTACGTGTAATTTAATTATTCCGAGTAAAGAAACAAATGGAAATTACGTGCAAAATGTATATTAATTGATTCAAGTTTGGGTAACGAGTATTAAACAAAATGTACAGATAATAATTGAATATTTGATTAGGATTCACTAAAAATTAAAGGGTATTATTTTAATTGGAGTTAATTGAACCATTAGTAACATATAATATGTATAAAAGCTTGTAAAAACCCAATAATATTCAAATCGTAGAAGTGTTATTTAGAAGTAGGACGATTGAACACCTGCGTATTCTTAAAAGTCTCGTTCTGCGCAAATTTTGCAGATCACAAATGGTTACAGAGAATGTTGGAGAAACCGTCGCTTAATATTTACGGGAAATGCTAATAAGGTGGGTTATTTCACAGTCCACGTGGATTGTACAAAACCGATAATAAAGAATATCGATTTGTACCACTCAGAACAGGGTAGATAGAGACGGATAATATGCGCAAGACAGAGACACATATAGTAAAAGGCGTGATTTGAGCAACGTCACTGGGTTGCGATTGGTTGAAAATAAGAGGCAAACATGAGAGGTAAAAATAACATTTCTATATAAAAATTAATTAGTTATTCTTAGACGCTGCGAGCCGTGTGGAAATTTCTGAGATTTAACTGGTGCGAGTGCAAATTTAATAAGAACCGCGTGCCAGGCGGTCGAGATGGGAACATAGTATGCGAAATTCTAGAAACTGTCCGTTTTGGGGACAAAAGCGACGTATAGGCTAGCGATTATATATACCTGGGTTAATATGAGTTTCGCTCTCTTAGATTTTCGATTTTGATTCAATAATTTAAACAGTTTGCTCGTATAATTTGGTGATTATTTAATACTTTAAAACAGTTTTTTCTTTACGTGCTACAATGAAAGTAATTTAGTGCACTTAGAAAAGAAGATGCAAGGTAATAAAGTCTAGTTATAATTGCAAGTACTGTACCAATTAGTCAAATTTGCAACGACAAATGAATACACAAAAGTAGGCAGTTTTGGCGTATAGCGTGAAAGAAGTATGAATTTATTTGCTATTTTCGGGGGTGTTAATAATTAAATGATTCGTAAACGTGACTGGATCCACAAAACAAGATACAGATATACACAGATGAGTTCCGGAAAAGCACTGAAACAACTTTAGATGAATGGTGGTGTAGAAAATTTTAAAGGCGACCAGTAATCCGAGGACCTAAACATAACCCAGTTGGAATGGTGTGATTAACAGAGGACGATGTACATTGGAGCCACGAGTGCATTAACCTTCAGGTAACTTATGCTTTGTTGTTCGAGTTTTGGATGTTTTGGTGTGTGTTGAATAACTTTATAATTGATTTACTTAAAATGGACAGTAGTGAATTTGTACTAACAACAAAATTTTAATTTTAAGGTGAAATTTTCTTGTTTAAGTCGAAAGGAGTATTTAGTATTTATGTTCTTGATTATGATGAAAATTTGGGTATGTCTTTGAGCTCAATTAGACGAACCTGGTTAATTAACGTAAAGGGGTGGTAGATGCTCCCTTTGTACTCAGACTCAGGTCTGCATATATTGTTAAATTAATTAGTAGGCATCCTACAAGGACTTTAATTCTGGATGCAAATTAAAATGATAACAAATTTAATCTTGAAAATTTATGATACTGAAATTTATGCTGAAATTTAATTTTGAAATTTTAATGTATTATGAATATTGATGTAAATAGAGTTAACGTTGATGTTTGTAGTAGGAATGTATTTGTTTTTTCTTGAATGAGGATGAAAGTTTTAACTAGGTGAGCAGCCGAGGCGGAAAAGAGTAAAGAGGCGATTAACAGAAGAAAGTCAACGGACCAGTTAAGTTAATAGCTTTTTGTAGGTTTCACAGCATTCTTGGCGACCCAAAAGTGAGGCTCGAGTTCAAAATAAAATTTTTGTGATTTTATTCCAGGAAACTGGCGAGGCGTTTTGTACATTTCACAGCATTTTTGGCGCCCAACGTGGTGCTCGATTTGAAAACCTTAGTTTAAGTTTAATGGTGAGGTTTCACAGCAATATATATATATATATATATATATATATATATATAGTGACTCAAATTCCGCCACGAGGGCATCTTGTCAACGCGTTTCGCCCTAATTGGGGCTTATCAGGACAGGAATAGCAAAGTTGTAATATTTAATACAGACACCTTATGGGAAGTACAGCATCACCTAGCTCACAATTTGTGTCTTTGTGTTGTTTCACCTGACATCGCAGGCGATACGATAGCAGAGAATTTTTTTATATATATATATATATATATATATATATTGCTATGAAAACGCTGCACGCCGATGTGATTCACGTTCAGTTTCCTGATGCCCGCCTCCGCTCTGTGTCTCTAAACAACCTAAGATTTAAATATGCTTCGACTAGCTCAGTCTAATCCACACAGAGTCTACAACGTTACGATATTGACCAAGATTTGTATAATGCCAAAGAAAAAATATATATACATTTACAGCTTATTATGATTCACTATTCGACAAAGTACACCACTGAATTAAATAATAATAATAATATCAATTTGTTTATCCCCAAAGTTATAGCTCCATTTAGTTAGTTTATAGCCAGCAAAAATGACACTGTACATTATTGGAAACATCCTTGAATGTTCAATGACTTTTCTCTTTTACGTAAATTTTCACGTATAAATAGATTTTTGATGACCTTTAGTAAATGTTCAATAAAAAAGAAAATAATGCCTTATGCTATTTAAACAATGTTCTGACCCGTAGTTTTTCTTACGTGTCTTTCTGTTCTCCCTATTCTTGTATCTGCTACTACGTGCTGTTGACCAGTAGCCCTAAATTGCTTTCAGTTGAGTTCACTTGTTGATTTTATACTACCGCTTGGCCAAATCGCATTGATTGCTTAAAACATCCTCCGTTTTGTGCTCCGATGCGTAGATGCAAACAAATATTTTTATGCAATGTTAGATCGATTTAAATTCGGATTTATTTGCAAATTTAGATTTATGTACCAATCTAGAGTTTTCCCAGAGTTTTCTTAGATTTCCGCTTACTACTTACACTTTTCGCAGATTTCAGCTTATTACCTAGAGTTTTCTTAGATTTCAGCTTAATACTTAGATTTCAGTTTATTACCTAGAGTTTTCCCAGATTTCAACTTATTACGTAGATTTCAGCTAGAGCCTTAAATTATAAATATTAAAATTATGTTTAATTAATAAGCTTTCACTTGCGTTTTCCAGTTAACGGCCAAACTTCTCTCGTATATTTTTCACTATTATTATAATTTCAAAATTTTCTATCACTACTTCTAACAAATATTATTATTTAATTTTTCTATGTTCACTTTTACATAAATTTTTAATTTGAACTGATGTGAAGCGTGCTCACGTTGAAGTAGTAGTGCCTGTTTATTAAATTTGAGTGATATATGAAGCAACGCCTCCATCTGACACCACTAGTTATCGGCGTCCTTCGGTCAAAGTTTACGGAATGCTATAGGATATTGTCAATTCTCTTGGCTTTCTCAGGTATGAATTTAATAATAGCTCTCCGAAACAATGCTGTCGGTCACGTAGTATTCCAGTTCTATGTAGTGGATTTCTATTACTTGTGTACTTTCATCTGTCTGTTTTGTTTTGTTGTAAGAAATTTTAACACGACTTTTCACGTAGACAAATTTATGGCTTTATTTTTGTCAAGATAATGTTTTGGGTTTTGAATTTACTCCATGTTAAAAATCACGCTGGCGAAATTTCTATAATGACGTAAATTGAAATGTTTTTATTTACATCCTGCGATTCTGAAAGGTATTTGTTTTGAAAGGTGCGTTTATTGCGAGAAAGCTTTGTTATTTCTTTGCACTATTGCCTGTTTAATTTTAACAAAATTCGTATCATGATTATCTAGCTTTCGATGGTTTTAATGCGTATTTGTTAAGAATTTATGAATGCTTTTCTGGTTTAAAATAAGTTTAATTGCGTACTGAGTTATTTATCTTACTGAATGTGATGGTATTATTGAAGGATGAGCTTCCCTGTATTAATTAAAGTTAACTGTGATCCTTATTCAGTGTGTTAAGTGTTTTCTTTTTGCCTAATTTGCAAATTACGTACTTTTTATGATAAAATTGTTTAAGTTTCTCGCTTTTAGTACTATTTACATGTAGTGTGCGACCCTTAAGACTCTATATACTCCTAAATAACTCTATTATCATAGCAATATATATATATATATATATATATTGTAATGGAATTATAGGTTATATAGGTCTAGATAAAAAATTTTAACAACTGTGTATATAAGAAATAGGAACAATTTATTTACGCGCCAAATCAATTAGTTTAGATAGTGAGAAACGGACGGTTTTTGGGATATTTTTGTATTTTTAAATTGGATTGTTAAAATTGCATAACGGGTAGAAGATTTAGGGTACATAAAAACTCAAGGATGCGCATAATTAAGTGTAATATTTTAAATCAAGCGCATCGAATTAAATACGGAGCTTTTGAGTATAGAAAATCAATAATTTAAACGCATATTTCCATTTAAATAAACGAAAACGTTTGTTACACAAATCCTAAAAAGTGCTAATCTCGGAATTATTATTTTAAACGGAAAAGTTGCTTCGAAGAAACACCTGTTAGTTAAAAGTCGAATTCAGAGAACTGAATTATACGTTGAGACAGAATTTCTATGAAATTGTTTGTAACGGTCGGTCCGACAAGCTGCTAATATAACAAGTGCTTTGAAGACTAAGGGAAAGGAAAGATCTATAATGTAAAACAGACAGAGAATACGTATAAGAAAACGTTGGTTACAACACATGCCTAAAATACACGGGAGACTTGAAGGCCAACAACAATATTGATTTTCTGTAGATTAAGAGGGGTTCTAAAAGAGACAATTAATATGGGTAAAACAAGGTAAGGTAGCAAGGAGGTGAAACGTTATAACGGGGGAAAGCAGTATCATTGGTCGAAGGCTAGCAGTTTTGATAAGCTTGCTTCCGTTGATGTTATTGAACGAATTTTTCAGAATTTGAAGTTCGTTACAATCAAAATTTTAAGAATTTGTTTTAGAAAATAAGCTTTTCGATGATAGGAGGTTCCGTGAGGAGTATGGAAAAGCGTATAAATACACCAGGAGAAGATATTAAAGCTCTCTTGCTCTTAAATCTTATATCGGTTAGATCTCTTACGTAATTGCTAGTATATGCTCTTACGTTGTATTGATTATTGTCTATTCGTTGAAGTAGCATAGAACATCTTATTTTAAAGTGTATGAAGCTGTTAGTAACGTACCAGAAATGTATTAAAAGTAATTTGCACAAGTCGGGACTAGCGTATCAAAGGTGCGTTTACTACACGATACAATCTAATGATAGGATGGTACTTGGGTAAGCGAATCAAAATGTTAGAAACAAGTATGCGTGAAGTGTAGTGGTTATGAAAGGTTAAGTTTGGTCAAGACAATTATCCGGGTAGAGATACTAAAGAAGGTGGCAGAGATTTGGATAGCGAGTGGGGATCAGTTGGATCCAGGCACCATCACGAGGTATATGGACACACCGACGAGGGTTGTTGGTACACATCTTCAGAGGTAACGATGGACGAAACTTACTCCGGGTAAAAAAAATTAATTTTTTGCTTTGCTTAAACATTTGTGCTGATATCTTGTGCTTGAGTGTCTTAACTTATTGGGGGTGTATTTTATTACCATAAAAACTCATTTAAAGGGATATATGTACAAGACAATTAATATTGATTATTAAAAAAATGTTTATTAATGATATAAAAATGTTGTTGTAAGGAGTACACGGGTCTTTATCTTTATTTTAAATAAAAATGCAACGTGTAAATTCATTTAGAGCAACTGGGTTATACAGAGTTCAAAATAGACCAGAACAAAATTCAATTTAGGGTGGCACGACGGGCCCATCTACTCGTCTAAGATCAAATTGTTGAAATATATTAAAAATCATGAAATTTTAAAAGATTTAAAGATTGAGATGGTAACAGTTTTTATAAAACTGTATATACCAATGTGTAAATATTTTCTTACTAAGGGGAACTTGTTAATATATGTAAATAAAAAGGTTGTATGTCTTGTTGCATTATTTGAGTGGTAATTTCATTTGATTGTGCTTGTGAGAAAGGAATGTACTTAGGATGGCAGGTATTCAAGAAGAAGCAGATTTCTGAGCTAGCCAGGGTGTGCAGAAATAAGGAGGCGTTCAAAAGGTAGAGTAAGAATTTTTTATTTATATTTTCAGAAAAATTTATAGCGGCCCAACGAAGGCGATCTCGAAGTGGTTTAGAGGATTTCCACTGCAATTTTATGTTGGCCCAAGCGTGGGGGGTTGATTGGTTTTTAGAGAGAGAAACGATTTTTATAAATTTCCCTGCACTTTGATGGCACCCAATCTGTGGGGCGAGAAACGATTTTTTCAATTCCAATGCATTTTTATGGCACCCAATCCGTGGGGTTAAAAACGATTTTTTGAATTCTACTGCACTTTTATGGCACCCAATCCGTGGGGCAAGATACGATTTTTTGAATTCCACTGCAATATATATATATTACAGTGAATAAGATGAAATAATACCTTAGACTTTTATGCAAAGCCCAATTGATCATTTCAAATCGAGCCAGTAATTAAAAGATGGAAAATATAAGGTCTTGGACAGGATTTGAACCTGTATCCTGGTTTTGCCGGAACCATGCGTTTACCAATTACGCCACCGAGACCGATGACACAATTGGGAAATTTACAAATTTAAATCGCGTACACAACTATTCATAAACCTAACTTTCAATTATGTTTGGCATTTTTGTCAATCATATCTGACATTGTCAAGTTTTTGACTTATGTCAGTTATAGACAGGAAGCTACGCTCGAAATCACGGCCATAAGCCAAATATTAAATATATAAGAATCTTAGATAGTTAATTACACAAGGTAAGTTAATAAATACTATAGTATTACAGTGAATAAGATGAAATAATAACTTAGACTTTTATGCAAAGCCCAAATGATCATTTTAAATCGAGCTAGTAATTGAAAAATGGAAAATATAAGGTCTTGGACAGGATTTGAATCTGTATCCTGGCTTTGCCGGAACCACGATTTAAATTTGTAAATTTTCCAATTGTGTCATCGGTCTCGGTGGCGTAATTGGTAAAAGCATGGTTCCGGCAAAACCAGGACACAGGTTCAAATCCTGTCCAAGACCTTATACTTTCCATCTTTCAATTACTAGCTCGATTTGAAATTATCATTTGGGCTTTGCATAAAAGTCTAAGTTATTATTTCATCTTATTCACTGTAATACTATAGTATTTATCAACTTACCTTGTGTAATTAACTATCTAATATATATTATATTATATATATATATATATATATATACATATTATATTTTTACACAAGGTTAATTGATAAATACTAACGTATTGCAATTAATAAGATGAAATAATAACTAGACTTTTATGCAAAGCCCAAATGATAATTTCAAATGGAGCTAGTAATTGAAAGAAGGAAAATATAAGGTCTTGGACTGGATTTGAACCTGCATCTCAGTTTTGCTGGAAATGTGCGTTTACCAATTACGCCACCGAGACCGATGACCATAATTGGACAATTTACAAATTTAAATCGTGTACACGATTGTTGAAGTATCGTCGTGTACACGATTTAAATTTGTAAATTTCCTAATTATGGTCATCGGTCTCGGTGGCGTAATTGGTAAACGCACAGTTTCGGCAAAACTGAGATGCAGGTTCAAATCCTGTCCAAGACCTTATATTTTCCTTCTTTCAGTTACTAGCTCGATTTGAAATTATCATTTGGGCTTTGCATAAAAGTCTAAGTTATTATTTCATCTTATTAATTGCAATACGTTAGTATTTATCAACTTACCTTGTGTAAAAAAAACTACCTAAATATTTATATATTAATACTTGGCTTATGGCCGTAATTTTAAGCGTTGCTTCCTGTCTATATCTGACTTAAGTCAAAAATTTGACAATGTCAGATACGATTGACAAAAAAGCTAAACGTAATTAAAAGTTAGGTTGAAGTATCGCCGTGTACACGATTTAAATTTGTAAATTTCCCAATTATAGTCATCGGTCTCGGTGGCGTAATTGGTAAACGCACAGTTCCGGCAAAACTGAGATGCAGGTTCAAATCCTGTCCAAGCCCTTATATTTTCCTTCTTTCAATTACTAGCTCGATTTGAAATTATCATTTGGGCTTTGCATAAAAGTCTAAGTTATTATTTCATTTTATTAATTGCAATACGTTAGTATTTATCAAATAACCTTGTGTAAAAAAAACTACCTAATATATATATATATATATATATATATATATATATATATTACTCATATTTAGACCAAGGTAGAAAATTAAATAATCACATCAAATAATTTTAATCACCGTGTAGAAGCTTTGGGAAAGATACATAACTCGCGTTATTAAATAAAAGCGTGAAGCATAAAATTCATTCGTTTCATTAAAATTAAGAAATTTAAATTATTTATAAGACGCTTTATATAAAAGGAAACAGTATTAAAAGCTCCACATGTAATTTAATTATTCCTAATAAGGAAACAAATGGAAATTACGTGCAAAATTTATATTAATTAACCCTATTTTAAGTAACCGGTATTAAACAAAGTGTACACATAATAATTAATATTTAACTTGTATTCGCTAAAATGAAAGGATAGAAGTCAATTTTAATTGGAGTTAATTAAACCATTATTAATAATAAGCATAAAAGTCTGTGAAAATCCAAGATTATAATACCAGAAAATAAAGCTCTGAGAATTAATATTATGTTTGAACACCTGCGTAGTTTAAATATCACGTACGGCGAAAATTTTGTAGATAACAAATGGTTTCAAAGAATCTTGTAGAAACCGTCGCATAATAGTTACGAGAAATGCTAAAGGTGGGTTATTTCACACTCCACATGGACTAAAATAATCGATAATAAAGAATATCAATTTGCATCAATAAGAACAGGTTAGATAGAGACAGATAATATGCGCAAGACCGAGACACATATAGTAAAAGGCGTGAGTAGAGCAACGTCATGGGGTTGCGATTGGTTGAAAGTAAAATGCAAAATTTGAGAGGTAAAAATAACATTTCTTTATAAAAGTCAATTAGTTATTTCCAGACTTTGCGTGCCGTGTGGAAATTTTCTGAGATTTAACTGGGACGAGTACAAAATTCGTAAAAACCGACGCGCGGGCTACGGAATGGGAACAGAGCATGCGAAATTCTAGAAAATGGCCGTTTTGAGGACTCGACCGACAAACAGGCAAACTTCTATATATACTCAAGTGAATATAAACAAGCTCTCTTACATCCGCGACTTGATTCAAGATGTTAAACAGTGCATTTTAGTTTGATAAAATAATTTAAAGTTTGCTCGTATATTTTGGTGATTCAAAATAGTTTGTTCGTTACGTGCTAACATGAATATACTTTAGTGCACTTAGATACAAGGTAATAAAATTTAGTATCACTGTACCAATTGGTAAAATTTACTACGACAAATAAATACACAAAAGTAGGCAGTTTTGGGTTATATTGGTGAAAGAAGTATGAATTTCTTTGTTATTTTTCGGGGGTGTTAATAATTAAATGGTTCGTAAACATGACTGGATCCACTAAACAAGGTTCAGATATACACAGATGAGTTCCGGAAAAGCCCAGAAACAATTTTAAATAAATGGTGATGGAGAAATTTTTAAAAGCGTTGAGAATTAGAAGCCGTAAATATAATCCTGTTGGAATGGTGTGATTAACTAAAGGGACGATGTACATTGAAGCTACGAAGACAATAACCTTCAGGTAAATTATACTATTTTGTTTGACATTTTGGTGTGTGTTGAATAACTTTATAATTGATTTACTTTAAATGGACATTAGTGAAATTGTACTAACAATAAAATTTTAATTTTAAGGTGAAATTTGCTTGTTTAAGTAGAAAGGGGTATTTAGTATTGATGTTCTGGATTATGATGAAATTTTGGGTATGTCTTTGAGCTCAATTAGACGAACCTGGTTAATTAACGTAAAGGGGTGGTAGATGCTCCCTTTGTACTCTGCATATATTGTTACATTAATTAGTAGGCATCCAATAAGGACTTTAATTCAGGATGCACATTTAAATGATAATAAATGTAATCTTGAAAATTTCTGATACTGAAATTTATGCCAAAATTTAATTTTGAAATTTTAATGTATTGTGAATATTGATGTAAATAGAGTTAACGTTCGTGTTTGTGGTAGGAATGTGTTTGTTTTTTTTTATGAATGAGGATGAAAGTTATCTAGGGGAGCAGCCGAGGCGATTAACAGAAGAAAGTCAACAGACCAGGTAATTTAATAACTTTGTAGGTTTCACAGCATTCTTTGGCATCCAATTCGTAGGGGCTCGATTTTTAAAGCGGAGTACCCGGAGTTTGGTGGTTTCACAGCAATATATATATATATATTGCCGTGGAACCTGGTAAGAATCGAGCCTCACGAATTGGGCGTCATAAAATTGCCGTGGAAATCCGTTCTAAATTTAGTACTCTCTCAAAAACATTCGAGCCCCAACGTTGGGCCGTCATAAGATGCTGTGGGTAAAATCCTCACCAACAAAAATATTTTCGAAAATTTTATAAAATTTTCAAAACTCGAAAATTCAAAAATTAAATAATACAAAGAAAATATTTCTTACCCGTTTTTCTCTCTTCCTCGGTTGAATGGCCTTCTTCACCTGCTTCCGGCTAGCTCATTTGGACCTCCTTTTGGATATCTATATTCACTCTCAAATTCTATCATTCACGCACACTCCCAATAAAACCACAAAATACAACCAACATACAATCTTTTATTTATTTCTATTTACAAATGCAATTCATTATTGTCCATATTTTACTGTTCACGTTACACTTCAGTAACTCTTATTTTGTAGTGTCCTGTATTTAATTTTAAAATCATCAAACACATAAAATGTACTCGGAGTAAATGGACCTTGAATAATACCTTCTCTAAAATTGGTTCTTTATAATTTATCTATTTATTTTAATAATCTAAGTAAACTGTGGGGTATGGGGAGCTCGTAATAACCCAACTAATTCTGCATAATGTATGCCCTTCTACTTTGCATACTTTTAAAATAAAAAAAAAGCAAAACCATGTACTCTTCAAAAAATTTCCCGTTCTGATGGAACGTTTAAAAGCTTTCTACACACCTTCAAATTTCTAGTTGAATACCGTAATAAAGTTATTTACACATATTCTGTTCAATGCGCAAATAATTCACACTACCTTGAAAAACACTCTCATACGCCACCCCAATATTTACAGTTTATAGGAATCACAATTTTAAATCGTTACCTGGAAATTTCTAGAAGATCTCTGCTCTTGTAGATGATGCCGTGTATTTTTCTATCTGGTCTGCAGGTCGTTTCTCGCTATTACTAGACGAACTCCATCTAAGTTGATCCGCTAACGCCGTCTTCTCGGTGTAACCAAATTCCAAATTTCATTTCAATTATACTTCTTTCACAGTAATCTACGTTACTTAATGTCCCGACACGAGTTGATAAAAAATTATAGGTGATACCTCAATAAAAATTGCAATCTCGGCACACTAACCGCGTTTTTAATTAAGAGGCTACCACTAAGCAATACAATTTAAATGATTTGATAATACTTACAACTCGTGTTAACTTTCATACGTGCTTTTGGGACGATCGAAATAATAAGGGTTTTAATAATATTCTCGTAAACTATTTATATCTTTCCAATGTAACCTCTCCTGGCCACAGTTATCCGAAATCCCCTGCTCACAACAACACATTCCCACAATTTTGCACTCAACCCCATTTTTAAATCTGCGAATTTCAGTATTTCGTTATAATATTTTAAGAAAATTACGCTACTCTATCCTCGTGTTTATATCAAGTCAAACTAACATATCGTCCAATCGTAGACCTAATGACGTTTCTCAAATCCCTCCTATACTATTGTGGTCTCATGCTTATACGTTTTCTACGTTTCTTTCTAACCTGGTTTGAGTGGTAGAAAATCAATATCCTTGTGTGTGCGCTGTCTACCACACGTGGACTTTCTACGTGAGTTAAATAATCGCTCATAAGTATTTTATGCTAAAACATCCGACCGCTTGTACAATCCTTAAAATAATTTGTTTGTTATCTACAAATTAAACAGAACTTGACATTTAGAAAATACGCAGGTGTTTAATTTTACACGAATGTTTTAAATACATTTAGAGTTCGGCGTATTTCTACCCCACTGATATATTTGTCAGATAGTAACGCGTTTCATCTTGGTATCATTGGGTTTTTACACGCTTTTATGCAAATTATACTTCAATAATCTTTCAATTAAATTCAAATTAATTAATAAATTAATGGCATTGGCTTCTACCATTTAATTTCTTTGCAAACCTACTTAAATTTCATTAATTATTTATAAAATTTCGTTAATACCTGATGCTTAAAAATGAATTAACTAATATAACTTTCGCACGTAATTTCTGGTTGTTCCTTTATACAGGGTGTTTTGAAATTGCTTCTTTTTATATTTATTTTTGATCTTTTAAAACTACTATATAATATATATAAGAACTTTAGATAGTTAATTACACAAGGTAAGTTGATAAATACTATAGTATTACAGTGAATAAGATGAAATAATAACTTAGACTTTTATGCAAAGCCCATATGATCATTTCAAATCGAGCTAGTAATTGAAAGAAGGAAAATATAAGGTCTTGGACAGGATTTGAACCTGCATCTCAGTTTTGCCGGAACTGTGCGTTTACCAATTACGCCACCGAGACCGATAACCATAATTGGGAAATTTACAAATTTAAATCGTGTACACAATTGTTGAACTATCGCCGTGTACACGATTTAAATTTGTAAATTTCCCAATTATTGTCATCGGTCTCGGTGGCGTAATTGGTAAACGCACAGTTCCGGCAAAACTGAGATGCAGATTCAAATCCTGTCCAAGATCTTATATTTTCCTTCTTTCAATTACTAGTTCGATTTGAAATTATCATTTGGGCTTTGCATAAAAGTCTAAGTTATTATTTCATCTTATTAATTGCTATATATATATATATATATATATATATATATATATAAAGTAAGATGTATCTGTAAACAAACTCTTATGAAAATAATAAGAGCCATTGACAAATACAATTCGGGCTGGTAGTTATATAGCCATTAACAAAACATAAGCTTTATTGCTTCATAGGGGAGGAAACATCCACTGACCAATGGTTTCGGCGGGTTAGCCTCATCAGAGTGGAATAGTTCCCAAGAACCCTATAAAGTAATCGAAGCTATTATAATGATATAATTTCGAAACAATCACTGTACTATGGCAAAAGTAAATAAAACCGCCATCAGGTGATAAAACACCTTACTTTATATACAATTTTCTTATTGCGGACTGCAAATAACTTTTCTGTGTTTATATATATATATATATATATATATATATATATAGATTCTTTTTAGCGAACGTAAATATATGGACAAGTTGATATTTAAATTTTTTTGGGATACTTTTCGTTCGAATGTTTTTATTAAATATTCATTTGCTTGTTTCTGACGTTTCGATTTTATTTAAAATCTTTTCAAAGAGCTAAAAGTATAAAGATAATAACAGTATTAAAATTATAGTTTTTGGCATACACAGCTTGAATAGAAAATTTGACATTGACATTGACATAAAAATAAATGTGTAAATAAGGTAACTTGTAGAAACTGCAAATTATGGATGTAATGTTTTGATCATGTGGGTGTATAGTATGGTGTGGTGTGCTGATTTAAATATATTTTGAAAATGTAGAGGTAAATTAGTAAATTAGTTTTATGGATGGTTGTCTATTTTGGCGATGTTATATAGTTGTGAGTACACTATACTGAGGTTATTGATGTCTTGTTTGTTGTTGATGCAATTATTGTCTTGTATTATGTAGTAAGATTCTAAAAATAATCGCCTTTTGTGGTTATTGTCTTCTGTTAATATGGTGATTTCATTGAAATTGGCTGCATGTTTGGTAGAATTTAGATGAGAAGCAAGAGCACAATAAGTTTTTCCAATTTTTGCATCGCTGCGATGTTGGGTAAGTCTATTTTTTAACCATTGTGAAGTCTGTCCTATGTACGTTTTTTTGCAATTGCATGTGATTTTGTAAATTAGGTTGCTGCGTAGAAGAGGATTAGTGGGGTCTTTTAGTTTTGTGAATAAATTTCGAATCGATTTTTCATATGTGTAAGCTATACAGATGTTAGGTTTTTTTAATATTTTAGAAATTAGTGGTGTTAAATTTTTGATGTATGGTAATTGTATGTATTTTGTGTTGGCAATTTTGTTTTGTTGAATAGGGGTTTTTATGTGTTTGTATATAAAAGTTTGTTTAATATTGATTTTGGATAACCATTGTTATGAAGTATATTAAAAAGATCTTGTTTATTTTTATATAAGAATTTTGGTTCACATATATTTTCTGTTCTATGTTTTAGGGCTAAAGCAGTGTTTATTTTGTGGGTATATGAGTGATTGGAATAGTAGTTAATGTATCTTTCTGAGTTTGTGGGTTTTTTGTATATATCGAAATTGATTTTGTTATCTGGAGTTCGTATAACGAGGGTGTCTAAAAATGGGATGCTATTGTTGTTTTCTGTTTCATAAGTAAATTGTAGGTTAGGATTGAATATGTTGAATTGTTTTAATGTTTCATTTATGCAATTATTAGGAAAGATACATTAACTACTATTCCAATCACTCATATACCCACAAAATAAACACTGCTTTAGCCCTAAAACATAGAATAGAAAATATATGTGAACCAAAATTCTTATAAAAATAAACAAGATCTTTTAATATACTTCATAACAATGGTTATCCAAAATCAATATTAAACAAACTTTTATATACAAACACATAAAAACCCCTATTCAACAAAACAAAATTGCCAACACAAAATACATACAATTACCATACATCAAAAATTTAACACCACTAATTTCTAAAATATTAAAAACCTAACATCTGTATAGCTTACACATATGAAAAATCGATTCGAAATTTATTCACAAAACTAAAGACCCCACTAATCCTCTTCTACGCAGCAACCTAATTTACAAAATCACATGCAATTGCAAAAACGTACATAGGACAGACTTCACAATGGTTAAAAATAGACTTACCCAACATCGCAGCGATGCAAAATTGGAAAAACTTATTGTGCTCTTGCTTCTCATCTAAATTCTACCAAACATGCAGCCAATTTCAATGAAATCACCATATTAACAGAAGACAATAACCACAAAAGACGATTATTTTTAGAATCTTACTACATAATACAAGACAATAATTGCATCAACAACAAACAAGACATCAATAACCTCAGTATAGTGTACTCACAACTATATAACATCACCAAAATAGACAACCATCCATAAAACTAATTTACTAATTTACCTCTACATTTTCAAAATATATTTAAATCAGCACACCACACCATACTATACACCCACATGATCAAAACATTACATCCATAATTTGCAGTTTCTACAAGTTACCTTATTTACACATTTATTTTTATGTCAATGTCAATGTCAAATTTTTCTATTCAAGCTGTGTATGCCAAAAAACTATAATTTTAATACTGTTATTATCTTTATACTTTTAGCTCTTTGAAAAAGATTTTAAATAAAATCGAAACGTCAGAAACAAGCAAATGAATATTTAATAAAAACATTCGAACGAAAAGTATCCCAAAAAAATTAAAATATCAACTTGTCTATATATATATATATATATATATATATATATATAACATAGACAAGTTATTTGAGTCCGCAATAAGAAAATTGTATAAAAGTAAGATGTATCTGTAAACAAACTCTTATGAAAATAATAAGATGCCATTGACAAATACAAATCGGGCTGGTAGTTATATAGCCATTAACAAAACATAAGCTTTATTACTTACATGGGATGGTAAACATCCACTGACCAATGGTTTCGGCTAAAAGTTAGCCTCATCAGAGTGAGAATAGTTCCCAATGTACCCTATGAAGTAATCGAAGCATATTATAATGATATATATTTCGAAACAATCACTGTACTATGGCAAAAGTAAATAAAACCGCCATCAGGTGATAACAACCAACACTACTAAAGTGTGGAAGTACAGAATTGAACCGAAACTACATAATAAATTTTATAAATGACTATAAAAGTACGTCTGGCCTTTGAGATTTGCGGAATGTTACAGCAAAATTTATTTGCATACGTAACAAACCTTCTCGTGGCGACACCCGGGTTCATGCCCCAAAGGCAATTCAAATGAACAAAGACAAGTTATTTGCAGTCCGCAATAAGAAAATTGTATAAAAAGTAAGATGTATCTGTAAACATATATATATATATATATATATATATATATATATATATATAAACTTTTAATTGTGATGTTATTTCTGGGATGCACTCGTTCGTAAAGCAAAAACTAATCAGTCAATTGTAATTTATTTTATAACGTTTCGGCATTAAATTTATGCCTTGGTCATAGAATAATTACTATGACTTAAAATTGCTATTAATTATTCTATGATTAAGGCATAAATTTAATGCCGAAACGTTAGAAAATAAATTACAATTGACTGATTAGTTTTTGCTTTACGAACGAGTGCATCCCAAAATAACATCACAATTAAAAGTTTATACCTACTTTCGTTCGAGAAAATACAATAACTATATATATATATATATATATATATATATATATATATATATATATATATATAATACTATTCAGTTTTTCTTTTATGGGTTATAGGTCCTGTTTAAAAAATAAAAATAATAAAAGGCGTACTCTTTTATTCCATCTGAATTTTCAGTATATTTGTACTCTTGGTCACAGATTACTAAAATTACACGTTGTATAAACACAGTTATTGCAAATGAATTTATACTTACAATAGTTGAGATTGTGTAATTACTGGCATGTGTAACAGGAAACATTTTTAAAAAACTATTTCGAACAATTACAAAATTGACAGTTTCTGACATATAAATTAAAACATTTGTATATAAACATGCAAACTAAACTAGAGTGGAACTAAATTTAAATTATGAATATGCTTTATGGTAAATGATTATAAGTGGGGTGTACTAGTAAATGATATCTGGTTTGCAGGTGAATGTGTTTGTCTATGTGCAGTGTCTGTATATTGTATATTTGTGTATGTTACGTATGTGTGTGTCTGGTAAGCTTTGTTTTGTTGTGTAAAGTTGTATATGTGCGCGTATTTGTGTGTGTGTGGCTACGTGTATGTATGTGTAAGTGTGTATATTGAGTGTAACTACATTATTTTTCTCATTAGAACCTAAGTTTCTTTTTTTTTTTTTTCAAAGAAATGTGTCACATATATAACTGTCCAAATAGTATAAATAAAAAAACATATATCTCCAATCTAAGTTCGATATACACTTACTTGCTCAATTTCAAGTCACCCAAATAGCAAATATACACAAAATAATAAAATATATTATAAAAAAAAAAAAAAAGAAACTTAGGTTCTAATGAGAAAAATAATGTAGTTACACTCAATATACACACTTACACATACATACACGTACCCACACACACACAAACACACGCACATATACAACTTTACACAACAAAACAAAGCTTACCAGACACACACATACATAACATACACAAATATACAATATACAGACACTGCACATAGACAAACACATTCACCTGCAAACCAGATATGATTTACTAGTACACCCCACTCATAATCATTTACCATAAAGCATATTCATAATTTAAATTTAGTTCCACTCTAGTTTAGTTTGCATGTTTATATACAAATGTTTTAATTTATATGTCAGAAACTGTCAATTTTGTAATTGTTCGAAATAGTTTTTTAAAAATGTTTCCTGTTACACATGCCAGTAATTACACAATCTCAACTATTGTAAGTATAAATTCATTTGCAATAACTGTGTTTATACAACGTGTAATTTTTAGTAATCTGTGACCAAGAGTACAAATATACTCGAAAATTCAGATGGAATAAAAAGAGTACGCCTTTTATTATTTTTTTAAACAGGACCTATAACCCATAAAAGAAAAAACTGAATAGTATTAAACCAGAGGTCGTTAATTCTATCTATATATATATATATATATATATATATATATATATATATATATATATACATTTCTTAGAGTGGACTTGAGTTTCTATCAGTATTATATATACTACATAAACCCCAAATACAGATGCCGAGATGCACTTAATCTAAAAAAAGTTATAGACTATCTGGTTCTGGCAATTTCCTTTCAGTAATGCGTAACATGAAGTTTGTCTTTCGTATATTCTTTAGATGCTATTTTCATTTAAAATTTGTATTACTATATTTCTTTTATTTGTCAAATCTGCAAATCTATACGAACTGTATTCTCTCTCTATATTTTATGGTGCTACAACGGCTTGTAAAGCTGTAGCGAAAAAATTAGATGTCATTCGAAAGTCTCTTATAAAGCAAAAACGAAAGAGAAACATACTTCCTTTCCGAAAATGATAACATCTTTGAGCAGCTTGATGTGTTGTCAATAGCAGATAAGTACAAAGAGATACGTTTCTTTTGGTATATAATTACTGTCGTACTTTCGCGATTGATGTAACAGAACATATGTAATATAGCTGTGTTTGTAATACTTTGTTTTCATCAACGTTTGATGGCTTAACTGCTTATAGAGCCATTGAGTTGCTGTAAAGCTTTAGGGTAGAGTAGGGTTGCTTTAAATAGCAATTACAAATAGTTGCTGTTATCTAGAAAATGGTTAACTAAAACTGCATATTCAATTTTATATTAATATTAATTATCATTTATACACCTAAAATTTAATTACCTTTCTTTATTTGTATAAATTTATTGTACTGACGTGTTGCCCGCCAAAAAGCGTTTCACAGAAGATTTTACTGAACAATTAATTGTAGGGGTTTTTTTATAATTAATTTAGTTATATTACACGTGTGTAATTTAGTTTTAGAAGTTAGGTTTCAGTGAATTACATCTTGTGTTTACCTAGCAACCGTTTCTATATAGTGGGAAGGAATGTTGAATATAACATCCCGAGGTTCGTAATAGACATTAATAGCTATCCCGATCAATCAGGACGGCAAACAAAGAGGGTCAAAGTTAACAAGTTGTAAAGCAGCGGTTATGATTCGTTCTTGACATGATTACCTTGTTTTTAACTACTTGTGTGAACAGTGCATAATATGCCGGTGATGTAGTGTTCCCTTCGATTCCTACCTATCGCACCTTTACTTGGTGCTTCAGTTTTTGTTAGAGACAAACAAAGCAACGAGCTCATTACCGGGCGTGTGGCATAGAAATAACAGTAATAGGGTAAGTATCTGCTTTCTAGCCTGCTGATATGCAGCAATTTAGAAAGTAAGGGGTATTAATTAATTTACATTGTAATTTGAAACTTAAATTTTGCTCTCTTATTTGTAAATTCTGTGTAATACGTTACGCCCTCTGTGCAGGTAGGCCATTAACTACCAACTCTTTATTTTTGTTTAAACTAGTGACACATGACGGTACAAAATTCCGTGCAGCTTATGCCATATAGCAACCTACAAATACTCGGATATAGGGTTGAGCTTTATAAACATATTTATTTTTTACTAATCGAAAATGTTATAAAATGGTTTAATATTAAAACATCACTTTTGTGATGATCCTGTCAAGGTTATGGATGCGAGAAAACTACGCCCCTCGAGTTTAATTTTGTAACGTTTTGCATATAGGCAACTACCAAACTGCTATATGTTCGATGCATTGCCGCGATCCAGACGTAAATATGTAGTCGACTTGTTTATCGATGCGCGCCGTCATGCGCGTGAGGTTCAAGGCGTCTGCCCGATGTACTTGATCGATTCTTGTATCAGATGTAGTCAGCTAAAGACGAATATTAAAAGAAACGTGGTAGGAAGATTCCCTACCAAGATGGGTCAAATAAAATTCGATTTGTATGAGAGACACGTCGCTTGGTGTATGAAAAGGGCATAGATTTTTATTGAAGACAATCAGCAAGATAAAGAAGGTCTATAAAACGGTTCATAAGCATGACAATATGGCGTCTTTTTAAAGAATAATTTATTTAAATTTTTAGCAAGCAGTTTCATCTATAAGTTTCACCTTTAATTATAAATATATAATGGATTTCTGAATTGATTAGCATAATTTTGGGCCGTATGAAAGTCGATTAGCTTTGGAGATGTTGATCCATTCGTTCGTAATGTAACTAAGTTGGCGCGTGGTTGCAATCTGCAGGTGTTGTAAGTGTGTGAACACTTCAGTTCGGTGAGTACGCTATTATTTGTTGTATCAAACACCGACCCAAACAAGAATTAAGCTTATTGTGCAACATGTCGACTTAGAGGATAAATAGTTTTCTAAATGTTTTTTTAAAAATTCAATAACATTTCTGATAATTAAATATATTAAAGTTTTCTGTTAGACGATTTTAAAATTGTAGCATATTTTCATATACTAAGGTATAAAAGCTTTCTTATTAAAATAAATTATGTGTCACTGAATACATATGAGATAATTTGCTTAACGATTTAAAATAAGTTTAGTGTTTTGAATACAGAATTAGAAAGTTTTCCAGGAAAAATAAAATCACTTTATTTAGAATGTTAGATAATCTGGCTAAATTTTTTTGTATTAATTGTTAAATTTAAATAGTCGATTAGGGCACATCTTGGTTTAACATCTGCCAGATAAACATCTGGAGTTGCATGTTTACTCAAACAAGTCAAATGTATGTTGTACAAATGAATTGTATGATAAGCTAATCTTTGACTTATCTTTGTGAGCCGAGAACAAAGATCTCTGCTTGAAGCATTTGTTTAATGTAATGAAATTATTTTCATTGATGGGCTTCACCCATTAACAATCGCTAGGTTTGAAGCGTTCGCTTAATGTAATGAGATATTATTTTTATGATGGGCTTCATCCACTAGCAACTGCTAATTTGACAATTCAACATCGATAAGACCTTTCACTTCATGTTCTTATAATTTTGATTGTCTTTAATTTATTTTATTAATTTTTTTGTATAGACACGAACTTGAAATAACTTTATTACATATCTGCAAACTAAGGTAATAGTTTTATTTCTGGAAATTCTAGCTACAAGGTATAAGCGTAAAAGAAACGCTGTTATGTTGTTGAGTATCTATCTTCAGGCATAAGTTAATTCCCTTAAGGTTTATCTACGTCTTTCCTTAAGAAGATTATTTTTTGTTTGTGTTTGACGTAGTGGCGCCCTAAAATTGTACAAAGACAGGTTAATTAATGGAAAAGACCCCCCCCCCATCTCATGCCTCCGCAGGGATAGACCCCGAGACTAGTCCGCGAGCTTATATAATTCTTTTGGAAACACTGCTTGCCTCTATGTCATCTTAATTGAAGCCACCCTCTGCATTATATTAACCAAAAAGTAAAAATTTTATAACAACTTATGTAATGAAAGAAATGTGGAGGTCGGTTATTTATATGCCAATGTTATCCCAGTCCATTCTGTACGGATCTGCACCTTAAAGAAGTTCTAAAATACTAGTACGGGTAGAATGGCTTGCGTGTTTCAGTGAGATAAAGAGCCGAAACTATAGGTTTAACCAAATTAGTGTGGTCTTTAGT
This sequence comes from Platerodrilus igneus, assembly GCA_036346225.1. Taxonomy (NCBI): domain Eukaryota; kingdom Metazoa; phylum Arthropoda; class Insecta; order Coleoptera; family Lycidae; genus Platerodrilus; species Platerodrilus igneus. The sequence continues at coordinate 655,579 of JARFIW010001025.1, read as the reverse complement.
GAGAAACCAGACTAAAGCAGGTCCCCGAAGGAGGTCAGCAGATCTTTCGGTACTTAGAGTGGCAGAGACCATGGGGGTCGGCATGACACTCTAAGACATACTACTGCGTTGTGGAAGGCAACGGGAAACTAGCATCCCCTGGAGTAAAAGATTCCAGAGTTAAAATAGTCCCTTGTTCGGATTTCCAGGAGGGGACTACGTCGGTGGGTGGTGTGATCGACAAGTCTAAAGGAAGAGCAGAGAACATTGTCGGAGCGTGGTATGTCAGAAGCATGAAGCAAGTTGGTAAGCTAGAAAATCTGAAAATTGAAATGAATAGGTTAGCATTAGACGTAGTAGGGATTAGCGAAGTTTGGTGGCCAGAGGCGTGGGATTTTGAAGTGGAAACTTTAAGTTAATTTATACATGATCAGAGGAAGGAAATTCAGGGTTAGTCGTGCCGAAAAATATATGACACTGTGTAGAAAACTACTTACAGAAGAACGAAAGAGTGCTCATGATTAGATTAAAATCTATACTTATATCTATATCTAATAATACATGTAAACATACCTACGTCTAGCTACAGTGAAGAGGAGGTAGAAGTGATCGCCAAAGATGCCGAAGAAGACCTACTAAGATTTGTAAAAGGACATGCAAATTTAATAACTATCGGAGATTTTAATACGTGGTAGGAAAGGGTAGTGAAGGAGCGGTAGTTGGTTTATTTGGTTTAGGCACGAGAAACGACAGGGGAAATAGACTGGTAGAATTTTGCGATAAAAACTGCAGAAGCTACCCAGAAGCAGATATAGACACTCACAACAACACCGTAATTATGAAGGCCACTCTTAAATTAAAAAATTTGAAAAGAAGACCGGAAAAAGCACTTTGACTTAAGAAACAAAAAGGTAAAGATATCTACAAAAGATTTGAGAAAAAGTCAAACGAATTTCTGAAACACATCGGGAAAATTTCTGGTACTAAGAAAGTAGATACAGAATGGAATAACATTAAATCCAGTTTAGATATGGCGGCCAGAGATATTCTGGAGTATATACAAACGAAAATGATAAAACCATGGGTCACAAAGGATATTCTAAATTTAATCGAAGAAAGGCGAAAATATGTCTACGAGTTTATATTACACATCCTCTTTGGGTTAGTAATTGGATATGTGCAGTGTGTTCAGATTTTCGATCTGTAAATATAACCGACTTTGTTTCCATATTGATTTTTGTAATTCCGCCAACAACAATTCTGTTTCTTTATCTATTTTCTCTACCCGAAGATGAGGACATTGTCTTTATAAGTTCGTTTTTTTTTGCAGAACAATCTTCGTATAACTGAGGAATTTAAATTATATAATAAAATCAGGGCTGTAATACTTCAACGGCTTTAGCTCGTATCGCTACTAAAGCCAACCTACTCTATTTTTTAAACAAATTCGTACTAAAAATAATAATATGTAAGAATTGTACTTGCTTAGTATGTCGGTCGCCTCTATTTACCGGTGTAACGTTTTTTTATTTTCTTCTTCTTGATCGTGCCTGCTGCACAAACCTAGGAGAAAATACTTGTCTTCTTTCTTCAACTAAAACCCAACGAAAGGGGATTTCTTTCGACTAGCTAGAGTTCTAACTCCTGCGCAGGTATCTGAGACGTGGTCGTGGAATCCTATGACTATATTCGAATAAACATAATACTAAGTCAAAACTAAACAACAAACAGGGCGTCACCATGTCCTGTAATATAATTTATATGGGCAAAGTATATTCTGAAGGCGGACGTGGAAACCCTCAAAAAATAAAAGTAACCTCTGCTGCATAAAAATCTGTCCCGATAAATAAAGGACACAGCTGTTGAAATAAAGTGATTATGTTTAGTCTAACAAAAAGAGCACAAAGTGTTCTTGAAATTATATACATTTTTTTAAAATAAATGAAATAGAAAAATTAAAGAGATCATGAATGTAAATAATTGTTTAATTTAAATTCCTTTTTTATATCATTGGTTTCACAACAAAAATATTAATTTTCAAAAAGAGGCATAATTAGAAATCTACCAAATATCTCATTATGGGAATTCTATTATTTAACGTTATATTAAAGCAGAATCGCTTTACATATAGCTTACAAGCATCAACTCTATTTTAATGGTTTCACAAAATCACAGTAAAACTCTATCCTAAATCTTTAAACACATTCATAAAATTTTACTATTCATCATCAATTTCTAACTTATAACCAAAATTTTGTTACATCCATTAATAGAAAGTTCTAAAAAGGTAAAGTTAATTTCATATTTAATTAATCAATATTTAAAAGATAGCAAAATAGCAGTATATTGTAGTTAGGTATGCAAATATCATAATATCCAAGCTACGCTATTACATCTACCTAACAATTATGATCAACAAAACACTCGTAAACGTGTCCTCTGCTCACAAACAAAGACGTCCCTTATCTTTTTATCGCTTACTTGTGTCAAGAACAAAATCCTGACCTTAAATTTCCTTACTACAACTGCATAATTTTCACAGAGTTGGAATGAATAACTTAAGTTGTTCAAAATCTTATAAAAATGCGGTATCAGCGAAACACTTAATTTGCAATCATAACTGTTTCCTGCCACAAATTTAATTTTTCAACAACTATACCATGTTCTGCTTGATGCGTTTCTCTTGGGTACATTTCTCTTGGGTGCGTTTCTGTACTCTCAACATCACTCCATGTCCCAGGCTATTCATCTGGCCTCGGCTATCTTGATACCGCCAAACATCTTTCTAATTTAACAAATGGTCGACGAATGAAGTCGATTGATACTTTCGGAGAGTAAGAGGGAACTTGAGATATTTCGCAATATGAATTAGAAGAAAAGATGTTTATTAAAGACACCTTGATTATGATATAGCTTTATTATAAACCATTCCAGTGGATACTTAAAGTGAAAAATAATATATAACCAATGACAAATTATAAATTAAACGTATAATTGCACTAGATTAAAGGTATGTATTTTTAAAATGTTGCACTGGTGCAGGTGCTAGAATAACAGGAATCAGCTAGTTTGTTACGGTATTCCGTGTGGACAAGAAAGAACGCAGCACAGCAAGTAGAGAAAATCGCCTACACCGAATACCGTAACAAATCACGGGGACAGAATGGTGGAATCGAAGTTAACAAGGATTAGAGTTTGGGCTAGCTCAAAAGCGTCATAGAGTGGAGTGGGTGACCTAGAAAGAAAAGAATTGAAAACCTCAGTAACAACAAACTATATTACGAATATGTAAGGAAACATACAGCCCCAAAAGAATATTTACAAACGTCGAAAACACATTTACGTAAACGTTTGTAACAACGTGATGTACGCAAATCGTCAATTTACATATAATGCAGTATAACGTAAACAAATAAAAATATCCAGAATAAAATCTCATCTAAATATAAGCATACCTACAATATATTCCAGCCCTAAGTATGTACACGAAATACGAAATAATAATACAGTAAGTAAAAATTTGCTGTAGGAAGCGCATCTCGTAACTTTAAAATTTTAAATAGCAAGTTGTTGACATTAACATTAAGTTATATAAAAAGGCAAACAGTTGAAAAGCGCTCCAACACATTAAAATTTTAAATAGCTAGTTTTACGAATCGGTACATAATTGTTCGTGTTGTGAGCGCGCATTTAGTCTGCAATTTATTGCGGAATTAGTCCGAAAGATGTGTTTATCTTCCAAAACACAACGCAAAATAAAACAAACAGAAACACATTGTACCTGGAGTTATCTTCTTTTTGGTACCATCTTAGGCCGAGGAAATGCAGCTGTGTTTGTCTACGGCTAGGCGCTAGAAGAATTTAATTTAACTATACTAGCACTAAAGCATTTTTAAAAGCTCGACTTTACAACGCTTACAGGACGTTGTATAACAGAAGTATCGTAGAAGTAGGACGAAATAAGTAAGAGAGAGCTTCTTCAAAATTGTACTTTTATTTATACAGCTTTGAAAACGATGGGGGTACGTAACGAAGAACTATTCCCAGCACCACAATGTTCTACGAAAGAAGCAAAAATATATTTCAGACGACAACAGCAAAACCATTCGTAAATTGCAAGCTATAAAGAAAGCAAAATACGAGAATTAATTCCATTGAATTTTGTTGCTACTTGGGAAAGCAAAATATATTTTAAAGCATCTCTGCGAGCCTAAGCAACTTGAAACACAGCCAAGCAAATAAAATTGCCTGACTCTTTACAAAAGAATAGAGGTTTGTATGATTATCGATTCGCGCTACAAATATACCCAAAATAACTTAATTAGGAGGAACGTTATTACCCATAAAATTTGAGCGACAGAACACGTGTAGCTATAATGAAATAGAATTTCACGGTAAACACGCCGATAACAACACGTTTAAGTATTTAAGAGTGAGAAATTTTTAAAAGCAAAATATTTGCTACTTTTCAACGAATAGCTGTTGAAAATAACGAACGGCGGTTACAAAGAATTCCTAAGGCGAGCTTCTAAGTTTTAGAAGTGGTGTTACGATAGCATTATCGAGAATTTATAAACGGTTATAGGATATATTTCACGTACTGAGGAAAATTTATACAGTACGGTTTTAATACGTATTTGTTAAGTTTGTATTATTTGAGGATAACATAAATAGGGGTTAGATTAGCGTTTATAAATACTGTAGTTGCAATTTAATGCATAATCGCTCTATTTCAAAAAGTTACTGTAACAAGCTCCTTGTGGCTTCTTCGAATGCATAGGCGCATTTCAGAAGATTATTTTCCATCTTCCCCATTCCAACACTGCAAGCGGACTTCTTTAAATTTTGGGTATTGTAATCACGTATATGATACATAAAAATGTAGTGTATAATCGAGCACCTGAACAAGCAATAAAATATCCATTCTATAATACGTTTTTTATTTGCTAGTTATATATTAAACATTAGGTTCATCAGACAGTTAAATATTCAGACAAAAAATTCAAACTTTCAATTCCGTAATCTTATCTTGGTTTATTTTAATTAGACATTAGCATTTAATACGTTGAACAAATTTTAATTTTCTAATACTAAACGTATGTAGTCTGTTTCTACCGCCAGATTATGTTGGTATCGCATGTGTGGGGTAAATCCACCAGAGCGTAAGCACACACTACAGAAGCTTGGCGTGACACTCTCAGTGTCGTCTTGAGGGCCATTTAACTTTTGTGAGTTTTTCGGCTTGTTGATGTTTTGTTTCTGAGTTTTTGTGGTGTTTAACAGGTTGATCTTCTTAATGGATAAATAAATAAATATGTTGGACTGGATTCCAAAAGAGCTGCTCCTGGAATCCTCTTCTTTTGGTGCAGTGAGCAGTTTTCCGGGTCTTCCCCTTGGTTGTCGTCCAACTAGACAGTATTCCGGATCCTAGCCTGTAGTTTTCGACCGACAGGATGGCTACTCGCCATAGGCCGCTCCATCGTCAAGTAGCTCGTCTAAACAGGACTGACGGATGTGCATCCCCGACGACTTCATTTGTGTACCCATTCCTCGGCACCCCGCATAGCTGGAGAACTCCCTCAGGACGTCACCGTTCCGCTGCTCACCTTTGATCGCTCGGAAGCGGTGGTAGAAATACGCGAGCTGCTGCCTCGTCGGTGTCTGGGCAACAACTCAGCGTAAGCACAGCAATACATCGACTTATATACTTTTAAATAGCCTAAGGATGTCGAAGACGTCCGAACACACAGTCGGAGGAGTGGGAATGGATAAACGACAGTATAGGACGAATTTTGCGTGTAAACACACAAGAGCCACTCAAATATTGTCTTTTAAAGATTAGAATCCAATGACAACTCTCGAAGAACATTCCGATCTGTCTTTCTAAACACGTAGGCGGATTTCAGAACCAATTTTTTTGCATCTTCCAGTAAAGTTAGCCTCTTCTTTAATGATTTATGTACATTATCTACTATGTGATTTCATATCTACTTGCTATTTTCAGGACTGGTTACTTGGCATAAAGTACTTGTAATAAATCTTAACCGGACAACTGAAATTTATCCACAGTAAGTAGTTTTGCCGGATGTGGTATCGTTATCCCAAATTACATTAACGTACTCTGCATGTTAGAGCCTTTGATCAAAACGTTTGTGGATCAGCTTAAATAATAATTATTAGAATTCATAATCAGATTGTTGCACTCAGATGTCATTAATTATTGTACCACCGTTTAACAGTCGTACTTGATTAATTGATTTTGCAATTCTAACAAACTGTATTTTAAGTTAGCGTTTGCTCAATTACCTAATTAATTTTCCAAAATACAACGTTACTAAAGTAAATCTGCAGATTACTTTTAGAAAAGTGTCTATCTATAAAACTAGATCTGACATTTCAAAAACTTTACTTAATTAACTACAGCAGAATATTTATTTGTATTGTTCAAAATAACAAACAGATTTCTTCTCATCTTGTGGGTTAGACAGTCGCCACTGCTACAAAGCGTAATACTAGGGAAAGTTTTTAGGGTTTGCAAGATTTCTATAATAGCGTCGTGGTCTCCATAGCGACACTTCATATAGGGGAGCTGTGACAATCGATATCCCCCCGTATCTCCATCAACTATCAAATACACTGTTGAGGAATTTCCAAATATTTCCTAGTATGATTAAAATTACTCTGGGGGTCGGATTTACATAAAAGAGCAGCATATTGCCGAAGCTTTTCTTTATAGTAAAGGCGCTACGGGTTTGAGTTGATGAAGCATATTAATGTTAATCTACAATATTCTGTGCTGTACAAAAGAGCATTAGTTCAATTACAAAAAAATTACGTTAATATAAATATTAGAAAAGGAAGTCAAAACAGTGGTAGCTGTTTGTGAATAAGAAAGTAGTTTTCTGGAAGCTTATTACGTATCACATGCCGTTCAAGTTGGAATTCTATGGCTTGTTCCTGCAATCCCTTTTACAACAAACTTTTGAAACCATTCTTGTAGGTAAAAAGCAAGCAAAAGTAGACTTTAATCTACCAAACAATCTATACAGAACAAATACTTTCCCATATTAAAAATCCAACTTCTTTTACAGTATTTTTAAGCCATTACATCCTTATAGTAACCTCGTTCAATTGCGCGTCATCGGGTATAAGTACTTACGCAAAAACTCTCAAAAATTCATTCGTCTTGATTAATAATTTATCACGCTGGATACGAAGACATTCACATTCAAAATTGTTCTGACTAAAAGAATGGGAGATTCCTTTTTCTGGTTCTAGTTAACCTTTCCGTAAGTTAATTTTACATATATCAGATAGAGCAAAACGACGCAAAGTAAATTCAATTTGCAGTCTTATTCCTTAAAATTCTGCCGAAGCTATTTCGGATCAATTTTAGAAGAAAATAATTCTTTATGCTGAACACTTTGTCTTTAATATTTAAAGAAATAACATGCAACTTAAGTAGGTTGGTTTACCTGGTAAAAATTATCGAACTGATTAATAAGTCATTAGTCAATGAAGTTCGGATAAAACCCTACCAGGTTGGTTGCTTGTAATTTTAGGCACACTTTGGTTACAATTCAATTGATAACTTCATGTTAGACAAAAGCAGGTTGATTTAGAATGTCTAGTTTTTCTTTAAAAGTCTCAGGGGGGATCCAGTAAAACAAAATACGTCCAAGAGATAAGGGCTTATAGTGGTGTCCGAATTATCTACATTCAGAAATCACTCATCGGGTATCGAATGAACATTTTTAATTAATTGAATGAAATTATTAATGTACTCACAGTACGTTTTTGTTATTAGAATAAGAACTTAGATAGTAATTTTGGGTAAATCAGACAAATTAGACAAAAGGGTTGCCTACTTTTGAGTATATTTAAACGGTTTTAAAAATTGACATTATCTCTTGCGATTCTCAAATTGTACTAGAAATACGATCGAGTATTATATTATAAATCACAGGTCGGCATTTAAAAAGGTCAGGTTGAAAGGGCTCCTAAACGAATGAAACAATACAGCAAATATTTGATGACACCATGTTATGCAAAATTCTATATCCAAGAACTTTTTTCTTTTCGACTTTTTTATATATTTCAAAATAAAAATGCTAGATACCAGAAACGGAAAATGATATTTTTTTGGTTTTTTTTGTGTAGTTTGAGAGCGGCATGGGGTGTCCATTCCTTAAAAACCATTTTAATATACTCCAAAGTAGACAACCTTTTTCCCAATTCAACTAATTACATCTCTTACTGTTTCCGACGTAGCAATGTTATGCCTGCGTACATAAAACTTTCTGTAAATATGCCTGTACATTAAAGTGTGTTTTAACTTTATTTTCTGATACTAAATCATGCACAACTGCAATTTAATTTTTCTTTCAAGTAATTTATGAATAATTTGGTGCAGCTGTTCTAGAAGATACCAAACCAAATAGTAAAAACATAATCAAAATAATTCGATGTCATTTTAGACACTTAATACTACGAAATGATAAAAATATAAATGATTATAAAATGTAAAGAAATTATAAATCAAACACTTTCTGTCCTTAAAAGGAAAGGCATTGTAATCTACATAAAAAGCAACTAAAACAATAATTGCATCTTATGGTTTATAACAAAAATATAAAACAACATAAATAAATTAAAAAATTATAATTACCTTGCGTTATTAATAAAAAGTTGTAATAAAACTTCAGAGAAAATTTTAATACAACATTAATAACAACAATATATAGGTTAAGAAAGACATGAACAGCAACAATGAAAATTTTGATTATAACTTGTTCACGTCATTTTAGATAGAAATCAGGTAGCAAAGGGAAAATAATTTTAAACTGGCAGAATAAATATCAATGTACCTTGCATATTATGATTTCGCAAATAGTGGTGTTAATTAAGCATGTCATTTTAATAAATTTTACTTCTATAAAAAGAATTCAAGCAAGAAACTTAAAGTACAAAACCATGGCTATATTTGTTGCACAATATATAGTTGAAGATAACTCAGGTCAATAACTTATTTCAAAACAACAAAAAGGAAAACAGTTTTTAATATAACAATGTTACGAACCCAAATACAAGGATGCAAGCATGGGCAATTACCTTAGTTAGTTTTTGTAAACAGAATGCAATAGTAAATTTTTATAACATAATCATGTTACTTTAAGTGAGTTTTTCGAATAACTAAAGAAGTCAATAACAGTGGAATTGTCAATATGCGTACCTTATACAATATAATACTGAAAAAAACTCCAAAAATTAACCAAAAATAGCTGTATGATTTTTAAACATAAATCCGCTATACGTTAAAAATATATGTCTACTTATTTCCATCTTCTCAAAAATGCTTGGTCAATTTATATTGTAAACACTTTAAAACATGTTGTAGCATACTAAATTCCTCAAAAGGTAAATAGTATGTATACTCTACCATATAGGCGGCAGAGCCTCGATAGATTACGAGGGGTTTCTGTTTGACAGTTAAGCACAGGGTAAAAAGGACGTTAAATGGCTTTGAGAAAAAAAAGTTCCTTCTTTCAGCCAGCTAAGCTTCTTCAACTTAGGTCAGAGCAATGAGCTAGAGTCGTAGTATGGTATACGATAAAACGAAAGAAATTTTATTGGACGCCGCCGTATCTTAATGAGTGTTATGATAAGAAACTATCCGAAGATCAGATACGGAAATCTTTGAAAGATAAAAAACTTAAGACGAGCAACATAAAAAAATGCTTACTTTTGTCTCTGCAATCTGGAATGGGAACGACGATCTCGTACTATCTGAAAATTTAACCACATCTAAACATTCTCAAACTAGGGCTTCGTTAGAGCCTAGTCACTTTATCACCAAAAAAAATTATAAATAGATTTACTAGTCAAAATTATACTTCAAAAAAAAAACTTTTAACTTTAACACCAATAATATCTTTCTTCAATACCAAAATTTCATATTTGTAAAATGTTTGTTTCTATAGGACAATTGCTGCTGACTTCAAAGAAAGAAAGTTTTACATTTATTATTTTTCTATTAATTTAAAAATATATATATATATATATATATATATATATATATACATATATATATATTTATACATTGTTTATATAAAGCTATTTGTACGGAGACTTTCAAAACAGTTTCTTTATTACGATTTAACATTAATTTCTGAAAATTCATGAGATACTTTTACAAGAAACAAATTAAATGCTTAAAAAATGGCATCAAAAGTCAAAGAAAAATACTTATTGTCGGCGTTAAGCTGTACTTCAGGTGTACTGTCAAAACGTGTTATACACAATAATTTGGCAAACAATTCTTATTGTATCACATGTTTAGTTATGCAAACATTTTAATACAACTTTGTAACTTCAAAATTATCTTATAGAAATACCTTAAAAATAATAATATCGTTTATGCATTATTCAAATACTAAATTTTGAACTAAATTTTACGTGTATCAATTTAAATGATCATCAAACCTTCACAAAAATTTTGAGTATTAACTTTAAATAAACGTATATAGAATCTTCGAAAATTATTTGTACATCTTAAATGAATGTTCCTTGAAAAGAATATAGGTATAAAATGGAGGATGACTCAGCGCTGGCTATCTGCTTGGCGGCCAGTTTTTTTTTAAACATCTGCGTTCTTACTCTTGTAGTTGTGCGCTGCTGACTCAGGGGTCCGGATTTGACCTTCATACTAACCAATCATACGAGGGGATTTCCACTGTTTTGCCTAGCAACAATTGAAATTGCATCTAAAGCTCAACCAATTTCCAAAAGAATTTAAAACGTGTCTTTACTTTACTTCAGTCTCGTACTTGCCATACGGTTAACAATTGTTTAATATAATACATAATTTCCATTAATTTAATACTTAAAACTTGAAATTAATATTTTAAAACTTGGAATTAATACTTTAAAACTTGCGCTGAAATCAAACGGGAAAATTGAATTTAAAGGTAAGTTTGCGAATTATTTTCTTACCGTAGAAATGTATTTACAACTATCTTAGGGCCATGCTACAACTAAAATTGAAACTCATGGTATACGTTGACTCCACTTTACTACTTGCTGGGACGGCATGTTTAATTAAAAACCTGCAGGCCCTCGATAACACTTCTATACCGATTACATGCTGATATCAAAATGGACCTTGATTACGAGGCAATGCTAACTATTCAAGCATGCGCCGGGAAAGGGGATATTAATTCAAGATACAAGCAAATAGAAGAACACTTAAAGTTTACTTTGACTATTCAAATGTAGATGGGGCACTATGTATGAATTCGTAATATAAGGTTTTAATAGAAGTTTAATATTTATTGAATAGGTGTATTGAACAAAAGCGTATGTTTAAATAGCAGAAAATCGTAATTGTTACAATGTTATGTATGTTTATTTAAAAAAAATCGAAACCTACTTTTGTTATTCTATCTTATGTTTTCAGTATGTAGCAGTGCTAAAAGTATTGTAAACACATGTCAATAGAATTTTCAGCAAAAGTTATAAGGTTAATTACGAAAACATTATACAAGGTGACATTAGTCTTTTGTCATTAATTTAAAGTAGGTGTAGAGACTGATAAAACAAACAAAAATTGTTAATAAGTCTGGGGTACTCCCTGTATGTTTGTTGTGGTTTGTTTAGTATTCTTCTTAATCTTCTTTGGGTATTAAACCACTCATAGTTTTTAAAATTATCTTTATTAACGTTTCGATCCATAACCTAGGATCGTTTTCAAAATAATAAAAACTTCAAGTTTGACATTTATGACACAAATTGAAGATGACTTTGATTTATTGATGTTTGAAATATTTGGTTTGAGTACACTAAGCAAAAATTTTTAAAATTTAAATGAATAATTGCCTTCAATTTGTGTTACGGCCTGGGACCGACTTTTTTAGGTAGACAATACGCTTAACGTGAAATCAGTTGATTAATTTTTATTGTAAAAATTCAATAACTTGGGAATTGGAAAACATTTTTTAACATGTTTCTATTTATACAATTTAGAGGATGGTTATTAAAGAAGTGTGTAATTGCATTATTAAAAGGCTTAAGTAGTCGTTTTTTTATATTCCTTTTGAAGGGGAAATCATTATGATTTAGGCTACCTCTTTGGTAGATTTTAACATTGTTCTGAGGTAACCTTATGGTGGGTTTACACTTGTCAGATACCAATGTTGTTCTATGAAGGTTGTATATGAATCTGAGGCGACCCTATGGCGGGTTTACACTTGTCAGATACCAATACTGTTTAACGGAGATTGTATATGGTTGTGAGGTAACCTTATTGCGGGTTTACACTTGTCAGATACCAATGCTGTTTTACAGGGGTTGTTAATATGCTTCATCATCATCTTCATTGGATCTTCATCTCAAAACTGGTTGGACACGTACCTGCACTTATTTATATTCTGAGCTAGCTTCCCTTCTATTGCTTTCTAATTTTATGTTTTATTTCACCGAGATTCAGTGAAGGGGGTTAAGCAACCTGTGGCTACCAAGATCCCCCAACACTTAGATATTTGCCGAAATAATGGTTTTCTAGTTAATATGCTTATTGTTATATAATTAGTTATTGTATGTATAAATAGAAATCATGTATGTAGGCTGTATTTCATGTTAATATCGCAAGGAAAACCCAGGAAAAACTTGCAATGCTACCTAGATATTGGGGGCATTTGATTTTTATTTGTTATTTCTTTTGTTATTTCTTTTAGTAATGGAATCCATTGTTTACTGAAAGTTACGGATTCGTTTGCAACGCAGTTATTTTTATGTAGGGTTATATAAGCAGCTTCTTTGATTTTGCGTTTTTGGTGGTTTTCTTCTTTGTCGATAATTTTTGCGTCCTCCCATTTTATTTTATGACTGGAGTCCCATGCATGTTGGCAAATCATGGATTTTTCAAATTTTCTATTTTTTATATATGATTTATGTTCTTTTAATCGAACTTCAAATGGTCTGGAACTTTCCCCTATATAAAACTTATTACATTCGCACGGTCTAAAGCAAACGGTCTAGCTTACAAATTGACGCACAGAAAAGTATGAAACTTGTTTTAAAACCACTGCAATGTTAACTAGGTCACAAATAAAGTATACAATTACATCATGCTTTAAAATCGATGCAACTAAGTTGTGACCTTCAGCAAACTTAAATTAGTAAAATAGAATAGTGTATTTTTGCTGCCAAACAAAAAAACTCAATGCACTGTAACTGCTATTAAAATAAGTTTAAAATTTTAACTAAAATTTGTATGTTTAGATAATAATTGCAACGAAATATTCCATAATGCTAATGTGGTCGACTGTATTGGGTTTCTGACATAATCTTGCGTTTGTTACAATGGAATGAGGAATACGTTATATTACTTTAAGTTAAATGTACTTTTTCATTATTTAGCTCGTGGCTGAGGTTAAATATTGTAAGTGTGTTTCACTTGTTTAATTTTGTTATTTGTGTTCCACTATGTGCTTAGGTAATACACTTAAACGTAGTGTTAAGACTTAATTGTAATTGGTTGTAGGTAGTTGGAGTTTTTTGTCGCGTAGTAGCTTAATTGAAAATACAAAAAGCCTAAGAATTATAACATACGCAAACTTGTAGATACGGCGGAAATTTTGAACACTTATTATGAAATCATTACACGTGCGTTATGTGATTCAGGATAGCACTTGCATAGGCAAGTGATTTCTTAAAAAACATATGACAAAACAGCAGTCCAAAAACTTTTACTTAAGTTAAACTCGGTCGGGCATTTAAAAAGTGGTCCAAGAGTAAAATGCCTTATAGCTAATTAATCTCTATCATTTAAATTTAATGACATAAAACTAATGCCGCCCTGTATTAAAAGCGATGAGTAGTTATTGTTAATATATAAACCATTTGTTTATTACATTATAGTTCGTTGTATGTAAAGAAACTGCACAAGCTTTGCACTGTTTTGTATTGAATTGGAATTAGTTATATAAATTGTATGCATTTGAAAAGTTTGACATTATGTTTGATTATTTGTTAATAATTACTTAATCCACATTTTGGATCAACATCAAAAACAAATAAATTTGAGTAGAAATATACAGCGCAGGTATAAGTTAATGTACACGCGGTTAATAAATCTTAACATACACCCCACCTTGAAAGAGCTAACTGTCAACAAATGCGAATGGACAATAAACAAGTTCTGAATGTAAATTTGGCGAAAGGTATGCAAACATATAAACAAATTATGTAATAATAACATTGAACAAAATTTGTGAAGAGTCGCCATATAACGTACAACTAATGTGCATGTGACACACAAGGAAGCGGAAACAAATTGGCGATAGCTCGTCGAATTGTTCCTTTTGCTGTCTTCACCTATGCAACCTGCGATGTCGTCAGCTCCAGGATGAACTATTTGGATTTCCCAACATAAAGGAGGTAAACCTTTTTTCTTGATCAAAACTAAACCTCCAACTTACATGTTGTTTTCTTTGGTTTTCCACTCCAAACGGGTTTGAAGTTCGCAAATATATTCGGAAGACCTACGTGTCCAAAACTGTTGTGCCAACTGTTGCATACGTTGACTTTTGGAAAGGCGGTTTTCGTTTATATTTTGTAAGTTGAGGTCAGCGATTGAATTAATAGGACGACCGATAATAAAATGTACGAGTGTTAACGATGAAAAGTCGTTTGGATTTGTGGAAAGTGGTGATAGAGGTCTCGAATTCAAAATTCCTTCTACTTGAACCAATATTGTTAAAAAATCTTCATAGACTAATTGTGCTTTACCCAAAACCCTCTTTAAATGAAACTTTGCTGATTTTACCCCTGATTCCTAAAGACATCCGAAGTGAGGTGAATGAGGCGATATAAAATCCCAAGATATGTCTTGTAGTGCATGGTAATAAATGATTTTACTGCTGTAATCCTGCAAGAACTGACCTAAATTATTTAGTTTATTTTTGCACCCGTGAACTTACATCCATTATCTGAAAACATATAATAGTGATTTGTCTCGGCGAGATATAAATCTGCGCAGCGCTGCTATGAAACACACTGTAGATAACTCAGTCACGAGTTCTAAATGGATGGCTTTAGTACTGAAACATATAAATAATGCAATGTATCCCTTCAACGTTTTACTATCACGACCTCCTTTATCTTGTAAAATAATAGATCTGCATAATCTACTGCTGTTACGTAAAATGGAGGTGAACGAAAAATCCTTGCAGAGAGCAGGTCACCTATCACCAGAGCATGACTGATAGGCTTAGCACGAAAACATGTAACGCATTCACATACTGTTTGTTTTGCTGTACCTTTTCCACCAATAGGAAAGAGATATTCCTAATAGATGCTAGTCCTTGCTGCAGACAAGCATGATACAATTTCTTATTCTCATCTCGTAGCAATAATTTAGTGACGTAATGATTTTTAGGAAGCAATATAGGATGCTGTTTATCGAAGTTAAACTGTGAATGCCGTAGCCTTGTCAATTTCTTCTGTATGAAGACAATCTTTATTATTACAAGAAGCCTTTATTCTTAAAATGCTTATAAAACAAAGGTAATATTCCACGCAACGAATTAATTTATTAAAATTGGAAAACGATCAAATAGAAAGTAGAATTCATGTTTTACGAATAATGATACCTTTGCACACTTCAATTCTGATAGATCCTATGTACCCAAAATGCTTGATATTGGCCACTCACGCGGATTTTTGATGAGCCAATTAGGACTATGCCACCACAAATCATAGGAAATCAATGAAGTTGGATTTGTTCCACGACTTGCTAAGTCTGCTGGATTGTCGCAGGAACGAACCTGATGTCATTTTGATATGTTGGTGTTTGTTTGAATTTCGCATACGTAATTTGCAACGAATATTTTGAGATTATTTAAAGTGTTATCGTTCTAGTGGGCGGAGTCTGAAAGCATATAGGCTTGGCTTGATTGTTTGTTTAATAAGTGTAAGCAAAAATAATTATAAGTTTCGTAAATACATAAAAATAAAAGTAAAATAGTTAAAATTGAACGATTTTAACAGTTGGGGCAGTTCCAAAAGTCTACGGTAATCTTCGGAATGCTTCGGAAGACTTCGTGGTCGCTTGTGGAACCAAAATAAACTTAAACACTTATTGAATAAACGTATATACAGTTTAAAGACGATGTAAAAGGCTTCGGTAGTCTTCGGATCTCTTTGGAATTTGCTTGTGAGTCCGAGTAGCAACTTGAATAACGGTATTTAGAAAATATTTGCAGTTTGAAGAGGTGCAGACGTCTTCGACGGTCTTTGGAAAGCTTCGTGTTTTACTTATGGGACAACGTTAAGTTACAAAGAATTATGATATGAAATTAAAAAAGTTAATTGATCATATATACAACATAGAAAGGTTCAGAAGTCTTTGGTTGTCTTTGGAACTTTTTGAATGACTTTATGGTGGTGCCTTGAGCCTCGTCGAGTGCGTCGCCGTTTAACTCTACGGGGTGTTGTTCCGGAGGTAGAGTTGACAGACGCAATCACAATAACGACTTGTCGGTGAAGTATGGAACGGAGCCTAACGTCCATACGTAGTTTGTAAACTATTGATTGATGAATTATAGTGACGTGCCCTAGGTACAGCGGTGGACAGGGTCACCGTCGGAGAATACGCAGGCTATGGAGAGCACTGCGCGCTGAAGTATAGCAGGCTATGGAGAGCACTGCTCGCTGGAGGTTTTGTAGGTTATGGAGAGCACTGCAAGGTGATTCCTTAGGCTATGGTGAGCACTAACAAATGTCTTTCGAAGAATTTGCAATTATATTTATACACTCCCATTTCCTATTCTTCCTGTGTTGAAAAACGTTAATGATGTCTTTAACCAATGGAATTGTGTATTTCAATTTTCGAGTGTATAAGAATCTCCAAATTTTAATTGACCAATGAGCGTGCTGATTTTTGGGTACCACAGAAAATGAGTTGGAAGTTCTCGCGATTCTTTGGTTTGTTCTGTTTGCAGCTCGTATACTTTGATATAGTCAACTGCAATTCTTTAGTTTGTTCTATGTACAGCTCAGGTATGGTAAAATAGTCAACAAAAGGAGTGCATAGCCAACAAAGTACTATAGTTGAATCGCTTTAATAAATAAATTTCTGTACCTTGTTTGCTAGTCTTGATAACATTAGTGCTACTTGAAGTTCATGCTTTTTTAAGCTGATACCCCCTCCCCAAGGGGAGATCTTGGAACGCCACTGCTAAAGGCAATCCGTAACTCCCCCCCCGTTAGTTATATGAAACTCCGCTGTAATTAAAGTTCAGAGGTAGTTCGGAAGTATTCCCTAAGTCTTTTATTACAGATTAAATTTTCATCTTGTGAATTATGACTTTAGGAGAAAATACGTTTGTCGAAGCCATCTTCTAATACAATTGTACACATACAATTTTTCGAATCGGCGACGGCGTCCAGCTTGCCGCACAGAAAATTATAACAGAGTTCGGTTGATTTTGTTTAGGTAGTATTGGCATTTATCTAGATTCTTATTGAACTGAATCTGGATAGGGATCTGATGGTACCGAATTGACTGAAATTAATTATCAACGCTTGCTCTTACTTGATTTTCTAAATTTAATGCAGTTATGGAGTTAACATAAATGCAACGCTATAATTGCGAGGACACTTTTTATGTATTGAGAACTTGCAACCTTGGTATTGCCAGGTGATATCTAAAATTGCCATCGTAAAGTTTGACATTTTTTAGGTTATAAGTACTCAGAATGTTTTGACGTGCGAGCACTATTTGTGTTTTTTGCAGTGTTTAAAATTTCACTTCAGCCAAAATATGGAATTAACTCGCGAAAATTTTTGAGCTATGATTTATTATGACTTTCGACGTGGTCTAACTCAAGAACAATGCATCAATATACTGAATTCAACTTTTGGCGAAGAAGCGCCATCCACAGCCACTGTATATCGCTAGTACACTGAATTCAAACGTGGTCGTAGTTCGCTCACGGGCGAGGTTAAAGTAGGTCATCCAAAATCGGTCGTTGTGCTGGAAAATATTGATGCTGTACGAAAACTAATTGAAGAAGATCGTCATGTGACATATCAAGAAATCGAGAGATATTTAAGCATTAGTATGACCAGTATACATAAGATTTTGCACAAACATTTGTGTGTTCCGAAACTGTGTGCGTGTTGAATTCCGCATTTGTTGACAGATGCTCAAAAAAATGCTCGTGTCGATTAGTTCCGTAATATGATTTAAAAATACAACTGTGGTGCATGCAAAGCGATATACAACATCGTCACAGGTGACGAGTCATGGATTTATGCGTATGAACCAGTCTGCAGGTTGTGTGTTTCATTGTGAAGCAAAGCCAACAAAAGTGGTTCGTTCTCGAAGCGTTAAGAAGCAAATAGTGGCGATTTTCTTCATGAAAACCGATCCTGCAGCAATTGTGGCTCTTGAAAATCAACAGGCCGTTAATTCAGTGTGGTATACGACCATTTGTTTGTCTGAAGTTTTCGGTAAATTGAGAGAAACCACCCCAATACGACGAATCATTTTCAACCTTGACACTGCGGGTTCACACACATCACATGCAACAAACGATTATTTGGACACACAAGAGATCGAATTGATGGGTCATCCGCCTTACAGCCCCGACTTGGCACCCAATGACTTCTTCGTGTTTACAGTAATTAAAAATAAACTGTGTGGACAACGATTTTCACCGCCCGAAGAAGCGGTTGAGGCCTTCGAAACGCATGTTTTAGAGCCACCATCTTCTGACTGGACAAAGTACTTTGAAGGGTGGTTCGATCGCATACAAAAGTGTATAGATCTTAAAGGCGATTATTTTGAAAAGCAATAAAAGTATTTTTCATCAAATTGTTTCTATTCTCGATACATAAATAATGTCCTCGTATTAACTATAATTGAAAGTCTAAAATTTAAATTGTTTGTAATACAGCATTTTAATAGAATTTTTCAAAGTACTCCAAGAAAATATATATGCTGCAAAAACAATTAATGCAGTCCGTTTAACCTTACTCAAGAAGTTCCACTTGGTTCAATCTATCTATTATTGCATCCTTTCTTAAATATACGTGCTTCTATTAGTATTATTAATGATCTGCCAGAATATATTGATTGATGATTACGCGACCGACGTCAATGATGTTCTTTTCTGATACCAAATTGTAATTCCATGCCGACTGAATCATTATTACTTAAAGGTATCATTGTTCCTATTAATCATTATTACAATTTTAATAAGTATAGAAAAATTTGATGTTGAAGTAATCCGCTAACTGTACGCAATGCCGCAATTTTCTTTTAATTACTTGTATCCATTGCAGTTTAATCAGAAACCAATTTAAATTTAGACTGATACAAAAGAGCTCATTTGCGATTTCTAACAAATAGAATTAAAATATTTTCGTCTCCCTTCATGTTCATTGATATTTTGCCATTGATATCAAACTTAAAGAAACGTTTGTCTGAAAAACTCTTACTAACGGTAACAATTACTTAACTGCCGATATTAATACATTAAAGACGTAGTTTCGGAATCATCGTAAGAGAATAGTTAGTTATACACGACATGTTTAATACTATCGTCACTTTGTCTATGTGGTATCATCTTGTAAAGTCTATCAGACAAGTGACATCAAAATCATTTATCTTCTCGTTAACCGGCGTTTGAAAAACCGGTAATAATTGCATAGAAATTAACACGTTGAATACCAAAGTATTCTAGACTCTGACGCCAACTACAAAATATGTCGTACTTGCAATTTTTTCTTTATTGCCAGCTACAACTTTACGCGTAGTAAATGCATGGGATTTGGGGGTGTGGACGTTCGCGAATAGGCCAAATAAAGTCATGATGGCGAGTGCAAACAAATTTTCGATTAACCTTTAATTTTCTTCTTAATCTTCTTTGGGGATTAAACCACTCATAGTTTTTAAAATTATCTTTATTAACGTTTCGATCCATAACCTAGGATCGTTTTCAAAATAATAAAAACTTCAAGTTTGACATTTATGACATAAATTGAAGGTGACTTTGATTTATTGATGTTTGAAATATTTGGTTTTAGTACACTAAGCAAAAATTTTTAAAATTTAAATGAATAATTGCCTTCAATTTGTGTTACGGCCTGGGACCGACTTTTTTAGGTAGCCAATACGCTTAACGTGAAATCAGCTGATTAATTTTTATTGTAAAAATTCAATAACTTGGGAATTGGAAAACATTTTTTAACATGTTTCTATTTATACAATTTAGAGGATGGTTATTAAAGAAGTGTGCAATTGCATTATTAAAAGGCTTAAGTAGTCGTTTTTTTATATTTATTTTGAAGGATTATGATTTAGGCTACCTCTTTGGTAGATTTTAACATTGTTCTGAGGTGACCTTATGGCGGGTTTACACTTGTCAGATACCAATGTTGTTCTATGAAGGTTGTATATGAATCTGAGGCGACCCTATGGCGGGTTTACACTTGTCAGATACCAATACTGTTTAACGGAGATTGTATATGGTTGTGAGGTAACCTTATTGCGGGTTTACACTTGTCAGATACCAATGCTGTTTTACAGGGGTTGTTAATATGCTTCATCATCATCATCATTGGATCTTCATCTCAAAACTGGTTGGACACGTACCTGCACTTATTTATATTCTGAGTTAGCTTCCTTCTATTGTTTTCTAATTTTATGTTTTATTTCACCGAGATTCAGTGAAGGGGGTTAAGCAACCTGTGGCTACCAAGATCCCCCAACACTTAGATATTTGCCGAAATAATGGTTTTCTAGTTAATATGCTTACTGTTGTATAATTAGTTATTGTATGTATAAATAGAAATCATGTATGTAGGCTGTATTTCATGTTAATATCGCAAGGAAAAACCCAGGAAAAACTTGCAATGCTACCTAGATATTGGGGGCATTTGATTTTCATTTGTTATTTCTTTTGTTATTTTTTTTAGTAATGGAATCCATTGTTTACTGAAAGTTACGGATTCGTTTGCAACGCAGTTATTTTTATGTAAGGTTATATAAGCAGCTTCTTTGATTTTGCGTTTTTGGTGGTTTTCTTCTTTGTCGATTATTTTTGCGTCCTCCCATTTTATTTTATGACTGGAGTCCCATGCATGTTGGCAAATCATGGATTTTTCAAATTTTCTATTTTTATATATGATTTATGTTCTTTTAATCGAACTTCAAATGGTCTGGAACTTTCCCTATATAAAACTTATTACATTCGCACGGTATTTTGTAGATACAATTTTTGAACTTTGTATTGCGTTTTTGGGTTTTGTTTTTGTTAATTGTGCTCTTAGTGTATTGTTGGTTCTAAATACTGTTTTAATTCTAAATTTGTTTCCTATTTTTGAATTTTTCGGAGAATCCTTTTATGTATGGTATTGAGAGCATTTTGTTGTGTGTATCATTGTTTTTGTTTTCTTTTTCTTTATTTTTAGGGTTTTATTCATTTCTTTCTCTATTATTCTTTTAGGATATTTGTTTTCTATTAGTGTACATCTGATTAGGTCTTTCTCTTTTTAAAATTTCTTCGTTTGATGATATTAATTTTGCTCTATCATACATGGTTTTGATAATTCCTCGTTTGACACAGTGTGGACGGTTTGAATCGAAGTTTAAGTATCTGTTTGTGTGCGTTGGTTTTCTATATACCGATGTATTAATTGCTGTATCGTTTTTGCTAACGAGAATATCTAAAACGGAAGTTTTCCATGTTGTTCTAATTCATATGTGAATTTAATAGTTGGTTCTATTTCGTTAATTGACTGTACAAAGTTTTTAATTAGTTCTGTATTATGAGGCCAAATAGCATAGATATCATCTACGTATCTCCACCAGATTAGTGGTTTCAATTCTTGTGTGAATATTACATCTTTTTCGAATTCCTCCATGAATATATTACTAAAGATTGGTGATAGTGGACTTCCCATTGCCATTCTGAAGCTTTGTTTGTAAAATTGATCATTTATTTGAAAATATGTGGTATTGACGCATAAACCAAGTAATTCCATAATCGATGAAAATTTGAAAAATCCATGATTTGCCAACATGCATGGGACTCCAGTCATAAAATAAAATGGGAGGATGCAAAAATAATCGACAAAGAAAAAAACCACCAAAAACGCAAAATCAAAGAAGCTGCTTATATAACCTTACATAAAAATAACTGCGTTGCAAACGAATCCGTAACTTTCAGTAAACAATGGATTCCATTACTAAAAGAAATAACAAAAGAAATAACAAATGAAAATCAAATGCCCCCAATATCTAGGTAGCATTGCAAGTTTTTCCTGGGTTTTCCTTGCGATATTAACATGAAATACAGCCTACATACATGATTTCTATTTATACATACAATAACTAATTATACAACAGTAAGCATATTAACTAGAAAACCATTATTTCGGCAAATATCTAAGTGTTGGGGGATCTTGGTAGCCA
This sequence comes from Platerodrilus igneus, assembly GCA_036346225.1. Taxonomy (NCBI): domain Eukaryota; kingdom Metazoa; phylum Arthropoda; class Insecta; order Coleoptera; family Lycidae; genus Platerodrilus; species Platerodrilus igneus. The sequence goes on along the minus strand of JARFIW010001025.1, from coordinate 633,120 downwards.
CAGGTTGCTTAACCCCCCTTCACTGAATCTCGGTGAAATAAAACATAAAATTAGAAAACAATAGAAGGGAAGCTAACTCAGAATATAAATAAGTGCAGGTACGTGTCCAACCAGTTTTGAGATGAAGATCCAATGATGATGATGATGAAGCATATTAACAACCCCTGTAAAACAGCATTGGTATCTGACAAGTGTAAACCCGCAATAAGGTTACCTCACAACCATATACAATCTCCGTTAAACAGTATTGGTATCTGACAAGTGTAAACCCGCCATAGGGTCGCCTCAGATCCATATACAACCTTCATAGAACAACATTGGTATCTGACAAGTGTAAACCCGCCATAAGGTTACCTCAGAACAATGTTAAAATCTACCAAATAGGTAACCTAAATCATAATGATTTCCCCTTCAAAATAAATATAAAAAAACGACTACTTAAGCCTTTTAATAATGCAATTTCACACTTCTTTAATAACCATCCTCTAAATTGTATAAATAGAAACATGTTAAAAATGTTTTCCAATTCCCAAGTTATTGAATTTTACAATAAAATTAATCAGCTGATTTCACGTTAAGCGTATTGGCTACCTAAAAAAGTTGGTCCCAGGCCGTAACACAAATTGAAGGCAATTATTCATTTAAATTTTAAAAATTTTTGCTTAGTGTACTAAAACCAAATATTTCAAACATCAATAAATCAAAGTCACCTTCAATTTATGTCATAAATGTCAAACTTGAAGTTTTTATTATTTTGAAAACGATCCTAGGTTATGGATCGAAACGTTAATAAAGATAATTTTAAAAACTATGAGTGGTTTAATCCCCAAAGAAGATTAAGAAGAATACTAAACAAACCACAACAAACATACAGGGAGTATTAACCTTTAATTATTACAGATCTATAAAAAAGTAAACATAAAATGATTTTGTTCTGAAATTACATCATCATCATTAAGTCTTCAATCCTGGAACTAGTTACACGCGTACCCTCATTGTTTCCTATTCTGAACTAACCTACACATTTCCCTGAAATTTGCAGTCTGTATCTATCACTATATGCATGCGATAGTCTGATCTAGGTCTACGTCTACCTATTTTTTCCTATTTCTGCTTATAATATATCCAGTACTATTCCCCAAAAATGCCTTAAAACGTATTCTGCCCATCTATTTCTCCTATTTTTTTCCACAGATATCTATTCCTCTACTATTTCTATAACCTATTTGTTATTAACTTCGTCTGTCCATTCTATCATCACCATAAATCTGAAGCACAACGTTCCAGAAAGCTTCTAACTCTTTCTGTCTGCTTTTCCTACTACTCCTATTTCATACACGTACTGTGCTGAGCTTCGCACATATGCATTCAGAAATTTTCTTTTTGGTTCTATGTTTATTATCTTTGAACATAACCGCTCTTCTTTCTTGTTACATGCAGTTCAGTCCCCTTCTATTGTTTTACAATTATATACCCTATTTCCCGATATTCAGTGGTATGTGAAGGGGAGTTAGCTCCGTGGCGTAGTGGTATGTGTGTAACTCCTACGCCCAAGGTCCCGGGTTCGAATCCCGACACGATCCGCTTTAAAAATGTTAGGCGAGCATTTTTGATAAAAATACACCCTCGTTCGGAAGAAAGATAAAAATGGAGGTCCCATGTGTGAGTGTTGTCACGCACGTTAAATATCCCTACCTTGCTTGGAACAGCAAGGGTTTGGCGTATGAAAAACAGGTAATAATTGCATAGAAACTAACACGTTGAATACCAATGCATTATAGACTCTGACGCCAACTACGAAATATGTCGTACTTGCAATTTTATCTTTATTGCCAGTTACAACTTTACGCGTAGTAAATGCATGGGATTTGGGGGTGTGGACGTTCGCGAAAAGGCCAAATAAAGTCATGATGGCGCGTGCAAAAAAAATTTCGATTATCCTTTAATTATTACAGATCTATAAAAAAGTAAACACGAAATAATTTTTTTTTTTGAAATTACATTATCATCATCATTAAGTCTTCAGTCCTGGAACTGGTAAGACGCGTATATCCCAAGTTTTCTATTGTGAGCTAACCTACACATTTCCCTGAAATTCCCAGTCTGCATCTTTCACTATGTGCGAGCAATAGTCTGACTTAGGTCTACCTCTACCTCTCTTTTTGTTGTATGCAGTTCTAATACAGCCCAGCCCACACTATTCCCCAAAAATGCCATAGAACGTATCATGGCCTTCTACTTCTATTTTTTTTTTGTTTTCCACAGATATCTTTATTCCCCTACTATTTCTATAACCTAATTGTTATTTACTTTGCCTGTTCATGCTATCATCATCGTACATCAAAAGCATAACATTCCAAAGGCTTCTTCCTATTCTTGTCCGCTTTCCATACTCTCTCTATTTTATAGGCGTACAACGCTGTGCTCCACACATATGCTTCCAACAATCTTTTCCTTGTTTCCGTGTTTGTTGTCTTCGAACATAGCCGCTGCTCACAGTTCGGTTCCTCTTCTATTGTTTGTAAATATATACCCTATTTCACCACATGGTGTCCAGTTGTTGAGATATAAAAGATGCAGAAATAACAATTAATAAATATCCCGCTGTTGGAAGAAGGATAAAACAATTCTGAACCTTACATTAATAATTCAGTACATAAATTGGGCATTAAAATTGCGTTACCATAACTACCTCAATGTATTTCACACAAGTTATAATTTATACGAGTTCCCTTAAGACACCTAGCTTAGCCGCCCAAATATTTATAATTTCATAATTATTGTGTAAATAAATACGTTAGAGATAAATGATCAGAAGATAAGCTTAATGGCATTTTAAGCATTTGACATTTAGGATGTCCTAATTGTTTTTGAAGTAATAAATATTTCTCAGTACCTTTCTAGAATTTTGTCCTGGAAACAAAGTAATTGTTAAATATTCATACATATTATTTTTCAGTTTAGTATTCTATTATAAGTCTTAAGATTGATTTCAAGTTGAGTAGACGGGAATTCTGTGTGTGCAGTGTACTTGAAATAAAAATAATTTTTATATTATTTTCAAAAAGAAACCAATTGTTCGCTCTAAATCCTAACTGCTAATTGTATTTCCATTAATTAATGGTAAGTATGGATTTTCCCTTTAATTTACTCTTAATTGTACTAATTTCATTATTGTCATAATTTCCTAGTTGTGAACAACTTGATTTGCAGTGGTAAAAATTTTGTAGTTATGGAACGCCAGACCCTATAGTAGGGAACAGAGAATACTACTATAATAAGCCTACTTATCGTAAAAGGCGATTAAAAAGCGTAGCAAGGGGCAGCAGCTTCGCTGGCTAAAAGATATTGAAGGAGAGTCAGTTGGTCTCGGGCGATCCTCAATAATTTACAAGGTGGTTGGGGGTTGGTCGTGACAGATACAGCTTTTTGTTAAAATCTTTAAAAACTACGTTGTGGAAAGATATGGGGACTCACCACAATATTTCCCAGGTATGCGTGGCCTAAAACATGAACTATGTATGATGGAGACCTCACAAGTAGAATTCTTGTCCGGAAGTAAAATACCCTCTCATTCGAATCTCCGGGAGCGGGTACTTGGGGCTTGTCATCGTAATGTAAAATTCAAAAACTTGAGAAAGGCTGAAAGAGAAGGATGGAATCTAGGTAAGATTAATGATAGTGAGGTAAAAGAGGAATATAAACAAGTATTAGATAATAAGATCAAAGAGATAGCTATAGGAGGGAATGTAGAAAATAGATGGAAAGAAATAAAAAGGACTGTACATGATACAGCAACACAGACTATAGGTAAGAAAACAGTAGACGCGAGAAAACCCTGGGTTACAAAAGAAGTATTAAATTTAATAAAAATAGAAGAAAGCTTAAACCTTTCAGAGAATTGGATAGTAAAAGTAAGCAAAAATATAATATAGTTAGAAATAAGATAGTACATATGTGTGGAAAAGCTAGCAATAAATGGATGGAGGAAAATTGTAAGGAAATACAAGATGCTTTGAAAGTAGGTAAGACAGACAGGGCTTACAGGGCAGTTAAAAAGGTTTTCGGGGAAGATAGAAAAACAAATATAATGGTATTAAAGATGAGAATAATGAGCTTGTAATAAATAAAGTTCAAGTAACAGATATATGGAAAAGATATTTAGAAGATTTATACAAGAGAGACGATATGGATGAGTTAGAGAACGACCAAGAAGAGGATGTAGAAATAGGGTTCTCAATATTAAGAGAGGAATCTGATAGAGCTGTTAGGGATCTTAAACTAAATAAAGCGCCGGGGATAGACGATATACCCGCAGAATTAATAAAGTATGCAAGTCTGAAGACTTTAGACAGATTATATGAACTAGTAAAAGTAATATGACACAGGTGAGGTCGCAATAGATATTGAAAAAAATATTATTATCCCGATCCTAAAAAAGTCAAGAGCTGATAGGTGTGAGAATTTTAGAACGGATAGTTTAACTTCTTACGCTTCCAAAATACTAACAATAATAATTACATATACCGGGTGTAACAAAATAAGTGTAAAACATTTCAGGGGATGATTCCTCATTGTAAAAAAGATAGGGTCTTTCATATAAAGAAACTTCATTGGAGCATCCCTTGTTAAGATACAGCCCCTTAAAGGGGGTACATAAAATTTGTTTTTTATTTTTTTTACAAACACTAAAAAAGTTACAAAATTTAAATTAAGGTGACAATTTTTACTATCAAAAATACACTTACTCAGTAATTTATTTGGTTTACTCCATGGTTGTAAGGGGTGGAAAACGCAATCCCTAAAATTTATTTTCAATATAACTTTTTGTCTTATTATTTGTTTGCCATTTAAAAATTTATTTCCAATAGCTTATTTTATTCTAAACAAAAAATTTCTCTTGCATTTTTTGCCCAAAATTAACGAGTTTTCACAAAAATACACCCTCGTTCGAATGAGAGGTAAAATGGAGGTCCCGTGTGTGAGTGTTGTCACGCACGTCAAAGGTCCCTACTTTGCTTGGAACAGCAAGGGTTTGGTAAAATTTCAAATTATCCAGGTAAAAAAAACTTGCTTCCTGGCCAATGTAGTACCTTCGAGTGGAGCATTGGAAAATCACATGTAAGGTCTGGCATGTTGGCAGTGATTCGCTGCTTAAGCCTTACCATAACATATAATTTAACACTTTTCCTTTTTTGGAGAGGATAACCAGATAATATTTCATTTTCTTATAAATGGCAATCATGTAACATGTTGGAGTTTTTTAACAACATATCTGTGTAGAACCAAGTAGATAAGAAAAAGAGTATAGTAAGACCTAGACCAAGCTATATTAGTCAACTTATTAGAAATTTAGGTTTTGGAGGGTATTTAGAACTTTTTAGATTAGCACTGAATAGAAAAGAAGTTAGAGCTTGTAGTGTAACCAACCTGAAGGCTAACCGAACACCCTCTATAGACCACTCCATGATCTAGCATCTAGTGGCAGTGGCCCTACGACACCTACGTTTTGTTGTTATAATGTATCCCAAATTCACACTGGAAAGATGGCGTAAGGCGGAATGGTTAGAAATAAAACTACAGAATTTACCTAACTTGACTTTTAATCAAAATAATAACCACTAAATAGGTCATTGTCATGCAAGCATAGAAAAACGACATTCAAGCAAACAGTGCCGTACTCAACCTGGGCGATTGGGGAAAGAGCACGACAGAGAAAACACCAAACTGCCCTCACACTTCTAACTGCGTTTGGCACATTTTGATAAGGACGGATAACGTACAAATACCCAGATTATCAACATTAAATTTAACAGGATACCAACTGTTACCCAGACATACCACACATAGCAACTGAAGAAACGTTAGTGTAAACCAGCTAGTCTTTTCTGGTAGGTACTGAGGTCGACTAGGCCAATACTACCCAGCTAAAGTTGAAAGGGGGGGGGGAGCACCAGAAAGATGACCTTCGCCTTGACTACCAAAGTTCTTCCCCGCACGGACATAAAATGTTAGTAATATTCAACAAGGCTCAATTACATGCGCCCACATACATACATTAACAGTTTCCAGCCCATGTTATGAAATATTTCATAAAGGCTAGCCGGCTTCCAGTACAATTACGTACATTGACAAGACGACATAAATCAATGAAATGAACTTATGGTACGATTGCGCATGGTTAAAAAGGCGCTGGTTATTGAAAAGATTACCTCCAACATAGTCATAAATGTAAATGCGAAAGGCACGAAAATGGTCGGTTATACCAAAAGTTCAATTTAATTATATCACAACAATAATCACAAACGTTAAATACTAGGTAATTATACAGAAACATCGGATAGATAATAGGGTAAACAAAACAACAAACATATGATTAAGTTAAACCCAGATGTGAGCAGTAAAGTTGTAAACTTGAGTAATATGCTGAAATAAAACAATTACACATAAACAAAATGTCAAATGCATGACAAATATCAAACAAATACAAAATACGTTGGCAGCAAATACATATACCAAAATTCTACAGCATATAAACAAGCCCAGATTCAGACGCTAAATCCTTATATAAGTGCATGTTAGTTAAATATATTAAATCTAATAAGCAAATGTTAAAAATTATTCATATGATTGCATCGGTTAAAACATACTTTTAAAAATTAAACACATCGTGCCATTACAAGTTACAAACAAAAAAATAGTTAATTCAATTTCTATCATAAAAGCAAAACAAATATAACATAGAAATATAATACCGTTCAAGTTCAAATTTGCCCAATAATTGGATTTAATATGATGTCGGTACTTTTCATTGTTTGTCGTAAAATTACATTAATTGTGCCTCTGCTATTGATTCTGCAATAAGTGCAACGCAATTGTAGTTCTAACTCTAGATCAAATACAAAATTAACATTATTTCAAAAAAATAGATATTAGTTTTAGTCTCATTTAAATGTTAAATAATCAATTTAAATAAATAAATATTAGTTTTTGGTTGTTAAACCAAACAACACATCTTTATACATTAAATATGCAATAAAATCGTAAATAACCAATATTAAGCATACGTAAAGCAACCGGCAACGAATTGTAAGCTAAAAGCAACAGGCAACACATAAATATTTCCTTCAATTTTACAAAAGTACAAATAAGTACAAACATCACATCCAAAACAACGTTCTGATTACAAGATGCAATCAGATTACCTTAAATAACCACCATATTATAAACTTAAAAACATTACCTTTAATAGAAAAACCGCCAAGTGAAATGTTTTAACCATCCATCTTAAAAATCTAAAAAAAAGTGTTCTAACCCTTATCGACTCGATTGATCAGCCCCTACACATGCGCCTCATAATGTAAATTTTGACACAACGGAATGCGTTCAGAAACCTGCAAGTGGTTACTGAGCTATTCTAACAAATACCTTCAAATATCGAAATGTACTCTATAATATTTTCAATAATTATTAACGAATGAGAAATCGACTTAGAAACACTACGGATCACTTCAAGCTGCGTCAAACCGACCTTAAGTATTGTCAAAAACAAAATGGAGAATGATAATGAGATCTATAGAGTATTAAATGAACTTCCACAAGAAAAGAGGTTGTCTGGAAAAATGGTAAATTACCAATTTACAGATATTTTAATCAAAAACAATCTTAAATTTTTAATAACTGAATTTTTACCCCATTTTTTAAATTTGAGATGTGCCTTAAATAATAAAACAGTGTAACTTTAACCCAGTGCAATCGCATATGGTACCAATCGCATTTGCAAAATCATAACAATTTACCCAATAAATATTATTTAAATTAATTATCTACTGTAAATTTTCGGCAGTAAAAATAATAGACTTCACACATATTCATGAAAATAAGCAGGAACTTACACGGTCAGTGCGCTGATCGTGTTATCAATAAATTAATAACCAAAACATTGAAAATTAAATTGATACTTGCAATAATGCAAAAATTGTAATTTAAAGACACTTATTTGAATATATTGGAAAACATAGTTTATCAAGGACAGCGATATCAACTGGTACTTTTTTCTTGAAGTTTTTGGGTTCTTGAGGTTTGATTTTATTTTGGCAGTTCGAATAATTAAAAAATATATCTATTTATATATATACATATATATATATATATATATATATATATATATATATTATTTAATTATTCGAACTGCCAAAATAAAATAATATATTATTATGTATGGTCTGCTGTGTTCCTTATGTCTCCACGCCCCACCTTGGTTTTGCGTCAAAATAGATTGTATATGGTGATATCAAATAAAATTATAATTCAAAATAGGAGTTAAAGTTTAATAATTGCACCCTTAAATGTGGTGTTGGCCTTTTAAATAATTTTAATAAAGAAAAATTTTCAGTTTGAATTATGCCACGGCTTTTAAGACTCGTTCAGGGAAAATTGAATCTATTATTTATACTCTGTAAGAAGACGTGAGTTCTTTGTTCTCTTACAGGTATATAAAACACAGGCGCATAAAGCGTTGTTTAATCAAAACCACTTAACCTCTTTTAGTGCTTGTATCTCGTGGTTATTCAAAGATTGATAAATAGACCCAACAATATTTAATTTAGGTAAGCGTTTGAAATTCAAATTATTCACAAATTACTTTAAATGATGTGTATATAAAGATAGCTTCAAATACCTGCAACTCCTCTGAATGTGCCTGGGTTGTACATGGACCTTGATACAGGATACAACAAGATCGCCTTGAATGCTTGCAGTGAATACCTGTTAAAAGTACGTTTTAGTTTTATGTTCAAATGGAATTGACTTTAGCTTTTAGGTTCTACAAATAACTACTACTTCATCAACTGTATACTTAATCGGCTCTATTACTAAAGACACTTTCAATACTTCACCAATATCAATTGGACCGTAATCCTATAAGACTGGACCCTGCTGCAAAATATCTCACTATCACTGGTGCAACTCTTCAATAACACAAGAGATGACCCGATGTTTGGTTTAATTGGAATTCCTCCTCTGGACCTTGCTTGGTTGTATAACCTTATCACTTATTTTCTGATACACCTTTTTATAAACATGAAACTCAGTGGAGTATTATTTTGTTAACCATTCAAATAAAATGCATACACTTTAAACATATATATTAATTTTTTGAATTTAATTACAGGCTCCTCAAGCCAAAAACATCTATACAGTATATAAATTTTAAATCAACCCTTATATTCTAAACATTTATCACCTAGGAAATCTAAAACATTTACATCTTGCCTATTATATAATAATTAAAGGGATACATTCATTACTTCATCCTTAACTGTACTTAATCGCTATTTTGGAACAGATTTTGGTATTATTTGTATTAATTTTCATTTGTTGACATTTCATAAATTTTCATCACTTTATAATTAAAAAATACTAAACGACTTTCATTTCAGGTACATAAAATAAATAATGGAATAGAGTATCCTGAACAATTACAAACAGTATTTCTATCAACAAAACCTATACACATTCAGTTGAAGTTACATTAGATACCCTCCGTATTGAAAAATAGTGAAACAATGCTTTTTCAAACCTCAAGCGCTGCATCACTAGTACAAAACATTCTATCTGCGCTTAACAAGTAATTATTTATCAATCTTTGTTATACCGTAGTGTTTTAAATTTAGAATAGCTTGATAAAAGTGGTAAATTAATGTTTTTATCCTTAGTACCAACAACCACCTTTTTATAAACCATTTTATAATCTCAAATACCAAAATATATATATATATATATATATATATATATATATCTCTATCTATATATATATATATATATATATATTATATTAAGTGTTTAAATTTAAATTTGAAATGATTCCTTATACTAGTTACCCTTGACCTGTAATTTCCTAGTGAGTCCTTTTTCCCTTTGATCTGCTGTTGTCTGTTGTGGATCAGCACCCCTTTATTATCTTTAATCGAAAAAATGCTCTGCTTTGTGCTCCTTCACGTGAGTTTGAACCAATAATTTTATTAAGTTTTGTTAATCCTTGTTTCCAAAATTTACCTCGTGCTTTGCTTTATATTTTTTTGGATACGACTTAGATTTTTTGATACCACTTAAATACAACTTAGATACAAGTCAGATCCTTCTGGATACTCTATAGATTTCTCGATACCACTTAGAGCCCTACATTATTATACACATTTAATTTAAATTAATTAACAAATTTCTACTCACGTTTTTAGCAAACAGCGAAAGCTTTTTTATATATGTCCTATGTAATATGTCATCAAATAATATACAACCCCACTTTAATTTAAAATTTATTTTGACGCGTAAATTTTCGAGTAACAGTGATTCAGGTTCGACGTGGTTCCAATTGAGACTGGACCTCCTTATCAACTCTGGGCGTTACATAGTTTTCGCTATCTAAATTTTGATTGGCTTATCTGAACCGCGTACGAATTCTTGTAACCAACCATGATTGTTTTGGATATTGCTAGGAGTTTTCGAGCTTTATTTCTGATTAAATTATTCTGTGGTTACGTATTATGCTTGTATTTCTATTATTTCACGATCTTTGACCGCTGGTTTTGTTATTATTACTAGATATTTAATTTAGCTTATGGCTGTTGTTTGTGTAGATAAAGCTTTTAGGGAATTGAACAAATAACTGATGTAACATGAGTGATGTAAATCCACGTGATTCCGTTTATGTCTCGTATTTAAAACTTATTTTTGAAAGTGCGTTTCTTATCAAAGTGCTTTATTATTCTTTCTTTATCGCATGCGTAATTGCGTCAAGACTTACTAGATTTGTCTTATCTGTTTGTTTATAAATTTAGAAACGCTTCTCGAAGTAGTTTAATTGCATGTATAATTATCTTTCTTCTGAATATGTGTTCTATTATTGAAAGATATGCTTACTGGCATTGATTAAAGTTAATTGCGGCCCATTTACAGAGTGTTAAATGTTTGCTCTTTGCACAATATGCGAACTATTTATTTTTCATGCTAAATAAATGCAGTTTTCTAATTCCTATTGCTATTTACATTTATTACGCGACCCTTACAACTCAATACACATCCTTATCATAGCATTATATATATATATATATATATATATACATATATTGTTGTGATACGATAGCAATAACACGGTGCGCCCTTTTTGTGAATTAAAAAGGTTAAAATTTTTATTCTGTCAATTTTTGATTTTTAATGTATAATTTTGATTACCTCGGCTAGCTCAGTTTTTAATTACGCACGGAGCTTGCGACAATATGACAAACAAAGACTTTAAATTTACCTTCTACGTCTACTTCCTGTTTCTTTAAACCAAAACATCATTAAGCACAATTATTATAATATTCTCAAAAATATTTACAATGTATGAAAAGTTTAAGAATTCTCTAAATAGAACTTTCTGTTAATAATTGAATAAAAATTAATAATTATCATTCTCAAAGTTAATCAAAAAGTCAGCAAAAATCACCCTTATTATTATTATCTGAAGTCGCATGAACGTTCATTCAACTTCTTTAAATATTTACGTAATTTGCAACGTGTATTTAAAAAAAACGATCTTTGTTGACCCTCACATAAAATTTTTATGAAAGAAATTTTTAAATTATTCAAATTATAAATATTCAACAAAATATTAATTTTTAAATTATTCAGATTAGAAATATACAACAAAATATCCACAAATAAAAATAATAAAACATTTAGATTGGCTAACCTGTTGTTTCCAACTCGTATCAGTCCTTGTACCAACAGCTCCCGTATTCAGCTTAGTGATTTAATACTCCCAACGTTGAATCCAGATCTGCTTTAGATATGGTCTGCATTTTTCTTAGCATAGCTTTAAATTATCTTGGCGTCCTTTGTCTAACTTCCTGGTAATTAATACTTGAATTAAATGCTTGTTGCATTTCCTCATTGGATCCAGTAATTATTCAGAGTCCTTTTTATTAATTTTAATATTAGAACTTAAATTAAACAACTTTTAGTTACTTACGTTTTTATAGGGTTAAAACGACAAACCGCTATTAATTTTTCACAATTACCATTGTACGATTTATTATTTCACAATAAATCACTTCACGTAAATATTTTATTTCCAGTGATGTGGATTAAGCCTTAACTCATGTTGAATTGATTTGTTTACAAATCCGGTCGTATTTAAATGAATCGCCTATCTATTGACGAGCTCAGAGTTTGCAATTATACGTGATTCTTACATACCAGGTTTTGGGTCTTTCTATCGTGTTTTGTTGTTTATTATAACCGACACTCTGATTTCGGCACGTAGCATTTCGAGTTAATAGCATTCATTCTCTTGGATTTTCATATTACTAGGTCACGTAGACCATTGTTTGTCCAAATAAATTTAGCGAACTTTGATTCTATCACCATGTCGTATTTGTTTCCAAAATATCAGGTGCTGATTTTCGCTTCAAGTTACGTAGACTTAATACAATTTATGTAATAAATTATATGCGTTTGCTATCTTACGCATTTTTAAACCTGTTTGTTCTAATTGGAATTCTTGGCGTAATAATGATGCGTTATCCATGCGTGTCGCGTTTCAGCTTGCGTTTATGTTGTTTTACGACTTGCGAATTAGTTTATACACATAAATTTTCTAAAATATTTTTCATTAACTAAATTAATTATGATTATAGTTTATATACAGGGCGTTGTCATTTACTTTCCAGCCTAATCATCGTATCTCTTGTTTTATTCACAAAACTGTCTAGTTTTCTGAGCCCTCATGTATTTTATATGAAGTGCGCTATACTATCAGTCCTAACTACCTCTAAATGATCTTATTAACACAGTAATATATATATATATATATATATATATATATATATATATATATATATAGTAATGAATGTTCCTGGAAAATGTCAGGTATAAGCAAAACAGCTCAATTTGTTTTCATTGGTTTTCATGTATTTTCATGCTTTACGCGTTTCGGTTTCAAATAACCATTTTCAAAATAGCAGCTAAAAATTACATTGTTATAAATACTATAAAATTATACACTATAAACATATACTTGCACTAAAACATTTTTAAATAGATAACAAATACATTATGACTATTGTACGTCGTAAAGGTTTAGAATTGTTATACTAAATGACTAGATTAAGTTAACTGGTTAGAACAAATAATCTGTTATTGTTGATAATTTAAAACATGTATACTATTGGAGCAAATTGTAGTATGAGAAATGTGAATTACTTAAAAGCGTATTCTTATTGAGGTGCCACAGGTTACTATTTATTTTGTATTAGTCTGTAGTAGATGTTAGTGAATTGTTCATGGTCCGACTTGGAATTTACGGAGTGTTGTCGCGTTGTATGTGAATGGTTTCTAAAATATTTCTTTTATTATCGTTTGTTTCAGTACCTAAAACCTTAACATTCTTAAAATCGAAATTGTGTGATGTTTCTATTGCATGGTTAGCAAGTGCTGTGCATTTTTTATTATTTGTTTGGATAGAGTATTTGTGTTCGTATATTCTTTTATGAAGATATTGTTTTGAATTTCCTATATAACATCCCCTACAGCCAAGACAGTTGATTTTATAGATCGTATGTGTTTTGTTCTTATTTTCTATTTGTGGTTTTAGGTTGGTAAAAAATGTTTTAGTAAAATTATTTGGTTTGTGGGCAATATTACAATTTGCTCCAATAGTATACATGTTTTAAATTATCAACAATAACAGATTATTTGTTCTAACCAGTTAACTTAATCTAGTCATTTAGTATAACAATTCTAAACCTTTACGACGTACAATAGTCATAATGTATTTGTTATCTATTTAAAAATGTTTTAGTGCAAGTATATGTTTATAGTGTATAATTTTATAGTATTTATAACAATGTAATTTTTAGCTGCTATTTTGAAAATGGTTATTTGAAACCGAAACGCGTAAAGCATGAAAATACATGAAAACCAATGAAAACAAATTGAGCTGTTTTGCTTATACCTGACCATTTTCCAGGAACATTCATTACTATTTATATATGGTCAAGAAAATTTATATCTTATATATATATATATATATATATATATATATATATAATATAAGTAGTGGGTTTTAGGTAAAAAAAAAATTTAGTGGGAAAATAAATAATTTGCACATTATGTAAATAGCATTTGACACCATGTATATAGACTGTAATTAACTTTAATCAATGTCAGCAAGCATATCTTCCAATAATAGAACGCGTATTCAGCAGAGAAATAATTATACATGTAATTAAACTACGTTGAGAAGGGTTCAACAAGTTTATAAAATAAATACGCAGAAGATAGGATAAAACCTAGTAAATCTACATGCAATTACTCTTGTAAGAAAGAAGGAACAATAAGCGCTTTGATAAGAAAACGCACTTTTAAGGAAGAGTTTAAATAAATGCATAAACGAAAACAACACTCATGTTACATTATTTATTTTATACAATTCTCCAAAAGCATTATCTACACAAAACAACAGACATAAGCTAAAAGTCCAGCAACGATATCAATAACAAGGCGATCAAAGATAGTTAAACGATAGTAAATAACAGAATGATACGGATCTCCAAAATAGGTTCGTCAGAAATCAGCTTGAACATATACTAGGAATGTCCAGAACAAATATGGTTGATTGCAACACTTTGTAAGGCTGTTTGGAAAACCAATTCAAATGTAGAAGGCAAAAGCTATATAACGCCCAGAGTTGATAAGAAACAGTCAGTCTCAGTTTGAAGCACGTCGAACCTGAAATATTCTTAATTAAATATTTACGCATCAAATAAGTAAATTTTGTATTATAGTGAAAAATAGTGTTGTTTAAGAATAATAGTTGATGACGAATTGCGTTAAGAATATATAAAAAAGCTTTTGCCGTTTTTGGAGAACACGTGAGTACAGATAGATTAATTAATTTAAATTAAATGCTTATAACGATATAGGGCTTTTAATTCATGATCCGAAGTCTGGTGTTCTAATTCACTGCTAATTCACTTCTAATTCACGATACTAAGTCTGGTATTCAGAAATTCTAATTCACGACGATAATTCTAATTCATAATACTAAAAAACCTACAAATTCCAAGTGGTATTTAAGTGAAGAGGTCCAAGGCGTATCCAGAGAAATATAGAATAATGCACGAGGTGAATTTTGGAAACAAGGGGTAACTGTATTGAATTATTGGTTCAAACAAACATAAGGAGTACAAAGCAGAGCAGTAGTTTTTGATTGAAGATAATAAGGAGGTGTTGATCCACAACACGCAACAACTCATCAGAATATCACAGGTCAGGGCTAACTAGTTTTAAGGAATCTTTTGAAATTTAAAATTTTAAACACTGAATATTTTAATTTTCTCACAAGTTTGTAAAGAGTCAACAAAAACATTGAATACATTGAGATTTACGTAATAATCATAAAAGGGTTGAACGTGCCAGATTTCTTGTAAAAGGTGTCGTTTTTGGTAGCTTTAAAATTAAATTAAAAGGATATTAATTTGATAAATGATCCATATATATTAATTGATTGAAGGGTGTACAAAAATTGTGAAGTGTAAATATTATTTCCTTTCATTATATGAACATTGATTGACTTCGTTTTATCAATTCAAACAGGTAAGAGTTAAAGGGATAAATTAAATTGATCATTGTAACATTGTGCACTCTGTGTAAATTAAAAAGGGCTAGCCGTGGCATAATTAAATTAGAAGATTAGAGAAAAACACAGAGCGGTGGCGTTCAGCTGGACATCACATCCGGCTGCTCAAGCGTGGGGAAATACTACAGCAATTTTAATCTGACGCAACAACGGGGGGCGAGAATTATACAGCAATATATATATATATATATATATATATATATATATATGTAGTGGTTTAAATGGTTAAATTTAAGTATAAACAAGGCAATTTCAAACACCTTGTATAGAGGAAACCACCAGAATTTACGTGCGAAATTTATTTCATTTAGTTCATTTTAAACGAACAAGTATTACCATAATTCTACAATTAGTGATTAAAATTTAGATAGGTTTGTAAAGAAAATAAATTATAGAAGCCAAAGCAAATCATTAATTAATTTAATTGGTTTAATTCAAAGGGTCATTACGTCTAATACGCATAAAAGCATGAAAAATCAATAAATCCAAGGCGAATAGCTTGCGTTGTAACAAACAAATATATCGATTGGGTTGAAATACTATGAAAAGAAGCTCCTAGAAATGTTGTGTTAAAAACGTTGCTTAATTGAACACCTGCATGTTTTCTAAATGTCAGGTTTTCCTTAATTTTATAGATAACAAGCAAGTTTCAAAGAATATTGGTTAAACGACCATCGCAAAGCACATATACAAGTCCACATGGAGTAAAATAGAACGCGGACAATAATATTGATTTCTACCACTCAAACAAGGTTAGAAGGAAACGTATAATATGCATAAGAAAGGGACAGCGTTAATATAAGCGGGGTTTTTAAGACGTCAATGGATATACTATTGGTCGATATCGTTAGTAGTATAACAGACAAACACGGGGATATTGAATGTTAACTTTTCGGAAAATATCGTAACGACGCGCTAAATTTCGGAGATTTCGAAAACGGTTGAACCAAAATTTGAGAAAGTATTATTTTCAATTAGATTTTTCACGAGAAGAGTGGCCTAGAGGTGGCATTCGGAATCATATAAATACTCAAAGAGAATTAGCAACGCTCTCTTTTTTAACTTCGTTCTATTAGTACTTTCATCGCGTCAGAATAAACACAGAAATTTACCACGAGTTTGTAAGTATAAAATTATTTTAAATTAATAGTAGTGTTGGCTTCATAATTTTGAACCGCGAATAAGTGACGAGTCTAAATTTTATTGAGGTGCAACATTCATTTTAAACAAGCTCGTGAAGTGAAGTAATAAAACGTAAATTAAATTAAATTAAATTAAATTAAAGTACGCAATTATGAAACAAGTGTAATAAATTTGGATTTGGATTTGGATGTATCTTGTATGGACAGCATAGCAGCACAACTTAAAGGGTGTTCATCTACAAATAGCCAGAAGCGGCTAACAGTGCAGAAACACGAAACCGATAGCGAAATAACTTAACGGCATCGTCAACGGGGTAGAGATCTTTAAGAAATTCCAGGTAACGCTTTAGAATTTGTTGTTTTTATAAACTATGAAGATTGTTGATGTGTGAGAGTGAACTATGAAGGTATTTTGCATTATTTTGCGTATTAAAAATAATACGTATAACTAACTTTTATTATGGTATTTAAATATAAATCTAAAGGTGTATATAAAGCTTATTAACGTTCCATCAGGAATTTAAATTTTTTATTGTTACGAGTACATGGGTTTTTTTTGTTTGCTGTCAGAGTATGCAAAGTAAAAAGCATACATTATTCATAATTAACTGGGTTATCATGAGCTCACCATACTCCAGAGTGTCCTGATTAAAATTAATTATGGATAAAGAACGAAAAACTTCTTCTATTATTCAGGGCCCATTTACTCCGGTTACGTTCAATGTGTTCAATAGTTCTAGTTAAAATTCAAGACATTACAAAAATAGGATTTATTGAGGTGTAACTTGATCACTGAAATGTGGATAATTTTGAATTTTATTTGTAAATAGTGGTAAATAAATATTGTATGATTGTTGTATTATTTTGTGGTTTTATTGAGTGTGTGCGTGAACGATAAAGAGTATGATAGTGAATCTAGGTATTCAAGAGGAGACCCAACTGAGCTAGACAGGGAAGCGGTGGAAGAATTAAGGTGATGAAAAGAAGAATCTGGGTAAGAAATTATTTATTTTTGAAAAATTTTCTATTCCGCGAAATTTATGACGATTTTTGGGTAAATAAATAAAATTCTCGAAAGTTGTTTTTTGAGAAAATACTGAGTTAGAGCGAGTTCCACGGCAATATATATATATATATACAACTTTGCTACTCCTGTCCTGATGAGCCCCAATTAGGGCGAAACGCGTCGACAGGATGCCCTCGTGGCTGAATTTGAGTCACTTGCCAATAATTCCTTTTTACTTTGTTTAATTTAAGACTCATTAAACCTACTTTTCTATTATATATATATATATATATATATATATATATATATATAAATATACAGTGATTACAAGCTAAACTAGAACATACATACATACAGGCGTGAAGTACATACATGAGTTACAAGAAGTTGCTCGTATTGCGTCGGTTCACGGCGTCTTGACGCCTTCCTCGCAGCGAACTCCCTGGGGTGGCTGGGTGGAGAAGTGTTGGCAGCGTCGCCCATGCAGCGTTGTGGCGTCGGCGTTGGTGCTGCCTCGGGCTCAGGGCAGAGCCGAGGTCTTCTTCGACGGTGCCCCGGGCTAGGAAAAGCGCCAGGGCGTCGTAGTGCTGCCTCGGCTCAGTGCAGAGCCGATATCTTCTTCGACGGTGCCCCGGGCTAGAAGAAGCGCCAAGGTCTTCCGGTGATTCCTCAGGCTAGGAGAAGCGTTGAAGGTTCGACTGCTTCTCTCTAGGTAAAGAGGGGCTCTAGATGACTGAGTCCAGTGACGGTCTGGTCGTAATGTAGCTGGTTTTATACTCTTTCTTGAGGCTGGTGGGGTGACGCGCAGCCAATCAGCATGCGCGATTTTTATGTTGGGGATTGTGATCATCATATAAGGGGCGAGCTGTGTTAAGCTATATACACAGGTTGTGGTCGCACGCCTTTCTTTTAAGATGTGCATTGTCACGAGACGAGGTCAGTGACACAATCTCCACAGATCATGACACTAAATTGGTATTGGCTTAATACGACATCACATACCTCCAACATATATCAAAACGACGAGCTACATTAAAAAAAGAGAAGAAAACCCCTAAAATATGGTAACAAGAACGGAAATTAATAACATTAATATCACAAAAAGTATTAATACCGTTGCACCCGAAAATCGGTATTATTAAGCATCACTGTACAAAAATCTCTAAAATAGAGTACTCAAATCTCATCTAAATGCATAAATTATTACAATTAAATACTGACCAGGTCGATAGCGTAACACAAAAAAGACTCCGTCAATAAGATCTACAAAACTTGTTTATCAACAACCAAACCACATTCGAAATGCACGTGAAATAATAAACAATTTAAAAAGAAACGTAGGCAACTTAAACACCAGCAATAATAGAACCGCGTGAAAATCAAAATAAATTTCCTTGCAGAATGAAAACGTTACAAGGAATAAATATTGTTCCAAACGTACTTATTCAAAAACTTTGTGATTTTAAATCGATCTCCACTAGTAGCGTATCTTCACTGAATATTACATTAACCTTATCAAAGTTTAATATAAATACCAAGTAATTATAATAAAGACGTATTACAGGTGAATAGTGTCAAAACGAATCCGATAAAAGTGTATCCGTAAGGCAATCTACAATTAATTTGAACATCGATGTTATGGTTACTTGCATGCCTAATTTACTGTTTGAAATACATTTCATTCTGGGTTACTTAGTTTTGTAATCTTCGAAATGGAACTGCAGGCGGTTCCGGTCTCAGATATGCAAACAAGAATTAACAGGTGATACCTTATTATTTTTTTACAACGAGCAACGTTATGTTTGGGTTTAGCCAAACAAACCACATTTTTGTGTAGAGCCCCAACGTAATACTTCTGTACATAATTATTTACGTATTATCTCAAATTAAAATTGCAATAGACTTTTGCTGGTAAAATATTTGGAAAGGTTTTAATAATCCGTACATCAGTTAGATGTATTAGAATGCAAAGTTGCGTGTGAAAGAATCATACTAAATTAAAAAGATGTGGAAGTTTTAAAGTTTTAAACTCATCTATGCGAAATCTTGTAAATATTGGACCATATTTAAGTTTCTTGGGTATGCTACTAAAATAATTTATTTTCCGAGCAATCTTTGTCAGGATTTATTGTCGCTGTCCTACAAAATTCTTAAACATTTTAAAGCTACTTCTGTGGTTGCTAAATCTCTATTGGACAAACGAGTTCATTGAGAAACATCAAAAAATCAAGTACAAAAAATCTTTCCTTCGGTACCCTGGACAATGTACTGTTACGATCTACTATTAGGCAACCCGTCAAACACACAAGCGCCGTAAGCACTGTATATTCTCCAGCGACCGACAATTTTCTAGCAATTATTGGATTATGAAACATTCTTTTAATTCAGTGTATAAGTAAGACCGATGCGGAAGTACAGAGTTTAGTCTATATCAGAATGTCGAATATAAATTATATCGTATAAAGTTAAATAGTGAAGATTTGGAAGTCAAAAGTGAAGTGTCCAAGTGTCCAAATGTGAAGTGTATATTGTGCCGTCAGCTTACAGCTGTACATAAATAGACAAAAGTGTAATAAATAAATAATAGTTAGTGTTGTTAATAGACCTACGGTTAAGAATTTAGTTTAAGAAGATATTAGTGCTTGTAAATTCATTAGTGTGATAGTGCTTCATTGTAATTGAACAGAAAAGATCTATAAATAAGGCATATACTGTTAATTAGACTTGTGAACAGTGAGTAATAAAGACTTTTGTTATTACTTGTTTTAAATTAGTGAAACGCGGTTGTAGTAGCCCGCTACACTGGTGTCAGGCTGTGTTGGGTAACTAATTAAGTCTAAAGACATTTGAGTAGTTTGTATATGCCAGTTACAAAAAGCCAAAGTAAAATGGACGCAGAAACTTTAATGAATTTCCTCAAGGATTTTAAATCCAGTATAGAAGAAAGGTTTAGTGAAAATGCTGAGAAAATGAAGGAGAGGTTGACTAAACTGGAAGCGACACTAAATGAAAACGTAGTGAGGTCAGTTGAACTGGAATCAAACATTACCGAAATATTAAGTGAAAATGCTAAGAAAATGGAAGAAAAGTTTAGTGAAAATGCTGAGAAATTGGAAAAAAAGTCAAATGAAAAGACAGCCACGTTAGAACAAAGATTAATTGAAAGCTGCATTGCATTGAAAGAAGATTTCACTGAACAGGTAAAAACAGTTGAGCAAAAGTTGGACAGTAAATTGGTAAAAATGGAAGAAGATGTGATGAGGCTGCAAGAACAAGTGATTTCACTAACAACGCGGCCACTTGAATTAGTAAACCAAGTTGTAAATCAGACCATTTGAGAAATAACAAGCATGGAAGGAAGCGAGTCAATAGCGTCAAAATTTAAAGTGAAACCACCCACATTGGATGGTAAAACACCTTGGCCCACATATTGGAAACAATTTGAAGCTGCTGCAATAGCCAATGATTGGTGCAACAAAGAGACGGCTATCTCCTTAATGGTGGCCCTACGGGGGGAAGCTCTTAACATCTTGCAAACGATTCCCGATCACCAGCAGAATGATTACGGCCTCCTAACATCGAAGCTTGAAATGAGATATGGAGACGCTCACCTTCAACAGGTTTACCAGGCACAAGTTAGGGACCGCTCGCAAAAGACAAATAAAAGCCTGCAAGAATTCGAAGCTGACATTGCCAGATTAGTTAGACTGGCATACCCAACGGCACCAGATAGCTTCCTCGAGCAACTGGCTGTTCAAACATTTATGGATGGCGTTAAAGACAGCAAACCACAGCAAGCGCTAAGATTAGCACGGCCAAAAATGTTAGATGACGCACTGGCCCATTCGCTTGAATTTGAAGCAGCTAAGCAGACATCACACAGGGTGAGTAACACAGTTCGGTCTGTCATAGAAGAACCTGGTCAAGCGCAGAACAGCATAGAAAAAATAATTAACCGTGTGGCGGAAAGGCTGGATAGACAACAACCGCGGAGATGGCGTCTGCGATGCTGGAGCTGCGGTGAAGTTGGTCATATACAGAGACGCTGTACTCAACCAAAGAAACAACCGGTTGAGTTAAAGCAGATTAATGTATGGGGACTGAACGTCGACAGCACAACGTAGTGCAGCGGAGATTATCATCCGGGCTGCATCGTTAATGGGAAGTCTAGACAGCATTTATATCGATGATAGAATTAATGGTAGGGTTGTCCGATTACTCGTGGATACAGGAGCGACAAGGACTATTGTGAGACCAGATTTAGTTGGTCGTGGAAAAGTGCTACCTGTATCGGTATGCCTTCGAACGGCAAGTGGTGAGAAAATTTCTACTCACGCAGAGACTGCCGTTACGTTGGCAATTGGAAACAAACTAATTAATTATCGGGCGTTGGTAGCTGAAATTACAGAAGAAGTGATCTTGAGAATGGATCTCAAGAGAGAATATGGTTTCATGTGAACTTGAAAGAAAATGTGCTTCGGATAGATGATGATGAGATTCCATTTCAAGGGACGAGTAACCAGACGATGCAAGTTTGAATGATTTGTGATTTGAAAATACCCGAGAAGGCGGAAATGATAGTAATGGGACGCCCGGATGGTACGCTCCGGGATGGACAAATATGCATGATGGAAGCAACTAAATCGGGAATGGGTCAGGAGGGATTACTAAAAACGCTGATAAAGTTTCGAAATATGATACCAGTGAGGGTGCTAAACATTAATCCGCATACGGTGACCCTGAAGAAAGACATGATTGTGGAAATTGCATTCCAGTATGCCATATTAAACGTTGTGTGGACGACACGAAAGGTAAACCAGCCAACGGTTGCTCACAGAAATTACTGGACATGTTGGTATCTTCGTGTCAAGGACTAAACGGCGACCAACTGGGCAAGGTAAAAAAACTAGTCGGACGATATCGAGGTGTGTTTGCACTGGATGATAGTGGTAAAAGAAGAACGAATGTTGTGCAACATAAGATCAATACTAGAGATGCACAACCGATAAGACAACACTACAGGCGGCTTCCTTTCGCAAAACGTAAGGAAGCCGAGCAAATCATCACCGACATGGAAGAACAAGGAGTGATTGAACCCTTAAATAGTCTGTTCGGGATCCTGTCCCTCTCTTCTTGATCATTGTCAACCCCTTCCTGTAACAATCATGAAAAGACTTAAAACCAGCAGCCGACAAGGGTGTTGTGTTGTCATGTTTGAACCACCGGAAGTGACAGACCAGTTTTCGTGTCGTGAGTGCTTATTGACAATGCTATAGTGCCGTTAAAGCTCGCTATACAGTTAACCTAATTACAGTCCACACTCTAATTAGAAGAGTTCAAAGTAAGTGTTAATGTTAAGAAATGCATGATACATCCTTTGATCCAACATAGTCCATAGGCATTCCCGATAGTGCTTGTCAAGAAAAAAGAAGGGTCGACAAAGTTTTTGTGTAGACTACCAGAGGCTTAACAATGTCACAAAGAAAGACAGCTATCCTTTGCCCAGAATTGATGACACCTTGGATACTGTATCCGGATCTAAATGGTTTTTGACCTTTGACTTGAAAAGCGGATACTGGCAGGTAGGCTTGGAGCCAAACGATAAAAAGAAACTGCGTTTACAATTGTAACTGGATTATGGCAGTTCAAGGTCATGCCATTTGGATTATGCAATGTTCTCGCTACTTTTGAACGTTTGATGGAGTCGATGCTCCGTGGACTGTCCTGGAAGACATGTCTGGTGTATCTAGACGACGTGATAGTGTTAGGCGGGTCTTTGGAGAACACCTTGAGAACCTAGAAGAGATATTCCAAAGATTACGCGGGGCAAACCTTATATTGAGCCCCAAGAAGTGTCACCTATTTGGAAAAGAGGTGAAATACCTAGGACATGTTGTTTCTGAGACCGGAATAAGAGCTGACTCTGACAAAATAAAAACAGTACAAGAGTGGCCCACACCAGCAGATATACACCAACTACGCAGTTTTCTTGGATTGTGCACATATTACTGACATATTACTTGGGTTTGCGAACATTGCCAAACCGTTAACGAAATTAACCGAAGATGGTCAAGAATATGATTGGAATGACGACTGCTACAGTGCATTTGAACAACTGAAACGGCTACTAGTTACAGCACCAATTTTGAGTTATCCACGGATGGAGGAGAAATTTGTGTTGGATACCGATGCCAGTAACACAACTATAGGAAGCGTTCTTTCTCGAGTGCATGACGGACAAGAAAAGGTTATTGGGTATTTCAGCAAGGTTTTGTCGCGGCCAGAAAGAAACTATTGTGTGACAAGAAGGGAGTTGTTGGCCGTCGTCAAATCCGTAGAGCACTTTTATAAGTACTTATACGGCCGTAAATTCCTGTTGAGAACAGACCATGCTGCACTAAAATGGTTACTGCAGTTTCGAAATCTTGAAGGGCAAGTTGCAAGGTGGATAGAGCAGCTGCAGGAATATGACTTTGACACAGAATATCGTGTAGGAACTAGCCATTGGAATGCAGGCGCTCTGTCAAGGAGACTTTGTCCGGTAGACTGCAATCATTGTTCCAAGATGGAAGAGAAAATAAGTGTCATTCATAGAATGACGGTAACCGATGATACTTGGCAACCCGAAGAAATACGAGAAGACCAGGAGAATAACACCGAATTGGGATGTATTATTGAGTGGAAAAGTAAAGGACAACGACCAGCTTGGTAAGAAATTAGTATTTCAAGTAGGAGCCAGAAAGCATACTGGACACAGTAGAACTCCTTGATGATTGAAAATAGAATCTTGAAACAACGCCTGGAATGTGAAGATGGCACTGAGAGACTTCAAGTGATAGTGCCGAGAAGCAGAGTGCCGGAAGTGTTGCAGTACTTGCACGATGGTATTTCCGGAGGGCACTTTAGCGTAAAAAGAACCCTCGAAAGAGTGAGAGAAAGATTCTATTGGGTGAACTGCAAAGGAGATGTGAAGGAGTGGTGCCGGAAATGTGAGTTGTGTGTCTCTGGAAATGGCCCGGTTACAAAACGGAAAGCCCCAATGAAACAGTATAATGTGGAGAATCCTTTTGAGAGGGTGGCCATTGATATAGCTGGTTCGTTTCATGAATCAGAGAAAGGAAATAAATACATCTTGGTTGCAATGGATTATTTTACCAAATGGCCGGAGGCGTATGCTATACCTAACCAAGAAGCCGAGACGGTTGCAGATGTACTAGTAAAGGAGTTGTTTTGTCGCTTTAGAGTTCCGTTGGAATTACACTCCGATCAAGGTCGGAACTTGGAATCAGCGTTGTTTCAAAACAAAATGCAAGTCCATATTTAATATTAGGTACAAGCAAACTGCTTATTAAGCAAACGAATACTCCCTTGGATGTCATTTGAGTAAACGTACAGAATTCAGTGTGTCTCATAGCGGTACCGGTAATATTGAACAGCATATAAAGTTTGAGAGACGTAAATGTGTCAACAGTGCCACCGCTTCGAGGTCTTCGATGTTAAATTTTTTAAGAAATCGGACGAAAATGTATTGAGATGTATAACGATTGAAGAATTAAATGTTGATCATGGTAAATCAAATTTACAATTTTGACGGATGCTTCACACCACAATAACAAGAACATATATCTTCTTTTGATGCGCTTTTGTCCACCATACGAAGGCATACAAGTAAAAGATTTTGATCTCCAAGATTAACATGCAACTTCTGTTATTTTCAGTTTATTTTCTTTGCATCTCTGAATAGAGAAGTGCACAAATGTTCGTATACTGTGCACATTTGTGCACCTACGATGCACAAACAATTGGCTATAAAAAATCAGGAATTTCTTTGGTGGGGGGCTGTCATTTCTACAGCCTTTCCACTTTATTTTCTTCGTATGTCCGTATAGAGATGTGCTCAAACGTTGGTATACGGTGCACATTTGTGCACCTACGATGCACAAACAATTGGCTATAAAAAATCCGGAATTTCTTTGGTGGGGGGCTGTCATTTATACAGCCTTTCCACTTTATTTTCTTCGTATCTCCGTATAGAGATGTGCACAAACGTTGGTATACGGTGCACATTTGTGCACCTACAATGCACAAACAATTGGCTATAAAAATCCGGAATTTCCTTGGTGGGGGGGCTGCCGTTTCTTCGTATCTCCGTATAGAGATGTGCACAAACGTTTGTATACGGTGCACATTTGATCACATACGATGCACAAACGATTGGCTATTAAAAATCCGAACTTTCTTCGGTGGACGGGTGGCTACCGTTTCTACAGCCCCTCTACTTTATTTTCTTTGTATCTCTTTACAGAGATGTGCACAAACGTTCGTATACCGTGCACATTTGAGTATCTACGATGCACAAACGATTGGTTATAAAAAAATCCAAAAATTCTTCGGCGGGAGGGGGCTGCCGTTTCTATAGCCCCTCATTTTTGTTTTTTTTCGTATCTTTGTATAGAAAGGTGCACAAACGTTCGTTCACCGTGCATCTACAATGCACAAACGAATGACGTAGAAAAAAGTTCAAATTTCGATTGTGTGGGTGCTGTGGAATGGACCTTGGACTAACTCTTGCATAACGCTAGGCGACATACATCACAATTCACCGCCAGAAGATTGTCGCACTTGGATATGAAGTCCTTGATTATCCACCATATTCTCCTTGTCACTTACCGTTTACCATGGTGTCCGGAACCACGAACTATTTGCAAGATTGTCGGTTTATCAGTTGAAACTCCATAATTGAGACATTTGAAGAATTTTTGGGTCATAGAAATGCAAATTTTTTCTATAAAGGAATTAACACATTACCCGATCGTCGTCAACAAACCATCGATGTTAATGGAATTCTTTTAATGAATAAATGCTTTTGAATCAATATTTATGGTGTAAAAAACTTGGTCATTTTATATGCAAATCTGATAAATTTCTGAAATAATTTTTTAATGGTTGAAATGTTACTAAGACAACTATCGTTTTTTGTAATGCCTTATTAACACAAGTGATATAGGCGAAAATTACATCTTTTATTTGTAATAAACTGCTTAGATTTTATTTAGTTAATCAAAAGATTAAGTTTGGTAATGCTTAAATAAAGGCCGATCATTGTTTAGGAAAGCTTACAAGAGCGGCTGTAACAGGTAAGTAATACAACTGGTTCATCCGATGCAGTCAATTAACGAACTATTGTGTAGAAAATAACTTATTCAGTCGGCTACGGACAAATCATACAACAATAGATTGTGTAGGATACCATTCTAATATATGAATTGGCCATGTATTGCTTTTTGTGTGTATTGTGCTAACATGGATCGAAAGCTGACGCTTACCATGGATATCATGTTATTTTTAATCACTTACGAAGTATTTTGAATAATATTATCTCTTTATTTTAAAAGTTAAAGTACGGATTCGAATTTTTAAGATTAACTGAGGTATTTATCCCTCTACTCTATAAATCCCGAGGCTAACTATTAAATAAAAAACGTTTTTTGACAAAATTGTACTTAATTCATCAACATATTCGCCTTGAACAGTGTACAGGGTACATCACATCGAGCTAAGTCGATACTACTAGAACCAGTTTTCTAAAAATCTTGTATAATGGAGTTTTCCGAAAGGCTCGTTCTAGCCAATATAATTTCAATTTTCTGCTACTTCCGGTTATACCGGAAATGGATTCCAACTTCGTTATTTTATATAGACTGCTCCGATTTTTATTACATTTTTGTAATCTTATAGTGATGGAACGAGATCGAGACTAAGTCTCGTTCTCGTTTCGGTCTCGGTCTTGATCTCTGTCTCGGTCTCGGTCTCGGTCTCGGTCTGGATCTCGGTCTCGATCTCGGTCTCGGTCTCGGTCTCGGTCTCGGTCTCGGTCTCGGTCTCGGTCTCGGTCTCGGTCTCGGTCTCGGTCTCGGTCTCGGTCTCGGTCTCGGTCTCGGTCTCGAAATCGAGACCGAGACGTCATTTTTAGAATCGAGATCGAGACCGAGACTGAAGTTTCGAGACCGAAACCGATAGCGAGACGAAACCATAACTTGTAGTTCCGAGATCGAGAATAGTCTCGGTCTCGGTTATTTTTAGTGGTTAATATTATTTCTATAGATTGACTAAAGATTTGCAAATCTTTATTGTTCTTCTACATGCATTTGTATTTAAAGAATAAATAATAATAAATTGTGCATAAAATATTTATGTTTCTTTAGCTATAATTTTTGTGTATGTATCGTGTGTATCAACAATTATTTTTCTCTTGCGCTTCGTTTAAGTAAGCTATAATTATAGTGCTTAGTGTTGGATTATCACAACTATCGATGAGAGTATAAAGGCAAAAATGATTGTAAAAAATACGAAATTGCAGCGTTTATTTATTCAGTCTGTCAGTATCCCCATTTCCTTAATTATCCTAAAAGCTACAAAAAAATTATTCATGTGCATTTTTTGTTGTTGCGGTTTCGACAAACACCAACGCCATTATATGTGTTCTAGAAAAACCTCATCCAGAATGCTAGGTTCTAAATTATCCCAGAAGGCTGCGTACAGGTTTTTAAAATTTTAATGAATATCCAGGAGTTTTGACCTGTAAAATGTTTCTAAAATAATTTTACTTGCAAAGCGCTTTGGGTAAAAGCCATCACCGGTGCCTGTTTGTCCTTAATTCATAAAATTTCCATTATGTATAACAACTACAATGAACACCTGATTCACATTTAAAATATGGCAAATACTATTTGCCGAACATCGCAATTAAAAATCTTATGACTATAACTACACGATACTTAGCAACTAACACGTAGTCAAGTTTTTTCGGTGATCAAATTAATTTTTAACTTTTCAGCACAATGGCTACGCCGCTCTGCGTAGAAACAGTAAACGCCCTTATTCCTATGTATTGTTATAGTGGTGGAAATAATATGGCCTTTATTATAAAGCGAAATTTTTGCCGCTCGCTGGAGACTGAAGATAGTTATAAAATAAGTAAGATTCATACTTCTCACGGAAATATTTTTACAGGGTCTTTGATTCTTCTGATTGTGTATTACATATCGATATATTATTTGATGATGCTAACTGTTTTAAGTTTTTACGTATACTGATTACTATAATCCATAAATATACATTATAATTTGAATAAGGGCCGCTATATTTGCGGCCACGTCCCCAATGCTCCACCCGGAGGTACTACATTGGGTTTAAACGCGAAAATAATCGTGCTCCTAATTCATTCCAACTTCATAGTTAATCCACCCTAAATAAAAAACTAAATAAAAATCTAACAAACCTAAAAATCTAACAAACCTTAAAATCTAACAAACCTAACAAACATAAAAATCTGACAAACTGAAACAAAAACTAAAAACAAAAACTAAAAACAGGGTTGTAAATAATGGTATTCCTAGCGCTGACTTTGGAGTGTACCCGATCAACAAGACACAAGCAAAAATGAGAGGGGGAGGGATTCGTAATACCGGATAGCAGACGCCGGCTCTGCTTACCAGTGCGACCTGAAGGGTCGTCTTAAAACTATCCAAATCTAGCTAACTAATTTAAATTTATCCCTAGCTTTCCCTATCATTCCTTAACTGATTTATATTATGATTACAATCTTCTCAATTCTGCTCTTCCTTCCCAAATATATACTGCAACCAAAATGGCGACAGAACGTCAAACAAAACAAATATGCCACAAAATACTACACTACATGCTAATAAATATAAAGTGTAAATATAAAATATAAATAAATATAATTATATAAATAAATGTCTAATAAACGTTAACCATATAGCAGTGCACAAAATAGCAAAAAGCATCACCCTGTTTATCAGGTGTACTCCCACAAGCATATGTCGGCTAGCGCCTTTACACACCAAACGTGCTTGTTAAATTATTTCGAAAACTACTAATTAATGTAAATCAATGTTTGTGCGAGTACAGCCGCCACAATTTAAGTCTTACCTCCATGATAAAATTCTCCTGCATCCGAAGATCTGATCGTCTGCTTACATCTAACTGTAACTTACTTCTAAGGGGAAGATGGGGTGCACTGCTAAAGTCCTGGTGGGTATGCACTAAATGTTCTTGGGGGGATCACAATCACTATCACTATCACTTCACTTTCAAGTCCTGGGGGGGATGCGCGGTTTCACTCTATTTTATTATCTTTGTTTATTTTATTGATTTAATTTAATGAGGATTTCTGATTTATTTGTTATTGTTTATTTGTTATTATTTATTCTCGATTTACCGATTTTCCGCACATAATTATGAAGATAGGCGGTGATTGTATTAATGGTGTGGGGGTTTCTTGTGCATATTGGACATTTGGGTATAATTATCATGTTATTTTATTATTATTATTTTTATTTTTTTTTTTAATTTTTTTTTTTAATATCAGGTTTTGGTTATATCTATGCTCGTATCCTTACTCACGCCAAGTCAATCTAAAATTTTCCAATCCTCCCACCAACCCCACCGAATTTTACACGCGGTTATCATTGTCTAATCTCGCGACCCTTCCCGCGAATTCTTTTAAGGCTGTCCACAACGCCTTCTGGTTAACCACTTCCCCGACTTCCTCTAGGCTCTTTGGCCATGCCAGACCTAGGATAGCTAGTTTGCTATCAGCCAACCCTCGACTTCCCGCCTCAAGCGGGCAGTCGAAGAGCACGTGCTCTGCGCTTTCCGCGCCTTCACCGCATTCGCAGCGGTCGCTGTTGGTTAGTCCGAACCTTTGTAAATACGCCTTTAGGGCGCCGTGCGTTGTTCCACCTCTCTTCCCATTGTCGAATTGATTTTTTGCGCAGCTTTCTTTTGATTAAAGACCTCGGTATCGACGAATGTGATATTCGAAAGTCGCACGTCGCGGCCTCTTTAGCTAATTCGTCAGCCCTATCGTTTTCTACGTTACCATTGTGCGACCTGACCCAACAGAACTTTAAACGTCGAAACTCGAGCGCCGTACGTGCTATCCTCCAGACGTCCGCTTGGAGATCTGTCGAGGTGTTCATGTTTGTTAAAGCCGTTAGCGCCGATTTACTATCACTGATTATATAATATTCGTCTCTGCCCGTATGGTTTATTACGTAATCGTTAGCCTCTCGTATGGCTACCAATTCGCACTGGAAGATAGTGCACCATTTGCGAGTTTGGTTTGAAACCGAAACACCTCCCTTTCCTGCTTATACACGACAAACGCCGCGATTGCTTGCCCATCGTCCATACGTGAACCGTCCGTATAAATTCTGATACCCATCGCGTCCTCATCACCTTCGACAAACTCGATCCCTCTAATATCAGCCGGGTGCCACAACTCAGATGCAACGATCTTTCTTGCAACTTCCCTATTACCAAGATTAAGGTCTTCGATAATTTCGCGCCCTTTTCCTATATTTATTAATCGTCTATCTCTAATCTCCCTAACGACATATTCGATAGGGAGAGTCCTACTGATCACCAGGACAGCCTCCGTGGAGGTGGTCCTGTACGCCCTCGCCGCTTTTACCGCGGTTATGCGTTGTACGCTCGTCAATTGACGCATCTCCCGGACTTTACAACCTTCTGCCCATACAGAAGCTGCGTACAGTATTGCCGACTCAATTGCTCCGGCATAAACCGTCCTCAGCGATTCGCCCCTGAAACCCCACTTTATTTTAGCCGCCGCCATCATTTTATTTGATATTTCGCCGCCCTTACTTTTTACGTATTGTACGTGCGCTTTCCAATTTAATTTATTGTCGATCTTGACGCCGAGGTAGGTAATACAATCTTTAAACGGGATTTTCTCCCCTCCTAGCTCTAACCTAGGAGGTTTCTGTCCTGGTTTCGTGCCGAAATAAAGCGCCTCTGACTTCGCCGTGTTAAATTTTAATTTTACCGCCTGCGACCATTCGTGTAATTTATTAAGCGTCTCGTTCGGTTTTGTGCGCATATCCATTAACAATCTCGATCTTACAATTAAAAGTGTGTCATCTGCAAACCCAACGATTGAGCATCCTGCGGGCAACTTGACCCTAAAGATGCTCTCATACAACAACTTCAAAATGTGGGACCAGAACATGACCCTTGCGGGCATCCCTTTCCACCTCACGCGACAGAACTTTACCCGGAATTTCAACCTGTGCCAATCGCCCCGAGAAATAGCTCTTGACCAAAGACATCAAGTTTCGCGGACAACCCCTACGATCTAACTCTCAAACGATTAATGTCCACCAGGCAGCATCAAATGCTCCTGAAATGTCCAAAGCAACAACGACACAGTACTCTTTAGCATCTCTTGCCTGCTTAATTTCCCCGACAACGAACTCTAACGCGTCGATAGTCGACTTGCCCTCCACGAAACCAAACTGTCGGTTATTAAAACCGCCGCTGTCTCGCACTAGGTGTTCAACACGCGTAGTCATAACGCGATCTAAAACTTTCCCCAGCACCGGTAGCAAGCTAATTGGACGATAGCTGCCCGGATCTGACGCATCCGCCTTTTTAGGTTTGGGTATAAATTTCACATTCTGGATTTTCCAGCAATGCGGAAAAACGCCCCTTTCTAAACAAAGATTAAACAACCCAACAAAGACACACGGGGCTAACAGGCACGCTTGCAGAGCTGCGTCTGAAGTGATTCCATCATGCCTTGGTGCCTTCTTAGGGTTCATCCTCCTAAGAGCCCTGACGACCTCGTGAACTAGGATTGCCTTATCGCCACCTGTTCCTTGCGCCTCTGCAGCTTCCCGACGTACTAAATCGTGCGACCCTTCATTCCCCTCGGGATTATCCGATGGGAAAAATTTCTCTAGTAAATATTTCGCTGTGGTTTTAAAACCTTCCGTGTATTTGCCATTTGTTTTCTTTATATTACTGATCGCGATTTTTTGTTGTTTTCCTCTAATTACGCGGTATGCGGTTCCCCAGGGTTCTTTCTCTGAGTTTTGCGTGCAGAATTCTTTAAATTTATTCGTTTGCGTTTCTTCTATTAATATTTTATATTCGCGGTAACTTTGATTATATTCTATTCTCCGTTGTTCTCTTATATCTCCCGAAGCGCGTTGATAGCGGCGCCTTAGGTTACGCGTTTCTGCCCGCTTGGTGGTTAGTTCCCGGGTCCACCAGGGTACGCTATCTTTAAATGCTTTCTTTTGCGGCATGGAATACGACGACGCGTCTACCACCGCGTCGTTCAATTTTTCGCGAGTGTTTCTACTTCGTCTGCCTCTCGGCAGTTAAATAGCTCATTTTCGAGCGCAGGGATACTTTCGCCAAATTTTTCTTTAAACCGCTCCCAATTTGCTTTTTTATTACAGAACCGCGGAAATATAGTTAGCTGCTCGTTTGCGCTTGTTTTGGTTTCAACGTCCCATGTTATTAATTTATGGTCAGAGAGCGTTTCCACGTCCCACCTTAGTTTCCAATTACAAATCGTTTCTAACATTTCGTGCGAGACTGCAGTAATATCTATAAAACTGCTGCCTCTATGCGTCTCAAACGTAGGTGAATCATTAGTGTTTATCACACTAAGGTCCCATCCCGTAAAAAGATCAGCAACCTGCGAGCCTCTATCGTCTTCGATAGGGCTGCCCCATAATGGCGACTTAGCATTAAAGTCTCCCGCAATAATTAAATTTCTATTTCTACCGATTTTACGAAGGATTCCTTCAATTTGATTTATTAAGTCCTCTGTTTGAGGATTTTCCCGCCGGGAATCGATAGGCGGAAGGTAAGTGCTTATCACGTAAAACGTATGCAATCCCGTTTTTATTTCTGCGGTGGTTATGAACTCATTCGACAGATTGTTTAGGATTATTCCGGCGCACGTCCCATTATTTATTATTATTCCGCTACGCGGTCGTTCGCTGTTTGCGTTTAAAACGGTAACCCCCTTCCCAAAACCTGTTATTTTGTGGCTATACAGGTGCGGTTCCTGTATAAGCCCGATGTCGATATTATTTTCGGAGAATAACTTTACGAAGTTATTTGTTGCCCCTTTACCTTTCCCGAGACTTAGTTGCGCGAATTTAATCTTCTTGCTTCTTATGGACTTTGTTTTATCTTCACAGTCCATAATCGATGTTTCGTGTGATTGCGTTCTTCAGACGCTGCATCGTGGGGCATCTACTCGACTTGGCGTCGTGGCGCGTATCGACCTTCGCGCCACCACCAGTTCTGTCGTTTGCCCTGGCGCAAACCACACAGCAGGGGACTGCCTTCCGGCAATTCTTGAATTCATGCCCGACCTCGGCACAGTTACCGCACCACTGTACCTTCTCCCTGCATTGCATCGATCGATGGCCGTACTCATAGCACCGGTAACACTGGGTCATCGAGAAGTGGTCCCGGGCCCATACCCTACGCTACCTGAGGTTAATAGCATCAGCTAATATACGCCCTCGAAGTGTGGGGGTCACTTCGAAGACTACGTTGGCGAAGGGATCCCTAGGGCCCTTTCCACCAAACCTGAACTTCTCTCTCAGGTGGTCTTCTAGCTTCAAATCGCCGAAGCGGGAATTCTGGCTCGTAATCAACCGCACGAGCTCTTCAGCCTTCATCCCCGCTTCGACCCCCGGAAGAACGACCCGTGGACGTTTCTTCTCGATGGTCTTCGCCACGAGTTCCTTGCAGTTCCCGCCAACCTTCAACTGCAGCTTCTTGGCGTCGTCGCGACCTGCGCACTCCACAACGACACCGCCCCGACGCGTCCCACGAGCTCCGACAACAACAAACCCATCTCGAGCGGGATCGACCCTCTGCTTCAGGGTCGTCATCACGTCGTCCTTCTGGCCTGGCCTGGCGTCGACCCTAACTGCAAAGGTAGGCGTTGCACCCGCAGCAGCTGCAGCATACGACACCTTCCGCGGCATCGGCACCTCCCGGCCCCGGGAACACTGCTGCCCTGAAACAGAAGCAACCACCGCTGGATTTTCCCCGACAACACCAGCTCTCCCTGAACCATCTAGGCAAAGACGAAGCGCCCTAATCATACGTTACGTTACGTTACGTCGCGGATATCATCTACGGCGTGCCGAACCATCTTCCTGTTCTCAACGACGATAGTGGCGGAGGTCGTCGGCACCTTCCCATAGACGGCAGCGTGCGCCTTCCTCACCCTGAACTTCAAGAGCTCCATCGTTGCTGCTAGTCGACATCGTGCGCTGGGCTCTCGAAGTAGAGGGCAATTCTGGCGCCGCAACCACCGCAGGAGGCCCCGACTCCCCCGACACGACCGCCGCAGACACAGGCTCCTCTACCTCCTCCTGAATCCCTAACATAACATCTTTTAACACTACCTTCAGCTGTTTCCCCCCAACAGCGCCCTCAGCCTCCGACTTAGCAGACTCCGACCGATCTCCCCTCTTCTTCCTGGGCAGCGGCTCCTCATCGCGGTGGACCACCATGCTGACAAAACTAACGACAAAGAATGACACCTAAAACGCAGCTCAAAAACGACTTGACCGTTACGACGTTAAAAGAGCGACGCTAGAAGAACGCAAAACGTTGGTCCAATAAAAATGTTTTGTTTAAAGGTGAACCGTAAACAACCTTGTATTTATTAAAACTTCAAACCGCCCAATTAAATATCAAATTTTACCAAAAATACAACAAGCTCTAAGCGTCAAAATAACAACTAGAATCAAATAAATTCCCTAACGCAATAAAAATATCTCGATTCAAAATGTACCGTAAAGAACACTATTTATTTATTTTAAATTTTTAAACCGCCAAATCAAATTTAAATAAACTAATTACTTCAAAATATTAAAATATCTAATTTATACATAACAACACTTTATTTTTAAATGTGTAATTAACAAAATAAGGTCGAGCGCAATCGGAATGTGGTAACCGGAAATGACCTTTCACTTAATCGCTTGGTAACTAGCACAACCCGTAACTGTTACACCGCTTAATTACACCAAAATCGATTTTCCATAAATATACAGCTTGCATTTTTCAGTTTCTTTATCCTGTGGTGAGATGTTTGCGTGTGAATCGTAGTTTGTCACATCCGGCCGTGATTGAAATCGTCCTTGTTCATTAGCTCCTAAGAATCAGCGTTTTTCTTTCCAAAATTAAAATTTTAATAATGTGTTCCTAACCATCTGAAACGAAAACACAACGGTGTGCGTAACGCCAAAACGTGGTGAAATATCTAAACATATTCAAGAAATTTTTTCAAAAATAATGAACCCACTAAAAGACAAAATTAAACTTAAAAACATCCTAACAGTCAACAAAGCGTTACTTATAGATACTGATAATGAAACCGAGGCAAACAAAATTATAAACCATGAAACCCTAAAACAAACCATAAATTGCGAAAAACCAAGCAAGAAAAAACCTTCTGTTACCATATACGACATACCCTACATGTGATTTTCCAATGCTCCACCCGAAGGTTCTAAACTTTTACTTAAAAAATTTTGAATTTTAGCGAAACCTTGCTGTTCCAA
Organism: Platerodrilus igneus; assembly: GCA_036346225.1. NCBI lineage: Eukaryota > Metazoa > Arthropoda > Insecta > Coleoptera > Lycidae > Platerodrilus > Platerodrilus igneus. The sequence continues at coordinate 596,853 of JARFIW010001025.1, read as the reverse complement.
GCAAGATAGGGATCTTTATCGTGCGTGACAACACTCACACACGGGACCTGCATTTAATCTCTCATCCGAACGAGGGCGCATTTTTGTGAAAAATGTTCGTCTAACATTTTTAAGCGGACCGTGTCGGGATTCGAACCCGATACCTTGGACGTAGTAGTCACACGCATACCAACTATGCCACGGAGCCGCCCCATATATGACATACCAACATATCTGAAAGATCAAGATGTAACATATTTAATTTATAATCAAAACCTAGAAAACCTAATTAGCAGAGAGGACTTTAATAAAGACTTTCAACTTAGTTTCAAAACAGGACCGAAAACAAACCGACTCAACACTATCTTGCGACGGTAAGTGGCAAAGTGAGAAATATATTAATAAATCTATGGGAAACTCTAGATCGAACATCGCTGTGTTACAGCAAAAGACCTTTTAGTAGTATTCAAAACCTAAACAAGGAAAGAAAAGAACTGACTGACACGAAAAGGAGGTCATGGGAGTTATTCGTGGAAAGACACTTACAAACTGACGCCTGAGGGATACCCTATAAAATCATTCAGGGTAAAATAAAAACTCCGATGACTTATTCGGCATTAATAAAACAAGACGGTACATACACAAAAGACAAAGAGGAGGGGGGCTGCGACATTATTATTACAAACACTTTTGTCTGATGACAACGTTCAAAACCACACTGACGAACAACGACTCAGACGACAAGGAGTAATTGCCAGAAACAATGTAGGTAAACGACCATGGAACAGACAAGATAACAACTTAGATCTTTTTACAGAAAACAAAGTGAGATACGCACTATGCCAATCAAAGTGCAGGAAAGCACTCGGACTGAATGGAATCCTTGAGAAGATTAGCATAGCGCTACAAGATAAATTAACACCGATGTTAACAGCACTGTACAATGAATGCATACGACAAGCTGTTTCCTCGAACATCTTTAAACAGGCAAATGTCGTGATTATCCCTAAAAGGAAAGGTAAAGACCCCAAACAACCAGACTCTTACCGACCCATATGCCTTTTGAACACCCTTGGAAAAACGTACGAAGAACTACTAAGTAAACGAATGCAGGACCACAGACAAACTACGGAAGTACACCCAAGACAATACGGCTTCACAGAAAACAAATCGACCGAGGACGCCATAAACCAAGCAATACAAACCATCAAGCAATCACATACGAAATACTTACCATTAATATTAGTAGACTTAGAAGGCGCATTTAATAACCTTTGGTGGCCTTCACTTTTTACCAGACTTACCATAAATTGTCCATCACAACTGTACCATTCCTTCAGGAGCTACTGCAGGACAGGTACGTAACCCTATAAGGCATGAGGAGCATTACCTAACATATAAACAAAGGTTACGCGCAGGGCTTCGTATGCGGGCCCCTATTTTGGAATATTATAATGGATGAACTCCTGGAAAAGCTGGACAGCGTTCACAAAATGTTGTCAACGATTGCATACACCGACGACATCTTGCTGGTGGTTGAAGGCAATTCTAGAAACATCGCCCTAACTCAAACACAAAGTTGGTACAAAACTAACAAAATGAGCATAACTTCACAAAAAACTGCATACCTTGTAATGAAGGGAACCTGGCAAAGGACTCCACCATCAAACTAGACGGTATAAATATAAGTAGAACACAAAACACAAAATATCTGAACTTAACATTAGACAAAAACCAGAATTATTTTACACATATAAACACCGTGTGTGCAAGTGCAATTTCTGCAATGCAGAACATCGCTACGCTGGTCCAAAGGGCTTATAAGATACTACTTAATTGCGTAAGGCTTTATCTCAACAGTGTGCTCAGGGCTATGGTATCATACACCACAAGCGCTTGGGGACATCGCCTTAACACAATCAAACCTAGACGAAAAATTAACGGTACACAACGAAGTGTTTGACTGCGACTGACGGGGCTTATGGGACTACAGCACAGGATGCATTTTATGTAGTGCTGGAAACTATGCCGTTAAACTTTGTACTGAAACAGCGAGCTGCAATGTACTATCTTACATACAATGACAGCCAACAACTACAACGCATCTTAAACACAAACCAACTGCCCACCACAAAGGCGGAAATAAAGAATTACATACTTGCAGAATGGCAGGCACGTTGGGATCAAAGCACAACCGGTAGAAGGGTATATACAATGATCCCAAATATCAAAGACCCCCTAAAAGCCAAATACCTGGTGCCCACTCATGGATTTATTCATTACTTAACTGGTCACGGACCCTATCCAACATACAGAGAACGCATGAACTTAGTTGGCAACATATGCACTTGCGGAGAAATGGGATCACCGGAACATCTAGTATTTGAGTGTAATGACTTACGACCGTACCTTCACGCACATACACAAACGTTATTCAACAAAACCATACACGCGCTGATTGGGAACGAAAACCTTTTTCCACACTTAAGTGCACTCACACAAAGAACCACGGCACTTATCCACCAACGTTATCTTGACGGATAAAGGACACAATCAAAACTACGCGGACAGAGTCATAAAGGTTCCACCTCTTCTCGGACCGAGAGTCTTGTTACGTATTTCTGGTAGACGCCACGTTGTGCGTCAAAGTTATGTCACGTTGGCTCGTAGCCGTGCGTAACAAAAGAAAATCCAAGAGAAAAAACAGTGACCGGGCTCAATCGGAGAGTAGGGGGGGTTGTAGAAAGCAGACCAACCTATTAGGGACGCGGCTGTCAGGAGTTAGTACCAGTACCTGCCATAGAGAACTTAGAATAGTAAACCTGAAAGAAAAACAAATTAGTCCTGCAAACCTGAAACAGAGAAAAAGCATAGCCTATGGATCAAGTATAAATTGTTTAGTACTTTATAGAATAAATAAGAGCAACTGTTTAGATAAACTCTATAATCTAACAACAGTAATAGCAGTACAAAGTGAGGCCATATTGGGGAGTAGCAGAAACATTTCATCACACACCAATTAAACATAATTCAGGTAAAATGTAACAAAAAAAATATAAATAGGTAAGACATAATTAGTCTAAGTAATTTAGTAAAATTTTTAGCAAAGACATAAATAAGTAGATAAGCACAATTGTTCTGAGTCATTTAGTATAGTTGACTGTTCTTTTTTTTTGTTATTAAATAGCGGGCAAGTCTATGGAAAAGGTATCAGAACGACAAGGAGTATTGCAAAAACAACGGGTAGATATTTACAGTAAGAACAAATAGGAAATAGTGCAACTTACACAAAGTCCTTCAGTACCGCTTCCTTGCCATTGCAGTGTGGGATCCACGATGTCCGGCACTAACGAAGCACTGCACCCTAGACTGTGAGGGTGTTAATGGAACTGATCACCACTTACCCTAATCACACTGACTGATTTCACTGGGGTTAGCAGCGGACCTTATCACGCGAAGGAACTAGGTATATTAGTTGCATAACCATACAAAAAGCAGCGAGAAACTTCAACCACTACTTTTGTATACCGGTAGTCTGTCACAGTTTAAATATCACCAGACAAAGCAAGCAACAAAAGCCATAATAAGTAAAGCACATGTATCACTAAAGGGAGTCCGTAACCATGTCCTTAAAACCCGCGTGCATCGAGTTAAAAGCAGTACGAAACAGTATCGTTAACGTAATTCCTATATCGGAACCCAAAGACCAACTACGACTCCGCGACAGTTAGTTCTACGGCTTTTTTTTCCATAAGAAAGACGACTAAAAACGTTTAGTAGACACACGTAAGCACTAAAGCCGTACGTCGAAAATTCTTCGAACACACGTGCGTCGAGTTTCACCAACTCTACCACTCTTAGTTCAACCAGAAAAACCGTATCTTACACTTAATTTTTGACATCTCCCAAGCAAGAACAAAACACGACCCTTTTTTGTTTATATCTAATCCTACTAGTACAACTTCTGATCGCCTACTTAGACTGTATATCCACATATTAATTACAGCGGGATTATTTATTAATGACAAGTGGAAAGTAATTTTACGAGTATTCCAATTTACAACTAAACCATCTTTTAAAATTAATACCGGCAAGTCAACTTGCATATCAATCTGAAAACTAGGCGGTAGTATTTACTTTATACAAACCGCGATCCAAAAACGATGTATTTTAAGAATTAAGTAGACTAAAAATGTTAGGCCACCAAAAATGCACGTTACAGTCTGCCCCAGAGACCGGAGACCGATCTCCTGGAATTCTAAGAACTCCGTTCTTGATAACCAGAAGCAACAAGACCAAAGCATCAACCCGACTTAGAAACAATTCAACCCTCTAATATGTAGAATTTGCATGCTCGTATATATTTAGTAACCCAATCTCTAAAAAATAATAACTAACAGGTAATATAAGTTAATCTTAAGCCGTAGAATAGGAAATTTCTTTTTTTTACTAACGCTAAATTTTAAGAACCAAACTAACACATACCTGAGGCAAATAATACAACAAACAAATTTTTTCCTCTGACCGAACCTAGTTTTCATGTAATAGTATAAGTGCAAACCTGTACAAAATTAGACCAATTCAATCTAACCTTTTGATAACCTGGGCAAACAAACACAAATTAACATTTGAGACACACTTCAAGTACAGCTGCTAAACATTCTTCCCCGAAAACTAGATTTCCGGCTGCCGATGGTTCTAGTACTAGATGGTGGGGATGCAAAGCGGATGCAAGTAACACACAAGCACACCCAAACACACACACACACACACACACACACACATACACATATGCACATAAACACACAAAACACCTCTCAAATACTGTACAAGCACAAAAACACCATTCACACACTTACATTGCTTTTTCAACATCTGGATTTCCGTCTGCCGATGGTCCGGACTGATAAGGCAATATCCGTTAAGCGTTTTTTCTTGACTACTGGGATATCTGGCTGCCGATGGTCCTGGTCCTAGAGGGGAAACATAACACAAATACCAACATCACATTCACAACACACATACACACAACCCTCACCCACACACACACACACACACACACACACACACACAACACACACACACACACACACACACACACCTAAACACATGCCTTTTCAACATCTGGATTTCCGGCTGCCGATGGTCCTAGTCCTAGAAGAGGAACGTAACACCGATATCAACATTACACACAGAACCTCACACACACACACACACACACATAACACATGCTCGGCTGCTTTCAGGGGAGAAGCCAGGTCCACTTAAATTTTAGGTAGCAGACTACTGAAACGTTGGAACAAATAAATAAATAAACAAATAAATAAATCATAGCATTAGTACCTACCTGCATACATAAAAGTTTTTAACTGCATAATTTTAGTAAATTATAGTTGCTCCATTCAAAAAAGAGTGACACTGTTGATAGCATAAAAGACTTCAGTATTAGCGAAAGTGCGAATATTCTTGATAATTCGTCTAGCAGAGATGATGGTGCATTAATAAATATACTATCCACTCCAAAGCAAAAACGGGTTCATTTGAAAGCTTTTAAGTTGTCAAATATACCAGGAAACAGTTCGAGTTCACATTCAAACAGATCCGAAAGCAGAAGCAAATTTGCAGTGAATTTAATTTTATCGGTTTTGGTAAAAATAAATATTGTATTTGTAAAATGTGCTTAAAAAAGGCAGAAAGGATACACGCATAAAAATGTCTGAAGGAAATACATCTGGATTGAAAAACGCTTACGAGCAACATATCCAAATATCCATCGTGAAAGTTTGGCACAGACGCTAAGGATGTTATTTTAGGTGGAATTCAATTTCAAAAAACCCTTCCAGAGCTAGTTTTTTCCTCAATAATGGTAAGTCTGCTGAACGCATTAGTTCATGAAACTGGTGGTGTTTTGTTGTAGTATTTAAGAGAATGGTCGTTTTTCTTGCATTATATAGTTTTAGTTTCTTTTATTAGTGCCTAACTAACATATGTTCTTCTGTTTAAGGTCGCTAAAGAAAGTTTGGGAAATACGAAAGCAACGCCGTAGATTGGGTGTGACAGAAGTTTTTGCCTTATTCTTTCTTAGAAGTTGAAGCTATCAAATTTTTTTTGAGTTTATCATTATCAATCCGAATATAAAATTACCGATTCCATGCAAATTTTTGTCTAGCAACAACTCAAAAATATCATTTACAGTTGATGGATGGACATTAGTTGCAAGTACATCTTATTATGGAATAACGGCGCACTGTATAGACAGTAAATGGAAGGACAAGACATTAGTCGTCGACTTCGTTCCTTCTCAGGAAAATCTCACCGCCAGAAACAGTGCGCAGGTGTTTTTTAATACAATTCGATAATATAAATTAAAAGAAAAAGTGCAGGGCGTGACCGTGGATAACGTTGCGGCAAATACAATTTTTATGACTGTGTTAAAGAAGTTTCTTCCAGAATTCGAATCGGAAAACCTAACGTTTTAGGTGCATGGCGCACATATTAAACCTCGGTGTGCAAGAGTTAATGAGAAAGCTGAGTTTGAATGAGGAATTCCAATACGATCCCGATTAGTGAAGATGATGATGATGATGGTGATGATAATAAGAACATATTCGTCAATGAAATCGACGGTGATTTTTTCATCACTAATCCCGTTCAAAAAATAAGAAAGCTGTTCAAAACAATTAAGTTCTCCAAACAACTGAAAATCAAGTTGCGTCTAGCTTGCGAAGCCGCCAGTGATACCGCACAAAGAAATCCTTGTCTAGATGTTGCAACAAGGTGGAATTCCACCCACGACATGATTGGCGTGGCGCTGGACATGCGTGGTGAAATAGGGGTAATGACTGAAACGAATCGCAACAGTAAATGCGTAAAGCGGGAACTAGCGCAATTTTTGCTCTTTGAAACACACAAAACGCCATAAGGAGTGGTGGAGCTCCACCTGGAGGATCCCCCCGAGTGGACTTTGTCGCCGCAGCGCCACCGAATTAACCTAGGTTAGCTCTACTGTTTTTAAATGATTTACCCCCCCCGGTTCATTATCTCTAATCCAATAATCGGAAACTTAACTCCCGAAATTTTCGAGACACCTCTAGGTGCCTAAAGGTTCCGCACGACTTTCATATTTTTACTTTAAAGTTTTATTTTTATCTTAAGATCAACCCTTATCGAGTTACAACCCCCAAATCCCAATTTGATAACTTTTTTATGTATAAACATTTCTTTAATGCGTAAAGTATTGGATGGTTTAAAATTTTCTTGGAGGTTCAAACCCGACATTAATTTTATTCTTGGACCAACCCCTAATCAAGTTACAAACCCTAAACCCCAATTTTATAACTATTTTTTATTTATAAACATTTTCTAAACGCGTAAGACATTGGATATGCTTAAATTTTAGTGGAGGCCCCAATCCGACATTAATATTAATCTATGGCTAACCCATACAACCACCAAACCCAAATTTTATACTTTTTTATTTATAAACAGTTTCTAATTGGTTATTTAATTTTTTTGGAAGTCCGAATCTACCATTAATTTAACCTTAGACGAACCCGATTTAAAAAATTGGTGTAAGCAAAAAGTAGAACACATTCTTTTAAAACAATTTCGTTTAATTATAAATATATACAGTGTACGGTTACCATCTATTTTCATGCATATATATTTTTGCAGACAGATATTTGCTGACGTAATTTAAGTATTTTATTTTGGTATTGCAGGGTTCTTTTCTTCATTCCACTGGACCTTTACAGCGGGTTGTACTTGTTAATGTTAACTTTGTTACATTTCCCGCTTGCAATTTACGCGCTATTTATACAGTTTAGGCGTGGCTCTAACGCCATTGTTATAACATATACAGATCACGTTTTTACCGGATGATGCAATCGCTGTCTAAATCAATTTGCATGCACAATTTAGGTAAAAATCAAATTACTTACGTGATGTGTATCTCGGAATTTCATCTCAGGATCCACCACGTGGTTTGGGTGTGATTACGACATGTTGAACATCAAATTATTATCCGTCACTGAACTTCTATTGCATCTCGTAGGGGTTTAAAAGGAAATAGGTAGCGGGTACGATAATGGGAGACAAAGGGAAACTACATACCTGTTTTTCTCTAAAAACTACACCGCACTTAGATACTTGTGGTTTAGTCCATGTCTCGTTGCTTAATGTCGTTTTCTCGACACACGCAGTTCCGCATTCCTTCTGCGCAAACTCGACGTCACCGGCAACGTAAGTTGGCGTATCATTTCAAAAATACGCGGTAATTAACCTACAAATGTATCTCTAAATCTAAAACATGATACATGACCAGTTTGGCATGTAACAACTTTTAAGTAAAGCACTTTCTCCAAAGATCATCCCGACCCGAAGTGCTCAAATTCTTCCGACTTTTGCCGCATAACCTCGCAGAAGTTTTCATACTCGTTTCAAAGATTGCTGACAGGTGTTATGATCACATTTTTTGTGTTAAACGATTATACGTCGGTATTCTCCTGACCAATACTTGTTTTGGTGTACGCACAATTGACCTTTACAGCCGTATGGTTCTTTAATTTTGCGCCGTCTAAACGAATAAATCGATGCTTTTGCTTGAGCTGAAATTTGGATACCTCATCGACAGTGTCGACATTCTTATGCGATACCTGGTCATGCGGTTTTTGAACACTGTGCAAACTATTTCCACTGCATTGTCTCTCTCGGTAACTGTAGCTGCTGCACTCTTATGCCTATTGCTCTGTAGATGAGCAGTGTACGCAGATTTTGCCACATCTACATCGCACACATTGCACCGGACACCACTTGTTCTTGTTTGGAGTAAGTTTTTTCTACTGTCTGCGGAGATGGACGTTTAAGCCCCGATGCCGACAAAGTCCCCCATGCTCCTTAACATGATGCCACCGTAAATTGTCCATTCTGGTAAAGGTAATACCGCACGATTCGCGGTTTAAGTTGTCTGTTACTGGTTTGACTGAATGCTTAAGATTATATCTTAATTTTTTTAATTCGCGCTGTAGTAAATATTCTGAAACAGCTTCTGAATGCTATAATTTAGTTTTAATAATCTCCACACAAGGTTCAAATAAATCAGAATTCAACTTTTCTAAAATACGTACTAACCATTTGAAGCCTGCTACATGCCAAAATTGGCATTCTAAGTATCTAAATTTGTAAGTGAATTCGCGCCAATATTTTAAAAGACTTGTGCGTGCACTTCCGTCACTTTAGATAGTTGCGTCGGCGCCCGAGAATGCGCAGACGCGGAGTGGGGAAGTAAGTGGTGATTTCCGTCACGTCAAGGACTAGTCATCCAAACGTCGAACGGTGAAGTTCACCGGTGTCTTTTATCCTGTCTTCTTTTTTCAGATATGTAGGTTTTTGTAGTATCTCTGCTCTGTATCGTTCCTTCTACCTGTATCCTTTGTCGTAGCTCTACACAAGGAAGGACGACAAATCCAATTTGAGTTCAACAAGGGGCAAAGGCCGACTCACGCTCACAACGCCCAACTAACGCCAAAATAGCTGCAATGTTGTAAAGAGCTCCACAGTTTACGCGAGTGCACTTTGTCTTTTCCTATAATCAAAATAAACATTTTTTGCATGTGATAATAATTTGAGGCGTAATAATGACGTAACCCCTTATTGCGCAATATTACGCGCGTATTTATTATGTTACCAACTATCGTAGTGGCTCTTATATATTACGCGCCGGGATTTTAACGAGTATACCTTTGAATAGACAGGTAGACTATAATAAGCAAGAAGAAAAGGAAACTCTTAAAAATCTCTTAATCAAGTACAAAGACATAATGTATGACTCAAGTCAAAAAGTAACCTTTACGTATCAAATAAAACACGAAATTGGAACTACAGATGAAATTGAAATTCACACTAAATTGTACAGATTACCTGTCCATACATAAAGCCGAAGTGCAAAAACAATAAGGAAAATGTTTAACGACGGAATAACAAATCATTCAGCAATCCCCGTGGAGCGCACCTATATGGATAGTCCCGAAAAAATTAGATTATAGTGGAAATCAAAAATGAAGAGTAGTTACGGACTGCAAAAAACTTAACAAAAAAAACATAGACGATAGGTAGCCTTTACCAAACATATCAAACATTCTTGGCCGTTTAGGAAGATCCCAATGTTTACTCAACGATTGATTTAAGTCAATGATTTTTTCAAATACATTTATATCCAAATTCAATTTCAAAAACAGCCTTTAACGTTGAAAACGGGAAATAGGAACTTTTAAGACTCCACTTCGGTCTAAAAGGAACTCCGGCAACATTCCAGAGAGTCATAGATAACGTGTTGCGAGATCTAGTAGTAAAATTTGTGTTAGGGAAGAAATGAAGTTGTTATCCGTGGGCGTACTTGTTGGAATAATGACGGATGATCAGGTGGGACAGATGTGGATATTTAGGTTAGGTAGAGATGACCGAAGTAGATATTACTGTAGTGTAATTAAAGCGTAATGTTAATTATAGAAAGTAGAACATAATACTATGGTTAGTAATAAGTGTCAACTATGAAAGTATTGTGAAACTGCATAGATTAACAAACTAAACTATATGTACAGAAATTAAGTGGAATGGCTCGTAAGGAATGCGACCCAGATTGTAAATATATTAACCGAGTTTTAAAACTTTAAGAAAAGACAATAAACGTAAGTGCCGAATGGAACTGTTGTTTTATTTCAGGTAAAGAGTCTATTTCCTATACCACACCTAAACGAGACTTTACATAGCAATTCTGCCAGTCGGCCAGGACGACAACCTGCCGATGAAATAACAAAAAAATGGGTACTCTACAATCAAAAGAGGAAATAATTACAGCCCAGTCTGAAAATAGTGGTGGTACCACAGCGAATCCAATAAATGGTATGTCTTTTGGTCAATTAACCGAAATGGCAATTGAATTTATAATTATGGGAATACTGGCAACAATATGCAGACGAGGAGTAAAACGAAAAATCGCCAAGGAGTTGGAAAAAGCAGATATCAGGCGAAGCAACGAACACGTGTAAGGAGTACAATAAGATAAGTTCAATAGTTACATAGGGTTAGATAAGGTGTCATCATTATTAGGTCTTCAGTCCTGGAACTGGTTAGACGCGTACCATCATTGTTTCCTATTCTGAACTAACCTACACATTTCCCTGAAATTTGCACAGTCTGCATCTATCACTATCTGATCTAGGTCTACATCTATCTCTTTTTTCCTATCTCTGCTTGTAATATATTCCATACTATTCCCCAAAAATGCCTTAGAACGTATTCCGCCCTTCTATTTCTCTTTTTCTCCATATATCCTTGTTCCCCTACTATTTCTATAACCTATTTGTTATTATTTTTGTTTGTCCATGCTATCGTCCTCATACATCTGAAGCACAGCATTTCAAAAGGCTGCTACCGTTTTGTTATCTGCGTTTCAAACTGCCCGTATTTCATAGGCATACTGTGCTGTGCTCCACACATATACTTTCAACAATTTTCCTCTTGTTCTATGTTTGTTGTCTTTCATCATAGGCGCTGTTCTTTCTTGTTAGATGCAGTTCGGTCACCTTTTATTGTTTTACAGTTATATACTCTATTTCTCCGACCTTTATTGGTTGTGAAAGGAGATAAGCAGCCTGTGGCTGCCAAGTTCCCCCAACACTTAACCATTTACCGATTTAATATATTTTCCAATCTTTTCGCACAGTCAACATTAGTTGCAGATATTTCGCAATCAACAACTAGTTGTTCATACTAATCATCATATTTATCTGCACTTATTTTTTCGTCTTTAGGTTTTCCGTCTCAAAACTGGTTGGACACGTACCTGCACTTATTTATATTCTGATCTAACCTACATAGTTCTCTGAAATTCTCACACAGCATGTGTATACAGCTCGTTCCCCTTCTATTGTTTTCTAATTTTATGCCTTATTATTCACAAAAATACACCCTCGTTCGGATGAGAAGTAAAATGGAGGTCCCGTGTGTGAGTGTCGTCACGCACGTTAAAAATCCCTACCTTGCTTGGAACAGCAAGAGTTCGGCAAAATTTCAAATTTACCAGGTAAAAAAATCTCACGTCTTGGCCAATGTAGTACCTTAGGGTGGAGCATTGAAAAATCACATGTAAGGTACGTGAAAGGAGTTTAAGCACCCTGTGGCTACCAAGATCCCCCAACACTTCGACATTTGCCGAAATAATGGTTTTCCAGTAAATCCTTTCACACACTTAACATTATTCGAGAATATTGCCCAACCAATTCTTGTAGTTACTTATAATAATCATCATGATTAAGCACAGTTATTTTTTCGTCATTAGTTTATCCATCTTGGGATTGGTTGGATGCGTACCTCCATTGATTTCTATTCTGGGCTAGCATATGCATTTCCCTGAAACCCCTACAGCCTACATCTTCTACTATCTGTGTGCAGTAGTCTAACCTAGGTCTGTCCCTTCTTCTCTTTTTTTCTTTCTCTCCTTCTAATATATTCCGCACTATTCCCTCGTGCCGTAGTATGTGGCCTATCATTCTATTTCTCCTATTTTTTACCGTTTTCCACATATTTCTTTCTTCCCCTACCATTTTTAGTATCTCTTCGTTCTTAACTTTGTCTGTCCATGATACTTTTATCATACGTCTATAGCACCACATTTCACAGGCTTCTATCTTTTTCTTGTCCGCTTCTCCTACTGTCCAGGCTTCACAGCCGTACAGTGTTGTGCTCCACACATATGTTTTAAGCAATCTTTTCCTTGTTTCTATGTTTGTGGTCTTTGAGCACAGTAGTTGCATTTTCTTGTTAAATGTAGCACGGCCTTGAATTAATCTTTGTTTTATATCTTTTGTGCTTTTCCCATCTTGCGTTATTTGGCTTCCTAGGTAGCAAAAATCCTTAACTTCTTGTAAGTTGGTGTTATATACTTGTATTCTTGTTTTTTATTTATTTTCTCCACCTTAGCATACTAGAACTTTAGTTTTAGTTTTGTTAATTTTCATACCGTATGTCTCTGTTAGAACAGTTGCCATTTCATTAAGAGCAGCTTCTAACTCTTCCTTGCTAGACGCTAATACTGCTATATCATCTGCAAATCTAAGCATATCAATTTTTTGTCCCTGCATAGTAATTCCAAATGTCTTCTTGCATTTGACAGTATTCATTGCCTCTTCTACGTACAAGTTAAAAATCAATGGGGATAGGGCACATCCCTGTCTCACCCCTTTCCTAATGTTTACTTCTCTACGTTCCTGCTCTAATTCTATTACTGCTGTTTGCTCTTTGTATAAGCTATGTATTATTCGTCTATCCCTATAACTCATTCCAATCTTTTTGAGTATTTCAAAAATTTTCTCCATTTTACATTGTCGAATGCTTTTTCCAGATCTACAAACCCTATATACACGCTTTTCCCTTTTTCTATTGTTTTCTCCATTATCACTCTCACAGCTAAAATAGCCTCCCGTGTTCCTCTGTTATGCCTAAACCCAAATTGGTCTTCTCCTAGTATTTCTTCCGCCCGTTTTTCCATTCGTCTTTGCTGAATTCTAGTTAATATTTTTGACACGTGTGCTGTCAAACTTATTGTTTGAAAATTTTCACACCTATCGGCGCCTTTCTTTTTTGGTATAGTTACCATGATGCTACGTTTGAAGCCTTTGGGTATCTCGCCTGTCTCATACATATAGCTTACATGTTGGAAGAGACGTTCTGTTACGGCTTGTCCAGCGGCTTTTAGAGTTTCTGCTTGCACCTTATCTGTACCCGGCGCCTTACCATTTTTCAGACTCTTTAATGCTAATTCAAACTCATCTCTAAGTATAGGATATCCCAAGTCATCATTTTCAATGTCTGATTCCTGTTCTAATGCAGTTAGTTCCTCTCCTGCATATAAATTTCCTATATATTCTTGCCATCTACCCACTTTCTCTACGTTTTCTATAATGACGTTTTCTTGTGCGTCCCTAATATTTTTGCTATATGGTTTTATATTCCTAAAATTCATTCTAATTAATTTGTATGCTTCGTCTGTCTTTCCTATTTCCATCTTCGTTTGTACCTCTTTGCACTTTTCATCAATCCATTGTTCTTTAGCTTTCCTGCATTTTCGAATAATTTCCCATTTTATGGCTTTGTATCTCTGTTTTTCTGTTTCGTCTTATTTATTTTTGTATTTTCGTCTTTCTTCTATTAAATTCAGGATATCCTTTGTTATCCATGGTTTCTTTTTTTTTTGTGTATACCCCAGAATATCTCTGGCCGCCATGTCTAAGCTGAATTTAATGTTATTCCATTCTGTTTCTACTTCTTTAGTATCAGATATTTTCCCGATATCTTTGAGCAATTCATTTGACTTTTTTCGAATCTTTCTTGAATATCTTTATCTTTTAGTTTCTCTAAGTCCAAGTGCCTTTTTCCGTTTCTTTTTTTCACATTCTTAAATTTAAGTGCGGCCTTCATAATTACGATGTTGTGGTCAGTATCTATATCTGCTTCTGGGTAGCTTCTACAGTCTTTAACTTGATTCCTAAACTGTTGTCTAACAAGAATGTAATCTATTTGATATCTTCCTATTTCTCCTGGCATCTTCCACGTATATCGTCTTCTAGCATGATGTTGAAATTATGTGTTTGTGATGATTAAATTGTTTTTGTCGCAAAATTCTACCAGCCTAATTCCCCTGCCGTTTCTCGTGCCTAAACCAAATAAACCTACTACTGCTCCTTCCCTACCCTCACCTACCACGGCATTAAAATCCCCCGTAATTATTAAATTTTCATGTCCTTTTACGTATCTTAATATGTCTTCGATATCTTTATAGATGGCTTCTACCTCTTCGTCACCGTAGCTAGAGGTGGGCATGTATACTTGTATTATTACTGTGTTTACTGGTTTAGATTCTAATCTAACCATGAGTACCCTTTCGTTCTTTTGTAAGTAATTTTATACACAGTATCATATCTTTTTTCGCATAACTATCCCCACACCCAAATTTCCTTCCTCTGCTCCTGTATGAATTATCCTGAAGTCTCCACTCCAAAAATCCCCCGTCTCTGGCCACCGAACTTCGCTGGTCCCTACTATATCTAGTGATAACCTATTCATTTCGATTTTTAGGTTCTCTAGCTTACATACTTGCTTCATACTTCTAACATTCCACGCTCCGATTCGCAGAATGTTCCCGACTGTGTACTTGGGAGATAATGTGGTGGTTTCCCGTTGCCTTCCACATCGCGGTAGTGCGTCTTAGACTGCCATACCGACCCCTATGGTCTCTGCCAATTTGAGTACCGAAAGAGCCGCTGCCCTCTTTCGGGGACCTGTCTTAGTCTGGTTCTTCACTAACGACCCTACTACTTTGGTTGGACCTGTAGTTTGGCTTTTTAGCTCATTAGAACACGCAAGCCATTTCACCTGTTCTAGTAATTCAGAACTTCGGCAGAGTGCAGGTCCATTCAAAATGGAGGTAAGGTGTAAATGTCAAAAATTAGGGATTTAAAAGAACAAGTGAGAGATTTTAAGCGCAATCTAGACAAAGACAATTAAAGTCGGAGTGAAAATATTCAGCATTGTACTAGAAAACTTGAACAATTGCGAGGATTTCATCAAGAGTTATCAAAGTTACAGTAAAATTTTGACAAGGAGACCCAAATGTGGATGTTTTAAGTAAGGTTAAGAAATATATAGAGGAAATAGAAATTCTAAGTGACGAGTGTTCCGACATTTTGTTAAGTAGGTTAAAAGATACGCAAAAACTAGTATTAAGTGTAAGTAAGGCTGTAAATCTTAGCGAGAGTAGTATAATGGGGGAAAAATTTGATTTAAGAACAGCGACTAGCATGTTGTCTTGTATGGGAGTAACGAAAATTCTGTTAAACAGCTTAATGACGTCATTGAATTATACGATGCATTGTTAGATGCTGAAGGGAAATAATCACTAACAAATTATGTATTGAAAATTGTACTATCACAAAGTGCAAAAATTTGATTGAATACGTCATATTCAGATAATGTAGCGTTAGTTAACGATTTAAAGAAAAAGATTTTAACAAGAAAATCAATTCCAATTCTACCGGGTCAATTACATAATGCAAAACAAGGAAATAGGACGGTAGAAAATTTTAGCAGATCGGTGGAAGATTATTTAGTAGATCTGACGTTAGAACAAGCAGACGGAGATAAGCATGCTGTAAAAATATTACGAGCAACGAATGAAAAAATAGCCATTAATTCTTTTGCAAACGGATTACGAAATTCAGAATTACGAACTATCGTATAAGCGAGAAAACATAGTCGGTTGAATAAAGCAATACGCGGAGCAAAAGACCAAGAAATATCGACAAAAGATGACACGCAGTTATTTCATATACGATGAAAAATTAATAACAATTATAGTGCAAATCCACATAAAAGTCATAATTCGCATAAAAATGATTTTTCAATTCGGAATTCAAGAAATTCAATCAAGTATAATAGACGGCAATTTACAAGCTCTAACAGAGGTTAAAGAACTTCTCGAGAAACGACTATAGAAATTAAAACGGACAACACAATCGTAATAAATGCAACATAAGAAATTTCAGTGTATATTACCTAGATACTGATGATAACTCATCAAGGTCAACGAAACCTCAGCATAGTTCATATAGTACAAGCAAACCAACGCGGTTGAGACATTTTTTCGAGGCTCAACACAGTAAAACAGTTACAGATAAAGATGTAGTTGTGGTGAATATGAATGGACTAAATTTTGTGAGAATTAAATGTAGAAAGCATAAATTTGTGTTTCTTTTAGACACGGGAGCGTCTGTATGTGTAATATTTAAACAGAGTGTATCTGAAGGACAAGAAATTGATGTTTCAAGGAAGTTTAAAACAAAAGGTATTTCAGGATCTACAAATTATTTAGGATCAGTGAAGCTTTTATTGCAGATGAGTAAAACTAATAAAATTTATCACGAATTTTTGTTAATGTATGAATTTGAAACTGGTATGAATGGTGTAATAGGATCAGATTTTTTCAAAAAATATGCGGCAAATATCGATTTCGAAAAATGTTATTTATCATTTTGAGTAAAAAAAGGCTAAAATGAAGTTACCAATAGAATCTAATATTAGTGTTAATACGAATATCCCAGCACGTTGCGAAATAATCAAATATTCTTATGTTGATATACGAGACGATTGGGTAATATTACCGGATCAATTAGGTGAAGGTATCTTTATCGCAGGTATTTTAGTTAGACCTAAAGACAACGTGGTACCTGTTCGAATCTTAAATGTTAGGGATAAGGAAATTAGTCTTAAGAATTTTAATCCAAAGGTAGAAAAATTAAGCGAGTAAGACTTTTTTTAATTTTAATAGAAATAAACGACACATTCCATGAAGCGTGTAGACAAAGTTTTAAACTTATTTAACACAGAAGAGTTAAATAGTGAAGGAAAGTATTCTTTACAAAGAGTTTGCGCAAAATATTGCGATGTATTTCATTTAGAGGAGGATCCACTAACGGTATCCTCTATTTACAAACAAAAATTACATATAAAGGAATCAGTAACACCGTCTTATGTTAAACCCTATCGTATACCACAGTCACAGAAAGCGAAAATACACAAACAAATAGGCAAAATGTTAAAGGATGGAATTATTGAAGAAGCGAAATCAAAATGGTCAGCACCATTACTGATAGTTCCTAAGAAGGCAGATCAAAACGGAGAAAAGAAATGGCGAGTGGTAGTAGACTACAGGCTGCTAAATCAAAAAATTCAAGACGATAGGTTTCCACTACCATGCATTACTGAAATTTTAGATTCATTATCGGGTGCAATGTACTTCTCACATCTTGATCTCTTTCAAGGTTATTTTCAGATCGAATTAGAAAAGTCCAGTAGGCCTTGCACAGCTTTAACAACAGATCGAGGACAATATCGAATGAAAAGGCTACCGATGGGACTAAAGATAAATCCTAGTGCTTTTTCTCGCGCAATCACTATTGCGATGGCGGGATTAAACTATGAAAAATGTTTTATTTAACAAGACGATCTCATAGTGTTTGGAAATAATTTAGTTAACCATAATAAAAATCTTTCGAAAAATACTTCAATGATTAATGTAAACTTGAAGCTAAATCCTAGAAAATGCGAATTTTTGAGAAAAGAAATTCTTTATCTGGGTCACATTATATCGGCCGAAGGAATTTCGCCGGATCCAGAAAACATTAAAGCGGTTCAAAAGTATCCAATACCAATAGATTCTAATCAAACTGAAAGATTTATCGCATTCGCAAATACTATAAAAAAAATACTTATTGTCGCACCTTTAAATAACTTAACTAAGAAAGATGTTAAATTTTCATGGGATGAAAACTGTAATAATGCGTTTGAAACGTTAAAAACAGCGTTAGTTAACCCTCCCGTGTTGCAATATCCTTATTCTTCAAAGGATAATACTTTTATTCTGAAAACGGATGCATTTGGTTATGCCATCGGTGCAGTACTTTCAAATATGAGCGACAAGCCAGTCGCATATGCCAGCAGATCTTTGACTAGATCAGAAAAGAACTTGCTACGTGCAGCGACGTAATCAACAAAAAAAAAGGTAACAAAGAAGAAAGAAAGAAAAATTGACCGCGATCGGTTGGTGAGTGGGCGAGGTATAATACCTACACAAATTAAATAAAGCCTGAAATAAAAATAAATTATTAACCGCTTCGTACAACCTGTAAGAGGAATCCCCGCCTGCAGTTATACCTAAATAAAAAAAAACAAAGGAAATACCACATTAACAAAAGAACTCTAATTAGCATAAAAAGAAAAGAAACATTACAATGAACATTAACCCGGTTTAAGTATGTGAGAATAAACCATATATATTATTTGCTAGCTAGTGTATTTGTATACCAGATTTCACAATTTCGTTTAGTAGTCATAATATTATGATACCTCACATAGGCTCTGATAATGCAACCATATAACCTACAATTACAAATACAATGGCAATAACGTCTTCCAATGTGCCGCAAGTTTTTCTCCCATTCCCGCATTAATAGATAGTAGTTAAAGTTAAGCGTAATATAGTAATCCCATGGCAATAGATCCCCGTATCATAAATCATTTTCGTACATGCAAATAATTCGAGACCTGTATGAGCCCCAAACAGTAATTATCTAAGTGGACAGTATCTCGACACAAGCAGGAAAGAAACACTCATCCATGTCTCTACGGTGTTGAATCACTCGTTCGTTCCTCGGACTGGAGCGGACCAGATGGACCTAGGATCCCGTAACGGGTGCAGCCTACTATACCCCAAGGAGCGGCAATTCAGGGGACTATCGTGTCCCCCGCAGGAAGATAGAATGATTACGAAAAATATTAGTTTATTTACGCCGACAAGTACAGGTTTATAAAAGCATCAATACGCACCACGCTGTAAGTCGTGCGCGAAATTTTCATAAAGGAAAACGTAACGAAGAATCTAGCAATTACGACGAGTGCTTCTTAACATTTTGAAAAGAAAGTGCACATAAATTCATTTAATTAAACAACCAGAGCTCTAAGTCATATTGTGGTTATCAAAAAGCGTGATTAGAAAACTTGGAAACACGCTTTTATCGGATAGTACGCGACCTTAGTTCGACAAGTCTGTAGATTCAAACCATAGAGAAAGCAATTATACGTTATTGGAATGTTTAACAAATTAAAGGATACCTAAAACAAGGTATTGACTTATTTATATTTTACCATATCAAATAGATTTGAGTTAAACAATTAGTGTAAAGCGGGCTTATACAAGTATAATATACAGGATGTTGATAAAGGATTTACGAATAGCAACGGAATTGATTTAACTGAAAAACAAATTAAAGTCAAAAAGGGGTAATTAATTTATCCCGAAAATAAACGTAACACATCCCCCCGCCCCAGCAAAATTAACAGGTCAAGGTAGGGAAGCAGAAGTACGGGAGTGGGCAGTACCAAACAAAACAAAAAAAACAAACAAAAAAAATCGCTTAACAACTAAAACAAAATTTGCTACAAAGAAAAAAACCAAAAAAAAGAAACGACACAAGACACTCACCGGAGTGAACCAAGTACTAAGATAACAGAAAAAAAGGAAGGAAAGACGGGTAATAAACCATCCACAAGGACTAAAATGAAACGGCATCGACACTGCTGAAAACTCGTCGGAGGGCGAATATTTCTAGTGAAGAAACAGTAAAGTTTTCAACCTCAAAAGAGGAAATTGATTTCTCGCGAAAAAACGAAAGTAAGAAAAGGAACGAGGAAGAAAACAAACAGTACAAGCCAAAACAGGGCCCAAGGCTAAGCCTCAAGTATGCAAAGGAACAACAAGGGAGAACGAGAGGAAGAGCGCTGGTAAAAGAACCGATATACTACAAACTGTAGTAACCAGGAATCGCAACAACCGAAGAACCAAAGAAAAGAAATGCTAACTAGTCCTAAGGTCGACTAAGTTGTTGTTTGCAAAGAAAAAAAAACTAACTAGAAAGCACTTACCACAGGAAAGGATGGACAAAACAAAATCGGTATAGGAACCGGCAGCCAAGAAGACCAACCAATAAAAAAGGAGAGGAATGTGTAACGAAAAGAACGAGGAAAAAAGTAAAAAAAAAACAAAAAGAATAACACCAAGCAACAAGTGCAAGAACCCAAAAAAAACCTAAGAATCGCACCAAAAAAAAATAAAACAGAATCCCAGTGTAGTTATGTACGAGTATGTGTGTGTGTGTTGATGTATGAATATGTGAGTGTGTGTGGGTGGCCGTTTGTGTGTGTGGGTGTAAAAGAAGTGTGTGTGTATGTGTTGTGCGAGTATAAAGTGTACGTGTGTGTATGTGTTGAACCGCTGTAGTCGCCTCTTACGACAGATAGGTCGTACCATGGGGCTATTCTATTCCCGGACCCACACGGGGTTAAAAAAAAGAAAACGAAATAAAACCCAACAAACAGGGAAGTAAATAAAAAGAAAACTTAAATCCAGAAATCAAAACCTAAAGAGAGCAAAGTCGGCATAAGAATCTGGGGCACGAGGACTAGATATTGGGCTTAAGGCGTTTACGCCGCCAGAAAGAAAACGAAACGAGATCAAGGACATTAGGATTTCGCCGACATATGTCCTCAGGTTCAGAAGGAGCATAAACTAATTTCTGCCTCGTTTGGGCAATTTTTTGCCAAACAGGAACAGCAGGGAGTGTAGTAGTTGTAGCACGCGGTTGGGAAAGTGGTGGCAAAGGTAGTTTAGAAAGCTCAAAACGCGTCATAGAAGAAAGGGGTTTGTTTTTAGAATGGGTGGCAAGAAAGCCAACAGTAGACAGAGAAAAAGTATTGGCTGTACGAGAATCAATCTTACGAAGAGGAACACAAGCAGAGCACACTTCAGTTACGTGAGATAGAGGGACAGAATTAGATAAAATTTCAAGGACGTTAGATAAAGGACTAGAAGTATCACAGTTAGGAAAGAAAACAGCATTGGCTCTAGGAGTATCCGCCTTAGGAGAAAGAGCAGAATCTGATAACACTTCAACTATATTACATAAAGGAACAGAATCTGGTAGAGGTTCATCAACGTTACAAAAACAAACAGTATGAAGTAGAAGTTCGCCAATGTTAGATAAAAGAGTCGAATGAAGTTTATCAACATGAAAGAAAGAAGCAGCAACATACAGAATTTCATAAACCTTACAAGAAAAAACAGCATCAGGAAGAAATTCATCCACAATAGATAAGGAATCAGGATCAAGTTGACCTTCGTCAACATTAGACAACAGGACATCAGCTAGGCTTTCACCAACCTTAGTTAAAAGAACAGAAGCAAGTAACATTTTATCCGCATGAGAAAAATGAATAAGAGTAGGTAACGTTTCATCAACGTCCGATAAAGGAGTACAATCAAGTAAGATTTCATCACTGATAGACAACATAGTAGAAACAGACAAAACTTCAGCCCTAATAGGAACTGATTCCTTAACAATAGTAGATAACGAAACAAGATCAGGTAAAACTTGGACAACGACAGCAACAGGCTTATAACTACGGGTTCCCTAACTTCAACAGAACCTTCTCTACCCGTATTAGGAGTTATCGTCAGTTCCGCTACAGCTGTTGTTGCAGACACGACAGAAATTTCTTGAGTAGAACAGTTTAAGAAAGCATGAACATGTAAAATTTTGACAGCAACAGCAACAGACATTAAAGATACAGGTTCATGAACTTCAACAGGACCTTCGCTGACTAAATTAGAAGTTATCGGCACTTCCGCTACAGCTGTTATTGTAGGAATGACAGCAATTTCTTGACTAGAATCATTTAAGAAAGCGGGAACAAACCCTTGAGAAGCTAGCTGCAAGTCACTAATTCGAAGTATGGGTTGCAATGGTGGTGTAGGCACAGTCTGGGGTGAGAGTAATTAAGTAGGGCCAGCAGAAGGAGAAGTAGAACTAGAGACGGAAGAAACTTTGTTCGAAGCTTTATTTGTCGAAGAAGAGTAGGTTTTGATAGTAGTAGCAGGATGACCTGGATGAGGTACAGAAGAGAACGTAGAATTAGAAGCAGAGGTTTGACTCCCAGAGCTGAGATCAGAAGTTGAAGTATTATGTGAAGACCTATTGGTAGTAGGATGACAGTTGGGACAGTTGTGGCGAGTAACTCCCTTATGTCCGCAACCATAGCAATGGAGTACTTTAGGACGCGTACAACGTGTCAAAACATGACCAGGTTTATCGCAATTAAAACATACAACCTGACGAGTAGAAGCAGAACTAGGAAGAAGAACAGTAGAGCGTACGGAAGTAGTATCGGATCTACCCGTAGGCGTAGAAGAAATCTTAACAACTCGATCATGTGAAGTTAAAGTATTCTTCTCAATACTAGCAGATTTATAAGCAAAATCCGAGGGTTCAAAATGTTGAATCAGTAAATTGGACAACGACTTCCATACAGGAGATCTATGCCGGTAACCACGATAGCAAAGTAATGCTTTAGCTTCGAACAAGTCTACTGCAGACTCAAATAACTGCAATTCTGACACATGTTGAGTTCGTCGGAGTTCTTCGTCCCGTCCCAAAAAATCATGTACGGTAAGAGTGTTTGGGACACCAGAAAATTTTAAATTCCACTCCCACATAGGAAGGCTTTGGTAGGAAGCCGAAAAAGGAGTAGCGAATGACTTAGGCGCTGTAGTAGGGGCTAATTCCGGTTTAGCAGTAACAGAATGTTGGTCGTGACTAGGTGATACGGAATTATCGGACATAATCTTTGCCGGTTCTAACTTTAGACATTCGTTTTTTAATCCTTGCAAGGAGTGGACGGTAGGCAAATGGGTTTTATAAAATGGATCAAGATTACGAAGCAACACGGGCAATTGATCATCTTCGCTAAAAGAACCATAGTTCTCAAACAGACCCGTCATACACGCGAAAAAGTTAGTAATGCTTTCGGATGACTTCTGTCGTCTCTTACAGATCATATCAAACATCATCAACCTATGATTAGTCATTTTAGTAAGAATAAAAAAGAAATTGGGAGAAAGTAACTGAGTAAAGGCTTACCGTAACTCGATAAAAGCTAAAAAAAAAAATTATTGCGAATACAGGACAATTTAAAACATATCCGACGGATAAACTTCAGGAATACGAATAGAAGCTAAAGACCAAAATAAAATTTAGGAAAGTAATAAGGTACCAGTGTTTTCAACAGACTAGAATTATTGGCCAAAAAAACAATTTCGATAATCTGAAATCAGCCAACCAATGATATTGAGCGATCAAGGAAGAAAACAAATTAAAATTTAAGAAGATCGAACCCACACAAGAAATAAAGAATAAAAATAAATAACAGTTCGAACGTAAGGGAAGAAAACATAAGTAGCATCAGGCCTAGAATTGCAGATAATGCAAGAAATTAGACAGTAGCAACCAACAAAAAAAATCAGACCAGGAATTAAGCGAAACCAAATCGGAGCCAAAGTTACACGAAACAAAATCGGAACACAAATTAATAAAAAAAATCGGAGCCTCACTACAGGGCGTCAAAATTTATGCTACGTGCAGTAACGTAGTCAACAAAGATAAGGCAACAAAGACGAAAGACAGAGAAATTGACTGGGGCTCAGTAGGTGAGTGGGCGGGGTATAATACCTACAAAAATGAAATAAAGCCTGAAATAAAAATAAATTGTTAACCGCTCCGTACAACTGTAGGAAAAATCCCCGCCTGCAGTTATACCTAAATAAGAAAAACAAAGGAAATAACACATTAACAATAGAACTCTAATTAGCATAAAAAGAAAAGAAACATTACAATGGGCATTAACCCGGTTTAAGCAAATGAGAATAATCCATATATATTAGTATTTGCTAGTGTATTTGTATGCCAGATTTTACAATTTCGTTTAGTAATCATAATATTATGATACCTCACATAGGCTCTGATAATGCTAACATAATCTACAATTACAAATACAATGGCAATAACGTCTTCCAATGTGCCAGCAAGTTTTCTCCCATTCCCGCATTAATAGAAAGTAGTTAAAGTTAAACGTAGTATAGTAATCCCATGGCAATAGATCCCTGTATCATAAATCATTTTCGTATATACAATTAATTCGAGACCTGTATGAGTAGGGATGGACACGAACCAAACAGGTTCGAGGTTCGGTTCAAGATTCTATTCGATTTTTTGAACCGAACCGAACCGAACCAGACATTTTATTTTCGAACCGAACCTCGAACCGGACCGGCAAATTTTTCGAACCGAACCGAACCTAGCTCAAGGTTCGGTCCGGTTTGGTTCAAAAGATTCGATTTTATAAATAAATATTTAGTTTATAAATTTAATTTGCACTAAAAACATATTATTTCTCCCAAATGCACATTTTAAAAATTTCTAGTCGCAAGCATATAAGAAATACAACGATTTTCTAATGTTTTTGATCTCGAGCTTTAAGCCAATAGGTAAAAAATGTAATAGGTATTAATTAGTGTTACATATCTAATAAATTTTGTCATCGAGGCACGTTTGTAGATCAAAAAATTCTAGATTAGTTCGATTTGTTTAATTCTCCTTATTTCAAATTGTTGCTTGTTTATAACTAGTATTAGATATTAAAGAAACTCGAAATGATTTTGAAAATTTAGTTTTAAAAACAAGCTTAGTTTATTTAATGAACAGAAGCCGTGTTGAAAACCACCTTATTATACTTATACAGGCCGAGGTCACGGTTTAGAGACTACAGAAGTTTTCAGAATAAACGAAACAATTTAATTCTTAATTAATTATGTATTACTAATCCATCATTTTAAATTTCTTACTTTTGTATGAAAACCAGCTCTCTATTAATATTAAAAAATGTGACCTTGTAGCAAAAACTATCTCTTTTTCTTTTGTACATAATCGCTCAACAAATAGTGTTACCAAACGCATGGTACCACACTATTTACTGTTTATTTAGTGTGGCCATTACCAACAACGTCTTTAGAAGTAGCCGATACTTCAGAAGGATGATCCCGAACTTTCTCTCAAAACCAAGGGTTGAAGTTTATGACTCATAGTGACATAAACTTTTCAATCAATACCGACATAAAATAACACAGTATAAAGCAAATAATAAGCAGACATAATGCCCATGCCATAAATACTCTTATATTTTATTATAAAAAACGTAAACGCTGTTTGAGGTAGATTTACGATTCTTTCCGAGAACCATCTGATATTGTCTTTTAAAAGAAATAATAATAATAATAAAAATAAACTGACAAACAGCTTTTTGTTTGTACTGCATAAGAAATGAGCAACACCTTATTGTTTTGATACTCTTTTTATACTAACTAAAACTACAATAAGTTATCGCAAAGATCGTGTGATATCGTCCTTTCACGGTAAAATGACATTAGTAAAAATTATCAATTATTAACACATTCTAAATTTTAGAGGTGGCTTTCACTATTAACCTAATTGTAGTTACGCTTTGTTAAAGATAGTACGTATTGAAAAATCAAACCTGGACAAATAGTATTAATATGATTTATGCTACTAAAACTTAAAGCAAATTAATGTTAGATTTATTTGAAAGTAGCAACTACTAAATATAAAACTACATTAAACATTCAAATTTTTGTAGTTGAACGCACTAGTTGTATAAAATATCAAAATGTCGAACCGGTTCGGTTCGAGGTTCGGTTCGTTTTTTTCGAACCGAACCGAAATATATTTTTTCGAACCGAACCTCGAACCGAACCGGACTAAAAAGCTTTCAAACCGAACCGAACCTAGGGCAAGGTTCGGTTCGGTTCTGTTGGAATCCATCACTATGTACGAGCCTCAAACAGTAATATCTAAGTGGACAGGATTTCGACACAAGCAGGAATAAGACATTCAGACACGTCTCTACGGTGTTGGATTTCTCGTTCGCTCTTCGGATCGGAGCGGGCCAGATGGACCTGGGATCCCGTAACGGGTGCAGCTTGGTATACCCCAAGGGCGGCAATACAAGGGACTATTGTGTTCCCCGCAGAAAGCTAGAATGATTACAAAAAAAATTAATTTATTTACCCCGACAAGTACGGGTTTATAAAACCATCAATACTGACCATGCTGTAAGGCGTGCGCGAAATTTTCATAGAGAAAAACGGAATGAAGAATCTAGCAATTACGACGAGTGCTTCTTAACATTTTGAAAAGAAAGTGTACATAAATTCTTTTAATTAAACAACCAGCGCTCTAAGTCATATTGTGGTTATCAAAAAGCGTGATTAGGAAACTTGGATACACGCTTTTATAGGATAGTACGCGACCTTAGTTCGACGAGTCTTTAGATTCAAACCATAGGGAAAGCAATTATACGTTATCGGCATGTTTAACAAATTAAAGGATACCTAAAACAAGGCATTGACTTATATAAATTTTATCATAAACTGGTCGTTTCTAAGCAAATAGATGTGAGTTAAACGATTATTGTAAAGCGGGCTTATGATGAATAGGTAAAATATACAGGATGTTGACGAAGGATTTACGAATAACAACGAAATTGATTTAACTGAACAACATATTAAAGGGAAAAAGGGATAATTAATTTATCCCTAAAATAAATGTAAAACACTTTAGGCCTTATTTATACGGGAAAAATTTTACAATTTTCACAGACTACAGACCGTTAATTTATTTATTTGGGATGAGCAACTCATCAAATAGGCTCACAAAATTCAGGTTAGTTTTAGAAGAATACGATTTCACTTTGCAATACATAAAAGACAAAGCAAATGTCACAGCTGATGCATTATCTAGAATCAGTAGCGAAGTACTAAAAAATTTAAATAGTAGTGTAAGCCAGACGCTTAATGTAATAACGAGAGCTCAAAGACGAAAAAGTACAGAAATACATAATACAATTCTAGGCAATAGGTCTGATCACCCTGAGGTTGTAGAGTTGGTAAAGCGACAATGAATTACGGGTTATTCCGAGTTGTGAATTCAGAAAAATTATAAAATACAGCTGCAAGCAAGGAGACATAATCGCGATAAAGAATATTGAAGTAATATTTATTAAAGAAGGTACTTGATCGGCATTAGCAGTACGCTCAATGTTGAGAAACCTGAAGCACACGGGTAAAAAAATGATATTCGGGAATTATTTATTATAAAAAGAGATTTTAAGAAATTCTCCAGAACTAAAGAGATTAGATATAAAGATATCAATAATAAAAGGTGTCAAAAATATAATATACTTAGAAGAAAGGCAAATAATATTAAATGATTTTCACATGTTACCTTCAGGAGGACATGCAGGAATTGTGAGAATGCACAATAACATTAAAAAACGTTATATATGGAAAGGTCTACGGAAAGACGTAGAATGCTTTATAAAAAAATGTGACGATTATCAAAGGTATAGATATTCGAGACCGAACATCCAACCAATGTCGATAACAATGACCGCTATGTCGGCATTTCATAAAAAATTTTTGGACATTGTTGGCCCAATTGAACCCGACGCAGAAAAAAACGGTATATTTTAACGATTGTTACAGTCGGGCAACCGTTATACTGCGCAATTATTATACTCGCGGTATGATTCCCGCCATATTGAACTTATAACGCACATGTTTTTAAAAGTGATGCAATCGCTTTTTAAGTCACTTTGCAAACACAATTTAAATCAAAATAAACTACTTACATTCTCAGGGTCTCACGATGTTTTGCAGGGTGGGTTCAATTCACGCCTCGTTGACTCAGACTGCATCCGTT
Organism: Platerodrilus igneus; assembly: GCA_036346225.1. NCBI lineage: Eukaryota > Metazoa > Arthropoda > Insecta > Coleoptera > Lycidae > Platerodrilus > Platerodrilus igneus. Next base: position 568,600 of record JARFIW010001025.1, on the reverse strand, counting down.
TTTCTTATGTCTTCTATGCTCGTAGGGGATGAAGGAACACCAGGTAGAGGAACGACACAAGGCAAGATAAAAAGGAACCTACATGGCTATACCTAAAAGAAAAGACACACCACACAGGTAGATGTTGCTTGCTCGGGGGCTCGTAACTTACTGGCGTCCTATAACACCACGTGCGCACTCCACCATTCCCTCTGCGCAGGCGCGACTCGGGGACGACGGAAATATACATTTTTAATTTAAAAAATACGTGGGAATTACCTTATTAATTATAACTAAAGCTAGGTCATGCTACAAGCCATTTTGGCATGTAACACGATACAGTGCGAACTTAGCAAGTTTTTGAAAAGCTACCCTTTACAAAACAAGGAGGCCGAAACTGTAGCGAAGGCATTTGTAGAAAATTTCAATTTACGCTTTGGAATACCAAGTGAGATTGTAAGTATTTTTTAGCCTCTACATTAACCGAAACATGCAAAACTGTAAAAATTAACAAATTAAATTTTACTGCATATTTACGCATTCAAATAGCAAAACATCTAGGTACGTGGAGTACGTGGGTGCCTGTTTGGTGTTATTCTTATAACAATAGTGTACATACAGAGACGAAGTATGCACCACACGAATCGGGCAAACTACCCTCAAATCTTTCTCAACAAATAGATCCAATGTACAACTTTGAGTCTTATCCATTAGAACTAAAATATCGTATTCAAGAAGCATGTATTGATGCTAAAAATAACCTAATGGTCTTAAAAGCTACCGGGAAACAGAATTACGATGTTAAAAGTAATTATTAATTTATAAGGTAGGTGATAAGGTATTGATATGAAATAATGCAGGGAATAAAATGGATCCAATATTCAAAGGACCATATGTAGTAAGTAAAGAAAAATCCCTAAATGTTACTATTAAGATCGAAAATAAGTTTGTAGAAGTATATAAAGATCGAATTAAGTTGTACCATAGTTAGGACTAGCTTTAAGTAAAAGAAAATTATTTGTATGTGAACAAGAAAATTTTTTTTTCTTTCGGAAAGGAGATGTAGGGTAATTATGGAGCAATATTAATTATAGAAAGTAGAACACAATGCAATGGTCAGTAGTAAGTGCCAACTACGAAAGTATTGTGAAACTGCATAGTTTAGCAAAATAAACTAGATGTGCAGAAAGTTCGTAAGAAATGCGACCCAGATTATGAATATATTAACCGAGTTTTAAACATTAAAAAAAGAAAATAAACGTGAGTTCTGAGTGGAACTGTTTTATTTCAGGTAAAGTGTCTGTTTCCTATACCACACCTGCACGAGACTTTACATTACCGTACCTGCAATTTTCTATTTTGCTAACACTTACAAAAACCATCAAGACTAGGATTTTTCTAGAAACGTATTTCATCACGTCTCTCTAAGATATTGGTTAGAAAAGGTGTAAGCCTACATTTTTTCGAAGACTCATGTCAGGCGTTTAAATTTAAAACCATTAGAGTCCGCATTGATATACTCCTAGTTAGTCTAAAAGTTTCAAAAAATTTTTTATACTTGGAAGAAAGGTTAAAAATATCTAATTTTCGCTTTTTATTTACACGAGGAATAGGAAAAGGGATTTGTCCGTGGAAGGTTGAGCTAATACTTTCCTTCTAGTGCTCACCTAATTTAGAAAGTAGTTTACTGAGATAAATAAGAAATTTTTTTATACCCTGCTGTTCTTTTGTATAATTATTATCAATGAGTTCATATTTTGGAGCCAAATATAAGAAGTATACAACTAAGTCCTGTCAAAATTAGTCCATTCCTCGAAGGTTTATACTGTCTAAGCTGGCACATTGTTTGGAAAATGTCTTTTGCTCAAAAGGAGGTCCACTTAATTGGATTATAAATTATCCCGCATTTTTTATCGTTATGGACGAACCGCTCGGCGATTTATAGCAGTCATATTTATTTATTGGATTAATACATGTAACATATTGCCAACACACGAGAGATATAAATAACTAGAGAATGTATGGTATTAATTTACTGCGGTCGTAGTACTTTATATATCGCTTTATATATTGTCTCGTGATGTGCTGGAGTCTACTACAAACGATTACTGTGCACGACTTTTATTTTAACTGCACACACGTAGAACCAGAAATGTTAAGCATTTATATTTAATATATCGCGCATCGTAAAGAAGTATATCATCTTATAAAGTAATAATAATTATGCGCGGATATAAACTGCAAAGTATCATACTAGAGGGCAGACTTGTAGAAAATAAGGAAGAGGTGTTTTGAGGGTGCAACAATGGATTCCCGTGGAGAGACAACAATGCGTGCCGGGAACATCTGCTTGCACATGAGGGAGTCGACAGGGGCGCAGCCGAATCAGCCTTTCTTGTGTAGATATAAATAACGCTTCATTTTATCTGTGAGAGACTGAAATTTGTCCGTTTAATCTTGTATTTTAATAAAAAAATGAGATTTTATTTTTTAAAAATTAATTTTAAATATTGATACTTCTAATGAAGCTGAGAAGAAGAAGAGTGCTTGTAAAAGTGACGCCAAATCTGGTGGGTGTTAGTAAAATTCCTAGGAAGGCAAACGTCTGTGGAGATAAAGTATCTGAAAACAAAAAGTGCACAATTTTTATGTTATTCTTGCTCATAGTAACTATCTGGATCAAATTTGCGAAAAAATTGCAGTAATTATTTATTTAAAAAGCTGAAAATTTTTGGTCCGTAGGAAAGTCGTTTCAAACTGTAAGGTAGCGTTATACATACTTTCATTAGTGCTCGTCATAAAATACGAGTGCTATTTTTTCAAAGTTCCTAAGCTGCTGAAAACAAATAAGAACAATAAAAAATACTTTCATATACATAAAAGCTATTTATTCAGTGCCGTAGTGGTGAGATTTATATTGAAAAGTATCCAAAACTTTGGTTTTGCTAATAGTGGATTAGGTTGAACATTCTCCAGGAAGTGGTTACAGAGACTATAGAGACCCGTTATCAAACTTAGACAGGGATAATTCAGACACAGAAAGTAATCTGTAAATTATGAGGATTAAAACAAGCGAAGGAAAACAGCGGGAATGAGGGCGAATATGTCCATTCACAAACCGATTGTCACTTTAACCCTTTGTTGCCATGTGGTCCTGCAAAGGTACCACAAATTCAGTTGCTTTCCAATTGTGCCTATTCCGCGTTATATGAAACCACACTTGCAAGCGCTCTAGGATGATCCCCTCCACACGTGATGTACGAGCTCGAAATATTATAGGCATTTGATAGTGCGCGTTTTTCGCATATTAATGGTGTTATTTCAGCTGTTTGTCACGTGCGTTGGCCTAACCTAATAAGTGCCGCTTTTTGTGTTAAATTAATCATGTTTTTGGTAAATTACTTTCGTATTCCCCCTAAAAGATATCGTCCCCCTTAGCACGTACTGGCGTATCTAACAGAAATAGGAAAAATTCTGACATTCCGTAAGATAGGACTACTTCAAACATTTTTTTTCGTTAATTTTGTAATAACTTTTTTTGTTTAAGTTTTTTTTATCGTTTAAACGCTAAATTTTGGGCATCAAGTAGGAGAGTAATCTAGAAAATTTGAATTTGATAAAATAATTGCTTTTTTTTTGTTTTTTAAATATGGGTGTTCAATGTCGCCCCGTCGTCGGGGCTACTTTGAACACACGTGAAAACTAAATCTGTTCAATTATATGGCACTCTAAGGTCTACCGTGAACACGTAAACTCGAGCGTATACTTCGATAAATTTATTATTGTAACCTGAGATTTTTGAAATTAAAATTTACTGATATGTACATGACATAATATTGTATTTTTGAAAATGTTACATACAAAAACAAAAAACAATAATATAGGAGCATTAAATTAAAAAAACATATAAGGTATATGTTTAATGCGCAAGGATTCTTATAATTTTATATATCGACTTACCTCTGGCGTATCTATAAGTGTCGTTCCTGTTTTTCAACGAAGTGGACTGTAAGGCGATTCGTTTGACGTGTTACGTACGTACTATCACTGTGTTTTTTAGGGTTTATCGATAAAATCAGATTTGGAGACAATGACTTCACTCACTTTACCGAACGAACAACCGCTTCTTTTCGATGTCCATGAGCAAGTGTCTATCACTACCCCTTTAGTCCAACTTAATTTCTATCGGCACAAAGGAGGTTTATGACAGGATATAACGGGACAAGGGATGACAGTTTTACTATTTGATTTACAACTATGAATTTACAATGACTAAAAATTAACCACGAAAACGTGCGACAAAGAGACCGAACAGTATATGTTATTCCAATGTCTTAAAAATTTTTTTTAAGTTTTTGATAAAAAAACCGAAGCTCCCCTTCGATCGGTGATAGAATTTGGCAGCGCTTTCACAATTTCATGCACAGGAAAACTGCCTTCGTCTCGGGCATGTTGTCAGAAAAATTTGTAATTTATTTTGCGTGAATGACGCTAGAAAGAAAGTTACGCCATTTTATCTTTCAGTTTTGCAGTCGAAATTACTTTTCCCACAAAGTGTTTAATAATACTTTTGACTTCAAATTTCGCTAAATAAAACTTTTCAATTTCTAAATTTCTATCATTTTCAAAGTTACTATCGGGCTTATTTTCGCTTTCTGAGTTACTGCTACTTGAACTGCTGCTACTATTATCAGCGACCAAAGTTTCTATTTCTGTAATTTAATTTTCTTTATCGTTATTTTCCGTATGTAAAATTTCTTCATTCTTAAGTTCTAAATCAGCTGTGGAAATACTATTCACTGCGGCAACATTTAATCTTGTCTTTTTTCTTTTTTGTACAACTTGTACTACTCCTCTCAGGTTTTGTAATAGATCAATAACAGCAGTGGAAGTCGCTTGCTCTACTTCATTTTTATCGCATTTCATGGTGTCAGGTAAGCATTCTAAGATTTTATTTTGATTATATAGAAAATTTATATTTATTCTACGACCCCTATGACTTAACCAACCCCTAAACTACCCTATTATTATAGCATTATATATATTGCTGTGTATTGCTCTTAAATCGAGCCCCAGCGTAGGAATGTCCTAAAGATTGCTGTGGTTTTGTTCTAGACTCGTGCCCCACCGTTGGGCCGACATAAAAGTTGCTGGAGAAGTCAGGAACAATCGAGTCTCACGCTTGGGAAGTTATAAAATCTTTTCCTAAAAAAAAATTAATATTCCAATATCTGGAACGCCCCCTTTATTTCAGCATACCACGTCTAGCTCTAAAATCTGCTTCTTCAATGATACTTACCATCCTAAGTTTGCTCTTTCTCACATATACGGCCAAATAAAATTACAACTCAAATAATGCAACGAAACATACAACCTTTTATTCATCCAAATTAAAATTTTCCATTACCAAGTAAATATTTACACATTCGGATATACAGCTTCATAAAATATTACAATCTCAATCATTAAATCCTTTTTAAATTTTATGACTTTGATTTATTTCGACAGTTTTTGTTTTATATGAGTGATAGATCTGTCTTGAAACTCTAAATTGACTTTTACTCTGGTCTATTGTAAGCTCAGTATAAACCCAGTTACTCTAAATGCCTAAATACATCGCATCTTTGTTTTTAATAACTTTAAAAACCCGTTTACTCATTACATCGAATATTTATGTTATTTATTTACACCTTTAAATAATAAATACAAATTGTCCTTTACATATACTCTTCAATTGAGCTTTTATGATCATAAAATACACACCAAATGTGTCAAATCACTCTAGCACAAAATAACAGCACAAAATGTTCAAGCGATAGCAATAGAAATTAATTTCGTTACTAGGAGTAAGCTTTTTCCATCGTCATCTCTGAAGATGTCGTCCACCAGCAACCTCGTTGTAGCTTCCATACACCTCTCTGCTATCTGTAGACCAAACTCATTTCCAATCGCTATCCAAGTCTCTGCAGACGCCTTCAATGTTTCTACCTAGATAATTGTCCAAACCAAGCTAATCACTTTCCGCATTTACCAAACACAGCATCCTCGTTCTAAAAATTTCTCAGCACGCTTACCTTAGTAACATCCCTCCGCTAGTTCTTTAAGCACCGTCTACAATATAGCACGCACTTGTGCAATTCACACTTTTATTTAACTTTCGTCGGACTGTACTAACACCATTTTTAAAAAGTTTTACATTTGGATGTTACAGTAAAAGCTAAGGGTAGTCAAACAAATAAGCGAAGTAAGAGAGAGCTTTACTGCATCTCCTAGTGTATTTATTATGATCAATACACCCCTCCTGTACCTTATTTCAGTCTAAAAGCCTCCCTACCGTAACCGATTCTAAAAATTTTATACCCAACAAACTTTTAAAACTGAAAATTTTCACACCATTGTCCCTATAGTCTGAAAACTGGTCAACAAAATACAACCGTCGCGAGCTTCTTTGAAATTTTTTAGCACTCGGCCAATCACACACATTTCTTCCATTCTTATGCCCAGCCTTTACTATCTTACACTTGTCTAACACATATTTGTAGTCCCTTTTATAATCTCACTCAAGCAACAAAAAATCAATATTGTGGTTGACTTCCAAACTTGTTACGTACTTTAAACGGGTGTTTTAGCCAACGTCTATTAAATGTGATCTCTGTCTGCTTTACGCTATCGATATTCCGTCTCCCTTTGCTTTCAAACCATCTGTTGTTTTCGTAGCTTCTGTATCGACCGTTAACTACATTTCTACCGAATTATGTTCTAACGTTCATTTCAGGTTCCTTGAACTTGTTTATTTATCTGTCAGACTTTTCTATGAAGCAACTGTCCGTTTGAAATCATATTTTCCAAGTTGATCAACTTATAGAATTTCTTAGGACTTGTATTTAACGAACGCTTTGTTTAGTTAAATGGAAAATATGCGTTTACATAATTGATTTTATATACCCAAAATCTCTCATTATTATTTGATGTACTTGATTTACAGCTTTTAAAATATTAAAGCTAATTATATTGGCATTCTTGAGTTTTACGTACTCCAAAGCTTTTACATGTTATGCAAATTTAACATTCCAATTTATAAATACAAAAATATGCTATTATCCGTCCGTTTTAATGTCAAAACTAATTAATTTGGCGTGTAAATGAATTATCTCTATTACTTATATACACGGTCGTTACAAATTTATTTTCTCGACTTATCTATGCCTCTTAACCTATAACTTACACGACAATATATATATATATATATATATATATATATATATATATATATATATTATAAGTAGTTTTTTACACAAGGTAAGTTGATAAATACTTACGTATTGAAATTAATAAGATGAAATAATAACTAAGACTTTTTAAGTAAAGCCCAAATGATCATTTCAAATCGAGCTAATAATTGAAAGAAGGAAAATATAAGGCCTTGGACAGGATTTGAACCTGCATCTCAGTTTTGCCGGAACTGTGCGTTTACCAAGTTAGGTTTATATATGGTACTGTACACGATTTGGATTTGTAAATTTCCCAATTATAGCCATCGGCCTCGGTAGCGTAATTGGATAACGCACAGTTCCGGCAAAACTGAGATGCAGGTTCAAATCCTGTCCAAGGCCTATATTTTCCTTCTTTCAATTACTAGCTCGATTTGAAATGATCATTTGGGCTTTACTTAAAAAGTCTTAGTTATTATTTCATCTTATTAATTTCAATATATATATATATATATATATATATATATATATATATATATAAGAAAGGCGTATACGCCAAATGGTAGGTAGAATTTACCACGTAGTGGCGTAAAATCATGTACGTCTATTCATGAAACATTTCTTTTTCTATACTACCAAAAGATTGTTAGACCATAACTAGCACGGTGCACTTTTACCCTTACTAGAAACGATTATGTTAACCTTCACATGTGCAATATGTTAAGACAAGTTTGGACACGAAACCAAATGATATAGTGTGTATAGGTTTTAGGCGCTAGCTTAGATCATATGCTTAACAGATTTGCATCGTTTTCTACCCAAGTTTTGTTTTATCATTTATTGTATTACAAAAAGAGATATATGGATGTGCTTGTGCGTTGGACTCATGTAATAAAAATGTGGTATTGTCTACTAAACTTAAAGCTGTTACGTGCAAGCAATTGAGTGTGGATTGCACTGTGAAAATGCTGTACAAACACCGGTAGTATTATAGAGCGGTTTTGGCAATTGAATGCTTAAATGAATTAAGCGACGCCGCATTTAACTCTGAAGACGATTTACCGTGCTCGGAACAGCAACGGTTTGGAAAAATTCAAAATTCCCAGGTAACAAGCTTGCGTTTTCTCCAATGTAGTACCTTCGGGTGGAGCATTTAAAAAAGTCAAATATAGTACCAGTCTTGCAAAATTTGACGTTGCATCTCTGCGTGTTCTGGTAGTTTTTTTAAAGCACTTTTTAGTGGTTTTATACAATTTTTTCCCTGGCCGGACTTAAAGCGCTGATATAAAGAAAAAATTTCACTATCCATTTTCTGCTGAATACAAATTTTTGGCATGCAAACAGAGATCGTTCAAAAGTCTTTACTACCAATACTTGACACCAGTGTCACGAACACTATATTTGCAAAGCAACAGTTCTTTATTTTCAAGCTGATTACACTCTCCTTTTCAACAACCGTATATACAATGGAATTTACTAAAAGCTCTCACAACAGTATATATCGGAACTAATCGCTAACAATACAAGTATTGTCTTCTATAACTACGATGTGTTCTCCTTAATTACATAACAAGGAAGCACTATAATTTACTATCAAAGCACTAGTTATTAAGTTATTCAATCACTATAGTAATTTATATTATCAGTAATTCATATAAACAGTACTTTATATCACATATCTACAACGGTTATAGCTTTAAATTAGAACCATTATGAAAGCTTTCAACAGAATACAAGTTTCAATTAGAACTAATACCGTGATGGGATAAAAAGACACATACTATGCCATTAGGAAATAGTTCGAAATATATTAAAAGCAAAGTAAGGAAAGAAGAGGTAGAGGTAGACCCAGGTTAGACAATGGCACACAGATAGTAAACAATATAGGCTGTCGGAATTTAAGGAAAATGTTTAGGTCAGCTCAGATTAGAAATCAATCAAGGTACACACCCAACCAGTTCCAGAACAGAAAGCTTAAACATGAAAAGAGTAATTGCATTTATACCTATTGATTATCGTAAACAACTACAAGTGTTGGCTTTGCAATATTATCACTAAATGTTGATTGTGCAAAAGGGTAATTTAAAAACTATTGATTTCGCAAGTGTCTAAGTGGAGGGGGATCTTGATAGCCGCCAGGTTGCTTAATCCCTTTTGAGTACAATTGAATATTGCCAAAATATAGTATATTTTCAGTAAACAATGGAAAGAGAAAGGTGCAAAAAATACAAATAAATATTAGCACAAGACCGTATTGTACTTAACAATAAGGCAGCTACTACCTGAAATAATTACTCATGCTTACATCTATGTATACAACTTCACAGCACGTAATATTGAAATCTGTTTCCTTTTTTTGGGGTTTTGAAATAATCTATTGACGTAAGTTACACTCAATTATGTATTATACAAGAAATATAACTACGGTTCTGTGGTTTAAAGTTTATTTCCCGATTTCTCTTTATAGAACAAAAAAAAAAATTTTTGAAGTTTCATGCTTAATAAACACTATTAACCATGAAACGTCCGTATTTATTGTGTCCGTTTAAGATAAATTTTCAGTTTCCTATTCGATATTTATCTAACGTATCGCAATTGTGTTACACCATCCTTGCAATAATTCTAAGTTAAGTATATACTCTTTATTAGATGTCATAATCAATCTTTAATTTAATTTTAATAGTTTTGTCGATGTCATACAATCAAATATATATAATTAGAAAAACCAGTTTTAAGTTTAATTTTATTTGTTATACTATTTATATATTTTAGATTTAGACTTGAAAGCGATACCAGTATATAAGTAATGACACAAATTTTATTTAAAGTTAAAAATTTTAAATAAAATTTGTGGTGTGGCATAGAATTGTCATAAGTAAGTATCACTTTTTAGAAAGTGTTAAATTATTTAAAATTTTATATACACTCCTATCAAGTGTATCTTATTTATACAGTAATTACAATAATGATATGTTCATTAACGTTTTAATAAACAAGTATTCAAAATTACTAATTACTAATGAGTAGCTGAACAACCAACAATGTTAAAGTTATGAAGTTCGAAGACTGACTGGCCATCATGGGCACCTCAAGGTATTTATGCTATCCCTGCCTTCGCATCGTCTTGTGGAAAGTACAGATTTCATGTCTGCTACTTGTTAATAAAATACATTGTATTACTTCTTAGTAATCTTAATTCTAACAATTGCTTTCTTATAATCTATTGTGACCTGCGCCTGCAGTATCATGTTACGTCTGTAATACAAAGTTGTTGCTTTCTTTCTCACGTCTTATTATGAACTTTCATAAACCTTTTATAATGTGTCCTTCAATTATACAATGTAACAATCTATTTCTTAAGATTTAATAGTTGCATTTGAATATACATATATATTAATTTGGAGCGCAGTTGTCTTTAATTTGTACCAACGCTGTGAATGTTTCTACTCCGGGTTGAAATGATATGGGATTTATAATTCTTATATCGTTTTTTGAATTTACTAGGACTTATATTTGTTTTTCCGTCCTGGGTTCGATTGTGTATTTTTGATCGGTTTGAATGTTTCTGTTTTGGAATTTAATTGGAATCTGTCCGTGTTTCGTTTTAATAATCGGTTTTTTTATATCTATATTTGCTCCTAATTTTCTTAAAAGATCTATGCCTATTAATCGGTCGTATTTGTCGTTAAATTCGAAGCTGCAAAATTTATGTTTCATTTTTACGTTAAAAGTTTTTGGTAAAAGTATGTCTGCAATAAATTGGCGTAATGTCGGTTTGTGTGCTGTTTTGATTTTAAAAGATTCTCTTCCTACAAAATGTAAATAATGCTTCTGAACGGCTTTGGGGCTAATTTAAGTTTTTAAAGATCCTGTGTCCATTAATAATTTAATTTCTGAATGAGGAATTTCTATGTTGGGTAAGATTTGTTGATTAATGTTATTTAAATTTATTATGTTTGGTTGTATTTGAATATGTCCAACTGAAAATTTGAACACGCATTTTCTTTGTCGTTTTTTTCGTAATTTTCATAAGGGTTGTTACGTTCATAGTTTCCGAATGCCAAAATCTTTTCATCAATAGTTTCATCGTTTCTCGGATTCGCATAATTATCTGTATCTTGATTTAACAATTTTCTACTTCTTGGTGGAATAGTTCCCCTGAAGTGAAGTTTCGTTTTTTATTATAATCTGGTCTGATTTGCAATATTTTAGTGTTTTGTCTGGTGTTACCATATGAAGTGTCTAAAGGAGTTGGTTTGTAATAATTATTGGGGTTGTTGTTGTTACTCGTAATCGGAGTGTGTCTGTTCGAACTTGCGCTGAAAGGTTGCCATGTTCGATTCGCGTTCTGATTGAATTTTGGTGTAAATGTGGGTTTTGTAAAAGTTGAATTAAACGTTAGTCTTACAAATGGTCGAGATTGATTGTTGAAGTTTGTGTTATTAAAGTTTGTATTGTTAATTCGTGGGTCATTCATTGGTGCCTTAAATGGTGTAAATTTCGGTTGTTTGGCGGCTTGTATTGTTTTCAATGGTGAGTAATTTTTATTTGCATTAAGATTATAGATTCTGTTTTTGTAGTATATTACGTTTTCTTCTTCTACAATCAGGTTTGTTGCTTCCTCTAAATTTTAGAGGTGTTGGAATCTTATTTTATCCAATAGTCATTCGGGTAACGCGTTGATGTATGTGTCTAACGCCATTTCGTCGTACATCTTTGTCTTTATTAATTGTATGTTTTGGTCGGGTTCCTCGAGTTTTAGTTTGGTTAGAATTAAACTTCGTACGTCTTGACATATCATACCGAATTGATATGGTGTTTGGTTGGTTTCCATTCGTAAATTTATTAGGTCCTTGATAAGACGTTTAATATTTCTTTGATCGCCGAAATATGCTATTAATATCCGTTTGTAATGGTCCCATTTTGTGAGGTCATTGCGGCTTGCAATAAGGGTCAAAGCTCTACCTGTTAACTTGCTTAAAATCAAGTGCAAAAGCCAGACATTGCGTTCAACGTCACCTTGTTTGTAAAATGACTTTAAAAATATTTCACAAGCAGTAATGAAAATACCTAATAAAGCCTGGTTACCGTCGTACATTGGAATTGAGTCTAAGTATTCATTTCTATAGATTAATTCTCAGTTACTTTCAGTCGAGTTTGTACTAAAGTTATTTAAAGAATCACTTATCGTTACGTATATTGTATGTAATTATAATAACCTTGGATATTATTATAGCGGTTTCAGATTTCTGATGAATAATTCTTGCATTAAATAATTGTTGCAATAATAAAGTATATAAAATGTGTTTAATTATAAACCTTTATAAGAGATTATAAATGTGATGAGAATCAAGGTGTTCAGATTTTCCTGAATAATAATTGCAGTAATAAAATGATACAAAGAACTGTGTTATAATTATACAACAAAACTCAGACTTTTGCTGAATAAATTCTTTTGATAATAATAAATTGTAATAATAAAATTGTACATATAAATGCGTATATAAAATTTTTTGTTTCTTACTAGCTAATATCAATATACAATTAAAAATGGTTAGGAAAATGAACTTTTGGTATTTACCATAGTTTGATTCCTAGTTTCATTCGTCTTCCTTTTCTATTAGACTTGGTCGATTTTGTACTTTGTCTAATTGGTTGGTTTTTTGTTCCAGTTAAAGAATTAAAATTCACGACTACCAGTTCCTCCATTTTTGATTTGCTAGTACTCTTCTGAAATCCTACAATCGACTGTGCCAGATAGTTTTTGGGCCTTTGGGAGCTTCTTTTAAAAAAGTTTTTATTTCCAGAAAACACTCCTATCAAGTGTATTGAATTTATATAGTAATCCCAATAATGATTTGACAACTTGGACGTTATGTTCATTAACGTTTTAATTAACAAATATTCAGAATTACTAATTACCAATGAGTAGCTGAACAACCAATAATGTTAAAGTTATGATGTTCAAGACTGACTCTCAATAACTAATAATTACAAATGAGTAGCTTGAACAACCAACAATGTTAAAGTTATGAAGTTCTAAGGCTGACTGGCCATCATGGGCTCCTCAAGGTATTTATGCTATCCCTGCCTTCGCATCGTCTTGTGGCAAGTGCAAATCTCATGTCTGCTACTTCTTGATAGAATACATTGTATTACTTTTTAGTAGTCTTAATGCTACCAATTGCTTTCTTAAAATCTATTGTGACCTGCACCTGCAGTATCATGTTACGTCTGTAATACAAAGTAGTTGCTTCCTTTCTCGCGTCTGATTGAGAACTTTCATTAACTTTTTATAATGTGTCCATTAATTATACAATGTAACAATCTATTTCTTAAGATTTACTACTTGCATTTGAATATACATGTATATTAATTTAGGGGATATGTATCTAGCGTCGAAACGAACAATTCTTTCAACACTATAAGGTATAAAAAATTTTTTAAAGAACACTATGGAAGAACCGCGATTAAGTGCATTAGTCATGTTAGGTACCGAGAAAAAACTCCTAAAAACATTAGATATTTCAGTTAAATGGTTAAGGAAAAATTTGCTAACGAAGAAAAATAGACATAAAATATAAACAAATTTAAAAGGAGGATTTGCAGTTTTGTATTTCTAATAAGTAAAGTACAAACCAAAAATTTCTAAAACTCTTCTAGTCAGATGTCCTTATATCGGAGTAGTACCGACCGTGTTTGGAGCTCTGTAGGTTTTTGAACTTAAAGTAAATTGTACATCAGTTGTGTTTGTTGGTTATTTGTAAAGGACAAAAAAGATGTTTGACTATTTTTGCAGCTTTTCATAATGGTCCATTTTCTCTTCACACAACGCCAACAAAGTCGTCATAACATAAAAATAACTCAAATTTAAATATAAATTAGAAAACTTTGAAAACGGGGTGTGGTGAAAAAATGGACCAATTTAAACAGCTTCAAAAATTAGCGAAACCACTCGATGGCTGTCTTTGCAAATCGTCAACAAAAGCAACTGAATGTTAAACATAGATAATGCTTTAAAAATTTGGACTATTAAAATTTCAATCTACGAGCCGCTATTTTCATCGCTCTGATCCAATAAAATTTTTTAAAAGCTATTTTTTCTACCTTAAACGTTTAATAAAATTAATTCTTTACTTTCCTTTAGCACCGCAAATTTATCGAATTTGACATTAAATATAATTGTAATGTTCAATCATCTAAACTCCAGATTTTTGCTTTTGCTCAAAAATACTAAACAGCAATAAACGTTACACAAAACACACCTTTAAATAATTTTAGAGTCAAATTCAGTAGCAGTTGCAATTGTGGTTCCTCTTATCAGAAATCGATCTCGGCTCTGGTATTTGTACAAACAAAGTTTAAATTCAACCTCAAATAAATCAATCCCAATCGGTCTATTCACTTAGAAAAATCACCGATGTAAAGATAGAAGAGATCTTAAACACAATGGGTGTCAAATAAATGCTTGTTTGGGCAGATGGTTACTTTCATACAAGATTCTTATCAAATCACCTCAAATTCTCGATGGGTGGGATGTCTATATATTCTGTAAGCCATGATCAACAATGATTGAAGTGGTCAAATACGTTTTACATTATAATAGCACAGCCTATCTATCAGCCTTTGATTTTATTACGGCGCATGGAGCGATACAAATTTAGTTTTCAACAACTGACATACACAGTAGCGTAGCTATCAAACAGAGGGAGTAAGCAACGCTCGGGGTCCAGGTTTAAAAGCAGACTCGATTTTATTGTCATATTATAACTAACAAACTATATAATAAAAAATATAGTGTACTTTTATCGCTTTTATTTAATTTATTAATTCTGACAAATACACTACTAAGTTCAAATTACCATAAAGAAATTTTTTTCCGTAATTTAGGGTCGGTTACATCAGTCTTCCTTATCCTTTACGGAAAAACGGAGAATTGTTACCCACCTAAGTGTTTTAATGCTTTTTGCAAAAACTTACAGAGTTGAGATTGATATAAATATTTCATAAGTAGTACAAATATAGGGGACCCAGGACCTCTTCTCCTCCAGAATCGCCATTTTCTCTTCATTTGGGACCAAATAGTTTTCTTCGACTAGCTATTTCATCTTTTGAGATAAATGTATCATTTTTGGTATTAGTTAATATTAGATTTTTCTCAGGCACCTGAATTTCTAGGAATTTTTCAGATTGCAGCATCTCCCAAAGAGATACCCTCATTTTAAGATTTTCACCGGGAGCAACTTCTGACCGTCCTTATAAATTTTTTAGCCATGCGACATATCAAATTTGGCTAGAATTCTAAGCAGAGTCCGAATCTGCAAACATTTAAAACTCTGACCTCTCCTTACCGTTTTACACACATACCCTCTAGCGAACATATAAAAGATTACTTTTGTTTCTTTTAAGATAAATATATCTTGTTTAACGTCCATTAATATCAGATTTTTCTCAGCTACCTAAATTCCTAGGAGTTTTTTTAGATAGCATCACCCCCCGGGGGGCTACCCTCATCTTGAGAAATTTTACCAGCAGTGATTTCTGACCGTCCTTATAAATTTTTTAGCCATGCGATACATCAAATTAGTCTAAAATTTTACGCAGAATCCGAATCTGCAAACAGATTTAAAATCCGACCACCCCTTACCGTTTTACATACACACCTTCTAGCGAACATATAAAGGATTATTTTTGTTTCTTTTAAAATAAATATATCTTATTTGGTATCAACTAATATTAGATTTTTCTCAGCTACCTAAATTTCTAAGAATTTTTCAGATTGTATCATCCCCCAGGAAGCTACCCTCTTTTTAAAATTTTTTACCAGCAGCGATTTCAAATCACCTCGCTTTTTTAATATCTAGAGTCTTTTAACTAAACACTTAGAGGTATTAACACAAAGAAATTAAGCACATAAAAGTTTAATAATTTGTTTTATCCGATTTACAGTTTAATAAACTAATAGAATACAATTTATACATTGCAAAGTATAACATTATTTTATTTTTTCCTGTAGCCGAATCCAAGCAGCTGGAAGTAACCTGTAACAAAAAAGAAATTAATGTGTTGTTTAAAAAGAGAGGAAACGTGTTTTCGGTCAATAAGACCTATTGTTGTTAATCTAGCAATATGTTTTACCGTCCAGCGAACCCGCTTGGAGGTAAACACATGTCGCCGGGAGCGAGGGGATTATTAAGAATGGGGATGGTGGGTATGTCTTTTAACTAACTTACATGCTACTGTATACATACACAATAAAATGTATACATATATAAGTAACTATCCTATATCTTTATGCTCCCATGCATAGGTTGATATGCTTCTGGGGATGACGTAAAGCTTGTCATTTCCGCCCGAAAGACTAATTTTATTAATCAACTGTGTTGAAAGCTGGTGTGTAATAATTACAACCGGTACGTGTTGTTAGTCGACCAACATTTTGCAGATTACAAAGACAACAAGATATTGATTGTCCAGCAAACACCACCAGGAGGTAACACGTACACTCTGTCCACCAGGATAGAAGCAGAAAGGATTATTACAAAGGAAAGGTGGGAGAAGGACTTAAAAATTATAGAATCTTAAAATTAATATATACAATAGATTTACAAAATCTATACAAATATAAACAACTATCTTACACCTATATCTTTATGCCTCCATGCATAGGTTAATACACATCCAGGGATGACGTAACGCTTGTCATCTTCGCTCGATAAACTAATTTTAATAATAAGCTGCGTGTACAAATCGTGTTTTTTACTTCTGATACATACGCCGGCAAGTACTCGATACCACCCAAATAAAGAATTAGATGCTTGGTGACTGTGAACTTTCGCTTCGCTCGTGTACGCCTAGGCACATCACTACCCATGCACACCTCTGCCCATGCAAACCCCCGCCCATGCCATGCCACTGCTATTGCGTGGTGACGTCATAGCCTTTTGTAAATAAAGAGCAATGTAATACTATTCTAAAATTTAAAAATATTTCATACCAAGCATGGAGCCATTTAAACTTGATTTTAATACAAGGTTATACACAGAAGACAGTCCTTTCTTTATGTTTGTTTGAAGTGGTTTTATTTTTATCTAACTTTATTCGCAGCTTAAAATTTAAATCGACACCTAAGTCCTCTATCTCTTTTTTTTAACTAATAGTTTGATACATAGAGACCGTCTAGGTTTTCAAATTGTAAAATGTACTGAAGTTTGTCTCTATATATAAAATCTTTGATTCCACCGACAATCAGATCCATTCCGTCGTGTAATTCTTGCAACTTGTGACAATCTTTTAATCGCAGCTCTCCCACTATATCCTGCATACGTATCTTGTTAGCTTGATCGACATCTTTTTGTCGGTATTAGAGGAAATCCTTATTCTTCCACTCACTGTTGCGTAGTTGCATGTCTACCACTTTTGAGAATATACGGTTGTTATAGGTTGCAAGACTCTCGGTTTTAAATGATCCGAAAGGTTCTTTAATATGCAAATATATAATGTTTAGCGGAACCCCTTTGCGTGTGGTGTAAGCCAAGGTTACGAAACCCGCATTTCTTAGTTCGTCTTTGTTATCTGCCATTTTGATAAATACGTTTTTAGAATAACCTTTTCGCAAGGAAGCCTACATAACTAAAAAAGTATTTCTTACTAACCACAAATGCATACAGCTAGTAGAACCTGTATTATCTCCCCGTAAACTCGATATACGCGACACAACGGTAGTTGGTAGCTCTAATCCAATAAGTGGAAATTAACGCGCATATCTGTCAATGACGTCACCCAACATGCAAAATAAAACGCGCAATTAACGGAATATGCAAGTGTTAGAAATGAAATATAAACAAAGAAGGTACTTACATAAATAGGTACAGCTTCCTACAGATAGCAACGTCCATCAGGGCTGCTGATGGCCTCCTTCAAGATATTTACCGGAGGGTACGCCTAGCGTCCTTCCAAATGGCTCCGACTAGCTAAGGCGGTCGCGGTTGCTTCCAGGACTCGTTCGTCTAGGGGCGTGGACTACGGTTCAGCTAGGTTGCTTCAAATAATCTCCTACCTATGTAGGGAACGAATGAGGAACAGGTATAAGGACGACAAACAAAGATAAGCAAAGGCAAGGATCTACATAAATAAAAGATAAATATACGTTACCGAAAACCCAACCACTCTTCTCGAAGTTCAAAGGCAAAAGCTACGTTACCGAGTCTCCCGGAAACTTCCCCACTCTTGTTCTCCCGCCACTCACATCAACGCGATCTGGCGCAAACGCACTGTGACGTGACGGAAATACACGCCAAGTCTTTTGAATTTATGGCGCGAACTCACGCACAGCAAGACTAAATTAAAAAATGTTTAGTGCCAAATCTTTGGCACGTAACACCTGGATGTATCTAAGTTAGTCCATCGGCACAAAAAATGATCTTTCAATTCTTCCCCATTTGCTCTAATAAGATGTTCTTTGTCTAACACATCTTTGTATGGTTCACGTATTGTCGCAGTGTTTTCCATGTAGTCTAATTTCGCATTTTTGCATCCATTTAAAGCTAACAAGATACGTATGCAGGATATAGTGGGAAAGCTGCGATTAGAAGATTGTCACAAGCTGCAAGAATTACACGAAGGAATGGATCTGGTTGTCGGTGGAATCAAAGATTTTATATATAGAGACAAACTTCAGTACATTTTACTATTCGAAAACCTAGACGGTCTCTATGTATCAAACTAGTGGTTAAAAAAAGAGATAGAGGACTTGGGTGTCGATTTAAACCTTAAGCTTCGAATAAAATTAGATAAAATTAAAACCACTCCAAACACACATAAAGAGAAAACTGTCTTCTGTGTATAACTTTGTATTAAAATTAAGTTTAAATGGCTCCATGCTTGGTATTACATATTTTTAAATTTTGTTATGCAGAATGTCAGAATACAAATTTTAGAATAGTATTACAATGCTCTTTATTAGCAAAAGGCTATGACGTCACCGTGAAATAGCAATCACACAGAGAGGGGTGCGCATGGGCGTAGGTGCGCATGGGCAGGGATGTGCATGGGCAAGGTTGTGCCTGGGCGTACACGAGGGAAGCGAAAGTTAACAGTTACCAAGATTCTAATTCTTTATTTGGATGGTATCGAGTACTTGCAGGCGTATGTATCCGGAGTAAAAAACACGATTTGTACACGCAGCTTATTAATAAAATTAGTTTATCGAGCGAAGATGACAAGCGTTACGTCATCTCTGGATGTATATTGACCTATGCATGGAGGCATAAAGATGTAGGTCTAAGATAGTTGTTTATATTTGTATAGATTTTGTAAATCTATTGTATATATTAGTTTTAAGATTCTATAATTTTTAAGTCCTTCTCCCACCTTTCCTTCTTCCAAATCCTTTCTGCTTCTATCCACAGAGTGTACATGTTGCCTCCACGTGGTGTTCGCTGGACAACCAATATCTTATTGTCTTTGTAATCTGCAAAATGTTGGTTGACTAACAACGCATACCGGTTATAATTATTACACACCAGATTTATACACAGTTAATCAATAAAATTAGTTTGTCAGGCGAAGATGACAAGCATTACGTCATCCCCGAAAGCATATCAACCTACGCATGGGGGGCATAAAGATATAGGTTAGGTTTTTTTAAGTTTTATTTATAGGAGCATGTAAGTTAGTTATAAGACATACCCACGATCCCCATCCTTAATAATCCCTTCGCTCTCAGCGACATGTGTTTACCTCTACGCGGTGTCGCTGGACGATAAAACATATTGTTAGATTAACGAAAATATGTCTTATTGACCGCAAACACGTTTCCTCTCTTTATAAACAACACATTAATCTCTTTCTTTGTTACAGGTTACTTTCAACTGCTTAGATTCAGCTACACAAAGAAAACAAATATAAAAATTGTATTCTATTAGTTTATTAAAGTGTCAATCGGATAAAATAAATTAATCAACTTTTGTGTGCTTAATTTCTTTGTGTTGATACCTGTTAGTGTTTGGTTAAAGCACTCTAGATGTTAACAAGGAGAGGTGATTAGAAATCGCTGCTGGTAAAAAAATCTTAAATGGAGGGTAGCTCTTTGGGAGATGATATAATCTGAAAAATTCCTAGAAATTCAGGTAGCTGAGAAAGATCTAATATTAGTTGATACCAAACAAGATATATATATCTTAAAAAAAACAAAAATAATCTTTTATATGCTGGCTAGAGGGTATGTGTGTAAAACGGTAAGGGGTGCTCGGATTCTAAATCTGTTTACAGATTCGGATTCTGCGTAAAATTCAAGACTAATTTGATGTGTCGCATAGTAAAAAAATTTATAAGGACGGTCAGAAATCGCTGCTGGTAAAAATTCTTAAAATGAGGGTAGCTCCCTGGAAGATGATACAATCTGAAAAATTCCTAGAAATTCAGGTAGTTGAGTAAAATCTGATATTAATTAATACCAAACAAGGTACATTTATCTCTAAAGATGAAATGGCTAGTCGAAGAAAATTATTTGGTCCAGAATAACGAGGAAATGAGAATGCTGGAGAAAAAGAGATTCTGGGTCCCCTATACTTGTACTACTTTCATTTATTAGGTTAATTAATTGTCTTCATAACTATGTTTTTGATTTAGCTTACATACAAATTATTTTATTAAAAAAAACTGATTTTTTCGAAAACCCTACATTGGGTGATATTGCCCTACATTGAGGATAATTCCATCCGCTATGTAGGCCAATAACGCCCACTTAATGCGATGTGAATTTATATATACAGTACAAGGAAACCAAAAATAAGCTGCTACGAAAAAACTTATATCTAAGAAAAAAATATTTTAAACATAAAAATCGCCAAAGTGTATTCTGTAATCCTCATGTCCGGTGCAGTTCTTATGTGCCCATTTTCTGCATACACCACACCTAAACCACATTCTGCTCTTACAAAACGTATTGAATACAAAACAATTTTCATCTTCATAATCATCACTTGTTGTCTGTGCTTCTTCCATCACATACTTCAACTGATTCATTGATCGAACTTGAATCATCAAACTTCATTTTTCTTTTAGTTTTATCTATTGCCTTCGTTCGAAAGTTTACAGTTTTTTGTTTAAGTTCAGTTCGTTTTGCCCTGGAATTGTTAGTATTTCAAAACTGCGGCTACGACAGCACAAATTGACTCTCATCCAAAGCAATGTTACAATGAAGGAATTGACTCTCATAAGAAACACATGGAGGATGTCTCGATATGGACTATATGTGAGTAGAAGAGAGCTAGACATACATGAACCTAATTACCTTGCTAGCTACACGTTGTTCTTTGTCAGTTCTTGTAACTCAATCACGTGACCGCTAAAAGTGTTAACGCTTTCGCTAGATTTATATTATCAAGTTTTAGCACACTCAGTATTATTTGTGTTGTGTAATTCAAAATTTACGGGTAACGTTGTACTATTTGCACACACAGCCATACCCTTTCACAATATTAGCACACACATTTTTTAATTAACCGTAGAGCAAGCCACGTTACACAATATTTGTACAAAGTAATTTTTTCAACTCTTCAAATAACGTAGCACTAAATATTATTTTGCAAATTAGCCGTACGATATGTGCTTATGGGTGCAAAATTTGAAATATTTATGAAAACGTACGCTGTAATTACAAATGATTCTATGTTTTAATATAATCCTTTCACTAAAATTGTTAACATATATATTCACTATTATGTCGTTTTAATTATATCAGAAGTTTTAACGTGTGCTGGCGGCGGCGGACTGGTATAGATGGACTATTTAGTATATAAATATGTACTTTATCATTATAATTTGAATAAGGGCCGCTATACTTGCGGCCACGTCCCCAATGCTCCACCCGGAGGTACTACATTGGGTTTAAACGCGAAAAATTATCGTGCTTCTAATTTATTCTGACTTCATAATTGATCCACCCTAAATAAAAACTAAATAGAAATCTAACAAATCTAACAAACCTAACAAACTCTGACAATCTAACAAATCTAAAAGTCTGACAAACTGAAACAGAAACTAAAAACAGGGTTGTAAATAATGGTATCCCTAGCGCTGACTTTCGAGTGTACCCGATCAACAAGACACAAGCAAAATGAGAGGGAGGGATCCGTAATACCGGATAGCAGACGCCGGCTTCTGCTTACCAGTGCGACCTGAAGGGTCATCTTAAAACTATCCAAATCTAGCTAACTAATTTAAATCCATCCCTAGCTTTCCTATCATTCCCTAACTGATTTATATTATGATTACAATCTTCGCAATTATACTCTTCCTTCCCAATATATACTGCTACCAAAATGGCGACAGAACGTCAAACAAAACAAATAAGCCACATAATACTGCAATACCTGCTAATAAATAAATAAATATAAAGTGTAAATATAAAATATAAATAAATATAATTATATAAATATTAAATAAATGTTTAATAAGCGTTAAGCATATAGCAGTGCACAAAATAACAAAAGCATCACCCCACTTATCAGGTGTCACTCGCACAAGCATTATGTCGGCTAGCGTCTTTACACACCAAACGTGCTTGTTAAATTGTTTCAAAACTACTAATTAATGTAAATCAATGCTTGTGCGAGTACAGCCGCCACAATTTACGCCTTACCTCGATAATAAAATTCTCCAGCATCCGAAGATCTGGTCGTCTGCCTACATCTAACTGTAACTTACTTCTAAGGGAAGATGGGGTGCACTGCTAAAGTCCTGGTGGATATGCACTAAATGTTCTTGGGGGATCACAATCACTATCACTTCACTTTTAAGTCCTGGGGATGCGCGGTTTCACTCTATTTTATTATATTTGTTTATTTTATTGATTTAATTTAATGAGGGTTTCTGATTTATTTGTTATTGTTTATTTGTTGTTATTTATTCCCGATTTCCCGATTTTCGCGCATAATTATGAAGATAGGCAGTGATTGTATTAATGGTGTGGGGTTTCTCGTGCATATTGGACATTTGGGTATAATTATCAAGTTATTTTTATTTTATTTATTATTTTTTTTTTATTTTATTTTATTTTTTTTTTATCAGGTTTTGGTTATATCTATGCTCGTATCCTTACTCACGCCAAGTCAATCTAAAATTTTCAATCCTCCCACCAACCCCACCGAATTTTACACGCGGTTATCATTGATTGTCTAATCTCGCGACCCTTCCCGCAAATTCTTTTAAGGCTGTCCAGAACGCCTTCTGGTTGACCACTTCCCGACTTCCTCTAGGCTCTTTGGCCATGCCAGACCTAGAATAGCTAGTTTGCTATCAGCCAACCCTCGATTTGCCGCTTCAAGCGGGCAGTCGAAGAGCACGTGCTCTGCGCTTTCCGCGCCCTCACCGCATTCACAGCGGTCGCTGTTGGTTAGACCGAACCTTTGTAAATACGCCTTCAAGGCGCCGTGTCCCTGTTATCAACTGAACCATTTTGTGATCGAGCTTAACCTCAATCCTACCTCTAGCTTCTAAGCTCGGTATGAATTTGTGGGTCAACCTGCCCGTGGCAGCGTTGTTCCACTTCTCTTCCCATTGTCGAATTGATTTTTCACGCAGCTTTCTTTTAATTAAAGACCTCGGTATCGACGAATGTGATATCCGAAATTCTCCCGTCGCGGCCTCTTTAGCTAATTCGTTAGCCCTATCATTTCCTACGTTACCATCGTGCGACCTGACCCAACAGAACTTTAAACGTCGAAACCCGAGCGCCGTACGCGCTATCCTCCAGACGTCCGCTTGGAGGTCTGTCGAGGTGTTCATGTTGTTAATGCCGTCAGCGCTGATTTACTGTCGCTGATTATATAATACTCGTCTCTGCCCGTGTGATTTATTACGTAATCGATAGCCTCTCGTATGGCTACCAATTCGCACTGGAAGATAGTGCTCCAGTTCGCGAGTTTGGTTTGAAACCGAAACACCTCTCTTTCTTGCTTAAACACGACAAACGCCGCGCCTGCTTGCCCATCGTCCATACGTGAACCGTCCGTATAAATTTTAATACCCATCGCGTCCTCATCACCTTCGACAAACTCGATTCCCTCTAATATCAGCCGGGTGCCCCAACTCAGATACAACAATCTTTTTTGCAATTTCCCTATTACCAAGATTAAGATCTTCGATAATTTCGCGCCCTTTTCCTATATTTATTAATCGCCTATCTCTAATCTCCCTAACGACATATTCGATAGGGAGAGTCCTACTGATCACCAGGACAGCCTCCGTGGAGGTGGTCCTGTACGCCCTCGCCGCTTTACCGCGGTTATGCGTTGTACGCTCGTCAATTGACGCATCTCCCGGACTTTACAACCTTCTGCCCATACAGAAGCTGCGTACAGTATTGCCGGCTCAATTGCTCCGGCATAAACCGTCCTCAGCGATTCGCCCCTGAAACCCCACTTTATTTTAGCCGCCGCCATCATTTTATTTGATATTTCGCGGCCCTTACTTTTTACGTATTGTACGTGCGCTTTCCAATTTAATTTTATCGTCGATCTTGACGCCGAGGTAGGTAATACAATCTTTAAACGGATTTTCTCCCTCCTAGCTCTAACCTAGGAGGTCTCTGTCCTGGTTTCGTGCCGAAATAAAGCGCCTCTGACTTCGCCGTGTTAAATTTTAGTTTTACCGCCTGCGACCATTCGTGTAATTTGTTAAGCGCCTCGTTCGGTTTTGTGCGCATATCCATTAACAATCTCGATCTTACAATTAAAAGCGTGTCATCCGCAAACCCAACGATTGAAGCATCCTGCGGGCAACTTGACCCTAAAGATGCTCTCATACAACAACTTCCAAAATGTGGGACCAGAACATGACCCTGCGGGCATCCCCTTTCCACCTCACGCGACAGAACTTCACCCGGAATTTCAACCTGTGCCAATCGCCCGAGAAATAACTCTTGACCAAAGACATCAAGTTTCGCGGACAACCCCTACGATCTAACTCGCAAACGATTAATGGCCACCAGGCAGCATCAAATGCTCCTGAAATGTCCAAAGCAACAACGACACAGTACTCTTTAGCATCTCTCGCCTGCTTTATATTTCCGACAACAAACTCTAACGCGTCGATAGTCGACTTGCCCTCCACGAAACCAAACTGTCGGTTATTAAAACCGCCGCTGTCTCGCACTAGGTGCTCAACACGCGTAGTCATAACGCGATCTAAAACTTTCCCCAGCACCGGTAGCAAGCTAATTGGACGATAGCTGCCCGGATCTGACGCATCCGCCTTTTAGGTTTGGGTATAAATTTCACGTTCTGGATTTTCCAGCAACGCGGAAAAACGCCCTTTCTAAACAAAGATTAAACAACCCGACAAAGACACACGGGGCTAACAGGCACGCCTCCAGAGCTGCGTCTGAAGTGATTCCATCATGCCCCGGTGCTTTCTTAGGGTTCATCCTCCTAAGAGCCCTAACGACCTCGTGAACTAGGATTGCCTTATCGGCACCTGTTCCTTGCGCTTCTGCAGCTACCCGACGTACTAAATCGTGCGACCCTTCATCCCCCTCGGGATTATCCGATGGGAAAAATTTCTCTAGTAAATATTCCGCCGTGGTTTTAAAACCTTCCGTGTATTCGCCATTTGTTTTCTTTATATTACTGAGCGCAATTTTTTGTTGTTTTCCTCTAATTACGCGGTATGCGGTTCCCCAGGGTTCTTTCTTTGAGTTTCGCGTGCAGAATTCTTTAAATTTATTCGTTCGCGTTTCTTCTATTAATATTTTATATTCGCGGTAACTTTGATTATATTCTATTCTCCGTTGTTCTCTTATATCTCCCGAGGCGCGTTGATAGCGGCGCCTTAGGTTACGCGTTTCTGCCCGCTTGGTGGTTAGTTCCCGGGTCCACCAGGGTACGCTGTCTTTAAATGTTTTCTTTTTCGGCATGGAATACGACGACGCGTCTACCACCGCGTCGTTTAATTTTTTCGCGAGTGTTTCTACTTCGTCTGCCTCTCGGCAGTTAAATAGCTCATTTTCGAGCACAGGGATACTTTCGCCAAATTTTTGTTTAAATCGCTCCCAATTTGCTTTTTTATTACAGAACCGCGGAAATACAGTTAGCTGCTCGTTTGCACTTGTTTTGGTTTCAACGTCCCATGTTATTAATTTATGATCAGAGAGCGTTTCCTCGTCCGACCTTAATTTCCAATTACAAATCGTTTCTAACATTTCGTGCGAGACTGCAGTAATATCTATAAAACTGCTGCCTCTATGCGTCTCAAACGTAGGTAAATCATTAGTGTTTATCACACTAAGATCCCATTCCGTAAAAGATCAGCAACCTGCGAGCCTCTATCGTCTTCGATAGGGCTGCCCCATAGTGGCGACTTGGCATTAAAATCTCCCCGATGACTAGATTTTTATTTCTGCCGATTTTACGAATAATATTATCTACTTCATTTATCAAGTCTTCGGTTTGAGGATTTTCCGCCGGGAATCGACCGGCGGGAGGTACACGCTATGACATAGAACGCATTTTCCCTGATTTGATTTCGGCCGTCGTTACAAATTCGTTCGATAAATTATTTAATATAATTCCGGCGCACGTTCCATTATTTATTATTATCCGCTACGCGGTCGTTCACTATTCGCGTTTAAGACGGTAACCCCTCCCAAAACCTGTTATTTTGTGGCCATACAGGTGCGGTTCCTGTATAAACCCGATGTCGATATTATTTTCGATGAATAACTTTACGAAGTTATTTGTTGCCCTCTACCTTTCCCGAGATTTAGTTGCGCGAATTTAATCTTCTTGCTTCTTATGGACTTTGTTTTATCTTCACAGTCCATAATCGATGTTTCGTGTGATTGCGTGCTTCAGACGTTGCATCGTGGGGCATCTACTCGACTTGGCGTCGTGGCGCGTATCGACCTTCGCGCCACCGCCAGTTCTGTCGTTTGCCTAGCGCAAACCACACAGCAGGACTGCCTTCCGGCAATTCTTGAATTCATGCCCGACCTCGGCACAGTTACCGCACCACTGTACCTTCTCCCTGCACTCCATCGATCGATGGCCGTACTCGTAGCACCGGTAACACTGGGTCATCGAGAAGTGGTCCCGGGCCCATACTCTTCGCCACCTGAGGTTAATAGCATCAGCTAATATACGTCTTCGAAGTGTGGGGGTCACTTCGAAGACTACGTTGGCGAAGGGATCTCTAGGGCCCTTTCCGCCAAACCTGAACTTCTCTCTCAGGTGGTCTTCTAGCTTCAAATCGCCGAAACGGGGATTCTGGCTCGCAATCAACCGCACGAGCTCTTCAGCCTTCATCCCCGCTTCGACCCCCGGAAGAACGACCCGTGGACGTTTCTTCTCGATGGTCTTCGCCACGAGTTCCTTGCAGTTTATGTACTTTATCAACTGAAAATAGTTTTAATGCAAAATTGTTACGTTGGAAAGAAGAGAAACGTACATAAAAAACCAGTAAAGGAATTTAAATAAACCGAGCTAACTACAAACGCGGAGAGTGGGGTGAGTCAGGAGGTACTAGATTTTTTATTTAAGAAAAGCAGGCGGCATCCTGGTATAAATTTAATTTACCAGCTATTTTTTGTATAAGAGTAACATGTGGTATAAACAATTAAAATAATAAACATTAAATTTAACCCGCGACGAAAATATTAATTTATATAGGACAAATTATCCCGAAGGATTTCTTTGTCAGTATTAAGCACAATAAAAAAAGGAATCAGAACCACTTATGAGTAATTGTAAAATACATTACTTACTTAACTTTCCTGATCACCCGCAGATGACCGTCGGAATGTATTCCGCTACCAGCATGCGTAGTAGTAGTGTGTCTGAAACAGGTTGCATAAGAAACAAAAAATTAAACTCATAAGCGGTAGCGGTTAAACTAAACTTAATACAATTGTTACAACAAAAAAAACCTGAAGGAGACTTTCAACCACGTTAGGATTTGCTTCTTTTCCAACAGCAGTTGACTAAGACATAGAAACGGGTAGAGCATCGGCTGCAATCGGGTTTGCTTCCTCGCCAACAGCAGATATACGAATAGAAACAGGCAAAACCTTCACAGCAATTTTCTTTCAGCATTACACAAGTTACGTTTCAAGCCTTGAGAGCGGTCTTTTTCAAAACGTTTCCAAAACTTCGTAACAAATTTATTAACGTAAACAGAAATTAATATGGAATTTTGACAATTTGGTATTAAATTATTGTAACTCGAAAATAAAATATTAATTGAACTATTATGAGTCGCCTAGGCAAACTGCAATATTAAAGCTGAATACTTTGACTGAGTGCCTGGTCTTGGGGCTCCCGGGGTATTTATATTGTCCCTGCCCCTCACAATTCTGTGGGAACTTGCAGAGCTCATGTCTGCTTATTCTTAATATTATTCATACTACATTGTAACAATCTTACTTTCTAGGTAAGCACGGTATCTTACCCGTCTGTGACCTGCTACCTGCAGTGGCACTATCGTCTGGAATACATTGTATTGCATCCGTTCTCATGAACTGTTAATAACCTTTATTAATTATCCTTGGATTACATTGTTGTGCTTGACTTAATAATTTTTTAATGATTTTTAATAATTTCTTATTAGATTCTATTTTATAATACATATAAAGATTGGGGGATACATAACTCACGTTACCTTTATTTTACTTACATTCGTCGTGTCTGACACGGCGAAATCATTTCGTACGACACTAATCAGCTTTTTAGTGATTACGGTGAGAATCCAAAAGGGCCTGTGACTAAGAACAAATCAGAATATACCGAAGCGCTAAAAAGAAAACTCGCTAGTATGAATTAATGCTCCAGAACTTACCAATGCATCCAGCAATATTTCTTTCTTCGTGAAACCGAAAAATTGGTGCATTGCTTCTGAAGACAAGAGCATTGTTAACCCTGTAGGGGGCGTGTATTGCATCGACGAGAGCAGGACTGAAAACGAATGAAATTCCAAGCCACGAAAAGGTAAGTAACCCCCATATTTTATTAATATATTTTGATAAAACACCTTCAAACGTCGTTGTTAGACAATAAAACCGATCTTTGAGTGAAGCATCAACAAGCAGGATAGTTGAAAAATCTCAATTTAACCTCATAGGGTTATATTTCCCATCACTAACTAAAAATCGTTCGTTCTATAAATCATAAAATTGATCGAAGTTCTTACTCAGAATAAAAAAAAATAACTTCGGAGATTGCCTGGAAATTTTGACCACGTCTTTTGCATTATTACGTTCAAACGTAATGACCACATTACAGATATTTATCTTCTACATTACTTCATTTCAACACCAAAATTCATATTATCATACAGACAATGTTTATGAATTGAATGAACTATATCCGTGTAATTTGTAAGTGTGCTTGACACAGAGATAGATAGCTATATAACCAATAGTGATATTAATGTCGCTTTGACAAATGCACACATTAGTTTGAAAACGTCTTCTGATAGGCTTATGGTATAAGTTCATTATAATCATCTTTCACCGATATTCAGTGGTATGTGAAGGAGGTTAAGCGATTTGTGGCAACCAATATCAATAAATACTTAGACATTTGCCGAATTAATAGTTTTTCAGTAAATCAGTTGAGGATACTGCAAAACCAATACTTGTAGTTGTTATAATAATCATCAAGTTTATGTACAATTATTTGTTTTCGTCATTAGCTTTTCGATCTTGAAGATGGTTGGACGCGTACCTACATTGATTTTTATTCTGAGCTGGCCTAAATTTCTCACAGCCTACATTTTTGACTATCTGTGTACAACAGTCTAACCTAAGCCAACCTCTATCTTGGTTTTTCTAAATCTGTTTCTAAATATTCCGCACTATTTCCTTATGACCTAGTAAGTGACCTATCATCCTATCTCTTCTATTTTTTACTGTTTTTTACATATTTCTTTCTTCCACTGCAATTTCTAGAACCTCCTTGTTCTTAACTTTGTCTGCCCATGATATCTCCGCCATACGTCTGTCACGCAACATTCCAAAAGCTTCTATCTGTCGAAGACATCTTCATCATACGTCTGTAGCACTATACTTCAAAGGCTTCTTGGTTGATAAGGTTGATCTAGAAATGGTAATTATAGTGAAGGACCAATTGCTTTTTTGTAGCAATACCGATGGCAGTGTAGCGGTTATGTAATAAACAAAGCAAATACGACAAACTACTTAATAAAGAATATAAATACCTTAAAGTCTGTGCCGCACTGGGCAAGTAAAGTCAAACACACACAGCTAGCGGACACCAAAAACACGCGCACTCGGTGTAGTGTCACTTTCAGGGCTCTCGTTCAACTGTCTTCTGTTACCGTCCGAGTACGAGTCATGTTACTTCACGCACTCACACTACGGCATAATGTTTCACTAAAGCTCTAGGGTACCCGCACTAATGGTATTTATTGTCACCACTATTAAATTGTTCAATGATGACGTAACATAGCGCTCAACAAATTCATAGAATTTTGAAAAGGAGGGTAGTAGGTTGTGTGAAGGAAATCACACGAGACTTGGCCTTGCTAGGAAAACAACTAACGAAAGATATGGTGGTGCACTACAGCGAGTGATATCACCACTATGCAAAATAAAAATATATATGTAAATAAACAAATATTTTAAAATAATATACTACCATACATGTGAGAAATGTGTATATACATCTAAGCATAAAACAAAATTAAAATACCGGTAGCGGTGCTAGTTTGATCAAAGGTCGTTTTAATGTGCCATCTGCAGTTTTGACTTCAGCGACACGTATAATATCGTCCGCACCGGGAAAGGTATTAATGATACGTCCAAACTTCCATTGAAGTGCAGAAAGCTGGTCGTCCTTGATGAGGACAATAGTGTCCTTTTCAACTTGTCGAACACCTACCTTAGAGTGCCATTTAACCTTCTGAGTGATAGTATGTAAGTATTCATGGCTCCAGCAAGCCCAAAAATCTTGGTGGAGTTTATGCAGGAGTTTCCACCTGTTCTATAATGATAAAACGTTGTTTGAATGGTTCTCATCTGGTGGTGCAGAAAGAGGTTCCATAGTTACGAAATGACCTGGTGTTAAGCAACGCAGGTCATTTGGATCCAAACCCAAAGCGCAGAGTGACCTAGAATTTAAAACAGATTCAATTTGAGTAAGAACTGTGTAAAGTTCCTCAAAGGTAAGTTTTTGTTCGCCGATTACGCGAGCTAGGTGTGTCTTTACCGACTTAACACCGCTTTCCCACAAGCCACCGAAGTGAGAGGCGCTAGGTGGATTAAACGACCACTTTATATTTTCTGAAGTTACTGCACTATGCAGATAACTCGTAAGCTGACGATAGGCACTTACAAAATTAGTTCCGCAATCACTAAATATTTGAGAACAGCGTACTCGACGTGCTATAAATTGTCGCAAAGCAGCAAGAAACGCGTCTGCCGACAAATCCGAAACAAGTTCAATATGTGCTGCCTTAGTGGCTGTTAAAACTTCATACAGTTGGAGGTCAGCGATTGACAATATAGATGGCCTTATCGTATATTATTGTTGTGCTATACATATGGCGGAGCGATAAAGCCTTTTCGCTTGACCATTATGACACTCTCTCGTATCGTTTCACCGACTCAACACCTAGTAACTATAACCGCGAGTGCATAAGTGCTGCTGCCCGACCAAGTGCGTCGACCGGTAAACAACACCTATCTTCGCGGGAGTAAATTGGTGAACAACATTGCAAGGTAAGCAAAACATTAATTACGGTTTGACCTATGTTACTGTTTTTCGCGTCTTACCTCCAATTGCATACAGTCCATTTGCTAAGCTTTACGCTTTGGGAAACGTTCTGGAACTGTCCCGATTTTATACACTCCAACGTATACCACACAGTGGCAAAACAAACAAAAATACAAATATAGGCCTTAAGAGTTTTAGAGCCTGGTAGGCGGTTAGCCTTTATTAAAAGAGGGCCAGCAAAATCAACACCAACAATGCTGAACGGTTTGATTTGGGTAATACGTGCTGCCGGTACGTCTCCTATAGGAGGAATTACCAGGACCGGTCTGGTACGAAAACATCTATGACATGATGATAAATAACTTCGGATTGAATTTTTAATAGAAATGATCCAAAAATTCTGTTGTATAAGATACGCTGTGGTGTTAACACCGGGATGGTAATACCTTTCATGTGTTGACCGAATGATAAGTTCGGTTAATCGATGCCGCTGAAGCAATAACGCAGAAAACTTTTCGAAATAGGAAAGCGAAGAATGTGTCAAGCGCCCACCTACTCTTAAGATATTTTGTGGATCAACAAATGGAGAAAGTTTTCGCAAGGTTTTAGGTAATTTACGTTTTGCCTTGATCGAAGCTATTTCCTTTGAAAATGTAACATTTTGTACATGCCGAACGATAATCATAAGAGCATTGTGTAATTCAATGTCTGTTAAGTGACCCGTATGACGTTGAGCCGTGGGTTTAAAAAATCTATAAATGTAAGCCACGATGCCTTGGATTTTATACAACGATGAAAAGCGACTTAGTAAAATGTCAATGGTGTCTGGATCTGTTTGAGCGACAAATGTTAGGATCTTCTTTTCCGTAGTTACCTCAGCAATTGAGGTTGACAATGTTGTTTGAGGCGGCCACGAGTCACTAGGGTAGTAAAGCCATTCACGCCCTGCCCACCATAGCGAACATGAAAGAACCGCGCTTGGCATTAATCTCCGAGATGCAGGATCAGCCTGATTATGTGAAGATTAAATATAAAACCATCGACTAGGTGCAACGATTTCTTGAATGTGGCTAACACGGTTTGCCACAAAGGTTTTCCAACGGATAGGTGGAGAACGTATCCAAGTGAGAGCGACCGTAGAATCACTCCACGCTGAAACATCGGAGATTTCAATCAAGCCTTGATAAGACCGAATGGTAAAAGAAAGTAAATCGGTTAATAAAACGGCGGCACATAATTCCAAACGTGGAATGGAAATGCGCTTAATTGGAGCTACTTTTGTTTTAGCGGTTACAAATTGTACAGTTATTTCTCCACTAGTTTGATTTATGAACTGGAAATATACTACCGCTGCATACCCTACCTCGCTAGAATTGCAGGTCGCATAAGTGTTCCCAATTATTAGGAACTTCAACGCTAGGTAATTTACCAGATATTGATGAAAGCACAAAAGTTGTGACTTCTAGAGATTTTCCAGAGTCTAAAATAGAGCGAATGGTGCAGCTGACGCCACCCCTATTGACCGCTGAAGTTGTCTGCCCAAGTCCATAAATCGGAACTTGAGAACGTATGCGTGGAAGCCAAAGTTTGCTCACGCAATCGTCTCGAATAAAGCTAGCTTGGGAGCCAGGGTCTAAGAGTACCGTGATCGGTTTGTATTTACCAGAACGGTCTTGAACTTCCACAACAGCAGTAGAGAGTAAGACAGTAACCTCAGGATTTAAATTCGTCTGTGAAGACAAAACATTTGACGGAATAGAAAAGTCTGACTGCGTCCTATTGGCATTTTTATGCATATGTGTAGCGGTCGGTTCAGCTGAACGGCTAGAAGCAGATTGCGCTTCAAAATGTAGCAAGGTATGATGCGGCTTGGCGCAAGTTCGACAAGAATTATAAGATTTGCATTACATAGACGCATGGTCTGTACGTAAGCAATTTAAACAGAGGCGTAAGCGTTTGACAATGTCAAAACGTTCTGTCGTAGTTTTCTTTAGAAACGATTGACATTTGTAAGAAGAATTTGCAAGAAGGACAATGGTGCGAAAATGAATTCTTTGAGTCACTGGAGCTAATTGGTGTGTCCAGTGAAACTACGTTAGAAGAAACTCTTGGTTTAAATTGAAACGCTGAGGATTTCTTAGGCACTAATGAGTGAGCTGTATGAACAGTCGTCGAATAAGCAGCAGGTGCGGTTGAAGAAAATGTTTCTAACGCTGCACATTGTTGAGTTTAAAAAATATCTTAAATCATTGAAATTAGAAATTTGCTTTGGATCCGATTGGAGTTCAAAGCGTTTTCTAGTAAACGGATCGAGTTTTTCTAAAAGAAAATCGACCAGAATAAAATTCCAATGTACAGTAGGAAATCTTAAGTTAGTTAGAACAGCAAGGTTCTCCGAAAAACAATCAAGAAGTGTCCTAAGTTTCTTAGGGTCTTATGATTTTAAAGATGGAAAGTCTTTCATAGCCTTCCAATGCAAAGTTGCTAATAAACGTGGATTGCTAAATCGCTCATGCAAGGCATTATATGAAATAACAAAATTATTCCTAGAAACAGGTACAGATTTAACAATTTTCAAAGATTCTCCGCTACAGCAGTTAATAAGGTAATTTAATTTCTCAATATTGGTCAACGACGCATTATTGTAAACGAGACTGTCAAATAAATCAATAAAGAATGAGAATTCAGTTGCCTCATTATTAAACTGTGGCAGTTTTAACGGCAACAATTTTGATCCCGTACTGCTTGGAGCACTTTCCGTAATTTGCTGTGCTCGCATTTCTTGCACCGTTTCAAGATGAAGCAAAATGCAATAGTAAGCTGCATCTACCTTTTTCCATAGAGCGTTGAATGCAAATAATTCTGCATCGTTACGAGATGCTAAGACATCAATTAAAACCCTATTAAAATTAGAGTAAATGTCATTTACTCTCCTTGTTTGATTATGGAATAACGTTTTTAAACTTGAATCACTCTGTATGGTGTTGCCAAGTTCCAATATTTCCATAATGCGTATTTTAAATAACTCAAGTTGCCTTAAATCTGTCTTTTTTTGAGTCACAATAAAAATGTTATTCTGAAAGACGTAGAAATCCTGTATATACCGTAACCCTCAGCTGTGCGCTGAGAAATATTATGGGTTTTTGTTCAAGCACGAAAATGTAAAATTGCGCATAAATCAATCACGTTTATGACTATTAGCCTCCAATGAGTCTTAAGCAACAAGTCGTAAAACTAACGGTTTGTCAAACGCTTACGAAGTGTTAGGATAAAATTTATAGTTTAGTGCGGGGGGCTTTGAACTTCAAGATTCAAAGGCCCGCCAAAATTTAAAATGTGGCTAACATATTTGCAAGAAAGCTGCAGCTTTTACAATTTATTACCCCTGCAGATGTGTTCAATATTTCACGTTTGCAAACCGACTGCAGGGTTTGTATGTAATACAAAAAACGCGCAATGAGTTTTAATTGCAAAAGTACCTTTCTTATTTGAGAGGTACAAAGGCGAGTTATAATTTTCAAATTTGCCGTGTGTCTTATATACCGCTAAAGTGAGTTTTAAGACTAAAACTAGCAAATTTTGTATTAAAGGATTTATTTGTAATTAAACGTTTGGTTTAATTACGGCAAAATCGCTTAATTTAATGTAAAGAGAGTATATAGCTAATGTTTTACACATTTTAACCCGCTAAATATGGGGTTTAAATCACAAATTTAACAACTAAAATAAATAATTAAAACAACGCTTGCTAAAATGCAAAAATAATGTATAGTATAGGACATGCGTATAAACATAGGACAGGTGAATTAGGATCGCATTAGGATTATTGTGGTTGGTAAGATTGATAAGATTAATCTAGAAATGGTAATGATAGTGAAGGACCAATTGCTATTATGTAGCAATACCGATGGCAGTGTAGCGGTTATGTAATAAACAGAGCAAATACGACAAACTACTTAATAAAGAATATAAATACCTTAAAGCTTGTGCAGCACTGGGCAAGAGAAGTTACACACAAAAGCTAGCGGACACCCAAGACCACGTGCACTCGGTTTGGTGTCGCTTTCAGGTCTCTCGTTCAACTGTCTTTTGTTACCGTCCGAGTACGACTCATGTTACTTCACGCACTCGCACTACGACATAAAGGTTTCACTCAAACTGCAGGGTACCCGCGCTAATGGTAGTTATTGTCACCACTATTAAATTGCTTAATGATGACGTAACAAGCAGTTTCTAATTCTTCTTTGCTAGATGCTAATATTGTTGTTTCGTCTGCAAAGTATGTCGATTTTTTGTTCCAGCATAATAATTCCAAATGTCTTTCTACATTTGACAGTATTCATTGCTTTACACCTTTCCTAATATTTACTTCTCTACGTTCCCGCTCTAATTCTATTACTCCTGTTTGCTTTTTGTGTAAGCTATCCCTAAAACTCATTCCCACCTTGTTGAGTATTTCGAACATTTTTTTCCATTTTACACGGTCGAATGCTTTTTCCAGATCTACAAACCCTATATACACGCTTTCTCCTTTTTGTATTGTCTTCGCCATTATCACCCTCATAGCTAAAATAGCCTCCCGTGTTCCCAGTTTCTTCTAAACCCAAACTGATCTTTTCCTAGTAATTCTTCAACCCTCTTTCCCATCCGTCTTTTTACAATCCTAGTTAATATTTTTAACACGTGTGCTGTAAAATTTATTGTTCGAAAATTTTCACATCTATCTACGCCTCTCTTTTTTGGCATAGTGACTGATGTCACGTTTGAAATTTTTGAGTCTCTTATACATTTAGCTTACAAGTTGGAAGAGACGTTCTGTTACTGCTTGTCCAGCAGCTTTTAGAGTTTCTGCTTGCACCTTAATATACCCGGTGCCTTAATAGCTTTCATACCCTTTAATGCTAAGTCATTTCTAAGTATCCCAATTTCTCTTTTGCAAAGTTTCAGACAAGAAACCTTTGCCAATAATGCTCATTTATTAAGTAGTAGGCTACTCTATGATTCTTAAAAGAAGTGGGCACATATGTAGCCACAATCTGTTGTAGATAGATTACTGGGAAGGGGGTCACCGTTTTAAACGCAAACAGCGAACGACCGCGTAGCGGGATAATAATAAATAACGGGACGTGCGCCGGAATAATTTTAAATAATTTATCCAGCGAATTTTTAACCACGGTCGAAATTAAATCAGGGCTAAATACATTTTACGTGATCAGTGCGTATCTTCCGCCTGTCGATTCCCGGCGGGAAAATCCTCAAACCGAGGACTTAGTAAACCAAGTTGAAAACATTTTACGCAAAATCGGTAAGAATAAAAAATTAATTATCGGGGGAGATTTTAATGCTAAATCGCCACTATGGGGTAGCCCTATCGAAGACGATAGGGGCTCGCAGGTTGTTGATCTTTTAATCGAGTGGGATCTTAGTGTGATAAACACTAATCATTCACCTACGTTCGAGGGGCATAGAGGCAGCAGTTTTATAGATATTACTGCAGCCTCGCACGAGATGCTAGGAATCATTTGTAATTGGGAATTAAGGTCGGACGAGGAAACGCTCTCGGATCATAAACTAATAACATGGGAGGTTGAAGCTAAGGCAAGCATAAACGAGCAATTAACTATCTTTCCGCGGTTCTGCAATAAAAAAGCAAATTGGGAGCGGTTTAAACAAAAATTCGGCGAAAGCATCCCAGCGCTCGAGAATGAGCTATTAAACTGCCGAGAGGCAGAAGAAATAGAAACACTTGCGGTAAAATTAAACGACGCGGTGGTAGACGCGTCGTCGTACTCCATGCCGCCAAAGAAAGCATTTAAAGATAGCGTACCCTGGTGGACACGAGAACTAACCACTAAGCGGGCAGAAACGCGTAACTTAAGGCGCCGCTATCAACGCGCCTCGGGAGATATAAGAGAACAACGGCGACTCGAATATAATCAAAGTTACCGCGAATATAAAATATTAATAGAAGAAACGCGAACGAATAAATTTAAAGAATTTTGCACGCGAAACTCAGAGAAAGAACCATGGGGAACCGCATACCGCGTAATTAGAGGGAAACAACAAAAGATCGCGCTCGGTAATATAAAGAAAACAAATGGCGAATACACGGACGGTTTTAAAACCCCGGCGGAATATTTATTAGAAAAATTTTTCCCATCGGATAATCCCGAGGAGGATGAAGGGTCGCACGATTTAGTTCGTCTTGAAGCTGCAGAGGCGCAGGGAACAGGTGCCGATAAGGCAATCCTAGTTCACGAGGTTGTCAGGGCTCTTAGGAGGATGAACCCTAAGAAGGCGCCGGGGCATGACGGAATCACCTCAGACGCAGCTCTGGAGGCGTGCCTGTTAGTCCCGTGTGTCTTTGCCGGGTTGTTTAATCTTTCTTTAGAGAGGGGCGTATTCCCGCGTTGCTGGAAAATCCAGAACGTAAAATTTATCCCGAAACCCAAAAAGGCGGATGCGTCAGACCCGGGCAGCTATCGTCCAATTAGCTTGCTACCGGTGCTTGGGAAAGCTTTAGATCGCGTCATGACTACGCGAGTTGAGCACTTAGTGAGAGACAGCGGCGGTTTTAACAAGCGACAGTTCGGTTTTATGGAGGGTAAGTCGACTATCGACGCGTTGGAGTTTGTTGTCGGGGAAATTAAACAGGCAAGATATGCTAAAGAGCACTGTGTTGTTGTTGCTTTGGATATTTCAGGAGCATTTGATGCTGCCTGGTGGCCATTAATCGTATGCGAGTTAGAACGTAGAGGTTGTGCGCGGAACTTGATGTCTTTAATCAAGAGTTATTTCTCGGGGCGACTGGCACAGGTCGAAATTCCGGGTGAAGTTTTGTCGCGCGAGGTGGAAAGAGGATGCTCGCAGGGGTCATGCTCTGGTCCCACATTTTGGAAGTTGTTGTATGAAAGCATCTTCAGGGTCAAGTTGCCCGCAGGATGCTCAATTGTTGGATTTGCGGACGATACGCTTTTAATTATCAGATCGCGATTACTAATAGAAATGCGTACAAAACCAAACGAGGCTCTGAATAAATTACACGAATGGTCACAGAACGTAAAACTAAAATTTAACACGTCGAAGTCGGAAGCGCTTTATTTCGGTACAAAACCGAGACAGCGACCTCCTAGGCTAGAGCTAGGAGGGGAGAAAATCCCGTTCAAAGAAGCCATCACGTACCTCGGCGTTAAAATAGACGATAAATTAAATTGGAAAGCGCACGTACAGTATGTAAAAAGTAAGGGCGGAGAAATAGCAAATAGAATGATGGCGGCGGCGAAAATAACCTGGGGTTTCCGAGGCGAATCGCTGAGGACGGTCTATGCCGGAGCAATTGAACCGGCAATGCTGTACGCAGCATCCTTATGGGCGGAAGGTTGTAAAGTCCGGAAAATGCGACAATTAACGAGCGTACAACGTATAACCGCGGTAAAGGCGGCGAGGGCATACAGGACCACCTCCACGGAGGCTGTCCTGGTGATCAGCAGGACTCTCCCTATCGAATATGTCGTTAGGGAGATTAGAGATAGGAGACTTATAGATATAGGGAAAGGGCGCGAAATTATCGAAGATATTAACCTAGGTAATAGGGACGTTGCAAGAAAGATCGTGGTATCAGAGTTGGGGCACCCGGCCGATATTAGAGGAATCGAGTTTGTCGAAGGTGATCGGGACACAACGGGTATCAGAATTTACACAGACGGTTCACGTATGGATGACGGACAAGCAGGCGCGGCGTTTGTCGTGTTTAAACAGGAAAGGGAGGTGTTCCGGTTTCAAACCAAACTCGCGGACTGGAGCACTATCTTCCAGTGCGAATTGGTAGCCATACGAGAGGCTATCGATTACGTAATAAATCACACGGGCAGAGACGATTATTATATAATCAGCGACAGTAAATCAGCGCTGACGGCATTAACTAACATGAACACTTCCACAGACCTCCAGGCGGACGTCTGGAGAATAGCACATACAGCGCTCGAGTTTCGACGTTTAAAGTTCTGTTGGGTTAGGTCGCACGATGGTAACGCAGGAAATGATAGGGCTGACGAATTAGCTAAAGAGGCCGCGACGGGCGACTTCCGGATATCACATTCGTCGATACCGAGGTCTTTAATTAAAAGAAAGCTGCGCGAAAAATCAATTCGACAATGGGAAGAGAGGTGGAACAACGCTGCCACGGGCAGGTTGACCCACAAATTCATACCTAGCATAGAAGCTAGAGGTAGGATCGATGTTAAGCTCGATCACAAAATGGTGCAGTTGATTACAGGGCACGGCGCCCTGAAAGCGTATTTACAAAGGTTCGGTCTAGCCAACAGCGACCGCTGCGAATGCGGTGAGGGCGCGGAAAGCGCAGAGCACGTGCTCTTTGACTGCCCGCTTGAGGCGGGAAATCGAGGGTTGGCTGATAGCAAACTAGCTATCCTAGGTCTGGCATGGCCCAAGAGCCTAGAGGAAGTCGGGGAAGTGGTTAACCAGAAGGCGTTCTGGACAGTCTTAAAAGAATTCGCGGGAAGGGTCGCGAGATTAGACAATGACAA
Organism: Platerodrilus igneus; assembly: GCA_036346225.1. Lineage (NCBI taxonomy): Eukaryota > Metazoa > Arthropoda > Insecta > Coleoptera > Lycidae > Platerodrilus > Platerodrilus igneus. The sequence continues at coordinate 528,133 of JARFIW010001025.1, read as the reverse complement.
CCGCGTGTAAAATTCGGTGGGGTTGGTGGGAGGATTGAAAAAATTTTTAGATTGACTTGGCGTGAGTAAGGATACGAGTATAGAATAACCAAAACCTGATTATAAAAAAAAAAAAAATTATTATTATATATATAATTATACCTAAATGTCCAATATGCACGAGAAACCCCCACACCATTAATGCAATCACTGCTTATCTTCATAATTATGCGCGGAAAATCGGGAAATCGGGAATAAATAATAACAAATAAACAATAACAAATAAATCAGAAACCCTCATTAAATTAAATCAATAAAATAAACAAAGACAATAAAACAGAGTGCAACCGCGCATCCCCCCAGGACTTGAAAGTGAAGTGATAGTGACAGTGATTGTGATCCCCCACCAAGAACATTTAGTGCATATCCACCAGGACTTTAGCGGTGCTCCCCATCTTCCCCTTAGAAGTAAGTTACAGTTAGATGTAGGCAGACGACCAGATCTTCGGATGCTGGAGAATTTTATTATCGAGGTAAGACGTAAATTGTGGCGGCTGTACTCGCACAAGCATTGCTTTACATTAATTAGTAGTTTTCGAAATAATTTAACAAGCACGTTTGGTGTGTAAAGGCGCTAGCCGACATATGCTTGTGGGAGTACACCTGATAAACAGGGTGATGCTTTTTGCTATTTTGTGCACTGCTATATGCTTAACGCTTAACGCTTATTAAACATTTATTCATATATTTACATAATTATATTTATTTATATTTTATATTTACACTATATTTATTTATTTATTAGCATGTATTGTAATATTATGTGGCATATTTGTTTTGTTTGACGTTCTGTCTCCATTTTGGTTGCAGTACATATTTGGGAAGGGAGAGTATAATTGCGAAGATTGTAATCATAATATAAATCAGTTAGGGAATGATAGGGAAAGCTAGGGTTGGATTTAAATTAGTCAGCTAGATTTGGATAGTTTTAAGACGACCCTTCAGGTCGCACTGGTAAGCAGAGCCGGCGTCTGCTATCCGGTATTACGGATCCCTCCCCCTCTCATTTTTTGTGTCTTGTTGATCGGGTACACTCGAAAGTCAGCGCTAGGGATACCATTATTTACAACCCTGTTTTTAGTTTTTGTTTTGTTTTTGTTTCAGTTTTTGTCAGATTTTTAGGTTTGTTAGATTGTTAGAGTTTGTTAGGTTTGTTAGGTTTTTAGGTTTGTAAGATTTTTATTTAGTTTTTATTTAGGGTGGATCAACTATGAAGTTAGTATAAATTAGAAGCACGTTATTTTTCGCGTTTAAACCCAATTTAGTACCTCCGGGTGGAGCATTGGGGACGTGGCCGCAAGTATAGCGGCCCTTATTCAAATTATAATGTAGATAGATTACACAATCTATATCTGAGCGAGAAAGAGGTTACGTGTTTGTCACGAGATGTCACGTTGGTCTTTTTTACTAAAAAAATGTACGAATAAATCGGTCTGTTCACGGAATCCGTTTAACATCCCAAGTTGAAGTAGGTTATATTTTCATATAGGAAGTTTTCAAGCAGGAAAAATAAGCTGCAATTTGAAAACAATATACCGTTGAAGTAACATGATCCCCTTTTCTAAAAGTTGTAGAATTTATTCAGAAGGATAGTTTTCTTTGGGTTAGTTATAACATAAGTTAGTATCTCGATGTAGCTAGCAATAACGATATATTCCAGATTTTCCCACTAACAAACTGTTTTAAATAAGATTATTACTTTATTAGATTTTCTACGATAGAATTCATTACGCCACCGCCGCCGCCCTATTGTGAATAGCAAACACAAACTTAATAACTCTTTAACATAGTGATCTATCACTGGCAAGTAACACCCGTATCATTCACCCCATCTACCACCCCGACAAAGTCAAAGCCTGTAAGCCTAAAGCTAACAAACACGTCCGCTAAATAATTTAATTAAATCAGATCGAGGGGCACTTTTTAATTTTGGAGCAAGTTGTAAACAGTTTCGTGATTATCCTGAATAAGGATTAATACAGACTTAAAATCTTTGTATGTAGATGTCAATCTGTCATTAATAACACGTGCTCTTTTCGGTAGTGAAATTATTTTTGAAGCTCCTGTCGTGAAACATTTAGAAAATGATAATAAGCAGAGGTATTGGATGCTTCAACCTCTATCTTTTTAACTGAACTAACTATTAGAATGCAGATATCAGTGGCAGCGCATCATTACTTTTATGGAAGAAGACCACAACTCAGAAATTGTGTTTGTGACATAACTAGTGCAAATAGTTTCTAAAATTCAATACTTTATGTGAATAACGTACTTTCTATAGATCTATCCGCATTCGCTAGATAGCATTTGTGTCGCTATTGATCATTACGGTCACTTACTGGTTTGATTTGTGAAAGAGGGTCAGCAGGCAGCTTGAGGTGTCAGTGAGCTTGAATGAGTTCTTCACTTTATCGAAAAACGTTACCCTCAGCATTGTTTCAGCTGTATTACTCATTATTTAAAGAACAGTATCAGCATTGTTATTCCGTTTGCAGGTAAAATTCCCCATCCCTCATATATATACATATATATTGCCGTGGAACCTACAAAAATTCGGGAACTAAGGTTTTCGAATCGAACCCCATCGTTAGGCCGACATAAAAGTTGCCGTGGAACCTTCTACTAAAATCTCAAGCCTCACGAATTTTCCCAATATACAAATTTTCTCAAATAAAAATTTTAAATTTTAAAAATTTCTTACCCTTATTTTATTAAGCCTTCAAAACTCCTCTGCTTCCCTGGCTAGCACAACTGGGTTCAGCTCCAGTACCTAAATTTACAGACATACGTCTTTCACACTCGCACCCCATTTATTAAAATCACCAAATAATACAACAACTACACAACTTTTTATTTACACCTAATAACAGACAAATTATATTTACACATATGTTAAAACGGTTTGATACAATGATTATAAAACTCAATACATGGTATGTTTTTAAAGTCCTTAATCTTTCTAATGATTTTTAAACACGTTCAATTAGATTCGAGTAGATGGGCCCCACATGTTACCCTACATTGACTTCACACTAGAGTATGGTGAGCTCATTATAACCCAGTTTTTTTGTATATGCCTTTTAAACCTTGTATAAATTAAAATAAAATTTACAGACCCATTTACCGTTTACAACACAATCTTTATCCTAAATAAATTTTTAATATATTTGAAATACACCCTTTTTCAATACTCAAAATTAATCAATTGTTCTGTACATGTATCTTTTTAAAACAAGATTCAACAACCATAAATATACCACAAAAAGTCAACCACACAATCACAAAAATTCCACAAATGTTTATACAATAACAAAAAATTTCAAATAAATACCTGGAGAATTCTTCAGTCTTCGTTCCCGTCAGTGATGGTAACCATTAAACCCCTCGGCATTGTTTCCATTAACTATGCTGCTTGTCGAATCCGCAGGCCTCTACCATCTGCTATTTTTGTAGGATATTTGCTTCGTCCCACAGTACCATTCCATACCCATGTCATGCACACGAAATAGATACCAGCTCTGATAACCCCCATATATCATGTTTCCATTTAATAAATTTAAGGTAGTAGTCGGACCTTTGTTTAATCACGCACTGACTCGTGCATCACTTTAATAATTTGTAGGTCCACTATTACAGTTTTATACTTGTGAATGTAACTTTATTACACACACAAACTACTCGCCAAAAACTTTATCGTTATTGTCTAAATTGGTATTTAGCACTTAATCGACGTAAAGGAAAAGAGAAGAAAGGAAAGCCTTAATAACCTAGCTTGGGTATTTTATAGTATCTTTCAAAGCTCTTACTGGACGCGTTTCCTTCAAAAAGCTTATTTTCGAAACGAATTCTAAAAATTTTAAACGTAACCGTCTCTAAATTCGTAAAATTTTTTCCGTCCTACTTGCAATATACCTCGAATTTGCTTTCAACCTTTGCGTGTGCGTTTGTTTCTAACACTGTTGGCTTTCGACCAATGACAGAGTTTTCTGTCGTCATGTTTGTTGTCTTGTTGCAAACCCCACTTGAGTTACAGAAAATCGATATTGTTGACATCCTATCTCAACTCCACGTGTATAGTGTACGTGCATTTCAATTCCTTGCTTGTTTTATATCTGTCTCTATCTGTTGTATATTACCGATTGTTCATTTCCCTCGCTCTTTAAGATATTTGTTACCCTAGCTGTTTATCCAAACTGACGGTTGAACATAATTTCTATGAAATCTTATCGTAATATACGCTTGAGTTCTTTGAACGTAGCCTTTAATAAGCAGGTGCTTCTGTAAATTATCGACCGTTTAAATATAACAATTCCTGGACTTTCTGGTTCTTCGTATCTAATAAAACGTTGGCTTTTACAACGAATACATTTACCTTGGAATTATTGATTTTCTTACCCAAGCACGCTCCCTTACGCTTATATGTGTTTGCTTAAACTAAATTGTGGCTAATTATGCGTAATGTTGAACTTCAATTTGCTTTGAAGCTTTCTTCCTTCATGTGATTCTAACCTTCCAATTATCAAATATAAAATTACGTTAATACTCGCCCGTTTTCACTAAATGAATTAAATTAATTTTGCTCGTAAATAATCAGTTCTTTTCTATATATAAGGTTGTTGAAATTTTATTGTTTCACACTGATTTACCCCTTTGAATCCACAAATATATATATATATATATATATATATATATATTGTTGTGGATTTAGAGGTTACATAGGTGTAGACAATTAAATTTCAGCAACCGTGTATATAGAAATAGGAGCAAATTATTTACGCGCCAAATTAATTAATTTATATAGTGAAAACGGACGGGTATTAAGGTATTTTTCTATATTTAAATTGGAATGTTAAAATTACTTAAGAGAAAAAAGCTTTAGAGTACATAAAAACACAAGGATATGCATAAAAAATTATAATAATTTAATCGAACGCATAGAAGTAAAAAGGGAGCTTGCATGCATAGAAAATTAATAATTTTAAACGCAAATGCTTTCATTTTAAAAGCCAACGTTCGCTATACCAATACTAAGAAGGGAAGAAACCAAGAATTGTTATTTTATAAACGGTTGGTTATTTCAAGAAACACCTGTTGTTAAATGTCACGTTCAGGAAACTTAAATAAACGTTAAGACAGAATTCCTATGAAGTTTGTTGCAACGGTCGATTTGACCAACTGCTTTAAATATCAAATGCCTTGAAAGAGTGAGTGGAATAAACGATCGATAATATAAAACAGACAGAGAAACGCATAAATAAAGCGTTGGATAGAAGTCACGTCGATATACACAGGTAAATGTGAAGGAGGACTACGATATCGATTTTCTGTAACTTAAGAGGGGTTTTAAAGGAGACGACAAACAAGCGTGGAACGGAGATAGATAGCGGATAGGTGGAGCGCTGTGACGAGGGAAAATTATATTATTTGTCGATGGCCAGCAGTTTTTAAGGAGAGCGCGTTTGTTACGGTGGTAAACAAAATTCTATATAACAGCACGACGAAAGTGGGATTTTTGGAGAAGTCAGTGTTCGTTACCATAAAAATTTTAGGAAGCAGCTTCAAAGATAAGCTTTTCACGTGAAACCGGTTCCACTGGGGGGGGGGGGGTGGCAATGATATAAATACACGAACGAAGATATTAAAGCTCTTTTTCTTTCCATTTAGATTTGAATACGGCTTTAGATCTACAAGATAATAGTAGTAAATGCTCTTACCGTTATCAATTATTGTGTGTTCAGTAAAGTTGCATTGAATATCCTGGTTAGAAATGATGATAGCTGTAGTAGCGTACCGCATGTTATAAAAGTGATATTGCAGGAGTTGGTGCTTGTTTAGATAAAAGGTGACGTTACTACAACAAAGTTATTAAACGAAGAGATGATATTTGAAGTAAGCAAAGCTGAAAACGTAATTTGTATGCATGAAATATTTGGTATGGAATGTTACTGTTGAGACGAAGCTAATATCTGGGGAGAAGAACAGTAGTGGTAGCGGAGATTTGGATGGTGGGGATCTGTGGATCCTGGCATCAGCGTAGTCGATGGACACAACGACGAGGATTTCTGGTAACCATCTTCAGCGGTGACGAGGAACGAAGGTGACTCCAGGTAAGGAACTTTAAATTTCTGCTTTTGTATAAACATTTGTGCTGATATTTTGGTGTTTGTGTGTTTGATTTATTGGTGGCGTATTTTGTACCATAAAACTTGTTTAAAAAAGGTACATGTGTAGGACAATTAATTTTGATTATTAGAAAAGAGTTTATTTATGATATAACGGTTTATTCATGCTATAAATTGTGGTTGTAAGGAGTAAACGGGTCTTTAAATTTTGTTTTCAATAAAATGCAAGGTTTAAAAAAGCATTTACAAAACTGGGTTATAATGAGCTCACAATAGGCCAGTATAAAGTCAAACTAGGGTTGCATGTGGGGCCCATCTGCTCATATCATGTAAATTTTGTTAAAATATATTAAAAACGAAAAACTTTACAGCACTTAATAATTGTAAATAAGTGTAAATATTTTATCTGTTAATATGTGTAAATAAAAGGTTGTATGGTTGTTGTATTAGTTTGGTAATTTCGTTTGACGGTGTGTGTGTGAGAGAGAGAGATATGTACTTAAAATGATAAGTATTCAAGAAGAAGCTGATTGCTGAGCTAGCCAGGGTGAGCAGAGAAATACGAAGGCGCCCAAAATAAAGGGTAAGAAATTTTAATTTTTTTTTGAAAATTTTAAGATGGTCCAGGAGTTGGCACGATATTTAAAAAAGTTCCACGGCAATTTTATGACAGTTCAAGACGGGGGCTCGATGTTAAACGAGTTTCCCAAAGTACCACGGCATTATATATATATATATATATATATATATATATATATATATATATTATAACATGCCTTTTTGCCTATATTTTAGCATGTTATATTGTGCTTGGCACTATTAGCATATAAATGCTTATATCTACATTTAAATATAAAATTACCCTCTTTATCATATAATATATTTTCTATAAGAATTTATCTCGCACAATTGTGGATTATTAGTTTTAATCCACAAGTTCCTAATTTGTTACATAGTACAAATAATTATATCTATATGAAATTTTCCTATTGGTTATTTCTGAAGTGTTCATTCCATAAGCACAACTGGTGTGGTTCTAATTCTGTATTATTGAGAACAATCGCTAGAGATCGTCCATTCCGAAGATGGCCGAAAATAATTTATTAGAAGTGTCAAATTTTCATTTCTCTTTTGATATCTGATTGCTTATCTGGCACTGTTGGCCATTTTTGATTTGAACTTCTACCTTGCCTTATGTGCTTACCTGGTATGTAAATTTTCTAATCATAAATCCTAAATTAACATTTAAATATAATTTTGGATGTTTAGTATAAAGGATAAAGAAGTTGTTTATTCGTTTAACCCATCAAATAATTATACAGATGATAAGTTATTAATGAATTAATTTTTCTTTGCACCTCGTGTTAAATATTCACTTTTATAACACAACTGAATTTTCTAGGGTGCTCCGGTTACCTATGCTCCGGTTACCTATGTTCCGATTACCTGTGTTTTGGTTACCGATGTCACGGCGACTTGTTCTCTCATTCAGATTTCCACATGGAGAAGTTGCTCGTGCATTCGCACAACCAGATGATGTAAAATAAATACTCTCATCACAAGAATTTTATATTTCGTTTCCTTCTACTTTACATATTGCCGCTCAGTTATTATCTTATTAAAAAATATCTACAAGTTTAATTTATGGAACAGAAGTCTGTTAAAGACAACATTTGAAGTCGACCACATGCTGTTTTGTACCTACACTAGGAGATACACCAATGCAGGATGTCTCAGTTTCCTGGATATGATGGATTCCTATAAAATTAAGTAACTATTAGTGTTAGTTCAGTTACTGATACTACAGGTATGAGATTAAAACTTTTACCTTATCGTTTTTCTGTTAAAAAAAAGAGGCCTTTCCTCTATTTAAATTTGTTTTTGTCACTACAAATATTTTGTTTTGATTATTAATTACATTTTACTTATCTTAAATGATTTGAAATATAGTTCTCTAATTCATAACCTAAAAATATGTAAACATTTGGAACTTCATGAAGCTTTTTATGGTAAAAAGGTTTATTACTTGAACTTTCATTTTATGTGCATTTGTTACATGACATTATTACAATTATGATCCTTTTTGATTTACTCGTGCATTAAGTTAAATTTTGAGTTTTAAACAGAGATTATTTATTTTGATTTTCTATAGAAATTTTCTCGTGTACATTTATTAAATATATGAATTATATCATGTTAAAATATATAGCGTTGTCTACAATGTTAATGACACAAGCGTATATCTTATACATGCCTTTGGAATTGGAAATGCCTTAAAGGTCGATGCAAGCTGTGTCGAAGTATTTCTTATACTTCGTCGTGCAATTACTCTTTTTATAACATCGAGAAAAAGTAAGGAGCAATATATGCTGTGTTTCTTCTCGAACCCCACGCTTGGGCTCCATAATTTATGCAGTGCTTCTTCAGTATCTGCGCGAGTTATAGGATCCCCCATTTGTTATACATATGAAACTAATAAAAATATTAGGAAATATTAGGAAATATTAGGAAAGTGCAACAATGTCATAAAAGACAAATTGCAACAATTTATTACATTTTAATTCAGTTATTTCAGTTCCCACGAGTGGAAACGCTACAAAGTAGCACAAGGATAAGTGACACTGCAGATGTCAGGTCACAGACGGTCGTAGGAAGTCACGTACCGAGATTACGCAGAATAAGCCTGCAACATTGTAATTATGAATAGCTTTTAAGATAGCAACTAAGTATTATGAATAGAGTCAAGGGTAAGTGGGTATAGGTCCGCAGGTTCCCACAGAAGTGTAAAGAGGTAGGGAGATTATAAAAAGGCCGGGAGCTCCACTCCCAGGCAGTTCATCAAACGTTCAGCTTTTGCATTGCAGTTCGTAGATAACTCACTGTACAATTAAGTATTAACTATTCGACTTAAAATAAATTAATTCAAGATTGTAATTGTTCAAATCTGTATAAACAAATAAATGTGTTAAGGACCAAAGAAGTCTTTTTAAAAAGAACCGCTCGAAGCCATAAATCTTAACTGGCGCAGCCGTACGGATGTCAAAAGGGCACTAGCGAATCCAACTTCGAGGAACTGGTGGTCCGGGAATTTCAATTCCGATTTTGGCAGAACAAAAACAAAAGTTGGAGGAGAAACACGCATCGTTCAAGTCCAGCAGTTGAAGGAGAAACAAGCATAGTTCGTATTCAACAAAAAGAAAAATTGGAGGCGATACAAGCATAGATCAAATCCAAGAAGCCAAAAGAAAAACAGAAACAAAGAAAACAAATCAATGAAAGCAACCAAGCAACTAGTGTAAGTTCATTTTCGTAAACCAATTGAAATTTATTTTATTATTAACAAAGACATTTGATATTGCTAGTTTTATGATCTATCTATATATATATTGACTATTGTTACAGATATTTTATGCCATTTTTTGAAAATAATCGACTTAGCAATTGCTAGAGATTATCTTCAAGTCTTTATTGAAATTTTATTATTATTTTACTTGTATATATGAGAAATTTACAAAAACTTGAGACAACAAAAAATTCTGAGATAAAGAACTGAGAAAAACTATTCTGAAACAAAAACTAGAGACAATTATTAAAAAGTCGCAGAGCGCACAAGAGACTAGATCACGTTTTAACTAACGTAAGAAAAATTTTTAGAAACAAAACCAAACCTCTTAAGATTGCGGAATTAAATCTTAACCGGCGCGAAAACAAATTTTTAAAAAATCTCTAATTCAACAACCTTAACTGGCACAAAAATTTTTAGAATTTTTGAATTAAATCTTAACTTAACTAACGCAAGCAATTTTTAGAATTCTAATTCTACAATCTCAACTAACACAAGAAATAAATTTCTAATCCCACAATAAAAGAATTAACTGACGTATAAAAATAATTTAAATACACCAAGAATAAAAACGCGAAAGCAAAACCACGAGCAATTAAAACCGAAATTCAACTCAAATACCATCCATAAATAGACAACTTGCATTCTATTATTAATACAAGAAATAACTAAGCGCGATTTCAAATTGAACGTAAAATCTCATCCTAAAGAAAGTAAATGAAACTGACCTTGAATAAATACGCATAAATCTAATAATAAATCACAGTACAAAAGATATTTAAATACATCGCAAAACCTTTCAGAATTCAAGCATTATAAACAGCATAAAATTACGATTGAAAACTTTATTAAAGTATCAACTAAAACTACTCAGGAAGGATAAATAATTACGGTACTTAAACGCAAATTACAACCTTATTCAAACGTGAAAATATTTCAGTAAATTAAAGACGAACAAATTTCAGTGTATAAAATCACTGCGAGTACTAAATAACACTCACAGTATATTTAAAAATAACCTATAATAAAGACGCTAAACGCAACTAAATAAATAACAACATCCTGTAGCAGATAACAACATTGTAAGCATTGCAGACACCTTACAATCGCCTAAACCAACGAGATAATTATTACGCACCTAAATAAAATCGACATAATTAAAAATTAGAAAAGTAATAACTGACGCAAATAACGCAAAACATTCACACCCGATAAATTACCACAAAAAATAACTCAACCTATTGAAACTTCGGAAATTAAAATTAAAAATCGGCAAATTAAAAGTAAACTCAACCAAACTAATGCCAAGTGTAAAACTCATTAAATAACACCAAAAACTACAAAAAAAATCCAAATTTTTTCAAAAAAAAAAATAATTTTTTTTACTTTTTTAAAATTAGCCAAATATTACCACAGCCAAGATGACTAATGAAATGAAGCTGTACCTTGAAATGATCCCCAGCTTTAACGGGAATGACCAATGTTTACTCATCAATTACATTTCGGCTTCCGAAATATTCTTACAAACCGGGAGATAACGACAGAAACACTTTGCTTATCCGTCTTATTACCAGTAAACTAACCGGAAGGGCACTAACGTTAATAGCCAGCCGCGAGGACGTGGACCAATGGGACGAATATAAACAAATATTAATTGCATATTTCGGCGACCAACGTAACCTAAAATGTTTAGTAAGGGATTTAACCAGCCTAAGAATGGAACACAACCAGTCACCCTATCAATTTGGAATGAGATGCCAAGATGTAAGAAGCTTAACCTTGACAAAACTCAAAATCGAAGAAACTGACCCAAACGTAAGACTTTTAAAAACGAAAATGTATGACGAGATGGCATTAGATACCTATCTAAATGCACTACCCGAACGACTTTTAGATAAAATTACATTTCAACATCCCCAAAACTTAGAAGAAGCAATGAATATGATAATCGAAGAAGAGAATGTAATGTACTATAGAAACCGACTATATAACCCCAAAGCGAATAAAAGCTACACGCCAATGAAAACTATACAACCCGCAAGACAAATAAATCCACAACAAAAATTTAACTCATTCAATGCACAAACCAACCAAAGGCGAACAAATAATCCACATTTTAATAACTTTAACAACCAATACAAACAATTCTCAAAACCAACGTTTTACCCGAACTTTTCAAAACCCGCATATCAACCAACGTTTGACTCGAACTTTTCAAAACCCGCATTTCAACCGAGATTTAACCAAAATATAAATCAACAAAGACCAGCATTCAACGCAAATCCTAATAGAAACTCACCGATGATAAACAATAATAATCCCAATAACTATTACAAACCTACACCAATGGATACCTCATCTGGTAACACCAGACCCAACACAAAAATAACGCACATAAGACCAAATCCCAATCAAAAACGCACTTTCACTTCAGAAGAGCTATTTCATCAAGAAGTAGAAGAGTATGAAGATGACCAGAATAATACCCAAATCAACGAAAAATATACATTAGAACCCCGAACAGAAGAAAAAAAGAATCCCCGTAAATTCAAATAATAACTTAGGAATAATAAACCACATAACCTTTCAACAAGGAGTAGAAACTCCAACCGCATTAGTAAAAATCAAAGATAATTACGCCACAACAACAATATTAAACTCAAATTATTACCCCGTAGAACTATCTTTAACAAATCCGATAAACGTAGAAGAATTAAACTTTAACGAAATGGAAATAGATGAATCCCCAAACGAAAATTACAACCCCGCAGAAAATGACGAAATGTTAAAACAAAATTTAAATAATATCCGATTTAACCGCGACATAAATCACGAAGAACAAAAAGCAATACAAAAATTATGTTACGAGTACCGCGACATATTCCATTGCGAAGGAATACCCCTAACGTTTACAAATACAGTTAAACACAACATTGAGCTAACGGATAACAAACCCATATTCACCAAAGCATACAGATTACCCCAGGCAAGTCAGGAAGAAGCTGACAGACAAGTAGCCGATCTATTAGATCAAGATATAATACAACACTCCAATTCACCATGGAGCAGCCCCGTACTAATAGTACCGAAGAAACTAGACGCATCAGGAAAACGGAAATACCGAATGGTAATAGATTACCGCAAACTAAATGAAAAAACGGTAGACGACAAATACCCGTTACCGAATATAACAGAAATATTAGACAAATTAGGCAAGTGCCAATATTTTTCGACGCTAGACTTAGCATCAGGATACCATCAAGTAGAAATGGAAGAAGGAGATACACAGAAAACAGCCTTTAGCACACCTAGAGGACACTACGAGTATAAACGGATGCCATTTGGACTGAAGAACGCACCCGCAACTTTTCAACGAGTAATGGATAACATACTACGAGGGATACACAACGAAAAATGCCTTGTGTACCTAGATGATATAATAGTGTATTCAACATCATTAGTGGAGCATATTGAAAGATTACGAGAAGTGTTCGAAAGATTAAGAATCGCACAATTTAAAGTACAACTAGATAAGAGCGAATTTCTACAGAAAGAAGTAGCCTTTTTAGGACACATAATAACACCCCAAGGAGTGATGCCGAACCCCGACAAAACAAACGCTGTATTAAATTACCCTATACCCAAAACGAATAAAGAGATCAAAGGATTTTTAGGCCTTAGCGGATGTTACCGAAAATTCATAAAAGGTTATGCTCAAATAACAAAACCCCTAACCAATTGTTTAAAAAAGGGAAACAAAATTGTACATACCCCAGAATTCATAAAAGCAGTAGACAAAATCAAAAGCATTTTAACAAATCACCCCGTATTAGAATACCCAGACTTTTCGAAACCATTCATATTAACAACGGACGCATCAAATGTAGCCTTAGGCGCAGTATTAAGCCAAGGAACAGTAGGTAACGATAAACCCATCAGTTACGCATCAAGAACCCTCAACGAAACAGAGCAACGATACAGTACGATAGAGAAAGAATTGTTAGTCATAATCTGGGTAACAAAGTATTTTAGACCGTACCTATACGGACGGAAATTCTATATATATATACCGATCATAGACCATTAGTATGGCTATGAAAACTCAAAGAACCTAACAAAGATGGAGAATTAGACTAGAAGAATATGACTATGAGATCATATACAAATAGGGAATTTACAACAATAATGCAGACGCTTTAAGTAGAATCCAACTTAACGCACTTGAGACAGAATCATTAGTAGGAAACGTAAACGAAACCGAAATCAGAGAAGACCCAGAAGAAATGGAAACCATACATTCGACACAAAATGACGAACCGGAAACCGCAATAAAAATTTTAAAGGAAGCTATAGACATGAAGCCCAATCAATTTATAATCACGGAAGTTTTAAACAACCCCAACCCTGTAAAATACACGAAAGTGGATAATAAGAAAATTTACAAAGTTCAAATAACTAAAGACGAGAACGAGTCACAAATAATTAAAATTCTAAAGGAATACACCCCCGAGAAAAAACGATTTTACTTTTATTTTAACACGGAAAACTTATACAAACGATTTTCAGAAATATATGTAAAACTATTTAACAATTCTGGCCCCGAACTTATAAGATGCACAAGAAAATTAATAACATTAGACGACCCTGACGAAATAAATGACGTGATAAGAAACCAACACGAAGGAAAGACCAACCATCGAGGAATAAACGAGACCATAAAACAAATTATGAGAAGCTACTATTTCAAGGACATGAAAGAATTAACTACATACTTTATCAATCAGTGCGAGTTATGTGATAAAGCCAAATATGACAGAAAACCCCCAAGATACCCTTAATGTTAACTTAAACACCAGACAAACCTTTTCAAAAACTACATGCAGATACTCTAGTAGTAGAAGCACAAAGTTACCTAACAATCGTGGACGCATTTACGAAAATAGGACAAGCAATACCAATCACTTCTAAAAATAGTATAGACGTAACTCAAGGATTTCTACGCTATTTTACATTTTACGGAACACCCGAAACAATAACATTAGATAACGGAAGCGAATTTAAAAACGAAACAATTCAAAACACTTTGGAATTACACAAAATAAAAATTCACTTTATAACGGAAAACCACCCTGAATCCAATGGACTAATCGAAAGACTACATTCAACCCTATTAGAACAGATCAAATTATTAAGAATAAATTACAAGAAAGAACACATAACTAACTTAATGTCATACGCATTAATCGCGTATAATAACACCATTCATTCAACTACAAATTTTACACCCTTAGAACTAACTTTAGGACACTCAGATTCACGCAACCCCTACGATATACATTATAACAAAGAAATCTACCAGCAATACGCTAAAGACCACAAGGAGAAACTAAAAATAACCTATGACAAAGTAAAGGACAAATTAGATAACGATAAAGAACGCATTAACGCGACCCGTAATAAAAACTCAGACATAAACAAATTTTCCATAGGACAAACCGTATTTGAGAAAAATTACCAAAGTAAAAGACACAAAACGGCACCGAGAAATTTAGGACCCTTTAAAATCAAACGAATATCCGACAAAAACGTAGCCGCGATAGACGACGGCAAGATAACAAACTATGTTCACCTCAAAAATTTAAGACACCCTGTACTTTCAGATGGACAATCGTCACCCTTACCGTCAACCTCCACCCAGGTAGAACGGACACAGATATTATAATTGAAGACATAAAGAATAACCCCGGTATACTACCAATAAAATTAGGCAGTATGCAAAACACTATAGATTATTGGACCTTTGCACAAAAATTCGATTTAACCGAGCTAAAACAGGAATTTCAAATAATAAAAAATAATTATTTTCGACTAAAACAGTCAATGGACACAACAATTGATAGAAAATCAAAACGACATTAAAACTATAATTAGTAATCAAATATCGTTAACACAATCAACGATCATCAAATTCAATGAAACCCTAAGAAAATTAGTTAGAAACCAAGATTAGTATAGCCAATCGAATAGATACCTTAGAAAATAACATGCGAACTACCATGTTAGGAATACTCCCTGTATGTTTGTTGTGGTTTGTTTAGATTTTCTTCTTTTTGAATGAACCACTCATAGTTTTAAAATCTATTTTATTTACGTTTCGATCCATGACCTAGATCGTTGTCAAAATAATAAAAACTTCAAGTTTGACGTTTATGACATAGTGTACTCAAACCAAATATTTCAAACATCAATAAATCAAAGTAACCTTCAATTTATGTCATAAACGTCAAACTTGAAGTTTTTATTATTTTGACAACGATCCTAGGTCATGGATCGAAACGTAAATAAAATAGATTTTAAAAACTATGAGTGGTTTCATTCCCAAAGAAGATTAAGAAGAATACCATGTTAGGCATGCGAGATTTAATCAGATTCAATACGATATACAACCAAATAATATCAACCCTAACTTTAATTCAACAAATCCTAGCAACATTAGAAAACGCAGTAACCTTTGCAAAATTAAATACCCTACATTCAAGTATCATAGAACCAATAGATTTATTAAAAGAATTATTGAGAATAAAATCTTTTATAACTAATAGTAAATTACCTTTGGAATGTATTAGAATCAAACATTTTAATATTTGAAAAAATAGCTATAGTTAAAGGCTATGTAAAAAATAACGATATAACATTTTTAATAGAGATACCAATAGTAGAGATTAACAGTTACAATTATTATCACTTATTTGCTTTTCCAATGAAAATGACTAGCACATACCAAGTTATTATTCCAAAAACAAAATTCCTATCCTTAAATGAACAAAGATATGGTTATACGAACGAAAAATGTAATGAAGTCACACCCAATCAATACTTATGCCAATCATTGACAACAACAACAATTCAAGAAGACAGCCCTTGCAAAGTACAACTACTGAAATTTACCAATCATTATGAAAATTGTGAAGCCAAACCTGTACAAATCACGAACATGAAAATTCAGAAAGTAACGGAAAATAAATGGATAGCCATTTTTCCCACCGAAGTAATCGCAACAATGTATTGCAACCAAGATGAAAGTAATTTAGCATTAACCGGAAGTAAATTAATCACCCTTAAGGAAAATTGCTATTTAAAATTAAAAAACGAAATAATTAGAGTTTACCAAGATCCCGTACAAAGCAAGAAATTAGCAAATCTACCCGATCTGCAAATCAAGATTACCCAAGAAGAAGATGAAGAAACACTTCAAAAACCAATGCAATTGGATCACCTGGAATTAGACAACCTAAACCACGCCATGAAACTCATGGAAGATTATAAAGAACAACTGAACGAGATCAAGACGCCCAAAGTGCACTACGATAATATTATGGTATGGACAATTATATTGATTTTATTGACTATTTTATTGATCATTTATGTAACGTACAAAATATGTATTAGATATAAGAATAATAAAGAAAACAGTTTTAGATTTAAGAAACCCAAACAAACAAATGTACCCCTAGAAAATATGAATTTTAAATGAGATTAAACGAAAACGAATTTAATTAAAATTCAAGACAAGGTAAAAACCCTTAATTTTTAATGTACGTTGGGAGGAGTTATAGGATCCCCCATTTGTTATACATATGAAACTAATAAAATATTAGGAAATATTAGGAAATATTAGGAAAGTGCAACAATGTCATAAAAGACAAATTGCAACAATTTATTACATTTTAATTCAGTTATTTCAGTTCCCACGAGTGGAAACGCTACAAAGTAGCACAAGGATAAGTGACACTGCCGATGTCAGGTCACAGACGGTCGTAGGAAGTCACGTACCGAGATTACGCAGAATAAGCCTGCAACATTGTAATTATGAATAGCTTTTAAGATAGCAACTAAGTATTATGAATAGAGTCAAGGGTAAGCGGACATAGGTCCGCAGGTTCCCACAGAATTGTAAAGAGGTAGAGAGATTATAAAAAAGCCGGGAGCTCCACTCCCAGGCAGTTCATCAAACGTTCAGCTTTTGCATTGCAGTTCGTAGATAACTCACTGTACAATTAAGTATTAACTCTTCGACTTAGAATAAATTAATTCAAGATTGTAATTGTTCAAATCTGTATAAACAAATAAATGTGTTAAGGACCAAAGAAGTCTTTTTAAAAAGGACCGCTCGAAGCCACGAACCTTAACTCGCGTTGTAACGCCTCTAACACATGCCCCACAAATTGGGTGCCATAAAATGCTGTGTTCGCCTTATTTAAAGCCCCACGAAACGGGCTGTCATAAAAAATTTTTATGATGCTTACCTTCGGAAACTCCCCAAAAATTTTTAAATGTAATTACAAAATTTTCTATCTACCTAAAATTAAAGCCCTACCATCTAGACTTACAATTTATACCAATTAACACCAAAATCCTCTGAGGATGCTTTTCACTCGGACGCCAAAATCTCCAGCTTCCTCAGAAATATCCGCCACGGCTGCTCACTCGTTCCCTGAAAATCCTAACCTACTAAAAATAACACTGACTGCCAAAGGTACATAAATATTTATTAACATATCCAATCCGTTGCATTCAATTCAATTATCATGCCTCATGTATTTCAAGCTCAAAAACATCTTATTACTTGTGGTAAATAATAGCTCAGTTTAAAGAAAATAAATTCAAAATCATCCTACATCAATCCTGAAACAAAGTAACTGGGCTTATTTACAACCTTTACTTTATACCCTAATCAAATACGAGCTCATAGTAAACCTTTTTTTATCTACGTGCTAACAACGGCACTGCAATTTCTTAAAACCCTTTTACCTTTTACAAAAATTATAGTTTTCACCTTCAAGTGATATCATCAAATTATTATATAAAAGTCCTTTTTAAATTGACTCATCAATTAAAATGTTTTTATAACCTAATAAATACATAAAATCACAAAATTGTCACCCAGAAAATCACCAACGAAAACAAACAAAAGTGTTATAAGTAGAGTTACCTAGATTTTGTCCCAAGTGCTCTCTACATGGACACCATCTCCAACCTGATCCTCCTTCTCGACTGCACGTTCAAATACTGTCTCCAAGGTCTTTACATGGATACCATCTCTAACGTGATCCTCCTTCTCGACTGCACGTTCAAATACTGTCTCCAGGTGGCCTCTCACCATCAGGGACACACCGTTTCTAATTAAATTCTTTCACACAAATGCACGGTATTACCATGCTCTCGTTCACTTGCTGGTCCATTCATATATTTACTCTGTGATCAGAGTACATACGCCGCTTTCACACACCCAGTACGAAAATTGTACTTACTTGCGTTATAATTTTGATTATTTATAGTGAAAGATACAAAAAGCATCCACTTGTGCTAACTTAACCGTAATTTTACTCAATCACTTTGCTATGTAGTTAGGTAGGCGATCCTAGGTAAAGACAAAAGAGAAGAGAGCTATTTACCACCCCCAACGAGTTTATATCAGCTTCAAAAGCCACCCCCTTTACATCAATTTCCAACACCCATATCGCACTTTTCTTAGTATCACTGCAAACACGCCAACGGTTGAACACTTCCACAAACTATCCAATTATCCTTAAAAAATTCTACGTATTTTTAGCCATTCGTGCTCAACCGTCTTTCAAATCTAGGAAATTCTCGCTCCAAACAAGCTCGATACCCCAAAATCTTGGCAACTTTCATTTTAAGTTTTAGTCTCTAGAATACGCCCACTGTAGACGCGTATATCTCTCGTTTCATTCCCACTCATAAACAAAATCTTTCGTCTTATTTTATCCTTAAACAAACGGGAGAAGTTTGTTCACAAGCGCTGTTTTACCTAACCCCCGCTATCGTCATCTATGCTACTCTTGTTTATTTAGTGTAACCGTCGTGCTGTTAGTAACTTATCCCCAAATTTATTCCGAAAACATAGCGTGTCTTTGTCCCGCTCCAATATCAAGCCGCTCAAAGTCACACGTTTCATTAAACATCTGTTATGCTCCCTTCTTTACTAAAGCATGCAACTATAGTCTTTTCTCTTTATAAATCGATATTGTTTTCGTACGTGCTGTCTGCACCTGTGTTTTGTCCTCATTGTATACTTCCAGCTATTATTTGTTGACGAGATTTTATGTTCGTTATCTGTTTACAACTATAAAGTTCTTAGAATTTATAACACGTGCAACTTGAATAACGATAGCCGCTTTACATATGCTGTCGACCTGAAAGCTTTTATTTTTTAGAATATTAAAACAAATCTTACTTATGCTTGCCGTAGTTTACGTTTTATATGCATTTACGCACTTATGCCCCTCAAATTATGTTTCCTAACTTATTAATAATTAATATTTATAATAAAATTTTATGCTATATTCAACTAACCCTAATATCTACTGGTAATTTGTCAAATACGAACCGATTTTGTTCAAACATGACTCAAACTTCGCGTGACAAATTTATTCACTTTCTAATTTGACATAAATACAAATTGGAGCTTGTTAATACCCTTTGATGACCTTAGTATTTTATATGCTATGATAATAGGGTTATTTAGGTGTATATAAGGTCACAGGTGAGGTATGCTTCATGTGAACATCATAAAAATAAAGAAAACCAAAAGTTTAAATCATAGAAAGTACATAATTCGGTCATTATGCAAAAAGTAAATTACAATCACCTTGTATAAAAGCAACAACCAGCCACAATCAATAAAAGGAAGTTTATTCTACAATAACTTAAATAACATAAATCAAAATAAATAACTTTGGAAGTTATTCAATACATTTCTAAACATTTAAAAACGTACTCAAGCGCCAAAGCAAATACAAATCACCGTGTATAATATAAAAGGAAGCTCATTGTAATAGCTGAACCACATTTAGTAGAATAAATAATTCTGGGTGCAATCCAATTCATATTAGAAACATTTAAAGCATTCGTAAACTCCTAATCTTATACAAATCAAGCATATTTAAAAGTGAAACAAATTTCTTTAAAACTCGACGCATTGCGTAAGGAATATAAGGCAATAAAACGCATACAACCGACTTTTGAAAAACAAGCTGATTTCATAACGCAATAATGTATAAATATTAAGGCGAAAGCCTACGTGATGTTTGATATGTAAAACGCTACATTTAAAGGACACCCAATATAGGTAAACAGGGTATGGAAATTACAATTTTGGATATACGTACAGAATTAAAGGTTAATATTTAAAAGTGCCTGTACAAAGCTACAACTATGCGATGTTAAAGTGTACAAAGTACCTTTGGAGTAGAAAATTTAGTGACGTTCTGGCGCCTCATTTGCTCCCGAATCCTTCATTTACATGTAAATTCCCATAAGGAGCAAATGAGGAGGAGTGACTCCCTCCTTCTTTATTTGCTTCCGAATCCCTCATTTGCTCCCTCATTTGCTCCCTCATTTGCTCCCTTATTTGCCACCTCATTTGCTCCAGCATCCTCATTTACTCCCTCATCTGAACCAAATAGTTTTTCATCTTTCAAGATAAACCTATCTTGTTTGGTATCAATTAATGCGACTGCTCCCTCATTTCCACCAAAATCCCTCATTTTCACACTCATCTGGACCAAATAGTTTTCTTCGACTAACCATTTTTCATCTTTTGAGATAAACGTATCTTGTTTGGTATCAATTAATATTAAAATTTTCTCAGCTACCCGAATTTCTACAAATTTTTTTGATTGCACCATCCCCCAGGGAGCTACCCCAATTTTACGATTTTTTTATCGCCACCATTCTGAATCAAATAGCTTTCTTCGACTAGCCATTTTGACCCACGATATAAACCTATCTTGTTTGGTATCAATTAATATTAGATTTTTCTCAGCTACCCGAATTTTTAGAAATTTTTTAGATTGCATCATCCCCTAGGGAGCTACCCTCATTGTAAGATTTTTTGCTGGTAGCGATTTCTGACCGTCCTTACAAATTTTTTAGTCATGCAATACATCAAACTAGCCTAGAATTTTACGCTGAATTTGAATCTGTAAACAGATTTAAAATCCGACCACTCCTTTGCAAAGTTATACCCCTTTAAAGTCATGAACCTCTAAATTTTGCTCTTTGCTCTATAAGCTAACCTAACAAATAGTTTTCTTCGACTAGCCATTGCATCTTTCGAGATAAACCTATCTTGCTTGGTATCAATTATTATTAGAATTTTCTCAGCTAGCCGAATCTCTAGGAATTTTTTAGATTGCATCATCCCCCCAGAGAGCTACACCATTTTTAAGATTTTTTGCTGGTAGCGATTTTTAACCGTTTTTATAAATTTTTTTAGCCATGCGATACATCAAACTAATCTAGAATTTTACGCCCAATCCAAATATGCAAACAGATTTAAAATAGGACCACCCCTTACAAAGTTACACATATACCCTCTGCGAGATAAATCTTTCTCCACATTTCCACCTACGAGATAAATCTATATTGTTTGGTATCAATTAATATTAAATTTTTCTCTGCTACCCGAATCTCTAGAAATGTTTTAGATAGCATCATCCCCCAAGGAACTACCCCAATTTTAAGTTTATTTTATCTATGTCGATTTCTAATCATCCATCCTTTTTAATATCTAGAATCCTATTAACACAAAGAAATTAAGCACGCAAAAATTTAATAATTTATTTTATCCGATTTACAGTTTAACAAACTAATTGAATACAATATTTACAAAGTATAACATTATCTTCTTAGTGTAGCCGAATCCAAGCAGGTTAAAGTAACCTGTAACAAAAAAGACATTAATGTGTTTAAAAATACCTATAACAAAAAAGAGATTAATGTGCTGTTTAGAAAGAGAGGAAACGTGTTTCGGTCAATAAGACATATCGTCGTTAATTTAACAATATGAGAATAATGTAAAACATTCCTAATGTAATGTGTTTTTAATACGTAAATGGGAAAGTCGACTTTAACGTCATCATCGCCCCGAATTACATGTGAAAGCGGTGTATAATAATTTTTACTAATACAGTTTTAATTTTGCAAACCACATTTCTAAATACATATTCACAATTTTTTATTCTTAACCTAGAACCCCTCAAATCGATTCGGACACTCCATCGCCGACACTAGCGTTCTTTATGCGATAGCTAGCCATACGGTTGTTAAACACTGTGCTAACCATTTCTACGCCATCTTTGCCAGTAGCGGTAACTGTGTATAATTTTTTATTAAAATTAAGTTTAAATGACTCCATGCTTGGTATTAAATATTTTTAAATTTTGTTATGTATGTCAGAATAAACATCTTAGAATAGTATAACATTGCTATTTATTTACAAAAGACTGTGACGTTACCACGAAATAGCAGTCGCACAGAGAGGGATGCGCATGGGTAGGGGTGCGCACGCGTAGGGTGCACATAGGCAGGGGTGTGCACGCGCAGGGCTGGGATGTGCCTGGGTGTACACCGGGGAAGCGGATGTTAACAGTCACCAAGCATCTAATTCTTTATTTGGTATGGAGTATTTGCTGGGGTATGTATCCGGAGTAAAAAAACACGATTTGTTCACGCAGAGAATTAATAAAATTAGTTTATCGAGCGAAGATGACAAGCGTAACGTCGTCCTGGAAGCATATCAATCTACGCATGGGGGGCATAAAAATATAAATCTAAAATAGTTGTTTATATTTGTATAGATTTTCTAAATCTATTGTATATATTAATTTTAAGATTCCATAATTTTTATGTTCTTCTCCCACCTTCAAAATCCTTCCTGCTTCTATCCTGGTTGACAGAGTATACGTGTTATCTCCACTTGATGTTCGCGAGACACATTGGTTTTAGATTTCCCGGGAAATGGATGGTTAAAGCATATATCTTGGGTAGCGAAAAAAGGTTCTAAGGATGTAGTTAAATAAAGATAGGCAAAAATTAGAGGTTTGGGTTTTTAAAAGGCATAACGTTGTATGGGGATGGTCCTATTTAAAATCTATTTACAGGTTTGGGCTCCCTAGAAAAACCTAATATTAGTTGATACCAAACAAAATATAGCTATTCGTGAAAGAGTGACTACCCCAAGAATAATAAATACAATATACATTGAAAAAAATTTTGTGGCGATCAGACTCCACACACGAAATTGGGGAATTCATGCTTAATATAGTAACATACGGGACAAAATCTGCTTCGTATTTAGCAATACGATTTTTGAAACAGCTTGGGTTAGAGAGCATGGAATCATTTCCGACGACGTCTTGAACTATCATAAAGGATTTTTATTTGGAGGATTTGTTGTCCGAGGCTGATACCACAATGATGCAATTAACTTATGTGTTGAAGTTGATACTATTTTAAAAACTGGTTGTATTGAATTGGGAAAGTGGGCGTCAAATGATCCGATGGTTATTAAAGGACTTGAAGAGATCGATTCAACTTCGAATGATGTTCACTTTGGTGAAAAAGATCAGCACAAAACTTTAGGCCTGTATTGGAAATTTAAATTAGATAAACTAATGTTTAGCATTGATTGCAAGGTTGTATTGAGAAATACAAAAAGGTCAATTTTAACAGATAGTTCTCGAATATTTGATCTGCTCGGTTTGTTGGGACCTTGTATAATTTTAGCAAAAATGCTATTGCAAAAATTATGGTGCGAGAATTTAGCTTGGGATGAAACGTTATCTATGCAAATTTATTCAAGGTGGAGAGCATTAAAAGATGAAGTTTGAATCTAAATAAGTTAAGGGTTGATCGTCAGGTAATCGAAATCGATCGGTATCAATTGAAATGCATGGATTTTCAGACGCTTCCGCGGAAGCGTATGGGGCATGTATGTATGTAAAAAGCATTTCACTTGATGATGAGGTAAAAGTTTCGTTGCTGTGTTCAAAGATGAGGGTAGCTCCACTTGAATCTCTAACTATTCGTCGATTAGAGTTATGCGGTGCATTATTGTTGGCTAAAAATTGGTAAGTAAAAGAGTGCATGGAATTGAAATTTTCAAATACAATCTTATGGTCGGATTCGAAGGTAGTTTTAAGTTGGATTCGAATGTCCCCTCATTTATTGCATACTTTTGTTGGAAACGAAGTCAATCAAATTCAAGAGCTAACTGAGATCAGTTGTTGGAACTACGCTAAATCTGGAGATAATCCTGCAGACTTGCTGTCACGCGGGGTGTACCCTACTAAAATATTAAGCAGCACAAAATGGTGGTCTGGTCTTGAATTTCTATTGTCCAAAGATTATTTAACAGGTGTAACAAAAATTGTAGATATTCCTAATGTCCTAGAAATAAAAACCCAAAGAAAAGTGTTTAACGCGATAGTGCAAGCAGTTGGATTTAATTTTCAAAATTTCAGTACTCTACATAGGCTTAAACGGATAGTTACTTATTGCATGCGATTTGGCAATCTCTTAAAATTGGGAAAGGACAGAATGAAAAAATCATTAACATATGGTAAACTTGAATGTGCCTTTATGACTTTGATAAAAATTGCACAAAGAAAATTTTTTGCTAAAGATATTAATATTCTTCAACGAAACCTGCAAGTCAGTACTAAAGGTATTTGTAATTTTTGTCCTTTGCTTGATGATAAAGGTATACTTAGGGTGGGGAGAAGAATGCAGTTATCACAATTAAAATACAATCGTAGGCATCCTATACTACTTACTTCTGTCAAAACATAAGCTTACTCTTCTGATATTTGAAGCCGAGCATAAGAAGTTGTTGCACTGTGGGCCACAAATGCTGTTAGTTCAATTCGAGACAAATATTGGGTTCCTGGTGGTAGAAATCTAGCCAGGAAAGTTTCATTTAATTGTATTCGGTGTTTTAAATCAGACCCGAAGCCGGTAAACCAAATTATGGGAATTTTTCCAGCAGAACGAGTTCAAGTATTCCCCCCTTTCTTTAATTTAGGCGGTGATTACGCAGGGCCTGTTTATATAAAAAATAAATATGGCAGAGGAACCCAATCGTCAAAATGTTATATTTGTCTTTTCGTATGCTTTTCAACAAAGGCTATACATATTGAATTGGTTACGGACTTGACGTCCGAGGCATTTTTGGCTACGTTTCGAAAATATGTTGCTAGAAGAGGTAAACCTAATGGTGTTTTTTCCGATAATGGTTCTACCTTTGTGGGGGCTAACACTGAATTAAAGCAGTTAGTAAAATATATACAAGAAAATTCGACCGAATTATCGAATTTGTTACAAAATGCAGGAGTTTCATGGAAATTTATATCAAGAATTCTGCGAATTTTGGGAGGATTCGGGAGGCTAGAATAAAGTCATGTAAGCTACACTTAAAAAGGGTAATTGGTAATTCCTCTCCTACATATAAGGGTCTTTACACGCTACTCACACAAATTAAAGCCGTTCTTAATTCTAGACCGTTGACTCCACTTTCCTCGATGATTTTGATGTCCTAACTCCTTCCCATTTTTTTATTGGCCGCCGCTTACGTCACTGCCCGACTCTGATGTCAGGGACATACCAGAAAACCGCCTTTCAAGAAACTAGCATCTCCAAATGCTGTATCAGCACCTTTGGAGTAGATGGTATAAGGACTACATTACAGAACTATAAAATCGAACCGAATGGTGGAAAACAAAGGACAATGTAAAGGTTGGACAAATGGTGTTAATCAAGGAAAATAATTTACCTCTTCGCAAGTGGAAGTTAGGACGCATAAGTGAAGTGGTTTGTGGTCCAGATGGCAAGGTGCGTGTTACAAAAATTAAAACTCAAAATGGTGAGGTGCAAGGTGCCGTGTCTAGGTTCTGTTTACTCCCATTTGAAAAATAACGAACATGACTGGACTGTGTACACCTTTGTAATCTTTGTCTTATTGAAAGAGACCCTTTCAAGGTGTTGAATATGTTTAGCTTTCTGTTAGTATTCATTCTATATTTAGACGTATTACACATCGTTCTTAAGAATGCGCAGGGTGCAAGAAACACCGTTTTCGGGGCAGGTAAAGTGGTTGTTGATGGATTATAAGTCAGTTTGAAAGGGTACGTGAAGTAGACTCGTTGGGTCATAAAAATGTGAAAGTTAGTTGCCTTAAATAAGCTCTGCTATGTAAATATGTTTCTCGGTTTAATAAATTAATAATTAATGGAAAGTATTGAGCTTTCATTTAAGAAAAATTATGTGAACCAACAAAGCTAGAGTATTGGACTCTACAAAACCTTCAGAGGTTTACCTAAATATTATCATCTAGTTTGTTATTATTTTGAGACGCAAGCTGTTGTCTCCCTTGTATTAAAGTTTGTTTCTAGTTCAGACATGCCCTGTTCATATAGTCAATCTTTAGTTATTTAAGATATTTACCTTAGGGTTCCTACACCATACCTAGGGTCATAACAACTAGTTTTAAACGGGTGCAGTTACGTCTAACTTTAATTCATTTACATCTTAGCTTTACAGTGAATTTCTCCGTGCATCGCTCTAACGCAGGAGTAAACTTCAGAGCTAGCAAATAGACTTTTATCATCTTAGGCATGGGCGAAAGTCTTACAAGATAGAAAAATAAATTGTTTCTAAAGCGTTCAAAACCGTCGCTCTGTCTCCAAGAGGAGCAAATTTTTACTCTTGTACGAAGCGGCTTAAACATTAGTTTCCACCCTGAAAATATCTTTATTGAATGGATTAAAGCGACGTTTTTGTTAACAAAGTTCAATTTGAAATTAGTCGTTTCATTTGTACATTTACTTTCTTTGCAAACAGCAAATTTCTTTTAAAAGATTCTATTGAATTAGTGTAAATTATCATTTCCCAAATACGCCTCAAACATCATCCAGTCATGAAATAAATCCTTCAATATATGCACACATTTGACGTACGCATGTATAATAACAAAATTAGACAGCGTATTATAGGAGATAGATATCCCACTGTTGCAGACGATAATCAAGTGGTTTTGATCTTAGATTTCAATCCTAAACTTCTAATTGAGAACCATTGTCATTCACCCTTATTTTATGAATGGTCCTCATCAGACACGTGTATCTAAATGCCTGGAAACGACTTTGTTTACACAGAAATTTGATTCAAGCAATTGTGTTTTTATATTTAATTTTATTAAGAATCGTGTTGCTTGGCTTTATCAAGCAGAAGGGAATTTAGCATTTAACAAAAAGCGCCAAAGAGACGATAATTAAATCTTTTAGTACTTTCAGGACGCCTAACTTTATGAACTGGTATTTTAACCCTTTCGCACACTGTGACCACAATTGTGAACACAGAACTGATTAGCTTTCAATAGAAATTTCATTCGCATTTTATCCATTGATTGACATAGACCACATTTGTGGACATTTAGCACCATCTTGTAACACAACATAAAACCTTTATTAATAAGTTGTAGATTTCCACTCAACCATTCTTGTATGCAGAGTTCTATTTCAAAAATTTTCAGTAACAGGATTATTTGACAGTTTAATGATAGAAATTTATTTACTGCACAATTACTTGTGTGTTTTTAGAATAACAGTTCATAATTGCATTGTCTGCTTGCTGGATATTATTTTTTCTAGTGAAGAAAGTGTCCACGTTTATGGTCATTGTGAACAAATTACTGTGGAATAATAGGAGGTAAATATATCATAATTGTTATACGTTTCAAAATACATAATGACATCTTTATAGATTTCTTACATGAAAAGCCACTAACAGGCGAAGAACTTTTTGAAATCATAGAGCACCTAAGATGTTGGTGATCCATGTGAAATTGCTGTTTGAGGATGATGTTGGGAACCTGACAATAAAATAGAAATAGAAGGTATGTAAACTGATTTTGTTACCAATAACTGACTTGCTATATCGTAGTTGAAGCAACTGACGATGGGCTTTAAGAGCGAACAAAGGATTTGAAGGCTAAGCAAAATGTAAACGACCCCTCAGCAGTGACCCAAAAAATATACAGCTCAAAAAGCAAAAGATGGAAAAGCAAGTAGCGGAAATATCACCGCAAGACAGGTCCGGAGAGAAGCAAACGAAAGTAAAGCGTCTTTCAAAAAAGGACACAGATGTGACAAAACCTGTGCTTGTTCCCATTGTAGATACAGTTACTGTAGACGCAGCTAATTTTTTTGCGAACGATGATCTGACATAACATGGAAGTAGGATGTTACGTATCTGATATCTCCATTTGGGTGGTACCAGCCATAAGTGCCTGAAATTGTAGACTTGGAAAGTCCGCTGCATTTTTTCTCCCAGTATTTTACTGAAAATTTATATGAGGTTATGGTTGATAATACAAATTTGTATGCGGTGCAGCATTCTACACGAGTTAACCCTTCAAGTATTCAAGAGCTAAAAGTATTTGTAGGAATACTTATCATAATGGGCAACCCTCATTATTATCATCATTAGGTCTTCAGTCCTAGAACTGGTTGGACGCGTACCCTCATTGTTTTCTAGTCTGAACCAACCTACACATTTCCCTGAAATTTGCACATTCTGCATCTATCACTATCTGTGTGCAAAAGTCTGATCCTGATCTACCTCTACCTCTCTTTTCCTATCTCTGCTTGTAGTATATCCCGTATTATTCCCCAGAAATGCCTTAGAACGTATCGTGTCCTTCTATTTCTAGTATTTTTTCATTTTCCACAGATATCTTTATTCCTCTACTATTGGACTATTGCTACGACTTATTTGTTATTAACTTTGTCTGTCCATGCTACCATCCTCATACATCTGAAGCACAATATTCCAGAAGGCTTCTATCTCTTTCTGTAGGCTTTTCCTACTGCCCCTATTTCATAGATGCACTGTGCTGTGCTCCATGCTATGCTTTGAACAGTTTTCTTCTTGTATCTATGTTCGTTGTCTTTGAACATAGCTGCTGTCCTTTCATGTTTAATGCAGTTCGGTAACCTTCGTTTGTTATATACCCTATTTCCCTGATATTCAGTGGTATGTGAGAGAGGGTAAGCAGCCTTTGGCTGCCAAGTTCCCCAGCACCTGAACCTTTGTCGAATTAATAGTTTTTCCAATTTATCCTTTTGCACAAGCAACATTAGTTGAAAATATTTCACAGCCAGCACTTGTAGTTGTTTATAATAATCATCAGATTTAAGAGCATTTATTTTTTCGTCATTGGGTTTTACATCTTGAAACTGGTCGGACTTGTACCTCAGCTTATTTACGTTCTGAGCTAGCCTACACCATTCCCTGCAATTTTCACAGCAGCCTATATACATTACATGTAATTTTCCAATGCTCCACCCGAAGGTACTACATTGGCCAGGAAGCGAGTTTTTTTTACCTGGAAAATTTGGAATTTTGACGAACCCTTGCTGTTCCAAGCAAGGTAGGGATCTTTAACGTGCGTAACAACACTCACACACGGGACCTCCATTTTACCTCTCATCCGAACGAGGGTGTATTTTTGTGAAAAATGCTCGCCTAACATTTTTCAAGCAGACCGTGTCGGGATTTGAACCCGGGACCTTGGGCGTAGTAGTCACACACATACCACTACGCCACGGAGCCGCCTGCAGCCTATATACAGCTCGATTGCCTTCTATTGTATTCTATCTATATGCCCTACTTCACCGAGATTCAGTGGAATGTGAAGGGGGTTAAGCAGCCTATGGCTGCCAAGGATCCCCAACACTTGACATTTGCCGTATTAATAGTTTGTAACGAATACGATTTTCCGCTTCTTAAATATACGCTTTTGTTCCACATACCTATTCAATAAATATTCAATTTTAATAGAAACAATATATTACGAACTCATACATAGAGCCCCATCTACATTTGAATAGTCAAAGTAAACTTTAAGAACTCTTCTATTTGTATGTATCTTGATACAATATTCCCTTTCTCGGCGCATGCTTGGATAATTAAGATTGCCTCGTAGACAAGCTCCACCATATTCGATCCGGATGTAATCAATATAACAAGTGTTAGCGTGGGATTGCAGGTATTTTGATAAAACATGCCGTCCCCGAGAGAAGTAAAGTGGTGTCAGCGGATACCGTGGCTTCATCTTTAGTTGTAGCATCAACCTAGGTATAATCAAGATGAATACATTTCTACGGTAGGTGAATAATTCTTAAACCTACCTTTAAAATCATTTTCCCTTGTTTCTTTTCAGCGCAAGTTTCAAGTATTAATTAACGCATTAAGTTTTAAAGTATTAATTCAAGTATTGAAGTAATAATTGAAGCTTAAAGCATTAACATGTAATTTATCGAATTGTGGAACGATGGAACTTTCGTATATATAACTATTACGGAACGCAGGAGCCCTTTTAGTTATTAATTGTATGACAAGTACGAGACTGAAGTAAAGTAAAGACTCGTAATCAGCCCTTTTGGATATTGGTTGTACTGTAGATGCAATTTTAATTGTTGCTAGGCGAGAGGGTGGAAATTTCCACATCTGTTTGGTTAGTACAGAGGTCAAACTCGGACACCTGTATCAGTTGCACGCATCCACCATTGTAAGTACGTAGATGTTTAAAGAATTTGGCCGCCAAGCAGATATTCAGCGGTGAGCCATCCTCAATTTTATACCTATATTTATTTCAAGGAACAATCATTTACGATGTACAAATAATGTTAGAAAATGCTATATATGTTTACTTAAAGTTGATACTCGAAATTTTTGTGAAAGTTTTATGATCATTTAAAGTGATACACTTAAAAGTCAGTTCAAAATTTAATATTTACATAATGCATAAATGTCCTTATTATTTTCTAGGCATTTCTATAAGATAATTTTGAAGTTACAAGGTTATATTAAAATGTTTGCATAACTAAACATGTGTTACGATAAGAATTGTTTGCCAAATTATAGTGTATAATATATTTTGGCAGTACACCTGAAGTACAGCTTAATACCGGCAATAAGTGTTTTTTGACCTTTGATTCCATCAAATATATCTGTTAAAAATATAGTTCTATAATCTACAAAAAAAAATTTTTGAGCTTTTAACTTAATTCTTGTAAACTGAACAGGATCCTACTCAAGTATCATGACGAAACTGTAACATAAAAATGAAAATCATATATTTCTTATAGAGAATTAATGTAACTTATGCAACTAAAAATGTCCCATGAATACTCAGAGGTCAATGTTAGATCGTAATAAAGAAATTGTTTTAAAAGTCTCCGTACAGATAATTTTGTACAAACAATGTATATATTTTTTTTAAATTAATAGAAAGAATGATAAGTTGTGTTAAGCTTTCTTTCATTGAAGTCAGCAGTAATTGTTCTATAGAAGCAAACAATCACACTTATGAAATTTTCGTATTGAAGAAAGATATTATTGGTATTTATAAACTATTTTTTTTTGGTGATAAAATGACTAGGCTCTAATGTAGCCCTAGTTTAAAAATGTTTAGATGTGGTTAAATTTTCAGATAGTACGAGATCGTCGTTCCCATTCCAGATTGCAAAGTCAAAAGTAAGTATTTTTTTTATATGTTGCTCGTCTTAAGTTTTTTTTCTTTCGAAGATTTCCGTATCTGATCTTCGGATAGATTTTTATTATAACATTCATAAAGATACGGTGGCGTCCAATAAAATTTCTTTTTTTAGCGTATACCATCCTACGACCTCATAGCTCTGCCCTAAGTTGAAGAAGCTTAGCTGACTAGAAGGTCTCTTTAGAGGGACCTTTTTCTCTCAAAGCCCTTTAACATCCATTTTACCCTGGGCTTAAACGTCAAACAGGAACCCCTCATAATCTATCGAAACTCTGCCGCCTATAAGGTAGAGTAGACATACTATTTACCTTTTGAGAAATTTAGTATGCAACAAGTTTTCAAGTAAATCCTCTCGCACAATTAACATTAGTTAAGAGTATTGCAAAACCAATATCTGTAGTTGTTTATAATAATCACCATGTTTAAGTACAGTTATTATTTATGGCCTTAGTTTTTCCATCTTGCGACTGGTTGGAAGCGTACCTCTATTGATTTCTATTCTGAGTTAGCCTACACATTTCCCTGAAATTCTCACAGCCTACATCTTTCACTATCTGTGTGCAGTAGTCTAACCTAAGTCTACCTCTACTTTTCTTTTTTCCAATCTCTGCTTCTAATATATTCCGCACTATTTCCTCATATCCTAGTATGTGGCCTATCATCCTGCCTCTTATTTTTACTGTTTTACATAGTTTTTTCTTCCCCTATCATTTCTAGCACCTTTTTGTTCTTAACTTTGTCTGTCTATGGTATCTTCATTATACGTCTGTAGCACCACATTTCAAAGGTTTCTACCTTTTTCTTGTCTGTTTCTCCAACTCAGGCTTCACAGCCATACAGTGCTGTGCTCCCACAGATATGTTTTAAGCAATCTTTTCCTTATTTCGATGCTTGTGGTATTTGAACACAGTAGTTGCTTTTTCGTGTTAAATGTAGCACGACCTTGTGCTAATCTTTGTTTTATATCTTTTTAGCTTTTCCCATCTTGTGTTATTTGACTTCCTAGGTAGCAGAAATCCTTAACCTCTTGTACGTTCTCGTTACTTATTTGTAGTCTTTTTTTTCATTTATTTTCCTCTCTTTTGCATACTAGAACTTTAGTTTTATTTTTGTTAATTTTTATACCATATCTCTCTGTTAGAACACTTTCCATTTCATTAAAAGCAGCTTCTAACTCTTCTTTGCTAGATGCTAATACCGTTATATCATCTGCAAATCTAAGCATATCAATCTATTGTCCCTGTATATTAATTCCAAATGTCTTCCTGCATTTGACAGTTTTCATTGCCTCTTCTATGTACAAGTTAAAAACTAATGGAGATAGGGCACATCCCTATCTCACCCCTTTCCTTATATTTACTTCTCTACTTTCTTGCTCTAATTCCCTTACCGCTGTTTGCTCTTTGCATAAGCAATGTACTATCCATCTATCCCTAAAACTCATTCCAATCTTTGCGAGTATTTCGAACATTATTTTCCATTTTACATGTCGAAGTTTTTTCCAAATCTTCAAACCCTATATATATATGATGGATTAATAAAATACTCTTTTAATCATTCAAGCTTTCGATAAATTTATTATCTTCGTCAGGAATCTAATATATATAAAATTAATTGTTGGAATAGTAGTTTAACATTACTTACGGTTATGAGTTTTATATATACATATAACTAAAGATATCGAAAAAAATTTATAAAATGTACAGAGTATGAAATTTTGAAAGACATTGACATGTATTAACAGTTACTGACTATGTAAAAATAATTAATTTGTGTATGAAAATTTACATATCTCAATGTGTTTATAAATATGTATCAAATTAAAATTAAAATTATAAATAAATTTAAACTAATTTTTGAAAAATTAAAGTGAATGATTATTACTTTTAATAAGGGATATTAGATAAGAATAAATATTGTTCAAATTTTGCGTATCTGTTTTCTTGTTTAGTGTGTTGGCATTTATTGATATTGCAATCATTTCTAAAAATAAACGTTTGTGATAATTTGGTTCTCTGAAAATAATTTTAGTGTCTGTAAAGTTCATGGAATGTCCTGTTTCAATTACATGAGTGGTAAGAGCACAAGAGTTAATTTTCCTCTTACAATCACTTTTGTGTGAAATTATTCTGGCTGAAAGCCATCTTCCTGTTTGTCCAACATAACAGGTTTGACAATTCTGACAAAGTATTTCATAAACTAAACCAGACTCCTGTAGTTTTTGAGTGTTATCTTTTACTTTAGAAAATATCTTACTTATAGTGAGTATAGTTTTATTGGAAATTTTTACATCTTTAAATTCTTTAAATATTTTAGATATTTTATTTGTGACGTTTTGTATGTATGGAAGTGTGTAAAATAAAGGTTGTGTTATGGAATTGTTATTACTATTGTTGTTTTTTATTGTTGTATTGTTTGTTGTATATTCTGATTTCGAAGAATTATTGAATAATAATTTATTTATTAATCCTGGAATGAATTTTGTATAAGTATGTTTTTTAATTGGTTTAAGTTATAGTTTTTTTGTGTATATATATATATATATATATATATATATATATATATATATATATACGCTTCCCCTCACTGTTGTTTTCTATGTTATCACCTTCAGAGCTAAAATAGCCTCCTGCGTTCCCCTGTTTCGCGTAAACCCAAATTGATCTTCTCCCAGTATTTCTTCAGCTCGTTTTTCCATTAGTCTTTGTACAATTCTAGTTAATGAAGCGTGTGCTGTCAAGCTTATTGTTCGAAAATTTTCACATCATTCGGCGCCTCTATTTTTTTTTTGGTATATTTACAGTAGGGTATTTTGGACAGTTCTGTGACCACATTTCCTCCAGAATCCCACATTTCCTCACACATCTGGACCAAATAGTTTTCTTGGACTAGCCATATTCATCTTTCGAGATAAACCTATCTTGTTTGGTATCAATTAATATTAGATTTTTCTCAGCTATCTGAATTTTTAGGAATTTTTTTAATAGCCCCCCCCCCCCGAGCTACCCTCACTTTAAGATTTATTACCTGTTGCGATTTCTGACAATCCTTAAACATTTTTTTAACCACGCGATACATCAAATTAGTCTAAAATTTTGCGCAGAATTCGAATCTGCAAACAGATTTAAATCGGACCACCCCCTGCAAAGTTATACCCCTTTAAAGTCCGGAACCTCTAAATTTTGCTCTTTGCTCTATAAGCAAAACTAACAAATAGTTTTCTTTGTCTAACCAATGCATCTTTCGAGATAAACCTATCTTGTTTGGTATCAATCAATATTAGAATTTTCTCAGCTACCCAAATCACTTTAGATTTTCAGATAGCATCACACCCCAGAGAGCTACCTTCATTTTAAGATTTCTTACCTGTTGCCATTTCTGAGCGTTCTTATAAGTTTTTTTAGTCATGCGATACGTTAAATTAGCTTATAATTTTACGCAGAATTCGAATCTGTAAACAGATTTGAAATCGAACCACGCCTTGCAAAGTTACATTTTAAAGCTCCCAAACCTCTAAATTTTGCTCTTTGCTTTATAAGCAAAACTAACAAATAGTTTTCTTTGTCTAACCAATGCATCTTTCGAGATAAACCTATCTTGTTTGGTATCAATCAATATTAGAATTTTCTCAGCTACCCAAATCACTTTAGATTTTCAGATAGCATCACACCCCAGAGAGCTACCCTCATTTTAAGATTTCTTACCTGTTGCCATTTCTGAGCGTTCTTATAAGTTTTTTTAGTCATGCGATACATTAAATTAGCTTAGAATTTTACGCAGAATTCGAATCTGTAAACAGATTTGAAATCGGACCACGCCCTGCAAAGTTATACCCCTTTAAAGTCCGGAACCTCTAAATTTTGCTCTTTGCTCTATAAGCAAAACTAACAAATAGTTTTCTTTGTCTAACCAATGCATCTTTCGAGATAAACCTATCTTGTTTGGTATCAATCAATATTAGAATTTTCTCAGCTACCCAAATCACTTTAGATTTTCAGATAGCATCACACCCCAGAGAGCTACCCTCATTTTAAGATTTCTTACCTGTTGCCATTTCTGAGCGTTCTTATAAGTTTTTTTAGTCATGCGATACGTTAAATTAGCTTATAATTTTACGCAGAATTCGAATCTGTAAACAGATTTGAAATCGAACCACGCCTTGCAAAGTTACATTTTAAAGCTCCCAAACCTCTAAATTTTGCTCTTTGCTTTATAAGCAAAACTAACAAATAGTTTTCTTTGTCTAACCAATGCATCTTTCGAGATAAACCTATCTTGTTTGGTATCAATCAATATTAGAATTTTCTCAGCTACCCAAATCACTTTAGATTTTCAGATAGCATCACACCCCAGAGAGCTACCCTCATTTTAAGATTTCTTACCTGTTGCCATTTCTGAGCGTTCTTATAAGTTTTTTTAGTCATGCGATACATTAAATTAGCTTAGAATTTTACGCAGAATTCGAATCTGTAAACAGATTTGAAATCGGACCACGCCCTGCAAAGTTATACCCTTTAAAGCTCCCAAACCTCTAAATTTTGCTCTTTGCTCTATAAGCAAAACTAACAAATAGTTTTCTTTGTCTAACCAATGCATCTTTTGAGATAAACCTATCTTGTTTGGTATCAATTAATATTAGAATTTTCTCAGCTACCCAAATCACTTTAGAATTTTCAGATAGCATCATCCCCCAGAGAGCTACCCTCATTTTAAGATTTCTTACCTGTTGCCATTTCTGAGCGTTCTTATAAGTTTTTTAGTCATGCGATACATTAAATTAGCTTAAATTTTACGCAGAATTCGAATCTGTAAACAGATTTGAAATCGGACCACGCCTTGCAAAGTTACATTTAAAGCTCCCAAACCTCTAAATTTTTGCTCGTCTATGGCATATAGCTTAAACACAAACATTTCTTCCAACAAATCATTTAATAAACCGTGGAGATTTTAGAAATGAGTTCATTATATAAATTTATCCATTATTTTCACCCAGATACCTTTTATTTTACTTCATTTACGTTATATTTTTGTATAGGTTTAAATTGTTATAATTTTATATTGATTTTTTTTGTAATCGATTTAAGACATTTGAATAATTAATCAAACCAATTTTTTTTTAAAATGAAATAGTTTTTTGTAACAATATTTTAATAAACTATTTTTTGTTCATATTTGATTTTCTAGTCATCTTAATTTAATGCCCCGGGCTACCCTATTTAGATTTTTACTGTTCATTTCTAATTCTTTATAATTTTTAGTAGTGTATTAAATTGTAAAATTTTGAGAATTGATCTGTATTGATTTTTGGACATCTGTAAACTTTATCGAACTAAATTTTTTTATCTGAAAAAATAGTTTTGTAATGTTTAATAAACTATTTTTTGGTATAATTAATATTAAATTTTTAGCTTCCATATTTGTTTTATGTATCACCAGAGCTACCTCTTTACGTTTTTACCATTGATTTCTCCGTTCTTATGTTTTTTAGTCTTGTACAATTAGTTAATAATTCGCAGTATTGATCGAAAATTTAAATCGGCGCCTCATTTTATATTTAAGTCGGATTTTAATTTTGCCTTTCTCAAACAAAACTGACAAATAGTTTTCTTTGCTACCAATTCATCTTTCGAGATAAACCTATCTTGTTTGGTATCAATAATATTAGATTTTCTCAGCTACAATTTTTAGATT
This sequence comes from Platerodrilus igneus, assembly GCA_036346225.1. NCBI lineage: Eukaryota > Metazoa > Arthropoda > Insecta > Coleoptera > Lycidae > Platerodrilus > Platerodrilus igneus. The sequence goes on along the minus strand of JARFIW010001025.1, from coordinate 490,515 downwards.
TTAATAGCCCCCCCGAGCTACCCTCATTTAAGATTTTTACCTGTTGCCATTTCTGACTTCTTAAATTTTTACAGCGATACATTAAATTAGTTAAATTTTCGCAGAATTCGAATCTGTAAACAGATTTAAATCGGACCACCCCTGCAAAGTTATACCCCTTTAAAGTCCGGAACCTCTAAATTTTGCTCTTTGCTCTATAAGCAAAACTAACAAATAGTTTTCTTTGTCTAACCAATGCATCTTTCGAGATAAACCTATCTTGTTTGGTATCAATCAATATTAGAATTTTCTCAGCTACCCAAATCACTTTAGATTTTCAGATAGCATCACACCCCAGAGAGCTACCCTCATTTTAAGATTTCTTACCTGTTGCCATTTCTGAGCGTTCTTATAAGTTTTTTAGTCATGCGATACTTAAATTAGCTTATAATTTTACGCAGAATTCGAATCTGTAAACAGATTTGAAATCGAACCACGCCTTGCAAAGTTACATTTAAAGCTCCCAAACCTCTAAATTTTGCTCTTTGCTTTATAAGCAAAACTAACAAATAGTTTTCTTTGTCTAACCAATGCATCTTTCGAGATAAACCTATCTTGTTTGGTATCAATCAATATTAGAATTTTCTCAGCTACCCAAATCACTTTAGATTTTCAGATAGCATCACACCCCAGAGAGCTACCCTCATTTTAAGATTTCTTACCTGTTGCCATTTCTGAGCGTTCTTATAAGTTTTTTAGTCATGCGATACTTAAATTAGCTTAAATTTTACGCAGAATTCGAATCTGTAAACAGATTTGAAATCGGACCACGCCCTGCAAAGTTAACCTTTAAAGTCCGAACCTCTAAATTTTGCTTTTGCTTATAAGCAAAACTAACAAATAGTTTTCTTTGTCTAACCAATGCATCTTTCGAGATAAACCTATCTTGTTTGGTATCAATCAATATTAGAATTTTCTCAGCTACCCAAATCACTTTAGATTTTCAGATAGCATCACACCCCAGAGAGCTACCCTCATTTTAAGATTTCTTACCTGTTGCCATTTCTGAGCGTTCTTATAAGTTTTTTTAGTCATGCGATACGTTAAATTAGCTTATAATTTTACGCAGAATTCGAATCTGTAAACAGATTTGAAATCGAACCACGCCTTGCAAAGTTACATTTTAAAGCTCCCAAACCTCTAAATTTTGCTTTTTGCTTTATAAGCAAAACTAACAAATAGTTTTCTTTGTCTAACCAATGCATCTTTCGAGATAAACCTATCTTGTTTGGTATCAATCAATATTAGAATTTTCTCAGCTACCCAAATCACTTTAGATTTTCAGATAGCATCACACCCCAGAGAGCTACCCTCATTTTAAGATTTCTTACCTGTTGCCATTTCTGAGCGTTCTTATAAGTTTTTTAGTCATGCGATACTTAAATTAGCTTAAATTTTACGCAGAATTCGAATCTGTAAACAGATTTGAAATCGAACCACGCCTTGCAAAGTTAACTTTAAAGTCCCAAACCTCTAAATTTTGCTTTTTGCTTTATAAGCAAAACTAACAAATAGTTTTCTTTGTCTAACCAATGCATCTTTCGAGATAAACCTATCTTGTTTGGTATCAATCAATATTAGAATTTTCTCAGCTACCCAAATCACTTTAGATTTTCAGATAGCATCACACCCCAGAGAGCTACCCTCATTTTAAGATTTCTTACCTGTTGCCATTTCTGAGCGTTCTTATAAGTTTTTTAGTCATGCGATACATTAAATTAGCTTAGAATTTTACGCAGAATTCGAATCTGTAAACAGATTTGAAATCGACCACGCCCTGCAAAGTTATACCTTTAAAGTCCAAACCTCTAAATTTTGCTTTTGCTTTATAAGCAAAACTAACAAATAGTTTTCTTTGTCTAACCAATGCATCTTTCGAGATAAACCTATCTTGTTTGGTATCAATCAATATTAGAATTTTCTCAGCTACCCAAATCACTTTAGATTTTCAGATAGCATCACACCCCAGAGAGCTACCCTCATTTTAAGATTTCTTACCTGTTGCCATTTCTGAGCGTTCTTATAAGTTTTTTTAGTCATGCGATACATTAAATTAGCTTAGAATTTTACGCAGAATTCGAATCTGTAAACAGATTTGAAATCGGACCACGCCCTGCAAAGTTATACCCCTTTAAAGTCCAAACCTCTAAATTTTGCTCTTTGCTCTATAAGCAAAACTAACAAATAGTTTTCTTTGTCTAACCAATGCATCTTTCGAGATAAACCTATCTTGTTTGGTATCAATCAATATTAGAATTTTCTCAGCTACCCAAATCACTTTAGATTTTCAGATAGCATCACACCCCAGAGAGCTACCCTCATTTTAAGATTTCTTACCTGTTGCCATTTCTGAGCGTTCTTATAAGTTTTTTAGTCATGCGATACATTAAATTAGCTTAAATTTTACGCAGAATTCGAATCTGTAAACAGATTTGAAATCGACCACGCCCTGCAAAGTTACTTTAAAGTCCGAACCTCTAAATTTTGCTTTTGCTTATAAGCAAAACTAACAAATAGTTTTCTTTGTCTAACCAATGCATCTTTCGAGATAAACCTATCTTGTTTGGTATCAATCAATATTAGAATTTTCTCAGCTACCCAAATCACTTTAGATTTTCAGATAGCATCACACCCCAGAGAGCTACCCTCATTTTAAGATTTCTTACCTGTTGCCATTTCTGAGCGTTCTTATAAGTTTTTTTAGTCATGCGATACATTAAATTAGCTTAGAATTTTACGCAGAATTCGAATCTGTAAACAGATTTGAAATCGAACCACGCCTGCAAAGTTACACTTTAAAGCTCCCAAACCTCTAAATTTTGCTCTTTGCTTTATAAGCAAAACTAACAAATAGTTTTCTTTGTCTAACCAATGCATCTTTCGAGATAAACCTATCTTGTTTGGTATCAATCAATATTAGAATTTTCTCAGCTACCCAAATCACTTTAGATTTTCAGATAGCATCACACCCCAGAGAGCTACCCTCATTTTAAGATTTCTTACCTGTTGCCATTTCTGAGCGTTCTTATAAGTTTTTTAGTCATGCGATACATTAAATTAGCTTAGAATTTTACGCAGAATTCGAATCTGTAAACAGATTTGAAATCGGACCACGCCCTTGCAAAGTTACATTTAAAGCTCCAAACCTCTAAATTTTGCTCTTTGCTTTATAAGCAAAACTAACAAATAGTTTTCTTTGTCTAACCAATGCATCTTTTGAGATAAACCTATCTTGTTTGGTATCAATTAATATTAGAATTTTCTCAGCTACCCGAATTTTTAAAAAATTTTTAGATTGCATCATCCCCCAGAAAGCTACCCTCATTTTAAGATTTTTTACTTGTTGCTATTTCTGAGCGTTCTTATAATTTTTTTTAGTCATGCGATACATTAAATTAGCTTAGAATTTTACGCAGAATTCGAATCTGTAAACAGATTTGAAATCGGACCACGCCTTGCAAAGTTACATTTTAAAGCTCCCAAACCTCTAAATTTTTTGCTCGTCTATGGCATATGCTTAAACCAAACATCTCCAAAAATCAAAAACCGTGGAGATTTTAGAAATGAGTTCTTTATAAAGCCATAAGTGTTTAATATTTAAAACCATTTTTCAAACAGTAATGTGCTGTTTTCAGAATATCGCAAAAACCCATGACTTTTAAAATTTTTCTGGTTTAACATTTTCCTAAATAAGTACGTCACAAATTATGCTCAATGCTGAATAGTCGGAAAATACGTAGACGAGGACAAACTAATTGCTTTACAATTATGTGACGTATAGTGAAAGCAGCGTAAACTTTTCTTTTTTATTAATTAGCGGCTATACGGTTTGAAAAAATTAACCGTAATTGATCTGTATTCCCCATAATACGTACTTTCCAGCACCTCGTGTTATTAGTAATCTACAAGCAATTATATTTCGATTTCAAATGTACGTCATTGAAACATATTCTCAAACATACAGTCAATAATATAATTAATAACAAGAAGTTATATACAGCTTTCACATGTGATTCACATGATCGTTAAGAAATTAGCATTCAATAGCGCAATGGTGTTTTCTAGAATATTTGGATTACGTGTTATAAATACGCGGATATCAACCATTTTGTATATATGCTGGATTACAAATAATTACAATTTGATAATTGCTACTATCAAAGTTTCAGGAATTTGCATTATAATGCTTCTACAGCGTGACGTAAGGTAATTTAGACTGCTCATTCTCATTAAGGAAACGACTTGTATTTTCCAAGCATTTATTATTGAGCATATCTATTGTATTTTTCAAATCATATAGCCGCTAATTAATAAAAAAGAAAGGTTTACGCTACTTTCACTATACGTCACATAATTGTAAAGCAATTAGTTTGTCCTCGTCTACGTATTTTTCGACTATTCAGCATTGAGCATAATTTGTGACGTACTTATTTAAGAAAATGTTAAATTAGAAAATTTTAAAAGTCATGGGTGTTTGCGATATTCTGAAAACAGCACATTACTGTTTGAAAAATGGTTTTAAATATTAAACACTTATGGCTTTATAAAGGACTCATTTCTAAAATCTCCACGGTTTTTGATTTTTGGAAATGTTTGGTTTAAGCATATGTCATAGACGAGCAAAAAATTTAGAGGTTTGGGAGCTTTAAAATGTAACTTTGCAGGGCGTGGTCCTATTTTAAATCTGTTTGCAGATTCCAATTCTGCGTAAAATTCTAGACTAATTTAATGTATCGCATGACTAAAAAAATGTTTAAGGATTGTCAGAAATCGCAACAGGTAAAAAATCTTAAAGTGAGGGTAGCTTCCTGGGGGATGATGATACCAAACAAGATAGGTTTATCTCAAAAGATGCATTAGTTAGACAAAGAAAACTATTTGTTAGTTTTGCTTATAAAGCAAAGAGGAAAATTTAGAGGTTTGAGAGCTTTAAAATGTAACTTTGCAAGGCGTGGTCCGATTTCAAATCTGTTTACAGATTCGAATTCTGCGTAAAATTCTAAGCTAATTTAATGTATCGCATGACTAAAAAAATTTATAAGAACGCTCAGAAATAGCAACAGGTAAGAAATCTTAAAATGAGGGTAGCTCTCTGGGGGGTGATGCTATCTGAAAAATCTAAAGAGATTTTGGTAGCTGAGAAAATTCTAATATTGATTGATACCAAACAAGATAGGTTTATCTCGAAAGATGCATTGGTTAGACAAAGAAAACTATTTGTTAGTTTTGCTTATAGAGCAAAGAGCAAAATTTAGAGGTTCCGGACTTTAAAGGGGTATAACTTTGCAGGGGGTGGTCTGTTTGCAGATTCGAATTCTGCGTAAAATTTTAGACTAATTTGATGTATCGCATGGTTAAAAAAATGTCTAAGGATTGTCAGAAATCGCAACAGGTAATAAATCTTAAAGTGAGTGTAGCTCCCTGGAGGGGGGGATGCTATCTAAAAAATTCCTAAAAATTCAGATAGCTGAGAAAAATCTAATATTAATTGATACCATACAAGATAGGTTTATCTCGAAAGATGAATATGGCTAGTCGAAGAAAACTATTTGGTCCAGATGTGTGAAGAAATGTGGGATTCTGGAGGAAATGTGGTCACAGAACTGTCCAAAATACCCTATTATTTACATTATGTTACGTTTGAAATCTTTGGGTATTTCGCCTGTCTCATACATATAGCTTACAAGTCGGAAGAAACGTCCTGTTACTAGTCCAGCGGCAGAGTTTCTGCTTGCACCTTATCTGTACCCGGCGCCTTACCATTTCTCAGACTCTTTAATGCTAATTCAAACTCGTCTCTAAGAATAGCATAACCCAGGTCATCATTTTCAATGTCTGATTCCTGTTCTAATGCTGATAATTCCTCTCTTGAATATAAATTCTTTATATATTCCTGCCATCTAACTACTTTCTCTACATTTTCTATAATGACGTTTCCTCCCGCATCCCTTATATTTTTGCTATATGGTTTTATATCCCTAAAATTCATTTTAATTAATTTGTATACTTCGTCTGTCTTTCCTATTTCCATCTTAGTTTATACGTCGTTGCCGGGATCTGAACCCGGGAGCTTTGATTTAGTAGTCACACGCGAACCAACTAAGCCACTGAGTCGCCTGCGGCTACATGCCACCGGAAATTAGTTATCCACATTCATTGAACATAAAAATGATGGTCAAGCTCATGAGCTATTCCTGTACCATTAAATTATAAGAGAGGTAGATATTTTTTACACATATCTCACAAAATGAATAAAAAATTAAACGGTGTTTAGCGTCCAAGAATCGAAAAAGAAAACGATTCGAAAAACCAACCACTTTTAAAAAAATTATATGTTTGGTCACACTATATTAACAATTATCAACGTTTGTAAGTTCTAATGAATGTGACCGTGTTTACTATTAGTGCTACTGATGAACAAATCAACCCGCAGAGTCATTAACCCGGAGTGGGGAAGCAACACTTACGTGAAGCGGTAATTTTGGAAACTCTAGGCAGGCCCGTCGGAAGAAAAATGAGTCGGAATAGGAGGCAGCGAAATATAAAAAAGTTGTTTTCGAATAAGCGTACTACAGAAGAAAGAGAAATGTGCGCAAGTAAAAGGAACATGATGTCTGAAGAATCCCTTACCTAACAGAAGAAACAAAAACAAAACCACGCCCTAGTATTCTCAAAAGTAGCCATACTCAAATCAAATGTATCAGAAATCGATAACAGGAAGAAATATACTGTAAATTTGCACCATTATAATCAAAAGTAGTGTAAAGAAAGCGCTGTCGTCTCACCCATATATTAGACCAAAAAAAATGCAACGAAACGTCCCACAAAATTATTTTTTGGGACATAATTTATTTGAATTAATTACAATTATGATTCCCATTTGGGTTATTAATTGATATATTTCAACGAACAAAAAGTAAAAATTTCCTGTCTTTACAACTGCGAATATTGACTTTTTCCAACATAGGTATGATTCTCGACTGCCTATCTGAAAAGCATCAACTCGATATTAGCTCAGACGAGTCCTTACGTTATTTATGGCAAAGATATATCAATCATAAATGGAGGAAGGTGGAAAAGTGTAGAGAAGTGGTAAACGAGACAATATTAAAAAAATTTAGTCAAAATACTTTGAATACCTAATAAGCGAAAAAAATTAAAAATTAAAGGTATATTGTACAGATGAAAAATCAAAGCCATAAAAACGAGAAAAAGCAGATTAATAAAAGAATAAAAAAATTTACAAAACCTAAAGTACTTTACCCATTTAAATACTAAAGATAGAATAGGTTCTCAATATAAGATAAGAAATAAAAACAAACAAACAGAAACGACAAGAGACTTTATGAGATATAACATACTTTATAATACAGGATATATTTAAAAAGGCAGATACAACGTGTTAATTATTGTGGAGGAGTATTCTCGGCAGAAGATTTTAGGTCTTTTATATGCCATTTTCCTTGTTATTTACCATCTAGATCTTCAAGTTTGTAGATAAGTGTACTGCCAACCAACCTTACTTTACATAATATAAATTTTAAAAGTAATCTAACTGAAAATATTTTATGGTCAAAGCTAATTTTTTTCGTTTTGAAGTATTAATAATTCATTTTAAAAATTTTAATTTAATTTTGAAAAATTTTTAAAAAATCAATTTAGGAGTCTGTTTTCCAATTTGGCGAACAAAATTATCGAACGGTAGATTAATAAATAGGTAAACGAAATATTCAAAAAATTTTCACAAGCCTATTTATATAGAAAGAGTTTATTAGAATTTAAACGAAAAAAGAACAATTATTCAGGGTAGAAATATTAAATAAATAAGTGAAAATCACTATAAGGTAAATAAATATTTTGTAATGATATCATAAATTAGGAGTATACATATATTTATGCTACTGAAATTTATATAAGCGACAACAAATTTAACGTGAAAACTTTTATTTAAAATTGTAATATTTTATAGAACAAATTTATAATTAGGCAACAAGATCGAAACGCGTGATTTAATTTACTAAAATACAATTACTATCATGCTTTATTGTTATTTTTCTTCGTATTTCTACAGAAATAGATAGTTTGGTGGCTACAGTTACGGCTACGGTTACGTATACGGATACGGTTATGGTTACGGTTACAGTTGCGTTAGGGTTACGGTTGCGGTTAGGGTTACGGTTGCGGTTACGGTTACTGATACGGATACAGATACGGTTACGGATACGGTTGCGGTTACGGTTACGGTTAATGTTACTGTTGCGGTTGCGGTTGCGGTTACGGTTATGGTTACGATTAGGGTTAAGGTTGCGGTTTGGTTACGATTACAGTTACGGTTGCGGTTAGGGTTACGGTTACGGTTACTGATACGGATACGGATACGGTTACGGTTAATGTTACGTTTACGGTCGCGGTTACGGTTACGGTTATGATTACGGTTACGATTACTGTTATGGTTGCGGTTTGGTTACGGTTACGGTTAGGGTTACGGTTACAATTACACTCACTGTGACAGTTAAAGTTGTAACAATTTGGATTTTCTGTTATTTAAATACACAAGTCTTGTTCGATACACCTAACCAATAAATGTTAAATTTCTATTAGAACCTTTTATTATAAAATTCATACATAGTACGCCCTCTACATTAGAATAGCAAAAGTACACTTCAAGTCAACTTCTAGTTGTTTGTATCTTGTTTCTATATCCTCCTTCCCCGCACATACTAGTATAATTAAGGTTGCCTCGTGGAATAAGCCATTTTTAATATCAGATGTAGACCGTAGACACGTATTTTTTGGGGCTTGCAAGTTTTTAATCAAACATGCCGCCGGAACAATTATTTAAGTGAAGTCAATATGTTCCATAAGTTAGTTTTGGTAATAGCAATGACCTAAAATGGTTGTGGATATATTTTTACGGTAAGAAAGTATTGCACAAGCTTACCCCAAATTTTTATTCTTTCGTTTCATTTCAGCGCAAGTTCTTGAAGTTCTTGGAGTTCTTCAAGTTTTTATTCATTTTTTAGTTTAGCGTTTTAAGGATTAAACTACCTATCATTAAGTATGGAGATAATTATAATTCCGAATTTTAAAATATTAAAGTCAAGTTACAAGTAAAGAAGGTATGGAAATTTAAGTATTGTAAAGAATCCAATCGTTAATCGTAAAACATACACTAAAGTGAGAAACAGTTTCAATTGTTACTAGGCAGGAATGTAGAAACCCGCACATGTTATTAATTAATATGAAGGTTTAATCCGGACCCTTGTGTCAGCTACGCTCAACTATAAGAGTAAGGACGCAGATATATCAGATAGTTAGCGGTGGGTCATCCTCCATTTTTATTCTTATATTTTTTTTCAAGAAACTTTCAATTAAAATGCTTAGATAAATTTTCGAAGAAGTTATACCTAAGTTTGTTTAAAATTAATTCTCAAAATTTTGCTAAAGTTCATAGTTCAATTAATTTGTTTCATTTAAAAATTTAATTTAAAAATTTAGTATTTGAATAAGGCATAATTAACCTTAACATTTTTAAGATCTTTGTATAATATTATGTTTGAAGTTACAAAGTTGTATTAAAGGGTTTGCTTTATCGAACATGTGATATGATAAGAATTGTTTGCCGAATTATAATGTATAACACATAGTGATAATACACCTGATGTATAATTCAATGTCGACAATAAGTACTTTTCTCTGACCTTTGATTTCATTAAAAATTGTTATTAAGAATGTGTAACCATAACTCGAGAAATTACTTTTGAATATGTACATTTTTTTGTGAACTGGAAAGGATCCTATTCAAGTAACATGAAGTCATTGTAACGTAAAGTAAAAGTAACATATTTCTTACAGAAAACTAAAATAATTTATGCATTTAATAAACAATCTTCCAAGAATGCTTAGATATTAATATTAAATAGTGAAAACGGAACTGTTTCGAAAGTCTCCGTATAAATAAGTTGTATAAACAATGTATATATAAATATTTTTTTAAAAAACAAAATTCATAGAAAAATTTTAAGTTGTCTCAAAATTTTCTTTCTTTGAAGTCAACAGTGCTTGTCCTACAGAAGCAAACTGTTTATAATTTAGAAGCTTTACTACTGGAGGAAGGTATTATTGGTGTTAAAGTTAAAAGTTTTTCTTGAAGGTATAATTTTGATTAGTGATTTACATATAATTATTTTTGTGATAAAGTGACTAGGCTCTCATGAAGCCCTAATTGGAAAATGTTTAGGTGTGATTAAATTTTCAGATAGCACGAGATCGTCGCTCCTATTCCTGGTTGCAGAGACCACAGTAAGTATTTTTGTATATGTTGCTTGTCGTATATATTTTTTCCTTTTTCGAAGATTTCCGTATCTGATCTTCGAATAATTTCTTATAAAACACTCATTAAGATACGGTGGCGTCCAATAAAATTCCTTTTGTTTTTTTCATATACCATCCTACCACCCTAGCTCATAGCTCTGCCCTAAGTTGAAGAAACTTAGCTGGCTGGAAGAACTCTTTAGAAGGATCCTTTTTTCTCAAAGCCATTTGTTACGTTTATCGAGGCAGCCACGTTGGGCGCCAAATTTATGCTACGTTGGCTCGTAGCCGTGCGTAACACAAAGAAAATCAAAGAAATGGCCGGGCTCAATCGGAGATTAGGGGGTTGTAGAAAGCAGACCAACATATAATGTACGCGGCTGTAAGGAGTTAGTAACAATACCTGCAATAAAAAAAAATTAGAATAGTAAACCTGCAATAAAAAGAAATTAGTCCTGCAAACCTGAAATAAAGAAAAAGCATAGCATGCTGATCGAGCATAGATTGTTCAGTACTTTGTAGAATGTAAAAAAAAACTGTTTGATAATCTATATAATATAACAACGGTAAAAGCAATACAAAAATTTTTAGTACAAAGTGAGGTAATATTGGGGAGTAGCAGAAACGTTTCCTCACACACCAATTAAACATAAATCAGACAAAATGTTAACAAAAGATAAATAGATAAGACACAATTGATATGAGCAATCCAGTAGCATTGATTTTTTTTTCTTTCCTGTCCAAATATTCAAATTACTCAAACTAATTAGTTTTGTTTCTCTTTTTTTTTCTTAATAGCATGCAATTCTATTGTAAAAGGTATCAGAACGACAAAGATATGACAAAACAACGGATAGATACTTAAAGTAAGAACAAGTAGGAAATAGTTCAACTTACAAAAGGTCCTTCAGTAACGCGTCCTTGCAATTGAAGTGTGGGATTCACGATGTCTGGCATTAACGCAGCACTTCACCCTTGAGTGGGAGGGTGTTGATGGAACTTATCACACGTTACCCTAATCACACCTACGTATTTCACTGGTGTTAGCAGCAGACATTATTACGCGACGGAACTATGTAGCATTGATAAATTTCTTGTTAATTCTATTTCCTGAGACAATAATTTCGAAATATTTTGTAGCACTAGTTTAATTTCAACTGGGACCAAATGTATATTATTTTCATAAACATCCAAAAAGCAGTGAGAAACTTCAACCAATATTTTTGTAAACCGGTAATCTGTTATATTTCGCAAATAACGAAATTTGCGCAAGCAATGATCTGTTTTAGATTCTTTGGGGTTAGAAAATTTAGAAACTACAGTATCAACTGTATTTGGATAATCCAAAGTATGCACTACTCTGATAAAAAAAAGACCGCGAAACTAGATCGCACACACAGTTTAAATATCAAAAGACAAAGCACCAAAAAAAAACACAATGAGTAAAGCACGTGTATCACTAAAGTAAGTCCGTCAAATGTTCCGTAAAACACGTGCGTCGACCAAACACGTTCTCCTATCAACCATACTACTTCAATCGGAATTAGCACTACACTTACTACAGTTAATATACAACTTTTATTTCACAAGAAAAACAACTAAAATCGTGCCGTGCTTGTTCATGAACAATTCGAAAATTGATACCGCATTAATTCTCACTATTGTCAAAGCAAAGAAGAAACAGTATTTTCCACGTAATTAATATATAGGAACCAAGAACAAACTACAACTGCTCATCTGTTTATTCAACTCGTTGCTATTACAACCTCTTATCGTCTATTATCTAGACTTGTATATCCACATAAGGAACAAAATCTATACGAACGGCAAGACAAGAACGATGCAAGCCACTCATTATAATACGACGCATTCGCCTAAGGAGTTAATAAATATAAAATATAGAAATAGTAGTTACAGAAATGTATTTACTAATTGGGAAAAAACGTAAAATGTTAAGCTATAAAACTGCACGTTACAGATTCAACATCTTTTTACCCTGGGCTTGACCATCAAACAGGAACCCCTCGTAATTTATCGAGGCTCTGCCGCCTGTATGGTAGAGCAGACATGTTTAATAGAAGGCTCGAATGTTACAAAGTACTAAATAAAAACACCATAATATAATAATATATTAACAAATTTCGACCAGATACATTTTATTATTTTCCTAACTTCATGAGGAGCTTAATAGATTAGGAAACTTAACTTCTTTACTGATATTACCAGTTATTTCCCAAACTGAACCACTATCACCTTTCTTGATTATCTCCATAGTATGCTTGGCTAGTTCATCAGTTCTAAAATATATACATTAGTTTCAAATAGTTAGTTAATTACATAACTTACGTTTGAGACGGCAATGATGCAATAAAGTTCATTGTTTCATCATAAAATACATCAACCAGTTGATGATTTCCTGGATTTAGGAGAGGCGTCAATGTAATACCTGGACAAATAACAAGTACTTTCATCTTTACATTGGACCTACGATTGGGACCACCTATAGATCTGCTAAAACCTATGATTCCATGCTTTGAAGCAGAGTAAACAGGTACGTACTCCAGTGGACTAAGACCCGATATAGATGATACGTTTAAAATCACTTTCTCCGAGCTATCTGTAATCTTAGGAAAATACTGATCGATGGCTAATAAGGAACCTATTATACAGCCTTGCTAAAACAAAACAAATTTTAAAATACTTGCAGTTATGTATGTGTATTTGTAGTTGTGTATGCATTAATGCATAAATATATTTATAGTATGACCCACTTGAAATGGAACTATCCCTGTAAATTCTTTACTTTCTAGCACACTTTGCCAATTGTTTTTTTCAGTGTTGTAGATAATCAAAAGTTCTACTAGAGCACGAAGTTTCATTACCCAAAATGCATTTTAAACGCTCACTATGTTTGTTTTTCAAGATTGAAGATAGCACAACCGTATTAGCAATCTCTTATAAAAAAAAAAAATTTAATTATACCATCAGATTTGGAAATCTTAAAAAAAATGGTTCCACAAATACAATTTGAAAATATTTATTAATTAACAAGTTTTGTTTTTAATAAATATTTTTTAATAAAGTTTAGAGAAACATTCCTTTAGAAGTTTCCAAATTCGGTGGTCTAATCAGTTTCTTGTAAAAAAATCCCTATTGTATTTTATTATAAAGCTTGAAACATAATCATAAGCCTTGAAAATGGATTCCGTTGTGTTCCAGTAGAACCTTTGATTATCTACATCGAAAAAAGGTTGTGTGTGTGTGCGCGCGTGCATGCGTACGCGCGCGCGCGTGCTTGCGTGCGTGCTTGCGTGCGCGCGTGCGCGTGCCTGCTGAGCGCGCGCGTATGTGCGTGTGTGCGCGCGTGCGTGCGTGCGTGTGTGCGCGCGTGCGTGCGTGCTGAGCGCGCGCGCGCGTGCGTGCGTGCGTGCGTGCGTGTGTGTATATATATAATACATATATATATATATATACATATATATATATCACAAGGTAAGTTGATAAATACTTACGTATTATAATTAATAAGATGAAATAGTAACTTAGACCTTTATGCAAAGCCCAAATGATCATTTCAAATCGAGTTAGTAATTGAAAGATGGAAAATATAAGGTCCCGCACAGGTTCAAATATATATATTGCTGTGATATACTCCTTTGAATGCGGGAACTGGGTCCTTTCAACAAAAAAATTCTAGTCCCACAGATTGGGCGTCATAAACGGCTGTGATCCTCTTTTCGCCTCGGCTGCTCGCCTAATGTTATAAACCTCCTCATTCATAAAAAAAAACAACACATTCCTACCAAAAACATCAACGTTAACTCTATTTACATCAATATTCAGAATACATTAAAATTTCAAAATTAAAACTCAGCATAAATTTCAGTTTTTAAGAAAGAATTTCAAGATTAATTTTATTATCATTTTAATGTGCATCCAAAATTAAAGTCCTTGTTGGATGCCTACTAATTAATATAACAATATAAGCAGACCGGAGTCTGAGTATAAAGAGCATCTACCACCCTTTACGTTAATTAACCAGGTTCGTCTAATTGAGCTCAAAGACATACCCAAATTTTCATCATATTACCGAACATCAAAACTAAATACCCTTTCTACTTAAACAAGCAAATTTCATCTTAAAATTAAAATTTTATGGTTAGTACAATTTCACTAATGTCCATTTAAAGTAAATCAATTATAAAGTTATTCAACACACACAAAAATGTCAAACAAAATAGTATAATTTACCTGAAGGTCACCGCCCTCGCAGCTTCAATGCACATCGTCCCCTTAGTTAATCACACCATTCCAACAGGATTATATTTACGGCTTCTAATTCTCAACGCTTTTAAAATTTTCTCCATCACCATTTATTTAAAGTTGTTTCTGGGCTTTTTCCGGAATTCATCTGTGTATATCTGACCCTTGTTTCGTGGATCCAGACACGTATTTGAACCATTTAATTATTAACACCCCCGAAAAATAGCAAATAACTTCATACTTCTTTCACCAATATACGCCAAAACTGCCTACTTTTGTGTATACATTTGTCGTTGTAAATTTTGCTAATTGGTACAGCGAAACTAAATTTTATTACCTTGTATCTAAGTGCACTGAAGTACATTCATGTTAGCACGTAAATAACCAACTATTTTGAATCACTAAAATATACGAGCAAAATTTTAAATTATTTTATCAAACTAAAATGCACTGTTTAACATCTTCAATCAAGTCGCGGATGTACGAGCTTTTAACGCATCGAATAGTCAAAAGTCTAAGAGAGCTTGTTTATATTCATCTCGGTATATATAGCAAAAAGCCGGCACGTCGCTTTTGTCCTCAAAACGGGTAATTCTAAAGAATTCCTTATTCTATGTTCCCAGTCCGTCGCTCGCGCGTCGGTTTTTACGAATTTTCACTCGTCCCATTTAAATCTCAGAAATTTCAACACACGGCACGCAAGCATGTCCGAGAAAAACTAATTAATTTTGTACAGAAATTGTTGTTTCTACCTCTGATATTTGCATCCTATTTTCAACCAATTGTGACCCTCGTGACGTTGCTTAAATCCCGCCTTTTACTATATGTGTCTTTGCTTGACGCTTTCTCTTTCCTTTTCTAACCTGTTCGTATTGGTGCAAATTGATATTCTTTATTATCGATTATATTTTAGTCCATGTGGACTGTTATCTGGGTTTAATAACCCCGTATCGCACATTCTCGTGAATATTAAGCCCCGGTTTCTCCAAGATTCTTTGAAACTATTAATTATCTACAAAATTTACGCCGTATGTGATATTTAAACTACGCAGGTGTTCAAAATAATATTAATTCTCAGAGCTTTTTAAATAAACCCTGTTTTGTATTTTGTGCTAAAGCATTTGACCGTTTCAATATCCTTAGACTCGACATGTTTATCTACACAAATTAAACTGAAATTGCCTTTTAAAAACATCCTACTTCTAACTAACACTTCTAGGATTTGCATTATTGGGTTTTACAAGTTTCTATAGATATTATCTGTACGTTTTGTTCAATACCGGTTATTTGAAATAGAGTTAATTAAGATAAATTTTGCACGTAATTTCCATTTGTTTCTTTTGATATAAAGCGTCTTATAAATAATTTAAATTTCTTATTTTTACTGAAACGACCGAGTTTATTTATGCTTCAAGGTTTTAATAAAGCGTATTATTTAATGAAATTCCTTATACACGGTGATTAAAATTATTTGATGTGATTATTTAATTTTCTACCCTGGTCTAAATATGAGTAATATATATATATATATATATATATATATATATATATTGTTATGGATTCAAAGAGTTACATTTGGGGTAGGCAATGCAATTTCAACCACCCTGTATAGTGAAACGAACAAATTATTTACGCGCAAAATTTATTTAATTCATTTAGGTAGAAAGAAAAAGTATTGACATATTTTTATAATTAATGAGTGAAAGTGAAAAACAGTTTTAAAAAACAAATAGAAACGCATATTTAATTTATTTTAATTCAACGTGTAAAAGCATTAGAAACCAACTAGGGTACGGAAAATCAATAATCCCAAGGCAAAAGGTTTCTTGGTAACAAACAGACGTCAGTTTTATCTGATACGGCGAAGTATAAACTCCTAGAATTGTTGTTTTAAACGGTCTGTAATTAAGAACACCTATATTTTTAAAAGGTTACATTCTTAGAAATTATCAGCATAATAAAGCAGGACTATATAGAAAATAGTTTTCAACCGTCAGTTGGTTCGAATAACAAGCTAACAAAATTCTTAAAGAGCAGGGGAGATGCACGATCGGTAATATGCTACAGATAGAGACGTATATAAAAGCATTGGTATGCGAAACGCACGTACTAATCCACGTGGAGTGATGAGAAGCGGTCAGCAATATCGATTTTTTACAACTCAAGTGGGATTTGGAACGCGACATCATATATGCATAAGACAGAGATAAAAATATTACAGGCGGGGTTTTATGACGACACAGAATAGTATCATTGGTTGGAAACGAATAGTTTTACAAACGTACAAACATGCAAAAGGTGGAAGCGATTTTGGTTAGATACGGCGCGTTCACGGAGTGAATTTCAGGAATCCTCAAGTCGGTTATATCAAAATTTGCAGAATTGTTATTTTTCGCGTGAAGTGTGTCCGGGAGGTAGCATTTTGAAAAATATAAATACTCTAGAAGAATTGGTAGCGCTCTCTATGTATTCTCATCGCTTTATACTACTTTACAACGATTGACCGACGTTATAGTAAAGTTTTTGTTATGTGAGTATTAAATATATTCATTATACCGTAAATGTACTGCTAGCACTTGTAACTTGGTAGTTGTGACCTTCTAGTTATTAACGTAAAATACGAGTAGTGTAGTAAAAATCAAACTAACAGAGGTCTAACTACTTCCATACCAAGCTAGTAAATCAATAAATAGAAGTATAATATACGTGAATTTGTATGCTGTTATGGAATGGTACTTTGAACCAAGGCGCTTGGTGAATATTGTGGTTGTCATCTATATAAAGAACAAAAATGTTTAAACAACAAACAAGATGTAGAAGACTCACACAGATTATATTCCACCCTATACAACTCAAATCACTTCAAATCCAAATCACGACATTAACTCCATCTGAAGATTACACCAATATTGTTTTCATATTCATGAAACACTCCTACGTCATTATCTTCAACCATACCGGCCTCTCATCGTCTTGACTTTTAACATACAATATTTTAAGAGATTTCCTTTCAAGTTCTATTTGAATTTATTTTAATTATCATGTTAGTCAACATAATCATCTGTCACTTTCAAAAAAATTATTTGACAATCATGAATTCTATACGGTGAGTGATTTATTCATATTCAATGTTAGCTTTAATTTACAACGTTTCCATTTGTAGATTCTTTTGATAAAGGCGAAAAGGATCGCCGAAACGTTAAGAAAATAAAATAAACTTTTGAATTTTAAACCAACTTTTATTCCTTGGACTTCATACCCAAAATACTACCACCTTATCATTAAAATATTTATGCTGACCAGTCCATTATTGATAAATATATAAAGAAAATATATATATATATATATATATATATATATATATATATTGCTGTGATATGTCAGCCCCTACGATGGGCACCATAAAATGCTGTGATATCCCCTTTATATTATGCCCCGTGATTTCGGCGTATCATTAAATGCTGTGATGTTCTTTATTATATTCAGCCCCACGACTTGGGTGTACACAAAATGTTGTGTTACTCTTACTATTTCAGCCCCTTTGATCAATCAAGCACCTATGATATGAAATGTTAAGTTATGGATTTTCTTTGTCTCAACTAGCTGATTCAATTAAATAAAGTAATTCTACAATACACAATATAATGATTAAATATTTACAACTTTTAAAATCTTCATAAATTGTTCAATGAAACTACTGTTTTGTTGACTCTTACATATACGAAAAATATAGAATTAAAACAGTTTTCAGTAATAAATTATATCAATATCGCTAACCTGGAATGGTTATGTAGTTCCTCTGCATCCCCCAAGAGTTTTCGTGCCAAGTCTGAATATGTAGAGTCAAATTTGGAAGTCGACATCAAAACCAAAATACTATCCAAATCGTTATTAAAATCCCATTTAAATTTCAGTGTTAGAGTCAATATTAAGATGCCAGTAATAAGTTAATCCAATTTAAGATTCAATTTGAATATCAGTAATAAAAAGATTTTCCATGTCCGTAATTAACAAGACAGTAATAGAACATTTTCGATGTCAGTATTTAACAAGATGTAATTAACCAGAAGTAATTAACAGGAAGTAATTAACAGGAAGTAATTAACCAGAGCCCTGTTATATTTATGTTAGAAATGTATTTTTATTAAGTCGTTGTTTACTTATGTCTATAATAGATCGGCTCACCCTTGCACACTCGTACACTTTTCAAAATGATTTTAATTTAACTTTGGTTTCTGGTTACGTAAATAATTTAGCACTTCAAAGCATCGTTGTAGCCCAGTTTAAAATGTATACTAACTCGTCGCTCAATTCTTATCGTATTTAAAGCCGTACCTATCTTGTTTTCAATTCGTTCATTCACGTGTTGGGACGACATCTTTTGTCTTTATCTCTGTGTATTCTGGGAATTTTACCAATTGTTTAGTTCAAATATTCGGATGAATGCTTGACTTGTCACGTATTACACTCACATGCCATGGTAATAAATTGAAAAATCCCAAGAATTTCCATTTGTTAAATCACGTATTTAGTGTTTATTACTTAATCTAATCTAAACCGAAATAATCTGGTGCTTGTTGATTTCCTAGTTAATATTGGATTTTTGAACAAATGTGATTCTTTATGTCACGTACGATTTTCAAATAATGTATAATTTAGACTGTGTATACGATGATATATTTAACGCACTTGTTAAATATTTATAAAGCGAATTCATATAGGTTTCCCGTTGATTTAATTTTGATGCATTTTGTTGCGTTTTCAAACCATATCTTAACTTGTAACTACTCTTGGATATTTCTATATTCTTATGCGTTTAATCGCATGTAATTTTATATACAGTGTGCTCTCAACTAACAATATGTATAGTGACCTATTTATTCTTATATCTGTAATTATGTGCTTTTGTTAACTGGAAGTTGCTTTTATTTATTCTACGACCCCTGTGACTTAACCTACGCCTAAACTACCCTATAATTATAGCATTAAATATATAAATATATATATATATATATATATATACTGTGGTCACAATAGACATTAGCAAGCTCAAATTTAAAGTTATTGCAAGGTAAAAGGTGTATAAATAGGTCACGCAAAGTTTGAGACAATTTTAAGCAAAATCAGATAGCATTTGACCAATTATTATTAAATATTAAAGTAGTTGTATAAAGTGGTAAGATTGTCGCTGTAAATATTAATTATTAATTAATTAGGAAACTTAATTTGAGGTGCATAGTAGTGTAAATACAAGTGAAACGTAATTTCGTAAAGCTTAGTGAAAAGTTGTTATAAAATAACGTATGAATTCTGTAAATATAAAAGCTTTCTGGTTTGTAGTATAAACATCAATAATAGACAAGGCTGATTTAGTTAGTATAGAATATTCAAGCGGCAGTTGTTATTCGAGTTTATGCACGTGTTATAATATTTCTAGGAAGCTTAACGTCGTAAACAGATAACATTTTGTAAAGCTTGTCAACAAATATAATTGCTGGAAATAGATAATGAAAGGCAAAACACATGTGTACACTGCACGTACAAAAACAAATTAGTAAAGTTTAAAAGAAAAGACTATAGTTTACATGATGTAATAAAGGAAGGAGAATAACATATGTTGAGTGAAACGTTGACTTTGAAAACGCCTGCTAGACAAGAACGTTATAAACTAATGGGAGGAACAAAGACGTGTTATGTTTTCAGAATATATCGAGTAGTAAGGGAATAAGACAGCTAGGGATAATTTACAAACCGAGTTCGACAGTTAGAGTACGTAAAAAGAAGTAAGACAGACGATGATATTGGTGTATTAGGTATAATATAGTTAGTGAAAAGCGAGGGAACTAGAAGCAGAGATAACATAAAACGGGAGATTTTAAATGTAAGTTAGAGTGAAATAAGAAATATGTGCGTAGACAGGCGTATTTAAGCGGCTAAAGTATAACGGTTTCGTGGAAGACAGCGACGGTTGCAAAACTTTAATGAGGGTTTCCGTGTATAGAACTTGTTTGCGATGAAAATTCTGGGATTTTGTCGACGGATAACAAATTTGTACCGAGAATGTTTCAAGTATAATTGTGGGTTTGTGGAAGTGTTCGACCGTTGTGTTGTTTGTGCTGTGTTACCAAGAAACGGTGTTATGGGAATATTGTAAATTGATGTAAAGAGGAGGCTTTTTGAGATTATATAAATCAAGAGGAGTTAGTGGAGCTCTCTCTTTTTTCTACCTTCGATCGCCAACTTGTAAAAGTAATTTAGTGAAGTTTTGAAATTATAAAAAGTTTAATTAGCACAAGTGGGTGCTTAAATAATTTGGCAATGCAGTAAATAATCGAATTTAAATATCAAGTAAGTACAATTTTAATACCTGCTATTGGAGGCGGTGTGTGTACTCTGAGTACCGATCAAGTGTATGAATGGACCAGTAGCAGGTGTACGGAAGCATAGTAGTACCGTACATTTGTGTGAAGCAATCTGATTAGAAGCGGTGTGTTCCTGATGGTGAGAGGCCACCTGGAGATAGTATTTGAACGTGCAATCGAGAGGGAGGATCACGTTAAAGATGGTGTCCATATAGAAAGCTGGTGACACAAAAATCTAAGCAGCTTTACTTTATAAAACAGTTATTTTGTGATTTTGTGGGTGACGATTTGGTGATTTTTGCGTATTTATTACATTGTAAGGACATTTTAATTGTTGATTTACCTAGAAAAAACTAAATGAAAATTTATTTACGTAATATTTTTATGGTATCTCACGAAGGTAAAACTTTAACTTTTTGTAAAAAGGTTTTTAGTAATTTCAGTGCCGTAGTCAGCACTTAGATAAAGGAAGGTTTACTATGACCTCGTATTTGACCTGTGGTGTAAAGTAAAAAATTTGGAAATAAGCCCGGTTACTTTTGATTCATAATTAATGTAATAAAATTTCTAAATTATTTTCTTTAAAATGAGATTTATTTTCACAATGGATAAAATGTGTTAGAGATTAAAATACATGAAGAATGTAAATTGAAATTATAAGTAATAAGTGTAGGTGGTAGGTATTCAATTTCAGGTAGGTGAAAAATTTTGTAACAACATAAATTTGGGGGAATTACAACAGGTAAAAATACGCAACATTTTGTCGCCTATAGTGTGAGGCACGAATTTTAGGGCTTCCTTCCGAGTAGAGAACATACCACTTTGGCACCCAAGTTGTGAGGCAAGGATTAATGAGCCGTTCCCAAGAAAAATACAGACTATTTTGACAGTCCAACAGTGGGGGCTCGATACAAAGGTAACTACAGTCCAATATATATATATATATATATATATATATATATATATTGCTGTGGATTTAAAGGTTAAATAGGTGTAGACAATAAAATCTATTACTGCAGTCTCGCACGAAATGTTAGAAACGATTTGTAATTGGAAACTAAGGTCGGACGAGGAAATGCTCTCTGACCATAAATTAATAACATGGGACGTTGAAACCAAAACAAGCGCAAACGAGCAGCTAACTATATTTCCGCGGTTCTGTAATAAAAAAGCAAATTGGGAGCGGTTTAAAGAAAAATTTGGCGAAAGTATCCCTGCGCTCGAAAATGAGCTATTTAACTGCCGAGAGGCAGACGAAGTAGAAACACTCGCGAAAAAATTGAACGACGCGGTGGTAGACGCGTCGTCGTATTCCATGCCGCAAAAGAAAGCATTTAAAGACAGCGTACCCTGGTGGACCCGGGAACTAACCACCAAGCGGGCAGAAACGCGTAACCTAAGGCGCCGCTATCAACGCGCCTCGGGAGATATAAGAGAACAACGGAGAATAGAATATAATCAAAGTTACCGCGAATATAAAATATTAATAGAAGAAACGCGAACGAATAAATTTAAAGAATTCTGCAAGCAAAACTCAGAGAAAGAACTCTGGGGAACCGCATACCGCGTAATTAGAGGAAAACAACAAAAAATCGCGCTCAGTAATATAAAGAAAACAAATGGCGAATACACGGAAGGTTTTAAAACCACAGCGGAATATTTACTAGAGAAATTTTTCCCATCGAATAATCCCGAGGGGGATGAAGGGTCGCACGATTTAATACGTCGGGAAGCTGCAGAGGCGCAAGGAACAGGTGCCGATAGGGCAATCCTAGTTCACGAGGTCGTCAGGGCTCTTAGGAGGATGAACCCTAAGAAGGCCCGGGGCATGATGGAATCACTTCAGACGCAGCTCTGCAGGCGTGCCTGTTAACCCCGTGTGTTTTTGTTGGGTTGTTTAATCTTTGTTTAGAAAGGGGCGTTTTTCCGCGTTGCTGGAAAAGCCAGAATGTAAAATTTATACCCAAACCTAAAAAGGCGGATGCGTCAGATCCGGGCAGCTATCGTCCAATTAGTTTGCTACCGGTGCTGGGGAAAGTTTTAGATCGCGTTATGACTACGCGTGTTGAGCACCTAGTGCGAGACAACGGCGGTTTTAATAACCGACAGTTTGGTTTCGTGGAGGGCAAGTCGACTATCGACGCGTTAGAGTTCGTTGTCGGGGAAATTAAGCAGGCAAGAGATGCTAAAGAGTACTGTGTCGTTGTTGCTTTGGACATTTCAGGAGCATGATGCTGCCTGGTGGCCATTAATCGTTTGCGAGTTAGATCGTAGGGGTTGTCCGCGAAACTTGATGTCTTTGGTCAAGAGCTATTTCTCGGGGCGATTAGCACAGGTTGAAATTCCGGGTGAAGTTCTGTCGCGTGAGGTGGAAAGGGGATGCCCGCAAGGGTCATGTTCTGGTCCCACATTTTGGAAGTTGTTGTATGAGAGCATCTTTAGGGTCAAATTGCCCGCAGGATGCTCAATCGTTGGGTTTGCAGATGACACACTTTTAATTGTAAGATCGAGATTGTTAATGGATATGCGCACAAAACCGAACGAGGCGCTTAATAAATTACACGAATGGTCGCAGGCGGTAAAATTAAAATTTAACACGGCGAAGTCAGAGGCGCTTTATTTCGGCACGAAACCAGAACAGAGACCTCCTAGGTTAGAGCTAGGAGGAGAAAATCCGTTTAAAGATTGTATTACCTACCTCGGCGTCAAGATCGACAATAAATTAAATTGGAAAGCGCACGTACAATACGTAAAAAGTAAGGGCGGCGAAATATCAAATAAAATGATGGCGGCGGCTAAAATAAAGTGGGGTTTCAGGGGCGAATCGCTGAGGACGGTGTATGCCGAAGCAATTGAGCCGGCAATACTGTACGCAGCTTCTGTATGGGCAGAAGGTTGTAAAGTCCGGGAGATGCGTCAATTGACGAGCGTACAACGCATAACCGCGGTAAAAGCGGCGAGGGCGTACAGGACCACCTCCACGGAAGCTGTCCTGGTGATCAGTAGGACTCTCCCTATCGAATATGTCGTTAGGGAGATTAGAGATAAACGATTAATAAATATAGGAAAAGGGCGCGAAATTATCGACGATCTTAATCTTGGTAATAGGGAAATTTAAGAAAGATCGTTGTATCTGAGTTGGGGCACCCGGCTGATATTAGAGGAATCGAGTTTGTCGTAGGTGATGAGGACGCGATGGGTATCAGAATTTATACGGACGGTTCACGTATGGACGATGGGCAAGCAGGCGCGGCGTTTGTCGTGTACAAGCAGGAAAGGGAGGTGTTTCGGTTTCAAACCAAACTCGCGAACTGGTGCACTATCTTCCAGTGCGAATTGGTAGCCATACGAGAGGCTATCGATTACGTAATAAACCATACGGGCAGAGACGAGTATTATATAATCAGTGATAGTAAATCGGCGCTGACGGCTTTAACAAACATGAACACCTCGACAGATCTCCAAGCGGACGTCTGGAGGATAGCGCGTACGGCGCTCGAGTTTCGACGTTTAAAGTTCTGTTGGGTCAGGTCGCACAATGGTAACGTAGGAAACGATAGGGCTGACGAATTAGCTAAAGAGGCCGCGACGGGCGACTTTCGAATATCACATTCGTCGATACCGAGGTCTTTAATCAAAAGAAAGCTGCGCGAAAAATCAATTCTACAATGGGAAGAGAGGTGGAACAACGCTGCCACGGGCAGGTTGACCCACAAATTCATACCGAGCATAGAAGCTAGAGGTAGGATCGAGGTCAAGCTCGATCACAAAATAGTGCAGTTGATAACAGGGCACGGCGCCCTAAAGGCGTATTTACAAAGGTTCGGACTAACCAACAGCGACCGCTGCGAATGCGGTGAGGGCGCGGAAAGCGCAGAGCACGTGCTCTTCGACTGCCCGCTTGAGGCGGGAAATCGAGGGTTGGCTGATAGCAAACTAGCTATCCTAGGTCTGGCATGGCCAAAGAGCCTAGAGGAAGTCGGGGAAGTGGTTAACCAGAAGGCGTTCTGGACAGTCTTAAAAGAATTCGCGGGAAGGGTCGCGAGATTAGACAATCAATGACAACCGCGTGTAAAAAATCGGTGGGGTTGGTGGGAGGATTGAAAAATTTTAGATTGACTTGGCGTGAGTAAGGATACGAGCATAACCAAAACCTGATATTAAAAAAAAACATGATAATTATACCCAAATGTCCAATATGCACGAGAAACCCCCACACCATTAATACAATCACTACCTATCTTCATAATTATGTGCGGAAAATCGAGAAATCGGGAATAAATAATAACAAATAAACAATAACAAATAAATCAGAAATCCTCATTAAATTAAATCAATAAAATAAAGATAATAAAATAGAGTGAAACCGCGCATCCCCCCAGGACTTGAAAGTGAAGTGATAGTGATTGTATCCCCCCCCCTCAGAACACCAGGACTTTAGCACTGCACCCCATCTTCTCCTTAAAAGTAAGTTACAGTTAGATGTAGGCAGACGACCAGATCTTCGGATGCTGGAGAATTTTATTATCGAGGTAAGGCTTAAATTGTGGCGGCTGTACTCGCACAAGCATTGATTTACATTAATCAGTAGTTTTTGAAATAATTTAACAAGCACGTTTTGTGCGTAATGGCGCTAGCCGACATAATGCTTGTGCGAGTGCACCTGATAAATAGGGTGATGCTTTTGCTATTTTGTGGACTGCTATATGCTTAACGCTTATTAGACATTTATTTATATATTTATATAATTATATTTATATATATTTTATATTTACACTTTAAATTTATTAGCATGTATTGTAGTATTTTGTGGCATATTTGTTTTGTTTGACGTTCTGTCGCCTTTTTGGTTGCAGTATATATTTGGGAAGAAAGAGTAGATTTGTGAAGATTGTAATCATAATATAAATCAGTTAAGGAATGATAGGGAAACCAAGGGATGGATTTAAATTAGTTAGCTAGATTTGGATAGTTTTAAGACGACCTTTCAGGTCGCACTGGTAAGCAGAGCCGGCGTCTGCTATCCGGTATTACGGATCCCTCCCCCTCTCATTTTTTGTGTCTTGTTGATCGGGCACACTTCAAAGTCAGCGCTAGGGATACCATTATTTACAACCCTGTTTTTAGTTTTTGTTTCAGTTTGTCAGATTTTTAGGTTTGTTAGATTGTTACAGTTTGTTAGATTTTTAGGTTTGTTAGATTTTTATTTAGTTTTTTTTGTTTAGGGTGGATTAACTATGAAGTTAGAATAAATTAGAAGCACGATTATTTTCGCATTTAAACCCAATGTAGTACCTCCGGGTGGAGCATTGGGACGTGGCCGCAAGTATAGCGGCCCTTATTCAAATTATAATGTAGACAATAAAATTTTAATCACCGTGTATATAGAAAAAAAGAGCGAATTATTTACGCGCCAAGTTAATTAATTTATATAGTGAAAACGGACGATTATTAAGGTATTTTTCTATATTTAAATTGAAATGTTAAAATTGCAGAAAAGAAGAAAGCTTTTGAGTACATAAAAACTCGAGTATACGCATAAGAAATTATAATAATTTAATCAAACGCATGGAAGCAAAAAGGGAGCTTGCATGCATAGAAAATCAATAATTTTAAACGCAAATGTTTCCATTTTAAAAGCCAACGTTCGTTTATACAAATACTAAGAAGGGAAGAAACAGAGAATTGTTATTTTTAACGGTCGGTTGTTTCAAGAAACACCTGTTGATTAAATGTCACGTTCAGGGAACTTAAATAAACGTTAAGACAGAATTCCTATGAAATTGTTTGCAACGATCGATTTGACCAACTGCTTTAAATATCAAATGGCTTATAGAGTGAGTGGAATAAACGATAGATAATGTAAGACAGAAAGCGTTGGGTAAAAGTCACGTAAGAGATACACGGGTATATATGAAGGACGACTACGATATCGATTTTCTGTAACTTAAGAGGGGTTCTAAAGGAGACAACAAACATGCGTGGAATGGAGATAGATAGCGGATAGGTGGAGCGCTGTGACGAGGAAAAATGATATCATTGCTTGATGACCAGCAGTTTTTAAGAAGAGCGCATCCGTTAAGGTAGTAAACAAAATTCTATGTAACAGCAGGACGAAAGTGAGATTTTTGAAAAGTTGGTGTTCGTTTCGTTCAAAATTTTAAGAAGCAGCTGCGAAAATAAGCTTTTCAAGTGAAATAGGTTCCACCGGAGAGGTTTTGAAAATGATATAAATACACGAACAAAGATATTAAAATTCTCTTACCATTTAAATCTGAGACCGTGCTTAGATCTTCAACGTAATAGTAGTAAATGCTCTTACGGTTATTAGTTATTGTGATTAGTCAGTAAAGTTGCATATAACATCCTGTTTAGAAATTATGAAAGCTGTAGTAGCGTACCGCATGTTGTAAAAGTGATATTGCACGAGTTGGTGCTTTTGTTGAGATAAAAGGTTCCGTTACTACAACGAAGCTATTAAATGAATGGATGATATTTGGGGTAAGCGAAGCTGAAAGCGTAATTTGTATGCATGAAATATTTGGTATAGAATGTTACGTTTGAGACAAAGCTAGTATCTGGGGAGAAGAACAGTAGTGGTAGCGGAGATTTGGATGGTGGGAATCTGTGGATCCAGACATCATCATAGTAGATGGACACAACGAGGGTTTCTGGTAACCATCTTCAGCGGTGACGAGGAACGAAGGTGACTCCAGGTAACGAACTTTAAATTTCTGTTTTTGTATAAACAATTGTGTTGATTTTTTTGTGTTTGTGTGTTTGACTTATTGGCGGCGTATTTACCATAAAACTTGTTTAAAAAGGTACATGTGCAAAACAATTAATTTTTTATTATTAAAAAAGGGTTTAATGATGATATAAAGGTTTATTCATGCTATTAATTGTTGTTGTAAGCAGTAAACGGGTCTTAAAATTTTGTTTTCAATAAAATGTAAAGTTTAAACAGCATTTACAGAAACTTGTTAATATCTGTAAATAAAAAGGTTGTATGGTTGTTGTATTATTTGATTTCGTTTGACGGTGTATGTGTGTGAGAGGTATGTACTTAAAATGGTAAGTATTCAAGAAAAGGCCGATTGCAGAGCTAGCCCAGGTGGAGCAGAGAAATACGAAGGCGTCCAAAAAGCAGGGTAAGAAATTTTAAAATTTTCTTTTTTAAATTTTATGTTGGCCCAATGCTGGGGCTTGATGTTAAAAGCGTGTTCCAGCGACTTCCACGGCAACTTTTATTGCGCCCAATTCGTGGGGCTCGATGTTAAAAGCTTAATCCCCTAGTCCACGGCAATAAAACCCATAAAGTTATATACTATTAAAGAAGCAAGGTCGTTACCAATTCTACTATATATATATATATATATATATATATATATATATTGCTGTGAATCGCTCTAAAGAAATTCTCGCCCCACGGATTGGGCGCCATAAGATTGCTGTGATCTCACCAAAATTTGAGCCCCATCGTTGGGCCGTCCATAAGATTTCTATGAAGTCCTTTAAAGAAATTCTTGCCCCACGGATTGGGTGCCATAAGATTGCTGTGGATCGGATTTATGGGTTTGACATCGCCCGTGTCAACACTGAATTATAAAATGAAGTTAATTAATTCCATATAATGAAAAGAAATATTATGTACAGGTTTTGAAAATTATTAAAATACACTTTTGAATCAATCAATATTGTAAGTCTTATTTATCTCAAAAATCATATGCTTTGCAATCAATCTAAAGTCACCAAAAACTATTCTTTTTATAAAAGAAGCCTGGAACGTTTAAAACCCCTTTATTATATTACGTACTTTCTACGTATGCAAAGTTCGTTGCTGACTCTATTACACTAGTTTATCTTAATTAGACAAATTCAATATTCAAATACAAATAGAAAAAATGTCTTAAAACTAAAAAGATCTAACCTGGTCTGTTTACTTCGTGCTTCTTTATTTCTTTCTCGCAATTCAAAATTGTACCAAGGTTATCGACGCATCCATTATCAACCAACATCAATTAGAATTTTCCATGCATTATTATACCATCCATTTGGATCATTAACATCGTATTCAAAATTATTCTCCACCAATTCGGAATTATTATATACCCATTTGAAATATTATCTACTGAATTATGCACCCCTTTGGAATTTCGAAATTATCATCAGCCTCGACTTATTTTCGTCAAACTTAGAATTATTGTGGTCCGACTTAGAGTATCATCGTCATCCGACTTAAAATTATTGTGATCCGCCTCAGAATTTATTGTCGTCGCCCTTAGAGTTTATTCTCCCCAAACTTAAAATTATTGTCGTCAGCCTCCGAGCCCTATTATTATTATTATATTTTAGTTTAAATAAATTCCCCAAATTCTACTTACGTTAATCGACAATAGAAATTTTCTTCTTCGTAGCACTGTCTGTCACAAAACAATTTTCACTATTTAAAATATTATTATTACGCGATCCTCTTAGATTCAGAGTAACACAGTTTGGCCTTGTTGAGTTGAAAACTGAGCTCCGTTATCATTTCTCGTTGTTAATATATTGGTATGTCCCCCTTTGTCTGTGGGTTTGACTTACTAATCATAACCAATAAGGTCTTTCTATTTCCTACACTTAAAGTGGTTTTCTGATGTAACATTCTTGGCTTTTCGAGTAACTGTTGTTTGCCTACAGATGCTTTGTTATCAGACCATGCGGTGTTTTGAGAAAATAGTCACGTTTCCATATTATACACAAATACCTGATGCAATTCGAATTTCAGTTTTCAAGTATGTTTATTTCTTTACGCATTTTTAATTACATTTACTATCAAAAATTGTTAATTGTTTGTACGCACTTACACTACGCTTCTTTAAGTTTTATCTCTTATCTCCGTATTATCATAACTGATTGAAATCCTTTTGAATGCGTGTTTAATTACATTTATTATCATTCTCTTCTAAATACGCGTGCTTCTACTAAAAATATCATTGTTTGCATTACTTAAATTTACTGAAGCTCTGTATACCGGGTGTTAAATATTTGTTATTTACCTAATGCATGAATTACCTATGTCTATGCTAACTATGCGTCCTATTATTATAAGATGTGTTCATTTGCGTCGCTTAAAACTACTTATGCTCTATATACAGGGTGTTAGATGCTTACTATTTACAAACTATCCCAATTACTCAATTTTCTACTAAATAAATGCAGCTTTCTGCTTCCTATTATAATTTCTGATTACTACACGACCATTGCTATAAAATACACCATTAAGCAACCTCTTATCACAGCAATATTATATATATATATATATATATATATATATATATTGCTGTGATAAGGGATTGTTTAAGGGTGTACTTTATAGTAAAGGTCGTTTAGAAATGAGAAATTACCCTAGGCAGCAGAAAACTGCATTTATTTAGTAAGAAATTGAGAAATGGAGATAGTTTGTAAATAGTAGGCAGTCAACACCCTGTATATAAAGTTTAGGTAGTTTTAAGCGACGCAAATAAACATAGGAAGACGCATAGTTAGCGTAGAAACCAGGAACACATGCATTAGGTAAATAGTAAATATTTAATACCCTGTAGATAAAGTTTTAGTTAATTTAGGTAAAGCAAATAATGATATTTTTCAGTGGAAGCACGCGTATTTATAAGTAAACATAATAAAGTGTAATTAGACACGCATTCAAAAGAGTTCCAAACAATTAGGTTAATACGGAGATAAGAAATAGAGCTTCAGGAAGCATAATGCGAAGGCGTATAAGTAGTTAATAACTGTGATAAAGAGAGGTGATTAAAAAAATTGCGTAAATAACAGGCAGATATGAAAATTAAAAGTCGAATTGCATCAGTTGTTAATGGAAAAGCAATTAGATTCATCAAAACACCGCATGTTTGATAACGAAGACAGCTGCGAGCAGGCCACAATTATTTGAAAGCATAGAAAATTTTATCAGAAACTACTTTAAATGCAAAGATTTGATTCGTTAAAAGGAACGACGAGTTTGTAGACCATACCCACTGACGGAGTAGGAGAGCAATGATATATTAACAGGTACGGTGATAACGAAGTCAGTTTTCAACTCAACAAAGGCCAAAGTGCCCCGCTCTGAGACAAAGTGAGATACGTAATAATTTAAAGTGAAAAGTTGTATAAGTGCTAAAATGAAAATTACGATAGCCGATTAAACGTAAGTAGATTTTGGTAAATTTATTTTAAACTAAAACATAATAATAATAGGGCTTCTGAAGCCGGGGAGAAAAATACAATTCTGAAGCCGGGGAGAAAAAAATCCAAGTTCCGAGTCCTGGGGGGAATAATACAATTTCTGAAGCCGGGGAAAAAAATCCAAGTTCGAGTTCTGGGGGAGAATAATACAATTTCTGAAGCCGGGAGGAAAAATACAATTCCGAGTTCTGGGGGAGAATAATACAATTTTTAAGTCAAGGGAAAATAAATGATGATAATCCAATTCTAAGTTTGGGGAAATTGATAAGAAGTAATTCTAAGTCTGAAATGAAACGTCAATAAATTGGGGTGCATAATAATAGGTTAATAATGATAGTCCAGAGGGCAATGGCAATGATTAAAATGCAATGGTTCGAGCGTGTGGATAGACAATATTTCGAATGGGCATGTAATAATCCTGAATTGGGGGAAGATAATTTTTATTCAAATGGATGGCTTATGCATGGGAAGTATTAGCTGATTATGAATGCGTCAATGCGAAGAAAATAGACCAGGTCAGATTTTTAGTTATAAGACATTTTCCTTTCTATTTTTTTTATTTGAATATTGAATTTGCTTACTATAAAATGAATGTGAAAAAGTCAACAAAAGGAGGACTTGAATACGTATAAAGTGTGTAATATGATAAGAGGTTTCGAACGTTCCACATTTCTTTTTTTTATAAAAATAATAGGTTTTTTTTTGGTGACTTTGGGTTTTGAGTAAAAAGTATATGATTTTTAATAAATGAGATTTATAACATTAATTAATTGAAAAGTGTATTTAAAATAATTTGCAGAAACTGTACATAATATTTGTTTCATTATATAGAATCGAATTACCTGAATTTTATAATTCCAAATAAATGCTTGTCGAGGTCATAAGATAAATCTAATGGGAATGATTTGATAATTTAAACAATCAAGGAGGAGCTATAAGTTGAATACGAAATAGATAACGAGTAAGGCGGTAACGTATCAAATTTTGTTATTGGTCGACAAGATAGGTTCAAGATAAAATCCAGTTAAGTTTCTGGAGGGAGCTTATAGCAATATTAATAAGACAGCCCAACGTCGGAGATAGATAGTTACAATTCTAGTTTATACATAGCAATATTAATATGGTCGCCCAAACGATGGGGCGCGAATAATTTAGGGAGCATAGCAATATATATATATATATATATATATATATATATATATATATATATTCACCTTAAATCAACTGCTTTCCAAATTAAAAGACAAAACACCTAAATTACAACAAAGAAACTTCATTTACCAAATTAACTGTACTAATTGTAGCCAAATCTATATTGGTCAAACTTCACAAAACTTAAAACAAAGGATAATTTCACATAAAAGCGATGTTAAACGAAAACCTAATGCGTGTGCTTTAACTAAACATACTTTAGAAAATAATCACGTAATGGACTTTCAAAACCCAAAAATTATTCAAATTCAAAAATCAGAATCGAAAAGACTATTTTTGTAAATGTGTTATATTTATCAAAATCCTTGTGCAATGAACAAAAAGACGTACATAAACAACTTGAGCTCTATATATACCTATTTATTAAATTTTAAAATTTAGATACTTGAAACGATATACTACATATTGGATCAAAGTAATTGTTTGTAGTTATTACAGTGAGATGTTATAAATAAACACCACAAAAAATATTTAAACAATAAAAAAAGTACACATAGAGGCACTCAACACAAACACACATACAATAATAAAAATGGACACACACTCAGATTAGCACTCACGTAATTCATTAAAAATGTTACATGCATACATGCATGCATTCAATTTTGCCATACCGTCACACACAAAAATAAAAGAACAGTGTGACAAATTTATTTGAAATGGTATCATTTTATTAAATCATACATTTTATATTATTTTTGTTTATGTTGCGTTATAGTTACTGTTATTTCTTACTTAGTTGCTATGCTAATTGCTTATACTAACCTAAATTTAGTATGTAGCTTTAAAACCAAATTGTACCAGTTTTTAAAATTTATCATTTGTAGTGCCTGTGATCAAGAATTAAAATAAATTCGAAAATTTAGGCAATAAAAAACAGTATTACTAAACTTGCCAGCTGACCTGTATAAATTGCTACGATATTGCCGCTTGTCAGATGTATAATGACCAATTGCCTGCTGATCGCCACCTCTCTGTGTCTTTAAAATAATTTAAATTTAACCCAATTAATTTGTATGCTTTGACTAGCTCAGTGATACCCCGCAAAGAGTGAACGACGATATGATAACAGAAATTTCTTACCAACTCCCCTCTAACACTCCATTTACCTGAATAAGACAAGCAAAATTCACCAAATTTGTATAATAAGCTAAGGAAATTTACAATTTACAACTCTATGTCCTTTTTAATATCATTTACTATCTACAAAACTTTTGAATCAAAATTAAAATAAATATTTTAATTAAATTTGTTCATTACCAAAATTATAACCCTCTTTAAGCAATTAAAGCCAGGAAAACAAAAAAATGTTTTACCTTGGATGTTTCGTTGAACGTTCAAAGAAATATTCCGTTTTTTTTAAAACGTACTTTTGCTCACCAATCAAATTTTTTGTTGATCTTGTACATAAGGTATTCGAATTACAAACATTTTTTAAGCTCACCAAATATTTAAGATAATGAATATAACACACTATAAATTAAAGAAAATAATTCTGACCTTTATCCCTTCTGCTGATTTCTTACTGTAGCTTCCTAATCCAAATCGGTTGCTTATTAACCTTCAGCTTGGCGTGCTCCCCAATACTTCAAAAATGTTTATCAGCTACTTGGAGTTGTTTTTGAAGTACTAACCCTGTATTTCGAATCGACTCAGTCTCGATTTTAGTTTTGTTGGGTGTGATGGAACAGAGCAATTCAACACGTTATGAAAGCAAGCAAAAGCATTAATATAGAGCGATTTAATAAGAAACAGAACTCAGGTTAATACAGGAATAATTCAACATAACGTACAACTTAAATATTATGCATGTATACAATAGTTATGAATGTTAAACATGATACATCGTGTTAGAGCACGTGCACGTCTATTGTATATCATAGTTACGACGGAACTCCTTACACTTGCATACCGGTAAGTCGTATGGTGAGCATGTCACTTCAGTGGCGTAACCGGCGCGTGGGATATCACAACCACTAGCGTTATTACTAACAAGTTTCCTCACTTAGAGTCGATTTATAATTGTATCCTTACTTAGATGAATGCCAATATATAGTTACCCGTACTTAATGCCCTAAATAAATTGTAAACATTTTGTTCATATTAATTAAATTTAGACTTACGTTTTATTTAACGCCAGAGTTTTACACTCGTTTACACAAATATTTCAACGCGCACTTTTATTATGTGCTTCACTTGTAATTCTTAATTTCTATTACTTGTCACTTTGACCAAATTGAATATTTACGTAATAATTTGGTTTCCACTATTACAGTTTGCGCGTCGAATAAGGAATGCTCTCGCTTATCGGTTCTTAGTCGGTTTTATAGACAACTTCGTTGCTCGTGCTCGTATTGGTTGACCGTTCGCTATCTTGTTATTAGACCATGACCAAGGCGTTGCCATTATGTGCTTATCTTCAACCTGTTGGGTTTTATTCGGTATGCATCCTCTATACGTTTAAATTTTCACATACATCAAAGCTTTGTACTGGAATTTGCTAACAACTCTTGTACCATATATGCTTGAAACTGCATGTAGTCGTAATTTTAATGTCCATATTTTGTTTACCTATCTTGGGTTTTATTAAATGTGGCGATTTCTACATTCAAACGTCACGTACGCTTTTGACTCAATGTCTATTCCTTATTGCATTATGAAATACGTTGGTTTTTCAAAAGTTTGTTTAATACAAACCGGTACAAATTATATGGGTGTTATTGACTTCTATTACTTACACAAATGCGTCGAGTTTAAAAGAGATTTCATTTCACGTTTATTTTACTTTAAATATGCCTAATTTGTATTTATTTTGAGTTTATGAATGTTTTAAATGTTTTAAAATGGATTGGGTTGCGCCCGCAATTATTTATTTTAATAAATGTGGTTAAATTATTACTGAATGTCCTTTCTTTAATTAACTGTAGCGAGTTATTGATTTTATACAGGATGATTTGTATTTGCTTTTGCATAATGAGAGAATTATGTACATTTCATGATTTAAATATTTGGTTTCCTTGATGATGTTCACATGAAGTATACCTTTCTTATGACCTTATATGACCTTAAAAACCCTATTATCATAGTAATATATATTTACATATATATATATAAAAAGAGAGAAAGAAAGAGAGAGAGAGAGAGATAAACAGAGAAAGACAAAGAAAGAGAGAGCAAAACAGAGACAGAGAGAAAGAGAGAAATAGGATGTTTGTTGTCAAACCTTCTTTCCTATAAATAAGATTAGCATTTAGAAATGTGTTTCTTTTTGTAAAATCGTCCAGATAAGAAGATTTAACAAAGAATATCAACTCAAGAGCTACAAACCATACCAAGTTAACTGCTATACATTTCTCCCATTCTATTTCATCAATAATACCCGCATTGTTGATAACTATGTCCAGTTGGTTAAACGTTTTTATGGTTTCTTCAAAAGCGTCTGAAAAACATAGAAACATGAATTAGAACAAATTATAATACATTTATACATTTTAGCTTATAAATTATTGTGCCATAATCCAAATGTATTTATTTAATAAATTTTTAAACTTATCTTCATATTTTGGTAATATTGTTTCGTTTTGGAAAGATCTAAACATTGGATATTTCTTAAACTCGCAAAATTATAAAACAATTTTTAGGCGATTCCTAGATATTTCCCAATAAAATCTAATTATAAGAAAGAAGAAACAATTGATAAACAGTTTTGTAGTACCTCAGTGGCAGTAAATGAGCACTAATCTTTTTTACAAGTAGCTAACAAAGTTTTCCTATTCTAACAATGATTTGTGTTGTGTGCGTGTTTATGCGTGTACGAATATTGTGTAATTACACAAGGCAAGTTGATAAACACTAACGTCTTATAGTTAATAAGATGAAATAATATTGTTGCGAGCTACTATTAGGCAACCCGTCAAACACACAAGCGCCGTAAGCACTGTATATTCTCCAGGGACCGAGAATTTTCTAGCAATTACTGGAGAATGAATCATCCTTTTAATTCAGGGTATAAATAAGACCGATGATGAAGTACAGAGTTAGTCTATAGCAGAATATCGAATATAAATTATATCGTGTAAAGTTAAATAGTTGAGCTTTTGGAAGTCCAAGAGTAAACATAAATGTTATATTATGTGAACGTGTCTAATGTACATGCAGCTTGTAGAATACATAAATAGACAAAAGTGTAATAAATAAATAGTTGTGTTAGTGTTGTAAATAGACCTATGGTTAAGAATTTAGTTTAAGAAAATATTAGTGCTTGTAAATTCAATAGTGTGATAGTGCTTTATTGTTAATTGGACTGGAAACATCTATAAATAAAGCATAAACTGTTAATTAGACTTATGAATAGTGAGTAATAAAGACTTTTGTTACTACTTGTTTTAAATTAGTGAAACGCGGTAGTAGTAGCCCGCGACAATATTTGAGACTTTTATGCAAAGCTTAAATGACCATTCCAGATCGAGATGATAGAAGAAAAATATAGGTTCCTGGACAGGATTGGAACCTGTATTGCATTAGAGACTTTCCACTGTAACGAACGCTATCTAGTCTATTTTTGACCAGAGTAATACATCAAAACGTAAGCGAGGCATTTGTACACAAAGCATAATTAATATCGACCCTGCGGCGTGACATCTTCAGATGTACTTAATTGACAGGTTACAATAGTTTTCATTTAATAGCTTTAATAACAATGCATAGGTAACCCTTAGAATATTATTTGCATAGTTTCTGGTATATTATCGAATTAATCTGGAACAATTGAGTAACATATAAATTACCCGTTAGAGATTTGAAAGTTCAGGTATAATTTAAAGCTTTTATTATAATATTACATTTTATTGGAGCTATTAAGTTGTAATATGAAATAAATTAGTGGTACCTACTGTTAATATAAATTACCCCATGTGGTATAAATTATTGTAGTGATCGATATAAAGTGATTATATGCCTTTTTATAAATTAATAATTAGTGCTTGAATAATTAATTAATAATGCTTCGGTAGTAATTAGGAAGATAGTAGCTTTAAGAAGTTAATGTTTGTACTGCTAGCGATTAGCTGGAAATAAATTTTCGTAAGTGCTTTAAAAATTTCACTGTTGCTGCGAGTAGTTGAAGATCTGTTGTTATTACAAAAGGATTTTATTACACTGGATACTAAAGTTCTTTCCTTCTCGAAGGAGTTTATCTCAAGCGTTGCGCAGAGCTTGTCTAGTAGTTATGCGGAATTCATGGAAATCTAACAGAGAATTCTATAAGCCTCACAGAAAAATTACAGGAAAACGTAACAGAACCTAAAAGTTGCAAGCCTGGTAGCAAAGTTAGACAAAAATTCCACGAAATTAAACAAAAATGCGAAGAAACAAAAAATGAACCACGGAGAATCTTACAGAAAAGCTGAACCATGCCGCAACGAAATTAGAAGAAAATAACACGAGCTTTAAAGAAAAATTACAAGAAACCATCGTAAATCTACAAACCTACAAATGAGGTACGACGACTCTCATCTACAACAAATGAACCACGGTGAAGTGAGAACCGTTACCAAAAGGCCAACAAAAAATTGCAAAAGTTTGAAGCAGATATTGCCCGATTGGTAAAGCTGGCCTATGCAATAACACCGGACAGCCTTCTAGAGCAGCTGGAAGTGCAACCCTTCATCGACAGTATACGCAACGAGGCAATCCACCATGCACAACGACTGGTTATATCAAAAACACTAGATGATGCGCTAGCTTTTTTCTTTGAAATTTGAAGCTACAAAGCAAGCTTCACATTGTGGTAGTGTCAAGGTAAGATGCTCCGTAAAGGGGCAGAACCAAGAAAACATATATGATGTAATGCGACAAGAACTTCATGAACACCAATCAAAGCGGAGAGGATCCAGATGCTGAAATTGTGAAAGCAGCTCCGTGGCGTATTTGGTATGCATGTTACTACTATGCCAAAGGTCCCGTGTTCAAATCTCTACCCGGTCCACTTGAAAAATGTTAGGCGAGCATTTTTCAGAAAAATATGCCCTCGTTCGAATGAAAGATGCGTTAGGTATGTGAGTGTTGTCACGCACATTAAATATTCCTATCTTAATTAGAGCAGCAAGGGTTTGACAAAATTTTCAGGAAAAAAATCGTTTTCTGGCCAATGTAGTATCTTCGGGTAGAGCGTTGGAAAATCAAATATTATGCTGAAATTGTAACTCGGCTTCGTGTGACCGCTATGCCCAAGGTACCTGGTTCAAATCTATACACGGTCCGCTTGAAAAATGTTAGGGGAGTGTTTTGCATAGAAATATGCCCTCGTTCGGATGAGAGGTAAAATGGAGGTCCCGTACGGCAGTGTTGTCGCGCACGCTAAAGATCCATACCTTGCTTGCAACAGCAAGGGTTCAGCAAAATTGAAAACTTTCGAGGTAAAAAAAACTTGCTTCCTGGTCAATGTAGTACCTTCGGGTGACGCATTGGAAAATCAAATGTAGAGGTGGAGTTGTGTGCCACTCCGTAACGTAGTTGGTATGCGTGTGACTACTATTCTCAAGATCCTGGGTTCAAACTCCGACACGGTACGCTTGAAAAACTTTAGGCAAGCAGTTTTCACAAATATACACCTTCGTGCGGATGAGAGGTAAAATGGAGATCCCGTGTTTAAGTGTTGTCACGTACGTTAAGGACCTCTACCTTGCTAGAAACAGCAAGGGTTCGTCAAAATTCAATTTTTCAGGTAAAAGAACTCGCTTCCTGGCAAATGTAGTACTTTCGGGTGGAGCATTTGGAAAATGAAATGTAGTACTGGAATTGTATCAAGTTTCGGCATATTCAGTCCAAATATAAACAACCCAAAAAGAAAAAAGTAGAGAAACCGGAAAGTTAATGGAGGGTCGACAAGAGGGGGCAAAAGTTAACCTGCACGGATTCTGCCTTGGATACCGTCATCTGCATTGTACGATTTTAACATGCAGACAGTATATACGTTTATGAACAGGTTAATGGCAAGACAGTGAAATTTATAGTTGATAACGCATGCATTAGGACAGTCGCTAATCCATATGTAATGAGTGACCATAGGCAACGATACGTTTAGGAACTGTGTAGGGTGAAAAAATTGAATCGCGCCGAATGTTAGACGCAAAAATTGGAATTGGGAGCAGAATATTTAACCATCAGCTAGTAATAGCCAGCATCACCGTTATCTTAGAAATGGATATCTTGAAGAAATATGGATTCCGTGTACATATGAAAGAAATTAAGAAACGAGGAAGTCCCTTTTGGCGAAGTAGACGACATGTCTGTGCGAGTTTGTTTCACGGACGACGTTGTCCTACCTGGATAGACAGAAAGTTTGGTGATGGATCACTTACTTGGTGCTCTCCGGGAGGGTCTTGTACACGTTATTAAACCGATCACTGACAAATCTCTCGGAAAAGGTGTACTTGTGAGGAAGTCTCTGACCAAAGTGAGGAGTGGTGTATCTGTTAAGATATTAAACGCCAATAACTACGATGTCGCGTTGAAAAGAATACAACAGTCGGGTAGTGTTCTTTTATTGTTCAGGTAACAGGCTGTGTCGGTAATAAGACCGAACCGCCTACCAAAGAGTGCTTCGTAAAGCTATTGCTCCAGTTGACGAATCCACACCAGCATCTTGCATAACAACAATTAGCAGGACTTAAAAGCTTGATCCGACGGAACCCAGACTTGGAGGTCCCGGGTTCGAATCCCGACACGGTCCGCTTGAAAAATGTTGGGCTAGCGTTTTTAAAACACACCCTCGTCGGATGAGAGGTAAAATGGATATCCCTGTGTGAGTGTTGTCATGCACGTTAAAGATCCCTACCTTGCTTGGAATAAGAAGGATTCGGCAAAATTCAAAATGTTTCAGGTAAAAAAAAGTTTCGCTTCCTGGCCAACGTAGTACCTTCAGGTAGAGCATTGAAAAATCACATCCTTGATGAATAACGATATTAAAAACCTGTACAATTGCGAACTGAACAAGATAATGGGTATCGTTCTGCGTTGAAAAGCCAGAGGAGAACGTCCATCGTTGCTTGATATTAGTCTGTTGAGTAGAACCCTGAAGATGTACTAGGCACAATAAAAAAATTTGTAGGTAAAAAATGGGATCTTAGTACGATCTTGGGAGAACGGAGGTAGATCTGTGAGTACGTTGTTACGGTAATTCGTGCGGACAAGTGAATAGTAAAGCACCGTAAGCAAAGTAACAGTAAGCCCGCACCGAGTACAGCAACACAACTAAAGGAGAATCGAAAGAATATATGTCGTGCTAACTAAAAGCGTCGTAGAGTCGGGTGAGTCACAAAGAAAGAAAAATTTGAAACCTCATAGAATGAATTTTATTCACAACTCTGTAGTTAAAACAATAATATAAAAAGAATATTTACGAACCCTTTAATTAGAAAACATATTATAAAGGAAATGGAAAACTCGTGTAGAACCAAACATTGTTACAAAATATCCCAAAGGATTTACACAGTACCAAAAATCAAAGCAACAATAATTAATACATTTCTGATTTACCTTACCCTAATTTATATTCTCAATATTAATATTTACATAAAACAGCAATTAACAGAACTTATATAGTGAGTTGCTTTTGTTACCTTCCTTCCCAATGGACCTGCACCTTGACAAAATTCTAGGTTACTAGAACGGGTAGAACTGCTTGTGTGTTCTAATGAGTTAAAGAGCTGAACCAAAGGTTTTACCAAATTGGTGAGGTCTTTGGTGATGAACCAGACTAAGACTGGTTCTCGAAATAGGGCGGCAGCTCCTTCGATACTTAGAGTGGCTGATACGATAGGGGTCGATATGGCATTCTAAGGCACGCTACTGCGTTGTGGAGGGCAACGGGAAACCACCACATTACCTCTCAAGTATACAGCGTACTTAAATTGACTACTGCGGAGGATGCGATCGGAAAGTTTAGAACAGAAGTCGGAAACATTTTGCGAGACGGAGCGTGGAATGTTAAAAGTTAAAGTCAAGTAGGTGAGCTAGACAACTTAAAAATTGAAATGGATAGGTTAGCACTAGACCTAGTAGGAAACAGCGGTTGTGGGGATAGCTATGCGAAAAAAGATAGGACACTGTATAGAAAATTACTTACAAAATAATGAAAGAGTACTCATGGTTAGATTAGAATCTAAACCGGTAAACACAGTAATAATACAAGTATACATGCCCATTTCTAGTTACAGTGACGAAGAGGTAGAAGCGATCTACAAAAATATCGAAGACATACTATGATACGTAAAAGGACATGAAAATTTAATATATACGGGAGATTTTAATCCAGTAGTGGCTGAGGATAGGGAAGGAGCGGTGATAGGTTTTTTGTTTAGGCACGAGAAACGACAGAGGAAATAGGCTGGTAGAATTTTGCGACAAGAACAAATTAATCCTCACAAAAACATTATTTCAACATCATGCTAAAAGACAATATATGTGGAAGATGCCAAGAGATAGAGGAAAAATATCAAATAGATTACATTCTTGATAGACAATGGTTTAGGAATCAAGTAAAAGACTGTAGAAGCTACCCAGAAGCAGATATAGACACTGACCACAACATCGTGATTATGAAGGCGCCCTTAAATTTTAAAATTTGAAAAATGAAACGGAAAAAGGCACTTTGACTTTGAGAAACTAAAAAATAAAGATATCCACGAAAGATTTGAAAAAAGTCAAATGTACTGCTGAAAGACATCGAGAAAATTTCTGATATTAAGGAAGTAGAAACAGAATGGAGTTATATTACATCCAGCTTAGACATGGCGGGCAGAGATATTCTGTGGTATATACAAAAAGAAAATTAGAAGCCATGGATAACTAAGGATATTCCGAATTTAATAGAAGAAAGACGAAAATACAAAAATAGATCAGACGAAACAGGAAAACAGAGATACAAAGACATGAAATGGGAAGTTATTAGCAAATGCAGGAAAGCTAAAGAACAATAGATCGATGAAAAGTGCAAAGAGGTACAAACTAAGATGGAAATAGGAAAGACATACACGAAGCATACAAACTAATTAGAATGAATTTTAAGGATATAAAACCATATAGCAAAAATATAAGGAACGTGGGAGGAAACGTCATTATAGAAAATGTAGAGAAAGTAGATAAATGGCAAGAATATATAGGAAATTTATATGCAAGAGAGGAACTAACTGCATTAGAACAGGAATCAAACATTGAGAATGATGACTTGGGATATTCTATACTTCGAGAAGAGTTGAATTAGCACTAAAGGGTCTGAAAAACAGTAGAGCACCGCGTACAGATAAAGTACAAGGAGTAACTCTAAAAGCTGCTGGAAAAGCAGTAACAGAACGTCTCTTCTAACTTGTAAGCTATATGTATAGGACAGGCGAGAACTCAAAGATTTCAAACGTAACATCATGGTAACTATACAAAAAAAAACAGGCACGGATAGATGTGAAATTTTCGAACAATAAGTTTGACAGCACACGTTTCAAAAATATTAAGTAGAATTGTACAAAGAGGAATGGAAAAACGAGCTGAGGAAATACTAGGAAAAGATCAATTTGGGTTTAGGCAAAACAGAGAAACACGGGAGACTATTTCGCCTCTGAGAGTGATAATAGAGAAAACAACAGAAAAAGGAAAAAACTGGAATATAGAGTTTGTAGATCTGGAAAAAGCATTCGACAATGTAAAATAGAAAAAAATGTTCGAAATACTTAAAAAGATTGGAATTAGTTTTAAGGATAAGCGGACAGTGCATAGCTTATACAAAGAGCAAACAGCGGTAATAGAATTAGAACAGGAACGTAAAGAAGTAAATATTACGAAAGGGGTGAGACTGGGATGTGCCTTATCCCCATTAATTGTACTTGTACATTGCAGAGGCAATGAATTCTATCAAATGCAGGAAGACATTAAAATTATTATGCAGGGACAAAAGATTGATATGCTTAGATTTGCAGATGATATAGCGGTATTACCATCTAGCAAAGAAGAGTTAGAAGATCCTCTTAATGAAATGGAAACAGTTCTAACAGAGAAATACGGTATGAATATTAACAAAAAAACTAAAGTTCTAGTATGCAAGGGAGGGGAAAATAAATCAAAAACAAGTTTACAAATAGGTAGCGAGAACTTACAAGAGGTTAAAGATTTCTGCTGCATATGAAGCCAAATAACGCAAGAAGGGAAAAGCACAAAAGATATAAAACAAACATTAGCACAAGGTCGTGCAACATTTAACAAAAAAAGTAACTACTGTGTTCAAAGACAATAAACATAGAAACAAGGAAAAAATTGGTGAAAGCATATGTGTGGAGCACAGCACTGTACGACTATGGAGCCTGGCCAGTAGGAGAGACGGACAAGAAAAATGTGGTGCCACAGATGTATGATAAAGATATCATGACCAGACAAAGTTAAGAACAAAGAGGTACTAGAAATGGTTGGGGAAGAAAGAAATATGTTGAAAACCGTAAAAAAATAAAAGAAATAGGATGATAGTCCACGTACTAAGACATGAGGGAGTAGTGCAAAATATATTAGAAGCAGGGATGAGAAAAAAGAGAGGCAGAGATAGACCTACGTAGACTATTGCACACAGATAGTGAAAGATGTAGGGTGTGGGAATTTCAGGGAAATTTGTAGGCTAGCTCAGAATAGAAATCAATGCAAGTACGCATTCATCCGAGTCCCAAACCACTGAATATCAGGGAAATAAGATAAAACAATAGAAGGTTGTAACAAGTTTATTTTCCAGCAATATTTTCACAAATACCTAATTTAATTAATTCATAAAAAGTCAATTCAAATATAATATCTCTACACAATCTACGTGATAAATAATACATATTGTTAAATCCAATATAAGTTTTCGAATTGCGAGCATAAAATTATAAGTTAAGCGGTGACAGAGAACGCCATTTTCTAGCGTCACTATAAGGGCTCCCACCTTTTGATGATTGTAAAAATCGT
Source organism: Platerodrilus igneus (assembly GCA_036346225.1). Classification (NCBI taxonomy): domain Eukaryota; kingdom Metazoa; phylum Arthropoda; class Insecta; order Coleoptera; family Lycidae; genus Platerodrilus; species Platerodrilus igneus. The sequence goes on along the minus strand of JARFIW010001025.1, from coordinate 446,113 downwards.
AACTGTTGTCAGACGGCAGCATACGTCAATAGAACACTTCCACCTGAGCTGTTGTTAGAGAAGGTCAATTGTTTTTTAAATAAAAAAACATGGCGTTACAGACCACGTGTTGGAAGCACCGAAAGATTAAAGTCGATTTCAAGATGAAATCGTCTCGGCGAAACTCATTATATGTCCACGCTTGGCAGGTATTAGTTCGTATAAAACGGGACGTTAAATTGTTCTGAATGGCTTTAAGATACCAGTAAGTATTACTGAGTTTAAAGCCCTTATTAATTTGATATTTGCAATGCAACTTATGCAATTTACAATAATTTAAGAAACGTACTATAATTTAAGAGAATTTATTTAGTAATCAATGGAAAATTTATTGGCAACGATTTGAAATTTAACTTTATATGAAAATCAATCTGGCGTGGTTCATTTGTTCGATGCGAACGCCCTTAATGGTGTTAGATATTCAGTATCCAGCTGATTAGATTTGTATGGTATTGAGATTTCTAACCTGTAAATGCTGAAATAAGAATAATTCAATTTATTAATTATCATTCCGGGTATGGCCCTAATACTTTGTAAGTATTCTTCTGATGGATTAACATCTGGTATGTAATTAGTGTGTTTTAATACGTCAGCTGTAACTTTTGGCATAACAGACAAATACGTTTTGTTTGTTCACGTGGAAATTTCCTAGTTCACTCTGATGAGACTTAACAAGCCGAAACCATTGGTCAGTGGATGTTTCCTCCCCTGTGAAGTAATAAAGCTAATGTTTTGTTAATGGCTATATAACAACCAGCCCGATTTGTATTTGTCAATTGCTCTTATTATTTTCATAAGAGTTTGTTTACAGATACATCTTACTTTATATATATATATATATATATATATATATATATATATATAATTCTCAAGTTTTATTTGCTGATGTGATACGAGAAGAAACGTTAATTCTTCAGCACTGTCAACGCATTGTATAGAAACAGGCCACAAAATGAATTATACCGAAGCAGTAATTCTAGATGTAGAAAAAGGCACTACAAAAAGAAAATTTATAGAAATGGTTAGGATTGCACAAGAACCAGAAGCACTAAACTTAAAGAAAGATATAGATAATCTTAGCTGCATATACGCATATTTACTAAAGATAGACTCCAAAATAAGAACAACAACAGAACCACAAACATAGTTTTTAAATCGCATTAGGTTCTATACCTCTTAGATTTTTGTTTGCCTGTGTCTGTATGTGTGTGTGTATGTGTGCGTGTGTGTTTATGTGTTTGTGTTTATATGTATGTATGTGAAGGTGGGTTGTTTGTATATAGGTGTGTTTGTTTGTGTTTTTAGGTCTTTATGTTTGGTAATGTAAGCATTCGTTCTTTTGTCCAGTTTTTCTTTTGTTTGATATTTATGTATTTTTTATATAAATGTATTTACATGCCTATGTACGCACACACATATGTATGTCTATATATATATATATATATGTGTATGTATATACAATTTAAATGAATGTAACTTAATTACTACTACATCTTCCTACTAATTTTACTAATGATCTAATTTAGACTGACATACACTTGCGATTAACTTATACCTACTTATACCTGTTAGTTAGTTAATTATTTAAATACTTGTTATATGTTTAAAATTAATCCACAGAGTTAGTGTTTTTATATGACTAAAATCTAAATCTTGTAGTACGCATTGACATTGACATTTATACCTTCAAAATTTGAAAACCAATTTTTTGTAATTTAGAATTAATATTTTTAATTTAAGTCAAACCTCGCATTTGTAAGTATCTAACTTCCAAAACTTATTTATTTGTTTACCATTATATGTATTTAGTTGCTCCTGAAGAAGAGAAAAATAAATTCTCGAGAGCTCGAGTTATAGAATAAAGAGTAGACTTCCATAATTGCTGCAATCCTCAATAATTTATATAATTTTAAATATATATATATATATATATATATATATATATTTCTGTGTAATTTGAATGTTAATTTTGATTAGACAAGCCATTTAATAAGTTATTGCAAGTTTTGCAGGTAAATACAAATTAATTAAACTTTAAAACGCTTTCCTAATCTATAGTGTAGTAATGAAAGATACTAATGTAAAATTTCATTAAATATCATTTTTAGCGTGTGTAAATATTCTCAAAGAACTTTAAAGGTGTTTAGATGCAAAGTAACAAAATCTTTTTACTCAATTGTGTAATGTAAATTTCATTAGCGGGCATATTTAGTCACAGTTTATAAAGTGTAAAACGTTTGCATTTGTATAACTTTCAAAAGCTTAATTGGCTGTTACAATATTTGTTAAACAGGGAAGGGAATATTTTCTTAGTATCAGAAATTTTCCCATAATATTTCAGCAATTCATTTGACTTTTTTCAGATATTTCGTGGATATTTTTATTTATTAAATTTCTCAAAGTCAAAGTTTCTTTTTCCGTTTTATTTTCAAATTTTTAAATTTAAGGGTGCCTTCATAATCAAGATGTTGTGGTCAGTGTCTATATCTGCTTTTGGGTAGCTTCTACAGCCTTTAAGCTGATTCCTAAACCGTTGTCTATCAAGAATATAATCTATTTGATATCTTCCTTTATCTCTGGCATCTTCCACGTATATTGTCTTTTAGCATGATGTTGAAATAATGTTTCTGTGATGATTAATTTGTTCTTGTCGCAAAATTCTACCCGCCTTCTTCTTTTTGTCGTTTCTCATGCCTAAACAAAATAAACCTACTACCGCTCCTTCCCTACTCTCACCTATCACTGCATTAAAATCTCCCGTATATATTAAATTTTTATATTTTTTTACATATCTTATTATGTCTTCGATATCTTTGTAGATCGCCTCTACCTCTTCCTCACTGTAGCTACAGGTTGGTATGTATACTTGTATTATTACTGTATTTACCGGTTTAGATTCTAATCTAACCACGAGTACCCTTTCGTTCTTTTGTAGATAGTTTTCTACACGTTGTCCTATCTTTTTTCTCATAACTATCCCCACACCCGAATTTCCTTCCTCTGATTCTGTATGAATTACCCTAAAGTCTCCATCCCAAAAATCACACGCCTCTGGCCTCCGAACTTCTCTGATCCCTACTAGGTCTAGTGCTAGCCTATCCATTACAATTTTTAAATTCTCTACCTTACCTACTTGATTCATACTTAATTTAAACTATTGAAATAGGGTGTATTGAAAACTTATTGAATTTTGTTATGAATATAAATTGGATTGTTAGGGGTACATGGGTTTATTAGTTTTGTAGTAATTTTATGCAAGGTAAAAGGCATACATAAATAAACTGGGTTATTATGAGCTCACCATACTCCAGTGTGCAATAAATATAGGGTATTATTTGGGGCCCATCTACTCAAATTGTATTAAATGTGTTTGCAAATAATAATTTAAAACAAGGACTTTGAAACATATCACTTATTGAGTTGTATTTAGTGTACCAAACTGTGTATACCTGTGAATAATGTGGCTGTAAATAGCGTAAATAAAAGATTGTATGATTGTTGTATTATTTGGTTTTATTAAATGGCGTGCGAGTGGGAAGGAATAATGATTGAAAATTTAGGTATCCGACAAGAGGCACAGCTGAGCTAGCCAGGGAAGCTGCTGAAGATATATTTTGAAGCAGAAATCAGAGTAAAAAATTTTTTTTTGTGAAATTTTTATTTTTGAAAAGTATTTAATGGCTCACTCTCGATTCTTAAAACTAAGTCCCGACCACAGCAATATATATATATATATATATATATATATATATATTATATATATATAAATGAATGATTTTCTTGGGTTTTAAGGTCATTTAACTTGAAAAAATATATACGAACAATACAAATCTATGCCATCTTTATTTTTTTTTACATAACAATTCTACCAAACGTTTCGGCCGTATGTTCCAGCCTTTCTCAATGGTTCATACAACCCCGTACATTTACTTGAAACGGAAACTACCAAAACTGGTATCAAATACAATTTTATATACCGCATCTATTATTGACGCGTACGTCAATTTTTATTCCTTGTTTTTTGTATCACTAGACTATAGTGAAACACATTTAAATTTAATTATTATGTTGGCGGAAACATTTATATATTACAAATATCAAGGTCAAGAAGTAAAAATTCATATATATATATATATATATATATATATATATATATATATATGCCGTGGTACCTAACTAAATAATCAAACCTCACGAATTAAAAATACATTCGAAAATTTTATTTATTTTCCAAAACTCGAAAATTGCACAGAGTAGAAAAATTTAATAAAAAAAAATAATCTCTTACCCAGATTCCTTTCTTCATCGCCTTAATTCTTCTTCAGTTCCCAGGCTAGCTCAGTTGGGCCTCCTCTGGGATACCTAGATTCACTATTATACTCTGTATCGTTCACGCACACTTTCAATAAAACCACAAAATAATACAACCATCATACAATATTTATTTTTCCACTATTTACAAATACAATTCAAGATTATCCACATTTCAGAGATCAAGTTACACCTCAATAAATCCTATTTTTGTACTGTTCTGGATTTTAATTTAAAATATCAACCACATTAAATATACCCCGAGTAAATGGGTCCTGAATAATACCTTATTTTCTTTCTTCATTTATAATTTATTTTAAATTTGTGTACTCTGGAGTATGGTGAGCTCATGATAACCCAGTTAATTATAAATAATGTATGCTTTTGTACTTCGCATACTCTTACAACAAACAAAAAAAAAACCCATGTACTCGTAACAATAAAAATTTAAATTCCTGATGGAACGTTAATAAGCTTTATATACACCTTTAGATTTCTATTTAAATACCATAATAAAGTTAGTTATACGTATTATATTCAATACGCAAAAGAATGCACAATACCTTCAAAATTCACTCTCACACGTCACACAATTTTCATAGTTTCATAGTTTATACCAACTACAATTTTAAAGCGTTACCTGGAATTTCTTGTAAATCTCCACTCCGTTGATGATACGGTAAAGTAGTTTCGCTCTGCTTTGCTGGCCGCCTCTAGCTATTTGTAGAAGATCCCCATTTATGTTGTGCTGTTTGCTCTGCCTTTACGGTGCATCCAAATCCAACTCCAAATTAATTACACTTCTTTCATACTTGCGTACTTTAGTATAAATTAATCTAAATTTACGTTACTTCACGTCACTTCACGAGCTTGTTTAAGATAAATGTTGCACCCCAAATTAAAATTTAGACTCGACATTTATTCGCGTATCAAATTATGAGGCCAACACTGCACTATTTAATTTAAAAATATGTATACTTACAAACTCGTATTCTGAAGCGGTGAAAATACTAAGAGATCAAAGTTAATAGAGAGAGCGGTGCTAATTCTTTTCCAGTATTTATATGATTCCGACTGCCACCTCTAGGCCGCTCTTCCCGTGAAAAATCTAATTTAAAGTAACACTTCCTCAAATTTTGTTTCAACCGTTTTCAAAATCCCCGAAATTTAGCGCGTCGTTACGATATTTTCCAATAAACCCGACGTCAAATATCCCCGTGTTTGTCTGCTGTACAACTAACGATATCGACCAATAGTATATCCATTGACGTCTTAAAAATCCCGCCTATATTAACGCTGTCCCTTTCTTATGCATATTATATGTTTCCTTCTAACCTTGTTTGAGTGGTAGAGAATCGATATTACTGTCCGCGTTTCAATTTTACTCCATGTGGACTTGTATACGTGCTTTGAAATGGACTGTCAGTATGCCTGTCTCACTCCGACGTATTTCATTGACCCTTTATCCTTTCTGCATTTTAAGGAAATTTTTAGTTAACATTTACGCAAACCCTCCAACCGTTTACCGGATATCCTTGGAATGCTGTCTTTTATCTACACAAATAAGGGGAACCTGACATTTCGTAAACATGCAGGTGTTCAATTAACCGACGTTTTAACACAATATTTCCAAGAGTTGACTTTTCAAGGTGTTTTATATCCAAAAGCTGTTTATGTGTTAGCAAAGCGTTTCACCTTGGTATTATCAATTTTTCAAGCTTTTATGCGTATTATACGTAATTACCCGTTCAATTAAACTCCATTAAATTAATAAATAAATTGCATTGGCTTCTAAAATTTATTTTCTTTACGAACCTAACTAAATTTTATTCATTAATTGTAAAATTATGTTAATACGTGTTACTTTAAAATGAACTAAATGAAATAAATTTCGCACGTAAATTCTGGTTGTTTCCTCTATACAGGGTGTTTGAAATTACCTTGTTCATACGTAGATTTAGCCCTTTAAAACCACTACAATATATATATATATATATATATATATATATATATATATATATTTTGAATGATATTAGCAGGTTGTAAGTCAGCTGGTTATTTAAGCGTACTCTTTATTATATTCTTAGCTTTCGGTTTATTTCAAACCTTTATCAAAAAAACTACAAAAACGTCATTATGGGCATCAAGCAATATACAATAAGTATTACTAAATTGAGGTTGAATGCACATCAATATCATTGAACTATATAAAACTTAAAGTATACATCGATTTTTAAAATTGAACAATAAAACATTTAAAACTGTAAACTATAAACTATTTGCCTTGTGAACATGTATACTGTAAATAACCTTCAACGATAATTCCTTTATAATTTTGACAATTGTATTTAAACCTGTCTTGATAGAGTGTGGGTGTGTTGAATGCGCATGGATGTGTGTGGGTATGTGTGAACGTGTGTGTGTGTGTGTGCGTGTGCGCTCACGTACGTGTTCCTGTGTTATGATATTGGTCTAATTAAGTTTGTTCTAGGTTTGAAATTAAGTAGATACGTGTATATACAGCTTAGTTGATCTATATCTGTTGTAGTTTCTTTGATAAAGGCTTGAAATAAACCGAAAACTAAGAATATAATAAAGAGTATATATATATATATATATATATATATATATATATTGCTGTGAAACCTACAAAAAGCCTCACCAGAGTAAAAAAAGATATTCGAGCCTCTCGAATTTGGCACCAAGATTTGCTGTGATTCTCGCCCTGTTGAATCTCTTCTGATAATCGCCTCTTTACTCTTTCCGCCTCGGCTGCTCACCTAGTTAAAACTTTCATCCTCATTCATAAAAAAAAACAAACACATTCCTACCACAAACATCAACGTTAACTCTATTTACATCAATATTCATAATACATTAAAATTTCAAAATTAAATTGTAGCATAAATTTCAGTATCATAAAATTTCAAGATTAAATTTGTCATCATTTTAATTTGCATCCAAAGTTAAAGTCCTTGTAGGATTCCTACTAATTAATTTAACAATATTTGCAGACCTGAGTCTGAATAAAAGGGAGCATCTCCCACCCCTTTACGTTAATTAAACAGGTTAGTCTAATTGAGCTCAAAGACAAACCCAAATTTTCATCATAATCAAGAACATAAACTGCTAAATACTCCTTTCTACTTAAACAAGAAAATTTCACCTTAAAATTAAAAATTTGTTGTTTGTAAAAATTCACTACTGTCCATTTTTTATCAAACAAATTATAAAGTTATTCAACACACACCAAAACATCAAAAATCGAACAACAAAGCATAAGTTATCTGAAGGTTAATGCACTCGTGGCTCCAATGTACATTGTCCTTTGTTAATCACACCATTCCAACTGGGTTATGTTCACGGCTTCACATTCTGAACGTTTTTAAAATTTTCTACACCACCATTCATCTAAAGTTGTTTCAGGGCTTCTTAGGAACTCATCTATGTATATCTAAATCTTGTTTTGTGGATCCAATCACGATTACGAATAACATTTGATTATTAACACCCCCGAAAAATAGCAAAGAAATTCATAATTCTTTCACGCTTATACCCAAAACTGCCTACTTTTGTTTATTCATTTATCGTTACTAATTTCGATAATTGGTACAGTAATACTCGCAAATATAACTAGACTTTATTACCTTGTATCTTCTCTAAATGCACTTAATAACTTTTATCGTAGCACGTATTCTGCTTGAAGTATGGTATAAAAAATAAAGAGCAAACTGTTTTAAAGTATTGAATAAAAATCAAAAATCTAAGAGAGCGAAACTCCTCTAAACACGGGTTTATATAATAGCTCGCTTGCACATCGGTTTTGTCCCGCAACGGACAGTTTCCAGAATTTCGCATTCTATGTTCCCTTTTCGACAGTCCGGCACAGCGATTCTAAAAATTTGCACACGCGCCAGTTGAAAATCTAAGAACTTTTCACACGACTCGCAACGTATCTGCAAACAACTAATTAATTTTTATCTCAAAATTGTTGTTTCCACCTCTCATATCTGCATCTTATTTTCACCAATCGTAAACCTCGTGACGTTGCTCAAATCCCGCCTTTTATTATTCGTGTCTCTGCCTTGCGCGTTTTATCCGTCTCTTTCTACCCTGGCCTGAGTGGTACAAATCGATATTCTTTATTATGGGCTATTTCAATCCACGTGGATTCGTAAGTCAAAAAACCCCGTATCTAGCCTTCCCGTTAATATAAGCTACGGTTTATCCGACCATTTGCTATATACGCAGAATTTTCATGTTTATCCAAACAAATTCAACAGAACGTGATATTTAAAATACGCAGGTGTTCAATCGTAATACTTCTACGATTAGATATTCCATTTATTTAACCTTCTTGATAGGTTTTGTATGCTAGCAACGCGTTTCATATTTGGTATTATGGGGTTTTTAAAAGCTTTTATGCATATTATCTATTACTAATGGTTCAATTAACTCCAATTAAACTAATAATGAATGGCATTGACTTCTACCCTTTAATTTTTAGCGAATACTAATTAAATATTAATTATTATCTGTACACTTTGTTTAATACCCGTTACTTAAAAATTGAATTAATCAATATAAATTTCGCACGTAATTTCTATTTGTTTCTTGGAACAATAAAATTAAATTCACGTTGAGCATTTTAATTCTGCTTCTTTTTATAGAAAGCGTCTAGTGAATAATTTAAATCCTTTATTTTTAATGAAACGAATAAATTTTTATGCTCCACGGTTTTAATAACGCGTATTATCTAATAAAATTCTATACAAACCCTACATTCTAATTGAATGATTTAAATCTTCACACTAGGCATTTAATTACGCGTACTTCTTCCCAATATATATATATATATATATATATATATATATATATAATTGAAATAATAAAGAATGTCAAATAATTTTTGGGATGAATTTCGTTCGGATGGTTTTTTTTATATTCAAATAAAAATCATTTGTTGATAATCAACGTTTCGGACTATATTTAGACCTTAATCTTGATTCTAAAAGTATAATACATTAATAGCTAGACTAATGGTTGAGTACTTACAAAAAATTTGATTTCTTAAAGAACTAAATTGACAAACATTTTGATATTTGAGAAAATTATTATAGAGTACGAACGTCAGATTGAAATAGTCTACTTATTTAAATGTATTTAATATGTAAACGTTTTTAAAAAAGGTTGTTAGAAGCAAGGTTGTAGGTAGGATTGTATTTATCAACAAAGCTAAAGACTATTGATTGAAATTATATAGTAGAGTGTAAATATTTGTGAGATTGTGTGTGTCTGTTTTAAAGTTTAAACTATTATTGTCTTTTTGTATATAGTATGATTCTAAAAACAATCTGTTAACATAGTTACATTCTATATCTAAAATCTTAGTATCATCCCAGTTGACTATGTGTTTAGTCTCATGTAAGTGTGATGCAAGAGCACATGATTTTTTACCAATTTTGGCGTCACTTTTGTGTTGTGTGAGCCGAGATCTCAGCCACTGATTTGTTTGTCCTATATACGTCATGTTACAAGAACACTTGATGCTGTACATTATGTTACTACATATTGGTTTGATAGTTGCATTTTTAATTTTTGTAAAAAGATTGTTAATAGATTTATTGTAATGATAAACAATTTTGATATTATTGTTAATTATTATTTTATGTATTGCCGGTGTAAGATTGTTGATATAAGGTATCTTTTTGTAAATAACGATGTTAGGAGGTTCTGTCTGTGTCGGTTCTATTTGTATCGGTTTTTGTGTTTGAAAAATAAGTTTTTTTAAAAGTATTTTAGGATATGCATTATTTTCTAAAATGCTTTGTAATAATTTAAGATTTTCAGCTACAAACTGAATATCACATATTTTTATTATTCTATTTTTTAGGGCCAGTACAGTGTTTATTTTGTGTTGGTAAGAATATATATATATATATATATATATATATATATATATATATTGCTGTGAAATCTCTTGAATTACCTGGTCTGTTGACTTTCTTCTGTTAATCGCCTCGGCTGCTCCCCTATATAACTTTCATCCTCATACATAAAAAAAAACAAACACATTCCTACCACAAACATCAACGTCAACTCTATTTACATCAATATTCACAATACATTAAAATTTCAAGATTAAAATTCAGCATAAATTTCAGTTTTAAAAAGAATTTCAAGATTAATTTTATTATCATTTTAACGTGCATCCAGAATTAAAGTCCTTGTAGGATGCCTACTAATTAATATAACAATATATGCAGAGTAAAAAGGGAGCATCTACCACCCCTTTACGTTAATTAACCAGGTTCGTCTAATTGAGCTCAAAGACATACCTAAAATTTTATCATAGTCCAGAACATCAATACTAAATACCCCTTTCTACTTAAACAAGCAAATTTCATCTTAACATTAAAATTTTATGGTTAGTACAATTTCACTAATGTCCATTTAAAGTAAATCAATTATAAAGTAATTCAACACACACCAAAATGTCAAACAAAATAGTATAATTTACCTGAAGGTTACTGTCCTCGTAGCTTCAATGTACATCGTCCCTTTAGTTAATCACACCATTCCAACAGGATTATATTTACGGCTTCTAATTCTCAACGCTTTTAAAATTTTCTCCATCACCATTTATTTAAAGTTGTTTCTGGGCTTTTCCGGAACTCATCTGTGTATATCTGACCCTTGTTTCGTGGATCCAGACACGTATTTGAACCATTTAATTATTAACACCCCCGAAAAATAGCAAAGAAATTCATGCGTCTTTCACCAATATACGCCAAAACTGCCTACTTTTGAGTATACATTTGTCGTTGTAAATTTTGCTAATTGGTACAGTGATACTAAATTTTATTACCTTGTATCTAAGTGCACTGAAGTACATTCATGTTAGCACGTAAATAACAAACTATTTTGAATCACTAAAATATACGAGCAAACTTTAAATTATTTTATCAAACTAAAATGCACTGTTTAACATCTTCAATCAAGTCGCGGATTTAAGAGCTTTTAACGCATCGAATAGTCAAAAGTCTAAGAGAGCGAAATTCATATTACCACCGGTATATATAGCGAATAGCCGGCACGTCGCTTTTGTCCTCAAAACAGACAATTCTTAAGAATTTCTCATGCTGTGTTCCCAGTCCGTCGCTCGCGCGTCAGTTTTTACGAATTTTTCACTCGCCCCATTTAAATCTCAGAAATTCTCACACGGCACGAAAACATGTCCGAGAAAAACTAACTAATTTTGTACAGAAATTGTTGTTTCTACCTCTGATATTTGCATCCTATTTTCAACCAATTGTGACCCTCGTGACGTTGCTTAAATCACGCCTTTTACTATATGTGTCTTTGCTTGACGCATTTTCTCTTTCCTTTTCTAACCTGTTCGTATTGGTGCAAATTGATATTCTTTATTATCGATTATGTTTTAGTCCATGTGGACTGTTATCTGGGTTAAATAACCCCGTATCGCACCTTCTCGTGAATATTAAGCCCCGGTTTCTCCAAGATTCTTTGTAAACATTAATTATCTGCAAAATTTTCGCCGAATGAGCTTTTTAAATAAACCCTGTTTTGTATTTCGTGCTAAAGCATCTGACCGTTTCCAATATCCTTAGAATCGACATGTTTATCTAAACAAATTAAACTGAAATTGCCTTTTAAAATACGCAGGTGTGTTCAAACATCCTACTTCTAACTAACACTTCTAAGATTTGCATTTTAGTGGGTTTTTACAAGTTTCTATAGATATTATCTGTACGTTTTGTTCAATACCGGTTACGTGAAATAGAGTTAATTAAGATAAATTTTGCACGTAATTTCCATTTGTTTAGGAATAATTACATTACACGCAGAGCTTTTTAATACTGCTTCTTTTGATATAAAGCGTCTTGTACATGATTTAAATCTCTTATGTTTAATGAAACTAATAAATTTTTATGCTTCACGGTTTTAATAACTCGTATTATCTAATAATATTCATTATACACGGTGATTAAAATTATTTGATGTGATTATTTAATTTTCTACCCTGGTCTAAATATGAGTAATATATATATATATATATATATATATATATATATATATATATATATATATATAGTAATTGATACTGATTATGGATGGTTGCAGATTCTAAAAACAACAAGTGTACAAGTTTGTATAATACAATAGTAATGTGATTATTATGATCAACAAACATTCATTTGCTTCAGCAACTAAGATGTTTTTGTTATATAACACAAAATTGTGTATCACCATTTAAATTTTCCGCTTACTTTGGGATCTAACATGGCGGATCGATCTGCTCGTATTATCTAGTGCTTTATAAGTTGCTATGAAGATCTCAAGTCGAGTGGTGATGCGTATATTCCCAAGTGACGAAAGTGCGATAATTATTTAGTTGGTGTTGTAGAGTTTTTTAAGTCAAAAGGCTTCCTGACTAACCTCTTCAACAATAAATATTTTTTTGAGGTGTACTACTAACGATCGCCATTTACTGGCGATGACGAAATACATACCTAGTTTTAAATGATTGACTACGGGGTTATTACATTTAATTTGAATCGTACATAATAATCCTACTTGTATTCAACTAACCTTTGAACTGAGATCTTTGGGCAACGTCTGCATTAATATAAATCACGGCATTTTCTGGAAATTGTTCTAATAGTTCTTGTACAAGTTGCTTGCCACGTTCTTCGTCACGACCAATTAATGCAAGCCCCTAAAGTAAAACAGAGTATTCGGTAATTAGATATTAAAAATAATTTTTATTCACCTTTGCTTCGTTTTCTAGTAGTTGCTTTGCTATACTTAAACCAATTCCCTTTGTACCTCCTGTAATTAAGGCAACTTTTCCTTTTATTTCGAACATTTCGACTATACAATACAAATAAAATTTACAGCTTATATAACTTTGTTTCGTTTTTTCCTTCGAGTATACAAAGTATGCACATGATTACCCAACTGCTTACAAAAAGGTAACCTCGAATGTTTCTAATTAGAATTTTACTATATTCGGATCTATATAGCATGATTTTACAAAACTTAACATTGTTGTCTGTGACATTAACTACAACAATTTATGTGGTTTGAGATTTAATTGAACTGACGTACAGAGAAGTATTTTACCTTGAAAGTTGTCAAAATTATTGTGTGGTTTTTATGTATTTGATGTGTAATAAAAAGCAGATTAGTGCTGCAATTCTGCATTTAAAACATCCCTCACGCATGAAATTATAAAAAAAAATTGTTTTTTAATACATTAGTAGAGCAAAATCAAGAATCCTAGTACCTCATTTCCCCCAGCATCTTCATTTCCACACACATTCTGACCAAAATAGTATTCTTCGACTAGCCATTTCATCTTTCGAGATAAATCTATCCTGTTTGGTGTCAATTATTAGATTTTTCTCAGCTACCTAAATTTTTAGAAATTTTTTAGATAGCATCTTCATGCAGGGAGCTACCATCATTTTAAGATTTTTTACCAGCAACGATTTCTGACCGCCCTTATAAATTTTTTAGTCGTGCGATACTTCAAATTAGTCTAGACGTTTACGCAGAATCCGAATATGCAAACAGATTTAAAATCCGACCACCCCTTACCGTTTTACACACATACCCTGCGCGAGATAAATCTTTTTCCACATTTCCACGCACGGCATAAATGTACCTTGTTTAGAATCAATTAATATCAGATTTTTCTCAGCTATCCGAATTTTTAGGAATTTTTCCGATTGCATCAACCCCCAGGGAGCTACCCTCATTTTAAGAATTTTTTTTACCAACTGGTTTTTTAATCACCCCCTATATACTTTTTTGGAGGTTCGAGATACGGATTCATATTGCTGTTTTACGCAAAATCCGAATCTACAAACAGATTGAAATAGGACCACCCTTTACCGTTTTACACACATACTCTCTGCGAGATAAATCTTTCTCCACATTTCCACCCACGAGATAAATGTACCTTGTTTGGTATCAATTAATATCAGATTTTTCTCAGCTATCCGAATTTCTAGGAATTTGTTTGATTGCATCAATCCCCGGGGAGCTACCCTCATTTTAAGAGTTTTTTACCAGCAGCGATTTCTAATCACCTCTCCTTTATTATATCTAGAATTCTTTAACCAAACACCTAGAGGTATTAACACAAAGAAATTACGCACACACAAGTTTAATAATTTATTTTATCCGATTTACAGTTTAATAAACTGATAGAATACAATTTTTGCATTGCAAAGTATAACATTATTTTATTTTCTTCGTGTAGCCGAATCCAAGCAGATGAAAGTAACCTGTAACAAAAAAAAAAGACATTAATGTGTTGTTTAAAAAGAGAGGAAACGTGTTTTCGGTCAATAAGACGTATTGTCGTTAATCTAACAATATGTATTACCGTCCAGCGACACCGCGTGGAAGTAACCACATGTCGCCAGGTGCGAAGGGATTATTAAGGATGGGGATGGTGGGTATGTCTTATAACTAACTTACATGCTACTATAAACAAAAACTATATCTTTATGCCCCCATGCGTAGGTTGCTGTACTATTAGGGATGACGTACCTTTTGTCATCATCGACAACCTAATTTTATTAATTAATTGGGTATAAAGTTGGTGTTTATGACTTCGAATATACACCATGCTATGCATAAGGGCACCAGAATTATTATGTACAAAGTCCTTAAAACTATTTACATTAATATTCTTAACTACACTTCGTGAGACCTCCTTAATCTTTTTAATCGCGCCTTTCTCGCTTACAATACAGTAGGACTTTGCCCTACTACCAACAAATTCTAATACTAGACCCCCATTAAATTCGTCCTTGAATTTCCCTACAACTTTTATGTTGACAAGCGGTATATTGTATTTATTATCCGGGGTAGTCACTCTTTTAAGATAAATATATCTTGTTTGGTATCAACTAATATTAGATTTTTCTAGGAAACCCATATCTGTAAATAGATTTTAAATAGGACCACCCCTTACGAAATTACGCCTTTTAAAGACCCAAACCTCTAATTTTTGCCCAACTTTATTTAACTCTATCTTTAAAACCTTTTTTTCGCTACCCAAGATATATGCTTTAACCAACCATTTCTCGAGAAATCTAAAACCGCTGTGTCCAGCGAACACCACGTGGAGATAACACGTACACTCTGTCCACCAGGATAGAAGCATGAACGTTTTGGAAGAAGGGAAGGTGGGAGAAGAACTTAAAAATTATGGAATCTTAAAACTGATATATACAATAGATTTACAAAATCTATATAAATATAAACAACTATCTTAGACCTATATCTTTATGCCCCTATGCGTAGGTTGATATGCTTCCGGGGATGACGTAGCGCTTGTCACCTTCGCTCGATAAACTAATTTGATTAATAAGCTGCGTGACAAATCGTATTTTTTACTCCGGATACATACACCGGCAAGAACTTTATACCGCCCAAATAAGAATTAGATGCTTGGTGACTGTTAACTTCTGCTTCCCTCGTGTAGGCTCAGACACATCCCTATCACATGCGCACCCCTGCCTATGCGCATCCCTCTTTGTGTGACTGCTATTTAGTGGTGACGTCACAGCCTTTTATAAATAAAGAGCAATGTAATATTATTCTAAAATTTTTATTCTGACATTATACATTGTAACGATTTTTTTCTCTCTAATTGGCTCCGCTAGCCTCACGCATGGGCGCTAGTGAAACGTTTTTTTAAACTTCTGGCCGACACTACTTTATGATCACCATGCTCCAAGTTAGGTGTCTGCAAAACAAAGTCTTCCGACGTAACTAGGGGTCTATTCCTTGGGTAGAGCTATGAGCAATGGGGGTAAGTCGAAATCTGTGGGGGTCACACTCAAACTAAAACAAACAGGCGCCACCAAGTCCAGATTGATTCATGTAAATGGCATGGCTAATTTCTAAGGGCGGACGTGGAGACCCAAAGAAAAAAAGATCGCCTTCGCTGACAAAAACCTGTCTTAACAGAATAAGACTCTGTTCCTGTAAGGAAAAATAATAATTAAGTCACATAAAAATGGGAACACTATTTGTGTCCCTCAAATATATCTAAAATGCAAAAGAATGTTTCCTACATAAGGGTACCATAAAAATTTAACTCTTATTGTTTTTGTTAATCAGGTCTGATCAAACTAGATCAGAATAAAAAGACTTTAAGCGTGGATTATAAATTTACTAGAAAGAATTTTTCTGTTTCTGTAAATAAAATTTAATGCAATAAAATAAAATGAATAATTGAATTACTTGAAAAATTAATGTAAAGTTTATCAACTTGATTCTTACTCAAATATATTACAACCCAGTGTGACTGGTTATACTAAGGTTTTCTAACCCAATCAGATCTGTGTAGGTCATTTACAAATTAATATACAAAACTTTCTTTTAAGTTAACAGTATTAAAATCGATTTGAAGTCAAAATATTCACAAAGATATTCTCTAATTTTATCAAAGGTGGTAGTAATGTAATACTAAACATCTGCTTGCAATTGTGCAATTGTTGACGGCTTATTTCAAACAAACAAGTGACGTAGCCGCAGCTGTTAATTTATGCTGAAGCCACGTGTAGTCACATATCTACGAAACTAAGTGAAATTTAAATTTGATACTGGAGAAAACCAGCTTAGCTACAGATAAACTGAATAACAAATTTGTGCTTCTATAAAACAAAACGAAATAACGTGCTTTTAGAAGGAAGCACTGAGGAAATCTTAAAGCTATTACGAACCAAACCCCGGGCTGCTGTCCTTGGCCAGATTGGGAACTGCATCGCCGTGCGGAGTCTGCAGCTAATTATTCCTGATTTCCATGCTTTAAATACAGGTGTTGAAGCGAAGTGGGTTTCTTACATTGATTCAAAGTTGCATAAATTTTGTAGCGTCATCTTCCATGGTCTAATCTTAGTTATAAATATAATTTTCGATGCGTAGTTTGTAAGTCGTAGTTGCGCTAAACAAATTTTTAAATTAGATACTATGATAACGAATATACAATACCAACCGTTACTCAGGAAGTGTGTCACACAATTAATGCGACCCGGAGGTCACTCGCCATTCTCTTCGAATGCATGCTGTCGCTGCTTTTACCTATCGACGAGTGCCCCTGCCGCGTTCTTGCATGGTGGGAGGGTCCCGAGGGGGGTTGTCAATCCTCTCACGCGCGTGCCTGTGGCTGTGGAATACACCGACCTCCGAAACAAATAGACTAACGACTCTAGATACTGTATTAATGCAAAAATTTGATTGTTACACGTATTATTACTTTAGTTAATGAAGAGATTTTTAATGCGAAAATAAAATTGTTACAACATAACAAAATTTAAAAATATTTAATGCTAAGCATGGAGCCATTTAAACTTAAGTTTAATACAAAGTTATGCACAGAAAACAGCCTTTTCTTTATGTTTGTTGGGAGTGGTTTTAATTTTATCTAACTTTATTCGCAGCTTAAAATTTAAATCGTCACCCAAATCCTCTATCTCCTTTTCTAGCCAATAGTTTGATACACAGAGACCGTCTAGGTTTTTGAATTGTAAAATGTACCGAAGTTTGTCTCTATATATAAAATCTTTGATTCCACCGACAACCAGATCCATTTCTTCGTGTAATTTTTGCAGCTTGTGACAATCTTTGAAACGCAGCTTTCCCACTATATCCGGCATACGTATCTTGTTAGTTTGATCGACTTCTTCTTGTCGGTATTGGAGGGAATCCTTATTTCCCCACTCACTGTTGCGTAGCTGCATGTCCACCACTTTTGGGAATATATGGTCGTTATAGGTTGTACAACCCTCGGTTTTAAATTATCCGAAAGGTTCTTTACTAGGCAAATATACAATGTTTAACGGAACCCCTTTGCGTGTGGTGTACGCCAAGGTTACGAAACCCGCATTTCTTAGTTCGTATTTGTTATCTGCCATTTTGATAAATACGTTTTTAGAATAACCTTTTAGAAAGTATACGGATTTAGTACCATCCTTTTTCGCAAGGACGACTACATAACTAAAAGAGTCTTTCTTACTAACCGCAAATGTATACAGCTTGTAGAACCCGAATGTATCGGCACATAAAATAATCTTTTAATTCTTCTCCATTTTCCCTAATAAGATGTTTTTTTGTCTAACACATCTTTGTATTGTTGCGTATTGTCGCAGTGTTTTCCATGTAGTCCAATTTTCGCCTTTTTGCATCCATTTCCTCTAATTCCAGTTGTTTTTTTCTTCCACTCACAGCGTATGGTGTGCATAATGGGGCAATTTCCTTTAGCGTAAACGGATAGAGTTTACTGACAATATTTACGCGTTGTCGTACAACCTCTGTAGAATATGGTGTTGCAGATTGTGTAAAATATGTACTACCTGCTTTAATGTAGCGCTTGTGTAAGATTTTTATTATATCTTGGTTGTCTTCCTCCTATACTATCTCCAAATAATTTATTGGTAAATAGTTAAAACTAAATCCCGAAAGCACATACTTTATCCATTTTTCCCTTTCCTCTGGTTTTTCAGACAACTTAATTTGCAAGCCAGTCAATTTCTTTGTATTGCTATTCCCCCAATACACGTACTGTAGTAGGTGATTATACACTAAACAGCAGCGATTTTGTAGCTTGTCCGATACCTTACTCCACATTTTGGCAAGTGGTACCGAGTACAATAGCGCCTTTAGGAAGTACAACTTACTATCTTCCATTAAGGTTCCGTACTGACATAGTTGTTTATATTTGTATAGATTTTGTAAATCTATTGTATATATATTCGTTTTAAGATTCCACAATTTTTAAGTTCTTCTCCCACCTTCCCTTCTTCCAAATCCTTCCTGCTTCTATCCTGGTGGACAGAGTGTAAGTGCTATCTCCACGTGGTGTTCGCTGGACACAGCGATTTTAGATTTCTCGAGAAATGGTTGGTTAAAGCATATGTCTTGGGTAGCGAAAAAAAGGTTTTATAGATGGAGTTAAATAAAGATGGGCAAAAATTAGAGGTTTGGGTCTTTAAAAGGCGTAACTTTGTAAGGGGTGGTCCTAATTAAAATCTATTTACAGATTTGAGCTCCCTAAAAAAATCTAATATTAGTTGATATCAAACAAGATATATTTATCTTAAAAGAGTGACTACCCCGCGAATAATAAATACAATATACCGCTTGTCAACAAAAAAGTTGTAGGGAAAATTAAAGACGTATTTAATGGGGATCCAGTATTAGAATTTGTTGGTAGTAATGTTAAGTCCTACTGTATTGTAGGCGAGAAAGACACGATTACAAATATTAAAGGGGTCTCACGAAGTGTAGTTAAGAATATTAATGTAAATAGTTTTAAGGACATTGTACATAATAATTCTGGTGCCCTTATGCATAGCATGGTGTGTATTCGAAGTCATAAACACCAACTTTATACCCAATTAATTAATAAAATTAGTTTGTCGGGCGAGGATGACAAAAGGTACGTCATTCCTAATAGTACAGCAACCTATGCATTGGGGCATAAAGATATAGGTTAAGTTTTTGTTTATAGTAGCATGTAAGTTAGTTAGAAGATATACCCACCATCTAGATATAATAAAGGAGAGGTGATTAGAAATTGCTGCTCGTAAAAAACTCTTAAAATAAGGGGGGATGATGAAATCGGAAAAATTCCTAGAAATTCGGGTAGCGGAGAAAATTCTAATATTAATTGATACCAAACAAGGTGCATTTATCTCGTGGGTGGAAATGTGGAGAAAGATTTATCTCGCAGAGAGTATGTGTGTAAAACGGTAAGGGGTGGTCGTATTTTAAATCTGTTTGTAGATTCGGATTTTGCTTAAAACAGCAAAATGAATCCGTATCTCAAACCCCTTTAAAAGGATATAGGGGGTGATTAAAAAACCAGTTGGTAAAAAAATTCTTAAAATGAGGGTAGCTCCCTGGGGATGATGTAATCTGAAAAATTCTTAAAAATTCGGATAGCTGAGAAAAATCTAATATTAATTGTTACCAAACAAGGTACATTTATATCGTAGGTGGAAATGTGAAGAACGATTTATCTATAAAACGGTAAGGGGTGGTCGGATTTTACTGTTTGCATATTCGGATTCTGCGTAAAAGTCTAGACTAATTTGAAGTATCGCATGACTAAAAAATTTATAAGGACGGTCAGAAATCGCTGCTAGTACAAAATCTTAAAATGAGGGTAGCTCCCTGGGGGGATGATGCTATCTACAAAATTCCTAGAAATTCAGGTAGCTAAGAAAAATCTAATATTAATTGACACCAAACAAGATAGATTTATTTCGAAAGATGAAATGGCTAGTCGAAGAAAACTATTTTGGTCCAGAATGTGTGTGGAAATGAGGATGCTGGTGGAAATGAGGTCCCAGGATTCCTGATTTTCCTCTACTTAGATTGCATAGAACTTCGCAATATCCATCGTTTTATACATCGTTAGTCTCTCCTGACGATATCTCCCGTAGTAAGAGCTGTAGTGTGTCATTAGAGGAAGGTTTACCTTTTTTCGGGGCCCTTCGTCTTGTACTACTCAAAAAAGGATCAGACTTAGAAGGAGTCAATTTAAAACATCCCCGTTACAGTCTACTCGCGAATACTTTCTTTAAAAATTCTGCCTATACACACGTAAGAACTTGTTTCTGGCTTCGGTCGCCTCTTCCTATTGACCAATAGGTAGTATAACGTAGTCAATAACTGCGACCCAATGTCTCAAAACTTACATTATCGGTGTCATTGGGTGCCACCAAAACAGTTCCACATAAAGTTTCGCGGTTTGTTTTGCAAAACTTTCAAATTCTCCAACATCAATTTTGTGCCCACTTGACAAAGCCTCTAGAATAACACTGAATTTTTTGTGAGATTGATGTCAACTCCTGTGATTCAGAAAGAGATTTCGGGATCCGAGAAAAATCTTCTCGAAGTATTCTCGTCAATATTATTCTCAAACCGTGCGTTGGGAATATTCACCAACAGCCCCATCTCTTCTTTAAAAGAATTTTGTATTTTTTCCTTTGTATCGGACACAATTTTTATGATTTTGAGTCCTTGCTTGCCATTTTTAAATAAGTATTTTATACGATAAATAAAGAAGTGTAGTGTAGTATCGATAGTCCGAATGTAAGAGCATCAAGGTTCTCTCAATTTTTTTTATTTAAGTCATTAAAATCTTTTGACGTGTGCCCGCATATAGGGCACCTCATGCTCGATGACGTGTTTGTCGCAGAATTACAAACCTTTGCATCGATCATGGTAAATACCAATGTGTGCTTTATTTCAAGTATACCACCATTAGTTACCAGTATTTCTCAGGAGTTTTATTTGATTTGTTATGTAACAAATTTCTTCATTTGTGATATCTGTCGTTTTATAAATGAAGCGGATTCGTATTGACCTGCAGTATCTTGTGGTGATGGTACTGGGTTTTGCCAAATAATCTTTTTTGGTCACCAATATTGTATATGTGTCATATGGGCACAAGTGAACTCTGAAAGATGTTTGCGTCATTGTCTGTGCCTAAATTTTTGTTTATATTTCTGTTGTTGTGATCCATAACATCTCCATTCTGAGAGTAGCTCTAGATTACACATTTCTTGTTCATTTATATTTTCAATTGCTTCATCTAAGTACTTACACAACCGTGAAGACGTGTAATCTAGAAGATCCTGTAAGTTTCTTTCAGAACACGTTTCTGTAACTTTTATTGATTCTTCTCTCGCATATAACAGCCTTTTTTGCTTTTTTGACCAAAGAATAACAAGGACAAATTTTCTTGTTGGCAACATGAACTACTTCGTATTGCTTTCTGCTCATATCAGCTTTTACAAAAACTGATAACGCCTGGGATGGAGTGTTTTTTGAAAACATCTTATTGAGTAAAAACTTTTTCTGTATTTTTTTGGCGTTTGCTGGTGATGAAGTTATATCTTTTATAATCTTAGATGCACCGTTATGTCCTGCAGCATACTGACTTACTTGGGCTGCGTATGTTAACTCGTGGCAATGTTATTTATTCCCCCAAAGCCTTTGTTTTGCGCCTCTTTGTTTGGTCACACGATTGTTTGAAATCGTATGTTGGTCGGACGATTTTTATTTTTGTCCAAAAAAAGTAGTGTTATGGGAATGTTCAACCACTGTTGGTTTTTCGTTAAAAAGCGTTTTTCTTATTATTGGCGGCTATCTATTGTTGTTTAAATTGAAACTTGAAAGAATTTAAGGTATGTCTCAGTGAACCTTTTTCATATTAAGGACATTTATTTGGTGACTCTCTAAAGGTGGTTTTCTAAAAAAAACGAACTTGTCGTTTATCTTCCTCTCCGAAGATTGCTTTACGAGTTTATAAAGTGCTTTTCTAGTCAGATCCATCGCAACGCTGGAAATTCTAAAATGAAAAATTAAAATACAAATTTGTTACAGAACACGTGTTTTACTAACTCGTTTTAAAATAGAATATTACATAGTAAGAAGCGTAAGTAAAATTTGCAGTGCTGGGACTGTTTGCAGTCCGAGCGAAGCGAGGATTGTAGATGTCGAAGCACCGTAAATCCATTACAATCCGCAGTATGTATATTATTTTTTCTCACTTCTAAATCATTAAAATCTCTTTAAATTAAGTATTAAATTCAAATAAGAATAAAGAATTATTTAATGTAGGCTTGGACACGTAATCATAGGTGTGCAACCGTAGTTTCTGTTTAGATCACAATCACTCACTGTCCTAGTAAGGTAAATAAAAATTTACGTCCGGCCTAACAGTCATTCTAGTAAATTCGACTAAAGCGAGGACGTTTCAGTGACATAACTGTCATTTGCGCCTAAGGTAGAGGAAAAATATCAAACGAAATAGCGAAAATCTTATAATAAAAAACTAGGCTTGCGTTCCTTACGGAAATTACACGTTAACTAGGCTTAACTCATATACAAAAACACCCCTGAATATGATGTGTTACGTTAAATCCCTGCAAACGATCTATTTCTGCATTAATAATTCAACTACTTTTATGTAGAAACGCGCTAAAATTTCTAACTGAAACGACCTTACATTTTTTATGTTATTTCAAATCATACAAATTATCAATCAACAAGCTTGAATTCCTTTCAAGTGAATGAATACTTGTTTAACACCCTATATAGTTTCCTCATAGTTCTTAGTATATCGTTAAATACGTTTTGCTTTGCAGAAGATTAAAAGGCCAGCGATTACAAATTCCCTGAAACAAGTTAAACATTTGCATCGATCCTTTAAAAGGCTAAAAGCTTCGTCATTTACATTCTTCAAAATAAGTTAAACATCTGCATCAAATAGTGTTATGAGTCTGTTTAAAAACTTAAATAACTTCGCCTTATTAATTCTTTCAAATACGTTCCATCACCTGCCTCGTTAATGAACACTTAATGGGTTTGTTATCTACACTTTACTAAGAAATTTTCTATCAAAGCGGTATTCTGTTCTTTTGCAGATGTGCACGTTGTACCAAGGAACAAAACTGCCCCTCTTGTGAGCACTTCTTGGAAGTCGTTATGTTATCTCTTTGGTCGCAAGCCGTGTTCGAAGAATATTTTGCAGCTACTATATTGAAAGACATAAGTGCTGTTTGTAAAAATACTTCACATTTTATTATAGGAATTGCTTCGAAAACGCGTTACCCCATAATATCTCAATCCTATAAATACAGGACTGAGTTTTGAAGGCAGTCTGATTTTGTACAGAGCTCTTTTTCTGTAAGGGAGCCCTGTGAGACGCACCGCTAACTAAGATACTTTCTTGTTAAATTGTTTTACTTAGTGCAACTGCTTCATTAATAGCTGTCCGCTTCGGGTACCATCGTAGCGAACCCACAAGTGCATATTACACTTGCCGTCGAACTATATACTATATGAAATAAGTAAAGCAATTTAACAAAAAGACATCTTAATTAACAGCACAACTCGCAAGGCCCCCTTGCGGAAAAAGGCTCTGTTTAGAATCAGACAGCTTTTAAAGCTCAGCCTGTATTTATACCGATCTAAACATTAGGGGATAACGCGTTTATAAAACAATTCCCATCATAAAATGTGAAGCATTTCTACAAACAGCATGTATATCTTTCAATATAGTAGCTGCTACCAAGGATTTTCAGTGCAAAATAAAGTTTAGCACAAGTACAAAAAGGTTTACTATGAGATCTTATTAGACCAGGATTTTAAAATAAGGTTATGGTTAAGTCCAGTTACTTTCAATAATTATTAAATATAGAAAATGTGTTTTAAAAGGAATTATTCTAAAGCGAGGATGGTTATTATGTCATCTATGGGAGAAACAATAATAATAGGAGGAATATTTTTTGGTATTGAATTTTTCTATTAGAATAAATGGTGATAATTTTGTGTAGTCGAGTTTTCTTTCTTGAAATAGTAGGACAGTAATTTCAGAGAGCGGCTGAGAAGCCGTGGTGTATGTCCCTGAGGAAGCAGCATTTTAAAGCAGTGCAAAAATCTAGAAGTTTTGGCGTCCAAAAAGAGTAGCACCTTCAGAGGATAAAATAAGTATTTAAGTCGAAAGTAAGTTAAGAGGAGTTTTTGTTTTTCAGGTAGCTTTCAGAGCAGTATGAAAATCAAATTGACGGGCTTGAGTTCATAGAACCCTAAACTTCGCAACAATATATATATATATATATATATATATATATATATATTACTCATATTTAGACCAGGGTAGAAAATTAAATAATCAAATCAAATAATTTTAATTACCGTGTATAAGGAATTTCATTAAATAATACGCTTTATTAAAGCCTTGAAGCATAAATAAACTCGGTCGTTTCAGTAAAAGTAAGAAATTTAAATTATCTATAAGACGCTTTACATCAAAAGAAGCAGTATTGAAAAGCGCAGTGGATAATTTAATTATTCCTAAACAAATGGAAATTGCGTGCAAAGTTTATATTAATTAACCCTATTTTAAGTAACCGGTAGTAAAACAAAGTGTACATACAATAACTAATATTTAGTTAGGATTCACTAAAATTAAAGGCTATTATTTTTAATTGGAGTTAATTGAACCATTATTAATAATAAGCATAAAACTTGTAAAACCCAATAAAACGCAAATCGTAGAAGGGTATTTAAAATGTTACGTTTGAGAACACCTGCGTGTTTTAAAAGGCAATTTCAAGTTAATTTGTTTGGATAAACATATTGATTCTAAGGATATTGGAAACGATCAGATGCTTTAGCAGGAAATACAGAACACCTGCGTATTTTTAAAAAAGCTCATTCTGCGTAAATTTGGCAAATAATTAATGTTTCAAAGAATCTTGGAGAAACCGGGACTTAGTATTTACGAGAATGTGCGATACGGGTTTATTAAACCCAGATAACAGTCCGCGTGGACTAAAATATAATCGATAATGAAGAGTGTCAAGTTGCACCAATACGAACAGGTTAGAGAAGGAAAGAGAAAATGCGTCAAGCAAAGACACATATTTTAAAAGGCGGGATTTAAACAACGTCAGGGGGTTGCGATTGGTTGGAAATAGGATGCATATATCAGAGGTAGAACAACAATTTCTGTATAAAAGTAATTAGTTTTTCTCGGACAACTTTGCGAGCCGTGTTGAAATTTTCTGAGATCTCAATGGGGTGAGGACTAAATTCATAAAAATCGACGTGCAGGCTACAGACTGGGAACGTAGAATGAGGAATTCGTTGGAATTACCCGCTTTAGGAACAAAGCGACGTGTCGGCTATTCGCTATATATATAGGCAGGAATATGTGTTTCTCTCTTAGACTCTGAGACTTTCGACGATTCGATGCGTTAAAAGCTCGTGCATCCGCGACTTGATTTTAAACAGTGCTTTTTAGTTTGATTAAATAATTTAAAGTGTGCTAGTATATTTTAGTGACTCAAAATAGTTGGTTATTTTACGTGCTAACATGAATGTACTTCAGTGCACTTAGATACAAGGTAATAAAAGTTTATTATCACGGTACCAATTAGTAAAATTTACAACGACAAATGTATACCCAAAAGTAGGCAGTTTTGGCGTATATTGGTAATATTGGTAAAAGGAAGTATGAATTTCTTTGCTATTTTTCGGGGTGTTAATGACTAAATGGTTCGTAAATGTGTCTGCATCCACTGAACCAGAGGCAGATATACACAGATGAGTTCCGGAAAAGCCTAGAAACAACTTTAAATTAATGGTGATGAAGAACATTTTTAAAGCGTTGATAACTTGAAGCTGTAAATAGAATCCGGTTGGAATGGTGTGATTTACAAAGGGACGATTACACTGAAGCTACGAGGACAATAACCTTCAGGTAAATTGTACTATTTTGTTT
Organism: Platerodrilus igneus; assembly: GCA_036346225.1. Taxonomy (NCBI): domain Eukaryota; kingdom Metazoa; phylum Arthropoda; class Insecta; order Coleoptera; family Lycidae; genus Platerodrilus; species Platerodrilus igneus. The sequence continues at coordinate 419,415 of JARFIW010001025.1, read as the reverse complement.
GACATTTTTGTGTGTATTGAATGACTTTATAATTGATTTACTTTAAATGGACATTAGTGGAATTTTTCTAACCATAAAATTTAATTTTAAGATGAAATTTGCTTGTTTAAGTAAAAGGGGTATTTTGTTTTGATGTTCGGGAATAGGATGAAACTTTGGGTAGGTCTTTGAGCTCAATTAGACAAACCTGGTTAATTAACGTAAAGGGTGGTAGATACTCCTTTATACTCAGACTCCGGTCTGCTTATATTGTTATATTAATTAGTAGGCATCCAACAAGGACTTTAATTTTGGATGCACAGCAAAATGATAATAAAATTAATCCGGAAATTCTTTTTAAAACTGAATTTTATGTTCAAATTTAATTTGAAAATTTAATGTAGTCTGAATATTGATGTAAATAGAGTTAACGTTGATGTTTGTGGTAGGAATGTGTTGTTTAATTTTTATGATTGAGAATGGAAGTTATCTAGAAGAGCAGCCGAGGCGATTAACAGAAGGAATCAACGGACCAGGTGATTTAAAAGGTTTCACAGCATTCTTGGCGACCCAAAAGTGAGGCTCGAGTTCCAAATAAAATTTTTGTTATTTTATTCCAGGAAACTGGCGATCTGAGAGAGAGAGTTTCTGTGTGTGTATAAATTTAAAAGTATTTTAGAGTGTGTGAGAGTGATTAGAACGTATGCAGAGAAAAGAGTGGTTAAGGAGTCAAGGAGTGGAAATTGGAAGTGACGATAGTGCATTGTGTGAGAAAATTTTGAAAATGGAAGAAGCTGGAGGCAGTAGAGATCAGTCGAGGACGGAATCAGGAGAAACAGGAAATGAGTTAATGATGAGAATGTTAGAGGAAATGCGATTAGCTAGGGAAGAATCGAATAGAGCGATGGAGGAGTCTAACAGAAAATTAGAACTGCTAAGCGATGAATCTAATAGAGCTAGGGAGGAGTCCAACCAAAAATTAGAGCAGATAAGCGGGAAAATTGAGCAGTCGACTAAAGAATTTACAGAGTTTAAAAATAGTCTTACCGTAAAGATGGGGGAAGTTGAAAATAGGGTTGAAAAAAATGAGCGTGATATTACAGGTCTTCGACAGGAAATGGGACATTTAAGGGCCGAAGTACGCATTTTCTGTGAAGAAGAAATAAACGTAAAAATGACTGAAGTAACGGACTCATGTAGGGATCAGTTAGGCAGGGTAGAACGCGAAGTTAGTAGTATTAAATACAACATATCAAATTTAACGGGGGAAGGTCCCAGATTTTATACAGGTGGAGTATCATTGGACCAACACATGAAGTTTTATGGTGATAACAGGGTAAATCCACAAATTTTTATTAATAGTGTAAGAAATCTAGTGGGAAATTTATTTGACGAACAGACTAAACTAAATACGATAAAGGCTTTATTAAAGGACAACGCGGAAGCATGGTACAATTTAGTAGGACAGGACATAGACACGTATCAGGACTTTGAAAACAAATTTTTACAACATTACTGGAGTGACCACAGACAAGATCAGATTAGGGACGACTTGATTACAGGAAAATTTAAGGGAGAGTTTGCAGGTTCTAGGGAGCAATATGCCATCCGCAAATACAGTGTGGCCAAACAACTGAATCCACCATTGACGGACAGACAGATTATCAAGTACCTATCACGACATTTTGAACTGGAAATTAGACAACACGTGGCCTTACAAAACATCACAGAACGGGAGACATTTTTAGAGTATTTGCAGAGATATGACGATGTATGTGTAGGACGGACAAGAGAGATACGAGAACGAAACGTTAACACAGTTAGGTTTGACAACAGGACACCGAATTATCCGAGACGGCCTGACTACAACAGAAATTTTCGACCGAATTGGGAACGACGAGGACAGGAATACAGGAGCAATAGTGCGACTAGGGACCGACGCCAAGACCTAGTTACACGAGACAGAACAGTTTACCGGAAGTAAACAGGACTGTGACCAGCACGCCGAATAGAGATAGGGACACGGATATTAACACGAGGAGGACGTACGCACAGGTTGTAGAAGGACAACCAGGACCAAGCACGGAAAACAGGATGAGACAGGATTTTTAGAACGTGACAGACCACTAGATTTCTGTGTAAATGTATACGAACATCCACGTGAATTTTTCAAAATTGAGGAGGAAGTAGAGCCAGAAACTGAGGAAAAATTATGTTTGCCAATTATTAATTTAGAAATTTTGAAAATAATGTAGAAGTATTACTTGATACAGGGGCAGAGGCGAGTTTAATATCGGAGGAATTCGTCAGCAAAATTAGGGATAAGGTTTGTGATAGAATTATGCCTATAAAGCGTAGCCATTTAGTAGCTCCAAATAAAAAGAAGTTTGCTGTAGTAAATAGTGTTGTGGTGCTTAGGATAGATATAGGAGGTTTAAGCTGTGAACAGGAGTTTGTAATTGTACCTGGACTGAAGTTTCAGAGCATTTTAGGTGTTGACTGTATGATGAAGTTAGGGGTTTTGATAGATATGGAAAGGAAGGTAGTAAGGATTAAGGATAGGGTAGTGCCATGGAAGGGCAGTTATGAAGTCACAGAGGATGACACGGGGTTTAGTATTAATGTAGTAGAGGTAGAGGATGATGAAAGTAAACAGATCAACACGATAAGATGTCCAGAGGAAAGGAAAGTAGAGGTTCAAGCTTTAATACAAAAACATGCAGAAGTAGTGGGGGTAGAAGCAGCATATCAGGAGCAGGTGAAGGCGAAATTAAGTAAAGATGGCAAGTTTGTTTTAATCAAGTAGATTTAAGGGATTCATTCTGGCGGAGTCCATTACACAAAAATTCTAGAAGGTACGTAGGGTTTTCCATAGAGGGAAAAATCGATAATTGTAAAGTAGTATCGTTTGGTTTGTCGGCAGAAAGGGAAACAATAATAAATGAGAAACAGACAAGTGTAGGGCATGAAGAAGAAGCAATATGTAAGAGTCAGGATAAGAGGGATGATAAGTTTATTGTATGTGAGATAATAGAGATGTTAAGTATAGATATAGAAGGGGGAGAGATAGGGATGAAGAGTATTAGGATGGTAAGAAGAAAGACATGGAGGGTCAAGAAGAGAGTTAGATTTAAATAGGATAGGGATAGCATAGGTGTATATAAAAGAGTAGAAGTAAGTGGTTATAGAAAATAAAGCTAGATATAGGACACATATGGGAGATAATTAGGAATAGGTTTAGGATGAGGATAAAGAGTAAATGTAGGAAGAAAATAAGATAGGTTAAGTATAGATATTTTATATAAGATTAGTGGAGAGTTAGGAATAGAGTAAGAGTAGGATAGGCATATAGGATTAGGTAGGGGGAAGTAAAGTATAGTGAAGAGTAGTTAAAAGTTAGGAATAGGATAGGTATATAGGATGTATATAGGATTAGATGGATAAGTAGGATGAAGTTAGGGATAATTTCAGTTTATAGAAGTAGGTGAGAGTTAGGAATAGGATAGGGATATAGGTAGGTGTAAATATTTTTTTGGATTGGAGACAAAGTAGGTAAGTTAGATAGATAAGGATAGAGAGAGATAGGCAAAATTTTGTAAAGATTTTTTGGCAGTCTAAATATTTGATATTTGCATTCAAATAAGTGGGATTATTTGTATTCAAATAGGGGGAAAATACTCATATTTAGACCAGGGTAGAAAATTAAATAATCAAATCAAATAATTTTAATTACCGTGTATAAGGAATTTCATTAAATAATACGCTTTATTAAAGCCTTGAAGCATAAATAAACTCGGTCGTTTCAGTAAAAGTAAGAAATTTAAATTATCTATAAGACGCTTTACATCAAAAGAAGCAGTATTGAAAAGCGCAGTGGATAATTTAATTATTCCTAAACAAATGGAAATTGCGTGCAAAGTTTATATTAATTAACCCTATTTTAAGTAACCGGTAGTAAAACAAAGTGTACATACAATAACTAATATTTAGTTAGGATTCACTAAAAATTAAAGGCTATTATTTTTAATTGGAGTTAATTGAACCATTATTAATAATAAGTATAAAACTTGTAAAAACCCAATAAAACGCAAATCGTAGAAGGGTATTTAAAATGTTACGTTTGAAAACACCTGCGTGTTTTTAAAAGGCAATTTCAAGTTAATTTGTTTGGATAAACATATTGATTCTAAGGATATTGGAAACGATCAGATGCTTTAGCAGGAAATACAGAACACCTGCGTATTTTTAAAAAAGCTCATTCTGCGTAAATTTGGCAAATAATTAATGTTTCAAAGAATCTTGGAGAAACCGGGACTTAGTATTTACGAGAATGTGCGATACGGGTTTATTAAACCCAGATAACAGTCCGCGTGGACTAAAATATAATCGATAATGAAGAGTGTCAAGTTGCACCAATACGAACAGGTTAGAGAAGGAAAGAGAAAATGCGTCAAGCAAAGACACATATTTTAAAAGGCGGGATTTAAACAACGTCAGGGGGTTGCGATTGGTTGGAAATAGGATGCATATATCAGAGGTAGAACAACAATTTCTGTATAAAAGTAATTAGTTTTTCTCGGACAACTTTGCGAGCCGTGTTGAAATTTTCTGAGATCTCAATGGGGTGAGGACTAAATTCATAAAATCGACGTGCAGGCTACAGACTGGGAACGTAGAATGAGGAATTCGTTGGAATTACCCGCTTTAGGGAACAAAGCGACGTGTCGGCTATTCGCTATATATACAGGCAGGAATATGTGTTTCTCTCTTAGACTCTGAGACTTTCGACGATTCGATGCGTTAAAAGCTCGTGCATCCGCGACTTGATTTTAAACAGTGCTTTTTAGTTTGATTAAATAATTTAAAGTGTGCTAGTATATTTTAGTGACTCAAAATAGTTGGTTATTTTACGTGCTAACATGAATGTACTTCAGTGCACTTAGATACAAGGTAATAAAAGTTTATTATCACGGTACCAATTAGTAAAATTTACAACGACAAATGTATACCCAAAAGTAGGCAGTTTTGGCGTATATTGGTAATATTGGTAAAAGGAAGTATGAATTTCTTTGCTATTTTTCGGGGGTGTTAATGACTAAATGGTTCGTAAATGTGTCTGCATCCACTGAACCAGAGGCAGATATACACAGATGAGTTCCGGAAAAGCCTAGAAACAACTTTAAATTAATGGTGATGAAGAACATTTTTAAAGCGTTGATAACTTGAAGCTGTAAATAGAATCCGGTTGGAATGGTGTGATTTACAAAAGGGACGATTACACTGAAGCTACGAGGACAATAACCTTCAGGTAAATTGTACTATTTTGTTTGACATTTTTTTGTGTGTATTGAATGACTTTATAATTGATTTACTTTAAATGGACATTAGTGGAATTTTTCTAACCATAAAAATTTAATTTTAAGATGAAATTTGCTTGTTTAAGTAAAAAGGGGTATTTTGTTTTGATGTTCGGGAATAGGATGAAACTTTGGGTAGGTCTTTGAGCTCAATTAGACAAACCTGGTTAATTAACGTAAAGGGGTGGTAGATACTCCCTTTATACTCAGACTCCGGTCTGCTTATATTGTTATATTAATTAGTAGGCATCCAACAAGGACTTTAATTTTGGATGCACAGCAAAATGATAATAAAATTAATCCGGAAATTCTTTTTAAAACTGAATTTTATGTTCAAATTTAATTTGAAAATTTAATGTAGTCTGAATATTGATGTAAATAGAGTTAACGTTGATGTTTGTGGTAGGAATGTGTTGTTTAATTTTTATGATTGAGAATGGAAGTTATCTAGAAGAGCAGCCGAGGCGATTAACAGAAGGAATCAACGGACCAGGTGATTTAAAAGGTTTCACAGCAATATATATATATATATATATATATATATATATATATATATAGTTTGGAGATAATGACCTTGCACAAATACGATATATTATTAATGGGTTTGAGGTCAGCTTTATCAAGTCACTCGCACAATTTAGATCACAAAATTGATTTTGAACATCCTAAAATTTTAGAACTAGAAAAAGATACAAAAAAAAGATTATTCCTTGAAATGTATCATATTTTCGCAAAAAAATTGTATAAATAAAAACAGATATTGGTGGTTTAAGTTCGATTTATACATACTTTCTTAGTCTTCAGAAGTAACCTGTACCTAATGCAGTAATTGATATTGTAGTGATTAATACTTCACATCATACATGCACATCACATTCATACATACATACACATGTACACATACACACACGTACTAACAAACAAACAGATTTAAAATATATAATCAGAAATATACTTTGACACTCATATAAATATAACATGAACGCACACTCATGTTCATACATACACACACACACACACACGCACACATAGGCATCCTATATTTAAAGCTTTAAATAACAAAAGTGAAACTGAAAGGTTTCAAAATCTGACATTTTATATTTATACAAGTTATACAATTTTTATCCAACAACTTGAAGCAAACGTTATTTTAAAAATATTTTTCGATTTAATTTCTATGTTAATTTAATATATATATCCTCACCTTGTAAGTTAATAGCAATTGATGTATATGTTAGCCTAGTTAATTGTATTTTAGAAAGCCTGTGATCAAGAATTTGAAATAGATTCGAAAATTTAGGCCTTAAAAAAGAGTACACTTTCTTCCAGCTGACCTCAAACCCATTAATAATATATCGTATATATATATATATATATATATATATATATATATATATATATATATATATTACTCATATTTAGACCAGGGTAGAAAATTAAATAATCACATCAAATAATTTTAATCACCGTGTATAAGGAATTTTATTAAATAATACGCTTTATTAAAACCTTGAAGCATAAATAAATTCGGTCGTTTCAGTAAAAATAAGAAATTTAAATTATGTACAAGACGCTTTATATCAAAAGAAACAGTATTAAAAAGCTCTGCGTGTAATTTAATTATTCCTAATAAAGAAACAAAAGAGAAATTACATGCAAAATTTATCTTAATTAACTCTATTTCAAGTAACCGGTATTGAACAAAACGTACAGATAATATCTATAGAAACTTGTAAAAACCCACTAAAATGCAAATCCTAGAAGTGTTAGTTAGAAGTAGGATGTTTGAACACACCTGCGTATTTTAAAAGGCAATTTTAGTTTAATTTGTTTAGATAAACATGTCGATTCTAAGGATATTGGAAACGGTCAGATGCTTTAGCACGAAATACAAAACAGGGTTTATTTAAAAAGCTCTGAGAATTAATATTATTTTGAACACCTGCGTAGTTTAAATATCACGTACGGCGAAAATTGTGTAGATAACAAATGGTTTCAAAGAATCTTGGAGAAACCGGGGCTTAATATTCACGAGAATGTGCGATACGGGGTTATTTAACCCAGATAGTCCACATGGACTAAAATATAATCGATAATAAAGAATATCAATTTGCACCAATACGAACAGGTTAGAAAAGGAAAGAGAAAATGCGTCAAGCAAAGACACATATAGTAAAAGGCGTGATTTAAGCTACGTCACGAGGGTCACAATTGGTTGAAAATAGGATGCAAATATCAGAGGTAGAAACAACGATTTCTGTACAAAATTAATTAGCTTTTCTCGGACATGTTTGCGTGCCGTGTGAGAATTTCTGAGTTTTAAATGGGGCGGGTGAAAAATTCGTAAAAACCGACGCGCGAGCGACGGACTGGGAACATAGAATGAGAAATTCTTAAGAATTGTCTGTTTTGAGGACAAAAGCAACGTGCCGGCTATTCGCTATATATACCGGTGGTAATATGAATTTCGGCCTCTTAGACTTTTGACTATTCGATGCGTTAAAAGCTCTTACATCCGCGACTTGATCCAAGATGTTAAACAGTGCATTTTAGTTTGATAAAATAATTTAAAATTTTGCTCGTATATTTTAGTGATTCAAAATAGTTTGTTATTTACGTGCTAACATGAATGTACTTCAGTGCACTTAGATACAAGGTAACAAAATTTAGTATCACTGTACCAATTAGCAAAATTTACAACAACAAATGTATACACAAAAGTAGGCAGTTTTGGCGTATATTGGTGAAAGACGCATGAATTTCTTTGCTATTTTTCGGGGGTGTTAATAATTAAATGGTTCAAATACGTGTCTGGATCCACGAAACAATGGGTCAGATATACACAGATGAGTTCCGGAAAAGCCCAAAACAACTTTAAATAAATGGTGATGGAGAAAATTTTAAAAGCGTTAAGAATTAGAAGCCGTAAATATAATCCTGTTGGAATGGTGTGATTAACTAAAGGGACGATGTACATTGAAGCTACGAGGACAGTAACCTTCAGGTAAATTATACTATTTTGTTTGACATTTTGGTGTGTGTTGAATAACTTTATTATACTATTTTGTTTGACATTTTTGTGTGTGTTGAATTACTTTATAATTGATTTACTTTAAATGGACATTAGTGAAATTGTACTAACCATAAAATTTTAATGTTAAGATGAAATTTGCTTGTTTAAGTAGAAAGGGTATTTAGTATTGATGTTCTGGATTATGAGGAAATTTTAGGTATGTCTTTGAGCTCAATTAGACGAACCTGGTTAATTAACGTAAAGGGTGGTAGATGCTCCTTTTACTCTGCATATATTGTTATAGTAATTAGTAGGCATCCTACAAGGACTTTAATTCTGGATGCACGTTAAAATGATAATAAAATTAATCTTGAAATTCTTTTTAAAACTGAAATTTATGCTGAATTTTAATCTTGAAATTTTAATGTATTGTGAATATTGATGTAAATAGAGTTGACGTTGATGTTTGTGGTAGGAATGTGTTTGTTTTTTTTATGTATGAGGATGAAAGTTATATAGGGGAGCAGCCGAGGCGATTAACAGAAGAAAGTCAACAGACCAGGTAATTCAAGAGGTTTCACAGCAATAAATATATATATATATATATATATATATATATATATATTAGAAAGTTAATTACACAAGGTAAGTAGATAAATACTAATGTATTACGTTAATAAGATGAAATAATAACTTAGATTTTTATGCAAAGCCCAAATGATCATTTCAAATCGAACTAGTAATTGAAAGAAAAAAATATAAGGTTTTAGACAGGACCTGAACCATGCGTTTACCAATTACGCCACCGAGACCGATGACGATAATTGGAAAATATACAAATCTAAATTGTGTACACAAATATACATCAACCTAACTTTCAGTTACGTTTGGCATTTTTGTCAATCATATATGACAGTGTCAAGTTTTTGATTTATGTCAGTTACAGACAGGAAGCAACGCTCAAAATTACGGCTATAAGCCGAGTACTAAATATATTTTTCCTTGTAATTGACCGATTCGTTTCGATATCGCCGTTATCGTGCAAATATGGGTTATATTCAATGAAATAACAAATTACTACGTCACCATCTACTAGTAATATTTTTATTTCAATGAATTTATGAAAATTTGTTTTAGTCAAAAACTTTCTTTTAAAGAATTTTTCTTTAATAAATAAATGGAAACTTTGCTTAACATATCCATCCATTTCACTAATACAAAGCGTACTTTTATATACATGAGCGTTCTTGATGAAAGTTTGTGCTCTTATAATTTATTACCGTGAATCTGGATTGTGCACATATTGACCATGATGGTGTCTTTTTCTCAGAATACGTATGTAACGATTTTCTTGTTTACTCTAAATATGTCTTGTTCAAAGTAGGCTGACACTAGTATTTTTCCATGGGTTTACGTGTTAGAACTTATCTTACTTTACTGTGAGCAACAGGTTCAATCATTTGCGTCAACCTATCGTAACCTACTCGTTCTAAGACCTACTACATTCTTTCTTGTTTTGTAATCAACTACGTTTCTTTCCATTTTGTTTGTATTATTCCTCCTTACTACCACACACTAACCTCTAGTGCGCATGTGAGCATGTGCCTATATGAATACAACTTCCAATTACATAGGTTTTCAAAGCACTTTAAATAGTTACCGTCATGACAGTTAACAGCTTGCGGTTTTAACAATTATCATATAATGCACCATCTCTCTTAAATAAAACCCGTAACATAATTCCTACCTACAGACACCTTACACATATTTCCTTATGCAGTTTATAATTAATACTTTGTTTGTACGTTTTTCTATGCTTCAATCTTTCCTGCATATATTTTACGAAAATAATATTACTGCTTCCCAAAGCTTATTGTAAAACTACTTCCTAATTCTATGCACTTATGTCAACTATATTTCTACGAAAAAAAGGAATTTTGAAATATCAACGTATCATCATCATCATTAGGTCTTCAGTCCTAGAACTGGTTAGACGCGTACCATCATTGTTCCCTATTCTGAACTAACCTACAGATTTCCCTGAAATATGCACAGTTTGCATCTATAACTGTCTGATCTAGGTCTACATCTACCTCTTTTTTCCTATCTCTGCTTGTAATATATCACATACTATTCCTAAAATGCCTTAGAACGTATTCCGCCCTACTATTTCTCTTTTTCCCCAGATATCCTTGTTCCCCTACTATTTCTGTAACTTATTTGTTATTATCTTTGTCTGTCCATGCTATCGTCCTCATACATCTGAAGCACATCATTTCAAAAGGCTGCTACCGTTTTTCTGTCTGCGTTTCAGACTTCCCGTATTTCATAGGCATACTGTGCTGTGCTCCACACATATGCTTTCAACAATTTTCTTCTTATTCTGTTTGTTGTCTTTCCTCATAGGCGATGTTCTTTCTTGTTAGATGCAGTTTGATCACTTTCTATTGTTTTACAGTTATATGCCCTATTTCTCCGACCTTCAATGGTTGTGAAGGGAGGTAAGCAGTCTGTGGCTGCCAAGTTCTCCCAACACTTAACCGTTTGGCAATTTAATATATTTTCCAATTTATCTTTTCGCACAGTTAACATTAGTTGCATGTATTTCGCAGCCATTAGGTTTTCCGTCTCAAAACTGTTTGGACACGTACCTGCACTTATTTATATTCTGAGCTAGCCTACGTAGTTCCCTGAAATTCTCACACAGCAAGTGTATTCAGGTTAATTTTCTTTGGGAATTAAACCACTCATAGTTTTTAAAATCAACTTTATTTACGTTTCGATCCATGACCTAGGATCGTTGTCAAAATTATAATAAAAACTTCAAGTTTGGCATTTATGACATAAATTGAAGGTGACTTTGATTTATTGATGTTTGAAATATTTGGTTTGAGTATACTAACCAAAAATTTTTAAAGTTTAACAGAATGATTGCCTTCAATTTGTGTTGCGACCTGGGATCGGCTTTCTTTAGGTAACCAATACGCTTAACGTGAAATCAGCTGATTAATTTTTATTGGTGAATTTTATATAAATTCAATAACTTGGAATTGGAAAACATTTTTTAACATGTTTCTATTTATACAATTGAGAGGATGGTTATTAAAGACGTGTGCGATTGCATTATTGAAAGGCTTAAGTAGTTTTTTTTTTATATTTATTTTGAGGGGGAAAATTCCTTATGATTTAAGTTACCTCTTTGGTAGATTTTAACGTGGTTCTGAGGCGACTCTATGGCGGGTTTACACTTGTCAGGTACCAATGTTGTTCTATGAAGATTGTATATGGATCTGAGGCGACCATATGGCGGGTTTACACTTGTCAGATACCAATGTTGTTCTATGAAGATTGTATATGGATCTGAGGCGACTCTATGGCGGGTTCACACTTGTCAGATACCAACGTTGTTCTATGAAGATTGTATATGGATCTGAGGCGACCCTATGGCGGGTTTACACTTGTCAGATACCAATGTTGTTCTATGAAGATTGTATATGGATCTGAGGCGACCCTATGGCGGGTTTACACTTGTCAGATACCAATACTGTTCAACGGAGATTGTATATGGTTTTGAGGTAACCTTATTCTGGATTTATACTTGTCAGATACCAATGCTGTTTTACAAGGATTGTTAATATGCTTATTTTTATGTAATTAGTTATTTTACGTATAAATAGAAATCATGTATGTAGGCTGTATTTTATGTTAATATTGCAAGGAAAACCCAGGAAAAACTTGCAATGCTACCTAGATATTGTGCGCATTTGATTTTCATTTGTTATTTCTTTTGTTATTTCTTTTAGTGATGGAATCCATTGTTTACTGAAAGTCACGGATTCGTTTGCAACGCAGTTATTTTTATGTAGGGTTATATAGGCAGCTTCTTTGATTTTGCGTTTTTGGTGGTTTTCTTCTTTTTCTTCTTTTCAGGGAGTATGTGTATTCAGCTCGTTCCCTTTCTATTGTTTTCTAATTTTATACCCTATTTTACCGAGATTCAGTGAAGGAGGTTAAGCAACCTGTGGCTACCAAGATCCCCAAACACTTAGACATTTGCCGAAATAATGGTTTTCCAGTAAATCCTTTCACACACTTAACATTATTCGAGAATATTGCCCAACCAATTCTTGTAGTTACTTATAATAATCATCATGTTTACACACAGTTATCTTTTCGTCATTCGTTTATCCATCCTGGGATTGGTTGGATGCGTACCTCCATTGATTTCTATTCTGGGCTAGCCTACACATCTCCCTGAAATCTCTACAGCCTACATCTTTTACTATCTGTGTGCAGTAGTCTAATCTAGGTCTGCCTTTTCTTCTCTTTTTTCCTATCTCTGCTTCTAAAATATTCCGAACTATTCCCTCATGCCGTAGTATGTGGCCTATCATCCTATCTCTCCTATTTTTTACCGTTTTCCACATATTTCTTCCTTCCCCTACCATTTTTAGTACCTCTTCGTTCTTAACTTTGTCTGTCCATGATATCTTCATCATACGCCTGTAACACCACATTTCAAACGCTTCTACCTTTTTCTTGTCCGCTTCTCCTACTGTCCAGGCTTCACAGCCGTACAGTGCTGTGCTCCACACATATGTTTTAAGCAATCTTTTCCTTGCTCCTATGTTTGTGGTCTTTGAGCACAATAGTTGCTTTTTCTTGTTAAATGTAGCACGACCTTTTGCTAATCTTTGTTTTATATCTTTTGTGCTTTTCCCATCTTGCGTTATTTGGCTTCCTAGGTAGCAGAAATCCTTAACCTCTTGTAAGTTGGTGTTAAATACTTGTATTCTTGTTTTTGATTTATTTTCCCCACCTTTGCAAACTAGAACTTTAGTTTTAGTTTTGTTAATTTTCATACCGTATCTCTCTGTTAGAACCGTTTCCATTTCATTAAGAGCCGCTTCTAACTCTTCCTTGCTAGACGCTAATACCGCTATATCATCTGCAAATCTAAGCATATCAATTTTTTGTCCCTGCATAGTAATTCCAAATGTCTTTCTGCATTTGACAGTATTCATTGCCTCTTCTATGTACAAGTTAAAAATCAATGGGGATAGGGCACATCCCTGTCTCACCCCTTTCCTAATGTTTACTTCTCTACGTTCCTGCTCTAATTCTATTACTGCTGTTTGCTCTTTGTATAAGCTATGTACTATTCGTCTATTCCTATACCTCATTCCAATCTTTTTGAGTATTTTGAACATTTTTTTCCAATCTAAATTGTCGAATGCTTTTTCCAGATCTACAAACCCTATATACATGCTTTCCCCTTTTTCTATTGTTTTCTCCATTATCACTCTCAGAGCTAAAATAGCCTCCCGTGTTCCCCTGTTTCGCCTAAACCCAAATTGGTCTTCTCCTAGTATTTCTTCAGCTCGTTTTTCCATTCGTTTTTGCACAATTCTAGTTAATATTTTTGACACGTGTGCTGTCAAACTTATTGTTCGAAAATTTTCACATCTATCCGCGCCTTTCTTTTTTGGTATAGTTACTATGATGCTACGTTTGAAATCTTTGGGTATCTCGCCTGTCTCATACATATAGCTTACAAGTTGGAAGAGACGTTCTGTTACTGCTTGTCCAGCGGCTTTTAGAGTTTCTGCTTGCACCTTATCTGTACCCGGCGCCTTACCATTTTTCAGACTCTTTAATGCTAATTCAAACTCGTCTCAAAGTATAGGATATCCCAAGTCATCATTTTCAATGTCTGATTCCTGTTCTAATGCAGTTAGTTCCCCTCCTGCATATAAATTCCCTATATATTCTTGCCATCTACTCACTTTCTCTACGTTTTCTATAATGACGCTTCCTTGTGCGTCCCTTATTATATTTTTGCTATACGGTTTTATATCCCTAAAATTCATTCTAATTAATTTGTATGCTTCGTCTGTCTTTCCTATATCCATCTTCGTTTGTATCTCTTTGCACTTTTCATCAATCCATTGTTCTTTAGCTTTCCTGCATTTTCGAATAATTTCCCATTTTATGGCTTTGTATCTCTGTTTTCCTGTTTCGTCTGATTTATTTTTGTATTTTCGTCTTTCTTCTATTAAATTCACGATATCCTTTGTTATCCATGGTTTCTTATTTTCTTTTTGTGTATACCCCAAAATATCTCTGGCCGCTATGTCTAGGCTGGATTTAATGTTATTCCATTCTGTTTCTACTTCCTTAGTTTCAGATATTTTCCCGATATCATTCAGCAATTCATTTGACTTTTTTTCGAATCTTACTTGAATATCTTTGTCTTTTAGTTTCTCTAAGTCCAAGTGCCTTTTTCCGTTCCTCTTTTTCAGATTTTTAAATTTAAGTGCGGCCTTCATAATTACGATGTTGTGGTCAGTATCTATATCTGCTTCTGGGTAGCTTCTACTGTCTTTTACTTGATTCCTAAACCGTTGTCTAACAAGAATGTAATCTATTTGATATCGTCCTATATCTCCTGGCATCTTCCACGTTATCGTCTTCTAGCATGATGTTGAAATAATGTGTTTGTGATGATTAAATTGTTCATGTCGCAAAATTCTACCAGCCTATTTCCCCTGTCGTTTCTCGTGCCTAAACCAAATAAACCTACTACCTTTCCTTCCCTACCCTCACCTACCACAGCATTAAAATCCCCCGTAATTATTAAATTTTCATGTCCTTTTACGTATCTTAATATGTCTTCGATATCTTTGTAGATGGCTTCTACCTTTTCGTCACTGTAGCTAGAGGTGGGCATGTATACTTGTATTATTACTGTGTTTACCGGTTTAGATTCTAATCTAACCATGAGTACTCTTTCGTTCTTTTGTAAGTAATTTTCTACACAGTATCCTATCTTTTTCCGCATAACTATCCCCACACCCAAATTTCCGTCCTCTGCTCCTGTATGAATTACCCTGAAGTCTCCACTCCAAAATCCCCGCCTCTGGCCACCGAACTTCGCTGATCCCTACTAGGTCTAGTGATAACCTATTCATTTCGATTTTTAGGTTCTCTAGCTTACCTACTTGCTTCATACTTCTAACATTCCACGCTCCGACTCGCATAATGTTCCCGACTCTTATTTTTAACTTTCCGATCGCATCCTCCGAAGTAGTCCCCTCCCGGAGATCCGAATGGGGGACTATTTTAACTCCGGAATCTTTTACCCCAGAGAATGCCATCATGTTTGTTACAATTAAAGTACGCTGTGTACTTGGGAGATAATGTGGTGGTTTCCCGTTGCCTTCCACATCGCGGTAGTGTGTCTTAGACTGCCATACCGACCCCTATGGTCTCTGCCAATCTAAGTACCGAAAGAGCCGCTGCCCTTTTCGGGGACCTGTCTTAGTCTGGTTCCTCACTAACGACCCTACTACTTTGGTTGGACCTGTAGTTTGGTTCTTTAGCTCATTAGAACACGCAAGCCATTCTCCTGTTCTAGTAATTTAGAACTTCGGCAAGGTGCAGGTCCATTCGAAATGGTATATCAACGTATATCCAAATTAAAATCCCAATATACAGAACGAAGAATCTAGACCGTCAATCTTAAATTAATAAACACCCTCTTACTATTTTATTTTAAACTAAAATCAAGTAACACGATACATATTATGGATTATAAATCTCTGTACCAAATCATAAAATATAAATTCATTTAGTTCGCCAGTATGTTGAAACAGATTTTTTTTTTTCACAAATCAAGCTCCTTGTATGCGCTAATGTAGCGAATTTATTTTTAACTCCACAATGTTGTACACACTATTGTAGGAAATAAGTATTAAAAATTAAATAACTTTAGTTGGGACTATAAAAACTTGCCGCTTCTGCCGCTAGCTTGACTATTACCCCTGGAAGATCATAAGAAAGGGCAGGATTGAAACATTCTTCGTTAAACCGAAAATTAATAAAGTAAAGTTGGATGCCCCTGTATCTAGCAAGTATTAAAAAGGGTGTTTTAGGGTAGATACAGAAACCCTATTCATATGAATTTAAACTTTTAATATACTTTACCCAGAAAATTAAACCTGTTGTAATCAGAAAATATCTGTTGTATAACAAATAACTTTTATCCAAAAAAATTAAATCAATTCACAAAGTTTAGAGATATGAAACAAAATTATTATCTTTAAGTCTAGGATACGCATCAGATCTGATAATCAAGTACATACTTTAATTTAAAACTTTTTACAATACTTATTTATAGCTGTAAATTCTTAAATATAAAAATTTTATCAATTATCACTTCTAAAGAACCAAATGCTTTGGATAAGAAAATTTACTAATTAATATTAGGTTACGACTTAATGATGGGGTACCGAGTTTTACGGATTATTAACATGTGGCTTGGGCCTTGGCCCTGATGGAAAAAGAGGTTGCCAAAACAATATATAGACTCTTTTGGGGTACAGCAAAAAGTCACTCGCCCTTAACCACTAGTGATTGGCAGCGGCCTTCAAGTTGGTCTGGCACAAGCCCTGGCAGTATAGTCACAAAGCGTCGGTCCCAAGCTAATGCGGTATGGGATGGATCTTCTTCAACATTTGCGATCTGGTTGTCTTACTATTGGGGTGGTTAACCCCACAGGGGACTTTGTACTGCAATAAAAACCAATTAAGAAACTAAGGTTTTTAAACAGCAGTCTCGCCGACGACTCGCCTGCCTAAAAAAAATAGTGGAAGTGAGCGAATTAAGAAATTACTTCCCAGGACAGTTCCAACCGACGAAGTCTTACCAGAACAAAACTTAAAATGCCCGCGCACCGTGTGTATGAAGCAAGTTGCAAAATGGGTATTTCCTGAACCATAAGGTGTTTATATGGGTTTTTGAAAGATAAACTTATTATTTCTAACTATACAAAACGTTTCATAACAGCTGGATTGCATTCTGCAAGATTGTGGACACGAACTGTTGAACTTAACACGTTCGCGACATAGAAGTTTTTTGCAGACATACAGGTGGACCGTTATTATTTTTAGCTGATGTTGTCGTGTACCACCGGTGGTGCACAACAGCTATTAACTAAAATTTTTAGCTTGTGGCCGCCATGCGTCACCAATGGCGCATGCGTTGGCTACAGCAAAAGTACTTGTTTCGCACAATTCTTGCACATGACAGTTTTTTACTACCCAGCGATGATGAATGTTACAATATAATTTTACGTAAATAAGGAATTTCATGTATATATTCAATAAAATAATTTTTTGAGTGTGAAAATAATTACCTATGAATAAATACGGTACTTATTGTGGTATAATTGCAGATAAATTACCTTCTAAAAAAGTATCTGCTAAAATGGTCACCAGAATCGAGCGAATTTTGCTTGCCGCTAAGAAAATCACAAAGTCTGTAACGAGCAGTGCACCTTCTGGTTTATTGTTACAACAAAATATGACCAGTGCAATAAATGAATTTGCTTCAACTTTAGATGTTTTAGAAGAATCCATCAGGGGGGCAGGAATGCCAGAAGCGAAATTAGTAATAAAACGAAAGGAACCTACAGTTTGTTCTTCTCGAAACATAAATGATCAACAACACTTTTTTGAGTCGTCAGACGAGGAAAGCGATCCATTTGAAGGTTCAGATGATTCCTATAGGCCTACGGATTCTTAGGATAGTAATGACAAGGTTAGCGATTAAGACATTTCATCAAACCAGAACTCCAGTGATAATTTAGATGAGAATATAACACATGTAACTACTTGGGGTCCTTGTGGAAATGTCTCTAATGATTTTCCATTTTCTGATACTCCACATATAAATCAGGTTGATGTTTCCAGTCCATAGAAAATTTATCGGGAGTTTATAGACAATAATATCCTTGAATTAATAGCAAACGAGACAAATAGGTACGTATTACAATATATTCAAAGTCATAATCTTTCCCCACGATCACTTGTTCGTCAATGGAGAGACACAGACAGCGATGAACTTCGAAAGTTTTTGGCATTTTGATGATAATGGGCATAAATCATCTACCTAAGATCGTATCTATTGGTCCAAAAATAAAATGTATGCAAATGACGAGATACAGAGAAACATAAAACGTGACCGATTCGACTTGCTGCTAAAGTTTATTCATTTTTTCAAATAACGCTACTCCTCAAAATACTGACAGGTTAACTAAAATTAGAAATATTTTAGATCAAATTATAAACAATTATCAGAGGATTCTAAAGCCTAGCAAAGAGGTGATTATCAATGAGACTATGGTACCCTGGAGAAGCCGACTTGTCTTCCGACAATATCTTCCAGCAAAATCACAGAAGTATGGGATTAAAGTATATAAAACGTGCACACCTGAAGGATACACATACAATTTCAGCATATATTGTGGCAAAAATGACTGTGGACAAGAACATGTCAGTGGACATGGGCACACCTTTGGTGTAACAGTAGGGCTAATGAACGGTTTGTTGGAGGAAGGGAGAATCTTGTACATTGATAATTTTTACAATAGTGTAAAATTAGCCAAATGCCTTCTACAAAACAATACCTACGTATGTGGCACTTTGAGGAGTAATAGGAAAGACAATCCAAAAGAAGTATGTCAAAAAAACTCAAGAAAGGTTAAATATATGGGAAAGAAAATAACAAAGGGGTACGAGTTTTCAAGTGGCAAGACAAAAGATCAGTCTTCATGATAAGCACTTTGCCTCAACATATGAATGAGTTAGTTCCTACTGGTTTACAAAACAGGAGTGGTCAAGATGTAGTAAAACCGAGATCGGTTATAGATTACAATAAGGCTAAAGAGGGAATAGACGTTTCGGATCAAATGTCTTCATATTGCACTTGTCTTGCGAAACCTATCAAGTGGTATAAGAAGACTGCCTTTGAAATCATTTTCGGAACCAGTGTAGTTAATTCGTGGGTAGTGTATAATAAAAATAACAAAAAACAGCTAGACATTTTAAATTCAGAGAACAACTTATAAACAAACTACTTGATTATGAAGGCACAGAAGTAGAAAACCACCAAAAGGTACAAGAAAACCAAAGAGGGATGAGAAAGATCAGTTACAAATTGAAGAGGTTTGAGGGAAACGTAAAACAAAATCGTAAAAGATGCTTTTCATGCTATGAGGTAATGCAAAGGGAAAGAGGTACTAAAGAAACAAGAGCAAAGACTAAGCAAATAATGACCTACTGGGGCAACTGCGACGGCAATCCACAAATGTGTTTGAACTGTTTCAATATGAAACATATCTAGTTTTTACTTTTATTTCATAGTATTTGTTATTTTTTATTATTAAGACGAATGTCAAGTTTGAATAACTTCAATAATTTAGGTTTCAATTGATCTTCCAATGATTTCATTTGATCAGAAAAAATTTTTATTAAAAAATGTTGTGTTTGTAATAATCTATTGCATCCATACAAAAATTTCGATCTTAAAACGGGTGTGCAACGGGTGGCACATGATCTTTACTTCTAGCTGTAATATAATATAAAAGTCCTACGTGTAGCCGTTGAGTTTATATCAAACATTATAACTTGACATAGCATGCGCCAAATGTGGTACATGCCGGATGATGGTTATAACCGGAATGTACCACCTGTGGTACACAACGTCGCGAACGTGTTAACCTTGCGATTGAATCAAATTAGAAAATAATGAGCTTATTGTTTTCCATATGGAACCAAGGACTTCTTAAAACTTGAGGATCGATTTAGTAAGTGGTCTGAACAAATTATTTTATTTTTTTTTCTAATTTGTTTCAACCAGCCATTTTTCCCTTTAAAAAATAATTGCTACAATGTGACTAGAATATGTATCACTTAACATGCAATTGATTAATATCTATTTCAAGTATCTGAAGTGACTGGTGTCCTTCCAGAATGTCAACAACAGCACAAAGTGGGATAAAGTACCTGCGAATCATATCACTTATATAAAATCGACACTTAGTTTGAAACTATCATAAACGAAATTGGGTCCATGATTTCTCACTTTACCCAACTCTTCCTTTCTTTCCTAATATGTTTTAGATCTCATTTGAATTATTAGCTATTTATATAAATTTTATATATCAACAGTAAACAACTCTGAAAAATTCTTTATCAATTAAAATAAAATGGCATAGTGATGTAACGATAACCAAAAATAACCGCTAAATCAACAGTGGCTTTGAAAGGCGCCTAAATCTCATACTGTTGCTTGTCAATTAGACAGGTAAGAGGTACAACAGTTCGTAGCATACTCAAACAGAATGCGTAATAATATTGCACGGATTTTACTATACAAAATAAATAATTAACTTGTAGTGTAACCGACCTGAAGGTTGACGTAAACACCCTCTATAAACAGCACACCGGGCTCTGTGATCTAACATCTAGAGGCAGTGGCACAACGACTCCTACGTCGTGTTGTTATCATGTGACCCAAATTCACACTAGGAAGATGGCGTTAAGGCGGGAAGATTTGAAATAAAACTACAGAATTTACTTAACTTGACTTTTAATCAAAACAATAACCACAAAATAGGTCACTCGCATGTAAGCATAGGAAATTGATATTCAAAGCATACAGTGCCATATTCAACCTGCGCGATTGGGGAAAGAGCACGGCAGAGAAAACCCCAAACTGCACTCGCACTTCCAACTGCATTTGGCACATCTCGACAATGACAGGTAAGGTACAAGTACCCAAGATCACCAACACTGAATTTGACAGGATGTCAACTGTTTCCCAGACATACCACACATGACAACTGAAGAAACGTTAGTGTAGACCAGTTAGTCTTTTCTGGTAGATAGAGGTCGGCGAGGCCAATACTACCCAGCTAAAGTTGAAGATGGGGGAGACACCAGGAAGATGACCTGCACCTTGACTACCAATGTTCCTCCCTGTACAGACATAAAATGTTAGTAATATTCAGCAAGGCTCGATTACACGCGCCCACATACATACATTAACAGTTTCCAGCCCGTGTTACAAAATATTTCACAAAGGTTAGCCAACTTCCTATTATTTGCAAAAGGGTACACTGCAAGTACTTTGATAAGACAACATGAATCGCTGAAATGAACTTATGGTATGATTGCACATAGTTAAAAAGGCGCTGGTTATTGAATAGGCTATCTCCAACATAGTCATAAATGCAAACGCGAAGGCACGAGATAGTGGCTCATACCAGAGGCTAGATAATAGGATAAACAAAACAACAAACATATTAAGTTAAACCCAGATATAAGCAGTGCAGTTGTAAATGTGATTAATATGCTGAAACAAAACAATTACACATAAATAAAATGTCAAATGCATCACAAAAATAACATAGAAATATAATACTGTTCAGGTTCAAGCTTGCCCAATAATTTGATTTAATATGATGTCAGTACTTTTCATTGTTTGTCGTAAAATTACCTCTGCTATTGATTCTACAATAACTGCAACGCAATTGTAGTTCCAACTCTACATTAAATACAAAATCAATATTATTTCAGGTAAATAAATATTACTATTACTCTGATTTGGAGACTAAATAAACAATTCAGATAAATAAATTAGTTTTCGGTGGTTAAACCAAATCACACTCATTTATACAAAAAACGTTCAAATAAAATCATAAATTCACCTATATTAAACATCATAAGTAACAACCAGCATCAAATTCTAAACCAAAAGCAAAAGGTAACACAAATATTTCCGTCAATGATTAAATAACTAACGGTTTTAAAATAAGTACCAACATCACACTCAAAACAAGGCTGGAATTACAAGATGTAATCTGATTGCCTTAAATAACAACTACATTATCAACATAAAACATTACCTTTAATAATAACGCCAAGTGAAGTCTTTCAACTTGCCATCTTGAAATCTCAAAACAAAATCCTTTAACCTTGTCGACTCGACCGATTGTCCCTACACATGCGCCCCTTATAATGTAAATTCCGACGTCATGGAATGCGTTCAGAAACCTACAAATGGTTACTGAGTTATTCTAACAAACACCTTGTTACGGTAATCCGCGCTAACACAAAAGAAAACAGTAAAAACAAGTAATGAAATCATTTACGCCGAATACCGCAACAGAACGGAGACAGAATGGTAGAATTTGGGCTAGCTGAAAAACGTCGTAGAAGGGCGTGGGTGAAATAGAAAAACACATTGGAAACCTCTGAGATACTCTATTGATAACATCGCATCTTGGAAGATTATTTACAAAGCAATAAAATAAATGTTGCATAATCGTGATTGTGTCATAACATATAAAAATTGGTAAGCAAATATAACATCTTACGATTTAAATACCTACTTAATGGTTCACCTTAAATACATATAAAAGAAAATAAAACAAACTATACAGTAAATCTAGAAAAAGAAATATACTTAAATTATATGTATATGCTGCTTTGTGAAGTGCACCTCCTCAGAAATAATATAATATTAAAATTAGACACCCTAACTTAAATTAATCAAATATTAATCTACTTTTAAAGAGATGCGTAAGTTCTTTTAGTTAAGGTTTATACAGAAATACAAAATAAACAGTGAAACGGACTCTGACAAAAACTTTGAGTAATTAATTTTTAATTTACAGAATAATAACATAGTTTTTCGTACATAATGCATGTAAGTTGTGTAACGGGGTGGTGCCAATTTATCGGACAATTATACGCAATAACAGCAAATGAAAAGTTTATTCTTCACACAGCAAAAAAAAGAATTATGGAAATAGGAAAACTGTACTTTCAGCAATCAGCTTCATGCTGGTCTCATCTTAAGGCTGCAAAAATGCGGCTGCATTTCTCTATGTGCTGGCTGCATGCTGAAACCACCAACTTCACTTATACAAGCACAGAGAGCATTTCTAATAGCGCGACTTTACTTCATGTATCTTTTCGGTAATGGTCTCTTTCAAAACACGGTCTCTATTTTATAAGGCCAGAATCATGTATGGGGTAGGGTATTTGATTTTCAAAGATATCGCCGAATTACTATGTGTGCAGAATTTGCCGACAACAGCTGCCGAAATACAAACTGTAGCAGCTTGCCTATAAGCAGATAACGCAATTATCAAAGGGTTTTAAACAAAGGAGGACACTTTTGTTACTTTGTAACATCTTAACAGCTGCAGAATACCAGATAACAAGTCCATTGTAAGCAGATGTAGGCAGGTGGTAAGCGGTCTTATCTTTTAGAAGAAAGCTGCACATTTACATGCAGCTTTTACTTAAAATGTAATCACTGCAGGTGCTAGGAAATATTGCAACTACTTTGTAACGTAAAGTTTCCTAAGCAGCTGTAAATTCGCCTATCATCATACGTTCTCATTGGTTGAAGCACTTTAAAACGTGAGAAAATGTTTGTGCTGCAAAAGTAATTCCCTGAACAGTATTGGACACTCAAAATCACATTTATAATGCGTCATAATCTACTTAATTCTAAAAGAAAGAGTCCCCTAAGATAATTATTAAAATAAAATCGTTCTATAGCCAACGAGGCATAACAAAATGTATTTGGAGACCAAATATCATATATATAGTTTTTTATGTTGAAATAAAATTTGTAAAACAAGAATTATTGTTACAAAAATTCATCTCGTATTGTGATAATTTAATTATGGGCCTGAGCAGCAATAATCATTCAAAATATGTAAAGGGATTTCAAAAATATGTGCCATTTTAGAGACTTATCAGCAACAAAACTATAATTGCACAGTATCACCTATTTAAAGTCGTAACTTTTATTGCAAACCTAAAATTTACATAGTGCTGAATATGTATACATATAGATCAAACTTTATTTAGACTTGTTTGAAAAAAATTTTAAAATCAAGTCCGATTTACGTTTATTATTATTGTTTTGCAGTTGCTTTACCTGGATTTTATAAGATGCTTCTTCATCTTGCATGGACTGTGCTGCGCTTATCATACCTTGGGCTACATTTGCTCCTACAAGATTGTTGTTTTTTAATACCATGGTCAATTTTTCATTTCCTTCTTTTAAAAGTTTATCTGCTGCCTCCTTTTTGCAAAATTCTTGTTTTTCTAATTTCTGTAAACCAGTCTCGAGCTCACAAATTTTTTTCCTATAAGATTCGTATTGCTCTCGATTAAGTTTTTCTTTCTTTAGTTCTTCTTCTTTCTTTAAACGTCATTCGCTTCTTTTCCTTTTCTTTATTTAGTTTTGCAATATAGTGTTTGTAAGAACTGTGTGTCTTTAGCTAGAACTAATAAATCTTTAATAATGGAAACCAACTCCACTTTGCCGTACTTGTTATTCACAGTATTGTTAATTGTTAGTATTGAATCCAGCATTCTTTCCCCCATTTGAGCTCTTTCTTTTGTAACAAGGCACGATAGAGAAAATCCACGTTCAATAGATGCATTACCGTGGGATATGCACAAAATAGCTTTTATTACAATAGCTGGTGATGGATATTTCAGTTCGCCATTAGGCCGTTTTATTTTAAAGATACCGCTCCAATATTCAACAATTCTTTGGTCTTCCTGACATGAATTTTTAAGTCGAAGTAATTTCCACTCATCTTGAATTACATTTGTAGGTACATCTGTGGGTAGTTTTTCCGCTATTTTCCCTATTTCAGAAATACTTTTTTCACACTGAATGCGCTCGGGATCTATATATCTTAAGTATTTGAGAAAAGTTGTGTTAGCTACAGAGATGTTTTTTATTATATGAGTACAAGCTGCTTGGTAATGTTTTTTAACATTATTCTTCTAGCTGAAGAATTTTTAAGATATCAATTTCATGTATAATTTTAGCACATAAGTCCATTGTCAAGAGGTAGGTAATAGATTATTTATAGAACAAGCTTCTGTTGTACTTTTAAACGTAATCAATTTTAAAACTTCACGTTTGCAAAATCTAAGAATAAACGTATGCAATAATAATTTTATTTCACGATATAGGATATGAACCAATGATTCATCACATTGAAAAGCTCCAGTAGATTTTATAAAAACCACTGCACTTGAAATCACAAATAAAATTTCCAATTCAATAGTTGGTTTCCTGAGAGTTTCAATGATATTTTTATAGGTATTGGTTTTTTCAATGTCTGCTCGTTTAGTGGGCACAAATTTTTTAAAATAGTCCAAAATTGCTGGCCACTGCTCTATTAGTCTAGAAGCAGCTTCATGTAATGTTAACCATCGTGAAGGCACATGTTTAATAAGGCAATGGTGTGGAATTTTAAATTTAATCTGTAGTAGTTCATAATCACTCCAACGAGAAGGATCGTCTTTAAAAATAATTTAAAAGACACTGCTAAGTGAAGCATCAAAATTTTCAAGGCCTTTCAAAAAGACATGACGTGTATGCATGCTGCATGTACCAACGTCAACTAAGGGCCTCTGTAGAAGCAATGAGTTCTTCATTCATCAATCACACCCTAACATTATAATTATATTTTTGGACAAGAAAGCACTATTCACTGCAGAATTTTTATTAAGTAAGTCTTCCCCTTTAGTATTTTCAATAAAAACCGTTTGTAAATGTCGAACCACTACAATAGCTTCAGATTCACATCAAAAACGTATTTTAATCTGAAGTTCCTTCTCTCCCTTTATTAGTTGTTTCATCATACATTAAGCAGTAATAGCCTGAAATAAAAAAGAAAAATTGAAATTTTACAGAATCACTTCCTTAAAACTAAAATACCTTGAATATCCTCCATTAATTGCTTTTTAAAATAGGGTCCCACGGCATCTGTGATTAAGTACGCCATTGTTTTAGGGGATAGAATAAATTCCTTTATCCATGCGCACTGAGGAAAAGTTGTTTGAAGAACTTCTTTAAGACCTCAACACGATTCTAGGGATTGATTATTACTAACAATACGTAATGTCCAGAGTAATTCGACCATCATTGCTTCGTCTTGAATTACACACAGTTATGATAACATCAGCAACGGAATCATTTTTCTCTTACATTAATTTCGCATTAACCTTACTTTCCAGGTGTAATTGATTAGGTCCACATTTAAGTTTAATCTGCATTTTATGCTCATCACCTGAAGCATGTTGAGAAATAACTGTAATTCTATGCACAATATTAATTTTCTTTACACAAACATTACAAAATGTTTTTTTCATCATTTTTAACCCACAACGAAATTAGTTGTCCGTTTGAATCATTTTGTGAAAACCGATCATTTTTAAATTTACAAGGACCTATTGTTGAATTTAAATTCAAACACCGCCGTTTGTATAAAATCGTATTGAAATCACGAAGCAAAATAAAATTAAACACGGGAACCAGACAACCAGTTCATAGGTTAGAACCAGTTGAAAAATATAAACCGGCGACTACAAGTATTGTATTTAGAAGAAGCTGCTGCCTTACATATTATTTGTGGATTGAATTCTGTTTACATTTGATAACCATGAATGCATGTTTATATCTTGAACTTCAAACATCATCGCATTCATCATAATTTACCTCGCTCTGTTGTTGAACTCTTAAATAACAATCTTTGTCTCATTGCCAGGTTTCAATGTTTCAAGAGGAAAATTTTGCCTGATAAAATAAAAACACAACGATTTTAAAGACAGAATTAAATATAAGTTACAGAAATGTGATTTATAATTTGTTAATTAAAAACAAACGGTACGACAGAAATGTCTTTTATGTACAATTTTCAAGAAATATGTACTTTAGCCGCTTTTGCTAGAAATATGTACTTTTACATAAAATAGTGACCGACTCCAACCCCAGTAATAGCTACCAAGCACTCGGCAACTACTTCAAGGAATTCTCCTTTTAAATGGGTGTAGATATTTTCTAATGCAGTTATAATCACTTTAAAAAAATAGTCATTACGAGAATGTATTACAATCAAATCATATCAGTTCACGAAAATATATTAGTTTTATTGTAGTTGTTGGAGCCTAATGTAGGTGTATAACCAAACAATAATAATCTTTTCAATAAAAAATAACAATGACTACTTACTTTAGAAGTATCACTTTTTTTTTATTAAATAAAATTTTGATTTTCTAAATAAATAAAATGATATACTTAACATTAAATACAAAACAGTTAAAACAAGATACTTAAAACATTTAACCCAAGTTATAAGGAGGAGGTTGATGTTGGTATGGGTTGGAACTTATGTGGCGTAGCTGCGCAACTAAGGCTGGTGAAGGTTGTGACCCCATTGTTGCATTTTGCTGCTGCTGCTGCTGCTGTTGTTGCTGTTGCATCGCTAACATTTGCTGTCTCATACGATGCTGTTGAAATTGCGCTTGCTGAACAGCTCCTTGCATACCCTGTGCACCTGGTCTTGAATATGGCGGAGCAGGTCCACTCTGTACCCCACCCATAGAATTCATACTAGGATTCATTGTAACATTAGGAACTTGTTGCATATATTGAGGTCTTGTAGTATGTTGAGACATGCCCCTGTAATCTGGTTGAGGAGGTCTAGGTTGGCCAAAACTTTGTTGTTGTGCTGGAAACATACCAGTCTGTGCACTTTGCATAATTTGTTGAGTTCCTTGTATCAAATTGGTTGGATTAGCAGGATAATTTGCATACTGTTGGGTCACGTTTGCTTGTACATTTGCTGGTATATTTGCATATTGCTGCTGTTGCTGTTGCTGTTGTTGTTGTTGCTGCTGCTGTTGCTGTTGTTGCTGGAACATTGCCTGTAACAAAAGCTTAATTAGAATATCTGTAACGCCTTCGTGCTACACTAGCTATAAACTAGATGAGAAAAGAAAATTTTAATTTTGGAAGAACAGAATAAATATGAACGCAGCACCATGGATACATACATATATGGATACATAAATAATATTAATTCAGCATGATATTTCAAGTATTGTTTGCACCCTTCCTTTTTACAGGTAGGAATGGGTGTACAACAGAGTCTAAATAAAACTCTGGCGGGACTAGCGTCGACCGCTAGTGGCTGCGGTAGATTGCAAAAGACTATATCTCAGGGGTTTAGAGAACAAAGTTAAATTTTACCCAGGCAAGTTAAAGGGATGCAATTTAGAACGTGACAAAAGAAAATACCTTAATACAACTTATATATTGACGTTCAGTTAATAACATTAATAAAAAAATTAAATATATATCGTTATTTTCTTACAACCAAATTTTTATACGATAAAATCACTAAGTGTAGTTTATATATCTAAACTCTCATAATTTTAAAATTTTGTCTTAGACTCTACCAGATAAGAAATTAGAAAATCTAAATTTATTATTGTGCTTGCGCACAATTTCAAATTAACACTCTTAATAAAAGGAAATCATAAATACACTTTGTAGTGTTTAACATTAATTAAGAGAATTTAAAATGAACGTTTAAATTGAACATAACCCCAAAATTCACAATAAAGGTTTCATGAAAGCTTTCTTGTTTACAAAACATAAGGTTATATTATATAGAAAGCAGAGATAATATTAAATTAGTTCAGGTAATCAATAATATTTAAGTTAATAGATAAATAAAGTTATGATTATATTTTACATGCATAATTTCTCAGATAATTGAGATTTAAAATGTAACACATGCACGTCGTTCCGTCACAAAAATAAATAAGATAAACTCATACCTGTATTCCAGATATATGAAAGGAACGTATACTTAAATGTTGAGCTTACGGCTTGTTGAGAACTATAAGATTTTCTTACTGTTTGTTGAGAGGAACACCATCGTTAATTATTTTGGTTGTTGACCTCAAACTTCTAATTTGTAAGAGCTAATCCTTGTTTGTTCCACGGCCATATGTTTCATCAACGAACATTTGATTTATTTTAGAAGATACTTAAAATGTCAATATAACATTTTTAAACGATAATAGGTAGTTGTAGGTAGTAAAATTAATGCATAGGCTTAGATAGCTTAGCATAGATAATTAAATTCTCCATCAGAGAATATATCACCTGAAGATACATCAGGAAGGAATATGCCACGGGAAAACGTGCCATCAAAAGATATGCTACGGTACGGTATCTCATCAGAGGAATTTGCTACCAGGGATATGCTATACGGTAGGACACGCCATCAGAGGATATGCTATATGGTAGGACATGCCATCAGAGGACCCTAGAAAATAAACGTGTTACAATAACAAAATATTGCAATTCGTCGCGAGAGGAACAGTCTAAAAATATATCTAAAAACAGCTTACCATTCATTAATATTTTGAACGAGATATTTAAGTAGACATTGTCCATACATATCTTGGTAGTATTCCAAAATAATATTTATGTATGTTAAGAAGTATAAAAGCAAAGACACCTTTTACATACCAGGTACGACATCATGGCCTTAGAAAGAACATCTTTCTCGGAAGACGGCATGTGCTCAAAGAGCCAGTTAGATATCAAGACAAATCAAAATTTGTTCTAGTTTACCGATAACCACACGTTTTTAAGCAGGGGGACAAAACAAGAAAACTATCCTGAAGGCTAGATTCATATATACACCAGTTGTGTGTTTATGGATATTATTCAAAGGTTAACCAATAGGAAAATTACAATCTAAATTATTTATATTATTTATACAAAAGAAAGAATATTAAATTAAGACTAAAGATATATATATATATATATATATATATATATATATATATATATATATTGCTGTGATAAGGGGTTGTTTAAAGGTGTATTTTTATAGCAAAGGTCGTGCAGGAATTAGAAATCATAATAGGAAGCAGAAAATTGCATTTATTTAATAGAAAATTGAGTAATGGAGATAGTTTGTAAATAGTAAGCAGTCAACACCCTGTATATAAAGTATAAGTAGTTTTAGCGACGCAAATAGACACATCTTAGGACAATAAGACGCATAGTTAGCGCAGAAATAAGGAATACATGCATTAAGTAGATAACAAATATTGAACACCCTGTAGATAGAGTTTTAGTTAATTTAGGTAATGCAAATAACGATATTTTTCAGTAGGAGCACGCGTATTTATAAGTAAACAGAATAAAAGTAATTAAATAAGCATTCAAAAGAATTCCAGTCAGTTATGATAATACGGAGATAAGAAATAAAGCTTCAAGAAGCATAGTGTAAATGCGTACAAATAATTAACCATTTTTAATAATAAAGGTGATTAAAAATTGCATCAATAATAAGCCTATATGAAAATTGAAAGTCGAATTGCATCAGTTGTTTGTGTACAACATGGAAAAGCGATTATATTTCTCAAAACACCGCATGGGCTGATAACGAAGCAGCTGCAAGCAAACAACAATTATTTGAGAGGACGAGAATGTTACATCAGAAACTACTTTAAATGCAGACTTGATTGGTTAAAATTAGCGACGGGCGTGTAGGCCATGCCTACTGACGAAGTAGGATATCAAGCATATATTAACAGCGACCATGATAACGAACTCAGTTTTCAACTCAACAAAGGCCAAGGTGTGTCACTTTGAACATTGGTGCAACACGTAAGAATAATTTAAAAGTGAAGATTGTTTAAGTGCGACGAAGATGAAAATTACGATTGCCGATTAAACGTAAGTAGATTTTGGGGAATTTATTTAAACTAAAACATAATAATAATAGGGCTTCGAGTCCGGGGAGAATAAATAACCTTCGAGTCCGGGGAGAATAAATAAACTCTGAGGCTGGTGAGCATAAAAAAGTCTAAGTCTGGTGAGAAGAAGTAATAAGTCTAAATGAGACGACAATAATTTGGGGTGCATAAGTCTAAGTTTAATAATGACAATATTTCGAATGGGTATATAATCATTCTGAATTGGTGGAGCATAATTTTGATCCAGATGAATAGTATAATGCATGGAAAATATTAGTTGATAATGGATGCGTCGATTGCGAGAAGGAAATAGCGAAGAAAACAGACCAGGTTAGATTTTTAGTTTTAAGACATTTTTTTCTATTTGAATTTAAATATTGAATATTGAATTTGCTGAATTAATATAAATTATTGTGACGGAGTTAACAACGAACTTGCATATGTATAAAGTGCGTTATATGCTAAAGGGGTTTTGAATGTTCCAGGCTTCTTTTTATAAAAACAATAAGTTTTTTAGTGACTTTAGATTGATTAAATAGCATATGATTTTTGAGACAAATGAGATTTACATTAATTAATTGAAAAGTGTATTTTAATAATTTTCAAAAACCTGTACATAATATTTGTTTTTATTATATAGAATTGAATTAACTTCATTTTATAATTCAAAATAAACGCTAGTCGAGGTCAAAAGATAAAAATTTGTGGGAGTGTAATTTGATAATTTAAAAAGAGAGGCGGAGTTATAAGCTGAATACGCCATTGATATCAAGGAAGGTGTTATCACATCAAGTTTTGTTATTGGTCGACACAAGGTCGGTGCACGATAAAATCCAGTTAGTTCCTGGAAGGAGTTCATAGCATAAATATTTGACGGCCCAACGTCGGGGCGCGATAATTCCAGTTCCTGTTTATGCATAGCAATATATAATGATTTATTTAATAATACTAAAGGAAAACGTTACACAAATCAAAACTAACTTGTGCCTGTAGACAGTATTAGTATAAACTTAAGACGAAAAATGCTTTTATATTGAAGGAAATTGGACCACAATGTAACATGGCAAGAGAAAGGTAAATTGACATGTTACACTGCCACGGACCAAAGAGAAAAAACAATATGACTTTAGGAAATATTTTTTTTTGTAGTAAGGTAATACGGTAAAAAAATTAATGAAAAGAGAGGGAGAATAAAGAAATTTAAAGTGTTGGCAGAAAAAGAAATTTCATCATGAAGAAAATTAAAAAAGAACAACAATGAGTGGTTGGATAACTAACGCGTATCAAACGTCCCAAAGGGATACATAAACGGTGGGGCAAAAATCAGGAAAGTCATTATCGGTAAGATCTATCTGCTCATTGGTGACATGTTTAAGTAAAAAGAAGAAGAAAAATGAAGAGAAAAAAATCAAGCTAGGTTATACAAATCAGATAACAAAAAAATTAATAGAAAAAAGGCATGGGATAGCTATCATGGACAGATAATTCATTTAAACCTCTGCCATCGAAACAAACTTTATACTCTCCGGAAGCTTTTTTTACAAGTAAGATAGGTGAATACCAGGGACTTGTACATTTTTCTATGAATTTTAAAGTTAACATTTCGTCTAACTTTTCATTTAATATTTTAGACATATAAGGCGATAAGAAATAGGGACGTTTTCGTACTGGTTTATGATCACCAGTATCGATATGCATAGATATTTTATCAGCACGACCTAATTTTTTGTCTGTACTAGCAATACTAGAAAAGGAATCGATAATTTATTTTTTTTTAGCTTGAGAAAATTCAGTTGAAGACAAATCTTCTAATGAGCAAAGATTATTATGTAACTGAGGGGTTTTTGTATTAGAGTTAAGATATGTTAAAGGGACTGTTTCACTGGTTGATGAAAAAACTTCCCAGGAATTATTTTTAAAGTCTAAGGTAAGTTCAAATTTTTGTGCGAAATCGGTGCCAAAAATAAATGAATGTGAGAGTGAGGGAGCAACTAAGCAGGTAATAAAACAACAAAGTTTTCCTACAAAAATGGGCAAGTCCACGGTACCAGATATTTTTTTGAGGTGTGCCATCTGCAGTAAAATTATCTTCCATTTTAAAAGTGTAAGAAAAATAGATTTGAGAAAAAGAAATTGTTTTAGTGAAATTTATTTTGAGGAACTTATAAGTTATGTTTTGTTTTAAATTGATTTGTTTTGTTGGGCGCCAGTTTCATATTGAAACAAACAAATTAACAAAAATTTGAGCGTATCATTAAGTAATGAGTAACGAAAAAATATTTTCATAAATCGGTAAAGGTATATTGTGACTTTGTATTGTACAAAGCGTTCTATAAGATAATATGTTGTATTTTTGTAGTGAGTTTAAAACTATAGTGGTTGTTTAGTAAGGGATGTCGTTTAACGGAAAATACGTAATGAAAAAATATTGGATACCAACGTATTGGTATGTAGAGAAAAGTTTTAGAAAAAATTGTATGGTTGGTTGCTAAAGAATTGGGCGTTAAGGTAAAAAATGTAGAAAAAATAAAGGTTGGGCGTCAAGGTATCGACTAATAAGGGAAAAAATTTTTAGTTGTATGCCAAGGTGGCGTGATTATTAAGATAAAAATTGAAAAAACGCAAAGACGTTGGGCGTCAAAGTGTTTCTGTACGTAGAAAAGAGAAAAATTGTGTTGATCGCCAAGGTATTGTCCATCAAGATAAAAATTTAGAAAAGATAATTAAGTTGGGCGTTATGTAGGGACGTTGGGAAAAATTTAGAAAAAAATAATCGTTGGGCGGCAAAGTTGCGTTAAAGTGGACCCTTAAAAAATCATTGGGCGCCAAAGTGGTGAACGTTAAGGTAATAAAGAAAACTCTTTTTCATTACCAGCCGACCTAACACCTGCTAATTTCAACACAATAGTATAAAAAATAGTATAAAAAAAAAGTTATACAAGCTATATATATACCTCTCGGAGTTTTATTTTTGTGTTAGGACCCATCTCTCACCACTGGAGTGGTGATGCTCTATAACTGTTACGCTCTCCCGCCTCTTCAGGAAAAATTACAGCAATTAACATAACGGCCCTTAGACCGTAACATGATTTGAACTACATTAGTTTGTTTTAATGTATTTTAAAATCAATCGTTCCTAAAGGGTCAACGACTGGAACTAGCAATCAATCTGGTTCAACAACAGGGGTCAACAAAAGATACAAGGTCAGTATTTTATTTTATAATTTCTTGAATGTTGCATGTCTTGTTTCAAATATTTATAAGCGTAAAACTCACATGTAATATAGATTCTTTTGTGTAAAAGGTCATCCAAAAAATTTTTAGTTGATACGTAAAAATTACATTAGAAGGAGAATAGTTTTTTGAATGTTCAACGAAGCTTTCAATATAAAACAATTATTTTGCTGGCTTTAATTGCTTAAAATTTAATAAGTATATTTATTTCAATTTGATTTAAAAGTTTTTTATAGCTAATGGTATTACAAGGACGTAGAGTTATAAATTGTACATTTTCTTAGCGTATTATACAAAATTTGGTGAATTTCGTTTGTCTTATTCAGGTATATAAAGTGTTAAAGGGGAGTGGGTAAATATTCTCTGTTATCATATCGTCGTTTACTCTGTGCAGGGTATAACTGAGCTAGTCGAGGCATAAATCTAATTATGTTGATTTTAAAATTATTTTGATAATTTTAGAGGCACAGAGAAGTGGCGAGCAGCGAGCAACTGAGCGTTAAATGCACAGGAAGTTCGGCGATATCGTAGCAATATATATATACATATATATATATATATATATATATATATATATAATATATTATTAATGGGTTTGAGGTCAGCTGGAGGAAAGTATACTCTTTTTTAAGGCCTAAATTTTCGAATTTATTTCAAATTCTTGATCACAGGCTTTATAAAATACAATTAACCAAATTCTTGTGCTTTATCAAGTCACTCGTTCAATTTAGATCACAAAATTGATTTTGAACATCCTGAAATTTTAGAACTAGAAAAAGATACAAAAAACGATTATTCCTTGAAATGTATCATATTTTTCACAAAAAAATTGTATAAATAAAAAAACTGATATTGGTGGTTTAAGTTCGATTTATACATACTTACTTAGTCTTCAGAAGTAACCTGTACCTAATGCAATAATTGATATTTTAGTGATTAATATTTCACATCATACATGCACATCACATTCATACATACATACACATGCACACATACACACACGTACTAACAAACAAACATTTAAAATACATAATCAAAAATATGCATGGACACTCATATAAATATAACATGTACGCACACTCATGCTCATACTTAAACACACACGCACGCACACATAGGCATCCTATATTTAAAGCTTTAAATAACAAAAAAGTAAATCTGAAAGGTTTCAAAATCTGACATTTTTATATTTATACAAGTTATACAATTTTTATACAACAACTTGAAGCAAACATTATTTTAAAAAGATTTTTCGATTTAATATCTATGTTAATTTAATATATATCCTCACCTTGTAAGTTTATAGCAATTCATGTATATGTTAGCCTAGTTAATTGTATTTTAGAAAGCCTGTGATCAAGAATTTGAAATAAATTCGAAAATTTAGGCCTTAAAAAAGAGTATACTTTCCTCCAGCTGACCTCAAACCCATAATAATATATCGTATTTGTGCAAGGTCATTATCTCCAAACTGTATATATATATATATATATATATATATATATATATATATATATATATATATATATATATATATATATATATTGCTGTGAAATTCCCTTATATTAGGCCCCACGACTTGGGCAGACCATAAAATGCTGTGATACTTCACCAGCCCCTACGATGAGCGTCCAAAAATGCTGTGTTATTTTCTTTATATTAATCAAGCACTTGTAAAAATGTTAATTTATAAATCTCTTTGCCTCAACTAGCTGATTCAATTAAATAAAGCAATTCTACAATACACAGTATAATGATTAAATATTTACAACCTTTTTAAATATCTTCCTCTTTTTCAGAATATTTACATCTGCCAGATTTTGAGAAATTGAAGCCATCAAAACGAGCTTTTTGTTACATTTAGAGACTTTTGAAACGTTCCAAGGTGCCTATTGCCTTTCATAAATTTATTAAAGAAACCCCGGTTTTGTCGACTCTTACATTTTTGAATTATTATTGAATTAAAACAGTTTACAGAAATAAATCATATCAAAGTATCTAACCTGGAGTGGTTCAGTAGCTTCTCTGCATCCCCAAGAGTTTTCGTGTCCAGTCTGAATGTTTAGAGTCGAATTTGAAAGTTGACATCCATCCAAAATACTATCCAAATCGTTATTAATAAGTTTATTCCAATAAAAGGTTTTCCATCTCCGTAAATAACAAAACAGTAATAGAATATTTACCATGTCAGTGATTAATCTAACAGGTAGTAATCTCCAGAGTCTTCCTGACTCGTATCCAAAACCGTATTCAAAATTGTATCCCAAAGTCGTATCCAAGATCGTATCTAGACTCGTATCAAGATCGTATCTAGACTCTGTTTTATTTATTTTTAAAAATTGTATAATTTCACTAAATCTGGTTTACTTACGTCTGTAGTAGAACGGCTCGCTTACACAATTTTACACTCTTATAAAAATGCTTTTCACTTTACTTTTATTTAACTGTTTGCGTGAATAATTTTGCACTTTTGAGTATAGTGACTGCCCAGTTTCAAATGTACAGTATTGCCCGAAATAAACAGTACTGAAACTAAGTTGACGGTGTTTTTATGCGTGCGCTGTCACACTCAAGTTAGCTAGTATAGACCTGTCAAGTAAACCTCAAACAAGTAATTAGTAGGGCCTAATTGTTAAAAATGGTGTTAAGTACAGAGGAGAAAGTGTTTCTGGTAGAGCATTATTTTCGTTCATACGGAATCGGCCGACGTAATGGTGCAAGTTTGCTATACGTGTCTGATCAATTCACACAAAGGTTTAATAAACGTTCTCCAAGTAATGCTGTAATTTTGAAGGTTATTGAAAAGTTTAGAAAACAGGTAGTGTATTGTGCCAACGAAAAGGAAACTCGGGGCGTCCCAGGACAGTTAACAACAACAATAACCATGAACGTGTTTTGAGCAAATCTTAGAAAATCCGAAAGTCAGCCAGGCAAGGACAGCGTTACAACTTGATTTAAAAGAACTTCCTTTCAAAGAATCCTGAAGGAGCTGGGTACATTTTCGTATGTGATTCAGGTACATCAACAACTACATCCTCGGGATTATCGCAGTAGAGTGGAATATTGCGCCAGAATTCTCGCGTTACAGTATGAAAATCCTGAATTTTTGAAAATGTTTGGTTTTCAGACGAAGCACATTTTCACTTGTCAGGCTATGTGAATCGTCGCACAAATCGATTTCTGGGCTTTGCCAGACCCGATGAGGTTCAAGAGGTTCCTTTACATAGTGAAAAGTGAGTGTCTGGTGTGCTGTTTCCGGACACGGAATCATTGGTCCGTACTTTATCGAAGAGAATGGTAGGCAAGTCACACTTAATCAACAGAGGTACAGACAAATTTTAACACGATTTATCCCTGATCTACGTCAATTCTGTCGTGCACGTAACTTGGCATTTCGAAACCAATTTTTTCAGCAGGACGGGGCAACTTGCCATACTGCTGCCGCAATTCGTCAATTTCTTCAAGAACATTTTCCAAGCAAATTCATATCACGATTTACTGACTTCCCTTATCCTTCACATTCTCCAGACGCATACATTTGGGGCATGGCTAAAAATGACGTTTTCAAACAGGCACCACAAACCATCGATGAATTAAAGGATGCCGTTAGAGTCTTCTTCGCAGCCCTGAGACAACCCTTATTCAATAACATGACCAGAAAGTTAGAACATCGTTATGAAGTCTGTCTCGAACGAGGAGGTGCACATTTAGAACATATAATAAAGTGTCAATAATATGTATTTTTTAAATATACAAAACAATTACAATTTCAGTACTGTTTATTTCGGGCAATACTGTATACTAACTCGTTGTTCAATTGTTATCGTATTTATAGGCCTTGCCCCTTCGTTTGCGATTCGTTGATTCCATGTGCTGGTCGACATCAATTGTCTTATCTCTTGTGTTATTTCGGAAACCTTACCAATTGTGTAGTTTAATTACTTGGAAGAACGCTCTAATAATTTATTCACATAACATCACATTTAATTCAGAAATCCCAGGAATTTTCGTTTATTAAATCACGTATTCTTGTTATTTGCTTTATTCGAATCTAAATATAAATAAATTTGGTGTTTGTTTATTTCCTAGTTAAATTTGATTTTTTTACGCATTTCATTACATTTTTAAATCTTATATTTGCTCGTAACTACTCTTGGATATGCGTTTAATCGGTTGTACTGTTATATACAGTGTGCTCTCAACTAACAATATTTATAATGACCTGTTTACTCTTCTAATATCTGTAATTGTGCTTTTGTTATTTGGGGTTTCCTTTTGTTTATTTTACGACCCCTATGACTTAACCTATCTTTAAATTAGGCTAATATTGACTGTAAAATATATAACTTTGGAATATGTTGTTATTGGGGATTCAGTCTATATTTATTAGGAATTATAACTTCTTTTTGTCTATTCGAGCTTTCGAAAATTTATTATTTTCTTCGTCAGGAAAACTAAAGGTACATTTTATGAGTGTTAACAATTAATATTAAGGTTAGTTACGAATAATAAAGCTTTAACAATTTAAAATAGGGTATAGTATCTAAAAGTTTTATGTGAAATTATGTATAAAATAAACTAGGTAACAATTATTAGATTAAAAATTAATTTGACAGGATTTTGAAATATAACATATGTGTGTAAGTGTATCCTAGATTATAGTAGAATTAATTGCGTACAGTTCAAGTAAGGTATCTGAGTACAAGCATCAAAAGATTTTATAAATTATGTTAAGTGTTAAATCGATTTTTATGTTTTTTAGATTTTTGAATGACGGTTAGTAGATGTGAATAAATGTTGTTGAGATTTTGAGTATCAGTTTTTTTGTTTAAAGCTGTGTTTGTTAAGGAAATGGCAATCATTTCTAAGAATATTCTTTTTTTATAATTATTTTCATTGAAGATTATTTTAGTGTCATTATAATTGATTTTGTGACCAGTTTCAATAGCATGGGAAGCTAGTGCGCATGCTTTGTTATTATTTCTACAATTACTTTTATGAGCGGTTAGTCTTGTAGATAGCCAAGTAGATGTGTGACCTATATATTTGCCATCACACTCTTGACATGGTATGCAATAAACTATTCCCGATTTTTGTAATTTTTTAGTAGGATCTTTTAAGTTTGTGTATAAATTTTTGTTGAGTGTTAATATTGGTTTTATTGAAAATTTTACATTGTTATTGTTTTTGAAGAGATGTTTGAATTTGGTAGTAAGTTTTTCTATGAAAGGCAGTGAGATAAAGGTTATTGAATTATTATTAACATTTTGGTCGGTATTGTCTATAGTATTGGGTGGAGTTTTTTTAATTATTTTTGAAGTATTGAAAAGAAGTTTATTGACTAGGGTTTTAGGGTATGAGTTTTTTAATAGTAGAACTTTTAGTATAAGTAAGTTCTTATGTTTTAAAGTATGGTGTGTCACAGATTCTATTTTTTTCTTTAAGCCTAGGATTATATTTATTTTTATATACATAGGATGGAAAGAATAGTAGTTTAAATATCTGCCGGATGACATTGGTTTATTATACCATTCTGTTATTAAAGTGTTATCTTTTCTTATTATTTTCATGTCTAAAAAGGAAACTGAACAGTTTGTTTCTTTTTCTATTGTGAATTGGATTGATGGATCGTAACTGTTAAATATTTGTAATATATGATCTTCAGTGTTTAATGGTATGCAGCAGATTAAATCGTCGACATATTTTTTTATGAAAGGAAAATTAAAATCAAATTTCGTGATGCAATTGTCTATTAAATCGTCCATAATAAATTGAGCGATGATAGGTGATACACTGGCTCCCATAGGGGTTCCTAGGATTTGTTTATAGTAGTTGTTATTTACAGTAAAGTAAGTAGTGTCAAATAAGAATTCGATTAGCTTTAAAAAGTTAGTTTTGTTGATTTTGCAGTTTTCTTGTATATTATCCCAA
Source organism: Platerodrilus igneus (assembly GCA_036346225.1). NCBI lineage: Eukaryota > Metazoa > Arthropoda > Insecta > Coleoptera > Lycidae > Platerodrilus > Platerodrilus igneus. The sequence continues at coordinate 379,447 of JARFIW010001025.1, read as the reverse complement.
TGTAAATCAATACTTTTTTTGGTTAGATTTAATGAAATGTTACTAAATAAAGATATAGAATCAATTGTGTCCAGTTCAAATACAGAATCAAAAGACATTCTACTTGCACGTACCACTAATATCATAACAAATTTCACAAATAATTCATTTAAATCTCTTACAGAATACAGAAAATTACTATTTAAAGCTTCTAAATTCCTAAAAAATCATAAAGAATTAATTTTAACCAAATCAGACAAAGGTAATGTAACAGTATTGTTAACCACTACACAATATAAAGAAATGACAGACACAATTATCAAAGATCGTAAATATTACATTCCCATCAACAGAGATCCAACTAGTACTATACAACAGAAAGCAAATAAAATGATCAAAGAACTTAAAGATACCAAAAAAATAAATCCAGAAGAAGCCACTAAATTAATGATCTATAACGCTACTCCACCAAAATTCTATGGCCTACCTAAAATTCATAAACCCACACTTTCCTTACGTCCAATAATTTCTTCGATATCAGCACCTAACTCTAAAATTTCTGAATTAATAACCAAAATTCTTACATCCACGTATAACACTAATAATCCATACTATGTCCAAGATTCGTTCCATTTTGCCAACTTTATTAATGAATTCAAGATACCTCAAAATTACGTTATCATCAGCTTAGATGTCATATCTTTATTTAGTAACATTTCATTAAATCTAACCAAAAAAAGTATTAATTTACATTGGGATAATATACAAGAAAACTGCAAAATCAACAAAACTAACTTCTTAAAGCTAATCGAATTCTTATTTGACACTACTTACTTTACTGTAAATAACAACTACTATAAACAAATCCTAGGAACCCCTATGGGAGCCAGTGTATCACCTATCATCGCTCAATTTATTATGGACGATTTAATAGACAATTGCATCACGAAATTTGATTTTAATTTTCCTTTCATAAAAAAATATGTCGACGATTTAATCTGCTGCATACCATTAAACACTGAAGATCATATATTACAAATATTTAACAGTTACGATCCATCAATCCAATTCACAATAGAAAAAGAAACAAACTGTTCAGTTTCCTTTTTAGACATGAAAATAATAAGAAAAGATAACACTTTAATAACAGAATGGTATAATAAACCAATGTCATCCGGCAGATATTTAAACTACTATTCTTTCCATCCTATGTATATAAAAATAAATATAATCCTAGGCTTAAAGAAAAAAATAGAATCTGTGACACACCATACTTTAAAACATAAGAACTTACTTATACTAAAAGTTCTACTATTAAAAAACTCATACCCTAAAACCCTAGTCAATAAACTTCTTTCAATACTTCAAAATAATTAAAAACTCCACCCAATACTATAGACAATACCGACCAAAATGTTAATAATAATTCATTAACCTTTATCTCACTGCCTTACATAAAAAACTTACTACCAAATTCAAACATCTCTTCAAAAACAATAACAATGTAAAATTTTCAATAAAACCAATATTAACACTCAACAAAAATTTATACACAAACTTAAAAGATCCTACTAAAAAATTACAAAAATCGGGAATAGTTTATTGCATACCATGTCAAGAATGTGATGGCAAATATATAGGTCACACATCTACTTGGCTATCTACAAGACTAACCGCTCATAAAAGTAATTGTAGAAATAATAACAAAGCATGTGCACTAGCTTCCCATGCTATTGAAACTGGTCACAAAATCAATTATAATGACACTAAAATAATCTTCAATGAAAATAATTATAAAAAAAGAATATTCTTAGAAATGATTGCCATTTCCTTAACAAACACAGCTTTAAACAAAAAAACTGATACTCAAAATCTCAACAACATTTATTCACATCTACTAACCGTCATTCAAAAATCTAAAAAACATAAAAATCGATTTAACACTTAACATAATTTATAAAATCTTTTGATGCTTGTACTCAGATACCTTACTTGAACTGTACGCAATTAATTCTACTATAATCTAGGATACACTTACACACATATGTTATATTTCAAAATCCTGTCAAATTAATTTTTAATCTAATAATTGTTACTTAGTTTATTTTATACATAATTCCACATAAAACTTTTAGATGCTATACCCTATTTTAAATTGTTAAAGCTTCATTATTCGTAAGTAACCTTAATATTAATTGTTAACACTCATAAAATGTACCTTTAGTTTTCCTGACGAAGAAAATAATAAATTTTCGAAAGCTCGAATAGAAAAAAAGAAGTTATAATTCTAATAAATATAGACTGAATCTCCAATAACAACATATTCCAAAGTTATATATATATATATATATATATATATATATATATCTTATTATGTAAAGGGGGGGGGTACAAGGTTTCTAAGGGTAGATTTGTATTAAAAGGGGTGTATGCCAAACAATAGGATTAATATATCAGATATAATAATTTAAAAAACTATATTTTGCTGTACTTTACATATGCTAAAGTATGTACCATTTTAGTGTGAAACATATGTGCCAAAAGGTAGACAACATGACTTTATGACGTTGATATAATGCACGGTACTTAAGGTTTTATACTGAGTTGATATTTTATGAGCCAGTGAAAGTACATTTGCCGTCGGAAAGCCGAACGCATTTATGGATATCTGCAACCAACAAAGCGTCCAGGTCGTGTGTAAATTATTTGGCTTTTCTTTTAATAGAATCAACTTTTGGACGAATTGTAAAATCAAAATTAAAAGTGAATAGAAATGTAAAAGGTTATTGGAGATTTGTGAAGTGTTTTGGACCAATAGTAGAAATTAAGAATATTATAAAGACTGTAGTGAAGGTATTTTGGACACGAAAGGAAAGACGAATTGTTATTGGATATTGTATGTTTTAGAATTGTAATTCAAGTAAGCTAAGGTTGTTGATCTTATCGCTAAGCAAAATAAATATAGGAATTCTAATTTCGATTATATTCAGATAAAGACGTGTTTTACAAAACCTGCGTTAAAAGTTGTACAAATATTTATTGAAATAAAAGTTTTTGTGAATTAAAGAGTCTAATTTAGTAAAGTGAGAGTAATAAGAAGCATCGATAGTAAAGGCAACGAGTATTAAAGAAGATTTAGAGTGGTAACTAGTGCGACGGGAAAAGCGACGATTATTTAGGTTTGAGCAAGATTGGTGTTGGTTTTGGAAAGATTTGGTTTAACGGCAGTAGGAGATTTGAGTGGATATAGAAGGCAACGACGATATTGATAATTTTTGGAGTGATTTGAGCAGATTAACGGCAGTAAGGACATCGTGTGGATATTAAAGGAATAGCAGGACAAGGATTGATTAAAGATAGGACGGCTGGATTGATTTGGATTGAGCAAGGAGAGGATTGATTGGAGTACGAAGCAGAGAAACAGGAGAGCAGTATATTACGAGGAAGAATTAACGCAGGGGAAGTAGATACAACGGTTTTTTTTAAATTCTAAATTGGGGTAAAATTATTTCAGATTTGGGGTCAACGAAATTGGTTAAGAACACCTGGAGGCAATACGCAAGTGGACTACGATTGAGAATCCTTGTGAAGGTGCGTACGGTCAATACGATCTTGAGCCAGCAGTTAAAAGAAGGCCTTCAGCGAGGTATAATTCTGGTAAGTACAGTGAATATCTTAAAACGTCAAAAATTAAAGTCATAAATAGTTACATAAATTAATTTGGCACCAAGCAACTTTGATCTGTTAAAATTTGGCATATATAGTAAATCAGTGCATTAAAAAAGTGGTAAAACAAACGAGTGTGCAGTTTGGTTGGATAGTGCACATCTACTCACGATTGAACTCACGGTGAGTAGGTGAACGCCCTGAGATTAAAGTTTCATATAGTCGAGGCATAATATATAGTAAACAGTAAATAAAGAACCAACCAAACGTTGCTAAAGCACCTCAAATAGAAGTCATTTATCGAATACTAAAATAGGGACAACGACAAAAGTCGTGTAGCAAATTTTGTTTAATTAAATAAAGTAGTAAAGTTTATAATCACATATTTTTATAAAAATAACCATAAAAGGGAGGAGTAAACAAGCAAAAATAAAGTTTAAGTTTAGGGTAGGTAGAAGAATATATATACAGGGTGCCCACAATCTATCTCCGTATATGGGTAACTTTTTTATTATAGAAGATACAATGTTGGTTAAATGAGCAAAGTTGAAGAGAAATTTACGAGTAGTATGATGCTTTTTTGAAAACTCACCTAGATGCTCAACTTTTTTAGATATTTGAAAAAAACTGAAATTTGCCATTTTCTTCAAACGCTAATAACTTTTTAACGGTTTAACCTATAGAAAAATAAAACTGCTTGTAAGGTAACTTTTACGTAGAATTCAATAGCGTATATGACAATTTTAATTGGAAATGGGTTTTCAAGCTACAAACATAACCTCACTTTTTTTAAATGGAAACCATAGTTCAATATAACTCAAATGGAAAGGTTTTTCTTTTCTGATTACCCTGATGTAAGGGTTGATGTACTTATTTTCAGTAGTTTCTTCATAATAAAGAAAAACGATTTATTTATTTGCGGACATCAAGGAGTCCATGGATACATATTACAAACAAACAAAATGTGTAAAAATCAATAATGGAAACACAAGTTTATTGTAACTAAATTTATTATAAACTAAGAAAAATAAAATACTTAAAAAATAAACTATCCATACAATACAAATAACTTAATCAAAGGAAACAAAAATTAATTAATGCGAATATGCCCACTCCTACATTAACATATGCCCAAAACGACCTCCATTAGCTTGCAAACACATTTCGCACCTTTTAATTAGGTTTTGGTGCACCTTATTTAACGTTTGTGGTTTTATACTTGTAATAGCTGCTGTAATACTATCTTTGAGTTGCTCAATGTTATTGGATTTTCTAGCATACACTACATCCTTTACAGTACCCCAAAGAAAAAAATCCAGTGGCGATAGTTCTGGTGAACTTGCCGGCCATGGAACAGGACCTGCATTGCCAATCCAATTTGGAAAACTATTATCAAGATATTCAGAAACGGCTTGAGCATTGTGAGCAGGTGCACCGTCATGCTGAAAATAGTGTAAGTTTTGCAGTAAATGAAGTGGCAAATTATCGAGCATTTCTTGCAATTCGTTTTGTAGAAAATTCAAATAGTGTACACCATTTAAATTATAATTATAGAAGAAAGGCCCAAGTATTTTATTACCAAAAATGGCACACCACACATTTATCGAAAATTGCTGTTGATCCCGCCTTTCTTCTGTTAAATGGGGATTTTCCTGACTCAGTAGACTGTATTTTTCTGTTAAACATGCCTTTGTTAGTAAATTTTGCTTCATCGGTAAATATAATAGTGTGACTAAAACCAGGATTATTATTTGTTTCATTAAGAAACCACCTACAAAACTGTTGTCTTCTCTCACAATCCCCATGATACAGTGTATTGCTAACATGGGTTTTGTATGGTTTGTAGCGGTTTTGTTTTAAAATTAGGCGAGCTTTTTCTGTAGAAGTAGCGCACTCAATTGCAGTTTCTCGGGTGGATGCTGTTGGCTTAAAATTTATGTAGGCTAACACACGTTCTTCATCATCAGTTTTGAATTTTCTTTTATCAGTACTGGGTTTTGTAAAAGCACCAAACCTTTTTAAATTGTTTTCTAATTTAGAAAACAATCGTTTATCTGGCTGCCTTCTTTCCAAATATCTTTCATAATACATATCACCAGCAGCATCACAATTTCTGTTACAGGCATAGTAACAAAAGAGCATGTCATTTTTTTCGTCGTTTGTATACATTTTTTATTATAATCAAATAAATTTAAAAGTCTTCTACACAAAATTTGCAACCCAGAGCAAATAAACACTTTAACTAATAATATCTGACAAATGCCAGTTGTTTTTTGTTTATTTAAAATATGTCTCAATGGACTCCTTGATGTCCATAATAAATAAATCGTTTTTCTTTATTATGAAGAAACTACTGAAAATAAGTACATCAACCCTTACATCAGTGTAATCAGAAAAGAAAAACCTTTCCATTTGGGTTATATTGAACTATGGTTTCCATTTAAAAAAAGTGAGGTTATGTTTGTAGATTGAAAACCCATTTCCAATTAAAATTGTAATATACGCTATTGAATTCTACGTAAAAGTTACCTTACAAGCAGTTTTTATTTTCTCTATAGGTTAAACCGTTAAAAAGTTATTAGCATTTGAAGAAAATGGCAAATTTCAGTTTTTTTCAAATATCTAAAAAAGTTGAGCATCTAGGTGAGTTTTCAAAAAGCATCATACTACTCGTAAATTTCTCTTCAACTTTGCTAATTTAACCAATATTGTATCTTCTATAATAAAAAGTTACCCATATACAGAGATAGATTGTGGGCACCCTGTATACATATATATATATATATATATATATATATATATATATATATATATATATATATATATATATATATATTGCATTATTCTCACCTTTACATGGTGCACACTAAATATAAGGCAAATTGTATTAAAACAACGCACTCAATTGTGTTCATGAAAATTTATATAGTCAATTTGTTGGATAATTAAAAAAATTTAAGCTATTCTTTTTTTAGATTTACACAATTTGATCAAAATTATGATTAGAATTTAGGTAAGCTGTATTGGTTGTGTGATTGTTAAAACTCCTGATTTTCATGCTTGTGAATATAGATTGAGTAAAAATCTTTCTTCGTTTATTTATGTTTAGGTTAGATTAGCAGAAAAAGTATATGGGCAGGGTTCTATCAACCCGGTAGAGTCAGAAATAATAATCCTTTAGTAGTCTTATAGATTACTCACCATCTATTTAAGGCCTAAATTAAAGTGTTAGGTAAGTTAATGTTCTTAAACATTTCATGATTAGGATGAAAGTTCAGAGAACTTTTCCAGGTAAGTTGCGTGTGTTAAAATTGTACAACCATGAAAGAATTTCTTTTGTTACTATTGAACTCGCTCCTTGTCACTATGTTACGGTAACTTTTTAAAATAGAGCAATTCTGCATTAAATTGTAAATACCTTAATTAATAACGCTAATCTAAACCCTTTTTATGTTATTCTCAAAAAATACAAACTGAACAAATAAGTATTAAAACGTCCTGTATAAAAATGTCCCTCAGTACGTGGAATATATCCTATACCCGTTTTTAAATTCTTTGAAATGTTTGCTGGTCGTAAACCACTTCTATAAGCCAGAGGCTCGCCTTATCAATTCCCTGAAACATATTCTAACTCCTGCTTGATATTTCCAATAGTTATTCGTTGAAAGATTAAAACTTCTGGCTCATTAAATACATAAGGGGATTGTTAGCTGTGCATTTTCTATGAAATTCTATTTTGTTATTTGCAGGCGTTCGAGCTCGCTCACGTTTTATGGGTAATACAATAGGTATGCTAATTAAGTCGTCCTCGTAGCGTGGATCGATAATAATACAAACCTCTATTCTTTTCTCAAAAATTACATAACTGATCTTTCTTGGCCGTATGGCTGGTTGCATAATTTCTTTGGATGTTTTAAAATATATTTTGTTTTCCCATTCGAACAACGAAATTCAATGGAATTCATTATCGTATTTTGCCTTCGTCATTGATTGCATTCTACGAATGTCTTCGTCGTTGTTGCCTGGAATATATATATATATATTTGCTTGCTTTCGTAGAACAGGTAACATTCCATTGCTGGGAATGGTTTTGCTATTTCTTCCATGGTTTTGAAGTTGTATAAATAAAAGTTCAACTTTGAAAAAGCTCTCTTACTTTTTCGTTTTTTTACTTATACGATTCTTCTGTTATACAATGTCCTTTGAGAGTTGAAAGTCGCGCTTTTGAAGTACGTTTTGGACTAGTATAGTTAAGTTGGTGGTTCCAGCACCCAGCCGTAGGCAAATAGCCGTATTTCCTCATCCTACGATGGTACCAAAGAGAAGATAACTACAGGTACAGAATATTTTTTCTGTTTGCTTTATTTGTGTTGCTGTTTAGGAAGATAGATACTTCTTTTCTTTCTGGTTGATTCCGCAATAAATTGCAGACCGTATGTTACCAAACGCACTCTCACAACACAAATAATTATGTACCTTATTCTTACAACTTGCAGTTTAAAATTTTAATGCGTTAAGAGCACTTTTCTACTGTTTACTTTTCTGTATAAATTAATGTTAACGTCAACAAGTTGCTGCTTAAGGTTTTTAATGGTACGTTCTTAAATCTTACAAGTTGCGCTTCCTAAAGCAGATGTTACAATATTATTTAAAGCAGATGTTACTATATGATTGATTTATTGTACATATTTAGGGTTGGAACATGCTGTAAATATTCTTGTATTTAGATAATAAGATTTTATTCTCGATATTTTAAAATGTTTAGGTTTATACTGTACTATATGTAAATTGACACTTTGTGTACATCACGATTACGTAAATGTGTTTTGACTTTTGTAAATATCCTTTTGGGACTGTATGTTTTACTTACAGGTTGTAATATAGTTATACCGAGGTTTGCAATTATTTTCTTTCTAGATCACCCACACCACTCTACTACGTTTTTGAGTTAGCCCAAACTTTAATTCTTTTGGAGTTCAATTCTACCATTCTGCCTCTGTTTTTGTAGCGGTATTCGGTGTAGGCGATATTCTCTACTTACTTTGCTGCTTTCTTTCTTGTCTGCATGGAGTACCACAATAACTAGAGCTATTTGGCATAATCTTTTCTATTATATTTCAAGGTAAAGTAAACTCAAAAGTCATTAGTGTCAAATTAGCACATAACAAAGTATATTTGGGTTTATATTGCAGCTATTTAATGTCAATAAAGGTTAAGTGTAAGTTAAATTTAATTTGCATTTATTTGTGAACTAGATAAACATTAAATTATTGTAAAAGGATGTTTTTAATGTAGTGTAGCGAAAGGTGAAATATAATGTGATAAATTTGGGACACCGAAAGCAAAAAAAACCTTTGCGGAATAACTGTCTTTCCTGTAGGAATAATATTGAAGGAATTGCTGAGACAAAACAGTTTAGCGCCCCTTAATTATAACTGTATAAAAAACCCATCGGGTATGTGAATATTGTAAAGTAGTTTGTTTGCATTTCGGTCATTTTATTATTTTTATGATTTCTTCTACTCCCGCATCACAGCAGCTAGCCAGGGAACCCTAAAAATTGTTACAAGTCTCCGCCCCTTCAGAGCAAACCTAAATTTAAACATACCGTTCATTTTGTCCATAACATATCTCATGACAAAATTATTAAAAGCTTGGTTTATGAAAAGTGAAATGTAGGTGTTACTGATTTTATACTGATACTTGCGACTATGTCTCAATAGTGTAAATGTTAAGTTCAGTTAAATTGTTCCTGTGTCATCGGGTAGTGCGTGCAGTGAGTCATTTCAGGACACCATTCCAAATAAAAATTTGGCGAGGGCAGTAGAATGTATAATGAAAGTTAGAAAGTCAAGGATATTTATGAGAAATTTTAGAAGGCACAAAGAATCCGTACCATTCATATCAATAACAAACATACCTGGTTAGCTTGCAGTGGTCCTGGATGTTGTTGTCGCATTGGTTGTCTAGGAAATTGACGTTGCATTTGAGAATAGTTTCCAGCAGCTGGTGGTGTTGGAACAGAAGTTTGGCCATTTGGTCCCATAAATTGATTTAAAGGATGTCTTTGTTTTAACATTAACGACAGCGCTTGTTTAGATTGATTAATTTGCTGTGGTCGTTCGAATCGATTTACTGAAATAATGTTGGTAAGGAAAATTATTATATATTATTAGTTAGGTGATATATATACCATTTGCCATTTGCTGAGGAAAATAACCCTGTTGTTGTTGCTGCTGCTGCTGCTGTGCTTGCTGTGCTTGTTGATTATACCATTGTTGTTGCCCAGGTTGACCAAACTGCTGACCTTGTTGTATACCAGTAGGCCCATAACCAGCCAAATGAGACACTTGTGCCTGTTGATTCTGTATACCTTGCATTTGAATACCACTTTGAGTATGTCCCATTGGCGCCTGACTCATTGCCATGTTAGTACCAGGGATTTGTCCTGTAGCATTCTTTGGTTTTCTTTGCCTACGCTGGCCCTTACCACGTCCTTTACCTAAAGCAACACTATGTGGACTTTGATCTACAGAAGAGGGCGTATCCACCTATAATTTGCTAATTAAATAAATTCAACTCAAAATAAAGATACAAACAGTTTTATCAGGAAGAGGTTCTAAATCTTCTGGTGGAAGCGGTGGAGGATCTAAATAATGAGATATAGGTCGCTGCAAATTATGAGTATGAAATCTAAGTAACCGATGCATTTCCTCGCAAGCCAATGGTCGCCTTTCTAATCTAACAGCACCAAACCATGACCATGAAAGTGGTGCTGGATTTTTCATTCCTTCAAGTAAATCCCAACTACTCACTTTTTGCCGATCAGTGACCTAAACACACCGTCATTTCAGTTATTTATATTATTAAGCAATTAACCTGCAAGCCGTGTTTCTTATCAATACTATCGAAACTAATTTTATTGCCTTTGCTGTCTGTTAAACTGCCTATTGATTCAACTGCAATAACCTCAAAGATTTGTCTAGGCAATGGCAATAGCTGACGAATATGCTGCAGTGATGCATTTTGCCTTTCACCAACTTCCTTCTTAAGCTTCTTCATTAAATTTTGATAAGACTTACGGCTTTCATCCTAAAAATATATAACAGCTTAAGCGATATCACTATTACAACTGAGTTTCAATAATGCACAGTTTATTAATTGCTAGACCACATTTCTAATAGCTGTTTGAGATATACGTAACGCGCTGTTCTTCATTGTATGAATTATATAAACTACTAAACCAATATGTACGCCCCTTTTTGACAGTGTATATTTTACTTCAATAATTAGATATAGCGATTTCCAGTTCTAATTGAAAAGTCATTTCCCATCATTATTTAAGTAGGTTATGATGCACAAGACTGTGGTTTATGAATTCCCACGCAGTGGTAGATGAAGAACCTATAGTTGATTGTATGTAATCTGTTAGATAAACATTTTCTCACGCTCAAAGTACTGTGCGGTCATTGCCTCAACCAATGAGAACGTTCGATGGTTAAAGGAGTTTTAATAAGTTTGTGTGAACGGCCGCCATTATTGGAGAGAGAATTTTAAACTATCTTACCGAATAGACAAGGTGAGAGTTAGTCTGTGAAGGATGTAGTGGAAGTACCAGTAAATTCCTTATCTTTCCCATTACCTCACTCTTAATATCATCGTTCCAAATGTAGGTTAGCAATAACTTTACTGCCAATTTGTAAATAAATAGTCAATTGACAAATAAAGATCCCGAGATTACGTTTAGAGAAGTGTTATTAGAATACGAGAATGCCGTAACTAACTTTCTCTACCTTAAATATCAATATTAATAGAGGTAAGCTATTTCAGACTGTTAATTATTATTCACTCTTGTATTAAAACTCTGTGCAATGTTACATCTTCTGTAGAACCACGTTTGGTACTAAAGTACGTCTATCTGTAACTGCATTTACCAGTAATAATTTTGTTGCCTAAATTTGTAGGCTTTTTTATTTTAAAACGCACCAAAGGTTCATTTATAGTAATTTCTATCTTAGATTCACTCTCTTCAAATATTAGATATTATAAATCTTATAATTTGCTCTTTATTATAAGATGAATTATTTCTTCTATGTAAATTATTGATATTATAGTCATTTACGTCAACTCATAGTGGCTAACCGCCAAGTTTAATTAGAATATCGTTGACATGGGATCATTTTAAATAAACAATTATCTACTGTATTTCAAAATACACTAGTTTTGTAATTAATTATTCATGGGTTTTGACTGCTTTGTGAAACATTTACGTATTAAAGTGAAAATTTCAGTGATTTACAAAACATAACTAGGATATTTTTTATTTACAGAAGGGTGAGTAATTTTTTTCTATAACTTTAAAGTAAGTTCTATATGACACTAACTGTTGTCAGAAGATTAATCCCTTAATCTCTAAAATATTAATAGATTCAGCAGTGACTTGGAGAAGATCCATCATAATAATTAGACTGAATATCGTAGTACTTCATATCTTCACAAATAATAACTTCTACAACGTCACCACATTTAACATTTATTAAAGGAAAATCACCGACAAACGCTTTCAACTATTAAGTCATTATCAAGTCTAACTAGAAACTAACAATTGAGTGATTATATAGGCGGTGTACCCAAATAGTATGAAAGTAGATATACGTTATATTACGGCGGCAAAGTCGACTATTGGCGAGAAATTTATAAACGTAATAACTTTCACAATATTTAGACCACGTGCTAACGCTTTCTTAATTTCTATATTATCCAAACAGTCCAGCTTCTTACTTTTGTTTAATATTGTAACATGTTTTTTTCGACACGCCTCAACATGTTACAGCGTGCTCCGCACAAAGACATGTACATTTCCTTTTTGTTAATAAATTACAGTGAACCCTGTAAATATTCAAGCTCAAATTTAAGTTTCCTACATTTAGTAATAAATTCCAGAAATAACACACTATATAACCTTGTTATATATTCTTTATTTATAAATTATCTGTTTCCTAATGTACATTTACGTACATATATAAGTAATTTCCTTATTGGTAAATTTACCAATACTCTTCTATAAAGCATATCTGAGGTGAATCGGAATCGTAGTCTAATCAAGACGTTCGTTAGTGTTCGTTTCCCCCAACAATCTTTGTTGGTTATTTTTGGTTTGATAAGTCAAAGTTTAATTCTTTCCATATCTGACTGCTTTGAACAGCATTTCTTGAGAATGTTGAAGTTACCTCGCCATTTGTACCTGGTACGTAAGTTCTTATTACATATTTCGTTATTTTCCTAAAAATACCGTTTTAGCTTTTAAATATGGAGCCTAGAGCACATAAATACTTGTTTCCCACCTTTACAATTAAAACGTGGGACGTTGACTACGGATTAATATTATGTTTAGTTTCAACATGTCTCGTGTAAAATTTCCTTTTCCTCATACATGATTGATTTTCTAGGGATTTACTACCATCCTGGAACTACCGACAAGACATTCCAGTTTATCTCCGTTTTGTGTTTCCTACTTTTTAAATTACCTTACCGCTGGGATTTTGTGTATGTATCGTCCACATATTATGTTTAAATTATCGTTAGAAGACACTTTCTACCACTTGGAATTACCAACGTGACATTTATGTATAACGTCACTTAATGTGTTTCCTACATTTTAAATTACCTTACCGTTTGGATTTTGTCAAGTTTGGTTCCTACAATTTATGAAGATGTGCGAGATATTTTTGTTTCCTGCAAGCTGGTTCAAATAACCTACAAACTCTGCAGGAGGATACAATAGGAGCAACTGCTGAACTTTGGGTAACTAGTTTTGTTTTATTTGAGTTACAAAAAACTACAGGTACGAGTTTAAAAATTTTTATTAAATAGTTTCTTATATAAATAAAAAGGTGATTAACTTTTGTTTAACAATAATCGCATCTGCCTTTAAAACTTTATTCTAAAGTATTTTATCTTGCATGTAACATGCGAATTTATTTAACTTGTGTAAACTAATAATATGTAAATTTTGGTTAACTGCTCACGTATTCTGTGACATAAAGATTTTCATGAAACTTCTTGTGATTAAAAGCTATATACCTAAAAAGAAATCAAATTTCCTTTTACGTATTACCTATGTGAAAAAATAATTACCTAAGTTAATAATTGACAATAAGAATTTTCTTTTAATGCATGTCGATCGTCAAAATTTTATCTTATTCTATATTGGTTAACATAAATTAAAATGAATATTAGAACATATGTATGAAATGGGCTTAAGAAAAAGGTTCCCTATAGTAGGGGATAAAGAATACTACTATAGTAAGCCTGCTTATCGTAAAAGGCGATTAAAAGGCGCAGCAAGGGGCAGCAGCCTTGCTGGCTAAAAGATATTGGAGGGTCGATTGGTCTCGGGCGATCCCCAATAATTTACAAGCTTGTTGGGGGTTGGCCGTGACGGATACGGCTTTCTGCTAAAATCTTTAAAAACTGCGTTGTGGAAAGATATGGGAGCCTACCACAATATTTCCCAGGTGTGCGTGGCCTAAAACACGAAATACATATGATGGAGAGCTCACAAGTAAAATTCTTGTCCGGAGGTAAAATACTCCCTCATTCGGATCTCCGGGAGGGGGTACTTGGGGCTCGTTATCATAAGAATATAAAACAACAATTCGATTTAGTGATAGGGACTTGGAATGTTAGGTCATTACTTAGAGTAGATAAGTTAACGAATTTATTAGTCGAAATGAGAAAGGAAAAGCTGGACATTTTAGGTATTAGTGAGGTGAGATGGCCAGATAGTAATGACTTTTGGAAAGATAATTATAGAATAATTACAACTTCTTCAACTAATGGACAGGCAGGGGTAGGAATAGTGTTAGGTAAAAGATTAGGGCATAAAGTTAAAGAGTACTTACAATTTAGTGATAGAATAATTATGGTTAGATTGAGTACAAAACCCACAGACACTGTTTTAGTACAGGTTTACATGCCAACAACTCAGTACGAGGATGAGGAAGTAGAAAAGGTATACGAGGATATAAATAGTATAGTGAGAAAAGTAAAAGGAGATGAGAATTTAATAGTTATGGGCGATTTTAATGCGTCAGTGGGAGAAGGTAGTGAGGGAAAAATGGTAGGAAAATTTGGGTATGGCAGACGAAATGATAGAGGAGAAAGATTAGTTGAGTTTTGCCAGGAACGTAGATTAGTAACTGTAAACACCCTATTCGAACAACATGTTAGGAGAAGATATACCTGGAAAGCGCCAGGTGATAGGGCTAGATACCAAATAGATTATATTTTAGTTAAACAAAGATTTAGAAACCAAGTTAAAAACTGTCGTAGTTATCCAGGGGCTGACATAGATAGCGATCATAACTTAGTTAAAATGAAGTGTAAACTAAAATTCAAAAAATTGAGAAAAGTTAAAAGAGAGGGATGGGATCTAGGTGCTTTAATGATAGTAGGGTAAAAGAGGAATATAAACAAGTATTAGATAATAAGAGCAAAGAGATAGCTGTAGGAGGGAATGTAGAAAATAGATGGAAAGAAATAAAACGGACTGTACATGATACAGCAACACTGACTATAGGTAAGAAAAAAATAGAAGCGAGAAAACCCTGGGTAACAAAGGAGATATTAGATTTAATAGAGAATAGAAGAAAGCTTAAACCTTTCAGAGAAGTGGATAGTGAAAGTAAGCAAAAATATAATACAGTTAGAAATAAGATAGTACACCAGTGTAGAAAAGCTAGAAATAAATGGATGGAGGAGAATTGTAAGGGAATACAAGATGATTTGAGAGTAGGTAAGACAGACAGGGCTTACAGGGCAGTTAAAAAGTTTTTGGGAAGATAGGAAAAATATAATGGTATTAGAGACGAGAATAATGAGCTTCTAATAAATAAAGTTGAGGTAGCAGATAGATGGAAAAGATATTTAGAAGATTTATATAAGGAGACGATATAGATGAGTTAGAGAACGACCAAGAAGAGGATGTAGAAATAGGGTTCTCAATATTAAGAGAGGAATTTGATAGAGCTGTTCGGAATCTTAAACTAAATAAAGCGCCAGGGATAGACGATATTCCGCAGAATTAATAAAATATGCTAGTCAGAAAACTTTAGATAGATTATATGAACTAATAAAAGTAATATATGACACAGGTGAGGTTCCAATAGATTTCGAAAAATATTATTATCCCAATCCCAAAAAGTCAGGAGCTGATAGGTGTGAGAATTTTAGAACGGTTAGTTTAACTTCTCATGCTTCCAAAATACTAACAACAATAATTAAAAATAGAGTAGAAGCTTTGACTGAGAATTATTTAGGCGAAGACCAATATGGTTTTCGTAAAGACAGAGGGACTAGAGAACCGATACTAATGATTAGGGTAATTATCGAAAAAGATTACAAAAAATAAAAGACTCATTTTGCGTTTGTAGATTTAGAAAAAGCATTTGATAGGGTTAATTGGATTGTTATGTTCAGGGTTTTGCAAAAATAGGAATCTCTCATAGGGATAGAAAAATTATTTACAGTCTATATAAAACCAAAGCGTAGTAATTAGATTGGATGAAATAGAAAAGGAAGCTAAGATTAGAAATGGTGTTAGACAGGGTTGTATACTGTCTCCTTGATTTTTAATGTTTATATTGAGGAAGCTTTAAACTTAGCTAGAGAGAGAAAAGAGATAGGTATTAGTGTACAGGGACAGAAAATAGACATGTTACGTTTTGCAGATGATATAGCCATTATAGCAGAGTCTAGAAAAGAGTTACGAGAGTTTTAAATATTTTAGATGAGATACTACAGAGTAACTATAGTATGAGAATTAACTCAGTAAAGACAAAGATAATGACAAGTGAGTTACAGCCTAGTTCTAAACCAAAATTAAAAATAGGTAATGCCGAGTTAGAGGAGGTAGATGAATTTTGCTATTTAGGTAGTATAATTACAAAGGATGGACGTAGCAGAAGGGATATAGTAGCTAGAATAGCTCAAGCTAGAAAAATGTTCTTAAAAAAGAAAAACTTACTAATAGCTAATAGTATTAGTTTAGATAATAGAAAAAGTTTCTTAAAGTCGTACGTATGGAGCGTTCTACTATATGGTAGTGAGACTTGGACAATTAAAGAAGTAGATAAGAAAAAGATAGAAGCTTTTGAAACTTGGTGTTATAGGAGAATGTTAAAGATTAGTTGGACAGATAGAGTAACAAACGAGGAAGTTTATAGAAGGATAGGTGAGGAACCCTGTATGTGGAAACAATTAAAGGTCAGGAGAGATAGAATGATAGGGCACCAGTTAAGACATGAGGGACTATTTAGTAAAGTCTTAGATTATAGACTACCAAATAAAAATAGAGTAGGAAGGCCTAGACAAAGCTATATTAGTCAAATTATTAGAGACCTAGGTTGTGAAGGGTATGCAGACCTTTTTAGACTAGCTCAGAATAGAAAAGAATTTAGAGCTGCGTCAAACCGACTTTAAGTAAGTTCGAAAACAAAACAAAAAAAAAATAAAAATCAGGTAACTAAATGTCACCATGACATAACTCACAATTAGTTAGCGGTCTGGCATGTTGGTAGCGTTTCGTTGCTTAAGCCTTACCATAACATATAATTTAACACTTTTCCTTTTTGAAGCGGATAACCAGGTTATATTTCATTTCCTGATAAATGGTAATTATGTGACCATGTTAGAGTTCTTTAACAAACATCAGGTTGCTAATATCTATGTAGAGCCAGGTGGATAGGAAAAAGATAGAAGGATATAGGAAGACCTAGACCAAACTATATTAGTCAAATTATTAGAAATTTAGGTTGTGAAGGGTATGTAGAGCTTTTTAGATTAGCACAGAATAGAAAAGAAGTTAGAGCTGCGTCAAACCGACCTTAAGTAAGGTCGAAAACAAAATGATGATGATGAAATGTTTAAAATAGATACACAATTATTTGTACTTCATGCATACGTTCGTAGAAATGATTTGTTTAAACAAATGCCTTACCTGGACGTTAATATATAAAATTTTCTTTGAGTGTAATTTTTTATTTAACTATTCAAACAAAATTTAAGTTATCGTTTCTATTTAACTTTATCTAGATATCTTTGCCTCACCCTGAGATTAAGTCTCATGCGTTCACCGCAGCCGATAAAGGTTGATTTTTTTTATATTCTGCTGTTCACCCACCCTTTCACTACCCGTAAAGAGGTAGGGTGCAATATGTGTAGGGATCCGAAATTAGAATTAAACTTGCAAGTATGACCATTGTCATTTAAGTGTCTAGTGAAAGCACTAGTAGTATTATCTCTTCCAATGTTGCATCTATGTTGGTCAAAACACAGTTTGAAGCTAGTACCAGTTTGTCTAACATAGAAACTCTCACAATTATCACATTTTAATTCATATACTCGTTTGTTGGAGTTTGTAAAGTTTAGGCTTTCAATTATTAATTAGCAATCCTCCTGACGAGGTGGTATAAAATGTAAGTCCTTTGTCTTTAAAGACGTGTTTTGATATTCCATAAGCTAATTTACCTAAGTACAGTAGCTTGAAGAAACACACCTCTTTCTCAAGGATGTTTTAAAAGTTATTTTTTTCCTTGTTGAACCTGTCTTAGTCCCGAGACAACTGTCCATCACAGAGTTGTATTCACCCACTCCGGATGGCTAACTACACTTCGGCTGGTCAAGTAGTGCTTTGCTATCCACTGTTTTTTCTATTGCTATTGCTCAATGAGAACTCTTCCTCTTCACCCTTCTACCTGGTTGCTACAAAGCTGCGCATGTCCCATCTCCCTCTTTTATTATTTCTCTGTCTTATATTTTTTCTTTTACTTTCCAAGTTGTTGTATAGTTAGGGGGTTGCTGTCCTACGACATTGAGCCATGGATGTGAGAAACCTTCGTCTAGCTGGGTATCACCAGTCTTTCGCTAAAGTATATTAAAGCTTTTGATAGTGAATTTGTTATCTGATTTGGGTTGAGGGTCAATCTCCTCTTGATTGACGCTGGGATGCAGGAAACGCATTCCGCTTGCTATTCGATCCCTCGTGCTCTTTATATGAACGAATACCGTTTCACAGAACTGCTTTCAGAGGAAATGAGTAAAAATTACTTTTCAAGTTCCTATGGGATCACTCTACTACATCGGGAGTCCCTATTTTGTTTTTATATTTGTAGGAAGGGTGGTGTGTCTTGACAAGTATAAGGGATCCGAACCAAAGATTAAATTTTAGGTGATCTTTTCTTAAATTTTTTCTTAAAACGTTATCTTATCTTAATTATTACGTTAAACCATTAATGTTTAGTGTTTAAATTTCTCTTTGATATTATTTGGAAGTTTTTATCTCAACTAATTTTTCGAATCCCATGGGTCCCTTACTTATCTTTCTCTTCCAGGAAATCTTATGTTATATAATAAATGTATTGTAAATAGCCAGGTATTTATCTTTCTCTCAGCAACTATCTGAGATGTTACTTTATCTTATTTTTACCTTCACCATATTAGGTCTTCAGTCTTAGAACTGGTTAGATGCATACCCTCATTGTTTCCTATTCTGACTAATCTACACATTTCCCTGAAATTTCTACAGTCCGCAACTTTCTCTATCTGTGTGCAATAGTATGATTTAGGTCTACCCAACCTCTTTTTTCCTATCTCTGCTCGTAATATATCCCATACTAATCCCAAAAATGCATTAGAACGTATCGTACCATTCTATTTCTCTTTTTTTTTTGTTTTCCACATATCTTTATTTGTCTACTATTTCTATAAATTCTTTGTTATTAACTTTGTCTGTCCATGCTATCATCCTCATACATCTGAAGCACAACATTTCAACAGTCTGCTACCGTTTTCTGTTTGCTTCTCCCACAATCCCTATTTCATAGTCGTACTGTGTTATATGTACTTCACACATATGCTTTCAACAATTTTGTCCTTGTTTCTGTTTGTTGTCTTCGAACATAACCGCTGCTTTTTCTTGTTAAATGCAGTTCGGTTCCCCTTCTATTGCTTACAAATATATACTTTATTTCCCGGATATTCAGTAATATGTGAAGGAGTTTAAGCTGTCTGTGGCTACCAAGATCCCCAATACTTGAACATTTGACGAATTAATAGTTTTCCAATATATCCTTTCGCACAATCAACATTAGATGAAAATATTTCAAAACCAACATTTGTAGTTGTTTATAATAATCATCAGATTCAAGTGCAAATATTTTTTTCGTCATTAGGTTTTCAGTCTTGACAGACAAGATTAAGAACAAAGAGGTACAAGACATGTAGGGGAAGATGAAATATGTGGAAAACAGTAAGAAATAGGAGAGATAGGATGATAGGACACATTTTAAGACATGAGAGACTAATGTGGAATAGAAGCAGAGAAAGGAAAAAGGGAGGTGGAAGTAAACCTATACCTGTGGGAATTTCAGGAAATGTGTAGGTTAACTCAGAATAGGAAACTATAAAGGTACGCATCCAACCAGTTTAAGGACTGAAACCTACTGATGACGTTACGTTTAATTAAATACTGGTGCACAATTAATATAGTGGTGCCAGCAGAAGTTTTACACAAATTAGTTAATGTTCAATTAAAGGATACACAAGTGAGATTAGAAGCGTTTGGAGGATTTAAAATGTATCCTTGTGGTGAATTTGAAATGTTAATTGTTGTAATGTGTGCTAAAACCCACTATATTGTTTAGTCTATAGTTAGTTATGTAAAGTAGGGAGATTGACAAGATGCACTTATATATGATTGATGGTGTGTGTGTGTCATTCTCACTGCTGCTGCCTTTTCGGTGATCATAAACATAGTTCATGCGTTCCTGGATAATGTTATATTTATCTTAATAAATGTACGACATCGTGAGTTGCACCTTATTTTACAATAACACAGAATTGCAACGTTATGGGCCCAGTACATACTGGTAGAAAGTTTTTGTAAAAGAAGCTCAGATAATTTGTAAAAGTAAAATGTATATAAAGTGAGGTTATCTTATCTGTTAAACACGTGAAATAATTTACGATATATTGTTAATCATGGCCCAACCTGGCAAAAATTATGCAATTGAACAATTGAATGCTAATAATTATTATAAGTGGAAGTTTCAAATAGAAATGATTTTGCAGGAAAATGGAGTATTTGAACTTGTCGAATCTGAAGTTGACGTTACAAAAGCGTCCTATGAAAAGGAAAAAGAAATAATCAAGAAGACATCTGGAATTATTATGCAGCGACAAAAGATTGATATGCTTAGATTTGCAGATGATATAGCGGTATTAGCATCTACCAAAGAAGAGTTAGAAGCTGCTCTTAATGAAATGTAAACAGCTTTAACAAAGAGATACGGAATGAAAATTAACGAAAATAAAAATAAAGTTCTATCTAGTATGCAAAGGAGGGGAAAATAGACCAAAAATAAGAATACAAATAGGTAACAAGAACTTACAAGAGGTTAAGGATTTTTGCTACCTAGGAAACCAAATAACTCAAGATGGGAAGAGCACAAAAGATACAAAACAAAGATTAGCACAAGGTCGTGCTACATTTAACAAGATAAAACTACTGTGTTCAAAGACAACAAACAGAACCAGGGAAAAGATTGCCTAAAACATATGTGTGAAGCACAGCACTGTACGGCTGTGAAACCTAGACAGTAGGAGAAGCGGACAGGAAAAAGATAGACGTCTTTGAAATGTGGTGCTACAGACGTATGATGAAGATATCATGGACAGAGAAAGTTACGAACAAAGAGGTACTAGAAATGGTAGGGAAAGAAATAAGTATGTGGAAAACAGTAATAAATAGCAGAGATAGCATGATATGCCCCATACTAAGGCATGAGGGAATAGTGCGGAATATATTAGAAGCAGCGATAGAAAAAAAGAGAGGTAAAAGTAGAGCTAGGTTACACTATTGCACACAATTAGTGAAAGATGTGGACTGTGGGAATTTCAGGGAAATGTGCAGGCTAGCTCAGAATAGAAATCAAT
Organism: Platerodrilus igneus; assembly: GCA_036346225.1. Lineage (NCBI taxonomy): Eukaryota > Metazoa > Arthropoda > Insecta > Coleoptera > Lycidae > Platerodrilus > Platerodrilus igneus. The sequence continues at coordinate 357,808 of JARFIW010001025.1, read as the reverse complement.
ACAGATACGTGTCCAACCAATTCCTAGATGTAAAACCTATTGACGAAAAAAATAACTGTACTTAAACCTGATGATAATTATAAGCAACTACAGGTATTGGTTTTGCAATGCTCTCAACTAATGTTAATTGTGCGAAAGAATTTACTGGAAGACTATTAATTCAGCAAATGTTTAAGTGTTAGAGGAGTCTTGGTAGCCACAGGCTGCTTAACCCCCTACATATACCACTGAATCTTGGTGAAATAGGGCATATAATTAGAAAGTAACAGAAGGGGAACCAAGCTGTATCTAGGGTGTGGGGAATTTCAGGGAACGGTGTAGGCTAGCTCAGAATAGAAATAAGTGAAGCTACACGTCCAACCAGTTTCAAGACTGAAAATCTAACGACGAAAAAAATATTTGCACTAAATCTGATGATTATTAAAAACAACTACAGGTGTTGGTTTTGAAATATTTTCAACTAAAGTTAATTGTGCAAAAAGATATATTGGAAAACTATTAATTTATCAAATGTTCAAGTGTTGAGGATCTTGGTAGCCGCAGGCTGCTTAAACTCCTTCACATACTACTGAATATCCGGGAAATGGGGTATACATTTGTAAGCAATAGAAGGGGAACCGAACTGCATTTAACAAAAAAATGCAGCGGCTATGTTCGAAAACAAACACAGAAACAAGGAGAAAATTGTTGAAAGCATGTGCTGAGTACAGCACAGTACGACTATGAAATAGGGATAGTAGAAGCACACAAAAAAACGATAGGAGCCTTTTGGAATGTTGTGCTTCAGATATATATGAGGATGATAGATAGCATGGACAGACAAAGTTAATAACAAAGAATTTATAGAAATAGTAGAGGAATAAAGATATCTGTGGAAAACAAAAAAAAAGAAGAAATAGAAGGGTACGATACGTTCTAATGGATTTTTGGGAAAGAGTGCGAGATACATTACAAGCAGAGATAAAAAAAAGAGGTACAGGCTGACCTAGATCATACTATTGCACGTAGATAGTGAAAGATGCGGACTGTGGAAATTTCAAGGATATGTGTAGGTTAGTGCAGAATAGGAAACAAGATGGTACGCGTCTAACCAGTTCTAAGACTTAAGAGCTAATGATGATGAAGGTAGAAATAAGATAAAGTAACATCTCGGATAGTTGCTGAAAGAAAGATAAATACCTGACTATTTACGATACATTAATTATATAACATAAGGTTTCCTGGAAGAGAAAAATAAGTAAGGGACCCATTGGGATTCGAAAAATTAGTTGAGATAAAAACTTCCAAATAATATCAAAGAGAAATTTAAACACTAAACATTAATGGTTTAACCTAATAATTGAGATAAGATAACGTCTTAACAAAAAATTTAAGAAAAGATGACCTAAAATTTAATCTTTGGCTCGGATGCCGTATACTTGTCAAGACACACCACCCCTCCTACAAATAAAAAAAAAGAAAACGGACTCCCGATGGAGTAGAGTGATCCATCCCATAGGAACATACATACAAAAGTAGTTTTTATTCATTTCCTCTAAACGCAGTTCCTTGAAACGGTATTCCTTCGTATAAACGGCACGAGGGATCGAATAGAAAGTGGAATGCATTCTCTGCACCCCAGCGTCGATCAAGAGGAGATTGACCCACAACCCAAATCAGATAACGAATTTACTATCAAGTTTTAATATACATTAGCAAAAGACTGGTGATGCCCAGCTAGACGAAGGTTTCTTACATCCATGGCTCAATGTCGTGAGACAACAACCCCCTAACTATGCAACAACTTAGAAAGTAAAAGAAAAAAATATAAGATAGAAAAAAAATAAAAGAGGGAGATGGGACATGCACAGCTTTGTAGCAACCAGGTAGAAGGGAGAAGAGGAAGGGTTCTCATTGAACAATAGCAATAGAAAAAACAGTGGATAGCAAAGCACTACTTGACCAGCCGAAGTGTAGTTAGCCACCTGGAATGGGTGAATACAACTCTGTGATGCACAGTTGTCTCGGGACTAAGACAGGTTCAACAAAGAAAAAAATTACTTTTAAAACATCCTTGAGAAAGAGATGTGTTACTTCAAGCTACTCTACTTAAGTAAATTAGCTTATGGAATATCGAAACTCGTCTTTAAAGACAAAGGGCCTACATTTTATACCACCTCATCAGTAGGATCGTTCATTAATAATTGTAAGTATAAACTTGACAAACTCCAAGAAACTGGAGTATATAAATTAAAATGTGATAATTGTGAGAGTTTCTATATTGGACAAACTGGTGCTAGCTGCAAACAGTGTTTAGACAAACATAGATGTGACATTGGAAAAGATAATGCTACTAGTGCTTTCACTAGACACTTAAATGACAATGGTCGTACTTGCAAGTTTAATTTTAATTTCGAACCCCTACACATATCAAACAAAAGTAAGAAGCTGGATTTCTAGTACCTCTTTGTTCTTAACTTTGTCTGTGCATGATATCTTCATCATATGTCTGTTGCACCACATTTCAAAGACCTATTTTTTTTGCTGTCCGCTTCTCCTACTGTCCAGTTTTGATAGCCGTGCAGTGCTGTGTTTCACACATACGTTTTAGGCAACCTTTTCCCTGGTTCTGTTTGTTGTCTTTGAACACAGTAGTTACTTTATCTTGTTAAATGTAGCAAGACCTTGTGCTAATCTTTGTTTTGTATCTTTTATGCTCTTCCCATCTTGAGTTATTTGGCGTCCTAGGCAGCAGAAATCTTCACCTCTTGTAAGTTCTCGTTACCTATTTATATTCTTATTTTTGGTCTATTTTCCCCTCTTTTGCATACTAGAACTTTAGTTTTATTTTTGTTAATTTTCATACCCTATCTCTCTGTTAGAACTGTTTCCATTTCATAAAGAGCAGCTTCTAACTCTTCTTTGCTAGATGCTAATACCGCTATATCATCTGCAAATCTAACCATATCAATCTTTTGTCCCTGCATAATAATTCCAGATGTCTTCTTGCATATGTATCTTTACGAGTCATTATTTCCTTTTCTTTTTCATTGGACACTTTCGTAACGTCAACTTCAGATTCGACAAGTTCAAATACATCATTTTCTGGCAAAATCATTTCCATTTGAAACTTCTACTTATAATAATTATTGCCATTCAATTGTTCAATTGCATAATTTTTGCTAGGTTGGGCCATGATTCACAATATACAGTAAATTATTTCACGTGTTTAACTGATAAGATAACCTCACTTTGTATACTTTTAACTTTTACAAATTATCCGAGCTTCTTTTACAACAACTTTCCACCAGTATGTGCTGGGCCCATAACGTTGTAATTCTGTGTTATTGTAAAATAATGTGCAACTCACTATGTCTGACATTTATTAAGATAAATATAATATTATCCAGGAACGCATGAACTACGTTTATGATCACCGAAAAGGCAGCAGCAGCGAGAACGACACACATACCATCAATCATTTATAAGTGCATCTTGTCAATCTCCCTACTTTACATTACTAACTATAGACTAAACAATATAGTGGATTTTAGCATACATTACAACAATTAACATTTCAAATTCACCACAAGGATACATTTTAAATCCTCCAAACGCTTCTAATCTCACTTGTGTATGCTTTAATTGAACATTGACTAATTTGTATAAAACTTCTACTGGCACCACTATATTAATTGTGCACCAGTATTTAATTAAACGTAACGTCATCAGTAGGTTTCAGTCCTTGAACTGGTTGGATGTGTACCTTCATAGTTTCCTAGTTTGAGTTAACCTATTCCCACAGGTATAGGTTTACTTCCACCTCCCTTTTTCCTTTCTCTGTTTCTATTCCACATTAGTCTCTCATGTCTTAAAATGTGTCCTATCATCCTATCTCTCCTATTTCTTACTGTTTTCCACGTATTTCATCTTTCCCTACATATCAAGTACCTCTTTGTTCTTAATCTTGTCTGTCACCTGTATTTGCATCATGCGTTTGTAGTACCACATTTCAAAGACTTCTATCTTTTTCCAGTCCACCTCTCCAACTTGACATGTGACAGTGGCATTAAAAAGCAAGGTCTGCATATCATTGCTTTTCACTATCATGTATCTTTGCTAACACACTAATGAGAAATGTATTATCTGATGCCCCTTGTACTTCAAAAGCATTACCATTTTGAACATCTATACCCCTTACATTCACGACAGTGCAACAAATTGTAAAGTGATTGTATTTTAAACAGTTACGGCATTGTTGTCCCATCACTGGGCATTCGCCTTTTGCATGGTTGCAATTACAACCTTTACATATAAAGCCCTTTATTCTTACCGATTGTAAGTACTTTTTACTACTCTTTCTTACACTACTATCTTGTTAGCGACTTTCTGCTGTATCGAATTTTGAAGTTGATTCCATATAGTTCACGTTATAAATTTTATTATGATCATCATCGGGCGTTTTCTTGTTACTCTCCACTAGCTCTACTGTCCGACAGTAACTAATGACATTTTTAGGTCTACTTCTTCTCGAAGTAACCTTGCTCGCACATCTTCATTGCATATACCTAAAACAATTTGTGTACGAAGTATTTTATCTTCAGTATCACCGAAGCCACAAGGTTGTATTAAATTGCTAAGACCAGTAAGAAACACCGAACGGTTCGTTTTCTTTTAGTTTTCGAGAAAATAATTTATAATACTCCATTATGCTTCGGCAAGTAACAGCTTTCAAACTCCTGCAGAATTACTTAAACGCTCATAAGTTTCTGAACATCAAAAGTACATCTCTTCTACTAAATTCGAAGTCTTGGAACTTGTACTGTAGCTGATTTTGTATTAGTTTTGGTGGCTGTAAACAAATTTTCACATGTTTGAAAACTTTGAAATTCTCCAGTAAATTTCCTTATAAGCACAGTTCCCCAGATTTATTGTACTCTGACATTGTTCTGTAGTTATTAATTTTAATTGAATTTTAATTTCAATACACGTGTTTATGCTTAACAACAATTTTGAATCCAACTTGTTTCTTTGAGCATTTTATTTAAAAAAAATCGACTAAAGCAAAATACTGTGCCATGTTTTATCTTAAATATTATAATAAATATGTGAATGTTATACCACTTTATTAATTATCAAGGAAATACACTAGTTCGTTCATACTTTGTTGACAAAAACGTTTATCACCTCCTTTAATCAAAGTGTTTATCACCACACCAACAGTTAACCTATACTACAATAGCCGTTATTGGAAATAGAAAAAACGCTAATGGCACTAGAACTGTCAAAGATGTTGTCACTTGGATACCCAGTTTTGTAAGTAGGTTTGTTTTTGCTATATACCGAGGAAAATTAGTTTGCAAAGACATGGTCAGCTTTATCAGTGTTGAGAATATTTCCATCGTCGTCTTTAATAACAACTTGGTTAGTGCTTGAAATACATTTTTGATGTATGTAGGACCAAAAATTGCCTATGTTGTGATGTATAAAGTTTTCAATTAAACTTTTGTAATGCTGCTTCAATTACAGACCAACTGTTTTGGAATTGCTTTATATCTAGTTAATAGCGGTTCGGATAGAAACCTAGTTTTTCGAGTTTGATTTAAGTTTTGATAAAATAAAATATTCACTTCCTCCCTGTTCGGGTTCCACTCACATGATTCGTCCTTGCATACACGTTCTAGCATCCCTTCCTATGGGGGTCACCCCCCATTGCTTCAATTTACAACCCAGACCCGTCCGTCTGCATTATTTGCGTGTTCGTTCGATTGAGTTTTCCAGGCGGTTCGCACGTGCGAATGCATTTTTCTTGTAACGGTCCTCATTATGTGTGAATTCCATGTTAGAAGAATGAAACAAGCCGACATTCGACAGGTATAAATTGTATGTATATTATTTGTTCTGATAAGTAATTATTATTCGCTTGAGGATTCGCCACCAACGCAGTTTTGAGTAATTGACTGTAATTAATTTGTATGTGTTTATAAATTTGTTTTGTGCTAAATAAAAATAGTGTCAGAAGGTGCTTTCCGAGTCTTAAAATTAATTATAAACTGAGTCGCTTATGGTTGTTGCATTTCACTTATCGAAAGTAAAAAGTTATTTCCAATTCGCAGGAGAAAGTAAAAGATTAAAACGTTTATTATTTCTCCACTCCCACTAACTAATCTGGGGTTTATCCAATCCACGGTTTTCATTTGCATATTTTTGGAAATATCATTTCTTAGTAAATAAATTATAATGTAACATTTTTATCGTAAATGAATTGTATCCACGAACTACATTACTATCGTTTATTCAAAGCATCGTCAATTTTAGGAAGTAATTACCCAATTTCGTTTTGAAGTTTTGTTAGAACTGTTTAGTTTATAAAAAATCCTTAATAAAACAAATTGCACAAGTAGTTACTAAATAAACATACTAACCTGTGAATCGGATGCTAGAGCAGAATGAATAAGAGTAGCTAACATATCAATCACAGTTGTAAATAAATCACTATGTGTATGTAAATCTATAAGTCCATGAGTTACTAATTGTACCAAAAGTAATGACCAATCGGTTAATGCAGCTGTGCTTCTCTGTATAACTTCAAACACGCCACCAACTAATGAAAATCTTAATTGTAAACCATCTAATGTACGTTCGTTGCTGCATATATCAATTAAATTTCCTTCACGAGATGATGAAACAAGCTGAAACAAAAAAGTTCTGAATATTCTGCTGCTTAACTTTATGGTCTAATTTGAAAATATAAATAAAAAATACCTAACAACATTTCTGAACTTCTCAACTTAACTTTTCAAAATAATATTTAAAATGGTTTAGTGGCTAACCGTACTCCAATATAATTTTTGTTCCTTAACATGGAAGTGATCGTGCTATGAGCATACTGCTAACAATGATACAAAAATGTACGTAAAAGCAATGTCGATTTGAACACTAGCACTTACTTTTAGCTGGGTTTTTGACATACTATTGAATAACACATCAACTTAAGATATAAGGCAGGTACAGTATGGGCGTTGTTGCAAGTGGCAGTGTATGAGCAATTCTTTCATTACACGACCATTGACATTAGTAATAATTTCGGAGTTGTGGTGACACTACGCAATGAGTGGTGTATTATATTGCGGCCTCGTTTCATAAATAAGAACAGATCTAGTATCCCTGTTTAGGTGCTAGTTTCACACAATTTTAAAGCAAAACAAGAGATCGGTACCATACGCTCCCACCCCCGCTATAACTAAGATTCATTTGGACAAGCTTCAGTCTTTGTTCGTGTGTGATGTTGAGCACATGCTACACTCCCGCACAGTCATAATAGTTTCGTAATTGTTAATTACAATTATGCATAGAGACAATAAACGAGGACGGAAAAGTCATAGCTCTTCTACAGAAAATCGATGGATCGAATTTCGCCTTGCAGAAATGCAGCGGCAATTAGATGATATGGATAACAATTCATGAGAACATCGGGCCAACTCCAATTGTGAACCTGCAGACGTAGAATTACTAGAGTATGTAGATGCTTCACCAACTCGATTATTCGTACCAGATACCTTCGAGTCAAATACCTCTGTAATTAATGGTGAATGTAACAAGTGAACGTTACCTAACCTCATTTCTCTGATCGTTTTGGTACGATTGGTATTAGTTGTTTTTGGTAACAACTTTTGTGTTTTTGATGACACATTACTTCAACAAAGTCATCAGCTTTAAATTATCTTCACTAATCGGTTTAGTGAATATTATTTTATTCATTAATTGGTTTAGTGAAAATACGCCTAATTCTGAATTCCGAATTCCGAATGCGACCCAGACTGTCTTGGTACAATTAATGAGCATCCCATTTGCTTCTGTCCAAGCTGTGAGGTGGGCCAGTTCTTTTTGCAGAACATTACAATCTTCTTTAGTCTTGATTGCCCTATAGAGGACAATGTCATCAGCAAAGAGTCTAATAGTGGATGGTATGTTATTTACAATGGTGTTAATGAAGATCAAAAATAGAGTTGGACCAAGTACCGAACCTTGCAGCACCCGTGAAGTAATCTCAACTGGTTCGGATATAGAATCTCCAATCCTAACCTGTTGCGTGCGACCTGATAAAAAAATCTTTAACCAGGACGGTACTCGCCGGTCAAGACCAATTTCAAACAAGCGCTCTACAAGAAGTTTGTGGGGCACACTGTCAAATGCCTTAGCCATGTCGATAAAAATAGCATCAACGGGTATTACATTGTCGCGATGATCAGCTATGTCTTGTACAAAGCAGGCCAGAGCAGCCTCACAGGAGTACTGTGGTCTGAAGCCAAATTGGAACAAGCTTAAGAAATTAGTGGAAATTAGGATACGCATTATATAGCGGTTAAGGATCCTCTCGAATACACAACAGATAACACATGTTAGGCTAATGGGCCTATAGTTGCCTGGCTGAGATTTAGACCCCTTTTTATGAATAGGCACCATGTACGCTTTGCGCCATTCAAGTGGTATATCACAGTTGTTAATACACATATTAAACAGCATAGTTAAATACGGCACGATGGAGTTGCCACAAACACGAATCAGCCGACCTGAGATGCCATCAGAACCACAGGAGCCTGCCCTAACTTTTCGTAAAACTTTGAAGACATCGCTGTCGTCGAACTCAAATGGGGCGGCGGCCGGTGCAAGATCCAGAACTGCCATGCCAATACTCATTTGGGGAGCATCTGTAAATGCTGATTTAAAAGTGTCACTCACTAAAGACAGCTAACGCTTCAGTTAAAGTGCCTGGAAGTCCGTGACAGGATCTAGGTTTCCTTAAAATATTGACGTATTTATAGAATACATTCCAATTGCCAGGTTTGCTGTCCTTAACAAGAAAAGACATGAAATGTTTTAGAGCTGCAAGCTTTGCACAGTGAAGTTTCCTGGATAGTGCAAGAAAACGTGTCCTATGAAGTTAAGATTGTTTGCGATTGGTGTAAGCACGACGACAAGCTTTCCTTAATTGCCTGACCTCGTTGTTGTAATAAATGGGGTCAGGGTTAGAGGATAATTCTTTGGACGGCACATACACATCACGAGCAGCTAGTAATATGTATTTAAGCGACTCCCAGTAATCATTGACAGAGCCAGCTTGGTTAATCCACCATGAATAACGGCTCGAAAGAAACTTGCGAAGATCCATAACCCTGATGTACTTATAATAAAACACCTTTTTATGCATAACCTGCGATGAAATGTACTGGTTCAAGACAATGTGGACTGGTAGATGGTCACTAAACGGGTCGAGGGCAGTACAGGCAGACCAGTCCACAATAGAGTTAACCAGGACAACATCTAAGATATGCTCGCCTCTGGTAGCACAATCTACAATTTGATGAATATCCTCGGAAAGTAGTTGATTAATGAGATGTTGAACATAAGAACGAGAGGGTCTAATGGACCAAGTCACATTTGGCAGGTTAAAATCGTCACCCACCAATATCCCAACGGGAGTATCAGAATTACTGTTTGCCTGCACTATTAAAGCTCTGAGCCGGGCAAGAATATCTATGGAAGTATACTGCGGTCTATAAACTGCAAAAACACACAAGAGCTTGTCATTAAGGTGGTTATTAACTGAAACAATTTCGTACAGTTCATCATTAGTATGTAGAAAGGATGGCAATCTCTTGTGTACAGCAATAAGGACTCCGCCACCCCTTGAAGGCCAATCACGCCTATAGATACGGTAGGAGTCTGGTAAAATTAACAAGTCACTTACATCATCGGTGAGCCAGGTTTCGGATGCAATGATGATATCCGCACAATAACTTTCGCATAACGTATTGAAAGCAGTTAGTTTATTAAATAAACTACCACAGTTAACGATTATAATGCTCACTTCCTTGTTTATGTTGCTATCTTGTTCAGCACTGTGCGCTCGCCTAAAAAATCATTCTGACTGGTGTTATTGGCGTTTCTGTTCTTAAGAGGTTTAAAGACAAATTCTCTGACCTGAACATTTGTAGGCCAGTACTGCGGGTTCATAAGGCGTTCCTTAACGTTTACTGGTATACCCAATTTGTAGGAACTAAAATACTTAGACGTGCTGATACGAAAACAGACTGCATCAGTAGAATCAGTATTCAAAAACCTAAGGACGTCTACAGGATCCTGGGGGTTTCCACCCGCCTTGTGCGCAACCCTACTAAGGTGAATCCACGTTCGCCGCTGCACACCATGAAGATTGTCTGCATTGTCAGCGGCATCAGAAGTCGCTGTGCCGACAATAACTTTAGGCTGCTTCTTTTTACGGGCCACCGTGGACCACTCGTTCGACACATGGTGTATGGGTTTAGAAGTAGCAACCTTATTACCAGTATGTGCTGGAGTTAAAGTATCATTAAGCATCTGGGAAGTAGTTATTTGCTATAGCAGTATTGTCAAGAGAATGTAAGTTTCGTACAGAATCAGCAAGCTCCTGGGAGTCAGTAGGCAATTTAACAATTGAACAAGTATTAGCATAATTAACCTCTTGATAAAGAGGAGACAGCTTGCTTTGATTAATAGTGATTACCTTGGCAACATCTGTGTTTGTGTTGTGATGATTACTTATCACAGCATGTGGAACATTATCATGTTTGTTAGATACTGGTATATTATTTATAATACCACTTTTAGGATCCTGAGAAATCTGTACATTGTTTGACAGTAACCTGATTAGATCCATATTACTACACTCAAGTGCATCAATTTCAGCTTGAAGATCAGATAATTGCAAGTGTAATTTAGCAATTTCATTAACCAAAGAACATGTTTCCAATTTAACTCCTTGCCTTACAATGAAGAGAAATTCAGGATTTTTTAAGAAGTCAATCACAGTTGCAGGCAGGTTTGATTTCTCAACATCCAGTGCCTGTACACTTGCTGAATTCCTACTTGAGGACTCTGAAGACAGTTTTAAAGGTTCAAAGTTGGCCTTCAGACAGCAATCACAAAGGTAAGATTTAATACCATCCTCAGTAGCAAAAACCTGGCCCTTTCTATCACTGCATGACTGGTGAGCTCTTTCACCACATTTAGCACACTGGGCAAACTTATTAACCACATTTTTTTTGCAATACACACAAAATTTCTGAGGAGCAAGTTGGCTGACATCAGCACTTCCAGCCATCTTGGAAGTAAACAATGAAAATTCAAGCTTACCGCAAGAAGAGCCAGTTGATGAATTACAAGAAAGCATCTTACACATTTTAGGTTTTGAACCACCGCAGAAGTCAAAGCAGGAGCCACCTATACATAGGGCAATTGCGTCTTGCTGGCATAATATATTTAAGGGCCTCAGTACTGAAGTAAAACTGAAATTTCTACAAAAGTATGTAAATCCTAAGAATCTTTCACATTTAAAGATGCCTCAGCTAAATCCAGAGGTCAAGGGTGCTCTTGCAGCTGAGGTTCTCCATAGAGATGAACAACTGAGTCACAAACAAAAGCAAATTTCCGAGTGTATATCTACTCTAGGCCAGGCGCTTACTGTCCAATTGTCAAAGGAACAAAGGAAAGATCTCCAATTAATACAACTTCTAAGTGATACTGGACGGATTCTTTGTGATTACTTTCGATCTGAGACTACTACACGTAAAGAACTAATCCTTATAAATTTAAATAAGGAACTCCGAGATGCTCTAACTGCTGCCCCTAGTGACTCGCTTTTGTTTGGAGAAGCTCTTAAAGATCGCTTAAAGGCAGCGAAGAGCTTGCAAAGATCAAGTATCGAATTAAAGCTGGCTAGGCCTAAAATTCTGAAGAAACCCTCAACTTCCTCCTCGTTAAACTTCAGAGATCCCTCTCGTCCAATCAAAAGAGCCCGAGTGGGATCGAACATAAAGACAGCTCCTTATCAACAAAGGTCGCATTATCAGCGTCCCAACACGGACAATGCACATCAATCCAACTATTGGAGAGAGGCCAGAACAACGAAGAGTCAGATGTCTTACCAAGAAGCTCACAAATCAAAATTGAGCAGACGGAGACATCAACCCTAATTGAAGATAAGGTTAGTAGTAGTAAATACACTGGCAGACTACTATATTTTTTACATGCCTGGCAAGCGTTAACATCGGACAAGGTGATTTTGTCCTACGTTTCGGGATTGGGAATCCCCTTTTTAGAAAAACCCACATAGAATTGGGTTCCTAAACATCCTAAGTGGTCCGAAACTGAATACAAAATTATACATAACTCTATTGAAGAGTTATCTATAGTAGGAGCTGTGAGTATTGTCACACCATGTAAAGCCCAGTATGTATTGCAAGATTTTGTTGTGCAAAAACCAGATGGCAGTCATCAATTGATTTTAAACCTTAAATCACAACGTTTACATATGGTCTTGTCATTTTAAATTAGAAGATCATAAAACAGTTTCTAAAATTATTCAACCAAATATGTTTATGGCGATTTTACATCTTAAAGATGCCTACCTTAGAGTCCCTATATATGGGTCACATAGGAAATATTTACGTTACATGTTTAACGGTAATCGGCACCAATACAACTGTTTGCCTTTCGGCATAGCTTGTGCACCCTATGTATTTACAAAATTAATGAAACCTCTACGGTCTTATCTCCGAAATAGGGGGCTCACCTCGGCCCTATACCTTGATGATTTCCTCCTAGTTAAAGAATACCAAAAATGTATAGAAAATATAAGGTGCACAACATAGGCTCTACAGAAACTGGGCTTTATAATAAATTACAAAAAGAGCAACTTAATTCCCTCTCATTCAGTAAAATATCTAGGGTTCATTTACAAATCTATTAATATGCAGATTTGCTTACCTAAGGAAAAAGCTTGTAAAGTCATAAAACTCATAAACAGATTGTTACACATTGATAGCTGCTCAATACAGTGTTTTGCAAGATTTTTGGGCATGCTAACCTCCATCTGTCCAGCTGTCAGGTACGGCTGGGTTTATACAAAACTATTCGAACGACAGAAGTTTTTAGCATTAAAACACTCCTCAGGACATTATAATGTCAAGATGGTTTTACCCCCATCTCTTAAACAAGACTTTAACTGGTGGAAATCAAACAACTATTTTCAGATACATGCAGGTCAGGTTGGGGTGCTTTCTGCAATGGACAGAGATGCCATGGGTTTTGGTCAATATCTGACAAAGAACATCATATTAATTTCCTAAAACTGAAAACAGTTTTTCTTGATTTAAAATATTTTGCGGATAGCCTGGTAAATTGTAATATTTTATGTCGGGTAGACAATACAACAGCTTTAGCATATATCAATAAAATGGGTAGTGTACAATATCCAATACTGGATAGTTTATCGCGCTCTATCTGGCAATGGTGTGAAATCCGTAAAATCTTTATATCTGCATCATATATTCCATCAAAAGATAACGTTGAAGCAGATGCAGAATCACGTCGTTGTTGGACTTTGGACAAACAGATATAGATTTATTTGTTACCAAATCCAATTCTAAGTGCAAGCGATTTGTTTCACGGTTTAGGGATGCAAGAAGCATTACATCTGATGCATTCACCGTGAGCTGGAACGGAATGTTTTTTATGCATTTCTACCATTTGCTCTAATTCTTCAGGTCTTCCAAAAAATAGTTAAAGATAATGCTAGGGGTATTGTAGTGATCCCACTTTGGACTTCACAGCCATGATACCCACAGTTTTGTACTCTTTTAGAAAGAGAACCAATTATCTTTTCCGCTAATAAGAATTTACTTTCTTTCAGAGGGAACCCACGTCCAATATGGCAACAAATTTCCCTGATCTTATCAAACAAGCATTGACATCTGCCTCCCAGAAGATTCTTTAGAGATTTGCTTAGCCTCTGTTTCTAACTCCACTATGCGACAGTATAATGTGGGTCTTAAATTGTGGTGGACTTATAGAACTAATGAAAACTTAGAATTATTTTCAGCTGCAATTTCAGAAATACTAAAATTTCTAACTATACAAATTAAGAACTGGGCCACCTTTAGTTCCTTAAGTTCTTATAGAGCTTCCCTATCACAAATCTTGGGTTTATCGTTAAGTTCAGATTTTAGAATTAAAAGATTTTTTAAGGGTGTTCACAGTTTATGACCTACACTACCAAAGTATAATCAAACGTGGGATATGATATTCTTCTAAAATATGTAAAGACTATGGACATTCTCAATCTCTCGTTGGACAACTATTTCTATAAATTCTTTGTTATTAACTTTGTCTGCCCATGCTATCATCTTCATACATCTGAAGCACAACATTCCAGAAGGCTTCTACCGTTTTTCTATCTGCTTCTCCTACTATCACTATTTCATAGTCGTACTATACTGTACTCCACACATATGCTTACAAGAATTTTCTCTTGTTTCTATGTTTGTTGTTTTCGAACATAGCCGCTGCTTTTTCTTGTTAGATGCAGTTTGGTTCCCCTTCTATTGCTTATAAATGTATATGCTATTTCCAGGATTATCAGTAGTATGTGAAGGAGTTTAAGCAGCCTGCAGCTACCAAGATCCCCAACACTTGAACATTTGATGAATTAATAGTTTTCTAATGTATTGTTTCGCACAATCAACATTAGTTAAAAATATTTCAAAATAGTTGTTTATAATAATCATCAGATTTAAGTGCAATTATTTTTTTCGTCATTAGGTTTTCGGTCTTGAAACTGGCTGTCTTACAATTTAAAAGTTAAAGTTGCCATCCCGCAAGCGCGAAATTACGTAACGCACCGGCAGATGGTAACCCTTATCTTGGTTACAGATTTTAGCGTGCCCATCTGTCAATGACGTCACACAACATGCAGAATTAAATGCGCAATTACGCAATAAATAAATGTTCGAAATGCAGTATAAACAAATAAGGTACTTACATAAATAGGTTCAGCTTCCTACAGGTTAAATAAAGATGTTGTCAGCACGTCCATTAGGGCTGCTGATGGCCCCCTTTAAGATATTTACCGGAGGGTACGCCCAGCATCCTTCCAAAGCGCTCCGACCAGCTATGGCGATCATGGACTCCAATTGATTCCCGGGGTCGTGGGCTGCTCCAAGGTCGTATCAAAATTCCTATATGTAGCGGAACGATAAGGAATAGGTTTATCAGGTAAAGACAAACAAACATAAGCAAGGGAAATCTACATAATAAAAATAAAGATACGATACCAAGCACGACAACTGCACTCCTCGAAGTTCAAAGGCAAACAGCCACATTACAGAGTCCCCCGGAAACTTCTCCCACTTTTTCTCCGCCACTCGCGTCGCGCGATCAGGCGCAAACGCACTCTGACGTGACGGAAATACACGCCAAGTCTTTTGAATTTGTGGCGCGAAATTCTCGCACATCAAAATTAAGCTAAGGAGTGTTTAGTGCCAATTTGGCACGTAACAGCTGAACGTGTACCTTCACTTATTTCTATTATGAGCTAGCCTACAACGGTCCCTGAAATTCCTAGCCTAGGTACAGTTTGGTTCCCTTTATGTTATTTCCTAATTATATGCCCTATTTCACCAAAATTCAGTGGTATATGAAGGGGGTTAAGCAGCATGTGGCTACCAAGAATCTTCCAACACTTGAACATTTGCTGAATTAATAGTCTGCCAGTGATTGCTTTCGCACAATTAACATCAGTTGAGAGTATTGCAAAACCAATACCTGTAGTTGCTTATAATAATCATCAGGTTTAAGTACAGTTATTTTTTTCGGCATTAGGTTTTCCATGCCTTAGTATGTGACTTATAATCCTATCCTTCCTATTTATTACGGTTTTCACATATACTTCTTTCTTTCCCAACCATTTCTAGTACATCTTTGTTCTTAACTTGGTCTGTCCATGATATCTTCATCATATGTCTAACAACATTTCTGAACTTCTCGACTTAACTTTTCAAAATAATATTTAAAATGGTCTAGTGGCTAACCGTATTCCAATGCAATTTTTGTTTCTTAACCTGGCAATGGTCGTGCTATGAGCATATTGCTAACATTAGTACAAAAATGTACGTAAAAGTAATGTCGGTTTGTACACTAGCACTTACTTCCAGCTGCGTTTTGACTTACTATTGAATAACACATCAAGTTAAGATATAAAAGGCAGATACAGTATAGGCGTTGTTGCAAGCGGCAGCGGATGAGTAATTCTTTCATTACACGACTAGTGACATTAGTAATAGTTTCGGAGTTGTGGTGACACTACACGATGAATGGTGTATTATATTTGTAATATCTGATTCAAAATTGTATGTTACTAACTTTATGTAGCACATTTTAATTTCAGTGTGTTAATTTTTTTAAACTATGAGCATAGGAAAACGACTAGTTGAATTAGCAAAAATAAAATTTGCATAAACTGAAATGTAAAGTATTTTATTTTAGTATTTTTAAACATTACAGCAAAGTGTATGCTATAGGACCGTCAGCTACGTCGTGGTGTTTTTCTTTAGGCAAACCAGAAAATATTGAAACCAAAAATGTGACAACATTGAATTGACAGTAAATTAGAAATTAGCGAGCATGATTTGAACACTGAACTGGAATCGAATGTATTGATAGTGATAAAGAACCATCGTGTGGCTCAAAATATGATGATTCGGAAAGATTTAAAGTACTTCTTAGTTCAAAATTCCTCAATGGTCTAGTTTTCATACATGTAAAAAAAATATGGTTATTTATTTGCCAGATTACAACAAATTGCAAAGAATACACACACCGTTCTCCAATGGTAGCAGCAATTTATTATGGACGAAACCATTTATATTACATAGTGCACAAACATATATAGTCAATAAATGCAAGCAAATTATACATGTGAGAGAAACTACAACACTACTCCAGACAAAATACTTTCATTGCTTGGATTGCTATATGGCTGGTCTAAAAAAAGGTAGATCAACATAAAATAATTTTAGACAGATGAGACAACACCTGAATGTTTCAAAGCAACTACGTCTTCAGGAAGATTTTATACTCGCCTTTGGGTTTTGCAATTTGATGACATAAACACTTCTGGTGAACGTAAAGCAATTGATAACTTGACTTCAATAAGAAAATTGTTTTCTTAGTTGAAAAATTCAAAGCCTATACACAATAGACAAAATTTTAAATGCATTTCATGGGTGCTGCAAATTTTGCCAATATGTAACTCATAAACCTGCCAAAAGAAACACAATTGATAAAAATACGAGTGATAAAGCCAAGCAGAGATAAAATCTTTTTATATTACAAAAGGCAGCGTGGATATAGTGAGTGAACTGAAAAGTGTGTATAGTGTTTCAAGAATAAGTTGTAGATGACCACTAACAATTTTTTACAATTTTAAATGTTTGAGGAATAAACTGCAATATTATATATTCACTAACCTAAGTTGAAACCACAAAACTAATTTCGCCTCAACACTATTTTCGTCGCAACATCCTTTTCAGACATGCACCCTTCCAATTATTGTGTCCTAGTAGTAAAACATTTTGACTACTAACCTAACTTGAAACCTCAACACTATTGTCGCACATGTACCCATTCCGTTAGTTTGTTTTAGTAGTAAAACATTTTAACTACTAACCTAATGTTGAAACTGTAAACCATAGCCGAACTTTGTAGATCCTACAAGCGGTGTATGTACAAATGCAATAGAGGGTTATTGGAGCTCATTAAAAACATTTCGCCATCACTTATCGGTATTGTAGCTCTATCTTTTAAGTGGATTAATTTCTGTAAGATAGACGTATGTAAAATAAATAAATAAATAAATTACCTTCGCCCATGCTTCTGGACTACATTGATGAATTTATGTGGAGTCAACACTTCGACAGGGCAGTGCATACCAAACGTCAAATAATTTAATTACTCACATTCAAGAAAGTTACAGAGTGTAATAGTATTCAAATATTTCAGTAGTGTAAAATAGTGCATTTTGAAAGTGCTCAATACTAGTTTCGCATATTTACCAGTTTCTGCTAATATTCTTAATACTATCAAAGGCATGTCTTGTGGTGTTAATTTGGCTTTTTTAAGAATTCCCTATACAAGATTTTCCAATAAATTAAAATGTACTAATCGTAGCACGTAGTAATTGACTAACATGCGCTAGTTTAGTTGCCAATATGTTTTTTAAAATGTTTAATTTTAGAATAGTGTTAATAAAAACTTGCATTGTTTATTGTACGAGGACGGTCCGATAAGTACTTGGCCTCACTGCCCGATGGAGCCACTATCGTGTAATACATTCTCGTAGACGGCTACTATCGAAATTTCAGCCAAATCAGACTCTTAGTTTTGTTTTGACCGCATGTGAAAGCAAATGGACAAACGCGAAAAATGGAAAAAGAGCAATATCGGTCAGTGATTCGGGTATTGTTTTTTGAAGGGAGATCGCGCAGCAAGTTCAAAGAGCGCTTGGATGCTGTGTACGGTGACTCTTCTCCTTCGATGGTGACCGTCAAAAATTAGTCTAACGAGTTTCAACACGTTCGCACGTCGGTTTTTGATGATCCACGCCCAGGTGCTCCAAAAACAGCTACCACGGAGGATAACATCACAAAAATTCACGATCTCGCATTGGCAGATCGCCGATTGAAGGTGCGCGAGATAGCTGAGACAGTAGGCATATCAAAAGATCGCGTGGATCATATCCTGCATGAAATTTTGGGCATGAGAAAGCTGTCGGTGCAACCGCCCTCACCATGGCCAAATTGGCCAAATTGTGCTACCAACTGTTGCCCCGCCCCCGTATTCTCCAGATTTGGCCCTTTGCAACTTCTTTTTATTACCAACTTGAAAAAGTCACTCGCCGGGCAGAAATTTGAGTCGAATGAGGAGGTCATCGCTGCCACGGAGGCCTACTTTGCATACCTCAAAAAAACTTATTTTTCAGACGGGTTAAAGAAGTTGAAGCATCGCTGGGTCAAGGGTATCGAGCTAAAAGGAGACTATGTTGAGAAATAAATCGCCACTTTTCCAAAATTTTCGTTTTTCTTTTGTAGGCTAAGTACTTATCGGACCACCCTCGTATATTTAGTTTTTCCACATCCATAAGCATAGTTTTTACCTAGGTAGAAAGCTGCAATAGGGGTCTGTAAGAGTTAACCATAATCATATATTCTTACTAAAGTTAGTTAAAACTTAATAATTAATAAAGATTAAGTAAGATTACCTGTGACAACTGCGAATGCAAGGATGACAATAAGCCTTCTCTCTGTCCTTCTTCTTGGCCTTTAAGACATGTTAACACTAAACTAAGAAACGGTTGATGGCTTAATAGATGATTTTCAGGACTACTTCGCCTATTCTTTTGTTCTCGACACCAACCTCCATTTTCTAATACTTGAGCAGCAACTTTTAAAACACGTCCCTGTACAGCACTAGGTAATTTAGAAATTAAAGGTGCTACTAGCCATATAGATCCTGGCTGCTTTGTCCTAAAGCATAAAATAATTTTAATTTGCAGAAAAAAATATTGTACTCACTTTTTTTCTTCGAGTTTGCACTTGAAGTTAATTGAAAAACATCAATTGCAGCTTTAGCAACTGTATCTAACCACTGATTTAGTTCTGAAGAGTTTGTGTTATACTGTTTAAACATTAGTTGTAAATCTAACCACGACATTCGTAAAGTCCACTGTTCTAAATTCTAAAAGGGTAAGTTTTACAAAAATAAAAACAATAAGTTTAATACCTCTAAAATTCGACCTATCATGTTTTTCTGATCTAATTCTTCAATTGCAGCACTAGCATCAGGATAACAAATCATATGAAGTAGTCGTTGCGCTTGAGAATGTGACAGTAAAGGATCTAACAAATTATCATGATGACACAGTTCTTCTGGATGGCATAAACAACGCTCTAATACCCACTGCTGTGAACATATTTCTCTAAGTACATGGCATGCAAAGGCTGAGAGTGAACTAGTAGTTTCTCCATTTCCTGTACCTGATTGCCTGTAAAAAGGAAATAATATATTCTACTTAAAAGTATTTAGCTTAAACATCCAAGGAACACAGAAACTGCTATACACATAAAGAAACAAAGAAGTACACATATTAATACCACAACTAAAGCTGATTAAGACTTGTAACAATGATTGGTACACCTTTTGGATCTCAAACTATAATAAAAGATTAATAACAATTGGGTAGAGTCATAATAATGGCTAATTGTAAGCTAAAATAACATTGAACTAACAGTCTATTTTATATTGTCATTCTTCAACCTATAACGTGAACACTAAATTGAAAAGCGTCAATGTGATCAGAGCTGGCTATTGTGACTGTATTTAGTAGCAAACTTTAAGCAGGCAACACTCTAAGAAGCATTACTTTGGCAGAATACCATTATCATATCTCACATCAAATACTTTTTGAACTACAGTTTAATGAAAATAATCAATGGATAACGGAATTCACTTTACATTTATGTTTAATTCGTTACGTATTAAGTGAATTAACCTATAACATACCTTTTTTAATTATTGTAGTTTCCATTCTTATATCTAATAATATCCTTTGTTTCCTGAATCCTGTTATTTTATAAATTATTAGCTACATTGTAAGTGTAGAATGATTTCAATATTTATAAATATGTTAAGATACCCTCAGCCGTTTTTATCACTCTCGGGGAATGTACTGTGAATATGTATTATTGAAATGTCAAAGTTCTCTATTCCAATTGGTTGCAGGACATCGGTCAATTTGAAGAAGCCAATCTCGAAGAGTGACAAATAAGTGTTAAAACACGAGAGGTAATTTACATGAACTTAAATTGATCACTTCAGTACCAGGAATTCAGAGAAACAACTGCATTTTTGGTTGTTACTGCAAGTGTAGATGTATCGTCAATAGTTCATCGTTCCTTCTTTCTTACTATCCTTTAGAACACAACAGCTACTATGGCAAACACCACATCATAAAGCTGTTGAAAACCCAACTACAAGAACCTGAGAAATCGGCTCTGCTGCAGATGTACACAACCATAAATGATAATCCGTTATAACTCTCGTATCGAAATTTGCATGCTTGAACTATAAAATTTACTAAGTAAGGATTGGATGTGTGGCAATGGCACTTTTAACTCATGGGGCATTCTCTATGATATAAAATTATTTGTTAATTATAAAATGTTAAAGATTGGCTTCTTTCTTCGCTGAATTAATAATAAAAATTTATCGATAGCATTGTAAACTACCTATAATAAGATAATATAAATTGCACGTAAGGTTGTCCTTTGTGTCTGTTAAATTTAGATATTATCTTTGCGAACACGACAGAAAATATATCTGCTTTGTGTTGAGCTTGGAATTACTAGCTAAACTGATAACATCATCTCTGCTACCAGACCATAAAATATCTTTCAATTTCATAACTAAATAATTCTCTTAAGTATTAAAATGTAAGTGCAAGCTTTCTTTGTGTTTCTTATACTTTTTAAAAGAATAAATTTAATAATAATTTTATTTCTTTGCTGCAGAACTTGCATAGGTTGAAATACTTTAGAATACATTGCGCACAATCATTAATTGATTTGCTTTTGTATTAGTATGCATAACTTATAGCGTCAAAGTTTAAATTAGTTTAGAAATGTAATCTTCTCGTATCTAGACAAGCTTTTTAAATAATAATTAATGTGTAAGCTTTAATAACAATGAGTTAAAATTGTGGTTTTTCTAATGTTTAACGTAATTTACAGCAATTTGAAAGTGAAGCTCTTGTACCTAATAACATTTTCAAATCTCATTTACACGTAATCTATAAATAATTTAGTCTCGTAAGATTTCGTAGAGATTACCACATTTTGAAATACCATGGTATTTATCTTAACATTTTTTAATAAATGACTTGGAGTCATCTGTAATTTGCCTTTGCTGAATAAATTTTTTTTTATATAAAGTATACTGTATACTTTATGTAAATTTCCGTAGCATAAACATTTGTAAATTTTAATGTCTTTAAAATATTTATCTTACAGTAATTTCAACCTATTCATTAACAATTTTGATGTTTTAATAATTATTCTTTTCCTGTTTGAATTGTAAAATTCCTTATATAAATAGACCTTTTATAAAAGTTTTCTTTTGCATATTTTGATTACTTACTTATTGGCTTAACCTACCTTTTGATAATTTTTATTTGCGGAGTTAATAATGAAAACTTGTACATTGACTTTCTTACAGATTTTTTGAATACCAAATTTTAACTTTTAAAATGAACTATCTACATTTAAAAATAAAAGAGTTTGTTATAAACTTAAAAAAATTTTCTGTTAAATTACCCCAAAGTTTACTTTATATGTGAGATGGGTTGTCAATCATTTATCTATGAAATTGAAGATCTTGAAAGTAAATCACAAGGGAAGTGGCATATAAAAGACCTAAAACGTTTTGCTGATAATATTCCGCAATAATTAGAAGATGCCACTCTTGGATAACTTATTGTTATAATGCATCGACTGTTATAGTATATGGTATAACCGTTAAAGTCCTGGCGTAATTGATAAGAGCCACTATGACAGTTGGCAACATAATAAACACGTACATAATATTGCCCAACATAGCTATTACATACAATTAGTCTCAAATTTGTATCACACCAAAATGTTTATTGTGATACAGAGGCGCCATAAAGGAAAAAGATAATATGTACTCACATAAAATGTGGTTATTCTTGCGGCAGGAACCATATTCATTTTGGGCGTGGGTCGGACTTCGCCCTCGTTCCAGTTTCGTTATGTCTTCCCTGTTCGTGATGGTAGGTAGGACGGAGCAATAAAGGTAGGGAACGATACAAGGTAGAGATACGATAAAGAACCTACATTTTAAGAAAAAAAACAACACCGGTGAACTTCACTGTTCGACGTCTCGTTCACTAATCCCCGACGTGTCGGAAAACGCGAACTTTCTTACTCACTCCACGTCTGCGCATTCTCTGGCGCCGACGCAACTATCAGAAGTTACGAAAATGAACGAGTCTATTTGAAATAATGGCAGGAATTTACTCACAAATTCAAACTTAAACCCAAAAATGATACATAGCCGATTTTTGGCATGTAACATTAGTTGTCAGTAGATGATAATCTATCGTATTATATTACACAGAATTGTGAAATATATTTTTAGAAATTAGGAGATCTCACATATTAAAGAGTAGGTAAGACAGACAGGACTTACAGGGCAGTTAAAAAGTTTTTTGGGGAAGATAGGAAAAAATATAATGGTATTAGAGACGAGAATAATGAGCTTCTAATAAATAAAGTTGAGGTAGCAGATAGATGGAAAAGATATTTAGAAGATTTATATAAGAGAGACGATATGGATGAGTTAGAGAACGACCAAGAAGAGGATGTAGAAATAGGGTTCTCAATATTAAGAGAGGAATTTGATAGAAATGTTCGGAATCTTAAACTAAATAAAGCACCAGGGCTAGACGATATTCCCGCAGAATTAATAAAATATGCAAGTCAGAAAACTTTAGACAGATTATATGAACTAGTAAAAGTAATATATGACACAGGTGAGGTTCCAATAGATTTCGAAAAAAATATTATCCCAATCCCAAAAAAGTCAGGAACTGATAGGTGTGAGAATTTTAGAACGGTTAGTTTAACTTCTCATGCTTCCAAAATACTAACAATAATAATTAAAAATAGAGTACAAGCTTTGACTGAGAATTATTTAGGCGAAGACCAATATGGTTTTCGTAAAGACAGAGGGACGAGAGAACCGATACTAATGATTAGGGTAATTATCGAAAAAAGAAGTGAAGTCTTAGATTATACACTACCAAATATAAATAGAGTAGGAAGGCCTAGACAAAGCTATATTAGTCAAATTATTAGAGATTTAGGTTGTAAAGGGTATGTAGACCTTTTTAGACTAGCTCAGAATAGAAAAGAATTTAGAGCTGCGTCAAACCAATTTTAAGTAAGTTCGAAAACAAAACAAAAAAGAAATAAAAATCAGTTAACTAAATGTCACCAGGACATAACTCACAATTAGTTAGCGGTCTGGCATGTTGGTAGCGTTTCGTTGCTTAAGCCTTACCATAACATATGATTTAATAAACGTCACCATGACATAACTCACAATTAGGTAGCGATCTGGCATGTTGGCAGCGATTCGTTGCTTAAGCCTTACCATAACATATGATTTAATAAACGTCACCATGACATAACTCACAATTAGGTAGCGGTCTGACATGTTGGCAGCGATTCGTTGCTTAAGCCGTACCAAAACATATAATTTAACATTTTTCCTTTTTGAAGCGGATAACCAGGTTATATTTCATTTCCTTATAAATGGTAATCATGTAAACATGTTAGAGTTCTTTAACAACCATCAGGTTGCTAATATCTATGTAGAGCCAGCTGGATAGGAAAAAGATAGAAGGATATAGGAAGACCTAGACCAAACTATATTAGTCAAATTATTAGAAATTTAGGTTGTGAAGGGTATGTAGAACTTTTTAGATTAGCACAGAATAGAAAAGAAGTTAGAGCTGCGCAAACCGACCTTAAGTAAGGTCGAAAACAAAATGATGACATATTAAACATGGTATTGTTGTTCTCTGGCTATGTTGGAGAAGGTGAATTTTTTATTAACATGTGACTTCATGGTTAAGACGGTTCTCGAATTCGTACTAAGATATATATCGCCTTCCCAACCAATCATAACGATAAATGAAGAAAGGTTGAGGTTTACAAGTGTGCCATGAGAGGATTCCTGTCTTGACTATCTTGTCGTTAACTATTTGTGTAAACAGTGCATTATAAACAAGAGATGTAGTAAACCCGTTGATTTTCCTACCTTTATCCCTTTACCGTTATTACCTGATATTCCCATTTTCCCGTTTTGAATAGACCTGCATCTTGAAAAAATTCTAGATCACTAGAATGGGTAAAATGGCTTGCGTGTCTATAGTGAGGAACCAAACGACAGGTTCCCGAAACAGAGCAGCATCTCTTTAGGTACTCAGAGTGGCAGAGACCATAGAGGTCGGTATGGCATTCCAAGACACACTACTGCGACGTGGAAGGCAACGAAAGACCACCGTATTACCTCCCAAGTACACAGCGTACTTAAATTGTTATGATGATGGCATCCTCTGAGGTAAAAAATTCCAGAATTAAAATAGTCTCTCATTCTAATCTCCATGAGGGGACTACTTCGGATGATGTGATTGAAAAGTATAAAACAAAAGCCGGGAATATTTTGCAAGTCGGAGCATAGAATGTCAAAAGTGTGAAGCATGTAGGTAAGCTAAAGAATTTGAAAATTGAAATGGATAGGTTAGCATTAGACATGATAGGGATTAGCGAAGTTCGGTGAGCATAGGCAGGGGATTTTTGGAGCAAAGATTTTGGATAACTCATACAGGGTTAGAGAAAGGAAATTCGAGTGTGGGGATAGTTATGCGAAAAAAGATAGGACACTGTAGAAAACTACTTACAAAAGACCAAAAAAGTACTCATGGTTAGATTAGAATATAAACCAGTAAATACAGCAATAATACAAGTATACATGACCACCTCTAGCTATATTGAGGAAGAGATAGAAGACAGATATCGAAGACATACTAAAGGATATGAAAATTTAACAATTACGGGGATTTTAATGCAGTGGTATTTGAGGGTAATGAACCAGCGGGAAGCAACTATGTTCAAAGAAAACAAACATAGAAACAAGGAAAAAAATTGCCAAAAGCATATGTGTGAAGCACAGCACTGTACGGAGGGAAACTTGAACAGTATGCTACAGACGTATGACGAAGATATGGACAGACAAAGTTCAGAGCAAAAAGGTTTTAGAAATGGTACAGGGAGAAAAAATATGTGAAAAACAGTAAAAAATAGGAGAGTACATAATAAGTCACATACTAAGAAATGAGGAAATAGTGCAGAATATATTAGAAGCAGAGATAGGAAGAAAGAGAGGTAAATATAGAGCTAGGTTAGACTATTGCACACAGATAGTCAAAAATGTAGACTGTAGGAACTTCAGGAGATTGTGTAGGCGAGCTTAGAATTGAAATCAATGGTGGTACGCATCCAACCAGTTCCAAGATAGAAAACCTAATGACGAAAAAAAATAATTGTACTTAAACCCGATGATTATTATAAACCACTACAGGTGTTGGCTTTGCAGTATTCTCAACCAATGTTGATTGCGCAAAGATTTATTGGAGAGCTATTAAATCTGCAAATGTATAAGTGTTGAGTGTATCTTGATAGCTGTCCGGTTGCCTAACTCCCTTCACATACCATGGAACATAGAATAGGATAATATATTTAGAAAACAAAACAATGGGAGTCGAGCTGTATTTAACAAGAAAGGGCAGCTGCTATGTTTGAGCACAACAAACATACACACAAAGAAAAAATTGTTGAAAGCATATGTGTTTAGCACAGCACTGCATGGCTATGAAATAGGGACAGTAGGCGAAGCAGACAGGAAGAAGGTAGAAGCCTTTTGGAATGTGGTGCTTCAGATTCTAGAAATAGTACAGGAAGAAAGATAGCTGTGGAAAACAAAACAAAAATAGCAAAATAAGATAAGACAGGTTGTTAGACATTTAGGGAATAGTGTGGAATATACTACAAGCAGAGATAGGAAAAAAAGCAAGGTAAAGGTAGATCTAGATCAGATTATTGCACGCAAATAGTGAAAGATGTAGACTATGGGAATTTCAGAAAAATGTGTAGGTTAGTTCAGAATAGGAAATAATGGCAATTTGTGTCTAACCAGTTCCAGGACTAAAGACCCAACGATGATGGTTCCCATTTTTGTTGTACGACATAGTCTAGAAAAGATAATCTGCATACACAGGGCAACCATGAGATAAAAGGGTAATTATCTGTTACATAGTTTGCTAAAATGCAGTAATTTAGAAAGGTAAGCGAGACTTCATTAATTTACATTGTTAATTTGAAATATAAATTACTTAATTTTAATTCTACTTTCAGGGAAACCTAGCACGTGATTAACTACCTTTGTTTGGACAGTAATAACCTTTACCATGTCGTTTATGGTGGAGTTTTCAGCATTACAAAATTTTTGTTGAACCGCTTCACCGAATGCCTGAGTGAAGTATCTACCCAAATTTTACGACAAACAATACGTAACAAAGTTCAGAACATTATCTTTCCCCTTCACATTTGCTATGTTTAAAAATCATTTAATGCTGTATATATACTAGGTGTAACAGTACATCAGCAAAACAGTAGCGCTTCAAAGTGTTACTTATTTAAAGTTTTTTAAGTTTAGTGATTATAACACACCATAACTCTTAATGTTTCTAACCTTATGTCCTGAGTAGTCACACGTACTATGTATGCAATACAACTTGAGAATACAGTATAACATGGTTATACAAACCGTCTACAGAAAAGATTTTTAGAATAAAAACATTACAAAAAAAATAAATAAATAGAAACCGATCGAGCATTAAGATTACCAACTATGTTTGATATGATTATAATTCGGTCCCTATTTCAAGCAATATAAGACGTGAAGATGCTATACAACATTCAATAGTGTGCATATATTTATAGTAGTGTTAAAATGTTAGGTGACAAGAATTTCTAACATCATGCTTCGATTATTGACAAATATGTTACTTTACAACCAAAATGAGAAAGCCATGCACATTGGTTAAATAATCATGCAAAATAACTCTGTTTACTGATAAGCTTTGAAGTCATTATTTTTTCAGTAACCCGCTAGATAGGTTTTGGGCCTCGCAGCGGTTTTTTAAAAAGCCGCTCCAAGAGGTCCGAAACCTATCTGGCACAGTCGTTAGTATTTCAGGAGGGCACTAGAAGAATCCAAAATCGAGGAAACTGGTGGTCTTGAATTCTATTCTATCCAATTGGACGAAATACAAGAATAGATCAAGTCCAGTAACAAAGAGGATAAGAATATAACGTGTTACGTGCCGAAAACGGCACTAAACATTCTCAATGTAAGTTTTAATTTAAGTTCATTTCGCGCCATAACCATTTAAAAGGACTGCGAATATTTCGATCACTTTAGCTATGCGATCGCAGATTGCGCCGACGTGTCTGAGGAAGGTGATTTACTCATACGTGAAACTGGTGATTGGAGACGCATGAAGGGTAGTTATCTTTGTGCCGCATTATCGTGCACAATTATTACGATAAATGAGGTTCCTTGCCTTTATTCAGCATTATCGTTCCTTAAACCAGTTCCTAATGTACTCTACATACAAATAGGAAGAAGACAATTATTTGTACCATTTGGATTCACCAGGGCCGATTATCACCCACTCGAGAACGATTTATTCAAACGGCGGAGCCTGTCATCAGCTGGAACCGCCCTACATGTTTACGTGAGTACCTTTGGGGTTTCTTTAAAATTTGTAAACACTTTCATTGTGTTGCAACAAATTAACGAAGGTGTACGTAATATATTAAAAGCGTACTTTATACACTTTATGTAACATTGCAACACAACTGACTGAATGGATTCGTACCGCGTATAATAAACGGAACTGGCAAACAAACCCTAGTAAGTACAGTTCATTTTCCTAACCATTATCAACTGAATATTGATATTAGCTAGTAAGAAACAAAAGAATTTATGCACAATTATCATCGCAATCACTTTCTGAAGAATCTTACTGCAGAAACTTATTTTAAGAAAGAAATTATATACACGATTTATATGCGACAATTATTACGATAAATGAAACGATTTATTCAGCAAGTCTAAGCCTTAATGTATAATTGGAATGCAATTACTTGTACCATTTTTATTACAACGATTATTACAGAAACGATTTATTGAAAACTGGATTCTCATCATATTTTAGAAAGCTGTATAATTAAACACTTTCAGTGCAACAAATTAACGAAGGTGTTTAATTATAAAAGCGTTTTATGTACTTTATTAGTGCAACACAACGAAATAATTACTCCGCACAAGTCTGAAACAAAAGCGTATAATTATAACTCAGTTCTTGCGAGAAACTATTACTGAAATAAAAGTATTCAGAAAACCTAAACTCAATTCGCATCACTTTATAATCTCTGCAAAAATTATAAATATACACTTTGACACGACAGTAATTGACGAGACAATTACGCAGCAGAATACTTCAATGTAATTATATCACTTTTAAATACATATAAAATATACGTAAAAGATAAGTGATTCTTTAAATAACTCTATACAAACCAGACTTAAAAGCAACCATTAATTTATTATAACAAAAATGAACTCTGATATAAAACTCTAACCTCAAGTCAATTCCCTACACGGAAATCAAGCACTATTAGGTATCTTCATCACCGCATGTGAAATATTTTTAAAATCTTTTTATAAACCCAGCGACAGCAAACGCGACGTTTTATTTTTACGCTTGATAATCAGTAAACTGACCGGCAGAGCATTAACCTTGATTTCAGCCACGATGATCTCATCAAATGGGACGATTTCAAACGTATATTAATTGCATATTTCGGCGACCAAAGGAATATCAAATGTTTGGTCCGTGATTTAATATACTAAGGACGAAAACTAACCAAGCATCCAATCAATTCGGTATGAAATGTCAGGACGTACAAAGTTTAATTTTGACCAAACTAAAAATTGAAGAACCCGACCAAAACATACGTTTATTAGAGACAAAGATGTATGACGAAATGGCTTTAGACCCATACATCAATGCATTACCTGAACAATTATCGGACAAAATAAGACTTCGACATCCCCAAAATTTAGAAGAAGCAATGAACATCATTGTAGAGGAAGTAAACGTTATGTACTACAGAAATAGACTGTATAAACCTAACGCAAATAAAAATTATGCACCGATGAAAACAATACAAGCCGCGAGACAAATATCCACACAACCGAAATTTACACCATTTAATGCACAAGATATGTTTTGGGCCTCTTGGAGCGGTTTTTAAAAAGGTTTCTTCCAAAAAACTCTTCTATCAATTTATTTAAAACAGAAATTACAATATTAATTTTAATTACAGGTACGTTATATACAGTAACGAATTAGATTCAAAAATATTCTAAGTTGACTTTTACTTTAAATTAACTAAAATTAGGGTGAGTAGCTGAACAACCAACAATGTTAAAGTTGTGACGCTCGAGACTGACTGGCCCTCTTGGGCTCCTGAGGGTATTTATGCTGTCCCTGCCCCTCACATTGCTTGTGGGAACTGCAGATTTCATGTCTGCTATTTATTTATTCAATACAAAGTATTACATTTTAATAATCTGAATTCTAATAATTGCCGTCTTATTGTCTACTGTGACCTGCACCTGCAGTGTCATGTTACGTCTGGAATACAAAGTAAATTTCTAATAGATGCTGTATCAGTGAGATGTTCTTTCGTGAGACAGAAATAAGTTATTCAAAAACACTCTTTGAAATTTAAGACCATTTAATGTGTTTATAGAATAATATAATACTTGTGCATTTATGTCAGCAATATTGATGCTGTAAAAAATGCACAGGGCAATCTTCTTGTTATTTTGGAAACCGAAAATGTGAGACACATTTTGTCAACTATGTCAACTCTCCCTTTGATAGCACTATAGTCCATAATGATCTCAGGTATGTTCTCAGGTTTGTTTGTTTCTGGATCAATTTTTTTGTCTGATATAGTGTGGGTAAAAGTACAATTGCTTTATTTCTGCGTCGCTTATAAGATGATCGTTTTTTTTAATGCAACTAAACTTGATTGAATTTCTTTGTTCTTATATGACAGGAATTCAAGAGGTATTCCCCGTTTTTCAAGGTATCAATTAGTGTTTTATGTTTTTCGAGTAAGTAAGTAAATAATCAGGAAGTGAATACTGGTATAATAATTGTTTGCTGTAAAATTTCAATTATAATTATTCAATTGAAGTAACTAAACGTTTCACACGATCGGATGGTGCATTAGAAGGAGCATGTACATCAGTCTGGTTGTTTGTGTCACACATTAAAAAACACTTCACAAACAATTTCTGCAAGTATTGCGCTTTATAAATGTGTCTAGTTTTCCCCCGGCAATGTTTAAGAGCAACGGTCTTTAACCTCACTTAATATGACATATAGAAAGGAATTGCAAAACTCAAGATTAAATTCAACTTTGTATTTATTAAAAATTCAACAAATTCAGTCAAGGTTATTGTGGGGTCCCATAAGTAATAATAAATAATGATTGATAGCAAGGAAACATGTATATCGCCAACTAAATTTAATTACAATTTTTGCAACATCGTTTAAACATCAACAAATGAAGTTCCTACTTGCACTTCAAACCCCCGTCCTACATGGATAATAGTAACAAGATTCCTTCAACTGTTTCTTTTAGCTTCCGGAAATTTACCTCGGACGATGTAGTACTGGTATCGACAAAGTAATATCCTTGCACAAAAATGGGGACAAAACACTTTAAATAACTTTAGGCCTACATCGATCTCGCCAATTCTTGCAAAAGTTGTTGAATTCCCTCTAAAAAGCAAATTGTTGATTATCTTAAGTTAATAAACTATAAGACAGCTTTCAGTTCGGTTTTAGAACAAGGAAAGCCACAGAGGACGCTCTTCTGTCTTTACTAAATGAAATCTCCGACTCATGAAAATAAAAAATTCTGTCTAATTACTTTTATTGATCTGAGTAAGGCATTTGTTTCATTTCGCACAACATTTTGATTAATAAGCTCACTTACTACAATATGAGTAATAGTGCTATAATGCTCTTAAAATCGTATCTCACCAAGAGCTTGCCAATGTTTTTTTTGGCATAAGTCAGACACCTTGGCTCTAGAACATGGCATTTCCCAGGGATCAGTTCTAGGACCTCTGTTATTCCTCATCTATGTAAACAAGATTCCATCCAACACTGTGGTAAAATCTATCTTATTTAGACGATAGAACAATATTATGTAGGACAGATGTTTTTCATTCATACTTCAAAATACTTTCAACGCATTAGACAAGGTGGGTGCTTGATGTTATGCAAATTAGTTGTTTATTAATCAAACAATGTCTCAGCAGCTGCTCATTTCAGTGCGAATTTGATAATCCAACGTCAGTTAAATCTCTTGGAGTCTATTTAGACAACGGCTTCTTATAGCATTCTCGTATTGACTATGTAGCAAATAAACTAAGCAAAATCATTTACTTAAATCGAGCTGTAAAGCAGCAAGTTTCAAGTGAAATTTTAACGGTGTACCGGTAACTGTTTTGGAGTCATCTGAAATATGCAATTCTTGCATGGGGACACTCCTCTGATTCTCATAAAATTTTTAGGTTGCAATGCCAGATGATTAGAATCAAGGGAAATTTAACTTATAAAGCTGAATGTAAATCATTCATTAAATTAAAAATCATGATCTTCCTTTGCATTTATATCTATCAATGTTTGCAGTTTGTGCATCAAAATAAGCAGTGTTTAATAACTCACAGCAACATTCATACATATGACACTAGATATAGGTCCAGATCTATTTGAACTCACACAGGTTACATAAGTCAGAATATAATCTAAATTATTGCACCGTACCCTTTTCTGGAGATATAAGCGGTAGGTGTACTACAAAGTATAAAGTAAATATACTTTGGCAGAACTAGCATCGGCCTTGAAGGGTTGCGGAGTTTGCAAAAGGCTGATCTCAGGTTGAGCAAGAAGAGAATTAGAAATTAAACGTAAGTGGAAGTGAGAAATGTACTAAACCTGTATATTGAAAGTTCAGCCATCAGCATATGAAAAATTATTTCTATAAAACGTGAGCGATCAATAATTAGGAAATCACAAAGTTGATGTTTTTATAAACATCTACGCAAAGCTTTTTGTAAAGACAAATAAAATAGTTATATTTAAATTAAGCTATTTCCTTGAAAACCTTTTTAACCATAGAAAATTTCATGAAATCTTGTATGTCCACAGAGTTAGGTAATAAGCAGTAAAAATTATACATAAGTACATTTTAACTAAATGCAAGATAAGCAAAAATAAAATCACAGTTGTGAATACTTACTTAGACAGTTCAGAAATTTATAACAAGTTAGGTTAGAATATTACTATCATTGACACTAAAAAGAATCACAGCAAAACTCATACCTGAAGCAGCAAACATCCCGGTTACATACAATTGTTTTAGTTTTTGTTAGAGTTCAGCAGAAAAACATCTGGCCGCTGTCAAACGGGTCTTCTACAAAATCAAGTCTTCAACTTCTAAATAGATAAACATCTGGTCCACCAAGTATTTGCAGTTAAAAGCTATTTGACTCTATAAAAAAATATTCCGGCTTCCAGACATTGTCATGTTGTGGAGGTAAACTGTAGCACATCTTAGTTTTTTCCATATCAAACATTGAGGGAAAATTTATGATCATATTTACGGCATCTGTAGCTTAAGATAAATTCAAAACATAGATCGTAGGCAGCAACTTGTATAAAAATTTAGAGGATATAATACGAGTAAGATGGCCGACTGAGTAAGGCGTGCATTTGTACTGCTCCGGTGTTTTTCGTTTTAACTAGTGTTTAATAATTAATAAATAATATACGGTTAATCAAATTACTAGACTACAATCTAAGTTTCATTGTGTGCGTGTTTAATTATAATTCTTGTCTCCTAATATAAATAATTCGAGTTTGTTCAATTTGATAGTATAAAGCTTTGTTTATGTGCTTATATTGAACTGTTTTAATTGACAAAGATGCCTAGCACCAGATCCAAGAGTGAAAAGGAAGACCTACCTGATGCCTTATTTAATTATAATGCTGATAGCGATAATAATACAGGTATGATAAAGACAATTTTAGACCTTTTACAAGCTAATAAAGTTGATATGGATAAACTAACGCGAAATGTTACGGATATGAATAATACTGTAACTGAAAACTGAATAAAATTACAATAGACATTAGTTCCCTTAGGCAAGAGTGTGAATTAAATAAAACCGTGTAGAGCAGTTGGAAACTAAGTTAGACTTTCTGGAACAAATGAGTCGCCGTAACAATTTGCGTATTTTTGGTATAACCGAAGCAGATGGTGAATCCACTGATGATATCGTTTTACAAGTTATAAATAAATATCTTAAACTAACCTTGTCTATTAACGATATAGAGAGATCGCATCGTGTAGGGCAAGGTTTGTCCTTAAGGAATAAACCTCGGGGTATAATCATAAAATTCTTAAACTATCGTGATCGTACATTGGTTTACAATAAGAAAGCGCTCTTGAAAGGTAGTCCGTATATACTTCGTGAGGACTTAACTGCAATGCGGCATAAAAAACTAATGAAACTCCAACAGCAGTATGGTGTTAGAAATTGTTGATCCCATGATGGAAAACTGTTCTATAAAACTAAGGATGGTATTCATAACACACCTTAATTTGGGTTAAAACTAGTAGTATACATACATGTTGATAACGTTTTAAATGATCTTTAATTTTCGTTTGAAATTAATATTAAACAGTATTGCACTTATTCAACTTATGTAACATTGTAATTTAGAAGCAATTACATACTGATACATACAGTTGCACAAAATCTGTATATTTAGTTTAAAATTTATATATTTTTTTTTCTTACTGTGGAACTACCTAACCGTATATAGACAATTTATTTACTTTTCCTTAAAGATTGTTACATTGTAGGAGTAGTACAACTGCTTTGCCAGCTATTTCACAAAGAAGCGACCTAATATTACACATTTAAAAATATACTCTTGTGCTCGTTTCTTCTTAAAGTTTAGCATATTTTAGCTGTTTACTTATACCTTAATTATATTTATGTTTAAACTCGCAACAATTAATGTACGCTCTCTTAATACTGGTTTTGAAACTTTTTCTGCTCTGGTGGATGAGAACAAACTTGATATCATATTTGTAACAGAAACATGGCTAACTGAAAGATGTAATATTAATGACTATCAACTAGAAAATTTTGATCTTTTTCACACTGATCGTAAGGGAAGGGGTGGTGGTGTTGCTGTGTATGCTAGGACTTGTTTAAATTGCAAAGTCATAAACACAGATTATGATACTAATGACTGTTTTGAACAGTTGTGGGTAAGTTTCATTTACAATAGTAAAAAAAGTTGCTGCTGGTGTAGTATATCGGTCACAAATAATTGCAGCACATGACTTTCTCACAGGTTTTGAATTAGTACTAGCACAAGTTTGTCCTCAATTTGATCACATCTTTTGGAGGCGATATTAACTTAAATTTGTTTAATCTCACAAATTCCAATGTTGAAAGGTTTAATGCTATTATTAAAATGTATAATTTAAAGCAAGCCGTAATTGAACCTACACGGATCACCCAGTATAGTTCAACATTAATTGATGTTATTCTTCTAAATAATGAAAGTATAATTGATAGTGGAGTGTATAGGTGTACATGACTTATCTGATCATTGCCTAGTAGTTGTACAGCTCAAATTTGAAAAGCCTGCACGCATCTCTAAATACATCACTCACCGAGATTTTAAAAACTTTGATTTAACGGCCTTCAACAATCACTTGGAGGATATCAATGTAGAAGAGATCTTTTATATTGATGATATAGATACACAAATACGAACACTCAACAAAATATTAATAGATCTTTTTGATATACATGCGCCATTAAAGACGAGTAGAATTACCAAAGCAAAAGCTCCGTGGCTTACCAACGTAATCACAATTATGATGAAACTGCGTGATAAAGCTCATATTAAATTTAAACATAGCAGAACACAATCAGATTGGGAGCATTATAAACAGTTGAGAAATTCTGTAACAAGCTCTATGAGACGAGGAAAAAGGCACTACTTTGATTTTATTGCTAAACAATCAGCTAATATTACTTCGAAAGCTCTCAGGGACTCTAAGATCGTAACATCTAAACTAAACTGTATACCAGAAAGTCTATGTGATCCGGACCAAATACATGCATTTTCATAGACTCTGTAAACAAGCTAAAACCAACCCTCCACAACATATGTTTCAATTTTATAATAACAATCAGTTTAATAGCAATATCTTATTCTCATTTTCTACTGCTACAACTGATAAGGTTCTGAAAGCTGTCAAATCCATTAAGTCTAATGCTATTGGAAGTGACTCTATATCTATTTTATGTTAAAATTATGGAAAAAAATTATTGAACCCATCACTAATATTATTAATAATTGTATTATAAAAGATATTTTCCAGAATGTTGGAAATTGGCTGTCATTACGCCTATACCTAAAGTTAATAAAGTCATTAATTTGTCTGAGTTAAGACCTATTAGTATTCTTCCGCCTCTATCACAAATTTTTGAAAAAATTATATATGAACAAATCCACGAATTCACTTCTTTTGCACAAATCATACCTGCAAATCAATCTGGCTTTAGAGTGGGCCATAGTACCACCGGTGCATTAATCAAAGTTACTAACGATATTCTTCAGTCTTCTGATTTGGATTTGGTTAGTGTTCTAGTGTTGTTGGACTACTCTAAAGCGTTTGACCTCATAGACTACAATTTACTTCTTGCTAAATTAAAATATTACGGATTTGACAAAAACTCACTACATCTTATGCGGTCTTATTTATGTAATAGGAAGCAGTTGGTTAATGTTAGTGGTAAAACGTCTCTAACAAAAAATATAACTAGTGGAGTACTTCAAGGTACAATCTTAGGTCCTCTGCTTTTTTTGCTGTATACAGCTGACTTCGCAAGTAAACTTCGTAATTGTCAATCTAGATTTTACGCTGACGATTCACAAATATATTTCTCATTTAAAATTAATCAGTTACCAGTTGCAAATGCACAGATCAATGAAGATCTAAAGGAGCTTTCTGATTTTGGAGCAAATCATTCCTTAGCTATTAACCCTAAGAAATCGGTAGCAATTATTTTTCGGCCTGAAAAAACAGGAAGATAGTTGTTGATAACATAAATCTAGTGGTAAATGCCGAAAAATTGAAATACAAAATCACGTTAAAAACTTAGGACTGACGGTTGACTTTAAATTACGATTTGATTGTCATATAAATAATTTAGTTAAAGATCATACATAATTCTCGTAAACTGTATGTTAACAAAGATTCGTTAAATCAAAAGCTTCGTAAAATGCTTTGCAGTCACTTATCTTGTCTGCATTTGATTATGGTGATGTTGTTTACGGTCCCTGTTTAGACTCTATTACTACAGCAAGGGTTCAAAGAATATAGAATGATTGTCTTAGATTTATTTTCAATTTAAGGAAATTCGATCACATTTCTGAATCGCTGCGCCAGTCGGGCTGGTTAAAAATGGAAAACAGGCGGTTACTGCATCTTGCAACCTTGACGCATAAAATTGTAAATTCTCTATCGGCACCAATTTATATAAAAAATTTGCTGCTACCGCGTAGCAGTTGTCATTCTGTCCAGGTAAGATCTCGTGACTTGCTGCATGTACAGCGGCACTCAACCACCCTCTTCCAGAGGTCATTCCAGTACACTGCAGTTAAATTATATAATTCAATTGACAACTCCATGAAAACCAAATCGGTATCAAGTTTTAAACTATCATTTAAAAAGTATTTACTTTCAACACAATAAATTCACTGGTCTATACATTTATATATTCTCATTTGTTCTCATACTCTTTAGCAGAAATAAGTGTTAGCTCATAAAGTACCAACTTAATGTTAGTGTTAAACTGTTTGCAGTGGCGTTCATGCCAGAATTATAAACATCCGGCTTCTTTTACATGTTTCTATTCTTATTTGTAAATTAATTTTTATTGTATTGTTAGTTGCAGTTTAAGTGGTAGAACAGCCTGTGGCTGAACTTCGCCTGTTATACTACATTCTTTTTTTTTTTTGTTATAAAACTTATTAATAATCAATAAAGACGATATTATTATATATTTGGATTATTAGTTTGAAAATAAGTTTGCATTAATATTTTGGAATAAGACAGTGTAGTATATATTTGGATTAATATTTTGAAGCAAGTGTTTTGGGTCCTGTAAAAATCAATTGTGTTACAAATTTATAAGACACTTGGTTCGTCGAAAAGAATCAAAAATTAATCTATTTTATCTTAACATCTTCAATTTAAAAGACAAGTCCAAATAGGCAAATCTTACACCCTAGATAAGACATCTATAAAATTATTTTTATTATAATGTTATGCTTTTAGGTAGAAAATACATACCGTAATTAACCTTATTATGAATGCGTTTAATAAAGGAGCTTTTTGAGGGTTGATAATGGATATTTGATAATAATATAATATGACTTTGGATGCAATTAATAATTCAAATGTTTATGTAAATGGTTAAGCACTTACTGATTTGCTGGTTCTATGACGAACTCACTGCGAAAACTTGTTGTTACTTGAAAAAAATGCACATGTTAACTCGATGACGGCTGCACTAACAGTCACTTGTATGATGAAATGATGCGCACAAAACCAGTTTCTATTACACACACACACGCCCACTGTGGTTCCTTATTTTTGTAGGATAACTTAGGCAAAAGGCTTAGGGACAAAACAAACTTCATGGCAAATTATAGATAAGTCAATATGGTTGACGATCGCACTAGCAGAGTTAGGTAATAAATGACGAACTTTATACGAACCGTTCTGATAACCACAAAACAAAGAAAAGCAAAATAAATAAATGACATTTCTGACATGGGTTCAGATCCACGCTAGTTGTGTTTTAAAAGAAGAATCCACCAATCAAAAAATTACAGTAAACGTAGTTTATTAATGCAGTGTAGATAAATAATAAAATTGAGAATAAATACAGGGACTAGGTCAGAAAGTAGTAAAAGGAAATATTCGGGTACTTGCTCGCTTCAACTATAGAACATCTTGATAAAATAAGTATCTTTGCAAAAACAAAGCCAAAAGTAATGGAGTTCAAAGAGTGAAATAAATTGTTTCGATAACTATATTATCAACTCTAATATAAAGCATATGTTTAAGTAAGTGAAAGCAATATCTTCCACTCGATTAGGATGTTGCAAATGAGTTGCCTAACTACATACTATAAAATAGAATAAACGACAACAGTGGAAATGTAAAATGTAATTAAATAAAGAGGAAGCCCGAATATATGGAAACAGGAAAATAAACGTAACAAATTCAGAAATAGTGGCATCGTAATATTTAGTTATTTAAAGAACTTTGATATTTTAAAGTAGAAAAATGAACATAACAAATATCTTTCCTGCGTTGACCAGCCACATTATCTTAATAACATATTTTATTTTAAGGAGCTGTCGGTGAGATAAATCTAAACTGGATGGAGTTCCGCCCTCAATATTCTGCAAAATTGAACATAAAATAGAATTCTAAGACCTATTTTAAGAATGTACTTTCACTTCAGAAAAATATTTGGTGATACTAAAGGACTATCTTGTTCCATCCTGCATTGAACTATATCCCCATCGTGAAGACTTCAATATTCTTGATAACACTTTATTACAATATTGCTGTTCGTGCATATTTAAATATTGTGTTTTCAGCACAATGGATTGGAGGATTGAGTGGCAGGTACAATCGCCTGATCTTAAACGCCTGTATTTTTTGTGTGAGATTTAACTTGAACAGCAAGGTGTATTTTAATCGACCAATATCTATTTATAACTTAAAGGAAAGAATTAGAAACAAAATCAAGGCAATTGCACCAGAGATGTTTAAGAACGTTAGAACTGAGCTCGTTTTATGTCGAATAGTTAACAGATCGCAATTTAAACAGAATTTAATATTTTCATTTATAATTTCCGTTACATTTATTCAGTTAAAATATTGTTTTATTTTGATATAAATCGGTAAAAGTGTGTTAAAAATCATGAGCCATTTATTTTGAAAATTTCAACTTAAAACATTGTCTTTTTTTAAAAAATCTTGTCCAATCATAAAATCTTGTGCTCCCTTATACAGAATTTCCAGAAGAACTAAAATTTGTCAGAAAAAGTAGAGGTTCCTATTAAGGAAAAAAATCATGATGCCATTGCAGAAGGAGGATGGACGTAATATTTGAGGATAGTAGAGATATATCATTTAACATTCAGATCTATGTGTCTAGCAATCTGAAATTCAGAGATGTTAAAACATGTTACTCAAGAGTGTTTTCTCAACAAATAAAGTAGTTTATTTATGTAAACTATTATTAGCCATCAAATATGACACTGTATATATACAAAAAATTACAAAAATTTAACAAATTTTCAAGTGTCATATGTGTAATTGTATTCAAGTCGGCTATAATTAATATCAAACTAGCCAAGAAGCAAGACACCACATCATTTCCATTGCCGATGAAGAAAATAGCAGAAGGTGCAATTACTACAAGTGTTCACTAAAAAGAATGAACAATAACAAAGATAAGCAACATTTAACAATTGATATTACATTAGTTCTAATCCCTTATTTATAATTTAAAATACAGGATGTGCAAGCATGTAACCATTCAAAGCCAAGCAAAATATTATCATTCACAAACCTATGTGCCATCCGGATGCTGCACACCTCCGTGTCTACCATCCTAATAAAAAATTTAATTCAACAAAATTATAGTAAAGTCCTAGAAAGCTATATCAATTTAGCACAATTCCCTAACTAACTAAGGATTGTTAATACTTACGCTAAATCCAAAACCGGTCCATCGGTGCTGCTTAGTAAATCACTTGTACCCAAAATATGTGAGATACTGAGTTCAGTACCTTCTTTTGCTGTTGCATCACCCACTACTAATACTGCTTTAAGAACAGCAAGTACTGGACCTACATGTATATTTCTATGTGCGGCTGCTAGTAGATGCCGATCACAACTTAACCTTACACCTAATGGTGGTCTAGGTGCAGTTAACGGCGGTGATCCAACAGAGTAAAGACCAGGTTGAGGTCCTTCTGCTGTTCTGAATAATCTTAATAATAAATGACAAGTAAGTCGCATTCCTCCTTCAGCTGATGGGCTGTTATTATCTAGTGATTTTACCTACAAGATAACATGCTAAATGATAAAATTACTATAAAAATCGTACCTTCAGCAAACTAGGTAAAGCAACACGGCCAACAAAATCTTCCAGAGAAAAACAGTGACGTGCTATTAAAATGCATGTAAAAACAGCCAATGCATTGTGTATACTTATGTCCTAAAACAATCATATTAAATACGTCGTATTACGATTTTTTGTTGGGTGTGTAAGATATTGCACAATTAACGCATTTTCTGAGTAGTAATTTTCTAGATACTTTAGGAACGATCCATCGGACCAAAAC
This sequence comes from Platerodrilus igneus, assembly GCA_036346225.1. Classification (NCBI taxonomy): domain Eukaryota; kingdom Metazoa; phylum Arthropoda; class Insecta; order Coleoptera; family Lycidae; genus Platerodrilus; species Platerodrilus igneus. The sequence goes on along the minus strand of JARFIW010001025.1, from coordinate 316,629 downwards.
ATGTCTTAGCAATAAAAGACTACAAACTACTACATAAACCAGTACAAATGAACTTATTTAACAATTGACCAACTATCAAGAACAACAAATCAACTATTTACATTTGATAGTCACAAAATGAAATATGTAACTGGTCTCTTTCAATTGATTTCATTCTAGAAATAGATATAACATGTACATTAATATATAATAATTTTATCAATCTGCTTATCCTTAAACCCTTTAAGGGTAATCACTTCGATAGCATTATTATATATTAGTGTAAATGTTATACCTATTAGTAGAATCAGTGAAAAAATCTGGCTACACAAGGCTGAGATGTTTGGTATGTAAGCCGAAAATAAATGTCAAAAACTGAAAAGCTGATATATAGTATTAGTATGACCTCATTCTCAAGAAACAAAATAAATTATAATATACTATACACATAAGCCCTATAAATTAAACAACAATTATCAAAAAACTTTTAATAATGTAACATCTTGATAAATAAATACCTGAATATCCAGTTGTGCTAATACATCTGTGTAATATCCTGGATGCGACATAGGGCTGCATAATGCTAACAGAACTCCCAACCACTCAGGTGCCAAAGAATTACAACAAGCTGTCATTTCTGCACACATTATCGCCAAGTCATTTAAACGTTCATTGTCTGCTTCACGACATACATAAATAATAGCATTGTTTACAAATGAATATCTAAAACAAAAGAGGCTGTTTATATAATCAATAATAAAAATTTAATCAGCGTTCTTTACATTTAATCGAAGTACTAAAGTTAATAATGTCCAATTTTAAGTTAAACAATCTCCCTTCTAACCACAGAAGGGTGTCTACTGGAACAACTGAATAAAATTGAGTACCTTTTTAGTACTTTTCAGTAACTTAATTGAAAAAATTTAGTACGTTTTGTAGAACAAAAAAAAACGATCAAGACAATCAAATACTGTTTCTTAATCTGGGAAATAAACCACTCATAGTTTTTAAAATCATCTTTATTTACATTTTGATCAATGACCTAGGATCGTTGTCAAAATCATACAAATTTTAAGTTTGACATTTATGACATAAATTGAATGTGACTTTGATTTATTAATGTTCGATATATTATACTTTAGGCAAAAATTTTAAAGTTTAAAAGAATGATTGCCTTCAATTTGTGTTGCGTCCTGGGAACAACTTTTTAGGTAGCCAACACGCTTAACGTGAAATCAGCTGATTAATTTTTATTGGTAAATTTCATATAAATTCAATAACTTGAGGATTGGAAAACATTTTTTAACATGTTTCTATTTATACAATTGGGAGGATGGTTATTAAAGAAATTGCGATTACCTTACCGTAAGGTTTAAGCAGTCGTTCCTTTATATATTTTTGAGGGAGAAAATCATTATGATTTAGGCTACCTCTTTGGTAGATTTTAACATGGTTCTGAGGTGACCCTATTGCGGGTTTACACTTGTCAGATACCAATGTTGTTCTATGAATATTTTATATGGTTCTGAGGCGACCTTAAGGCAGATTTACACTCGTCAGATACCAATATTGTTCAACAAAGATTGTATATGGACCTGAGGCGACCCTATGACGGGTTTACACAATATTGTTCAACAGATATTGTATAAGGTTCTGAGGTAACCCTATTGCGGGTTTACACTTGTCAGATACCAATGCTGTTTTACAGGGGTTGTTAATATGCATATTATTGTGTAATTAGTTATTGTATGTATAAAAAAAAATCATGCGTGTAGGCTGTATTTCATGTTAATATCGCAAGGAAAACCCAGAAAAACTTGCAATGCTAACTAGATATTGTGGGCATTTGATTTTCATTTATTTCTTTTAGTAATGGAATCCATTGTTTACCGAACGTCACGGATTCGATTGCAAAGCAGTTATTTTTATGTAGGGTTATATAAGCAGCTTCTTTGATTTTGCGTTTTTTGTGGTTTTCTTCTTTGTCGATAATTTTTGCATACTCCCATTTTATTTTATGACTGGAGTCCCATGCATGTTGGCAAATCACAAATTTTTCAAATTTTCTATCTTTTATATATGATTTATGTTTTTTTAATCAAACTTCAAATGGTCTGGAACTTTCCCCTATATAAAACCTGTTACATTCGTACGGTATTTTGTAGATACAGTTTTTTTGAACTTTGTATAGCGTTTTTGGGTTTTGTTTTTGTTAATTGTGCTCTTAGTGTATTGTTGTTTCTAAATACTGTTCTAATTCTGAATTTATTTCCTATTCTTTGGATTTTTTCGGAGAATCCTTTTATGTATGGTATTGAGAATATTTTTTGGTGTATATCGTTGTTTTTGTTTTCTTCTTCTTTATTTTTTGGGATTTTATTAATTTTTTTCTCTATTATTCTTTTAGGATATTTGTATTCTATTAGTGTACATCTGATTTGGTCTTTCTCTTCCTTTAAAATTTCTTCGTTTGATGATATTAATTTTGCTCTATCATACATGGTTTTGATAATTCCTCGTCTGACACAGTGTGGGTGGTTTGAATCGAAGTTTAAGTATCTATTTGTGTGCTTTGGTTTTCTTAATACCGATGAATTGTCGTATTGTTTTTGCTAACTGGAATATTTAAAACGGAAGTTTTCCATGTTGTTCATATGTGAATTTAATAGTTGGTTCTATTTTGTTAATTGACTCTACAAAGTTTTTAATTAGTTCTGTATTATGAGGTCAAATAGCATAGACGTCATATACGTCTCTTCATCAGATTAGTGGTTTCAATTCTTGTGTGAATATTACATCTTTTTCGAATTCCTCCATGAATATATTACTAAGAATTGGCGATAGTGGATCTCCCATTGCCATTCCAAAGCTCTATGTTTGAAGAATTGGTCACTTATTTGAAAATATGTGGTATTGACGCATAAACCAAGTAATTCCATAATCGATGATGTTCTTGGTTTTGTTCTTTCTTTAAGGTTGAATCATGATTAACGGACTGTAATTTTATTCTATTTACAAATTGGCTTAATGGTTTAAACACTAATATTTTCCCCTGATAATGTAAACATTTATTAACTTATTTCCTGGAACTAATTGTACATATACAAAATTCACTAGCAATACAAGCAGACTACATGTTTACTGTATCAAGGTTAGAATACAACAACCCCAAAAAGTGTTTTCCCTCTATTTTTCTGGGGTTAATACAGTGACGTATCTATTCAAAAAATGAGTGGGAGAACCAATGCTAAATTGAATATGTCTTAAACTATTTCTAAACAAAAGTTGTCATCCTTTTGTAGTTAGTTTTTTATAATATTAAGCGTTTTGTTTATAGGGACATTTGTGAAGAGATTTACTACATCAGAACTTACGATTGTGTGCGTATTTTCAATTTTCAACGAACTTCGTTCGTTTATGAAATCGATTTGTCGTCCGTCTGTCTGTCGGTCTGTCCGTCCGAGGCCTTTCTAATGGTCGGACATCAATGTGTGATACATCAATCGATTCAGCTCGGTGTACTGAGCTTAAGTTTTGATGTCAGTTGAAATCGGGCCACGGGGACGCCGTGCCCCCGCGATATTCCGTCGGGAAAATTAAAATTTCAAATAGGTCCAAAATTAAGGTGCGATACATATTTGGACTCCCCTAACATAGCTGAGTCGAAATATGGTACCCCCACAAAATCTGACCACGGATACCCGACCCCCGAATTAATTTTATTTTATCTGAATACTTATAATTATTACAACATAATAATTTTAATTTCTTTAAATTGTTTTAAAGTAAGTCTACATTTGGAAGTTCGTTGCGACAATGCCTTGCATTTTCAACTTGTTATATTTGATAATTTTACTAAAAAATGTTGGTTGTCTTTTATGAAAGAGTCCGTTTTGCCTGCTAATGGATTTATAACTTTTAGAAAAACTTTTGCTAAATTATGGCATGGTAAATCTATGGAGCTTACGATAGGTCTTAAAGGAATGTCTTTTTTATGGATTTTTGGTAAACCGTAAAAGTGGGGTGGTTTACTGTAATGTGGGACCAGTTTGCTTCTTTCTTTGTCTTTGAATTCATTTTGTTGAGTCCGTTTCTAAACTGGTGTAATTCTCAGTGTTCAACAGTTCGTTGACTTTTGTGTTGTAATCGTTTTTATCCATTGCTCATTGCCTTTGTCAGCAGGTAGAATTATAATTGAGTTAATGTTTTTTAGATTATGAATTGCTTTTATTTCGTTAGTACTTAAATTTGGTTTTATTTTGTCATTCTTTTCTATTTCAATTTTGCATCGTTCTCTAAATTCGTTTGCTTGATTTTTTCGAGTTGATTTGCTGTTTTCTCAATACAGCTGATTATTTCAAAGGTTGGTATTGATTTTGGTGTTACAGCAAAGTTCAGGCCTTTTGATAGAATTGATTTTTCTGTGTCGTTAATAGCACTGTTTGACAAATTTATGACGGTGTTTAGCATGGTGTTGCCGTTTTCTAACGTTTTAATTTGCATATTATTTTTTCAAAAAAAAAAGAAAGACCAAATCAGATGTACACTAATAGAAAACAAATATCCTAAAAGAATAATAGAGAAAGCAATGAATAAAATCCCAAAAAATAAAGAAGAAAACAAAAACGATACAGACCAAAAAATACTCTCAATACCATACCTAAAAGGATTCTCCGAAAAATCCAAAGAATAAGAAACAAATTCACAATTAGAACAGTATTTAGAAACAACAATACACTAAGAGCACAACTAACAAAAACAAAACCCAAAAACGCTATACAAAGTTTGTTTAGGCTTATTTACCCTATTTACACGTTTTACCTTAAGCTTATAGATATTAATTAATGTCGCTTATCCTTTAACCTAACAGTACTTAACCCCTTCCTATAATCCGGTTTTATCCACTACCTACCTACAAGAAAAGGGACTAAATGGTGAGAAAGGACAGAAATTTCAGTGCTTCGAAAGTCGTAGCAAGCGTCACATGTACGCAATATGTTGTCGTGGTTATTTTGCAGTAATTAGTGCCGTACAATCGGTTCGTGTGCTAATTAACATTACTACAGTCCGCAATCAATTAATAGTTTCGTTACATTGATCGAGCAGCGTTGAATCAAGATCGCAGTCATTAAAGGTAGGTGAATTCCATATCATTGGTTCATCCCTTTATCCCTTCATTTTGGTTCCTTTCGACCGCATTAATTAATAGTTGCATATAAAAAGTGATTATCTAATCAAACAATTAGAGTAATCAGGTCAGTTTTACACATTAATAGTAATTGCAGTTAGGCTTATTTCAAAATATTTCTGCATGCCGTTGCATTTTTAAAAAAGTTACTTCTTAAAATTTAAGTGCATTAAAAAAGCAGTTAATTTAAATTAAGCGTATACAAATAGGAAAAACATCATTGCGATACCCCTGTTCTAAGAACTTGCATTGTATACCTGAAGCTGCACTAATCTATTTTGGTGAGAGCTTAAAGAATCGTTATTTTTCGAGGTATCTTAAGGGTTGTGGTCAACACAAGTCTCATTTTAACGTTAAATTAAAGTGTCACTCAGGATTAGCTACATAATTGCTAGTTTCTGAAAAGTGGTAGAGTAGTTACATGTTCATCATTAGTTTGGGTTTACATCTTTAAGATTTGTTATTTTTGTGACAAGGGTACTCGTGTTTAGGGGAATAGCTATTTTGTTCGAAATGACTCAGATGCTTATGGACCGTCTTATAGTAGATGGAAAAGGGTGTTTGGATAGAATAGAAAATTTGTTTGAAAGTATTTCAAAGTTGGAATATAATCTTGAAAACCAAGCAATCGCTTCGATGATGGTACAGTCAGCTGTAGAGATAAAGGAAGAATTTGATGCATCCTACAAAAGGTGTGTGTTAGACGAGGATGATTCGGACAGTTTAAGTCAAATTACAGCAATCAGAATTGAATTGGATAAAACTTTAATATCAATTAAAGTTATTGGGGCAAAATTTGTTAGTTTGGTTGAAAGTAAGCAGGAAGCGAAACCGTTTTCTACAAGTAGATCGTCGTATGATACCGCTGGTATAGGTATCACCAGTAATTTAAAACTTCCAAAGGTCGCAATTGGGAGCTTTTCTGGACGCATAGAGCATTGGGAATCGTTTCATAGTTTGTATAAAATCTCATTCATTTAAATACACAGTTATTACCAATCGAAAAGTTTTTATTTCTTACTGAAGCGTTGGATGTAGATTCCAGAAACTTAATTCGTCATCTACCAATAAATAATGACAATTATGAAATTGCATACTCCGTTATAGTACAACGCTATGACTCACGTCGTTTGATTGTCAATACATATTGGTCAGCTCTTGAAAATTGTCCTAAGGTGAAAGCAAAATCACATACAGAACTTAGGGATTTGTTGAATTGTTTTACAGAGAATTTGTCAGGTTTACGTCAAATAAAAATTGATTTACTTAATTTAATATTGTTTAATTTGTTGAGCAAAAGGTTGATGCTGACCTCTTGAAGGCATTTGAGGTTGAAAATAATGAAGAAATACCTACATACGAGCAATTGAAATCATTTCTTGAAAAACAGTGTAAAGCTTTGGAAATTAGTAGTATGATTTCGTCCGAACCATCGAAGTCAAGTTCAAAACACACATTGAATACAAACATTAAGGAAAAGCGTTTTCTTTTAATCCGAAGTCATATGTTAAAACCTCATTACTTACAACTTCAAACGCGGTAAAATGTTTGGTTTGCAATGGTAATCATCAGATTTATCGTTGTCAAATTTTTTGGATAAGGTTCCTCAAGAAAGGTATAATACTGCAAAGGATAAAATTTGTGTATCAATTGTCTTCAAGATACACATAAAATTGCAACATGCCCTTCAAAATCGGTATGTAAAAATGTCACAAAAGGGTCACAATACCCTCCTTCATTTTGAAAATTCTGCTTCTGTTGTTGAAACAAAACCTGCTGCTGCAGATGTTTCAAATGTTACCTCTACTTCAAATTGTAGTACATTGTTCTCGTCGAAATTGTCAAGTGCTTCTACATTGTTATCAACAGTTCAAGTTTCTATTCGCAATGAATTTGGACAAGCGCAAATCGTAAGAGCATTATTGGATTGTGGAAGTATGGAATCATTTATAACGGAAAAATGCCGTCAACGGCTTGGATTAAATAAATCAAAGGTTGCATTAAAGGTAGAAGGGTTGGGGTTAGCGTCATCTCATATTACCGGAAAGGTAGTTTGTAAAATTAAACCCGTTGGACACACAATGCCAGAATATTCAGTTCAAGCATTTGTATTGCCAGAAATTTGTGGAAAGTTACCAACGGCTCCAATCTCTTCGAAAAAGTGGATACATATAAAAGGTTTAGACTTAGCCGATCCCTCTTTTGATAAACCAGGTAATATAGACTTGTTGTTGGGAGCAGATATTTTTGTCCGCACTTTGGGTAATGAAACTCGTTCGGGTTCACCTGATGAACCAGTTGCAATTCGCACTTCATTTGGTTGGTTACTGACAGGCAAATTTGTGTCTCCAGTGACAAGTGGCACGTCATTGTGTGCATTCGTAGAACCCTTAGAGTCTAGTATCACTAGATTCTGGGAACTGGAAAACATTCCAAACATTCCAACACACAAGTTATCCCCACAAGAGGAAATTTGTGAAAAACACTTTCGTAGCAATTATTCGAGAGACAAAACAGGTCGTTTCGTTGTATCGTTGCCGTTTAGTGGTCCTGAACCGTTGTTTGTTGGGTCTCGGGATGTCGCACTTAACCGGTTTTTATTATTAGAACGTCGCTTGGAAAAGAATCAGGAATTATACACTTTGTATAAACAATTTATGCAAGACTATTCCGACAGTGGGCATATGACACCAGTAAATGCTTCAATTAGTAGCAATATTCCATCTCCGGAATATTATATTCCGCACCATGCGGTTATGAAACCGAAAGCACTACTACACAAATTCGAGTGGTGTTTGACGCATCCGCGGTTTGTCCCAGTGGTGGTTCATTGAATGAACATTTGATGCCAGGACCTCCGCTTCAGAAAGATATTTTTGCTTTGTTGTTGGATTTTCGTTTATATCCCATTGTATTAACTGCCGATATTAAACAAATGTACAGGCAGATTTTTGTTGCTCCGAATCATCGGGCTTATCAAAAAATACTTTGGAGACCAACGTCATCAGAGTCAATAGTCGAGTATCAATTGAATACTGTTACCTACGGAGTTACTTCATCACCGTTCTTGGCAATGCGTGTTATTAAGGAGATTGCGATTGCTGAGCACCTAAATATCCAAACGCTGCCAAGGTTTTGTTGTCTGATGTTTATGTCGATGATTTGATTACGGGTGCAGTTCACCTGATGAAGCTAAACGTCTAGTTTCTGAATTAAATCAGATTTGTGAGGCTGGAGGTTTTACATTGAGAAAATGGAATAGTAACATTGCTAGTATCATTGATGATTTACCAGAATCTTATCGTTATCAACAAGCTGTTTCCTTCAAGGAATCTAACAATGTTACCCAAAAGGTATTAGGTTTGCGTTGGCAACCGTCGCTTGATCAATTCTTCTATGATACAAATATCATAGACAGACCATGTACTAAAAGAAATATGTTGTCCGAAGTAGCAAGGATCTTTGATCCGTTAGGGCTATTAGCGCCTTTAGTATTTTTGGCCAAGCATTTAATACAATCGTTATGGATTTTAGGATTTGAATGGGATGACAGTCCCCCGGTGACCATAAGTTCAAAGTGGAAAATTTATTTGCAACAAATGTCGCAATTATCAGACCTTAAAATTCCTCGGTGGATTATTTCTGATGATGTTCAAGATCTACAGCTGCATGCGTTCTGTGACGCTTCAGAGGCAGGGTATGCTACTGTGATTTACTTTCGTACTGTTGACATACAGGGTAATATAAAGGTTGCCTTAGTATGTGCAAAATCTAGACTTGCGCCCACAAAGCGCATATCGTTGCCAAGACTCGAATTGTGCGGTGCTGTGTTATTGTCTGATGTAGTGGCATTTGTCCAAAATACATATAAAACCCGTCTGTCGTTAGATCGTATAGTTGCTTGGTCCGATTCTACAGTCGCTCTTTGTTGGATTCGATCGTCATCTTATAACTGGAAAACTTTTATAAGTAATCGGATTTCGCATATTCAGGATCGCGTTCCTCCTGCATCGTGGAACCATGTTCGGTCACATGACAACCCCACAGACTGCGCCTGTAGAGGATGTTAGCATCAGATTTAGTCAATCATCAGTTATGGTGGACAGGCCCTCCATGGTTGTCACTTCCAGAAGAAAATTGGCGGTTACCCACATGCCAAAGTTAATCGTTACATCTCCAATAGATGTGGAGAAACGTACATTGGTATTAAATGTTGTTGTGACAGATAATTTTTAGATTCATTACTAGAGATTTTCAAATCTACAAAAATATGTAGAATTGTTTCATATGTTTACCAGTTTGTTCGTAAGTTACAATTTTCTAGACAGGCAGTTGGTGAGAATTTGGATAACGTGTCTGTGTCTCAGCAACACGCTATGGAATTATTGATTAAGAGAATTCAGCAAGAATCATTTGGTCAGGATATAGAAAATATTAAACGGGTAAGGTAATTAGTAAACATTTTCGACCTCTTACCCCTTTTATCGACTCGCGTGGTTTGTTGAGGGTGGGCGGTCGGCTCAGAAACTCGAAATTACCATATGAAACAAAATTTCCATTGGTACTTCCTCGCACTCACAGATTAACAGAATTAATCATCTTGGACTGCCATAAAACATACTTACACCCTGGTCTTAAAGCCACACAATTTTTACTAACCCAAAATTATTGGATTTTGTCAGCAAAAAGAGTCATACGTCAGTGTTTAAAATCTTGTATTCGATGTTTTAGAGTGAAACACCAATTGCTTATTGTCCTCCGATGGGTGATTTGCCGGCATCAAGGTTTACCTCTGTAAAGGCCTTCCTACACACGGGAGTTGATTTTGGAGGTCCTTTCTTTATTCTCATGAGCCGTAATCGAGGTGTAAGGTCACTAAAGGCTTACATTTGTTTATTTGTTTGCTTCAGCACAAAGGCTCTTCATTTAGAGCTTGTGTCAAGTTTGTCGGCGGATGCTTTTATAGCCGCGTTATGACGCTTTATAGCCCGCCGGGGTAAATGCCTGAAACTCTATTCCGATTGCGGTACCAATTTTGTTGGAGCATCGAACGAAATCTCGCAACTGATGACTCAATCAGCGCATGCTGAAGGAATTGAATTCGTGTTCAATCCTCCCTCAGCTCCTCATTTTGGAGGGTTGTGGGAGGCTGGAATTAAGTCTGTCAAGACACATTTAAAAGAGTGATCGGCGACCAGATATTATCATACGAGGAATTAAACACGGTTTTAATTCAGGTTGAAGCCATTTTAAATTCAAGGCCTCTGTGCCCCATGAGCTCAGATCCGAATGATTTTTCATTTTTAAGTCCGTCCCATTTTTGAATATAGAGCCTGTTTCTGTCATACCCGATCCAGTTCTCCTTGAGTTGGAAATATCAAAATTAGATCGTTGGCAACTTATTCAACGCATCCAACAATCATTTTGGAAGCGTTGGCGTAATGAATATCTGCATTCTTTGCAACAGAAGGCAAAATGGTTTACCCTACTTCTGAGGCGAAAATTGGAACGTTAGTCTTAATTCATGACAATCAAGTCGCACCTTTACATTGGAAATTAGGGCGCATAGAAAAACTGTATGTTGGTTCAGACAACATTAGCGCGTGGCAGGTGTGAAAACAATGCAAGGTTTTCTCAAAAGACCACTTGTTAAACTATGTCCTCTTCCTTTGTAAAAATAGTTTTAGTATTTTTCGTAAGTGTATACGTATAAGTATTTGTTGCCGTTTACTTTTAAAATAAGTTGCTTCACACTTATTTTGGTGGGCGGTATGTTTAGGCTTATTTACCCTATTTACACGTTTTACCTTAAGCTTATAGATATTAATTAATGTCGCTTATCCTTTAACCTAACAGTACTTAACCCCTTCCTATAATCCGGTTTTATCCACTACCTACCTACAAGAAAAGGGACTAAATGGTGAGAAAGGACAAAATTTCAGTGCTTCGAAAGTCGTAGCAAGCGTCACATGTACGCAATATGTTGTCGTGGTTATTTTGCAGTAATTAGTGCCGTACAATCGGTTCGTGTGCTAATTAACATTACTACAGTCCGCAATCAATTAATAGTTTCGTTACATTGATCGAGCAGCGTTGAATCAAGATCGCAGTCATTAAAGGTAGGTGAATTCCATATCATTGGTTCATCCCTTTATCCCTTCAAAGTTCAAAAAACTGCATCTACAAAATACCGTGCGAATGTAACAGGTTTTATATAGGGGAAAGTTCCAGACCATTTGAAGTTTGATTAGAAGAACATAAATCATACATAAAAGATAGAAAATTTGAAAAATTCGTTATTTGCCAACATGCATGGGACTCCAGTCATAAAATAAAATGGGAGCACACAAAAATTATCGACAAAGAAGAAACCCACCAAAAACGCAAAGTCAAAGAAGCTGCTTATATAACCCTACATAAAAATAAATGTGTTGCAAACGAATCCGTGACGTTCGGTAAACAATGGATTCCATTACTAAAAAAAATAAATGAAAATCAAATTCCCACAATATCTAGGTAGCATTGCAAGTTTTTCCTGGGTTTTCCATGCGATATTAACATGAAATACAGCCTACATGCATGATTTCTATTCATTCATACAATAACTAATTACACCATAATAAGCATATTAACAACCCCTGTAAAATAGCATTGGTATCTGACAAGTGTAAACCCGCAATAGGGTTTCCTCAGAACCTTATACAGTCTCCGTTGAGCAGTATTGTGTAAACCCGTCACAGGTTCCCTCAAATCCATATACAATCTTTGTTGAACAATATTGGTATCTGACAAGTGTAAATCCGCCTTAGGATCGCCTCAGAACCATATAAAATATTCACAGAACAACATTGGTATCTGACAAGTGTAAACCTGCAATAGGGTCACCTCAGAACCATGTTAAAATCTACCAAAGTGGTACCCTAAATCATAATAATTTTCCCCCTCAAAATAAATATAAAAGAACGACTGTTTAAGCCTTACGGTAATGTAATCGCAATTTCTTTAATAACCATCCTCCCAATTGTATAAATAGAAACATGTTAAAAAATGTTTTCCAATCCTCAAGTTATTGAATTCATATGAAATTTACCCATAAAAATTAATCGGCTGATTTCACGTTAAGCGTATCAGCTAGCTAAAAAGTCGTTCCCAGGACGCAACACAAATTGAAGGCAATCATTTTTTAAACCATAAAATTTTTACCTAATGTACTCAAACCAAATATATCGAACATCAATAAATCAAAGTCACCTTCAATTTATGTCATAAATGTCAAACTTGAAGTTTTTATTATTTTGACCGAAATGTAAATAAAGATGATTTAAAAAACTATGAGTGGTTTATTTCCTAAAGAAGATTAAGAAAATGCTAAACAAACCACAACAAACATACAGGGAGTATTAATCAAATACTATAATTAGTTCAGAGCGGCTATTTCTAAACTTTTCTAATTCATAATCAATCTCTTGTTCTTTCTCCTTGTACTTTTCTGTTACCTCAACTTTCCTTAACTCGGGTGTCTTGGTATCATAATTATGCTTCTTAGCAAGCTTTTCATTTTGCATAGGTTTTAATGCCATTCGCCTTTGGGAAGATGCATTTCAAAACTCTCAAATCGTCTTTTTAGAAATTGTAAATTCGAATAAGTATTTTATTTTATAAGTTAAAATCTTGCCATAAACAAGTTGTTGCGCAGCAACTAGCGCTCCATTTAAAGTGTTCTCTGCGAGGCATTATTTATTTATCAAAAAGCTCCTTTCAATTGAAGCATTTCCCTGAAACAAGATCAAAATTTTTTGAATAAAATTTAAGAACACCAATTCTGATAAACGATACTCTTTGAACAACCTCAATAAAAAAATTTCTAATCTTTCCTTTTTGGGAGAATTGTTCCCGTTTTCCAAAGTTTTCTGCATATCTTCACATAATTGAATATGTTTTTTACAGTGTCTGCATCAGATGGAATCATTTGCTTTTGTTCAATAAATATCTCTAGAGCAATATTTCACATAGATGTTTATAAGACGTTACTACACATTACCATAGGAAACAAACAAGAAACACCTTTGATAATTTTGTAGTTCAATGAACTTTTGTATCATTTTTTGGTAAAAGCGTTTTAGAAAAGTTAAACAATCATTTTTAAATTTATCAACAACCCTTTACTATACAAACAACAGATGCTCCAAAACCAATATCCACATTTCCAAATTACTTTAAGTCTGCTTCATTTGTTATGTATATCAATTTTAATTAGTGCATTAGGGGTGTTCACTTCATTCATAATTTATGCACTAATATAACCACTTCCAATGTTACACAAATTAGTGTACAATTCCTGATATAAAAATGGTGTTAAAAAATGGTCAGATTGAAAAATTTTTAAAAACGATTTAATTTGTATACAAATTGAATTAAGAAATTGTAATCTAGCTAGTAAAAGTTTATCAGCTAAAAACATTTAATTTTTTTAAATGTTCTACTGTCTGGACACTTCTTTAAAGCAATAGCTTATTCGATGTACACCTCTATAAGTTTTTTTCTTAATCTTCTTTGATAATTAAACCACTCAGTTCTTAAAAGCATCTTTATTTACGTTTCGATCCGTGACCTAGGATCGTCAAAATAATAAAAACTTCAAGTTTGACACTTATGAGATAAATTGAAGGTGACTTTGATTTATTGATGTTCGAAATATTTAGTTTGAGTACACTAAGCAAAAATTTTTAAAGTTTAAGAGAATGATTGCCTTCAATTTGTGTTGCAACCTGGGACCGACTTTTTTTAGGTAGCCAATACGCTTAACGTGAAATCAGCTGACTAATTATATTGGTGAATTTTATATAAATTCAATAACTTAGGAATTGGAAAACATTTTTAACATGTTTCTATTTATACAATTGAGAGGATGGTTATTAAAGAAGTGTGTGGTTGCGTTACCGTAAGCCTAAGCAGTCGTTCATTTAAATTTATTTTGAGAGGATAAAATCATTATGATTTAGGCTACCTCTTTGGTAGATTTTAACATGGTTCTGAGGCGACCTTATGGCGGGTTTACACTTGTTAGATACCAATGGTGTTCTATAAAGATTGTATATGGTTCTGAGGCGACCGTAAGACGGGTTTACACATGTCAGATACCAATATTGTTCAATGAAGATTGTATATGGATCTGAGGCGACCCTATGGCGGGTTTACACTTGTCAGATACCAATATTGTTCAACCGAGATTATATAAGGTTTTGAGGTAACCCTATTGTGGGTTTACACTTGTCAGATACCAATGCTGTTTTACAAGGGTTGTTAATATGCTTATTGTTATGTAATTAGTTATTGTATGTATAAATAGAAATCATGTATGTAGGCTGTATTTCATGTTAATATCACAATAATTAATAACTAATTACATAACAATAAGCATATTAACAACCCTTGTAAAACAGCATTGGTATCTGACAAATGTAAACCCACAATAGGGTTACCTCAAAACCATATATAATCTCCGTTGAACAATATTGGTATCTGACAAGTGTAAACCCGCCATAGGGTTGCCTCAGATCCATATACAATCTTCATTGAACAATATTGGTATCTGACAAGTGTAAACCCGTCTTAAGGTCGCCTCAGAACCATATACAATCTTCATAGAACAACATTGGTATCTGACAAGTGTAAACCCGCCATAGGGTCGCCTCAGAACCATGTTATAATTTACCAAAGAAGTAGCCTAAATCATAATGATTTTTCCCTCTCAAAACAAATATAAATGAACGACTGCTTAAGCCTTACGGTAACACAATCACACACTTCTTTAATAACCATCCTCTCAATTGTATAAATAGAAACATGTTAAAAAATGTTTTCCAATTCCCAAGTTATTGAATTTATATAAAATTCACCAATATAATTAATCAGCTGATTTCACATTAAGCGTATTGGCTACCTAAAAAAAGTCGGTCCCAGGTCGCAACACAAATTGAAGGCAATCATTCTTTTAAACTTTAAAATTTTTTGCTTAGTGTACTCAAACCAAATATTTCGAACATCAATAAATCTGTTGTAAAGTAAGCCGTGATTTATATAGAAGTCATGGTTAAGATTTGTGTATTAAGTAGTCGTTCTTTTTAACTGTCAATATTTCAATATAATATGTTATGCTTCCATATTAAACTGTTATAAACAGAAAGTTATTAAAAACACGTTGTGTAGTTATTCCGTGTTCTTTCAACAGGTTATGGGCCCAGACACTCGTAACAGTTTATAAATACAATACAATACAATACAAACACCTCATTTGGGAATATCACAAGTTCTTCTACTACCATATGTATTTGGGTTCAAATAAATAAATCAAATGAAATCAAACGAGGAATGAGAGTATATTATAAACAGAATTCAAAATCTAAAATAACTTACCTGTTATTGACATTTTCACAAAGCTGCCTGGCCCAAGAATTTTCAATTTTCCCTCCCTTTCGAGGATTGAGAAATGCTTCTTGAAGAAACTGAGCATTATAAATATAATTGCTACTTGGTGTAGGTTGAAGTGCTGTATATAAAGCTTGTCGTATTTTTGGATATGCATTTCCAAATGGTTCAACAGTATGAGGTTTTGCTTTTAATAAACTACATGATGAATAAAGATCATACAGGTGTGCTAAAATACATCTCTCCGCTGAACTACAATCACAAGGGTTTGATACATGCTTAACAACACGACAAAGTCCTTCAAAAACTGCAGAAGTTTGATCAGGAGATACTAAAAAAGCCAGAAATGAAAAATCTATATCGCAAAGTAAATACTTACATAATAAACAACAATGATACCGTCGTAGTACCCCAACAATATACAAGCTCAATGAAGTAGTATAAATCCTCATTAATATAGAATTTTTGGCCATCAACTGTGCCTCAACTTCAGGCAATTCCTTTAAAATTTGTATGCACACATCAATCAAACCATAAATATTCAAAGCTAGTTCCATTAAATCAAACAAAAATGCAACATGTTCTTGTACTGGTAAGTAATTCGAGTTTCCGCTAGCAAATGAGTTTAACATTTCAATCACTGTAACACTGCACTGCCATGTAACAACATGCTGATCAAAGTAACTTAAATGTTGACATTTTTGAGTTGTTGCTTCAAAATTAAATTCGTTACGTGAATGTTTTTTAACTTTGCCACCTTCGGCAACATCAACACTAAATTTTTTCGAAAATAACCTGCAGATTTCTTTCGACATTTTTTTAACAGTGTGTCGAGCTTCATCTCGGATTTTGCCTACACCATATAAAAGTACATGGCGTTGATTACAGTCGTGTTGAGAGAACGGGTCATCCTGAGCAAGTGGAAAATGCGTAGTGTATAAAAGATGTCGTGATGGCTTGATTTTATGATCGTTATGATCTGCTTCCATAGGTACATGACCTATTGAGGTCGGCATATGTGTTGTATGGCCGTGATCATGATCTTTAGGACTATCAGGAATATCCAATGAATTCTGTTGATCTTCTTTAATGTTTTGAAGGATCTTATCGAGATCGTCATCTATTTTTGAGTCATCATAATCCATTCCATGAGAATGATCCTAAAAGAATTAATTTTATACCCATAACAAATATAACTCGGAACGTTAACCTAACCTCCATCTTAATGTGTACTATTTCACTATTATCTTCTCGTCCCAGAAGATCTCCTCTAGAAATAAGAGTACACATATATGCATCATGTGAAAATACATCTCTTCTAATTAATTCAGAAAATAAGTGCACTAAATTCGTGAATGCAGTCTTTTTCTGGAACAAAACATTAAACATATATCTTAAAAACTGCAGTGAATTCCAGATATTTTTATAGCAAACTTTAAAATACAGCTTACAACTATTTAGTAAGGAGTTATACACCCTTTTACTTAAGTAAATAATAGGGTTCAAATAATGCAAATTCCAATACACATTTTTAAAAATATAACACGTACTGTTCAGTCCTCCGCCACGAGCTCATCTCTGAGTTTTCAAGCGGTTCAGTCTCCTGTAAGTTGTTACGTTCATTTTCTGCAATAATTGGTTATTTTATTTACAATAGTTTTCAACTCAAATCCTTCGCTAATTAATTATCCGTTTATCTAAATTCCATGTCTATAGTTAAATAAAATCGTCGATTCGTAATTAAAAAGAAATACGCTGGCTTATAATTTTCAACTAAAATCCACTTTCCTTCTAAAACGAAACTTTATTCGATAAATTAAATATCCTATGAATTTTACTTGGTAAATACTTCCGCTAATTAAGAATAAATTCTACTTCCCAGAATTCCCTAATGTAAAGTTTACGGTATACTCAGTTAGTCAATAACGTGTTCTAAGTATTCGATAATTGTTTATGTGTTTTCCGTTGGAAGAATTCGTCGAATTAAAGCTACGTATTATCCCAATATAAACTATGTTTTTCCAGGTTAATTCTGAATAGAAATATTACTTTAAACTCTGGTCACTGGCTAAACGAAATTGATTTTATTTGCTTTCCAATCTACACAATGGAGATACATGTAGGAATGTTTGGTTGTTTCCGTTTTTCTTTATAAAAATTTCGCACACGCAATATGGCGTGCTTCTTCTGGTGGCCTTAAAGCCACGATGACTGGTCATCCCTTACTGTAATGGGAGGTGAAGTGCATTCTTTCTGGGTGTATGCCCACCTACTCGTTGCCGTGGACCAGCTAGTGACTCAATCCCGATGTCAGCAACTTCAAGGGTGTGTTTTTTTTCTCCATCATTTACGATTGCAACCATATCGGTTGGGATTTTCGGTTTAAGCTCATGCATTCCTAAATTTAATCCATTTAGACGACAATTAGTAAATTAGTTTGAGATTTATTGACACTATATGAATGCATTACTATTTGCTTTAAATAACTAAGTGTACAACTTATTAAAGTGAATATGATTTGAAGGCTTTTGCTGGCACGTTTGAAAATGTTATTGCCATTAGATGTATATACTTAGTTTTAGATTTACCATTGAAGCGTATTTTTTTGAATGGGCGCCAGTGAAGCGTATTTTTCTAATTTATATCTGACTCTAGACGTTGGGCGCTAGTGAAACAAAGTCTTCCGACATAACTAGGGGTCCATTCCTTGGGTAGAGCTATGAGAAATGGGGGGTAAGTCGAAATCTGTTTGTATGTCAAACTTAATCTCAGATAAATAGGCGCCACCAAGTCCGGACTTATGCTCGATAATGGCATGGCATATTTCTAAGGGCGGACGTGGAGACCCAAAGAAAAAAAGATCGCCTTCGATGACAAAAACCTGTCTTAATAAAATAAGACGCTGTTCCTGTAAGAAATTATAATAGTTAGGTTAATAAAAAAAAGGTGGAACACTATTTGTGTCCCGCAAATATACATAAAGAAATAGTGAAAAGATATTTTCTATATAAAGTTGGCATCAAAATTCTACTCTTAAAGATGTTAGCTTTCTGTGGTTAGGTTTGATCATATTTGATCAAAATAAAAAACTTTAATCTTGAACCAATAATTTACTAAAAAGAATCTCTTTTAAAATAAAATGCAATGCAACAAAATTTAATAAATAATTGAATTACTTCGTGAATTTTAAATTAAGGTTTATCAAAAAATTATTCATAATCAAACATTTTACAGTATATTGTAAACTTGTTACACAAAGATACTCCAACCCGTGCAGATCTGTTCAGGCAGATTACATTTAAAAATGTTACTACTCAAGTTATTCCTTTTTAAGTTAAATGTACTAGTTTTAGTTTAAAAAAAAAATGATCACAAAAATATTCTTATTTACATAAGATGTGCTAAAGCTGTTCGAAGCATTTGCTTTCAAGAACGCATCTGTCAGCAGTATACCACAGAAAAATAAGTGACGTCAGTAACACCTGTTGTTGTAACTAACGGTTTCTTAGAACATCAAATTAGTGAATTTTTAATTTTGACACTGGAAATTCCAGCTCAGCAATAGTTGAAACATATATCATGTTCGTGCTTTTACACATAAGAACAAATTAGCGTGTTTCTAATTTGAAACACGAAAAATTACTTAAAGCTAACTACGAACGCCTAGATGAGGTACTTGTTACATCATGCGATGTTTACTGCATGTAGTATGAACCCAGCTCATCCTAGACAGCTTCTACCACATGGAGTTGTTCCAGGTGTAGAATTAAATACAAAGTAGCATCTTTACGCTGTATAACCAAGTGGTCTTCTTTAAATTGGTTAAACTTTCCATCTTCTAAGTTGCATTTTACACGTCGTATAACAAAGTGGTTTTAACAAAAGGGATTAAATTTCCTATCTTCTAAGTTGCATTATTCATGTCGTTCATGCGCGCTATTCAAAGATGTGTCCCGACTCCTCAAAATTTATACGCAAATTGCCGGCCTGAAGTCTCTGGTACATCTTATCTCTTCCTCCACGTATGGCCGATTCATTATCAAACTCGCTCGGGCGACCGGAGCGTCCAAGGAGGAGGTTGTCAAACCGAAACGCGCCTGCGAATAGCTGCAGAAGACACAGACATTCAACCACAAATAGAACACCAAAGTACGATGCTGCTTTAACATATTACCTTAGTTGTTAAATGTATGTTACCATTATTTTAATAAAAGTGTTTTATTATTCTCGCACTTTGATGAAGGGATTTATTAACCAAAAATAAAATTGTTACACCATGCTGATTTAGAGCTGTTGGTTTTAGAGGGATAATTTCGCTTAATTTCTTTTTTTTGTTGAAACTCAACCTAGGGAGTAACCTAAAACCGGCAGCTCACCATTTAAAAAAAAGATTTGTTCTTTTGCTTGATATTTGCTTGATATTTTTTTTAAATTTAGTGTGTAATTATTTATTGATTGTACATATTGTGTTTAATTATAGGTTTCTTTTGTTGATATGTTCTTTATTTCAGGCCTCCCTTAATTTTTGTTGTAAGTATAATCCTATGCCCACTCGCCGATTGAGCCTGGTCCATTTCTTTTTTTTTGTTTTTTTTCCTAGGCTACGTCAATGCACGTAGCAAGGTTTTTAATTTGATATTGCTCGATAGTAGTTGTAACGCCCTAAGGTAAAAATAAGAAAAAAAGATAGGACAAGAAACTTGAGACACTGACACACGCTAACATGCACCAAACAATGCAGTTAAATTGTTCAAGCTCCGGTACTAAAATGAATCAATTTTGGTTCGTGTAAATAACCTCCATCGTTTCAACACTTATTCCTCACTCCAGGATTAGTTTATTAAAATTGGCTGATGTACTGCAACCAATTGAAATAGCGAATTTCGACACTTCAATCATGTATGTTCACAGTACATTTGTGAGAATAATAAAAATCCCTGAGAGTACATTAACGTACTTATACCTATTAAATCATTCTAAGCCAACAATGTAACTATTAATTTATAACATACACAGGACTAGATTCAGGACACAATGGAGCTACGTTACTTTAATACAAAAACTAGATTTAATGAATATAAGAACATAGGAAACTGGTTAGCCAATAATTAAAAAAGGCATGTTACGGATTAATTCACATAACACAACAATCGCAGCAAAAATACAAAATAAAGAACAAAAAAATGCAAAAAAGAAATAAAGGAAAAAATCTTCCTGTTCCACCACGACTACGTATACACTAAATACTTTAATAAGTAGATAAAATTTTTAGATGCCAGTGATTTTTCTTTAAATAACCCACACTAAATCAAGACACGAAAAAGGAAAGTAGCCACTAATTATTCGACTACCTCAATATTGCATGCAAAGTTATCTTTTTGCCACAGTTCCCACTAGCAGCACAATCTACCAGAAAGCAAAAGACTTTCCTTAACTTAAACCCCTAGTTCTAAATTAAATTCTGAGTCTTAAGATATATCTTAGTTCAGCTTGCTATTTTCCAATTTTTATATATATAAGAAAAAATTTAGGTAACAGCAAGTTGTAGTACAATAGTTTTAGCACGTGTTGTTGGTATTAGAAAATATTGATAATTACGGCTTATCAAGTTGGCAATACAATGCAATGACAAACGCAATAAGCGATCTAGTGCGTTGTGGAAAGCGTGATCTGTCATACGTGTTTAAAGCTGTAGCTCTGTAGATCTTCAAGTTAAAAACACTTTATAAAAGTGATGCTACTGCAGTTCTTAATGAATGGGGAAGACATTTTAAATCAAAACCACCGTCTAGACAAACAGTGTACGACATACAAGATAGATTTGAGCAAAAACTAATTGTTAGTATTGTTTGTAATAAAAAATTAATTCAGTCTTTTGTTTAAGTCAGTGTCCAGTGACTTTTAATATATAGAACAAAAATACAAGTTATAATCCAAATCTTACCCTGCTTATTTGGCATCTGAATTACACAAATTTTCAACAATTTTCCATAACTACCCCAACAAATTATAAAGCTAAAGCCAGTTAGGTTCTTTCTTTCAACTTTTGCTTTTCACCCAAGTTAACTTGGTTTCAAAGTACCAGTTAATTAACTTCTCCTAAAAATTTTATATAATTATAAGAACAAAAGAAGAATTTCTTAAGATAAGCAGAAGATAATGGTAAAATTCCAAAGATAATCACGAAAATTCTATAATAATTCCCAAAGGTGGTCCCAAATTAAAGGAAATATGCCAAGATAGTTCCCAAAGGTAACCACAAGATAAAGGTAACATCTCAAGTTAATTCCCATGGGTAACCTCAAGCTAAACGTAAAATTGTAAGATAATTTTTAAAATAACCCCACATAAAGGTAAAATCCCAAAGTAATCCTGAGATAGTTCTCAACGGTATTCACAAGATAAGGGTAATATTCCAAGGTAATTCCCAAACGTAATCCTACGATAATTCCCAAGGGTAATCCCAAGATAACGGTAATAACTAAAGATATTTTCAAAAATAACCCCAAAATAACGATAAAAATTATAAGAAAAAGACATAGGTGTACTTAACACTAAATTCAGAGAATGATCTCTAAAATCAGATTACTGTCCGTACAGAATTGCATACGCTCCAGGCGTGGATATGCCGTCTGCAAACAAATTAACAAAACACTGCCACTACATGACCCAGTGCCGTGAGTTGCCTGGTTCCCAGACCATACAGTGACTAAGAGAAAAGAAAAGGTAGATAGATATAGGAAAAGGTATTACAAGGAGGTTGGAATCAGTTGGATACCATAGTAGTTTCCAAAGCAAAGAGAGAAGCAGTGCTTGCACTGAGCAAAAGATGGTTCACAAGGTGAATAGAAAACCGCTACTCAATTCACCAAAATTGTAACCTGGAGTGGGGGAGACCCATTCTTATGTGACAGGCCGTAAGTAACCTTTGAAGACAGATAAAACAGACATCTACAAAAGTTAAGTTTTCAGACAAGCATCCTATAAGACACACACACACACACACACACAGAGAAAAAGAGAGAGAGAAATGTCACCCAATTAAAAGAAACAAAGTTCGACGGACCTACTACCTAGCAAAAGAAAAAAAAAGTTTTCACTTAATATCCTATTGACCCCTCCCCCGCATTTGTGACAGAAATTTCATTGCACTTTTTCTTTTTTTGTCTAACATATGGGTGAGATACTGTCGCTTCTTTATACCAAGGTTGATTTTGGTGGCAAGAATTTACCATGTATATCTTCCTTTTATCGATTATTTATGTCTTTATGTTAAAATGTTGTCTTTATCTTGGGGTTGTCTTTGGGAATTATCTAGGGATTTTACCTTCATCTTGGAGTTATCGTTGGAACTTATCTTATGATTTGACCTCTAACTTAAACTTGACTTGGTAAATCATCTTTTTGTTCTTCTAATTGGGCAACATTGTTTGGGAATGATAATTAACTGATATTTTGAAGCCAAGATTTGTAAAATCCGAGTGAAATGTAAAAAATGAAAAAACCTAACAAACTTTAGTTCTATAATTTGTTAACGCAGTTGGGGAAAATTTGTTTGATACAGATGCCAAAAAGGCACGGTTAGATTTGGATACTTACAGGTTTTTGTAAATATTTTGTGTAGAATGTCGTATATATTTAAATGTGTATATTTAAGAAAATTGAAAACAGAGTAAAGTTACAATTTCCATCAATAAATAGAGAAAATAACTAGTAAATTAAGTTTTGATCTGTAGTATTTTAGGTTAAGAAAAATCTTTTGCCTGACAAAATGTGTTGCTGTCAGGAATTGTGGCAAAAAATAACTGTGCGGTGTGCACAGACTACTGACTTGGTCTATTAATTAGTGGCTACTTCTTTTCTGTTTCTTGATTTAGTGTGGTTTGCTATAAGAAAAATCAGGTGATGCCTTTTTGTTTCTAGTTTTGCAGTGATTTCTAAGTTGTAAGTGAATTAATTAGTAACATATCTTTTCATTTACTGAATATACAAGTTCCTCGCTTATATCTATTGGGTCTATTAAATTTTGTATAAAAGTAAAGGAATCTCTTTTATTTCCTAAATTCGGACCTGGATATTGTATAAATTATTATTTACATTGTAAGAATAAAATTGCTTCAACATGTATTTATACGTTATACGTTTATACGATTTTTTTCGCTCTTGGGGAAAGTGAAGTAAAGTGACGAAATTCTCTATTCTAACTGGATGTAAGACAATAACTGATTTAAATAATACGATCCCTGAGAAACGAAAAAATTCTGGGACAAGAGCTAATTACGTGAACACTTTAATGCTGGACTTCATGGATACAACTGTGCTTGTTGAGAGTACTGTTACCGTGTGCTTCGATGTAATGTTCGAATATTTCGTGCCTACCTTCTTATCTTTTCCTTTTAGGGCACTACAGCAATCATTGGCAGGTAACGTTGTTATAAAATTTGAAGAAGACAATATCACCATGACCCTGAAAAGGTTCCATCGCACTAGGCCATGAACGGTAAGTGTTTATAACATTGTAACTTGTAGAAAGTACCGAAATTTGCAAAATTGAACATTAATAATTAATTATGAGTGTCAGGGGTTAAACGTAATACCTAACAAAGATTGTGTGAATTTCCTTTTTTTTAGGACAACCGGCTCTGATTGATGTCCATCATAAGTCTTGCAAATTTGATAATAAATTTGACTTGGTCGCATTCTAGGCATTTCAAAAACGAATTACATGGCATAGTTCCTACTAGGCAGGTAGCTGTTTGATGAACATTTTGAATTGTGATAATACATCTACGAACAACAACCTACGTGATGAAGTCAAATAACAAACTGCACAAAAAAATGTGTATAAATGTAACTTATTTTAAAAATATGCCTCATAGTTTAAATTTAAGAAAATGTAAATTTGTTTTTTTTAGATTCTTAACCAATAATAGTCAATCACCACTAATGTTTCCATTGGAAATAACAATTATTTCTGAAGTAGGTATCACTTTTGATATGGAGTTATTTTTGAAGCTCATACGAATAACATTGTTTCAGGAAATACAACTTTCAAGAAAAGCGTAAATTTTGTTACTTTAGATTCTTAACCAATAGCAGCAGGTTACATCACGTTAGGTGTTTCCATTGGAATCAGACTTGTAATAATTATTTCCACAGCAACAATGAGCAGTGACTACAACTTTTGATAATGGGTGTAAATAATCAACATCAAAACTACATAGATAATTTTAAAAATCTCATAATACCTGTGGAGTATCATCAGGAGAAGGTACAGGCGTATCAACATCAAGAAACTTCATAAGTAACGCCTGGAACATAGGAACTCCACCAGATACCGACACACTAGAATCCTTATCATCACTAATTACAGTTTCAGGATCAGTAGGCGAAGATGTATCTGATTGTCGTCGATCTAATAATGCAGCAACTGCTAATGCTCGATGTTCACCAGTACGCTCAGGAGAAACAGCCCATTCACAAAGAAGATTTACTACTGCATTCTCTTGATCACTTCCACAGCTAAACACCTATTACATGTTGCTAATTAAATAATATAAATTGTTTATACTCGATTTTACCTTCGTGTAGAGAGTGTCTAACGAATTGGTAGCATCCATGCGGTCAAAACGATGTCGATCCAATGCATCTAGAGCAGTTAAAATGCAAGTTGTTGTAATCCCTAAAAAGTAATCAAACTAGTTGATCACAACTGTTGTGTTTAAACCTGTTGAACATGCTTGCCATTTATCACTACACCATCGACCTTCACTGCGTTTACTCCTCGTTCGTAACTGAATTTCTGTTTGTCGTAACTGATTTCTAAATGTATTTGAATCAAATCGTGTTGGCATTGGTAATGTAGAAGGTGTAACAGTTAACAGATCCAATGGAGAGCCATACCAAAGAGAACCGGCGCCAGTGCTGCACCACACCAAACTACTAGGACACTCCAACATGATTGTCTGTATAATTGTGCTAAGCTGCAAAACTGAATAACGATTATAATAGAGCATGCCCATTGGTCACATGCTAAAGTGTTTCCAATTTAAAGAATGTATTAAACAATTTAATTAGGGTTGCAATATTTTGAAACTATTTTGACAAAAATTTTTTAACAAAAATTAAACTTTTATTACGTTCGATTTCCTATTTGAAAATTTACTGCGTCTTTATTTTAAAAACCATTTCAGTTTCTATTCATTTGAATTTGCGAATTGCTACACTTCTGATTTCAAGTTCACTTAGTTAGACAGTCAACTTTGGTCGTCCTTTATGAAGCTCACGAGTTCTCTTGTCTATATTCTTTCCTGAATGTTGCTAGTTTAATTATAATTAGATAAAGCAGCCGCGTTATCTGTGCAAGATAAATACCTGCTCAATTTTATTTGTATTATATAAGGAATTTCTGTGATTATTTCTTTAGAAAAGAATTTTACAACTACATTGGTTAAACAAGTTCACTAGATATTCAGAACTTGGTCAAGTTGGTCCTTCTCTGATAAATCAGGTAGTTGCAAATTCTTATTATGAAAAACGTGCTTTCTCTTTTTTAAGTGACTAGTAGGTAATTGAAGGGTAAAATTTCTTTAATAGAGCTTAATATTTTCAGTCCGAATTTGTACTCGATATTCTTCGATTCTTACAACAAAAATTTGCTTTATTATATCACAAATTTACGTTATTGGCTACAATATTATATGTAGATCAAGTTAGTATAAGATGGATAGGCATTGTAGCTACCATACCCTTAACCTGTGGGAAGGAATATTAGACGATGATGACTGACAGTTGTGTGGTTTACTCCTCAACAGTATATAGTTTACCTACATTCTAGCAATGTTAAGAGCAACACTTTATATTATAAGATTATTTAATAATTTGTGGTTTTATCTTTAAATATACTATTGTAAATATGTGTGGTTTTTGGGCGTACTTATATGTTTCAATAGATCTAGTCAGAACGAATTCGGTCTGTATTACTATAGTTAGTAAGTATTTAGATTATGTAAGCTTTTGCCGCTGTGTATATACGATTAGTATTAATTGCCAATACAGATTATTATTAATTACAAGGGTTAAACACAGTCATATTTTATGTGTTTGTGTTTAATTATTCTTGCAAATAAAGATGTTCGGAGAAAAAAGTGAATTGGTTGGTGTGTACTGCTCCCCCCCCCCAGCTGTGTTTAACACAGCATTCATATTCTGGCTCTTTCCTCCCCGCTTCCTTTGTTATCCCATAATGCAGACGAGCGTTTCGTTCTTTTCTTACTAGTTCACTCATATTGCAATGTATCGCTTTTTAATCTATTTTTAATATATTAGGTCCTCGAATCACCTTTTATTCATATTTTAGCTAATTCCTTAGAGGTCTCAATAATTTAATTGTTCGGTAAAAGTCTTAAATTTCATTAATTAAAAGTTAAGAAGTTTCATTGTTCTTAATTTTGATTAGTTGTAAACATCATCAAAGTTAAATATTATCTCAATAGTTGCAATTTTAGAGATATGGCAAACATCATGAAAAATTGACATTTATACAAAAAGTTTAAGTTGGTAATAATAGGGATATGCGAGTTCAGGTTGGTGGAGTTTGCATATATTAACAAAGTACTTAATAGGCAATATTTTTGCCGATGCTGTCTGAAGTGTTTGAGATTTATCTTCCTGGAAGAGAACAGAGAAGATTCTGCAATTTGATCTGGTGATATCCTACCGCTAACATCTCAGATTAAATAAAAACTGACGCTGCTGTGAGTGTTGTGGTGATTAACCATAAATCAAGTAGTGATAATTAGAAGTGTTGATCCCTTAAAGGCTTCGGTAGGGAATAAATTGGCTTAATCATCCTTGTCGATGTAATGTATTGGAGACACTGCCAAAAATAAAGTCTAAGTAAAAGGTCAATTATAAATGTATGTATGTACTATGGCATTCTGTAATATAATATATCGCATTGTTATGACTGTTACTTTATCCAAATATATCCCACAAATCTGAGATCATATTGTCCTTAGCGGGACGATGTATTATATTTTGGTGACAAGGAGAAAGAAAAGTAAGGTTCAGCCAAAAGCCTGCTGCGAGACGGCACAGCTACGGAGGCAGAGCCCGGGGCATTAATACAACCTTTGATGTGTGCTAGTATTGGTGTTGTAGCAAATTTTCAAGATGAAGACTGAAATATTTTTGAAGAGATATCAGAGCCATATTTCAGTGAGACAAAAAACCCTAAAGGATATGTGTGATACAAAATTACCAAAGAATTTCACTTATGTGGAATTATGCAGCATTTTTCAAAAGCAATTTGCAACTAGCATTTGTTTACAGAGAACGCACGGAATTCTACAAGCTGAAATAGGTTCCCGGGAAGAGCATTCATCGGTATTTTACGAAAATAAAAAACGAGGCATCTATCTGTAAATTAGCGTAATTACTGGAAAACCATGTCAAAGACAGTTTTGTTTGTGGTATGCTAAATGATCCCGTTAAAGACAGAATAATGGACGAGGATTATAGTACAGCATTGGAAGAAATTGTAGAAATAGCACTACGAAAGGAAGCAGCTCTAAAATCAGCAGCAACTAGTAATGACTTAAGAGAAGTTTGTAAAATCGGAAATACAAAGAGGTCTAATAAAAAGTTTAACCAATTTAATGCTAGCAAAGAAGGTAAGGGTGACGAATTACAGGTGAAATCGAGCGGTAATAGTAAATGTAATGCTTGGTATACAGAACCACGACTTTGCTAAATATAAGTATAGACAATATGGACGTAAAAGTGATAAATGCAAGGGCATTTAGCTGTAGTTTGTAAAACGCAAACTAGTTAAGCTAATCTCTTGTTAGAAGAGGAAATGCTTGAACAAAAAGAAGTTTTGTATATCGCTAATGATTCAAATGTTCCACCGTTATTAGTCACAGTGGATGTTGGCAATAAGCAAATGGATATGGTAGTTGATATGAGATCAGCAATATCCGCTATAAAAAAAAACATATGTAAAGTTACTTTTAAATAAGTATGACTCAAGCAGACTCTAAAATACAATTAAAAACTTATAATCGGTCAGTAATAACTCATTGGGTAAAATTGAAGTTCAGGTAACTTTAAATAATATAATGATAGAAGGTTGCTTAATGGTCGTTAAGCACAGGTACAAGCCATGTAGGATGCAGGACGTGACTTGATTTCTGTGTTCCCGCTTTTATTAAGTCAAAGTCCGTTCTCATAGGGTTTTAAAAATTTTTGAATACATAATTGAAAGATTAGAAATAGACAGAATATTTGAAAAAACAGACAATAACACAGGATACACCTTTGGTACACTACTTAAGGGTAAAACTCAGATAGGAATTTGTGCAGACTATAAAATTACGATTAATAAGCATTTAGAAGATGTAAAATATCCGTTGCCGAGAGTAGAAGAATTATTTAATGCCTTTGGGGTTTAAATTTTTTCCAAGCACCTACAATCAAGAAGTATTAACGAAATAGGCTCATAAGTTTACATGGAGCATGCACAAAGGTATTTATCTTTTAAATAGATTGCCATTTGGTACAAAACCAGCACGTTCGATTTTTCAATGGTTAGTTGAAAATCCATTTCGAATGGACCTGCACCTTGCCGAAGTTCTAAATTACTAGAACAGGTGAAATGGCTTGCGCGTTCCAGTGATCTAAAGAGCCAAACTACAGGTCCAACCAAAGTAGTAGGGTCGTTAGTGAGGAACCAGACTAAGACAGGTCCCCGAAAGAGGGCAGCAGCTCTTTCAGTACTTAGATTGGCAGAGACCATAGGGGTCGGTGTGGCAGTCTAAGACACACTACCACGATGTGGAAGGCAACGGGAAACCACCACATTATCTCCCAAGTACACAGCGTACTTAAATTGTTACAAACATGATGGCATTCTCTGGGGTAAAAGATTCCGGAGTTAAAATAGTCCCCCATTCGGATCTCCGGGAGGGACTACTTCGGAGGATGCGATCGGAAAGTTAAAAATAAGAGTACGGAACATTCTGCGAGTCGGAGCGTGGAATGTTAGAAGTATGAAGCAAGTAGGTAAGCTAGAGAACCTAAAAATCGAAATGAATAGGTTATCACTAGACATAGTAGGGATCAGCAAAGTTCGGTGGCCAGAGGCGGGGATTTTTGGAGTGGAGACTTCAGGGTAATTCGTACAGGAGCAGAGGAAGGAAATTTGGGCGTGGGGATAGTTATGCGGAAAAATATAGGATACTGTGTAGAAAATTACTTACAAAAGAACGAAAGAGTACTCATGGTTAGATTAGAATCTAAACCGGTAAACACAGTAATAATACAAGTATACATGCCCACCTCTAGCTACAGTGACGAAGAGGTAGAAGCCATCTACAAAGATATCGAAGACATATTAAGATACGTAAAAGGACATGAAAATTTAATAATTACGGTGGATTTTAATGCCGTGGTAGGTGAGGGTAGGGAAGGAGCGGTAGTAGGTTTATTTGGTTTAGGCACGAGAAACGACAGGGGAAATAGACTGGTAGAATTTTGCGACAAGAACAATTTAATCATCACAAACACATTATTTCAACATCATGCTAGAAGACGATATACGTGGAAGATGCCAGGAGATATAGGAAGATATCAAATAGATTACATTCTTGTTAGACAACGGTTTAGGAATCAAGTAAAAGACTGTAGAAGCTACCCAGAAGCAGATATAGATACTGACCATGGATAACAAAGGATATCGTGAATTTAATAGAAGAAAGACGAAAATACAAAAATAAATCAGACGAAACAGGAAAACAGAGATACAAAGCCATAAAATGGGAAATTATTCGAAAATGCAGGAAAGCTAAAGAACAATGGATTGATGAAAAGTGCAAAGAGGTACAAACTAAGATGGAAATAGGAAAGACAGACGAAGCATACAAATTAATTAGAATCAATTTTAAGGATATAAAACCGTATAGTAAAAATATAAGGGACGCGGAGGAAATGTCATTATAGAAAACGTAGAAAGTGAGTAGATGGCAAGAATATATAGGAATTTATATGCAGGAGAGGAACTAACTGCATTAGAACAGGAATCAGACATTGAAAATGATGACTTGGGATAAAAAAAAAAAAAAAAAAAAAAAAAAAAAAAAAAAAAAAAAAAAAAAAAAAAAAAAAAAAAAAAAAAAAAAAAAAAAAAAAAAAAAAAAAAAAAAAAAAAAAAAAAAAAAAAAGGGGGGGGGGGGGGGGGGGGGGGGGGGGGGGGGGGGGGGGGGGGGGGGGGGGGGGGGGGGGGGGGGGGAACACGGGAGGCTATTTTAGCTCTGAGAGTGATAATGGAAAAACAATAGAAAAGGAAATGCATGTATATAGGGTTTGTAGATATGGAAAAGCATTCGACAATGTAAATTGGAAAAGTGTTTGAAATTTTAAATTGAAGCCAAAGCCCGTTTATATGTTTTAAGGAATTATTGAATACGGAATTAGAAAGAGTAGAAATAGATTGAATAATTGAGAAAAGAGACAATAACATGGGATACACTACTTAAGGGTAAAAATCAGATAGGAATTTGTACAGACTATAAAATTACGATTAATAAGCATTTAGAGGATGTAAAATACCCATTGCGGAGAATAGAAAAATTATTTAATGCCTTGGGGGGTTTAAATTTTTTCCAAGTACCTACAATCATTAGTATTAACGAAGAAGGGTCATAAGTTTACATGGAGCATGCATAAAGGTACCTTTTAAATAGATTGCCATTTGATACGCTAGATTTTTCAATGGTTAGTTATGAAAACAAAAAGTTTAACGATAAATTATCAAAATTTAGCACATTTTAATAACGAAATACCTATTAAGTTAGTATGTGATGCTTCAGATGTAGGCATGTATATATTGATGGTTCCGAAAAGCCAATTTGTTTTGCATCAAGAGTAATAAATGTGGTAGAGCATAAGTACTATGCAATACACAGAGAGATGTTGGCTATATACTGGTCAGTTAAAAAGTTTTACCACTATTTGATGGGAAATAGATTCATTCTTTGTGCCAATCACAAGCCGTTGACATTGTTTGGCGAGAATAAAAGAATTCCACCCATGGCAGCAGAAAAGCTCCAGCATTGGGTTTCATTTTTAAGCAAATTCAATTATACTTTTGAATACAATCAAGGTAAAGTTAATGAAGTAGCAAACAGGTGTCCCCAGTGAATAATAGAGAAAGTTATGTCAGCATACGGGAAAGCAATTTCAATTTTTTGATAAACAATAATAAATAAATTAATAATGTTGAAATAATAAGGGGCATTAAGAGGAACATAGTGCCGAATAAGGTGGTATTGTACGCGAGAGGCAGGTGGTCTAAACAATGTGAGGAGGATTTAAAACCTTATTTTTATAGAAAATATAAATTTTTGTAGATGAAGGAATTTTAATGTAGGGATATGGAGTATATTTCCAAAAAAGCCTGTGGGAAGAATGTTGAAAGAGATATGCAACCCATAACAGAATAGTTAGATAGGCAATTGATATCTGATGAGTTTAACCAATTTTGCAGTAACAATGGAATCGTACACATAAGTTCTGCACAGTACCATCCATCTACAAATGGGGCTGTTAAGAATCAGGTTAAAACCTTTGAAGATGATACTCCCTGTATGTTTGTTGTGGTTTGTTAACTATTCTTTTTAAACTTTCTTGGGAATAAAACCACTTATATTTGTTAAAATGATTTTTATTTACGTTTCGATCCATGGTTCCGATCCTAGGTCATGGAAACATAAATAAAAATCATTTTAACAAATATAACTTTGAAGATGAGTTAAAAAAAAGCTTTGAGCGATAAGAGTCAATAGATAAGAGTAATAGATATTTGTTTGCGTATCGCAACACACCACATTGTATTACGTGTTGTAACAATTACTATTTTCTGCTATTTAAATATACGCTTTCGTTCAATACACCTATTCAATAAATATTAAACTTCTATTGAAACCTTATATTATGAATTCATACAACGTGCCCCATCTACATTAGAATAATCAAAGTAACCTTTAAGTGCTCTTCTATTTGCTTGTATCTTGATTCAATGTCCCCTTTCCCGGCGCATGCTTGAATAGTTAACATTGCCTCGTGGTCAAGCCATTTTGATATCAGCATGTAATCCGCATAGAAGTGTTATCGAGGGCCTGCAGGTTTTTAATTAAACATGCCGTCCCAGCAAGTAGTAAAGTGGAGTCAACATATACCATGGGTTCAGTTTTAGTTGTGGCATCGACCTAAGATGGTTGTAAATATATTTCTATGGTAAGAAAATAATTCGCA
Source organism: Platerodrilus igneus (assembly GCA_036346225.1). Lineage (NCBI taxonomy): Eukaryota > Metazoa > Arthropoda > Insecta > Coleoptera > Lycidae > Platerodrilus > Platerodrilus igneus. The sequence goes on along the minus strand of JARFIW010001025.1, from coordinate 283,721 downwards.
AACTTACCTTTAAATTCAATTTTCCCGTTTAATTTCAGTGCAAGTTTTTTAAAGTACCAAGTATTAAATATGAAGCAAGTTTTTTTAAAGTATGAAGTATTATGCCCGTGTTATGCAAATAGCAAGTTTTAAGTATTAATTCCAAGTTTTAAAATATTAATTTCAAGTTTCAAGTATTAAAGTAATAGAAATTATGTATTATATAAAACAATCGTTAACCATATGGCAAGTACGAGACTGAAATGCAAGTTCAATTGTTGCTAGGCAAGGAAGTGGAAGCCCTCACATATGATTGGTTAGTATGAAGGTCAAATCCGGACCCCTGCGTCAGACCCGGCCGCCCAGCAGATAGCCAGCAGTGAGTCATCCTCCATTTTATACCTATATTCTTTTCAAGGAACATTCACTTAAGATGTACAAATAATTTTCGCAGAAGCTATATATGTTTTATTTAAAGTTAATTCTCGAATTTTTGTGAAGGTTTGAAGATCAGTTAAATTGATTCACGTAGAATTTAGTTCAAAATTTAGTATTTGAATAATGCATAAATGACCTTATTATTTTCAAGGAATTTCTGTAAGATTATTTTTGAAGTTATAAAGTTGTATTAAAATGTTTGCATAACTAAACATGTGATACGATAAGGATTGTTTGACGAATTATTGTGTATAACACATTTTGACAGTACACCTGAAGTACAGCTTAATGCCGACAATAAGAATTTTTCTGTGACCTTTAATTCCATTAAAGATGTCTATAAAAATATAGTTCTATAATCTATAAAAAAAATTTTTTGAGTATTTAATTTGTTTCTTGTAAACTGAACAGGATTCTATTCAAGTACCATGAATAAACTGTAGCATGAAAAATGAAAATCATATATATCTTATAGAGAATTAATGTAAATTATGCAATTAAAAAATATCCCATGAATATTCAGAGATTATTGTTAAATCGTAATAAAGAAACTGTTTTGAAAGTCTCAGTACAGTTAACTTTATATAAACAATGTATATACAGGGTGAGTTTTTAGTGTGGCAACGGTCGATAACTCCGTTATTATAAAAGCTACGTAAACCAAATTTGGAGGGATATTAGGCATGCCTAAAGTGCACATTTTAAAAATATTTGGAAGCATACAGGGTGTTTCATAATTCCAGGGCATATTAAACTTATATTTTTTTAAATGGAACACCCTATATATTATTACATTTTTGGAAAGCCTATAAAAAGAGCTTTAATTTGATATCAAATTGTATCTGTCTATTCCTTTTAGTTTTTGAGATATTCAACTGTTTTTAGAAAAAATGACCTTGATTAGATACATTGCCACTGCACTAATACACAACTTATGTTAATTTTCAAGATGCAGAAAATTTTACTATATACCATAGTATATTTGTAAATATCACTCTTTTAAAATTTCTTCACAGTATACAGGGTGTGTCAGGTTTTGCACAATGCAATTTTTAAAACTTTTTTTAAATGGTATCCTACCAATTTTATTGCTACAATGGATAGTTCATTAAGTGTCCTTTCATTTTTGTTAAGCATTCCCTATACCTAAATCCATTACTTTCCGAGATATTTTTGATTTTCTTCAAATTTTAAGAATGTTTTTAATTTACATAACTAAAAATAACTTACTATTGGAAAATATTATAAACAATTAATACATTTTGATTAACAATTAACTACACTTATCCAATAATAATTTTCACTAAAGATATAACAACCTACAATAATACGCTATCAACAGAATTCTGCCGAATCAACAATATGCATTTTATAGAAAATGTTCAAGCAGGAAATCATGCAGGCTTTGAAAAAAATAACAATTACAATTAAAATGTCATTTAGGTTTATTAATTGTAGTGTGTTTATTCATTTATCGTTACAAATTTCGATAGTTGGTACAGTAATACTCGCAAATATAACTAGACTTTATTACCTTGTATCTTCTTTTCTAAATGCACTAAATAACTTTCATCGTAGCACGTAAAGAGCAAACTGTTTAAAAGTATTCAATAATCACCAAAATATAAGAGCAAACTGTTTAAAATATTGAATCAAAATCGAATATCTAAGAGCACTGTTTAAAGCATCGAATAATCAAAAATCTAAGAGCACTGTTTAAAGCATCGAATAATCAAAAATCTAAGAGCGCGAAACTGTTTAAAGTCCGGGTATATATAATAGCTAGCCTGTTCGTCGCTTTTGTCCCTCAACGGCCAGTTTTCAGAATTTCGCATTCTCGGTTCCCTTCTCGACAGTCGGGCATGCGATTCTATTAAATTTGCACACGCGCCAGTTGAAAATCTTTGAAATTTTCCACACGGCACGCAACCACGTGCGAGAATAACTAGCTAATTTTGTATCGAAATCGTTACGTTTACACCTCTCATATCTGCATCTGATTACAACCAATCGTAGCTCTCGTGACGCTGCTCAACCCACGCCTTTAATTATTAGTGTCTCTGCTTGACGCATTTTCTCTTTCCTTTTCTAACTTGGCCTTAGTGGTGCAAATCGATACTCTTTACTATCGGCTGTGTACAATCCACGTGGACTGTTAAATAACCCACTTTATTAGCATTTCCGTGAATATTAAGCGACGGTTTCTCCAACATTCTCTGTAACCATTTGTTATCTACAAAATTTAAGCAGAACGTGACTTTTAAAATACGCAGGTGTTCAATCGTAATACTTCTAAATAACACTTCTACGATTTGAATATTATTGGGTTTTACAAGCTTTTATGCATATTATATGTTACTAATGGTTCAATTAACTCAATTAAAATAATAATGAATGGCGTTGACTTTTACCCTTTAATTTTAGTGAATCCTAATTAAATATTAAATTATTATTTGTACATTTTGTTTAATACCCATTAGTTGAAAACTGGTAATTAATAAAGGAAGCATTTAATAATTTAGCTGTTTTAAAATTGAAAGTTGTCTAATACAGGTTGACATTTTAAGTACTTTTTGATATTGAATTGCATTTACTGTAAATATTTACAATCATAGATTTAATTTGTTAAAATACGAATATTTAATGATAGCAATTGTCATCCTGTTTAAGCGTCAAACAGTGTGATCTAAGGTAAAATTCCTAGTAGTTATAAGGGCATTAAAATTATTGATGTAATTAGCCATTGAAGTTTTCTAACAACTTCTTGTTAAGGATTGTGAGTTATTATATATAGGATATATATATCCATTCATACTTATATCTTTTTAATACGTTACTAATCAGTATTCCTAACTTGATGTTGTTATGTGAAGTAAGCAAGATGTAATTTGCTTAGAAGCAATTGTTGAACAACAACTAGAAAATCATAGTGGGTACTTGAAGAATGAATTCACTGTAGATGTGTTAAAGTTTAGTTTTATTTAAATTGTATTGAATTTGACTATAAGAAGCGTTATCACATTTTTTTGGATAGGTTAGGCTTAAAAGCCTAGTCGAGGAATTTTAGCATGTGATTAAATTTTCAGAGTATAGACGAATTGCCGAACCAGTGCAAGCAATTGAGGCACTTACACATTTTGTTGGAAATTAAAATGTTGTGTTAAATTTTATTGGAACTTAAGATATTAGCTTTGAAAATGTTCATATTTTAGGAAAAGTGGTTTGTCCTCAAAATCGATAATCAACACATTGACTACCGATACTTTTGAAAAAATTACCCACCCTGCCATTTATTACGAAAAAGTTGTTAATAAGTAAATAAGTAGTTGTTACCCATAAGTAATTTTTTTCCTTAGAAACGTAGATATTAATTTTTGTATGTCACTAATATGGGTTGATGGGCCCTATGTTATTTGTTTCTTGCAGGCCATGTCGCCATATATGTGTGACGGATATGTCACTTAGTTCTCTTTCATGTAAATTTACATTGAACTTTTATTGGTAAAGTTAAACTTGCAAAAGTCAGTAGAAAATGCTAACGAAATTTAGCGTATGATTGGTATTAGAATATTTCTTTTGAGAATTGATGAGTAAAAGTGTGAATTCATCATAACTTCGTTTAGAAGACAAATAAAAACAAGGTTAGATTTTAGGAAAAGAAGTTGCATGAAAGTTAGAAAATCAAATTAACACTATAATGAAGAACAGGAGTTGAAAAGGAAAGAAAGGTAGTAGTTCCTCAAGGTTATCCAGTAGCAAATGTTCATGGGTAAAGGCAAATTGTGATTGAAAATTAGAAGTAAGGCAACTCAGGTTTAAATAGGTGTGGCAGAATGTAGTTTGAAAACAGCACTTTAGCTAATGTTAAAGAGTGGAGAAGGTGAAATAATTACTTTAGAAGAAAAAACAAATACGGCCTAGTATGAATTGAATAAAATTCAAACAAAAAAGCAGACCTTAAAGATAAGTTAGCCTCTGTTAGTTAGTAACAAAGTTGGTGAACCTCCTGATCCTATAGCTACGCATTAAATTGTAACCAAAATACCGGAGAATATTCCGCACCCAGCAACTGAAAGTAATGCGGTTGAGAATAAAATGACCAATAGAGTAAGCGATAGACCCAAGCATCAAATTAAACTGCCTAACGATTTAAATTTGTAGTTGGCTAGGGCTTGTAATGTACATGCATCTCTATAATGTAGATAAGCTTAAAGTCGAGGACAGTAATGTATTGGAGACACTGCCAAGAATAATGTCTGCATGAAATGTCAATTATAAATGTAAGTATGTACTATGGCATTCTGTAACATAATATACCACGTCATTATTACTGTATCTTTATCTAACTATATCCCACAAATCCGAGGTCATCTTGTCCTTAGCGGGACGATATATTATCGTCGAAAATCCAACGAAAATAATTGAAGATTGTGGTACAAAACTAACATGACTCACAGATGCTGGATCGTTAATGCATAGGATATTTAAAAAGATTTCGACAACTTTTTTTAAAAAGGAGAAAATGGCTAAAAGAAAATATTTAAGCGATGATGATTTGCGAATAATATTAGAAAGTGATGAATTTTACAAAGTGATGAAGATGAAAAATGTGCAGACTTCAGTTCAGATGATTCTATAAAAGACCCTGGATATAATCCTTCACCAAATACATCAGAAAATAAAATGATGATGAAGTATTTGAAAATATTGAAGAAGTAATTCAGGATCTACAACTAGAAAAGGAAAGTAAAGAGTTAGATAGTCAGCCTCCAGAGGTTCCAGAGATTGTTAAATGGACAGAGTACAAAGGTCGTCGTAAAACATTTACTTTTACTGGCAACTCAGGTTTACAAATAGATGTGGCAGAAGATATTACTCCATTTGATGTGTTTTTATTATTTGTTGATGATGAAATTACAAATATTATGGTAGTGGAAATAAACAGATACGTTGAACAGAAATTGAATAATAATCAAACTAAGAGTAAAAGTCGAATGAAAAAATGAGTTCCAATTGATAGTAAAGAGATAAAAAAGTTTTTGGGGCTTCTTATATGGATGTGGTTGGTAAAGGATGCGGGGTGCGCGTGAAGTGTTATAAGACGCCATTAAGTTACGAGCCCTCAACGATGCAACAACTATCTTGGTGTGGCACGTCTTTTCTTTTTAGGACGTAGGTTCCTTCTACCTTTCATCTTTTGTAGTACCTGTTACCTAATCCTGTCATTCCCCTACGAGTGCAGTAAAAGGAAGAACGGATAGTAATTTGATTCAACATGGTGAACTGAACCCAACCTGCAAAATCATAGTAGGACCCTGAGACGAATTCATGAGATGCCGCCATGTAAGTAATTTGTATTTAAATTGTGCTTGCAAATTGACTTAAAAAGTGGTTGCAACACTTTTAAGGCGTGGCCGGTATAAGTTAGAAATATGGTGGGAATCATACCGTGAGTATAACAATCGCGCAGTATAATAATTGCTCGAAAGTGTAACAATCTGAAATTAAGTACTTAGGACATATAAACAAAAAAGGAATATTTAAGGATCCTGAAAAAATTAAGGCAGTAGAAACTCCTAAATCAAGTAATAATCTGAAGTGAAGACATTCTTAGGCATTATAAATTATTACGAGAAGTTTATGCCAAATTTAGCAAGTATATTTGAACCTTTATATCAGTTGTTAAAAAAAGATTTAATTAGAGTAATTGTTGCTAACATGCATTTATGAAAATAAAAAATTTAATGAGAAATTATCAAAATTTAGCACATTTTAATAACGAAATACCTATTAAGATAGTATGTGATGCTTCGGATGTAGGCAAGTATATGTTGATGGTTCCGAAAAGCCAATTTGTTTTGCATCAAAAGTACTAAATGTGGCGGAGAATAAGTACTCTGCAATACACAGAGAGGTGTTAGTTATATACTGGTCAGTTAAAAAGTTCTACCACTATTTGATGGGCAATAGATTCATTCTTTGTGCTGATCACAAGCCATTAGCATTGTTTGGTGAGAATAATGGAATTTCACACACGGCAGCGGAAAAGCTCCTGCGTTGGGTTTCATTTTTAAGCAAATTCAATTATACTTTTGAATACATTCATGGTAAAGTTAATGAAGTAGCGAACCAGTTGTTCTCAGTGCATATTAGGGAAAATTATGTGAGCATACGAAAAGGCAATTTCAATCTTTTGGTAGACAATAATAAATCAATTAATAATGTTGAAATAATAAAGGCATTAAGAGGAACATAGTGCTGAGCAAATTGGTATTGTACGCGAGAGACAGGTGGTCTAAACAATGTGAGGAGGATTTAAAACATTTTTATAGGAAAGATAAATTTTTGTAGATGAAGGAATTTTAATTTGGAGATATAGAGTATATTTCCAAAAAAAAGCCTGGGGGAGAATGATAAAAGAGATATGCAACCCATACCAGAATAGTTAGGTTAGGCAATTTCGATATCTGATTGAGTTATACCAAATTTTGCAGTAACAATGGAATCGTACACTTAAGTTTCTGCGCTGTACCATCCATCTACAAATGAGTGCCTAGTTGAAGAATCAAGTGTAAAACCTTTGAAGATTGTCTCAAAGCCATTTAACATCCTTTGAGCCTGGGCTTAAGAGTTAAACAGGATACCCTGAGTAATCTATCGAGGCATTTGCCCTATATGGTAGAGCAGACATACTATTTACCTTTTGAGGAATTTAGTATGCTACAGTGTGTAAGTTCATCATAACTTATGTTTAGAAGAAAAATAAAAACAAGGTTAGATTTTATGAGAAAGAAGTTGCATGAAAGTTAGAGAGAAAATCAAATTAAGCACTATAAAGAAGAACGGGAGGTTCTATTTGAAAAAGGAGGGCTGTGTTTTGTAAAAGGTTATAAAGTAGCAAATAGTTCATGGGTAAAGGCAATTGTGATTGAAGTACTAGAAGTAAGGAATTAGTTATATATGTTAGTAAGGATAGCAATGTAGTTTGAAAACAGCACATTGAGCTAATGTTAGAGAGTGGAGAAGGTGAAAGTAATACTTTAGAAGAAAGTACAAAACGGCCTAGTGTTGCAATGTGGCACATTCACGAAACACAATACAGACCTTAAGGATAAGTTAGCCTCTGTTAGTTAGTAACGAAATTGGTGAACCTCCGGATCCTATAGTTATGCATTGAATTGTAACCAAAATACCAGAAGATATTCCGCACCCAGCAACTGAAAGTAATGCAGTTGAGAATAAAAAGACCAATAGAGTAAACGATAGATCCAGGTATAAAATTCAACTGCCTAACTATTTAAATTTGTAGCTGGCTAGAATTTGTAATGTACATGTATCTCTATAATGTAGATAAGCTTAAAGTGGAAGACTGTAATGTATTGGAGACACTGCCAAGAATAATGTCTACGTGAAATGTCAATTATATATGTAAGGATGTACTATGGCATTCTGTAACATAATATACCACGTTGTTATTACTGCATCTTTATCTAACAAAATCCCACAAATCTGAGGTCGTCTTGTCCTTAGCGGGACGATATATTATAGTCGAAAATCCAACAAAAATAATTGAAGATTGTGGTACAAAACTGACACGACACAGATGCTAGATCGTTAATGCATAGGATATTTGAAAAAGATGTCGACAACTTTTTTGAAAAAGGAAAAAATGTTAAATACTAGGGCATTGGTCATATGCTAAATACATGAAACTACAAAATTAGGTATTTGAATATCCATAACATCAATTTTAACTGAGTCAAATTTAATGTAACTAGTTGTTATGCTACCTACCGATTTAAGAATTTTTGTTCTATGTCTACATTGTCTTTGTAAAATAAAATTGTGATAAAAATCAATAGAACAATGTATGTAACGTTTTTTAATATTTCTCTTTATGATACATTTTTAGATGAGTTTATAAATTTAGGTTGATACGCCGATCTCAGTCACGCTTTAAGTGATAAATTCCAAGCTCCCAAAATGAATACATAGGTTACAACATTGTCTGTCCCAAGAAGTCTATTGGGAATAAGAAGAGTACATGCATAGGACATTGTTCTCTATGTGTTGTACCCCAAAAGGCAAAAATGTAAAAACAAATTTGCCGCAGCAAGTGATTTGTTTGTAACATCATTTTGTAATGTTAACTAATAAACAGATTAATTAATTAATTAAAATTCATTAACTTGCATAACTTATAGACAAGAATTCCATAATAAATTATTTTTATAGTTTAGTTAGCATCCCTCATAAAAGACCAGGTTTACAAATAGCTTAAGACTTAAATATTGTAAATTCCAGCGGCAGTCATCATTTAAAGCTCTACCCTTGCAAATCAAACACAATAACCCTTTTAAAAGCTTATGTCGGTTACAGATTGATGAATCTGATAAAATTAAAATGGAATAGTACCTTTTAACGTAACTAAAGAAAAGCAATTTTCTGATGAGAACCTTTATTTTCTTAACAATTTCTTTGATTGACAAGGGTTATAGAAAACGAAACATTATAAATAGCGAAAACTATTTCCAATTTGATTTGTCCAAAGATTGCAAGTAATTTTAAGTTGTCTGGAGACATCCATTGTATTTAAAATCCATTTCGGCTCAAGTGGGTTAACCGGTCTTTTGTTAATGGCAGACCACTGTCGCCAACAGGTATGGTCCACAATTAAGTAATTAAAATTTCAAGAAGATACAAAATAGTTATACCATTAGAAAAGTAATTGCTTCCGTGACCCTCATCTCCAAAGGGGTTGGATTTGGTTTCTAAAATCTTGTTTTTGTGGGAGGTTCTGTTCAGTCATTGGATAACAGAAATATGACGTAAATAATGGTTAGAGTAGGAATTAATCTATATAACTTACAGCTTTAGCAAAAAGAAGGAGGCTGTCCGTGGTCAAGAGGTAGAAACGTAGCCACAGAAGTTCGCGGGTAGCGTTCTCCGGCATCACAGATATGATATTTCACTTAGTATCATGATAGTAAAATTGGAAAGGAGTAATTAACTCTTCCAGTTCGCGAGGGTTACGCCCGTGTGTTCGCGGATTTATCAGTGGTATAAAGTAATAATAAAAAGCTTGTAGGCGTGTGACGTACAAGTTAAGTTATATTATCAATAAGGTCCTGCCGGGTTCGTGTGCCATTCAATTATTTAATAATTATAAGCAACAAGGGCAACAAGCAAGATTTTCTCCCCCAATTTAAGAGCTGTTCTGCGTTGTAAGGCAAGCCATCAAACAATGGACAATTTTTAGTAAGTTTTTTATAGTTAAGTTAGCACAACCAATTTTTAGTTAATTTATTTGTTAGAACGTTTTGGCCATAAACCGTAGGATTAATTTAGTGTAAAATTTATAGTATAAGTTTTCTTTCATATACAATGTTTGGGAATTACTTATGTATGCAAAATTATCATAATTCCATATTCACCCATTTAATCTAAACTTCTAAATTAAAATCAATGAATTTCTGAATGTAAGAGGTTCACGTTTATTGCTCTGTTAATTAAATAGTTTTGTTTGCCGTTGATTAAGTCAATAGTTTTTTTGTTATTTTTTATCATGAAAGTTGCACAAGTAGTAAAAAAGTTAAGAATTGATTAAAAGGAACAATTGTCCTCCTTGGGATGACAAGTCTCTCAAGGTTTTGCACGAACATTTGGACATTCTCGACTTGTCTGACGCCCTTGGTAATTGTCATTCAGCCACAATATTTATGAAAGGTAAGTGCCAAATTTTTTGTAGTATATTATAGATTAATTTAACCCTTTCTGCAAAATTTTAACCTCTATATGACCTACGACCTTCCGCTAGCTAGTGCCGGTGACCTCCCTTTAATTTTTGTTTTACAGGCCGCCCCCATTTTATAATTTTACTGGAAATATATACTTAGTAGCTTTTCCGCCTTTAACATGTTATATTTAACAAGAATATTATTAGCCAACCGAGCAAGCATTGAAATTCTATACACCTTGAAACTAGGTTGGTTTGTTTTACTAAATTACAAAAACATTAAAATAGCAGAAATTTTTATTGCTTCTGGTACTTGATCTTCTTAAAAAATGCTTTAATATCAAGTTACGAAGAGTTTTAAAAGACTAAAATTCCAATTAGACACAGACAGTCGATAAAAACATAAAACTTTAGAATACTGCAAATTTACCTATCATGAGAAAAAATAGTCTCTTCGAACTGTTTTAAAAAGCACCAACCAAACGGGGGTTATATCCTGCTAGATTTTTGAAAGCATTAGGAGTAAATTAAAGAAGGAATTAAAAAATTGCATGTGCTAATTTCGATTTTAATTCTTTAAATCTCTCTGACACCTCACTAACTATGGATGCTATCGAAGTTTTGTTCTAATTCAGGATAGGGAGAAAAGAGCAACACGTGTGAAATCCCTAATATTTACATCTCACAAGTTAATCATCATCATTAGGTCTTCAGTCCTGTAACTGGTTGGATGCGTACCTCCATCGTCTCCTATTCTGAGCTAACCTACACATTTCTCTAAAATTCCCACAACTTACACCTTTAACTATCTATATGCAATAGTCTAATCTAGGTCTATTCTTAACTTCAAGATGGTTATTCAATAACTGTTCTTCTCAGGGTTATACAGAGCATCGGTTTGTTCAAACCCTTACTAGTTCATATTTTTTTAGAGCAGTTCATTACAACACAAAAATGAACACCAGGTAAAGATATGAAACATGGATTTGGGAAAGGATTGACAGGTAAACACTCCACTACATCTTCTAATACACTCATACACATGTCAATCAAGATAGCTGGTTCATTCGAAAGTCAATGGTGGTAATTTTTCCCACAAGGTCGTCAATCACCACTCCTTTGTTGCGGATTCTCATTGGTTGGGAAAACAATATATTCGTTTTGCAAACTGTGAGAAGTTATATTTCACATTCCTTCCACAGTATAAAAAATGATTAATATGCAATCACAAAAGGTAATTCACACAAACTATTTTCTAACTATTACACAAACACGTGTAATACTCTAAATTAATCATACACAAAAATTCCCTAAAATAATTATTTACTATAATCTTTTGTGAAGTGGTTTTGGCATGTAACAGAGAGCCAAAACTTATGATTCTAACTTTGGCAACACCTTTGTTTGAAGATAATGGACTGTTCAAATATTTTTATGAATTATGATATAGATAGTATCAATTCTAATTGAGATATTATGTACTATATTGCAACCAGTTTTATATATTAGGTAGCAGAAATACACGAGATGACAACAATGAAAAAGGAATTTATCTGTGGTTGCTCCTTGAATTACTTTCTTCAGGGCACTCTATTATATTGTTCTGTGTTATAAACTAGCTAAATGTCTCATCAACGCAAAACAATAATTGCAAACTAGAAAATTAATTACAGCATAGTCTGCGTGCATAAGAAACATGTACTGATAAATTGCCCGATGCACATGCAGGTTACCTTCCCAAAGTTCATTTTATATTGATTGTACAGCTTGACAATAACAAACTTCACAAGTCAAGCAATTGAAAACTCAAGAGTGTTACAAAACACATAATCCGACAATTAATTTTTAGAACAATCTTTAAATTGGAAAATTTTCATAATTTGATTAAAATTTCACTTACTTATATCTCTATGATGAGGACAATTTTGATATTCAGCTAGAGTACTTTGAACGGGACTTGCAACTTCTTTCTTTTCTTTTTCAGGTTCCTTATTATCAGCTTTATTTATATCACTTTGAGGTGAAGTCATTACATTACTTTCCGCTACGTTACTTAACATATAGGACAACTTTTTCGTACATAAATAAGCAAGCTTTCTAGATAATAATTCAGATTGAACAAATTCATCTAAGTACTGTAATGCCACAGGTAGAAATATCCTTAATATACCATCATCTGCAGGATAAGTCTTCATTCTTTCTAATAATTCTAAAATCCAGTTCAAAATTTCCTGACGATCAAGCAAACCTATAAAATACAATAATCAGTATATCTTAAAGTTATATAGAACAAGTAGTAACTAGCAGTTAAAATATGAACTTTTAAATGCCACATGCAGAGACTTTAAAGTTGTTTACAGTATGATTTTTGAAAAGTACCCACTTTGGTGGATACTATAGTTTGACAACAACTCGGTCTTTTTAACTCGACCGCGAATATTTGTCAGATCAGAATCACTAGGTATAAATTGTTGCTATAATATCACAATGATACAAAACAAGTATATATGTAAGTAAATTATTTTTATAAGCAAAATCTTTAGCATAAGTAACATTTTTTTAAAAATATATGTATCAAGAAGTGCATACATTAAAATCTTCAGTGAGGATTCCCAACCGTCTGATAATAGAACGAATTACCAGTCTGAGACGGAGGACTTTTAATTGCATATGGTGGGTCCAATTCCAAGTGCTCGAATTTGATAGTAATTCACAAGTACCTTCTGGTCTGCAAACATATCCAACTTTTGTACAAATTATAAAGCATTAGATTACGGTTGCAATTTGACGCATTCAATTGTCAGTTGGTTAGACTTCAATTATTTGATTAAAACAAAGTTTATTTTTATTTTTATATGCAGTGTCGTTAAACGGTCTTCCCTTGAGTTCAACTGGCATGTTCACTTTGGCAACAGGTCATTGGTTCAGGAATAATATGCTCCAGAATTAATAACTACAGCTAGCAAATACAGCTTACAAAACATACAAAACGAAAATCAATACTTTAAATCAGCAGTCACGAACCTATGGCACACCTGTCATAGTTGGCAGATATAAAAAAATTTCTGGTACGTTATCGAAGTTCGATATTCAAAATTGTATCCTCATTTCACAACAAAAATGCAAGATTTCAAAAATTTAAGGTCCATCTAACCATACTAAATTTGAATAAATGGCAAAGAGAAAATTTTAATAATAACAATATAATTTGTGACATTTGTGAACCTTATTATATGCAAAAGTAGAAACATGATAAAATGAATCTTTATTTCAACGTTTTATATTTTAATTAAAAGGAGGGGGGCGGAGGTGCTGAGAAAAGAATCCTTCCTAATCTATAAGGGTTAAATCTCAACTCAATAATTAATTATAAAGGAATGAATTTTAATTAAGAGCGCTTGTATTTGCAAATGCACTTTATATTAGTGAAATTGCTAAACATTTTATACACACCTTTCATTCATTTAGCATCGAAAGTTATTAATGGAATAGATACATTTATGCAAGCTAAACATTGTGTTAATGTAAAAAAGCCACGCAAATGTAAAGATTGAGCAAAGGCTCAAATTCTTATCATAAATTGGGACGCAGGATTTATCTATACTATAATTTAAGTAACTATGTGTCATCACCTACGGTCTAAAGTTAACAAGTAGGGGTTGCCGACCAGCTACAGTAGGGACGAAGTGGGTCCTCGAGTTTGGTAAAGACCAAAAGTAGAGTAAAAAGGACGCCAGGTAAATTTTCCTCCCAAGTACCTCGCACCACCAAATATTTCAAACAGGTGCAAGTACCTTTAGCCAGAGTATAGTTACTAAAATAATACCTTATTTATATTCCCGAAGAACCATTTTCAAATGGTACGTTGTTTAATGATTAAATACCAAACCTCATACTCTAATTGATTAAGTCAGTTAAGTATAAGCCTATATTGGGAACAAATTTAAGAATAATAGCAGTGGAGTTAATGTTCCCCAAAGTATAGTTGCTACGGTTGCTGCCGCTTGAGCTCAAGCGCCGCAGAATTATTATTTACTACAAAGCCAAGACTCGACACCACAAAAATTGTCAATTATGCTGTAAAAAAATTAACGCATTAACTGCCACTTAACAGACAATCAAATATGGCATCAACATGTACATAATAATTATTGTGGGACAATAAGAATACAGATGAACACAAAACGAATATCAAAAACTTGTGTGCTGACGAAGCCCCATGTAGACCGCAGTCCTTGGTAATGATCCACTTGACCTCCAGGTCCTTAAGATAAAACCAGGTGTGTCTTGCAGGTGCTATATTGTCGCAACATGCTTCCAAAAAAGTAGGAATGCACCACCGCAACTAGGGAGCTTCGCCAAAAAGGAGACTCTACTCAAAAACAAAACCTCTAAAGAGAAAACAAATATAAATACAAGATCCATATTCTCTTTAGAAAACCTAAGAACCTTTACACGCCCGGTATATGGATTTATATAATATACACACATACCTGAAAAATGTTTACTATTCATCTGTTACCAAGCTACGTAAACCACAACCTTCTAATCTTGCAACCTTGCAAGTTTACAGACGTTAATCTAATAAGCATTCACTACTAGTAACTTACGGTTTAAAAGCACGAATAATAATATCGAACCACTTATCTATGCAACAAAGGAGTTTCTACTAAACCAACAATTTCCACTATGCGTTCTATCAAAGAAAAACAACTTTAGCCTCACAGAATACTGCAGTCTCTTTTAACTGAACATTAAATATGTAAAACGTGAGGTAGATACATGGCAATGAGTGAAGTTTAAAACCCTCCACAGAGGTAGAAACAAGTGTTTTTAACAAAAATAACTAGTAACTGATTAATTATAAACACAATGTTTCTCTAGTTCGCTCTGAATTAAATTCCCCCAAAGGCATGATTTTCAAAATCATAAAATAATCGGAACTTACTGCTAAAACAGCTTACTTCACTTGTCACTCAACAACAAACATCAGAATTGACATTCATGAAGAATGGAAAATATTCAAGCATCTAGCGGAAACCGGTATAACTACTAAAACCAGCATAGGAGTTCGAAACATATCACTGTACATTCACAATTCTACTACGATAATTGCACACCATATGCCTGCAGCCATATCAACTTAAAGATAAATCGCGGGCGTTCTTAATAACAATGATTTTCTAACGACCATTTTTGATCTAAATAAAAGTCGATTGTTCTTTTCGAAATGGTTTACATATATCTACGATGTGAAAAGCAGTATATTAAGCTAGAAAAATAAATTATTCCTAAAAAATGTTAATTATTTATGCAAGGCAAAAAAAATGACGTTACAAAATGTATTACTACATAGGCTAGTTAATTTCGTCATATAAAATCAACACTTGCAATAATAACGGCGATATTAAAACAAATGTCTTCCTTACTTACACTCGGTGAGATTACAATTAATAGAAAACTAAAATTATTGGAATTTACATATGATAACGAGGTCGAAATAACAAAAATTAAAGTATTTAACAAATAGAATATTGTTTTGAAAAACATGGCCGCTCATTGGTCATGGCATATGCGCCTTTTACCAAGTTTAACACAAGGCGTGGAATGAGAAATTCTTAGAATAATTGGTTCTGTAATATGAATCTACCACCATAAATAAGAGCGGATTCACTTTGAAAGAAAATGTTGCATTTTCATTGAAACAGTGAAGATTTAAAATAATTACGTGCTACGAAATAAGTAAAAATAAAAATATTTTATTTAAAAATTGTAGTTTAAGGGAGGTTGACTTCACCAATGTAAAATTAACTAAAATTTTCATGCTTGAATTATTTTGGTAATGGGTTTTGTAGGACCCCTAAGTCTGACTAGAGAACAATGTCAGTTTTACACATTTCGCTTGTTAACGCCTTCATCTTTATAAGTATGCAATACATTAAGTATCACTTTGAGTACCACTCCAAGTACAACTTTTACGATTTTTTAATAGGTTGCAATTAAAAGTTTTAAATATCAATGCAAATATTCCTCGATTATTAATGCTTTCATAGTTTCGCTGGATCATTACTAACTTTGCTACGAGTATTGCTTCCAACCTACCTGGTTTTTGTCTTGCTAAAATAGAATTTATTACGAACTGGGATTTGGATTTAAACTTGATATCAACTGTGAGTAATTTTATTTGGAGATCAATTCTTGACAGACATCTGTATTGGAAAGCTATTTAACTGGACATAATTCAAGACTACAGTAATCAAGGTTAGATTGGTTTGTAAGTTTTATGTTTTTCTATAAAGGATTATTGGAAAAGTACATTGTATATTCAATAATTTTAGTATGAAATTTTGTAGTTGTAAGATTTAATTAATTCAAATATTTATTTAGAAAATTATTTATAACAAAAACGTTTTTGGTTCAAAGGTATATTTTTAAAGAAATAATCAGGAGGATGAGAGTCCTCTGACCCTGAAAGATCAATTTAGGTCAAATTAGCAAGTGGCAAGTGTAAGTCAATATAGTAGAAACCACGAAAGAAGTCCTCTTCGTCATAGGTGACTAACTCAATCCAAAACATACGTTTAAGATAATTTAAAAGGTTAACTAATATATATGATAAAGATAGCAATACGATTTGTACGTGTTTTAATGAAAGATATACGTGAACACGTTCATCTGAGAAAACGACAGAGAAGAGTATGTGTCCGTATGTTTTGAACTTTACACTTAACAGGTGAAACTTTGTCAACAAGACAAAATGTTAATATTTTCATAAAGTACGGAAAAAGATTTCAATGTAGCTGCCGTAAATAGTGTATACTGCAGTTATTGTGCGTTGCTATTCAGATCAATATATGTAACTCAATATATGAAAATGAGTTTTATTTTAACTGAATTCATTAAACTCGTAAAACAAGAGGCCGCCAATTTAAAAATAGTTAAAGCAACTACCTCTATGAAAATAAAATATTATTGGCAACCATGCTTCATTATGGTTTGCAGATACGCAAAGCTTGACGAAAACTTCCGAATCAGAATATTTATTGAGAATTAATATTTTCAACTTAATTCGTACGAATACAAGTGATGATGCAGCCGACTTCTTTCATGGTTTCGACTATACCTTGGTGAATTTATTGTAAGTTTTATGTAATTTGCTTTGCACAAATTCTCATTTTTATTTCTTATTAATATTGTCTGTAAATATTTGTACTTCAGAAATTTCTTTGTAAGGTTCAATCTACTAACTTATAAGAATCGGAGAAAGTTTATGTTCTATACACTGAAATAACGATGGAAGTGATTTCTTTTATTTAGTTAGAAAATCCTGTGACTTGTTTATTCAGGCCTGCAAACCGAGCATGGCTTTGATGAAGAATATGAAATTATTCTGTTTGTAATTGAGAAAGATTAAATTATGTTAATTTAAACAAATTTGTCTCTGTTGATGAGCTTAGTTGTTGCTGGAAAAATGCCATTTCAAATGAATAGTTAATTAGATTTGTCAGATAATCCAAAATATTTAAAGGTAAGTTGAATAATATCTTAGGTGATATGTTATCGTAGCCCGTACAGTTTTTATTTCTAAAATTATTTATGAATTTTAAGATTTCATCGGTAGTAGTGGGATGCAGAAAAAACCTATCACAAGTTATAGATTTCTCGCCTTATATATTCTGTTGTGTAAGAACAGTGTAAAGTATTATTTACAATTGAGTTTTTTGCAGCTGTAGCGAAATGAGTATTTAATATATCAGGTATGCTATCTGTAGTACAATTATCAAGTTTAAGTTTATAATTTTGAAAAATAGCTTTTTTTGTTAATTCACTTACTATTTTCCATGTTTCTGTTGGAATATTTTTAGAATTTGATATACGATCACTCAGATAAGACTTTTTGGCATGATTGATAATGTTGTTAAATAGTATATTGTGTCACAAGGGCAGAAAGTGAGCATTAGCAGCCCGCAGCTATTAAATGTCTGAGCGAGCAAAGCGTGCGAGGGCAGCTAATGCATTTTTGCCTGTGTGACACACAACTGTTTTTCGCCTAGCATTAAAGAAAAAAATAGGAAAAATAATACAAAATAAAGAAGGTTAATAACATTTGACGTATTTATTTATTATAGTAATTGATATTAATTATCCCTCGAGCATTATTATGGATAGTAATACCAGAATGAAAAATTATTTAAAACGTCAAAGTCGCAATAAATGAATCTCAACGATAGTCATAGGTGTCTAGATTGTGAAAAACCTACAAAATCATGCTGTTATGAGTTTAGCGGGCCTAGGGCCGCAAAGGTTTACTTTCAGTCACATTTTTAGGGCAAATATGATTCATTTTCATATACGCTAGGCGAAAAAATTATTTTATAAGAAAGTTAGTAATTCCTAATAAATGATGAATTGTGGAAAAATTTATAAATAAGATGTAATGATTTTTTATTTTTCGCAGCTATTATGATGCACTTTGTTAACGACCTTGTCTTTTTCTTTTAACTTACACCATCGGAAGGCTGTTTCAAAAGTCGTAGATATTGACTGAGTTAAAGCTCTCATTTATGCCGGTGTTGTTGAAGTTAATATAGTATTGAATACAATGAAATCATGGTCAGATAGATGATTCTTGATTACCAAAGTATGAACTTTTCTAATAGGTTTTATATTTGTTAGTATACAGTCAAGCAATGAACTGGAAGTATTATTAATTTTAGTATCATGATTAAATTATAATGTTAGGATATATAAAATGAAAAGTTGTTTTAAGTGAAAGACATGTCTGTCAGTCTAAAATTAATATTAAAATCTCTGTGATGATTTATTCATCTATATTTCATACAGCACCTAACATAGTATCAAGGGAGTTTAAAATGTTCAATATTTCCATTTGGAGAACGGTAAATACAAATAATGTTTAAGCACAGTGTGATGCTAAAGATGTGCGAAAATTCAAAGTCAAGATCAGCATATAAATAGTTTAAATCATGCTTTGCTTCAAAATCGTTATTGGTAGTACTATAGATTGCAGTGCCACTGTGTTTTACGCTTTTCCCATACGAGATGTTAGTGAGTGAATAATTTTTAATATAAATATATTCCCCAGGATTGAGCCAATGGTCCGTGAAACATAGGGCAGTGGGATTGTGTAAGAAATGGATATTTGAGGGTGCGGGGAATGACAAGTACGTTTATACCCAAACTACACTTCAATTTTATTATTTTGTTTTCTACAATCATTACATTATTTAAAGCTCAAAACAGTATAAAGTACAAACCTTAATAATTACTTCAACTATTATATGTAATTTGCTCTGCAATGAAAAATGTATATTTAAAAAATTACGTCGCTCTTAGACGTTTGTGTTTTTATTTGACAAAGTCAAAAAACCTAAAACCAATGCCTTTCTGATTAACTCAGAAAGCACAAAATAAGTATAATTTGAATTGCCCTAGCAACGATTGTTTAACAGACTTAAAGTATTAAAAGATTGTGGACCTTGCTGCGCAGGCTACAGGTATTACAAAGTAGCAGTGGCACACTAAGTTATTTGCTACTCATAAAAAAATTAGAACTTGACTGTTTGTACGTGTACTGAGGCTTGAGTCATCATTTATGACAAGTAGTTATGCATAGTTAGGGACTGTTTGATTAATTACAGTTAAAACATTATCATTACAATCATTTTGTTTGATATGAATCAAGTTGGAGTTGCGACGATATTTGACCTTAGTTTCCATACTTGAAAAATTGTTTGTCTACGAAATTACGTGATTTAATAAGTTTGTTTTTACCGCTTTCTTCATATGTAGTCCATGCATAGTGAACATTGTATAATCAAGAATCCTGTTTGTGTCGATGTATGTGAATGAAACATTTTGATTAATCATGTTTCAGTGCAAATCAATATTGCTTTCACATATAAAATTATTAAGTACGATAAGAGATTTCTAATAAGGTGAAGAAATTTGTACCAGGTCAGTAGTTTTAGCTATATTGGATATTAATGATTTTGTTGACGGTGATATTCTAGTTCCCGTTAGAGGATTGTTTGTTCTTCCATTACGATAATATAATCATTGGCTTTATAGTTATTAAGGTTTTTCGTTAGACTATAGATCACATTGTCTAAGGATGCATTTGGTCTGCATTCTATGAAGATTTCATCTGATGCTATTAATGTATTAGTATTTCAGAAAATGCTCTTGCACGGCTATCTCTTAATAAAATGTATTCTTTGCCTGTTGGCAAACTGTATGATATCACATGATAATTTCGAAGAATTAAGCCCTAATCCAAGGCGGATGAGACAACAGAATCATGTGTGTTAGCATAAGATTAAGAATAAGATTTTGAGGAGTCTGGAGTGGTTCCATACTCCACTTTGGAGTAAACGTTAAGTACTTGTTTCTTCGTTTTAATATTCTCACACAGAGTAAGATTGCCATCACTGAATTTCGAGATCAGCTTGCCAAAACATGGGTGTGCAAGTAAAATGCCTGCAGAGCCTGAAGAAACCAATAACTTACCTAAATTGGAAGAGCACAAGAAAAATCGATGTGTGGTTTACTATGTCAACAATAAAGAACAGTTTGATAAAAATGTAGAACAAAATAATTCAACCAGAAACAAGTGGTACCGTCCAGCTTGTGATAAGAATTATCGTATTCCATATTTTTTTCTATTTATAATGCAAAAAAAATATGTAGTTCTATTTTTATTTTAAAATTATACTTAGTTTTATCATCAAAAATAAATAATTATTGCCTAATATTTAATATTTTGAAGTTTTGTTATAAATTATCATAAAATACATTGTAATTAGAAAATGTATAAATATCCATAACCAGGTAGTATAAAATTGTTCATGCAGACAGTGCATTTTGAATATTTGTTTATTTATTTAATAAATAATAATTACAATTAAATTTCAATTATTACTTAAAGGTATAAAGTCAGCAAAGCTGGTTTTCACAATATACCTGCTGCACAAGTAAAATTCAGACAGTATTTACTGGCATAAGGCTTGTTCTTGAAAAAGACACTTGGCAATGGCTGTTTTAAACCTAGTGACAGAGTCTAAGTTGAAGTTTAAGAAAAGATTTGAGTATTTGTTGAAGATTTTGGCACTTCTATATTCAAAACAACATTTGAATTTTGAACTTTTGTGCATTGGTATGGTTATGTTGTAGTTATTACGAAGATTTAGATTATGATTATGCAACGTCAAATGTATTGTACTGTAAAAGTAACTAGGCTGTTCTGACTTGTATAAGATGAATACGAAAACTGCAAAGAAAAGTTCACATTGGGGTCGAAATTTTAGTATCTTCAAATCATTGTATATAGGTGTCACATGCTCTATATAATTCACATTGTATGAAAATCTCAGACATGAGTTTTGAAGAATTTGCAATTGGTTCTTCAGATGGACTGTTAAATAATTATAATACACCAAGCTACAATAATTGGCATGGCTTAACACTAGACTTTGACATAGGTTCCATTATGTATATGATGTCAGCAAAGTTTTGTATATGTACAGGGACTTGAGCATATAATAACTTGTACTACATACTTTGTTAAGATGCTTTCCGAAGGTAAGGTTGCAATCAACAATGACACCAAGGTTTTTAGCTGATTCACTAAAGCTCAGTATGTGGTTATTGACCAAGATGTTAGTTGAAGCATTAGATTTAAACACTTCACAGCTACGTGGAGTCTCCACACATAAACAAGTACTTTTCAAAGGATTTAATGTTGACACATTAGCTACCGACCATTCATGCACTGCACATAAACAAGTGTTGATTTCTTCAATTGTTTGAATGGCATGGTAAGGATTAGTAGAAATATAAAGTTGTGTATACATACTCCCTGTATGTTTGTTGTGGTTTGTTTAGTATTCTTCTTAATCTTCTTTGGGTATTAAACCACTCATAGTTTTTAAAATTATCTTTATTAACGTTTCGATCCATAACCTAGGATCGTTTTCAAAATAATAAAAACTTCAAGTTTGACATTTATGACACAAATTGAAGGTGACTTTGATTTATTGAATAGAAGGGAAGCTAGCTCAGAATATAAATAAGTGCAGGTACGTGTCCAACCAGTTTTGAGATGAAGATCCAATGAAGATGATGATGAAGCATATTAAGAACCACTGTAAAACAGAATTGGTATCTGACAAGTGTAAACCCGCAATAAGGTTACCTCACAACCATATACAATTTCCGTTAAACAGTATTGGTATCTGACAAGTGTAAACCCGCCATAGGGTCGCCTCAGATCCATATACAACCTTCATAGAACAACATTGGTATCTGACAAGTGTAAACCCACCATAAGATTACCTCAGAACAATGTTAAAATCTACCAAAGAGGTAGCCTAAATCATAATGATTTCCTTCAAAATAAATATAAAAAACGACTACTTAAGCCTTTTAATAATGCAATTGCACACTTTTTAATAACCATCCTCTAAATTGTATAAATAGAAACATGTTAAAAATGTTTTCCAATTCCCAAGTTATTGAATTTTACAATAAAAATTAATCAGCTGATTTCACGTTAAGCGTATTGGCTACCTAAAAAAGTCGGTCCCAGGCCGTAACACAAATTGAAGGCAATTATTCATTTAAACTTTAAAAATTTTGCTTAGTGTACTCAAACCAAATATTTCAAACATCAATAAATCAAAGTCACCTTCAATTTGTGTCATAAATGTCAAACTTGAAGTTTTTATTATTTTGAAAACGATCCTAGGTTATGGATCGAAACGTTAATAAAGATAATTTTAAAAACTATGAGTTGTTTAATACCCAAAGAAGATTAAGAAGAATAAAGTTGTGTGTCATCTGCATACATGTGGATGCTACAATTTTTTGTAATGATTGCTGGAAGGTCGGCAGTAAAGATGGTAAATAAAAGCGGTCCTAAGATACTTCCTTGCGGAACTCCCTTGTTCACTCGATAGCCTGCTGGAGATAGCTTTCCATCATGTGTAGTGCTTCGCAGCTCAACCCATAATAAGAAAGTTTAGCTAGCAGTAGCTTGTGATGTATAGTGTCAAAAGCTTTACTGTAGTCCAGAAAGACGATTATAGTTGTTTCGGAGTTGTCTATATTTTTGATGATATCATTAGTGATTTTGGTAAGTGCGGTGGCTGTACTATGTCCAGATCTAAAACCTGATTGACTGGCAGGAAGAATACTATTGATTTCAAAGTGATGTACGAGTTGCTTGTATAGTACATACTCAACAACCTTGGATAAAGTGGGCAAAATGCTGATTGGTCTAAGTTCTTTGTAGGAAGTGGCAACATTGACTTTGGCCAACAGAATGATGATTGACTCTTTCCATGATGATGGTATATGTGAAGATTCAAGAATGTTGTTAATCGGGTGTGTGAGAGTATCAAGGCAGTATGGAATAACAAGCTTTAACAATTTTGCACTGATCCCAACTAGACCCACAGCATTGGATTTCAATTTAATAATCGCTGAAATAATGTCATCTTGGTTTATACTATGAAACACTAGTTCTTCGGTTATTAAGGGATGCTTGTTGTTTGCGAAGAAGGACTGAGTTTTACCTGCAATAACAGACAAAGAGATACTGTTAATGAAAAAGTCATTCATGAGATTGGGGTTTTCATTCTTGAGAATAATTATGTTTTTAGGTATTTGATGAGTATTTGTTTTCTCAAAGAAGTTCCATAATTTCCTCAAATTATGTTTGTTACTTGAAATTTGATACTTATAATAAGCTGGTTTCTCATTTTTAACGGCTTGTGTGACGTAATTACGTAGGGACTTAAAGTAGTTATAACCAGTTGCTTTCCGCATGTTGATGTATTTTTTGTGAGCTGCATTTCTTAGTTTAATCATTTGTCTAAGATTGTAAGTCAGCCACCCCACATTTTTACTAATTTTAATATTTGTGGTGCACATGGGAGCATGTTTATCAAAAAGTAAAGTGATTAAGTCATTAAGGTGCACTATTTTATCATCTAAAGTTTCAGGATCTAAGCATTGCTCCCATTCGGTAGCAGTTGCATCTTTAGCAAATTCCTCTGGATTAAAGTTTTTGAAACTTCGATAAGTAATCCTTTTTGAGTTGGACTTGGCATAATTTATATGTAAACAGCAATATACCATTTGCTGATCAGACATATGAATTAAGTCGTAGGTGCCACATCTTGTGTACGACAGATTTTCACTTATGCAGATGACATCTAATAGAGTAGAAGTTGATTCGGTTACTCGGGTAGGTAGTTCAACCATTTGTATCAAATTATAGTTGGAAATTATTGAGTTAAAATAGTTCGAATTGCTGCTCATTTGTAGGAGATTTATGTTCACATCCCCCATTAGGATAATTTTATCATATTCTAGGTATACTTTAGATAAGGCAAGTTCTAACTCTAAGCATGTTACCAGACTAGAGGGGGGTCTGTAGATAACTTCAATTGCATATGTAGTTTTTTTTTATAGAGGTTTGTAGCCATAATTGCTCCAGTGCTCCAGTGGTTGCAATACCTAGTTCTATAAATTTACAGTAAATATTACTCTGCACGTAACAACAGATACCACTGCCTTTAGTGGATATATCTTTTCTAAATACAGAATAACCAGGAATAGTGATTGAAGTCGAAGGGAAATCAACTGGGAGCCAAGTTTCGGATATTGCAATAATTTTAAAATCTTCAATAAAAGCACAGAATTCATCAAAGGAGCTAATAAGAGACCTGATATTTATATGGCATATTGTAAAATCACTAAGCTTTTGTAATTGCTATGGTTGCCCATAGTCAGTTCTTGAATTTAATTTGTCAAGCAACTTTACGTAATATGAACAAGAAGGGTCTGTAGCTTTGTGGTCAGTATTTAAAGTAAGTTAAAGGTTATTGTTGGCATTCACACAATTAATACACACCATTTGGCCAGTCTTACACATTTGGTAGCTGTGACTTCCTGAACAGTTAGCACAACACTGATCAGCTTTGCAATTTTGGGCATAATGCTGATAACCCGAACATTTATAGCATTGAACAATGTTTAGATAATTTGACACGTGTACTTGTGACCACCCTATTGCAATTTTACGTAGTTGTAAAAGACTACGGTGGGTTTTTAGATCAGCTTCAAGAATTAATGCTGACTTATTAGCAAACTTGCTTTTTAGAACTGTAACAACTTTCAGTTTAAAGGCTTCTGATGTTTCAATATCATTTTGCTCCATCAATTTCTCTGGCAACAATTCGAAGTCATCGCCTAAATCATCATTGTCAATGTAGAATATTTGTACTTGAGGATTTCTTAAAGTGGGAGCAGCAACTTTGTATTTGTCACCAAGTTTATTAGTGATACTATCCTTCAGAAGTTTTTGATCATCTTTGTTAGCAACCCCTATTAAAACACCACCTTTGGCAACCTTCTTGATCTGAGATACATTTATTCCAATATCTGCATTTTTAATTGCAGATGCTGTGACTTTGCTCTCTTGCGCATTAACCAGTTTAACAAGTAGCACAGAATTTGACTTCTTGTTCAGAATACTGGCATAAGTGGGGATTGGTGCTGCTGGTATAGTTTGGGTAATTATGTTTTGCTTTATATAAATAATATCTTTTTTATTTCAGATAGCAAATTATGGAAAGAAGGCATGGATTTAATAAAGCTCTCACAAATATAGCAAATTAATTTTAGTGCTCGCTTTTGAAGAGGCATACATTTTATTTCAGAGGCAGTTAAAGTAAAACCTTTTTTATGAATGAACCTGTGACAAATATCAGTTGTAGTGAAGATTTTCATCATTATCAACTTCAAAATTACACTTAACACATTTGCAGTCTATCAGTTCCATTTTTAAAGTTTATGCATATGTAACACGTGTTGAGCAGGTTGTTTGAACTGATAAACCAATATAATGGAAGTGTAAATAATTTAAATCACTAACAATATTCAACTTTTACACACTTTCTAAAGTAAGTTACTGATTAAAACTGAACCACATTTGAGAGACCAGGATGTCAGCTACTGATAGATATAAAAATTATAATTTAATTCCACAATATACCACAGTAATTTAGTAAAAGATGGTGATGTTCAACACATGCACATGCACATCAATTGAACCCGTTTGAGAGGAAATTTCTTAAATTTTTATATCTGAGTTTGTAGGGCATATACCCAGAGCACAGATGTAATCAAAAAATGCTGCTAAACAAATTTCAATTACCTACATTAGAATCGCGAAGGACAGATGCTGGACTAACTTTCCTCTATCATTTGCTACACAATAATATTGACTCTGCTGAATTAGTTTCCTATCTTAAATTTTTTATTCCGCTTACAGAATCGAGACAAAAACGTCTATTTTGTATTCCCACCACCAGAACTAATATGACGCGAAAATCACCCATTTGCATAATGTTCTCGAACTACAATTCTATTAGCAGCCAGTGTGACATAAATGTTGATCCATTAAAGAAGATTTTGGACACAATTAAAATGCTAAAGTAGAGTATATTATGTTTTTTTTCTGTAGATTATTTCCTGTAATTGGGGATTATATCCTGTTGAAATGTAAAGTATAAATAAATAAATAAATTAATTGAATAGCTCTTGCAGATGTGGCATTTTGACAATAACAAAGATTCAAGTTTTTCTAACGATAGACTCCAAAAGTTGACACCTTTGATGAAAAAAATAGCGGAAAGATTTCAAGAAGTTTTTACACCTGACTCCTGTATATGCATTGACAAAACTATGTGGAAGTCTAGGAATCAAACAGTTCATAACAAATAAAAAACAAATTTGGCATAAAGATTACAAGTTATGCACCACAGGTATAATTTCTAGGTGTATTGTAGAAAAGGCAACCAAGAAAAAGACAATCATCCTTTAAATGTTCTATCATTACTAAAGAACCTTCTAGCTATCGAAATGACAGTCTATACTAATAGTTATTACACCAGAGTTTACTTAGCCAGAAGACTGCTTGAAAGGAGCGAACAGAAAATTAAATTCAAAAAAAGTTTAGAATAAAAAACTGAAAAAACACGAAATGATAGCCCAAGAAAGCATGTAGAATAGTATTATTATCTCCTGGCGGGTGACGTAACATGCGCAATAGGTTCAATTTAAACTTAAACCTCAAGATTCACAACGCTACAGTACAACCCACAAACATCTTGCTAGCAATGTGGCTTTAATACGTCGTCACAAATATCCCATTTATTACCTTAAGTAAAATATTGTTTGTAAGGACCCCGTTCATGCAGGCGGTACCTAGAAATTCATAAATATATGAAATAAATCCAGACCTCCATATAATATCGGAGCTTTTACTTGTTTTTACTTATAAACAATTCTAGGTTCGTAGTTTCTTTATCCGTAAATATTTGCTGTGGCAACAGTGCACATACTCAGCGGATCCCAATACTGTATATACCGAATGCGAACCGTAACTGTCATTGTCATTCTCGCTCTTATCAAGGTCTTATTGTTTCCAGTTTTCCGTTTTAATATTTGTATCAAGTAATAGTCATCAAAACTAACTGATAGTTAATTTCTTCAGCAATGTAAGTATTTAAAAAGAATGTTAGTTCAATGATTAATTATATTTTTTAGAGTAATATTATGAATAAGAAGGAGGTGATTCATAGTCAAGGACGACGGATTGTTTTTAATGTGTATAAGCAATATTGCTTTTGTTTAGTCAGAAAGGTTAAGATTATTAATTATTCAAGGAATTATTTTATAGCTAGATTATCGATGAAGTGCTTAAAAAATATATTAATTTAGCAAATATTTCTAAACTATAAATGAGGTTATGTAAAAAATATATAACCTGACAAGATGCAAACCTTAATTACCTTTCTTTTCATACTATAACTGTTCCTCTTCCTTCAATTCTACAGCACTGAATTGTTGATTCTATGATACATTAAAATAAAGCACGAGATATATGCAATTTACAATAATATTAATATAACAAATGATATAAAAACCTTTTGGTATTAATTAAAAATTGTTTTTGTTTTGTTTTTGTTAGTTACAACACCATGAGTGTCATTGTGTAAACATATTCTTAAAACGTTTTTGTAATAAATCTTAGTAATATTTTCGAGGTGGGCATTTGACATTTTTGTAGTGTTTATAATTTATAGTTTGTGTTTAAAACAAAAACGTCTATTGATTTGAAAAAAAACGAATATGTAGTACTACCAAATTGTTTTTGTTCTACTAGTGACTATAAGTGATAAAATATCTTGTGTACACTGATCCAATCAATCAATAATCTGGGGTATCACATCTAACAATAAGCTCAGATCATTTTTATAGAAGAGCAAAAATCAACATAAAACTATTTAAAACACATTCCTTGGTTGCTCGACAATTTTTGCTCTGGCAACACTGGACGTGCAAGCAGTCGATGTTTTCTAGTCTCATTTTTTTATTTTGATTATTAATATAGCTCCTCCTCGCGCAGGTTTTTTCAAGGTCATCCGCTATGAGATAATAATACTACTATAGTATGGTAATTCTAAAATGGAAGTATACTCATGATGTGTTATTACTCACAACAAAACACAGACAAGATGAATTGAGTTCAACAACGTGGAAAACAAATAGAAAAACATGTATTTTTGAGTATAATAATTCATACGCTTATATTGACTTATCTGACGAGCTAAAAGTATATTCGCATTGCTTAAGAAAAGGTACTAAACACTATTGAAAATTGGTCATTGAACTAGTTTTAGGTTCACATTGTTCAATGCATTCTTATTATTCAAAGAAATTACACAGAGTAGGATTGCTATCACTGAATTTCGAGGACAGCTTGCCGAATCATGGGTGTGCACACAAAATAAAATTAATCAGTAGTAAATAAACCTGTGAGAGCTTTTGTCAAGCGTTTTTAAAATTTCACCTAATACTTTTTGTAAAATAACTAATTAGTAAGAACGAATTAACGTGTGAAAGTTTTTGTCAGACATCTTTTAAATTGTACATAGTACCGTTTGTAAAATAGAACAATCAGTAAAAAAGAATCAGCGTGTGTCTGTCAAACCTTTTTAACAATGGTACCTCACACCTGTAGAGCGATAATATCGCTTCGCAGCAACAAATAATAGTTCTACAGTGTAAATGTTTCTTATTAAGTCACTACATCAAACGCTGATATGGAATATGCCATTGAGATACACAAAAGAAAACAAGTGGTATACCTGTACGAGTCTGTATGCTTAGCTTGCAAACTGTAGGGGTTGAATCAGCACAGCAACGTCACGGTCGTCGGGATCTATTAACCCTGCTACCATAACTGCAGCAGCGGTCTACGGACAAAAGCAGTTGGTCAACAGACAAAAGCAGTTGGTCTACGTCAACAAACAGTTGGGCCTACCTAAAAAAAACTAATTCGACCTCCAGCTAAAAGCTAAAAAGAGAATCTTATTAGGATGGGTAAGCACGGGATAACTCACCAATACACGTAAGACACCTCCTACTTGACGAACAAAAAAAAAGTGCATTGTTTTTGAAATACGGTGACGAATAATGTAGAAAATATTTTGACGCACAAGCTGCAGAAACAAATTCAACATTGGTTCAAATGACACGAATTCGAACTGCAAATCCTCGCTTATTGAAGCGCGATTAAAACTGGAAAACCTGGGTTTTGTTGGATAGTGCGCGACCTTATTTGAACAAGTCTACATTGGAACAATAGAGAAAACCATTATACGCGGTTCTAATGTATGACAAGATCATGGATACCTAAAACAGGATATAAACTATTTAATTATAGCATAAAAAAATTGCTTTATTTATGACCCCAAAGCAATGAGAAACACTGGTAACAGGGCCTAATAAATACAAAAAAAAAGAACTAGTGATGAAGCCACAATCATTCAGTTAACTGTGTTACACTGCTAAAATAAGTACATGAGGACAATTTCTTATTTTTAAGTAATCAATTATGTTAATATACCTCTACATGACATTTAAAGCTTATCAAATATAATTCCAAACCAGTAATGTGTATGGAATATTTAAATTTAAATTGTAAGATAAATGTTATTTTAGTAACTGATTCCTGATGCATACTTGACTTTTAACATATAACATTTAACACTCGTAAAGTGTATCACATCACGGATCTTTATAATCAGAAATATAGCGCTTTAAAAGTTTGGTAAATATTCGTTTTTTAGACAATTTCAAAAATGCAGGCGTCTCATTGTATACCAACACACTGCAATAAATGGGCGATGTTTGACTTTTTGTAGTCTTTAATAGGTTTGTTCTAAATCTATTTGATATTCTAGTACTGTAGTTACGTATTTTGTCTCCTGTTATTAAGGCACAATTAGATTTTAAGTGTTTGTTTGAGATATTGTGTATTAGTTTTATCTGTTCTAACATATGCAATTTAAAAATAGGAATCAAATGACAAATTGCATAGACAAGTTCGGTAGGAGTGTAATATTCAATCCCGAATAACACTTTGAAGACTTTATTTTGCATTCGCTGCAGTGGATTAATTATATATTTTGAACAGTTTCCCCAGCATGTTATTAGATATCTGAAGAATGGTACTATAAAACTATTATAAATTAATCTCTTGGTTGCAATATTAAAAACAAACTGACATCTTTTTATTGCTCCCGTCATAGAAGCAATCTTTTTAATTATTGTCTTAACATGAGACTTCCAAGTTAGCTGGCCAAGATACTTATAAGATTCTACTCTTTGAATATCTACATTATTTAATGAAACTGAAATATAACCTTGTGGTTTATTCTTTTGTTTTATTTAAGTTAATACAAAGTTTATTATGGACTAACCAGCTAGAGTATATTTTTAAATCTTCATTTATTAGATTTTGCAGCTGAGACAAATCATACCCCGAATAGAGGATCGCAGTGTCATCTGCATACATAAAATATCTGCCCCTTAGCTCCACAAATTGTAAACTGTGTACGTAAATCAGATACAGTAATGGGCCAAGAATAGAGCCCTGCACCACACCTATACTAATGTTAGAAGTTATACTTTTGTGCCCTTCGTATACTGTAAAGTGATGCCTATTTATTAGATATGACTTTATTAAATCAAATGCAACACCTCTTATTCCCATTTTATACAATTTTTCCATTAAGATAGGAATGTTTACAGTATCAAAAGCCTTGAGACTTGTAAAAGACTTGTAAGTCAATAAATACCAGAATTGTGTATTTATTTTTATTTAGTTCTTTTATTATTAGTTCAATTAAGTCAGTAGTTGCCCCAAGCGTACTACTCCCAGGCAAAAAACCATACTGATAGTTGTCAAAATTATAAGAAGTAGCAATGAATTTCATAAACCTTTCTTTTATTGCTGACTCTATGATTTTTGAGAATATACTTAATAGTGAAATTGGTCTATAGTTACCCATCTCATGCCGACTACCCGCTTTGTATACAGGTATTATTTTAGCAATCTTTAGTTCCTCTGGGAAAATACCATTGCAAAAGGAGTTGTTAATTAACTTAGCAGTTTATTAATAATGCATCACTACAGATTTTAAGCAAATCTTGTTTCGAAATATTATCTACACCTGGAGCAGCATTATTTTTTAAATGTTTTATAATATCTAGAACTTCCACTGTTGTTACTGGATATAAGAAAATTGATTTACCCCATAACTGTTCCCTAAATTCTATATTGGTGGTTATGCTGTTTTTTGAGACAATATCAGACCCAATCCTATTAAAGTAAGAATTGAATTCATTTGCAATGTCTTGAGCAGATTTTATAATCCTGTCTCCTGTGTTTATATATTCAATATTTATGTTAGGTTTAGGAAAGTTGCAATTATTTATGATTCTATTAATAATCTGCCAGTTTTTACGAGGATTGTTGTTTGTTTTCCGAAACTCTTGTTCTGCCCATGGTTTCCTTAATTTACGCCCTAAAATATTTAACTCATTTTTTAGTTGTTTAAACTTAGCTACTGCCTCCTCAGAGAATATCGATTTCATCCTTCTATAAGCCTTATCTCGTTCTTTCATTTTTGAATGTATAAGAGATCCAAGTATTGCATTGTCCTATTTTTATTTGTTTGAATTTTATGCAACTGGCTTTCGTTGTATCTATTAAATGAGTTAAATCTGTGAAAGAACTTATCTGTTTATCATTAGTAATTAGCTCAAATCGGAGACGTTCCTTCCAAATTTCATACTCAATTTTAGATTTTAAAATAATAGTTTTATTCCTAGTTTTTACGGGATAATTAATTACAACATTCATAATTTTATGGTCTGAAATACAATGATCTTCAAGATTAATATGACTATTTAAATCATGGTAAACAACAACATGGTCTATTATACTGCTTTTATAACATCCCACTCTAGTGGGACAGTTTAAGTCATTAATTATCTTAAAGGCATTCATCTGAACCACATTGAGATATTCCCAGATTCTACATCCTTCTATAAAATATCAATGTTCATGTCACCGATCACTATACATTTTTGTTTTTGTTTGGATAACAATGCATTAAAGAGTTCTAAAAAATTTTGAAATGCACTAGAAGGTGGTCTGTAAATCACTATTATGTGAATGTGTGTTTGAACTAAGTTAATGTGTAATACTTCACAATTATACAAGGACGAGGAGTCAATTATGTTGAATTGAATACCTTCTTTAATGTACAGAGCGACACCCCCACCTCTAGAGTCTCTGCATGCAAAACTATAATGATACCCTGGTATATTGTAGTATTGTGTTACACTAGCATACAACCAAGTTTCAGTTACTGCTATTATATGAATATTATTTTTTAAATTACAAATAGCTTCAATGTCACATAATTTATTACGAATACTATTAGTGTTTATATATAAAATATTTAATGTACTGTCTGCCATTGAGAAAAAAGGAAAACAAAATTTTCAAATTCCTAGCTTATGATTGAATATTATGGTAACATTTGCTTATTTATTATTTCTTCAGAAGTAATTTTGATCACACTTGATTGCTCATCTCTTTTGGCATATACAAAGCCATCACGTGTCCACAAGAATTTCCAACGTAGCTCAATTTTTTTCTTTCGGGCTAATACAAACAAGTTGCGATTCTTTGCCGTTAAATTTTCGTTAATAAAAACCGGAGTTTTTTCTGCGATTCCAATTCCAATCTCATTTACATAAACACTTTTCCCTTTTCTTCTAGCCAAATATATCTCTTTAG
Organism: Platerodrilus igneus; assembly: GCA_036346225.1. Lineage (NCBI taxonomy): Eukaryota > Metazoa > Arthropoda > Insecta > Coleoptera > Lycidae > Platerodrilus > Platerodrilus igneus. Next base: position 250,320 of record JARFIW010001025.1, on the reverse strand, counting down.
TAGATCTTCTAAGAAATCTCACAATAATAGCCGATGACCCATTTGATCTAGAATGTAACCGATGTGAAATGTCTATATCAGTAAGTTCAATATCACAACCAATAGTTTTTGCCACCTTTTGTACTATGAGGTTAGCGTTTTCATTAGGTAGAACAGCAATACCATGTATCTCAACATTGTAAGATCGATTTTTCCGCTCAATATCATCCAGCATCATAGCATCATTTAATTGCTTCAACTTAAAATTTTCTTCTTTTACAGCAGCCAATTCTTTAGTGAGTAGTTTGATGCAATCATTGTCTTGACGTTGCTGCTCAAATTGTTTAGATATGAAGTCCATAGAAATTTGCATCTCCTTGATCACAACTATTAAATCATTTAAAGATGGATTTTTAGGGATTGGTAACACAATTTGATTTTTTGATGACTGCAGACAATTACTATTTTCCTGTAAACCTCCACAGCATATCACACTAACCTCATCAATTTTTTTTAAGTTGCCCAATCGTCTAGCACAGCTGTTATGAAATTTTCTATCACAATTAATGCATTGAAATCCACCAGTACATTTACCTTTGCAGTATCCACATTTTGATTCTACAGGATCTCCCATTGTAGCATCTATTTTGTATAGTATAGTTTTGAATATTGATTAAGCAGAGTAACATTAATATGAACTTCAACTGTTAGATAAATAAACTTGATATTTCTTATCACATAAATAATACACACCTGCTGTGTCAATTTCAGTCCTTGTAAGGAATTCTTTTTAGGATTTTTGCAAGTTATTTTATTGAATTCCAGTAGGCAATACTTAGAAATAATAAAGTAAAATCAGCCACATACAATGATATAACTTGCACTAATTGTTACTGTTTTGAAACACTTAAATTATTTTATAAAACAGAGCACTTGTTATATACAACATTCATATCATATGCCTTCTTATCTAAACTTTATGTTTCAAAATAAATAAGTTCAAAATGAAAATTTGAAGAAAGCGTACTTATTGTAAATAGGAAGTTGTTGAAGAAATATAGAATTGAAACGGAATTAATTTAACAAAATTATGGTAAAGCGGGTTTATGAATTAACAAGTAAAAAAAAAGGAGTAACTAATTTATGCTGAAAATAGACGTAACAAAATGCCTACAGAGCCTGAAGAAACAAATAACTTACATAAATTGGAAGAGCACAAAAAAATCAATGTGTGGTTTACTATGTCAACAATAATAAACAGATTGATAGAAATGCTCAAAACAATTCAACCAGAAACAAGTGGTACCTTCCAGCTTGTGATAAGAATTATCGTGTTCCATATTTTTTTCTATTTATAATGCAAAAAAATATGTAGTTCTATTTTTATTTTGAAATTATACTTACTTTTACCATCAAAAATAAATAATTATTGCCTGATAGTTATTATTCTGAAGTTTTGTTATAAATTATCATAAAATATATTGTTATTAAGAAACGTATAAATATTCATAATCAGGTAATATAAAATTGTTCATACAGACGGTGGATTTTGAATACCTAACATTGTAATGAAGCACATAGCAAAGTCGTGCCAACTTATACAATTTATGAGCTGAGGCATTTATTCACATCACGCCAGTCAAAGTAGAGAAGCCAGTGAGGCATTAATGCTAAGCCACACCATGCCGAACGTGTTAAACCACAATATCGTGCAACTGATTTAACTGGCGTTTAACCGCTTTTGGATTCCTCTTGAGGATTCGTTATTTCATTTTAAAACAATTAAAAACAAAAATTAAAATTAGTGATTTTACAAAATTTACCTTCTTCATACATATACTTTAATAACTGTGTACAATAGTTCCACTGCCGCATAACTAGTTTTTGATCGGCATCAACATTTACAGTTGCAATAATAGATGGATTTGGTTTATCGCTTAAGTTATATTGTTCTTGTAGTTTCGGTATTTGATCTTTAAGAAATTTAATTAAAGTACCAGTCCATTCTAAAAAAAACAGTTATTATTTCATCTTTAATAACTTACCTAGGCTACAGTTTAGTATAAGGACTTTTTGATATCGTGGCGCGTTATACATCAAATTGTTCAGCTCTACGAGCTGAACAAGAATATGTATCTCGTTTTGTGCGGAAATGCATATTAACGTCGAAATCGAGATTTGAAGTTTGTGTGCTAGAAAAAAAATAATTCTTTAAATTGTTTTAGTATAAAATATTCCTCGCATTTTCAAGTAGGCATATAACAGATTTAGCAATTATTTTTAATTTCCGTCGCGTGCACAAAATTACTCATATTTACAAAATAAGCCTGGTGTGGTAAAATGGAAAACGGTGAAGTTTCTACACGCGGAAGTGAAACCAAAATCGAAGTTGAAAACGCTCCAGCTGAGCTACGACATAATAACATTTAATGATTATTTTTATGTTAATGATTTAAGTATTCTTTTATATTATTTATTAAATTCTATTTTTTAGACTTTAAGTTCAACGATAATGAGTAACTACTTTCTAATTTAAAGTAATGACAGTATTAAAGTCGCCATTTGCATAAAAGTGTATTGGCCAGTTGTGCAGAACAGTATTGGGATAGTTTGTGGTAATATTTAGTAATTGCGAATCGTAAGTCGCCATTTATACAAGAGTGTGTTTGTAAGTTAAGTAAAGGACAATAATTGAAAATTTCTACTTAATCGGTTAAAAATTGTGTTTGCAAGTTATGTAGAAGACAATAATTGAAAATATCTGATTAATCAGTTAAAAATATAATTTTTTTTTATTTTGTAACATTTCACAAAGAAAATAATAAACAAATTGAACTATACATTTGAATTGTTTCTATGTTCTAAAACGTAAAACACTTCGTGTAAATTTTCTTGAGGAGGGAAGGTTTCCATAATTGAAGCTGCGTTTCCTCGTTGAATGGCGATACCTACCCTTTGAACCAAATACTGTTTCGACCTAGGTTCTCCAGTGTGCAATGTTAATATTCCGGCAAGGCTGTTCACGAACTGAATAGTTTCTTCACACCAAGTTCCCATTGTTTCCACTGCGAAAGGAAGGAAGTGCATATTTTGTTCCAAAACTGATGAGTATTTCCTTATTTTCCCAGAAGCAGCTATTTTTGCAGCATATCCTGACTCTAATGATGAATGTGGTAGGTGAGAAGGTGCAAGTGTGTCGGAGCAGGTAGCGTCACATACCAAACTTTTGCCTTTTGTCCAAGGAATTTAGGTCATTCCATCTACTCGTTTTCCATCGTCTCTGAACAATCCGCAAGGCTCAAGACGACACGGGATCTTTGCGGAGGTGAGGGCCCTGGACAAGATGTTATTAAGTTCCTGATGTCTTGAGTACCGTCCTACGCATTTGGCACAGCTTAGTTCATGATGTCCTGATGAATCAACTCCTAAGCCGCAAACGCAAATATGTGGTTCACAAATTTTGCATACGAGTCTAAGAGCCATTGCTATTCGAAATGTATTGTTTTCCAACAGTGTGCCGACTGTCTTGGATGGAATGACGTTTAGCCACGCATTAGCTTCAGGATTTTGTAAAGCCAAAGTTATAGCTCTATCCGCAGGTGTGGTCGGTTTACATTTTTCAAAAATATTATTAATGATAACATTGTCCCATGATCGCTGGAAAGAGGGATCGTTGCGTATCTCCGAGTCAGAGGTCAACTTCGTCCATTCATTTATTCCTTCTTCATAGAAAGTGTTCTGGGGCCTGTCGGAGTCATCTAGACTTAACATCAAATTGACAAGCTTGCTGACACTAAAAGAAGAAGAGAGAAAGACAGGAACACAGATGTCTTTGCATCTCCAAATTCTAAGTCCTCCCAGTCGCGTTGGCAGAGAAGCCTTTTTAGACAGTTCAGGTGATAGAGGTGAATTTAGTAAAAATTCCAGAGTGTCCTTAATGTTTTCATCTATCCTTTCCAATACATTATGGCAAAACCATTCAGGAGTAGTACGAAGAAGATACATCAATTTCGAAACTGCAAAACAGTGACGAAAAAGGTAGTAGGCTATGTGAAAGTTCTTGAGTTCCTTAATTCGAGAAAATAAAAGCATCATTTCACCCCGCTTGTTCTCCAAATAATCTTCAAACAAAGATTCCGTGATAGGTGATCCCAGTAAAGAAAAGCTGCAAACAATTCTGATTCCCGGTGATATCTTTCTAAATGTCGAGATAGAATTCTCGTTTGGTTTGTCACAGAAATAAAGTCATATTTGTCTAAGTTGATTTGTAATCTTTGATTTACATCAGTCAATAAATAATTTGAAGTCTTCAAGAACTATATCATGATCACCAGTTAATAGTCCATCATCTAGATAAAAGCATACGAGCTTGGATAACAATGACTCCACAACAGGATGAATGGCAAGGCAAAAAAGGAGTGGTCCAGTTGGGTCTACTTGCTGGCAACCGGAAGCTGACGGGATAGTCCATTCTCCAAAAAAAAGACGTGATTCTATTGAATAAGCTTGCCATAGGAAAGTATATAGCTTTGGTGTTAACTTAGATACTTCAGCAAGTATTGAATCACGATAAACAGTGTTAAACGCATTAGCAAAGTCAATCTTCAGTATTATTTTTGAAGATCCTATGTTTCGTGACAAAAATCTTCGGGAAGAATGAACAGCAGCTTCGCAACCTCCGGGTGTTGCGTATCCTAACTGTTTAGGATGAAGATATGTTCCCATTTCATGCAATTTTAGCTACCAAACGGCACAACGTATTCCCCACTGTGTTACGTGCCAAATTGGCCCTTAAACATGTTTTAGTTTAATTTTGATGTGCGGAAGTTTCGCGCCATAAATTCAAAAGATGCGGTGCGCGTATTTCCGTCACGTCAAAAGTGGGTTGGACGAATAACTTCGCGCCGACGCGTGAAAGAAAAAATTGGGAAGAAGTTTCCGTTAGACGCTTTAACATGGCTTTTTTGCCAGAACCTTCGAGTGCAGTGGACGTTTTTAGGTATCGTATCGTGCCTTATCTTTATTTATGTAGATATCCTTGCCTGATTGTCTTTGTTTGTCGCCCTTTACCATGTTCCCGTCTTTCCCTGCATAGGTAGAGATAATTCGCAGCCGTTGGCGAACCGTACTGCACGACCCGGAGAACAAATAGGAGGCCATGCCACGCTAGCATTCCACGCCGGAGCACCATCTCTAATCACTCCGGGATGTAGACCTGATGGACTTCAATAGAAGCCAACTTTAACTCAACTCCGCAGGACGCCGGATTTCTGATGTAAGTACTCCATTGCTTAATTTGTTCGCTGACATAAACTATTGTCTTAAATTTATATTTTCCGATTATTGCGTAATATAATTTGTGCATTGGTGACGTCATTGTCAGATGGGCGCGCAAAATCTGTACAAAGGTTAGCGTTACCAACCGCCCGTGACGTCGCTTATTCCGCGCTTGCGCGATGTATTTATCGACTTTTTAAACTGTAAGAATTCGGGTTTAAATCGTAAGAACTGCAATAGGCCGTATACCACCGTCCTTTTTATTTAATGCGCAAAGACTGGCTCCATAAAAAATTGGAAGAATTTCTCCTTTGATTTTCCCAGCAAGTACAAAGTTAGAAAATTTTGTAAGTGCATTTAATATTCGGTTAGACGCCTCTCCGTTTCCTTTGTTAATCATATCTTTTAAATGTTGAGATCTGAGTCCGTCAATTCCACGGCTGGAACCATTTGGAAAACTGAGTATGGCTTTCCGCACTTTAGAGTCCACACGTCTTGACAAAGACGTAGGTTTTGTTGTAATTGTCAAAAAATTTTCATGCCCTGCTATCGCTTTTTATTGATATCTTATCAAATTCTCGGTTGTGTTTAGCACATTGGTACAGTGTGTCTGTATTTAACTGCTTATAATTAGGCATTTTTGTGTGTTACCGTTTTAAAAAATTACCCTGCAACAGTTGGCTTTTGTGTGAAAATATCTGTAGTAGTGATACTTTTAAGTTGTTGTGTCAACTTTTGTCTGATTTTCTTATCGTAGTGGATGCACTCGTTAGGAAAATGATTGTACTAGTTCTCGTTAAGAGTCTAGTAATTTTTTAACTTATGATATACCTTAACTTGTCGGATTAATATAGCAGGTGGTCCTTCAGACCGATCTGTGTTTTATAGGAACAACTCTCTACCTTCTCTCGGACGCTTGTTCAAAAACTCTACTTTTTCTTATCCCGCTGTCTCCGTTTCTGCCTTATCTTTCTTTCGGTAGACCTGTTCTTGTCCCGGAACACCCGTCTACCACATAAGAGTGATTTTTCCCTCACTCCAGGCTACTGACCACATTGGCTGGTTGAGTAGTGCTTTGCTATCCACCTTTTCTGTCTCTTTAGCTCAATGCGAGCCCTTCCTCTATTTTCTTCTACCTGGAAGTGCCTCTTATGCATTTCAAAATACCCACCTCCCTCTTTTTACCATTCCTATTTCTACTGTCTTTTCATTTCCGTTAGTCACCGTGTGGTTGCTCGGGGGATTTTCACAGACACCCAGACCATGTCTCTGGGAATCTTTCGTGAGGTCATGTGGTGCCGCTGTCAGCGCATATGGCCGCTGACAGTGAATGTATGTATGAGTGTGTGAATGTGTGAGTGTATGTAAAAATATGTGTGGATATCGTGTGGGTATCACTTTAGTTTAATATCGTTATCTTACCTATTATCTTTGATAATAACTTGAACTTAATATCTTTATCTTACCTATTAACTTTGATAATAACTTAAGCTCAATATCGTTATCTTACCTATTATCTTTGATAATAACTTGAGATTTTGTTTTATCCTTTTTATCTTCCTAACGTTTGGTATTTACGACCAGACGTAGGAATTATTTTTTGAATATTGAGTGAAAAAGCTAACCTGATGGTAGTCATGTAATTTGCTAGGTTAGTAATGTAAGGAATTAGTAAGATGGTACTTTTGGTAAATTTGTTGATTCACAACCATATCATGGACAAGTTTTGATTTGTATTGTTTATTAAACTAGAGTACCAGTACCTAAAAATTTGCTAGACTGCAGAGTAATTCACTCTTCTGAACATTTTGAAATTTGGGCATTTTTTGCCAACGAAGAAACAGTCTAGATGCAACGCTCATGTGCGTCTGCACTTAAAAAACTGTAATGTTAGCTTTAGTTTAGTATATAGATTAGGCGACTTGTTGCATTTGTTCTAGTTTAAGTAGTGTTTCATGCTCCCTGACAAATTTGTGCTGTCGATTATAACTGCGCCACATTAAAGACTCGTATGTGCACTTATAAATGTAGTCATAGACAATGGGGCTACACATTCCGTTTCCTGGTAATCCGGAAGACGTATTATCGGTCAGAAAAAACCAGGTGGCGCCTACAATAAACATTTTGTAGGATTTAAGTAGGATTTATGTAGGTTAGTTAGGATCTAGATTTTAAGATGTTACTGTGATACAGTCATTTTCTTTTTTTAAGTTTTTTCTTTTATGGCTTTGTCGCGATTGTTACGTGCCGTAAATCGGCCGTAAACATTTCCAATTTTAGTTTTAATTTGTAAGTGATTTCGCGCCAATAATTTTAAAAGACTTGTGCATGCATTTCCGTCACTTTAGATAGTCGCGTCGACGCTCCGAGATTGCGCAGATGCAGAGGAAAAAGTGGTGAATTTCCGACACGTCGGGACGAATCAACGAGACGTCGACCCTAGTGGTTTATCTTTGTGCCGTTTCTTGTCTTCTTTTTCAGGCAATGTAGGTTTCCTTCCATTTCTACCTGATTATCGTCCCTTTACCTGTATTCCGCTACTGAAAAGAAGAAGACGAATTGAATTTGGATTCGACCGGGAGCAGACGGATGAACCACGCCCGAAATGCTCAACAACGCCCAGCTGCCGTCATAATAGCGTAATGCTGTAAGGAGTCCTACAGTTACGTGAGTACCTTTATCGTTTTTTTGCATGTGATGTAGTAATTTAAAACATTTATATGACGCAATACCTTATTTGCGCATCATTTTGCAAATATTTATTTGTGTTACCAACTGACGTAGTGGCTCTCATGCATTACCGCCGGGAGTGTAATAGTGGAAATTCACCACTTCCTTTTCCTCTGCGTCTGCGCAATCTCGGAGCGCTGACGCGACTATCTAAAGGGATGGAAATACACGCACAAGTCTTTTTTAAATTATTGGCGTGCATTCACTTTCAAATTAAAACTAAAATTGGAAATGTTTACGGCCGATTTTCGGCACGTAACAGCCCGTTAATGTTCGCTTTGACTAATGTCGTGAGAGATTTGTTTTTGCAGAACTGGGGCACATTGAGACTTTAAAATCCAAAGATAAACAAAGCTCTCCAGGAATTAACGTCGTTTTTCTCTATGCAGGTTTCCAGTATTTTTGCGAATTTACTTGCGCGGCAAATCTGGCCCCTTTAGGAATCCGTTTGAGAACTTTGATGGTCCTCTTCCTCTGAGAAAGTTCGAAAGATAAATTTTCAGTTGAGTTCAAGCTCGGCGCTGGCGATGTCAAAAAAGTGGCGACCCCATCGTTGGCTTCCAAACGGTGTTTTCTTCCTATGTGGATCGGTAGGCCTTTGTCAGTATATAGCTTGTTACAGTATTGGCACGAAATTTTTTGTGAGTGGTTGATGTTCTCCGTAGTGCAGTTGTTGCAAAACCAGGGATCATTCTCCAGTCCCAGGCCCCTCGCTTTTTTATCATCTAGGTTAGCACAAGACGAGTGGAACTAATTTAGACATCGGTCACATGAAATCCATACTTCTGAAGGATTATCGTAATTCCCACATGGACATAGTGTACGGTTCTCCATAACACAATGGACGTTTGTTGTAATTTAGAATTTCGTAATAATTCGTGCAATTGTAATTCTCCGGGTAAAAAGCCAGGTCCCGGGAAGGTGGTAATTGTAATGATTCGGTATTAGATTTAGTAGTTGTTGAATAGTTTTACAAAATGAAACGCAGAATAACTTCCGGGAAATTCTCAATGTCTTGCGGGTAGTGGAATTTCGTGACGAAATCTTTCTTTAAGAAAATCTTTTGAAATATCGCTTTCGAAGAACCGTGTTCAGCCACCTGTCGGCCCAATGGAATTACGAGTACTCACAAAACTGGTCTCTTTCCTTATGGGTAATTGTATCTTTCTTCTTCGAAAACTTAACCGTCACGTATATAAAAAGTTTCAAAATTTGTCTCCCATAAAATGTTTAGGGTCTGTAAAATGTAATACGAACACTTGTACATAATCTTCATATGCTTATTACTTAATAAAAAAAGAAATAGTATAATGCGTAAAGTTTAAAAAGTTTAAAATTTAAATATTCAAAAGATTTAAAACTTCAAAAAGACAACTTTGATTTGACGTACCAATTTGGCACAATAAATTCAAATCTCGATTTCGAAGTTAATATGCATTTCCGCGCAAAACGAGATACATATTCTTGTACAGCTTGTCGAGCTGAACAATTTGATGTATAATACTCCGCGATATCGAAAAGCCCTTATACCAAACTTTTTCCTACACCTATATACCTGTAATGGGATCGGGCATTTGCCTCTTTTTAATTTTAGCCTCAGAAACGGCAACTGTATATGCAGAACTAAGTTTAATAAACCATGCAGCCCGTAGCATTGGTACTTGATATTCACAAAGCATCGTGAATATTTCTTCCTTTTTATTAAAGTTAGGTGCTTTTTTAGATAAATTCATTAACGGTTTATTTCCAGCCAGATCTTTAAACCAAGCCTCTATTGCGTGTTTTGTACGAGCCGTTGCAGGCCAAAAATTATCTTTAGGATTAATTTGTTGACGTTTCCTGCCAGAATCTGGCAAAGCACTAAGCTCCTCTTTGCGAGCTATAATTGCATTGAAATAAGCACCGACCTAAAGTGAAAAATAAATTATAAACTAAGGGACAAGTAAAGGGCGATACGTACCTTACTAGCTGTAACATTACAATTCCTAGCTGTTCCAAATTCATCATTTAAGTGTGTCATAGTTGGAAATCCATGTTTAACATTAACACTTGTTAGTTCATCTTCTTTCTGTTTTGGTTCTTGGGGATATACGTCTGGAGGACCTATTCGAGGCTTTTTTAAAGGCCGCTTTTCGTAAAAAGAACTCGTCATCATGGTAAATGGTATTGCAACTGTATATTACGGCAATAAATACGAGAACTAGAATAGTTCACACTGCAGTATATTTGAAATTTACTTGAACTTGAACGTAATCGTACAACACTTTCCAACAAACACAAATAAACAATACGCCCTGCAACGGTGTCTAACATATCGCCAGGTCTACCATTCTAACCATGTACTCCATTTGACGTAAATAGTAAAGTAAATATCTATGCCACCAATGGAAATAAATTCATTACAGCGAGATGAAAATAGATGAGCAAGTTTACTACCGTATGGCCAAGAATCGGGACTATGGTGTTGTTAATACATAAAATTCTGTAACTTACAAACTACATAAAGTTATTAATTTATCTACTTATAGCTTATATTAATTTTTTCAAACGAAATTCAATGCAATTGTATACTTTAAGTATAGATAAATATCGAAAAAGAAGTATTAAGCATGAGTTACGCTTATATAGTGTCGTATACGCGCAATCAGCTTTCTGCTTGAACCTTAACAAAATTTCTCATATGAGAAATGAGCTGATCGACTTATATTATACACGACGGAATAAATATAGTTAAACAAATTAAAATAATTATATATTACATCCTCGCTGCGAATAAGGAAAATTACTTAAACCTTAAATGTACCGTAAGAATACAACCTGAATTCTTTAAGTAAACCTTACATAGTTTTAAAATTTCAGACAACAAGCAAAGCTTAAATAATGTGTGCAATGGGAAGATTATGCAATAAGTGTATTATTAGTATTATGACATTAATTATAAAATAGATTTCTTTATCAGTATAATATGGGCTTACTCCTTATTATCATTTTGTAACGCCACCGCGCGTTACCTCAAGAAACATTATATTGCAGAATAGGATTTATTAATTATATAGTTAGTTAAAGGATCTTTTATTTCGAAAACACCCCGTAAAATCTAAAGGCTTTGGTAGTTTACATTTAATAGCCCTGCGATTTTAACATAATATTACAAATTACAATTTAATTACAAATTTCTAAATCCGTTCATAAAATAACAAGTATGCCTGTGCTTGAAGGACCTTTTTTTAGGCACCTCTAACACATGGGAATCACTAACGTGATACCACTTTGTCACCGCTGATGGTAAACCAGAAATAGAACGATAGGTAATTGGTCCTTGTTGTAACGATGGCAGAAGGGGAGGGTGGCTTGCTCAGCCAGGAGGTCGTGGGCTGACGGCTTCGACTAAGGACCAGAATGGCAAAGCTCGAAGAGTAAGGGCGCCAGAGACTTGCCACAAAGAAAATATAGAACCGTGACTCAAAGGTTCCAACTCATACACAAGTTCCAAATACCATATCCAAGCGGCACAATCGTCACGCGCTAACTCAAAACAATAATAACAAGTTGAAAATGCAAGGCATTGTCGCAACAAACTTCCAAATGTAGACTTACTTTAAAACAATTTAAAGAAATTAAAATTATTATGTTGTAATAATTATAAGTATTCAGATAAAAAAAAAAAAAATTTATTCCCGGGGGGGGTCGGGTATCCGTGGTCAGATTTTGTGGGGGGTACCATATTTCGACTCAGCTATGTTAGGGGAGTCCAAATATGTATCGCACATTAATTTTGGACCTATTTGAAATTTTAATTTTCCCGACGGAATATCGCGGGGGCACGGCGTCCCCGTGGCCCGATTTCAACTGACATTAAAACTTAAGCTCAGGACACCGAGCTGAATCGATTGATGTATCACACAATGATGTCCGACCATTAGAAAGGCCTCGGACGGACAGACGGACGACAAATCGATTTCATAAACGAACGAAGTTCGTTGAAAATAATAATCAAGGAACACGTATAATATTTACTTGGCACAAATACAGGTGACACAATGCACAAAAAATATATATATATAAAGTACGGTATACAGGGGGGGTGAATAATATTGACCAAAACTGGTGAAAATGATGCTTATCTTAAAATAAGAATATTGTGTAAATAATGCACCTAAGGGGGAGCCGGGTTTGGCAACAGAGATCCAAGCAAGATATGTATACGCCGGTTCGAGAACAATATGAACAGCTAAGCCGCTTTGGGAAACAAAACGTGCAGCAAGATATGTATACGCCGCTTTGAGAACAAAATTGTCTTTGTGTGTAAATTTGTTGCGTCGGGGGTCGTTAGGTCTTTGGGGTGTGCGTTCGGCGGGGTCGTTAATTTTTGTCGTGGGGTGGTGCGCGTGCGCTGGGGTGGAGATATTTTCTTAAGAAATTTTTAGCAGCGTTCCCGACGTTAAATATTAAATATTAAATTTTAAAAAATGTTGTGTGTGTAGAAAATGGAGTTCACGTGTTGGTTCGTATTTTTCTGGGGTAGGTTAAGCTAAAAATTAAAACGCCGCTGTGAAGAATTTTTTATTAGGCAAACGCGTGCAAGTGGTAAAGAGTGTTTTAGCTCTCCTCATAAGCTGCGTTTTGTACGAAGTAGCAAATAAAATTAAGAAAATATACGAAATGTTATATGATGGAGGTCAAATTTTAAACGTTTGCAGGTAAAATCTTGTAAAAAGAAGTCGTTCAATCTCGCAATTTCAATGTCACGATAAAATACTAAGAATTTGCATGCAGTCGAATATAACCTCGTGCTTTTATCTGGTAATATATATGTAAATCACGTCGACATTCGACTTTTAATATAATGTATTTAATTAACATAAGGTGTGTTGCAAAACATTTCAAGACAGGTATGGTATATTTCCTTATTGGTATGCAAATTATACCACCTTGCATCACGATTTATTTGACTTTTAAATAAAAATTAATTTAATCTTATATCAAGGATGTCTTGCTTACAAAGAAGTCGTTCACTTCTCGCGATTTCAATGTCACGATAAAATAACAAGAATTCGCAGTCGAATATAACCTCGAGTTTGGAATTATAGCTCTCTGGTAATATATATGCAAATTATTCAACTTTTAATATAATGGATTTAATTAACATAAGGTGTGTTTGCAAAAACATGTTAAGACTATTTCCTTCTTGGTATGCAAAATATACCACCTTTCATAACGATTTATTTGACTCTCAAATAAAAATTAATTTAATCTTATATCAAGGATCTCTTGCTTACATTTTAGCAATTTGAATATATTTAAATATTTAAATGTAATTATACATTTAATTTATGTGGCAAGAAAAATTCTTTACTTTTAGCGGTTTGGTGATTGTATGTAGATGACGTATTAGACATTGTATATATATAACTCGTTTAATTGCACAAACGTGATAAAAATTTGTAGGTTATGCAAAACGTGCATGTAGTGAAGAATTTAGCGGTGATCTTTAGAGCTTCGTCATTGTTTTATTCTCGTTGCTTTAGTTAATTAAAGAGAATTTTTAGGTTAACAAAAATAGGAAATGTGGTGGATGACATAATCACTCTCAAAATGATGAATGGTGGGGAAGGAGCTTCTAAACGTGCCCTAAACGGGGCTCTGCCCCATTATTTTTGTATTAAATATCAAAAGAATAGGAGAAATTATTCGACTCGTATTTTATAATGGTTTTAATTTAAAATATTGGTGTGTGTGCAAAAAAACATGTTAAGACAGGTCACTCGTTATTTTATTCATGATTGCACCACCAAAATAATTTATACAACCACACTGAACTCGGGATCTAAAATTTAACCTTTAAATGTATGCAAATAATGTCGTTATTTAAAACGTGGTGAAGAATTTGGATAGTGATGTAATCATTCTCAAATGCGGAATGGTACTCCATAAATTCTAAAAATATATGCATATCTATGGCAGGCAACCCAGCATACACCAATTATATATTCTTAGTGTAAAATTTTATTGTTAGGTGAATAACCAGCAATTTATTATGTAATATTTATTGCTACAAGCATGGTAATAATAATTTGCAATGTGCAAAATACCTCTTTTGTTGTTAAAAGACCGATTTAATTAAACACTATAAAAGATTGTGAATTATTTATTCTAGTTAAATTTTACAGTGCTAGAGACACTAATTATTATTAGTACTAGATATAGGTATAACAAAATTTGTATTCCAGATGATAGTATGTTCAAAGGATATTATTATTTAAAAGACTCTGTAAACATGATTAGTGAAATTATTAAAGTTAAGGAATGTAAAGCAAAATTTGTCCATAAAAGCAAATATGTTTTCTAAAAGATATGCATAACTTACGGATCTAAACGTTTCAACATCTCGCAAACTGAGATAAATATTACTTATTTCTTTGCAAAAACGTTCATATAACGCCCTTTAACAACCGCGTTCAGTAAAGTGCATGGTAGTTAATGACCTCGGCGATTGGGCTATTTATAGTATAAATATAACAACATATCTCCATATGTAAATTATATGGTTCTGGTTTATACCTAAAACAACTATTTTGCATTATATTTTGTTGATCCTGGCAGAATAAATTACAAGTATAGCTACATTGTCAATACATTTTTATTTTCAAACTCGTTTTAATTATTGTAGAATTTAGTGCTTATAAATAACTTACTTTAATTCAATAAGTTATTCTTAAATTAATAATTATTGTCAAGAGAAATATATACACATATGGTAAATAATTGCAAGAATGTCTATAATATATCTGAGTTTTAATTCTGTTAAATGGAACATATGGCAACAAGGTAACTTCAAAACATTTTAGCATAATTGTCAATTACCAAAATTCACAATTTTCATCTTATATCAACAAATGTTATTAAATTGATGCTAAACAATAAAAATAATACCGTTATATTTCAAATCATTTTAATAGAATTACGCAATGTTAAGTCGTTATTAAAAATTAATTTAAACAGAGTTTTATTGTTATCTGTTGTTGTCTGTTGAAGAATCGTAGCAGAATCTGAACTATATCGCTTTTACAAAGCATGTATTCAAGATCACATTTAGTTAGTTTCAAAAACTTTTCATCATTGTATACGACTTGTTTTAACTTGCAGTAGGTATCAATGACCGAATCAACATTACCACCCGAACATGGTTGACAACTTTAAATTTTATTTTCCCTATTACTTTCAAGGTATTAATCATTGGTATATATATATATATAGATTTAGCGACATCAGACAACCTTTTTCTTAATCTTCGTTGGGAATTAAACCACTCATAGTTTTTAAAATCATCTTTCTTTACGTTTCGATCCATGACCTAGGATCGTTGTCAAAATTGTCAAAACCACAACAATCATACAGGGAGTATTTATCAGGCAACATATTTCTCGCATGGCTATGACAGCTTTTGTGCTCTATGTAGAGTAATGATTAACGTTATACTCTTTTGATTAATTTGCAATTTACCGGGCATGCATCCTTCGTTAAAAGTAAAGGATATTCCATAGATAATTTGAATAACAATCTATCACCACCAAAACACCTCTAATTGGATTTTCCTTAAATATATTGCTCAAATTCAACAGAGTCGCCTTGCCAGAGATCATCTCAAGGTTGTTGATTTATTAATGCTGTTACAAAAACTAGTGGGGGGTTTATCAGACGAATAACTAGGTGATGCTCAGTATCACAACACTTTAGCATTACCTATTTTGATGAATGTGCCATAAAAGCTAGGTACTTGGATAGATCTCGCAGTGAGTGGAACAACAACGATAGTGGTGCGAAGTTTTCAAGTTAACATGGACAATGTACTGTACGATTTGTTCGAGAGTGAACAACGCATTTTACACCAACATCTGAAACATGCCATAGTATTGAATGATGTAGACAAAATCAAACGTATACTGTTCAGAGTAGGTGTTCATGTTCCTTTAAAGCCTTCAAATGGCTAACGCTGACCAATGATACATCCATTGATGTAATGGACATGCTGTTTAAACAACAGAGTAGGTGCGATCAATTTGTATCAAACTTCATTGATGCTTGCAACGGCAAAACAGAGTTAAAATGTCATCAGGTGCGCGGTGTACTAGACGCAATAGAGAGTAATTATAGTTTGAGCGATGTATATTTCCTTGGAATTACTAACCAACCGAGCTGTATTGAGTACGAAGGCATTTCCTATCATGAATATAAAATGCAACTATAAATCACTGGTCACAGCGATTGACGATATGATTGTAGATGTTGTATATTTCGCACAACCTATGGTATTAAAAAAAGTATTGAAGTTAATTTTAAAGTATAAGGTAAATTATAAGTACCAACCTAATGTAGTTGGCCCTCATAGAACAACATATAACTGGCTCCTCAAGAATTTGGCAATGGAGGGCTCAAAACAGCAACCAGGATGGACGTGTGGTCCGGATTCGGGAAAATGGCCATCAAATAGTATAGATGATTATAAAAAGTGTATATGCTATTAAAGTTATTGTTTTAGTTTAATACTATTTTTGTATGTAAATTATGTCATCTTGGTAATCCTACCTGATGCGCTATAGATAGCACTTATTAGATATAATGGAGGATGCTATTGTACGTGTCGCATACCTTTTACAATAAATATATATACCTCGAGTGTTGGTCAAGTACGGGAGAAATTGTTAGCTGAGAAGGTAATGTGTTTTACCTGCTTGTTATTTACACATATTCACGGACATCGAAATACTCAAGTTCAACCAAAACAGCGAAAATCAACCTACATCAACGTTTTGCGCTTCGGGCATGAGGAATTATAAACAACTTTCTTGACGTAGAACTAGTGTAGTAATTAGTAGTACATAGATGTAATTTGTGTGTGTGTGTGTGTGTGTGTGTCGCTATAATAAAGCATATAACAGTAAAAAATTTTATTGATGAATGACATATGATGGTAAACAAACACGTAACAGCAAATCTACAAAATATGATTTTGGATATCCAACTATTATGGCTAGAATCTAAATTTAACCATTTCACATATACTTGATTTTAACTCTCTTCAATACTTTTTCCACTAAATATACATCCGGATAGTGTGTTCGTTGAAGTTCTTCTGCATAGAAGCCGCCTAATATTGGTTGTCCTCGACTATCGCGCAACAGGTACGTTAAAGGATTAGTCAAATGCACTTTGTACACCGTAAAAATTTCGTTAGACCAATTTGGTGTGTATCCCTTGGTAAATTGACTTCTATGTTTACTAATGCGAACATGATCTCCAACAGAAAATTTTTACTCTTTAAGTTAACTGTTTTGATCGTACTGTACACTGTATTGAAAGTTTGCGTTCATTGCGTTTTGACACATCTACAGGTCGCATGCCGATTGTTCGATGTTTGGTGTTGTTATATGCAGTCACGAGTGAGGATAGTATATTCAGCCATCGATACGAACCATTCAAACTAAATTGTTTCCACATTTTTGACTTTAAGGTACGATTAACGCGTTCTACTACGCAAGCTTTTTATTGCTGTACACACTATAATGTGTAATCTCATATTTTTCCATTAAAGCCTTAAATGTTGAATTATAAAATTCTTTTCCCAAATCCGTTTGAATGTACCTGGAATACGATGGTCTTTGTTGAAAATTGATTGAAAAGCGTTTGAAACAGCCTTACCCGTCTTGCGCTTAACCGGTACGGCCCATAAGTATTTAGAAAATACATCGATAACAACTAGAATGTATCTAAATCCTTTATTTATCTTTGCATATGGGATCATTTCCACCAAATCGGCTTGAAACAGCTCGTTTAATCCTTTTGTGATTACATGTCTTCTAGGAAAGTTAATGCGAGCAGGCTTATGTAACTCGTGGACGATTTGCTCCTTTACAGACATATTGCTAATATTGTGTGTGTGTATGGTTGACGGCTATATGCGTGCGTTTTAAGTTTCTCTTGCAACTGTTGAATATCTGCTTGAATTCGTGCAATGTCTATTCTAAATTGTGCTTTCACTTGTTGAATAGCAGCGTCTAATGTCTTATATATGCTATTCATAGAATCATCTATCCGTTTGGTTACGATTTGTGCAACATTAGCGTTCACAGTGGCTGGAACAAGGTTACGCATCATCTCTTCAAAATGGTTAAAGTCTGATCTTGTAACATACTCGCTCGAGAATTGTGTTATCATACTGTTTGTTGTCTCCTTCACAAGCGTGTCTATATACTGCTGAATAGTGGAACCACTTCCAAGCGTTGGTTCGCCCTCTTGCTGGTGTAGCGTTGCTAACCGCGATTCTAAGTACGCTTTCGTGACTGCATCATCATCTTCTTGTGGTGTAGCGACGCGCGCTAATCTCATGTTGTCAAAATCGTAGTAATCATCATAAGAAATATATGAAGCACAGTCAGACGCATGTCCAAACTTGTCGATAACCATCGTGATAATGAATAACAAGTCGCACAATCTACGCTATTATACGCAATTCGCGTAATTCTTCCATAATCGATGTAATTTCGTTTGTGTGACCGGTGTTACCTGCATCTTGCGAGGCGACCAGAAGCTTGAGCCGTTCGCACAGTTCGTTGGGATCATCAAAGTATACATACTCTAGTGGCTTCTCGTTATAATCCATGAGTAGACCACGAACTCGGGTTTATAGTTTGCTGTCGTAAGCTATACATTGCATTACTTCTTTTTAATGTCCGCATAATCGTTAATTTCTTTAAGTGAGAATTTACCCAAAGGATTGAGAAGGAACAGTTGCTCGTACAACCCTTTGCTACCGTTGTAGCAAAATCGTTCTACACACCTTTTCACCAATCCCGAAGATAATGTCCGAATCACCAATCATTAATTTTCCTGTCTCCGGATTAAAACGTACTTTATCCCTGCGCAAGTGCTCCGTGTCATTGTTATAAATACCAGTAAAGTTGGAAAACAGATTATCGACATAGTATCTTACCGATGGTAAGAATCGTTGTAAGTAGGCCTGATGTTCTTCGCTGTTTAGGTACCGTTCGTACTCTGTATGGGTCTCTGGAGTGTTGCCGCTACCTCCGATTCTTCGAAGGTGGACTCCACAGACTGGACTGGGCTATGAGGATTGTGTTCCCATGCCTCCTCTATTGGTGGTGCGGCGATTGGTGTTGAACTGCGCACCTGATCGAGAAATTTAGGGCGTCTTTTAGGAGTAGATTGTACGTCATGTTGTTGTGGTAACCAGTGCTGGCTTTCGATCTTGGACTCCTGTTTAATATCTTTCAGCAGACCGGTCTGAAGTGTTTGTAAACGTTTTGTAATAGGTGCATAGACTTTACTTAATGCAAGCTCCTTTTCAAACACCTGCTTTTAGCGCTTGTAATTTCCTCTTGACTGCCTTTCGTACTTTTATGAGTTCTTGTTTGGTTTTCACGTCGTCTGCCATCGTCTAGAAACGGGTAGGAAGTGATATGCTATTTATGTGCTTTATAAGTTATATAGGTGTCAAAACCTTTTCGGTACGACCGTTCTGCAAATCGCCATCTTTATTGATCACCAGGAACCCATACCGATCTCGCCAGCATACGCCGCACAATTCTTTAAACCGGTTAAACGACATATCCGTGTTTACATGGTCAGCGTATACGTGTTTTAAATTGAGTTCGTCTTGTTTGAATAGCACTAGGACATTAGCATTGTCTCTAATCAATTGTTTAGGTATTTTGGAATAGGTCTGACATAGTAAAAACAATCAATGGCCTTATGTCGACCTAAAGAAAAATATTCTCGCATTACATTTTGTTTATCGCACGACACGTCATCGAAAATAAATATCGAATTAGGTTTTGCATCCGCTGGAGTAACAATTGCATCCCATTTGTTAAACGCAAAATATCCTATTTCTTTTATTGGTTGTAATAACCTCTCTAGGTACTGATACTTTGGTTGATACAAGGATTTTGAGTAGAGATAAACGTTTTCAAAGCGTACACCATTCGGATGTTTCAAGAGACCGATGACTACATTAGTTTTACCACAATTGGATGGACCTGTAATGATACACCGTATTGTTGATGGTAATAGTAGTCCATGCTTTTGCACGTTAGTGTTGTTGCTGCAGTTGTGGTCCGTAATTGGCAACGCCAATTGTTGCTTTACCAGACGCATTCTATCCATATACTAAAACGTAATTGCAGTATGGTAAGCATTTAAGCGAGTAATTCTACACGCATGACCAGTCTCCTTTAAACCTTTCGACTGACAAGATTAATGAAATCCTATCGTGGCTACGGGTTACTCAATAGTGCTATCAATCGTTTACCGGTAGAATTACATTTACCAGGCTATCGCTTCTGTGGACCGGGTACTAAGCTTCAGAAACGCCTCGAGCGTGGTGATATAGGTCGTAATCCCTTAGACGAAGCCTGCAAAACACGACATCGCCTACGATCTTTCTACAGACTTAACAACCCGACACCAAGCTGATCGACATCTTGCCAAAACAGCGCAAAAACGTCGTACTGCACCCGACGCTTCGTTAGGTGAAAAACTTGCTGCGTTTGCTGTTGGTTCTGCAATGAATGCCAAAGTTAAATTTGGTATGGGTTGTCGCAAAAAACGATAAGGTGTAAAGGAAAACGAGTGGTCAGCGTCTACGTACAGGAAGTGGTATACCATTCAAGCGTTTAATTCGCACCATTTGGGAACGCATCAAAAACGTTCGTCCGACCGATCTTATTAAAACTGCTAAACTTGCAGTGGCACCGATTAATCCCTGTACCCAAAACTGGTAGTTTCCTACTTTTGATACTTATTTTTGCAGCCCTTTCCGCAATTGGAGCGTTGTCAGGTGGAGCAGCTGGGATTGCAAAAGCTGTCAACGATGCTAAACTTGGACAACAACAATTAGATGAAGCGAAACGACATAATATGGCACAAGAGGCAGTGACACTTGGAAAAGGTCTCTATTTGAAACCTTATCGCCGTGGACATGGACTGTACCTAATGCCTTTTCTTACGCACGTGCAAGGTTTGCGTAAACAAAGACAACGAAAAAAAACTCAACGAATTCGTTAAACCTACCTATGCGAGCGTTGACCAATGTTGACTTGAACAAATACATAAAACGTTTACCAATATCCCACTTTCGTGGAATATTCATGCGCAATTCACTTCCAAACACAATTCGTTGGCGAGAATGTGGTATTCTTAATCATGATACTACACGTGGTGTGGGAACTCATTGGACCGCGTACAAAAAGATGGTTCAAGGGCAGTCTATTATGATAGCATTGGTAATCTACGACCTCCGAGGAACTTGTCAAATACTTAACCTCATCAGGACCATGCACTCTCTATTATAATTATGAACAATTTCAACCGCTTAACACTGTTACCTGTGGACACTTCGTATTGAAATTTTTACTGCAAAATAGTCCTCCGTTAAGTTTCTAACAACGTTATATATTATTTGATTTTAGTGTATTTTTAACTGTTTTGTATAAAAGTGTTTAATTAAAAACCATATATTGCAAGTGTTTCAGGAATTTGCTTTTTATTACCCCATCCCAACTACGAATACGACTAGTTGTTGTTTATCGTCAACCACCGAACATGTACACATTTACTTTAACTGGAACTGAATCTACGCTCACCGCAATCATCAACCCACCAATTGTTCTCGATGATGACCATGAATACGTTATTGGTCTTACAAACTTTGATACATATTTTTCAATTCCCAATGTAACGGAAGCGAACAATAAATTTTACATTGATGACATCGTGCTTACTTTACCAGAAGGAACTTATGAAGTGGCAGATATTAATAAGTTCGTACGACGTAATCTGAACGATCCCCGTGAACGCACTTCATCCAAACGTTATCTTATTGATATTCGAGCCAATAATAACAGTTTACATACAGAAATCAAAGCATCAGGTATAGTGGACTTTACACCCAAATTCACTTGCTTCGTTGCTGGGTTTTGAGAAACGTAAACTACCAGCTCTCACTACTGCTATTTCGGACCATCCGGCACAAGTCTTTCCAATCAATTCAATATGTATTGAATGTAATCTTGTGGTCGGATCGTATCGGAATAACAAACCTGTCACATTTTGCATCAATTCTTTCCTGCAGTTGCTGCAGGGTACAAGATTATTGAAAACCCCGTGAACGTCACCTATATGCCACTTAATACACGAATCATCGATCGCATCATTGTTAAAATAGTTGATCAAAACGGTAATCTCATCACTTTTCGTCGGGAAACCATCACGATTAGACTTTATCTAAAGCGTCTTTAAACAATGGTTTTGCGCTATGAGCATAAACCACCAAAACCTATTAATAGACGCATTATCAGCACCTTTACCAGTTACAAGACACCAGTGCACCGATTAACACCGGAAAACGTTAAATTTCTGCAAACATTAGGACTCAAAGTGCTACATAGCTAAAATGGATAGTAATATTTTAAATGTTACGCAACGTGCTATATTTGATACAACCATCATCAATGCCGACAAACATATGCATACTCCGTACTCCAATACCACGTATGAGAAGAACGATGTTATACGGATTCCAATAGAAAACGAAGATGTCTATACACTACCATGGGACAGCGTAATTTATATTGAGGGTACAATGAATAAGTCAGATGGTGGCGTTTCGCTTACCGCCGATTTTGTCAACAACGAGTTTTATTTTTATTTGATGAAATTCGTTATGAACTTGGTGGAAAGACTATTGACCGCGTTCGTAATCCAGGTATAACTACGACTATTAAAAATTTCCTATCCTACGATTATAGCGAAAGTCGTCGCTTTAGAAACGCCGGTTGGTCCCCATCGATAAGCTTGATCTCGTTGATGCTAATGGTCATTTCAACGTATGCATTCCTTGCGCATGGTTTTAGGATTTGCGGAGGACTACCGAAAAATTCTTTTGAATATCAAACAAGAGCTTATTCTTATTAGAAGTAGTGCTGACGATGCAGCTATATCGAATTCTGATACCAAAGAGTCAATCAAAATTACTATTACACATATATCATGGCGGATTCCACATATAACCGTTGCAGATGCAGGCGCTTAAAACTACTCAAACATATTCAACGCAATGCCACCATGGACATAAGCTTTCGCAGTTGGGAACTACACGAATATCCAGAATTACATACAACACACACGCATACGTGGGCCGTGAAGACGGCTTCTCAAGTGGAGAAACCACGTTTTGTTATTGTCTGCTTTCAAACCGATACATCGCGCAAAAGGGGCGCAGTCAGTTCGACCACTGTAAGTTGACCAATATGAAATTACATCTGGGTTCATCTATGTATCCTTACGATAATCTTAACATTGATTTCGATACCAATCGCTATTCTATACTATATGAGATGTATGCACAGTTTCAACAATCGTACTACGGGGTATCAGCGAGCCGATATTAACCCCAATGAATTTCAAACGCACGCTCCACTTGTAGTCATCGATTGTTCCCATCAAAACGAAATAGTGAAAGTGGGAGCGGTTGACGTACGATTAGAATTTCAAATGAAAGAAGCGCTTAAAGCTCACACTACAGCGTACTGCCTCATTCTACACGATCGTTTGGTCCGCCACAATCCTGCAACCAATATTGTGAGTGAAGTCTAAAATTAATAGTCCATTAGTTGTCGACGTTCAAAGTTTAAAATTGCACATAATAACTTTGTGTTTAAAGAAATGGCTGTTTACAACTATCCCTATCGAATGGAGTTGCAATAACATATGTGCTGAAACCACCATATTCTTGGAACTGTCTATCAGCTCGCTTCAAATACCAAAAGATATGGTTAAGCAACTTTCACGGTATATCTTGAGATGATGGCAAT
The DNA here is from genome assembly GCA_036346225.1 of Platerodrilus igneus. Classification (NCBI taxonomy): domain Eukaryota; kingdom Metazoa; phylum Arthropoda; class Insecta; order Coleoptera; family Lycidae; genus Platerodrilus; species Platerodrilus igneus. The sequence goes on along the minus strand of JARFIW010001025.1, from coordinate 226,444 downwards.
TTACAATGAATTTCCACACCTAAATGTTATTAACCTAGAAGATTTAGGGTGTACTCCTCTACATAAATTAAAGTATTACACCAATTCACACAAGTGTTTCTAGCATACCACAAACATTCGTCATTCAATTGCGCAACCACAGATGTAATTGTACTCAAAACTGGTTTGTACATATAACCAATTATTCATTTTAATAAAGAATAATGTTTACATTAAGTAGTGTTTTTATTTGTATATTTTATACCTACATACATACATATTCCTTGAGACTAGTAAGATGTGTTTCAAAAATGTCTTGAAATAAGTTTAATTGTAAAACTTACTAACGAATCTGTAAGTATCATATTGAAAATTCCTCTTAACGGATATGTATTTTGCATTTTTATGCAAACTTTATGTTACAATAATACAATTAAAAAATTATATTTCTACCGAGGTATTAAATTTTAAAGTATGTTATAGTTGTGTAAACATAAAATGCATTCATAGGTTTTTATCATCAAAGTAGTACATTTTATTTAATCCCACCTGTAAAATGATTAATTTCTTAAACCTAAGTTTCATAAAATTTATTCTCCAAAGATCAACCAACTATAAACCAGAACTATTAAATTTACATAAATTTCAGTGTTATTTTAATTTAAACTATGCTCATAAAAAGTCGTTTTATATATAGCACCAACATTGTTACTACCTATGAATATCAAATCTTTAAAGGAATTTATAGTCATGATTAATTAATAAGTGGTCTTTTCATTTGTACACATTTTGTATATGTTGTTTTAGTTCCATTGACGACCTATTATTAGTAATCTGTTTATTATTTTATTGACGATATAAATTTTAAGATTGGAAGGGAACGATAAGAAATCTTCCTCTGACATTTATATGCACTCCGCATAGTTGTTTAAGGTAGCAAATATAAATAAGCTGTTTAATGTGTTGTAGAAGAATTTTTACCATTGTATTATCGGTATGTATAAACTTACTTACTTAATGTGTTTTAACGGAAGTAGAAATTATGAATTTTGGTAATTAACAATTATGCTAAAATGATTTGAAGTTATGCAGTTTCCATATATAATTTACATATATCGGTATGTTGTTATAAATATCACAACCTCGAGGTCATTAACTACCATGCACTTTACTAAACTATAATTAATAAAATCCCCGTACATTTAACTAAGATACATTTTTCTTAATGTGGAAGTCTTATCTATATTTTATTCAAATAAGAATCTGCTACCGCCACCTACAAAAGATAGGGACAATTAAAGAATGTAAGTTTTGTAAATAAAACATTAAAATATTGTGTTTTCTTTTAATATTATATATTTAATACAAAATAATTTTTGAAATTCTCGGAGATTCTTCAACACGTGCATGTTTTGCTTAACCTAAAATCTCCGAAGTATTCAATCACCTAATGCGTGCAAAGCCTCCGTTCAGAACGCCTTATGGAGTACCATTCCGCATTTGAGAATGAGTACATCCCCATCCAAATTCTTCACCACCTTTTAAATAACGACATTATTTGCATACATTTAAAGGTTAAATTTTAGATCCGGGTACGAGTTTGGTGTGGTTGTATAAATTATTTTGGTGATGCAATCATGAATAAAATAACGAGTGACCTGTCTTAACATGTTTTTACATATACACACATATTAAATATATATTGAAATTGCTAAATGTAAGCAAGAACACCTTGATATAAGATCAAATTAATTTTTTTTGAGAGTCAAATAAATCGTGATGAAAGGTGGTATAATTTGCATACCAAGAAGGAAATAGTCTTAACATGTTTTTGCAAACACACCTTATGTTAATTAAATCCATTATATTAAAAGTTGAATAATTTGCATATATATTACCAGAGAGCTATAATTTCAATAAAAAACGAGGTTATATTCGACTGCGAATTCTTGTTATTTTATCTTGGTAATGAAATCGTGAACAACATGTTTTTGCAGACTTTATAATTTGATCCATTATATCACATTTCGTATATTTTCTAAATGTTATTCGCTACTTCATACAAAATACAGCTTTTGAGGAAAGCTAAAAAATTCTTTACCACTTGCACGTTTTTACTTAACATAACAAAATTCTTCATATAGGTAAAATCACCACTTCGCTATGCTCTCGGCTACCTAGTTTCGGCTACTTTTCCAAGGTCGTTGTGACGTCATAGCCTTTTATAAATAAAGAACAATGTAATACTATTTTAAAATTTTTATTCTGGCATTATACATAACAAAATTTAAAAATATTTAATGCCAAGCATGGAGCCATTTAAACTTAATTTTAATATAAATTCGATTGTTTAACATGGCTAACAACCAATGCAAGAATTAAGATATACAACAAATTTGTGTGTCAGATAACAAATCCTGATGTTAATAAACAACTTGGAAATTATATACTAGATTTTTACGTTGTCCAGATGCACATTTAAGAGCAACATTCGCTAATCCCTTAAAAGACTGTTTAACCTTATTGGAAGAATAAGTTATACTTCCTAAAGGCGCCAATGTACTCGGTATCGCTAAAATGTGGAGTAAGTTATCGGACAAGCTTCAAAATAGCTGCTGTTTAGTGTATAATAACCTGCTACAGTACATGTATTGGGGAACGGCAATACAAAGAAATTGAGGCTTGCAAATTAAGTTGTCAGAAAAACCAGAAAAAGGAAAAATTGATAAAGTATGTGCTTTCAGCTTTTAGTTTTAACTATTTACCTGTAAATTATTTGGAGATAGTAGAGTAGGAAAACAGCCAAGATAAAATAAAAATCTTACACAAGTGCTACATTAAAGCAGGTAACATATTTTACACAATCTGTAACACCATATTCTACAATTCCAAAAGAAATAACCATTTCGGTATCGGGGTTGATAAGTACGCCTAACATTCGCCCAGAGGTTGTACGACAACGCGTAAATATTGGCAGTAAACTCTCTCCGTTGACGCTGCAGGAAATTGCCCAATTATGCACGCCATACTCTGTAAGTGGAAAAAAAAGACAGCTGGAATTAGAGGAAATGCATGCAAAAAGGCGAAAGTTGGACTAAATAGAAGACACTGCGACAATACGCGAACAATACAAAGATGTGTTAGACAAAGAACATCTTATTAGAGAAAGAGGAAAGGATTAAAAGATTATTTTATGTGCCGATGGACTGACTTGGATACATCCGCGTTCTACAAGCTGTATGTATTTGTGGTTAGTAAGAAAGACTCTTTTTAGAATTTTAGAATAGTATTACATTGCTCTATATTTATAAAAGGCTATGACGTCACAACGACCTTGGAAAAGTAGCCGGAACTAGGTAGCCGAGAGCATAGCAACGTGGTGATTTTACCTATATGAAAATGAAAATAAAGAACTTTTAAATTTTTTGAATAAATTTTGGTAGGAAATATTTAATAAATAAGTATATGTTAATGAAACACATATTTTCTAAATGATATTGGTGCTAAGGAAAGCTATTTTTATTAAGTTCTATAGTTTGAGAGTGACGTAAAACCTTGATGCTACACCTTGAGTTGTAAAAGTTAATACATAAGCCTTGATATAAGATCAAATCAAATAATTTGAGAGTCAAATAAATCGTGATGAAAGGTGGTATAATTTGCATATATTTTAAATTCATACGGGTATAATTAAAAGATTATATGTTAGATCCGACTGCAAGTTCAGTGTACTTGTATAAATTATTTTGGGATGATGTAACCAAAAGGAATATACGACATACCTGTCTTGAAATGTTTTTGCAACACACCTTATGTTAATTAAATACATTATATTAAAAGTTGAATAATTTGCATATATATTACCAGATAAAAACACGAGGTTATATTCGACTGCATGCAAATTCTTAGTATTTTATCGTGACATTGAAATTGCGAGAAGTGAACGACTTCTTTTTACAAGATTTTACCTGCAGACGTTTAAAATTTGACCTCCATCATATAACATTTCGTATATTTTCTCTTTTATTTTCTACTTCGTACAAAACGCAGCTTATGAGGAGAGCTAAAACACTCTTTACCACTTGCACGCGTTTGCCTAATATTAAAAATTCTTCACCCGGCGTTTTAATTTTTAGCTTAACCTACCCCAGAAAATACGAACCAACATTTTTAAAATTTAATATTTAATATTTAACGTCGTGAACGCTGCTAAAAATTTCTTAAGAAAATATCTCCCCCAGCGCACGCGCACCACCCCACGACAAAAATCTAACGACCCCGCCGAACGCACACCCCAAAGACCTAACGACCCCCGACGCAACAAATTTACACACAAAGACAATTTTGTTCTCAAAGCGGCGTATACATATCTTGCTGCACGTTTTGTTTCCCAAAGCGGCTTAGCTGTTCATATTGTTCTCGAACCGGCGTATACATATCTTGCTGTGGATCTCTGTTGCCAAACCGGCTTAGCTACCCTACTCAGTACTAACAGGAAAACAAGAGAAAATAAAGTGGTGCGTGGAGACCCACGAACGGTTCGGTACATACACGGGGTACCGCAAAATAGGCGAATGAATAAGTTGTAACTAACGCAAGTTAAAACGCGACGAAAGGCATGCCGCTCATCCGTTATATAAAGGCGCGGAGATAAATAATCTCTAAAATTTATAAATATATCGCGTTCGTAAGTGGATCTTTTACAAAACAAAATATCGTAGCATAAAAATAAAGCTGAAAAATAAGGCAAAATACATAGCATATAAATCTGGTGAAATTAATAGTAAAGCAGATCACAAAAAAATGTATAAACACACTGTAGGTCACAATTGTTACTACAAAACTTCGGTATCTAAAGAAAAAGTACACACAATAGTTCGCCTGAATAGGGGAAAGCAAAAGAATTTATGAAACGTTACTTCTAATTTCCAAAAATGTAAAAATATAACTTTCGTTGTGATAAAACTGGATTTTGTAATAATTAAAACGTAAATAAATTTAGCTGATAACGTAGTTTAAATTGGTTGTTGAGGCGATACCAAAAAAACAGGTATTAAAGTAAATAGGTATACGACCTTCGAGATCCAAATGTCCTGAGTACTCTTAGTAGTAGCAACACAGCTCTGGGCTCGATAATCGGCGGGGCGACTATTGCTTCCTTCTAGAACAGCCAATTTAAATTTGTAAACAAAAGCAATGAACAAGCAGGAACGGTGATCGAAGGCGAAAACTAAAGATACTACTAAAAGTAGTACCGACGGCAGTCTAAAGCAGGTAGTACTAATAGATGGTACATAAAACCGAAGAAGAAGGCCACTAAAATGAGAGAAAAATAATTAGAATACCAATACTGTACCTAAATAATTACGTACGTTGGACGGCCTTATCGCAAAAGCGAAGAGTCGGAGACGCAAATAAATTCCACAAACGGAAGTGGACAACAGCCACTAACTTCTGTTGTATAATTACAGATCCTCCCCAAGGAGATGCTAAAACAAATGCTCAATACGCACTTATAAAATTGCACAACAAAACCAAGAGCGTTCACTTTACTCTTTTACAAGCTTCAAACAAACAATGAATATCGACATCATGCACACTACACCTGCTTGATAAGATAATCCGACCCATTCAGAAATAGAAATAGACAAAGAATTAAAGCGAGTTGGAAATTAACCTCGAGAACCGGATAAGATTTTACAGAAAACACAGAATAACTTCAAAACTGGAAAGCTACACGTAACAACTTTTCCAAAGGAATTTCAATATTATATTAGGATAAAGAATTAAAATGGGGAAGCGCCTATTTTATTAAATACAAACGGTAATAAATATTCGAACTTATTACGCTTTGTTTTAAAGCTATTGGAAATTAAGTTCATTAATTTAAAGTTAAGGGCTTTTTTTAGAATTTACAAAAATCTCCGTTAAATAGTGCAATTTTGTTGACGCTGTAAAATCCCGAGATTACTAACGTTCACACGGGTGTTGGCGTCAGTTCCTTATCTTTGCAATCGTAAGCGCTGACGTAGGGTTCTGTTGTGAGAAGAAGTTCACCTTCTTTTGAACGCAAGCGGAAGTACATCAATCTCGGTCGGAGGGGAGAGCCTTTTAAGACGAGGACCGCCTCTTAGCTTGTCAGATTAATCCTACCAAAAACTTATCGTACCATTACCGGACAGTGCTGGGTGAGTGTGCTCCGTTCCAACCCTTTTAACCCATCCTTTCCGTCTCGTCAGTGAAGCCCTACTAACAGGCGCCGGTGCAGCGACTCCACAACTCACAACAGGACAATAGCAAGAGGGCCCGTCTTTGAGATCATCAACGTCCACGTAGATTTCTGGGTACGAGTTTTTATTAACTTTATTTCATTTTCCCGGGGGTTTATTGGAAGGGTTGAGCGTGATAAGTTTACGCTTTTTTATATTAAATTCAAAAAATTACAGATAAACACTTGAAAAATAGCCGTGATATTAAAATTATTTGTACAAATTCACACGGGTTCAGGAATCAACAACTATGAGCGACACATAAAAAAAACAGACTAAAAAACCATGCATAAAATTAATGCGTTGCCCACGACATATAGCGCAGTTTTTGGCATTAAATGTAAAAGTGTAAGAATATAGTGTGTTCGCACGGACAGAACGACATTGACTTCAAAATCAAGATAGTTTGGACGCATATTTCGTGAGAACGGAAATAGTATGAATTGTCCCCAGGAGGTGAAACAAAACCGACGAATAGTAAAAGAAGGAGCAGGTAAGATCAGACATTCGACCCGTGCTTGCGAATGTGATTAACCCGCAACTATCCGACGTTGGCAACAGATACGAAAGGCATCGCGACGGTATCCATCTTCAAAGCTGTTAGTAACAGGCAGGTTTCTAGACACAAAAATAAAAACGCAGATGTGATATATCCATAGTTAAGTAAAACCTATCGGTGTTACGAAGCTTCTATCAAGATCAACTTGAATTTTATACCTGCAACAATTCCTGCGTTGAAGCTCGATGGAATTTAAGCAAACAAAAAACATGTAAACTGTTTAAATATTTGTTATATAGCCGATAAATATTTTATATGCTGTTTGCTTCTTTAGTAATTTATGGTAACAACAAGATGTGGCGCTTTTTATTATTATTTAAAGCGCATTGTAACTACAGACTTCTCATTAAGAGAAGTTCAGCATTGTATTTGCAAATTAGTACTGTAACAAAAACTCTGTTTACAAAACAACAGTTCTTTATTTTAAACTGATTGTACAAGCCTTTTTCAACAACTCGTAGTTGCAATGAAGGTTCTAAAAGAAGCTCTCACACATTACTTCCAAATCGTTCCTAACAGCACAATTACTAGCTTTCTAAACTACGATGCCATTTTAATTACTATCAAAATACTACAGTTAACCATCCAAACACTAATCACTAATTTGTATTATGACTACAATAACTTATAAAAACATTAATTTATATCGACAGTACGCATAAATTTATATCACATCCTTCAACGTAAACTAGAGCATATCGTAATCAAAGCTTAATCAGAACTTAACTTCAGAACTAACATCGTGATCAAAGCTCGATCAGAACTAATTTGCAGTATCTATGACCGCAAATTTATGTACATTTCAATTGTCCTAGATTATTCTAACATATACCAAAATTCTGCAAATAACATTCTCGAATGTACCTATTGTAATCTAAATAAATCTTAAGCACATAACTATTATACCTGTCAATCAAAATTCATCCGAACGGTGTAACGCCGTTGTGGGCCATCAATCATTTTTTGTGTACAGACCGTTCATTACGTTGCGATGTATTATTCTTAGACTAAGCGGCGTTACAGTACGTTACTTGCAAATTGGTTAAATTTTTTCAATGATGATTTCAACTATTTGTTTCTAGCTAAACGCATATTGAGCCAATTAGAGATAGATCTTAGTTTTGTCTGTTGTTATTCACACTTATAATCTTATTTTACAGGAATATAAGACGCGGAGTTCTCTAATTTGTGATTATTTAAACTAGTAGAAGATAACAGTGTAAACGAGGCTCTACCAACTTCTAGCAACAGTGACAGTGCCCAAACAAGTTATCCAAGACACCCAACCACCGAGTAGGCTCTGTATACGTTAATTTCTTTTTCAGGTCAGAAATTTTACTTACACAAATGGGAGTTTGAAGACATTTACTACGATTTCTACAATCTCAACTTTTACTTAGTAAAATTGATAGTATAAGCATGTAAATTTCTATATGAGACCTAAAACATATTATCAGTTACGATTATGTCCTCTTGCAATGGTATCGATTTCTCAGGTTTTTGTTGTCCGAGTCTCGGCTGATTTAAGACATAGTGCTTGCCGGTAGTAATGGTAGTGTCCTACGGTAGAAGGTAAGGAAGGTTGGATTGATAAGCGAGTACATCACAACACAAGCGATAATATGTCCCGCAGTTGCCTTTCCGATCTCCGGTCTTGAAGTGATCAATTCAGGTTCATGTAAATTACTTCCATGGCTTTAAAACTCATTTGTTGCTCCCATGGATTGGCTTAATCCAATTGTCCATGTTCTACAACCAACCGATATAGTAAACTTCGACACTTTAGTAGTGTGTGTTCATAGTGCATTTTCCGAGAGCAATAAAACTCGAAGTTAGCTTAACGTATTATTACATATAAAAATCATTCTAACCCTACAATTTAACTAATAATTTATATAATAAACAGGACCTGCTTTGAAAAAAAAAAGTAAAAAACTTGGTTTTTATATAAGAAGTAATAGATTTATTAAATATAAAGAATGGAAACTGGTTATCTATTAATTGAGAAATTGTGTTACGAGTTAATTCATATAACACCTTTATAGGTAAGTGTTGTTGCGACTTTTTGGCTTTACATTTTATTTAATATTTAAATTTAGCGGATTTTTAAATCCAGCATGGAAAAGTTTTCCGTTCACATCTTTAATTTAGGTCTTTCCGTGAATGTTACAAAATTACAGTTTTATACAAATTCCAGGGTATTGACTCATGATTTATGGTATGCAACTGCATACGTTTACGTTCCTATGCTAAAAGGATGTGACCTGGGAAGCATAAAAAACGTGAGATAATATAGTTGGTGAGAACTAAGCTTTTTAAAAACGTAGACTTTACTATCGACGTTTAACAAGATCAACGAGTATAAAATTCAAGTTTGGCGAAGTGATCCGTTTTAATTCCTTGTTACCTTCTCGTTCTACCTACAAACTATCGTGTTTCGCTATCACTTCGTGCACGATATAATTTGGAAACCACTGCCTAAGGTCCAAACCTGAGAAGCCAAAAGCGGTCTTGGCGTTTAGAAACAAACTAGGTAAGCTACTTACTGTCTTTGTTTGCTTGTGTACCTCGCCCATAGCGGCAATTTATGCAGCCGAATTTGTAGGCGTAATACTTTACGTCCAGATTCATGCATGATTGCCGACGCAGGGAAGTTTAACATTATTGAATTTGTATGTTTATAATAATGTAAAGTTGCTCTTTCTTTTTCATATTAATTTAAAATAAGCATAAAAACGTTAACACTCTCATCTAACCTATACTAGCAAACATTAACATCATAGTATTTAACAAACACAACCAGCATAAATAAACTAAGCTTTACTCTAATTGTTCAAATTGTGTATATCTAAAAAAATGGTATATCTTAAATTTATTCCAGTTTAGTTATCCAACAAATTTAACTGTGGTGCCTTTGTCTAGTATATTTTGCTTTTCCTAAACATGCACCAACGTAAAAATTTGTATACTAATAAATTATGTATGACTAATGAGACACTCATAAATAGAATATGAATGAGGTAGAAAGTTAAAATTCTATCACTTACAGCTTTTTATTCACGTACAACGTTCAACAAACGTTTTCAGAGCAGGACAAACTTGGGTGTCAGTAATCCATAGTCCAACTTTTGTTGCTGGAAAGCATTCACTCGTGTATAATGATGTCTATACTTTACTTGTACTATAAATAATTCTTCTTAATCTTTTTTGGGGATTAAACCACTCATAGTTTTTAAAATTATCTCTATTAACGTTTCGATCCTTGACCTAGGATCGTTTTCAAAATAATAAAACTTCAAGTTTGACATTTATGACATAAATTGAAGGTGACTTTGATTTATTGATGTTCGAAATATTTGGTTTGAGTACACTAAGCAAAAATTTTTAAAGTTTAAATGAATGATTGCCTTCAATTTGTGTTACGGCCTGGGACCGACTTTTTTTAGGTAGCCAATACGCTTAACGTAAAATCAGCTGATTAATTTTTATTGGTGAATTTTATATAAATTCAATAACTTGGGAATTGGAAAACATTTTTTAACATGTTTCTATTTATACAATTGAGAGGATGGTTATTAAAGAAGTGTGCGATTGTATTATTAAAAGGCTTAAGTAGTCGTTTTTTTATATTTATTTTGGAGGGAAAAATTAAAAAATGTTTTCCAATTCCCAAGTTATTGAATTTATATAAAACTCACCAATAAAAATTAATCAGCTGATTTCACGTTAAGCGTATTGGCTACCTAAAAAAAGTCGGTCCCAGGCCGTAACACAAATTGAAGGCAATCATTCATTTAAACTTTAAAAAATGTTTGCTTAGTGTACTCAAACCAAATATTTTGAACATCAATAAATCAAAGTCACCTTCAATTTATGTCATAAATGTCAAACTTGAAGTTTTTATTATTTTGAAAACGATCCTAGGTCATGGATCGAAACGTTAATAAAGATAATTTTAAAAACTATGAGTGGTTTAATCCCCAAAGAAGATTAAGAAGAATACTAAACAAACCACAACAAACATACAGGGAGTATATATAAATAATTATTATTTTATGTGTATTGGAAATATGTTAGCACTTAAGCAAGCGTAAAGCTAGGCTTTCAGGTTGGAGGCTTAAATATGTATACTTGGCTCAACAAACAATACATGATACGTCAAAACTACATGATGTATTCGTGAGTAGGGGTTTCTTTTTGTAGTATTTACATTTCTGTAAAAAGGAACACGTAACTAAAAAACTGGATTTTTATAGAAATAAATACGAAATACGGAAATAATGTAATTTGAATTTTGATGACATGTTTATACGCGGCTTCCTTACTTCGCCCAAAATATTTGTTAATTCTTTTCTTGATTGTTGCAACATTTCGTTAAATAAACTTTTTTTATATGTGCGAAGGTAGATGACACGTTACATTTTTGTTAAATGCATGCCGTGCAAATTTTCCTTTCGAAAACGCATGACGTTTTCTTTTATGCTTATCTATAAGCAATTATATGTTTTATTCTCAGAATTTAAAAAATTTAGCTTTCGAAATACCGATTACAGTAAAAAAACGCAAACCAATAAATGCTTAGCCGAGTGGGATTCGATTGGTTAATTTTGCTAAGCTTTATAATGAAGAATAGTATTTATGTATAAGATAGTAGCTCGAAGGTTGGAACAATGCTATGCGTTAATCTGTATCTATTTCTTTAAAAGTGGCATAATTTAGAACAGCAAGAATGACATTCAATTTAGGATGCTGTATAATCTCATGCGAATCCGTTATCCTACATATGCCTCCCCTAGAAATTTCAGTTTCGGTGTCAAACTCAGATGATGTGTGTCAAATTTTTTGCTTTAACTTATTTATGATCTATTTATAACCACGTTAACTAGCTTTGTCTTACAGATTCTTTAATTTTAAGCGAATGAATTATTTTTGAAGACTAGGAATGTAACGGCAATTGCACTAACAAGTTTTTCTATGTAGTAAATCTTCATGTTATAGATTTAAAAATCAGAACTATCCAAATAAGATGTCTAATAGCGCCAGTCCTGTTCGTTTTAATGAGCTGCAAGATAATTTTTTCATGGATGCAGATTTTAAAGTGGATATTAATCAGAAAATGAAAGTTCCCAATAAAATTAGTTTTAGTGACAATATTCACAGAATGCCATCTCCATGGGGATCTGAACAAGAGTCTTTGGTAATGCATGTACCTGAACGAATATTAGTTGTTGGTCAAGATCGACATGTTGGTATGTTTTTAAATACTGTGGTTTGTAAAAAGTTGTTTGATTAGTTTTGCATAATATTGTACTTTATAATACGAACTTAGGAATTTTTGTATTCGAAGTACAATTGACATTGATTAAGAAGTCGTAATGTTATTCCTTTTAAGTTACTTGTTTTGCGAATCATTTACATAATGAAATTAATTTGAATTATCAGCTATATTTAAAAATGGAAATATGAAATTTTATTTACCAAAGGTTTTGAAGTTTTTAAAATTTCTGTTTCAGTTCCAGTTATTGAAATTAAAGAGAATTATTGAGTTTCGATTTGTTATGTTACAAAAGGATATCGTCAGAAAAATGTGTAGTAATAATATGATTCAGGATAAGTAGTTAATGTTATGCAATTCTATTTGAATAATAAGATATAGGTACTCAAGAGCACAGAAAACTTGAATACTTTCACAGTTGGTTTTATATATTGCACAATTTTAATATAGAGTGACTGAAATACAGAATTAGTTGCGCCACTGGCCACTTTTATATGAAATCATGCAATCGCTGGGTATTTTTGGTATTTGAATATGATACTGCAAGTAATACTAAAATTTAATATTGCTATTAGGGATAATTTGACTCCACGAACTTGATTTAACATATTTTTTACACAAATAATGGTGAATGTCAAAGTTGCCTTAATTGTTTGTTTGTGTGATTTGGAAAGGAAAAAATAGTTCTGATCAGCTTTAAAACGTTGAAGAGTGACACTATCTATACTGACTAAAAGCCAGGGCAGATAGCTATTAGAGACCTGAAGATAGTTGATGCAATTGAGTGGAGACTTTTTTTAGTTTTTGTGTTTATGTTATAGTTTTTATTTTTATTAATTATATTTTTATTTTTGCAATTGGTTATAATATTACAACGTCTGTCCCTAATTTCGCCTTTATTGTCCAATCGTAAATTTTCATCGTATTCTCGGTAGTTGGTTTAATCTCGGCATGAGAGAGTATAGTGCAGTTGTTAGTAGGTCTAATGATATCACAACCTAGACTGAACGTTTGTTTCTGTTCAAACTCTTAGTAGTGTACAGTTTGATAATTTTTCAACCCAGTCCTGTTTCGTTATGAACCTTTTATCTGGTTTATTTTGTTTAATAATTAAATCATCAATTTTCCTAATTTTTCTGTTCCTAATTTTTTAAAAAGGTGATTCATAATTGTCTGGTTGGCTTTTTATTATATTTTGATAAATGAAAACTGGTAGGTATTTTTGAAGATTTTCATTGCATCGTCATGATTTCATTATTTAGCATTCTTATTTTTAAGCAGCTATGCTTGTATTGTTTATTGTTGTTTATTGTTTATTTAACATGTATAAATCATATATATATATATATATATATATATATATATATATATATATATATATGCATCACATTTAGTCAACATCAATTAAAAAATGGTAGATACAAAGAAATCCATGTGTCATTATAACACTAGAATTCCAAAAAGAGGCTTAGGCACATAATTTTTTGGCATTAGCTAGGTACAATAAAACGAATTGTCTAAGAGGAATTTTTTAAAAACTTTTTTAAATCTATTAAGAGGCAACTCTTTAGTATTAAAGAATAACAGCCAAAGTACTTTATACCAAATCTACTTCTTGTTAATCTATGGAACGGAACTACTAAGTTGTTTTTACAACGAGTATTAATACTGTGAAAATCAGTATGCATAGAATATCTACCGACATAATTTTTTTGTATATATTAAGCATTGAAAATATATAAACATGGGAAAATGGGAATTTTGAATTTTATAAAGTAACTACGACTATCATGGTGATACCCAATATTTGCCAAAACACGAATGACACGTCGTTGTTTCAATATACTCATCTTAAATGTATACATTATGGTATCTACAAAAATATTCTGATTTTTTTGTTAGCTATTATATTAGAAGTGTGGTTTAAACTTGTTTATTTGTATTTTAGTATTAAATCATTATTAGGACTGATGGAACTGGTTGGACGAATATCTCCATTGTCTCATATTCTGAGCTAACCTATACATTTCTTTGGTATTCCAACAGTCTACAACTTTCATTCAGCCATTCCATAGTAACGGGTGTTACATCCAGACATTACATGTGATTTTCCAATGCTCCACCCGAAGGTACTACATTGGCCAGGAAGCGAGTTTTTGTTACCTGGAAAATTTTGAATTTTGCCGAATCCTTGCTGTTCCAAGCAAGGTAGGGATCTTTAACGTGCGTGACAACACTCACACACGGGACCTCCATTTTACCTCTCATCCGAACGAGGGTGTATTTTTGCGAAAAATGCTCGCCTAACATTTTTCAAGCAGACCGTGTCAGGATTCGAACCCGGGACCTAGGGCGTAGTAGTCACACACATACTGTTACGTCATCATCGAACAATTCGGTATTTTTGACAATAAATACCATCAGTGCGTTCACCCTACAGTTTGAGTGAAACATTTTATACCGACAGTGGAAGTGCGTTGAAGAACACAGTCGCATTCGAACCCTTGCAGAAGACGGTTGTATGAGAGCTTTTGAAAAGCGACACCGACACCAATCGTGCGTGTTTTTGGTTGTCCGGTGAAAGCTTTTGTTGTGTGAACGTTTATTGCCCACAGCGGCACAGGCTTTAAGGTATTTATACCCTTCATTAAGTAGTTTGGTGTAGTTGTTTTTTAGTTATTACATAACCGCTCCACCGCTATTGTTATTGCTACAAAAAGCAATTGGTCCTTCCCTATAATAGCATATTTATATCACCTCATTCACCCCCCCAATAATCCATTGGTCCTATAAGTCGATCCGAATTAACTAGTTCTATGGTATACGCATGTCCTAAATTAAATATCATTTTGCACACCAGCGAGCTTTTAAGTAATTATTTTAGCTTTAAATTTGTGTTCAAGCTCCATATTTAGCGGGTTAAAATATGTACAATATTAACTACATACTTTCGTTAGACTAAATTAAGTGATTTCGCCGTAATTAAACCAGCAAGCGTTTTAATTACAAACAAATCCTTAATATAAAATTTGCTATTTTGCATTAAAAGCTATTGCACGTTTTGTATTCACATACAACCCTTTCAGTCGTTTTACAACGTAAAATATTGAACACATTTGCTGGGTAATAAAGTTGCAGAAGCTGCATCTTGAACCTGTAAATCTTATCTTTAGGCTTTGTTTGACAAACCGGTAGGTTTTCGACGTCTCGTTTTAAGACCACATTGCAGGCTAATAGTCATAAAACGTGATTTATTGGTTTATACGCTATTTTACATTTTTCGTGGCTTGAACAACAACTCACAATATTTTAATATTTCTCAGTGCACATTTGAACTTTACCGTTTTACAACATTTTTATAGTGTACGCTTTCAGAATAACTTTCAGAATGGCTCCCAAGAAAATACAGGTATCCGAACTAGAATTGCTGAAAATTCGCATTATAGAAATGTTCGAACTGAGCAACGCTATACAAAGTGACCCAACTTTAAAAACGTTGTTCCTTATTCAAACAAGGGGCGTAAATGACCTTTACAGAGATTTCAATACAATTTTAGTTGCTGTCTTAGCCTCCTGTGACGAGGCAGAATTATTAAATTACAACGCCTTACGGAAGGAAGTAGATTCCGCTTATTATTGCATACTGCTGCATCTCGAAACGATGCAAGAAATGAAAGCACCACAAATTATTGAAAATGCTCCAAGCAGCTCGGGATCAAAATTGGTACCGTTAAAGCTCCCACTTTTTAATAATGAGGTAACTGAATTCTCATCTTTTATCGATTTATTTGACAGTCTGGTCTATAATAACGCGTCGCTGTCCAATATCGAAAAATTAAATTATCTTATCAGTTGCTGTACCGGGGAGTCTTTGAAAATCATTAAATCGGTACCCATTTCAGGAGACAATTTTATTATCTCATATAATGCCTTGCGAGAGCGATTTAGCAATCCGCGTTTATTGGCAACTTTGCATTGGAAAGCTATGAAAGACTTTCCACCTTTAAAATCAGAAGACCCTAAGAAACTTAGGGCACTTATTGATTGTTTTTCAGAGAACCTTGCTGTTCTAACTAACTTAAAGTTTCCCACTGAACATTGGAACTTTATTCTGGTCGATTGTCTTTTAGAAAAACTCGATCCGTTCACTAGAAAACGCTTCGAACTCCAATCGGATCCGAAGCAAATACCCAATTTCGATGATTTGAGATATTTTTTAACTCAACAATGTGCAGCGTTGGAAACCTTTTCTTCAACCGCACCTGTTTCTTATTCGACGACTGTCCATACATCTCACACATCAGTGCCTTAGAAATCCTCAGCGTTTCAATTTAAACCAAAGGTTTCTTCTAACGTAGTTTCACTGGATACACCAAGTAGCTCCAGTGACTCAAAGAATTCATTTTCGCACCATTGTCCTTCTTGCAAAGGCAATCACTTAATTTACAGATGTCAATCGTTTCTAAAGAAAACTCCGACGGAACGTTTCGACATTGTCAAATGCTTACGCCTTTGTTTAAATTGCTTACGAACAGACCATGCGTCCATGCAATGCAAATCTTATAATTCCTGTCGAACTTGCGCCAAGCCGCATCATACCTTGCTACATTTTGAACCGCAACCTGCTTCTAGCCGTTCAGCTGAACCGATCGCTACACCTATGCATAAAAATGCCAATAGGACGCAGTCAGCCTCTCCTATTCCGGCAAATGTTTTGTCTTCACAGACGAATCTAAATCCTGGGGTTACTGTCTTACTCTCCACTGCTGTTGTGGAAGTTCAAGACCGGTCTGGTAGATACAAACCGATCAGGGTACTCTTAGACCCTGGCTCTCAAGCGAGCTTTATTCGAGACGATTGCGTGAGCAAACTTTGGCTTCCACGCATACGTTCTCAAGTTCCGATTTATGGACTTGGGCAGACAACTTCAGCGGTCAATAGAGGTGCCGTCAGCTGCACCATTCGCTCTATGTTAGACTCTGAAAAATCTCTAGAAGTCACAACTTTTGTGCTTTCGTCAATATCTGGCAAATTACCTAGCGTTGAAGTTCCTAATAATTGGGAACACTTATGCGGCCTGCACCTTGCAGACCCGACCTGGAACTCTCCAGGAACTATTGACATGCTCCTTGGAGCAGATGTTTATCCGTTCATCATCAATGGCGGTGTTATACATGGCAAATTTCTTCAGCCTGCCGCCATAAATACAATTTTTGGTTGGACTATTATTGGTCCCACAAAAAGCTTGCAGTCTGACACTGTCCAAGCATTTTTTACTTCTGTAGCAGATCCTATCGACCAGACCCTAAGGCGGTTTTGGGAGATAGAAGAGTTGCCATCCAAGCCTTATACTTCTCCAGAAGAAGAAAAGGCAGATTTGATTTTTGAAAACACGTTTTCTCGTGACCCTAGCGGTCGGTTTATTGTTGCGTTACCGTTCAACGATACTTTGCCCGTTTTTGATAATTGCTTTGAGATGGCTAAAAAAAGACTATTTTCGTTGAAGCGCAAATTGCATGCTCAACCGGAGCTACGTGCCCAATACAACAATTTCATGCAGGACTATCTTGATGCGGGTCATATGGCATTACTCGATTCTCCGCCCGTTGGGAACGATAATTATTTTTACCCCATCACCCTGTGTTTAAAGAAGAAGGTCATACTTCTAAAATTCGTGTGGTTTTTGATGCCTCTGCAAAGGCTAAAAACAACGTGTCACTTAATGACACTCAATTGGCTGGACCTAGTCTCCAAAACGACATTTCGTCAATCTTACTGAAATTTCGTACTCATCGTTTCGTTTTTACTTGTGATGTTCGCCAAATGTATCGACAAATTTTGGTTACCGAAAAACATCGAAAGTTTCAATTGATTGTTTGGCGGTTCTCCGCAGAAGAACCCATTCAGACTTATCAGCTTAATACAGCATTAAAAACTCTTCAGCAATTAGCCATTGACGAAGGCAAAAGGTTTCCGTTAGCCGCTGAGGCTATACGGTCAAATCTATATATTGATGATTTCGTCGCCGGTGGGGATTCTATACAATCGGCCCGCGAAATTAAAGATCAACTCATCCGACTTTTACATTTGGCTGGTTTTGAACTTCGAAAATGGAGTTCTAATTCAGTTTCTATTTTGGAAGGCATTCCGTCAGATTTTTGCCAATATACTTCTCTCGATTTCGATTCTGACGAATCAATAAAAATATTAGGTCTTCAATGGTCACCTACAGAAGATATTTTCTCATTTCGGGTTAAACCATTAAACCCAATATGTACAAAGCGCAACATACTTTCACAAGTTGCCAGAATATATGATCCATTAGGGTTTTTAGCCCCACTAACACTTTTTGCAAAACGCCTAATCCAGCATCTGTGGATGATAGGTTTAAATTGGGATGACATCCCACCAGCAGACATTTCGTCTCAATGGCAGCAGTATCAGGAAGAGTTGCCGTTATTATCGTCATTAAAGTTACCACGTTGTTTACCCCCTTCGGATCCTTTTACTTGTTATTTGCATGGGTTTTGCGATGCTAGTGAGGTAGGGCATGCAGCGGTAGTGTATTTCCAGTTTTTAAATCAAACTACTGGAGAAATAACTGTACAATTTGTAACCGCTAAAACAAAAGTAGCTCCAATTAAGCGCATTTCAATTCCACGTTTGGAATTATGTGCCGCCGTTTTATTAACCGATTTACTTTCTTTTACCATTCGTTCTTATCAAGGCTTGATTGACATCTCCGATGTTTCAGCGTGGAGTGATTCGACGGTCGCTCTCACTTGGATACGTTCTCTACCTTTTCGTTGGAAAACTTTTGTGGCAAACCGTGTTAGCCACATTCAAGAAATCATTGCACCTAGCCGATGGTTTTATATTAAATCTTCGCATGATCCGGCTGATCCTGCATCTCGGGGATTAATGCCAAGCGCGGTTATTTCATGTTCGCTATGGTGGGCGGGGCCTGAATGGCTTCACTACCGTAGTGACTCGTGGCCGCCTCAACCAACATTGTCAACCTCAATTGCTGAGGTAACTACAGAAAAGAAGATCCTAACATTTGTCGCTCAAACAGATCCAAACGTCATTGACATTCTAATAAGTCGTTTTTCATCGTTATATAAAATCCAAGGCATCGTGGCTTACATCTATAGATTTTCTAAACCCATGGCTCAACGTCATACGGGTCCCTTAACAGACATTGAATTACACAATGCTCTCATGATTATCGTTCGGTATGTACAAAATGTTACACTTTCAAAGGAAATAGCTTCGATCAAGGCAAACCGTAAATTACCTAGAAGCTTGCGAAAACTTTCTCCATTTGTTGATCCACAAAATATCTTAAGAGTAGGTGGGCGCTTGACACATTCTTCGCTTTCCTATTTCGAAAAGTTTCCTGCGTTATTGCCTCAGCGGCACCGATTAACCGAACTTATCATTCGGTCAACTCATGAAGGTATTACCATCCCGGTGTTAATACCACAGCGTATCTTATCCAACAGAATTTCTGGATCCTTTCTATTAAAAATTCAATCAGAAATTATTTATCATCCTGTCATAGATGTTTTCGTACCAAACCGGTCCTGGTAACTCCTCCTATGGGCGACCTGCCGGCAGCACGTATTACCCAAATCAAACCGTTCAGTATTGTTGGTGTTGATTTTGCTGGCCCTCTTTTAATAAAGGCTAACCGCCTGCGAGCCTCTAAAACTCTTAAGGCCTATATTTGTATTTTTGTTTGTTTTGCCACTAAGGCAGCACATATTGAACTTGTGTCGGATTTGTCGGCAGACGCGTTTCTTGCCGCTTTGCGACGATTTATAGCACGTCGAGGACGCTGTTCTCAAATATTTAGCGATTGCGGTACTAATTTTGTAGGTGCCTATCGTCAGCTTATGAGTTATCTGCATAGTGCAGTAACCTCAGAAAAGATAAAGTGGTCGTTTAATCCACCTAGCGCCCTCACTTCGGTGGCTTGTGGGAAAGCGGTGTTAAGTCGGTAAAGACACACCTATCTCGCGTAATCGGCGAACAAAAACTTACCTTTGAGGAACTTTACACAGTTCTTACGCAAATTGAATCTGTTCTAAATTCAAGGCCACTCTGCGCTTTGAGTTCGGATCCAAATGACTTGCGCTGCCTAACACCAGGTCATTTCCTAACTATGGAGCCTCTTTCTGCACCACCAGATGAGGACCATTCAACCAACGTTTTACCATTAAAGAGCAGGTGGAAACTCCTGCAAAAACTCCACCAAGATTTTTGGGCTCGCTGGAGCCATGAGTACTTACATACTCCGAATCAAAAGGTTAAATGGCACTCTAAGGTAGGTGTCCGACAAGTTGAAAAGGACACTATTGTCCTCGTCAAGGACGACCAGCTTTCTCCACTTCAATGGAAGTTTGGTCGTATTATTAATACTTTTCCCGGTGCGGACGGTATCATACGTGTCGCTGAAGTCAAAACTGCACATGGCACATTAAAACGACCTTTGGTCAAACTAGCGCCGCTACCGGTATTTTAATTTTATTTTTATGTTTAGATGTATATACACATTTCTTACATGTATAGTAGTATATTATTTTTACATATTTGCTTATTTACATATATATTTTTATTTTTGCATAGTTGGTAATATCGCTCGCTGTAGTGTACCACCCTATCTTTCGTTACCTGTTTTCCTAGCAAGGTCAAATCCCATGTGATTTCCTTCACCCAACCTACTTCCCTCCTTTTCAAAATTCTATGAATTTGGTGGGCGGTATGTTACGTCATCATCGAACAATTTGGTATTTTTGACAAAAAATACCATCAGTGCGTTCACCCTACAGTTTGAGTGAAACATTTTATTTATTTATTTATTTATATAGTGCATCTACAGGACAAAACTCCTAATTGGCACAAAATACAATAAAAATATAACCGTAAATAAACAAAAGAACGGAAAACTACACAAAAAACCTATCTAAATTGATGTAAAAAAAAATCACCAGGAAATTCCATTTCTAAAACTAGTTATAGTGATACCAAAAATATCCCTGCTATTGCTCTTATTAAATGCCCTTGTTATTTGATCGATAAAGGCAGATCGTCCATAATTAGTTCTGTGAGAACGTTCTTCAAAAAAATTGCTGTTGCGTGTAGCCTTATTGTTGACACGGATAAAAACCATATCCAATAAAGGTGAGCAATCGATTTGACCATTCACCAATTTATATAAAAATACTGCCTTGGCCAAGTTTCTTCTGAAGGTGAGATCTTTCATACCAACCAGCAACAAACGAGTGGACCTGGGCACCTCCTTATAAGGAAAGTGATATTTCCATAAGGCGTATTTAACAAAACTGTCTTGCACTCTTTGTAACTTAGAATTATGGCAATTATAGGACGGTGCCCATATAATACTATTATACTCTAATACGCTAAGAACTAAGCTGTTGAATAAAACTATAATTGGATGAATGTTTTTAAAGTGTATGGTGCACCTACGTAGGAAACCCAACATCTTGTAGCTTTTAAGCACAACATTATCCACTTGTTTAGCGAAAGTCATACCTGAGTCAAAAATAATTCCCAAATCACTAATACTGTCTACGGTTTGGATTACACCCGTAATGGTGTAATTAAACTTCACGAGCTTGTTACATTTAGTGAATCTCATGACCTTACACTTACTCTCATTAACTTTCAGTAGATTCTGCAATAAGTAGATTTTTAAGTAGATTTTTGCAATAACAAAATGGCTGCCAAGCAACAGCATGTTCAAAGTGATGATCTAAAATTGTGTAACTATTGTACTAAAAATGTAAATAAATTCATTGAATGTGGTAAATGTAAAGCAAAATATCATAGTTCATGTAGTGAAAGAAGTGGTGCATATCTAAACTCTAAAAATGGTGAAAAAAAGTTTTTGTGTGATGCTTGCTATAAACTTGAAAAATTAAATGGTAATAAAAGTTCTGATAAAGTTAGTGATGTCCAAAATGTGGATGTAAATGTATGTAGTGAAAACAAAATTGCAGTACTTTCTGCTGAAAATAGTAATTTAGAACAAATGGTTAAAACTTTAATGCAACAAGAAACACAGATATTGCTCAAGGCAATACAAGATTTGAAAACTCAGGTTAGGAATCTTACTGATAGTAACAAAGATTTAATTACATTACTTACAAAAAATGTCCAAATATCTAAAATGCCACATACTAGTAGTAATACTGCCATGATAAAAGATAAAACACTAAGCAAACCAATTTTTGTAAACAACAACAATAAAACTGCAGTTTCTAAAACCTGTGTTGGAATCTCTCCACATACTGATAACTTAGTAAACACTTTATCAACATATGCAAGTGTAACTAAGGATACATCAATAATAAATAAACATAGTAGTGATTACATAAGTACCGTTTCAAAATCTAGTACATCTCAAATTGTGAATGGTGAGCAAAGAAAAATGAAAAATGATAATAGGAACAGCTTGTAGGAATCCAACTGATGCAGAGAAAGGATGTATAGATGGCTTTGTTGCAGTTCATGGAGGCGAGAAATACTGATTTGCACTTAACGAGAGTCAACCCAGCAGTTGATATAAATAAAATAACGCAATATGTAGAAGCAAAACTAAATTAATCTGACTCTGACAATGATAAATCATATTTGAGAATACAACCTTTAACGTCTCGATATCCGGAATACTATAGTTCATTTAAGATCACAGTAGATTCAGAGCAATTTTCAACTCTTATGAATCCTTATGAATCCAGGTGAGGTTCCAATAGATTTCGAAAAAAATATTATTATCGCAATCCCAAAAAAGTCAGGAGCTGATAGGTGTGAGAATTTTAGAACGGTTAGTTTAACTTCTCATGCTTCCAAAATACTAACAATAATAATTAAAAATAGAGTAGAAGCTTTGACTGAGAATTATTTAGGCGAAGACCAATATGGTTTTCGTAAAGACAGAGGGACTAGAGAACCGATACTAATGATTAGGTAATTATCGAAAAAGGTTACAAAAAATAAAAGACTCATTTCGCATTTGTAGATTTAGAAAAAGCATTTGATAGGGTTAATTGGATTGTTATGTTCAGGGTTTTGCAAAAATAGGAATCTCTCATAGGGATAGAAAAATTATTTACAGTCTATATAAAACCAAAGTGTAGTAATTAGATTTGATGAAATAGAAAAGGAAGCTAAGATTAGAAATGGTGTTAGACAGGGTTGTATACTGTCTCCCTTGATTTTTAATGTTTATATTGAGGAAGCTTTAAACTTAGCTAGAGAGAGAAAAGAGATAGGTATTAGTGTACAGGGACAGAAAATAGACATGTTACGTTTTGCAGATGATATAGCCATTATAGCAGAGTCTAGAAAAGAGTTAGGAGAGTTTTAAATATTTTAGATGAGATACTACGGAGTAACTATAGTATGAGAATTAACTCGGTAAAGACAAAGATAATGACAAGTGAGTTACAGCCTAGTTATAAACCAAAATTAAAAATAGGTAATACCGAGTTAGAGGAGGTAGATGAATTTTGCTATTTAGGTAGTATAATTACAAAGGATGGACGTAGCAGAAGGGATATAGTAGCTAGAATAGCTCAAGCTAGAAAAATGTTTTTAAAAAAGAAAAACTTACTAATAGCTAATAGTATTAGTTTAGATAATAGAAAAAGTTTTTTAAAGTCGCACGTATGGAGCGTTCTACTATACGGTAGTGAGACTTGGACAATTAAAGAAGTAGATAAGAAAAGGATAGAAGCTTTGAAACTTGGTGCTATAGGAGAATGTTAAAGATTAGCTGGACAGATAGAGTAACTAACGAGGAAGTTTATAGAAGGATAGGTGAGGAACCCTGTATGTGGAAACAATTGAAGGTCAGGAGAGATAGAATGATAGGGCACCAGTTAAGACATGAGGGACTATTTAGTAAAGTCTTAGATTATAGACTACCAAATAAAAATAGAGTAGGAAGGCCTAGACAAAGCTATATTAGTCAAATAATTAGAGATTTAGGTTGTGAAGGGTATGTGGACCTTTTTAGATTAGCTCAGAATAGAAAAGAATTTAGAGCTGTGTCAAACCGACTTTAAGTAAGTTCGAAAACAAAACAAAAAAAATAAAAATCAGTTAACTAAATGTCACCAGGACATAACTCACAATTAGTTAGAGGTCTGGCATGTTGGTAGCGTTTCGTTGCTTAAGCCTTACCATAACATATAATTTAATAAACGTCACCATGATATAGCTCACAATTAGATAGCGGTCTGGCATGTTGGTAGCGATTTGTTGCTTAAGCCTTACCATAACATATAATTTAATAAACGTCACCTTGACATAACTCACAATTAGGTAGCGGTCTGGCATGTTGGTAGCGTTTGTTTAAGCCTTATCATAACAGATAATTTAATAAACGTCATCATGACATAACTCACAATTAGGTATCGGTCTGGCATGTTGGTAGCGTTTCGTTTAAGCCTTACCATAACAGATAATTTAATAAACGTCATCATCACATAACTCACAATTAGGTAGCGGTCTGGCATGTTGGTAGCGTTTCGTTGCTTAAGCCTTACCATAACATATAATTTAATAAACGCCACCATGACATAACTCACAATTAGGTAGCGGTCTGGCATGTTGGTAGCGATTTGTTGCTTAAGCCTTACCATAACATATAATTTAATAAACGCCACCATAACATAACTCACAATTAGGTAGCGGTCTGGCATGTTGACAGCGATTCGTTGCTTAAGCCTTACCATAACATATAATTTAACACTTTTCCTTTTGAAGCGGATAACCAGGTTATATTTCATTTCCTATAAATGGTAATCATGTAAACATGTTAGAGTTCTTTAACAACCATCAGGTTGCTAATATCTATGTAGAGCCAGGTGGATAGGAAAAAGATAGAAGGATATAGGAAGACCTAGACCAAACTATATTAGTCAAATTATTAGAAATTTAGGTTGTGAAGGGTATGTAGAGCTTTTTAGATTAGCACAGAATAGAAAAGAAGTTAGAGCTGCGTCAAACCGACCTTAAGTAAGGTCGAAAACAAAATGATGATGATGAATCCTGAATTCTGGCCAAATGGAATTGCAATTAGAAAATTTTTTAATAAAACAAATATTGCACATAAGACTCTTATTACTCAGTCTGAACAGGATTTTCAAAACCATGTTCTCCAAACAGAGCCAGTGTAAATCCAAAATCCCAATTTAAATTGAATATATACTACCAAAATATGAGAGGGATAAAAACTAAGCTTATTGATCTAAAATTAGCCCTATTAGCATGTAACTATGATTGTGTAGCAGTGTCAGAAACCTGGTTAAATTCGTCTATTCTTACATCTGAATTTTGTCAAAATTATTACGTATACAGACATGACCGAGATAAATTGGTATCTGGTAAATCTCAAGGAGGAGGGGTTTTCCTAGCTATTGGTAAACAGTACATAGCTAGTCAAGTTTCTATTTTTGATAACAACATAGAAGGAGTATGTGTAAAAGTCAATTTCGGCATCAGCAGTGTGCACATAGTCGTGGTATATATTCCACCAGGAAATAAACTACAGCTTCTTGAGAAAATCTTTGAAACAATTGAAAATGCTCTATATGGGAAACAATGTATCATATTGGGAGACTTTAATATCCCTAAGTATTATGACTATCAGTCATTTAATGGCATAGCAATTTCAGATGAGGCTAAAGAACTCAATGACTTTATAGTATATAACGATTATAAACAACATAATTGTATATTAAATTCTAACAATGTCCTAAGGACATAGTGATTAGTAATATCATTTCAGTTTCTGTAGAACGCGAAGATAACAGTCTTGTTACTGAAGATAAGTATCATCCATCCCTAAGAATCAGTTTTACATGTTATGAAATAATAAAGGAAATAAGATCGCCACATAATGAAAATTTTAATTTTAAGAAGGCAAACTTTGAAAAATTATACTTCAACATGATGGAAATAAATTGGCAAGAGATTTACACAGTACTAGAACAGGACTATTCTATAGATGATGCACTAAACAAGTTTTATATTAAAGTTTATGATGTTTTTCGAAAATGTGTCCCCATAGCAAGACACTCCAAAGTAAAGTACCCAGTGTGGTACAATAATGAAATCATAAAGAATATTAGAGAAAAAAGTAGGTACCGAAAGTATCACAAAAGGTTAAATGATGAAGCTTGGAAATTAAAATGGGATTGTTTACGATGTTCTTTAAAAATAAAAATCAAAAAAGCTTACACAACTTACATAGAAAACTTACAAAAAGAAGTAAAATCAAACCCATCTGTTTTTTGGGATTTCATTAAAGGCCTAAAACGAACACCAGGTATACCTGAGGTAGTACTAAATGTTAATGGAGAGTCATCAGAAGGATTGCAGAATGTGGTTATGCATTTTCAGATTATTTTAAGGCTATATATAAGCCTCAGACGAATATTGATGTCAATATTAAGCAGATGACAAAAAGTAATTTCTGCTTTAAACAAATTACTACATATGAAATTAATGAATCTATTAAAAGGCTAAGTAATACAAGGGCAGTGGGACCGGATAAGGTTCTGACGTATATTGTAAAGGGATGTGCAAATGCTTTTATTGAACCACTGAAATATATTTTTAATTATTGCTTAAAAAATAGTATATTTCCCACAACATGGAAAGTTAGTAAAGTTATTCCTATACATAAAGCAGGAAACAAAACAGATGTAAAAAATTACAGATCCATTTGTATCAGTTCCGCTTTTTCAAAAGTTTTTGAAATAATTATTCAAGCAAGACTTTTTTCTCAAATAAAAACTTTTATTAGTGATCAACAACATGGCTTTTACCCACAAAGGTCTACTACAACCAATCTCATTAATTTTACCCAATTTGTGCATAATTCTTTTAGATGTGGAAAACAGGTTGATGTTATTTATACAGACTTGGAAAAAGCTTTTGATACTGTCTATCACACTGAAATAATCCAAGCTTTACATAAATCAGAGGTGGATGAGTCATTGATATTATTATTAATATCATATCTAAAGGAAAGAAAATTATATGTTGAAATTAAGGGATGCAAATCAGATACCTACATTGCAACATCTGGAGTTCCGCAAGGGTCCAATCTTGGCCCATTACTTTTTCTAATTGTAATAAATCCCATAATAAGTAACTTTATAAGTTCTGAAGGATTAATGTATGCTGATGATTTTAAAATTTTTAAGGCCATTCACAGCATGCAGGATTGTGTGTCATTGCAAAATGACTTAAATAATGTGGTACGCTGGTGTGACCTACATCACTTTACATTTAATATAAACAAGTGTGTGGTGGTGTCATTTACAACAGGTAGATATATTACAACATATGACTATAAAATAGAAGATGCAGTATTGACTAGAAAGGCTAGTCATAAAGATCTTGGAATTATATATGATAGTAAATTACTATTTAATCAACATATTTCAGCTATAACAAGCGAAGCCTATAAGATACTAGGATTTGTTGTAAGAAATACAAAATATTTCAAAGACTCTTTAGCAATTACATCATTATATAATTCACTTGTTGTTCCTAAACTTGAGTATGCATCAGTAATTTGGAATCCACAGTATGCAGTAGGCATCGCTGCTATTGAGAAAATACAAAGAAAATTTTTGAAGTATTTGCACTATAAAAAGCACGGAATATACCCACCAAGAGGATATGATCAACAACTATTAGAAACTATACTTGAATTTAAAAGCTTAAGAAACAGAAGGAAATACTTAGATGCTATCTACATTATTAAACTTTTATTAGGCATGATAGACAATAATAAGTTTCTTGCAATGTTATCTTTACATTGTCCATCAATAAATACAAGATGCTCATCTATGTTTTATGCAGTAAATGTTCCAACAACAAATACATATCGCAATAGTCCATTATTAAGAACCTGTGCTACAATAAATAAAATTGACATAGATATATACTCCAGAGACTTGAAATCAATTGAAGAACACTTAAAAACAGTTGACTGGTGTTAATAAAATTAATTCTGTTATTAGTTGCTAGAACTTGTATGATAAATGTGTTTTATTGAATATTTATACCTGTAATTGGCTGATGCTGTTGGTATGAAATAAATAAATAAATAGATTATTATCACAATATTGTAAAAAGTTATTTAAATCGACTTGGATCTTGGAGCAGTCCTCAATGGATTTGATACAGGCAAAGAATTTTATATCGTCAGCGTACATTAGAAATTTACTGTGAGTGAAACATGAAGCCACATCATTTACAAATAACAAGAATAATACTGGTCCAATGTGTGACCCTTGTGGCACACCAGAGGGAACATAAAACTCTTGAGATGTCGAATTACCCAACTGAACAAACTGTCGTCGGTTTGTTAGAAACGAAGCAATCCACAATAAATATTTACCGAATACACCAAGATATTCCAATTTTTCTAATAGCAAAACATGACAAACACTGTCGAAGGCTTTGGCCAAGTCTGTATATATGACATCAACTTGATAGCCACTTTCCATGGAGTTTATTATAAAATCTTGAAACACAGCTAAATTTGTAGCCGTTGACCGACCCTTAATAAATCCATGCTGTTCTTCTAGAAAGGTTAACCGAAAAACCTGTAGTAACTCTTCAGCTATAATTGCTTCCATTAATTTGGGTATAATGCACATGAGTGAGATACCTCTGTAGTTGGTTATCTGGTGTCTGTTACCATTTTTAAGAATTGGGAACAGAACTGAACATTTCCAACAATCAGGAAAAATCCCAAGATTAAAAGACTTCTGAAAAAGATAGCACAATGGCTTCGCTAAAGAGTTGTTACACTTAACGAGTAAAAGTGGAGGAATACCGACAGTGGAAGTGCGTTGAAGAACACAGTCGCATTCGAACCCTTGCAGAAGACGGTTGTATGAGAGCTTTTGAAAAGCGACACCGACACCAATCGTGCATGTTTTTGGTTGTCCGGCGAAAGCTTTTGTTGTGTGAACGTTTATTGCCCACAGCGGCACAGGCTTTAAGGTATTTATACCCTTCATTAAGTAGTTTGGTGTAGTTGTTTTTTAGTTATTACATAACCGCTCCACCGCTATTGTTATTGCTACAAAAAGCAATTGGTCCTTCCCTATAATAGCATATTTATATCACCTCATTCACCCCCCCCAATAATCCACATACCACTACGCCACGGAGCCGCCTTGACACCATAAAATTCAATATTAAATAAACTAAAGAAGTTAAACAATTGCCTAATATACACCAACTCATAGTGTCCTGTGAAATTTATGGAGCTATTGATGTATAAATGTTTTATTCACATTCCATATGCAAAATAAAATAGAAAATGTGCAGTAACGGGTGCTACAGAAAACAGCCCTGATATAGGGATCAGTGTGATTAACCTTATAATTCTGTGAATTGAAACTATAAACAAAACTGAAAAAATTATAACTGTTGGTCAAGATTATAAACATTGCTATGACATAACAATGTTTTTTATAGACAAAATATTAACAAAGTTTTAAGAGAAAAAGTATGGTAACGGGTGTTACAAGAATAGTAACGGGTGTTACACGATTGAAATATCCAATGATATTCCAAGATTTTAGGTCTATGGCGATAAAAAATAAAACCCAAATAAAGTGTAACTTGTTTATTTTCACAAAAATATGTTTATAGGCCTATATATAAATATTTTTTATACACATAAACCTAGATCTCAAACACATCAACTTTATTTTTAAATACATACAAAATAGTGAAATTCCTTTGGGTTTTACATCTGCGTTTGGTAATTTACCAATAACTTGATCCAAATTTACATATGTAATGTCCTCATTATCAGCGATGAAGTTTGTTTTTTCTGGTCCTTGAGATTTCAAAAACATTACTGATAAACACTTCTCTTTATATAAGAAGTTTCCTTGGGAAATTGCAGCATATCTATATGTAGTTCCTTCTGAACCAGTACGACCTCGCAAACTGGGAACTTTTATAAGCAAAAACATACCAGGTCGTATTTCTTTTGGGTCATCAATAGGAGACGTTACTGTAATCTGGGGATTGGCTGGGTTGTCTTCACATTCTGAATCTGAATTTACATCATTGTAACGAAGACGACATGAAGCCCTCGTTGACAATTGTACAGATGTATCAGAGTCAGATTCATAGTCATCAATATCTGTAATTGCAACTTTGGTCATCAAAGATACTGATGATGTTTTTCCAACGAGGATGTTATTTGAATCATAGACTCTAAAGTGATGATTTGCTTGGATTGTTGGAATAGGTAAAACCCAATAGTTATTTAGTAATATCTCATGTTCTGATACCTCGGTTTTATCTACATAGAAACTTGCTATTCCAATAACTTTTTTGTTTACATGATCGTGGAAGTCTCTTGCAGTTCCGATGTGAATCTTTCGATTACCTTTCACCGCCATCCAGACGTGTCGTTTCACAGTTGCACCGATTCCATCAACAGCTCCCTTCCCATGGCTACTTGCGAAAAAGTTCCATTCAAATGTTAGGCCAAAATCTTTTTCCATTTTGCACATGGCAGGCATTGTGTACCTACTCTTAAATTGACCGGCACAGTTATCGCTAACTATTACAAGTTTATCGACTAAAGGAAAGAATGTCTTAACGTCTTGGACAATTTTGCTTAGGAAGGTATACACACAGTATTTACTATGGGTCACATCATTGCTTACAACAACATATGATTTTTTTTCATTTTTAGGCAACCAAACACAACTTGTAAAAATACCGACTTGTTGGTGGCTCCAATGGAGCTGCTTGTATTTTATCTTGATATGTCAGTGAATAATTTTCTGCAAAATCTATCTGAATTACTGCATATGTCTCTAAAGAATCGTTCTTTTTCAAATTCGAAATGCAAGTTTCAAAATAGTTTTCTTGCATTTTTTTAACATGACAATGAATCTTAAAATTGAGTTCTTCGATAGCTTCAGCCATGTTTCCTCTAACAATAGTGAGCTGGATTCCACCTTCATCGGTCCACTGCTTCCAAGTCTGCTCTGCTTCCAACGCTAAATCTACTGTTAGATCAGTGATCTTTCGCGATGAACATGTTGAGCATTTACCCCATACGCAATCCTCATTACCCAAATCACAACACAGATATTCTAAAAGTTCGTTATGGTTTTTCGGGAAAAAATCATTACTTTTAGAAATGCTATCGAGTAAAAAATTTACGTTGCTGTGATATTTACATACACAAACGTTATGAGACATTTGAGACACTGGAAGAACATAAGCTGGACGGAGAGAAAAAAAAACAGATTTTTTTATAGCTATATTTGGATGTTTAATTTTGAATTCTTCTAAAGCCTCTTTTATTGTCATCACCATGTTTCTTTTCTGGATATGTAAACTCTTTCCAGTTTCAGGACATTTGACTGACTTCATATCTCGTTTTCCAGGTGCCTGTCTGCTTATAGGGTCACTGGTATAAAAGTCCCTTATACACTGAATATGTTCTTTGGATAACACTCTAGTTCCCTTACGAGAACGCTTTACCTCACAGTTACTAAAATTTAAGCTCTTGAAGCCCATTTCTAAAGCAAGTTTTTTAACAACAGCAATCTTTTTACTTGGGCTGCCAGGCAAGTTTCTTTTTACTCTATTCATTGCTTTCCCGAAAGATTGTGCGCATTTGTAGCTGCCTATAGGAGAAATTTGTTTACTACCTTCACAAGGGCTCTTAAGTTTATTGCGATATTTCCTCACTCTTTCCAAAACCATCTTTCGTCTTTCTGCTAGTAACTGGTCATTTTCCGCTTCCTTAAGTTTTCTCAATTCTCTTCTTTGTTTGTCTCGTTCACTTTCTTTTTGAAGGTGCTGTTGCCATTTTTCTTTATCAGCCTTAAGCCTTTCACGATGAGCTTTCATGAGAAGTTTTTTCTCGACTGGTGCCATTTTCTACAAAAAAATAGTATAAACCTTTCAACAATTCTAAAGCTCCCTCTAGCATGCACTCTTTGTAACACCCGTTACCAATATTTTGTAACACCTGTTACCATATTTTCAATCTTTAATTGTCAAAACTAAAAAATCATTTTCTTATCATAATACTAAGAATAAACATAACCTCACTTTTATGGAACATTAAGTGAATATGTGTTATGGTGTAGCTGTTAAATAAACTTTTGTATGTTTTTGGTAACGGGTGTTACAAGAAGCACTTCAAAGTAAAACTGAACTACAGTGAAATAATTTTAATTATCTTACCTTTATTGATTATGTTATACAAAGTTTAAACTTCCAACAATGAAACTGCACCAAAATTAAAGATGTCAGCTGACTGTCAATATTAAAAACAATGATGCCAACTTAGCTAACAATTCCATTTCAAATTACACAAAGGGAAGAGTAAAGTTGAAACAGTAAAAAAACATTAAATTATTAAAATATCAAAATATTTCTCTTTGATTATGAACTTTCGGACTTCTTACAGCTATGATATGCAAGTAAAATTAATCTAAATAATTTTTCAATTTTTTACCCTAAGGCTCATTTTAGTATGGAATGGCTGCATTATCTGTGTGCACTAGTCTACTACCTTTACCTATCTTTATCTTTTCTCTGCTTTTAATATATTTAGCATCATTTGCTCATGCCTTAGAACGTGTCTTATCATCCTATCTCTCCTATTTTTACTGTTTTCCACATATTTCTTCATTCCCCTATCATTTCTAGTACCTCTTTGTTCTTGTCTCTCCATGATATCTTTATCATACATCTGTAGCACAAATTTCAAAGGTTTCTTTTTCTTTTTTCTGCTCGCTTCTACTATTGTCCATGTTTCACAACTGTACAACAAGGTGCTTCACACATTATAGTTTCAGCAATCTTTTTCTTGTTTTGTTGTTTGTTGTCTTCAAACATAGTAGTTGCTTTTTCTTATTAAATGCACCATGGTTCTGTGCTAATATTTAGTATATATCTTTTTCACTTTTCCCATTCTGCGTTATTTCACTTTCTAGGTAGCAGAAATCCTTAACCTTTTGTGAATTCTCGTTTCGTATTTGTATTTTGTATTACTTCAGTTTCATTTTTCTTAATTTTCATACAGTATCTTTCTGTTAGTAGTTTCCATTTTATTAAAAATCATTTCTAGTTCTTTCTTGTTAGATGCAAATATCGCTATATCAACTGCAAATCTAAGCATATCACTCGTTTGTTCTTGCATAATAATTCCAAATGTCATTCTGCATGTGACAGTATTCAATACCTCTTCAATATACAACTTAAAAATTAATGAGGATAGTACACATCCCTGTCTCACCCGTTTATTAAACTTTACTTGTTTATGTCCCTGCTTTAATTTTAGTAGCACTGTTTGCTCTTTGTATAAAATGTGTACTATATGTCTATCCCTATAACCCATGCCTATCTTTTTCAGCATTTTGAAATTTTGTTCACATTTTACATTATTGAATGCTTTTTCGAGATCTACAAATTCTATTTACACGCTTTATCTTTTTTCTATTGTTTTCCCCATTATCACCCTTAAAGCTAAAATAGCCACCCATGTTCTTCAAATTCATCTTCTAGTATTTCTATTTTTGTTTGTACAATTCTAGTTAATATTTTTGACATGCGTACTGTCAAACTTATTAGCGGCTTCATGGCTTAGTTGGTTCACGTGTGACTACTAAACTCAAGGTCCCAGGTGCAGTTCTCAACATGGATCACTTGAAAAATGTTTAGTGAAAAGTTTTTACAAAAATATGCCCTCGTTCAATTAAGAGGTAAAATAAGTGGTGTGTGTGTGTGTGTGTTCTCATACACGTTAAATTTCTTTACCTTACTATTTATCTAAATGATGAACAATGTTTTGTGCACTACAGGAAATGTAGAAACGGTGTAACAAAACTGGTGAAAAAATGTAAACATGATTATTATACTTAACTAGTGAATGAGGCATATAAGAACCCAAAAAAATCTGGAATTTGACACGTGAAGGTACAAATAGTGTTAAACGAAAGGTACGTTTTCCAAATTATGTAACTACTGCAGATGGTCACAATATAAATGAACCACAAAATATTGTAGAGCATTTTAACAAACATTACGTATGAGTTGGTAATGGCTCAAAAAATTCAAAAAGTTGACCCTATACAGACTAAATATGCGCAAAAGCATACATTAAAAAATTCTATCTTTTTAGATTCACCAACTAAAGATGAAATAATTAAATTAATAATTTCACTAAATAACAGCACATCATCTGGTCCAGATACTATAACCATGAAAGTGATAAAAACAATTTAAAAAAAAAATTTAAGTTCTCATGTGCAGAACTTCTAACCAAACTTATAGATATGTTGTTATCAAAAATATAAATATTTCATATACATTAAAAACAAGATGTCGAATAACTCGAAAACCTTTCGACTTAGAGCATTGGTGCTTTGAGAAAATATGTTCAGGAGGTATGCTCAAGAGGTCGATATTAACCTAAAACTTTATTTATTTTTTGCTGGAGTGAAGTTTATCATAGTCAAAATTTCGACTTTAAAGTCGAATAACTCGAAAACTAAATGAGATATCGAAAAATGGATAGCATATTCTTAATCAGCGTAAAAAACTGAACAAGATCCATATATCAAATGTTTGTAAAACGAAAAAAACGTGCAACGCACGACGGCGGCGACGACGGCGACGTAGCGATCTTATTAACCTAACTTACTTCGTAAGTTTGGTTGATATAATAGCAGTACCATTACAACACATAATAAATCTAACATTTGAGCAAGGTATATTTCCAAACAACTTAAAACAAGCCAAAATTGTCCCAATATATAAATCCGGATATATACATAATGTTGAAAACTATCGACCAATCTCAATAACAAATAATATCTCCAAAATAAGTGAGAAAGCTATAAAAAACAGAATTACAAACTTTTGGATAAATACAATATACTTTCATATTTACAGTATGGATCCAGAGAGTATGTATCCACTCATGATGCGATATTTTCACTAACTAATGATATAGTAGAAGCCATGGACAACAACAACACAAAATTAGTAATTTCTTTAGACCTAGCAAAAGTTTTTGATACAGTGCATCATAAAATATTGTTAAATAAACTTCAATTAATAGGTATTAAAGGAATGTCTCTACCACTTCTCAAAGATTATCTAACTAAAACATAAATGATGATGGATGTCAAAGTTGCCTTAATCGTTGCTTGTTTGTATGATTTGGAGTGGAAAAAATAGTTGCGACCAGCTATAAAACGTTGAACAGTGACACTATCTACACTGACTAGAAGCCAGGGCAGATAGCTATTAGAGACCTGAAGATAGTTGATGCAATTGAAGGGAGATTTTTTTTTAGTTTTTGTGTTTATTTTATAGTCCTTATTTTTATTAATTAGACTTTTATTTTTGCGATTGGTTATAATATTGCAACTTCTGGCCATAATTTTGCCTTTATTGTCCAATCGTGTTCTCGATATTTGGTTTAATCTTGATTTGAGAGTGTATTGTGCAGCTGTTAATTAGTTTAATGAAATCAGAACCTAGGCTGAACATTTGTTTCTGTTCAAATTCGTAGTAGTGTACAGTTTGATAAATTTTTAACCTGCTCCTTTTTCATTATGGACTTTGTATCTAGTTTATTTTGTTTAATAATTAAAGCATCAATTTTCTTAATTTTTCTGTCCCTAATTTTTTAAAAAGGTGATTCATAATAGTCTGCTTGGTTTTTTTAATTATATTTTGACATATGAAAACTGGTAGGTGTTTTTGAAGATTTTCATCGCAACATCGTGATTTCATTATTTAGCATTCTGATTTTTTAAGTAGAAATGCTTGTATCGTTTATTGTTGTTTATTGTTTATTTAACATGTATAAATCGCATTTCAACATCAATTAAAAAACGGTAGATACATAAAAAATCCATGTATAATTATAACACTAGAATTCCAAAAAAAGGTTTAGGTACATAATTTTTTGGCATTACCTAGGAATTTTTTGGTACAATAAAACGCATTGTCTAAGAGGAATTTTTTTAAAACCTTTTTAAATCCATTAAGAGGCAACTCTTTAATAGTAGAATGCAAAGTATTAAAGAATATACATCCAAAGTAGTTTATACCAAATTTATTTCTTGTTAATCTATGGAACAGAACTACTAAGTTGTTTTTACGAGTATTAATACTGTGAAAATCAGTATGCATAAAATATCTACCTACATTTTTTGTTATATATATTAAGCATTGAAAAATATATAAACATGGGAAAGTAAAATTTTGGAATTTTATAAAGTAATTATGACAATCATGGCGAAACCCAATATTTGCCAAAATACGAATGATACGTCGTTGTTTCAATGTACTCATCTTAAATGTATACATTATGGTATCTACAAAAAATATTCTGATTTTTCTAGTCAGCTAATATATTAGAAGTGTGGTTTAACTTGTTTATTTGTATTTTAGTATTTAATCATTATTAGGACTGATGGAACTAGTTGGACGAATACCTCCACTGTTTCCTAATCTGAGCTAACCTACACATTTCTCTGATATTCCAACAGCCTACATCTTTCATTATCTGTGTACACTAGTCTACTACCTCTACATATCTTTTTCTTTTCTCTGCTTTTAATATATCCCGCACAACTTGCTCAGGCCTTAAAACATGTCTTATCATCCTATCTCACAAACTTTTACGGTTTTCCACATATTTCTTTCTTCCTCTATCATTTCTAGTACCTCTTTGTTCTTGCCTCTGCATGACATCTTCATCATATGTCTGTAACACCAAATTTCAATGACTTCTATCTTTTTTCTGCTCGCTTCTCCTATTGTCCACGTTTCACAACTGTAGAACAAGGTGCTTCACACATTATATTTTCAGCAATCTTTTTCTTGATTCTTGGATTCTTATCTTAATGTGTCCGTTTTCTTTGGACGGCTCAGCGATAAATATGCTGTGGTCTTTACGAAAATGTAATGAGGGCCCGGGAATGTGCTTTTACTACGAGGTGCACATACGATTTTTTCTGAAATCGCATTCAATGTTTTTGAAAACTAAGAATTAGTGCATCAGTTTGTGAAGAGATGCATTGCATTTTTTCATTAAAATCTAATTACCTATGAAATCGTTACCATGACAATCAAGGCAAACAAACTCAGTTTATTTATTGTGATAAAAGTCGAATTTAGTATTTCTTGCAAGTGCAAATATTATAACATCAATAAAAAGTGAACTGGACAATGATGGAGATGTCGACATGCTTGGAACACCACCAGACTTGGTAGACGCTCTTAAAAATGTAGTATTGCACGTATTGCCCCAGTAAATCCAAAGAAAAATATAAATTCGCTTACAAACGTTTTAAAGATTTTTGTGACGAAAACCATGCATCTCGATCCGAATATGTATGCTCGTATACTTTTGCAAATTATCTACCAAGTTTAAGGCTTCTACGCTGTGGTCAAATTATGCTATGCTGAAAGCAACCCTTGCTGTTAAAAAGGAAATTTAAATATATAACTATAGCAAATTACTTGCATATTTAAAAGTGACAGCTACGAACCTACGAAGTCCAAGATTCTGTTCAGGGAACAAATTGAAACTTTTCTTACTGAAGCACCGGATGACATATATAATGAATAAGGTACGTTACGAATTGGGGCCTTTTAAAATGGCCAGATATTTATGTAGCCAGTATCTTCTACGTAGCCCTAATATTTGGTGTTGCCAGTGCATGTAGTCGTGAAGAACTGTACCAATTAAATTTGACGACATAAAAGATTTGGGATCCAACCTTCTAATTAGAATACCAGATACTAAAACGAAAAACTAAGATCATTTGTGATAAACGAAACATGGATGCTTTTATATCGGAAATATATTGCACTTAGTTATTTACCAAATTTAGATTACGCACGTGGTTGAACTCAAACAAACATATAAACTTTGTCTGATCAGCAAGAAACTATAAATGATCTACACATATGTACCCTACTTGTATATCTTTAAGCTTATTACGTGTTAAATGCTTTGCTTATCTTCTGAAACGCACCGGGAATTGAAACACAATTTTTTTACGAACAGTCCTCAATACATTTAAAAACATCGTTCTTCTACACACACCATCTAAAACATCTACTGACACACACACACTACTTCACATTAATACAGTTTTCACCTAATCCTTGTTAATAATTAGAAACCCCCAAAACACCAAGTCACAAAATTCTCCTAAAAATATTAATGGATAATTTAAATGTGCTTCAATTACCCTGTCTCAGTGCAGCTGATCAGCGATCTTAAACAGAAATTTTTGCAAGGGTCAATTAAATCGAGATTTGACCTCAAAATTGCTAAAATAGAAATATATCCATTCACAAATAATCTTTTACATGCAAAAGAAAAACTTATACTAGCTCAATCTACTTAATAACATACAAATCATCGCTTTAGGTTTAAAATAAAGGTGTACTTGCGTTTTAAATCGTTAAATTCTAGCTGGTATTCATATCTCTATGACCACCTGTCTTTTAAAAATTGCTATCCAAAAATCGTTTGCTTTAGAATTAACTACGTCGAAAAATTCCGGGTTCCAAATTTTATTTAGGTTTCCATATTAATGAATCTTTGTACGTCGAAGTATATTTCATCAGTTTTTGAAAGTACTTTTATTTTTAATGGTTAACCTTGCACCGAGTATAT
Organism: Platerodrilus igneus; assembly: GCA_036346225.1. NCBI lineage: Eukaryota > Metazoa > Arthropoda > Insecta > Coleoptera > Lycidae > Platerodrilus > Platerodrilus igneus. The sequence goes on along the minus strand of JARFIW010001025.1, from coordinate 187,601 downwards.
TGAAGCAATAAATTGACCGTCGTTGCACTCCTTAAAAAATTATTAACTAGCAAGGATTAAATGTTGAAGTACTTATATTTATATCTTGAATTGAATGTCCCGCTCTCATTAACTTCGGTCTTTATATAATAAAATTCTATATTCGTCATCGGCCTCGAACCTTCTGATCTTGTTTTAGGAGGTGTCATCCTCATGATGTAGTAATTAACCAAAATTTTGCTTATTCATTATTTTCAATGTCCCATCAGCTTAAAATTTACGGTTATCATAAAATTTTTTTTTCTTTTATTTCCCCTTTTACGGGTTGCTGAAATATATATTCATTAAAATTTGTTATCTTATCTGCTTTTAAAATTTTTCCGGTGTTATTGCGTTCCTCGAATTGAGGTATACATTCATTCACATTGCTTATTAATGTAAATATAATATATTCTAGAACCATCTCGAAAGTGGCTTCTTTGAAAGAAAACTACTTCGCTTTAGAAGCTCGTAAAATGGTATTTTTAACGAAGATGAATGCATTATTGAAGTTACATTTTAGAAAAGTACGAATTTTTATATTTGTTTCGACTTAAACTTGTTTTACATGATATATTTTAAAGAAGATAGCTTGACATTGAAGTTATTTGGTATTCTTAATGTGAATAAATCTTTACACCTTAGACTCGTTTTATGATTTTTCCCTTCTACATAAATGCAGTACAACTTGAAAAATATTTACACACGGATCAATGAATGCTTCAGTATTCTTTAAGATTGGGCTTCATTTTTAAATGCTATGTCAAAACACTTAGAGTGTGTTATTTTAAATGACATCTCATGTATGTGCTATAGGAATCTTACGAGAATATTATACAGGATAAAAAATTAATCATTGGAAAATTTTACTTTCTTAGCTTTGTGTCTGTATATATATTGATATGATAACGCTGCACGTCGATGTAATTATACTTTCTGTCTCCTTCTGATCACCACCGCTCTGTGTATTTTAATATTCTAAAATTTAAATATGCCTCGGCTAGTCCAGTTTAATTCACACAGAGTACACAACGTTACGATAACCAAATAATTTACCCCCTTTTTCCTAATATTTTTCCTGCTTTGAATGATAAAACGAAGTTGATTAATATTTGTATAATGAGAAAGAAAAAACAATCATATACACTTCACAGCTTAATCTGTTTTACTGTATGACAAAAATGAGCCCCTGAATCAAATAACAATAAATTTTAAATTGTTTATCGCCAAAAATGCAAACTCCTTCCTTACTTTAAAGCCAGCAAAAAGACGTTGTACTCTACTGGAAATTTCTCTGATCGTTCGAGATTTTTCTACTTTTTACGAAATTTTTTCACGTATAAAATAAATTTTTGATGACTTTTTACATAAAATATTCAGGTATAAAATATGATCAATGTTCAAAAACAATAAAGAGAAAATAATGCCTTGTGCGTCTTTGTGCTGCGTGCTGTGGATCAGTACCCCAATATCACATTCAGTTGAGCTGCTCCATTCATTTTAAAACAATCCTCTGTTTTGTGCGCCTTTGCCAATATTCTCGTTCAGACTTCCTCCCAATACTATCAATTTATTTAGTTTCCAAGTTTTACCCCGTTTAATCAATAATCTAGTATTTTCGCAATGTCTCTTGATTTTTCGTAATGTCTCTTAGAGTTTCGTAATCTCACTTCGAGTTTCGTAATCTCACTTGGAGTTTCGTGATCCCATTAATAGATTTTCGTAATGTCTCCTTAGAGTTTTGTGATCTCACTTAGAGCCCTAAAGTATATATATTTAACCTTAATTAATTAATTAATTTATACTCACGTTGTAACAATTTTATTTCTGGGTTGATAAATCCCTTCATTAAATGTACGAAAATAATAAAACACCTTTATTAAGTAAAGTCGTAATACGTTTAACAATTCAAATATTACATTAAAACAGCATCTTAGTTCGTTAGTCTATGTGTTTTGGATGTCGGTGTATTCCACAGTCAGTCGCAGGCGCGTTTAAAGGTGACACCCCCCCTTGGATCATCGGATCGTCCGAGAGCGCATGATAAGCACTCGGCCATAGGTAGAAGAAGCAGCAGGATGTATGCGAGGACGATGGCCAGTAACCTACGTATCAATTTGAATAAGTGAGCACATTTTCGGAATAGCGCGCAACGAGGACCTAAGCGACAAGAATGTAGGCGACAAAATTTAGGCGATAAGAATTTAATCTACAATCTACAATGCAGTTAGAACTTTGAATACTAGAATTGACGTTAGGAAAACCACTTCAATTTAACAATGTGTATTTAGAAGATGGAAGGCTGATCTAATTAATAGAAGATCGTTTGTTGCTCCGAGCGAAGATACTACTTTGGTAGAATGTAAGCTGTAAATTCCGTATGGTGATACACTTCCTAATCCAGTCTAGGAATGCAGTTTTGTTTGGTTCGTAGTAGCTTTAAGAAATTCTTTTGTGTTTCACTCTAGAAACACGCTATTTTGTTTCGATACGTAGAAGTACGACTTTGTTATTTACTTCATCTATTGCTAAGCTGGATTTCCTAGTATCAAACTTAAAATTCACTCAGTTGATTTTGTAAGAAACAACACGTTGCTCCAGTATAAAATAACAGGTTCATTTGAAACTGAACTTAGTACATTTAACTTAAAGAGAAAATTTGTATTTTAATTCTTATAATGTAAATGACCTAAACAGATCTGAGTGGGTTAGAGAATTTTTGTGTAACAAGTTACACCTTGTTGTAATATATTTGATCATGAATAAGGTTGATAAACCTTACTTTAAACTAACAAAGTAATTCAAGTTTTTATTTAATTCTGTTGCATTGAATTTTATTTAAAGAAAAAAGATTCTTTTTAGTAAATTATTAATCCAAGCTTAAGGTTTTTTATTTTGATCAAGTGTGATCAAACCTAACCACCGAAAAATTAATATCTTTAAGAGTTGAACTTTGATGCCACCCTTATATAGAAAATATGTTTTATATATTTCTTTAGGTATATTTGCGGGACACAAACAGTGCTCCCATTCTATGTTGATTTAATTATTTTACTTTCTTACAGGAACAGCGTCTTATTCTGTTAAGACAGTTTTTTTTGTCAGCGAAGGCGATCTTTTTTTCTTTGGGTCTCCACGTCCGCCCTTAGAAATATGCCATGCCATTAGCGTGAATCAATCCGGACTTGGTGGCGCCTATTTGTTTTAGTTTGAGTATGATCCCCCAACAGATTTCGACTTACCCCCATTTCTCATAGCTCTGCCCCAGGAATAGACCCTAGTTACGTCGGAAGACTTCGTTTTGCTGACCCCCAACTTCTAGAGTCAGATATAGGTATTAAGAAGAGAACGCTAGTTAAGCCCAATTAAGGAAAAATGTAACAACGTTTTCCAGCAAACGGCGAAACTTGTCTCGTATAATCTTCACTATTATTTAATTAAAATATTTTATAACACCACTTTTCACAAAATTTGATTATTTAATTCGAAAATTTACTCGTTGCGTAGATTCTTGAGTATGAGTGATGTGGCTTGTGCTCGGTTTGAACTAAGACTGTCTGCTTATCAAATTCGCGTGTTATATAGTCTACGCCCCTTCTAAAAATTCATTGGTTATCTGTGCTGTTGTTCAAAGTTTACGACCAACCATCGGTTGTTTTGGATATTTTTGGGCTTTTACAGGTATATCTCGGATAATAACTTGTCGGAACGATTTCTTGATCACGTAGGTACCAGTAGATTTCTAGTTTGTATTTATTTTAGACCGTCTGTTTTGTTGTTGTTACAGGAATTTCTAATTCACCTTGACACATAATTTCACTTACGGCTTTTGTTTGTCTAGATAATAATTTGGGATTTGTATTAACTCTATGCAGAAAATCACGTAGACTAAGTGACATAAATTAACGTATTTCTGCTTACATCTTGCGTTTCCAAAACGTATTTATTTCGAAAGATGCGTTCCTTATCAGAACGCTATGCTATCTCTTATCACTATCGCATGTTTAATTTTAATGGGATTGTATCATGATTTTCTAACTTTTACTGCTTTTAATGCATATCTATTTACAATTTATGACTGCTTTTTGGTTTAACACAAGAAATAGTACTATTTACATGCATTGTGTAACCGTTATGACTCAGTATACCCCTGAATAACCCTCTTATATTCACTTCAAATCGGACTAGTAATTGAAAGAAAAATATAAGGTCCAAGACAGAAATTGAACCTGCATTTTCAGCTTTCCGGGCTGACGTATTTACCAATTACACTATTGGGACTGGTGATGAAATTGGAAAATTTTTCAAATCTACATCATGTATGACACTATACATCAACCTAACTTTCAATTACTTTTGGTATTTTTGTCAATCGTTTCTGACAGTGCCAAGTTTTTGACATATGTCAGATATAGACAAGAAGCAATGCTTAAAATTACGACTATAAGCCAACTATTAAATAAATACATATATTAGGTAAATTAATTACACAAGGTAAGTTGATAAATACTAACGTATTATAGTAAATAAGAACTTAGACTTTTATGCAAAGCCCAAATGATCATTTCAAATCGAGCTAGTAACTGAAAGAAGGAAAATATAAGGTCCCAGACAGGATTTGAACCTGCATTTTCAGCTTTCCGGGCTGACATATTAGATAAAAATATAAATATCTTAGATACAAAATGGGTGTTTGCATAGAAACTACTGGGAGATGAGAAGGAGCATCGATTTAAAGCTAAATTGGTTACTAATGGATTTGCTCAGGAAATAGACAAGGGCATTGATGATTTATATGCGCCAGTTGCAAAAATGACTACAAGTAGAATATTGTTTATATTGGGAAATCAGTTTAAGTAGTATTTTCTACAATTAAGTATAGAGAGTGCATTCCTAAATGGTATTTTAGATGAGGATATTTGCATATACCCACCAAGAGGGATTAGTTATGAACCTGGTGTAGTATTTAAATTACAAAAATATTTATATGGCTTAAAGCAGTTGTCATGATGCTTGAATGACCAAATAAACGAATTTGTATTGGAAATTGGATTTAACAGATCTGAAAATGTTTAGTATCTGTGTAGTAAAATATCTCCTTTGTACCATATATTCATTCATACTGATATATGATGACGATATAATGTTCGCAGGGAGAAATATAGATGAATTAAACGAAGTAAAATTGACTTATGAGCAAGTTTCAAACTAAGGGTAAAGGAAAACTTAATACTTTTTGGGGCTTGACATTTTAAGAATAAACCAAACTAGATACAGGGGGTCACATCTTGGACCGATCCTGTTCACTCTTTTTATCAATGATGTTGTAGATGTATTTTGCAAATGTAAATGTTTACTTTACGCAGACGACTTAAAGTTCTTCAGCCCAATCGAAAGCCCATGTGATTCTGCTAGTGTGCAATTGGACATTTTCAATCTCGTCAAGTACATGAATAATAATCTGCTCAACTTAAATGTCAAGAAGTGTAAGGTTATGAGATTCTCTAGAAGCACCGAATTGATTACTTTCAATTACACAATTAACAAGGTGAGACTGGACATTGTTAACAGTATATCTGACCTGGGTGTGTGTGTTGTTTGATAATCGTCTCTTGTTGACTGAACATATTTCATGTATTGTCTCAAGAGCATTTAAAATGTTGGGCTTTGTTAAAAGAAACTCAGTCCACATTAAGGATGTTAGAGCTTTGAAATCTCTATACAATTCTCTTGTGCGTAGTATATTAGAATATAACAGCTGCATATGGAATCCTATTTATACTGTTTATATACATAAGATTGAGCATGTGCAGCACACATTTGTAAAATTCATTCTATGGAAACTTAGTTTTCGATACAGTGATGTGTCATACAATGTTAGGCTACGATTAGCTGGCTACCAGGCTTTACATACCAGACGAAACACTTCCCTTTTATTATTTCTTCATAAAGTTCTTCACAATGTTATCGACTGTAGTGAGTTACTCGGGGACATTGGGTTTCGTGTGTCGCCACATTTTACTCGAAATGCTATACCTTTTTCTGTAAACCGTCACCGTACCAATTACGGTATGAATGCCTTTGTTGACAATTTAATGAGAAGCTATAACAGATATTTTCCAAGTGAAATTGATATTTTTACAGTTGTGTTTTCTACTCTTAAGAATGCATTATCATTATAATAGTTTTAGGTTATTTTTTTTTACTATTTGGGATTGTTTTCCTGTAAGTCTTTGAATGTCAAAATAAATAAATAAATGATCTTAAAGAAATTCTCAATGAATAAATGTAAAGTTTAATGATTCTTATTACCCAAAACTTAAATTTGAATCACCCACTGATGCAAATAAATTAACAAAAAAACCTTTTGGTGAACTAGTGGGATTATATCTTGCATTAGGGACTAGACAGACATATGTTTTGCTGTTAACTCTTTCAGGCGATTTCAGAGTATATCTACAAATGATATGTGGGAACATTTAAAAAGAATAGCAAGGTATATAAAAATAATATCGACAATGTTGGTTTAGAATACTGTAGAAATAATATGTTCTGAACTATATTGTTATATGGATGCGGATTGTGAAGGTGATACACACAATCGAAAATCCATCACCGGATACATTTTTAAAGCATTCGGAAATGCTCTGAAAGGGTCCACTAGGAAGCAATACTGTGTATCATTATCCACAACCTAAGCAGAATTGGTGGCACTTCGTACGTCTGTCTGCGATGGACATTGGTTAAAAAAACTGTTTCTTGATTTAGACAGTGAATTTAAAACAGTTACTTATTTTGAGAACAGTCAAGCAATCATTAAGAACCCCATAAATAATTGTAGAGCAAAGCATAGATTGAAAATTTAATTTTGTTTGTGAATATGTCAAAAGCGGAAATATGAAGGTAAGGTGTATCGTTAGTGAAAACTGGCCAGAAGACATTTTAACAAGAGGTCTTTCAGAACTCATGTTTAATAAATTTAAAAATGTGTTAAGTTTGAAAGATTTTAGTGAGAAGGAGTGTAAAATATACGAGCGAAAATTCTTTATTATTATTTGCCTACACTTCACTTCTAAGAAACTTCCTTTATGTATGTAAAATATATGTAAAGAGAATACAGTGGTGGTGGTATTACTTTCTTCATTATTTAAGGATTTTATTATTTGTTTACATTTATTATCCTGACCCTGAGCAACAGTAAGCCAATTTTAAAAATTTATAGGTTATGTATTAACTTGGTTTACGTGCTTAGTAGGGTTTCTGCTTAAGAAATATATATGATTTTAAATTACTTTTGTTGGCAGATAATTTTAAAGAGTATGCAATCTGTTATAAATGTGAACTTAATTCTAATTAAATAGACTCAAAAGTTTTGAAGGGCTTTTACAGCCGATAGAGTTTTCAATTCAAAAAATAAAATTTGCTTTTCTTTAGAGATGTTTTTTGAGTAAAATATTCCACAGGTCCAAACGAATTTCCATGTTTCCCATGTTTTCGCCTTAATATCGCACCGAATCCAACACAACTTGCATCGATGTGTAACTGGATTTTAAATTAGAATCAAATATTGCCAGCAGTGGTTTTTGTGTTGACACATCAATTATGTATAGTGTGCCTCTTTCACACTCTGCGTCCCTAGTAAATGGAATGTTATTTCTAATTAGATTTGTTATACAAGCAACTTTAATAGAGAAAGCGGGCACACATTTTAACTAGCTATTCACTCTGCCTACACTACGCACTAATATGTTACTAATGTCGCCAGTGTATGGTATGTGTGCGCTGTACAATCTATTAAGTGCTGATTGTGACTTTTTTATGATTCACTTTACGTCATACTGGTGAAAACCATGTATAAGCCTTCAGAGTTGATTGACTGTCAACATACTTATACGTGCTAGTCAGTTATATTTATTTTTGTTTGAACTATATTTTTATATCTATTTATAGTTTAGATTCCTGTAATTGGGCTATTGTTACTTGTAGGAAAAATAAATTAAAATTAAATTTAATTAAATTAAATAATTTTTTTTAAAGAAGCAAATTTTATGTAAGCAAATATTTTTGGCCACGAATTGTAGGTTACGTTTTTAATTGTATAAAAATCGGGAGTCATCACAGATACATATTTTAGGAGTTATTTGTAAATAGTAATTTAAATTTCCATGTGTTTAGAAGGTAGCTATTTTTCCGGCATCATAAATTGACATAGGTTATTTTGATACAATTTCGTGGAAATCAATTAACACAGAAAACTACACTTTTGATTAGACAGAATCAACATTACTAATTAAAATACACGTGCTTTTTAACACAAAGAATCGACCATCTTGTTTTATTTTTACTGTATTAGAAAATAGGTTATATACGATAGTAATATAGTGTGAAAATCTTAGCATTAGCAAGCTAAAGAGCTTATTAAAGAATTTATAGAGATGTTTTTAGGTTCGACCATAAGATTTTTTATGTTTTCTATTTAGGTATTAGATAGACAACACTCGTGAAATAATATAGACCCTGTAAAAATCGATTTAATATACGAAAAAGCTCTACAACGCTTATGGTATTTTCAGTATAAATTAAGTGAAATTTAACTTTCTCGATGTCAATTAATCATGCATAATTTTGACATAAAAAGGACTATGCCTACAAATTAGGTTGCATGAATAATCGCCGCAAATAAAGTACACAATATAATACAACAAACCAGGAACTTACTGGGTTTATTACTAAATGCCACGGTTGCTATCTGGATCTCAGGGGTAGTCCTTTGGATGGAATTTTTTGATGCGGTCCAACTGTCTTCCTCGATGAAGCACAAGATAATTTGTAGTTATACGGGATAGGTACAGACAGGAAAATGAATCATTTTGTCGAACTTGGAACTTTATGCCGTCCGTCACCGTCAAATGTCGATAGTAAAGTTATCTCCTTTAAGAGGCTTAGTTCTAACCGACTATACTCTCTGACCATTTTTCCATGCTCTCACTGCCAAATTGCAAACTACAGTTGCATTCTTGTAGTGGTGGCTCCATGGCGTAGTTGGTATGTGTGTGACTACTACGTCTTAGGTCCCAAGTTCAAGTCCCTACATGGTTCACTTGAAAAAGGTTAGGCGAGCATTTTTCACAAAAATACACTCTCGTTCCAATGAGGTAAAAATGGAGGCCCTGTGTGTGAATGTTGTCATGCACATTAAAGATATCTACCTTGCTTGGAACAGCAAGGGTTCGGCAAAATAAAAAATTTCCAGGTAAAAGAATATTCGCTTCCTAGCCAATGTATATCTTCGGGTGGAGAACTCAAAAATCAAATTTAGTGCATTCTTGTAACCCCAATGTAGTACCTGCGGGTGGAGCATTGCAAAATCAAATGTACTGCATTCTTGTAGCCCCAATGTAGTACTTTTGGGTGGAGTATTGGGGACGGGCATATGTGTAGCACTCCTTACTTACATTATACTGCATTCTTGTAGCCTGGTAACACGACCGTATGCCAATTACATACTACAAATCATGAGTTAATGCCCTAAAATGCACGGAAAACTAAAAATCGTGGAACTTACACGTAAAAGCTTAAATTAAGGATGAGAAAGAAAACTTTTCCGTACTGGTTTTAAAAATACCCTAAAAATTAAATAGTAAAATAAAATGTGAAGCTTTATAAAAAAAGTAGGCGCATTAGTTCATATTCTTTTTCGTGAACTGGTTTTAAAAATACCCTAAAAATTAAATAGTAAAATAAAATGTGTTACGTTTTTTCGTCGTGGCAGCCACGTTGGGTGCCAAATTTATGTTACGTAACACAAAGAAAATCAAGAAATGACCCGGCTCAATCGGAGAGTAGGGGGGGTTGTAGAAAGCAGACTGACCTATGATGTATGCGGCGGTAAGGAGTTACTAACAGTACCTGCAATAAAAGAAATTAGAATAGTAAACCTGCAATAAAAAAGATTAGTCCTGCAAACATGAAATAAAGAAAAAGCATAGCAGCAATGAAAAGTCTAAGTTATTCAGTACTATGTAGAATGTAAAAAAAAGAAACTGTTTCGATAATCTATATAATATAACAACGGTAAAAGCAATACAAAAAATTTTAGTACAAAGTGAGGTACTATTGGGGAGTAGCAGAAACGTTTCCTCACACACCAATTAAACATAAATCAGATAAAATGTTGGCAAAAGATAAATAGATAAGACACAATTGGTATGAGTAATTCAGTAGTATTGATTTTTCTTTCTTTCTTTTTTTTTCTATGTTTTAAAATAGCATGCAAGTCTATTGTACAAGGTATCAGAACGACAAAGATATGGTAAAGCAACGAATAGATATTTAAAGTAATAACCAGTAGGAAATAGTTCAACTTACATAAGTCCTTCAGCAACGCTTCCTTGCAACTGAAGTGTGGGATTCAACGATGTCCTGCACTAACGAAGCACTTCACCCTTGACTGTGAGGGTGTTGATGGAACTCATCACACGTTACACTAATCACACCTACGTATTTCACTGGGGTTAGCAGCAGACAATATCACGCGTCGGAACTATGTAGCCTTGATAAATATTCTGTAGCACTAGTTTAATTTCAACTGGGACCAAATGTATATTATTTTCATAAACATCCCAATAAGCAGTGAGAAACTACAACCAATACCTTAGTAAACCGGTAATCTGTTATATTTCGCAAACACGAAACTTGCACAAGCAAAGATCTGTTGTAGATTCTTTGGGGTTAGAAAATTCAGAAACTACAGTATCCACAGTATTTGGGATAATCCAAAGTATGAACTACTCAAATAAGAAAAGGACAACGCCACAAAACACAATTAGTAAAGCAACGCGTATCACTAAAATAATGTTCCGTAAAACAAGCACGTGCGGTCGAGTCAACAAGTTCTATCACTTTGTTTTCAACAGAAAAGCAACAAAAAGAACAATTAGTAAAGCTACGCGTATCACTAAAACAATCCGACTCTTTTTAAAAGCAAACAGCACACACTATTTTTAACGTAATTAACTTGTAGGATCGAAGAGCAAACTCAAACTTTTAAAGCAAACAGGAAAGCGTATTTTTAAAGTCATTTATGTATAGGAACAAAGAACCAAACGACAACTGCCCGTCTGTAGATATAAATTCGTTGTTATTACAACCGCTTATCGCCTATCAACTAGACTCGTATATCCACGTAAAGAACATCTAATAAAATGAATGCAGCACTCCTATCTACATAATTAATTACCACGGTTTATCATTTCCGATAAGTTGGAAAGTAATTTATTTATTAATGAAAATCAATCCTCAATTAAACTACTTTTAAAATTAATACACACGAGTTAAATTGTATACAATTCTGAAACCTATGCGGAAGTATTTACTTTATACAAACAGCGATCCACTCATTATAAATAAAATATAGAAATAGTAATTGCAGAAAGGTATTTACTAATTGAGAAAAGCGTAAAATGTTAAACTTAGTAAAAATGCACGTTACAAATGTGAAGCCTAATAAAAAAAAGTAGGCGCACCAGTTCATATTTTTTTTTCTTGAAATAAATTACAATTGCATATATTAATTCTTTGATTTTGCCACTATGAAGTATTAAGATTAACTTTAAAAGTACAACAGAAGCATGATCTATAAATAATCTTTTACGTCTTGGCAACATGGACTTGGGTACTAAAATCATACACAAAATAAATATCTTAAAAACACTTCAGCCAGAATTATTGGTATTTAAAAATAATGTCAGAAATCGTTACCAAGCAGCTTGTACTCATATAATGAAAACCAGCTCTGTAGTTAACGTAATTTTCCCCAAATACTTAAGATATATAAATCCTGCATGAATTCGGTGTGAGAAATGTATATCCGAAATAGAGAAAATAGCTGAAGAACTGCACATATACACACCTTGTAACAATTTTCTTCAGTAGGTATATAACAAAAATTCTTTTTTGAAAAACAAGGATGTATTAAGGCAATAGATAAAAACGAAAAAATTCGCCAAATATATTTATTTACAAACCTAAATAGATTTTCGAATTCTTAATTAGTCATTGGTCCCATACAGAAAACAACGTACGATCTGCTATTTCCTAGTTTAGTTAAAATGCAAGGCTAAGTTCCACATTTTGTACCCACAATAATATAGAAAATAATTCAGCTGTTTTGAAATCTTGCTTACAAAGTTGTAAATAGCATTCTAATCTGTCAAATCTGTGTAGTAACTTATTGTTCACAATATATCTCAAGGTTCTCAACTTGTTTCATTAATGCAGTGCGTGGTCACCAAGCATTTGTTCTGATAAGATTTCTTCTGGTCCAAGTAATCTTTGAGGCAAGCAGGATGGAAGACGTTGATGTTGAGAATTAATGGTGAAAAGTAAAGAACCTTACTTTATATTTGTTACAGCGCAAATACCCATAGCTTAAATAAAAGGAAAAACAAATCCTCTTGTGAAGAAATAACCCACAGCTCAATGAAGGTATGTGCAGACAAATAAAAATAGTCATAAGTCAGAAGACTAATAGGGCATCTAATTTGGGATCAGTCTGGGTTCGTTGCATCCTACACCAGCAAACAACCAGCTGAAACCTGGGCACATTCAACATAAGGGTAGCAGTCAGCGGCAATGGTTATGGGCGAGTTTATTTTTGCTGAATGTTTGAACGGATTTGTTCCGCAACTACCTTTTCCACAATTGGCCAAGTTCCTAACCACGAAAACGCCATCATTCCAGTTGATAAGACTTGTTATCTGACCGAGTAATTGGATGTATTTTTTTACGATTGTATATATTGTCTCTTGAAGGAAAAATCTTTCTTTAAACTTTGTTTATTTGAAGCTCTCACACAGGATAAGTTTATAAAAGATTAAGCTTACTTATATATTGCAATTAGATTTATATTAAGATTGTTCGAGTTTCAGTTTTATATTAAATTTGTACGTGACTGTCAGATCTGGTACTCATTCGAAGAATTAATTTTCATGTATCAAATTTTGTTCAACTATTTTTCAAGATAAAGTCTGAGAAACTCTCTTATGGAATAAAATTATTCTTATTCTGGTAATTTTCTCTATATTAAAGGAGCACGATTAATTTTCCAAGAAATTAAATCGAAAATATTAAAATTATTAACTCAGTTTTATGTATCTATCCTAAAATTATAATTTTTTGATTAATACTTGCCAGATACCGTAGCGTGCAACTTAAATTTAAATTGTTTTCAGTTGAACTAAGAAAATTTTTACCCAGCCCATCTCGAACTCTCTCTTGGAGTGATAGCCAAGTTAGCCGTTGACATAGCGGTTTTCAATTTGCCCAACTGGTTCACGCAAAAGCTTTAATGCTCTTTGAAGTTCAGTACTACTGTGTCTCATTTATTTTAAACGTGTTCGAAACACACATCGTATCTTAATTTGTATCATTGGTGTCATATCGTTAGGTATTCGTAATGTCAGATTAACTATATAATTAGCACGCATTGTAAAAAATAAAAACCGTTACAACCTGTAAGTGTCATTCAAGATGCGTGGAGATTTATTTCTACTTGAAAAAATCTCATGTCAAGAAAACCAAAGAAATTATGAATATTGGAGCAGCATGTTTAAACTAAAACGGTTAATGATGAACAAAAATACCAATCACTGGCTATTTTAATAAAAGTTATTTTGTGCATATCACATGGGAACACACTCATTGAACTTGGATTTTCTTTATCATGCCATACTGTTAAAAAGAATAAGCTCAAATGAAGGAATGAATGCTGGATTCGATACTAACTATTTGTGATACTTTGAGTAACAGGTATGACAACAAAGTGGTGTTGATTTCCATTACTAAAGATTTCCTATTGGTAGCTAAAGGCACACACAGTTCTTACAAACACTACATCGGAAAGCTAAATGAAGAAGAGAAACAGAAGTGTATAGAACATTTAAAGAAAGAAGTAGAACTAAAGAAACAAAAACTCAATTGAGAGCAACGCGAATCTGAAAAGAAAATTATTAGCTAGAGAATGGTTTAGGGAAATTAGAATAGGAGGCAGTGATTAAACTTTTAAAAGACGGAAATGAAAAATCGACCTTTGCAGTAAAATACAAATATCGCGTAGGAGCAAATGTAACCCAAGGTATAATATGTGCAGCATGGTCCATGGGGATGAAGAGGCAATTTTTAAAACCCAAGCAAGCAACTACAAAACAATATTAATAACCATAAATCTGACTTCATTTCAAAATTTTTAATAAAAAAAAAAATTTACATATTTTTGAAATACCTTTACATAATTTTCATATTTTGAATGACTATTGGTGCTCCAGTTCCTGTAGTTGACTATTTTGAAAATTTGGCTCTTCAAGCATATGCATAATTTTATCGGTTCTTGATTTATAGGTCTGAGTATAAGATTTTTCTAAATTGGGTTTGCATTTTGATGTTAATGGTGAATTAAACAGTTTATCTACAAAACCAGTGTTAAAACTAAATTACATAGAAATGGCAATTTTATTTTTGTAGTTGTACAAAATGCAGTATTGTTACACTCACCAGTTTCGGGTAGCTGTTTTCCTAAACACGTGTTTTCATTTATCATACATATTATTTTCATGGCTCTTGTTTTATATAGCTTAGAACTATGATTTGGAGGCTCCCTATTTGATATTGATCGATTAATCGACATATTTCTTTACTACAACAAATTGTTTTAATATGAAAGTATGCTTAGGCATTATATCTATGTAATTGAAGTATTACGTGTTCCTAGTGATGCGAAAATGCAACAATCAATTATGGAAGTACATAATTAGCAACAAATAATAAAAATTCAAACTTACCTGCTGCACTTGATTTCTATTAATCTTTTATAACAACAGAGATCACAATTCACAAAAATATTTGTTTAACTTTGATTATATAAAAGCACAGCTTGTTATGATTCACATTACTTCCTTATAGTGTGAGGGTTGGTATTGAACTAAAGGAAAGCAATATGTAAACACCAATGATGGGAATAATGGTGCCTCTCTGAGAACAGTATTTTATGTAATGTTACTAAAGTATAACCTTCCCAAATAATGTTATTTTTTGAAGGTATGTTATCTCTTCAATTCAAGTAGTCCTTGATTTTTTTTCTATAATATCTATAACACAGATCATTATTCTGCTAAACAATATTTGGTTCTAAGCAGGAAGTGAATAAAATTGTTTACTCTTCAAACACAAATTAAATGGTATTTAATTAATATGCACATTCTTCATTTTTGTAAATTGCATTATAATGAGATTTCATAAATGTTATGTAATTAGCGAATTCTTTGAAGCATATTAACCATTTAAGTACATAAGATAAGAACAAACTAAATAGTATTAAATTACTTTCACATTATTCTTTTTCATAAATTCCAGTATAATGAGGGTTCATAATTGTCAGATAAATAGAGAGAGACCATAACACTGTAGTGTTTTTACAAACATGATGAATTTGTACAAGAATGGTAATTAACACCATGGCCTAAGAGTTTCTCTTGCCCTTCCCATTTTTTTCTTTCCATTTCCTATTTTATTATCACAGCAAAATTTCATTAAACTATCAGTTAAAAGTCTATTTCAGAATTCACTTTGATTCTAATTTTACTATACATGCATTCAGTTCAGAAGTTGTTTCTTTTTACTTGATTCGAGCGGATATTTCGTGCAATCTGGATTGGAAAAGTATTCCAAAGTTGTTGGTTTCATGCCGTAGTGCGTTATCCGTCAATAAGTACATATAATAATACTGTATTCGTTACAGTTTAATTCTATATGGTAACCTGTTACGTTTATTTTTGTCGATAGATTCAAATATGTTCTTTTTTGTGGTATTTTGGTTTTCATTCGCCTAGCTTCTGTTTCTATTCAAATCATCATCTTGTATTTTTACCTCGTACGCACAATCATAACATTTCTTTCAAATCTATTCATTCTAAAACGAAAATTTATTCGATAAATTAAATAGTCAATAACTTGTTTTAGGTATCTGTTAATTTGTTAATCATTCCGATAACGTATAATTGCTTTCTCTTGTGTTTCCCACCTAAAGACTTGCTAAAATAATGGATCCTACTATTAGTTGATAGCGTGTTTTCCAGTTTGCTAATCGCGCTTTGATAACGTGAGGATTGTAGTTCGAACTCGTTTTATTTGAACCAATTTTTAATTTGATTCTGCAGCTTGTGCGTTGAAATATATTCTACAGCGATGCACGTTTTTTTTTGTTTGACAAGTAGGAGGTATCTTGCGTGTATCGCTCTTAGCTGGAGGCCAAATTGTTTCTTTCTTTATGTAGGCCCAACTGTTTGTTGACGTAGACCAACTGCTTTTGTCTGTAGACCGTTGCTGTAGCTACGGTTGCAGGGCTAATGAATCCTGACTACCGTGGCATTGCTGTTCTGACTCACCCCCCCAACAGTTTGCAAGATAAGCATCTCGACACATAGAGGTATATGATTCGTTTTCTTTTATGCACATCGAGGATTATTATTTATCAGCGGTTGATGTGAACGTCCAAGGTCCCGCGTTCGAATTCTGACACGGTCCGCTTGAAAAAATGTTAGGCGAGCATTTTTCACAAAAATACGCCCTCGTTCGGATGAGAGGTAAAATGGAGGTCCCATGTGTGAGTGTTGTCACGCAGGTTAAAGATCCCTACTTTGTTTGGAACAGCAAGGGTTCAGCAAAATTGCAAATTTGAAAATATGTACTCGAACCTATTTTTAGAAATTGCATTTGCAACTAAAATATTATGAACATCATCAGACTCTTTCCAGTACATAGGACGTCTGCTGAAGCAGGTATAGTCACTTAGAATGCACATGCCCAGGATTAAATTAAAATTTCTTGATTCACGTGGTCAAAGAAAAGTATTAAATTTAAGTTATATTGTAGAGGACAAATTTTATAATGGATCCACGAAGTGCGCATTTCGTAGCTAACATGTAATAAAACTCATTGAAGAAAAAGTAATGCCTAGATTTTCTCCATAGCAAGTGTGTTAAATTAAAGTATTAAGTGTAGATCAAATTGTAGCACGAATTAAATAAATATAACCAGAAGCACTAGCGCAGCTAGCTTTTAAACATATATGGTGAACTAGTTTTACAACATCGACCTTACATGTGATTTTCCAATGCTCCAACCGAAAGTACTACATTGGCCAGGAAGCGAGTTTCTTTTACCTGGAAAATTTGCAATATTGCTGAACCCTTGCTGTTCCTAACAAGGTATGGATCTTTAACCTGCGTCACAACACTCACACATGGGACATCCATTTTACCTCTCATCCGAACGAGGGTGTATTTTTGTGAAAAATGCTCGCCTAACATTTGTCAAGTGAACCGTGTCAGAATTCGAACGCAGGGACCTTGGGCGTTCACAACATCAACCGCTGATAAATAATAATCTTCGATGTGCATAAAAGAAAATGAATCACATATCTCTATGTGTCGAAATGCTTATCTTGCAAACTTTTGGGGTGTGAGTCAGACCAGCAATGCCACGGTAGTCACGATTCATTAGCCCTGCCACCGTAACTGCAGCAACAGTCTACAGACAAAAGCAGTTGGTCTACGTCGACGAACAGTTGGGCCTTCATAAAGAAAGAACAAATTTGGCCTCCAGCTAAGAGCGATACACGCAAGATACCTCCTACTTGTCAAACAAAAAAAAACGTGCATTGCTGTAGAATATATTTCAACACACAAGCTGCAGAATCAAATTAAAAATTGGTTCAAATAACACGAGTTCGAACTGCAATCCTCGCGTTATCAAAGCACGATTAGCAAACTGGAAAACACGCTATCAACTAATAGTAGGATTCATTATTTTGGCAAGTCTTTAGGTGGGAAATACAAGAGAAAGCAATTATACGTTATCGGAATGTTTATCAAATTAACGGATACCTAAAACAAGTTATTGACTATTTAATTTATCGAATAAATTTTCGTTTTAGAATGAATAGATTTGAAATAAATGTTTTGATTGCGCGTACGAGGTTGAAATACAGGATGATGATTTGAATAGAAACAGAAGCTAGGTGAATGAAAAACAAAATACCACAAAAAAGGACATATTTGAATCTATCAACGAAAATAAACATAACAGGTTACGATATACAATTAAACTGTAACGAATACAATATTATTATGTGTACTTATTGATGGATAACGCACTACGGCATGAAACCAACAACTTTGGAATACTTTTCCAATCCAGATTTTACTAAATATCCGCTCGAATCAAGTAAAAAGAAACAACTTCTGAACTGGGTGCATGTATAGGAAACTTAGAATCAAAGTGAATTCTGAAATAGACTTTTAACTGATATTTTAATAAAATTTTGCTGTGATAATAAAATAGGAAACGGAAAGAAAAAGACATTTGAAAAATATATAATAGCATTTTAGTATAGAATATTAGTAAAAAATGGGAAGGGCAAGAGAAACCCTTAGGCCGTGGTGTTAATTACCATTCTTGTACAAATTCATCGTGTTTGTAAAAACACTACAGTGTTATGGTCTCTCTCTATTTATCTGACAATTATGAACCCTCATTATACTGGAATTTATGAAAAAGAATAATGTGAAAGTAACTTAATACTATTTAGTTTGTTCTTATCTCATGTACTTAAATGGTTAATATGTTTGAAAAAATTCGCTAATTACATAACATTTATAAAATCTCATTATATTGCAATTTACAAAAATGAAGAATGTGCATATTAATTAAATACCATTTAATTTGTGTTTGAAGCGTAAACAATTTTATTCACTTCCTGCTTAGAACCAAATATTGTTTAGCAGAATAATGATCTGTGTTATAGATATTATAGAAAAAATCAAGGACTACTTGAATTGAAAAAATAACATACGTTCAAAAAATAACATTATTTGGGAAGGTTATACTTTAGTAGCATTACATAAAATACTATTCTCAGTGAGGCACCATTATCCCCATTATTGGTGTTTACATAACACTTTCCTTTAGTTCAATACCAACCCTCACACTATAAGGAAGTAATGTGAATCATATCAAGCTGTGCTTTTATATAATCAAAGTTAAACAAATATTTTTGTGAATTGTGATCTCTGTTGTTATAAAAGATTGGTAGAAATCAAGTGCAGCTGGTAAGTTTCAATTTTTATTATTTGTTGCTAATTATGTACTTCCATAATTGATTGTTGCATTTTTGGTACACTAGGAACACGTAATACTTCAATTACATAGATATAATGTCTAAGCATACTTTCATATTGAATCCATTTGTTGCAGGAAATAAATATGTCGATTAATCCATCAACATCAAATACAGAGCTTCCAAATCATAGTTCTAAACTATATAAAACAAGAGCCATGAAAATAATATGTATGATAAATGAAAACACGTGTTTAGGAAAACAGTTGCTCGAAACTGGTGAGTGTATCAATTCTGCATTTTGTACAACTACAAAAATAAAATTGCCATTTCTATGTAATTTAGTTTTAACACTGGTTTTGTAGATAAACTATTTAATTCACCATCAACATCAAAATGCAAGCCCAATTTAGAAAAATCTTATACTCAGATCTATAAATCAAGAACCGATAAAATTATGCGTATGCTTGAAGAGCCAAATTTTCAAAATAGTCAACTACAGGGACTGGAGCACCAATAATCATTCAAAATACGAACATTATGTAAAGGAGTTTCAAAAACATGTACAATTTTTTTTTAATAAAAATTTTGAAATGAAGTCCGATTTATGGTTATTAATATTGTTTTGCAATTGCTTTGCTTAGGCTTTATAAGTTGCCTCTTCATCCCCATGGACCGTGCTGCGCCTATTATACCTAGGGCTACATTTGCTCCTACAAGATATTTGTATTTTACTGCAATAGTCGATTTTACATTTCCTTTTTTTAAAAGTTTATCCACTGCCACCTTTTCTAATTTTTTTAAACCATTCTCTAGCTAATAATTTTCTTTTCAGATTTGCTTTGCTCTCAATTAAGCTTTCTTTCTTTAGTTCTACTTCTTTCCTTAAATCTTCAATTCTTTTCTTTCCTCTTCTTTATTTAGTTCTCCGATGTAGTGTTTGTAAGAACTGTGTGTGCCTTTAGTTCACAATAAGAAATCTTTAGTAATGGAAATTAACACCACTTTGTTGTCATACCTGGTACTCAAAGTTTCGCAAATAGTATGTATCGAATCCAGCAATCTTTCCTTCATTTGAGTTTTTTCTTTTTTAATAGTATGACAGGATATAGAAAATCCATGTTCAACAAATGCGTTCTCATATGATATGGACAAAATAACTTCTTTTAAAATAGCCAGTGATTGGTATTTTAGTTCATCGTTAAACTGTTTTATTTTAAAGATTGTAGCATACTAAATTCCTCAAAAGGTAAATAGTATGTCTGCTCTACCATACAGGCGGCAGAGCCTCGATAGATTACGAGGGGTTCCTGTTTGACGGTTAAGCCCAGGGTAAAAAGGATGTTAAATGGCTTTGAGAGAAAAGGGTCCCTCTAAAGAGATCTTCCAGCCAGCTAAGCTTCTTCAACTTAGGGCAGAGCTATGAGCTAGAGTCGTAGGATGGTATACGATAAAACGAAAGAAATTTTATTGGACGCCACCGTATCTTAAAGAGTGTTATGATAAGAAACTATCCGAAGGTCAGATACGGAAATCTTCGAATGAAAAAAACTTAAGACGAGCAACATAAAAAAAATACTTACTTTTGTCTCTGCAATCTGGAATGGGAACGACGATCTCGTGCTATCTGAAAATTTAACCACATCTAAACATGCTTGAACTAGGGCTTCGTTAGAGCCTAGTCACTTTATCACAAAAAAATTATAAATAGATCCACTAGTCAAAATTATACTTTCAAAAAAAAACTTTTAACTTTAACACCAATAATATCTTTCTTCAATACCAAAATTTCATATTTGTAAAATGTTTGCTTCTATAGGACAATTACTGCTGACTTCAAAGAAAGAAAGTTTTGCGACAACTTATTATTTTTTCTATTAATTTAATATATATATATATATATATATATATATATATATATATTATATACTTTGTTTATATAAAGCTAACTGTATGGAGACTTTTAAAACAGTTTCTTTATTACTATTTAACAATAATCTCTGAATATTCATGGGATATTTTTTAATTGCATAATTTACATTAATCCTCTATAAGAAATATATGATTTTAATTTTTCATGCTACAGTTTATTCATGATACTTGAATAGGATCCTGTTCAGTTTACAAGAAACAAATTAAATGCTCAAAAAAAGTTTTTATAGATTATAGAACTATATTTTTAATAGACATCTTTAATGGAACCAAAGGTCAAAGAAAAATTCTTATTGTCGGCATTAAGCTGTACTTCAGGTGTACTGTCAAAATGTGAGTTATGTATCCCCCAATTACATATATATATTGATGTATTGAATCTAATATGAATTATTAGAAATTATTAAGTAAAAGTATAAGTTCAATGCAACATTGTAACACAAGGATAACCCAGAGAGGTTATCGACAGTTCATGAGAACGGAATGCAGCTTTGCATCCGTGAGGGCAGTGATACTGCAGGTGGCAGGTCACAGGCGGTCAACATACCGCAGTTACTTAGAATTAAGTTGTTACATTGTAATAAAGTGTACAATTAAGAGAAACGCAGACATGAGATCTGCAAGTTCTCACAGCCGTGTGAGGGGCAGATTATTATAAAAGGCCCGGGAGCTCAATGCCCGGCAGTCAGTCTTCAAACTCCATACTTCGTTGTTTGAGCTACTCACTAGTACAATAATTATTTTTAGTATTATGTACAAGTTATCCAAATTTTAACTTAATAAAATTTGTTAAAGTCAAAGTGTTTTTAAAAACCAGCTCCAAAGGCCCGAACTTTAACTGGCGCAGTCGTAACGGATGTCAAAAGGGCACTAAAATCCAAAAATCGGAAGATTGGTGACCAAGAATTTTATTCGAAATTTTGGCAGAACCCAAACCAAGTTGGAGGAAGAACAAGCATAGTCTGAATCCAGCAACAAACCAAGTTGGACAAGGAACAAAAATCGTCTAAGGCCAACAAACAAACCAAGGTGGACAAGATACAGAATCGATCGAACCCACCAAAGAAACAGATGAAATTAATGTAAGTTCATTTCCATAATTTTATTTCAAACCAAAAACTATAATTGATATATGCTAGTATTATAACTATTGATTACTATTGTTTATGTATTTTAGTATTATGAATATTTTTTTTGAAAATAGTTCAAAGTGAATTATTTTCAAAACGAGACTGTAAAACATTTTATGAGACGAATGTAAAAGAGATAAAAAAATTTTTTCTTTAAAAAGCAAATGAAACTTGAAGTTTAAAAGAAATTTTCTTTTAAAACAAATGAGAATTAATATTAAAAGATTCTTACCATAATTAATAGAACAAACTCAAAATAATCAAAAAAAAAACGGGCGCACATTCACTAACACCAAATAATTACCGCGATTCAACGCACGTTTATAAACCGGCAAACTAGAAACACAGAACGCAATTTAATTTCAAAGCTAATTCGAACAAGCAGTACAGAACGTTTAATTAAACCATTGACCTCTATAATACTGAATAAATCACAAGAACATTCTGCATTAACTAAAAATACGGTAACTTAAAACCACCTAAGAAAACAAAGCTCGCATCTTTTATACACTTAGAACATCAGAGAAGTGCAATAACTTTCAACTTTCAGTACTAAAGTATAGCTTAACAACGCAATATCATTATTAAAATCGCTTTCAGAATCCTTGCACAGTACTAAAGAAATAACTTTCAACTTTCAGTATAATTTCAATTTGCATCATACGTAATAAATCCATCACGGAATTATAGAAGCGCATGAAAATTACACCACAACACTCTATAAATAATTTGCAGTACAAAATCAGCATTATAAAGTGCAGTAAAACGGTCATCATAAGAAGCTTTAATTAAAACGCTGAAAACCTACATTACGGAGAGATTCAATTACCAACAAGCATTATAATATCAAGAGATCTAAGAATAAACAGACATAACACTTTACGCAAGTACGGAAAGTAAATTATCTAATTCCTATAATTTCTATTAACACCTGTAAGTGCAATTAACTCAACGACGTGACAAAGTAACGGAGATTACATCCTTTAGTATTCAATTTCAACCATGAAGTACAAGAGTAATCAACCTTAAGTTATAAGTAGAACACAAGACAGACGAACTGTACGTTTACGCAACTCAGTAAAACCCACGGAAAGAGTATTAATTAACAGAATTTAACCAAAACAAAGCCAAGTGAGAATAAATCCATCCATTTCAGATTCTTTAAGAAGCAGAAATCCAAGACTACGGTAATAAATTCAACATTATTGAATACAAATCTCGTGAATACGTCACCGCACTGTGTAATTAAAAATAAATAAACAACGACTACGATTTTAAAAATAACTCGACGCAATATAAACTTAAAATTAATAAATCTAATACTACAAGAACGAAATAAACCTCAACCTTTACCAAATTTTATCCACCCAATCCAAACTGAAAATTAACAAACCAAAACCAAAGTTAACGTCACAAAAAGCAAAACCAACCCCAATTTTTACAAAATTCGAAATTATTTCATCCAAAAGAAAAACTAATACATCCAAAGCATAATTAACGTTACAAATAGAAAATTAACCCCAATTTTTACAAAATTTGAAATTTCACAACCCAAACGGAAAATTAATAAATCCGAAGCAAAAGTAACAATACAAATAGCGAAATAAAGCTTAATTCAAAAAAAAAAATATTTTTTTTTAAATTTTCCAAAAATCGAAAACAACCCTTAACCAACATGAGTAACACAGACTTACGTCTCTATTTAGAGACAATACAGACGTTTGATGGCACGCAGGCCCATCTCTCGAATTTCATTGGAGCATGTGAAATGTTCCTAAAAACCTTTTACAAACCCGGAGATGACGCAAGAAATTCATTGCTTATACGCTTAGTAATAAGTAAACTAGCCGGAAGGGCACTAACATTAATCGCCAGTAGGGACGATTTATCGGAATGGGACCAGTTTAAACAGCTACTAATTGCATATTTTGGAGACCAACGTAATATAAAATGCCTGGTACGAGACCTAATAAACCTTAGAATGGAACACAATCAATCCCCTTACCAATTCGGAATGAAATGCCAAGACGTGAGAAGTTTAATTTTAACCAAATTAAAATCGAAGAACCCGATCAAAACGTTAGATATTTAAAAACAAAAATGTATGACGAAATGACACTAGACACATACATAAACGCTTTACCAGAACGACTATCGGATAAAATCAGATTCCAACGACCCCAAAATTTAGAAGAAGCTATGAGCCTAGTAATAGAAGAAGAAAATGTAATGTATTACCGCAACAGACTATACAATCCCAACGCAAATAAAAGTTATTCACCAACAAAAACTATACAAGCTACAAGACAAACAATCCCTCAACAAAAATTCACACCCTTTAACCCACAAACAAATCAACCGCAAGTAACAACCCAAGTTTTAACAATACCAATTATAATAATCAATATAAACATTTTTCAAGACCAACATTCAACCCAACTTTTACGAAACCCGCATTCCAACCAAGATTCAATCAAAACCTAAACCAACAAAGACCAGCATTCAATGCAAACCCTAATAGAAATACACCAATGACTAATACTCATAACAACCCTAACAATTATTACAAACCAACACCAATGGACACCTCATCTGGTAACACCAGACAAAACACAAAAATAACACATATCCGACCAAACCCTCATCAGAAACGTAATTTTACATCGGAAGAATTATTTCATCAAGAAATAGAAAAATTTGACACTGACCAGAATAATGACATTGAGACACCTACGAATAATGAAACAAACCATGCAGAAACTTACGAACGTGACGAACAATACGAAACTTACGAGGAGTATGATGAAGAAAACTCGAACTCAAATTTTCAAATGGACCAATTCATAACCGACCAAACTTAATAAACTTAAATAATATAAATCACTTAGTATTACCATACATAGAAATACCCCACGCCAAATTCAAACTATTAATCGACACCGGATCATCTAAAACATTAATTAGCCCCAGAACCGTACAAAAACACTATTTAGATTATGTAGAAAGAGAACCATTCAAAATCAAAACAGCTCATCAAACGACACTACACCAATTCGTAGCCAATATACCCTTACCGAGAACATTTAATGTTAAAATGAAACATAAATTTTGTGTATTCGAATTTAACGACAAATATGACGGATTAATCGGAATGGACCTTCTAAGAAAATTAGGAGCCAACATTGACATTAAAAATCGCTTATTAAGGACAAAATACGGAAAAATCCCAATTAAATTTCAAAACACACAAGTTGAACAAAAATACACTATAGAACCCCGAACGGAAAGAAAAATAAAAATCCCAGTAAAATCTAACAAAAATTTAGGAATAATAAATCATATAACATTTCAACAAGGAGTAGAAACCCCAACTGCCTTAGTACAAATAAAAGATAACTTTGCAACCACAACAATATTAAATTCAAACGACTATCCCGTAGAATTATCATTGACAGACCCAATTAACGTAGAAGAACTAAATTTTAACGAAATGGAAATAGACGAAAATTTAGAAAACGAATACAACCCAATGGAACATGACGAAATGTTAAGAGAAAATTTAACTAACATCCGCTTTAATACCGATATCAATCAAGAAGAAGAAAGAGCAATTAAAACTTATGTTTTGAATACCGAGACATATTCCATTGTGAAGGAATACCATTAACATTCACCAACACAGTAAAACATAATATCGAGTTAACAGACAATAAACCAATCTTTACAAAAGATATAGACTACCTCATGCAAGCCAAGAAGAAGCTGACAGACAAGTAGCAGATTTATTAGACCAAGACATAATCCAGCACTCCAATTCACCATGGAGCAGCCCGTGTTAATAGTACCTAAGAAATTAGACGCAACCGGAAAGAGAAAGTACAGAATGGTAATAGACTATAGAAAGTTAAATGAAAAAACGGTAGATGACAAATATCCACTACCAAATATTACCAAAATTTTAGATAAATTAGGCAAATGCCAATATTTTACAACATTAGACCTAGCATCAGGATACCATCAGGTAGAGATGGAAGAAAAGACATATCAAAACAGCCTTCAGCACACCTAGAGGACATTACGAATACAAACGAATGCCATTTGGACTAAAGAACGCACCCGCTACTTTCCAGAGAGTCATGGACAATATACTACGAGGAATACACAATGAAAAATGTCTTGTATACCTTGACGACATCATAGTTTATTCCACATCATTGGTAGAACACATAGAAAGATTGAAAGAAGTATTCGAAAGACTTAGACAAGCACATTTTAAAGTACAATTAGACAAAAGTGAATTCTTACAAAACAAGTATCATTTTAGGACATGTAATAACACCCCAAGGAGTAATGCCAAACCCAGACAAAACAAACGCAGTTCTAAATTACCCATAACCAAAAACAAACAAAGAAATCAAAGGATTTCTAGGACTTAGTGGTTACTACCGCAAATTCATTAAAGGTTACGCTCAGATAACCAAACCCTGACAAATTGTTTAAAAAGGAAACAAAATTGAACACACCCGGAATTTATTAAAGCAGTAGACAAAATTAAAAACATATTAACTAATCACCCTGTATTAGAATACCCAGACTTTACAAAACCATTTATACTGACGACAGACGCATCGAATGTAGCATTAGGCGCAGTATTGAGCCAAGGAAAAGTAGGTAGCGATAAACCTATCAGCTACGCATCCAGAACCCTAAATGAAACCGAACAAAAATATAGCACTATAGAAAAAGAGTTATTAACCATAATTTGGGCAACAAAATATTTTAGACCTTACCTATACGGAAGAAAATTTTACATATATACTGACCATAGACCACTAGTATGGTTATGCAAACTGAAAGAACCAAATTCAAAATTACAAAGATGGAGAATCAGACTCGAAGAGTATGATTACGAAATTATATATAAAAAGGGAATCTATAACAACAACGCAGACGCTTTAAGCAGAATTCAACTCAATGCATTAGAAACGGAATCCATTATAGGAAACGTAGACGAAGCAGAAATAAGGGAAGATCCAGACGAGATCGACACGATACATTCGACACAAAACGAAGAACCGAAAAACGCGATTAAAATTTTAAACGAAGCAATCGATATGAAACCCAATCAATTTATAATAACCGAAGTTTTAAATAACCCCAATCCAGTAAAATATACAAAAGTAGACAATAAAAAAATATATCACATTCAAATAACTAAAGATGACAATGAGGAACAAATAATTAAAATTTTAAAAGAATACACCCCCGAGAAAAAACGATTTTATTTTTATTTCAACACCGAACATTTATACCAAAGATTTTCAGAATTGTACATTAAACTATTCAATAACTCTGGACCTGAACTCATCAGATGTACTAGAAAACTAATAACACTAGACGACCCTGACGAAATAAACGATGTAATTAGAAATCAACACGAAGGAAAAACCAACCATCGTGGAATTAACGAAACAATAAAACAACTTGTAAGACGTTATTATTTTAAAGACATGAAGGACTTGACCACAGATTTTATTAACCAATGCGAACTATGTGACAAAGCGAAATACGATAGGAAACCCCAAAGATACCCTTAATGTTAACCAAAACACCCGACAAACCATTTCAAAACTTCATGCCGATACTCTAGTAGTAGAAGCGCAAAACTATCTAACAATTATAGACGCATTCACAAAAATAGGCCAAGCAATACCAATCACATCCAAAAATAGCATCGACGTGACCCAAGGATTTTACAATATTTCACATTTTACGGAACACCGAATCAATCACTTTAGACAATGGTAGCGAATTTAAAAATGAGACAATACAAAACACGTTAGAACTTCACAAAATAAAAATTCATTTCATAACGGAAAACCACCCTGAATCCAACGGACTAATTGAACGATTACATTTAACCCTGTTAGAACAAATTCGATTATTAAGAATAAATTATAAAAAGGAACATATAACCAATTTAATGTCATACGCACTAATCGCCTATAATAACACAATTCACTCATCAACTAACTTTACACCCTTAGAATTAACATTAGGACATTCAGATTCACGAAATCCCTATGACATACACTACAACAAGGAAGTATATCAACAATATGCAAAAGACCACAAAGAAAAATTAAAAATAACTTATGACAAGGTAAAAGATAAATTAGAGAACGATAAAGAACGTATCACCACAACCCGAAACAAAAATACCGACTCAAATAAATTTTCAATAGGACAAACCGTATATGAGAAAAACTTTCAAAGCAAGCGACATAAAACAGCACCCAGAAATTTAGGACCATTCAAAATTAAGAAAATATCAGATAAAAACATAGCAGTAGTAGACAACGGTAAAATAACAAAATACATTCATTTAAAAAACCTAAGACACCCTGTAATTTCAGATGGACAATCATCACCCTTACCGTCAACCTCCACCCAGGTAGAACGGACAACCCAATAATAATAAATAAAGAACAACCCCGGTATACTACCAATAAACTAGGCAGTATACAAAATTACAATATTTACTCAAATAATATCAACCCTTACTTTAATGTAACAAATTTTAGCAACATTAAGAATAACGAAATAATATTTTAATAGAAATCCCGATAGTAGAAAGTAACAATTATCATTATTATCATTTATTTGCTTTTCCAACAAAGGTTACTAGCACATACCAAGTAATCATACCCAAAACCAAATTCCTATCCCTAAATGAACTGAGATATGGTTATACAAACGCAAAATGTACTGAAGTAACACCAAACCAATATTTATGTCAATCGATGACGACAACAACCATTCAAGAAGACAGCCCTTGTGAAGTACAACTATTAAAATTCTCAAATCATTACGAAAACTGTGAAACCAAACAAGTGCAAATAACTAATATGAAAATTCAGAAAAGTTACAGATAACAAATGGATAGCCATTTTCCCAACAGAAGTAATAGCAACCATCCACTGCAACCAAGATGAAAATAACCAAGCATTAATCGGAAGCAAACTAATTACCCTCAAAGAAGATTGTTATGTGAAATTGAAAGATGAAGTTATCAGAGTTTATCAAGATCCCATAGCAACAAAGAAACTTGCAAACCTACCGGAACTACAATTCAAAATACAACAAGAAGACGAAGAAATAATCAAGAAACCTATGAAGCTAGAGCATCTAGACTTAGACGATCTCAACCACGCCGTGAAATTAGTGGAAAGTTATAAAGAACAATTAAGTGAAATCAAAACGCCAAAGTTACATTATAATAATATAAGTGTTTGGACAATTGTATTAATCATTTTAATAATTTTTGTAATCATGTATGTATTATACAAAATGTACCTTAAATATAAGAATGAAGGAAACAGTTCTAGATTTAAGGAAACAAAGAGAAAAAAGGAAACAATAAGTATACCCTTAGAAACAATGAATTTTAAATGAAATTGAATAATGTATTTTATGTATTTAAAATTAAGAAAAACCTTAATTTTTCATTTACGGTGGGAGGAGTTATGTATCCCCCAATTACATATATATATATTGATGTATTGAATCTAATATGAATTATTAGAAATTATTAAGTAAAAGTATAAGTTCAATGCAACATTGTAACAGAAGGATAACCCAGAGAGGTTATCGACAGTTCATGAGAACGGAATGCAGCTTTGCATCCGTGAGGGCAGTGATACTGCAGGTGGCAGGTCACAGGCGGTCAACATACCGCAGTTACTTAGAATTAAGTTGTTACATTGTAATAAAGTGTACAATTAAGAGAAACGCAGACATGAGATCTGCAAGTTCTCACAGCCGTGTGAGGGGCAGATTATTATAAAAGAACCGGGAGCTCAATGCCCGGCAGTCAGTCTTCAAACTCCATACTTCGTTGTTTGAGCTACTCACTAGTACAATAATTATTTTTAGTATTATGTACAAGTTATCCAAATTTTAACTTAATAAAAATTTGTTAAAGTCAAAGTGTTTTTAAAAAACCAGCTCCAAAGGCCCGAACTTTAACTTGTGTTATACACAATAATTCGGCAAACAATTCTTATCGTATCACATGTTTAGTTAAGCAAACATTTTAATACAACTTTGTAACTTCAAAAATAATCTTACAGAAATACCTTGAAAATAATGTCATTTATGCATTATTCAAATACTAAATTTTACGTGAATCAATTTAACTGATCTTCAAACCTTCACAAAAATTCGAGAATTAACTTTAAATAAACATATATAGCTTCTGCGAAAATTATTTGTACATCTTAAATGAATGTTCCTTGAAAAGAATATAGGTATAAAATGGAGGATGACTCACTGCTGGCTATCTGCTGGGTGGCCGGGTCTGACGCAGGGGTCCGGATTTGACCTTCATACTAACCAATCATATGTGGGGATTTCCACTCTTTTGCCTAGCAACAATTGAAACTGCATCTAAAGCTCAACCAATTTCCAAAAGAAATTAAAACGTGTCTTTACTTTACTTCAGTCTCGTACTTGCCATATGGTTAACGATTGTTTTATATAATACATCATTTCCATTACTTTAATACTTGAAACTTGAAATTAATATTTTAAAACTTGGAATTAATACTTAAAACTTGCTACTTGCATAACACGGGCATAATACTTCATACTTTAAAAAAACTTGCTTCATATTTAATACTTGGTACTTTAAAAAAACTTGCACTGAAATCAAACGGGAAAATTGAATTTAAAGGTAAGTTTGCGAATTATTTTCTTACCGTAGGAATATATTTACAATCATCTTAAGTCGATGCCACAACTAAAACTGAACCTATGGTATACGTTGGCTCCACTTTACTACTTGCTGGGATGGCATGTTTAATTAAAAACCTGCAGGCCCTCGATAACACTTCTATACGGATTACATGCTGATATCAAAATGGCTTGACCACGAGGCAATGTTAACTATTCAAGCATGCGCCGTGAAAGGGGATATTGAATCAAGATACAAGCAAATAGAAGAGCACTTAAAGGTTACTTTGACTATTCTAATGTAGATGGGGCACGATGTATGAATTCGTAATATAAGGTTTCAATAGAAGTTTAATATTTATTGAATAGGTGTATTGAACGAAAGCGTATATTTAAATAGCAGAAAATCGTAATTTTTACAAGAGGCTGCTCCAATATTCATCATTTCTTTGGTTTTCTTGACAAGAAAATTTTTCAAGTAGAAATAAATCTCCACGCATCTTCAATGACACTTACAAATTGTAATGGTTTTTATTTTTTTCAATGCGTGCTAATTATATAGTTAATATGACATTAAGAATACCTAATGTTGATGAATGTACCCTAATATTAACTAGATGATTCATAGTCTGGTGTTTGCTCGAATGTTCTAGGCTTCTGTAGTATACACTTCAGTTATGCAACTGCCGTGTTTGACGGGTTGCTTAGTAGTTCGCAACAGTATATTTCAATATTTCTTTGACTCTGTTTTGCACAAATAATGACCAATTCTGGTTACGTTTTATCCATGCCAAAGCAGTAACCGAATCGCTCCAGTATACACATTCTAAATTAGTAAGCGGTAAAACGGCCTTATCTGTTTCAGCTAATCTTGCACCAATCAGGCACAAACCGGACAACATATTTATCGTTTGCAGCTGGATATTCCAAAATTGCTACAGCCGTATAATCTGACTTGCTCTAGTTGCAAAATACAGGAAAAACCCATTTCTTATCATTGACAGAGTTAGCTGCCACCCACCTTGGTACCTCTATACGGCTTAAACTTGAACCCGCCTTTCCCACCTTTCAAATTCATTCTTAATATTTTCCGGAAGCGTTTCATTCCACACACCTTTACTGGTTGTAGTAGAATACGGGGGATTATAGTGGCCTCCACCAAAAGTACTATGGGGTTGTATAATCCCTTTTTGGAACGACAACGTCTTCCGTTTTGAGTATTTATCAATTCCAATTTCAGGTGCGTTACAACTTAAAACGTCCATCGCCTTATTCCATTTCAACCCCAACAAGTTTACCACTTGACTTGAATTGTTAGGTAACGCCCTGTTATAACTAATCATCGTATTTTCCCAAAAGTGCAGTTGCATTTTTGTATCAGCTAGCAATTGTATCGCTACTGTTTTAAATTCCTCAACCGAATCGGTCGAATGATTGCATTATCTACGTAGAGACTATTTTTTAGAACCCGTGCCCAATTCTGACTTGATAATGCAGCATTATCCGGGTGATAGGCAATTACTGCGTTTAATAAAAAAGAACTACAATTTACCCCGTACACTCTTATATGTCGGTATACCTGCAACTCCCTTGCATCTTCCGATTTCCATCACAAGAAACGTAAATAGTCCCTATCCTCTAGACTAACCTTAATCATCATAAACGCCATCCGTATATCAGCGACAAGGCCATAACGCTTTCTACCAAATTTTAATATCAAACACGGAATAAACTGCAGAAGGTTAGGCCCTTGTTCTAAACTATTGTTTAAAGAGGAACGCCCACCTACCTTACTAGATGCATCAAACACGGGCTTGACTGATGTAGTTGCACTTTCCAGAATAATACAATTAGAATTTGTGAAAATTTTTAAATGTTAAACCCTTACATCGAAGACGATCATTATCCTCTTCCAAGGACAGATCAGTTGTTTGCTAAATTAAGCGGTGGGAAAAAATTTTCCAAACTGGATCTACAATCCACCGATGTTTAGATGCCCATTCGTAAGGAATCTCAAAATCTACTTGTTACTTGTACTCATGACTTTTCAAAATAGAGCTCCATATGGTATTAAATCGTTATCTGCTAAATTTCAAAGAACAATGGATAAATTATTCTACATTTTACCTTTTGTGTTGGAATTTCAAGATTATTTATTGATTACTGGCAGAAACGAACATATAAAAAATTTGAAGTTAGTTCTAACCATTTTACAAGAATATGGGTTAACCCTAAAAAGAAAAATGTTGTTTTTTCATAGATTCGATAGAATATTTGGGTCATGCTATTGATAAATATAGTGTAAAAACTAGTCCAAGAAAATCTAAGCTATAAATAAAGTTCCACTTCTTCAAAACACTACTCAGCTTAAATCCTTTTTAGGTATGGTTAATTGTTATAAGCAATTTATTCTTAATTTGTCTATAGCTCTATCTCTTTTATATCATTTATTGCAAAAGGATGTCAAATCAATTTGGGTAAGTCCTGTTTTGATGCTTTGAAAAAGGCTAAAGAGCTGCTTACTAATTGCCCTCGTTTTAGTTAACTGTAACCCAGATCCACCCTTAAAATTATACTACAATAGTTTGAACTATGGATTTGAAGCTGTATTCATTCGCGTTTTTCCTAATGATGATAAACTCATCGTGCATGCATCTTGTACTCTTTCAAAGACTGAATTAGCTTCTTCCCAAATCGATAAAGAAGCTCTTATGTTAATATTTGGTATTACTAAGTTTAACCAATATTTATATTTACAAAAATTTTCTTTGATTATTGACCATAAACACCTGTTGTCTATTTTTTGACCAAGAAAACATCTATCTGTAATAGTTGCCAATCGCTTACAAAGGTATGCTCTTTCGCTTAGCGATTATGACTGATATAATTTACAGCTGTTCATATAACAACCTTCACTTAGCGAGATGCATTAATTTTTCGTTGTTATTAAGATTTTACCTCTTGATTACTCCCGCAGTGACAAATAAAGAACCTACTAAATCATCCATAGGTAAGGTCTTATTGCAGTTCGCTTAATCATTTTAAATACTTGCTCTTGCATATAAAAAGGAGGATTACTATTTAGTGTTCCGAGCAAGTATTAAACAGGTTGTAACCACTACTGCATGTTGTTATTCTCCCGGCGTCGCGCGTTCAGAGTCACTTTTGCAGTTGGCAACACTGATACTATCCACGTTCACATTATTGCACACGTTAAGATAAAATGTACTCACTTAAAAATGTGGAACTCTTAACGATTTTGCGGTCATCCTTGCGCAGGGGCCATGCTGATTTCCATGTATTGTTTGGGCGTTGTTTGGGGTGGGTTATGCCATGCCCTCGTTCAAACCAGATTTAATGTCTTCTCTCTTCTTCTGTTTGTAGGCAGGACGAAGGAATAAGGTGAAGGCAACGATAGAAGGTAGAGATAAAGGGAAACCTACATTCTGAAAGAGAAAAAACAAAGGAACGACACAGGTAGACGTAACCGTTCGACGTCTCGTTGGTTAATAATGTCGTGTCACACACCGCTCACTTGCGTCATCACTCCGCGTCTGCGCATTCCTTTTGCGCCAACGTAACTGTCCGAAATGACGAAAATTTAACAAGTTTATTTGAAATAATGGCGGGAATTTAGTCACATATTTATACTTAATCTAAATATGATACATAGCCGATTTTCGGCATGTAACAATTTATATCCTAATTAATCATTAAAAAAAAGAATGTTCTCATTTCAACTTCATACACTAGCAATCTCAAAATTAAACAAGCTCTAGTTCTGAGCATTCGTTAGTGCATTCCTATTCAAACAGTCCAGCAAAACAATTGTATTAGCATTATATCAACTTGTTGACCAGGTAATTCACAGAAAATTGAGAGAATTCTCTGCTAAAAATTCCATGCCGGTAAACTACAGAAAACCTCGACTGTACAAACAAAAATTGTTGTTCTTGAGCGAACTAACTTGGTGGGATGGATGGCGTAAGTGTTTGACGAGGGTTCTCGAATGCTATCAGATATGAAATGTGGTCGTGATCGGACACCACCTAGTTTCGCAGGGATGTTGGGGAAAAGTCCTAAAATGACTAACAAGGGGATACCAAAATTTTGAGAACAGGAGAGTGATTCTGGCTTGAAATATACCCAAAAATTCATTAAAGATTATTTTAAATCTGAAACAAACGTAAACCCATAGACCTATTTATGACTACTAACTGCAAAGAAGGTTTCTGCAAGCAAAGGTTAAATAAGACAAAATATTCAATCACTTTTTTTAAATCGCAACAAAATTTATTTCAGTAACAACTGTAACTATACCGTTTACAATAATGGAAAACCAAAAATACACTATCCACACCATATGATAAAACATTTCTAACTTTAGAATAAACAAGTGTTCATCATTGTTATACAGTAAAATATTAACCAAATATAAAAGTCCTGTATATGTATAATCTACAAATAAAAACCTAATCTAACCACAGATGCACTTTTAAGTACGTTCCTTATATAGTCAATAATACATTCAAGTACTAACCTTTGCACCAATGTAGTCAGTTGGTTTACGACATTAAAGGTTGCCCTCTACTTTCTCTCTAAGGACCCAGTGGTATCCCTAAAAAGAAACCAGCCCACTTGGCAGAGAATTATCTAAATTTACTAAGGCTTCTTTGCCTTCTTCGCTAATCTCTACTAAGGTCATTAACTTACCAAAGCAGCGTGTTTAGAATTTGAATGTTGGAAACAGAGTCTTATCTTGAAGAACGGAACTGATTTTTTTTTTAAAATTGCACGAGGCATTCTCGTCAAAGTTTAGACTGGTGAATCAAAATTAGAAGTCTTTTATGTTGCTTTCTCTATCTAAACTCTTTATATTTAAACTTATGTATTTCGGGTTTTAGATGAATCGAGTCAGCACAAAACTGTATATGACCGATTTGTGTTCTTAAAATGATGAAATCATTGGCTCATTGCCATTTTATATTTCCTAGACAAAACAAAGGAAGCTGTATTAAGTACCATGATAACATCACCTCTAACCTTTTTAAAAACTGACATGAATTTTATGCCCGTTGAATTAGAATTTATAGAAGCCTAAAATTTATATTCCCAAAGGGAATAACCTAATTTTATTGGCGTACTTTACTTATACAGAAACTATTAAAATGAAGTGCGATTATAATTATTCCTAAGGGTATGTCACAAACTTCCCATAGACGAAATCATCTTAATTTGACATTAACTTATTTCTACATCATTTGAAAAGGTTTATTTACTCATAGTTTATTGTGCATTCCCTGAACAAGAAAAATCTGGAACACCAATGATTCATATTCCTACTTCGTCACCAATTCACATAAAACAAGAAGAAATTCCCATTTTGTTGAAGGGTAAACTTGCAAGTTTAAAGCCTTTCAACTAACTTTTAATCTTATAATTAACGTTGGTATTTTTACTTCACTCGCTCGATAGTAAAATCTTTACATTTGATTTTCAAATGCTTTATCCAAAGATACTACATCGACCAGGAAGTTTTTTCTTTTTTCCTAGAAATTTTGAATTTTGCTGATCACTTGCTATCTCACTCATGCAAGATAAGAATCTTCAACATGCATGACAATACACACACATATGACCTACATTTTACTTTTCATAAGAACAACGGCGTATTTGTGCGAAAAATTTTGTGTAACATTTTTCGAGCGATCCGTGTCGGAAATCAAACTGGGGGCCTTAGGATCAGCATTCATACGTAAACCTCTCTGATCCATGAAGCCACCCGACAGCAAAATTCATGAAACACGAAAGTGGTTATTTGCTTTATTGCAGATCAAAACACATCACTGGTTGGATACAGCACACTTTTAACTCTCTTGTGATTCAGATTTTTGTGTGGTTACATTTTGACTTGTCTGTTTAAACTTAACCTTCAACTTCTAAAGATCTCTCCCTCTATAAAATTCCTACTAATTGCGGTCAGCATCTGGTAATACAATGTAGCAAATTTAATCTATGCCTACTAATAAGGTTATTGTACCTTTAATTACATAAGTCACGTACCTTTGCAATTAGCTTTCAATGTTTAGCCATGTTTCCAATATAATCTTCCGTTAACGGTTTCTACATTTCTCATTTATTAGTTTATTTCAATAATGTGTACTCTGCGGTTTTGTTTATTGCATGATTCCCTGTATTCTATACCTATTTAACATTCTTGTATTACATATTTATTACATTGTATGTTTTATGGAATCTTTTATTTTAACGGTTTTTAAAATTACTCATCGTTCTGAATTATTACATTAACAATGTGTTTAAAAGAAATTAAGTTGCAGTTTTTGAGGTTCAAGTTTGTTAGCGGAATGCCCTTCATAGAAACAAAATTTGAAATATCATGCTTAATTAGGACTGATTGATTGTATGTAAATCTATCATACAAGGTGCATCCATATTTAGTTTGTCCGTTCAAATTTACAAACTTTTTGTACAAATTTGTATATTTTGTTCTTGCTGTTGTAAGGCATTTATATCAATTTGCACTTTTGCAAATTTAATTTTAGTAATTTATTTTTGTAGTACTAATACACTTTATACATTTCTTCTAGAATTTGTTTTTTTTTAGGAACAAGAGCACCCCCGCATGAAATAGTGTATGAAAATTCAATACTGCCTACGGATTCAACACCATCAGAAGTTCGTGTTTCTACTCCTCCACGTTCACTTACTTTAGATAAGTATCCATTTCCTGGAATTAGTGATT
Source organism: Platerodrilus igneus (assembly GCA_036346225.1). Lineage (NCBI taxonomy): Eukaryota > Metazoa > Arthropoda > Insecta > Coleoptera > Lycidae > Platerodrilus > Platerodrilus igneus. Next base: position 149,854 of record JARFIW010001025.1, on the reverse strand, counting down.
TTTTAGAAGAAGAATCTGATGAGCACATAAAGTCTGCTGTTGTTAAGTCAAATCAGAAGTATAATGTTAATGATTCATTAATGGATACATCGGTTCCAAATCGTGATGTTCTTCTAGGCGGTGATGAAAGTATGACAACTAGTGAAGAAATTATACAACTACGTAGACAAATGGCTAAGCTAAACAGACGAGTAATTGCTTTAGAATTAGAAAATATTAATCGATTACAAAAGGAAAAGATTATATGTGGGCTTGGAATTGCATATTTCCTTCTAAAAGCTGTAATTTGGTTAAATAGAAATAATTATTAATTCATTTTTAACCAGTTTTGGTGTGAAAATAGTTTTTGTATTATTATTTTTAGATATATAAGTTTATTTCAATTTATGTGTATTTATACTTCGATGATATTTCTTTTAATATTTTGGAATTGTAAATAAATTTTTGTGACTTGTTGTTAAACGTGACTATTAAACTTCCAGAGTTTTATAAATAGTTTTGATACGGGTATAATGTGGGTGAAATTAATAAATTTTGATTTGCTCTGAAGGGGTAGGGACCCTGTAACAATATAAGGATGCATCAGCCAACTGCTGCGGTGCGGTAGTGGGTTCCTATAGGAAACTGAGAGAAAAAAGTAAATATAAAAATAATAAATACAAAAATTCTACATTACCTTAACACTTACCCTGAAAGGTTTTTCTATTTTCAAAATCGAGCGGCGCTAAATGATGTGCCATAGCAAATTTTATGATATTATTTCTATAACAAAGTAAAAATAAAAATAGTAAATAAATTGGATTAAATAAAATAATTTTATGTTACATTAACACTTACCCTGAAATGTCTCCCATTGTCAAAATCGAGGGGAGCTAAATGGTTTGTCACCGCAATTTTAAGATGAAATTTCTTTACAGAAGACGGTTTTCCACCTAGAACTCCCTAAAGTTTTTCACCTCATATTTACTTTACTCAAATGTACCTTAAAACACATTAATTCTATCATATTGAAATAAACATGTAAAATAAAATGCCTCTTTCAAATAAAATTCCATCACTGGGGTAGCTGGATATCCTGTACAATCTGCTGACTTTACCTAGTTTCTAAATATGTTGAAAAAAAATCAACCTACACTTAAACTACATTCAGATAAAATAATTTCAATAGAAATATACTTTCCTAAAAAAAATTCTTAACCCACATCTGGCCAGGTATTGCTAAACGAAAAATATCCAAGTCCTTAAATCTATGCCATCGACAAAACTTTTCACCACACTGTATTTCCCTGCTTTCGTATTTAATTATGATATTCATAAATGTGGATTACTGGAAATGTCATTCATAATAAATAAAAAAACAGTTAAATACAAATTTTTGCTGTATCCTTATATTGTCCATTCCAAAATTGCTAAATTTTTATACTTATTCTAACTTAAATTTCGCTCATAAATCTGGTATTTAAAATGGCTATATCTTCCTTCCATCGCAAATTAGTCCAACCCAACAATTGTTTTCACGTTTAAATTAACTCTTTATTACATAAATAACAACTAATAGAGATTTTATTTCATAAATGCATAAATAAAACTCTTAAAACGTATAAACTACCTACTCACTGCAATTCGAGGGTATCTAGGAACACCTCTACTTTTGATTACCCAATACTTCACCTGAAGGTATTGCATTGGCCTGGAAGTAAGTTTTTACCTGGAAATGAATTTTGACAAACCTATGCTAATCCAAGCGAGGTAGGGATCTTTAAAGTGCGTGACAACACATACCGGACTTCCATTGTACCTCCTTTGAATGAGGGTGTATTTTTGTGAAAAATGCTCGCCTAACATTTTTCAAGCAGACCGTGTTGGAATTCGAACCCGGAACCTTGGAGGGATAACTCTGATTATAACCCCTTTGTTTTCAGGGCATTATATTCGCACGCCTGCATTTATGCAACTACTCTGCAGATGTATTTCACTTTTAACTGTCGAATGCCGCCTGCTCCCTTCGGAAATGCAATTGCATTTATCTTAGAGCTTCTGTATTTTTAACCTTCTAAACGATTATTATTTCAACCCCTAACGTCCTTGTCTATTTGGATATATCTCTACATTTTGATGTTGATATATTGCGGGTTCACACTTAATTTATTTTTCCGTTGGATGCAACCACAGTCGCTCAATCCCCACTATCTCCGGTTTCAGAGCGATATACTATTTATATACCTAAAAATGAAAAAGAATCATGTCTGTCGATGCTTTTGCGAGCTTAATTATCCCTTTTGTAACTGTTTAAAATATTGTAATTATATTGTATGCAAGAGATTAACTCATCTGTAACCTTATACTTGTGTATTTTCCTTGCATAGCGTCTGGTTTTTTACATTGTATTAAAGTATATCTGTGGTTTTTTATGGTAATTGCAACTGTGTAATATTAAATTAATTTATTCAACTAAAATTTTTAAAGCTCAACAAATTTCTGTTATATGCTTAATAATTCGGAAAGATTTAAAAAAAATGTTTCCATTCTAACATTTTACGGTTATAATTGATTTGTTTACATTTTTGTAGTTTAAAATAATTTACAACCCTGTGTTGAGTTCCACTATGTATTTAACAGAAATGAAATAATTATATTTTTAGTTTTACGTTTATGATTTAAATAAAAATACTCTATAGCAATGTCTTGTTTTTTAGCACTATTGTACCTGGAATTAAAATTATTTAGGGTGCTTCAATAAAAAGTTTGTCCATTCAAGATTAAACTTTCTGTTACTTCTAATTTATTGTTAGCATAATGCAACACGTTACAGTTCTATATTCGTAACGAATTGCTTATACTTCTCATTAGTGCTCGATATATATTACAAGCTAAATTAATTCAATATGGAATATGCGGAAAAGTATTTGCATACTTTAGTGACATCTACATAATCGTAAGCAGAGAGTGCGTGTTGGAGACACATTGTTAAATATGTTGGTTAGTGATTATGGAGTACCAAGGTTTTCTATTCTTTATACTATACATGAATGATACTAGTTTAGTTGTAAAATGCGAATTTATAAACATATTTGCTGATAATACAATGTTGGCCTGTAGTGATGAAAATTTGGATGTGGCAATTCGGAAAATGAATCCGGTCTTGTTTGATATAATTAAATATTTCAAATTCAATAAATTAAAATGAAATGTAAATAAAAGTGAAGGAATGATTCTAGCAACGAAAATCTTTCATTAGAAACTAGAATTACTGTATATCAAAGCATTGTGCAAGCACATTTTGATTGTGATATTGTCGGAGGCTTTCACGGCCGGAGTGATTATAAATATTTATGGTTCCGGGTTGAGACTGCGTCATTTTATAAATTAAGATCGACGTTTCGCCCACTTTTGTAAGGGACTGCATCAGGACAAGAAAAGAAATAAGTAATAAAATAAAAATAATAAAAAAGATAATATTAAGTAGACAAGTTAAAGTGTAAAGAGAAGAGTTACTCCTGGACTAATAGACTCACTAGCCCATTCAAAGCCAAAATGTGTCTTGTGGCGAAGTAACTGGTGAAAGTAGCGAAAGTGGTAGTTTATATAGGGCGAGAATTTGATGCATGAGCGATCATAAATAGCGAGGAGTGTCGTAGCGGATCAATGAACGTCACAGTTCCGCTGTTGTGAACATAGGCTTGTTTTCGAAATGGGGGAAACGTAGTAGCCATCGTTTTTCTTTTCTTGTCCTGATGAAAGCCCCTTACAAAAATGGGTGAAACGTCGACCTTAATTTATAAAATGACACGGTCCCGAGTCGGAACCATAAATATTTATAATCACATTTTGATCATTATTCTTTAGTATCATCTATTAAATCTCAATCAAAAAGCCAAACAGTAGTTTACCAGCTTTCCAAAACGTAAACTAGCAGTATGAGGCCATGATGAACTAAACGTGTCGGTGGCACTAATAAGAAAAATCAATTTTTATCCTTTTGAGTTGGGTAGCAAAAACGCTATCACAATTTTAGATTAAGGAAGTTATTGTAATATAACTTCCCAATGCTTTTTAAAAAGATTTAAGCCTTTAGAAATGTGCAGATCCGGATTAGAATTCTTCCCTGGTACGATCTGCCTGTTGTAAGAGGTGAGTGACTAAAGCAGTTCAACACACTCCATTCTCTCTCTCTCTCCACACACACACACACACACATGCTTGCACAGATAAACACCCACACATTTTTGGTTGATTGTTCTTTCTTTAATTTTGATGCCGTTTCTTATGTTTCTGTTTTGCTTACCCTGAGGCTTGACAGTTAATGTCTCGTATTGGCTTGTACTGTTGGTTTTCCTCTTTGTCCCTTTTCTTATTTTTTGTTTTTTTTGCGAGAAACAAATTTCTTTTCTTGAGGTTGAAAACTTTGCTATTTCTTTCCTATAAATATCTGTCCACTGACGACTTTTGCAGTGTTAGGTAATTCCATATTTATCCTCAGTTATTGTTATCCTATACCTTTCCTTTTAGTATTTTCTTTACACTTTTTGACTTGGTCCAGTGTATTGGTCTTCAAGCCGGATAAAAATTCTTTTGATGGTTTTTGTTTTGTTTTTTTAGTTTTCTAAGATGATTTTTTTTTATTCATCCTATTAGTGTACATTGGACCTTAACTTTTTGGTTTGTTTTGCTTTTCTTTGGGTTTTCTGAAACGAATTTTCTTTTGGTTTGTCTTATTGGTGTACTGCCTGCTCTGTTGCTTCTGCTTCCTACCCAGACCTTTTAATTTTGACAGGGGGATTTGTTACGTTAAATCCCTCTAATCGGTCTAGTTCTGCATGCTGTATATAAATATTAATTTCTAATTACTTCGTTTACTTCCTATTAAGAAGTGCCCCCTAGAATTTCTAACTTTAATGACTTTACACTGTTTATGTTATTTCGAATCGTACGATTGCCTTCCAATTGAAATGAGTACTTATTTAAAACATTCTATAAAATTTCCTTAAGTGTTTAGTACTACGGTAAATACTTAGAATGTATTCTATAATAGTTTGCATTGCTTTGCAAAGGTTAAAGAGCTCGCACTATAAATTCTATGAAACAAGCAAACACCTGCATATCATTAAACTACTTCTAATAGTTTCTTTACCCGACTAAAAGCTTCGCCTTGTAAGTTTTTTGAAATACTTTCCAACAACCTACATAATAAATAAAAGATTCTATGGGTTTGTTATCTACACTCTTACTATAAAATAATCAATGCAGTATTTCGTTATCATGAAGGTGTTCAACTTGCTCAGTTTTACGAGCAATAAAATTGTCCCCTAGTTATCTTCTCGGTAACATAATTAGAAATAGTAAATTGCTATGGTTTTGTACAAAGAGCTAGGCAACCTGTCATACAATTTACTCCATAATGATGAAAATCCGGTTGCAAACTTAGTTAACCATTTGAACAGATGTTGCTTTACCATGTGGAGAAATTCATGGAAGTCAGTGTAGTATATTGAGTTGTTATGTTATTATCATTAATTGGTTCTTGTGTGCAAGTCGTGTTCTAGGAATATTTTGCAGCTGTTGTCTGGATGTACCTTTACAGGTGCTGCTTTCAGAATACTTTACATTTTATTATTGAGAATTGTTTCAAAACGAAAACGTTACCGCTCCTAATGTTTTCTATCCCTATAAATATAGACTGAACTTTGAAAGGCTCTGCTACTCTATACAGCATCCTTTACTGTAAAGTAACTCTGTAACATCTCGGGGCCAATGTAGTACTTTCGGGTGGAGCATTGGAAAATCACATGTAACATCGCGGAGCAAATTAAAATGCTTTGTTTTGTTTCAGTGTTAAGCCATGTTCTCATTCACTTAACGTAACATAAATTAACGTAACGTAAGACAAATTAACATAACAAAAGAGTTAAAGTACATAGACATTTTTGTAGGCGTTCGAAACGAAAACTCTCTTAATTTACTTTACATAAAGTTGAAACAACTTTAACTTAACGAGGTTCTTAATTTTGTATTCTTAATTCTGTCAATCACTGATATCTAAAACCAGAATAGCTATCAATTGTGCATTTATTTAAACTGGTAACTACTACCCAAACTAATAAATATTTTGATATACATAACCACAATTGTTTATTAGGTGAATGTTATAATCTATTTTGTAAATTTTTAATACGGTATACACATTGGGCAGCAAACCAATAATTAACTACTTTAAGTTGTTTTCAACGCAGGATTACTATATTAATTTGTGTTGTGTTAATTTATGTTACGTTAAGAGAGTGAGAACATGGCATTTTAGTCAAACTTAGTTTCATAGAGTATCTAGTTCGTCGGCAAGTGTAATACGCACTTCCAGGTTCTCTACAATGGTACCAGAGGCAGACAACTACTTTTCTTAAGGTAAAAATTATTCTGCTTTTTTCCTTGATGCTGCTATGAAAGCTAGCTACTTCTTTTGTTGGTTGATAACCACGTAACTGCTTGTGTTCTTTCTATACTCGTGGGTACAATAAATTACAGACTGCGTGCTAAAAATCTACTTTCACATGTTAGTGCACAAGTGATTACGTGATTGTTTTTTAGTCACAGTTAATATAATCCGAAACTCGCGTTAGAGGAATTTTTACTGTTTAAAAATTAATATTAGGAAATGCTAATGTTAACAACTTGTTTACTAATTTCAATCTAGATTAAGTTTAACACTTGGTTCATTTTACTTTAGGGTTAGGCTACTTAAATTTATGGTTATGTTATTTCTTTTAGGAAGTACGCTTCAAAGAGCAGGTAAAATACTGAACATTTGCTTGATAAGATCCATCAGAGCGATGTACGAAGGCAGTAGAGCATGTGTACGTTGTAAATGGTTACATGGGGCAATACTTTGACATTGTTGAGGATGTAAGACAGGGCTGTTTGATGTCACTATGACTGTTTAACGTATTGATGGACAAATGTATCAGGCAGGCTTGCATAGGGATCGAAGGAGTGAAAATTGATGACACAAATGTCGGTGTGCTATTGTATGCGGATGATGCAGTATTGTTGGCTGACTCGTTACAAAATTTGAAACAAATGCTTGACAAACTGTCGGAAGCATGTGAAAATATGCAATTGAAAGTGAATGTAAATAAGACGAAAGTAATGGTTGTTTTTACAGAGATGGAGGAATTGATGACTTTGTATTTAGAATGGACAATGACACGAAAGAGAAAGTGAATAACTTTGTGTATCTCAGTAGAAAGTTTTTGAGTAATGGAACACAACTGGATGGTGAAATAGAAAGGAGGGCAAATGCTGGAAGAAAAGTGTCTGAAAGTATGTGGATAGTGAACAGGAGCGTCGCCGTGGATCAATGTAGTAAGCTGTTATTACACTTTACAGGTGATAGTTTATATGGTCGGTAAAACAGTTCACAAAGTATTACGCATTAGATGGTGATACATTTATATGGTGATAGATCTTAAAAGTCGGTAATATAGTTACCAAAGTTCACAAAATACATCGCGCAACGCAATGAATAAAGCGGGTGACGCCTCTAGCGGAGGAAAGCGTAAACCTTTTACAGATTTTGGCGCGCACATCCACTATGACGTCACCGATAATTTATATTGCGCCATAATTAGCAATATAAAAATTAAACACGATTAAGGCAAACAATTTAGCTAAAAATCTACTTACATCAAAAATCAGGCATCCGGCAGGAAATCGCGCTACGGTAGGCCTCGGCTCCGGTGCTGTTGGCTGAGCATGGACATCAGGGTCGTCTAGGGTCCATTGCCGAAGGTTGCTATAAATTTACCTACGCAGGGAATGACTGAAAAAAGGTAGAAGGTACGACAACAAAAGATAATTAACAAGGGAAATCTACATAGGTAAAAGCTACGATACGATACCTCCGAGGTGACCACTTCACTCCTTGAAAATTCGGGGCAAACAGCCGCGATTTAGAGCGTCACGGAAACACTTCTCCCCACTCTTTGTCTAGTATTGCTCTACCCCTCTAGGGATAAGCACACTGCGCGAACTCACTACTATGACATACGGAAGCACACGCCTAGTCTATTTAAAAGTTCCCGCGTCCCGCGTATTTGAAAATATGGCGCGAACTCCCGTGTATTAAAAACCTAACCTAAAAACATGTTTAAGTGCAAATTGCACGTAACAAAGCGTAAGACTACGGATCCCAAGGTCCCGGGTTCAAATCCCGACACGGCCGACTGCTTGAAAAATGGCAGGTGAGCATTTTTCACAAAAATTACGCCCTCGTTCGGATGAGAGGTTAAATGGAGGTCCCGTCTGTGAGTGTTGTCACGCACGTTGAAGATCCCTACCTTGCCTGGAACGGCAAGGGTTCGGCAAAATTCTAAAATTTCCAGGCAACAAAAAACTCGCCTCCTGGCCAATGTAGTACCTTCTGGTGGAGCATTGGAAATATAAATGAACGGATAGTGAACAGGAATGAAGGATTGAGTATAAACACAAAGCTGGTCATTTACAATAATGTGTTTGTGCCAACTGTTCTGTATGGAAGCGAAACTTGGGTCTGGCAGAAGAAGTCTGTTAGTCGTATAAATGCTGCAGGAATGAGGTTCCTAAGAAAAACGTTGAGAGACAAAGTGCCAAACGAATGGATCAGAGCAGAGTGTAGGGTGCAAGTGACCCTTAAGGATTTAAGCGAGCGAAATACGCTTAGATGGTTTGGACATAATGGAAAGAATAAACGATGGTAGACTTACCAAATGTGTATATGCATGCAAGATGACTGGGAAAATTGTAAGGGCAGACGGTGTAAAAGATGGTTGGATGTAGTAGAGAAGGTTCTGAAAGAAATGCAGTTGAGAAGTATATGGAATAAAAGAGCATGCAATGTATGAATGTTACAGAGGCAAAGGAAGTGTGTAGGGACCGAGAAATGTGGAGAAAGATTGTGAATGGTGCTGGGAATAAAAGTAAATTAGTAGTCTAGAGTAATACCGTGCATATCCTCCCAGAAAGAGGTGATAGGTTTGGTTACCCAGAAAGAGAATACTGTGATTGGTGTTATTATAAGATTGAATTTATACAACTTGCTCTTGAAAAGCTTTCCAATATTGAAACTGATACAAACACAACTGTGAACACCAGCTATTCAGTTATACCATCTAAATCGCTACAGTAATTTGTGATTATGAAGCTGGAAAGAGAGTGCTTAGAAAAATTCTCAAACCAAAATAGATCTTCTGGTGGTGTTGACCCTGCTGGAAGTAATATTAAAGTTAATACTGTTCAGCATATATTAAGTGGTTGCCTTATTGTTAGGTGCAATTACTCAACAATTGCTAATAAGTTCGTCAAGAGTGTTGGTGATAAACGTGTTACGTGCCGAAATCGGCCGTAAACATTTTTATAAGTTTAATTTGTAAAGATTTCGCGCCAATAAATTTAAAAAGACGTGCGCGTATTTCCGTCACTTTAGACAGTGCGTTTGCGCGAGATTGCGCCGACGCGGTGTGCCAACAAGGGTGGTGGTGATTTCCGGCGGGTGTGTCGAGACTGGTGATCGAGAAGCTAACAAATGTAGTTATCTTTGTGCTGTATCTTGTTTTTTTTTAGGTTATGTAAGTTTCCTGCTTATACCTAATTATCGTTCCTCATACCAGTTCCTTTATCGTAGCTCTACATAAAAAGAAGACAATTTGAATTTGGATTCGACCGGGCTCAACGATTACCCACGCCCGAAAGATCAACGGAGCCCCGCTGTAGCCATCACGGAGTAGTGCGGTGAGAAGCCCTGCAATTTATGTAAGTAGCGTCCTCGTTTTCTTTTTTTATGTGGTGTAGTAATTTTATATAATTGATACGACGTAATCTATTATTTGCGTGTCATTTTTACATTTATTTAACATTGCTACCAACTGACTGTAGTGGCTCGCGTACCGTAACGGCGGGGGTATAATAAACGTTTGGCTAAATACGTTCATATTCCGAAAAAAGCCCATCCGCGTATTAGACTATCTGGTTTATCTGAAAAAATAGTACTGACCTATTTATGCAATTCTTACTAAAGCAAAACGAGGAAATTTTTGTTGAGCCTGCAGAAAGCAGTGTTAAAAGTCAGTCCTATAAAGAATAGAGGGGGTTGGTATCAGGCTGTATTGTAGATCAATAATCTTGCCTACAGCAAGATGTTACTGCTTAACATCTTATTGTAAGACCGGATGTGTGTAAAGTATTTGATACTATGGAAATTGCTCGGTGTTTCAACACCACCTGTAAAGTGTATATAGAGTAGTAGGCTAAAAAGCAGTTACAAAATAGATAGAACTGTCAAAACCAAGGCACATAAGGGAACCTTTTGTAAAAGTATAGATTTTGATACGTTATTAATAATATACAAATTATTCTGATTAATTGTTGTTGTGTATAAGCAAGTTAAACGGGATTGCTTACGGTTAGTAGTTATATCCTAACATTTTGGTGACCCTGACGTGATTCTAGAAAAGATATTGCAAGCGTGGTTCGCCTCAAGTGGATTATAATTTCAAGTTGTAGTTAGCTGTCCGCAAATAATATGTATAAGTTGAAAAGGGCAAGAACGCCTTTAAGTGCTCAATTGAAACAGCTTTCTAAAGTAATAAACGACTTACTTAGTCAAGAAACTGTTGATGACGTAGTTTTACAAGTGAAAGTAGAAGGTTTGCAAAGAAATTTTTAAGACACTTGGACATGTATGAAAAATTCTTATTGTCTGAAATAGAAAAAACCGATGTGGATGACCAAGAAACCGAGTTTCTAGCAATTGAAGAATACAGAAAAGCATATGCGACCGCATGAATAAAAGCGAAAACATATTTCAAATAGAAAATTAACGCGAAAAGTAGTTTTACAGCAAGTGGAACGAGTTGTGAAGGAAGTCGATGTGCCGAAGGGAAAGAGCATTCGATTCCCGAAAATGTACGAGCTTCACATATAACCTATCCAAGAACCTCTATCAAAAAATCTGACGGTGCTTTGAGATAGCGGTTAGGTTTTTGGGCACAATTTAAGAACATACATGAAGACCTCCACAAACCTGTCTCAGAAAAGTTTCAGTATTTTGTGCAGGCTATTACTAAGGGGCCCAAAGCATAGTGTTGTATCGAGTTACCCACAAGCTGATAATAACTACGCCAAAGTGATCAATGCATCGAAGAAGAGATTTGGTAAAGAAGAGCTTTTAGTCGAAGTATATGTATGCGAGCTATTGAAATTATAGGTGTTACGTTAAATTTCTGAAAATGAGTGATTTCTGCATCTTTCAAAAAAATTTTAATCTTTAATTACTTTGTTTACTTTGTATTAATAAACACTTTTTACAAATTTTAATCTAAGCGACGATCGCTTTTTACGCTATTCCTATTAAAATACATATTAAAACTGTCCTATATAAAAATTTCCTTAAGTGTATTAGTACATGGAATATATTCTACAAACGCATTTAAAAATTCTCTGAAATATCTGCTTATTGTTCAACAACTTCGTTTTAAAAATTCGCTGAAATACGTCGCGCATTTGCTTATCATTTCCAATAGTTTATTCTTCGAACCACGTTCGAAACAGCTGCATAGTACAAATATAAATGCTTTTAATGGTTTGTGCACAGACATACTAAATCGTTACTCTGTACGTGTTGAGCTCGTTCAAGTTTACAAGCGATAAACCTTCCCTCAATTATTTTTATTCTCGATATTCCCGGTCGATAATATAACAAATCGCTGTAGTTTCTATAAGTTAGGCAACCTGCTATACGTTTCGTTTCATTTGGATGTATGCAAGGTTGCATACATATCGTATCCTTTAAAATAGACATTGCTTTTCCATGCAAAGAACAAATTTCAATGGAAGTAATTGTAATATGTTTGTTTGCGTTGATTGGATATTCTTCCAGGTAATTTTGCAGCCGCTGTCTGGAAAATATATTTTTATTTGTGTTTGCAGAATATTTTACACAATATCGGTGGAAATGGTTTTGAAGCACGTTGGTCAATCTGTATAAATTCAAGCTGAGCTTTTGAAAGTCTATTCTATTCTATACCATACAATGTGCTATTTCTATACAACGTCAGTTATGTATCCTTTAATTTTTGTATGTATTGTATAATAGGATCTAATAGGAAATTGTTAAAATCATTAAGAAATTATTAAGTCACGTACAACAATGTAATTCAAGGACAGATATAAAAAGGTGATTAACAGTTCATGAGAATGAATGCAATACAATGTATTCCAGACGATAGTGATACTGCAGGTGGCAGGTCACAAACGGTTAAGATATCGCAATTACCTAGAAAGTAATAATGTAACAATGAATAGAATTAAAATAAGCAGACATAAGCTCTGCAACTTCCCACAGAATTGTGAGGGGCAGGGACAACATAAATACCCCGGGAACCCTAAGACTAGTCAGTCAGTCAAAGTATTTCAGCTTTAACATTGCAGTTTGCTTAGGCTACTCACAATATTAGTTCAATTAATTATTTTAGAGTTTTTTAAATCAGTTTGTCAAAATTCAACTATAATTTCTGTTCAAGTAAATAAACATTGTTACGAAGAATTGGAAGAAGTTTTTAAAGACAGCTCCCAAGGACCGAAACGTAATTCGTCCTTTGGGCAAAGTGAAACGTTGCAAGTTGCGGTGTTAAAATGCTTTGTTGTACTTAGTGTTAAGTATAGTTAAGTTGGTTCATCAAGTCTATCAACAAAACAGGCGGCATTTCCTAATCCTAAGATGGTACCAGAGGCGGACAGCTTGGTTTAAGGTACTGTTTTTCTGTTTTCTTTACTTTTAATGCTGTTATGGAAGATTTGACACTTCTTTTGCTTGTTACGTTATTTAAATTTACGAAATGCACTTCCAAAAGCAGGTAAAAATTAATATTATGTCTAATTATGTCTTGTATATATTTAGGGCTGGAAACAGTGTGTAAGTATCCTCGTATGTATTAATTAGATTTTAAGATTTTGTAATCGATGCTTAAATGTTTATGTTGATATTATGTTATGTGCTAATTGACGCTTTGTTTACATCACGTTATAATAGGGCGATTATGTAAATATGCGTTTTTGACTTTTGTAGATATTCCTTTTGGGACTGTGTAATTTATAATTTCTTTTTAGCTAATATATGACTGAGGGTGGCTTTTAATTAGAATGACATAGAGCCAAACTGTGTTGCTAAAAAGAATTATTAATGCTCGCGGACTAGTCTTGGGGTCTATCCCTGCGGAGGCATGAGTTGGTGTGGGGGGGGGTCTTTTTCTATCATTGAACCTGTCTTTGTATAATTTAGGGCGCCACTACGTCAATTACATAAACAGAAAATAATCTTCTTAAGGAAAGACGCAGATAAACCTTAAGGGAATTTACTTATGCTTGAAGATAGATATTCAAAAACATAACTCCATTTCTTTTACACTTAATCATTGCAACCAGAATTGAATAAATCACTGTTTCTGTTGTTAGATTTCTAGAAATAAAACTATTACAATAGTTTGCATATATTTAATAAAATTATTTGATGTTCTTTTATATACAAAAAGATAAAGACAAAATCATAAATATAATAGCATGGAATGGTCTTAGTAAGGTTAAGTCGACAAATTAGCAGTTGTTAATGGGCGAAACCCATCATAAAAAAATAATATCTCATTACATTAAGCGAATGCTTCAAGCAAAGATCTTTGTTTTCGGCTCACAAGGTTTTGTTATAGATCAAACTTGAATCTTTATAATATCTGAGTAGCTTTTCAATAAAAATCAAGGATTATCTTATACAACTTGTTTGCAGAACAAACGTGTGACGTGTTTAAGTTAACATGTAACTCCAGATGTTTATCTGGCAGATGTTAAACTAAATTGTGCCCTAAACGACTATTTAAAACTAACGAATAATGACAAAAAATGTAGCCAGATCTTCTGACATATACTAAATAAAGTGTAATTTATTTTAACAGGAAAGCTTTCGTATTTTATATTCAAAAGTATACTAAAACTATTTTAAATCGTTAGGCAAATTATCTTATATGTACTAAATGAAGCATAATTTATTTTAATAAAAAAGCTTTTATATCTTTATATTTGAAAATATGCTAAAAATTTTAAATCGTTTAACAAGAAAGCTTTTATATATTTAATAATCGGAAATTTATTGAAATTTTAAATCGTTTAGGTAATTATTTGTCTTCCAATTCGACAACGTTTCACAATGAATTTGCTTCTCCCTTGGATTGATGTTTGTTACAAAGAAAGCGTACTCACCGTAGGAATGGTGCTTACAAAAATTTACAACACCCGCAGGATTGCAGCCACGTGCAAATGCCGCCACATTATGAACGGACAGGATGCCATCCTCAAAGCTTGACCCACTTCCATATACTCCAAAACTATACAAATCAATTCTTGAAATCCATTATGAATTTTTTAAAGGTGAAACTGCTTGCCAAAAATTTAAACAAATTAATGGCGATAAAAACGCATTATTGTCACGCTTACGAACCGTTCTATAAATCTTGCATCCACTTTGCTGCTTGGTTTTAACAATAATCTTTTCTCATCACAAACCAGGCAACATGCCTTTCCCAAGAATGGAAATTTCTTCCACAGAACATGGCAAGGAAAACTTTCCTCCCACGGTTATTAAACAAAAGCGTCTTATCTGACTACATGCTCGTACAAGAATAATGTAAATACATCGGGCAAGCGCCTTTAGTTTCACGCGCATGCTGCACGGATCGATAATCACGTCGACTAACATTATTACGCCTTGATTGCGGCATTCCAGATAACAGATAGCAACTTTGAAATTGCCTATATGTAAAACGTTACAACTTTGTTTAATTATTGATCTGTAATAAATCTACTTGCCGAGGTTTCCAATTTTTCTATCTGTATGACCCACCCCACTCTACGACATTTTGATCTAGCCCAAAATCTAATTCTTCTGGATTTCTATTTTATTCTTCTCCCATGTTTTGTTGCGGTATTTGGCGTAGGCGATATTTTTTTACTTGCTTTACTGTTTTCTTTCTTGTCTGCACAGAATACCGTAACATAGATAATAATCAAAACCGTAAAACCAAGTACTTGAGTATGCTACGTACCATGGCGTAACCGGAAGAAACCGTAAATATAACAGGCTAACTACCAATGCGGAAAGGGGGAGGGGTTTCTAGCCACACAAAAATAATACATCCCAACGATTTTTTATTTACAATAAAAAACACAAATATAGAAATTTCTATCGAAACAGCAAAACAAAATTAACTAAGGTTACTATTTAATAAAACAATTTTACTCTATGGACAAATTCATTAATTGTTTCACGAAGTGCGCAATTCGTAGTTAACATCCAATAAATCTAATCAGTACCAAAAAGAGTAACACTGATACTTTCGCATAAGCGGATGGGTTAATTAAAAAAAGCAAAAGCATTAAAGTTTAAAACTTTTCTATTAAGGATTTTACCAAAACAAACATTAGCGTATCTAATTTCAAATTGGGTTTATCCCTGGGTATGTTAGAAAAGGATAACAAGTCACATACATGTGTCGGGATACTTATCTTGTCAGCCCTCGGAAGCGAATTGACACAGCATCGCCACGGTAGTCAGCAACAAGCATGCTACTACCGTAATTGCAACGGCGGTCTACATGCAAGAGCAGTTGATCTACATCAAGGAATAGTCGTGCTACGCCACAAGCAATTTAGCTTCCAGCTAAGAGCTAAAAAAATGGATAATCTTTCTAATATTAACAACTCAGTAGCGCTTACCAATCCACACCAGATCTACACATTTGATAGAGGAGATATGCATCGCTCTTGGAGTAACAGAACGAGTAGTTTTTACAAGTGCATCCATGCACAAGTTGCACAATCAAAGTTCAAAAAGAAGTTCAAAATAACACGAACTCGAAAAGCAAACATGCGCGTTATCGAAACGCGATTGAAACTGGAAAGCACGGTTATACCGGTGAATAGTAGGATATATTATTTCGACAAATCTTTAGATGGGAAACCCACTAGAACGCAATTATACGTGATCGGAAGGTATAACGCGCTTACTGATACCTAAACACGATATTGACTTATTTAAATTTTATCATAAACTTGTTGTTTCCAAGCAAATAGATTTAAGTTGAGAAATTATTCGAAAGCGTATTTATTGCAGAGAAATAAGATATACAGGATGTAAACTATTTAATTGTAGCCTAAGCTTGTCGTTTTTAAGGTAAAGGGATTTGAGTTGAAAAGTATTAGACAGCGTATTTATTATTAATTAAGTTGACGGATGTGAGAATAGCAACGTAGTTGATTTAACAAAATTATCGTAAAGCGGACTTATGAATTAACAAAAGAAATTTTTAAAGCTAAATTGGAACGTAACAAGTGTCATGTTCGATACGTTAGAATTCCATTTGTGGTCATTGGAGACGCTGGACGTGACCAGAGGGAAGTATGCGGCTATGCTGTTTTCCCTAGTAGAGTCCAGTTTACCTGATAAAACGATACAAACTTGACAGAGAAGTTATCTAGCTGAAGAGATAATGACATTTTTAAAAAGTGAAGTTGAAGGGAGAGAAGGAATTAAGTCTCGAAGTTAACCGAAGTGTACTAGTGAGTATCATGAAGTGAATGAGAAATTGCTTCACACAGCAGCCGGACTTATCATACAAGTATGGCTAAGAAGAAGGAAACTATATCTGATAGGTTTAAATAAGCTCTTTGTATATTTTGCGGCTGCATCCGCCACAGTGACTTGTACTGAGGCGCATAGTTTGACGCTTGAAGAAAGACGAAAAAGGTAATGGAAAAAAGGGACTGTTTGAGTGCAGGCCATGGAGCACAATTTTGTAAGAAGCGAATAATTTGTCCGATCTGCTCTAGAAAGCACTATGTTTTCTGTGTCCTACGATTCCTATAAGTTTCAAACGAAGTGATAAACAAGAGGAGAATACAGCGTAAGTAGCAACTATGTCTACTTGTAACCGAAGTCCTGTGCTAATACAAACAATGATGGTCGTCATTAGGGGTAACAAGGGAATTTGTCAAGCGTGGATTCTGTTTGATAGCGGAGCACAGAAGAGCTACATAAAAGAAAGCGTTCCTGAAACTGTAGGTTCACAGTTTGTAGAAGCGGATTGTTTAGAGCAAGCAGTTTTTGGAAAGTTAGTGACCCCTGCCAAGTCAAATAACGAACATAGATTTACTTTACAAGCTTTAAATAGTGCAACGTGTCGGGAAAGCGAAGTATGGAGCAAGAAGAAATCTGCGATTGTATTCCCAAGCTAAATAATGAACCTAGGTTACGTGGATTATTTGTCAAAAAATTTGGATTAACGATATGGTAAGTGAGAGCTCCGAAGTAAAGGTCATTATAGGCTGTGATTACTATGGCAATTTTTTGACGCATAAAACCGCGAAATTGGAGTGCGGATTTACAGCAATGGAGACATATTTTGGGTGGACAATTTTTGGTGAAATCACTGGACATGTTGTCGAAAAGGAGCAAGCAATGACTGTCTCATATTTGACGTTAAGCCATATTGATATTTTGGAGTTGTGGAGACTATAAATTGTGGAGACTATATAGATGTTTCTAGGTATTGTAGACTCAATTGTGGTGCAAGCAAGGGAGCAAAGGGAACGTATATACTATGAACAGTTTTTAACCACCGCCAAGAGAAATGATGAAAGACGATGTGTGGTGAGTCTACCTGTTAATTTCGAAATTGCTAAGAAACGTTTATCAAAGCTAACACAGCGGTTCAAATTGTCTAGGCAGTTCAATATTTGTCATAGCATGTTTGTGGAATGGGAACGTGATGAGTTAATCGAAAAAGGACATGAAAGGACCGTTAGAAAGCACTACTTGCCACACAGTCCTGTGTTTAAATGTGAAGCGCAACTACACCAGTCAGGCTCGTGTTTGATGCATCTAGTAAAGTAGGTGGGCGTTTCTCTTTAAACAATAGTTTAGAAAAAGGGCCTAACCTTCTGCAGCTTATTCCGTCTTTAATATTGTTGCGATCCACTATTAGGCAACCCGTCAAACATACAAACGCCCGAGGCACATCATATTCTCAAGGATTCCAGAGCTCTTCTAGAAAATACTAGATAATGAGTCATATCTTTAATTCAGGGTATATATAAGGCCGCTTATGAATGTAACAGTTAGTCTATACTTGAATGTCTAATATAAATTATATCGTGTACAGTAAACGTAGTTGAGCTTTTAGGAGTTCAAGAATTTATACATAAATGATATATGCTGTGTCTAATGTACATGCAGCTTGTAGTATACATAAATAAATAGAAGTGTATAAATAAATAGTTGTGTTAGTGTTGTTAATGGACATATGGTAAAGAAGTTAGTTTAAGAAGATATTAGTGCTTGTAAATTCATTAGTGTAATAGTGCTTCATTGTTAAGTGGACTGAAAACATCTATAAATAAGGCATATACTGTTAATTAGACTTGTGAACAGTGAGTAATAAAGACGTTTATTATTAGTTGTTTTAAATTAAAGAAACGCGGTAACAGTAGCTCGTTTCAATATTAAAATTTGGCAGAAGGTGTTATGGCCTTGTCGCTGATATACAGAGGACGTTTATGATGATTAAGGTTATTCTAGAGTATAAGGACTATTTACGTTTCTCGTGATGGAAATCGGAATATGCTAGGGAGTTGCAGGTATACCGACATACAATGAGTGTTCGAGGTAAATTGTAATCATTTTTATTAAACGCAGTAATTGCCTATCATCTGGTTAATGCTGCATTATCAAGTCAGAAATGGGCACGGGTGGTAAAAAATAGTTTCTACGCAGATTATTGCATTCATTAGGCCGATTCGGTTGAGGAAATTAAGACAGTAGCGATACAATTGTTGGCTAATGCAGAAATGAAACTGCGCTTATGGGAGAATACGGTCATTAGTGATAACAGGGTGTTATCTAACAATTCAAGTCAAGTGGTAAACTTGTTGGGGTTGAAATAGAATAAAGCGACGAACGTTTTAAGTTGTAACGCACCTGAAATTAGAAGTGATAAATTGTTCAAACGGAAGATTTGTCGTTCCTAAACGGTTTAAACGACCCCATGGTACTTTTGGTGGTGGCCACTATAATCCCGCGTATTCTGCTACAACAAGTAAAGGTGTGTTGGGATAAATCGCTTCCGGAAAATAATTGGAATGAATTTGAAAGGTGGGCAAGGCGAGTTCAACTGTCAAGACGTATCGAGGTACCAAGGTGGGTGGCCGCTAACTCTGTTAATGTTAAGGAATGGGTTTTTCATGTATTTTGCGACTCGATCAAGTCAGATTAGACGGCTGTAGCAATTTTGGGATATCCGGTTGCAAATGATAAATATGTTGTTCGGTTTGTGCAGGCAAAGGCACAGATATGTCTGCTTAAGGCAGCGACGATACCCAGGCTAGAGTTGATGGCTTGTCTGATTGGTGCAAAATTAGCTGAAACAGATAAGACTATTTTAGTGCTTACTAATTTAGAATGTGTATAGTGGAGCGACCCGTCTACTGCTTTGCCATGGATAAAACGTAACCAGAATTGGTCGTTATCTGTGCAAAACAGAGTCAAAGACATATTAAAATATACTGCTACGAACTGTAAAATGTGGAATAAATTTCGAAAAGCGAATTAGGAGAGATAAAGTGGACTGTATAAAATTTAAAGGATATTTTACCAAACAACAAATAATTAAATGTTCTTAAACAAATCAAAGCAGAGCGTTTACTTTAGCACTCACCTGTTAATGATGCTGCCGTGAAGATGAAAAAACGATGGAACAAATACGACTTTTCCTTTAGCGGATGAAGGGAAGCACATTTAGAACAATAGCGGTGTTCTACAAACAAGCGGTTCATGGACAAATAGCGATGCGACCAAATTTAAATACAAATTGATTCTCCAATATGTTGAGCGTGTAAAATTGGCGATGCGATGCATTTGACCGACGAAAACTATCTTCTTAACACAGCGGTTTATCAAAGCGGTTCATTAGTGAAATAAATATTATAAATAGCGGCGGCGGGTAACAAAGCGGTTTATCTAATTAATTCCATATAGCATGTGTAAACTCGATGCTGTGTAATCGACAGTGGTTCATACACAATAGCAATGCGAACAGTCGAAAAACAAATCGATTCTCTTTATGGAGAACTTGTACGACACGATGCGGTGTAATCGACGACGAGAACGAGCTTCTACTCTTCTGGCTTCGTGGATATTCCAATCGATACTTGTTTGCAGATGCGCACAAACACACAGAGCTTTATCACTCACGGCAATGTTTTGGCGCGTGCTTAGTAAACGCATGGGAATTCCACTAATAAATTTAAATATACACGCGGCAAATTTAAAATAACCAACAAACTCAATGCATTAATGAAATTTAGCTATAAATTACTTACATATAAACGGAACACGAACTATTAGGCAACCCGTTAAACACGAAATTTGCATAACCGAAGTGTATTTTACAGAAGTCTAGAACATTCGAGCAAACACCAGACTATGAATCATCTAGTTAATTTTAGGGTATATATAAGATCGGTGATGAGTGTACATCGGTCAGTCTATATCCAAATGTCGTATATAAATCATATCGTGTATAGTTAGTGGTCAGTACGTTTTGAAGGTCCTATAGTAAATATAAATTTGTGTTATGTGAACGTGCATATTGTACCGCCAGCTTGTACATAAATAGACAAAGGGGTAATAAATAAATTATAGTAGTGTTAGTGTTGTTGAGAAGACTTATGGTTAAGGATTTAGTTTAAGAAGATATTAGTGCTTACCAATAGACAACGTATTTACTAATGTACCAGTACGATGTGGGACAATATATTCATATTTCAGTTATCACAGTCAAATTTGTATAAGATTTAAGTATACATAAAAAATAAAAGCAGTTTAATTTGGTTTATTGATTGCTCACTGTAGTATTGATACGGAACCCTAATAGTGCGAGCTCGACCCGCTCTTGGCTAACTTTTTTAATGTAATCTTTAGAAATTTTGTCTTTTTTACGCTTCGATTTTTCTAAATTTGGTTATGTGAACGTGCATATTGTACCGCCAGCTTGTACATAAATAGACAAAGGGGTAATAAATAAATTATAGTAGTGTTAGTGTTGTTGAGAAGACTTATGGTTAAGGATTTAGTTTAAGAAGATATTAGTGCTTACCAATAGCATTACTGCGATAGTGCTTCAATGTTAATTGGACTGAAAAAATCTATAAATAAGGCATATACTGTTAATTAAACTTGTGAATAGTGAATAATATAAACTTTTGTTATTACTTGTTCTAAGTTGGTGAACGCGTTAATAGTAGTCCGCTACACTGGTGTCAGGCTGTGTTGGGTGTATAGTGATTAATTTAAAAAAAAAATACAAGTCAAAGACATTTGAGTAGTTTGTATATGCCTGTTACAAGAAACCAAAGTAAAATGGACGCAAAAACTGTAATGAATTCCTTTAAGGATTTTAAATCCGGTATGGAAGAGAGTTCGGCTAAACTAGAAATGACACTTAGTGAAAATGCTGCGAAAAGAGAAGGCACGATTGCATAGAAAGAAGATTTCACTGAGCAGGTAAAAACAGTTGAGCAAAGTTGGTCAGTAATTTGGTAAAAATGGAAGAAGATGTGGCGAGGCTACAAGAATAAGTGAATTCACTAACTACGCGGCCATTTGAATTAGCAAACCAAGTTGTAAGTCAGAACAACCCCGAAATAAGAAGCATGGAAGCGAGTCAAAATTTAAAGTGAAACCACCCACATTTGATGGTAAAACTTCTTGGCGGACATATTTGAAACAATTTGAAGTTGCTGCAATAGCCAACGGTTGGTGCAACAAAGAGAAGACTATCTCCTTAATAGTGGTCCTACGGGTGGAAACTCTTAACATCTTGCAAACGATTCCCGATCACCAACAGAATGATTATGGCCTCTTAACATCGAAGCTTGAGATGAGATATGGAGACGCTCACCTTCAACAGGTTTACCATACACAAGTTAAAACCGCTCGCAAATGGCAAATGAAAGTGTGCAAGACTTCGAAGCTGATATTGCCAGATTAGTACCCAACGGTACCAGATAGCTTCCTCGAACAACTGGCTGTTCAAACATTTGTGGATGGCGTTAAAGAAGGTGAAATACAGCAAGCGCTAAAATTGGCACGGCCAAAAATGGCTCATGCGCTTGAATTTGAAGCAAACATCACACAGGGTGAGTCACAAAGTTGAGTCTGGCTTAGAAGAGCTTGGTCAATCGTAGAACAGAATAGAAAAAATAATCAACCGTGTGTTTGAAAAACAAAAGTTGGAAGGGCTGGAAAGACAACGACCGCGGAGATAGGGTTTGCGATGCTTGAACTACTGTGAAGTTATTCATATAGAGAGACGCTTTACTCAACCAAAAAAACAACCGGTTGAGCAGCAGGAAAACTAAAGCAAGTCAACTTAAGGGTGCGAACGTCGACAGCACAACGTAGTGCCTCGGAGATTATCATTGGTACTGCAGCGTCGATGGGAAGTCTGGGCAGCATTTATATCGATAGTAGAATTAATAGTAGGGTTGTCCGGTTACTCATGGATACAGGAGCGACCAGGACTATTGTGAAACCAGATTTGGTTGGTCACGGAAAAGTGCTATCTGTATCGGTATGTCTTCGAACGGCAATATAAACTAAAATGCCAGAGTGTTTACGCAATATATAACTTTACATCGATATCGCCAAACTCGTACTAACCGTGCGATTAAGGTCATGCACTGTCTTAATACCTGAGAAAATATGTGCAATGGAATGAACACATGTCACTATTTAATATTAACATCTGTGTCGGGATTTTCGTCCATATGTATTTAAATTTTAAAAGTTCTTGTCTCTTTAAATAACTTACAATGTTTTCGGTAACATTGCAATGTCTGAGAATATTTTGATTTCCACGCTTGTTGGCTGATGCATCATGAAAAATATAATAATATCTGTCCACTTTAATATGTTTAATGTGAAGTACCGATTTCGTTTAATTGCTGGTTGAGAAGGAATGTTTTTAGTGCGTGACTATTTATTTCGGTACTTCACTTTAATAATATAATGCAATAGTGCCATTATAAACTACTTATGCTTCTATAAAACTGCTGATATAGTTTTTTACTACAGTTTATAAACTAACTAAAATTGAATAGTATACTCTATACCTAGTAGGAAAAGCTTAACATTCCCGGACGATGTGAACATTACTTGTTAAGGCACATGCTGAGACAAGCGTCACGGAGTTTGGGAATGTTGCTTTCCCTACGTGGTATACTTAGTATTTTTCCATAAATTGTTAAAGAACGACAGCAATTAAAGAATTATTTATTTTTAAAAAGAATGAATAAATTTATTTCTCCATAAATGACGCAGTGAAATTCCTTGCAAAATTTGTTACGTGAACATGAAAATGTAACATGATATTTAATTATCAAAATTGACGCTGCCATTTTTCATTTTTCGTTCGCAAATAGTTTCCTTGCAGTACAGAAATGAACATTTCTTTATAGTTATTCTTCGTTGCTTAGAACGACTAGACATATGAAAATATAGACCTTTTTTCAAGAAATTTGATCAGAAGTGACAACATTTCTGAACGATTGGTTGAAAAAATATATCCTTATATAACAATGCACGCATAAATATTGCGTGAATGTTACAACCTTCCAATGCCAAATTTTTGACTTATGTCAGTTATAGACAAGAAGCGACTCTCAAAATAACGGCAGTATATTAAAGGAAAACTATGTCCGTGAGAAACAAAAGTGTTTGTTTTGGCCGGTGAAAGTAAACCCGCTTACGATTTTATTGAATATCAAGGCAGTTCAAATAACTGGAGCCAGATATTCAGAAGCAGTATCGACAAGGAGTTGCTGTTGTTCTGTATCTTCTTAAACGAATACAGAAAAGGACATTAGCTTTACTTTGGCAATTATTTTTCTTTGTATGATCTAATGAAATTGCCAAAAAAACGAAACTTACTTTGGTTAATGATACGTATTAATATTTGTAGATAGTTAGTAATTAAGATATATGGTACGCATTGATATCGCCTTTATCAATCCAAGTATCACTCAGGGATTAGTGTAATTCATCAGACGACCTGAAACGCATCATGTGAATAACATAGCAGTTGCATATCCGCTTTCAGGTTTAATTTTTAATTTTTGTCTCTAACATAAAAGAATAAATATATTTAATATAAGACATCCATAAAGTGTTCTATAGTTTATTAAAAACTTTAAAGATATTCGCTAAGAAGCTGATTAATAATTGCTTCGAGTTTCTCGGCGAGAGTCTTCTGATATTCTGAGTCGTTGATGGTCTCGGTCAAGAATACATTAGCTTTATCGTTCAGTTCTTGTGTATATTCAGGATCGTCATTGATATCGTTTAATTCGAGCTAAAAAAATCTAATAGTTTTCGTTCATTTTGCGAATGTTTAAACTTACAGTAGCTCCATTTATTTTAAGGTTTAGCGAAAGGTTTTTAACTTCCATAGAAATTAAACTGAAGCTGCCTTTAACTTCTACACTACCTCCTTCCAGGTCAAAGCTAGAAATAAAGTGGTTAAAGGTTTGATCCATAAGCCATTTAACACTTACTAATTTTGTCCGGAACTGAAAATTTCTCCCTTAGGACATCCAGCTTGGAAAGGTCCAGCTTTGGCAGATACGGTTGGAAGTTTAATAATAATTTCGAAATTCAACAAGATACTAATTTTCAGTTTGGTGACTTCGAATTGTGAAAAACCTTCAGCAAATATGTCACTGGCTTTGATCCAATAACTAAAAATTCTAGTTAAAGAAAATTAAGCAACAAAGTTATATTATTACTCCAAGTATTTGAGGTCAACAGTTTCCTTATTTAGTGGGTCTTTTGCCTTGAGTTTTTCTTGCAGTTTCCCAATAAATTCTAAAATTTCTTCTTCGTAAAGTCGAGCTTGGGAGTAGCTCAATATTTCGCCATCACCTTCAGTAGTTTCATTAATTATTTTGAAATAAGAAAATGTTCACTTACCAATAAGCGATTTGCCAACTACTACTCCAAAAACTGCCAAAACAGCAACAATAATAGCGGATGATCTCATGATGGGGTTAAAATAATTTTATATTATTCTTACAATAGTTGTGCTTTTTAAGTATACCTCAACTAATTCACCGCTAAAGTGATAACTAATATTAAATGGGATGTTCTCTTTTTATATAGTATAAAGTCAGTTAGTATTCAATGACGTCAACATGGATTAATTCTTTTATCATACTCTTAACAAAGATTAATGTTTTAGCCATTGTTATAAAACCTTATTTAATAATTACGGAAAAGCATCCTCATGTATAGGAAGAGATAATATTTTAAATGCACGAGCTTGAAGCATGCTTTATCAAATACTCTGCCAAAGATTATATTATATATCATCTGTTGCAGGTGTTGGAAATCTTATGACACATTAATCAAAATGGTACAAAGTGTATGCAGTGAACGGTTGTGAAAGTGTGTTAAAGTTTGCGGTGGTGTGGTCTAGTATAATTATGTAACGATTAAATTATAGCATCGATTAAGCTAATAAAAACATTTTTTATATTTTTTAAAAACTGCGAAATCAGCTTATATTAAATATATTAAATTTTTTTAAATTGATTTATGAGCACATAAAAGTTCATTTAGAACACAAAGTTTGCATGACAAGCATTTATTAACATTTTCTACTATTGAATTGTTATACCATGTATATCAAAAATAACCGATCGAACGAGGAGAAGTTCAGGAATGCTATTTTGTACCGAAATACACGTCCTAGATTTAGTCAGTTACTGCATTTTAACCCTTTCAGTTCCACATACATTAAATAAAAAAGAACAGATATAGTAAATATGTCCCTTTCCAGGGACACAATTGTTCACAGCACCAAATGAACAGATTCTTCTTTTTCAGAACAACTGACAGATGGTAAAGGTATATCATATTTTAGAAATTAAGTAGTATGCACACGTTCATGGTTGTAGTTCAACCACATTACTACTGAAATAAGTCAATAAGTAAGTTTTGGATGAGGTTTAAATGGTAGCCTTATGCATTAAACATTGGAGTTAAAAACTGGTTTTTGAACAAGAAGAATCTATTGTATATGCTAGTTGGTAAGTACAAGAACTATTTTTACTATTGTTATCAGTATTTATGTATATATTAATAGTTTGGGGATATACATGAGAGTTATTTTTATGTCCTTCAGCAAGGTCAAAAGAACGGTACGATTAAAAAGGTATATATTAATGTATTATTTTAAATCTAATTTTTAGGTGTTTTGAGGTATTTTAATACTTTGATTGTTGTGATTTTAAAAACTTCATGCCGAATTACATAATTCTGAAGCTTTTTAGGGTGCCGTACCTTATAAGGTGCGACGGAACCTTTATAAGATCACTCTCGTGTCGGTCGGTCTGTCTGTCACAGAGGATTTTCTTGAAAACTATCTAACGTAGGAATTTGAAATTTGGCACAATGCTAGGTCTTTATGGCGCCCACATATATCGACAGTAAGAAAATAGAAAAAAAGTTTTTAGATTAATATGGCGGGGGTTAATTCGGTTAAAAGAAAAAAAGTTTTAATAAATATAATGTGTGAGGATTTGAAAAGGCTTCTAAAAATATTTTTTTATAATCTTCGGTCTAGTAGTCTTCATGATATAGCTAAAAATGTGCCAAAAATAACCGTTCCCCCCTGTTCTCCTACATTTCGAAAGCTAAAATTTTGATTTTAATAGGGATAGTAGCTATTGAGTCATATATTATCGGAAAACTGCAGGTTTTTTTGATAATGTAATAGTTGATGAGAAAAATTTTTTTAAACACAGTAATAGACAACGTATTTACTAATGTACCAGTACGATGTGGGACAATATATTCATATTTCAGTTATCACAGTCAAATTTGTATAAGATTTAAGTATACATAAAAAATAAAAGCAGTTTAATTTGGTTTATTGATTGCTCACTGTAGTATTGATACGGAACCCTAATAGTGCGAGCTCGACCCGCTCTTGGCTAACTTTTTTAATGTAATCTTTAGAAATTTTGTCTTTTTTACGCTTCGATTTTTCTAAATTTGGTTTTCGCTATATTTTATTTATTTGTTGCATTGCATCTGCTTTATGCTTTTTTTTATCAGAATATGTCAATGTCCAAAAAATATCTTACTGCTGAGCAACTTCTGTATTGTTTAGAAATTATTATGACTGGGATGTGCCGTTGCTATCCGATGAAGAGGATATTAGACATGATGAATGTGTAAAGGATGTCCAGGATGATGACATTTTTGCGGCTTCAAGTACAAGAGGATGCTGAACATAGGAATGTAGATGAACCTTTGCTAGATGAAGTGGTTCGCGACAATCTAAAACAAGAAATCGAAAAATTTTAAGAAAAATATGGCTTTACTAAAAAATGTAAGCATTAAACGATTGAAGAATGTAATGTTTAAAGCAAAAAATATTAATTGGTATAAACTTCCATCTCCAGGAAATCATGTTGAAATGAAATCATCAATTACTTTTTTTAGGCGATATATATATATATATATATATATATATATATATATATATATTGTAGTGTATAAGGGAGATACCAAGAGTTCTGAGGGTGGTTTAGTACAAGGTCGTATATGCCAAGCAAAATAATCCACATATTTGATCATATAAACTTAAAAATGTATGTTTACCGTATTCTACATATGCTAAAATACCATTCAAAATGGTAGTTGAAATTAAGTGCCAAAAGGTAATATCGAAATGACTAAATGACGTAGTAAGATGTGCAGTGCTCAATGGTTTATGCCGAGTTTGAATTTTAAAGGCCTTTGAAAGTACATTTGCCGTCCGGAAACCGGATGCGTCTATGAATGTTTAATATCGATTACGCATCCAGGTTCTAGTGTAATTTATTTTGGTTTTGCATTTTAAATAGAATCAACTTTTGGACAATGTTTGTAAATTCTAAATTATTAGTTATAACAACATCAAATGTGATTGATGAACTGTAATTATTTTGGACCAATGATAGAATTTAATGTGATTTATAAAATGTAGAAAGGACATGAGCTATGGTATGTGCGACACAAACGTAGTGTGCGAATATTATTGGACGATTTAGTTATGGGGTAGTAGGCGAGAAAAGTTAAAATGGTTGCCTAGAAAGCAAACAACAAGAGATTATTTTCGAACATTATTAGTAAAAGACGTGTTTATTTATACTGTGCTAATTTGTAACGATTTTGAAAAAAATTTAATAAAAGTATTTGTTTCTAAAAGAGTTTTGATTTACTAAAGTGTGGTAAAGAAGCAACAACGACAAAAGCATAAAGTAAAGATTGGTAATTGTGCGACGGAAAAACGACGGAGTTTGGATTTGGAAAGCAATTTATAAGTAGCAGGACATTGGGAAGATTTAGATAAAGGAACGGAGTTTGGATTTGGAAAGCAATTTATAAGTAGCAGGACATTGGGAAGATTTAGATAAAGGAACGGAGTTTGGATTTGGAAAGCAATTTATAGGTAGCAGGACATTGGGAAGATATATATAAAGGAACGGAGTTTGAATTTGGATAGCGAGTTATAGATTGGTAGCGGAGCAGCGGGCAATTTGTAAAAGGACAGCGAGTAGATTGGGATTAATTAAGAAGCGGACGGATTTATTGAATACACGACGAGCGAGATTAAGGAGAACAATAATTGGTAGAGGATTCGAAGCAGAAATTAGCACAGGGAAAGTTATAGCACTGGGTATTCAAAACTTTAAATTTGGGTTAATTATTTCAGGTATTGGGGAGCAGCTTAAAATTTCAAGAACTACACCTGGAGGCGGTACAAAATTCAAAACAGGACATCAGTGTAAAGACGCATACGGCGACACGGATTTTGAGCCAGCAGTCAGCGCGGCCAACAACGAAGTGTAAACCAGGTGAGTGCTGACATATCTTAAACGTCAAAAATAGTCATAATTTTGGTAGTAATTCAATTTGGCACAAAGCGTCGTTGATCTTAATAGAAATTTTGGCATATACAAAATACAGTAAAAATTTAGTACTAAAACAAAAGAGTGCACGTTGGTTGGACTTTGCTTATCTACTTATAACAGAACTCACTATAAGTAGTTAAACACCCTGAGATTAAGAGCTTAAATAGTCGAGGCATTGAAATAAATAATTTAATTAAAGAACCAACCAAACGTTGCAAATACGGGGTGTGCGTTAAGTGTGCACATTTCAAAAAAGGCGCTACAAAAAGGGGCAAAAAGAGAGTGAGTGACGGACAGTGAGTAGTAAATAAAAAAGGGGGGTAGTAATCATACAGATAGAGAGATAGAGTGATTAGAAGAGGTGGCAAACCCAACGTGGGGCTGGAAAAAAAGACTAGATCGAGTTGAAATTAGACAGAAGTACTAGGATACGGGATCTTGAGATTAGGTGGGGCCCGTAGTTTAGATATTTTCAGGCAAAGGAGTTCAAAAATAGGCTGCAGAGATGACGGACCCAGAAATGAAACGGATTACGAGATCGGGACTGATATACGGAATTGAAGCAGAAATCACGACACAAAACGATGAAAGTAGGACACATGACATAGAGTTAGACGCAGGGGGAGACATACAGGAGATGGACGTGAGGCAGACAGAGCCGGAGGTGACAGACATGGACACGGACCAGGCGACGGTACCGGAGGTTAGGGTAGCAGAAGCCGACGGAACCCAGGACATTACGAGATTTCTGATGAGTATGAAAGATGATTTAAAGACGATGGCAGCATCACACAAAATTGCAGACAAATTTAACCAACCAAATGGAAGAATCACGTAAGGAACAAAAAGATTCACACACGGAACTACAAACGAACTTAACTAACAAAATTACAGATTCACACACAGAATTAAAGACCGAGCTAACGAGAAAAATTGAAGATTCACACACCGAACTAAGAAACGAGTTTAGGACGGCACACGCGGAACTGACGGCCAAACTGAATTATATCCAGGACTATCTACTCACGCAAATGCAAAACGTAAAGGACGACATAAGGACTGAGGTACACGAAAAGATAGACAGAATGGATGACAAATTAGAAAATACACGGGTACAGATTCAGGGAGACTTGAACGCGACAAAGACGGACCTACGGACCGAAATTAAGACACGCGTAGAGACAGTAGAGGAGACGATGGTCAGTGGTTTTACGACATTAAGTTCAGAAATTCAAACATGCGACAAAAGACATTTGACAAACTACAGAAATTTAGGACAAACATTAGAGACGATACAAAATGAAAACGTAAACGTTAGGACGCAACTGGACGCAAAACTGATAGACAACGCGACAGTATTGGAAAATAGGGTCGGACAGGAAGTTAGACAGATACAGGACAAGTTGGACGACCTAGAACGACGGCGCATTGGACTGGACTGCGGACAGCATTTTAAATTGAACCGGGACGCGTTACCTAAATTTGAAGGACGTAGGACGGAACAGCCGATGGGGTTTTTAGACAGACTGGACGAGATCGTCGAAACGGAAAACGAAAGGACTAAGTTACAGATAATAGGGGCGACATTGACAGGGAACGCGGAAAAGTGGCACAACATCATACGCCGACAGTACGACACCTACGCGGAATTTCGACGATTATTTGTGGAACAGTTCTGGAGCAACACGCACCAGACGGACATAAGGACAAACTGAATTACGGGACACTACAGTAGGACACACGGGACTCGCGAAGAATACGCAATCGATAAATTCAACCAGGCACAGCACTTGACACCAAAGTTGGGCGAGGACGACATAGTTTTACTACTTGCGGGCCACATGGAGCCGGAAGTAACAAAGATGGTCGTGGTACATAACGTTAAAACACTACGGGAATTTTTAGGCGTCATGAGAAACTTCGACTTGGCAACGGCACTAGAGACAAACACAAGGACTAGTTATTGGGATCAAAACCGGGGTTATAGGGATGACAACCGACGACATGCATACCACGAACAGCGACATAACTACAGACAGGACAATTTCAATCACGAACATCGACCCAACTACCGACAGGACTATTTCAATCACGGACACCGAAATCACTGGGGACACGACGGAAACAGAAGACCATACTACAATAGGGAACACCGGGGGAACGACGTACCAGGACAAAACAGGTACCCGCATGACGACAACGCGGATGACGGCCGGATGACGGGAGGCGGAACCCAGCACGGATACAGCCGGACGGATAGGGACGCCAACGTCCACCACATAACGACCAGCGCAAGGACTCAGGACACGGATAAAATTGAAGTGGTGCAGATACACGGTGCACCAGCAGGAGAAAAAACGCCAATTTTGGAAGAATGAATGTCTAGGATTAAAGCTCGACGTAGGTTATAGTTTAAAAGACTTATTGTTAAATAATTATAATTTGAATAAAAAGAACCTTTTGTTTATTAATATTAGTTTAAGGGATTGTTTATATGTTGCTTTAGTTGTTAGTGGTTCACAGTTGTCGCTGGTTGATGAGAAGGTGGTGATAAAACATGCTGATTTTTTAAAAGGTAGAATAGAAGCGATTGATGGGGTTAATTTATGGTCGGCAATGAATAAAAAGTTAACTACGATTTATAGGGTCATCCGTGTACCGATATTTGTAGGGATAAAAATGCAGGAGAGGCAGAATTTTTAATTACAAAGGGGTTGCAGCTAGATTTCATATTAGGAATGGATTTTATAGAGGATTTTGGATTGAATATAGATGGTAAGGATAGGTCGATTCGAATATGTGGTAAAGATAGGTTATGGATGGTGTCTACGGTTAGTGAAGAATATAGGAATGGAAATAATATAGATAAGTCGGGATTAGGAATGGATAGGACAAGTGATTATAGACAGGTTAAAGTACGATTGTGTAATATGTTTGTGAGATTAATTAAGGATGAACAGATTGGAAAAGTGAGTATTGAGATAAAGGCGAAGCTAGAAGAATTATTTAATAAATATATAGGGTTATTTAATGAGGAGCCAAGATTTGCGAGGCGATATATGCATAAGTTAGAAGTCACGGAAGACAACGGTTTTAATACAAAGGTGTATCCAATTCCGTTTGCTATTAGAAATAGGGTTAAAGCCGAGATTAACAAGATGTTACGAGAAGGAATCATAGAACCAGCGAAAACTCCATACGTGAACCCGGTAGTTATTGTACCGAAACCCAACAAAAGGGATATTAGGATTTGTTTGGATGCGAGAAAGTTGAATTCGATTACGAAACCGCAGTATGGACAACCACAAGGGTTGGATAATTTGTTGTATAAAGTGTATGAGATGAAGGTTTTCAGTAAATTAGATTTAAAAAATTCATTTTGGTTAATTCCGTTGCATGAAGACAGTAAGAAGTTTACAGGGTTTAGCATTGAAGGAGATTTACATGTTTTCTGTAGTTCCGTTTGGGTTAAGTAGTTCTTCAGCAGCACTTGTAAGGGCCATGCAGAAGTTGTTTAATGAGTATGAATGTTTCTGTTCGCACTACGTGGATGATTTGTTGATTTTTTCAAGGAACGAGCAAGAACACCTGGAACATTTAGAAAAGGTGATCCAGAGGCTGGACGAAGGGGGTTTGAAGTTAAACGTAGAGAAATGCGAATTGTTTAAGAATAAAGTTACGTATTTAGGGTTTGAAATCAGTGAACATGGGATGAAAATTTGTAATAAAAGGTTGGACGAGTTGAAAATATTGCTCAACCAAAGAATGTGAGAGGATTGCGAGGATTTTAGGGTTCTAAATTATTATAAACGGTTTATACCGCGATATTCTGAGTTGTGTGTGCCGTTGGTGAGTTTATTGAAGAAAAATGAAAGATGGAAATGGACTGCTGATAGAGAAAGGCGTTCCAGGATTTAAAAGTGCGTTTTATAAAGAGTTGTCATTAAAATATCCCAATTTCAAAGACGAATTTATTTTAAGAACGGATGCGTCGAAATATGCGATAGGGGCTGAGTTGGTGCAGATACAGGATGGAGCTGAAGTACCAATTGTATTCATTTCGAGGGTTTTAAAAGACTGCGAAACCAGATATGCGACGGCAGAGAAGGAAATGTTGGCGATAGTATATGCAGTGAAAAAGTTGCGTTTTTATCTGCTAGGTAACAAATTTTAATAGAATCCGACAACACGGTGGTAACATTTATGAAGAAAAGGAGTTTCTAAACAGCAGGTTGTACAGATGGGCGTTAGTATTACAGGAATACGATTTTGAAATCAAGCACAAACCGGGAAAGGAGAATGTGACGGCGGACTTTTCTAAGCAGACCACAGGTGGAAGCGAATAAAGACGTGAAGGATTGTTTAATTGCTTTGCAGGAGTTCAGGGATGTTGGTCGGTGGACAAACGCCAAGCTTATGGAGACGCAGAGGCACAGTGAGGTGAGCTCGATCCGCGAGAGATTAACAAGCGAGAATGTGGAGGAGTACCGTGGATTTACCATCATAGGGCAGTTTGTGGTAAAAGGATAGGTGATGCAGAGCTGGTAGTGGTATCCAGAGAAGCGGCTGTGGAAATTATAGATGAAATTCATTTAAAGTTTGGTCATATAGGCATAAGAAAAACATTTTGGTATTCAGGAGGCGTTTTATGCACGGAACGATATCACGGTGGTTAAAGAAAGGATAAATCGTTGTAAAATCTGTATCTTAGGGAAGGACAAGAACGTGGTGTTGCAGAACGTACCGATGAGTGTGAGCGTGGGCGGACCGTTGGAATTGGTAGCTATTGATTACTTAAGCAACCTGATTACGAGTGAACAGGGATATCGGCACATGTTAGTAATGGTGGAGGTTTTTTCAAAATTTGTTAAATTATTTCCGGCAAGGCGAAGTAACACGGTGCATGCTTTACAATCGATCAAAGAATTTGGAAGCCAGGTCGGGAGAATGGAAAGGATTTTGGTAGACAACGCAACTTATTTTAACAACCAAAGATTTAGGAACGGGTTAAATCGAGCGCACATTAAGGTGTCATTTAGCAGTATAAGGCATCCGAAAGCAAATCCATGCGAACGATATATACGGGAGGTAATAAAATATCTACGGTTAGCGACGCAAGAGCACCATAATAGATGGGTTAGATATCTGCCGCAGATTGAAAATTTCATGAATTGTGTACCGAGTTCAGTTACGAAAACGTGTCCGGTAACATTGATTCGAAGGATTATACCAGCTAGGCCATGGAGGGAAGAAGTCGAGGTACAAGACATCACAGAGTTGTTGGGTAGTGTTAGGCAGAGGATCGAAAGGATGCAGCGTAGGGATATCTTGCGAAGGTGTAGCAGGATCAAAAAAAGGACTACTTTTGAAATAGGAGATTTGGTGATTGTAAAAAGGTTAAGAGTTTCGAACCGCGACAGGAACATTTGCGCGAAGTTGTTGTTTCTTATGAAGGGCCGTACAAGATCACACGTATTTTCGCGGAAGGAAATACATTTGAATTAGTTACTATAACAGGGGAATATCGTGGGCGTTTTCATTTGGAAAATCTATACCCATATAAGGTTGTACAGGAAGAGGGTGTAGTAGAATAGTTGTTATATAGTTCATGCGACGGAAAGTTTAGTTTTGTTTTAGTTTATAGTATAGGTTAGTATGTAGCATAGTTAGACAGACATGTTGAGAAAGAAAAATAGGGGTTGAATAATTACAATATGTAGGAATACGAGAGGGGGTTTGATTTTAAATAAAACTAGAAATTATGCACACCAGGAAAGAGTAAAACCGACGAAATTTCAAATTTCATTCAAAATCAGTGGGGCCAAATGTAGTGTATAAGGGAGATACCAAGAGTTCTGAGGGTGGTTTAGTACAAGGTCGTATATGCCAAGCAAAATAATCCACATATTTGATCATATAAACTTAAAAATGTATGTTTACCGTATTCTACATATGCTAAAATACCATTCAAAATGGTAGTTGAAATTAAGTGCCAAAAGGTAATATCGAAATGACTAAATGACGTAGTAAGATGTGCAGTGCTCAATGGTTTATGCCGAGTTTGAATTTTAAAGGCCTTTGAAAGTACATTTGCCGTCCGGAAACCGGATGCGTCTATGAATGTTTAATATCGATTACGCATCCAGGTTCTAGTGTAATTTATTTTGGTTTTGCATTTTAAATAGAATCAACTTTTGGACAATGTTTGTAAATTCTAAATTATTAGTTATAACAACATCAAATGTGATTGATGAACTGTAATTATTTTGGACCAATGATAGAATTTAATGTGATTTATAAAAATGTAGAAAGGACATGAGCTATGGTATGTGCGACACAAACGTAGTGTGCGAATATTATTGGACGATTTAGTTATGGGGTAGTAGGCGAGAAAAGTTAAAATGGTTGCCGTAGAAAGCAAACAACAAGAGATTATTTTCGAACATTATTAGTAAAAAGACGTGTTTATTTATACTGTGCTAATTTGTAACGATTTTGAAAAAAAAATTTAATAAAAGTATTTGTTTCTAAAAGAGTTTTGATTTACTAAAGTGTGGTAAAGAAGCAACAACGACAAAAGCATAAAGTAAAGATTGGTAAT
Source organism: Platerodrilus igneus (assembly GCA_036346225.1). Taxonomy (NCBI): domain Eukaryota; kingdom Metazoa; phylum Arthropoda; class Insecta; order Coleoptera; family Lycidae; genus Platerodrilus; species Platerodrilus igneus. The sequence goes on along the minus strand of JARFIW010001025.1, from coordinate 114,168 downwards.
TGTGCGACGGAAAAACGACGGAGTTTGGATTTGGAAAGCAATTTATAAGTAGCAGGACATTGGGAAGATTTAGATAAAGGAACGGAGTTTGGATTTGGAAAGCAATTTATAAGTAGCAGGACATTGGGAAGATTTAGATAAAGGAACGGAGTTTGGATTTGGAAAGCAATTTATAGGTAGCAGGACATTGGGAAGATATATATAAAGGAACGGAGTTTGAATTTGGATAGCGAGTTATAGATTGGTAGCGGAGCAGCGGGCAATTTGTAAAAGGACAGCGAGTAGATTGGGATTAATTAAGAAGCGGACGGATTTATTGAATACACGACGAGCGAGATTAAGGAGAACAATAATTGGTAGAGGATTCGAAGCAGAAATTAGCACAGGGAAAGTTATAGCACTGGGTATTCAAAACTTTAAATTCGGGTTAATTATTTCAGGTATTGGGGAGCAGCTTAAAATTTCAAGAACTACACCTGGAGGCGGTACAAAATTCAAAAACAGGACATCAGTGTAAAGACGCATACGGCGACACGGATTTTGAGCCAGCAGTCAGCGCGGCCAACAACGAAGTGTAAACCAGGTGAGTGCTGACATATCTTAAACGTCAAAAATAGTCATAATTTTTGGTAGTAATTCAATTTGGCACAAAGCGTCGTTGATCTTAATAGAAATTTTGGCATATACAAAAATACAGTAAAAAATTTAGTACTAAAACAAAAGAGTGCACGTTGGTTGGACTTTGCTTATCTACTTATAACAGAACTCACTATAAGTAGTTAAACACCCTGAGATTAAGAGCTTAAATAGTCGAGGCATTGAAATAAATGATTTAATTAAAGAACCAACCAAACGTTGCAAATACGGGGTGTGCGTTAAGTGTGCACATTTCAAAAAAGGCGCTACAAAAAGGGGCAAAAAGAGAGTGAGTGACGGACAGTGAGTAGTAAATAAAAAAGGGGGGTAGTAATCATACAGATAGAGAGATAGAGTGATTAGAAGAGGTGGCAAACCCAACGTGGGGCTGGAAAAAAAGACTAGATCGAGTTGAAATTAGACAGAAGTACTAGGATACGGGATCTTGAGATTAGGTGGGGCCCGTAGTTTAGATATTTTCAGGCAAAGGAGTTCAAAAATAGGCTGCAGAGATGACGGACCCAGAAATGAAACGGATTACGAGATCGGGACTGATATACGGAATTGAAGCAGAAATCACGACACAAAACGATGAAAGTAGGACACATGACATAGAGTTAGACGCAGGGGGAGACATACAGGAGATGGACGTGAGGCAGACAGAGCCGGAGGTGACAGACATGGACACGGACCAGGCGACGGTACCGGAGGTTAGGGTAGCAGAAGCCGACGGAACCCAGGACATTATGAGATTTCTGATGAGTATGAAAGATGATTTAAAGACGATGGCAGCATCACACACAAAATTGCAGACAAATTTAACCAACCAAATGGAAGAATCACGTAAGGAACAAAAAGATTCACACACGGAACTACAAACGAACTTAACTAACAAAATTACAGATTCACACACAGAATTAAAGACCGAGCTAACGAGAAAAATTGAAGATTCACACACCGAACTAAGAAACGAGTTTAGGACGGCACACGCGGAACTGACGGCCAAACTGAATTATACCCAGGACTATCTACTCACGCAAATGCAAAACGTAAAGGACGACATAAGGACTGAGGTACACGAAAAGATAGACAGAATGGATGACAAATTAGAAAATACACGGGTACAGATTCAGGGAGACTTGAACGCGACAAAGACGGACCTACGGACCGAAATTAAGACACGCGTAGAGACAGTAGAGGAGACGATGGTCAGTGGTTTTACGACATTAAGTTCAGAAATTCAAACATGCGACAAAAGACATTTGACAAACTACAGAAATTTAGGACAAACATTAGAGACGATACAAAATGAAAACGTAAACGTTAGGACGCAACTGGACGCAAAACTGATAGACAACGCGACAGTATTGGAAAATAGGGTCGGACAGGAAGTTAGACAGATACAGGACAAGTTGGACGACCTAGAACGACGGCGCATTGGACTGGACTGCGGACAGCATTTTAAATTGAACCGGGACGCGTTACCTAAATTTGAAGGACGTAGGACGGAACAGCCGATGGGGTTTTTAGACAGACTGGACGAGATCGTCGAAACGGAAAACGAAAGGACTAAGTTACAGATAATAGGGGCGACATTGACAGGGAACGCGGAAAAGTGGCACAACATCATACGCCGACAGTACGACACCTACGCGGAATTTCGACGATTATTTGTGAACAGTTCTGGAGCAACACGCACCAGACGGACATAAGGACAAACTTAATTACGGGACACTACAGTAGGACACACGGGACTCGCGAAGAATACGCAATCGATAAATTCAACCAGGCACAGCACTTGACACCAAAGTTGGGCGAGGACGACATAGTTTTACTACTTGCGGGCCACATGGAGCCGGAAGTAACAAAGATGGTCGTGGTACATAACGTTAAAACACTACGGGAATTTTTAGGCGTCATGAGAAACTTCGACTTGGCAACGGCACTAGAGACAAAAACAAGGACTAGTTATTGGGATCAAAACCGGGGTTATAGGGATGACAACCGACGACATGCATACCACGAACAGCGACATAACTACAGACAGGACAATTTCAATCACGAACATCGACCCAACTACCGACAGGACTATTTCAATCACGGACACCGAAATCACTGGGGACACGACGGAAACAGAAGACCATACTACAATAGGGAACACCGGGGGAACGACGTACCAGGACAAAACAGGTACCCGCATGACGACAACGCGGATGACGGCCGGATGACGGGAGGCGGAACCCAGCACGGATACAGCCGGACGGATAGGGACGCCAACGTCCACCACATAACGACCAGCGCAAGGACTCAGGACACGGATAAAATTGAAGTGGTGCAGATACACGGTGCACCAGCAGGAGAAAAAAAAACGCCAATTTTTGGAAGAATGAATGTCTAGGATTAAAGCTCGACGTAGGTTATAGTTTAAAAGACTTATTGTTAAATAATTATAATTTGAATAAAAAGAACCTTTTGTTTATTAATATTAGTTTAAGGGATTGTTTATATGTTGCTTTAGTTGTTAGTGGTTCACAGTTGTCGCTGGTTGATGAGAAGGTGGTGATAAAACATGCTGATTTTTTAAAAGGTAGAATAGAAGCGATTGATGGGGTTAATTTATGGTCGGCAATGAATAAAAAGTTAACTACGATTTATAGGGTCATCCGTGTACCGATATTTGTAGGGGATAAAAATGCAGGAGAGGCAGAATTTTTAATTACAAAGGGGTTGCAGCTAGATTTCATATTAGGAATGGATTTTATAGAGGATTTTGGATTGAATATAGATGGTAAGGATAGGTCGATTCGAATATGTGGTAAAGATAGGTTATGGATGGTGTCTACGGTTAGTGAAGAATATAGGAATGGAAATAATATAGATAAGTCGGGATTAGGAATGGATAGGACAAGTGATTATAGACAGGTTAAAGTACGATTGTGTAATATGTTTGTGAGATTAATTAAGGATGAACAGATTGGAAAAGTGAGTATTGAGATAAAGGCGAAGCTAGAAGAATTATTTAATAAATATATAGGGTTATTTAATGAGGAGCCAAGATTTGCGAGGCGATATATGCATAAGTTAGAAGTCACGGAAGACAACGGTTTTAATACAAAGGTGTATCCAATTCCGTTTGCTATTAGAAATAGGGTTAAAGCTGAGATTAACAAGATGTTACGAGAAGGAATCATAGAACCAGCGAAAACTCCATACGTGAACCCGGTAGTTATTGTACCGAAACCCAACAAAAGGGATATTAGGATTTGTTTGGATGCGAGAAAGTTGAATTCGATTACGAAACCGCAGTATGAACAACCACAAGGGTTGGATAATTTGTTGTATAAAGTGTATGAGATGAAGGTTTTCAGTAAATTAGATTTAAAAAATTCATTTTGGTTAATTCCGTTGCATGAAGACAGTAAGAAGTTTACAGGGTTTAGCATTGAAGGGGAGATTTACATGTTTTCTGTAGTTCCGTTTGGGTTAAGTAGTTCTTCAGCAGCACTTGTAAGGGCCATGCAGAAGTTGTTTAATGAGTATGAATGTTTCTGTTCGCACTACGTGGATGATTTGTTGATTTTTTCAAGGAACGAGCAAGAACACCTGGAACATTTAGAAAAGGTGATCCAGAGGCTGGACGAAGGGGGTTTGAAGTTAAACGTAGAGAAATGCGAATTGTTTAAGAATAAAGTTACGTATTTAGGGTTTGAAATCAGTGAACATGGGATGAAAATTTGTAATAAAAGGTTGGACGAGTTGAAAAATATTGCTCAACCAAAGAATGTGAGAGGATTGCGAGGATTTTTAGGGGTTCTAAATTATTATAAACGGTTTATACCGCGATATTCTGAGTTGTGTGTGCCGTTGGTGAGTTTATTGAAGAAAAATGAAAGATGGAAATGGACTGCTGATAGAGAAAAGGCGTTCCAGGATTTAAAAAGTGCGTTTTATAAAGAGTTGTCATTAAAATATCCCAATTTCAAAGACGAATTTATTTTAAGAACGGATGCGTCGAAATATGCGATAGGGGCTGAGTTGGTGCAGATACAGGACGGAGCTGAAGTACCAATTGTATTCATTTCGAGGGTTTTAAAAGACTGCGAAACCAGATATGCGACGGTAGAGAAGGAAATGTTGGCGATAGTATATGCAGTGAAAAAGTTGCGTTTTATCTGCTAGGTAACAAATTTTTAATAGAATCCGACAACACGGTGGTAACATTTATGAAGAAAAAGGAGTTTCTAAACAGCAGGTTGTACAGATGGGCGTTAGTATTACAGGAATACGATTTTGAAATCAAGCACAAACCGGGAAAGGAGAATGTGACGGCGGACTTTCTAAGCAGACCACAGGTGGAAGCGAATAAAGACGTGAAGGATTGTTTAATTGCTTTGCAGGAGTTCAGGGATGTTGGTCGGTGGACAAACGCCAAGCTTATGGAGACGCAGAGGCACAGTGAGGTGAGCTCGATCCGCGAGAGATTAACAAGCGAGAATGTGGAGGAGTACCGTGGATTTACCATCATAGGGCAGTTTGTGGTAAAAAGGATAGGTGATGCAGAGCTGGTAGTGGTATCCAGAGAAGCGGCTGTGGAAATTATAGATGAAATTCATTTAAAGTTTGGTCATATAGGCATAAGAAAAACATTTTTGGTATTCAGGGAGGCGTTTTATGCACGGAACGATATCACGGTGGTTAAAGAAAGGATAAATCGTTGTAAAATCTGTATCTTAGGGAAGGACAAGAACGTGGTGTTGCAGAACGTACCGATGAGTGTGAGCGTGGGCGGACCGTTGGAATTGGTAGCTATTGATTACTTAAGCAACCTGATTACGAGTGAACAGGGATATCGGCACATATTAGTAATGGTGGACGTTTTTTCAAAATTTGTTAAATTATTTCCGGCAAGGCGAAGTAACACGGTGCATGCTTTACAATCGATCAAAGAATTTGGAAGCCAGGTCGGGAGAATGGAAAGGATTTTGGTAGACAACGCAACTTATTTTAACAACCAAAGATTTAGGAACGGGTTAAATCGAGCGCACATTATGGTGTCATTTAGCAGTATAAGGCATCCGAAAGCAAATCCATGCGAACGATATATACGGGAGGTAATAAAATATCTACGGTTAGCGACGCAAGAGCACCATAATAGATGGGTTAGATATCTGCCGCAGATTGAAAATTTCATGAATTGTGTACCGAGTTCAGTTACGAAAACGTGTCCGGTAACATTGATTCGAAGGATTATACCAGCTAGGCCATGGAGGGAAGAAGTCGAGGTACAAGACATCACAGAGTTGTTGGGTAGTGTTAGGCAGAGGATCGAAAGGATGCAGCGTAGGGATATCTTGCGAAGGTGTAGCAGGATCAAAAAAAGGACTACTTTTGAAATAGGAGATTTGGTGATTGTAAAAAGGTTAAGAGTTTCGAACCGCGACAGGAACATTTGCGCGAAGTTGTTGTTTCCTTATGAAGGGCCGTACAAGATCACACGTATTTTCGCGGAAGGAAATACATTTGAATTAGTTACTATAACAGGGGAATATTGTGGGCGTTTTCATTTGGAAAATCTATACCCATATAAGGTTGTACAGGAAGAGGGTGTAGTAGAATAGTTGTTATATAGTTCATGCGACGGAAAGTTTAGTTTTGTTTTAGTTTATAGTATAGGTTAGTATGTAGCATAGTTAGACAGACATGTTGAGAAAGAAAAATAGGGGTTGAATAATTACAATATGTAGGAATACGAGAGGGAGTTTGATTTTAAATAAAACTAGAAATTATGCACACCAGGAAAGAGTAAAACCGACGAAATTTCGAATTTCATTCAAAATCAGTGGGGCCAAATGTAGTGTATAAGGGAGATACCAAGAGTTCTGAGGGTGGTTTAGTACAAGGTCGTATATGCCAAGCAAAATAATCCACATATTTGATCATATAAACTTAAAAATGTATGTTTCCCGTATTCTACATATGCTAAAATACCATTCAAAATGGTAGTTGAAATTAAGTGCCAAAAGGTAATATCGAAATGACTAAATGACGTAGTAAGATGTGCAGTGCTCAATGGTTTATGCCGAGTTTGAATTTTAAAGGCCTTTGAAAGTACATTTGCCGTCCGGAAACCGGATGCGTCTATGAATGTTAATATCGATTACGCATCCAGGTTCTTGTGTAATTTATTTTGGTTTTGCATTTTAAATAGAATCAACTTTTGGACAATGTTTGTAAATTCTAAATTATTAGTTATAACAACATCAAATGTGATTGATGAACTGTAATTATTTTGGACCAATGATAGAATTTAATGTGATTTATAAAAATGTAGAAAGGACATGAGCTATGGTATGTGCGACACAAACGTAGTGTGCGAATATTATTGGACGATTTAGTTATGGGGTAGTAGGCGAGAAAAGTTAAAATGGTTGCCGTAGAAAGCAAACAACAAGAGATTATTTTCGAACATTATTAGTAAAAAGACGTGTTTATTTATACTGTGCTAATTTGTAACGATTTTGAAAAAAATTTAATAAAAGTATTTGTTTCTAAAGAGTTTTGATTTACTAAAGTGTGGTAAAGAAGCAACAACGACAAAAGCATAAAGTAAAGATTGGTAATTGTGCGACGGAAAAACGACGGAGTTTGGATTTGGAAAGCAATTTATAAGTAGCAGGACATTGGGAAGATTTAGATAAAGGAACGGAGTTTGGATTTGGAAAGCAATTTATAGGTAGCAGGACATTGGGAAGATATATATAAAGGAACGGAGTTTGAATTTGGATAGCGAGTTATAGATTGGTAGCGGAGCAGCGGGCAATTTGTAAAAGGACAGCGAGTAGATTGGGATTAATTAAGAAGCGGACGGATTTATTGAATACACGACGAGCGAGATTAAGGAGAACAATAATTGGTAGAGGATTCAAAGCAGAAATTAGCACAGGGGAAGTTATAGCACTGGGTATTCAAAATTTTAAATTCGGGTTAATTATTTCAGGTATTGGGAGCAGCTTAAAATTTCAAGAACTACACCTGGAGGCGGTACAAAATTCAAAAACAGGACATCAGTGTAAAGACGCATACGGCGACACGGATTTTGAGCCAGCAGTCAGCGCGGCCAACAACGAAGTGTAAACCAGGTGAGTGCTGACATATCTTAAACGTCAAAAATAGTCATAAATTTTGGTAGTAATTAATTTGGCACAAAGCGTCGTTGATCTTAATAGAAATTTTGGCATATACAAAAATACAGTAAAAATTTAGTACTAAAACAAAAGAGTGCACGTTGGTTGGACTTTGCTTATCTACTTATAACAGAACTCACTATAAGTAGTTAAACACCCTGAGATTAAGAGCTTAAATAGTCGAGGCATTGAAATAAATAATTTAATGAAAGAACCAACCAAACGTTGCAAATACGGGGTGTGCGTTAAGTGTGCACATTTCAAAAAAGGCGCTACAAAAAGGGGCAAAAAGAGAGTGAGTGACGGACAGTGAGTAGTAAATAAAAAAGGGGGGTAGTAATCATACAGATAGGTAGAAAGAGTGATTAGAAGAATATATATATATATATATATTATATATATATATTTCAGAAAAATTAATGCAGCAGATGGTAGATATGACTAATTTATATTTATATCAAAACGATATGCCATTGTTTTTATCCAACAACTTTAAAAGAAATTAAACAATTCCTTGGCATAGATGTAGTAGTAGGCATTTTGCAGTTTTTCAAACGTCGCATGTATTGGAGCCATAAGAATGGAATTCCGCTGATATAAGATGCCATGGCTTGCATAAATTTTTTAAACTTCGTTAAACAATATTTGATAGATATTACTAACCGCTCTGATAATAGTGATAGATTATGGAAAGTGAGGGCATTGATATTAAGAAACGTCGTCAGTAGCTTGTACTGGGAACTATCGTATGTGAATAAATCGAAGAAATAAGGTATAAAAATTTACGTCCTCGCTGGATAATATTTATGACTTTCTAATCTACCAATGTAGTAATTTGAAATAAAGCCGGTCTATAAATATTATGGCAGTGTAGCAGAAATTGTCATGCAGATTACAGAACGAATAAGTGAAAAAATCACAGTCTTTAGTTTGACAACTACTTTAGCAGATACCAGCTTTTCAATTTCTGCCAGAAAAATCAGTTTTTATGTGGGAACCATAGGCGTGAAAATTTTTTTAAAAATCAGACCCTTTACCAAAAAGAAAGTAAAAGCAAAAGGACGTGGTGCTTTTCTATCTTACTTAGCAAAGAAAGTAACGTAATAACCAAATGGCACGATAACAAACTCGTTGTTACAGCATCCAATTTGATTGGGGTTGGAAAAGAAAATCATTGTACTATGTGGGACGCACTAACCTGAGGTTACCCTAAATTCGAAGACCAGGGGCAATATCATTATATAATGTGAATATAGGAGGCGTGGATAAGGTGGATTTTTTGTTGACTGTATATCGATAATCTGTTAGTACTAGAAAATGGACTGTGTTAGGATTTCTGAGCCGTCTGTCTATTTATAAATGTATCTTAGCTTAAGCTAAATAATTCCAAGTGTATGAACCGTCTTACTAGCGCATCCGCACTATTGGACTGATCCATGGGAGGGTTGCGACGCTTGGGTAAGCAACGAACTTTTAGTAGTAGTAGCACAGAGTACGTCAGAGGGGCAACTTTATAGGAAAATTTGTCCAAACCCTTAAAATCTATCCTTCCTTAGTGATTATTTTCTGTATTTCGTCTTCTTTGTCAGGCGTAGTGTAAAGGAATGGTGAGAGGCCGCTAAATATCAGAATAAACATGACAGCGCATATGACAACAGCCCACAGCAACGCCCAATATAATCTGAAAGTTCTGTTTTCAGTTTTATAATGTTGTGCTTTTTGTATTGAAATTACTGTAAATAATTTTTGTTACTAGTAGTTTAGACATTTAAATAGTATTCTGTGTTAGTTTTTAATAAGTTTATTACTATTTTTGTGTTATACCACATTATTTAAAATCATAATAGATATTATGATTCTTTTTTAAGGATAATTCTATATTTATCTTTATCGTGGTAGTATATTTTGTAATAGTTTATACTGTTGCAAATCGTGTAATAAGATTTTTGCTCATTATGCAATCGAAGCCACGATTAATTTAAGATTTTTGATGGTATTTATTTTTAAACTGAACTTTGTTGCAGTTAGTAGTTGTGGTAAACATAATGCTTTGCGGCACTACTTCTACTGAAGTTCGTATGTACAACTTGTAACGTATTTTTTTACGTAGTTACACTTCGTTTATTAATCTAAAATAATACCGCAATAATATAAAAATATAATTTGTAAATTTCCGTACAATAAAAATAATTCATAAAATTTATAATAGCATATAGACTCCTTTGCTCTTGAGGTCTAAGTTTCGTTAATAAGCTTCGTCGAGTTGTCATTTTGTGTCACTTTTTTATCGGCGTCTGAACGGATAAGCTGCTATCAGCGGCGTAGTAAAGTCAAGATGGTGGTATCCAGGCACGTGGCCTGTAACACAGTCCACAAGAAATTAGAATTGATTGAATCTTTGTGTCTGAAAGTGGTTCCTAGCGGCTTTAGCGTGATGATTTTTTTATGTTCCACCTAGAGCAGTTCAGTCGATTCCTGCAAGCCAAAGGAGATGGAAGCTAGCTCCCCTCATCGTTAAAACAGTTGGTATAATCAAGTAAATAAATTTTATTAATAGTTTCCTCTGAGTGCAATATCTCGGAAGCAATATCTAGAAAATTTTGTTTGGGATTTGGAATACTAAATTCTATAGGATGTAATTAAGGAGGAATTGGTTTCGTTAAAAAATGTTTTGTTCAGAAGAATTCTCATAGTTCCAGCGATAAATTCGTCCGTATTCATGTGTTTCCTGTTTGTGCATCGCAGAACGCAATGTAATAGAATATCCCACAGCTGAGGTCATAGTTCGATTTCTTTTGGTCGTACTGTACTTCCACACGTGAGTGATATTTAGCATTTAATCACATTTATAATTATTTAATCGTAATACGAAAAATACAAGGTTGAAGCTTTACCTAGATTACAGTAACTTAAAAATTATTTAGTGAAAGAAAGAATTCCGTAATAAATTTGTAACCTTGCATAAATTTTAAACATGGCTATGCTGTTTGCTTATCATAATTACTTCACAAACAGATAACGTTAACTAAACTGAAAAAGTTGTTAGTGACATATAATGTCAAAGAAATATTGAGCTGTCCAAATTTAAATATCACATGTTATTTGACGCTAATCTAAAAATATATTTAATAGTTTTGAGGTCATGTACTTTGATTGTCAAACAACTTGATAAATTCTTTTTATACTGAAACGTTATTTTTTGCGTAGGTTGTGGCGCTATTGAAGCGTATTTTTTATATATGGCTGGCCCCACGCATGGGCGTCAGTGAAACGTTTTTTGTTATTTATTTGTTTTGGCGCAAGTGATACTTATTGTTCCAAAAATCTTCCGACACAACTAGGGGTCTATTCCTGGGTAGAGCAATGAGAAGTGGGGAAGTCGAATTCTGTTTGCAGATCAAACTTAAGCTAAATCAAATAGGCGCCACCAAGTCCTGATGTAATCACGATAATTGCATAGCATAGTTCTAAGGGCGGACGTGGAGACCCAAAGAAAAAAAAGATCGCCTTCGCTGACAAAAACCTGTCTTAATAAAATAAGACACAGCTTCTGTAAGAAATTGTGATAGTTAAATAAATAAAAAAGTGGAACACCATTTGTGTCCTGCAAAAATACGTAAAGAAATAATAAAAAAAGTATTTCCAATATAACATTGGCATCAATTTATTACTCAGGAGGGTTTTAGCTTTATGTAATTAGATTTGATCGCACTTGATCAAAATAAAAAACCTTTAATCTTGAACCAATTGTTTACTAAAAGATCTCTTTTAAAATAATATAACTTGTAACAAAAAATTTAATCATTAACTGCGTCAATCTTAAACTTTTAACTTTCATGTTTGTCTTTATTATTTTTAATCAAACACTTTACTTTAAAACATGAACTTGTTGTACAAATAGGGTTCTAACCTGGGCAGATCTTTTCAGGTAGATAACAAATTAATAGCTCCTAACAATATTAGAATTTGAGCTTTCAAAATTATGTATACTAATTTTAATGTAGATAAAGCTGATCACAAAAATAGACATGTTTACATATATTGTACTAAAGCTGTTCAAAGCATTTGCTTTTAAAATAACATCTGTCAGCTGTACAAAGTAGAAAAATATGACGTCAGTAACACCTGTTGACATTACCGACGATTCATATGGAGCAAAGCATGTTGTTTTTAGAACATTAAATCAATGAACTATCGTTTTACTACTGATAAATCCAGCTCAACAATTAGTTGGAACTTTTACAATGTACATGTATTACGCATCAAAGCAAGTTAACGTGTTCCAAATTTTAAAACACATAAAAAGAACTTATAGCTATCTACGAACCAAAACTGCAATTGTCGCATTGTGACAAAGAAAGACGGGATCCCGTTCTTCAAGCAACGATAACAGCGTTTGCAATTTGAAACCAATTCATCCAAACCAACTTCTATAATTCGTTCGTTCCACGTGTCGAATCATATCCTGTCGCCTTACATTATGTGTTTTACTGTGTCCTTGTGTGTTTTTTAAAAGTTGCATCCTACTTGTCGCGCTAAATAAATTATCTCAAATTATAAAAGTTCGCACAATATATACATTACCGACCGTTATTCGAAGATATCCTCACTAATCGAAATGGATTCGCAGATTGCCGGCCTGCAGCCAAGGGTACATGTTGATATTTCTATCACCTGTGGCCGACTATCTTATAACCAGCTCGGGCGGTCGCGCCGTCAGGAGGGGAACAATCAAACAGAGATGTGCTTGTAAATAGCTGTATACGACACAGATATCTGAATATAACTAGATTATTAAAGGACGATGCAGGCTTAGCGTACTACTTTTGAAGTTGAATGCAAATTATTATTGTTATTAATAAAATTGTTACATTATTCTTGAAATTATATGCAAAGAATTATTATTATTAATAAAATTGTTACACTATTCTTGAAATTATATGCAAAGAATTATTATCGAAAATAAAATTGTTACACTACCCCTTTCCGAAAAGAAAAAAATCTTTTTTTACAATGAAAAATTTAAGTAAAACAAATACAAAAGATTTTTTTTATATTTGTACTAGCCTTTTCTACATTCTTAACTAACATTACAAATATTTACGAACCTATGAAAACGAGGGGGACAAATATCTACAAATTTGAGTGTGTCGGTAACTACGTGTACCAAGCGTCCATAGGGAGACAAAATCGGGGAGTCACAATCGGTATAAGTCAAAATTAAGAGAGGTCAAATTAAAAAGTCAAACACTCCACGGGACAAAAAAATTAATCTAAGTCTAAATTTAAAGTAACCCTTTTACTAGAGCTTTCTTACTCCTACCAAGGCTAGTATCTACTAACTATAACTAAGCACAAAACAAATTATCTTAATTTCCAAAAATAACAACTCCACTTCCTGGAGCTCAAGCAACTCTATCAACCAAAAAAAAAGGGACGCTACAATATCAAAACAGCATCACAATTCAAAATATTATCATCACAAAGTGATAATCAAAACTAAGGTAACCTAACTAACAGGTTACTTACAAAAATCGGATGCAAAATATTATCACAAGGTGATAATCAAAACTAAGGTAACCTAACCAACAGGTTACTTACAAAAATCCGATGCAAAATATTATCATCACAAGGTGATAATCAAAACTAAGGTAACCTAACCAACAGGTTACTTACAAAAATCGGATGCAAAATCGAATCAGTTAGGACTGAAATCTCTTACACCATAGTGATTATCCTATCACTAATTTTCTAATATCACCTCCTATTAGTGATGGATCAAATGGTGAGGTTCAGCGTGCAAACCTCTGACCTTATCAAACAAAAATTACTGAAAGGTCCGAAATAAGGGAAAGAATAAGTCAATATTCTCTCTACCTAAATATGTAGAAATCAGGATTAGCAACTTAAATAGTCAACTTATTTCTACTTTCTAATGATATCTTCTAATGATATCTTCTAAAAACATCCTCTAATAATATCTTCTAATAACATCTTCTAATAACGCGCGACGAATTTAACTAGTATGTACATTAATGTACACTACAAAACTACTACACAAAAGTTTGACTACATGTTTCAATCATCAAACAAAATTTTCAAACAAAATAAGTTACAAAAGGACAGTCTCCATTTAGTATTATTTAAAACTATACTAAATCAAAAATCAGAACAAAACGAAGCAAACAACGATTGTTTTACTTAAAATCAAAAAAATGACTAGACTGGAACTAATCGTCAGGATCATCATTCTTATCTGGATCTGATGCTTCAACGGGTTTCAAGTTCTTAACATGCCATTTTCCGGTTTTTGTTCCATCCTCATTCTCTAATTCATATACTAAATTGGAATGTTTTTTACGAACTTTGCACAGAATGAACTTTGGAGCTAACTTAGCGGAGAATTTATCACTAGCACTCGAAAGTACCTTATTAGTCCTCCAAACGCTTTCTCCGACTTGGAATGAAATGTCTCTTCTTCTAAGATTGTAGCGTTTACTCGAACGTTGATAAGCTACATGTAAATTTTCACGGACATTCCCAAAAATATCGAACAAAGGTTGACGATCCAAAACATAGGAAGGTCTACTACTAGAAACAACATCTACATCTTTACCGGGTTCAAAATTGTTACTATAAGCTTTTCCACTTAAGGGTACCTGACGACCAAAGACTAAAAATTTGGAGAATAGTTGGTGGATTCGTGTTTTGCTGAATTAACTGCGTACTGAATTTTTGATATCTTATTATCCCATGTATCATGTTTTTCTACGTAAGAACGGATTGCAGTACCAACTGTCTTATTAATTCTTTCTACAAAATTGCATTGAGGAGCATAAACAGCATTGTACTAAATCTTTTGGATTTCGTACCTTGCACACAAAGCTTTAAAAACACGTCCAATCAATTGTGGACCATTATCACAAATAACAAATTGTGGTACGCCGTAGACAAGAAACACTTTTTCTTCCAAAAATTTTTCAATCAAATGTGCCTTGGCACTGCGCAAAGGGTGTAAAATCGAATACTTCGAGAACCAGTCACCAACAATTAATAACCATTTATGCCCGCGTTTGGAACGAGGGAACGGACCCATCAAATCTAAAGCAATGGTTTGGAATGGAAGTCAAACCTCTTGTTCCTTTCCTATTATGCCAAGGGGACCTTTATTTGGTGGTTTTTGAGCACCACAAACCAAACATTTCCGACAAAATTTACGTACATCAAAAATCATCTTTGGCCAATAATACAATTCTTGGACACGAGACAAAGTTTTCAAAGAACCAAAATGTCCTGCTGTAGGTGGGTCGTGACATGACTTAATGACATCTTTACGCTGAGATTTCGGTACTAAGTGCTTCCATTCTACAATATTCGCCGAATGAGGTAATTTGGAAAGAATAAACTTAAAAATGAACCCATCTTCCACTTTCCATTGTGGGTAGCTTTTAGGGGACGACAAAATTTTCTTTCTTAAAGATTCATACCACAAGCCTACATTATCAAGTTTAATCTCTACTAAATTAATTTCTGGATTTTCTATAGGAACAGCACGACTAAGACAATCTGGAGCTATATTAAATTTTCCTTTCCTATGTACCAAATCAAATGAATGTTGCCTTAATCGAACAGACCATCTGGCAAGTTTTCCAGTAGGATTCTGAAGATTACTCAACCAAAGTAACGAAAAATGATCAGTGACAACTGTAAATCGAACACCTTTCACCCACGGACAAAATTTTTCAATTGCAAAAATGACTGCTAAACACTATTTTTCTGTAGTGGAATAATTGCGCTCCGTACGGCTTAGGGTTTTACTTGCGTACGAAATTACACGTTCTTCTCCTTTTATACTTTGTATCAGAACAGCACCTAACCCAGTGTTACTGGCGTCACATTCAACAATAAAGGGTGCCGAATAATCTGGCTGTGAAAGAAGAGGAGCCGAAACTAATGCTTGTTTAATTAACACAAACGAATTTTCTGCTTCCGCGCTCCAATTTACAGTTTGACCTTTTTTCTTTTTCTTAACGAGATCATTAATGGGCGAAACTAATGACGAAAAATTCTTTATAAAGCGACGATACCAACTGCATATTCCTATGAACCTCTTAACTTCCGTCGTGGTTTTCGGTCGAGGAAAGTTAATCATAGCTGATACTTTATCGGGGTCTGTACGAAGTGAATTTGAACCTACTATATAACCCAAAAATTTAAGTGTTTTTTTGAAAAATTCGCATTTTCCTATATTTATAGTAAGTTTAGCCTCTTTTAAACGTTGCTTAACCTCCGACAATAATTTCAGATGTTCTTCAAACGACGACGAACATAATATTATGTCGTCCAAATAGCAAAATACATGAGATTCAAAACGTGGACCAAAAATTGCATCTACTAATCGCCGTTGAGTCTGCGCAGCATTCTTCAACCCAAATGGCATGCATGTAAATCTATATTGTCCTCGCGAAATAATACTAAAAGCGGTCTTATCCTTAGATGACTCACTAAGAGGGACATGCCAAAACGATTTTCTCAAATCAAGTAACGAAATATAGTTTGCACCTTTCAACATATTGAGAATTTTATCTACATTTGCAAGGGGGTACGAATCGTGAACAGTTAGGTTGTTCAAGGCTCTACCATCAAAACAGAAACAATATTCTCCATCTGATTTTTTAACTAACAATACTGGAAATGACCACGGACTAGTACACGGTTCTATAACTTTAAGTCTAAGCATGTCGTCCAACTCATCATTCAATATCTTGCTCATATATGGTGACATTGCATATGGTTTCTTATGGAAGGGCTTGGCATTACCTGTATCTATATCCATTTCGATTAGGTTAGTACGTCCCAACCTATCATCACTGCTAATTTCATTGAATGAATCTATAATCTCTTGTGCTTGCACACACTGAGCATCCGAAAGGTCATGCAAATCAAATAAGTAATCATTAGTGTTCAAAGGGATAGAAGATGAACTTAAATACACAATACTGTTCTCAATGTTACTCTGAATAAAACAATTATTGTTCCTAAAATCGGCAACTACACCAAATAATTTTGCAAAGTCACTACCGAATATAAAGGTATGAGGTAAGGACGGGACCACTAATGCATTAAGAATACGACAATCATTACCCACACAAATTGGTAAATCAACAGAACCTAAAACAGACTTTATTGAACCATCAGCTGTAGTAATATCTGTTTTTGCTGAACTAAAAATTTTTAAGTCTAATTTTCTAATTATCGAAAGAGCTAAGGATCCAACCACTGAGGTAGTGCATCCTGAATCTAGAAGACCGGTAATATCTCTATCAAGTAACTTCACCATAATGTAAGGTCGATTATCACACTGCTTTTCAATGAACAAGGAATTATTCTTAGGCTTCGTAGAGTTCTGACAAAAATTTTTTACAACTGTAAGCCATCTCGACCAATCATCTTTACAAAAATATTTTTCTTGTTTACATATCATAACTGTAGCCTTATGACGCGGAACAGAATGCCGACCACTATGCACCTGCCGCCTTACTAGTTTTTTGAACATTGTGGACACGACGTTGCATTAACACCTTTTCGACCACATCCAAAACAAAAAATCTTTTTGGTTGCTCTACAATCTTTAAACCAATGTCCATTACGGGAGCAATTCCAACAAGCAAAATTATTTCTCTTATCAGGACTAAAAGAATTGAAAACTGAAGACTCCGAAGTAGTCTTATCCGCTACTGGTGTTTGAGGATTAACTAATTTATTTTAATAAACCTTTCTCTTAACTGCATAAATTTTTTAATTCATCACGGGATGTTTAGTCTCGAATGGATGCTTAGAAGGACTACAAGTCTTGTTAGGCTTACTAGAAGATGCAGAAACTGAGTTTAGTTTCATCAAAGAGACTTCTTCTAACTTTTTGCACAAACTTACCAAGGTAGATACATCTTGAATGTCCGACAACGCAAGTGCTGAAATATAATCAGGAAGCAAATTTTTTCTTATCATCTTAACTTTAGTGACTTCTGCTGGCTCGTTAGTAAGTCTACTAAATAAAGTTTGCATATGCGCAACAAATAAAATAACCCTTTCATCTTTACCTTGACGACGATTTTTGATTTTTTCCCAAATGTCATCATCAGAAAAACCGGGTAGAAAATCTTCCTTTAAACGTTCTAATAATGAATTCCAATCTCTCAATAAATTTTTTACTGTTCTAAACCAAATCAAAGCATTTCTCACAAAAAGTTCACATGCTGTTCCAAATAAATCAGCTTCGGGTACCTTACGAAATTGTGCTAAATCGCTGACTATCTAAAAGTGAATATAGTTGTTTAGGGTCTCCTGAGAATTTTACGGGCCATGAACCTATAGGTAAAGAAGGTGTTATATACGAAATAGAATGGGTAGGCGCACTAGCAACTAAAGGAGATACTACAACAGACCGATCAAAATTGGTGGACTCTGTATTCTTATTGATTTTATGATATAACTCGGCTTGTAGGGTTAGTATGGTTGCTACGGTCTCATTTCTGAACTTAAGTGCTTCCTCGGAATTTATTGAAGGAATTTTTATACGCTTAACTCGACCAGAAAGGTGGATCAACCTTGAACAAGCTCTCCTAAAAATTGAATCTGACGAATCACCTTCAAATTCGGACAAAACATTTCGAACTGACTCAACTGAAACAGAAATCTTTTTACTTTCCGTTGCAAAATCTACTTCATAACACGAAAGGTCAATCAGACAACCAGGCTTATCGACTTCTTTAGCTAACAATCTTCCTAAAATTTTTCTTTTCTCCAAAACTGGTCTCTCACTCACTATTCCTCTGATTTTCAGTTCATACTCCAGCTCCTCTTTAAGTAGACAAACAATTTGGAATTTTTCCGACATGATTGCAATAGCCTAATATTTTAATGAAATCAAATTGAAAAATCTAAATGATTTGAGCCTTACGAAAATTGTCAAAACAAATTCGGGCAACTAAAGGTCAAAATCAAAAAGTGTATTTGGTAAAAATAAATTTTGCCAAAACAATATCAAAAAAACTTTATTGGGTCAAAACAGAATGAAAGTTAAAAATAAATTTGACTAAGGTAATTAATTGACTGAAGGGGGGGTCAACGTCTCAACCAAACTTATGTCAAAACAAATTTCAAGAGCAAAAGCAAATTTAAACAAACAAATTTTGAAACTAAAAGCAAATTTAAACAGACAAATCTTGATGCAAAATAAATTTTGAGCAAACAAATTTCGAAGCAAAATAAATTTTGAGCAAACAAATTTCGAGGCCCCACGTTGGGCGCCAGTGAAACGTTATTTTTTGCGTAGGTTGTGGCGCTATTGAAGCGTATTTTTTATATATGGCTGGCCCCACGCATGGGCGTCAGTGAAACGTTTTTTGTTATTTATTTGTTTTGGTGCAAGTAATACTTATTGTTCCAAAAATCTTCCGACACAACTAGGGGTCTATTCCTAGGTAGAGCAATGAGAAGGGGGAAGTCGAATTCTGTTTGCAGATCAAACTTAAGCTAAATCAAATAGGCGCCACCAAGTCCTGATGTAATCACGATAATTGCATAGCATAGTTCTAAGGGCGGACGTGGAGACCCAAAGAAAAAAAAGATCGCCTTCGCTGACAAAAACCTGTCTTAATAAAATAAGACACAGCTTCTGTAAGAAATTGTGATAGTTAAATAAATAAAAAAGTGGAACACCATTTGTGTCCTGCAAAAATACGTAAAGAAATAATAAAAAAAGTATTTCCAATATAACATTGGCATCAATTTATTACTCAGGAGGGTTTTAGCTTTATGTAATAAGATTTGATCACACTTGATCAAAATAAAAAAACCTTTAATCTTGAACAAATTGTTTACTAAATGATCTCTTTTAGAATAATATAACTTGTAACAAAAAATTTAATCATTAACTGCATCAATCTGAAACTTTTAACTTTCATGTTTGTCTTTATTATTTTTAATCAAACACTTTACTTTAAAATATGAACTTGTTGTACAAATAGGGTTCTAACCTGGGCAGATCTTTTCAGGTTGATAACAAATTAATAGCTCCTAACAATATTAGAATTTGAGCTTTCAAAATTATGTATACTAATTTTAATGTAGATAAAGCTGATCACAAAAATAGACATGTTTACATATATTGTACTAAAGCTGTTCAAAGCATTTGCTTTTAAAATTACATCTGTCAGCTGTACAAAGTAGAAAAATATGACGTCAGTAACACCTGTTGACATTACCGACGATTCATATGGAGCAAAGCATGTTGTTTTTAGAACATTAAATCAATGAACTATCGTTTTACTACTGATAAATCCACCTCAACAATTAGTTGGAACTTTTACAATGTACATGTATTACGCATCAAAGCAAGTTAACGTGTTCCAAATTTTGAAACACATAAAAAGAACTTATAGCTATCTACGAACCAAAACTGCAATTGTCCCATTGTGACAAAGAAAGACGGGAGATCGTTCTTCAAGCAACGATAACAGCGTTTGCAATTTGAAACCAATTCATCCAAACCAACTTCTATAATTCGTTCGTTCCACGTGTCGAATCATATCCTGTCGCCTTACATTATGTGTTTTACTGTGTCCTTGTGTGTTTTTTAAAAGTTGCATCCTACTTGTCGCGCTAAATAAATTATCTCAAATTATACAAGTTCGCACAATATATACATTACCGACCGTTATTCGAAGATATCCTCACTAATCGAAATGGATTTGCAGATTGCCGGCCTGCAGCCAAGGGTACATGTTGATATTTCTATCACCTGTGGCCGACTATCTTATAACCAGCTCGGGCGGTCGCGCCGTCAGGAGGGGAACAATCAAACAGAGATGTGCTTGTAAATAGCTGTATACAACACAGATATCTGAATATAACTAGATTATTAAAGGACGATGCAGGCTTAGCGTACTACTTTTGAAGTTGAATGCAAATTATTATTGTTATTAATAAAATTGTTACATTATTCTTGAAATTATATGCAAAGAATTATTATCGAAAATAAAATTGTTACAATATTAAAACAAATCAAAAAATTTAATCAAATAGAATCCATTTTTGCATAACTCTTTTATTATTCAAAATACAAGTAAAACTTATAGGTAATTCATGAACAGACATTGTGTCTACTGATAACAAATACCCTGGGTGTATATTTTTAGAACTTAAATTCTTTTATATTATTTTTGGTAAATATTTTTAAGGACACAAACGGTGTCCATGTTGTGCATTTGTTTGTTCACAGGTTAAGTCGAAATATCTATAAGACATCTAGTAATTGAAATTTTGGTAAGTGCTTTACGAAAGTGAAATTCAGGTTTTGTGGCAGTATTAGTGGTGTTGATATAAGGTTTCCGCATTCCCCTAATACAAGCACAGATAATTTTTGTAGGTTGTTGTGTTGAAAAATACGGTGGCGCTCATTATTTATATTTTTGGTCATTTGACAACCCATGACCCAAGCTCATGATCTACCCAGAGCTAACACGCTACTAGCCGTTTATGTCTAAAGAGTTTTTCTTTTCCTCAGCCGTTTTCCATCCTACTTTACCTTGAGCTTTCATTGTTAATAAGAAATTCTCGACCTTGTGATATCAGGTAAGGGTTTAGGAAATATAAGGGTGCAATTTGTTATCTGATATTCACGAAGGAAATATTTTGTTTTCAAACTTACCTAGGAATCTTTAAAAGCAAGTATTTTTAAATGCAAAATCAAATTTAACGTATTCACTCGTAGATCACGATTGTGGCAAGCAGAAATTAGCATGAGGTATACTGGCGAATTGCTTCATACTGGATTTATATGTTGCAAACATTATAACACGACTTGCACAATGTACTCTTATATCTTTATGCCCAGGTATTACATTTAAAGTTAAAATGATTGGAAACTAATTTTGTTTACTATCTTACATGTAACATAGGCAGGAATAATTTTTAATTATCATACAAAACTATAGGCAAATACAATCCTAAATCTTAATTCTTATAGGTATACATTAATAAATAAAGGTAATTAGCTAGTTTGTCATATTTCCACGAATTTATTACCCCTTAACCGCCATAATATGAAAGATGCTAATATAACCCTGATTGTAAGTAGGTTAAAATTTTAAATAAAACTTACAATTCCAAATTTTTATTTAGAACCATCATTAATTATGTAACAGTGATTTTTACATATGTTGCACAATTAATAATTGTAGTTTTACATAAAGATTTGATTAAGTTCTATTTAAATTGCAATTTTATTACTTTTGAATTAAAAATACCAGAACCTCAGGATACTTGAATTTAAACGTTTCCCGCCATTACCTCTACTTGCTGTTTGTAGCGCCACCACAGTATGCTTTATTAATCGTGCAAGAGAGATAAAACTATAGGAACTTTATCTATCTATTTCAGTCTCCTTCGGACAAAAATTTAACACATATATGCCTCTCTGATGTACTCTGTGGTAGTATTGTTACTGAGCACAATGCGAGTTTGCATGAGATTTGCTTCGGTACTCAAGAGTAGTTATAAAGCTCCTGAAAGCATCGCAGTATTCTATACTAAAATGCTTTGTAACTGTGAATAATGTTATTAACTATTCTAACTAATAAATAAAGAGCTATGCATGCGTGAACGAACACGCGTGTCTCTTATTTTTTTAATACACGTTCAATCGAAGGGAAACAACGTCTATCTAGAAACAGATTTAACTTATTAATTGTGCTATAAAATTGAACCTACTAATACAATATAGAAAATGTGCAGCTCATAATACTGGTTGTGGGTTGTATAAATAAACCTTCTCGTTCAGACTGTCAGAATGATATATTATGCCATCGACTTGATCTTAGTGAATTCATGGTTGGAATATAAGCAACAGCTGTTGTATTAGGAATTGAAAAGAAAAAGATAACAGGTTTTTGGCACTTCGTGAAAGTGTTGCAGAACATCTCTGTGATTAGAAATCTTCAGAGGAAACGGTTTAGTGACGCGGACTCTCCAGTTCTAGAAAAAAAAAAATGTGAAGCATTGCCTTTTGTTGAAATGAGGTACAATGACTATAATCATACTGCAAATGTAGATAACAAAAATAGCTCTAGATGTAATTTAAGGAATTGTAGAAATAATACTGATTTAATGTGTTCCGAGTGCCAAGTGCATCTGTGACTGATAAAAACAAAAAATTGTTTTTTAAAATTATATTCTAAGTAATTTTGTTTCAGGTATTTCTATTTACAATTTTGTTACGTGTTTTTGACAACTTTATATTTTCATTTGTAAACAAAAAAAAATTGAATGCATACTTTAATCGTATTTTTGTGTATTTTCTTTTACTGCAAGACATAATATTTCTGGCGAGGGACATTACAAAAACTAATAGAGGCTACGAACTTTTTTTACAACAGTAATCTTACAAAAGTATGAAAAATAAAATAAATATAATAGATCAAATGATTACAATAATTATGGTTACTTCAGACAGTGTAATTCTGGGGGGGAAATACACTGAAAGGCTTAAGCATTAAAAAATATAGTTTGCTGTGTTGGAGAATTTCGGTCTAATTTTTAAATTGCTTTAATAGGTTGAAAACATGGACTTTTTTTTAAACCAGTAGGATCAACTGTATAGAATCAATTCGGACCTGTTGCATTATATAGTACTTGTTTTGTACTAATTTGTTCTATTGATCAAATCCTTTACTATGTGCCGTTTTATAAAAAAAACGTAGAACTGCTAGCTTAACGTTAAGTTAGCAGGTCCACATTAAAAATTTAAAAACAAAAACTAAGGTAGAAATAAAAAGGACTGACTTTGTATTAACATGTACATCAACGAAAATCGATATATTCAACCAAAGAAATAACTTTCAATTAAATATTAATGCGCCCAAATCCAACTTAAGCTATGTATAATAAACTAGTAGTAACGAACACTAACAAAATTTTGAATAATCTTATCTATTTGCTACTAATAGGAAACAGACAAATTTTGGAAAACGAATGGCGAACAATTCCCACTGTAGATATTATGGATGCGTCGCGATTTACACCATCCGAAGAAAAATAATATTCACAATACTGCATGGACGTTACTGTAATACAGGAAGGTTGTCTTCTTTTCTTTATTCAACACCAAGGCACCCTCTTAATGTTTAGAGAAGTTAGAACGTAATTTTTGACGCTGTTGAGGTTTGGATATATTTCTTATTACAGCGCGATCATATTTATAGTTGAGGAGCTGCATTCTTTGGAAAGTATCAAGCCTGATTTCCTTAATGCGGTTCAAGGAAGGGTCGGGAGCAGATGCTACGGAACGGTCACTATGGAAGTAATGAGGAGTGAATGGAAGAAATTCGTTAGGATCGGGAGAAGGTAAACAAAAAAGAACCTCGAATTTAATATTGCTTCTTTATGTACTAACGTCGTGAAAAAGTGTTAATATGTCAGGAGATCAAATTTCTTAGACTGTATAAATGATGTTTGCTTGATCTTACACAAGCTGTTGGATATTGTTTTAATAATTTTAAATACTTTAAATTATGTACGTTTTCATACTGGTTTCGCCATCTAGTGTAAGTTTCTGGTTACCAATTTCCCTCTTTAGTTTTATGACGCGTTCTCGGCAGTTCATACCCAGACGTTTTACTGTAAGCAGCAAAATGTAGCTCTGTTCAATTTCTTTACGTTTATTAAAATGTGCAACCCTTTGTAAATAGTTTCAAGTTTTAATTATTACTATAACGTCAAGACGCCACGTGTTTAATTATATTTCAGCAACCAGCTACATGTATTATTTGGTACAGTCCCCAAATTATTATCATGAAGGAGGAATAATAAGTCATGAATTCGTTCTAAAATAGGCCTTATTTACCTTCCCAACACAAGCCTTCCATAATTCCCCATTGTGAGGACAATCTTGAGGAATGAAGTAGCAGCTTATGCCCACGTCAGTTACCCTGTTAGCAACAACAGTGTGTCAAAATAGAAATTGTCCAATCCAAGAAGCTCTGGATTGGCGTCGATGAAATTGAAACCATTGTGAAAGTAAACATTACTAGATTTATTTTTGTGCGCAATAAATCTACGAAAAGTAATTAAAAATAAATCACTAGAAAGATCTGCGGTTAACTCCAAAAGGATAGCCTTTGTAGTGAAACAAATAAAGAGACTGGGGAGTGGTGGTTGTGAATTAAATTATCACCGCTTGAAAAGCGCGATCAAATGACTGTATTTTTAATGCTTCTATTATAATGATTCGATGGTATATATAAGTTAAAATGCACCCGAGTGTTTACGTAATATACAAATTTACATCGATGTCTTCAAACTAGCACTAACCGTGCGGTTAAAGTCAAACACTGTCTTGATACTTAGAAAAATATGTGCAATGAAATGTACACATGTCACTATTTAATATTAACATCTGTGTTGGGGTTTTCGTCCATACGTATTTAAATTTTAAGAGTTCTTGTCTCTTTAAACAACTTACAATGTTTTCGGTAACATTGCAATATCTGAGAATATTTTCATTTCCACGCTTGTTGGCTAACGCATCATAAAAAACTTAATAATATCTGTCCACTTTTATATGTTTAATGTGAAGTACCGATTTCGTTTAATTGCTGGTTGAGAAGGAATGTTTTCAGTGCGTGACTATTTATTTCGGTACTTCACTTTAATAATATAATGCAATAGTGCCATTATAAACTATAAACTATGTAAGCTTTTATAAAATTCTTCATATAGTTTCTTACTACGGTTTGTAAACTAGCTAAATTGAATAGTATATCGTATACCTAGTAGGAAAAGCTTAATATTCCCGTGAAGATTACTTGTTGAGGTGCAAACTGAGACAAGCATTACGAGGTCCGCAAATGTATCTTTTCCTACGTGGTGTACTTACTATTTTTTCATAAATTGTTAGAGAACGACAGCAATTAAAAAAACTATATAATTTTAAAAAGAATGAATATTTTATTTCTCCAAAATGGTGCGGTAAAATTCTTTGCAAAATTTGTTACGTAACCATAAAAATGTATTACGATAATTAATTGTCAAAATTGACGGTGTCATTTTTCAATTTTCGTAGTGTGCAAATAATTTTTTTGCATTACAGTAGAAAATTTTTTTACAGTTATTCTTCGCTGCTTAGCAACGATTAGACATAAGTAAATATAGATCTTTTTTTTAAGAAATTTGATCAGAAATGACAAAATTTCTGAACAATTTGCGGAAAAAATAATGTATGCATAATTATTGCGGGAATGTTACAATCTGCCAATGCCAAGTTTTTGACTTATATCGGAGATAGACAGGGAGCGCTCAAAAGAACGGCAGTATATCAAAGGAAAACAAAAGTGTTTGTTTTGGCCGGTGAAAGTAAATCCGCTTACGATTGATTTGAACACAAGCGCAGTTCAAAAGAACTGGAGCCAGATATTCAGAAGCTGTATGGTCAAGGAGCTGCTGTTGCTTTGTATCTTCTTAAACGAATACAGAAAAGAGAACATAAACATTACTTTGACAATTATTATTCTTTGTATGATCTTCTAATGAAATTGCCAAAAAACGAAACTTACTTTGGTTAATAATACGTATTAATATTTGTAGATAATTCGTAACTAAGATGTAAAGCATTGATATCGCATTTATCAATACAAGTATGACTCAGGGATTAGTGTAATCCATCAGACGACCTGAATCGCATCATGTGAATAACATAGCAGCTGCATATCCGATTTCAGGTTTAATTTTTAATTTTTGTCTCTAACATAAAGGAATACATATATTTAATATAAGACATTCAGAAAGTGTTCTATAATTTATTTATAACTTTAAAGATATTCGCTAAGAAGCTGATTAATAATTGCTTCGAGTTTCTCAGCGAGAGTCTTCTGATATTCTGAGTCGTTGATGGTTTCGGTCAAGAATACATTCGCTCTGTCGTTCAGTTCTTGTGTATATTTGGGATCGTCATTGATATCGTTTAATTCAAGCTAAAAAAATCTAATAAATTTCGTTCATTTTGCAAATGTTCGAACTTACACTAGCTCCATTTATTTTAAGATTTAACGAAAGGTTTTTAACTTCCTTAGAAACTAAACTGAAGGTGCCTTTAACTTCTAGACTACCTCCTTCCAGGTCAAAGCTAGAAATAAAGCGGTTAAAGGGTGTTGCCGTAACTAATTAAAAACTTACTAATTTTGTCCGGAACTGAAAATTTCTCCCTTAGGACAGCCAGCTTGGAAAGGTCCAGCTTTGGCAGATACGGTTGGAAGCTTAATAATAATTTCGAATTTCAAAAAAATACTAATTTTCAGTTTGGTGACTTCGAATTGTGAAAAACCTTCAGCAAATACGTCACTGGCTTTGATCCAATAACTAAAAATTCTAGTTAAAAAAAATCAAGCAGCGAAGTTGTATTATTACTCCAAGTATTTGAGGTCAACAGTTTCCTTATTTAGTGGGTCTTTTGCCTTGAGTTTTTCTTGCAGTTTCCCAATAAATTCTAAAATTTCTTTTTCGTAAAGTCGAGCTTGGGAGTAGCTCAATATTTCGCCATCACCTTCAGCAGTTTTATTAATTATTTTAAAATAAGAAAATGTTCACTTACCAATAAGCGATTTGCCAACTACAACTCCAAAAACTGCCAAAACAGCAACAATAATAGTGGATGTTCTCATGATGAGGTTAAAATAATTTTATATTATTCTTACAATAGATGTGTTTTCTAGTATACGTCAACTAATTCACCACTAAAGTGATAACTAATATTAAATGGGATGTTCTCTTCTTATATAGTATAAAGTCAGTTAGTATTCAATGACGTCAACATGGATTAATTCTTTTATCACATTCTTAAGAAAAATTAATGTTTTTGCCATTGTCATAAAATCATATTTTATAATTGCGGAAAAGCACCCTCATGCTCAGGAAGAGATAATATTTTAAATGCACGAGCTTGAAGCATGTTTTATCAAATACTATGCCCAAGATTATATTATATATCATCTGTTGCAGCTGTTTCCTGTTGGAAACGTTACGATACATTTATCAAAATTGTACAAGGTGTGTGCAGTTTGCGGTGGTGTTGTCGAGTATAATTATGTAACGATTAAAAAATAGCATTTTCATATTTTTTAAAAATGACGAAATCGGCTTATATTAAATATATTAAATTATATTAAATTGTCTAGTTGTTTATATAAGTTCATTTAGAATACAAAGTTTGCATGCCAAACATTTATTAACAACTTCTACCATTGAATTGTTATACCGTGTCTATCAAAAATAACCGATCAAACGAGGAGAAGTTCAGGAATGTTAATTTGTACCGAAATATGGTAAGATAACAAACTCGTTGTTACACCATCCAATTTCATTGTAGCTGGAAAGAAAACTATTGTACAAGGTAGAATGTACTTATTTAAGGTTACCCTTAAATTCGAAGACCATAGACAATATTATTATATAATGTGAATATAGGAAGCGTGGATAAGATGGATTTTTTGTTTAGTATGTATCACTCATCTGTTAGATCTAGAAAATGGACTGTGTTAGGATTTCTGAGCCGTCTCTGTCTGTTTATAAATGTATCTTAGTTTAAGTTAAATAATTCCAAATGTATGGACCGTCTTACTAGCGCACCCTCACTATTTGACTGGTCCATCGGATGGTTGTGATGCTTGGGTAAGCAACGAACCTTCAGTAGTAGTAGTAGTAAAGAGTAAAATCAGAGAGGCAACTTTATAGGAAAATTTGTCCAAACGCTTAAAATTCTACCCTACCTTAGTGATTATTTTCTGTATCTCGTTTTCTTTGTCAGGTGAGTTACATATCCCCCATATTAAAATGTATAGAAAATTAAACGCATTTATTATGTTTTAATAATAGCATGTTACATTGTATTAAATGAAGGTTATAATGAAAGGTTAATCAGACAGAGTTCATATCAGATATAAGAAAGGAAGCAATTACTTTGTATTCCAGACGCAACCTGATACTGCAGGTGCAGAAACAATGAACTGCAATAAAGCAGTCTTAATTAAATTTACTTAGAATAAGACATTGTATATTTATCAAGTAGCAGATGATGAGATCTGCACTCTCCAGCAATATGATGTGAGAGCAGGGATTACATATAAACTGTGAGGAGCCCGTGATCGCCAGTCAGTCTTTGAACTTCATAACTTTAACATTGTTTGTGGTTCAAGCTGCTTACCGTAATTTTTAGCTATTAATTATTGATTTATTAACTTCAAGTATTTTTTGCCAATTTCAAATACTTAATGTTTAATGAATATAAACGTTTAAGTTGTTGTAACAAAAAAAAGTAATTTTTTGTAATTATACAATTAAAAATAAATCTGATAGAAGTGTTTTTGGCGACAAAACTTTTTAGAAAGAAGCTCCCAAAGGTACAAAACTTATCTGGCGCAGTGTAAAGCAATGGTGGGAGGACTCTAAATATCAGAATAAGCATGAGAGAGCATATGACAACAACCCACAGCCACGCCCAATATAAACTGCCAGTTCTGTTTCCAGTTTTGTAATGTTGTACTTTTTTTATTGAAATTGCTGCAAATAATTTTTGTTGCTAGTAGTTTAGACATTTTAATAGTATGTTACGTTCAAAACCTTTCAAGTAATTTTTTCTGCTTTCATTTTTATAACACTTTAAATATTTCTCAACAAGCTCAATTTCCTACCATTTGAAATTATTGTTATTTAATAGAATTTCTCAAGTAATTACTTTATACAAAAGTTTGCCTTATAAAATCAAACAGCTGCCTAAAGGACATTACGTTACAAAGTAGTTGCAATATTTCCTAGCACCTGCAGTGATTACATTTTAATTTAAAGGTGCATGTAAATGCACAGCTTTCTTCTAAAAGATAAGACCTCACCACCTGCCTACATCTGCTTACAATGGACTTGTTATCTGGTATTCTGCAGCTGCTAAGATGTTACAAAGTAATAATATTGTTTTCCTTTGTTTAAAACCCTTTGATAATTGCTTTATCTGCTTGTTGGCAAACTGTTACAGTTTGTATTTTGGCAGGGCTTACGTTAAAAAGACAAAAGAAACAGTAAAAACGGATTACAACATAAACATTGATTAATTAATTTTTAATTTATAGAATAATAACATAGTTGTTCGTGCATCGTGCATGTAAGTGGTTGTGCCAATTTATCGGATAATTATAAGCAACAGCAGCAAATAAAAAGTCTATTCTTCACAGCAGCATAAAAGAATTATGGAAATAAAAAACTGTACCTTGCACAATCAGCTTCGTGCTGGTCTCATCTTAAGGCTGGAAAAAATGCGGCTGCATTTCTCTATTGGTTGCATGCTGGAACCACCAACTTCACTTTATACTAAGCAAGCACTGTTAGTAGCGCGACTTTACATGTATCTTTTCGGTAAGAAGATGTTCTCTTTAATCTTTAATCTTTAATGCTCTCTTTCAAAGCACGGTCTCTATTTTATAATACCAGAATCATGTATGGGGGTAGGGTATTTGACTTTCAAAGGTATCACCGAAGAACCAAGTGTGCAGAATTTCTAGACAACCGCTGTCGAAATACAAACTGTAACAGCTTGCCAACAAGCAAATAACGCAATTATCAAAGGGTTTTAAACAAAGGAAAACAATCTTATTACTTTGTAACATCTTAGCAGCTGCAGAATACCAGATAACAAGTCCATTGTAAGCAGATGTAGGCAGGTGGTGAGGTCTTATCTTTTAGAAGAAAGCTGTGCATTTACATGCACTTTTAAATTAAAATGTAATCACTGCAGGTGCTAGGAAATATTGCAACTACTTTGTAACGTAATGTTTCCTAGGCAGCTGTTTGATTTTATAAGGCAAACTTTTGTATAAAGTAATTACTTGAGAAATTCTATTAAATAACAATAATTTCAAATGATAGGAAATCGAGCTTGTTGAGAAATATTTAAAGTGTTATAAAATGAAAGCAGAAAAAATTACTTGAAGGGTTTTGAACGTAACAAGTATTTTGTGTTAGTTTTAATAAGTTTATTACCATTTTTGTGTTATACTACATTATTCAAGAGCATATTAGACATTATGTTTCTTCTTTAAGGATAATTCTATATTTATCTTGATCGTGGTAGTATATTTTGTAATAGTTTATACTGTTGCAAATCGAGTAATGAGATTTCGCTCATTATGCAACCGTAGCCACGATTAACTTAAGATTTTGGATGGTATTTATTTTTAAGCTGAACTTTGTTGCAGTTAGTTGTTGTGGTAAACATAATGTTTTGTTGCTTAGTTTGCGGCACTACTTCTACTGAAGTTAATCGTATGTACAATTTTCATAGGAATCTTCAAAAGTAAGTATTTTTAAATGCAAAATAAAATTTTACGTATTTACTTGTAGATCACGATTGTGGCAAGAAGAAATTGGCGTGAGGTATACTGACGACTCGCTTCATACTAGATTTACATGATGCACATATTTTAACACTACTTGTACAATGTACATTTATATCTTTATGCCCAGGTATTACACTAAGTTAAAAGGATTGGAAACTAATTTTGTTTACTATCTTACATGTAATATAGGCAGGAATAATTTTTAATTATTATCAAAACTATAGGTAAATATAACCCTAAATCTTAATTCTAATACCTGTACATTAATAAAAAAAGGTAATTAGTTAGTTTGTCATATTTCCGTGAATTTCTTACACCATAACTACCATAATATGAAGAATGCTATTATAACCCTGATTGTGAGTAGGTTAAAATTTTAAATAAAACTTACAATTCCAAATCTTTATTTAGAACCATAATCAATTATGTAACAGTGATTTTTACATTTGCTGCACAATTAATATTATAGTTTTACATAAAGATTTGATTAGGTCCTATTTAAATTGCAATTTTACTACTTCTGAATTTAAAAATACCACTTCAGGATATTTGAATTTAAATGTTTCCCGCCATTCCCTCTACTTGCTGTTTGTAGCGGCACCACAGTATGCTTTATTAATTGTGCAAGAGAGTTAAAACTATAGAAATTTATCTATCTATTTCAGTCTCCTTCCGACAAAAATTTAACATATATTTGCCTCTCTGATGTTCTCTGTGGTAATAGTGTTACTGAGCACAATGCAAATTTGCATGAGATTTGCTTCGGTACTCAGAGTAGTTATAATGCTCCTGAGAGTATCGCGGTATTCTATACTAAAATGCTTTGTAACTGTAAATAATGTTATTAACTATTTTAACTAATAAATAAAGAGATATGCATGTGTGAACAAACACGCGTGTTTTGTTATTTTATATTAGACGTTTACTCGAAGGGAAAGAACGTCTATCTAGAAACAGACTTCATCTTATTAATTGTGCTATAAAACTGAACCTACTAATACAATATAGAAAATGTGTAGCTCATAATACTGGTTGTGGGTTGTATAAATAAACCTTCTCGTCCAGACTGTCAGAATGATATTTTATGCTATTGACTTGATCTTAGTGAATTCATGGCTGGAATATAAGCAACAGATGACGTATTAGGAATTCAAAAGAAAAAGATAATAGTTTTTTCGGCACTTCGTGAAAGTGTTGCAGAATACCTTATTGTGTTTAGAAACCTTCACAGGAGACGGTCAAGTGATGCGGGCTCTCTAGTTCTAGAAAAAAAGTGAAGCAATGCCTTTTGTAGAAATGAGGTACGAGGACCATAATCATACTGCAAACGTAGATGACAAAAAATAGATTCAGATGTAATTTAGGAAATTGCAGAAATAAGATTCATTAAATTTGTTTCAAGTGACAAGTGCATCTGTGATTGATAGAGAGAGAAAATTGTTTTTCAAAATTACATTTTAAATAATTTTGTGTCAGGTATTTCCATTTACAATTTTGTTAAGTGCTTTTGACAATTTTTTATTTTCATTTGTAAACCAAAAAATATTGAATACAAATTTTAATCGTATTTTTGTGTACTTTCTTTTACTCCAAGACATAATATTCCTGGAGAGGGACATTACAAAAAGTAATAGAGGCTTCGAATTTTTTTACAACAGTAGTCTCACAAAATAAAATAAATATAATAAATCAAATGATAACAATAACACATGTTTACTTTATGGTTACTTAGGATAGTGTAATTCTGGAGGGACAATACACTGAAAGTTTAAGTTTGCCGTATTGGAACATTTCGGTATAATTTTAATTACTTTAATAAGTAGAAAAAATTAACTTCTTTTAAACAAGCAGGATCAACTGTGTAGAATCAATTCGGATCTGTTGCATTATATAGTACTTGTTTTGTACTAATTTGTTCTATTGATCAAATCCTTTACTATGTACCGTTTTATACAAAAAACGTAGAACTGTTAGCTTAATATTAAATTAACAGGACCACATAAAAAATTTAAAAACAAAAACAAATATAGAAATAAAATGGACTGAATTTGTATTAACTTGTACATCAAAGAAAATTGATATACTCAATCAAACAGATGACTTTCAATTAAATATTAAAACGCTCAAATTCAACTTAAGCTATGTATAACTAACTAGTAGTAACGAATACTAACAAAAATTTTAAAAATCTTATCTATTCGTTACTATTAGGGAAAGGACAGATTTTAGAAAACGAATGGCGAACAATTCCCGCTGTAGATTTTATGGATGCGTCGCGATTTACATCATCCAAAGAAAAATAATATTCACAATGCTACATGGACGTTACTGTAATACACGAAGGTTGTCTTCTTTAATCAACACTAAGGCACCCTCTTGATGTTCGGAGAAGTTAGAACGTAATTTTTGACGCGATCATATTTGTAGTTGAAGAAGGTGTATTCTTGGAAGGTATCAAGCCTGATTTACTTAGTGCGGTTCAGAGAAGAATCGGAAGCAGACGCCATGGAACAGCCACTATGAAAGTGATGAGAAGGCGATGGAACAAAATCGTAAGGATCAGGGGACAGGGTAAACAAGGACCTCAAACTTAATATTGCTTCTTCATGTACTAACGTGGTGAAAAATGTTAATATTTAAAGAGATCAAACCCTAAAAATGCATAAATGATGTTTGCACGATCTTACACAAGCCCTCCATAATCCCCCATAGTGAGGACAATCTGAAGGAATGAAGTAGCAGCTTATACCTACGTCAGTTACCCTACTAGAAATAACAGAATGCCAAAAAATAAATTGCCCAATCCAAGAAGCTCTGGATTGGCGCCGATGAAATTGAAATCATTGTGAGAGCATACAATACTAGATTTACCTCTCTATGCGCAATAAATCTACGGAAAGTAATTAAAAATGAACCACTGGAAAGATCTGCGGCTAATTCTAGAAGGATAGTATTTGTGGCGAAACAAATAAAGTGCAATCAAATGACTGTATTTTTAATGCCCCCTACTATTATGATTCGATGGTATAAATAAGTTAAAATGCACCCGAGTGTTTACGCGCTATACAAATTTACATCGATATTTTCAAACTCGCACTAACCGTGCGGTTAAAGTCAAGCACAATCTTGATACTAGAAAAAATATGTGCAATAGAATGTACACATGTCACTATTTAATATCAACATGTGTCGTGGTTTTCGTCCATACGTATTTAAATTTTAAGAGTTCTTGTCTTTTTAAATAACTTACAATGCTTTCGGTAACATTGCAATATCTGAGAATATTTTCATTTCCACGCTTGTTGGCTGATGATGCATTATAAAATATATAATAATATCTGTCCACTTTAATATGTTTAATGTGAAGTACCGATTTCTTTTAATTGCTGGTTGAGAAGAAATGTTTTTAGTGCGTGAGTATTTATTTCGGTATTTCACTTTAATAATATAATGCACTAGTGCCATTATAAACTACTTGTGCTTCTATAAAACTGTTCATATAGTTTTCTACTACAGTTTATAAACTAGCTAAAATTGAATAGTATACCCTATACCTGGTAGGAAAAGCTTAACATTTCCGGACGACGTAAACATTACTTTTTAAGACAAGCTGAGACAAGCGTCACGGAGTCCGGAAATGTTGCTTTCCTACGTGGTATACTTAGTATGTTTCCATAAATCGTTAAAGAACGACAGCAATTAAAGAATTATTTAATTTTATAAAGAATGAATAAATTTATTTCTCCATAAATGGCGCAGTGAAAATCCTTGCAAAATTTGTTACGTGACCATGAAAATGTAACATGATATTGAATTGTCAAAATTGACGCTGCCATTTTTCATTTTTCGTAGTGCGCAAATAGTTTCCTTGCAGTACAGAAATGAACATTTCTTTATAGTTATTCTTCGTTGCTTAGAACGACTAGACATATGAAAATATCGACCTTTTTTTCAAGAGATTTGATCAGAAATGACAACATTTCTGAACGATTGGTGGAAAAAATATATCTTTATATAACAATGCGTAAATAAATATTGCATGAATGTTACAATCTCCAATGCCAAATTTTTGACTTATGTCAGTTTTAGACAGGAAGCGACTCTCAAAATAACTGCAGTATATCAAAGGAAAACTATGTCCGTGGGAAACAGAAGTGTTTGTTTTGGCCGGTGAAAATAAATCCGCTTACGATTTTATTGAATACAAACGCAGCTCAAAATAACTGGTGCTTGATATTCAGAAGCAGTATGGACAAGGAGCTACTGTTGTTCTGTATCTTCTTAAGCGAATACAGAAAAGAGGACAAAAGCTTTACTTTGGCAATTATTTTTCTTTGTATGATCTAATGAAATTGCCAAAAAACGAAACTTACTTTAGTTAATAATACGTATTAATATTTGTAGATAGTTAGTAATTAAGATATATGGTACGCATTGATATCGCGTTTATCAATTCAAGTATGACTCAGGGATTAGTGCAATTCATCAGACGACCTGATTGCATCATGTGAATAACATAGCAGTTGCATATCCGACGTCAGGTTTAATTTTTAATTTTTGTCTCTAACATAAAGGAATAAATATATTTAATATAAGACATCCATAAAGTGTTCTATAGTTTATTGAAAACTTTAAAGATATTCGCTAAGAAGCTGATTAATAATTGCTTCGAGTTTCTCGGCGAGAGTCTTCTGATATTCTGAGTCATTGATGGTCTCGGTCAAGAATACATTAGCTTTATCGTTCAGTTCTTGTGTATATTCAGGATCGTCATTGATATCGTTTAATTCGAGCTAAAAAAATCTAATAGTTTTCGTTCATTTTGCGAATGTTTAAACTTACAGTAGCTCCATTTATTTTAAGGTTTAGCGAAAGGTTTTTAACTTCCATAGAAATTAAACTGAAGCTGCCTTTAACTTCTACACTACCTCCTTCCAGGTCAAAGCTAGAAATAAAGCGGTCAAAGGTTTGATCCATAAGCAATTTAAGACTTACTAATTTTGTCCGGAACTGAAAATTTCTCCCTTAGGACATCCAGCTTGGAAAGGTCCAGCTTTGGCAGATACGGTTGGAAGTTTAATAATAATTTCGAATTTCAACAAGATACTAAATTTCAGTTTGGTGACTTCGAATAGTGAAAAACCTTCAGCAAATACGTCACTGGCTTTGATCCAATAACTAAAAAATATAGTTAACGAAAATCAAGCAGCAAAGTTGTATTATTACTCCAAGTATTTGAGGTCAACAGTTTCCTTATTTAGTGGGTCTTTTGCCTTGAGTTTTTCTTGCAGTTTCCCAATAAATTCTGAAATTTCTTCTTCGTAAAGTCGAGCTTGGGAGTAGCTCAATATTTCGCCATCACCTTCAGTAGTTTCATTAATTATTTTGAATTAAGAAAATGTTCACTTACCAATAAGCGATTTGCCAACTACTACTCCAAAAACTGCCAAAACAGCAACAATAATAGCGGATGTTCTCATGATGAGGTTAAAATAATTTTATATTATTCATACAATAGATGTGCTTTCTAGTATACCTCAACTAATTCACCACGAAAGTGATAACTGATATTAAATGGGATGTTCTCTTCTTATATAGTACAAAGTCAGTTATTATTCAATGACATCAACATGGATTAATTCTTTTATCACACTCTTAACAAAAATTAATGTTTTTGCCATTGTTATAAAATCATATTTGATAATTGCGAAAAGCACCCTCATGTACAGGAAGAGATAATATTTTAAATGCACGAGCTTGAAGCATGCTTTATCAAATACTATGTCCAAGATTATATTATAATCATTTGTTACAGGTGTTTCCTGTTGGAAACGTTATGACACATTTATCAATATTGTACCAGGTGTGTGCAGTGAACAGTTGTGCAAGGGTGTTGAAGTTTGCAGTGATGTTGCGGAGTATAATTATGTAAGGATAAAATAATAGCATCGATTAAGATAATAAAAATATGTTTCATATTTTTTTAAAAACTACGAAATCAGCTTATATTAAATATATTAAATTATATTAAGATGTCTAGTTAAGCATAAAAATTTCAATAGAACACAAAGTTTGCATGACAAACATCTATGAACAGGTTCCGCCACTGTTACCTATATCAAAATGCACGAGCTGAACATAGAACATACTAAAGGAACGCGAGAATTTCCATCTTATTTTTCGTGCTACCTACTTAAAATTCTGCACGCTCATTGGTCAACAATATTTGAACATTCCTTTGCATACGTAAACTGAACCACACAATTTTATTGGTTAAACACATCATTAACGTTCTTCAGCACAGCCAGCATAGGAAATGGAAGTGTATATATGTTAAATTTATAGTTATTATATTCATATAATAAATCTTTGCATTCCTACTTTGTACCACAAGTAAATCACGAAGTCTTTCGAAGACTTCCGAAGACCGCCGAAAACGTCTAGACCTCTTAAAACTGTATATATGTTCTATCTAACGTTATTGAAGTTCTTACTTGGCCTCATAAGTAAATGACGAAGAGTTCCGAAGGCTGTCGAAAACTTCTAAACATCTTTAAATCTTTAATAAGTATTTAAGTTCTTACTTGGTTCCATAAGCAACCACGTAACCTTCTGAAGAGGAGTTACGAAGATTACCGAAGACTTCCGAACTGCTTCAAACTGTACAAATCGTTCATTTTTGACTATCTAACTTTCATACCTATGTATCTATGAACTTTATAATTGATTTTGCTTATACATTTTAAAAATAATAAAACCAAGTCTACAGACTTTGTTTAAGAAGTATATCAAAAATAACCGATCAAACAAGGAGAAGTTTGGAAATGCTATTTTGTACTAAAATACACGTCTTAGATTTACTCAGTTGTTGTATTTTATCCACATTCATTATAAAAGAAGACGACTATAGTAAATATGTCCCTTTCCAGGGACACAATTGTTCACAGCATCAAATAAACGGATTCTTCTTTTTCAGAGGTAATGACAGATGGTAAAGGTGTATCATATTTTAGCGATTAAGAAGTATGCACACGTCCATGGTTGTAGTTCAACCATATTACTACTGAAATAAGTCAGCTGTTTTGGATGAGGTTAAAATTGTAGCGTTAAACATTGGTGTTAAAGACTGGTTTTTGAATAAGAAAAAACTGTTGTATTTGCTAGTTGGTAAGTACAAGTAGTAGTTTTACTATTGTTAGCAATATTTATGTATTTATGCATAGTTTGGGGATATACATGAGAGGTTATTTTTATGTCCTTAAACAAGGACAAAAGAAGGTTACGATTAAAAAGTATCTACTAATGTATTAGTTTAAATCTAATTTTTAGGTGTTTTAAGATGTTTAAATACTTTGACAGTTGTGATTTTAAAAATTTCATGCCGAATTACATAATCCTTAAGTTTTCTAATGTAATTTTTTACAAATATTGTCTTTTTAAGCTTCGATTTTTCAAAACTTAATTTTCTGCTAAATTTCAATTATTTGTTGCATTACATCTGCTTTATATACTTTTTTTTGATTTATTTCAGAATATGTACAAAATATCCGTTACTGCTGAGCAACTCCAGTATTATTTAGAAAATATAATGACTGGGTTGCTATCCGATGAAGAGGATATTAGACATGATGAATACGTAAAGGATGTCCAGGACGATGGCATTTTTGCGGTTTCAAATACAAGAGGACGCTGAACATAGGAATGAAGATGAAGCCGTACTAGAAGAGGTAGTTCGCGACAATCTAAAATAAGCAATCGAAAACTTTCCAGAAAAATATGGCTTTACTGAAAAATGTGAAGATTAAACGGTGAAGAATGTAATGTATAAAGCAAAAAATATTAATTGTTATAAACTTCTATCTCCAGGAAATCATATTGAAATGAAACCATCAATTACTTTTTTAAGCGATATATATTTTAAAAGAATTAATGCAGCAGATGGTAGATATGATTAATTTATATTCAAATCAAAACGATATGCCTCGTTTTTATCCAACACCTTTAAAAGAAATTAAACAACCCATTGGCATACATGTAGGAACTGGCAATTTGCAGTTTTTCAGAGGGCACATGTATTGGACCCACAGGAATGGAATTCCGCTGATAAAAAAGCCATGGGCGTGCATATATCTTTTAAACTTCGTTGAACAACATTTGATAGATACAGTATTGCCCGAAATAAACAGTACTGAAACTAAGTTGGCGGTGTTTTTATGCGTGCGCTGTCACACTCAAGTTAGCTAGTATAGACCTGTCAAGTAAACCTCAAACAAGTAATTAGTAGGGCCTAATTGTTAAAAATGGTGTTAAGTACAGAGGAGAAAGTGTTTCTGGTAGAGCATTATTTTCGTTTATACGGAATCGGCCGACGTAATGGTGCAAGTTTGCTATACGTGTCTGATCAATTCACACAAAGGTTTAATAAACGTTCTCCAAGTAATGCTGTAATTTTGAAGGTTATTGAAAAGTTTAGAAATACGGGTAGTGTATTGTGCCAACGAAAAGGAAACTCAGGGCGTCCCAGGGCAGTTAACAACAACAATAACCATGAACGTGTTTTGAGCAAATCTTAGAAAATCCGAAAGTCAGCCAGGCAAGGACAGCGTTACAACTTGATTTAAAAGAACTTCCTTTCAAAGAATCCTAAAGGAGCTGGGTACATTTTCGTATGTGATTCAGGTACATCAACAACTACATCCTCGGGATTATCGCAGTAGAGTGGAATATTGCGCCAGAATTCTCGCGTTACAGTATGAAAATCCTGAATTTTTGAAAAATGTTTGGTTTTCAGACGAAGCACATTTTCACTTGTCAGGCTATGTGAATCGTCGCACAAATCGATTTCTGGGCTTTGCCAGACCCGATGAGGTTCAAGAGGTTCCTTACAATAGTGAAAAAGTGAGTGTCTGGTGTGCTGTTTCCGGACACGGAATCATTGGTCCGTACTTTATCGAAGAGAATGGTAGGCAAGTCACACTTAATCAACAGAGGTACAGACAAATTTTAACACGATTTATCCCTGAACTACGTCAATTCTGTCGTGCACGTAACTTGGCATTTCGAAACCAATTTTTTCAGCAGGACGGGGCAACTTGCCATACTGCTGCCGCAATTCGTCAATTTCTTCAAGAACATTTTCCAAGCAAATTCATATCACGATTTACTGACTTCCCTTATCCTTCACATTCTCCAGACCTCACACCTCCAGACGCATACATTTGGGGCATGGCTAAAAATGCCGTTTTCAAACGGGCACCACAAACCATCGATGAATTAAAGGATGCCGTTAGAGTCTTCTTCGCAGCCCTGAGACAACCCTTAT
Source organism: Platerodrilus igneus (assembly GCA_036346225.1). NCBI lineage: Eukaryota > Metazoa > Arthropoda > Insecta > Coleoptera > Lycidae > Platerodrilus > Platerodrilus igneus. The sequence continues at coordinate 73,591 of JARFIW010001025.1, read as the reverse complement.
TCAATAACATGACCAGAAACTTAGAACATCGTTATGAAGTCTGTCTCGGACGAAGAGGTGCACATTTAGAACATATAATAAAGTGTCAATAATATGTATTTTTTAAATATACAAAACAATTACAATTTCAGTACTGTTTATTTCGGGCAATACTGTATTACTAATCGCTCTGAAAATAGTGATAGATTATGGAAAGTGGGGGTATCTATATTAAGAAACGTTGTCAGTAGTTTTCACTAGAAACTATCGCATGTGTTGATGAACAAATAGTGCTTTCTAAAGGCCAAATCAACATTAAACAGTACATAAAGAATAAATCCAAGAAATGAAGTATAGTAATTTACGTCTTCGCTGGGTAATATTTATGACTTTCTAATCTACCAATGTAGTAAATTGAAATAAAGCCGGTCTACAAACATTATGGCAGTGCAGCAGAAATAGTCATGCAGTTCACAGAACGAATAAGTGAAAAATCACAGTCTTTACGTTGACAACTACTTTAACAGCTACCAACTTTTTCATTTTATACGAGAAAAATCAGCTTTTATATGGGAGCCATACGCGTGAAATTTTTTTTAAAAAGTCAGACCCTCTACCAACAAGAAATTAAAAGCAAAAGGACGTGCGCTTTTCTATTTTACTTAGCAAAGACAGTAACGTACTAACCTAATGGTAGGATAACAAACTCATTATTACAGCATCTAATTTGATTGAGGTTGGAAAAGAAAATCATTGTACTAGGTGGGACGCACTAACCTAAGGTTACCCTCAAATTCGAAGACCAGAGGCAATATCATTATATAATGTGAATATTAGAGGCGTGGATAAGGTGGATTTTTTTGTTGACTGTGTATCGCTCATCTGCTAGATCCAGGAAATGGACTGTGCTAGGATTTCTGAGACGTCTGTCTATTTATAAATGTGTCTTAGCTTAAGCTAAATAATTCCAAGTGTATATGAACCGTCTTACTAGCGCATCCCCACTATTGGACTGGTCCATCGGAGGGTTGCGACGCTTGGGCAAGCAACGAACTTTTAGTAGTAGTAGCACAGAGTACATCAGAAGGGCAACTTTATAGGAAAATTTATCCAAACCCTTAAACTCTATTCTTCTTTAGTGATTTTTTCTGTATTTCGTGTTCTTTGTCAGGTGTAGTATAAAACAATGGTCAGAGGCCGCTAAATATCAAAATAAACATGACAGCGCATATGACAACAGCCCACAGCAACGCCCAATGTAATCTGACAGTTCTGTTTTCAGTTTTATAATGTTGTGTTTTTTTGTATTGAAATTGCTGTAAATAATTTGTGTTACTAGTAGTTTAGACATTTTACTAGTATTTTGTGTTAGTTTTTAATAAGTTTATTACCATTTTTGTGTTATACTACATTATTTAAAATCACAATAGACATTATGGTTCTTCTTTAAGGATAATTCTATATTTATCTTTATCATGGTAGTATATTTTGTAATAGTTTATACTGTTGCACATCGTGTAATGAGATTTTTCCAGCCTTAATAAAATTATGCATGCTAATGTCCATCAACAGCTCCTGTTTTACACCAGTGTGCTTAAGCATCGCATCCCAGCTCAAACTTGGAGCTGTCAGGTACTGGCACGGATCCAGATCATACGTCTGCTTGCATACAGAGCGGAAGTTTTCAAAAATATCTGCAAGTAGTAGCACATCAGTCTTCAGGTATAAATCGCTATACTCCCCAAGCGTGCAAATGCCAAACGTATTCCACACCTTCTGTGCGTACTCGTAGTCCGCATCGCTGATATCCGTAGATGTTAAATTATTAAAAAAGGCTTCTTTCGGCGGTAATGATGTCTCGTTCAGTACTACAGCATCGGTGATATAGTTGTATGGAAAAACACCTTTCCGCGTCAACAACCCAAACTCTTGCTCATCGGGGTAGTATTTGCGAGTCTCCACAAACTGAGTAGTATCAAGATTCTGACTCAACTTGTCCAACGATGAAGCCATGAATCTTAACGAATCTATAAACCTGAGCTGCACCGCTGTATTGTCAGATTCTTCAGGTTCGCCATCACACTCTTCTGGTTGTTCACCATATAACCTCACATTTTTAGTGAACGATACGAACCGCTCCTTATTATTAGGGATTACAGTGACCCTCTCTTTATCATACCCCAACTCCTTCACAATAAAATGGCTGTCGTACCCGCTTAGGTTATGAAACACCACCGGGATGAAATGAGGTACCCTGTTATTAATGTTGCACGCGTTATGTGCTGCAAAGCGAAATTTCCCTGTAAGATGGCAGTGATCCCTCACTCGATCATCTCCCAATGGTTTTTTGCAGATGCCGCAATCCACCGCTAAGTGAAAGAGTAGCTCGTCTAAAGGTTCCAACGCTGTCATCGATACATTGGTTTTAAGGATTTTACCCAATCGTCGGGCTTCCTCTTTCAACTTCTGCATAAAGACTTTTGCAGCTTAAGGTCCTCTATATAATTCAAATTTGTTAAACGAGTCATCGTATGAACATTTGATGTAGTATGCAAAACTATATGGTTCATGCTCTTGGATGTTATTGGTGAACGAAAAAGATGTATCTGGAGTAGCAGTACTAATAGGTTTTAGCACCGACTCGAAATCAGCGTATATCACAAACGGTACGCTCATTTGTTTGTGAATATTAACAAATTCCAGCACACATTTAGCTGCAGTTGGCATTGTAGTCACAATATGGTTGCATTCGTGCTCTGTATGTTGGTGTAACTCCTCCTCCGAACGAAAGTATATCAAGCATCCATCGCACAAGAATTTATATCCATAGCTGGACAACTGTGTTCTAACCAAGCCGTTTAAATTATTAATCAAACAAAAATGATTTGTATCTCCATCCTGAATGTACAAAAGATTGACATGTCGATCCCTCTTGCGTGCTGTAAAGTGAAGCGGTCCCACAATCGACTTGCCTTCTATACCAAAAACATTAATCCTTATAGCATTCTGCTCCTCGAACCGGGGTATATCCTTTATGGATATCGGGAACTGCAGTCCTGTCAAATTGAGAATGGTGCTGTAATGCGGGTAGCTCGATACACTATTAGAGTGCTCATTAACGGGGTACAATGCGGCCACTACACACCAGGCAAAGCATGCGTTGTCGCCATTTTGTATATTAATAACTGCTCTGGTGTTTCAAACCCATTTGGGGAGCTCGATGTATGAGGATCCACGCAAAGGGTTGTACTTGTTTACATTAATCTCCAAGTACAACGCCTGTTTCAGACTCCAACCTTAAACTTACAAATTAGAAAAAATCAATAATTGTAGAAACTAACCAGAATCACGCTTCTGGAACTCCTCAGACTTTGCCGACATTCTTTCCACAAAGGAATTGTAGATCTCCCCTAGGTTACTGGAGGAGGTGACCACAACATTTCGAGTGTTGAAAGATTTAACATCTTCAACACTGTCCATCTTGGTGTAGCCACCAAACACCTCCAAGTTAACCTTGAGAGATAGGTGATCTTTTAATTTCTCACCAACTAATGCGATGAACCTCTCTTTCTGCCGACGCAAAAATTCTGAGATGTCTAGAAATAATTAGGTTAAACACTCATTCAATGTTTTAAAAGTATACATACCACTAGTATAAGCATGTTTAATTCTGTATGTAGCTACTCTTGTTTTAAAAGCGGTAGCTACAACCACCACAGCATCGTCCCCTTCCAAGACGCGACTAGCATTAGTCTTGTGCACGTTGGAGCGCTGGTAGGCTGCCAAGTTGGTAACATCCACATCACACTCAATACACCTCCGCGACTTCTTGGGGGCAGGCCCCTCAACCGTCGATGCAGCAGGTCGCTTGACCCCGAATGGACCTGCAACGGGGGCAAGGTTAGATAAAAGGAAAAATTAATAGGTTAGATCAGCGCCGAGGCGCTGACCTAACCTATTAATTTTTCCTTTTATCTAACCTAGGTCCACACTTGGTTTTTAATGGGAAAACTCATTAAAAAGCAATTAGTGCCAATGTGTTTTTAATAAGAAAACTCATTAAAAAGCAATTAGTGCTAATGGGTTTTTAATGAGAAAACTTATTAAAAAGCAATTACCCTCTACCCTACTTTGTCCTTCTCCCTCCTTTCGCATCCGTACGACATACATCCAAACTATATCCAACATACACCTGAGATATCTCCATTTTGAATATTTTGGGGCTTGACAAAATTTTTAGTAGTTCGGACTTTGGAAAATTTTAACATAAATTTGTAAATTTTATACCAAGGCCTCTAACTCGAAACTGATATAGCTACCAAAATTTACAAAGACAGTTATTACGACTACTCTGCGGTCAGACAGCCCCAACCCCACTTACTAGGAGTCGGAGCTACACCAATTCGCATCGATTCATCAACTTAATTGCACTGTTTCTCGGCTCAACCAGATATGGTACCACTGTAATGATAAAACTTAGTCATAACATCCATTTTAAGTTTCAAAGACAATTTTTTTAAAATTGGTTGTTACGTATAACTTTTGTGATATTGCAATAATATTAAACTATTTCTTTATTTGCATAATCGGATTTAGGTCTGATTGTGGGGTGCATTTATGGCAAAGTTCCTTGAATTTATCTGCATCAGAATAGGGTGAAATTACCCCATAGGGTGAAATTGCCCCATAGGGTGAAATTGTCCCATAGAGTGAAATTGCCCCATAAGGTGAAAGTGTCTCCGACATAAGATCATTGATTTTCCTTTTACTTATGTCAAACTTACGCTAAGACCTTAAAACATAGACTCTGAGATGACGCCAATGTAATCGCATTATGGAAACAAGGTCACACTGTAACGTATTTTTTTTCTTGTTACACCAAGCCTAATAAATTAATAATAAAACAGATAAATTTTAAAGCATTTAATTCGTAAATATTCAGCCAATAAAAATTAAAGTATAATGTTCATAATAACACATAGATTCTAGAAGATATATATTCTGAGGCTTGTTACCAAGCGTTGTCCAGTTAATTATCAGCACTTTTGTTTCAAACATCCGAGAGTGAAGTCGCTTTTTTGTAGACTAGAGAAAAAAGTCAAGATGGCCCGACTAAAACACGAGGCGTCTAATAGAGTCAAGAAGAAGAACTTGAGTTGAGAACATGGAACGATAATATACATCATTTAAGACATGCAATATCTTATGGACATATCTACAACAACAATTTTCAATGTTAAATTATAATAAATTTTCGTCGCAATAATTTAAAGCAGGCAGTTATGGTTTCGTTCTATCTATTTAACTACGCCGTATAGAAATGGTTTATTATACAAAGAATCTTGGTACTTCAAACTTACAGATGATTAATACGCTGGAAAAATACAACAGCTGACGTCATGATTTTGCACCTGCAATTTATTTGGATACACGTGAGTGTTTGAAACTTTCCGTAACTTTGAAAGTATAGTAAATTATTATGAGATTTCCTACGTTGATTATTAGAGTAACAAAAATATAAAGTAGTTTTTAAAGTTAATAACACACCGAATAAATATCTAGTTTGTCAGTTATTTGTACACGCATTCAATGTGTTTTAAGATATTTAAAATGACAACTTATGTCAGATAAAAAAAGATAGTATAGATTCTGTTTCCTAATCTAGACGCCAGATGCAGTCTTGATTTAATTTTCACATTTTGCTTAAAAACATTCAGGTCATGTAAAAGCTTTTTATTGGTGTTGAAATTCGTGTATATTTTTTGTGTAGACTACAGTTAAATTTGAGTAGTTGCATTTTATGATCGCTATTTTTCTGATGATCAATCTTTGTTGTAAATGGTCAAGGAAGCGCTTCAATGATTATAAGTAAAAATAAATTCATGTGTTATGATCTAATAAATTATGACATGTTTGCTTACACTAAATTTTATAGAAATGATCAATTAATACATATTTATTTTGAAGGTTAAACTTCACTAAAATTCTTTTTATAAAAAATTTTTATGACAAGATAGTAAATATATATATTGCAGTCACATGTATTTAATCAGATTTCTACATATAAATAGAATTCATTTTGTTTCCTTTGAAAGAAGTTTTATTATACAACATTTAAATTAGGAAAGAGAAAACTAGAGCAAATCCTCCTTAAGTAAAAGACAGAGTAATGAAAATGAATCCTTTAGTATTTCACAGATGTTTAAATTCATTTATTCTATTTTTGGCATATGCTTTTGAAGACACAAATAGTGTCCATGTGGTGTTTTGTTTGTTCACAGGTAAAGCTGAGACAACTGTTTGACATCTGGTGGTTGAGGTTTTGGTAAGTGTGTGATAAAGAGTGAAATTCAAATTTTATGGCTATGATAGTGGTGTTAAGATAAGGTTTCCGCATTCCCCTTATACAAACACAGTTAAATTTTGTTGGCACTTGTATTAAAAATACGGTGGCGCCTATTAAAAATATTTTTGGTCGATTATCCACCCATGACCCATGCTCATGATCTACCCAGAGCTAACACTCTACTAGCCGTTTAACCCCTAAGAGTTTTTTTTTGTCTAAAGCCGTTTTCCATCTGACATTACCCTGGGTTTGGAGTATAAAGAAGAAAATCTCGACCTAGTGATATCAGATTAAAGATAGAGAGTTTTAGTATATAGCTGATAGTCACGAGGATAAAGGGTAATAAACTTACAAAAAGTTTATAATTACCCCCGTTTTTTATCAAACTTACACTGGCGCCCAACGTGGGGCTCGAAATTCATTTAGAGACTCGAATTTCATTTAGAGGCTCGAATAATTTCAGTTAGAGGCTCGAATAATTTCACTTAGAGGCTGGAACATTTAGTAGTTATTTTCATCACACTTATATACACCGACTGAGGTTTGCTTTGATATTAGTAACGTCTTCTTTTAGTTTCATTTTTGTTAAAGTTTGTTACAGTTTATAGTGGGTTCTTCTTTATATAGTTAGGACATTCGTTTGTTTGAGATTTCATCTTCAAAATTTTATAATTGAGTTACGTTAGAGGTATTCAGATATTTAATTATGGCAGAAACTTATAGCATCGTACATTTACTTAAAATGAGTTAGAATATGAATTGAACATTAGAGGCATTGAAAATTCAAGACCAGTTTCAGATAAAAGGAAAATTTTAGCAAGGTTGTTGGCCAAAGAAACAGATAAACCCGGTTGTTTGATAGATCCTTCTTACTATAAAGTAGATTTCAAAGTGGAGAAAGAAGAGATTGAGTCTAGTATAGAGTCAGTTAAAAATGTTTTGTTAGAATTTATGGATGATCCCGCAGAGTCAATTTTAAAAGGATAAGGTCAAGATTAGTACATCTTACAGGTAGAATTCAACGGTTAAAGCTCCCTAAAGAAAATTTTGAGGAAATTGTGTTATTTAAAATGAAAGTTTGGCTACTATTCTTGTTGTGGAAGCAGATCTGCATGAGAAATTAAATAAGGATACGAGTTCAAATCATAAAGATATTAATATAAATCCTATTGCTGCATCTAATGTGCCCATTCCAACGGTTACATATGTCACACAGTCAGTCCCTATTGGATCTTGGTCGATAAAATATTCAGGAAACCCATCTCTCTTATATCAATTTTTAGAAAACATTAGTGACATTGCACAGTCCCGAAAGGTATCTGAAATGGAATTGTTTAATTCTGCAGTTGAATTGTTTACCGGTGATGCCTTAGTATGGTATCGTTGCGTTCGTAGTTCATTAACAGATTGGAGTTCGTTGGTTAGTAGACTAAAGGAAGATTTCTTGCCAGCACATCCTGAAGACGATATTTGTGAAAAAATCAAAAATAGATTACAGAGGAATGGTGAATCAGTTGTATTGTTCATTGCTAATATGGAAAATTTGTTTAACCGATTACCTATTATTCCTGCAGAACACACTAAAGTTAGAATAGTCAAGAAAAATTTATTGCCATATTTCATTCAGCATCTTGCTCTTACAGAGATAGAGGATATTAGTACGTTAGATAAACTGTGTAAGAAGTTAGAAGAAGCTTCTTTAAGTAAACATAAGTCTGTTTCAGTTGCACCATATAGTCACAAGCAGCCTATTAATTGTTTTAATCCACGTTTTAGAAACAAAACCCCTAGTTCATTTCAGAATGATTCAAGTCGTGTTTATACCCCTACATCTTCACATTCCCCAGTACAAGTTCTTAATTCTGCTACCCCAATGACAGAAAAGAGTGGAGTAGGTAACTCATTTATTAAGCATAAATTGGTATGTTGGAATTGTTCACGTTATGGACATACTTTCAGTGTCTGTAGATCTTTCAAGAGATTATTTTGTTATGGTTGTGGTCGTAAAGGAGTGACTAGTATCACTTGTCCGTCGTGTCCAACTCAACGAGTGGAGGAACAGAAGTTGAGTAGCGAAATTCCTGTTTCTAGATAAAATGATAAAGTTATTTGATATGGATGTTACGAGTTTATTTGATTTTGGATGTATTACATCGATAGTAGGTTCATCTTTTAGTCTTATTAGTTATGTTTGTTGGTCGATTAATGGTACACTAGTTTTGCTGTTGAAATATAGTTTGAAGATTGCTCTTGTGCATGAGCACGTTTTGGTTTAGTTTGATTGGTTTTGAGTAGCAATTTTATGGTCGCGTTACAACGTAGTATGTTGAGTTAAGTTAGATCTGTGCGAGACTTGTTGTGGTTCATCGTGTAGCGTTATGTTAGTCTAGACGAAACTCCGGAAGGGTTGGTCGCTCAGCGTTATGTCAGTCTATGCGAGGGTCGTGGTAAGTTTGTCGCTTTAGCAGTTTTGGCATCGTCACTTGAGATTATTTGAAGTCGGTTATGATGTGATTCGTTTTGCTTATTTAGTTTGTCAGTCTAGATGAGACTCAGAGAAGAGTTTGTCATTCTAGCAATTTTGTTTATAAGTCTAGGTGAGGCTCATAGAGGAGCTTGTCATACTAGCAAGTTTATGCGTTGTGAAGCATTTTAGTTTATATCGACAGTTTGATTATGGGTAGAGTAAGCGTGTACCAGAACATTTATTAATAGTTATCATGAAGTAAAGTAGAAAATAATTTCGTATTCAAATTCCCCCTTTTTCATTTATCCGTATCTTCAAATTTAAGTCTAAGAAAATGTTTAGTATCGATAATTCTGCGACAGATGAAGGTGAAAATGAAGATGTTAAGAATGTTTCTGATCCTTAAGTACTTCTAATTATAGTTGATGTCAGTAGTAATTCCTTTTGGTCCATGTTTTAAATTCTTAAGTAGGACAAGATTAAAGTTAGTGAAATTTTTTTGGTTTGTTTAAAGTAATTTTTGTTTTAGTAGTAATAGAGCTTAATATGTTTGTTGATTTAGATGTTGCATGTGTTAAATGATAATTTTTGATGACGACAAGGATGTGTTAAATGACGACAAGGATGTGTTAAATGATAATTTTTGATGACGACAAGGATATGTTTATGGATTTTGAATGATGATATATTTTTTGAGGTGTTTGAGAGTGCAGCATATGTTGAGAGATGTTGCAGGTATATAGAGATGAATATGTATTCGGTGAAGAGGTGCGTATTCAGTTATGAGGTACATGATGGAGATTATAGAGAGTGTTTAGTAAAGTGTTGAGTATAGTTATATAGTTAGAGTGTGATAGAGTATTAAGCATTAAAGGAATGCTTGAGTTTTGGTTTAGTAGTTTGAGACTAGGCCTGATGTGCTTATTTTTTATTGAGAGTGTACATGAGCTAAGAGAGTTCATGAAGAGTTTTTTTTGTGAGTTGCTGGTGGATGTCTCCCAGTAGGCTCAACGTATGATTTATTAGTGGTTTTGGAGTTCTTTGGTGATGAATCACTGATGTTGTAGGATTTTTGAGAGATATAGTTGAGTCTGTAGCATAGTAGTCGTACAGATAATGTTGTGAGGTGCTCACTCAAAGATCAAAGGTATCTTGTTGATGAATAAGTATTGTTAATACTTTGTCTGTTTCTCGAGTATTAGAGATTTGTTTCGTGAATGGACTTCGTAAATAACAGCTTTTGGTACTTGTTAAATTCATCGATTAGTTTAAATGTAATTAGCACTTGGAAAGTTATGTACATAAATCCTTAAGACAGATATAGTAAATTAGAGAAGAGTATTCGTTGTACAGATTTTTGTTTAATAGTAATTTTGTTATACATTCGATTTTGTTTATTACAGTTCTAATTTATAGAAAAATATTTTTCGCTTCAGGTAAAATTTTTTTTTACTTTGATATGGTTGTTGCGTTTGTAACTATAGATGACATGCATCCACTGAGTGTTAGATTCCCCTAAATATTCTTAACTGATTGACGTATATACTGATTATGACTTCCCGAATTTGTCCCTTTATAGGCGTGTAGTACGCGCAGTTACTAATCACTCAATCCCATGCATTAATATTCCCCCATATCAATTAGTGAATGATTCTGTTTTTTTGTTAAACTCATCGTTAGTTATAGTTAAAGTTTGTGCTGTTTTGTTGTGAGTTGTAAGAGGTTTATACAGTTAATAAGAGTAATTTTGAAGTTTCAGTCGAAAATTTTTTTAGAAAAATTCTTCCATACCTCAATTTTTCTCTTGGGAAGAGGCTGTGTAACGTATTTTTTTCTTGTTACACCAAGCCTAATAAATTAATAATAAAACAGATAAATTTTAAAGCATTTAATTCGTAAATATTCAGCCAATAAAAATTAAAGTATAATGTTCATAATAACACATAGATTCTAGAAGATATATATTCTGAGGCTTGTTACCAAGCGTTGTCCAGTTAATTATCAGCACTTTGTTTCAAACATCCGAGAGTGAAGTCGCTTTTTGTAGACTAGAGAAAAAGTCAAGATGGCCCGACTAAAACACGAGGCGTCTAATAGAGTCAAGAAGAAGAACTTGAGTTGAGAACATGGAACGATAATATACATCATTTAAGACATGCAATATCTTATGGACATATCTACAACAACAATTTTCAATGTTAAATTATAATAAATTTTCGTCGCAATAATTTAAAGCAGGCAGTTATGGTTTCGTTCTATCTATTTAATACGCCGTATAGAAATGGTTTATTATACAAAGAATCTTGGTACTTCAAACTTACAGATGATTAATACGCTGGAAAAATACAACAGCTGACGTCATGATTTTGCACCTGCAATTTATTTGGATACACGTGAGTGTTTGAAACTTTCCGTAACTTTGAAAGTATAGTAAATTATTATGAGATTTCCTACGTTGATTATTAGAGTAACAAAAATATAAAGTAGTTTTTAAAGTTAATAACACACCGAATAAATATCTAGTTTGTCAGTTATTTGTACACGCATTCAATGTGTTTTAAGATATTTAAAATGACAACTTATGTCAGATAAAAAGATAGTATAGATTCTGTTTCCTAATCTAGACGCCAGATGCAGTCTTGATTTAATTTTCACATTTTGCTTAAAACATTCAGGTCATGTAAAAGCTTTTTATTGGTGTTGAAATTCGTGTATATTTTTGTGTAGACTACAGTTAAATTTGAGTAGTTGCATTTTATGATCGCTATTTTCTGATGATCAATCTTTGTTGTAAATGGTCAAGGAAGCGCTTCAATGATTATAAGTAAAAATAAATTCATGTGTTATGATCTAATAAATTATGACATGTTTGCTTACACTAAATTTTATAGAAATGATCAATTAATACATATTTATTTTGAAGGTTAAACTTCACTAAAATTCTTTTATAAAAATTTTTATGACAAGATAGTAAATATATATATTGCAGTCACATGTATTTAATCAGATTTCTACATATAAATAGAATTCATTTTGTTTCCTTTGAAAGAAGTTTTATTATACAACATTTAAATTAGGAAAGAGAAAACTAGAGCAAATCCTCCTTAAGTAAAAGACAGAGTAATGAAAATGAATCCCTTTAGTATTTCACAGATGTTTAAATTCATTTATTCTATTTTTGGCATATGCTTTTGAAGACACAAATAGTGTCCATGTGGTGTTTTGTTTGTTCACAGGTAAAGCTGAGACAACTGTTTGACATCTGGTGGTTGAGGTTTTGGTAAGTGTGTGATAAAGAGTGAAATTCAAATTTTATGGCTATGATAGTGGTGTTAAGATAAGGTTTCCGCATTCCCTTATACAAACACAGTTAAATTTTGTTGGCACTTGTATTAAAAATACGGTGGCGCCTATTAAAAATATTTTGGTCGATTATCCACCCATGACCCATGCTCATGATCTACCCAGAGCTAACACTCTACTAGCCGTTTAACCCCTAAGAGTTTTTTTTGTCTAAAGCCGTTTTCCATCTGACATTACCCTGGGCTTGGGTATAAAGAAGAAAATCTCGACCTAGTGATATCAGATTAAAAATAGAGAGTTTTAGTATATAGCTGATAGTCACGAGGATAAAGGGTAATAAACTTACAAAAAGTTTATAATTACCCCCGTTTTTTATCAAACTTACAACACAAACTTTCGCCATATCTTTCTTGACCATATAAGTGGTGACATGTCATATCCAAAATTTAAAGAAATGTGCTTGCAGTGTTGGGGTGACTCGATACATAGTTTTATTACTATTGTAAAAGATTTTGATTTGGATAAGGGCGATATAGTAAAATTTTTGAGGAGTATATAAATATAAAAGAAGGCGTTCAATGGTTAGCCCCAATCCGAAGTTTCATGGTGACAAACATTAAAGATTTTATTGTAAATAAACGTAAGCTTCATTTTATGCAGGATTCCGTACGAAAGAACTTTGTGGTATACAAAAAGGGAGACACTACATCTCTACAAAAATTCGAAAGGTGTACAAACAATTGATTAAACCCTTGCAAATCACCGATTCCTAGTCACAAGGAATAGCGGAAAGAATCCCACACGTACAACAAGGGTTAAACTTGAAAACAAAGGCTAGTTTTTAAAAAAGATTAAGTCACCAGTTGACGACGAGTCTGTACAATCTTTATTATACGGACGTGATAGCTAGAGACTAATACGAAAATATATACAAGTCGGTTTATAGAGTAAAGTGTAACCCCAATTGATACGCATAGTTTAGGAAAAGTGTGTAGGAAGTTGATTCAGAAAACAGTGACACAACCTAAAATAATAACGTTTATCCGGAGGCTAGAGGTCTAACAAGAGTTATAATTATTTTAAAGTCCTTAGCATTTTGTTAAGGAATGTAATAGATTAATTCATAGAATACATTCCTACCTGTTGCTTCGTACGTGTACACAAATCGAGTGCAATCGGTACATATCCGAAGTATTGTTTAATTTAATGTCCACGCAACTGAAATGGGTATTTAAGTTCTTATGAAAAGAATTATAACAAAGAGCGCTGCATTTAATTTTAATAGAAATGAGTACAACTACGTGTTTGAAACATACCTTTTAGTTTGAAATTTTTTTTTTGTTTGACTTCTATGATATTACTTAAACCAAGATTCTGCTACTGCTTCCGAGTAATTGTATCCTAGCAATACCATTATATATAAATAATACCAAAACGTTTGAAACAATATTTATATTTCGATTCAAATACTTAACAAGTACACTTCACATAGAAATATATTTTTATTCATTAAAACTAATACACACACACAAAAGTCACTTTTTCCTCCTTTTAATTGGCAAATGTGTAGTATACATATCCAAATTTTGTACACGATTTTCGTTTGATCTGAGTTTCGTATAGAGTGTAGCTTTTGGAACATTGTAGATTTCGGATGCTTCTGAACCAGTAATCCATCCTTTGTTTATTTCGTCAAGGGCTTTATTTAAATCCTCTTTAGTATACGATTTAAGTTGTCTCTTTCTTTTTCTGTCAGAAACGTCTGACTTAGAGTCTATGTTCTGATCTTTCGCATCAACATTATCATGTGTAGGTTTATCTTGCACTATTTTAGTATTTGCCAGAGATTCATTAGACATACCATTCAAATGTTGGCTAGTTGAATTGTTTGATAAACTTTTTTTCATCTCCTTGACAACTTCTTCTAAAATTTTTATAGCATCTAAAGATATAATTCTTTCCCCGCTCATTTTTATTACGATGTTTACTTATCAAAATGCAAATGCAGACTATTCCAATTTTACAATTTCGAAAAATATGTATAAATATTTACTCCCATCCAGCTTTGTTCTCGGTTGATACATCCGATAATTATAAATGTAGCGCGTAAGCAAGAAGCTAATTGATTTTCACCGACGTGAATAGACTGGTATGAAATGTTACTCAAGGTTAAACGACGCTGGGTTTTTCCTAATTTAAAAGTAAACTACCTAATTATTATACGATCTTAATTATTATGTGTATAACAGCACCGTGCAATGCAATATCATTCAGTTTCTGTTTAGTCTTTGACTAGTTACAACAGCTAAAAAGTCTTTAACCAGTTTTTAATTTTCTTATAGAAAAATGTCTTCATTCGTGTGTGATGTCTGTGGGGCTTCCTTCTCGAGAAGCGATAGTTTGAAGAGACATCTGCTCCGGCAGCATGGGTTGGCATCAAATGAGATGCCCGGCTTGTTCACCTGCGAAGTGTGCCCGGCATCTTTCTCGCGGAAGGACAGCCTAAAACGGCACAAGGATGCCAAGCATGGTGTGGTTGCCCCCGTTGCAGGCCCATCCGGGGTCAAGCAACCTGCTGCATCGACGGTTGAGGGGCCTGCCCCCAAGAAGTCGCGGAGGTGTATTGAGTGTGATGTGGATGTTACCAACTTGGCAGCCCACCAGCGCTCCAACGTGCACAAGACTAATGCTAGTCGCGTCTTGGAAGGGGACGATGCTGTGGTGGTTGTAGCTACCGCTTTTAAAACAAGAGTAGCTACATACAGAATTAAAAAAGCTTATACTAGTGGTATGTATACTTTTAAAACATTGAATGAGTGTTTAACCTAATTATTTCTAGACATCTCAGAATTTTTGCGTCGGCAGAAAGAGAGGTTTATCGCATTAGTTGGTAAGAAATTAAAAGATCACCTATCCCTCAAGGTTAACTTGGAGGTGTTTGGTGGCTACACCAAGATGGACAGTGTTGAAGATGTTAAATCTTTCAACACTCGAAATGTTGTGGTCACCTCCTCCAGTAACCTAGGGGAGATCTACAATTCCTTTGTGGAATGAATGTCGGCAAAGTCTGAGGAGTTCCAAGAGCGTGATTCTGGTTAGTTTCTACAATTATTGATTTTTTCTAATTTGTAAGTTTTAGGATGGAGTCTGAAACAGGCGTTGTACTTGGAGATTAATGTAAACAAGTACAACCCTTTGCGTGGATCCTCATACATCGAGCTCCCCAAATGGGTTCGAAACACCAGAGCAGTTATTAATATACAAAATGGCGACAACGCATGCTTTGCCTGGTGTGTAGTGGCCGCATTGTACCCCGTTAATGAGCACTCTAATCGTGTATCGAGCTACCCGCATTACAGCACCATTCTCAATTTGACAGGACTGCAGTTCCCGATATCCATAAAGGATATACCCCGGTTCGAGGAGCAGAATGCTATAAGGATTAATGTTTTTGGTATAGAAGGCAAGTCAATTGTGGGACCGCTTCACTTTACAGCACGCAAGAGGGATCGACATGTCAATCTTTTGTACATCCAGGATGGAGATACAAATCATTTTTGTTTGATTAATAATTTAAACGGCTTGCTTAGAACACAGTTGTCCCGCTATGGATATAAATTCTTGTGCGATGGATGCTTGATATACTTTCGTTCGGAGGAGGAGTTACACTGACATACAAAGCACGAATGCAACCATATTGTGACTACAATGCCAACTGCAGCTAAATGTGTGCTGGAATTTGTTAATATTCACAAACAAATGACCGTACCGTTTGTGATATACGCTGATTTCGAGTCGGTGCTAAAACCTATTAGTACTGCTACTCCAGATACATCTTTTTCGTTCACCAATAACATCCAAGAGCATGAACCATATAGTTTTGCATACTACATCAAATGTTCATACGATGACTCGTTTAACAAATTTGAATTATATAGAGGACCTGAAGCTGCAAAAGTCTTTATGCAGAAGTTGAAGGAGGAAGCCCGACGATTGGGTAAAATCCTTAAAACCAATGTATCGATGACAGCGTTGGAACCTTTAGACGAGCTACTCTTTCACTTAGCGGTGGATTGCGGCATCTGCAAAAAACCATTGGGAGATGATCGAGTGAGGGATCACTGCCATCTTACAGGGAAATTTCGCTTTGCAGCACATAACGCGTGCAACATTAATTACAGGGTACCTCATTTCATCCCGGTGGTGTTTCATAACCTAAGCGGGTACGACAGCCATTTTATTGTGAAGGAGTTGGGGTATGATAAAGAGAGGGTCAGTGTAATCCTTAATAATAAGGAGCGGTTCGTATCGTTCACTAAAAATGTGAGGTTTTATGGTGAACAACCAGAGGAGTGTGATGGCGAACCTGAAGAATCTGACAATACAGCGGTGTAGCTCAGGTTTATAGATTCGTTAAGATTCATGGCTTCATCGTTGGACAAGTTGAGTCAGAATCTTGATACTACTCAGTTTGTGGAGACTCGCAAATACTACCCCGATTAGCAAGAGTTTGGGTTGTTGACGCGGAAAGGTGTTTTTCCATACAACTATATCACCGATGTTGTAGTACTGAACGAGTCATCATTACCACCGAAAGAAGCCTTTTTTAATAATTTAACATCTACGGATATCAGCGATGCGGACTACGAGTACGCACAGAAGGTGTGGAATACGTTTGGCATTTGCACGCTTGGGGAGTATAGCGATTTATACCTGAAAACTGATGTGCTACTACTTGCAGATATTTTTGAAAACTTCCGCTCTGTATGCAAGCAGACGTATGATCTGGATCCGTGCCAGTACCTGACAGCTCCAAGTTTGAGCTGGGATGCGATGCTTAAGCACACTGGTGTAAAACAGGAGCTGTTGATGGACATTAGCATGCATAATTTTATTAAGGCTGGAATCAGGGGAGGCTTGACTCAATGCAGCCAACGATATGCTAGAGCGAATAATACGTATATGGAGGATTACAACCCTGACGAACCATCCAAGTACCTTTGCATATCTGGATGCTAATAATCTTTATGGGTGGGCAATGAGACAGCACCTGCCCATTGGTGATTTTAGATGGATGGATGCTAAAAAGATTGCTCTCCTGAAAGAACTAATTTTGAATATACCTGAAACCAATGAGAAAGGTTATATTCTAGAAGTAGATCTGGAGTATCCCGAACATCTACACCATTCCCACAACGATCTACCCTTCTGTCCTGAAAACATGGTACCTCCATCACCCAAATCAAAGACACCTAAATTGTTAGCAACTCTGTCGGAAAAGAAAAACTATATTATTCATTATCGGAATTTGCAACAGTGTATGCGATACGGTCTAAAACTAAAAGCAATCCACCGGGTTTTAGAGTTTACTCAGTCTCCATGGTTGAAGGTGTATATCGACCTTAACACCGGGTTGAGGATGTCGGCGAAAAACGCATTTGAGAAAGACTTTTATAAATTAATGAATAATGCGGTGTTTGGGAAGACTATGGAGAACGTGGACAAACGTGTAGATGTGAAAATCGTGACCAGGTGGGATGCTTCTGGTAAATGGTTGTGCGCGAACAAGCTAATTGCTCGACCTAACTTTAACAGTTGCTTAGTGTTGGGGGAAAATCTGGCAATTATACAGATGAATCGTGTAAAAGTGAAGTACGACAAGCCGATTTATGCAGGATTGTCAATTTTAGACCTATCCAAAACGCTAATGTATGACTTTCACTACAGTACCATGGTTCCTCTGTATGGTCCCAGATTGTCTCTGCTTTATACAGATACAGACTCCTTAGTGTATAGTGTGCAAACTGAAGACTTGTATAGTGACATTAGTGCAAACATTGAGCATTTCGATACAAGTGATTACCCTCCAAACAATAAGTACAGTATACCGCTTGTGAACAAAAAAGTTGTGGGGAAATTTAAAGACGAGTTTTGTGGCGATTTGGTGTTGGAATTTGTAGGTAGTAAGGCTAAGTCCTACTGCATAGTGAGTGAGAAAAACAATGTTAAAAAAATTAAGGGTGTTAGCCGTAGTGTGGTGGCGGGGATTAGTGTAGATAGTTTTAGGGGGGTGGTGGTTAACAATGATGATGCCCTCTTGTATACGATGGTATCAATCCGGAGTAAGAAACACCAACTTTATACCCAATTAATTAATAAAATCCGTCTATCGGGCGCAGATGACAAGCGTTACGTCATCCCCGGAAGCATATCAACTTACGCATGGGGGCAAAAGGATATAAGATAGTTGTTTATATTTGTATATATTTTATTGTGTATATATAGTATGTAAGTTAGTTATAAGACATACCTACCATCCCCATCCTTAAAATTTCCTTCGCTCCCGGCGACATGTATTTACCTCCACGTGGTGTCGCTGGACGGTAAAACATATTGTTAGATTAACAACAATATGTTTTATTGACCGAAAACACGTTCCCTCTTTTTTACATTAATCTCTTTTTGTTATAGGTCTATTTAAACAGCACATTAATCTTTTTTTTGTTACAGGTTAAACTACTTGAATTTGGTTAAACGAAGAAGATAAATGTTATACTTTGTAAAACTTATAATTAGTTTATTAAACTGTAAATTGGATAAAATAAATTATTAAAATTTGTGTGCTTATTTCTTTGTATTGGTTAAAGCATATGTCATAAATGAGCAAAAATTTTAAAGAGGTTTTAGAGTTTTAAAGTGTAACTTTGCAGGAGTGGTCCTATTGCAAATCTGTTTGCAGATTCGAATTCTGCGTAAAATTCTAGACAAACAAGATGCATCGCATGACTAAAAAATTTATAAGAACGCTCAAAAGTCGCAACAGGTAAGAAATCTTAAAATTGGGGTAGCTCCCTTGGGGATGATGCTATCTGAAAAATTCTTAGAAATTCGGGTAGCTGAGAAAATTCTAATAGTAATTGATACCAAACATGATAGGTTTATCTCGAAAGATAAAAAATGGTTAGTCGAAGAAAACTATTTGGTCCAGAATGTTAGCGGTAAAAAAAATCTTAAAAATAGGTTTATCTCGTGTGTGGAAATGTGGATGCTCATTTATCTCGAAAGATGAAAAATTTAAGATATATTTATCTCGAAAGATGAAAAATGGTTAGTCGAAGAAAACTTTTTGGTCCAGATGTGGGTGGAAATGTGGATGCTGGTGGAAATGTGGGTCTTATTCGTCACTAAATACCCTACTTATGTTCTATTTAAATTGCAACTTTACTACTTTTGAATTTAAAAATACCACCACTTCAGGATATTTGAATTTAAACGTTTCCCACTATTCCCTCTACTTGCTGTTTGTAGTGCCACCACAGAATGCTTTATTAATTGTATAGGAGAGATAAAACTGTAGGAAATTTATCTACCTATTGTAGTTTCCTGCGGACAAAAATTTAACACATATTTGCCTCTCTGTGGTAGTAGTGCTGCTGAGTACAGTGCGAGTGTTGCATGAGATTTGCTCGGTACTTAAGGGTAGTTACAATGCACCTAAGAACATCGAGGTATTTTATACTAAAATGCTTTGTAACTGTAGATAATGTTATTAACTATTCTAACTAATAAATAAAGAGATATGCATGTGTGAACAAACACGCGTGTTTTGTTATTTCATATTAGACGTTTACTCGAAGGGAAAGAATGTCTACATAGAAACAGGCTTTAACTTTTTCCCCTTTTAACCGGAAAAACCCAAAAACCCCCTTTTAAATTAAATTTTTAATTGTTTTTAAAATTCCCCTTTTGGTTTTTTTAAATAAAAATTTGAAATTTTTAAAAAAAAAATTTTAAAATTTTAAAATTAATTGTTTTAATAAAAATGACCCTTGTAAAAAATTTTTTTTTCCCCAAAATTTTTTTTTTTAAAAAAAGCCAACTCGAATTTAAATTAAATATTTCAATTTATTTTTTAATTTTCTTTTAATATAAAATAATAAAAAATTATAATTTAAAGAATTATTAATTTTGGGTTTTAATTTTTTATTAACTTTTTAAAAAACCTTTGTTAAATTTTTAAGATTTTCGACTATTTACAGCTCATTATTTATCAATATTATGTCTTATGTACTTAGTCTTTGCACATCAAATTTCGTAAGATACTTACTTTCACGTATAATTTAGATTAATTCTAGACTCTAAGTATCACAATAATTCGTATTATCCAAATACTATCTATCTAAATAAATGATGTAGATAATGATTGCACATGTAGATTATTCTACCTTTCATTTCTTTGATATACTGTTTTAATATCCTAAATTTCAGTATGCTGCTAGCTGTTAATCATCAACAATTAACAATACGTTCTGACAGTTACTTTCTTGACTTTCTCTGTTAAATGATGTATTGTATTTTAGTAAAAATCTATTTATCATTCTCGTTAATCTGTGTTTTTTACAAATCAACATTTTGAACAAATATTAATTTCTTCTAAATATAGTTGTATCCTATTTATTCGTAACATCCTTTTCATAAACGAATTGTATTATTAATTTACTTTATTTGAAGTTATCATCTATTTCCTTTACGAATTTTCTATGTTTTAATAATATTTATAGTCTATTATATAATAATGATTAAAATACTTTAATGTCAAATAAAATGATATTTCTGTTATACATCTTGGATCTGACTTTACTGACTGGTCTGCTTTATAAGTCTATACTATTGCTTTATAGCTACCTTCAAATCTATGTTAGTCATCTTCAAGATGTTTGATCCATTGTTTTTAAGTTTCTTATACTCGACATTCTTAAGGATACCATATTTGATCTTGTATAATACTTGATCTTATCAATGTTTTAATCTCATTAGATTACTTCTATAGTTCTGTTTTTAGATTTCTGAATTAAGCGTATTATGCATTTGTAATCTTTGTTTGATATTATTATTAATCTCATGCTAAATTCATTTACAATATGAATTTAATTATTTGTGACATTGCTGTTACTATAAGTATATTCTTAATTTCGATCAAGATGCTTTATTCAAACGCTGTATATAATACCTTTCAAAACTATTGGTATTTTTTTCAGAATTTATTCAATTATTAATTTTGTAATTATGTTTCAGCTTACGTCATTTAATCGTTAAAGATTTCTTGTACTAATCAGTTCTGATCGTATTTATTTAGACATTTTTTTAGTAAGGATCTATTTTAAATTATTATGTATTGTTAATAACTTGATTGCTTAATACAAGTACTTTAATCGTATAATAAATATCAATTACTATTTTATCATAATATTATTTGAAAGTACGTATTTATCAGTGCTACTTTAAATGCATGTTTATCTACTTAATAATAATGTTTAGTAGTAACCATTAATATCAATATATGTTAATATTATATAAATATATTTAAATATATTTATATGTAAAAATGTATTTAAAATATTTGCAATTATATGTATGTTGAATGTAAATCTTATGCAGTTTAATTTTAGGCATTATAATTCAAGTTAATTTAAAATTAATCTAGTTTGTCAATATTATATTTCATAAAATTATTTGTCAATCTAATGCATTATAAATTAAGTTGAATATAAATATACTAAATTAATTTTATAAATATATATAACTTGAATATTAATTTATGAAAGATTGTGATTATAATATTACATATTGTAAATTTGATAAGTTTCAAACATTATATAATCTATACTAATATTAATTACAATGAAAATATTATATATTTTAATAATATTTTATAAATATATTGTATCTGTTTATTTTATATAGGATAGTTTATGATTTTCATTAAATAATTGAATTATAATGTATAAATTTAATGTATTAAGTTGTATGAATGTATGTTATTAATATTGTCTGTACAAAGATTTAATTTTTTACAATGTATAAATCATTATATAATAATTATTTATTAAGGATTTTATTTTTAATAAATAAGGATTGATAATAGGATTATAAATAATTTAATTTTAGTTAGTTACTTGATATGTATTTTATTATTGATACATTGCACAATTTAATTAGTTAATAATTAAAAATATAATTTTGAATGTGTTGTCAAATGTCAATGTGTCAGTAAGAGTTTGACGTTTCAATAGGTTTGAGACTAATCTCTGAACAGCCTATAATGACTTTTCAATAAAGTTGAATCTATAATGGTTCAAAATATATCAGATCGTAATATTATATGAATATATTTAATATTGAGTATGATTTTATATTTTAAATTTCAATTCTTATAATGATATTAGTAAATTTGATAGGAATGTGTAATAAATGTGATTCTGATAATTTATACGGTTTTGTCTTGATTGTTACTGAATTTGAAAAATGTCTGATTCATAGAAATGATGCCTATATACATATTAGATATTATAAAACTATTATTGAATTAAATAAGGCAATTAGTCAAATAGGATGCTGATTGTACAAATAACTATTTGTTCAACTTAACTAATTATCATTACAGTCATGTAATTGATATTAATCACTTATTAGAATCAAATATAATTAACTGTAGTTTAGCAGAATTCTGGAGAAATTCAAATCAGAGCACTTGAACGGTTTTATTAGAAACTCATAGGAATGGAATGCAATTCGATAAATTAAATTAATGACCATTCCTAAAATGAGATATAAAACATCATTTAGCAAATAGATAAATTTAATTTAAATTATGAACGTGTTTGCAATTCTTTAATTTACTGAATACTAGTCAAATGAATTTTTAAATAATATTGTTAATAATTCATTCATTCTTGTTTAGTTATTAGTTTTAAATTTTAATATTATTTGAAACATATTTTTAAATCTAACTTTTTGTAATATTAATTCCATCAGGTATATTTAAAAAAACAATTAATAGAATAACTAAACTATATTAACATAGTACACTATATAAAATATTAAAAAATAATTCAATAATAAGTATTAATACTTAACATGTAACCAAGTAATACCTGAAAGATTACCTTAAATTAAAATTAGGAAATTTGAAATTGTAACATTAGTTTTATAGTTGAAATTACTAAAAATTTATTAAATCAACTATGTTTAAGTTAACACGGTACTTGTCTTGTTTTACGACATAATGTGAATTTGCGACTTAGGTTGGTTTGTATAGTTTTCCTATTAAATCGTACATATTCTATTAAACTATTTTTTAAGTACAAGAAATTAAACTTTCAGTATCAAATTAATTCAAAACGTTAGAATAACAAATATAGAAATGAAATGGAACGAGTAACTTCTACATAATAATGTTAAATTTATTAATAGGTAACAAATAATATTAATTTCTAATATCTAATAACTTAAGATGTTATAAACTAAGACGAACACTGAATCAAATGAGAAATCACATTGCTGAGCTTATAGGAAGCGAGATGAAATATAACATACACGTCTACCCATAGAAACAGTGTATTCAATATGCCAATTTACCAGTCGACGAAATTTAGATTCATGATGAAGTACTTAGCAATTGCTCTAATTCAAGAATTAAGGAATTAGATTGAGGTTGGAATAACTCATTTAGAACGATTGAGTTGTGAATACAAGTAGTTAAAGGATATATTGTAATTGAAGACATGATTCGGAAGTTCAATCTTTAATGCGATTACATGAATATGAGATGACTGATGAATATATTAATGAACGAGTACTGTCTATTGATAATCGTTAATAGATGTAAATGAATGAGAGAATTAGGATAAACTAGATCAATTTACTTGTTTAATAATATCGTCATGAATGCTTAATTGTAAAGTTAAATCTAAGATGATAGATTTTCAGAGTGACTAAGTTTAAATCATAATGTGACTATGGAAGAATCCAATCTTGATGCTGTTGGAACGATTCTAGGTAATATGTAATTAGATTTCCTATCATCAATGCTATGAGATTATGAAATAATATGGAATATAAATTGTCCTTATAATAGTTAGTGAAACGACTTAAAGAATGAAATCTGTAGAGTAGTTAGAAATTAGACGTTGAAATGCTACATAGAGTATTGAATCCATCTAACGTCTATCTGAATTCTGAAAATAACGACTGTATGTAAATACTTAAATTTATATTCGAATAATACATTACTTACTGTGTTAATAGCTTCAATTTGATGATCGTAAATCAGCTAAGAGTCTACGATATTATGTTACTTAAATTGAGTGTTTATTCACAGTTTTAATAGTGCGGTTGATTAAAATTATTTGAAAATGAATATTCGAAGTTTATTCTTACCACGTTGATTGCAATTTGAACGATATTTAATTTCCAATTTTATGTATGAAATTGAATAAACTTAGTTGAATGTAATTAGTTCTGACTATTTTAATGATATGCAATAATAATTTCATCTTTAAGTACATTAATTGAAATACTTTATATGTTGCTTAGCACAGAATTGATCATTAGAATATTTCGACGAACTTAAGAAATCAATTTATATGATAAATTGGGAAACTAGCTAAGTACGAAATGCTTTATACGTTACTAAGCAGAATTCATAAACGTACAATATACTATAGAATGAAAGTACAGCAGTCATTGATTCAAAATTTCATAAGTAGAAATATATTATTATTTTTTAGCAATGAATCTTTCAATGAATTTTCAAATAAAATGTATCATATTTAGTTAGTAAAATTGCGTACTATTTTCATTTAAGGCGTCAAATCTTTACAATTTACAGAAATGAAATTAGTTAACTTTTGTTCAACGATGACTAGTAATACAATATAAGATTGAACTATCAAATCAATTGCTGTAATATTTGAAAATTAACCTAATAACAATTTACTATATGATATTAAAGTGTTCTAAATTTAATGCATATTTATAGATACTACTAGAAGTAAGATTCAGTAATCGGAATAAGTTCGATTTATTGTGATAGTAACGTAATGATATTGACATTGGAAGTTAACTTACATGATTTTATGAATCAGATCAGGCTAAGTTATGTTGCTGATTAATTTTCTTAGAATCTATGAAATGACAAGCTTATACTTATTCTTATAAGATAGAAAGTAACTATTTAGTTATGATATTTTAAATCTATAAAGATCGTAATTATTAATAACGCCTTATATATGCAGTAAGTAAGATATATCGTTAAATTTCGTCTAACAGTTAATGCTTATGTATTTGTCACATGAAGATTCATATATCAGTTAATGAGGTATTTTGTTGATTATTATAAATATAATAAATAGTCCATAAATGATATTCAAGTTTGAAGTTTAATTTCTAATGAGCTGTTAAATTGTAACCGTTTCTGGCAAGTTTAGCTATATGTTCTGATCGTTGATTCATCAAGATCATTATAACTCATTAGCTATATAGATCATGTTTTCTTTATTACTCATCTGAAGTCTTATTTGGAAGTTTAAATATTTTAATTTAATGAATGTTTAATTTAATTTAGTCTTAGTTTCTTCAAGAAATAAAGAAGGTTTAATCAACTAAAATTTTCAAACTGAATTTTAAGCTCAAATTTACCTAGCATCAACTATATAGTGAGTCATAGTTTAACTTTTATAATCATGAATTTATTACCATGCATTGAAGATAGTTGCAAACTTGCTTAATATACTTGTCGAATACAAAACGATTTAATTTAGTAAGTTATTATTATTTTGAAACCTTCATCATAATGTCACTTTATAAGATAACAAAACTATTAAAATCAATAGTCAAGTTCTAAATTACAGATTGGGTCTCATTCTGTTATCATTAGTATTT
Organism: Platerodrilus igneus; assembly: GCA_036346225.1. Classification (NCBI taxonomy): domain Eukaryota; kingdom Metazoa; phylum Arthropoda; class Insecta; order Coleoptera; family Lycidae; genus Platerodrilus; species Platerodrilus igneus. The sequence continues at coordinate 47,774 of JARFIW010001025.1, read as the reverse complement.
CATAGTACATGTATTTTACAATTTTCTAACCATGAAGTCGATTGAGTATAGCTCAATATTTGCATACTTAGAAGTTATTAATATTGCAATAACGCAATGTTATTAAATTATACTTTCAATATTAGTCTCCTATAAAACTCACAAGATGAACAATATACGGATGTTCTATATGAGTTAAAAATTATTTAATGATATGACTTTTAAATACCATAATTACAGATAACGTGTATGCTTTGTAATGGCAGTTCTTTTATATAGATTATCAAATCGATAGTATATATGATTAGATCAATGTGATTAATTTTTTATAACTATACAAATTTTATGTAATTTATATGTTTCTTAAAGTAAAAGCATTATTCAATTAAAAGCATGTACAAAACGTATTGAATATTTCATAATGTCTTATTAGGTGTTTTATATAATAGTATATGAAATTTTAATTAACGTTAGATTTTTGATATGTTAGCTGTAATAAAATTTACAGTTTATCATATGATTTATAAAATATTTGTTTATAAGTTTTATTTTCTAGTACTACAAAGTCACAGCTTTAAAAAAGATTTATTTAGTTAAATTGTCATTCTATAATCTATATTTAAAACTTAAATGACAAACTGTTTCAAATTCTTTATGATCAATCTATACAGCGTATAAAATACATTATGAGTATGTATTAGCTTGTCTACATATAAACAAATAAGTAGTGTTAGAAACTTGTGTATCTTAATCAATGTTAAACATGATTAACACGATTTGAAATAATAACTGATTATTCTATTGTAAGCAATTAAGATAAAGTATCTTCTTTTTAATAGTATGTAACATAGTAAAGGTATATCATTTTCAAGTAGAGATGACAGATTGTTTAGTATTCAAACATGATAAGACTTTCGATAAGAAGTATTTGTGATTAAATTAGCAGTTAATCAGTTGACTTTGATATTAAAACTGTTTGGATTTAACTGTTGATAATGTAAGTGTTTATGTATTTAAGAACATTACTATTAGTATATATATTAGTATTATATGTCTATCTAGTTGAGATATTTTATGTTTAAAATTTTGCTATTAAAATCATATATTATTCATTTTAAATTTATTTGTAGATTAGATTCTATTACATTTATTTTTTATAATTCTCTTAATTTACATAATATTAATGACTTTAATTATTTAGTTATTCATTATAGTTGGCAATTCTTCCAGTGAGTTCATTTAGATTTATTACAAATGAATTGGATGATACTCATTATGTGATAGTATAGATCGATGAAATGTAAAGATAGTCACATGACATGTACGTTTAATAGAAGAGAATTAGATAAGATATTGAAGATCTAAGGCATGATGATCTGAAATGAAGATGAGATTAGAAGAATGTTAGATATCATAAAACAAATATAGAAATCATCATACAAAATGTACTGAAAGAATGTAGATAAACGTGAGAATGAATTGAGTATAGAAAATTTTAACTGCATCAGATATATGAAATCATATTAACAATGACACTAGTAAGATTTAAACGAAATATATTTAAGAAAAATTATAGATATGTGCATCATGATATTAATTATTTAAACGATATCATTCTTTTAGAACAACTTATGAGAAAATACAATTATTAATATCAAAAGAATGCACTTTAGCAATTTGAATTACGACATTCTAAGATCATGAGAATTAGTGTTGCAACGTTGATAGAACGGTACAGTCGACCACGAATGATTCCGCTGAGAATAACGATTATGCTGATATTAGAACCGTACTAGTAGTTAATACATGAATGAGAAATTCGATATTAAAAATCGTTACTAGTTCATAGAAAATCGATGTGATGATAAATGTCTTCTAACCAATATAATGTACTATACGATAAATATATCGAAATTAGGAACGATTGCGTCTAGTTTATGAATTTAGTCATAACTAAATACGTAATTGAAACTCACATTAGTCCATTTGCAATGCTTAGTATTTCAGAAGTTTAATGTACTGAAAAATCCCAGTACTATTGGTCTTTGCGCTAGAGCTAAATCTATTGTTCAATCGTTTCGTATCGTTCAGTAGCTGTTGTACGCAGAACCATACTATTGTCAAAAGGATGCGGTTGTTGACCTTAAGTTACGGTTTGCTATTCGATTTACTTTATGAATGCGTTTGTTGTATCATTCGATTAATTTTAATTAATTATATCGACCAATTTTATGTTGTATTAATTTACATTCAGTTTATTCGTCTTAATTAATATAATACGTTATACGGTAATTCATTTATAATTCAATAAATCATGAATATGTATCTAGAGCCATGAGAAATTAAATGATAATTTGTGTGTATCAGTGGAAACCATACGCGTAAAATTTTCAAAAGTCAACACCTACATCTACGAATTAAAAAGAGAAGGCTGCTACTTATTTACTTAAAAGACTGTATGTAATAACCATTACGATACAAACGTTATACAAATCCAATTCTTCGGGGTTGTAAAAAATTATGGTACAAGGTGGACTGACTAACCTAAGGTACATTATCACCAATTTGAACAGGAATTATAAGTGATGTGAACATGGAAGGATGTTTGAATTGATTTTAGAATGTTTTCATCTTGTCAGATCTAGATGATGTGTCACTTTGTGATTTAGTTCTTATTTACTATTATTTAGTAAGAATTTACCCCGTAGACATGTGCAGGAGGTTGTCTACGAATGGTAGAACGAACTGTATAGAACACTAATGTAACCTAATTTATATATTGTCAAATCTTAATTCTTCCAGTTATTGTAGATATTTTATGATCGTTTTTTTCGTGATGTAAATGCTGAGATGCTAGTGTACAGACAAGCACGTAGCGCAATATGAATATGCAATTCCAGTATGTAATTGTGTCTTTTATTTTGAATGTTAATATTTTTGTATTACTTGTGTAAATAATTATTTTGTTACTTTTGTATATGAATTTGTAATTATTTTGTGTTTTACTATTTTTGTTAATTTGATTACTATTTTGTTATATTATTACTCAATTATATTGTTATATTTATATACTTAAGATAATTCTACATTTTACTTCATGTTGAGTATTATTTGTACATATTTTACTGTTAACGTTATTTTTCAATCATTTATTAAAAATAAAACATATTTAAATCATTTAATTTGTGAATATCATCAATAAAATAAACATAATATTAATAACAATAATTTGTTATAACATAGATTAGTATATTGATATCTAGTTTGTTACCAAGCGCTGTGTTTTAGAGTTAGTTCAAGGCCTGTTATCCCAACGTCCGAGACGTAAGCCGCTTGAAGACGAGATAAGTAAAATGGCCCTGTATAAACACGTGGCTTTAATAAGTTAAAAGAAAAGTAGAGAATAAGTAATTTTACGTCTGAGGTCGAGTAGCGGTGCAGCTAGCGATTTGATAAGCCATGCTTCAGTAGGTTAGTTGATCCCGACAGGCCGAGATAGGACCCATCATGGACATCTTGGAGTAAGTATATAATTAAACGATAAATATTAATTTTTATCTTAGTGCAATTATCTTGGAAATTTTGAACAACAATTTCGATAAACTAAAACAAATTTTTCGCATAATAGATTTAACTAAAAATTATATTCACAATGCTCCATGGATGTTACTGTAACACGGGAAGGTTGTCTTCTTTAATTAACACTAAGGCACTCTCTTGAGGTTCGGAGAAGTTAGAACGTAATTTTGACGCTATTGAGGTTTGGATATATATATTCCTTATTACAATGCGATCATATTTGTAGTTAAAGAAGCTGTATTCTTTGGAAGGTATCAAGTCTGATTTTCTTAATGCGGTTTAGAAAAGGGTTGGGAGAAGACGCTATGGAACGGCCACTATGGAAGTGATGAGATGTCAATGGAAGAAAATCGTTAGGATTGGGAGACAGGGTAAACAAGGACCTCGAATTTAATATTGCCTCTTCATGCACTACTATGGTGGACAAATGTTAATACGTAAAGGGATCATATCCTAAGAATGCATAAATGATGTTTACATGATCTTACACAAGCCTTCCATAGTCCTCCATAGTGAGGAGAATCTGGAGGAAAAAAGTAGCAGCTTATGCCTACGGCAGTTACCCTATTAGGAATAACAGTGTGCGAAAAAAGAAATTGCCCAATCTTAGAGCTCTGGATTGGCGCGGACGAAATTGAAACCATTGTGAGAGTAAATATTATTAGACTTACTCCTATGCGCAATAAATCTACGGAAAGTAATTAAGAATGAATCACTGGAAAAATTTGTGACACATTCTAGAAAGATTGCTTTTGTGGAGAAACAAATAACGAGACTGGACGGCGGTAGTTGTCGATTAAATTATCACCGCTTGGAAAATGCGACCGAATGACTGTATTTTTAATGCCTTACTATTATTATGATTCGATGGTATATATAAATTACAATGCACCCAAGTGTTTACGCAATATACAAATTTACATTGATATTTTCAAACTCGCACTAACCGTGCGATTAAGGTTAAGCACTGTCTTAATACTTGAGAAAATAAGTGCAATGGAATGTACACATGTCACTATTTAATATTAACATCTGTGTCGGTGTTTTGGTTCATACGTATTTAAATTTTAAGGGTTGCGGTCTGTTTGAATAACTGACAATGTTTTTGGTAACATTGCAATGTTTTGAGAATATTTTCATTTCCACGCTTGTTGGCTGATGCATTATGAAAAATATAATAATATTTGTCCACTTTAATATGTTTAATGTGAAGTACCGATTTCTTTTAAATGCTGGTTGAGAAGGAATGTTCTTAGTGTGTGACTATTTATGACGGTACTTCACTTTAATAATAATTTGCAATAGTGCCATTATGAACTATAAACTATCTGAGCATTTACAAAATTGTACATATAGTTTTTTACTACGGTTTGTAAACTAGCTAAAATTGAATAGTATACCGTATACCTAGTAAGAAAAGCTTAACATTCCCGGACGACGCAAAGATTGCTTACTGAGGCGCAAGCTGCGACAAGCAGCACGGAGTCCGGGAATGTTGCCTTTCCTACGTTAAAGAACGACAGTAATTAAAAAATTATTTAATTTATAAAGAATGAATAATTTAATTTCTTCAACCAGTGACATTCTTTGCAAAATTTGTTACGTATCCATAAAAATGTATCATGATATTTAGTTGTCAAAATTGACGCTGTCATTTTTCAATTTACGTAGTGCGCAAATATTTTCCTTGCAGTACAGAAATGAACATTTCTTTGCAGTTATTCTTCGTTGCTTAGCAACGACTAGACATATGGAAATATAGACCTTTTCTTCAAGAAATGTAATCAGAAATGACAAAATTTCTGAACGATTGGTGGAAAAAATATATCCCTATATAACAATGCATGCATAATTATTACAAATATGTTACAATCTGCCAATGCCAAGTTTTTAACTTATGTCAGATATAGACAGTAAACGACTCTCAAAATAACGGCAATATATCAAAGAAAAACCATGTCCGTAGGAAATAAAAATGTTTGTTTCGGTTGTGAAATTAAAGACGCTTACGATTTTATTGAATATCAAGGCAGTTCAAAAGAACTGGAGCCAGATATTCAGAAGCAATATGGACAAGGAGCTGCCATTTTTCTGTATCTTCTTAAACGAATACAGAAAAGAGGACATAAGCTTTACTTTGGCAATTATTTGTCTTTGTATGATCTTCTAATGAAATTGCCAAAAAAACGAAACTTACTTTAGTTAATAATACGTATTAATATTTGTAGATAATTCGTAACTAAGATTTACGTTAATCATTGATATCGCCTTTATCAATCTAAGTATGACTCAGGGATTAGTGTAATTCATCAGACGACCTGGATCGCATCATGTGAATAACATATCAGTTGCATATCCGTCTCTAGGTTTAATTTTTAATTTTTGTCTCTAACATAAAAGAATAAATATATTTAATATAAGACATCCATAAAGTGTTCTATAGTTTATTGAAAACTTTAAAGATATTCGCTAAAGCTGATTAATAATTGCTTCGAGTTTCTCGGCGAGAGTCTTCTGATATTCTGAGTCGTTGATGGTCTCGGTCAAGAATACATTAGCTCTGTCGTTCAGTTCTTGTGTATATTCAGGATCGTCATTGATATCGTTTAATTCGAGCTAAAAAAATGTAATAGTTTTCGTTCATTTTGCGAATGTTTAAACTTACAGTAGCTCCATTTATTTTAAGGTTTAGCGAAAGGTTTTTAACTTCCATAGAAATTAAACTGAAGCTGCCTTTAACTTCTACACTACCTCCTTCCAGGTCAAAGCTAGAAATAAAGCGGTTAAAGGGTTGTACCATAAACAATTTAACACTTACTAATTTTGTCCGGAACTGAAAATTTCTCCCTTAGGACATCCAGCTTGGAAAGGTCCAGCTTTGGCAGATACGGTTGGAAGCTTAATAATAATTTTGAATTTCAACAAGATACTAATGTTCAGCTCGGTGACTTCAAATTGTGAAAAACCTTCAGCAAATACGTCACTGGCTTTGATCCAATAGCTAAAAACTCTAGTTAAAGAAAATCAAGTAGCAAAGTTGTATTATTACTCCAAGTATTTGAGGTCAACAGTTTCCTTATTTAGTGGGTCTTTTGCCTTGAGTTTTTCTTGCAGTTTCCCAATAAATTCTAAAATTTCTTCTTCGTAAAGTCGAGCTTGGGAGTAGCTCAATATTTCGCCATCACCTTCAGCGGATTCATGAATTATTTTGAATTAAGAAAATGTTTACTTACCAATAAGCGATTTGCCAACTACTACTCCAAAAACTGTCAAAACAGCAACAATAATAGCGGATGATCTCATGATGGGGTTAAAATAATTTTATATTATTCTTACAATATATGTGTTTTCTACTATACCTCAACTAATTCACCGCTGAAGTGATAACTGATATTAAATGGGATGTTCTCTTCTTATATAGTATAAAGTCAGTTAGTATCCAATGACATCAACACGGATTAATTTTTTTATCACACTCTTAACGAAAATTAATGTTTTTGCTATTGTCATTAGATCATATTTAATAATTGCGGAAAAGCACCCTCATGTACAGGAAAAGATAATATATTATATGCATGAGCTTGAGGCATGCTTTATCAAATACTGCGCCTGAGATTATATTATATATCATCTGTTGCAGGTGTTTCCTGTTGGAAACGTTCTGACACATTAATCAAAATGGTACAAAGTGTGTGCACTGAACAGTTGTGCAAATGTGTTGAAGCTTGCGATAGTGTTGCAAAAGTATAATTAGTAACGATAAAATAATAGCATCGATTAAGATAATAAAATATTTTCATATTTTTAAAACTACGATTTCAGCTTATATTAAATATATTAAATTATATTAAGATGTCTAGTTAGTCATAAAATTTCAATTAGAACACAAAATTTGCATGACAAACATCTATTAACAAGTTCTGTTACTGTTACCTATATCAAAATGTACGAGCTGAATATAGAACATACTAAAGGAACATTAGAATTTCCAACTCATTTTTTGTGCTACTTACCAAAATTCTGCACGCTTATTGGTCAACAGCATTTGAACATTCTTTTACATACGAAAACTGAACCACACAATTTTATTGGTTAAATAAATCATTAACGTTTTCAACACAGCCAGTATAGGAAATGGAAGTGTATAAATATAATTTCAAATTCTACAAAAGACATTCGTTAGTGCTCCCCATACCTTAAAAAACGAACTAACAGTGCTCACCATAGCCTGCTTATTCTCCGCCAGTAACAATCTCCGTATCCGTACCTGGGGAACGCCGCTATAGTTTGCTACTGTAAGTTATTAGTAAAACACGTACAGGCAGGAAGTTCTTGACGCCCGGTCGCCATCACAAGTGCACCGAGTGCATAAATAAATTCTACCTCCGTAGAGTTCCACGACGATGCACTCGACGAGGCCTAAGGGATCACTACCACGACGCCTACCGAAAAGAGTTCCGAAGACTTCCTAAATACTCGAAGCTGTACATATGTCCATACCATAATTCTTTACATTCTTACTTTGTCCCACAAGTAAATCACGAAGCCTTCCGACGAGTTCCGAAGACAAGCAAAAACTTCTGAACTTCTTATCGCTGTAGATATGTTCAATCTATAGTTATTTAAGTTCTTACTTGATCTCACAAGTAAATTTTGAAGCCTTCATAAAAGTTCCGAAGACTACTGAAGACTTCTGAATCCCTTTAGACTGTATATATGTTCAATTTATAGTTTTTATATTCATATCATAATTCTTTGCATTCTTACTTTGTCCCACAAGTAAAGCACGAAGCCCTCCGAAGACCGCCGAAAACGTCTGGACCTCTTAAAACTGTATATATGTTCCATTTATTGTTATTTAAGTTCCTACTTGGCCTCATAAGTAAATCACGAAGTTTTCCGAAGAGTTTCGAAGACTACCAAAGACATCTAAACCTCTTTAAATTGTATGTGGATATATTGATATTATAACACTGCACGCCGATGTAATTATACTTTCAGTCTCTTGCTGATCACCACCGCTGTGTGTTTTAATATCCTAAAGTTTAAGTATGCCTCGGCTAGCTCAGTCTAATTCATACAGAGTGCATAACGTTACGATAATCAAATAGTTTACCCCCTTTTCTCTGATACTTTTCCTGCTTTGAATGATAAAAATGAAGTCGACAAAAATTTGTATAATGAGAAAGAAAAAAAATCATTTACACTTCACAGCTTAATCTGTTTTACTGTATGACAAAAATGAACTCCTGAATCAAAAAACAATAATTTTTAAATTGTTTATCCCCAAAAATTATAGCTCCCTTTCCTTATTGTAAAACCAGCAGAAATGACACTGTACTCTACTGGACATTTTTGGAACGTTCAAGGCTTTTCCCCTTTTTACGTAATTTTCACGTATAAAATAAAATTTTTATGACTCTTTACATAAAATATTCAGGTATAATAAATATAGTCAATGTTCAAAAAAATAAAGAGAAGATAATGTCTTATGCTAGATAGTTCTGACCTGTACCTTTCTTGTGCGTCTTTCTGGATCTGCTACTGCGTGCTGTTTATTAGTACCCCAATATTACTTTCCATTCAATCATTAAAACAATCTTCTGTTTTGTGCGCCTTTGCCAAGATTTTAACCAATATTTTTATATGGATTTCTTCCCAGTGCTATCAATTTATTTGGTATCCAAATTTTATCCCGTTTAATCAATAATCTAGTATTTTCTTAAACTCCCTTAGATTTTCGTAATCTCACTTAGATTTACCCTGTCTTACTTAGATTTTCGTAGTCTCTCTTAGAGCCGTTTTCCAGCAAACGGCGAAATTTGTCTCATACATTTTTTACTATTATTTATTTTAAAATTATCTAACACCACTTTTCACAAATATTTGATTATTTAATTTTAATATTCACTCCTTGTGTAGATTCTTGACTATAAGTGATGTGGATTCTGCTTAATTCGAATCAAGACTGTCTGCTTATCAAATTCGCGTGTTATATAAGCTACGCCTCATCTAAAAACTCATTGGTTATCGGTGCTGTTTGTTCAAAGTTTACAACCAGCCATAGGTTGTTTTGGATAATTTGGGCTTTACAGGTATACGTCTGATAGTAACTCGCCGGAACGATTTCTTGATCACGTAGGATACCAGTGGATTTGTATTCTGTATTTATTTTAGACCATCTGTTTTGATGTTATTAAAGGCATTTCTAATTCGTATTGGTACGTAATTTAACTTATGGTTTTTGTTTGTTTAGATAATACTTTGAGATTTGTATTAACTCCATGCAGAAAATCATGTAGACGAAATGACGTAAATTAACATATTTCTGTTTACATCTTGCGTTTCCAAAACGTATTTATTTCGAAAGATGCGTTTCTTGTCAGAACGCTATGCTATCTCCTTTCAATATCGCATGTTTAATTTTAAAGTGAATTGTATCATTATTTTCTAGCTTGTTACTGCATTTAACGCGTATCGATTTAAAATTTATGAATGCTTTTTGGTTTAAGACAAGTTTGATAGCGCGTAGAGTTATTTCTTTTGCTGAATGTGTATGTATTGTTGAACGATATACTTCCTGGCATTAATTAAAGTCAACTGCAATCCTTATACAAGGTGTTAAATGTTTGCTCTTTGCATAATTTGCAAATTACGTATTTTTCATGCTAAATAAATGTAGTTTTCTAGCTCCTAGTACTATTTACATGTATTGTGTGACAATTATGACTCAATGTACCCCTAAATAATCCTCTTATTATAGCAATATATATATATATATATATATATATATATATATATATATATATATATATATACGACTGGTTGAATAATTATTTAATTTTTTTTTATTATTGGGGAAAGCAGTCAAACTTGATGGATTAATAAAATACTCTTTCAATCATTCAAGCTTTCAATAAATTTATTATCTTCGTCAAGAATCTAATACATATAAAATTAATTGTTGGAATAGTTGTTTAACATTACTTACGGTTATGAGTTTTATATACCTATAACTAAGAATATCGAAATTTTTTTAAATGTATATAAATTATGAAAATTTGAAAGACATTGACATGTTGTAATAGTTACTGACTATGTAAAATAATTAGTCTGTCCAGGAAGATTTACATATCTCAATGTGTTTATAAATATGTATCAAATCAAATTATAAATAAACTTAAATTAATTTTTGAAAAATTAAAGTGGATGATTATTATTTTTAATAAGGGATATTAGATAGGAATAAATATTGTTCAAATTTTGTATATTTGTTTTCTTGTTTAGGGTATTGGGTTTTATTGATATTGCAATCATTTCCAAAAATAACCGTTTGTAATAATTAGATTAACTAAAAATAATTTTAATGTCTGTCTAGTTCATAGAATGTCCGTTTCAATTACATGAGTGGTAAGAGCACAAGAGTTAATTTTTTCTTACAATCACTTTTGGGTGAACTAATTCTGCCTGAAAGCCATCTTGCTGTTTGTCCTACATAACAGGTTGGACAATTCTGATAAGGTATTTCATAAACTAAACCAGACTCCCGTAATTTTTGAGCATTATCTTTTACTTTAGAAAATATCTTATTTATAGTGAGTATAGTTTTATTGAAAATTTTTAAATCTTTAAATTCTTTAAATATGTGAGATATTTTATTGGTAACATTTTGTATGTATGGAAGTGTGTAAAATAAAGGTTGTGTTGTGGAATGGTTATTACTATTGTTGTTCTTTATTGTTCACTCGAAGGGAAAGAATGTCTATATAGAAACAGGCCATAACTTATTAATTATGCTATAAAACTGATTCTATTAATACAATATAGGAAATATGCAGCTCATAATACCGGTTGTGGGTTGTATAAATAAACTATTTCGTTCAGACTGCCAGAATGATATTTTATGTCATTGACTTGATCAGCTGTTTTATTAGGAATCGAAAAGAAAAAGATAACAGGTTTTTGGCACTTCGTCAAAGTGCTGCAGAACATCTCATAGTGTTTAGAAACCTTCAGAGGAGACGGTCAAGTGACGCGGACTCTTCAGTTCTAGAAAAAAGTGAAGCAATGCCTTTTGCAGAAATGAACTATGATGACTATTATCATTCTGCAAATGTAGATGACAAAAATAGCTCCAGATGTAATTTAGGGAACTGTAGGAATAAGACTCATTTAATGTGTCCCGAGTGCCAAGTGCATCTGTGATTCATAAAAAGAAGAAATTGTTTTTCAAAATTACATTCTAAATAATTTTGTTTCGGGTATATCCATTTACAATTTTGTTAAGTGTTTTTGACATTTTATATTTTCATTTGTAAACAAAAAAATATTGGATACATATTTTAATCGTATTTTTGTGTACCTTTTTTTACTCCAAGACAATATTCCTGGTGAGAGACATTACAAAAACTAATATAGGCTACGAATTTTTTTAACAACGGTAGACTTATAACACTATGCTAAATAAAATAAATATAATAAATCAAATAATTACAATAACCCATGTATACCTTATGGTTAGTTAAGACAGTGTAATTGCGGAGGAACAATACACTGAAAGGCTTTTAAGCATTAAAATATAAAGATTGCCGTGTTGGGAATTTCGATCTAATTTTTAAATTACTTTAATACGTAGAAAACATGGACTTCTTATAAACCAGCAGGATCAATTGTGTAGAATCAATTTGGAACTGTTGCAGTATTTAGTACTTCTCTTGTACTAATTTGTACTATTTATCAAATCCTTTTGCGTATGCCGTTTTATACAAAAAAAACGTAGAACTGCTAGCTTAATATTAAGTTAGCAGGACCGCATTAAAATTTAAAAACAAAAACAAATATAGAAATAAAAAAAAGTGAATTTGTACTAACTTCTACATCAAAGAAAATTAATATATTCAACCAAAGAGATAACTTTCAAATAATATTAATGCTCTCAAATCTAACTTAAGCTATGTATAAAAAACTAGTAGTAACGAACACTAACAAAATTTTAAAACCTTATCTATTTGCTACTTATAGGAAGCGGACAGATTTTGGAAAACGAACGGCGAACCACTCCCGCTGTAGTTTTTATTGATGCATCGCAATTTTAACCATCCGAAGAAAAATAATATTCACAATGCTCCATGGATGTTACTGTAACACGGGAACGTTGTCTTCTTTAATCAACACTAAGGCACTCTCTTGAGGTTCGGAGAAGTTAGAACGTAATTTTTGACGCTATTGAGGTTTGGATATATATATTCCTTATTACAACGCGATCATATTTGTAGTTAAAGAAGCTGTATTCTTTGGAAGGTATCAAGTCTGATTTTTTTAATGCGGTTCAGAAAAGGGTTGGGAGAAGACGCTATGGAACGGCCACTATGGAAGTGATGAGATGTCAATAGAAGAAAATCGTTAGGATTGGGAGACAGGGTAAACAAGGACCTCGAATTTAATATTGCCTCTTCATGCACTACTATGGTGGACAAATGTTAATACGTAAAGAGATCAAATCCTAAGAATGCATAAAGGATGTTTACATGATCTTACACAAGCCTTCCATAGTCCTCCATAGTGAGGAGAATCTGGAGGAATGAAGTAGAAACTTATGCCTACGTCAGTTACCCTATTAGGAATAACAGTGTGCGAAAAAAGAAATTGCCCAATCTTAGAGCTCTGGATTGGCGCGGACGAAATTGTGAGAGTAAATATTATTAGACTTACTCCTATGCGCAATAAATCTACGGAAAGTAATTAAGAATGAATCACTGGAAAAATCTGTGACTCATTCTAGAAAGATTGCCGTTGTGGAGAAACAAATAACGAGACTGGACGGCGGTAGTTGTCCATTAAATTATCACCGCTTGGAAAATGCGACCAAATGACTGTATTTTTAATGCCTTCCTATTATTATGATTCGATGGAATATATAAATTACAATGCACCCGAGTGTTTACGCAATATACAAATTTACATCGATATCTTCAAACTTGCACTAACCGTGCGGTTAAGGTCAAGCACTGTCTTAATACTTGAGAAAATATGTGCAATGGAATGTACACATGTCACTATTTAATATTAACATCTGTGTCGGGGTTTTGGTTCATACGTATTTAAATTTTAAGGGTTGCGGTCTGTTTGAATAACTGACAATGTTTTTGGTAACATTGCAATGTTTTGAGAATATTTTCATTTCCACGCATGTTGGCTGATGCATTATGAAAAATATAATAATATTTGTCCACTTTAATATGTTTAATGTGAAGTACCGACTTCTTTTAAATGCTGGTTGAGAAGGAATGTTCTTAGTGCGTGACTATTTATGACGGTACTTCACTTTAATAATAATTTGCAATAGTGCCATTATGAACTATAAACTATCTGAGCATTTACAAAATTGTACATATAGTTTTTACTACGGTTTGTAAACTAGCTAAAATTGAATAGTATACCGTATACCTAGTAAGAAAAGCTTAACTGAGGCGCAAGCTGCGACAAGCAGCACGGAGTCCGGGAGTGTTGCCTTTCCTACGTTAAAGAACGACAGTAATTAAAAAATTATTTAATTTATAAAGAATGAATAATTTAATTTCTTCAACCAGTGACATTCTTTGCAAAATTTGTTACGTAACCATAAAAATGTATCATGATATTTAGTTGTCAAAATTGACGCTGTCATTTTTCAATTTACGTAGTGCGCAAATAATTTCTTTGCAGTACAGAAATGAACATTTCTTTGCAGTTATTCTTCGTTGCTTAGCAACGACTAGACATATGGAAATATAGACCTTTTCTTCAAGAAATGTAATCAGAAATGACAAAATTTCTGAACGATTGGTGGAAAAAATATAACCCTATATAACAATGCTTGCATAATTATTGCAAATATGTTACTATCTGCCAATGCCAAGTTTTTCACTTATGTCAGATATAGACAGGAAGCGACTCTCAAAATAACGGCAATATATCAAAGAAAAACCATGTCCGTGGGAAGTAAAAGTGTTTGTTTTGGTTGTGAAAGTAAACCCGCTTACGATTTTATTGAATATCAAGGCAGTTCAAAAGAACTGGAGCCAGATATTCAGAAGCAATATGGACAAGGAGCTGCTGTTGTTCTGTATTTTCTTAAACGAATACAGAAAAGAGGACATAAGCTTTACTTTGGCAATTATTTGTCTTTGTATGATCTTCTAATGAAATTGCCAAAAAAACGAAACTTACTTTAGTTAATAATACGTATCAATATTTGTAGATAATTCGTAACTAAGATTTACGTTAATCATTGATATCGCCTTTATCAATCTAAGTATGACTCGGGGATTAGTGTAATTTATCAGACGACCTGAATCGCATCATGTGAATAACATATCAGTTGCATATCCGACTTCAGGTTTAATTTTTTATTTTTGTCTCTAACATAAAAGAATAAATATATTTAATATAAGACATCCATAAAGTGTTCTATAGTTTATTTAAAACTTTAAAGATATTCGCTAAGAAGCTGATTAATAATTGCTTCAAGTTTCTCGGCGAGAGTCTTCTGATATTCTGAGTCGTTGATGGTCTCGGTCAAGAATACATTAGCTTTATCGTTCAGTTCTTGTGTATATTCAGGATCATCATTGATATCGTTTAATTCGAGCTAAAAAAATCTAATAGTTTTTGTTCATTTTGAGAATGTTTAAACTTACAGTAGCTCCATTTATTTTAAGGTTTAGCGAAAGGTTTTTAACTTCCATAGAAATTAAACTGAAGCTGCCTTTAACTTCTACACTACCTCCTTCCAGGTCAAAGCTAGAAATAAAGCGGTTAAAGGTTTGATCCATAAGCAATTTAACACTTACTAATTTTGTCCGGAACTGAAAATTTCTCCCTTAGGACATCCAGCTTGGAAAGGTCCAGCTTTGGCAGATACGGTTGGAAGCTTAATAATAATTTCGAATTTCAAGAAGATATTAATTTTAGTTTGGTTACTTCGAATTGTGAAAACCTTCAGCAAATACGTCACTGGCTTTGATCCAATAACTAAAAATCTTGTTAAAGAAAATCAAGCAGCAAAGTTGTATTATTACTCCAAGTATTTGAGGTCAACAGTTTCCTTATTTAGTGGGTCATTTGCCTTGAGTTTTTCTTGCAGTTTCCCAATAAATTCTAAAATTTCTTCTTCGTAAAGTCGAGCTTGGGAGTAGCTCAATATTTGGCCATCACCTTCAGAAGTTTCATTAATTATTTTGAAATAAGAAAATGTTCACTTACCAATAAGCGATTTGCCAACTACTACTCCAAAAACTGCCAAAACAGCAACAATAATAGCGGATGTTCTCATGATGAGGTTAAAATAATTTTATATTTTTCTTATAGTGGATGTACTTTTTAAGTATACCTCAACTAATTCACCGCTGAAGTGATAACTAATATTAAATGGGATGTTCTCTTTTTATATAGTATAAAATCAGATAGTATTCAATGACGTCAACATGGATTAATTTTTTTATCACACTCTTAACAAAAATTAATGTTTTTGCCATTGTCATAAAATCTTATTTAATAATTGCGGAAAAGCACCCTCATGTACAGGAAGAGATAATATTTTAAATCCACGAGCTTGAAGCATGCTTTATCAAACACTATGCCCAAGATTATATTATACATCTGTTGCGGGTGTTTCCTGTTGGATATGTTATGACACATTAATCAAAATGGTACAAAGTGTATGCAGTGAACGGTTGTGCAAGTGTGTTAAAGTTTGCGGTGGTGTTGTTGAGTATAATTATGTAACGATTAAAAAATATAATTGATTAAGGTAATAAAAACATTTTTAATATTTTTTTAAAAACTACGAAATCAGCTTATATTAAATACATTAAATTTTATTAAATTGTCTAGTTGCTCATAAAAGTTCATTTAGAACACAAAATTTGTACGACAAACGTTTATTAAGAAATTCTGCTATTGAATTGTTATAGCGTGTATATCAAAAATAACCGATCAAACGAGGAGAAGTTCAGGAATGCTTTTTTGTACCGAAATACACGTCTTAGATTTACTCATTTGTTGTATTTTAACCCTTTCAGTTCTACATCCATTATAAAAAAAAAGAACAGCTGTAGTAAATATGTCCCTTTCCAGGTACACAATTGTTCACAGCATCAAATGAACAGATTCTTCTTTTTCAAAGCTAATGACAGATAGTAAAGGTATATCATATTTTAAAAATTAAGAAGTATGCACACGCCCATTGTTTTAGTTCAACCATATTACTACTGAAATAAGTCAGCTGCTTCGGATGAGGTTAGAATGGTAGCTTTATGCATTAAACATTGGTGTTAAAAACCGGTTTTTGAACAATAAGAAACTGTTGTATTTGCTGGTTGGTAAGTACAAGAACTAGTTTTACTATTGTTATCAATATTTATGTATTTATGCATAGTTTGGGGATATACATGAGACGTTATTTTTATGTCCTTCAGCAAGATGAAAAGAACGTTACGATTAAGAAAAATATATTGACATATTAGTCAAAGTCTAATTTTTAGGTGCTTTGAAATATTTTAATACTTTGATTGTTGTGATTTTAAAAACTTCGCGCTGAATTACATAATTCTTAAGCTTTTTTAATGTCATCTTTAGAAACTTTGTCTTTTTTACGCTTCGATTTTTCTAAATTTAGTTTTCTGCTATATTTTATTTATTTGTTGCATTGCATCTGCTTTATATCTTTTTTTATTTATTTCAGAATATGTCAATGTACAAAATATCCCTTACTGCTGAGCAACTCCTGTATTATTTAGAAAATATTATGACTGGGATGTACCGTTGCCATTATGTGAAGAGGATATTAGACATGATGAAGATGTAAACGATGTCCAGGACGATGACATTTTTACGGTTTCAAATACAAGAGACGATTAGGAAAATATTGAGATATACGAAGAGGACGTTGAAGATCGGAATGAAGATGAAGTCGTACTAGAAGAAGTGGTTCGCGACAATCTAAAACAAGAAATAGAAATCTTTCAAGGCAAATATGACTACTGAAAAATGTAAGGATTAAACGGTTGAAGAATGTAATGTTTGAAGTAAGAAATATTAATTGGTATAAACTTCCATCTATAGGAAATCATGTTGAAATGCCACTATCAATTACTTTTTTAAAGCGACATATATTTCAGAAAAATTAATGCAGCAGATGGTAGATATGACTAATTTATATTTATATCAAAACGATATGCATCCTTTTAGCCAACAACTTTAAACGAAATTAAACAATTCATTGGCATTCATGTAGTAATTGGCAATTTGCAGTTTCTCAGAGGGTGCATGTACGGGAGCCACAAGAATGGAATTCCGCTGATAAAACAACATTTGCTAGATATTACTAACCGCTCTGAAGATAGTGATAGATTATGGAAAGTGAGGGACATCGATATTAAGAAACGTTGACAGTAGCTTCCACTAGAAACTATCGCATATGTTGATGAACAAATGGTGCTTTCTAAAAACCAAATCAACATTAAACAGTACATAAAGAATAAATCGAAGAATTGAGGTATAAGAATTTACGTGCTCGCTGGATAATATTTATGACTTTCTAATTTACCGATGTAGTAATACTGAAATAAAGCCAATCTACAAACATTATGGCAGTGCAGTAGGAATTGTCATGAAGTTTACAGAACGAATAACTGAAAAAATCCCAGTCTTTATTTTGACAAGTGCTTTCGCAGCTACCAACTTTTTCAATTCTTTCGAGAAAAATCAGTTTCTACGTGGATGGTAGCGACGAGCAACCATACCTACATTGTACAAGGAGGATAGGGTTGCTTGCGCTAAGAAACCAGTTGCGGTTTGACCATGCTCGGATTCGCACGTTCGTTATGGTAATGGCGGGTTGTGGTTGTATCGCTCTCGCATTAAAATTTGTAATATAATTTATTTATCGATGCACATGTGTTATGTTGTATGGTAATGTTACATTCAGTTTATTCGTTTTTAATTAATATACAGTCCACTTTAACCGGTTTATTTTCAAGTTTTTTTTATTAATTAAGCACAACTAAAATATGGTAAATACGAGCCTATGGAGTCGCTAAATTAAATGATAATTATTTGTGTTTATCAGTGGAAACCATACGCGTAAAATTTTTTTCAAAAGTCAGACCCCCTCTACCATCAAGAAATTAAAAGCAAAAGGACGGGCTGCTACTTTTATTTTACTTAGCAAAGACAGTATCGTAATAACCAAATGGTACGATAACAAACTCGTTATTACAGCATCCAATTTCATTGGGGTTGTAAAAGAAAATTATTGTACAAGGTGGAACGCACTAACCTAAGGTTACCCCCAAATTTGAAAACCAGGGGCAATTTCATTATATAATGTGAACATGGAAGGCGTGGATAAGGTGGATTTTTTGTTGAGTATGTTTCACTCATCTGTCAGATCTAGAAAGTGGACTGTGTTAGGATGTTTGAACCGTCTCTGTCTATTTATAAATGTATTTTAGTTTAAGCTAAATGATTCCACCCCCACGATAGGACTGGTCCGTCGGAGGGTTGTTACGCTTGGGTAAGAACGAACCCTCAGTAGTAGTAACACAGTACATGTGAGGGTCAACTTTATAAGAAAATTTGTCCAAACGCTTAAAATTCTATCCTACTTTAGTGATTATTTTTTGTATCTCGTCTTCTTTGTCAGGTGCAGTGTAAAGCAATGGTGAGAGAGCGCTAGAGTCAGAATAGCATGATAGCGCATATGACAACAACCCACAGCCACGCTCAATATAATATGTCAGTTCTGTTTTCAGTTTTGTAATGTTGTGCTTTTTTGTATTGAAATTGCTGTAAATAATTTTTGTTACTAGTAGTATAGACATTTGAATAGTATTTTGTGTTATTTTTTGTTAATTTGATTACCATTTTTGTGTTATATTACATTACTCAAAATTATAATTGACATTATATTTATATTTCCTGTTTAAGGATAATTCTACATTTAACTTCATCGTGGTAGTATATTTTGTAATAGTTTATACTGTTGTAACGTATTTTTTTTCCTAGTTACATTTAGTTCAATAAAATAAAAATAAAACAGCTGTATTTTAAAGCATTTAATTTGTGAATTATCATCCAATAAAAATTAAAGCATAATATTTGTAATAACACATAGATTCTAGTATATATATACTCTGAGGTTTGTTACCAAGCGCTGTTAAGTTGTTAGTCGGCACTTTATTCCCAACGTCCGAGAGTGCAAGCCGCTTTTGTAGACGAGATAAAGTCAAAATGGCCCTGTTAAAACACGTGGCTTCTAATAAAGTCAAAAAGAAAAAGTAGAGAATAATAAATTCTTACGGTCTGGAGGTCGAGCCTAACAGCGGTTGCGTGAGCACGATTTTTGATAAGCCTCGCTTCAAGTAGGTTAGTTGATCCCGACAGGCCTGAGAATATGGAACCCCTTCAGGACATCATTTGAGACAGTTGGTATATATTAATACGATAAATTATACTAATTTTTTTCATCTTAGTGCAATATCTTGAGGACATATCTTCAACAACAATTTTCGATAATGAACTAAAACAAATTTTCGTCGCAGTAATTTAAAGCAAAGATATATGGTTTCAATCTATTTAATTTAACACGCAGTAAAGTAAACGTTCATTCTACATGGGATCTCGATATTTCAAACTTACCGATGACTAATAACACACGGATATTACGCTGGAAATGTACAACAGCTGACGTCAAGGCCTAGCACCTGCAGCACATTTGGATGCACGTGAGTGTTTGTAACTTTCCATAGCTTTGAAACTATAGTAAATTATTATGAATTATCCAACGTTGATTATTTGAGAAACAAAAATATAAAGTAGCTTTTTTTGAAGTTAGTAACATTAACGAATAAGTATCTAGCTTGTCAGTTGTTTGCATACGCATTCAAACAAGGTATTTTAAGAAATCTAGAATGATAACTTATGTCAGACAAAAAATATTATAGATTCTGTTTTCTAATCTAGACGCCATATGATGTCTTGGTTAATTTTACATTATGTTTAAAGACTTTCAGGTCATGTAAAAGCACTTTCATTGGTATAGTAAATTCGCGTGTTTTTAGTAGATTACAATTAAATTAGAATATTTGCATTTTACAATCGCTGCTCTTTGATAATCAATCTTTGTTGTAATAATCAAGGAAGTACTTCTATGATTAAAGTAAACTTATGTGTTATGAACAATTAATAAATTACATGTTTATCTAATTAAATCTTATAGAAATGGTCTACTTATAGATCTTAATTTTGAATGTTAAATTTCACTAGAATTATTATGAAAAAATATGACAATGATACAACCTTAAATATTGCAGTCACCTGTATATAATCAGACATTTATTCAAATAGAATTCCTTTTGTTTTTTTGAAAGACGTTTTATTATTCAACATTTAATAAAAAAGAAAATAGTGCAAGTCCTCCTTAAGTAAAAAGAGTGTGTAATGAAAATGAATTCTTAGTATATTTTAGATGCCTAAATTCTATTATTCTATTTTTGGCAAATGCTTTTGAGGACACAAATGGTGTCCATGTTGTGCTTTGTTTGTTCACAGGTAAAGCTGAGACATCTGTATGACATCTGGTGGTTGAGGTCTTGGTAAGTGTGTCCGAAAGAGTGAAATTCAAGTTTTATGGCTATGTTAGTGGTGTTAAGATAAGGTTTCCGCATTCCCTTATACAAGCACAGTTAAATTTTGTTGGTTATTGTATTAAAAAATACGGTGGCGCTCATTAAAGGTATTTTTGGTCTATTATTCACCCATGACCCAAGCTCATGATCTACCCAGAGCTAACACTCGACTAGCCGTTTATATCTTAAGAGTTTTCTTTGTCTCAAGCCATTTACCATCCGACATTACCTTGGGCTTAAAAGAAAAAGAAGAAATTCTTGACCCCGTGATATCAGATTAAGGTTTAGAAAATTGGGAGGTTTGATTTATAGCTGATAGTCACGAGGATAAAGAACAATAAAATTACAAAAATTTTATTCACTTGCACTGTAGCAAATCGTGTAATGAGATTTTCGCTCATTATGCAATGGAAGCCACGATTAACTTGAGATTTTGGATAGTATTTATTTTTAAGCTGAATTTTGCTGCAGTTAGTTGTTGTGTTAAACATCATGCTTTGCTGCTTAGTTTTCGGCACTACTTCTACTGAAGTTAATCGTATGTACAATTTTTATAGGAATCTTGAACAGTAAGTATTTTTAACTGCAAAATGAAATTTTACGTATTTACTCGTAGATCACGATTATATCAAGAAGAAATTGGCATGAGGTTTACTGACGAATCGTATCATACTACATTTACATGTTGTAAACATTTTAACACTACTTATACAATGTACTTTTATATCTTTATGCCCAAGTATTACACATAAAGTTGTAACAATTTTATTTTCAATAATAATTATTTGATAGAATTACAAGAATAATGCGCTAAGCGTGCATCGTTCCTTAGTGATCTACTTGTGTTAATATATCTGTGTCGCATAAAGCTATTTCCAAGCACATCTTTATTTGTTTATCTCGTATTCCCTGCCTCTAACGGCGCGACCACTTGGCTCTGGTTTCGACAGGTCAGTCGGCCGCTGGCAACAGTTTGATTAAGATGTATTTTCGGCTAGAGGCTGGCAACCTTCGCATCAATTATTAATTGTGGAGATATCTTCTAATAACGCGCGACATGTAGAATGCGACAGCGAAGAATAAAACAAATATAATTCGACACGTAGAATGCGACACGAAGAATGAAACATGCAGAATTCGTCAACTAGGATCCACAAAAAGTTAAGAATTACCATTATGTAGGAACAGTCGATTTGAAATTTGCCTAATAAGAAATTTGTCTGATAAGAAATTATGGAAGTTAATTTGGATGCAGTCGTTTCAAATTAGAATGGCTGGTAACTTTGCTTGAAGAACGAAAATCCCGTCTCAATTTGTCGTAAAGCCGCAAATGCAGTTTTTGGTTCGTTATTAGTTGTAAGATATTTCATGCAAGTGTTTTAAAGGTTAGAGCACATAATTTTGCTATTATGTTTACAACATTATTATTATTATTATTAAATGTCTTTATTCAAAAAAAAAAAAAGTATTTGTTAACAAAACATAAAGTAACAAAATAATAGAATATGGGCGAAGTTCAACTTGATGGGCATAACCATCAGTTGCTCTACCACTTAACCCACAGTGAATTGCGCAAAATAACTTAATATTCTAGTTAGTACCATCGAAGCAAAATAATTGTTACTTACGCTAACGTTCTACTCAACATCTCTAAACCTTATGTAAAAATTAAATATTTATATGACTAAACTCCACTAGCATTTAAAGTTCAGACAATTCTTAAGTAAATTAGAGCTACATTCCAGCAAGCATTTGAAACATAGCTTTTTTAAAAGACGTTACTGACAATGTCCTCATGTTTAGCGAAACATTATTATAGTGTTTGGCGATGCAATAAGTAAATGAGCGTTCGTATATAGCACTAACATGTGATGGAGGAGTTAAAGCACCCTTAAATCTAAGGTTCACATTATGGACGTCAGTGCGGAAAGTAATTTTATTATACAAGTACCGCGGTGTTTTTGTTAACATAATTTTATGAAAGAGAGACAGCGCATGTAGTGTCCGTCTATTAATCATACTGAGCCATTGCGCTTCCACTCTTTTAGAGCTAATATGTTCATATTTTCTTACCCCGTATATCATACGGAGACAAGAATTTTGAACCTTTTGAATTTTATTTTGGTCTACTACAGTGAGACAAGGACCATACACTGTATCCGCAAAATCTAAATGAGAGAGCACGAGTGAATTACATAAAATTACAACATGTAGATTGTGTAAACTTTAATTAATTGTTGAGCTGGTTTTATAAGCCGTAAAGCGAATTTTTGTCGGATTAGCTTTCTATAATAACATGTTTTGTTCCATGTGAAACTTTGATAAGTTCAACGTGTGTTTTCGACGTCATATTTTTTTGCTTTGCACAGTTGACAGATGTTTTCTTGAAAGCAGATGCTTTGTGCAGCTGTACTGGAATTTAAACAAAACATTCCTATTTTTGTGATCAACTTTTATCTATACATAAATTATTGAGAGTAAATATGAAAGTTCAAATTCTCATGATGTAAGATTCTAGTAATTTGTAATCACGTGAAAATATCTGCCCAGGTTAGAACGTAATTCAGTGTGTTATGCTTGCAAATTATTATCACTTTAATACTTATAATAGGTTCATGTTTAAAGTATTGTTGGTTGTTAAAAAACAAAAAAAGTCAAAACTTTAACTTTGATGTAATTGATAATGACAATTTTTTCTTGTTACAAGTTCCGATATTTTAAAAGAGTTTTTTTAGTAAACAATTAGTTCAAATTTAAGGCTTTTATTTTGGTCAAATGCGATCAAATCTAATTACATAAAGCAAAAATTTTTCTGAGTAATAATTTGATGCCAATATTATATTGGATATACTTTTTTATTCTTATATACTTTTATAGGACACAAACGGTGTTCTACCTTTTTTATTTATTTAATCTATGCAATTTCTTACAGGAACTGCATCTTATTTTGTTAAGACAGGTTTTTGTTAACGAAGGCGATCATTTTTTCTTTGGGTTTCCACGTCCGCCCTTAGAACTGTGCTTTGCAATTATCGTAATTATCTCAGGACATGGTGGCGCCTATTTGATTTAGTTTGGCTTTGGTTTGCAAACAGAATTCGACTTACCCCCCACTTCTTATTGCTCTACCCAGGAATAGACCCCTAGCTATGCCGAAAGACTTTTGGTTTACTAGCGTCTTAATGTAAAAGAAATAACGTTTCAGTCTTTTGTAAAGAAAAATATGTTTCAGTGACGCCGCAACGTCCAGGGCTAGCCAACATCAAAATACGTATCAAAGTTAAAAGGATTGGAAACTAATTTTGTTTACTATGTTACATGTAATATAAGCAGGAATAATCGATCAAACTTAGTTTGGTTAATGGGAACTCAATGTCTGTCCGCCGGCATAGCCACCGCCGTCGCCGTCGTCGCCGCCGTAGTCCGTCGCCACCGCCGTCGTCCGTCGCAGGGTTCCCGTGATTTTATAATATATTTAATATATGAATATTATTCCGTTTTTTAAGCTGATTACAAATATGCTATACACTATTCGATATCTCATTTACTTTTCGAGTTATTTGACTTTAAAATCGCAATTTTACAACCAACGAAAGTTTTTGTTAATAAAAATAATTATAACTTAAGTTCAACTTTTATTGTAAATGTGAACTATATTTAATAATAAAATATTCGTAATTTTGGTTGTGAGCCGTACCTGCGGCGCAATTTTTTTTTTAATTATTATACAAAACTATAGGTAAATATAATCCCAAATCTTAATTCTTATAACTGTACATTAATAAAAAAAAGGTAATTATCTAATTTGTCATATTTTCACGAATTTCTTACACCATAACCACCATAATAGGAAGGATGCTAATGAAACCCTGATTGTGAGTGGGTTAAAATTTTAAATAAGTAAAACTTACAATTCCAAATCTTTATTTAGAACCATAATTGATTATGTAACAGTGATTTTACTTTTGTAGCACAATTAATAATTATAGTTTTACATAAAGATTTGATTAAGTTCTATTTAAATTTGTTACGTACCGAAATCGGCCGTAAACACTCTTATAAGTTTTAATATCTAAGAATTTTGCAGCATAAATTTAAAAAAACTTGTGCGCGTATTTCCGTTACTTCAGACAGTGCGTTTGCGCCAGATTGCGCCGACGCGTGTGGACGAAGGAAGAGAGTGGGGAATTTCCGAGATAGGTGTTACAACTAGCCTCCGAGATTTGAACAAGTTTGTTTTTGGGTAGCTTATCGTGTCTTTTATTATTATGTAGATTCTTTGATTATCGTTCCTCAAACCCGTTCCTTATCCTACCTCTACATAGGAAGAAGAAAACCAAATTGGAATTTGGATGCAACTTGGCTCAAGACACACGACCCGAGAAATATTAGCGAATCCACGAAGCCGGCAGCAGCTAGCATGGAGTAATCCTGAAGAAAGACGCCGCTATCATGGAGTGATCCTGAAGGAAGCTTTACCTATTCACGTGAGTACCCCGTGGGGGTTTTTATATAATTTATATAATTCAAAAAGGGGGTTGCAAATATTTGCATATTGTGTGACGTCATCGAAATTTGCGCGTCAATATTCACATTATGTAATATCGTTACCAACTGTTTTTTGTGGCGCGTGTACCACGTTTACGGGACTGTAATAAATTGCAATTGTACTACTTTTGAATTTAAAAATACCAGAAATTCAGGATATTTGAATTTAAACGTTTTCCGCCATTCTCCCTACTTGCTGTTTGTAGTGCTACCACAGTATGCTTTATTAAGTGTGCAAAACAGATAAAACTACAGTACATTTATTTACCTTAACAAAAAGTTAACACATAGTTGTCTTTTTGATGTACTCTGTGATAGTAGTGTTGTTGAGGACAATGTATGTGTTGTATGAGATTTGCTTCGGTACTCAAGGGTAGTTATAAATGCTACCGAGAGCATCGCAGTATTCTATACTAAAATGCTTTGTAACTGTAAATAATGTTATTAACTATTTTAACTAATAAATAAAGAGATATGCATGTGTGAACGACCACGCGTGTTTTCTTATTTTATATTACACATTCAATTGAAGGGGAAGTAGGCCAGTCAAATTAGACCAAAAAATGACCCAATCCGGAATTAATTAGTGGAAAGCTGAAAATTGTTTTAATTGCTTAAGTATAGGTCTAGTATTAAAGGAACATGTCCCCCCCCCTCCGAGGTCGACGTTGGCCCCCATCTTGAAAAAACAGCTCCAAAATCGGAGTTTTTCTAGTTTTTTGATAATTATTCAAAAACTATGAGTTTTATAAAAAAATGTAACCCGGTCTAAAATATAGAGCGCTAAATTCTCTACAAAATTAAGTCTAAAAATAATAAGATCAGTCTAAAATTAAGGTTCATAAGTGACGCTAAAAAGTACATATTTGGAGGTTTTTTAAAAAAATTAATTTTTTTTAGTTTTTTTTCATTTTTTTTTGAAATACGGTGATTTTACGACAAAAAGTCATACCTTACAATTTGTAGAGATTGTAATTTTACGTCTAACAGTAGGCGTTTTTTGTATGCGAAATCATTTCATCTTTATTTACAAGATATGCAAGAATTAAAATATAAATTGACAAATCTAGATTATGAATGTTTCGTAACAAAAAGATATTTCACAATTAGACGATCTGACAAGTTTTGGTCTGGAATATGGTCAGACATGACGATCGAGCAGACACTCATGAGGTCTATGAAAAGCTGTAACAATTTTATTTCTTGGTTATTAAATCCATCCATAAAAGTGCAAAGTTATAAAACGCTTTTATTCAAATTATAAGTAAAATACATTTAACAAGTTTAGTAATACGCTAAAGTTGTATCTATATGTAGTTTTCTATGTATAGTCAAATATCTGTGCCTTCGATAACTGTTCGCAGGCGCGTTTTGGTTGAAGGCCTCCACCGGGAACACGCCGTCGTTCGGGCGAGGTGATAACCAGTCGGCCATGCAAGCTTGTTGAATCAAAATGTACGATTGGAAGCAGGCCGCCAATTTGCGGTTACATTTTAAGCAGTCGAGATCCATCTTTAAATAGCGGTTGGTATCCTACGAACGTTATTTAATTTGTTTAATTGAGGTATTTTATTTAGCGCGTAAATAACCACCATAAAATCAACTTTAGAAACAACTATTCCAACCACTGATGTAAAACCACTTTGTAGGAAGTAACTTTGATCATGGAAAATTTGAATAATTTGTAGAAGACCATATTACTACAAAACGTAAAGGTGTTATTTGATGAGACAGCAGGGTTCAACATATTGCAGCAGCTGATGGAAGTATGGTGATGACGTTTGATATTACAACACCTCTTCACAGCCACAAAACGCAGCTTTGGTTCGTAGATAACTTTAGTAATTTTCGTGTTTCAAATTAGAAACACGCTATTTTGTTTAGTGCATAAAAGCACGAATGTTATAAAATTTCGATTATTTGTTGAGCTGAATTTTCAGTGTTAAAATTATAATGCACAATTTTAAAGTTTTAAGAAACCATACACGTGGTTTATTTTGTTCTGTTGGTAACAGCGACAGGTGTTTTTGACGTCACGTGTTTGTCTGCAATATACTGCTGACACCTGTGTTCTAATAAACATATGCTTTAAACAGTGTTTGCAAGTTGAGTAAACAAGAATATTTTTGTGATCTTTTTTTATTAGAAATTGTAACTAACACAAATAATTTAGATAAGGAAACTTGAGTAACTATGTTTTAATTGGTAACCCTCTCGAACAGATCTGCACGGGTCGGGCCTTTGTTTTTGTAACAAGTTTACACTAAGTTTTAAAATGTTTGGTTATCAACTATTTTGATAAACCTTAAATTAAAACCCATGAACGCATTTAATTATTTATGAAATTTTGTAGCATTGAATTTTGTTTTAAAAGAGAATCTTTTGAGTAAATTATTGGTTCAAGATTAAAGTTTTTTATTTTGATCAAATATGGTCAAAACTAACTACAAGAAACTAATATCCTTAAGAGTGGAATTTTGATGTCAACTTATATAGGAGATATTTTTTTTAATATTTCTTTAGGTTTGTTTGTGGTACACAAATAGTGTTCCACCCTTCTATTAAGCTAATTATTACTATTTCTTACAGGAGCAGCGTTTTATTCAGTTAAGACGGGTTTCTGTCATCGAAGGCGATTTTTTTTCTTTGGGTTTCCACGTCCGCCCTTAGAAATATACTACGCAATTATCATAAATAAGTCAGGACTTGGTGGCGACTATTTGTTTTGGATTAAGTTCAACATACAATCAAAATTCGACTTACCCCCCCCATTTCTCATAGCTCTACCCAAGGAATAGACCCCTAGTTATGTCGGAAGACTTCGTTACACTTGCCCAGGCGCGAGGATAGTCATGTAACCATGCAATATATATAAGAAAAAAAAGAAACGTTTCAAAGCAATGGTGGATTAACTCACGGAAGAGGTATAACTGAGAGTACTATGACCAAATGGATTAACTCAATGACTACTATGATAGACATTTTACAGCAAATAGAACAATTTTGTGGCGTTTCATTTGTTACAACTGAACAGCATGTTGATGCTAGAACGTCACGGATATCTAGAGACACCATTGATGTAAACAAGTTTTTGTATTGGTTTAAATCTCATGATCATTTTACTAAGTCAGAAAATGTGATGTCCATAACTACTGGAGTGATAGGAGACAATGAGATAAATTGTCATCTAGCGTACGAAATAGGTATTGAATCAATGTCAAGTGTATTTGGAAGTAATTTTGGCCAAGTCAAGTTTCGGCGAAAAAATCGAGTAATGCCCCTACGAGGTTTTACTTCAAAAGTAAAAATTTACGATGAAGAGATTCCTGTTAGTTCTGATGTTATT
The DNA here is from genome assembly GCA_036346225.1 of Platerodrilus igneus. Taxonomy (NCBI): domain Eukaryota; kingdom Metazoa; phylum Arthropoda; class Insecta; order Coleoptera; family Lycidae; genus Platerodrilus; species Platerodrilus igneus. The sequence continues at coordinate 18,653 of JARFIW010001025.1, read as the reverse complement.
TTTTGACGAATTTCATACATGAAAACATCGGAGGAAGAATTTAAGGAATGTTTTGAGTTTGAACTGGCTCCCTATCCTCTCTCACTATTCGATGAAAAAGGAATGCGCAAGACTAAGAAATCTATCATTTAATACGCACAATGAATCCGAACAAGACCATGTCAGACTTTTGGACATTTTCTTAACATTTGTAAAGGTTTTTGCTTTGCCAGTATCATCAATCTCAATAGGTTTTTCTTTATCTTCATAAACCTTATAAGCTTGTTCAGAATAAAATCGCTTCTGATTACTGCGATGTTCTAATTTAACAAGAAATGCTTCATATTTGTCTTTAATATCCGTGCTTTCAGGACATATTTTTAACTTCTCTAATGCCGCTATTATTGTTTCTTTTAATTTATTTGCAGTCTTGTTCAAATCTTCTAAAGTTCTTTGCCTATTATGGAGAGTCCACTTAACTATTTGTTCTGATTCTAATCTATCTTTAAGTTTAGTTGTAAGAACTCTAGTGATTGTTTCTGTGTTTCCCTTAAACTTTAGTTTATCAGTAGATCTCTTTCGCGCTAAGTTTTGTCTGTTTACCTCCGGATGTGAAGCACGGTAGCAAGATACTGCGGCCTGATTGACTTCCGGATGTAAAGCACGGTAGCGAGATACAGCAGCTTGGTTGACTTCCGGATGTGAAACATTGTAGCGAGATACAGCAGCCTGATTTACTTCAGGATGTGAAGCACTGTAGCGTGCTACAGCTGCCCGGTTTACTTCAGGGTGTGAAGCACTGCACTGTGCTACAGATGCCCGGTTGACGCCTGTATGTAAAGAATTATAAAGTTCTACAGTTTCTCGACGTTTTTCAGGATGTTTTTGTCGGTAACGAGCCGCAGCTTCTCGAAGTTATTTAGATTGTGATAGTTCGGATACCTTAGGTCTTCCTTTTTTAGTTTTAGTCGGTCTACCGCCTTTTCCCTTATGCTTCATGTTCAATTCACTTTGCGTAGAGTTTAAGTCATATAATGTACATAAAGCAGTATCTGATGTTACAAAATGTAATGTTATGGGATCAAAGGGGGAAGAAGATGGAGAGGCATCTCGTTTAGGAATGAGTACATCGTAGTGGCCGCTTAAATAACTACCGGTGAAACGTAAACACTTTTTTTGGCCAGCATCGCCAAAGGAACCTCTTAGTATACCGTTCTCATACACTTCAAAAGTGAAGGGATAGATTTTTCCAGCAGCCATAAGTTCAGAAGCTGAGCCGTAAGTAGTGGGTTTCATCATATCGCTCGTGTAGGATTGCGCGCTCGTGTAATAACGTTTTGCCTTACTATGGAAGTTATTTTCTTTACTCCTATATGACCAGCTGAAATGCACAAGGATAGATGACAAGGATTTTCTGAAGATGTAAAGAGACCAAGGTTAGTTTCGGTGGAAAATGACTCGTAGATGAGGAAACCTCCAAAGGCTAAGCGGCTAGTCGAGCGATATGCTCTGGGTAGAACATGAGCTTTGGGTCGGGGTTGGACTGCGACCAAAATATAGTGAATATGGCGCCACCGAATTTTTGTATACTGAAAAGACCCACTTGAGTTTTTTGTATAAGACGAATGCGGAAACCTATACTCAAATACCGCTATATAAAAAATATTACGAAAACCCAATCCCTAAAGTTTTCATATCTTATGGCTCGATATTGACCTTTAAAGATGCACTGCTACACCTGTAAACAGATTAAAACAAGACTAGCACCGTTTGTGCATTCATTTCAAAATATTCATAATTAATAAGAATCAACCCTCATTCATTCCAACTAATAATCATAATCTTGAACAAAATGAATATCTATTCCTTTAAGTTGCAGTTTAAAATTATTTACAAAACATCATCTTTAAAAAATTTGACTAAATTATGATAATGAAAAATATGTACATATGTACTTGGTAATAATTTCAACATCAAAATCTCACAAAAACAGAGTAATGTAGTTTTTACTTTATTAGAGTCTAGCAAGAATTTATTCTTGTAAATGTTTAAATTTGAGTTTTTGGATTAGTTAAATTTATATTACAACTTTATTTGGTCTTGGTAGTACTACATAGACTTCACATTAAATGGTAAAATATTCCAATTATTAATTAATGAAAAGCAAAATGAAACAATTTAGTTCTCTAAAATAGCTTTAATTTTTTGTTAGTACTAATACAAAGATTAAAAGTGAAGCTTTATAGATTCCTTTCACCAAAGTCTAAAAATAACTTGTTTGTCATTCACATAATGAACTAGGAAATTTCCACGAGAACAAACAAAAACTTATTTGTCTGTCATGCCAAAGGTTACAGCTGACGTATTAAAAAAACACTAATTACAAACCAGATGTTAATCCATCAGAAGAATACTTGCAATGTATTAGGACCATACTCGGGATGATAATTAATAAATTGGAATCTCCTTATTTCAGCATTTACAGGTTAGGAATCCCCAATAACTGGATACTGAATATCTAACACATTACAGGCGTCCGCATCGAACAAATGAACCACGTTAGATTGATTACCATATCAAGTAAAATTTAAAATATGTTTTACAATTCCTATAAGACTTCAAATAGTTGCCAATAAATTTTCTATTGATTACTATATAAATTTTATTAATTTCTTAAATTATAGTAAGCTACACTGCAAATATTAAATTAATAAGGACCTTAAAACTCGGTAATACTTACTGCTATCCTAAAGAAAATCAGAACAATTTACGTCCCGTCTTATACGAACTAACACATGCCAAGCGTGGACATATAATGAGTTTAGGCGAGACGATTTGATCTTGAAAATCGACCTTTATCTTTCGGTGCTTCCAACACTTGGTGTGCAACGCCATGTTTTTTATGTAAAAAAAACAATTGACCTTCTCTAACAACAGTTCAGGTGGAAGTGTCCTATTGACGTAAACTGCCGCATGACAACAGTTACGAGTTTTATAATTATCAAAGGAGGGAGCCCTTATAGTGATGCTAACAAATGGCATTTTCTGTCACCGCTTAATTTATAATTTATGCTTGCAGTTCGAAAGCTTATATTGGATTTAACAATATGTAATATTTATCACGTAGATTGTGTAGCGATATTATATTTAAATTGACTTTTTATGAATTAATTAAATTAGGTATTTGTGAAAGTATTGCTAGAAAATAAACTTGTTACAGTGTATACGTCACCATCAGCATCACACGTGTACACTTGCATTTCGTCCCAATGTTCAGCAACGTATGCAACTATAGCACATCTGATACTGCAAGTTGAGTCAGTTCTACCATACACCAAGAAAGATATTGAATGGAAGAAACAAGACCCGTCTTTGGGCATACCAACTACTTGGTAGCCACTAAGTTCATCGTCGTCTTTTAATATTATCGACATTTTTTACGATATTATCTTGCAAAATCAAACACAAATAAACTCAACGACCTTTAGTATATGGACAACAAATCAGAAATACCGATAATATTTAGACTAAAACAATAATAACCTATATCTTTATGATTTCTTTTGTCTTAATAAAAAAAAACTCAAAAAAATATTACTCAGCCTACTCAATCTATACAAACTATAAACAAAACGTTAACTCTTAATTATTAGACAAGTGTTAATATAATTAATTATCAATGAACTTTCTACCAAAGGTATTACCTACCTAGTGCTGAAATACAGCTAAATTAATGATATTTTTAAACGAAACGAAGTAATATCTTGTAACAGTTCTTTTGACTACTGCAGAACACCAATAAATTATTAGTTTTACACACTTTTTGTCTAGTTCATTATTTCATGTAAACATCTTCAATTAAATAAATATTTGTATTGGAATCATGATGTCTAACCGCAATACAGAGATGCTAGTTTGGTTGCTAACATCAGGCGTTAAATATTAGTATAAATATATACCAAGGACAAACAGCTTTCCTATGTCGTGCACAAGGTGCCAGCGGTCACTTTGGCTAGAACACTTGTCACGAGCTAACATGGAGAACCTGAGAGTTCTAGCAAGTAATTAGCGCGTGACTTTAAGCCATAGTGAAAAAATCCAAGTGCAATGGACACTTGTTTCAGTGATTTGTAATAATGGTAAGCGATTAAAAATCAATTTACTAGACAAACTAAATAATTTTGTTGTAGCGCTCTTTCTTTCCTTTTTTTTATACTACGATAAAATATTTACTTAAATATTCCTTTTACACACTTTTAAAATTTTTAACTAAATATTTCTTTTACAAATTCTTCTGCAAATTCCTATGGATAACATTTAAATAATCGTTTTGCATATTTATTTGAAGACTCCTTCGTATATTTATTTAATGTTATGTTTCAAGATGATGTTGATCCTTTATTTGCATTTTACGAGTGTTGTGTATGTACGCACGCATGCCGGGCCGTATGGATACACCAAGGTGGCGGGGAACGTAACTATAGCCGCAGGTGACATAAAAAAGACAATTCAGTAAATTAATGCTTAGATGTAAGATGTTGATAAATATATGAAACTATTTCTGTGTTTTGAATTACCCTAGCGAATTTGCTATAAATACAGAGACACATACATTACAACTGGCGACGAGGCAAATTGAAATACTTAGAATTTTACTGTTGCAAAGATTTTTATGGCTACAATAATCGGAAGTATAGAACCATTCAATTCAAGCACTGACACGTGGCCTTATTATCAGGAACGGTTAAAGGCTTACTTTAAGGCAAATGGTGTAAAAGATGAAAAAAACAGGCCGCTGTGTTACTCACATTAATAGGTAAAGAAACGTATGCAGTTCTACGCAGCTTACTCACGCCTATACTGCCAAAAGACAAAGAGTACAAAGAGTTAGTCAAGGTACTACAGATACATTTTAATCCTGTTCCTAATGCAGTGGCAGAAAGGTACCGTTTTACACATCGAATACAACAGGAGGCCGCCAAAAGCGACGCGTGCGAACTGAGAAAAGCTAGAGCCGTTCAGATCAATACGATTGCGGTCTCTAACAAAAACAATGTTCATGCATCAAGTACTAAAAGAAGGAAAGCTCGTCGTTATACTAAAAATGCCGGCTGTTGCTACAGATGTGGCAGTACAGAACATTAGGCCAATGCATGCTCCTACAAGGATTATGTGTGTTCAGATTGCGGCAAGACCGGGCACTTGCGGAAAGTGTGCATGCAAAACAAGAGCTCAACAAAAAACCCACCAAATCTGTCAAATGTTAATAGCGTGCAGACAAGTAGTGCAGCCAAGGAAGGTGGTTCTAAGGCACAAGAAAGCACTACTGACTTAGAGGATACAATACCATTTTACAGACTGGAGAACGCGGCACCAGTAGTTGACCCTGTATACATTACGATGCAAGTGGAGGGTCAGCCTCACACATTTGAAGTCGACACTACATCCGGTCCCAGCATCATTCTCGAAGACTTTTATGTCAAACATTTGCAACATTTATCGTTACAAAATACACATATTTCTCTCAAACCGTACGTGGGAAATTACATACCCACGGTTGGGGAAGTGCTTGCCGAAGTACAGGTAAACGGCAAAATCTCCAGCCACAGTTTCCTAGTTGTTGCAAATGGCGGGACTTTGTTGGTTGATCGATCGTTTGTCAAGCAATATGATATTGATGTGAATGCATTGTTCAAAAATGCTGAATTATTTCACAACAACACGACTGACAACGCGATCGATATTGAAAAATTATTAAGCGACTACGACGTTTTTGACGCAGGCTTAGGCTGCTTCACGGGTCCTCCAACCACGCTATGGATAAAGGAAAATGCCACTCCAAAATATTGCCGAGCAAGGTCTGTGCCCTTTGCGTTACGCTCTAAAATCGAAGAGGAGCTAAACCGCTCGACACAAGAAAAAATATTAGAACCAGTAGAACATTCTGAATGGGCTACACCCATCGTCCCGGTACAAAAAAGGAACGGATGCGTTAGAATATGCGGGGACTACCGCATTACAGTCAACCCTCAATTAATTTGCGAAAAGTACACTTTACCTACGGCGGAGGAAATATTTGCAAGACTAGGCGGTTTGCAATTCTCTGTACTGGATATGCGTAATGCGTTTTTTCACCTACCGCTATGTGAATCGTCACATAAAGTATGTACAATAAACACCCACATTGGGCTTTATAAAGTATTATGACTTCCTTTCGGCGTTGCTTCAGCACCGGAAATTTTTCAAAAAAAACTTGATTCTATGGTTGGAAATCTTCCGATGGTTAGAGTTTTTCAAGACGATGTTATCGTAACCGGCAGTACCACAACAGAGCATTTGGAAAATCTATCTAAAGTATTACTAATTCTATAAAAAAAAGGGAGTACGTTTACAAAAAGAAAAGTGCAAATTTTTTCGTGATACAGTCACATACTTAGGATATTCAATTTCAAAGCAGGGCTTACGTCCCACTGCGGACAAGCTAAGGAAAATCCTAGATGTTCCCGCGCGAAAGAAATCGGGCAATTACGTTCCTTCATTGGATTGATCAATTTTTACTAAAAATTCTCGTGAAAAATGGCGACATTACTTCATTCGCTTTATAGCCTGCTAAAGAAAAATTCTCGATGGGTTTGATCAGAAGAATGCGAAATTTCTTTTAAAAAGGTAAAAGCTGAGTTGGCTAAAGCTCCGGTATTGGCACATTTCGACCCTAAACGCAGAGTAGAATTTATGTGCGATGCCCCATTCCTTACGGGCGCAATATTTCAAAGAAACGACGCAGGTGAAATGCTACCAATCGCACATGCATCCAAAGTTTTAAATCGAGCTCAAACAAACTACTCACAAATCGACAAGTAGGCGCTAAGTATAATATTTGAAGTACGACGTTTCCATCAGTACCTGTACGGGAAAAAATTTACAATATGGTCTGATCATAAACCACTAATATCAATTTTCAGTCCTGACAAGGGAATTCCGGGTACAGCAGCTGCCAGGTTGCAGCGTTGGGTATTAATTTTGTTTGGTTACGACTACGAGATTAAATATGTGAAGTCTGAAGACAACATTGTTGCTCATTTTCTATCAAGATTACCTATTGATAAAGCAGACCCTGACTGCAACGAATTAGACGAGGTATTGCATATATTTAAAACCACGGCGGAAAATACCTTACCTTACACGTGTGCCGACGTGGCCCGTTACACTCGCACTGATCCGGTTCTAGCTAAAGCGTTTACCATTACAAGTTCCGGTTGGCTCAATAGCGTACATGCACCGGAATTACTACCGTTTCTAAAAAGGCAATCGGAGTTAACCATCGAGCAGGGATGCTTATTATGGGGAAGTAGGGTCGTCATACCTACTAAGCTACGCTCAAGGTTGCTAGAGGAGTTACATTCAGTGCACGTGAAAATTGTGCGTATGAAAGGACTAGTACGACAGTACGTCTGGTGGCCCAATATTGATCGGGACATTGAGAACATAGTCAAATGCTGTATGTCTTGTGCTCTCACACAGAAAAACCCAGAGAAGTCAGTTCTGCATCCCTGGGAGCCAGCTACGCGTCCAATGCAAAGGGTTCATTTGGACCATGCCGGACCTTTTATGGGCAAGGAGTTCCTAGTTATAACTGATTCGTACAGTAAGTGGCCAGAGATTTTTCCAGTAAATTCAACCTCCACCGCAGTTACAGTGAGCAAATTGAGACAATTTTTCTCACGTTTTGGGCTACCAGATGTCATCGTTTCGGATAATGCAACAGGATACGCATCTACGGAATTCGAAGCCTTTTTGAGTAATAACGGCATACGTCACAAAACGTCGGCTCCGCATCATCCGTCTACAAACGGGGCGGCAGAAAATCTAATTGATACCTTCAATCGTTCAATAAGGAGCAGCGTTTATTCGCAACTGTCACTGGATGATGCGCTACACACGTTTCTAGCCTCATATAGAATGGTGGCACACTATACAACAGGCGAGTCTCCGGCCTACTTAATGCTCCGGCAAAGACCAAAGACTCGTTTCGATCTACTAGGACCTAGTTACGAAGGCAGAGCGAGGAGTAAACAGGATGCCCAAGTGCGCAATTTCAATGGTTCAGGGGTGACAGTCTATGAGGTTGGCGACACTGTCTTAGCGCGTGACTATCGGTCTTCGAATTTTTGGAAAGTGGCCACTGTGGACTCAATTTTAGGAACACATACATACTACGCCTACAGGATGGAACCTACTGGAGACGTCATGCGGACCAACTGAGACAGGCTTCTCATGAACTGCTAAATAAGTCCCCATGTATAGAATCAGTGATACCGAGGTTATCAGTTAACTTCCTAGCGTACCGGTCAAAGCAGACGACGACTCAAACGCTTTGAGTCCGACTTCGGTTGCTGTGTCCACGTCCGGTATACCTAGCCTACCTTGCACTCCTGAGCTTGAAAATAATGCGTGTTCTACGGGACAAATTTCGGGTCCTCTCAAGCGTTCATCAAGAGTGCGCACGCCCCCCGATAGCTTGAATCTGTAACCTATTGTTACGGGGGAAAGTGGTGTTGTGTATGTACGCACGCATTCCGGGCCGTATGGACACACCAAGGTGACGGGGAACGTAACCATAGCCGCGGGTGACATAAAAAAGGCAATTCAGTAAATTAATGCTTACCCTAGCAAATTTGCTATAAATACAGAGACACATACATTACAACGAGTATCGAGTTGATAGTTCAATCGCGTCGGTGTAGCGATAAGAAAATATTTGGTCAATGATGACCGTCCTTCAACTTAACGAGTAGTTGGGTTTCATGGAAAAGTTCTGCGAAGAAACTGTATGTTTCAATTTTAAAGAAATGTTCTACAAAGTAGATAGAAATTTTATGGTTTGAATCTAACGTCCTATAATTAATGAAAATGGTCTTTTTGAAATTGCAAGTATAAATTTACAAGTAACTATGTGGACAAGTACACGAGGATAATTATTTTGGTAACGATCTACATATGGTAGTACATCGAAGTTTAGCGTATTTGCAATAACCGTTGTTATGGATTTTGGTTTGTCCCTTTGGTGCGTATAGAAAACACGCTTTAAGCTCATATGGTCAGGTACAAAGATCACGCAGCTGATTGTTGCTGTACAACATAAGGAGGCGACTTCAATTGTTTGGCCAAGGACCGTATGTATAAACATTTGTTTACATATGATGTAGTACCATCACACAAACAACACCTGTTTGAAACGAGGTAAGAAATTTGTATTATTCTTACATCACGTCTGCACTTGGCGAACTTTGATATAAGGTTGCACCGGATAATAACTTTACGATGACCTATTAGTACTATAATTCTGTTTAACAAACTAGAAAGGACTTTGATAAATTTTTATTGCCAATATAAATGCAGTGTAATCACAGTTATTATTATTAATGAAATTAAGCAAATCCATAGAGTTCTGACTAAAGTTTCATTTATGCATAATTTCAATTACTGTTTTTGAACATTGAATTAGTAGACAATTTAGATATTTTTTTATATATGTGTAAACCGAATAACAGATCTGGTATTTTTGGTATAGATTTGAATTAAATTTTGTAGTAAAAGAAACATTTAAAGTTTTTGATATTTCTTTCAAATTCATAATCTTACCTCAGGGTAGATGAAATTTGTATTATCTTTTTTTAAACGTAAATCTTATACATACAATTTATTATGATGAAACAACTTTTAATTAAAGAATCAACATTTAATTCTCTTAATTAATTGTTTTATTTTGCACAAGTAAGTTTAAAAATAGTGTAACCAGGTATATAAACAAATAGCATAAAGTGGTAACCCCGAATTAACAAGAAGCTTTAATAGCCTTTCCATAATTTGAAGCGTAAAATCTGTGTTCATAATATTGTGTGCATAATTAATCTTTTTTGTTTTTTTATATGAGGTAACAAAAGAATACCTCTTGTGTCCTCACTTCGTTAATTTAATTAAATTTTCTTTACAGTTTCTGCGTTACCAGTTAATACGAGATTCCTCTCTAAGGACATCCAAGTTCCCCTTAGGAAAACCCTGTGTTTAAAATTTAATGACTTGGTGGCGTCCTTCCTAAACCCCTGTTTTGATAAGAATCAAGCCCTAGTAAGAGAATAATGTTTTGTAAAAAAAACCACGACCAATCCTCATAAGCTTCACTTCGCTTGAAGCAAGCGGACGTGCTATGTAGCGCTCTTAACTTTATTTTATCTACTAATCTTAAGTGTAACATGTAGTTAAGTTAGCTTAGTGCATTCAAGTGTAGGAAAACAACCAAATTATTGGACACCGAAATTTCGATTATAATCAAAGAACTTAAGTAAGTACAAAATAATTCTCCGAACAAGTTTTACTGTGGGGAGAATTTTGGGAAATTTTTGGGTATTTCTGGAATCAAATTGACCGCAAACAGTATAAGTTTTTTACAATTTTATTAATTATTGGATAAAGTGCAACGTAAATAAGTGAACTCCAAATTCGTAATCGAATTTGATTGGAAACATTATTAGATTTTTACAATTTTTTGCAACTATTGCACAAAGTATAACGTAAATAAATGACTTAAACAAACGAAATAGTTTTAGCGATTTCCGGGGCGCTTATTTAAAACGTGCAAGGCATAACTGGCAGTGACCTCGTTACAACAATAAATATTAATATCCGCATACCAACGTTTACCAAGAGCAAATAACAGAACTATTTATATTTAACATCAGCAATCTTCATAGGTTTTTATATTATTAGCATTATAATAAGTTAACATCTGCGTTATTGAAGTATACGTTAATAGTGGAACTAGAAAATAATGTCAAGGACAACTAATATTATTATTATACCATCGCATTCCTCAAAAAAATGACCTTTTAGTGGAAGTATTATTGTATTACTACAACATTTTTCAACGAGCAGCATATGATAGTTTAGTATAACGCTTTTACTGCATATTACGGACTTTTGTCATTTCATTTGTTTTTTAATTAAATTTAAATAACTTAATGATAGGTAAAATCACAACATCAGACAGCTAGAATAGAAGATGCCTACTCGACATTTCCCCAAGGTTTCCCTTGGGGGTAAAACAACACCAGATCTTGACTTAAACTCACAACACTCACTACATACCACCTCGACATCACAGCTTGACCCTGCTTTTCAAAGTCAAATAAGCGTCGTACTAACACCCTCTGCCCACCCACGAACGACCGAAATACCACGGAACAAAAGATTAAGAGGAAGCCTCAGCCACAACAACCCGGAAGATATGAAACAGTCTATCTTAGAGCACCTAGAGAACCTAGGGACGGACCTTCTTAACTTTATTGACAACGAACTAGACCCAAGTAACCGTCTAAGCTAGGAGCGCATAAAACCCTTAGAGATAAGATAATAAAATTAATATATCTACAAGCCGAATTAACAGGCGAACATATATTCATAAAACAATAAAACAACATACTACAAGACAAGATAATCGAAACCAAGGTAGAAAACAGCCACCTGAAACAACAATCAATGCTCAATCCAACCATGTCTTCAAACACGTACGCAAACGTGACGGCTATACCAACACAGACATACGCCAGTGCTGTAACACAAAAACCGAAAGCTCCAAAACAAGACGCAATTTAAAAAGCCATCTCGAACCAAAATACAACGGTGTTCATAACGTCAAAACGTGGTGAAACACCTAGACAAATTCAAGACATTTTTTCAAAAACAGTAAATTCACTGAAAGACAAAATTAAAATTAAAAACATCCGAACAACCAACAAAGCAGTAATTATAGATACTGATAACGAAACCGAGGCGAACAAAATTTTAAACCATGCAACCCTAAAACAAACCCTAAATTGCCAAAAACCACGTAAGAAAAAACCCTTAGTTATTATATACGACATACCAACGTACCTGAAAGATCAAGACGTGACAGACTTAATTTATACTCAAATACTTGAACACCTAATTAACAGAGAGGATTTTAATAGGGACTTTCAACTTAGTTTCAAAACAGGACCGAAAAACAAACCGACTCAACATCATGTTGCGATAGTAAGTGGCAAGTGAGGAATATATTAATAAATCTAGGGAAACTCTATATCGAATATCGCTGTGTTACAGTGAAAGACTTTTTAGTAGTACCCAAATGCTTACGATGTCTCGATCTAGGACACGTCACGAAGCATTGCACACGCACCACCGATACATGTGGACACTGTGGGGAAGAAGACTCCAAGCACAAAAGGGCAGACTGCCCCAAGTACGGACAACACTCAGTTTGCATACCATGCTTAAAACGTAACAAAAAGTGCGCTTCTAACCCTAAAGATTGCCCAACCCACAAAATGTTAATGGACAGACTCATACAAAAAACCGACTATGGACAGTAAACCTAACCAAACTAAACACAAACAATCCTCACAAATTCAAAGGAACAAAGCAAGGGCAATCACGTATCGGCAACATCTTCAACAAACAATACAAGAGAACATGCACACAGACAAAATAGTAACCCACCCACAAACGGAATACGAACCTACACTCAACATTTTCACACAAACACAAGCAACAACCAGAATGCAGCATAAATACCTATTACCCCTAATGGACGACGGAAAGATCAGAATTGGCCAAATAAATGCCATGCACTGTGCAACTGTAATGAAAGAGCTTAGACAACTAGCTGAAATCTTACGATTACATGCACTTTTTATACAGAAACCTTATCTGGTGCATGATAAGATTCCAAGCATGCCAGTCAGGGCAAGACAAATACATACAGGTAGAAACCCACAAACGGCAGTGGTCATTTTTGATCCCACATTGACAATCACGACAATCCAACGATACAGCGGAGAACATTGCACATGTCTGGAGGTCTCAAATGGCCGGATTGGAAAGTGGATCTTGGTAACAAGCTACTTCCAGTACAGACTGGATCCCCAGTCGTACATAAACAACATACGCAACATATTACACACTTACAATAACAGACCAATAGTTATTATGGCAGACGTAAATGGAAAATATTCGTAGTGGCACAGTTCCCTCACGGACGAAAGCGAAGAACAAGTCGAAAACTTGATTAACGAACTACAACTCGAAGTAATCAACCTTCCTAATAACCCATCCACATACAACACCCATGCAGGAACAGGAACAAACATAGACGTTACACTGACAAATGGGCTGGCGTACAACTACATACAAGACTGGCAGGTATTAGAACACCAAACCGTTAGTGACCACAAGCTAATCACGTTCAACATTGACATGACAACCAGGCCATTTGACACACCACAAAACTTTACCAATGTACAACGATACAAAATACGAAATGCAAATTGGAACAAACTGAGGGACACATTTGTACCCCCACAAGATATAAGATCAGATGAAAACGTTCACGAGTATACAAAACTACTCACCAATACAATTAGACGCACAATGGAGCAAGTGCTCCCAAAACAACGGAAAACACGACTCACAAAGACAAGTCAATGGACAAGACGCTTACAAAACCTAAAAAAGGAAACGCAGCGAGCGAGAAAAAGCTACCAAAACTCCCTAACACCGGCCGAGAGAGCATACCACCTAACAAATTATCGACAATTAAAAGACATATACCAAAAAGAACTGACTGACATGAAAAAGAGGTCATGGGACTTGTTCGTGGAAAGACACTTACAAACTGACGCCTGGGAAATACCCTATAAAATCACTAAGGGTAAAATCAAATCACCGATGACTTATTCAACTTTAATAAAACAAGACGGTACATACACAAAAGACTGGGGTGAAACTGCGACACTGCTATTACAAACACTTTTGCCTGATGACAACGTTCAAGACGACACTAACGAACAACGACTCAGACGTCAAAGAGTAATCGACAGAAACCACATATGTAACCAACCATGGAACAGACAAGACGACAACTTAGATCCTTTTACAGAAGACGAAGTGAGATACGCACTATGTCAATTGAAGAGCAGTAAAGCACCCGGACCGGATGGATTTCTTGCGGAGATTGGCATAGCGCTACAAGATAAGTTAACACCGACGCTAACAGCACTGTACAATGAATGCATACGACAAGCTGGAAACAGGCGAATGTCGTGATTATCTCTAAAGGTAAAGGTAAAGACCCCAAACAACCGGGCTCTTACCGACCAATATGCCTTTTAAACACGCTAGGAAAAACGTATGAAAAACTATTATGTAAACGAATGCAGGACCACAGACAAATCATAGGAGTACATCCAAGACAATACGGCTTTACAGAAAACAAGTCGACCGAGGACGCCATAAACCAAGCAATACAAACCATCAAGTAATCACACAAAAAATACGTCTTATTAATATTAGTGGCCATAGAAGGCGCATTTAATAACCTTTGGTGGCCTTCACTTTTTACAAGACTTACGACCATAAACTGTCCATCACAACTATACCACTCTTTCAGGAGCTACTGCAGAGACAGGTATGTATCCCCACAAGAAACGAAGAGCATTACCAAACATATAAATAAAGGTTGCCCGCAGGGGTCCATATGCGGGCCCCTATTTTGGAATATTGTAGTGGATGATCTCCTGGAAAAGCTGGACACCGTTGACGAAGTGTTGTCGACGATTGCATACGCCGACAACATCTTGCCGGTGGTTGAAGGCAATTCCAGAAGGGAAATCGAACGTAAAGCTAACATCGCCCTTACCCATACACAAAGTTGGTGCAAAACCAACAAAATGACCATAACACCACAAAAAACTACATACCTTGTGATGAAGGGAACCCTGGCAAGGGACTCCACCATCAAACTAGATGGTGTAAATATAAGTAGAACACAAAACACAAAATATCTGGGCTTAACATTAGACGAAAAACAGAATTACTCTGCACATATAAACACCGTCTGTGCAAGTGTAACTTCTGCAATGCAGAACATTGCAACGCTAGCCCAAAGGACTTATAAAATACCACTTAATTGCGTAAGGCTATATCTCAACAGTGTGCTCGGTGCTATGGTATCATACGCCGCGAGCGCGTGGAGACATCGCCTTAACACAATCAAACCTAGACAAAAATTAACAGTATACAACGAAGTGTTTTACTGCGACTGACGGGGGCTTATGGGACTACCGCACATGATGCACTTCATGTACTGGTGGGAACTATGCCCTTGGACCTAGTAATAAAACAGCGAGCTGCAATATACAATCTTACACACAATAACCACCAACAACTACAACCCATCTTAAACACAAACCAACTGCTCACGACAAAGACGGAAATAAAGAACTACATACTTGCAGAATGGCAGACAAGATGGGATCAAAGCACAACCGGTGGAAGGGTATACGCAATGATCCCAAATATTAAAGACCGCCTAAAAGCCAAATACCTGGTGTCCAGTCGGGGATTTATTCAATACCTAACTGGCCACGGACCCTATCCAAAATACAGAGAACGCATGAACTTAGTTGACAACAACATATGCAGGTGCGGAGAAATAGGAACACCGGAACATATAGTATTCGAGTGTAATGACTTACAACCGTACCTCAACGAACATAGACAAGCATTATTAAACAAGACCGTACACCAGGTGATTTGGAACGAAAACCTTTTTCCACACTTAAATGCATTCACACAAAAAACCACGGCACTCATCCACTAACGTTATCTTGACGGATAAAAGACACAAGCAAAACTACCAGGACAGAGACATAAAAGTACCACTTCTCCTCGAACCGAGGCTCTGCCCCGGAGACCGGAGACCGATCTCCTCGAATTCCAAGAGCTCTGCTTTTGACGACCAGAAGCAACAAGATCAAACCATTAAACCGACTTTGAAACGATCCAACCCCCTAATATGTAAAATTTGCATGCTTCTACATATTAGCAACCCTGTCTCTAACGAATAATAACCAACAGTAGTAGTATAAGTTAATTTTAAGTAGTAGAATAGGGAATTTCTTTTCTTTTTAACTAACGCTAAATTTTAAGAACTTTCACATACTCGAGGCAAATAATATAGCAAACATATCTTTTCCTCTGAAAGAACCTAAATTTTTATTTATGTAATAGTATATGTTCAAACATGTACAAAATTATAATTCAATCCAACCTTTTAGTAACCTGGGCAAACATAAACACAAATTAACATTTCAAACACACTTCACATACACACACACACAAACACACACACACACACACACACACACACACACACACACACACACACACACACCTAAACACACGCTTCGATTGCCTTTTCAACATCTGGATTTCCGGCTGCCAATGGTCCAAGACGGCTCCGTGGCGTAGTGGTATGTGTGTGACTACTACGCCCTAGGTCCCGGGTTTGAATCCCGACACGGTCCGCTTGAAAAATGTTAGGCGAGCATTTTTCGCAAAAATACACCCTTGTTCGGATGAGAGGTAAAATGGAGGTCCCGTGTGTGAGTGTTGTCACGCACGTTAAAGATCCCTACCATGCTTGGAACAGCAAGGATTCGGCAAAATTCAAAATTATCCAGGTAATAAAAACTCACTTCCTGGCCAATGTAGTACCTTCGGGTGGAGCATTGGAAAATCACATGTAATGCCAATGGTCCAGGCTGATAAGACAACATCCGTCGAGCGTTCCTCTTTGACGATTGGGATATCAGGCTTCCGATGGTGCTGGTCCTAAAGGGGGAACATAACACGGATACCAACATCACACAC
The DNA here is from genome assembly GCA_036346225.1 of Platerodrilus igneus. NCBI lineage: Eukaryota > Metazoa > Arthropoda > Insecta > Coleoptera > Lycidae > Platerodrilus > Platerodrilus igneus. Next base: position 1,925 of record JARFIW010001025.1, on the reverse strand, counting down.
AACACACATATACACAACAATCTCTCACTTTCTCTCTCTCTCTCTCTCTCTCTCTCTCTCACACACACACCCACTCAAACACACACACACACACTTAAACACACGCTTCCATTGCCTTTTCAACATCTGGATTTCCGGCTGCCGATGGTCCGGACTGACAATGCAATGTCCGTTGTGCATTCTTCCTTGACGACTGAGATATCCGACTGCCGATGATCCTGGTCCTAGAGGGGGAACGTAACACGGACCAACATCACACACAACACACATACACACAACCATCCCCCCCACACATACACACATAACACATGACGGTTACTTTCTGTGGGGAAGCCAGGTCTGCTTAAATTTCAGGTAGCAGACTACTGAAACGTTGGAACAAATAAATAAATAAATAAATAAATAAAAAAGCTCTACCCAAGGAATAGACCCCTAGCATAGACTGAAGAAATTTGCGTTCCATCATTTTAAAGAAATCCTTCCTTAAAGTTTACTGGTTCCATTTGGGGATATTAAAGAACCCACGGGTTACTTTAATTAATCAATCAATCCCCCTAGAAAGTGAAAATCGTGTAAGAATCTAACTAAATAAACTAAACCTAGAATACTAGAAAAGTACTTACTTATAAACACGAACACGATTTGAAGTACTGCCTAACTGTAAATTAAACCTAGAAAACTAAGAGTACTAAATAACTAACAATTAAATAAAGTATTCAATTAAAACTTCTTTTAAATCTAATAATTAATTAATAATCAGTAATCCGTCACTAATCATAAAATTCCTAACCTATTCAAATCTTCGAATTGTTATAATAACAATCTGCTAATTAACCTTAGCAAACCTCACGAAATAATAAGCGAAATCAACGAAATGCAAATAATCCCTCGTAATTCCTAGCAAACGTTTTCAAAAGCAGTAGAAGAATGTCGTAAACGACTGTAACACGGCCGGTTGCCACTTCGCCATATAAGGTTATCGCAAAAACAAAACGTAAGCACGTTTTAAAATACAGTCAGCGCCCTTTAGCGACGTGTGCGGGTATCACCGCCAGTCTTAGTCCAATGCATTATATTTTGACCAAATTTTGAGCGAAATTAATATTTTAGTGTAATTTGTTTATTTAATTTGTGTAATGTTCGAGTAGAATAAAGTTAATCGTTCGACTATTTCTTCTTGTAAACTTGTAAGTATAAGTATAAAAGCCAGTCTAGTCTTATCCGGAGTTTTCCTTTAATTTTATTTATATGCGTATTAAAAGCAGAAAGGGTGGCATTCGCCCTGCAGTGGGACGCTATAGGCTAGATTAAATTAGAAGATGTGTCCCACTACGCTGGATTTTTGCAATGACAGTCGATTTTTTTATGTACCAATAGTAGAAGGGGGAATTACCATATCTATAATACAGCTGAGACTAGCTGAGGGTTCTTCATCAGATACTTCAGACCTTCGATTTTTGACATCAAATGAAGCGGCCCACCAAGTTGAATATTTTTTGTAAATACGGTATGTCGATCTCTTCTAATAGTTTAGTTGGGCTCTTGTGTTTTCTAATCAGGGTCACCAGGTACTCCAGATTTTCGAATATCCTAGTTTTTATAGTTTTTCCTTTATGTGGACATTAAACCCTAACTCTGTACCAAATTTCAGCTCTCTGAGTTTATGGGAAGTACTAGTTCTATTCTGATGATCATGAGTGAGCGAGTGAGTGAGTGTCATAAATGCGAAACTTTGCTTTCGCTTAACTTCAGAACTAAATGACCAACAGACTTGAAATTTTGGATTTTAAGTATGTGATTATAGCTTACTGGATGACGAAAGTTTCTGCGTTCTGGTCTTATCCAGAGGTTCTCAAATAGGGGCCTGAAAATACGGCGAAATGGTTCCAGTAAAGGATGGTACGGCAGTGTTTGCTTCGCACTCG